>JAFJHL010000175.1:6392500-9212500 GCA_019425775.1 Rafetus swinhoei | reverse complement strand
ACCACGAGGGGTGGAAATGGACCAAAGGAAGCAAGAGGAGAGAGGGAGGAACAGGAGCGGACGGAAAGGAGTGAGGACGTCTGGATCGCTGGATGTAGCACTCGCTCCTCCTTTGTCCCAGGCACTGAAGGAGTTTCCCACACCACCCAGCTGAAGCTGACATGCCTAAAATATCTGAGGGCACAGGCAGTCTAAACACAGAGCCTGAACCCCTTCTTCCAGCCAGGGCTGAATGCAAGAGGGCCCCAGATTGCCCCCTCACTCGCTCTGGGGCAGGCCAGTGCCTCAGAGCAAAGGAGGGACACGGTAACGCTGAAGAAGATGGGGCTGGCGCCGATCACATGAAGAGAGGGGTGGTCCTGGCAGGAGGCCTGTGTTGAATGAGTCCCTCTCTGCCTGGGTAATCCCCTAAATATTAAGGCCACGGGTGTATCACTAATGCTTGGTATTTCACTGGGCGCCGGGATATTACTCAGTGCCCCGAATCACTAACCGTGAGCTGATCTATTCAGCAGAGTCCTTGGCCCCAGGAGGGTGCCCAGCCTGCCAAGAGCGAACGCGCGGCTGCGCGGCCCTGCAGAAAAGGGCTTTGGACTTTTCTAAAGGTTTCTGCTCCAGAGAAACCATTTGGATGATTTAATCCCGGAGAAATGTGAAGGCTAATGAATTCTGGGTCCCCTCCCTGTACTTAAAACCATCACGAGAGGAGCCAGAAGAAAGGAGCAGGGCGAGGAAAGAGGAATAGGCAGAGAAGAGGGGCTTGCAGAGAGAGGGAATGGGGAAGGAATGGCATTTGGGGCAGTGGCAGCCATAGCAGGGACCTAGGGGGAGTCCCCCTACTCACTCAAACCTCCCAGAGTCTCTGCAGGGCCAGGAATCTCAACCCATAAACAGCTCTCCTTCCTTCCTTCCTTCCTCCTCCAATAAAACATGTGAAAGACAGAGTGGGGTGTTTGGTCATTGGGAATTCAGAGACCCTGGGCCTTGGGGGCAGTAAGGATGAGATTTTTCAACCCCCGGTCACTGAGAGATTTTCAACCCCTGTATCAACAGTTCCCATCCAGTTCCTTTTGGCAGGGAGCAAAGCTCCTCGTGGCCGTTTTAGTCTGTCTATGGAATGAGTTTGATGGGTCTCGGACCAGTTTCTAGAGAGTAGTTTTCGTGTTGGGAAACTGCCTCGTAATTGGTGCTGGTTTGGCCCCATTCCGAGGAGAGACTGGATAGGCTTCGGAGTCTGAACTATTCCTTCCCCCGAGACAGGATGCTTCCCAGTCAGAGATGAAGTTTTTGTGTGGGGAAGTGCTCTTCTATTCTATGGATACATGCAAGACTTCAGGGCTGGAATCCCAAGTGTTGTCAGTCCAGCCTGCAGACTGATGTGTGTTAGTGAGTCTCCTCACACTGCAAGACTGTCAGGCCAGCACTGACAATTCACTCCAACGTTTTCTTTTTTTTTTTTGCCCCAGGGACGGACCAGGCTCCTCCATTAGGAAGGCAGGATAAGGGACCCCCTGAAGGCAAGGGGGAGGTGGACTGGACTCTGGAGTGGCCCAGGGCAGTGCCCCTCAACCAGTGGTACAAGTACCCCTAGGGGTACTCCAGAGAAGTTTGGGGGTACATCAACACAACTGAAATTTGGAGAAAACTGAATTTTTGTTTTAAGTGGAAAAAAAAAAAGCAGAATAGTTTTGAGATTGAGGCACTGGGCTGGGACTCAGGAGATCTCAGTTCAAATCTTGATTTTGTTACAGACTCGGGAGATGATCGACAACTCGAACACCTCGTGCCTCAGTTGCCCATCTGTAAAATGGGATAACAACCCTCCCTGTGTCCGCATAGACTGAGCTCTTCTGGGCAGGGAGTGTCTCATACCGTGTGTATGGCAAATACTTAGCACAGCAAGGTTAGGGTCTCAAGATGCTACCGCATTACCCATAATAAGGAGCATGTGTTTTCCCACGTGGATTTTTCTTGGCTCACCTCTCCTTACAAAGTGCTTGCAGCCTGTTGGCAGGGCCAGATCCCCCAGTGAGGTAAACGAATGGAGCTTCACAATGACCTGTGGAGCCGCACTGATTTACACTGGCTATGGAGCTGAACTCCAGGCCCTGCTGGCTTTCTATTTTTTCGTTACATAGCCAGCAATCTTGGGGCCGGAGTGGAAGGCAATATACGGCTCCTCTGGGAAACTGGCAGCGTTATTGTTTGTTACATTCCTCCGCCCCAGCTGGTTTTCCTCTCCTGTTTTCGGCCTGCCAAATGCAGAGCAGGTACTAACCCAACAGGCAGAGGAGAGCTGTATACCGAGGGTGAACTTTATAAGCTTTGAGCAACACGCACAGCGTTTTCCATTGCCTCATTTCCCTGATGCTAGAGAAGGTGCATTTATTCCTCATAGCCTGTTTTGCTGGAGCTGTTTGTCCATGGAGTTAATGACCAAGCCATCCAAGGAACATTTCAAAACCTTTTTTTTTTTTGCATTTATTATTTTAAGCACCTGGCTGGGGCATGATGGTTAAGTGGAATTGTCTGGTGCTGACTCACTCTTTCCAGTTCCCACCCATCCCTGTCCTGTAAAGCACTGGTTAAACGGAGCATCCTGGTCCACATATGCACACAAAGCTTCTCCCGCACGAGGTGTGTGATGATGGATGGAGGGGGCTGGCCAAGTCTGGGAAGGAAGGTGGGCTGCGCGGATGGGATAGCGATCGCAAACGGAGCTCTCTTCTCCTCCTCTGTCATTCTCTCCCTTGGCTGGGCCTTTTAAGATGAGGGAGACCATTGCCAGTACAAACAGAGCAAAAGCAACACAAAAATGTCCCTTGTCCGGGCCAATGAACTAAGTGTACGAACCCTCGTGTCTTCTTCCAGCCAGACTCTTTCCTGACATCATAAAAAATAGGGGTGCTTTGGAATGGATGCGCTTCAGTTCTGGGCGGGGTTTGGAACAGGAACCATATGAAGAGAGATTACAAAGACTGGGATTTTTCAGTTTGGAAAAGAGGAGACTAAGGGGGCGTTATGATAGAGGTCTATAAAATCATGATGGGTGTGGAGAAAAGGAATAAGGAATGTATTTACTTGTTCCCATCACACAAGAACCAGGGGTCACCCAATTCAATGAATAGGTAGCAGGTATAAAACAAACGAAAGGAAGTACTTCTTGACACAGTGCACAGCCAACCTGTGGAACTCCTTGCCAGAGGATGTTGTGAAATGCAAGGCTATAAGAGGGTTCAAAAAAGAGCTACTTCAGAAAGCATTGCCATGCATAGCGATTCCAACTATTCCTACGATCATATCATTGGTCTGACTGTAGCTTCTAGAGACCCTCACCAAGCCTGGGGCCCATTGTGCAAGGTGCAGTAGGTCCACATAGTCCCATAACACAAGAACTGGGGGGGGTCAACAAATGAAATTAATAGGGAGCAGGGTTAAAACAAGCAAAAGGAAGTACTTCTTGACACAACGCACAGTCAACCTGTGGAACTCCTTGCCAGAGGATGTGGCGAAATGCAAGGCTATAACAGCGTTCAAAAAAATAACTGGATAAATTCAAGGAGGTTAGGTCCATAAATGGCTATTAGCCATGATGTCTAGGAATGGTATCCCTAGCCTCTGTTTTTCAGAGGCTGGAAATGGTGACAGGAGAGGGGATCACTTGATAAGGCCCTGTTCTGTTCACTCTCTCTGGCGTACCTGGTATTGGCCACAGGGCCAGCTTTATCAAGTGTGGGGCCCAATTCCGGGGCCGGGGCCCCACATGCTCCGCGTGCCCGGGGGCCTGCGCATGCACCGCATGCCCGGGGGCGGGGCACTGCGCATGCGTCATGTGCCCGGGGCAGCACTGCGCATGCGTCACACACCCGGGAGCGGGGCCCCCTTAGGCGTGGGGCCCCATTCCGGGGAATCGGCCAAATCATCCTAAAGCCGGCCCTGATTGGGCACTGTCAGAAGACAGGATACTGGGCTAGCTGGACCTTTGGTCTGACCCAGTATGGCCATTCTTATGTATGGGAGTGCTTAGAGCTAAGTTGGCAAGTTAGAGCTAAGTTGGCACCTCCAAACTCAGGTGATTCTGCAAGGATTTTCCAGTGCATTTGGATATTTTGGCGCCCACACCCCACCCAGAGCTGAAGCACATCCATTACAAAGCACCCCTATTTTTCATAATGTCAGGAAACAGCCTGTTGGAAGAAGAGACACAATTCTTCTAATAGGGAGGTAGAGAAATGGGATGCACAAGTAAGTCATGTAAGGACCCTAAGCAGTTTTCAATAAATGTGTCATAGGTTTTACTTAGGGGAAATTGGCTGTGTATCATAATATCACAGAACCATTGACTTTACAGGCAGAAGGGACTATTACAATAATCTAGTGTGACCGCCTGTATATCCCTAGTCATAGAACGGTGCCCAGGAATTCCTTCACCCAACCCGCCAAACCACTTCAAAGATTTTTCCAGTACTAGGAACACACCGTTAAGCAGCCAGAGCAGGGCCTGACAGCAGCAAAAGGTCCCTAAGGGAACTGAGCATGTGATTCCCCTTAAAAATGTGGTGTCCAAGCCCTCTGCATTTTTTAAAAACCTCAGTCTTGAGGTTTCTTTGCTTTCTAACACTCTCCCAGAATTCCAGTGCAAAGAACGTGGACAGGAGAGGAGTTTGTGGGTTGTCGCCATGGTGCCAAAGATTTTAGGGTGCTCCTACATATTGTGATATTTGGACCTGGGACATTCCTGTCAAACACTTGGAGAACCCCCATGGATGGGTAACTTAACGTGAGCTGGTAAAACATGCCGGAAGCAGCATGCAAATGAGCATATCTAGCAAGCCCCTCCCTTCCCACTCTGCTTCTAGAATGCTGCGTGAAGGGCATTAATAGAGGCAAATCATGCTGTATGTCAGTGCTATGAATTATGAAAGGGGAATCCTTGTCTTATGAAGCAACATATTTCTACTGATCGTCTTTGCCCCCAAACAGCGAGTTGGGAGTTGTGCTTGGATTTTGGTGCACAGAATCCCCACAGAAAATGCATATAAATGAGCTTTGCCGCCATGAGGATGCAGCCACCTCTGGGGCCAGAGGAGGCAGCTGCTTAGCAGGTACAACATGCCAGAGTCTGGGGGTAGGAAGTGAAAAAGGAGTGTGTTCCCAACTGGGAAGTGTAAGAGGAATTTCAGGAGCCAGAATGGAATTTTCCAGTTTGGAGCCGGGGTTAGCTAACTCCAGGGGTCTCTCGGGCCATGGGAACACCGCAGAGTCGCTTCGACTCTCTTAGCCCAGGCAGACACATGTGCACCCGTGGGACTCAAGCTAGCCCCCACCGAACAGCCGTATGGAGGTTGCAGCGCAGGTGCGCAAGTGTGCCAGTGCGCTGAGTCCAAGTCTGCGTGCCTAGCTGGAGTCACAGCACAGTTATTTGGAGGCAGAGCCCAGCGAGTGCTTCTCTGTCTATCTGGGCTGGGGGGCTTGCTCCTAGCTGCAGGGTAGACCCCCCGCTCGGGGACCGCCCTATCGCCTCGCTGAGCCGGGATCTTTGGAACAATGGTCGGCTCTGCGCAGCGCCTGTCTCGTTTTACGCCGCATCCCCCGTGCATGGCGGTGAGAGGCGCGAGTTGAAGGACAGGACTCCAGGTCTGTGGGACACTGCAGTGGCCTGATTTATACTAAAATCGACCTGTACGTGGTGGGGAGAGTCGTGGCTGGCTTCTGAGGCAAAGCCAACGGGCTGGCAGAGGGATGATATCAGACCATGGGGTGCCAGGTGCTTAGAGGTGACATAATCCACTGAGTGGATCCTCAAAGAAAGGAGAAAGTGGGACGAAGGCACCAGCGTGAGCCTTCTCTGGGAGCTGGAGTAAAGTGGCCTGGGCTAGATTAGTCTATGAGCTGGATCATGGGTGGTGGGTGAAGGCCCAGCTGGGGAAGGCAGCCGAAGCTCTGCCCCTTCCGCTCAAAACCACGCCCCTTCCCGAGACCATGCCCCTTCACAACCTTTCCCCCCAAACCCCAGCCAAGCCCCCTCCGCAGCCCCAGCTGAGGGTCGGGGCTGCCGTGCGGCATGGCCCCAGCCTTCTCTGGCCGACGAGGAGCTGGACTGCCATGTGACACGGCCCCAGCCTTCCCTGGTCTGCGGGAGCCATGTGGAATGGCCCCAGCCCCTTCCAGGCAGCTGGGCAGTGTTGGCAGTTTGGGGAAGGCAGTGCCTTCCCTTGCCTACATCACCCACCGCCCATGAGCTGGACTGGGCTGGGCTAGGCTAAGTCAGGTTGGATCCGCTGGGCTGGAATGAATTCAAGGGGGCTGGCTGGGCTAAGCCAAAGGATCCAATGACTAGACCAGAATGGGGTGGAGTGGGGCGGGCTGCACTCAGGATAAGGCCGGGAAGGGCGTGACTGTCCAACTGGTGAAGATTAACTAATGCAAGTGTCTCCCGTGTGGCCCCTAATGAGGAAGAGGCCTGTCCTGGAACCCATTAGAAGGGGGCTCCAAGAGGGATGTGATGCTGCTCCAAGTTAGCGCGGGAAGAGCATCAGCATCAGCAGCTCCCAAGCGACACCCAGCACGGACAGCCCCCCCCCGGAATGCCGGCCAGCTGCGCTGCGGCGGTGCGGCAGAGCTCGTTAGGGCTGCCGAGGGAAGGGGGCAGCGCTGGAGTGGCGAGAGGCGCGAGTGCCAGAGGCAGAGAGAGAGGGAAAGTGAACTCTCTGACAAAGACACAGCCGCTGTTACAAGGAGCTGGACTCTCTCCACAGGACCGCCAGCCAGCCCATGTTCCCCAGCTCAGCTTATCGGAGTTGTTTACCCTGCAAAGAAGGCAATTTGCTCTATGAGCTTTACTGAACGAAGGACAGATGCCGATTCCCCCCCACCACGCCCTGCCGACTTCTCGTCTTTTCATTCCGTCCTCTCCACCCCTGCCCTGTGTCCTTTTTTCCATCCAACTCCTGAGGAAGAGTCAAGGCGCCTGAAAAAAAACCCCAAAATGACAGAAAAGCCACAGCAGCCATTGGGAATCTTTGCAGCAAGCCTGAGAGCTGACAGTCTCCAAAAAACGACCGACTCATACGTGCAGATTCACAGCAGCTGACTTCCTTCACGCCTTTCACCGTGGCCAGAAAGATGGCCTCGTTCCTCCACCACGAAAGGCACACCACAGATCCCGTCTGACAGACAGAGTCTCCAGTCAAGAGCAGTGTTTGTGCCTGTCAGACTGTCAAAGCAATCAGTTCAGCTGTATTCAAGTGAGGAGTTTGGTAGTATTTTAAATGAGTGACTCAGAAGGGTAGCTGGGTTAGTCTGTAACTTTAAAAACAATGAGTGGTCCTGTGGCACTTTAAAAACGAACCATCTCTAGAATGATGAGCTTTCGTGGGCAAAACCCACTTCATCAGATGAATTGGAGTGGAAATATTAGAAACCAAGAGAGATAGTACCTGTCAATTGTAGGACCTGTGTTAATGAGGCTAATAAAGTAGGCTGGATGTGTCCTGTACATAGCAGATGCTAATGGCAGGAGAAATTGGCTTTGTAATGCGCCAACCAGATGGTTACAAAACTAATCTCTTGGTTTCTGTTGTTTCCACGCCAACTCATCTGATGAAGTGGGTTTTGCCCATAAGAGCTCATGATTCTACATATTTTGGTTAGTCTCGAAGATGCCACAGGACCACTCGTTTTTAAATGAGAGACTGGTAGGATTTTGGGCTCATGAACCCTGTCACTTCCCCTCTCTATGCTTCAGTTTTCCCACCCACCTCTTGTCTGTTTAGACTGTCAGCTTTTCATGGCAGGGACTATCCCTTACGATATATTAGCACCGTGCCCAGCACAGTGTGGCCCTGATCTTGGATGAGGTTCACAGGGGCTCTGGTACTGCTGCCAAGAAATAGTATTGCATGAGATTGTCCTATTTTGCTTCCAGACAGAAATGACCTTCAGTGAGTAATGTAGCAAATGATTCATCCTGGCTGGAGCTTTTACATTTTTTGAAACCGATCGATATAAAGCTCCGTGGTATAAAATAGCATTTTCTTTCCCTATTGGCCGAGTCTTTTTTCCATCTGGCAAACATCAACGTTCATGCTGCCCCTCTTTCAAAATGGCGAGAAAAAACCAGCAGAGCTCCCTGACCATGGTCTGACCTAATTGACTACCTGCCTCCCCCTTCCCCCAGCTCCAGTTGTCCCTTTGGAGCGGACCCAGTTCCCAGTTGCTAGTGAGCGGCAGAATCCCCAGGAGGAATTCTCACATTGGTTTCTGGGGGGCCGCACAAGCATGTAAGCTATTAAGTGCTTCAGAGGCCAAACCAAACCTCTGGATTGCACCCGGCCGGAACTTTAGAGAGAGGAGGGGCTGGGCTTTGAATTTTGCTAGCAGCTGGTGCTACTGCAGCTGGGAGAAGTGCAGGACAGCTAGTGCAGGCGAACGGCACAGACTTGATCTCCCGGGTAGCTGAATACAGGCCCAGCCTTAGGGCAAGGCAAGCAAGGTGGTTGCCTTGGGCACTGCACCTTCAGGGATTCACCCTCCACCCCATTTAGTTCTTTAGACTCTCCGCCAACGAGTGGCAGTTGTAAAGGAGGTTTGAGGCTACAGATCTGTAGATTGCAGGCTCTTTGGGGCAGGGACCATCCTTCCTGAGTGCTTGAGAAGCATTTAGCATGTAGCAGGCACTACTGCAAAAACAGTATGATAATACTAATTAATAATGTGTCCACCGGCAGCTGGACTGAGATCTGCCAAGCCAGGACTCCCACCCAGCTGTCAGGTGGGTTAGCGTTCCACTGATGCCCTTGGGGAGGCTGGGGGAAAGGGAGTGAACTAAGTAAAGTCCTCAACATTTCCAGGGCTGGAGTGAGGGATTTTCAGATTTAGAACCCTGGGAGTTGGATAAATATTGCTGGATGGGCCACTCTTGGGGGCCAAAGGACTTGACCAGGTTCTAGACTCCCAGCACCTGTTATTGGCTAGTGCTCCAGCTGTGGGCTGGGTCCCCATGGCAGGGGCTGTATCGGTCTTTGGGCTGGATTCCCTTGGTGGGGGGACTGTATCCGTCTGTGGGCTGGGTGGCCCTAGGAGACTGTATTGATCTGTGGGCTGGGTCCCCGTGGTGGGGGCCGTATCAATCCGTGGGCTGAGTTCCTGTGGCGGGGGGGGGCTGTAATGATCTGTGGGCTAGGGTGTACTGGTCTGTGGCTGTGTCCCTGTGGTGGGGGCCATGCCAGTCTGTGGACTGGATCCCTGTATCAGTCTGTGGGCTGGGTCCCTGTGGCAGAGGCTGTATCGGTCTGTGGGCTGGGTCCCTGTGGTGGTGGGTGGGGGGCTGTATTAGTCTGTGAGCTGGGTCCCTGTGACAGGGGCTGTATCGGTCTGTGGGCTGGGTCCCTGTGGCAGGGGCTGTATCCGTCTGTGGGCTGGGTCCCCGTGGTGGTGGGGGGGCTGTATCCGTCTGTGGGCTGGGTCCCTGTGGTGGTGGGGGGGCTGTATCGGTCTGTGGGCTGGGTCCCTGTGGCAGGGGCTGTATCGGTCTGTGTGCTAGGTCCCTGTGGTGGTGGGGGGGGGGCTGTATCGGTCTGTGGGCTGGGTCCCCGTGGCAGGGGCTGTATCGGTCTGTGTGCTAGGTCCCTGTGGTGGTGGGGCTGTATTAGTCTGTGGGCTGGGTCCCTGTGGCAGGGGCTGTATCTGTCTGTGGGCTGGGTCCCTGTGGCAGGGGCTGTATCAGTCTGTGGGCTGGGTCCCCGTGGCAGGGGCTGTATCCGTCTGTGGGCTGGGTCCCTGTGGCAGGGGCTGTATCGGTCTGTGGGCTGGGTCCCTGTGGTGGTGGTGGGGCTGTATCGGTCTGTGCGCTGGGTCCCTGTGACAGGGGTAGTATCCGTCTGTGGGCTGGGTCCCTGTGGCAGGGGCTGTATTGGTCTGTGGGCTGGGTCCCCATGGCAGGGGCTGTATTAGTCTGTGGGCTGGGTCCCTGTGGCAGGGGCTGTATCTGTCTGTGGGCTGGGTCCCCGTGGCAGGGGCTGTATCGGTCTGTGGGCTGGGTCCCCATGGCAGGGGCTGTATCCGTCTGTGGGCTGGGTCCCTGTGGCAGGGGCTGTATCCGTCTGTGGGCTGGGTCCCATGGCAGGGGCTGTATCGGTCTGTGGGCTGGGTCCCTGTGGTGGTGGGGGGGCTGTATCGGTCTGTGGGCTGGGTCCCCGTGGCAGGGGCTGTATCGGTCTGTGGGCTAGGTCCCCGTGGCAGGGGCTGTATCGATCTGTGGGCTGGGTCCCTGTGGTGGTGGGGGGGCTGTATCAGTCTGTGGGCTGGGTCCCCATGGCAGGGGCTGTATCCGGTCTGTGGGCTGGGTGGCCGCAGGGCACTATCTGTTCTATATGAGTGTTTGGTTCTCGGATGGGACCATTACAGAGTATCAATTACATGCCCATCATAGCTGTCCTTTGTACTGGGGACTGTTGCAGGCCATGGGCCAGGTCTCTGGGGGGCTCTCTGGTGTCTGGGACTCCCTGGAGAGCTCTCCCCATCTATGGCCAGGGTCCCCTCTAGGGTACGGGTGGTTTAGTGGCACTAGGCAGACGCTGGCTAAATAAACAGCACTGCAAGTTCCTTCTTCCCCCTTTGTCCCTTTCATTAAATACCAAAAGGATTTAAGGCCAATAATACCAGGGGGGAGGCAGGAAAGTCTGGAGGACTTTTCCCTGCTGTGTGGGAGCCCAACGGTCACTTGGCTGCCTTTGGCAGGGCACAGAGAAAAGTGAAGGACCCCAATTGGGGAAAGCAGCCTCCTGACCCTTGGGTATGGGCTTGGCTCCCCTGAACTGAGCACGTTTAAGTGCTTTCCCCACTCCAGGTCCTGGTGAGAAATGGAATCCTTCTAAAAACAATCTATTTGTTAATTAGCTTTGTTTAAAAACACCCTCCTCAGTAGAGGGAAATGTTATTAAATGCAAGCCCTCCGGTAGGCAGGCCGTGTGTGCGGATTAAATCCCCAGAAGCCTGGCTGCCAAAGAAAGACGTTATTGTTGTCATTTTTCCCTCCTTCCCACCCTCCCTCCTTCTCTTGCTCCCACCCACCCTCCCTCCGCGAGAGAATCTTGGAGGAACAGAACCAGGGACAACACACACCCACACAGCGCTTCGAGCAGGCTCACTCCTGTCGGAGCTGAACGGCAGTGAGGAAGAGGAGGGGCGGAAAGAAACGTTCCTGGGAATTAATAACAGAGAGGCAGGAGGAGGGGCAGGTGCACACAGGTAAGCTCTGGGCAGGTGTTCTACGGGAGAGTGTTGTCAGCTGGACTGATTGCTACAACTGAGTCAGCCTCCTGCTTTATCAGTGAGCGAATGTGATCATTCACTTTCCAACTTCTGTGAAAGTTGAAACAAGTTTTCTTTTCTTTTCTTTTCTTTTCTTTTCTTTTCTTATCAGCTGCTGGATTCTTTCTTTCTTTCTTTCTTTCAAAAGTTTTTGGAGGGAGGCAGAGAAGGCAAGAGGGTACTGTGAACGCTGCAAAGCCAAAAGACAAACCCGTCTGTGAAATCATTGCAAATGCTGTAGACTGTTTCCATGGACGCATAACTTGGGAACCCTGTCTCCCCCTCCACCTATCACACACCCACTCTTCCTGGCTCTCTCTGACATGTGCACGTTTCGTTTCTCGGCTGGACATGCAAAGCCAAGGTGCCTATTTACATGAAAGCTGCACACCTTTAATCCTAGCACAGAGCAAGAGTTGCCCTGTGCTAGAGAAAGACACATATGGAAGGAGTATAGGGAGAAGTGGAGGCAAGATTCCCTCTGCTACAAAGTCTGGATTTTTACTTGATGGGGCAGTTAACCAAAACTTTCGCCGTTTTATCCTCAGCAGACATCAGCATGTAATTGATTCCTCTTCTTCTGTGCTAGACAGACATGCTCGTTCAGATCAGATTGCAGAAAACCTTGGTAGGAGTTTCCCTGGGGGAGGGGAACTCCAGAAATCGCGGCACTCTCAAGTGGGGGGGCGAGGGGGCATGGGTGTGAATCCCCCCTCTCCAAGTGGATAGATGGGAAAACACCACACTGTTTGGTGTCCCTGGGAAGGAGTGATCTGTTCGGAGAGAGGTGTGAGGGGCATGCCCCTTTCCTTCAGGCAGCTGGATTTCGACTTGAATTTCGGAAGCACAATCCGAGATCAAACCCCAGGGTGGATTCCTAGATGGATCACTGTGAGGGAAAGGAACCCAGGTTCCCCTAACCAGATCGTCCCAATGGTCCAGAATTGAGGCTGGTTCTAGGCATGCGGCGAGGTTTCACCCGTTCATTGGATGGCTCACAGCGTGTCAATCCGATACTGCCTGGACACTCCGGATCCATGAGAACCAAGGCTCTGAGTCCCTGCTCGGGCAGAGAGAACGGAGAAGTGTAAAGATAGTGACCCTGGCTGAATCCCTAGGAAAGAGAGAATGTGGGCTTGCAGGAGTAGAGACTCCAGTCTTACTGAAACCTCCTCACTGGATGGCCCGAGACCGGTGTGGCCTGGGGAAAGGGTGTGTCTGTGCTGGTGCAGTGGGGAGGGGGACCAATTCATCCTCGTGACTCGGGGTAGGGATGGCAGCTCGAAAGACGGAAGCTGGTTTCTTCGACCTGGGCTGCACTTAAAAATGAGATCGGTTACCTCCATTGTGCTGGGTTGCGGAGCATTTTCTGCACTGGGTGATGGAGGGAGGGGGACCGACCTCACCCTCCACGGGAGAGCTGGCTTTGCTCTTTGATGGAAACCCTTCCAGTCACTGTAGGAAGTGGAATGAAGAAACCTGAGGTCCCAGCCAGTGCTCCCTGTAAGCAGAGCGCTTGGGAGGCCACTCACGAGAGATTCAGAATGCCACCCAGCTGATTAGCAGAGCACCAGCCAGCAGCATGTGTTTCTATTGGTGGTGCCCATCCGCGCATGTAACATTTATTCTGCACGCGGCTGGAAAAAATTGGAGGGAACATTGGTCCCAGCCCTCCCTTATCAGGCATTTGGTTCCCTCCCTGCTCTGCACTGCAAGGCAAAAGCACCCAAGATGGCTTCAGGGGGATTGTTTTCATCTCTGCCAATCACAGACCCCAATCAGCCTGGGACGTCAGGTCCTAGTCAGGCGACTGCACCAAAGCTGCTTCCCCGGCCCTGTTCATGCAGCGTGTGGTCCATACTGCCCTTCCCACTGGAAGGGGAGAAGCTGAGCAAACGGGTCTGGAGAGAGCTTCATGTGTACTAGGGCAGCTTTTCTGCTCCTTGGGAAGAGCCCGTAAGAGAGCTGGGACTGGGGAGAGAGGACTCTCCCTGATCCCAGGAAATTGGATATTAGGAAAAACTATTTCCCTAGAGGATGGTGAAGCACTGGAATGGGTTCCCTAGTGAAGTAGTGGAGTCTCCATCCCTAGAGGTTTTTAAGTCTCGGCTTGACAAAGCCCTGGCTGGGTTGGTTTAGTTGGGATTGGTCCTGCCTTGGGCAGGGGGCTGGACTTGATGACCTCCTGAGGTCTCTTCCAGCTCTATGATTCTATGATTCTGTGACTCTGCCTGCATCAGAGTGCAAATTCTCATTCCCGAGAGAGAGAAAGTCGCGGCGCTGAGCTCCGGCCCGTGCGGCGCGAAAGGGGAGATGCGGGAGTGGCCCTGTATTTGCTTTGGAGACGTGGATCCCATGGCCTCCTCGTGCCTGCCCTGCCAGCTCCACTCTGCCTGCCGCACGGAGCCAGCAATGCAGCCTGGGGGACAGAGAGGTTCTGGTGTGGAGCCAGGGGAGACCGAGAGACAAAGGGAAAAGCAAGGGGGTGGGGTGAGCCTGGCCCACCGCAGGCAAAAGGGGGCTTCCTACAGAACTCAACGCGGGCTCCTTAGCAGAGGGGGCAGAGAAAGATGCTGCAGGGTTGGGGGATAGGGAACTTTCAGGGGCACCTCTGTAAACGCCGCCGCACCTAAATGAGGAAAGAGGAGGGAGGAATTTCTGCTGCATCTAACTGGGAATCTATGCCCCTGAGCACCCATGTGCACGTCCAGAAGCACACCCAGCCAGCTGATCCTAGGTCCTTCCACACAGGACACCCCCCCTCCATGTGCAGGAGAAACATAAAACCTTCCCTGCAGGAAAAAGCGTCCCCGGGGCTGGATTGGGATGGTTTTCCAGCCCAGCACACACACTCGGCTGTCTAATTTCTCACGCCAAAACCTACGAGGAGAATTGGCTTGGTTGCATCGTGTCTCTGTTCATAAAGATACTTTGGGGACATCTGAGTGAGAGGTTCCTTCATCCCATCGCTGTGCTTGAACAGCACGCCGCAGGCATGATTAATATAAACTCTGCTCTACCACTGAGCTCTCCAGCCCAGCTGAATCAAGGAAACCCCTGTTTTGTGTAGATTAAAGTTCTCAAACCAGCTGGCTGGGAAGCCCAATCCCCGGACTCCGATTAGCTGTGGTAAAAGATGGACAAAAGGGGTGGCCAATGAGAAAGCTTTACTGTTCTTTTTCTAGGGTGCCCTCTGTTTTAAAGGGACAAACACATGCTCTGTCCCCGTCTGCTCATCACCAAAGCTAAGTAGCTGGAGGTGGGGGGAGTGGTCGGTTAGGCTGCAGGGAGGGGCCGGAAGCTGGGACTCTCAACGGAGCTGCCCTGCCATGAGTGGAGGGAGCAGTGAAAGGGAAACTTTCTCATTGAAATAAAGGGGAATGGTCCCATGTACCACAGAATGATGGGAAGGAGGGACTTGGAGCAGTTTCTCCCCCCTTTCAGCTGGTAAATGCCCCAACCCCCGATCCCAAGTCACACATTTTCATGCCTCCTTCTCTGGGCACTCAATCATGGATTTAAAAGTAGCTGTTGTTCTACAAAGGAATGTCACTAACCAATTACAAGAAAGAGTCTGCAGAACAGGAATTCGTCTACAGATTTGTGACAGAGATGCAGCCCTGTTAGTCTGGTCTAGCTGAAACAAAAGACAGGACTATGCAGCACTTTAAAGACTAACAAGATGGTTTATTAGGTGATGAGTTTTCATGGGCCAGACCCACTTCCTCAGATCAATATGTGGAAGAAAATTGGCACAACCATATATACCAAAGTGATACAATAAAAAAAAAGTGAACACATATAAAATTGACACTGTTACCCTGTTGGTGCATTACAAAGCCAATTTCTTCTGCCTTTACCATCCACATTCCCACATCAAAAGCGATACATGGGACACTTCCAGCCCACTTCATTAGCCTCATTAACGCGGGCCCTACAATTGGTAGGCGGTGCTTCTGCTGTTCTGTAGCTCTCTTGGTTTCTGTTATTTCCACTCTGTCTCATCTGAGGAAGTGGGTTTTACCCACTTTTATTTCCACTCCGTCTCATCTGAGGAAGTGGGTTTTACCCACTTTTATTTCCACTCCGTCTCATCTGAGGAAGTGGGTTTTACTCCCAAAAGCTCATGATTCTAGATATTTTGGTTAGTCTGTAAGGTGCCACAGGACTACTCATTTTTAAAGTTACAGACTAACATAGCAACCCCTCTGAGATCCTTCTCTTTAGTTTACCCTGAAAGTAACCGCAGAAAAATGTCCTAATGAAAGCACTGCTAGACTGCTAGAGACTGAGGGAGTTGGGCCTGTTTAGTCTGCAGAAGAGAAGAGTGAGGAGGGATTTGATAGCAGCCTTCAACTTCCTGAAGGGAGGTTCCAAAGAGGCTGGAGAGAGGCTGTTTCAGTAGTGATGGATGGCAGAACAAGGAGCAATGATCTCAAGTTGCGGTGGGAGAGGTCCAGGTTGGATATTAGGAAAAACTATTTCCCTAGGAGGGTGGTGAAGCACTGGAACGGGTTCCCTAGGGAAGTAGTGGAGTCTCCATCCCTAGAGATTTTTAAGTCTTGGCTTGACACAGCCCTGGCTGGGTTGATTTAGTTGGGATTGGTCCTGCCTAGGGCAGGGGGCTGGACTCGATGGCCTTCTAAGGTCTCTTCCAGCTCTATGGTTTTATGATTCTATGCATAATTGGGGGGCAGGTGTTTTGAGAGGTTGGCAGAGAATCCCTGGCATTGAAGGCTAAGGGAGTGTGCAGAGTTGGGGTGTGGGATTGTCTCTTTAGATTGTAATTCAAATCTTCAAGGCCTCCTCATCCCCTGATTGCCATGCAGGGTTTCCTACCTCCAGGGGTTGCAACCCACTGGTAGAGAAACTCTCATTTTGATATTTAAATTGCAGATTTCAAGGCCCCCCCAAACCCTCAGGGCTGACTCAGCCTTTCCACCAGTTTAGGCTCTGAGAACCATGCAATTTGCTGTAATGCCGGCAGATTGTTTGGGAAAACCTGAAAAAATTAAGTTCTGGCCTGTATGTTAAAGCTGCCAGCGCACTTTTCAGAAGCATCCTTGGTCAAAATGTTGCTGCGCTGGTTTGCTCTCTTTCCATCCCTGTGCTGTTGGGCACTGTGCAATTTGCCGAGCACGTGAGGCTATAGATTAGAGCTGATTAAAACTTTAAAAACTTGACGTTTCTCATGGAATTTTGAATTCCAGCCAAATGGGGGGGTGGGAGGTGTGTGAGAGGGATTTTCACAAATTTATTTCTCCCCATTTTTCCTCCAGTTTTACTACCAACCATTTGAATGATTAACACTCAATGTAACAAGCAGATTGTGCACAGCACTGCCCTCTACTGGGCAGAATCAGAACTGCTCATTTGTATACCATAGACCCTATTCTGCATGGAGCAAATGCTTTCTTTCAGGAGACCGGGGGCTGTGTTTCCACACTGTTGCATGGAAGATCTAAATGGCTCCACGGAATGCAACTCAATGGAAATCTGAACTATTTTATTCAATGAAGTTTGCTTGTTTCCCACTGTCAGTCAGCAAGTTTTGTGCATATACTTGTTATTCAGCCAGTGCACAGCTAAGTTTTTAATAGGGATTGATGATAAGTAGACAGAAGCTGAGATGTTTGGCCTCCTTGTGATTGGTCACAACGATCACATGCTGTTGTCACAGCTCCCTGACAGGAAGAGCTTGCGGGCAAATAGTTGGAGGTGCAAACGGAGGGTTTGGGTTTTATGAAAAACTGGGCATGTGACTTTAATTGCTTTCTTGCTAACATTTATGCCAGTCAAGGCAATCACATGAGTATGGACGGAAAGCAAGCACACAAGCATGGCCAAAGACAATTGATTTAAGCGTCCAAATATATGAAAGACAACACTCAAGGTTGAAGTGGCCTCCGACGTGTTGAAGCATCTCGAATTTCTGTCACATGCCTTCCTTTTGGACGGCATTTTAAAGACCTGGCTGGATTATTTATTCCACATTTTATTGCATGGAACTCTTTCTTGCCCCTGTGAAGAGTTTGCAAACTGACCCACTTTTCTAGCATGGTGTTTATTGTTTGGAATATTTATGTGAACACATTTCAGCGTGTGGCTTGTGGGGTGGGATTGGTCACCGGAGACACCAGGTAGCCCTTCAGATATCCTGGTGGTGGCCTCCGTATAAAATCTGAAATACAGACAGTAGATAGATGCACAGAAGTTCCCCTCAAGAAACAGTGGGGTGGGTGGCAGTAGGTTGGTAGTATTGTTTCTGCTTTCAGCTGTGACATACGGCAAACAATGAAGATGCTACTTTCCGTGCCAAAAACTGTTTGCTTTGAAATGTGGAATTCTAAAAAATGTCACAAATAAACCAGCATTTCCTCATGCACAGCAAATGGCACGACCCCACAATATGAGCAGAGCAACTACACCGGGTTGGTTCACAGAAATAGTTGGAGCCTGTTATAAAACCCATTCTGGTATGTTCACTTGAGTGGCAACCGTGTCTCCCCTCCTCCCCCCTGCCTCATCCCTGCCTCTCTGGGTTCTGGCCCTGGGATCATTACCTCTTGCACATCACATCACACTCAATTAGCCAGGGAATGAAGTCAACAGTTAAGCTCTACAGCGGGAGATGGGCCTGAACCAAAATCCCTGCTCTGAAGAGAGACAGCCTGCGCAGTGAGGAAATAAATACACATCCCAACTTTGCAACTGTTTCCTCCCTTGATAAGTGTTTAACCCAAAATCCCAACCTCCTCCCTACCCCATTCCACCACCTACAGCCTTTGTGGTTTTGAAAATCCAGATCTGAATTTGGGGTTGGAAAAATTCAAGGAAACAACTTCCGATTTGGGGCAATGAAAAAGGAGCACATGCAGGAGGAGGTCGACAATATCCCTGGGATGAATTTGTCAGTTCTATGCGACATTCAGTGTCCCTCCCCTCCTGCCCCCCGACTATGGTACCACTGAACCTAATACCCAGCAGCTTCTTGGCCCTGGTGAGCGTTCATTCGAAACCTCCCGAGCTGCCAGGACGTTGATTGAAAGCAGCGGGGCTCTGCGGCTAAACAGAGCCAGATGGGAGCAAAGAGAAACAAAAAGGAAGAAGAGGAGGTGGGGGAAGCACAGCATCTCTTTATGGAGAGAGTCAATTACTTAGAAGCCCAGGAATGCAGCTAGGCGGCTGGGCGGGAGTGCTTCAAAGGGAGCCTAGTTGTCCATGGGTGCAGGCTGCGTGCCCGGGAGGATGGACCTTAAGTCAGAAGGCTCAGCCTGGGCCAGACCCTGGTGAGAGGAGGTGAGTGGAAGGGGGGGGGCGGTATGCCAGGGAGCTGTCTCTAGAAGTTCCCGGCTGGGGTGAAGAGGCTACAGGGCTGCCGGGAAGCCATTGCCTCTCCGGAGGAAGGGCCGAAGGGCTTGTGTGCCAGTGGGATTTTGCGTTTCTCAGCGAACCTTTCCGCCACGGGTACCCCCCGCGCAGCCAGAGGCTGTTGACGTTTCCCGGCTGCAGTGCAGACGAATGGGAGCGCGCCGTCCCTGTCTCAGCCCCTGCCTGCGGGGCTCCATCCCATGCTGCTCTCGGCGTGAAAGGCCCATCCGGTCTGTGTGCACGCCATTCCCAGTACCTGGGCTCGGCCTTTGCCAGGCTCCCTGCACGTCCTGCTCTGTGTGGCGTTGCGGCCGGGGCTAACAAGGGAGGTAGGATCCCAGCGCAGGTGCGGAGAGCTGCGCATGTGAACGTGTGCTAGAAAGGATCGGGGACGGTGAGCACACAGGCCCCTTGGCTTGCGTTAGCCGTTCTTTCTGCAAGAGATGCTGCCTTCAGCCCTCTCTAAAGCTCTCCTCTTCCCCCAGCCACACCCAGACAACTGACAGTAGCTCTCCCATGCGGGCGGTGAGCCAGCTGGGCTGCAAGGGGTCAGGGAAGCAGGAGTAGCACAGTGGCTCTTATTTCCATTCTCCCTCTGGTCTCCACTCCACCCCGCTCCATGTCCTCTAGCTGCCAGCGCAAGGCATTTATTCAGCTTGGTTTAATGGTCCCCATCTTCCCTACATGCTGCTCCTTCCTGCCTTTGCCATGGCTAGCCCCGGAGAGAATGTGATCCGTTTGGGCCTGCCCTCTTTCTAACCCAGTGGTTCCCAAACTGGGGGGTGTGAAGAAATTCCAGGTGGGGCACGAGTCAACCTAGCCACACACATACCCATCAATCCCACCCCAAGGTTTGCTGCTATTTTTTGGGGGGTGGAGGGCGTGAAGGTTTCTCAAAAATCAAAAAGGGGGCATAATGCCAAAAAGTTTGGGAACCACTGTTCTAACCCATCCTGGGATTTTCCAGATCCTTGCTACTGAGCAAGAGGGACCCCGGGTCTCATCCACTGGGGCAGTTTCTACATTGCTGGGTTTTTCCTCGTTCTCGTCTCACTTGATTCCTCCCTCCCTTGGATGTCTCCTGGCTCCTTTCACCCAACCACAGGCCCTTGGCTGCCTGTTCAGCTCCTTTCAGGCTTGTATGAAAGGCACAGTCTGAGCAAGCCCAAACTACTGGTTGCTGGATGCCCAAGACCCACACAGCCTCCCCTCCTGGCTCCAGCTAGCCTTGCATTTCTGCCAACCGCAGCCACCCTTTGGCTCTCCTCTCTCCCTCCAGGGACGCTGTGTCCCCTCTTCTTTGCAATGTGCGTGCTAGCCTAGGCAAATTGTACAGAGGAAAGTGGTTCTGGTAATGCAATCAGAAAGGAGGAGAAAGGAAGCTAAGCCTCAGGAGCCGGGAGAGAGGAGTGGGAGAGCGCTTTAGGGCTCTTGGATGAGTAGAGACATTCCGGGACCTGTAGCCTATTCTGGAGGCTTGTGATGTGGACCTGGTATTCACAGGGTCAATTCTGTTCCCAGCTCTGCCCTGTCGTCGCTGTGACCGTGGGGAAACAACTTCACACGCTGTGCCTCATTGTCGCCGTCTGTGAAATGGGGATCCCAAGTGCTTTAGGACTGAACTGTCTCTTGCCAGGTGTCTGTACAGCTCCAAGCACGGTGGAGTCTCCATCTCTGTCAGGGCCTCTTGGCGCAAATCTCATATAAATAATGCTGGGTACTGTATCAAATTGCTGGCTGAGAGAAGAAATAACTGCCCCAGAGCCAGAGTTGATAAGCATGTTCAAATTACAGTAAATTAAGTGAGTCCCCCGTAAATATCTGAGTGCACACTGGCTGCTGCCAGGATTAGGATCATAGACTTACTGGACCCAGTACGGCAAATTTAGCAGGTTAATTCATACGTTCGCTGAGACGGTCTCAAGATTTTCAAAGAATATGATTGGAAAGCCCATTGGCTGCTTCAGCACCTCTAAAAACAATGTGGTCTGATGGACTGAGTACAAGAGTGGGGATTCCTGGGGTCTCTTCTGGGCTCTGCCACTGACCTACCATGTGACTTTTGCCAAGTCACCTGATCTTGCTATGTCTCACTTGCTTAATCTGTAAAATGGGGATCTACGGAGATGTGCCCACCTTGGCAGAGATGGGGAGCGGCTCTGTGAGAATTGTACAGGTGGGATTTGCGAAGGGTGTTGGCCTCACTCAGTCCCATTGAAATCAGCAGAGCAGAGCTGGGCCAATGCGGCGTGCTTTTGAAAATCGCACCTTTGGTGTTTATAAAGAGTTATGCAAATGAACAGTGTTATGCAAGTGCTAAGTGTAGTGTTATTACTGATGCTGTTCCTTGCCTACCTCAGTGCTTGCATGGCTCCATCCTATAACATCATAGTTCCCAAACATTAGTGGGTTCAGGCTCCCAGCCTTCTTGTAAACTATGAAGGCTTGTAACGCCCATTGTATAAATGGGGCTACACAGAGATCAAGGGACTTGCCCATGGTCACACAAGAATTCTGTGTCAAAGGTAGAAACTGAAATCCTTTCTCTAATACAGCCAGGCCTGCCAACAGGGGTGGCAAAGTGGGCAACTGCTCCAGGCCCGGTGATTCTATAGGGCCCTGGGCCCTTTAAATTGCTGCCGAAGCCGAAGCTCGGCATGGTGTGTTCTGGGTGGCACTAAAGGCGGGGAGGGTGGGGGGTGGGACTGGTATAGCACACTGAGGGCTGGCTGTCTCCACCCCCACTTCTTCCACCTGAGGCCCTGTGCAGGGGGTCCAACAGCTTCTGCGGGCCCCCAGGCAAGGGGGGGGTGTGGCTCCGTGCCCCCAGAAGGGGCGGGGCCTCGGAAGGAAGGGGGCAAAGCCAGGGGCAGCCAACCCTGTGTGCCACCCAGAATGTGGAACTGCCCCCAGCCCTCAGAGCCGTGTTGTGCTCCAGAGGCGATTTAAAGGGCTGGGGGCTTTGGGTCGCCATCACTGCTGCTGTAGCAGCAGTGGCAGTCAGCAACCCAGGCCCCTTTGAATCACTAGGCCCCAGAGCAATTGCCCCCTTTGCCCTCCCCCATGTTGGGGAGAGAGAGCTGGCCCCCCACCTTGCCCAAAGGCCCGGCACAGCTGATGGCTCTCCTGCCTACAGCTCTTTTCATCAGTAGACCCTCACAAAACAAATCAGGATCATCATCCCTTTTCTACCAATGGGGAAACTGAGGCACAGAGCGGGCACGGGGGACTTGCTTGTGATCACCCAGTAGGCTGGTGGCAGAGCCAGTGATAGAACCCACCCTGCATCCCAGTGTAGTGCTACATCCGCTTCTGAAAAGTGGGACACACACCTGTCAGGGATGGTCTAGTTTTGCTTGATTCTGCCTCAGCGCGAGGGATTCGGCTCAGTGACTTCTCGAGGTCCCTTGCAGCCTGACATTTGTGTGAAACCACATTGCTGTCTCTCAGAGCTCCTCTGCTCCTCCCAGTACATTCCATAAGGCCATCCATCCCGCCAGCAGCTCCTGCCCTGCTGCTGCCAACCTTTCGCCTCTTTACTCCCCTTCACCGACCTCTGGCTCAGCTACAAAGCAAAACGTGATGCGTTGAGGTGCCAGGGCCGCTGAGTTTGCTCTGGAGACGCAGCCAGTCTTGTGGGTGACACTTTACAATGTTTCATCAAGGTTCATTGACGGAAGCCTCGTCAGTTACAATGATCACGTGACTGGGTGTCTTTCTGATTCATATAATCTATGGTGCAGGATTCGGTACTGTCACTTGGTGGCACTGCAGTTAAAAGATCTTTTAAAAAATTGAAGTGAAATTAATGTTTAAAACGGTCATGGATTTTTCATGGCAGGAGTTCCGGGGCAGCAGCCTGTCCTTCACATCCTAGCCAGTGCGTATCCTTTCCCCTTCCTCGCTATTCTTCTGAGCCTCACCTTGTCCTTTGCCAAATACTTTCATAGAATCATAGAACACTAGAACTGGAAGGGACCTCGAGAGGTCATTGAGTCCAGTCCCCTGCCCTCACGGCAGGACCCAGTACTGTCTAGACCATCCCTGACAGGTGTCTATCTAACCTGCTCTTAAATATCTCCAGAGATGGAGATTCCACAACCTCCCTAGGCAATTTATTCCAGTGTTTAACCATCCTGACAGTTAGGAAGTTTTTCCTAAGGTCCAACCTAAACCTCCCTTGCTGCAGTTTAAGCCTTTTGCTTCTTCTCCTATCATCAGAGACCAAGGAGAATAATTTGTCTCCCTCCTCCTTGTGACACCCTTTTAGATACTTGAAAACCGCTATCATGTCCCCTCTCAGTCTTCTCCTTTCCAAACTAAACAAGCCCAATTCTTTCAGCCTTCCCTCATAGATCATGTTCTTTAGACCCTTCATCATGTTGGTTGCTCTTTTCTGGACCTTCTCCAATTTCTCCACCTCTTTCTTGAAATGGGGTGCCCAGAACTGGACACAATACTCCAACTGAGGCCTAACCAGTGCAGAGTAGAGTGAAAGAATGACTTCTTGTGTCTTGCTCACAAGACTCCTGTTAATGCAGCCCAGAATCATGTTGCTTTTTTTGCAACAGCGTCACACTGCTGACTCTTATTTAGCTAGTGGTCCACTGTGATCCCTAGACACCTTTCTGCAGTACTCCTTCCTAGACAGTCACTTCCCATTCTGTATGTGACTCTTTCAGCCACAATTCAGTAAAGTATGCAGGCCCCAATTTGTAATGGTGTTTATACCTTGCTGTGTAAGCATTGTAAAACCTAGCTGCTTGAAGAACCTAAAACCTTATTTGCTAAAGGATTTAAGCACTGAGGCATCTAAATCCCATTAACCATTGATGGGCTGTCCTGAGCACAGCTGCATCTGACCACCTATAAAAATCGGAGCCACCAGCACTTGCTTAAATCCCACTGACTCGGACAGCAGTTCTTTGCCGGAATAGGAGCCTCAGTGAACTTTTTGTTCTCTGATACCATGGCTGGTCTTTGCAAGAGAAAATCAGAATGAAATAGTGATTCACAGTGCCAATGTTCCCTTTAATCTTTTCCCTCTCTGTGCGGACTTTTTCCATCCATGTGCAAGATAAATTTTGTTATGTGCACTGAGGCATGTGTGAATGTGCACCACCAGCAGAAATAAAAAAACCTAGCTGTGGGTGCTCTGCTAATCAGCTTAGGGGGAACAATGGTTCACACTGACTCATCTCAATCAAAATACTTTCTGGAGCAAAGTGATTTCCTGGGGAGTGTGGGAGAGAAATAATCTGTAGAACAGGCAGAGGGGGAAATCGCTCTTCGAATCCTAGAATCCTAGAACTGGAAGGGACCTCAAGAGGTCATTGAGTCTTGTCCCCTACCCTCATGGCAGGGCCAAGCACCATCTAGACCCTCCCTGATAGATGTATGTCTATCCTGCTCTTAAAAATCTCCAACAATGGAAATTCCACAACCTCCCCAAGCAATTTATTCCAGTATTTAACCACCTTGACAGTTAGGAGGTTTTTCCTAATGTCCAACCTAAACCTCCCTTGCTGCAGTTTAAGCCTTTTGCTTCTTCTCCTATCATCAGAGACCAAGGAGAACAATTTGTCTCCCTCCTCCTTGTGACACCCTTTTAGATACTTGAAAACCGCTATCATGTCCCCTCTCAGTCTTCTCCTTTCCAAACAAACAAGCCCAATTCTTTCAGCCTTCCCTCATAGCTCATGTTTTTTAGACCCTTCATCATGTTGGTTGCTCTTCTCTGGACCTTCTCCAATTCCTCCACATCTTTCTTGAAATGCGGTGCCCAGAACTGGACACAATACTCCAACTGAGGCCTAATCAGCGCAGAGTAGAGCGGAAGAATGACGTCTCGTGTCGTGCTCACAAGACTCCCGTTAATGCAGCCCAGAATCATGTTGCTTTTTTTGCAGCAGTGTCACACTGCTGACTCATGTTTACCTTGTCGTCCACTGTGACCCCTAAATCCCCGTCGACTCCTCGGCTGACGTGGACTGGCATCTCAGCACTGCAGTCAGCGTGGGCACTATTTTGACTCTGGCCTCATCCATTTTGGGGGTCACCTTCAGATCTGCTAGTCCAGCCAACGCTACCTCTGCTACTAGAGTTCCCCTCAACAGCGCCTTTTCTTAATCTCCTGGTGACCTGCCCTGTAAAATCATGGATCCAAAGGCAAACTTCTCCCTCACTCAAGGCCATCTCTGTGCATCCTGTCTGAGCAATGTGGGACTCTGGGTCCCATGTCCTGGGCGTCTGTTCCACAGCGAAACCAAATTTGTGACCCATTGGCATTGATGAGACTAGTTCTCTGAAGCCACATTTCCCCCCCGCCCCCGCGATGTTCCTAAAAACAAACACGGAGAATGAAGTGAACTACGCCTTCCCCCTTCAGTGGCTCCTGTCACATTACCGCTTCCAGGAGTAAACCCCAGGGAAATACATCAAAGCAAGAAACCATTGTGTGAAATGGGCCCCTAGTGAGCAGAACAGATTAATGAGCTACAGAGCCAACGGCGGAAAGCGCGATTCCCATCCCTCCCCGCGCCACAGGTTCTGCGTACAAACACGAGGGGCCTGGTGGAGGGAAAGACAGCCTGCTCCTCCGTGCACCTTGCGGGGAGCAACCTCGACCTCGTGCAGGAGGGGGCTGGAGCTCTGCCACCCCAGCCTGAAACCCTGCTGCTGCACAAAGCAACGAAAAGCCTCTCGGCAGGTTGCCTTTCAGAGCCATTGTCCTCATGAGCGATCGTGACAGGGCAGAGAGCTGTAGGCAAGGAGGCTTGATGGATGGTGACGGCTGAGCCGCAGGAGGCTCTCTGCTTGGGACCCGCTCGACTAAACGCCCCCAAAATTCACCCCCCCCCTTCTTTGCAGAAGCTTTTGGGTCTGTAAACCAGGGTAGGCGAGAGGGAGAGAGAGATGGAGATTAGCTGTACTGCCTAGGGAAATCTGTTCAAGCCTGCCTTGTGTTGTGTTGTGAATATATATAGGGTGTGTGGATCTCTGCATTACTTCTCCCTTTCTTTTCAGCTCCTCCTAGCCCCTCTCCCTGCAACACACAGACACACACACAGTTGGCGGATGAAGGCCCAGCTGGGGAAGGCAACCCACAGCCCCGCCCCTTCTGCCCAAGGCCCCGCCCCTCAAGCCCCACCCCGCTCACCTTCAGCCCAATCCTTCCTGGCCACCTGGAGGGCCAGGGTTGCCATGCTGCAGCCCTAGCCCTGGCCTCCCCAGTGGGCACGGAAGCCAGGCCCCAGCCCTCCCCAGCGGCCAGGCATGTAGGCAGTTTTGGGAAGGCTGTGCCTTCCCTTGCCTATATTACCAGTCGCCCATGTGTACACACACACACCCCTGCAATACACACACACACACACACACACACACACACACACACACACCTCTGCAATACACTCACACACAGACACACACCCCTGCAATACACACACACACACACACACACACACCCCTGCAATACACACCCACACCTCTGCAATACACTCACACACAGACACACACCCTGCAATACACTCACACAGACACACACACACACACACCTGCAATACACACACACACCCTGCAATACACACACCACACACACACACCTCTGCAATACACTCACACACAGACACACACCCCTGCAATACACTCACACAGACACACACACACACACACCCCTGCAATACACACACACACACACACACACACCCCTGCAATACACACACACACACACACACACACCCTGCAATACCCTGTGTCTGAGGGGGAGGAAGGAGCCATTTTATAGAACAAATGATGAAATCCGTCCTGCCCCCCCCGGCAAATCGGCTAACCAGCCAAACGGCAGACCCTGCACACGGAGGAAGGGACGCTGGTCTGGTCGCCCAGGCGCTGGCCGGGGACTCCGGCGATCTAGGTTCACGTCCCACAAACTTTTCCTTTTCCTGCCACTGCAGGGCGGTGGCCAGTGGGACACCTCGGGCCTACCTGTTCTCAGCCCTGCAGCTGCCACACGTCGTGGTCGGGGCTCCTGGGGATTCCTGTTGGCCGGTGGGTTGGTGTGCGGCTGGTGTTGCTCAGATTGGACAGTCCAGTGCCCCTGTCTGCCCTTGAAATCTGTGACCCTTTGACGTCCTGTGTGACCTGGGGCGAGCCCCTGGGCCAGTCCTTGCCTCGGGCGGGGCGGGGTGAGGAGGAGACCTAGGACCTAGACAAGCCTCTTTTGAACTCACCCCCTTGTATCCCCTGCAGGTGAATTGCTGGACCATGAGGGCAGCATTCAGATTGCTTCTCCTCCTCCTCCTGGTGCTGATCTCTGAGGTGAACGGGCAGAGACGGAAGCCCGGGCGGAAGCCTGCCCGCCCAACTCCTGAGCCCGTCGAGCCGACAGAGCTGCCGCCGCCCCTGCCACCGGGCCCCCCCTCCGTCTTCCCGGATTGCCCCAGAGAATGCTTTTGCCCTCCAGACTTCCCCTCGGCCCTCTACTGCGACAGCCGCAACCTGAGGAAAGTGCCCCTCATCCCGCCCAGGATCCACTACCTCTACCTCCAGAACAACTTCATTGACGCACTCCCAGAGGAGGCCTTCAAGAATGCCTCGGAGCTGAGGTGGGTCAACCTGGACAACAACCGCATCAAGAAGCTGGAGCGGCGGGTGCTGGAGCAGATGGACAGCCTGGTTTTCCTGTACCTGGAGAAGAACCAGCTGAAGGAGGTGCCCGCCTTCCTGCCCCCCAACCTCGAGCAGCTGCGGCTGAGCCGGAATCAGATCTCCAAGATCCCCGCGGGGGTTTTCAGTAAGCTGGAGCACCTGGTCCTCCTGGACCTGCACCACAACAAGCTGAGCGACGGCGTCTTCAACAAAAACACCTTCCGGGGGCTGAAGAGCCTCATGCAGCTCAACCTAGCCCACAACATCCTGCGGAAGTTGCCCCCCGGGCTGCCCAGTGCCGTCCACCAGCTCTTCCTGGACAGGAACAACATTGAGGACATCCCCGATGACTATTTCAAGGAATTCCCCAACCTGGCCTTCCTCAGGCTCAACTACAACCAGATCTCGGACAAAGGGCTGCCCAAGAACTCCTTCAACCTCAGCAACCTGCTGGTGCTGCAGCTGGCGCACAACAAGCTCACCAGCGTGCCCTTCATCAACCCCAAGCTAGAGCACCTCTACCTGAACGACAACTCCATCGAAAGTGAGTTGGAGGGCGGCAGGCCGACTGGGCTGGGGCTGGGCCTAGAGGGAGCCAACGTCCCTAGACGGGAGAGAGTTCTGTCAGTCCCATGAGGGTGCCTCTCCCTTCAAAGCAGGACGTGATGTTTGGAATGGGTGGGTGGCCCTTGACATGGGTGCCTGGGGCCAGGCATAGGCGCGGGAAGCGACCCCCCCCTAAAATTTTACACCAGGTTTCCTCATGCCTGGGGACCACCCCACTGCCGGCTACTCCAGCCCCGGGTCCCAGCCTCTGGGTAGCCCCTGCGGAGTCCTGTCAACAGCACGCGCTTTTCCAGTCACCAAGGTCCTGACGCCGCAGTCTTTGTCGACCTCGCAGGATCCTGACGGTCCTTGAGGTCCTGTCACCCACTGGCCTCACGGGCTCCTGCTGCCCACCCATCCTGCCCTGGTTTCTGCACCACGGCCCCACCAGCCCCGGGGTCCCACCGCCAGCCCAGGGCTTTGCAGCTGCCCCCAGCCTGGATAGTGGTGAGGGTCACAGTCCAGGAGAGTTGGCAACTTGATCTCAGCAGGTCTAAAGGCGGGGGGAGTGTTCAGCACCCCCACTCCAAAAGTAATTCCAGCGCTGCTGGGGCCAGGTGGTAGAAGGGCCTGTACTTAGAAAAAGGATGGTTCAGAGCACTACTCAGGAGATGTGTGTTCAATTTCTTTCTCTGCCACAGATTTTCTCTTGTGACCCTGGACAACTCACTTAATCTGGCCATCTGTAAAATGGGGCTAAAACTCCCTCACCTTGCAGGCATAACTGTATTAAAGATTGTGAAATGCTCAGATACTACAGTGACAGGGGAGCCTAGCTATGTACCTAAGGTAGGAGGAAATAGCACAGCTGAACGTTCTGTGTGTTGAGGCTAGCAGGGCAGGGTCTGTGCTGGTGGCCACCTCTGCAAACCCGTCAGGACCCGCTTCACCCGGATTTAGGCACAGAACAGCGATTTCATGGGACAGGTGCCAGCCCATGAACTGCATCCACGCAGCAACTGTGGGAATAACAAAGGCTTGTTCCCAGCAGCCCCAGATGTTTGTGCTATCGGAGCTCCCACCACCTGCTGCCCTGGCTGAAAACATCTGCAGGGGACCAAAAATGCAGAGCTCCTTCCAGAAATTCTCTGCATTCAGAGGAGAAACAGGCAGACAAAACCAGCCTCGCTCCTAATAGTTTGGGCTCCAGAGTAGGATGAGGGAGCTTTGGTAGCAGAGCTGTATAGGGCATTAGACGCCTATAAAACAGTAGTCCAAACACTATAGTTAAAATCTAAATATGCTTACAGCTGGCAATTTGGGACAGCCATTCCCATAGACTGCCACATCAGAGAAAGGGTCAGGGGAACCCATTGATAATAGCAATGCAGTATGTCACCCCAGAGACCTCACTTACGCAAAACTCTCAGTGAAGTTATGGGGGAGATTTCCTGAATAAGGACTTCTAGATTGGGCCACCAAAATGGTCCACCACTGAAGGTGGAACATGGCAACTGTACTGTCAGGGGCGTGCAGTCGAATATAGGCAGCTGGCTTATGAATGCACTTGTAGTTTGAGCCTGGGGTTTGATCCCCAGAAATGGAGAGAGAGGAGCAAACTGCTTCAAGGTGGAGAACCCTCGTGGGACCAAGTTGTCATCACTGAAGATCAGCAGTGCCAAGAGAAATGGCACAAGGAGTTGGAAGGGCTCGATTCGGGTCTTGCTTAAGTAGCTGGAACTGGCCCATAGGGGACTAAAGGACCAGCAGCAACAGACAGGAGCCCCAAAAGGCCAAAAAAGGGCCAATCTGGGCCATGTTACAAGTTGGAGAAACTTGGGGCCAAGTTGCTGACTCCTCTGTGTAGTTATTCAGCACAGCTATGGGAAACTGGTTATGGAGGAGGAGGATGCAGGTTAGCGAGAGACCCATGTTCCCTTCCTCTGTGGCTCACTGCCGACTGTCAGCTTTTTATCCCGAGCCTTGTGACACTTGGGGGCTTTTTAAAGTCCTCAACACCCAGACTCACGTATTAAGTGAGAGTCTCAGCTTTTATTCTCTTGAAAAAGCACGTTGCTAGCCTCAGGGTGGCTTGAAAATGAGATCCCCTATTGGCTCGCCAACAGAAAGAACCCAGCTATTTTTTTTAATGTCATGATTTTAAAGCCAGGCTTATGAGTTGGAGATGCCTGGGCCATAATGTCGGGTTGGCAATACTGATTTCCCATCATAAACTACAGGTGGAACCTCTCTGGTCTGGCACTCTGGTCAGCAACATCTGTGGCCCAGTATGATTGTAGTTAGCCAAGTGTCCACTTTCATCATGGGTGTGGCCAAGTTTCCCACGGTCCCATAAAGTTTGTTTACAGCCACCAGTCCTGGCTCTCAGTGTTCTGTGCTGTGATTTAGCTCCAATTTGCCCCTAAATGTCATCTAAGGGTCCAGGAAGCAGTGGAAGTGTTGGTGATGCTGCTAGACAATATTGAACTCCCATGGTCCGGCAAATTCTCTAGTTCAGCACCAGTCCGGTCCTGAGGGTGCCGGACTAGAGAGGTTCAACTTGCATTTCTTTTCCCCTTTTCATAAAGTGCCCCAGTACCACATTTCTCATCTTTCCCTTGTTACGCAGATGACTCAGGCTGCTTCCTGACAGAACTCATTCACTTCTGCCTCCCAGGTCACCTCACCTGGTCCTTAGCATCCTTCTTTCTGCCCCACGTCACCGATAGAGATGCTACAGAACACGTTAGGAAGTGCAGCTGCAGTCTGAGAGCCCTCCCTCCCCCCCAAACCCTCTGCAATCACAGCAGCGCACAGCACAAACAGCAGAAACAAAACAGACCTGGAAATAAGTCCCAGACTCCCGGCTAATGCTTTCTCTAGCTCCAGGGTTTTCCTGCCTCTTGTGGTGCTTCATAATGGCAGCAATGATTAGCAATCCTTTGGGCTATTTTTATAGCCACCGATAGGGACGGGAGGAATTATAGCTTGCTGTTTCCTGGGAAAATCACCCAACCAAGAACATTCAGAGGGAGTTCTGTGATGTGAGGGGGAGGCCACCACTGCGGTAGCCAAATCGAAGACGTGAGGGGTGGGGACTGTACCTTCCCATTGCCAGGCTGGCAGGTGCCACTTGTTGCAAGGACTTCTCATTGTTTGCTGGAGTTAAGGACCGCGTGGGCTCTCCAAAGCCTGGCGGATGTTTTGAAGGCTGGGTGTGGAGCTCCGCTGAGGCTGTGAGTGCTCAGATGATTTGGTGACGCCAACGTCCAATATAAGATTCCACGGGTGGAATGGTAAAAGCCATGGGAGCTGAAGGGCAGAAGCAGTAGGACTGGGGTTGGCATCGGGAGAGCCAGGAGATGTGAAATCTAGCTGCGCCTCATTCCTGTTAGTAAATCCAAGCACTCTGGACTGATGAACTCTGTAGGGGGAGGAGATACCACATGGGGGAAGCCGTGGCATGGGGGTAGGAGGTACCACGTGAAAGAAGCCGTGGCATGGGGGTAGGAGGTACCACATGAGGGAAGCTGGAGTTAGCGGCCGGGGTGAGCCCGTTGGGTAGTTGGACACATGGTACTTGGTGAGGTGATCCACAACCTGGGACATTAAATTCAACAACAGTGACCCAAAGATTCCTGTTTTGGCAAACAAAGGGGGACATGGGAGACCTCCATTGCTGGAGTTAGGGTGCTGTGCGGCTCAGAGCTTGCAGATCCCCACGGACAGAAGGGCCAGCAACTCATCTCTCTTGCTGTCCATCGACCTTTTCAGGCGGGCTGAGGCCCTGCCTCTTAGTCTAGGGGCACAGGTCCCACCCACATAATGAATCTTGGGGGCAAGTAGGAGTCATTGCACCTCTGCCGCCTGAATTGCCCCCAGAGTCAGCGAGGCAGAACAACCAGGACTTAGAGTTGCACCCAGAACCCATTAATGGGTACAATCCTACAGGTGCCAAATGCACCCACAAAAAGGAGAGCGTGGGCCCTGTTGGCACCTAAGCCTATACATGTTTCCACTGTAGCATCAGTACCTAGGTACTACAGTGCTGTGCTCCGTCAATAAGACAGATGCATAATTAGCTTGTGCTAGGAGAACCAATATACCCAAAGAGATACAAGGGTAAAGTGAGGAGAAGAGGGTCTTCCTCTTCCTTTGGTGCAGTGAGAACTCCCTCTTCTGTTTCAACCTGTTTTAACCTCTGGAGGGGGTGGTATGCACAGCCAGTAGAAACCAGAGAGGACAAACCAGAGCCCCTAAAGCTCTAAGTGATCCCTGAACACCATAGATGGGTGGACAGGTGGGTGGGATGCAGGATAGATAAACTCTTACCATCAGTTGCCTGGAACCAGATGGGCTCTTCCAACCCATGGCATGTTCTCTCTTCCCCTGCAGAAATCAACGGGACTCAGATTTGCCCTACCTCCCTGGTCGCCTTCCAAGACGTCTCCTCAGATCTAGAAAACGTGCCCCGGCTGCGCTACCTGCGCTTGGATGGCAACCAGCTGAAACCCCCCATCCCCTTGGACCTGATGATGTGCTTCCGGCTCCTCCAGTCAGTCGTGTTTTAACTCCTCCAGCAGCGCCACTCTCCCGGGACTTTGGCTTTGCGCAGAGAATTGACTCCAGTCTCTGTCAGACACTTGGAAAATACCTTGTTCCCCCATTCACCCCACCCCGCTCACCCCTCAACGCTCTGTCTCCTCTTCCTCCCCCCCCAACCCTCTTTCCTGCTTCCGCCGCTGGAATGACTGAGCCTCGCCATTAGGTGCAGCAAAGTACCGCCCCTGTGGACGCTGCATGTATCTTTTAGGAGTGCACTTCCTCTCAGATACCTGTAGAGCCCACATGATGGCACTAGGCCGCAATAAGCATCCAAGGCCTTCCTGTAAATGGTGTTAGGTCTGCTCAAATGCCGTCCACTTATTCCCAGCATGCAACTGCCTTTCCTTCCCAGGTGTGTACAGAGACACTCATCTTCCAGCCATAGCAGCCATGCCAGGAGGCCTCAGTGGGACCTGGTCTTCGTAGGTCTATCAGCATCTCCCAACGCCGGATGGTAGAATCGTAGAATCCCAGGGCTGGAAGAGACCTCAGGAGGTCATTAAGTCCAACCCCCGGCCCAAAGCAGGGCCAACCCCAACTCAATCATCCCAGCTAGGGCTTTGTCAAGCTGGGACTTAAAAACCTCTAGGGATGTAGATACCACCCCCTCCTTAGGTAACCCATCCCAGTGCTTCCCCACCCTCCTAGGGAAATAGTTTTTCCTAATATCCAACCTAGACCTCCCCCGCTGCAACTTGAGATCATTGCTCCTCGCTCTGCCATCTGTCACTTCTGAGAACAGCCTCTCTTTGTTTTGGGAGCACCCAGTGATGGCAGATGGGAGGGGTGGGGGGTCCAGGACTGGACAGTGGTTTGGAGCAATTATATAGCTGCTTTAGGAGACAAGGCAATTTCATTCCCAAATCTACAATACACAGCAAAATAGCCCATCTGGTCTTGGGCACCAAGATTCAGTCTGGATCCTTCACCCCATGGGCTCAGAATTCATTTGAGGTGGGCATGGGAATCCAGATCAGGTTCCACTTCTTTCCAAGTCCTCTTCTTGGCCAAAACGAGTGCTGCTGACACATCATTTTGGACCATGCAGGGAAACCCGATGAGTTTATTTAGCCATTGTGTCTGGGGGCCACGTTGGCATTGGACTCACGACCCACTTCATGCGAATGAAAGCGGATGACACCTCAGGGGATCCTCAGCGAGCCGCAGATTTTGGGTGCAGACCCCCTGTAAGCATGTGGCAGGCGAACAGGGCCCTCGGGTGGGTTGCACGTAGTCCCACGCACACGGAAGAAGACTCATGTACACAAGCACCTTCCTCCAGGACAGGGCAGCTTCTTGCTGCACCACACTGTATCCTATCGCAATTCGTGGCAGCCAGGTGGGGCAATTCCCTACCCCGAAAACAGATAGTCATCACCCAGGAAGTCCACACCAAAGTCATGTGGCTTCTAGGAATCCTGGTGGAGTACCCCTTTCATGCATGCCTCCCCACCCCCTGTCTGCCTTTGTGTCGGAGCAGTATGGGCGTCAACCAACCACTCCTGAGTCAAGACCGGATGGTTTTCTAAAAGCACTGCCTGAGGAGGGCTGACTCGGTGACCGCGGCGTTGCCTCCTAACCTCGGAATGGATGCATCGATGAAAAACCCCAAGGGAGGCCTTTGCTCCGACTGGTGGGTTGCAGTGGGATCTTTCCTTGCACCCACGGCTACGCATGCTGGAGTCAAGTCCAGGAACTGGTGCCGAAGGCTGGATCTTGCTGGGGCCCTGGATTTTGCATTGGTAGAGCAGAGATCCTCATTCTGGGGGTGGGGACACAGTGGCTTGAACGCACCTGTGGCTTGAACGCACCAGTCAAATGCTGCCTCCCTTCGGTTTATGGGACCCCACAGTGACACCTACTGGCCAGAGAGGGTGAGGCGGGCGAGTTGCCCTAGATTTGCCCAGAGATCCATGATGTGCCTGTTTAAAGATGGCTGGTTACATTAGTCCTGTTCATTCCCTTGGGGAGGATCTGGCCTAAGCCATTTGTCTTATTTAAAGGTGGCAGGTTAGAGTAATGCCTGGTGTATTGCAGGGATCCCTGCTTCGCATTCAGAAGTGCCAATCCGGAGTCAGTCCGGCAGAAGGCAGGGACCGCGGCAAGCCAAATTCCCCCCCGGGTTGTGCAGGTGGGAGCGGATTTAAGCACAAGCAATGTTGTGACACCTGGAGAATCTCTTTTGGGGACCAGAATGATGGTGAGAAAGTGGCCGCTTCCCATCAGAGTGAAATACCCTCTGCCCCACCCCCCACTGAAAACCACCTGTGAGGGCAGAGCGAGGGAAGAAGAGAGCTACGAAGAGCAGAAGAAGCTGCCCAGCCCACCGGCATGACTTGACTTAGCTTCCTCTTGTCGCCGCCTCCCGCTGCCCTTCACACCCCTCCTCTGAAGTCCTCCGGAGTCCCATCAAAGGTGTCTGTGGCCTTTCGTCAGACCCTTTGCTTGCCTTCCCCAGTCAGAGGGCTAGCCGTACTCGTCTGCAGCTTTAAAAACAACCAGCAGTCCTGTGGCACCTTAGACACTAACAGACATATTAGATCCTGAGCTTTCGTGGGTAAAACCCACTTCATCAGATGTTCCTGCCCGATCCGTGGGAGAGTTCTGCAAAGTCCCAGCTCCCCCCCGAGTCAGAGGCCTCTGAAGTTTTGAAGCAGCATGAAAAAGTCTCTTTCAGCTTTGTCGATCCCATTCGCCAACTTCAAGCTTTGAGTCCCAAGGTCAGATCTTCAGCAGGTGTAAATGGGCTCTCACATCAACGGAGCTGTGCCCATGGACACCACAGCTGAGAGTAATGTTGCTCCTCTTCATCCCTGGAGTCTCCATCTCGCTCTCTGCCCCTCCGTGCCAGGGACGCTTTGAGTATTGCCTTGCTAGGACACATCCGCCCACTGCTGTGTGGGGCTTTATCTGGGGCTGTGTGCTGTAGCTCGGAAGGGGTCTAACACGCGTTAGGCACAGTTGCCTCAGCCTACTATACGGCCCAGTGGTCAGCATTAGGCATCCTGCATTGCTGAATCCTGTGTGAGTTTGTGTGCCTGGGGAGTAGGTTTTCAATGATTTCTTCACTCCCTCCCCCCAGACTCTTTCTCCAGCCGTGTGCTGCTGGCTGACACACTCAGCTGGGATCTCGTGGCCTGGTTCCTCCTTCTTGCAGGCAAATCATCTCAGGAATGAAATGCCATGGCCCTCTCTTTGGCCTGCTCACCTCCATGACTCAAATCCCTCTGGATCCCCGGGATTCCCATGGCCTCAGCATTATTAGCCAGACAGGTCCCATGCGTCTCTCCCTGCCCCCCGCACAGCAGGCTTTGACCTCAGCAGGATTCTCTGCGGGGTATCGGAGAGCGCCTTTGGACTGGGTGTGCGTAAGAGACTTGCCGAGAGCACAACATCCCCCCTTCCCCCCACCGGTGAATCCATTTTGGCGGCTCGTCCGGGCGGATCCTTGGTGGCCGTGGACTGGCGAAGCTCCGTGGGCTTCAGTGCAGCGAGGCTAGCGGCGGTCCCGGCGTATGGATCCTTCCCCTTTCCCATGGGGATTGCCCGTGACTTACAGCTGCAGCTGGAAGGGGCCGGAGTGTCACGAGCCACCCGGCTCCCGAGATGGGGTGCGTGGGGAGGGACTGGGTGTGTTTCTCTGTATTGCACATAGCAACACAACACCTTACAAGAAGCATCCATCCCTCCCTCCCTTCTCCCCATCCTTCCCCGCGTCCCTTCCCCGGCCCCCTTTCCCACCGCTACAACCCCTTTCTTTAGCTTTAGCATTGCTGGGGAAGATGCGCCCATCACGCTAACGCTCCCACTGTCTCCTCTCTCTCCCGCCTGGCGCTCCCTGTCTGGTTTCCCTTTGGCTCTCTCCGTATGCCAGTAGGTCGCTGGGGAGATGCACAGATGGAACTCGGTCGCCGGCGATACAGGGGCAACCCCCTCTTCCATCCAAAACACCCCAAACGGACTCGCATTGACAGCCATGGGCTTTGATCGCATCCTTAGCTGTCCCCTGGACACCGCCTCCAAAGGAAGGGATTGTCTGTCCCACTGAGGCGCCTGTCGGAGGTGCATGCTGGGAGTCAATTATTTTAACAGCAATGCAGGCGTGAAACTCGCTCTCCTCCTGGGGCCACATTCAGATCTCCTTAGTGACGCAGGGGTGACCCCGTTGAGTTGCTTTGGATTGACCCCTGTGACAGGTAGAATGTGGTCTCCTGATCTCTGTCCTATCCTGCCTTGCGTTCTGTTTCATTCTCAGTCGCTTGACGGAACCAAACACCGCTGCCTGTTTAAAAACACTTTTTTTTTTGGAGGAGCTTATTTTTTTATTCCGCCCCCAGTTCTTATATGTACGGCTCCCTCTCCTTTGCCACTGCATACATAGGGTTCTGGGTTTAGTTTCTTTCTGATTTTCCCGTGTTTATGTTCTGGGCTCATTTTTTAAAGGGAAAACAAAAAGAATTTGTTTTAAAGCGGTGTTTAAAAGCAAATAATCCCACCAGCAATTGTCTTCCTTGAATTCAACAAAAAATGAACCTTCTGTGAGAGGAGGAGGTTTTTAAAGGCGCAAATGGGAATTAGATGTCCAACTGCCTTTGCAAATCGATATGAGCGATCAATGAAAATCAGTGGGAACTAGATGCCTCAACTCCCCTTTGTGCTTTTTAAAATCTACCTGCCAAACTCCAGAGGAGTTCCCAGTCAGCATTAGCAAGAGTGTTAAGATCTACTTATTCCCTCCGCAGACACAGTGAACATTGCAAATTTGGGGTTCGTATTTTTGATAAAACCCTCTCCTCCAAACGTTCCTCAGTGAGATTTATTGGGTTTGACTGGTTTCAACTTAAACCCAGAAACCCTATGTATATATTTATATATCTATATGTGTATATATACCAGGACACTGTACATGTATAGCTATATACCTACAGTAGCTCTCAACTGATTTTAACTCAATGGTATTTTCACTTCTCTCCCACGGCAGTGAAAATAAAACGATTCAAAAAGAATCTGGAAGTGCAGCCAGAAAGCGCGGCTTAGGGGTCTGTTAGCAACTTATGTACTCCTTATTTATTCACTCCAAGGGTTCTCTGCCCATCACAATGGTGTCTGGGCATCCCTATGAAATTCAGGGCCAGATTCTCTGCCCTGCCTTCCTTTGCTCCCTTTGGGCCATGCTGCGAGAGGGAAGGAAGAGAAATCTAACCCTAAACCCCAGCTCGGGATACCCCTAGGGCAAAATGTGGCCCGGGGGCTGGATCCGGCCCACCTAACACTTAGATCTGGCCCATAGGCTGCATCTGGCCGCTATCTATTCATATCCTGCTGCCTGTGCCACCAAATTTCCAAGCGGTGGCTCAGGCAGCAGGATCCTGTTTAAATGGCTCACGGCTCCCATTCGCGGCGCTCTCCCAGCAGGGTCGGGAGCCGTGAGCCCTTTATATAGCCGCAGCAACCCCGGGCGGCTGCCAGGCAACGTGGTAGCGGCAGGGTCGGGAGCCGCGAGCCCTTTGCTGTGTTTTTATCTCAAAGCTTCCCGCCCCAGACAATTCTGGGGGGAGACTAGTCCCCAGCCCCGCCCCTTCTGCCTGAGTCCCCACCCCTTCTGGGAGGGAAGCCGGCCTGGCACCATGTACCAAAATTCATGAAGTGGCCCCCCTGTGAAAATTATTGCCCACCCCTGCCGTACGGTAAGGGAGGCCGAGGAGCTGTCCTCGTCTAAGCCACCAAGCAAGGGAGGTAAGGGTGGGGCCAGAGCCTGACTTGCTCCAGGGATCCCTAGCTGATGGGCCGGCCTTCTGGGCCACCGCCAGCTGATGCAAGATGGGTCCCTCCTTTCTGCTGTGCCCAGCGAAGAACCAGGCCTCCGTCTTCAGAAACACGCTGGTCGTCCAGCCCATGCCACAGACAATCCCTGGCAAGCTCAGGGCTTTTCAGCACCGAAGCAAAGGATTCAAGGGCTCACTCGGCTAGCTGGTTACCCTCTCCGGGGACCAACAGTGGAGGAGGCGTGCGCTGTCCAAGCGTGCTGTGCTTGCCAGCTCGGGGTGCAAGTGGTGAACCTCAGGGGTGCAGCTGGCCTCAGTTTGTGATCACTCCCGCGTGGGGAGGGAGCGTTGGTGCAGGGCATGTGCATCTCCGGGTGTAGGCGTGGGTGTGGGGAGTGGAGGTTGTGGCTCTCTGGGGGTCTAGGTGTACGTGTCAGCTTGCAAACGATATGGATCTGGTTGGGGGGGTGATTGTGATGCTGTGTGGGGGGGCATGTGCATGGAACAGAATGGGTGTGGGCAGCAGTTTTCTCTCTGTGCCCATTACTAGAGACTCAATGCTCATCCGAGATTGTCATGGAGGCATGAATCATAAAGGGGTGGGTGGGGGTCCGTGGGTGAGTGTGTGTGTGTGAACGCATGTGCCTAGGTGTGACGCTCGCTTCACGTGTGTGTTGGTAGGGAGTGGGGTCCATGTGTGTGAGGGGGGGCAGGGAGCCGGCTAGCCTCAGGCTTGTTGCCGCAGAATAAAACCAGAGTGTTTCATAGTGTGAGCGCCGCATGAATCACACATGCTCTGGTGTGCGCGTGAGCAAGAGGCAGGGAAAATGACCTTGCCCCCTATCCAGAGAGGGCAGCCAGGAGATCACTCAACACAGCAAATAAAGGGGGGGGATGGTAATTTCTCCCGCACCGCCACCCTGCAAACAGCAGCCTCTCCGGGCTTAGAAGGCAGCAGCTGGGGTGGTAGCGTGTGTCAAGTGGAATGCAGGAATTCTCCTAATTAGCCCTAGTGGGTTGCTGATGAGCCAGGGGACGTGGGCATGGCAGGGCTGCGTGTTCCCCAGGATGGCAGGGTGTTTTAAATGCAGAGAGGGGAGGGGCGGGCAGGGAGCCAGGAATCGTACAGAGAGGAGGACTGAGGGCCAGGTCCATAAGGCGACTAATTACAAACTGCTGCCCCCTCCTATCAGCGGATGCACAAGCACGCAGCATTTCTGACCCAGCTGATGCAACACCGACAGGCAGAATCAAACCTGGGACCTCTGGAGCCTAGTGCAGGAGCCTCTGGCACCTGAGCTAAAAGCCGGCAGGCTCTCAGCTCGGGCTGTACAGCAGACACATTGCTCTCTCTGGAAGCAGGCTCAGTGCCAGCCCCGTGGGACAGAACCGTACCCAGCAAGCGTGCGGGTTCCACAGCGTCCCGTTCATTCTGCAGCCCTGGGGCCTTTTCTCTGTCCTCGCTCGCCAGCATAAGGCAGCCACCTCTGGGCACAGCGGGGGGGAGGGAGGGGGAAATGGGCCTGGGCAAACCTCGGCCCCTTGGGAAAATACGCAGCACACGGCAGAGCTGCGGGGTGGGTTTGAATTCAACGAGATTCCCCCTGGGAGCTCTGCTGACTCCTACTCCCCTTCCCCACTTCAAGTCCTTTGCCTGGCAACGGCTGAAAATCTTCCAGCTGACGGGAAATGAATTGTACCTGGTGTTTCCAGGGCTGGAGGGGGCAGGGGAAGAAGGGGGGAGTATGCCCAGCTATCTGCCTTTAATGCCTCCTTGTAGTATCTCCCAGCTCCCTCCACTTGGCTAACTGCAAGCCTCCCTCTCTGGCCCAGCCCCTCCTGACTTCTCCATGAACCGCATCCATTTCATCCGGCAGGCGGGCGGGCACAGCACCCAGGCGACCCCTGAAAAGCAGCCAAATGCCCCAGGGCCCTTCCAAGGAGCAGAGACGCTGAGTCAGCTGGAGCGGTCTTCTCTGGGCTGCCGCGCCGCCTCCACCACGACGGCTAGCGAGCCTTCTAATGAGGATGGCTGCAGGCCTTCCGTGCTTTTCTGTGCCTGGTGGGGACGGGCCTGTGGGGCAGGGCAGCCCTTAGAGCTGGAGCCCCGTGCGGATTTTTCCAGGATTCTTAGCTCTTCCCCATCATGCCACCTCCGCCCCTAGCCTGCTCGCCATAATCACCTCAGCAGCAGGGGGAGGGAGCCCTCCCTGCCTTGCATGGGCCTGGGCCTGTGTGACGAAGTGGGGTGTACCTTGCTGGTTGCTATGCTGGGTCGTGGGTTGTGAGTGACCTCCCCTGGCTGTAGGTCTTCCAGCTGATTGAGCACCCCGGCAGCCTCCTGGTTCAGTGCGGGGATGAGCTCCTGCAGCCAGTCTGCTGGGGGGGACCCGTTGCAGTCCACAGGCCCTCTCAAAGGAGCTGAGGAACCCGTCTATGTCGCCCACGTCCTTCAATTGGGCCACCAAGAACTTCTCCAAGCGTCTGGCCACCCTGGGCCCTTGGGGTCCGTCCGCACTCGGCGCAGCCGGGGCCCCACCGCTTCTCCGCTCTGCCATGGCCAGCTCATGCTGTCGCTGCTCTCTACGGTCCTGGACTTCCAATTTCTTCATCTGCAGCTGGATTTCTAGCCGCCGCAGCTCCGCTGGGCTGGCCCCTGCCCTAGCCGGACTACGGCTTGCAGGGCTTCCCTGGGAGGCAGTCCGGTCTCTTCGGCGGCCTCCTGCGCTCCGCCCCCTCTCAGAGCCTGACACGCTCCCAGGGGGGGTCTGGCTGCTCCCCACTGGGACAGGATCCCAGCCCTGTGGCTGGTCATTCTCTTCCAGCCGGGCAATCAGCTGGGCCTTGGTTGCGCTCCGCACAGGCAAGCCCCTCTCTGCACAGCTTCACCAGCTCTGCCTTCAGGAGTTGGGTGTAGGCCATCTCCCCGCTAGTCCCCTTGGTGCAGACTCACCAGTCTAGTGCTGCTGCGCCCCACGATTCTCAGGAACCACTTCGCTCTGTTTCCAGCACGCCTGGCTCTAAGGCCCTTGCTTCTACTGCGCCTTGTCACTTGCCGCTGGGAGCTCCATCCGCGGGGTGCAGTGCATCCCACTTCTGACACCAGTGTGACGACGCGTCGGGGTCCCCTGACTCCTGCACCCCCGTAATGGCATGAACAGACTCCACCAGCCAGTAGAATAGAGGGAGTTTATTGCTTCTCCAGGATACAGCACAGCACAGATGTCATCTGGTTACAGGGCAGGCTTAAGATGTCTCAGCCCCCCTTGAGATGGGAGAGACTGGGCCCCTAAATCCCAGCCCCTGGCTTAGGCTGGTTCCTCCATGATCCCAGACAGAAACTAACTAACTCTCCTCCAGCCCTGCCCCCAGCCAGGGGCGGCATTCCACCTTCCTTTGTTTCTCTCCTTGGGGGGTAGGTGGTCAGACAGGTTTGAAGACCCCTTTGCATAATGACTCATCCCCTGCCCTGCTGGGCTGTGGTGCAGACAGCAGCCAGGGGAGGTCGCTAAGGTACACCCCACTACGTCACAGCCTGCAGTCACCAAAGCGCGCCCAGGTACCCCCTACGGTTCCAAGCTGGTAAGGCTGCGCGTTTTGTGGGGTACGGCAGTAGACTCTCCGTTGGTGGGTGCATGGGTGGGATAAAGCTCTCTGTGTGTTTGTGTGCATGCACACCCACGTGTGTGTGTAGAAGAGTGTGTGTGTTTGTGTAAGGGAGGGGCATGTGGGGGGGTGTTTGTATGTGTTTAGGAGAGGTGTTTGTGTGTGTGTGTGTGTGTGCGTGCGCATGTAGGGGAGGGGTGTGTATGTGTGTGTGTTTGTGTATGTGTAGGGGAGGTGTGGGTGTGTGTTTGTGTGTGTGTAGGGGAGGGGTATGTGTGTGTGTGTAGGAGAGGCACGTGAGGTTTTAGAGGCGGGAGCATTAGGCACTTGCAGATGCGAAGCGCACCTGTGTGTTCCGGGGGTCGCATGTTTAATGACCTCTCTGTGGCTCAGATTCCGGTTCCGGGCCCAGGCTCCAGGGCAGGTGGCCTCGTGTGTAATTCGGACACGTGTCCCCCGAGAGGCGGTGACGTTCAGTCCCTCCGACAGGCACGGATGCTCGGAGGCTGAAGGGAACCATACGCACTAAGCGAGGAAGTGACCTCTGGAGGGCATCTGTGCAAGTCACAGGGCACAAAACCGACTCTCGGGGCACCCACCATGCAGAGGGCTGCGCCAGGGCGCTGTTGCTGTTGCTCAGGGCTGAGGGGAAGGGGTAGAGCTGTGCGTAGGGACCCAGGAGGGGGAGCGAGAAAGCCTGAAGGTTGGAATTAAAGTGCATTGGTAGAGCTGTAGAGGCTGTTCTAGGCATATGAAAGCGAGGCAGCTGCCTAGGGTGGGGGGTGGCAGATTTCCCCCCTCCCCATTGCTGCCATTCTCCCCCCCCCCCCGGTCCCATTCCATGGATGGCAGGGGCTGTTAAGGCTGGCAGGGTTGCCTGGGGGCGGGGGGAGAGGAGGACAAGGCAGAAATGGATGGGGAGCAGGTCCCAGGCCCTGGGAGTGGAGAAGGCTGGGAGACGTTTGAAGGGGGCAGATGGGGAGTGCATCCCTGGCCCTGGAGGGGGTGTGTGGAGGAAGCTGAAGGGAGGGCTGCTGGAGAATGGGTCTCTGAGAGCAGGAGCAGGGGGGAGGGGGGCAGCCCCCTGTGGATTTGCCCAGGGCAGTCGATTGGCTTGGGCAGCCGGGGGGGTGCACAGGACTGACCTAGCCTGGAGAGGCTGCGGGTCAGGGTTATGGTGCATTGGCAGAGCCGTGGGGCGCTCAGGGCGGGGGAAGCTGTAGCTCAGGGCCAAGGAGCATTTGCTGGGGCGGGAGGGGCGCTTTCCTGTGCCTGCCTGTGGCAGACAGTGCTTCTCAGCCCCTTGTTTTCAATTACACTAATGAAAGGATGAGCGAGGAGAGTAAATTGCAGCCTCCCACCTCCAGCTGTGGGCGCAGCCTGGCACAGCAAGCTCCGCGCCTCCAACACACGCACATGGCAAATATTTACCTTTCCCAACCAGCTCTTCTCTGACAATCTCAGCTCCCCCGCCCTGCGCGCCCTGGTAATGGACGTCCCCCCAGTCCTGCAGCCATACAGAGCTCCCCTCCACCAGGCTATAGGGCAGCCATTCATCCTCTTTCACAGAGGACAGTCCCAGTTTTGGCTACTCTGTCCTCTCTTGATGCAACACAGGATGCAAGTTCCCCTCGCTATCAGGTGCCTTGCTAAGCAGCAGGTAGCCAGGCACTGTGCCCCTCCCGCTCTGGGGCTGCCCCAGCTCCTTGTGCTCAGTTTGTGCGGTCCTCTTGCTCCCAGCTGCCAAGGGGAGGGCAGAGGAGGATGCAGCAGGCTCTGCAATTTTCCCATGGCTCCCTGGGGGTCGGAAGAAGAGCAGCAGTGACTGGGTATGTGCGGCTGCAGCCCGCCCCCCCAACGTCCTGAAATGGTGCCCTTGCACCTCCGCACTCACCCCTCCAGCCCCCAGCCATGGGCCCCTTCACCCCCAGGCCTGACTCCTTCACCCCCCGCATCGCCCTGCCCCCTATTCACTCAATGCAACTGCCCTCTGTTCTTGAGGTACCTTAATGGCCCCCTAACCTGGAATAATAACGCCTAATCTTAGCTAGCGTTTGTCACCCACGGCTCTCAAAGCGCTTTACAATGGAGGTCAATACCACTCTAGAAAGACAGAAATTCATGGGAACCCTGTGAGGAACGACTCCAGAGCCATCAGCAGGATGCAAGTTCCCACTTACACCCCCCTTCCGATAACAACAGCCGCCGCAACCGCTCAACATACAACATAACGTACAAGCCAACGGCTTAATGCTGCGGTAAAGGTCTATTGGTGGAGACGCTGTCCTCACAGATTGGCACATTGCGCCCATGTTACAGAGGGGGAAACCGAGGCATGGAGCCGTGCTGGGCCAAAGGTCCTGCCGCAAAGCTGCGACCGAGCTGGGAATGGACTCCCAAGCCCCATGAGGCCGCCATGCCACGCTGCCATCCTGGGACTTTCCCCTGTGGTCCCTCTCAGTCGGCGTGCTCCTCCCTGGTTTCTGAGCAGAGAGGGGGCAATCCAGCCAGGCTCTGCCCTACTTGCTTCCTTTCCAGACCCACAGGCGGGAGGGGGATAAACGTCTTCCCCTGGCTGCTGTGTGACACACGGGCCGGTCAGAACTCACCCGCCGCCGCGACCAGACGGGCTGCGATACAGACACGGCGAGGGGCGTCAGAGCTGGGCCTTCTCACTGACACCCCCCGCCCTCCACGCAGAGCTTCTCCTTCCCCTGCCCTGCCACAGACCCTGCTCGTCAGATGCATCTTCCCGCGTCACTCCCTGCTCGGCCTGGGGGCTCCGCTCGCTGCCTCTCCAGTGCTTCCCGCTGCTGCCACGTTGGGGAGCAAAAGGCCATCAGCTCCAGCTCCCTCCCGCGTGGAGACCGCGCAGTGCTGGCTGGGCAGGCCCTGGGGCTGTAGGCTGACAGGGAATCAGGAATGGCACAGGCTGGTGAACCTGCTCAAAGGATGGGCTGAGCTTCCGGGTGGTTGGTGTGCTCCAGCCTGGGTGCGAGGCTGCATTGTGGGGTCTCTCTCCAGTGGCTGGGAGAGGTTACAAACACACACACTTAGCTCTGGAAGGGGGTGAGGGTCTGTGTGCCTGTACTGCTCGACAGGAGCCCCTCCGGACAATGGAGGAACAGCACTGATGGGCTCAGGCTATCGGCTCCTCCAGGAGGATGCTGGAGGAGAGAACCGGCCGTAGCTATGTTCCCAGCTGTGGCACAGCGTGTCTGCGCTCTGGGCCACCTGCATTCCCTCTAGGGTTGCCAGGTGTCTGGTATTTGTGGCCTCTGTCTGGTAAAAAAAAAAAGAAGAAAATACCAGACAAAAATATCCAGCATTTTCTGTTTTTCTTGGACGGAAGGCCGCTTGGGACATTGTTCCCCTGCTGCGTCTGGCGGGGGGAGCGGAGAGATTTAAAGGCACAGTGACTCTTTTCTTTTGTGCGGTTGGTTTTTTTTTTCCTGCCATGTTCGGTATTTTTTGTGAAAGTATCTGGCAACCCTAATTCCCTTGTACGGCAAGCAGTGGGGGACGTGGGATAGCTCAGCCGAGAAAACGGGACAATGCTTGTAACAGGAAGGGGAAATGCAGGAGTTCGGCTCAGCCCTACGGCCCTGGGCGCGGAGCCCAACCTGCCCATCAGCCTCCTCCGCCTCTGCTTTCCAAGCGGCCAGGTTCTGAGCCCTTCTCCTGGGCCCAGGGAAGGGATGGCCAAGCCAGGGTGAAGCCTTGTACTCCAGTGGGTGCCCCCGGCCGCCTGGCATGCAATGGGCTCATGCAGCCAGCTCGGGGCGGCCTCCCTGCTGAGGATGTGGACAGCGCATAGCTCAGGAGGGGCCTTGCTTCCCACCTGCTGCTGGTCTGGGCTTGCAAGTGGCCAGCAGCCGGGCAGTCCCGTGACACCTCCCACCCCCGGGAGGATGGTGGAGCATGCCAGGGTCCCGCCCAGGCTGTGCCTCCAAGGGGGCTGTGACAGTCATGCAGCAGGGACGCAGCGGAGCCGCTGTCCCACCTAGAGGGGAGCGGCCATGCCATCAGCACTGTAGGCCCGGCATCCACAATCCATGTGGCCCCCCCCCCTTCCAGGTTTCCAAAGCAACAGCACTGCCGAGGTGCGAGCCGGCACTAATCTCTTGTGCGGGGGTGGGATGGGGGTTGGGAACAGGGGTGGCGCGTTGGCTACAAAGACCGAGTTTTTGATGAGGCGTTGAATTGAAACAGCCGCCCGGTTGCTATGACATGGGCCCTGCCTGGCCGGCACGGCAGTCACAACACGGCCTGTGAGCACCCGACGGGCGGCACCCACCCACCAAGGACCCCACTCAGAACGGGGGGTGGTACCCACCGAAGAAGGATCTGTCTAGGCACACTGGCTGGCCCCAAACCACTGAGACCCTACCTCCTTAATGCACGGTTCCCTGCCTCAGGGCTAAACTCACATGAAATACTAGCCTGACCGTTCCCAACCGCATCCAAGCCCAGGGTAAAGCTCCGTGTGGGTGGACGCCATCTCCACAGAGCGTGGTGCGTGGACACTTCCCTTCCCTGGCCAGTGCGGAGCTTTCCCGGGAAAGCAGCCGGGAGGAAGCAAGCCCGGTGCATTGGGTGGCATTCAGCAGCGGGGAACGTGTTCCAGCCAGCCCTGGTGGTCCAAGGGCCACAGCCTGGCACCGCCAGTTGGTACGTTTTCAGGCCACTGTGAACACCCGCTCCTGCCTAACACTGGCCAGATCTAGAGAGCTCCTACCCGGGTATTGCTCAGCAAATTCTGCCCCTGCCACCAGGCTTTTCATGGGCTGAGCATGCCCTCTGCACGTGCCTCTCATTGCACGGTTCTACGTGTGCCCACGTGCTCCTCCGTGAGCACCCTGCACTGTGCAAGGGGAGAGCAGCCAGCCCTTACGCATGTGTCTCAACGAGGAGCCCAGCCAAAGGGGGTGCCCCAGGCCCTGTGCAGCCTGTACATTGGTCCCACGGCAACACTCCAGTGCCTTTGGAGGGACCGGCACTTGGCTTGGGGGATTTAAGTGGGGCTGTGTGCAGCAGGCCCCTCTGACTGCTCCCCCCCCCAGGTTATGTGCTGGCAGGCTGTAAAGTCTGGGTTGGGGGGAAAGTGCTCCCAGGCCTGGCTCCCCCATCCCAGGCGGCAGGCCGTAAAATCAAGCCCAGCCGCTTGGAGGAAAGGGATAGCCGAGCCTGGCTAGCCCCCTCCCCCTCCGGCTCTGTACAAGGGACACCTGGGGAGCGAGGAAGGGTGAGCAGATGACAGCTGGAATAATGCTCACCCTGATTGGCTGCACTTGCTGCTTCTCCCCTGCACACTCCCACCCCCAGCCCCCTTCCCCCTCATTAAAACCTCTGCAGGCCTTTTGGTCCCCGCACATCAGCTTGGCAGGGGCTGGGAGGCTCGTGCTGTTCCGGGGCGGACCCACGACCAGGGGAGGGTATGTGTGGGGCTTGGGCTTCTCTCGCTGTCTCTCGGAGGAGCTGAGCGCTGGGGCTTTCCTGCTTACTTCAGAGGCATCGTGGGGGGGAGAGGGGGCTACCTGGGGGCTTATGCCGAGCGCACACGGGGAGCCTGCAGTGTGTCTTTCGAAGGCTCTTTTGTCACTCTCTCAATGCTGGGTTTGATCTGTGGGGAACCAGCCGAGACGAAGGTCCAGGGTCATTTGCAATTCAGCGCTGGCTTTGCTAGACCGCAGAGCGCTGTGCCCGAGACATGTGTGCCACTCGGTGCATGCACATCTGTGTGTTCACAGGGGTGTGGCTTGCATGTGTGTGAAGTGGCCGTGTGCGCCGGTGCACCGGAGTATGGCTGCGTGTGTGTTGGTTTGGAGGGATGCGTTTGTGCGGGCACGGGAGTGCGGACGTGTTTGTTTGTGCATGTGTGTGCTCCTGTGTTTGCGGATACACACAGATGGGCCACACGCTTTGAGTATGATCAGGCGATGGGCGGCTAGCCAGGCATTAGCAGCTTCTGGGGAGAGTGAATCCCCCGTGTGAGGGAGCTAATGGAGTTTGGATTTCATCATTGCCATTGTGCATCCTGCCCTTAGTTTGTAGAAGGAGCCCTGGGTGGGAAATCCCCGAGTTAGACCGTGTAGGCTCTAGAGCGGTGGGGCTCCAACGTTTTGGCCTGCGACCCACCTTGCACAACACAGACCTTTCTGCGGACCACCAGCCAACCACCCATGATGACAAATAGGTGCAGGAAGAAGTGGAGGTGCAAGGTCTGGCCAGGAGGTTGGGTGGGGAGGGATCTGGGTGAGAGGTTGGGTACAGGAGCAGGCTGAGGGTGGCAGGGTCTGGCTGGGAGGTTGGGTGCAGGAGTGGACTGAGGGTGGGGTCTGGCCCAGGGGTTGGGTGCAGGAGTGGGCTGAGGGTGGGGTCTGGTCCAGGGGTTGGGTGCAGGAGTGGGCTGAGGGTGGGGTCTGGCCAGGAGGTTGGGTGCAGGAGTGGGCTGAGGGTGGGGGTCTGGCCAGGAGGTTGGGTGCAGGAGTGGGCTGAGGGTGGGGGTCTGGCCCAGGAGGTTGGGTGCAGGAGCAGGCTGAGGGCCTGGGTGGGAGGTTGGGTGCAGGAGCAGGCTGCCAGTGGGGGGGGTCTGGCCAACATTCTGGCCAGTGGGCTCCAGGTGAACAGGCGTGGGGCCAGCAGCGGAGCTTTGGGTGGGAGCTGGACCCCACGCACAGGGCAGCTGGGACCCCACACAAAATGGGGAAGGGGTGCTGCAGCATCTCCCACTTCTCGCATCGATGCCTCCCTGTCCTGCTTCCGCAGCCCTTCCCCTCTCACGGAGCAGCTGCCCCCTTGGCGCCCACGTAGGGCACCTTAACCCTTAAGGACGGCCCTGCTAGCGTGTACCCTCTAGTAATGAGGCAGCGTCTCTGCTCATGGGCACTGCTCGGAGGAAGAGAGAGTGCTGGCAAGCGAACCACTCGTGCTGGTGGCTGTGGCTGTCCCCTGTAAGATATGCAAAGAGCTGTCTCCAGCCAAGACAAGCTCTGGTCCTGCCCACTGGGCTAGGGTCAGGTTCTCAGTCATCCAGCTGAGAACAGCCTGGCTCCGGAGCGGTCACACAGCTCCTGGTTTGTATCCTAGCTCATAAAGGGACTGGGATCTAGTGGCTAGAGCAGGGGAGAGCAAGCATCAGAGCTCCTGGGGGGGGTCTGTCCCCAGCTCCACCACTGATCTACTGCATGACCATGGGCAAGTCACCCCCCCCCTTGGTGCCTCGGTTTCCCCCACTGTGCAGAGGGAAGAATATCGCCGAGCCAGCCTCATGTTGCACATAAGAGTGTTTCTCACGATCAGGACACCAGTCGCTTGCCCTGCAGCGATGCCCTGCCTCTGGCCTGCCGCCGAGGCGTTCGGGCCAGAGCAAAATGCTTTCGCCCTGCACTGGGGAAGCCGCTTACCAACCTGCCCATTCTGTACATGGCTGAATCTGGCCTGGGGGCGAGTGGTGGGCCTCTCCCCTGGCAGCAGGGCGCTCACGCATGAACCAGCCTGAAAAGAAAGGGGGAGGGATGATTCCCTCCAGGGCACTAGGCAGAGTTCCTTTCTTCTCTCCAGCAGCAAACCAAGGCTCGCGTCAGCAGGGGCAGCCTGTGCCAGGCGCTGCAGGGCAAGGTGGGGAGCATGACGAAAGGGGCAGCGCAGGGGGCAAAAGGGAAGGGTTGGGCTGGGGCGGGGTGGCGAAGAGGCTGCCAATACGTGCAGGGAACCTTAGGAGCAGAGACATCAAGTAGTGCTGCTGGGATTTTACATCCCTACCCCCCAGTAATCAGTTAAGTGGTTAAACCATTTAGCGGGATCCCACTTCTCCTCCCCTCCCCCCAGCCTGCAGGGTAAGGGTTAGCAGCAGGAACTGGGAGTCCCAAGCATGGGGGGGGGAGGGCTTCTGCTCCCCCACCCCCGCATGTAGGGGGTAAGGGTGACGCTTACTGGGTCACCAGTTACCCATTCACACCCCTATTCTGAGGCCAGGCCTCCCAAAATGCTCAGCACCCAGCAGCAGGCCCAGGAGAGCTCGCCCTGAGTGCTTTGGAAACCCAGCCCTCATGGTATTGAACTCCTGAGCCCTCATGGCCAAGGGCCGGCAGGAGCGGAGCACTCGGGAACCTGCGTGGGAATGCTCCGGGCTAGCTGCCGGCTCCTCTCTTTGCCGCACAGCGGGGGAGGGCAGACAAGCTGCTTTGCAAAGTCTGCAGATGCTTAAATGTCACAGTTTACAAGGAGGGACCCTTGGGCCTGCAGTACCCTGCTGGGGGAGTCCTGGAAGAATCCATGCACTTCCGTCCTGAGAGGTGACATCTCCAGCCATTGTGTTCCTGACTCCCCTTGGCCTGGCTGGTTCCAAGCGCTGCTGGGCTAGTCCTCGCATGACCCTACCCTGAGCAGCAATGCGGATCCCCCTCCCGGCCGGCCTGCCAGACCCCTTGCAGTCCCAGGCCTGGGCTCCTGGTAGCCAGCTCTGTTGATGCACTTTCCTCCCTGACTAGTTCTTCTAGTGCTGGGTTCCCTGTGTAACCCACCCACCTGGTGTGGTTCACTGTCCCATGGAGTGGCACTTAGACCACGTGCCTTGAGAGCTAAGAACAAGGCAACTCTACAGCCTAAGCTGAGAGCCAGCTGGCTTTTAGCTCAAGCGGTAGAGGCACCTACACTAAACTCCAGAAGTCCTAGCTTCAAATCTGCCCTGGGGTAGTTATACCAGAGCTATTCTGCCAGCATGTCTTCATCTGGTAAGCGCCCCTTGGTAGGTACTCCTGGGGCATCAGAGCCCTGTGCTGTGCATGCAGGGCTCAGCCCTGGAGTAGGCATGTCAAATCCTGTTTAATTGGTTAACTGCTTAAACTCAGTGTTTAACTGGTTAAGCGGCGACAGGTAGGCGGGGCTGCTCCAGCCCCCAGTTAACGGGAACCAGTAAGCATCCCCTGGTGAACCAGGTCAAACCCTTCACACCCCCACCTTGTAAGGAGCTGAGCAGGGACAAACGGGCTTTGTTGCTCCCCGTTTGCCCGCAGCATGCAGAGCGCGGCCTTGCTGGGGTTCACCACCCTGGCACTGGCCTTGGCCGCCCCACCTCAAGAAAGCGAGAAGAAGACCGAGAAGCCCGGAGCTGCCCTCCCAACCTATGACAACCTGGACCTGCCCAACTATGACCTCAGCCTAGACAGCGAGGGAGAGTTCTTCGACACGAGCCTCTATGATGACCTGGTACCAAAGGTAAGAGGGGAGGTGCGGGGGCAGCGGAGCATCAGAAGCAGGGGCCATCTCTTCTCCATGCTGCTGTGGGAAGTTGTGGGGCAGCTCCTTTCCCTGGGATCCCAGGATATCTGCACTACCACCCTTGCTCAGACAGGCGACCCTCCTGGCCCCTGTCTGTCCAGAGCTAGGGCATCCAGGCCACTCTTCCCCTCCCCTCCACACTCCAGCCCTTGGTGGCTGGACACACTTTCATCTGGGACTCGGGGGTGTGAATACAACCCCACTTCCCCCTCCCCCGCTCCCCTTTCCCCTACTTAGCTCCGTTACTGTCCTCCCCAAGGTGCTTCCCAAGGTGCTTCCTTGGTAGAGTTTGCCAGCCAGGAAGAAGAGCATTCATCAATTCCCAGACTATAATGTCCGACGGGACCTTTGTGGTCAGTGAGTCCGATCGTCCCATCAGCTGGTTGACAGGGAGGCACATGGCAGCGTAGGCTCCACAGGGAGACAGGGGTAGGACACTGTCATCCTACTGGGGAAATAAATGGGGAGTTGGTCTCAAGTCCTGAGTTAGGAGGAAGAACCAGCGGTCCTCTGACACTTAGCACTGAGGCCTTGACCATACGTGGTCATGCGAGGTCATGGGAGACAGCCGCAACCCTATTGCCAAGTCCAAGCTCTGCCACTGACTTACTGCATAGCCTTGGGTGAGTCACTTACCCTCTCCTTGCGTCGTCTTGCCCAGGGACGCCCTGGAAATAGCAGTGTTCATCCCCGCTGAATGAGGCTCGCAGCCGTTCAAGCACTGTGGCATCCACGGCGAGGAAAAGGCCGTCAGGATGCGAGATGTGACTGGTATTGCAGCTGCTTGGAACATGCTGTGTCAGCCATAAGTCCACAAACCTTCTATTACTTCTTGCAGCTGGAGGGGGGGCAGTGTCTTCAGCAGAGCCTAAGGGCGTTAGGTGCATTCCAATGGGCTTGAGCGCCTTCCTACCCTAGATGTTGGCTAGTTCAGGTAACTCACTGTTGTAGCCCTCCAACCTGTCCTGCGCCGCCTTCTTCCCCTCCCCAGGAGCAAGGGAGCAGGCAGTGATGGGTCAAAGCTTTGATGAGAGCGCGGCTGCACGGCCTGTGCACAGTGCCATGATGCCGCTTGTGTTGTGTCTGCAGATCGAGGTGGGTACATTGGCTCCTCCAACCAAGCAGCCAGAGGGCACGAGAGCCATGCTGACCGACACATCCAGAAAGCCGCCCCCGACGTCCCCACCAGGTCTGCTCGGGTCCCTAATCAAACTGGGTGAGTGCGAGACCAGCCCTCGATAGCTGTTCTTACGGGATAATGGTGCCACGTGGCGGGGGGGATTACTCCCAGGAGAGGCAGCTGAATCGGTCGCCAAATACCACGAGAGTGTGGAAAGAGCCTTCTCTCAGCATGGGGGTGAGGGGTACAGAGAAAGCACCTCCCAGTGTGGGGCAGAGGGGACTTTGGAAGTGAGAGCACTCCCTCGGCCGCACAGGGTGGGGCTGGAATTTCTGAGGCCTCTGGCCCACTGTCAGAGCCCCAGCGTGGGGCAGAGGGACTGCTGGGGGGGGAGAGAGAAGAAGCAGTGGGTGAGCCTGAGAGCTGAGAGGTGCCGGAGGATGGATACGGGAGTCACAGTGGTGCACAACCTGCGGCCACATCTGGCCCGTTGGGCTTCCACGGGTGGCCTGCGGGTTGCCAGATGCTGCTGGTTTTCGTCTACGTCATTTTTCCCTTACCGGTATTGCTAACGTGACACGCACGTAAAGCCAGGGTACATGAAGGGAGGCGCGTGCTGATTGGCTGGGAGAGCCGCGCGCTCCCTCGGCATCCAATCACAGTGCGGCTACCGTTCAGTCGGCCCCCTCCCACAAATTCCAGGTGCACACGCGCAGGGCGCAACACGACCCTATCCTGGGAGACGGTCTGGGTTAGGAAAACCTTGCAGCCCACCAAGATGGAGAAGGGTCACGTATGTGGCCCCCTCGCTAGCCTCCGCTGCCCTGAGGAACATGGCAGGGTGTCTCCCATATCCAGCTGCAGGCGGGAGGGGTTCAGAAAGCAATCGCTTTGCAGCACCAAGAACGCCAGCAAAGCCACCGCACTTTAACAAGCAGAGATGTTGCGACAGTCGAACAGAGAAGCAATTAGATTAGTGGCAATTAAAATCCTGTTGCGAGGGATAAATAACTTTATTCATTTTCTGTCCCTCCAAACTGGGACAAATTACGTAGCTGGCGCAGGGAAATTGTTGCCTTTCTGCTTTGAACTCCCCCACTAATGGACTGGAGTCTTGCACACGCTCTGGGGGGGAGACGAGGAAAAACAACAAAAAAATCGCCCCGCGCAGTTTTAATTGGTGCCAGGAATCTTGTCACGCTGCCACCGCCACTTTGCCTGGCTGAGCAGGGTCTGGTTCCAGACGCAGGGGAATCAGATGTTTGCTTGATGCAAACTGTTTCCTTTTGTCTCCTTTCTGTCCGTGCAGAAGGGCCAAGCCAATCCATGGTGTACCGCGGCTGTGTTTGGTGGAGCTGCACCTCCAGGGAGCGATTTGGCCTGTGCTGATTTGTTTTTAAGCAGCTCTTTTGGCTGATTGTTCTGGCATTTCGCTTGATTCGATTGTGGCTTGTTTTGTTTTCCTTTGAATTTAGCGCTTGGTGGAAGGAGCTGGGCTGACAGCCCTGGAAACCAAAGTCCTCAGGGTATCTACATAGCTGGTACAGTGCGGGTAGGGGATCCGCCCGGCTGGGCTGCCCTCCCCCAGTGTACCTACATAGCTGGTACAGCACGGGTAGGGGGTGTGCCCAGCTGGGCTGCCCTCCCCCGGTGTGCTCTAACTCTCCCTGCAATGCACAGCCATCCCAGACTCCCTTGAAAGTAGAGGGTTGAATCCAAGACCCTGAACTTCATGACCTGGAACAGACTCTGAGTTTTAAGGACCCTTCCAGCGCTGCCTGGGTAACAGCACAACTGAACACCCAAGCCCAGGCCTGGATTCCTGGGGGCTGGGCTTTCCTGGGACTGTTCCAAAGTTCTGGTCCGGGATTGGGAAAGGGCTTTCCCCCGGCTCTGGCTCTGCACTGCTGGCTGATTTTAGGTCACCAGAAATTCTGGGCAGTGGACGCCATGGCTTGGTTTTGTCAGAAAGGTCCCTGAGCCCGAGCTAGTCTTACCCACTCAACCAGACCTTCACCTCACCCCCCCAAAGGGTCCTGAATTTTTACGCATGCAGCAGCAAGGGAGGTTTAGGTTGGACATTAGGAAAAATGTCCTACCTGTCAGGGTGGTTAAACACTGGGATAAATCACCTAGGGGGGTTGTAGAATCTCCATCACTGGAGATAGTTACAAGCAGGTTAGACAGACACCTGTCAGGGATGGTCTTGGCCCTGCCGTGAGGGCAGGGGACTGGACTTGATGACCTCTCGAGGTCCCTTCCAGTTCTGGTGTTCTATGATTCTTTAAGACAAAGCCCTGGACCCTCTAGCGGAACGTGATCCGGCCTCGGGGTTTGCAGCAAACCCCAGAAGCAAGGGAGTTCCAAAGGGCTCCAGATTCTGTCAAGAACATTGCCTTGAGCTGAGTTCCTAACTTACAGCATGGAGTGTCAGGCCAGGTCCTCCACCTGCTTAGTCCCATGGTCTTCTGTGGAGCGAGGTCACGCTGAGAATGGAGGCCCCCAGCCTCTCTGAAGGCCCCAGTCAGAGGTTGCTCTTAATACCTCCAAGCCCCAATCGTGCTGTCTCTCCCTGCTCCAGGTCTGCCCACCTGCCTGGTCTGCGTCTGCCTCAGCACCTCTGTGTACTGCGATGACGCCGACCTGGACCAGATCCCACCTCTGCCGCTGGAGACCACCTACCTCTACGCCCGCTTCAACCACATCCGCCACATCCGAGCCAGCGACTTTGCCAGGCTGAGTATGTGGCACGAAGCCCGGCCCCTTCCCCACATAAGGTGGCATCCGTGTGTCACAGTGCCCTGCTGGAGGACACAGGACGGAGGGAAACTTAGAATCATAGAATCCCAGGGCTGGAAGGGACCTCAGGCGTCACTGAGTCCAGCCCCCTGCCCAAAGCAGAACCAACTCAATCAACCCAGGCAGGGCTCTGTCAAGCCAGGACTTACAAATCTCTAGGGATGGAGATTCCACCTCCTCCCTAGGGAACCCATCCCAGTGCTTCACCGCCCTCCTAGGGAAATAGTTTTTCCTAATATCCAACCTAGACCTCCCCCACTGCAACGTGAGACCATTGTTCCTCGTTCTGCCACCTGCCACCACTGAGAACAGCCTCTCCATCCTCTTTGGAATCTTCCTTCAGGGAGTTGAAGGCTGCTATCAAATCCCCCCTCACCCTTCTCTTCTGCAGACTAAATGAGCCCAAATCCCTCAGCTGCTCCTCCGAAGTCATGTGCTCCAGCCCCCTCATCATTTTGGTTGCCCACCACTGGACTTGGCCCCTGGCACAGCTTTCTGTGAGCCAGTGTCAAGTGGACCCACTGCAGAACTGAGGCAAGAGGGTGCCCAGACCCCGTACAGCTGTCACTCTGGATCCTGTTTGGGATTTGTAACTGTTGAGGCTGAGCCCAGATCCAGTCTGACACTGAATCCTCCCTCTGCAGGTTTAGACTCCTCCCAGCCAAACACACAGCCACGGCAGAGGGCTCAGATTTACTCCCTGGGCACCAGCTCCAATGGCAGGAGCACACAAATGCCACACCCCCATGGCATCAATGGGCACCAGGCCTGTAGACACCAGAGCTGGCTTTGGCCCCAAGCGCATTCATGCTGAGACTGGGGAAACTGGGCATGTTTCCATCACTTACAGGGTTTGCAGTTTGCTTCAGCAGCACTCAGCACCCCCCACTGCACACACTGTGCCGGCCCCCTTGTGTGAATCTGTTCCATGCTGCTTTGAACTCAAACACTGGGGGCTTCAGTTTTGCACCCCCATCGTTAAAACCCAAAGAAAACGATCGTTCCGTCATGCCCCATAAAGCAAACTCGCGGGGGGGGGGGGTTGCCCAGCTCCGAAAAGTCTATCAGCGGGTCCCTCTAGAGCAGGGCTACTCAACTTTGGAAACCCCGGGGGCCACAGTGATACAGCACATGCTGAGGGCCGCAACTTAAGTGTGGTTGCATATACATGCAATTATATATGCAAATATATGCAAATAGCTTCTTTCACAGTGATGGGCATGAATACAAAAATTACGGCAAGACTATACAACACGCAGGCCCCATTTAAGTCAGTTCTGCTGCTATTAAAATGCAACATTTCCCCAATTTCCACACATAGGGCAGCACTTTTAATGACAGTCCAGCAATTTAACTCCTAAACCCCATATCAACAGAAGACCATTCTATTGACAACTTTTTTTGTTTTGGCTCCCACCCACAGGCCGCGTGTGGAGCCCTGCGTAAACCCAAACTGCACCGCAGGCCGCAAACAAACGGGCCACGGGCCGCATGCGGCGCAACAAACGGGCCACGGGCCGCATGCGGCGCATGGGCAGCGTGTTGAGTAGCCCTGCTCTAGAGGCAGGATGGTCGTGTGGCACAATCCTTCTCCACTGGATCCTGCCTTGGCTGGCTGGAATAGGAGCCCTGTAGCTTTAAAACCCCTTCTCTCTCGCTGGGAGGAATTGCACCCAGCGCTAGTCAATGGAAGGGGCCCTGCCCAAGGCAGGCGGGCGGAGCTAGAACATGGCCCACTGGGGCTGGCAGAGCATGGCAACACAGGAGCGCTGTGGAAGTGGGACCTGCTGGGTGCCAAGCGAGTTGGAAAGCCCTGCTCTGGTTTAGGCAGGAAACCGGCGCCGAGCTCCCCTAAATCCCTCTGCCTGGGGGGGGATGTGGCACTCTTAGAAACCTGTCCCTTGGGGGAACCACACCAGCAAAGCCGTGAGTGCATTTGTCATGTCTATTGGCGCTGCCCCCGGAGCCAGAGCCAGGCTCTGCTGGGCCAGGGGCTAGATGAAGCTTAGCTGGTGTAGATGGGCACCGGCTCATTGAGTTCAATGGCGCTTTGTTCATTGACACCAGCTGAGAGCCTGGTCCGTGCTAGCATTGTTTGCTGGCCTCTTCTCCTAGGGCTCTGGCCAGGCCTAGCCCCTCCCCATCACTCAGCGCCGCTGTGAGCACCGGCAGAGGTTTGTGACGGTGGAATTTCTCCCCTCCCCTTCCGCAGAGAAGCTGGAGCGAATAGACCTGACTAGCAATGACATCTCGTGTGTGGACGACGACGCCTTCCGGCGGCTCAGCACCCTGCAAGAGCTCATCCTCGCGGAGAACCGGCTGCCTGCGCTGCCCGCCTTGCCCAGCAGCCTCGTGAGGCTCGATGTCCGGCTCAACAGGCTCCAGAGCTCCGGTCTCCACCCTGAAGCCTTCAGGGTGAGTCTGTGCCCCATGACGGGGGGCTGCCCCAATGTTCTGAACGGGGGTCCCCAAATGTCACAGCTTCTTTTCTACCCTCCAAGCTGGGGGTCTCCAGGGATATGTCTGCACTGCTAGGGGTCACCACATGAAATGACTAGGCAGCAGGTTTAAAACAAACAAAAGGAAGTTTTTCTTCACGCAGCGCACAGTCAACCTGTGGAACTCCTTGCCATAGGATGTTGTGAAGACCAGGACTTTAACAGGGTTCAAAAAGAGCTAGATAAACTGATGGAGGACAGGTCCATCAATACTTATGAGCCAGGATGGTGTCCCCAGCCTCTGTTTTTCAGAGGCTGGAAATGAGTGTCAGGAGAGGGATCACTTGATGATTCCCTGTTCTGTTCATTCTCTCTGGGGCATCTGGTATTGGCCACTGTCTGCAGACAGCACACTGAGCTAGATGGACCTTTGGTCTGACCCAGTATGGCCGTTCTTATGCAAAATAAGTCCAGGGATTGAACTCGGGTTCAAACCCACCCCATCTCCTGCCTCTCTCCCAATCTCCTCACAACTCACACTGACCTGGGGCTCGGACCCTGGGCTCCAGGACTGCACGGGGCGGAAGAGCTGAACCTGAATCAAAATGGGACACAGGGTTAACAGCCTGTTGCTTTGCCCTGGGGAATCCACCAACCCTACCCCACAGTCTCACACAAGCTGACTTTCTTTCATCCTCGGAAAGACACGTCAGCTGCACAGGCAAGTTTCCCCCCATTGGACTCAGGCCCCCAGAATGCAGTGTAGATGCTGCAGCCCGGAGGGGGACCCAGGGTTCAACAGTTCCTAACCTGGAGTTGAAACGAGTGTAGCTGCTCCAGCCCGAGGTGAACAATCCCAGGGTCTACAACTGGGCATACACTGCCGTGTAGACGTCCCTTTGCTCGAGCCAAACCGGTCTGGCTCCGATTTCTACCCCGGGCGCTGCAGGAATAACACCGGTGTTCTGTACAAAGCTGAGTGGGGCTTGGAACGGCCAAGGCCCCAAGTGTTTGCTGGGATGGGACAGCCCCAGGCAAGCCTGAGAGCCGTGTGTTCTGTGCAGCCAAGAGCCGAGTTGGGTACGTTCCTTCCAGACTCTCGGCCAGGCCAGGGCCTGGGCAGGGCGAGGGCTGACCCATGGGTCTGTGTGTCTGCAGAAGCTGAAGAAGCTGCAGTTCCTCCACCTGTCGGAGAACAAGCTGGACGCTATCCCAGCTCCCCTGCCTGAGGGCCTGCGGTCCCTGCACCTGCAGGTGAGGCGGTGACTGAGTCAAGCCAGGGGGCCCAGCCGGGCTGGTGAGGGGTCCCTGGAAGTTACAGCCACTCTCACAGTGCCCCAGACCCAATGGGCCCCCCCCACAGATCTCACAGTGCCCCTCATTCTCCACTCACTCCCCACAGCCAGCCCAGAGCTGGGCCCCTGCGCACACCCCGCTCTGCCAGAGCCCCCTCAGGCCTGTTGGGTGCCCCTCTGTACTCCAGGCCTCGGCCTGGTCCCACTGTGGTTCTGGCATTGGAGCCACTTGTCAATGGTCTCAATCTGGCCAGGGATGTATCTGGGGTGAGACATTCCCCCAGCATATTACAATTGTGGGTCAAATCTAGTTCCAGCCCCAGACGTTCATACCAGCCAGGGACAATTCGTGCCCAAACCCACCACCCCATTTCATGGTGGCTTTGCCTTCCCAACCAGAACAACAACATCCAAACCATTCACAAAGACACGTTCTGTGAGAGCCAGGACCACAGTCACATCCGACAGGCCCTGGAGGACATCCGCCTGGACGGCAACCCCGTCAACCTGAGCCTCTTCCCCGACGCCTACTTCTGCCTGCCTCGGATACCCACCGGCCGCTTCGACTGAGCCTCCAGCGAAGGGCTCCACTCCCACGAAAGGGCCGCCCTGGATCGCCACGTTAAGCTCCCCATATCCGGTCGGCGGCAGCTGGTATTTGCCCTCCTCCTTGCTCATCTTCGCCTCGTGGCTTTGTGTAGATTGGGGGTTAAGGTGCCACGTTAGCACATCTGAGCATGTGTGGGTTAGAAGTCTAGCTAGCCTAAGGATACTGCATCAGCTGTTAAACTGGCCAGGGGATGCTGGCTCCTACTGAGGTCTTGGTCCATGTGTGCCTGCAGGCGGGATGCTCCAGGCCTAGAGTAGCACTAATAAAATGAAAAAAGGTTAAAAACTCATTCTCTGGCTGGTTTAAAACATCATAACCTGACCTCCCCACGCCCAACTCAGGCACAGCCGCCGTTCCATGAACACGGAGGGGTGCACAGCGTGGGGATATGAACGACAAATCGACACACTACTTGACTAGTCGCTGCCCCGCCCCCTTGTTGCCTCTATCAGAAAGAGGCAGCGAGGTGGGGGGAAGAGGAGGATGCTCCAAAGTGGCAGCACGGGCTCCACGCAGCGCGGCTGCTTTGAAACGCCACGTGCAGCCCGGGGCCACCTGGGGAGTCCCCCACTGACCCCGGCCTCCATGCGGCGCTGCTGCTTTGAAACGCCGTGGGGAGCCTGACGCCGCTGGCTCTGTGCTCCCTGCAGCGCTGTCGCCTTCAAGTGTAGCAACAGTGCTACACTTCAGAGGCGGAGGTGCCCTTATCGACTCAACGAACAGTCGATGCAAATTGCAGCGACTATTCAATTAGCCAATTAATCTAAATTGGGCAAAGCTTTCAGGGTACAAACCCTCTCTCTGCTGCAGGGCCCCTCCTGGATTTCTTCTGCGCTGGGCCTCGGTCACTTGAATGCTGCCCTGCATTTCCGGACACATGCCCAGCTCTGTCTGAAGCTCGATGTTGATCCAAAGAGGGAGGGAGTTTGAAGCCTTCAGAAGAGGCCTGACCCATTTCAGTGTGTTTGAAATGGAGCACCTCTTCCCGATCTTTTGAGGAGCTGTCCACTTGGGGAGCCCTTTAAATAGAGCTTATTCAGCATCTGTATTTTTATAGATGTGCAGAGTTCCCTGTAAGCTGGATTCTTGAGTGGACTCCCAGGAGAGATTCAAATGCCACCCAGCTGATTGGCAGAGTGCCACAGTGTGTTTCTACTGGTGGTGCACATCTACACATGCCTCGGTGCACATAACAAAATTTCCTCCACACATGGGTGGGGAAAATTAGAGGGAACACTGCATGTGCAGTAACCACACATCACGTGAAGGAGATGGAGAATCCAAAACACTGAACCAAATCCTCTTAGCTCAGCTTCCATCCTCCAGGGCAGGGAAGGGAAGTTGGTAAGTAAAATCGTCCAGCCTGCTCCCAGTTTTCAAAAGTTCAAGCTTTTGCATTGTCTCTCCCAACACTCTTCATTTGTGCGTGCAAAACACATGCACAAAAGGCGACCTTGCCTCAGGCATGCACAAAAATGCTCGTTTGCACAGCTCAGCTGTGACTTTTTTAAAGCTTGCTCATTAGAGGCTCGGGTTTTTATTGCATATACAAAAATGTCATTTCGCACTTACAAATGGCCGGAAGGCAGAAGTAGGGGGAACAGCTTTGGTTGTACAAATTCCCCTTGGATGTGTATTTATTATGCAAAACACAAACCAGGTCACTGAGTGGTGAGTCCTGTTTTGACCCCCCAAGTCTGTCGGTGGGAGGGTTTTCAGGAATTTGGAGGAATGGGGACTGTTCTCTTTTTTCTCCCAAATGCCAATGTTGGCAGATTATGCTGTCATACAATGCTCTGAAGACATCCAGGTATGGAGACAAGTTTCTGAGGGTATGTCTACCCTGCAGTTTTTCTGGCAAAATGGCCATTTTTCCGGAAAAACTATACTTACGTCCACACTGCTATTGCGTTCTTTCAACAGACAGTTGAAAGAATGGAAGGGTTTTTCCAACAGCAGTAAACCTCTTTCTATGAGGAAGAAGCCTTTTTCCGAAAAAGGTTTTTCGGAAAAAGGCGTGTGTGGACGCGGAAGAGGGAGTTTTTTCAAAATAAGAGACATCCAGGAAAAAGCACAGGTGTCCTGGTGGCCACTTCATCCACAGTAATCACAACTTAAATGCGAGATAGCATCCAATGAATGTAGACACTGTCTTTCGAAAAAGCACCTTGCTTTTTTGTTGTGCTTTTGCTGTGTAGATGCTCTCTTTCAAAAGAAGTTTTTCTGGAAGAGCTCATCTGGAAAAGCGTCTTTGGAAAGAAGCCTGCAGTATAGACGTAGCCCGAGGGGTAGCAGTGTTAGTCTGTTTCAGCAAAAACAACAAGGAGTCCTGTGGGACCTTAAAGATGAACCAATGTTTTCGGACATAAGCTTTCATAGGCCGGAGCCCACTTCAGCAGATGAAGGAAGAGGGAAGTACCATTTCGCAGGGATCTACACACAGATGCAAAGATGGGAGTGTTACATTACTACGTGGAGAACCAGTGCTAACGAGGCTAATTCAATTAGGGTGGATGTGGCCCACTCCCAACAAGTGGCGAGAATAGAAGAGGGGAAAATTACTTTTTGAAGTGAGCTAGTCACTCCCTGTCTCTGTTTAGACTGAACCTGATAAGGCCAAGTTTGCAGATGAATTCCAGCTCTGCAGTTTCATGCTGCAGTCTGTTCTTGAAGGGTGTTTTTGATCAAGTATGGCAACTTTCATGTCTGTTACTGAGTGTCCAGGGAGGTTGAAGGGCTCAAGTTTTTTTTTAGCACCTGTCAACATAACATCTATTCACTGTCCTTAAGCATCTTGTATGTGACTTGCTTTTATAGCCAAAGGGGTGAATATAGAGGCCGTTCAGGCTCAGATCCAGCACAGATGGTATCATCCAACTTTCTCTGTATTTTCTCCAGCTTTTGCTTTCGCCCCACTAGAGGGTGCAATGGAACATGTGTCAAACCCACCCATCCCTGCGCCTTGCTCTCCTAATCTCTGCTCCTGTCTCCCTTTTACTTTTCCCTGGCACATAAACCCATCGTCTAAATAAATGAACCGGGTGAGCTGCTGCCCACGTGCCTATCCTGCATTTAATAGCACCGAGTACAAATTCCAACCTTCTGGTTGCTGGGAAACCTTCCAGCTCTCCTGGACCATGTGTTCCGGGAGGCGGAGGAAGGGAATGGATTGGGGCGAGTGGGAAGGAGAAGAAAGGTGAAGGTAAAGAGCAGCCTGGAGAAAAGTAGCTCCCAGTTACAAATGCTAACCAGTTCCTGGCTGCCTTTCCTGCAACCGCCTAGTGGGATTAGAGAGGGAAGCCCTCAGGACTGGGAACTCAAACAGGGATGTCCCACCTCACTGATCACCTGGGAGGCAGACATCCTCATTTAAACTCCTTCTTAAGGGACAGAGGCAGGAGCTGAACCAGGCATGTCCAAGAAACTTCCCACTGCTGAAGCAAACAGCTAAACCACCGGACTACAGAGAGATCCTAGTTTGTAGCTGGCTCAATTCATAGTTAGGTGGAACAGCATCAAGAGGCAAGTTTGCAGGAGTTCCCAGTTCAACTGGCAGCACCACCACTCATAGATAAAGGACATTTTACTCCTTCATCACCCAGTTTTGTGAGATCCCTTTGTAACTCCTCGCAATCAGCTTCAGATTTAACTATCCTTCAAACTTTACCACTTCACTGTTTGCCCCTGAAGTGACACGTACCTGGTCAATGTAGGGATCATTGAAATCCCCCATTCTTATTGGCTACATCTACACTGGCCAGTCTTGTGCAAGAACATATGCAAATGAGGGGCGGCGATGAATAGCGCCGTGCCTCATTTGCATACTTAATGAGCTGCCATTTTGCACAAGATCCTGAAAATAAGCAGCAGAACGGCTCTTGCGCAAAAGCCCCTTGCGCAAAAATGACAGCTCATTAAATATGCAAATGAGGCACAGCGATATTCATCGCTGCCCCTCATTTGCATATGTTATTGCACAAGACTGGACAGTGTAGATGTAGCCATTGACTTTTAAGTTTTTCTAGTCTCCCTGACCATTTCACAGTCACCATCACTATCCTGGTCAGGTGACTGGAACAGATTTCTACTGCTCTGCTTGTAGCAAGCAAGCATTGAAATTTCTATCCACTGAGATTCTATTGATGCATTTGCAATTGTTACTCTATTTTACTCTGCTGGCTTTCACATATTTCTCCTACTTCTCTCTAGCAAAGCTTTTCAGACTGTCTCACGTGATTTTCTCATGAGCAAACTAGAGCAATATAACCTAGACAACCCAACATGCTCAACTGGTTGGACAATTGTACTTACAGAGTCATTATCAGTGGTTCACATTCATGCTGGAAAAGCATATCAAGTGAAGTCCCACGGGGATCCATCCTGGGTCCAGATTTAGCCAATATCTTCACAAATGATTTAATTGAAGGCATAGAGAGTACACTTACAAAGTTTTCAGAGGATAATAAGGCTGAGAGAGGTCACAAGTCCTGTGGAGGACAAGATTAGAATTCAAAATGATTTGACAAGCTGGAGAAATAGTCTGAAAGAGCTAGAATGAAACTGGTTAAGGACATGTCTTCACTCCGCAGAAGATCAATGCTGCTGCGATCGATCTTCTGGAGTTTGATTTAGCGAGTCTAGCTAAGACTCACTAAATCAAACTCAGAGTGCACCCTCCCGCCAGCCTCCGGTACTCCTGGTCTTGCCAGGAGTAAGGGAAGCCAACAGGAGTGTTTGCTCCCATCAGCCTCCCGCTGTGGGGACACAGAATCTTGGCTTAAGGTAAGCTGACTCTGGCTACTTATTCTACGTAGCTGGAGTTGCGTACCTTAAGCTGAGCTGCTGGGTCTAGTGTAGACCTGGCCTTAGGAATAATCAAGTACACAAATACAAAATAGGAAATGACTGCCTAGAAAGGAGTACTGTAGAAGAAGATCTGAAGGTTATAACAGATAAAAAACTAATATTAGTCATCAGTATAATGCTGGGGGAAAAAAAGCAAACATCATTCTGGGATGCATTAGTTGGACTGTTGTAAACAAGACATGAGAAATAATTCAACTATTTCCCTAGGAGAGTGGTGAAGCACTGGAATGGGTTACCTAGGGAAGTAGTGGAGTCTCCATCCCTAGAGGTGTTTAAGTCTCAGCTTGACAAAGCCCTGGCTGGGTTGATTTAATTGGGATTGGTCCTGCCTTGGGCAGGGGGCTGGACTTGATGGCCTTCTGAGATCTCTTTCAGCTCTGTGATTCTATGATTCTATGAAACTCTACTTAGCACTGATAGGGCCTTCACTGGAGAATTGTGTCCATTTCTGGGCACCACACTCTGAAGGATGTAGACAAATTGGAGACAGTCCAGAGGAGACCAAAACATATGAAAAGTCTATGAGGGGCATCTGCCTGGCATGGGCCCTTTTAAGGGTTAAAACCCAGACCTGGGAGAGGGCTGGAGCTGTGGAGCCAGCAGCTGTGGCAGATATTAGCCAATTAGAGCCCAGCTGAGGGCAGTATAAATAAAGGCTCCTGGAGGCAAGGTGGGACCCAGACTCACTCTTGCTCCAGCTGTGGAGCAGGAGGGACCTGTGTGCCAGGGAAGCTAGAGGCTTCCTGACTTAGAGCAGGGTGGAGGAACAGCAGGCAGAGCTGGGGAAGTTCTGGCCAGGCAAACTCCCAGGCTGCAGGGCCTGAAGCAAGGCCGGAGGGTACTAAGGGACGCAGCCAGGGCAGGCGAAGGCAGCAGGTCCACACCCCCTTGCCAATGATGAGTGGCCACTTCAGTCTGCAGTTTGCCCCTGTGGCAGGGGCTAGATGAAGACTGGCAGTGGGTCACTGAGGCAAGGTGGGCATAGGGGGTTGGGGTTCCCAGAGGGGGAGGACCCCAGAGTGTGGGGGCACTGTGGTAGGGCTGTACCCAGGTGGGAGGATGTCATGGTCTGGGAGGGCAACACAGAGGTGGAGGAAAATTAGGTAGCAGTAGGCAAGACACCAGCCAAAAGGGGGCGCTCCAGAGCTGAGAAGCTCGTTCGTAGCGTGTCCGGCAGGAGGCACCCCAGGCAGTGAGTTGCTCAGTGTTGCAGTCTAGAAAACAAGAAAGACAAAAACATGGGTTTGATGAGTCTAGGGAAGAGAAGACTGAGGGGAAGGGGGGCATAATAATAGTCTTCAAGTGCATAAAAGATTGTTATAAAGAGGAAGGTGATACGTTGTTCTCTGTAACCACTGAGGACAGGACATGAAGCAATGGGCTTAAATTGCAGCAAGGGAGGTTTAGGTTGGACAATAGGAAAAGCTTCCTGTCTAGGTGGTTAAGCACTGGAATAAATTGCCGAGGGAGGTTGTGGCATTTCCATCATTGGAGGCTTTTAAGAGCCGATTCGACAGACACCCGTCAGGGACGGGGCTAGTTCTGCCTCCGTGCAGGGGACTGGACTCAATGTCCTATCAAGGTCCCTTCCAGGCTTACATTTCTATGATTCTAGAGTGTCGTTCCCCTACCAGTGCAACCTACTCAGTCACTATCCATTTTCGGACCCCAGGATTACCATCTTCGTTGATTATCATTGTTCCATGAAGTGTCTCTGATGCCTATTATATCCGTATCCTTGTTTAATACAAGGCACTCAAGTTCACCCATCTTAGTATTTAGCTTTCTTGCATTTGTATAGAAGCACTCAGAAAATGTGTCACTATTTACCTGTCTGCCTACATGTCATGTAACTGAATGGGATTCTTTTTCATTTGACTGTTTTGCTTCACTTCCTGCCTGTATTTTACCAACTTCTATCCTCTCCTCTTTACTAAGCTATAGAGCAGGGATCCTCTACCAGAGATACCTGTGGCCCTGGGGTTACTCAGAGGTCTTTGAGGGGGTACATCAACTCACCTAGATAGTTGCCTAGTTTTACAACAGGCTACAGAAAAAGCACTAGGAAAATCAGTACAAACCAACAGTTCAGACAGACACTGACTTGGTCACACTGCACTGTATACTAGACACTCCAGTGGAAATGCGCTATTTATATTCCAGTTGCTTTATTTTCTAATGATATGGTAAAAATGAGAAAGACAGCAACTTTTCAGTACTAGTGTGCTGTGACACTTTTGTATTCTTACAGCTGATCTTTAAATCAAGTGAAACTGGGGGATACACAAAACGGAGTAGACTCCTGAATAGGATATCCTAGTCTGGAAAGGTTGAGAGCCACCGATTAGAGCATGGGTTCCCAAACTGGGGGGGCATGCCCCTCTGGGGGGCGTGTGAAGAAATTCCAGGGGGGGCACGAGGCGTCCCGGTCCCCCTTCCCCCATTAAGTTTGCTGCCCTGGTCAGTTCTTTTCTTTTTTCTTTCTTTCTTTTTTTTGCTCAAGTTTTGCTGCTATTTTTGGGGGGAAGGGGAGGCGTGAGGGTTTTTCAAAAATCAAAAAGGGGGGCGTGATGCCGAAAAGTTTGGGAACCACTGGATTAGAGCATCTTTGTTAATAAGCCCTCCCCTAAGGGATGTGTCTGTCTGAACCATGTGCTCCTCTGCACCTGTCAGCTTTCCCCAGCACTTAGTTTAAAAACTTCTCTCCCACCTTTTTAATTTGACATGCCAGCAATCTGGTTTGGTTTAGATGAAGCCCATCCTTCCTGGGAGGGGGGACTCCTTTCCCAAAAGGCTCCCCAGTTCCTTATACACCTACATTTCTCCTCCAAACACCATTTCTCCTCCCGTATTGAAATTCTGCGGCTTTGCTTGTCTAATGAGGTCTGGGTGTGGAAATTGATACATTTCTGATAAAGCTATTAAGGAGCTCCTGGACTTTAATAGTCTCCCTAGCAACCTAAATCTGACCTCCAGGGTGTGTCTCTCGTATGTTTTCACAAGTCACTGGCACCTACATGTACCACAACCAGCAGCTCTTCCCAGCCCTGCACAACAGTCTCTCCAGATGGCTTGAGAGGTCTGCCTTCTTGGCATCATGCATTTCTGCCAGTCACCACAAACCCAGCTCTCTATAGGCCCTCAGTGCCAGAGAACACCCTGGACTATTTCTCTCCTCTCCAGGTGGATATTCTCCTGCCCCTGCTTCATCTCCCTTAACAGCATAAAGCCATTCCGATGTGGTTGCCTCCTCTCAAAAAAGATACTTAGCATTGGAAAAAATTCAGAAAAGGGCAACAAAAATGATGAGGGGTTTGGAACAGCTGCCATATAAAGAGAGATTAAAAAGACTGGGACTTTTCAGATTAGAAAAGAGGAGGGTAAGGGGGGGATATGATAGAGGTCTATAAAATCATGACTGGTGGGGAGAAAGTGAACAAGGAAAAGTTATTTGTTTGTTCCCATAACATAAGAACTAGGGGTCACCCAATGAAATGAATAGACAGCAGGTTTAAAACAAACAGGAAGTATTTCTTCACGCAACACACAGGCCACCTGTGGAACTCCTTGCCAGAGGATGTTGTGAAGGCCAGGACTTTAACAGGGTTCCAAAAAGAATTAGATAAATTCATGGGGGATAGGTCCATCAATGGCTATTAGCCAAGATGGGCAGGAATGGTGTCCCTAGCCTCCATTTGTCAGAAGCTGGGAATGGGTAAGAACATAAAAACGACCATAGTGGGTCAGACCAAAGGTCCATCCAGCCCAGTATCCTGTCTGCTGATAGTGGCCAATGCCAGATGCCCCAGAGAGAGGGAACACAACTAGTAATCCTCACGTGATCCCTCCCCTGTCACCCACCTCCAGAGAAACAGAAGCTAGGAACACCATTCCTACCCATCCTGGCTAATAGCCATTGATGGACCTAACCTCCATGAATCTATCTAGCTCTTTTTTGAACTCTGTTAAAGTTCTAGCCTTCATCACATCCTCTGGCAAGGAGTTCCACAGATTGACTGCGCTAAGTGAAGAAAAACTTCCTTTTGTTTGTTTTAATCACGTGATGACTCCCTGTTCTGTTCACTCCCTCTGGGGCACCTGGCCTTCGCCACTGTGGGCAGACTGGATACTGGGCTAGATGGACCTTTGGTCTGACCCAGTGTGGCTGTTCTTGTGCTCTAGGCTGTCAGACAGGGGTGGGACCCCTCTACTGGGTTCTGCTATGTCCCTTTCTGACCAGGAGTGGCAGAGGGTCTGTAAAAGTGTGTGTGTGTGGGGGGGGGAGCTGGCATCCAAACCATGTCCCCTCTTCCCTGTGCCACCAGCCTTTCTCCCCAAGGCCCCACCCCAGGCAGTCTCTTCCCCCAAGGCCAGTAAAAAGTGGGAGGGACAGAAGTGCAGGGCTCATAGCTCTTTCCTCCCCCCGCTCCGTTCCAGCACCCCTTAGCTCCTCCAGTTCGGCAGCAAGCACCTGTGCCATGTCTCCAAGGGGCACCCATGTGCCACCTCCCACAGGGCAGGTAACTGTGCAGGCTGCATTCCGTGCAATCAGCTGGCTGCCCCCCACTCTGCCGCTGGATGTCTGCCCACCGTGTTTTCACTTTGCTGGGACGGGCTCACGTGATTTGCCCAATGCAGAGGAAGGGCGAGTGCTCCAAAGGTGAATGGACTTGGAGGCTGCGGCTGCCAAGCTGCCTGGGAGCCGGGGGCGGGGGACAGAGCTCTCTGTTTGTGCTGGCTACTCCTTCGCAGGCAGGCCTGGAGCCATCCCCACCCCCGGATGGCCTGCTTGTCTCCTTCCCTCACATTCCTCCAGGCCCTCCCCAAGTCCTGGCGGCTTAACCTTGCCTCAGGACGAGAGAGGCAGGGTCAGAAGGGGAGGTGAATGGGTAACTGGTTAGCCGGTTACCTGGTAAGCGTCACCCTTAACAGGTGATCTGTAGCGGTTAATCACTACTCAGGAGCAGCCCTCCGGCTTCCGTCCACCGTGGGCCAAGGGCTACTCCAGCCCTGCAGGGCTGCTTGCTCCCAGGTCAGCAGCGGGGGGTGGCAGGCTCACACAGGGCAGTAGCAACTGCAGGAGGGGGGCAGGAGCAGCCCTTGCCCACAGCGTGGGGGACGCTCCACCCCAGCCATGGCAGGAATCAGCTGGAACGCCCCGTTTAATTAATTAATGGATTAAACATAAGGTTTGACTAATTAAACGGGATTTTCCATCCCTAGTATGAACCCAGCGAGCGGTGGAGCCAGGCTGGGGTAAGGAGTCCTCTCTAGGAGCATGATCTGGGTGTGGTGCCCAGAGGCTGGGCTGGGCTGGTGCAATCAGAGGGGGTGAAACCCAGGGTGCAGCCCCCCGCAGGCGGTGGGAGATTCCCCCCTGGGCTGTGTCTGGAGGACGTGGCCCCCCAAGGAATCGCTTATGGCAGTTTCAGGGGGACAAAACCCAGCCTGGCTCTGGGAGTCTCCCTAGTAGAAATGGGGACTCCGTGTGAATTCTCTCCCTGCCTCAGGCTTCTCGGCCAGGGCAAGGTACGCCGGGCTCCGGCAGGGAGCTAGCTCGGGGAGTCACCCACCCCGCTGCCTCCGCCCAGGGGAGAGAAAACTCTGACTTCTTCCCCGCCCTAGGTGCCTCCTCCCCCTCTGTGCTTGTTTCCCCCTTGGATTCTGCATCCAGACTGGGGGGCTCCCCTGGATCTAGACTGCAGAGCTGCTCGCTCCTGGGCCAGTTCAGCCCCTGGACTCGGACGCCTCCCCTGCAGAACAGCTTCCCACCGGCTGCCGCTCCCATGCAGCCCTTCTTCAGCCCTCAGCCAGGCAGCGCTTGACTCGCAGCTCAATCTCCCATGCATACAGGGCGTGACGGGACCCGCTCCTAACACTAGACCCCTGCGCTAAAAGTGAGTGCGCACCTTAAGCCTCAGTGCTGGCTTGGATGTGAGTCCCCCTGGTGGCTCGGCCTGTACAGGGACTCGGACACACACCATGCAAGGACACATACATACAAGAGATGCACCTCTAGACATGCCTCAAACCCATGTGCCTACAAAGTCAAGAACACAGAATCATAGGCAGGGGGGTGCTGCAGCACCTCCAGCTTTTAAAGAGAAAGAGAAGCTAGATAATTTCATGGAGGTTAGGTCGATAAAAGGCTATTAGCCAGGGGATAGAAATGGTGTCCCTGGCCTCTGTTTGTCAGAGGCTGGAGATGGATGGCACGAGACAAATCGCTTGATCATTGTCTTCGGTCCACCCTCTCTGGGGCACCTGGTGCTGGCCACTGTCGGCAGACAGGCTACTGGGCTAAATGGACCTTTGGTCTGACCCAGTACAGCTGTTCTTATGTTCTTACATTCTTTTGTACCCCAGCTTGCTTGCACCCAGGGGCTGGCCCACTGCTGACCCACCACTGGCTCTGCCAGTCCTGTGTCCCAGCCTCTGGGGTTCTGCCACTCTGGCCCCTTCATCCCCGGGGTCCTGGCAACCAGCCCTGGAAACTCCACTGCTACTTGGAGTCCCGCCTCCAGGGCTCCACAGCCACCTCCAGCTGTGGCTAAGTTGCCAGCTCTCCTGGACCCGATGCCATTTGCAGCAATTCCATCTGGTCCGGGAGAGTTGGCAACCCTAGAGATGACCTCAGTCTGTGGCGGAGAGGAGCGCAGCTCAGCACCCCCGCCCTAAAAATAGTTCCAGTACCACGGCACAAAGTCGTCCCACAAGGCCAGCAGAAACCACAGATGGGGGGCTGTGTTAGTCTGTAACTTTAAAACCGAGTGGTCCTGTGGCACCTTCGAGACTAACCAAATTATGTAGAATCATGAGCTTCCGTGGGCAAAACCCACTTCCTCAGATGAATTGGAGTGGAGATATCAGAAACCAAGAGATATCTATAACAGCAGAAGTACCTGTCAATTGTAAGACCTGTGTTAATGAGGCTAGGATGTGTCCCATGTATCACTTTTGATGTGGAAATACAGATGTTAAAGGCAGAAGAAATTGGCTTTGTAATGTGCTAGACAGTTAATGTCTTTGTTCAAGCCCAGTGTAACGGTGTCAGATCGACAGGTGAATTCCAGTTGAGCAGACTCTCTAATGGGGTAGTGAAATTCCTCTGTTGAAGAATGGTGACTTTTAAATCCATGAGTGAGTGCCCAGGCAGGTGAAAATGTTCAGTAGAAACCAGTTAAGTATCCGGAGAACTTGACAGGTGGAGGAAGAGTGAAAAAACTGCAGCGAGGCGAAACAACAGCGAAGTGGGATGTTGCCAGCCCTGGATGACGACAATCGTCAAGGAGGGAGATGGCTTACAGGGCACGCCGTTGACAGAATGGTGAGGAGGAGGCTGAGCGAGCGAGGTGGTGCTAGCCTGGCTCTCAGGATGCATTCGCTAACTAACCGCGAGGGCTGCAGAATAGTCTGTGCTGGGGGCAGCAGGCCCCACCGCTTCAGCCATTTGAAACTGAGGTGGGCTAAGCTCTAGATAGGAGAATGCAGGGAGCAGTTGGGGACAGGCTAGATAGGGCCTGCAGGTATTGGACCCTCACGCCAGTGGTGCACAGAGCGGGCGCGCAAGCCGGGGGTGCGTGTGCAGATACAGGGAAACACGCGTGCGTGGGGCATGCACGTCTGCACCTATCATGTACACATGCAGAAAATAAGGGGCCAGATTTACCATGTACGCACCACCCCCAGCATTCCCCCTGTCCCCCCGGGGATCCCCAGCCTGCCCCCCCTTGCACTCACGTGCATGCAACAAGCAGCGAGGCAGCTGTGCAGAGAACAGGGGCTCTGCCTGTGCCTCTCTCGCTTGCCTCCTCCCCCGCCAGCCGTCTCCTTTTGCATTTCGCACAACTCTCCGCTCGCTGCCGCTCAAGGTCACCTTCCTCGCCGGGGCTGCATTTTCACATATTGATTGCTTGGCTCTCCCAGCCGATGTCTCAGGGGGAGCTGCCAGCCTCATGCCAGCTCCGCATCCTGCCGCTTGCTGGGAGAAGGCGCTCCATATGGGCCCCTCAGCAGCCATCCCACCCGTCCCTCTCCATCTAGCTCCCCCCGCCCCCAGCTCACCATGCATCATTAAACTCCCGAGCCTCCAAAGCAGCCAGAGGAATGCGGAGTTTGTCCTTGGCTCAAGCTGCCTTCCGGCCAGGGAACGTGCAACAATTTACATAGTGGAGGAGAGAGGAATTAGCAGCCCCACCCCCCTCCCGGTTAGAGGGAAACTGAGGCACAGAGCAGGGACGTGACTTACCCAAGGTCACACAGTGGCAGCATGAATCCCTGCCCTAGGCACCCACCACTACGTGTCGCTACTGCACTCCCAGGCAACATGCCTTCAGCAGGCACAGATGACCTTCTCTGGGAGCTGCTGCTGGGGAAAGGCATATTAGGGCTGAGCCTAAGGCACTGGTTCTCCACCAACTCCACACCAAGCCCATCCCCAAGGGGGTCACCACCAGTGTTCCCTAAGCTGAGCACTTGGGCGGCTACCCAGGAGAGATTCAGGTGCCACCCAGCTGGTTGGCAGAGGGCCTGGAGCTGCCCATAGCTGGCAGCATATGGGTGGTGCACATCTGCACATGTCTTGGTGCATATGATAAAACTTATTCTGCACATGGATGGAAAAATTAGAGGGCACACTGGTCGCCACTCCCTGAAGCCAGCTCACAGCCCCCTTTCACCAGGCCAGGTTTCTCCCCAGTTCTGAAGTAGGCACAGCCAGACCCAGACAAACTCAAGCCGGTTTATGTCTTTACCAGAGGTTATCCAACGTACAGAAAACAGCCTTAACTCCGTGCTGGGTTGGGTTCGGGACCGCTCCTCCCAGGGGTCTCTGGCATGCCAGCGCTGCTCTCCTCCTGTAGCGGCAAAGCCCTTGTGTCCAGCCCCCAACACTGCAGTGCAGCTATCCCATCTAAAACACTGTCCTCTAGTAGCCCTTTATAGGCTCCGGTGGAGCCCTGCCCTTGTATTGGCTGGTTTGGGTTCACCTGCTCTGGTCTGGGGGGGGCTGGGCTTATTCTCTGTCCTGGGACTCACAGGCCGAGAGCTGCTGCTGTGGGGAGATGCAGGCCCTGTGCTGGGCACCTGCTCTGAGTCCACCAGTGGCGAGTACACAATACACCGGCAGCCTCTGTCGAGCTCAGTTTGTGCTCACTCCTATCTGTGCTCTCCGGCCCTGCCCCGGGGGCGCTGCTCCCTCCCCTCTTGGTTCAGCATCGTCCTGTGTGACTCAGTCTGGAGACACCAGGCTCCTGGGTTGTTCTCCCTCAGGCTGGTGAAGGTCTGGAATCCCTTTATTGAGATCAGCGGGGTTAGCTCTGTCGTGGGGGGGCGGGCTCGGAATCAGCCCTACTTCTCTCTGCCGCAGCAAAGGAGATTCAGGGTTGGGGCTTGTGCAGACCAGGGGCCTGATTCTGCCATCCTAGGACAAGAGAAAGGGGGAGGGGCAGCTAGACAGCAGGGTTTTTCCAAAAAACCTTCACTTATGTCCACACTGCTATTGCGTTCTTTTGAAAGAAAATCGAAAGAATGCAGGGGTTTTCCAACATTGGTAAACCTTATTCTATGAAGAAGAACACCTTTTCCGAAAGAGCTCTTTCAGAAAAATGCATGTGTGGACGGGGAAGAGGGAGTTTTTTTGAAAGAAGAGGAAAGAGGAAAAAGCACAGGTGCCCTGGTGGCCACTCCACCCATAGCAATCACAGCTTACATGTGAGAGAGCGTCCATTCAGTGTGGATGCTATCTTTCGAAGAAGCAGATTGCTTTTTCGATGCACTTTGGCAGTGTGGACACGCTCTTTCAGAAGAAGTTTTTTTGGAAGTGCTCTTCCGAAAAAGGTTCTTTCGAAAGAAGCCTGCGGTCTAGACGTACCCAGGATGAGGAGGGAAAGGAAAGGGGAAAAAAATGGGACAAAAATAGTTAATTAGAGTGTCCATGCTAAAGGAAGCTGATATTCTAAGTACTCTTAAGTAGCTGGTGTTTGGCTTTTTGTGTCATTAGGATGTGGAATGTAGCAGGTAATCCAGTCTCTTTCTCTGCTATTTATTTGGAACTTGGACCCTTTAAACTCCATTCATTGAAGAAGTGGGTTGTGCCCACAAAAGCTCATGATACCATCTACATGTTTTGTTAGTTTCTAAGGTGCTGCAGGACTATTTGTTGTTTTTTAAGTTTTTTCAGTTACAGACTAACACGGCTACCCTTCTGAAACCCTAGGGCTACTTCTAGACTGCCCCCTCTTGCTCAAGAAAATATGCAAATGAGGCAAAGTGGTGACTATCGCCATGCCTCATTTGCATACTTAATGAGCCACCATTTTTGTGCAAGGGGCTTCTGCGCAAAATGGCGCTGTCTACATTGCTCCTTTTTGCGCAAAAGCCCCTTGTGCAAAAATGACAGCTCATTAAGTATGCAAATGAGGCGTGGTGATATTCACCGCTTTGCCTCATTTGCATATTTTCTTGCGCAAGAGGGGGCAGTGTAGACATCGCCTAGGAGAAGAGCCACTCCTAGCATTTAATGCCCAGCAAAGGCAATCCAAGGGCCCGATCCTGCTCTGAATTACGCAGGTGGAAATGTGGCGTGACTTCAGCATTCTCCTGGACACACCCCAATGTAAATCAGCTCCAAATCTGCCCCTCCTTCTCTCCGCAGCGCTGGCCGGTGTATCCCCCAGGGCCACCTCTTCCCCTGCTGTTTCTCATGTAGCTCCATTGAAGTTAGTGGAGCTGCACCCATTTACACAGTTCCCTCTCTCTCACACACACGCCTTGCCAGCAAGAGGGAAGTGGTGAACATCCTTCTCTGCCATGGCTTCCCCTGCACTGCTCTGCCAGCACTCCCCAGCCCTCAGCTGCTCCTTTGGCAAGTTTGTTTTATTTGCCTTTAGGGGCTATTTCTCGCCTGCAAGGGGCCAGAAACTGACGTGATGACAAGCTACAGATGTGGGGGGCAGGGGCAGGGAGGAAGGAGTGTCTGCAGGACGGCCAAGTTCCATTCCCTTTGGGGAATCCTGGAGCACGGCCCCAGAACACTCTAGCCCAGGGCAAATCAGGGGCTGTTTGGATTGACAATAATCCTGGGATAGGTACTAAGCAGGGAGAACAGGCTCTCTGTCCTGCTGCAAGCCTGCAAAGTTAAAACCAAGATGCAAAAAGAAAAAGAGGGTGCCATAGAAACCCTCCTTGATCATAGCTACCGGTGCCTGCACCCCCATCCCTTGAAACCCAGCAAGTGGCTGCAGCTTCCCCGGCCCCCATCCCATCCTGAGCTCAGATGTAATCAGCTGGAAATATTGGACAAATGAGAATCAATGGCTGGATGGAAAAATCAGGGCTGAGTTACTGCAGCTGATGGGCTGGGGAGCATCCTAGCCAAAGCCCTCCGGCTTAGAAATCACTTCTAAATGCTGCCACAAAGGACTGGCCACAGCCCTGCCCAGCCGTTGAATGAGCGGGCTGCTGCTAACAACTTTATTTATAGCACTTAACTGGTTCCTGGCTCGCAGCACCAGTTTGTGTTTAGCGTGTGATTGCCGATAGTGGTTGCTAGTGCTGCCAACAGCTGGAAAACGCTCCCCATGCACAATCAAATCCCATCCCCTTGGAAGCCCCTGGTTAACTTCCACAGGTTTCTGCCAGGACCGTATTTCACCGCTCACCATCCATAGCTCTTTCAGGGCATGTCTACACTAGGAAACGAGTTCGGAATTACTTACATCGACTTTCATAACTCCTGATTTAACAAAATCAAACTAGCGTGTCCTCACTATGGGGAAGCCTCGAAATTAGTCGGAGGCAGGCTCCGTGAATGTGAACGCGCTACCTCGACATAGAGCCCCAGGAAGCACTGGGGAGTCATTAGTTTGAATGACTCTGGGGAGTCATTATTTTGCAACAGCAACACCGGAGCATCCACACTACCGCTATTTTGAAATAACTATTTCAAAATTAGCGTTATTCCCCGAGGAAAGCAGGAGCACAGATTTTACCTAGGGAGGTAGTGGAGTCTCCATCCCTAGAGGTGTTTAAGTCTCGGCTTGACCAAGCCCTGGCTGGGTTGATTTAGTTGGGATTGGTCCTGTCTAGAGCAGGGGGCTGGACTTGATGACCTTCTGAGGTCTCTTCCAGCTCTATGGTTCTATGATTCAAAATAAGCGGCCTGATATTTTGTAATAACGGGCTTGGTTGTGTGGACGCTCCGCTTATTAATTCTACCTAAGGGGGGATATTTCGAAATAAAGCCCTAGCGTAGACCAGGGCTCAATGAGCCTTGGGACATGAGAAAGGCAAAGCCAGGGGGGAGGAGGGAATAGACTAGCAGCCAGGACTTGTGGGTTCTACTCCATGCTCTGACCCTGTTCTACAGAATAAAACTTTTGATAATGGGATCTTCAGTCTAGTGGTCAAAAGTCTAACAGGAGCTGATGGCTGGAGTTAGAGCTGAATGAATTCAGATGGTAAAGAAAGTGCCACTTTGTAATACAGAGGCTGGTAATTAATCACTGGAACAAGTACCAGGCACTGCGGTGGATTCTCAAGAAAGGGCAGTTTTCAAATCAAGATGGGAAGATCTGCTCTAGCTCAGACAATGATTGTGGGTCAGCTCTCCAGCCTGCGTCATACAGGCGGTCAGACACAGGGTCCTTTCTGGCTTTGAAATCCACCACTGTGTGGTCAGGGAGCATCTTTTTGTTCTGTGTTTGTAGCATCGTGCAACCCTGGTCCATGCCTGGGGCTCCTGAGAAATGTAAATAATTAACAACAACAACAACCTGAGCAAGTTTCTGCCCTTCTTGATGTCTGGCTTCCTAATCGGGAAAAGCACAACCAAAATACTGAGCTCCAGCTGGGCATCCATAACTTAAACTTTGCAAGGAGGACATGGAAGCAGAAAAAGGCTTATTCATTATTATCATTCCTAGCGTAGAGCCGGACAACATATTTCATTGGAAAGCACTTTTTTTTAATGAAATGGCCTTTTTTATTCAAAAGAACATTTCTACAGAACATTTTTTTGTTCCATTACAATTTTCCAGTTTTTCCAATGAAAAGGCCAAAACTTTTTTTGTTTTTTGGTTGGGTTTTTTTGGTCTTTCCTTCCCTTTCTCTTCCAAGGGAGGAAAAAAGAAAAAGGGAGAGAAAAGGAAAAGCAGAAGAATGTCATTTCTGATCAAATAAAATTGTGGGTTTTTTAAATACAATTTCTTTTTTTTTCTTTTTCTGAAGAATATTTACAATTGTTTGACCAGTGCCCCATCGGTCTCCTGGCCAAACCCTGCTTCAGATACACACTGCCTACCAAAAATCTGCCAGGTACGTTCTGCTGGATACACTATTCTCCTCACTTCTTGTCCTAAACAGTGGCTTAATGTTAATGTGCGCTGCTAAACAGCAGCTACCTTTTGATACTGGAAGTGAAATGACTCCTTGATTCAACACAACAAATAGGCTTAATGCGATGCTGCTGATAATACCTTGCCTTTTGATAGCATCCTCCATCCTGAAGCTAACACACAACACTATGAAAATGCTTCATGGCGCAGAGAGGGAGCCCAGATCCTTCCCAGACATTAGCAGGGAAGGGATTAACATTGTTCCTCTGGGTAGTGGAAGAGCCACAGAGGTTTATGCTAAGGGCAGGATTTACAGGGATCGAGTTCATTCCCAGCACCATCCACAAGTATATAAAAAGGATGTGCTGAGTGCAGGGAGGCCGGCAGTGAGAGTCAGAGGCTGAGCAAGAAAGTAGCCAATGTTTCTTCTTGGAAAGCTGTCTGAAGTGAGCCACGCTTTACAGCAGGCTGACTATGGGACCAATGTTCCCTCTATTTTTTTTCCATCTATGAGCAGAATAAATTTTGTTTTGTGCACCGAGGCATGTGCAGATGTGCACCCCCAATAGAAACACAAGTTGCTAATCAGCTGGGCGACATGTGAATCTTTCCTAGGTGGCTGCCCAAGCACACAGCTCACAGGGAACTCTGATTCGGACCCTATGGTCCTACGTAAATGAAATTGATTCATTGATCGCGCTGGGCTCATGCCTCCACTAGCCAATGAACTGCCTAATGTGTGCATGTAGATGTGCTGTGGCCCCTTCTGGACAGAATCAGAACTGCTCAAATGTGTGTCCTAGGCCCTGCATGGCTAATAGAGTCCAAGGGGAAGAGTCTATTTTGTGGAGCACAAGGGGCCAAGTTCTGCCTCCACCGTTGCCATGGCGTCCTAAGCAGCCAGCATGCTGACAAGGGTTCCCAGGTTGCCAGGGCGTACTAGGGTTGCCAGGTGTCCGGTTTTCGCCCAGACAGTCGGGGAATTGTGTCTTCTGTCTGGTAAAAAAAAAAAAAAACCCAGAAATGTTCTGTTTTTCTCGGCTGGCAGGCTGGCAGGGACATTTTTTCCCTGCCGTGTCTGCCGGGGGCGGGGAGAGTGGGGAGCGGTGGAATTTAAAGGCGCAGCAACCTTTTTTTTTTTTTTGCTCAACAAGTTTGCCCCCCCCCCCTTTTTTTTTTTTTTTTTTTTTTTGCCCAACCAATCTTTTCCCCCACCATGTTCGGGATTTTTTGTGAAGGTATCTGGCAACCCTAGTAAGGACAAGGTTGCTATGGTGGAAGCTGGCTTGCATGTGGATGATGCCTCATCCCGTCCCTTGGAGCTCCCTTACAGGCTGCCTCTTCCCTGCCTCCCCAAGGCCCAACGGATTGCATGCAGGTTGTACACATGCAAGCCCAGCCAAGACTGCAGGCAGGCCCTCTTGGGCGCCTGTCGGGAAACGCTCCTCACAGCTGCATCAATCCCTGGGCTCACCAGGTTTCTCGCTGGTGGTATCGGGCGCGGCAGTGCAGAAATCCACCCCGGGACCTGATGAATTAAGCAGCCGGCACTTCTTTCTGCTTCCCCCTGCCCTCCCCGGCCCATTTCAGGCTCGGCTGCACAGAAGCACAAGGGAGTCAGGGCCTTCCCTACCTTTCATCTGAGGACCTGAGGAAGTTCCTATCACTACCTCCCATGCTGCAGATGGAGAACAAGGAATGAGCCAGTGAATTGCCCAAGCCATACACATAATGGGTTGGCTGAGCCAGGAACGTACACACACTTGTCTCAAGCCTGCAAGCTCCCTGGGTTGGGCCAGCCCTCTGTTTATTCTCCATTTTGTGCAGCACCTAGCACAATGGGGTTCTCGTCCCGCTTCGTGGCACTGCAAATTATCCATAATCCCCAGCAGCCGCCCCCACCCCTCTACATTCCAACCATTAGACCACGCTGCCTCCCGCATGCAAGGACATTGATTTGCCAGCTCAGCCTCTCTAATCACGGAAGGGAGGGGGTGATTTTAATCCTAATTCATTAAAAGATTCATTAAGTCTACAAAGAAGCTGCCATCCGTAGATGTTGGAATCAGGGTCCCCAAGAGCAGCTTGCAGCATGACAGCTGGTGTGTCTGTGTGGGACTATATTTAACTTGGGGCAGGAGGGATGGTACCTATTACCTTCTCCACGCGTGCTGTTTGTCAGTCCTGATTGATTTTAGTCTTTTAAAATATGCCTCCCCCCGCACACACACGCTCGGGGTAGAGATCTCTAGGATATGAAACATTGGGGGAGGGAGTGGGGAAGGGTTGAGAAAAGGCGCGCCAATTAATTTATGATTAGGGAAATACGTCTGAGCTTGCAGATAGCAAGGAAGGGCTCGGTGTTCTGCGACTGATAAATCTGGGTTGTAGGGATTCTGTGAAGAGGCTTCCCCTCCGGGAGAATTGTAGGAAAGCAGAGCATAATTACCCCAAATTCCAATTTGAGTAATTACCTTCTGCCTACCTAACATTCCCCGGCTGCTTTCAGTTGGCTGCAGTGCGTGCTGCCTCCTCTTTACAAAAAAAAAATGTGTTGTCGAGTGTTGTTGTGCTCCGTTTAACCAGCTGCCACAGTTCACCCCAGAGATGGCTGCATTTCAGGGGAGAGCTGCGCAGAGCTTGTCAAAACAGCTCGGGGGTGCACTGTGAGGATGACAAGCTGCCAGGACAGGAAACCGTCATTCTGAGGGCATCCCGAGGCATCTAAAACGCTGGGATCTTGCTGCTCCTCCAGCTACGTCTCTGTAACAGTAGATTGTCACAGCCATGGGAAAATTGTCAGGACTCTTAGGCAGGAGTTCACATTTATGCATAGAAGAGAGACCCAGACCTTCGCCTGGGATCCAAACATTCTCCGGTGTTAGGAACATTCAGAGCGGCAGCAAGATCTGGAGGGGAATTTGGTGGCTCACTCACCTCACCGCTCACAGTTACTGCATGGGCCTGGCAGGGAGGCAGGCATAGTATTCCATGTCAGGGGAGTTTAAGGCCCAGGGGCTGGTTGTGGCCCCCCAAGGCTCCGGACTCCCCTCCCAGCCCGCTCCTCCACTCTCCCTCCTGCTCAGACCCTACACCCCAAGCCTGCTTCCCAGCAACCCCCTCCCACACACTGCGCCCCTCAGTTTTGACCCCACCCCAGAGCCTAAGGGAGCCCACAAAAATCTACCAGACTGGGCCTCCCTAGCCTCTGGTGTGTGAGGGGAATGTGGGGAGTGTCTTTTTCTTTCTCAGTCAGGGGCCACGTCAGTGAGGGTTTGGGGGGGGGGGTCTGTGGGTCAGCAGCCCCCACCCCAAAAGGTTCCCCACCCCTGCCACAGCCGATGTCCTTGGTCTGGAGGAAGAGCGGTCTTTGCAAGGAAAGATGGTGCTATCTAGAAGGAGCAGGGTCCCGTGTGTAGGGCACTCAACGGGGGGGTCAGAGTCCCCCGTTCTGTTCTCAGACCTGCCCCACGTTGGCTGGGTGACCTTCTCCAGTGCTTTCTCCAGCTTGGCTAGTGAGACTGGAAACGCTTTCTCTGGCAGTAACGCCCTGTCGCCATGCTCTTGGTGCTCTGCCGCAATACAAGCGGAGCCGTTTGGGTCCTGGGTGCTGTGGGCGGGCAGGGTTCTTACCAACACCTTCAGCACAGACCCAGCCATCACACACCCCCGCAGAATGAATGGAGGGGGCTGTAATGGGGAGGCAGGACTCAGAGGCAGAAGGCTGAGGGGAGCAAAATGCTCCTATCTCGTTCTCTTCTCCCCCTCCTTGCAGGGCTCCATGGCCCAGTGAGCAGAGAGGAGGGTCAGGACTCCCTCTCTTTCCGGGTCCCCCTCCCTAGCGGCTGGGATAAGTGAGGGTTTTACTGCAGTAGACCGTGGACAGCTTTTCTAAACATCCTCTCCCGCTGCATCCCCAGAGAACCAGCCAGGCCGCCCTACGCATTAATAGTCAATGCACATAGCACACGGCGCGTTCTGGCTTCCTCTCCTCCACCTCTCCGGCTCCTACCGCCCTCCCTACCCGTCCAGAGCAAGGGCCGGGTTGCGGGCGATGCCGAGAGGAGTTCCTCTCGCTCACAGAGCAGCCCCGGGCTTTTCTCTCGGCTTGCCGAGCTCTCTGCCCATCGCCCAATGGGGAGCGGATTTTTACGCTTGCTCCCCCGGCCTTGTAGTGTCTGTCTGTGAGACGGGTGACGTGAGAGAGCCCGCCGGGCCCAGGGGTGGGCGGTGTTTTATGGCAGCGCCTTGCTGGGGCCACAGCCACGGCCAGAGGGTTGTATTTATGATTCAGAGCAGAACCCATGGAGCACATACCATCCCTCATCTGCCAGGCGACTCCCACCGTACCCTGACCCTCACCTTCCCAGAGATGAATTGCTGGCTGAGGTGCAAAGCTCATTCTGGGGCCATGCTCACCACGCGCCGAGGTGCTGGAGAGCAGACAGACAGGGGCTGCAGCTGGAGAGGGTAATAAACATCTACACGGTCCAGCCAGGCAGGGAGAGAAATGGACCTGGGAGGCAAAGGATGGGCGCTGCATCCCAGATGCAGCACTGGGAAGGGCCAGGCGGCTGGATACTCAGGCAATGTCTAGACTGTAAGCCTCTTTCAAAAAACAGCGCCTAGACTACAACCAGTACTTTTGAAAAAGCGAGCCGCTTTTTCGAAAGAGAGCACCCAGGCAGTCTGGATGCTCGCTCAAAAAGCAGTTTGCATTCCATAGCGCCTTTTTCAAAGAGCACTTTCAAAAAAGGCGTTCTTCCTCAGAAATGAGGTTTTCATGTCAAAAAACTGCCGCGTTATTTCAATTTTTTGGAAAAAACCCTGTAGTCTAGACACACCCTCAGAAATCATGCTCCCCCTGCAGCCGCTTCTGCAGTGGGGCACAGCAGCTGGTTCGGCAGGGGGTCCCAGGGCTGGCCTTACCATGAGGTGAACTGAGGCGGCCGCCTCAGGTGCCAGACTGTGTGGGGGGGAGGGAGCACCACTAGGACCCAGAGTGTAGGAAATTGTGTCTGCTGCTGTTAGTTCTCCTTTACTGGGGTAGGTAGCAGAGCAGTCCCATGAGAGGAGTAGAACAGGAAGAAAGCAGAATTGAGACCTTTCAAAGTTTTGGCCCAAGCGAGACAGTATGGGGGGGCGTCATTTGAGCTCCCCGCCTCAGGTGCCAAAATGTTGTGGGCTGGCCCTGGGGGGTCGCCGTGGCTGTGATGGAATGCAGCAGCTGGTTCTGCCTGGATCCCTGGCCCACCTGTGAAATGCAGCCACTTCTGGGGGGGGAGCGCAGCAGCTGACTGACTTCAAACAGCAATATGGGGCTAGGAAGTTAGTTAGACCTAGCAGATTTACTCAGCGTTCCCAGGTCCTTCAGGGCAGGGGCTGGCAGTGTGGGGAGGGGGTGCGGGACTCAGGGCAGGGCCTTGGGATTGTGGGGGGTTGGAGTGCAGGAGGCTGGGGACAGGGTATGAGAGTGAAGGTTGGAGGGTGAGGAGGGGCTCAGGATGGGGGGTCCCATCTGAAATGGGCCTTTTCTCTCCCCCCCCTTCCCCCAGCTGCCAGGGTTTTTTTTTCTTCCCCCAGCCCCTCCCCAACCGCCAGGGACCTTTTTTCTCCCCCCAGCTGCCAGAACCCTTTTTTGTCGTTCCCCCCACAACCCCTTCCCCAGCCACCAGGGCCTTTTCTCCTCCCCACCAGTCTCCCCCCACTCCATCAATGAGTGGAGAAACCTGAACCCCTTGCTAAAAGTGTTGTGGATGCTAGCGACCATCTGTGCAGCTGAGCAACTCTGGTTAACATTTATCATCAGTAGATCTAAAAAGATGTAACAAAGAGGAAGTAAGCACCATTACCCCCTCTTGGCTGAGGAGGAAACCGAGTGACAGAGGGGGAGAGGCCTTCACAGAGTCAGCTGCTGGTCCCTTAACTCCCGCCCCAGTGCCCCGTGAGTGCTGCTAAATCCACTCAGATTTAACCAACGCCCTGCAGAGAGAATCCCAGAAAGCACCTGCCCCTGTAGTTACAAAGACTTAGCTCCCTGCCTCTTTCTGTCATTAGCCATTACGGGGGTGGCCACCAGCATCTCGGAGGACTTGTACTGTCAGCGCACTGATGCATAAGGCAACGTGCGCAGGCTGGTGGCTGGCTCGCTTTCTTCAGGGAAGAGACACCGAGGTGCTGTGTTATCAACCCACAGGGAGGGAAATCTCACACTGGGATGGGGAGAGGGAATGAGCCCAGGTGGGAAGGAAGGAATGTGATGGCACAAGGCATGGGTGATGGGTGAAAGCAGGGGGCCCCCCAGCCCCACCCCTTTTGCCCAGGCCCCACCCACAGAAGAGCTAAGATGCTCCCCGCACCCCAGCCTCCTTGGCCTCGGAGCACAGGGAGGGTGGGCGCTGGGGGCAGCAACACTCTGCCCCAGGATGCCTACAGTAAGTGTTCTGGGGAGGGAATCTGGGTGGGGACCAGGCTGGCGGTTTGGTAAGGCAGTGCCTATGATACCCACTGCCCCGGCACATGAGGGCAGGAGGGTGAATGGTGGCCAGCCAGGAAAACCTTGGCAGCCTGTGATATCACACTGGAGGGACTAGGACTGCAGAGGTGGTGGGACACAGAACAAGTCAGGCCCCTACTTGCTTCAGAGCCCTTTGACCTCACGGTTTAGATTTCGGGTGTAAGTCAGCCTTGCCCCTCCACCACCCGCTGAGGATCTGGCCTGCTGTCTCTCACGCACATACCGGCACATCGCTACATACCTCTTCTTGCCCCTTCCTGTCTACATCTCACTCCAGCTTGGTACAGGGCACAGCTGTTCTACGCCAAAAGGCATCCCTTCCCCAGGGATCTAGCTCTTTTTTGAACCCTGTTATAGTCTTCACAACATCCTCTGGCAAGGAGTTCCACAGGTTGACTGTGTTGGGTGAAGAAATTGTTCCTTGTTTGTTTCTCTTAAACCTGATGCCTATTAACCCTTGTATTATGAGAAGTAAATAACTCTTCCTTATTCACTGTCTCCTCACTGGTCATGATTTTATATATATGTCCCATCCCCCCGAAGTCGTCTCTTTCCCAAGCTGAAAAGTCCCAAGTCTCCTGACGTGAAGCGCAGAGCTCTCTTTATTTGAAACCAGGAGGCACAGAGGCGCGCTGATAAAACCACAGAGGCGGGAGAGTGAGGTTCCTAGACCGGGGACATCACATGGGGTTACGTGGTTTGGGGGCCCAAGGGTTCCCTAGCGTGGAGCAAAGGTTTGGCTGTGAAGATAGAGAGGAAGGCGGAGAAGGGAGAACCTGGATGGGGAGGGGGAAGAGGGAAAGGGAGGAGCCCAAGATGTCCCCGAGGTGATGATATTGAGTGATGGAGACTGGAGTTTTCTGCCAGGGCTGGGAGAAGGTAGGGGTGAGAGGGGAGCAATTTGAAGATCAGTCTTTGCCCTGTTATTTGAGGAGTATGGTGGAACCTCCACCAGGGTGAGGTGATGCTCCAGGATAGAAAGGCAGCACAAAGACCAGGGGAGCGGAGGAAGCGATCCATAGGGTGAGTGTAACAAGAAAAGTAGGCAGAACAATGGACAGACCCCGGGAGAGCGACAGTGGGAGGCTGGGGGAAGCAGGGAAGTGAATACGCAGACAGCTGGACCAGGTCCCATTGCAGATAGTCAAACAGACCCAGGACCGCCAGCCAATGACACAGCTCTGGTGATAATGCATTCATGAGAACCCGTGCAAAAAAAATCAATGATTGTGCTTATGAATTAATGATTGCTTGGAGAATCAATCCCAGCCAAGCCCGACGCGTGCTGTACTTATAATGAACATTAGCAGTGGGAGCGTAGGCCAGCGGTTTATTTTTGCAACCAAGATACATCTCTATCTATTTTTTTTTCTTTCCCAAGCACTACCCCGGCGAGATCAGATGGTTTCTATGAACTAGGCAGAACTGTACATGTGGTTGTGGCAGGGTTGCTTTTCTTTGAGCTGGGTGTTCATTAGCAGGCCTCATTGTTCTCTCAGTGCGCCATGCATCCCTGCTGGAAGAGTTTTCATTCAGAGGCCCGCGCTATAAATATGGATGGGAGTAATTCTCATTGAGCTCCGCAGCATTTGGCACAGGCGTGTGTCATTCTCTCGGCAGTATCGCCGCACTTATGACAGTTCCCCACAATTGCATAAGAGCTCTCAGTGACTCACCAGGAACTGGGAGAGAAAGAAGGAAGAGACGAGCCAACGGGAGTGGGAAACGACGGAGCCGCAGAGGCAGCGCCGTGGGCCAATCTGAATCTCTCCGGCTACTTCCCAGGTGCTTTCTGCTTTTGAACTTGCTCCTCGCCAGATCCGACGGGAGTGTCACTTCTCTGCAGCAGCTTCACTGAAGTCGGCAGAGTTAGGGACTGTTTTGAGAGTCTTTGCCGTGGTTTCAGTGCGGTTTAAAATCCGGCCCTCAACTGCAATTACAATGAAAGCAAGAGCGGAGATCGCTGGGGCGGACGCCGGTAATTGAGCCCGACTGGGTTCAAACACCCACGCGCAACAAAGAGGGATTGTGCTGCAGAGCCTCTCATTTCTATGTTGCTGGTTCAAATCCCGCCTCGGCAGGACGTGACCCTGCATTGCAACCCTCTCGGGCCTCACCGCCTTTGGAAATGAGGTGTATGGCCTGGGGAGTCACCCCTGCAGCTGTCTGCAACTTTGGGCTGCAGAGGGGCCAAGGGCTGGTTGCACCATGTCGGAACTAAACTCCCTCTTATCCCCAGCCTCAATCCTAGCCACACGGCAGGGCCGGGTGTGAAGGATGCCTCTGCTCCCTCCATCCTGTGGCTGCAGGACTGTCACTAGCACCCGTGGCTACGAGGCTTAGTAGTTCTGGCCCTGAGGCTGGTACCTGAGGTCGCTGGGAGGCCCAGCAGAGAGTGCTGCCTTGAGGGGAGAGACAGTAGACAAGAGGGCAGCTTGAACCAAACCGGGGAAAATGGTCCGAAGGGGGCAGCAGGAAGACAGTTAGAGAAGGAGGCGGAAAGAGGCAGCACTGGGTGACAAGGGGAGTTACGGAGGAAGCTGGACAATGAAGGGTGGAGCGCGAGGAGCTCTCCACGCAGGGCACAGAGCCCTGCCCAGGGAGGTTGCCCATCGGGGCAGCAGCAGACAGGGTGCCTGGGTATGGGTGTGGCTCTCCAAGAAAGCAGCTGTCCTTCCCAGGTGGACCTGCTGGAAAGAGGCCCGGCGTCGGGGCATCAAGGGAGCGTTGCAAGGGGAAGGCGGGGGAGCTGGGGTGAAGCCGAGAGCAGCCAGACGGAGGAGGAGTTGGCTCCCTCCTGAGGTGACACAGCTGGCTGCTGAAAAACTTCGTTTCTGATTATGGTAATTTACAGCTTATTGTCTCCCGGCGTGTTTGATGTCACTGGATATTGTATTGTTCTTCTATTATGGTCCTCCCTGCCACAAATCTGGGTGTTCCCTTCATAAAATGGAAGGTTAAATCCATTGTGTTGGTTTGCCTCTGCCTCTCCTCACCATAAGTGAGGCCTGGGCTGTTACAGACATACGGCTCAGACTTCTCTCTGCTTTGGATCTCCTGTTAGTGCCTCAGGCTTGAGGCCTACAGGACCATTGCGTGGGACCCTTCTGCTAGACCCGTGCACGTGCCTAGGATGGACGTCACAGTTTGATCCCTGGGGGAACAGATCTCAGCTGATGGAAAGGAGCTTCATAGATTTTACTCTGACGGCAGAAGGCTGTAGGTACTGATCGTAGATCTTTGGATCCCTGGGACCTGGGCCATTGTTACCAGCTTGTGAGGCTGTCCAGGAGAGATTCCAATGCTGCTCAGTGTATTAGCAGAGCGCCCCCTGCTGGGTTTGTGTTTCTACTGATGGTGCACAAGCCTTGGTGCACGCAAAAAAAAATTATTCCACACATGGATGGGAAAGATGAAAGAGAACATTGATCTGGGCCCCGCAGCCTGTCAGGGTGATAGACACTTTCCCTGCTGCGGCTGTCCGCAGGGTCTGCTGGTAAACATGCTAAGCTGGGCTCCTCCACTGACGCCATGTTGGGAAGCAGAGAACTTGTGCTTTGGGGGGTTCAGAGGCTTGTCGAATTAGCCCCTTCGCTGAGACTCATTGGGACGATCCCATACAAGGGTCTGTGGGAACCCTCAGGGCCTGATCCTGCCAGGGCACACAGTGCTGTGCGCATCAGTGGAAGCTAAACACGGTGCTGGCCGAAGGATGGAGGCCCATCACCCTGCAGCAGTGAGATGTTACTGTGAAGCAGCCTCAAAGGCTGAGCGGGGCATGCAGAACTCTGAGCCCACACCATGAGGAACCTGTACGTGACCATGTCCCAGACATCCCTTAGCCCCGGCGCTCTGGGGGAGAGGCGACCTGGTGCCCACTGGTTTTGCTGGAGTTCCTCCCAGAAGGAGAGCAAACACGCACCGAGTCTGATGGAACATTGCGTCACTTTACTACTGTGAGACGATTGTCCCCTTCAAAAGTCTGCGATTGTTTGCAGGCCTGTAGTACCTCGGAGCCCCAGCTGAGATCAGACCCCACTGTGCTGAACATCTTGCAAACTAAATAAACAAAACAGAGGGAGGGGAAACGGAGGCACAGGGCCTTGCCCAAAATGCCCCTGCTGATTAGCGATAGAACTGGGATTAGAACCCGGAAGAACGGCCACACTGGGTCAGACCAAAGACCTCTCTTGCCCAGGGGTCTCCAGCCTTTTTAAGCACACAATCACTTTTTGAACTGAAGTGCAATGTAAGGTCTACAGACCCAAATACCCATGTTCTGCATCCTTCGTGCCCCTTCTCGCAGGCCCTGCCCCTGCTCACTCTGTCCTCCCTTCCTCCCTCCCCCATTTTCCCTCCCTTTCACCAGGCAGCGGCAGAGGGTTGGGGCGCAGGCTCTGGTCGTGGGCTAAGGGATTTGGAATGTGAAGGGCTCTGAGCCGAGCCTGGGGCAGGGAGTTGGGTTTCAGGAGGGGGTTCAGGCTCTGTAAGGGAGTTTGGGTCCAGGAGGCTTGGGGTGCAGGTGGAGGTTCATGACTGGGGCAGGGGTTCAGAGCTGGGTCCAGATGGACACTGCTTACCTCAGGTGGCTCCTGGGCGGTGGTGCAGTGGGATGAAGGCAGGCTCACCCCCGCCCCTGGCCCTGCTCCACTTTCAAAAGCTGCCAGCACACTCCCACCATCCCAAGCCCTGTTGAGCTCTCCCCCCCTCCCATTCTGTGGAGATAGAATACAGGGGGCACCCTGACATCAGCACCCCCTCCTCTCCCTTCCCTAATCTGTACCACAAGCAGGAAGCTCCCAGGAAGGAGAGGGGGGCAGCTCCAAGGCAAAGGGCAGGTGATGTGCAGCAGTGCAGGGAGGGGCAGCTGAAGTGCCGGCACTTGATAACCTCTTGGCCAAACCAGTCAAGTTCACCTGTCAGTGGTTTCAAGATCTACTGGTACATCCCGATCTACTGGTTGGTGACCACTGCTCTAGCCCAATATCCTGTCTGCCGACAGTGGCCAATGCCAGGTGTTTCAGAGGGTGATCCCTCTCCTGTCACCCATTTCCCGCTCCTGACAAACAGAGGCTTGGGAAACCACCCCAACCCAAACTGGCCAATCTGAGGAAGTGGGTCTGGCCCCCGAAAGCTCATCATCTAATAAACCATCTTGTTAGTCTTTAAAGTGCTACATAGTCCTGTATTTTGGCCAATAGTGTTGATAGACCTATTCTCCATGAACTTATCTAGTTCTTTTTTGAACCCTGTTATAGTCTTCACAACATCCTCTGGCAAGGAGTTCCACAGGTTGACTGTGTTGGGTGAAGAAATTGTTCCTTGTTGTTTCTCTTAAACCTGCTGCCTATTAACTCTTGTGTTATGAGAAGTAAATAACTCTTCCTTATTCACTGTCTCCACACAGGTCATGATTTTATAGATCAGTCCCATCCCCCCTGAAGTTGTCTCTTTCCCCAGCTGAAAAGTCCCAAGCATAGAGCTCTCTTTATTTGAAACCAGGAGGCACAGAGGCGTGCTGATAAAACCGAACAACGCAAACCCAATCGATCCAACTTTTTGGAGGTAGAAAACTAAAGTCTTGGGCTTGGCTCCTCCCAGTGAGGTGACCGCCTCGCTCCTTGTCAGCAGGCTGTGCTGCAAATGGGTTCTCTTTGTATTTGGGATTGTGTCTGCCTTGCCTTTCACTTTTGTTCTTTTTATTGTTCCTTTGTCTTCCTGCCCTTGTTTGAACAATGGTGACCCCCGTGGAACCAATAATAACACGTTTCAGATCCCTCATTAAAAACACTGCATTGGCAGAATCAATAAGCATCGGCGGCTGAGGCGGTAATAAGTATAATAATTGCCATTAGGGTAACGAGTGGGGGAAGAGAGTGCGGGGCTGCTAATATCGTAATTATATGAATCTGCTTTGATCAAAAGCAGCTTCGGCATCGCCGCGTCGGCCCCCTCCTCTCTCTGCAGGAATGGAAGACTCATGGTCTCGGAGTTGAAAGAAACCAGTTTCTCTCCTACACAATCCCCTACACTTGCTCACACATATATGAATGTGCACAGACAGCTGATGCACCCCCTCAGACCCGCTGTTGAGCATTACACACATACACCAACCCCCCTACACAAACCCCACGCACCAGCAAACGCCTCGTCAGACCTCAGCCCCGCCAACTCCAAGGCCCCTTTTTCTCTCACTTTTCTTTCTGCCCTTTCATTTTGGTCTCTAATGCCAAATAATGAGGGAGTCTTTGTCGCTTTCACACATGTCTAGCAGTAGCTTGCTCTGAGGGTAGCCGCCGCACTGGAATCGGCATTTACCCACTCCAGGCTCCCCACGGGAGCGGAGTTCTGTCTACGTTAGGGCTAGGTTTGGGATAATTCCTTTGCCACCTGCAGGAGCCTGTGGTAGAGTGGGGAGTGGAAGCCGGATGTCCAGAGCCCCCATCGGAAGCCTTGACTTTCTCCTTTTCAACACCTATTCCATTCTAAAAAATCATAGAATCCCAGGGCTGGCAGAGACCTCAGGAGTCATCAAATCCAGCCCGCTGCCCAAAGCAGGACCAATCCCAACTAAATCATCCCAGCCAGGGCTTTGTCAAGCCGGGACTTAAAAACCTCTAGGGATGGAGATTCCACCCCCCCTCCCTAGGGAACCCATCCCAGTGCTTCCCCATCCTCCTAGGGAAATAGTTTTTCCTAATATCCAACCTAGACCTCCCCCCAGCAAAAAAATTACGTTTGCGGGACCCAAGAGCCGCTTTTCGTACCCATAGCCACGCGTTCGGCATACACAAACACAAGCACACTAGAGGTGCAGGCTTCCTTGTTAATACTGGCACTTTGCAGCAGCACGACTCTACATGTTCACCCCACTGGCTGTTCACAGGTCCGTTCGTCACACTTCACAAGCCTCTGGGGGGAGGCAGGGGCAGTAAAAATCATTATTCTCACTCTTTAGAGGGGGAAACTGAGGCAGAGAGGAAGGCTAGTCTGGGGGTCACAGCATAGGACAGCGGTTTTCAAACTAGGGGGCATGACCCAGCACTGGGCCATGGAATGTCAGGCACTGGGTCTTGTTGCTACAGGGGGATCAGGTGAGCAGTGGGGGGGCTAAGGCAGCTCCCTGCCTGACCTGGCACGTCAGACTGCGCAGTAGGCCCAGCTCCTAGGTGGGGGGGGGGGGCACACAAGGTTCTGTGCACTGCCCCCTGCCCTGGGCACTAGCTCCACACTCCCATTGGCTGGGAACCTGCTGCTGGCTGCTTCTGGGGCGCACCATTGTCTGCGGTGCCAGGACAGGCAGGAAGCTGCCTTAGCATCCCCGCTGCACCACTGACCAGGAGTCGCTCAAAATAAGCCCCTCCTGCCCCAGTCCGGACCCACCCAAAGCCGGATCCCCTCCTACCGCCCAAAGTTCACACCCTCAGCCCCCACCCCGGAGCCCGTACCCCAGTCACATTATGTTGGGTCGCAGCATCAACAATTTTCTTCAACTGGGTCATGAGAAAAAAACGTTTGAAGACCACTGGCCTAGGGCAAACTCAGGAGAGCTGACTTCAATTCCCAGCTCTGCTCTGGGGTCCGTGTGTGACCACAGGCCTCTGGTTCCCATCTGTGAAATGGGGAGAATACTCCTCTGGCCCAGCTTTTGTCTTGTTTATTTAACTTGTAAGCTCTTCGGGGCAGAGACCATCTCTAGGTGGGTGCAGTCTCCAGCACAGCAGGGCTCTGACCAGGTGACCCCGTTGTAATGACAGAGTAACCGAGGGGAAGTGGCTCAACAAGCCGGCAGTAGAGCTCAGAAGCCCCTGTCTCCTACCGCTGAACATGGTGTATCTAGACTACACTGCTGCTTGCTGGCTGGCTGCTTTGGAAATCTGGTCTGAAAATATTTGTCAGGATCCAGAAATGTGTTGCTCAATATCACCGTATCCTTGGCTCCGGGTGGGGAGAGGAGGGCACAGCATACTGGAGTCAATAGAACCCTTCTCCGGTCCCTAAGGTTAACACACAAAGGAAGTTTAAAGACAGAGAGATGAGGGGTGGGGGGGAAGCAAAGGTGGAATTCCTGACGTGATATGCCCTGCCGATTAGCCTTTTAGATCAAGAGTGTTTTAAAGGGTTGGGAGGGAGGAGGACGCCAATTACAGTAAAGTAGCTGCCCAGGAAAAAAAAATCGATACTTAATTCTGGCCAGATTGATTTGTGATTCAGACTCTCCAGCTATTCGCTTTGTTTTGATCAGATTTCATGGCCGCAGATTGGAGAGTTCTGGCCGTGTGCAACGGAGGATAGATCTATTAAATGACACCAAATGCATTTCAGGTGAAAAAATATAGGACTTTTCCTTAAATAAAAGGGGGGAAATGGCCCAGCCACAGAACTGAATAGTCTTTTAGGACCTAGCTGATGGGATTTCCTATAGGCATAAACTGCTCATTCCTTTCCCACCCACCCCTCTTCCCCCCCCCCCCCCACGTTTTCCTCCTTCAGATGAAAATCTCACTGGTCTAGTGTGTTATGTAACTGGCTGATGGTTCAGGCTCACCCAGGTATGCTGGTCTGACTCCTTCCTCATGGAATAAAATGGTTCTGTGGTTAGGTTTTAACAGATTTATTGTCTTACAAAAATCCAGAGCACCATATGCAGGTCTTAATTTGTAATGGATGAAGTGCCAGGGTTCAAGTAACTTTTTTTTTTTTTTTTTTTTTTTTTAACTGACGTAGCAAGTCCAGAGGTGCTGGGATTATGAACTGCTGAGAGTTAGCCCTGGCAGGTTCTGCACAAAGCAAGTACTCATTGTATGGCTACAGTGATCGGAATGGACTATAGGAGAGTCTGTCACTTCTTATAATTATTCTCTACATTTCATAATGCAAGAACAAGGGGACATGCAAGGTGGTCAATCCAATACTGATCAAAGGAAATATATTTTCATACAATGGATGCATAACCTGTGGAACTCATTGCCACATGAGGTTGTGGAGGCCAAGAATTTAGCACAATTCATAGAGGACTTGGACGTTTGGATGGATAACAAGAATATCCAGAGTTTATAAGCTTTATTATATATTTTAGAAATGTGCGCCTATCTGTCCATACGTGAGTCTGTTTGTTCAAGAACTCTCCAAAATGGTAAGAGCTAGGACCACCGAAGTTGGTATACAGATTCCTCTTATTATAACTTAAAGCAAGGTCAGGGTTTGCTTGTGCCAAAACTATGGGATGTGCCTGGAATTTGATTGTTTCTCATAAAATGGAAAGGGTGAGGTCTGGTAGGAGGCAGTTATACTGTAGAATGACCAGAAGGGGGCAGCAAGGGGCCAAAGATGGTGACCAGGATAGCTATAACCCCATTGGGCCAGCAGGAGGCAGTCTACTATATAGTTCAGAGAGTTTGTCTGTGTGTCTGTCTGTCCCCCATCTACCAGACATGCACTCCTTCCCCGGCAGATGCAGTAGCCAATGACAGGTGCTTCTCACCTGGCCTAAGCTGCTGTGGTGAGAGAGGGCTGGGGTAGTTCTTTCTCCCCGGGGCAGCCTCCATCCTGAACCCCTCATCACCAGCCCCATCTCAGAGCAATGATTTAAACAAAGCTTATTTGAGTTAAGGACCCGAGCAATGCTAGGTAAATCTTCTAATAGTAAATATTAAAGGTTTAGAAGGGATCTACAAGCTCATTCTTGAATGCTTAACACAATTACTAGCACAGCTAGTTGTGAATTTTTCTTTTACAAGATTTTTCATTAGAAAATGCCTGTTTTTCAAAACGAAAGCTGTTCCCAGAAAGAGCCAGTTTTGATAATTTGACATTTCAAAAGAAAAGTTACGAGAAAAAGTTTAAAATACACAAAAAATCCCATTTTGACATTTTTAAAGTGAAAATTTTCCAAATGTTTTTTTACATGGACTTTTGTTTTGAAATTTAAGTCAATTTCCAGTAAAAAAATCAAAATTGAAACAAGTTGTTTTATAAATTATCAAAACATTTTGATTGACCTGATCTGAATTTGTTCTCCGTCCCTCTCCCTCCCACCCCAATTTCTAGCTTGCAAGGGTTTTTACCCTGATTTGAGTTGGGATAAATCTTCAAAATCTCTGAAAATCTCACAGAAAGGGGAAGTGTTTCTCACCTAGCTCTAGCCATGCATTCCGAGGCTGAGGTGGGCTCTGCCTTGCAGTGGGTAGATGATCCCACCTCTGCCCCTGGGGAGTTCTAATACTTTCCTCTGAGGCATTTGGTACTGCACATTGGCAGGGGCATTATACTGGTTTAGACAGAGTAAGGTAAAGGTCTGGTAATTCCCTCTACAGTCCAGAGCTGTGTAAGGCCAGATCTACACTAGACCTAGAAGGTCAGCTTCAGGTACGCAACTCCAGCCACATAGCAACTCCATCCCAAAAGGATGAATACTGGATGCTGGTGGGGATGCCCTCTGAGCTTGATTTAGCGAGTCTTAACTAGACTCGCTAAATCAAACTCCAGACGATCGATCACAGCAGCGGCGATCTTCGGTGTACTGAAGACACGCCCTAACACTGGCTGGGCAGATTAATGGAAACTTTGATTATCATGCTGATTGCACCAAAGTTGGTGTCTAGCCTCCAATGAAATGCTTAAGATGTACCGATAGAAAAAAATGAATCAATGGACAAGCCCTGTATCTAGCTAAAGTAATTAGCCAGCCCCCGTAGTGCAGTATCAGCGAGGCACTAGGCATGTGGTAAAGCAGCAAATCCAACCCACGTTCCAGGCTAGAACCCTAACCCCTGGGACAGCCTCTCTCGTTAACAGCTTTAGCACTGGAAAGCTTTGACGCCCACACAATTTTCTTCCAGGGCATTATTGCAACCAGGAGTCACATTGTCTCGCTTAGCCAGGAAACGCAATAGACTAAAATACGGCAACACTAGATTTATTCTGTTTATTTAACAGACTTCGCTGTAAATGCTGCACACGCACCAAAATTAATAAGTTCGCCCTGAGTTTTAATGGCCCCAGTGATAAAATGTTGGCTCCTCGGCGTTGGAGCCGAGCAAGCTGTATGATAGTGTGGTGGGGTGGATGGGCAAGGGAAAACAATTCCTGGCTGTAATTTACATAGGGTGCTTATTGATTTCATGGGCCACTGGGGCAGCGGGGGTAAATTACAGGCAGTGAATCATGCCAGTGCTGTCTCTTGTTGAATATAACAGAGCCTAGGTATGTGCAGATTTTTCCGACTATGAGATTATGGAGAACAGAACAGAGGTGCTGGAAAAGGGAGCCCTGCCACACCCGCTGGCTTGAAGTGGTTTCAATCAGGTACAGGATTTATAGTTTGGTTCCGTAGCTCTCCGGCTCTGCCCTCCCAGCTGGACAAATTATTCAAGCATTCCTGGAACAGAATGAGAAGTCAGTCTCCGATCTTCTCCCCTGCGCTTCTGGACCTTGCTGCTGGCAGAGGGCAAGGATTTCTGCAGCCTAGCCCGCCCATGGGGAGATCTTGTCCAGACTCACTCACAAAGCGGGGCCGGGGCCATCTCACTGAAGATCCGTCGACACTGCAGTTGAACACTTGCAGCAAACCCAGCTCGGGGGGGTGTGTGGGGTGGAGGGGGGCTATAAAATCACAGTGTAGCCATTTGGGCTGAGGCTGGCACCTGCATGAGACCACCGACATTGACCAGCCAAGGGGAGTTTTATTGCAGCATAGACATGACCTAATCAGCTTCAAAAAAAGCCCTTAGGTTCCTTAGGAAATGGCAGTCATTTCAACCAGAGGCATGGTCTTCTCTGATTCAGCATGGACCAAAGCCGCAGTGGTGGGACCAAGGCTCTGCTGGAGATGTTGTGTCTCTTGGATAAGACTTAAAACCAGTGTTCCCTGTAAGCTGAGTGCATGAGCAACCATCCAGGAGACATTCAAATGCTGCCCAGCTGATTAGGAGAGCATCCACAGCACTCACAGCCGGCAATGTGTGTTTCTACTCGTGGTGCACATCCGTACAGGCCTCGGTGCACATAATACTTTTTATTCTGCACACTGAGACCCCGATCGCTCACGGTCCTTAAAGATCTTTTATCACTTTCCCATGTGGTGTTGACCCCATTTTCAGTTTGGCTGAAGTCCTTTAGCAATTTCAACTGGAGATTAAGGTATTCTGCTGCCAGATTCTATGCCAGAGATAACTACTTGCCAAAGGTACATAACATAAGAATGGCCATACTGGGTCAGGCCAAAGGTCCATCTAGCCCAGCGTCCTGTCTTCCTACAGTGGCCAATGCCAGGTGCCCCAGAGGGAGTAAACAGAACAGGGAATCATCAAGTGATCCCTCCCCGTCACCCATTTCCAGCCTCTGACAAACAGAGAAAAGGGACACCATCCCAGCTAACAGCCATTGATGAACCTCTCTTCCATCAACCCCTTTATAGTCTTGGCTTTCACAACATCCTCTGGCAAGGAGTTCCACAGGTTCACTGTACCTTGCGCAAAGAAATACACAGGTAGGTGATCAAATGCCTGAGTCTTTTATGTTTATATGCTCCGAAGAACAAGTGCTATCTTAATGTGAGAGACTATCATGTTGGTTTATTTAATAAAAATGACTAGCTCTTCATACATACCCACATATATATAATGTGTTTCATGTGATGATCTCCAAACAAAGTTTTCCATTGCCTTTTCTTCCTCGGGGTGGAACAAAATGGAATGTGATTTTTCTCACAATTAGTGAGCCATGAGTAACAGCTCTAAAATAGCTCCTAAGGAGGTGGAAAGGCACAACCACCAAAAAACCCACACAAATGCTCTGGAACAGCATGGAGGCTGCCATGGAGAAACATGATTTGGCATGCCGCATAACTCCACCATGGCACACAACTTTCTTAAAGAAAGAACCTTTCCTCTTTATAGTAGCCACATCTAAGCCGGAAACTTAACTTTATTTCCCACTCCCGCTCCCCCCCCCCCCCCCTCCAATCTCATACGCACAGCGACTGGCAGGGCTGTTAAGTGGTAGGCCACTGGCGTGGTTTTCTTTTTTTGAAGTCAAAACTTTCACACATCTGTGCTGGGACTCATCCTTCTTCCAAACCCAGCCCTCCCACTCCTTTTCACATGCTACTCGTCTTTGGATTTCGAAGCTGGGGGGGGGTCGGGGGGGAGGAGTACATTCAGTTTTGGACCTACCAACTTTGCCAGAGTTCCTTTAGCTACACTAACAGCACGACTTCACGCACAGAGATGGTGTCAGCGCAAGTAACAGGCCAACACCCGACCCACTTTTTTTCCTTAATTTTAATCCACTTGCAAGTCCCACGTCGTTCTTACATCCAATGCTTTAGTGACCCTGTATTATTCAAAACAATACAGATGGGCCTTTGGCCATTCATTCTAGACCAACACTATTTCTTATTCCAGAGGTTTTCAGCTGTGGCTTTGTTCTTAAAAATAATAAATAAAATCAAAGCCAGCAGCCCTGCATTTGGGAAAGCAACCCTACAATAACAAGCCGCCAAGTAAGGGGCTGGAAACAACATCGACACAGGTAGGAAATGGAATGAAGATTCAGCAGCTAGTGTCTGCATATGAGGTGCAGTGAAGGTTGGTTTAAGAGCTAGAAGGACGTGGGAGGTTAGACGAGAAATACCATGCCACTCAAAAGACTGATCCCAAGCCCACTGGACACAATGGAAAGACATCTGTTGCCTCCACTGGACTTTGGATCAGGGCTCTGAACTTCAGAGCAATGCAAATAGTTTGCAAAAAAGGCAGAAACCCACCTAGTTAGCGATATTGACGCAAACGCAGGTATTAACCCAGGTTTGTTGAATGGTAAGTTACTTGTGTGTGCAGACCTGCCCCCCGTTTACCACTGAACTGGGTCCCAGTTCATGCTGTCAACATAAAACCAGGTGAAAACTGATAGGGCACAAGTGAGCTTTGTTTCAAATTGGGAGGGGTGGGAGAAGGCGTCACAACCCCAAAAGCCAACAAAAAACTTAGAGGTGCAAAGGGAAACTGTTTGCATGCACCCACGTTGGGAAGCAATCTAGGTGAGCATTGTTATGGCCCCCTCCCATGCTTTATGAAAATTGTCTTATGGATATGAATATACATGATTCACCAAGGCTTTATGCAAAGCCATTCATAGAGCATAACAATTTTAAAGTTACAAGCAGACGAATGTGTGTATCCTCTTTCTGTGCATGCATCGTTCTTGTGTTTGACATCAGAAATATGAAGTGTGGATCTGTTTATGATTCTAAATGTGCTAATAAGGGCCATTATTGATGCCCCAGGACCTGAATGGCTCGGTGCTCAAGTCAGCAACCTGTGAATAGTCTTGTTTGTCCTCTAAGCCCAAACTGTGGTGGATCCTAGAAAGACACGTGACCATGCCACCTGGTATTGGAATCCATCTTGAACCTGGTATTTTTCCGTGGGGATGGGGAGAAGGGGTGCTGAACAAAGGGTTCCCACCCTGGGGAAAAGTCTATTTAAGCAATAGGAAACCATCAGTTCTTTGTCTTCAGCTGGCCTTTGAAATTGCATGGCCCACCTTAAAAGGATACTTGACAATGAAGAACTCTGAAAAGCTGGGCCAAAGTAAAGATCAGTTCTGACTTGACGCTCTTTACCTGAGATAAGAACAGCTGTTTAGGGTAAGAATTTGCATGTAACAAGATTCTTAGTGGATTAGAACTAGCTAACGTTTTTTGTTCATTTTAATGTAGTCACTTACTTTGATCTGACTGTTTTCACTTGCAACCAATCAAGTCCTACTTTAGACATCATAAAAACATTTTTATTATCAAGCCTGGTGTAAATAATTGTTACCTGGTTGGGAGGAAGAACCACTGTGCATATCTCTCTTTCATTGATAAAGCGAGTGGACCTTATGGGCTTTCACTGTGCAGAACTTTTACTATGCAGAGCAAGATGGATTTGTTCGGGGTTTTGGTCACCTTTGGGGATTGATTTCCTGGGTGCTGAGCTCTTATAGCTGAGACCTCTGGTTGAGACCAGAGAAGACAGAGTGGTGAGGAACCCCAGAGAGCCGGAAGGTGGACATCAGCACACCAGGGGATATCCCCAAGAGGACTTCTGTGATTCAACCCATCACAAGCATCACCTGTGTCTCCCGGTAAAATATAGTCCTGGATAAGGGAGGTAAGGAACGAGGGGCAAGAGCAGTTCCCTTGGTTTTAAATTTACCCCTTGGGCTCTGCAAAAATTAGCTTAACATAACAATGGCCATACAAGGTCAGGCCAAAGGTCCATCTAGCCCCATATCCTGACAGCAGCCAATGCCAGGTGCCCCTGAGGGAGTGAACAAAACAGGGAATCATCAAGTGATCCATTCTCTGTCACTAATTCCCAGCTTCTGATTAACAGAGGCTAGGGACACCATCCCTGCCCATCCTGGCTAAGATACCTTGGAATTGGAAAGGGTTCAGAAAAGGGCAACAAAAATGACTGAACCTTCTTATAGTCTTGGCCTTCACAACATCCTCCGGCAAAGAGTTCTGCCTTGTCTGGAGAAGTACTTCCTTTTGTTTGGTTTAAACCTGGTGCCTGTTACTTTCATTCGGTGCCCTCCCTAGTTCATGTGTCATGAGACGTACACTTCCTTATCTACTTTCTCCACACCTATCATGATTTTACAGACCTCAATCATATTCCCCCTTAGTCATCTCTTTTGCAATCTGAAAAGTCCCAGTCTTATTAATCTTTCCGCAGATAGAAGCCATTCCATACCCTTAGGGTACATCTATATTGCAAGGCTGTTTCGGGGTACCCCACGTCTTTTGAATGCATCCGCTATTGCGAAATATAGCGGACCCACTATTTCGGCATCCCTGTAAACCTCATTCCATGAGGGGTGAGGGATGTCTTGAAATAATGTGTTATTTCAAAATTTGGTGCTGTGTTGACACGCCAAATTTTGAAATAGCCTGTTTCAAAATAGAATCAAAATAAGAGACACAATTTGCGTAGGGTGTTTTGCGGAGCACACATTGCATATCTTATTTCGAGGTAAGGGTGCAGTGTAGACGCACCTCTAGTCATTTTTGTTGCCCTTTCCTGAACCCTCTCCGATTCCAAGGTATCTTTTCTGAGACGGGGTAATACGATATTTTCTTTGACTCACCCTTCTCTCGCATTGCCCCATGCCAGAGCATCTTAGAACTATGAGATAACAGCCCAGGGAAGAAGAATCCAGCCAGTGTCAAAAGCAAACAGGATTTGCCCCTCTCAGCTCATACACAGAAGGATCTGTAAGCCTTTGTGAGAATGTATGGCAGAAGACCCTGGCTTAGGAGCTAAGATATTTGGGTAAAATAGTCCTAAAAACGTTCTTGTTAAATGTACTGCATCTCCTAGTCAGAGCCGTCCTGTCCTTTGGATGTTTCGGGGGCAGCTGCCCTGGGTCCCACACTTTGGGGGGATTATTGGCAGGGGCAGGGGCTGGCAGCCAGGGTGGGCCTGCCCCTGCGCTCACCAGCATCGGCAGGAACCACAGGGAGCGGAACGACCCAGTCCCAGCCTGTTCCACGCAGCCAGGTCGCTCCGCTGCACCACAGCTGCGGGAAGCCAAGCGCGATGCAGCTGGGAATTGGGGGGAACAGAGAGGGCTGGGGCAGAGTCGTTCCACTTTCAGCTGCCGCCAATGACTGCGAAGGGGGACAACTCCCCTGATGCTGGTGCCAGACCCCCAAGTAATCCTTGAGTCGTGTCATGCGGGGAAGGGGACTTGGAGAAAGGGGTGGAATGGGGCAGGAGGGGCGGAGCAGGGGCAGGAAGAGGCGGAGCAGGGGCATGGCCTGGGGTGGGCGGAGGGGGTGTTCCGAGCCCTGCACCCATCCCTAGGGACAGGATGTCCAGCGTTATTCCGAAATAATGCTGCCGTGTAGACGTACTCTAGGAGTCTTGCAGCTGACCGGCAACCGAGCACAAGCAGGGACTTTGTATTTGCACAGCACGGCGCTGAGCATTTTGCAACGAAAACCAAATATTTTTCCACCGCGTTTCAGGGGTCGAGGCTCACACAGAGATGTTGATAAATACTCTGACCATTTATACAGGCTGTCCTGTGTTCAAAGCTCTGCACGGACATTAACCAGCCACTCAGTACATCACCACCCGCATTTTACAAATGGGGAAACCAAGTCACGGAGCAGGTCGAGTGGCTTGGCCAAAGTCAGCCGGCAAGTGATGGAGGGAGCTGGGATCCAAGCTCCAGACCCGCTGAGCCCCGGTCCAACATTCATCCTCCCACAGCACATCCCCTTCGGGACCAGTTGCCATTATTGCTCCTTTCCAATAGTCATACTCCAGCGAGGTCCCAGAGACACATTAAGGGCCTGCTGAGCACAACGCGGCCCGTGCCTGGGCCCCCTAGGAGCTACAGCAATGCAAGTGATAATAATCCTACCTATGCCCTAAAGGCCGGGAGGCCAACAAATTTGCCGGGTCTCTGGACAAGGTGGAAGGGGCACTCCCAGAAGGGGTGGGGCCTCAGACACAAGGGGCGGGGCTAAGGGCAGCCAGCCCTCGGCACTGCCGGAAGTGTGCCATACCCTGAGTGCCGCACAGAGCTCTAGCAGCAATTTGAAGGGTGTGGGGCTCCAGCTGCCGCCCTTTCTGTGACACTGGCAGCAGCGGCTGGGAATCCCAGCCCCCTTTTGAATCAGTGGGCCTCAGGGCAACTTCCCCCTTTGAATTCCCCAGCGGTGGCCCTGCTTCAGGGGCTTAACCAAAGGGAGCCCAACTATCCCGCCCTGTGCATGGCAAACTGCCGTAGGTGAATGTAGCCAGTTAAAATGTAACGAAGAGACTCAATAGAGACCAGTGTTCCCTCTAACCTTTTCCATCCGTGCGCAGAATCAATTTTGTTATGTGTAACTAAAATGATCAGGGGTTTGGAACAGGTCCCATATGAGGAGAGGCTAAAGTGACTGGGACTTTTCAGTTTGGAAAAGAGGAGACTGAGGAGGGATATGATAGAGGTCTATAAAATCATGAGTGGTGTGGAGAGGGTGAAGAAAGAAAAGTTATTCATTAGTTCCCATAATATAAGGACTAGAGGACACCAAATGAAATTAATGGGTAGCAGGTTTAAAACTAACAAGCGAAAGTTCTTCTTCACACAGCACATAGTCAACCTGTGGAACTCCTTGCCAGAGGAGGCTGTGAAGGCTAGGACTATGACAGAGTTTAAAGAGAAGCTAGATAAATTCATGGAGGTTAGGTCCATAAAAGGCTATTAGCCAGGGGATAGAAATAGTGTCCCTGGCCTCTGTTTGTCAGAGGCTGGAGAAGGATGGCAGGAGACAAATCGCTTGATCATTGTCTTCGGTCCACCCCCTCTGGGACACCTGGCACTGGCCACTGTCGGTAGACAGGCTACTGGGCTAGATGGACCTTTGGTCTGACCCAGTATGGCCGTTCTTATGTTCTTATGTGCACCGAGGCAGGTGCACCACCAGTAGAAACGCAAAAACCTGGCTGTGGGAAACGCTGCTAATCAGCTGGGTGGCATCTGAATCTCTCCAGAGATTCCAGGGAACACTGATCGAGACCTCTGAGCCGAAGCTCACTCTGGCCTAGCGCAGTGACCCCCTGCCCCCCAATAGCCATTATCTTTCCAAGCAGGGAATGCCAGCATAGAGGGCAAAGAGGCCAGGAGGTCCCAGGGTTGATTGAGCAGCTGCCTGTTCTCACCGAGTCAGCCCAGGACGGAAGATCTAAACCCCTGGAGAAGGGCCCAGGGATTTACAACAATGAGCAGAAATCGTTTTCCAGCCTGGAAGGTCCAAAGCTTTGCTCCCCTCAACTCTGTCAGTCCCGTTTCCTCTTCCTTTGTGCCCAGTATGAGCACAGATGCTCAGCCACTTCCTGTCCTCAGCTCAAGGGATGGGACCTGGCAGCCAATTATGCCACCTCCCCCTAGCCATGCTGTTACCAACTCAGCTGGTAACAAACAGTTTGCAGGGAGTTCTGCCAACACCACTCAGGCTGCCTGGCATGGGCACATCCTCTCCTGTGGTATCTGGAGGGGGAAGGGAGGACAGCGGGTACAGATTCATCACATTAAGGACAGCGAGACGGTTCATTGAACAAAGAGCACAACGCGGTTTAAGCCATGTGTGCTTCTGCCTCATGTAACTTCTGCGGCTTGCTTTTGGATTGAACCTCCGGACTAGATTCTCTCTTCCTGGCTTTGGAAACTGCGTGCGTCAGTTTGCCAGTATGCGAGATAAAAGGAAACATGACTGACCTCCCTCCCTGGGGGAGAGCGGCTAAGGAGCCGTGTTCCCAATAAGGTTTTCCATCCATGTGTGGAATGAATTTTGTTCAATGCACCAAGGCGTGTGAGGATGTGCACCACCAGTAGAAACACATGGCGCTGGCTGTGGGCACTCTGCTAATCACCTGGGCAGCATTTGACTCTCTCCTAAGTGGCCGCCCCAGGAAACACTGCTCGGGAGGGTGAATAAGATCTTCTGGTGTAGAGGTGCAAAGGATTTTAGGAAAAAGGAGGAAGGAAACGTGGACAGGGCAGTAATGGAAGTAAGTGGCAGCAGCCCATGTTGAGGCAATGGTTAATGCTGTGCTTTCCCGGGTGCAGGCGGACAAGGAGCCGGTGGAGCCGAAGCTCTGCCTTCCCCTCTCCTCAGCCCCGCTGTGCAGAACTCCCCAGCTCGGCTCACCCTGCACACCAGCTCTGCCGTTCTGTTCTGCCCAGCAGGGGACAGAACTGCTGTTGGCCCCTCTGCAGAGCCTGGAGATGTAGGTATCCCTGCCAGGGAGTCACTGTCTCCTTCAGTGTTCCTTCTAAGCTGAGCGCTTGGGTGGGCACCCAGGAGATATTCAGGTGCCTCCCAGCTGATTATCAGAGCACCCCCAGCCTGTCTTTCTATTGGTGGTGCACATCTGCACGTGTCTTGGTGCACAGAACAAAATTTATTCTGCACATGGGCGGGGAAAATAAGAGGGAACATTGATCTCCTTACATCTCCCTTTCCTCCACTGCCTGGGACATGCCGCTGGCTCAGGACACTGAAGCACGTAAGTCTCCTCTCGCTGCACCAGACAACACCCAGTTGCCTTCAGCAATACCGAGTGAGCGCAGGAGGGGGCCGGAGCCTAAGCCCAGCAAACCAGAGTCAGCTCTAAGCCAGCCGCTTAGATGCTTTGTAGACACCCTGCCTCTCTGGAGCTATTCTTCCTTCCAACAGGGAATGGGACGCATCACTTCAGCAGCAAGAACCTGGCCAACTGCTGCAGCTCAGATGCCATGTCAACAGCAAGCAGGAGAGGAGAGGGACAACTGACAATTGCCAGGGAGAATTCAGGCACGGGGGCCCCCAACGACCATCCTCATCTGCCAGTGCTCTCCACTAATGAAAGAGCCAGGCTGGAAGAGCTCCCATTGAGGGCATCCCTGACAGAGCAGGCTGCCCCTTCCTCTCGTCATCAGAGCTGGATCTTGGAAACATCTGCACCCGGACAGACTTTTGTTTTTCTCCATGCAACGTCCATGGGGGTAGGAGAGCGCCGAGCTGGCTGCTCCATTGCCCACCCGCTGCTCTGAGGGATGGCGCAGAATCAAGCTGCCCCCATGCTGTTTCTACATGAGCAAGTTTATCCCCCTGGGCCCAGCCCAGCAGGAAAGTGAACGGGGTGGCAGGAGTTGGATTCAGTACATCTCCCTGCTTTTGCCTGACCTGGCTGAGTCTGGTTATGGTCACAGAAGGCACATAGGAAAGGTATGGTCAGCTGTAGGTTGGAGACCAAACAACGGGAGTCAAGGGGCTCTATAAATACCACCAATGGAGCCATGGGTTTCCCATGCCAGGGGTGGAATGAGGTTTCCTGAATGGGGCTCACCGATTGCATCCAATTCTGGGGCCCCCATTAGACGCATTGGAGAGGGTCCAGCAGAGGGCAATGAAAATGATGAGGGGGCTGGAGCACTTGACTTATGAGGAGAAGCTGAGGGATTTGGGCTTGTTTAGTCTGCAGAAGAGAAGAGTGAGGGGGGATTTGATAGCAGCCTTCAACTTCCTGAAGGGGGGTTCCAAAGAGGATGGAGAAAGGCTGTTCTCAGTGGTGGCAGGTGGCAGAATGAGGAGCAATGGTCTCAAGTTGTGGCGGGAGGTCTAGGTTGGATATTAGGAAAAACTATTTCCCTAGGAGGGTGGGGAAGCACTGGAATGGGTTCCCTATGGAGGGGGTGGAATCTCCATCCCTAGAGGTTTTAAGTCCTGGCTTGACAAAGCCCTGCCTAGGATGGTTTAGCTGGGATTGGTCCTGCTTTGGGCAGGGGGCTGGACTCGGTGACTCCTGAGTCTCTTCCAGCCCTACGCAGATGGCTTGCTCTATGGATGAGAGTTATCCCAAATGGCAGGATTTGGGCTAATAGCCTATGTTGGGCTTTTCTGAGGAGCTCCGTGATGGGGTTCTCTGCTCACCGCACGGGCGCCTCCTCCTGGCCATTCTGGGGATTAGCTCTTTCCAAATCCAGCACCCCCTTCTGCCGCTCGCAGCAGGCCCTGCCGCCTCCCTCTCCTCGCTGTGATTCGGGGTGCTCTGCCATCATGGCGCAGCCCTCCAGCCGATCACTGCGTATTTTCTCCTTCTGGGGTATCAATCAAAGGCTGGATGCCTATGCTTCACTGCCCAAATCATGCCATTTCCCCCAGGGCTAGCAAGGGAGCCTAGGGCCACCCTCTAATCAGCAATGAAGGTCTGCACCTCCTTAAACCAGGCTGCCTTTTCCTATGTCCCCTCCACCTAGTTTAGCTTCTTTCCCCTTCTCCTGTCTAGAGAGCCGCTACTGGCTTTCTAGCTATAGCCTGGGTGTGGTCCCATCTGCCTGGACCTAGCCTAGCCTAGCCCTGCCCGTTTCTTCCCAGCAGGGCTCCATCATCAGTCTGGGGTTTCTTAGGACAGTTAATTGCCCCCAGCGGGGGGCCTCTCCACTGCCTCATTAACCCCTTCCCAGCTGGTGTGGGATGAACACCCCAGCACAACCTCCAAACACATTTCAGGCGTTCGTTAGGCTACCCAGCACCCCAGGAAAAGTATTAAAATTCCCATTTTATGCAAGGCAGACTTAAGGCCCAGAAAAGCAAAGGCCAACATTTTCTGGAATTTCCCCTGCTCCGGGGTACCCCACACCATGGGCCTGGCTAGCAGAGATGCTGAACATCACCACTCCCGCTGAAATCCAGGTGCGGCAGGGGCTCTGCACCCCTGAAAAACCAGGGTGTATCAGACGGGGACACGCACACGCAGGGTGGCCACAATCAGTGGCCACTTTGCCAAGGTTTCTGTGCAGGTGACTTACCCAAGGCCATGTAACAAGTCACTGGCAGAGCTGAGAATGGAAACCCTGGTTACAGGCATCACCTGGGCACTGCCAGGGGCATTGTCCGAGCAGGCTGAGGGAGTGGCACGCATGCTGTTTGATCCCTGGGACTGCGCCCAGCTCAGCCCTAGACACACTTGAAGTTTTGCATGTTGCCTATTTTGCCCACAATAAATGTGCTAAATCTTATTTCCTCTCTTTATCTGGAGCAGGTTGGAGTAGGGGGCAATGTTAGCATCACCCCAGGGCAAGAGAGATGGGAAATGCATCACACTGCTCTGCTGGCAGGTGGAGAGAGGATGGGTGGAGTCCTGCAAATCCGCAGATAATCCGCTTTACGTCCACGGTGGATGCAGCTAGTTTTGTGGCTGCGAATGCAAGTTTTGTACTTAGAACCCTGCAACTATGCGAATACCCGCGGGTCATTTTTGCAAATCCAGATGCAGCTGCGGCTACAAAATTGTGTACCTGTGCAGGGCGCTAAGGAAGGGGCGTAGGACCAGAGGGACCTCCAGCTGTGTGTCTATGCATTGAGTGCACTAAGCTTTGGCAGCCTAACCTACGCTGCTCTCCTTTTCCATCCTACCCCCTCTGCCTAATCCAGCTTGGCTGTGCCCAGGGGGACAGCGTTGGCCGTCAACAATGGAGAGAAGGTGAAATGGAGGAGAGATGTGCACAGACCCCATCGGGCAAGCTCCTCCTGGTCTCCCAAGGACAGACTGCCACTGACCTGGGACCATATGAAAAAGGCTCAGTCACACCTGTCAGCTCTCCCAGGGGAAACCCAGCCACCCAGGGGTCCGGCCTGCCTGACCTATGGGCTCAATCTGAAGAGCAAGTCTCCAAGAGATTTGAGGGCTAAATGGGCTGCCCCACAGTGGCAAACCTTCCCCCCATCCCAAACATTCAGTGACGGGAACATGGCTGGGAGGAACTGGGGGAGGAAGTAGGGGGAATAGAAAAACAGGGATTTTCCCAGAGTTCTGCTATAAGGTGACCCACTGTCCAGCACTCATGTGCTGTAACTGATTTTGTCTTTACTTTTCAGGGATCGGCTCACCCCGGCCCTCCTTGTTTAAGAGCGCGACCTTGCTAGGTCATCTCCTGAAAAAGTGTTTGAGTGCCCTTAATTCCCACTGAAGTGAGGAGGGGCAGTGGCACCAGGTCTCCGGTTGTGCCCGAGCAATTGGTTATGGGATGATGCGGATGGCACAACTGGCTGAATAGACTGCACCAAGATCTGTGTGTGTGTGTGTGTGTCTCTCTCTCTCTCCCATCGCTCTTTACTGTATGGAATCAGACCTGCTCAACTGTATGTCAGAGTCCCTACACGGCTGACAACTAAAGGAGATCCTCCATCCGTCCGTGTGGTAGAGGAGTGATCTGTGCCATGTCACTGCAAAGCTCTGTGTAGCCCTGGTGTTCGGCAAGATGAGCATCTTGGCTAGCCGCTATAGTTGTTGTGCATTCCTGGTAGCTAAGCCTGAATACACTGGGCCCCTTTATTTCTAAGCTTTGTTGTGCCCGTTGTTTGTTCTCTTCACCGAGGAAGAGGGAGTGCTGGATGGGTGACAAGGCCAAAGTGGTGCGTGGTAGACACGGGGGTGTTTTCCAATAAGGCAGGAAGGGCGGCTGACTCTGAGCCCATCCTATCTTCTCCTCTGTGAGGCAGAGATGTCACCATTCCCAACCGGCCCCCAAGGGGCTGGTGTAACAGCCGGTGTCTGCAACGCTCCCCGGCCCCGGCAGTTCCGACGCGGCGCGAGTTGGAACCTGGGGCAGTAGCATCTGCTTGTGCAGAAGGAAGCCGGCTGACACGCGAACACAGGCACAGCATGCTGAGGGGCAGAGGAGGGGAGGAACGCACGAGGGGAAAGAAACTGTGGCCGTGAAGAGGAGAGTGGCTACAAATCCCTGGCTGAGGACAGCAGCAAAGGCAATAGGATCTCCCCCTTCCGGGCACTATCTGACATGGGAGATGGGGGGCATACCAAGCTGAGTCTCTTACCCAGGAAAAAGGCGTTAGAAGTTGCAATTCTGAAATTCCCCTTCTGTGCAAAATTTGCTGTTGCCTTCCCTAAATGTGTCATGCAGCAGTCCCCTCCCTAGAGCCAACCCACCACTGCTCAATGCAAGAGGTGGGTGAAAGCATGTGGGGACTGAAAATAACAGGGCCTGTCCCCTTCACAAAACTGCCCTGGCATCTTCAAGGGATGGATGGTCTTGTGGCTAAGAAGCTAAAGAAACACACAGAAGACACAGCTTCCGTTGCCAGCTGTGACACAGACTCCCTGCATTACCTTAGGCACATCACTTAATTGCTCTTTGCCTTAGCCGCCCCATCTGAAAACGAGAAGACTAGCTATCCCTCTCGCCTACCCTTGTCTGTCTCGCCTATATAAACAGCAAGCTTGTCAGAGCAGCTCCCATTGGCTGGGAACTACGGCCAATGGCGATTGTGGGGGCGGTGCCTGCAGGCAGCGGCTCACAGAGGCCCCCTGGGCACCCTGCCTATGAGCCACTACCAGGGGGCGTGCCAGTTGCTCTCGGGAGCCATCCAAGGTACATGCCGCCCCCCACACCCTAACTCCCTCCAGAGCCTGCACTCCAGCCCTCTGCCCCAGCCTGGTGAAAGTGAGGGTGGGGGAAGACCGAGCGACAGAGGGATTAGACAGGGATTGCACGATTAGACAGTTGGCAACCCTACCGGGAGGGTATATGGAAGCCCTGGCCATCCCAGGAAAAGCGTGTCCAGCAGTGGAGACGCAGCACTGTCCCAACATAAGGCCATGGGGGGCCCTCTGACTGCTCTGGCTGGGGCCCCGAATTGCTGTTGGCAGGCCCGCTGTTTTTCAGACAGTGCCTTTTGAAAGGGAAATGGCCTTATGGGAGGGGAGCTGGTCCATCGGCTCCTCGCTGCTCCCCCTGCGACAGGTTGCTATCTGTATTCTCCTGGTCTCCCTCGCGCCCTCTTCCCAGCACCCTCAGAGCAGCAGGCAACCCCTCGCCCCCAAAGCTTGGCCTTCCCCATTGGCTCCAAAGCGTTACACACGTCCCGGTGTCATGCCGCTCCCTCCAGCCCGTGCTGTGCAAATGCCTTCTTAAAAACGCCTGGAAAAAAGAAAAGCCCTGGTTCCGTTGTGATTAACTGGCTCTTTTCCCAGTCACAAGAGCGAGCTGAAGCAAAACTTTCCATCCAGAGAAGTAATGAACCCTCCTAAGAAAAATGGGCTCTCTTCCCCCTCTCTCCCACCCCCCGCCCCTTTCCTTTTGGGAATGATCTAGCAGGTTTGAATTAGAGTGTTTTTAAGCAAGAGCAGATGCAGGCGTTTGTCAGAAGTAGGACACTGCTGTTGTCGCGGTAGGGTGGAGAGAGCCGCCCCTTACAGAAGGAAGCAGGAAGGAATATTTGGGTCGGAAACCATTTTCTTTTTCCTGTGAAGTTCACAGGAGGGCCAGGCTGAAGCAAAGGAGTGCACCAGCAATGCCAACTTCCAGCCTTCGACACCCATGAGCTGCTTCTAGGATTGCCAGGTGTCCGGTTTTGAACCGGGTAATCCAGTATTTGAGCTTTCTGTTTGGGAAACAAATTGAGAAAATAGAAATGTCTGGTATTTTCTCAATAAGATGTAATGTAGATTGTGATGTCAAGTGTGTCCGGTATTTTTGTTGAAACCGTCTGGCGATCGTAGCTGCTTCACCCCCAAAACAGTCATGAAACTGACACCAAACAAATCAAGCGACTTTATGCAGCAAAATCTTTTATTCTGCTTTTTTGGAGACTTTAGGGGATCAAATGTCTCAGCTTGTCCCTGCAACCCCAAAGGCTAGAAATCCCCATTAAAAAAAAATTAAATAAAACACAGATCCCCGTGAACTCACAGGACTCCAGGAACCGGGGCTTTAAGAAAACGTGAACTATCACGACTTATATGGTTAGCCCACCCCAGTTCCGGAGACACCCACTCATTCACTCCAGCTTCGGAGGACCCAGGGCAATTGGGTGTCTCCTCTGAGGACTCTAGGAAGGAATGGAGGATGCTGGGTCTAGGGCACTGGATGTATCTGGAAGCACAGATACTCCTGGGAGCTTGCTTTAGAAACAGGCTGCAAAGTTCTGAGCCAAAGTTTGGGGGAAGTGGGGCCGACAGCCATTGTGGGCCCTGGGGCAAGGCGGGGGGTGACTCCGTGCCCCTGGAAAGTGTAGAGTCGAGAGCAGTTAGCCCTTCGCGTCACCCAGTCCCCAGTGCGATTCCCCCCTCCCGGCCCTCAGACCCACATGGAGCAGCGCTCCGGTGCTCCCACAGCAATTCAAAGGGGCCCGGGACTCCAGGCCCCTTTGAATCTCTGCGGCAATTGCCCCCTTTCCTCTCCACTCCCCCATCAGCGGGCCTGTTGGGGAAGTTCATATCCAGACTTTGTTTGGTTCCCCTAATGCCCGCCAGAGCCTTTGCTAAGCAAGGCTGCTGCTTCAGAGAGGAGACGGACTGCAAGGGGCTGTGTTGGAAATGCGCTGGTAGCAGCCGTCGGATAGGCGGGGAGGAAGCAGTTGGCATTACAGGGCCACATTTTGAAGGTGAGAGAGAGCGCCACAAATCTCCATGCTGGACTGCATGTTTCCAAGTGCGTCTCTAACCCAGGTCGGCAGTATGTTTTATTTGCCCCCATCAGTATTCCAGAGTTGCTACCTGAGTAAATCGATTCCAGTCATGCCACCTGGTGCTTTGGTGCATTAAGAACCATATTCCTTAGACGCTCACAGTAATCCACTCTCGTCCCAAACTCAGGTTCATGAAAATCAGGAAGACGCTAGTGTGTCTTTAACTTCGAGCTACAAGGCTGGCAGCTCTGCATTACTTCAGAAAGCATTGCCACGTACAGCGGTTCCCCCCAGTCCTACAATCATCTCGTTGGTCTGACTGTAACATCTAGAGACCCTCCCCAAGCCGGGGGCCCCGTTGTGCAAGGTGCAGTAGGTCCACAGTAGCAGAGGCCAGGAGCCCAGAGGCCCCCAGAAGCACCCTGTTGGTGGGCCTGGATTTGATGGAGGATAAGACGACCGTGTGGTCGCTTACAGGGAGCCCCTCACGAGTGAAAGGCAATGTGGGAGAAAGCACACAGGTGCCCATTTGAACATGTAACAAATGGGCCACGGGAAACTATCAATACGGAACAAGAGAGGCCATGTAGAGAAGGGCCAGACATGAAGGGCCTTGAAAGAGGAGAGAAGTAGCTTATCTCCAATAGCTTCAAGAAGAGAGCCTTCATATAGGAGACCTGGAGGCCTGTTATATTTAGCTGTCAATCCCCCATGCTCATGGGACAATTAGAACACAGATGGGAACATCAGCGACTAAACTTTTCTCTCCAGGTCCAGTTGAGGTCTATGCACGTTTGCAAAAGCCACATCTTCCTCCGTGAAATGATTTGACTTCTCTGTGTGTTGCGGCTCAAAAAAAGCGAACAAACACCTGTGCTACAGGTTTCTCCTACTAATTGCGCCCTTGGCTCTGCTCCTGCTAAATGAATCATCCCTTGCTTTCTGGTTATTGTTCCCTTAGTCACTCTGGCATAAATCTCTCTCACGTGGTGTCTCTCATCCATCCAGAACAGCCCCAGCAAATCTGGTTCTTAAAAATTGAGCGGAATGTTGTGCAAAAAAAATTTTTTGTTTTGTTTTGTCATTTCCAGATTTTAGCTTGGACAAGAAACAAAAATAAAATGGGGCAAAGAACAGCTGTTTTCATGGAGGATCCTGTGTTTCCTGTCGATGCTCTAATGAATGTGTAGTGCTGTCTGTGAATTCAAATGAATTCTCAATCTGACTGGGGAAGGTCAGATCCTCACATCTTCACTCCAAGTCTTTACTGGAGGAGTAAGGTTGATAAATTTGAGCCTAGAGTAAACAGAATTCAAAGCAAGCCCAGAAAAGTTGAGTTGGGAGAAGCTAATTTCCTTCCTGATATGTCTGGATTTACTATCCCTTGTCCATCTATCTGCAAGGGTTTTTTTCAGTGCATTTTAGATGAAACAGAGCTATCTTTGATCTGTGTTAACATAGCTAGTTCTCTGACCAGTGGACTGGTTTGCTTTGGGTGAAACCTGGAAGAAATCTATGAACCATTTCTATCCTATTTTAACCCATTTTAAGGGTAAACGATGCCTATCTCATGCTGGCTCTCTAAACAAGGACTAATTCTGCCCATTCTGCATCCTCTTTGGTGGCCTTCAAAAGTCTAGTTTAGAAAAATGGCCTAAAATGTTACATCCACGTTCTTACACATTGTTGCAGGCATTAGTACATATGGCAGCATTTAACAACATGCAACTATTTCATGGTAATGTCACCTGTATTCTTCCTCTGTTGTCCTTCAAGGGCATGCACTTAAGCTTCCGGGCTCCCTGATGTCATGTCTCCATGGTGGGGAGGCTCAAGTCAGTCAGTCTGTCTGTCTCCTGACTTGGGGGTAGGAGTGAGATGGGAAGCTAAAGTTACAGAAATCTCTCCCTTACGCTGTGATACCCCGCTTTCCCCCAGCCAGTCTGCCTGAAGTCCAGCACCTGGGCTTCGTTTTCTCTCCCAGTGTTGTGAACAATGTATGGCCAGCAGTTTCAAGTTATGGCACAGCAAGCCCCTGCATTAAGGTAAAAGCACAACAGAGGAAACTTCTAAAAAACAATCCACGTTCCTAAATGAATGGTACAAGCTAAAGTAGACCAAAGCCTTTCCAATCCTTCCAAACCCCTTTGGTCTGTTTGCTGGATCAGAAAGAAGACCCTGAGTTAGTTTAAACCCAACCTTTTTTTAAACCAAAAGCCTGCTCTTCCCACCCCCCAGAAACTAAATAGACAGTTTGAACCAAGCTTCCTTGGGGTAGGACCTCTCTAGAGGAGTTTACAATGTGAGAGATTCATCTTAATCACCCCTCTACTGTTTTCAGTTCCTGGCAGAGCCGTGGCAACCCTTCCCCCTTGGAGTAACTTACAGTTGCTGTTCCACCCCATTATATAAAACCATCCATACGTTTAAAACAAAATGGTTCCCTGAGATGGTGCATGCAGTTGCGATATCTGTCGCGGCATGTAGTCATCTACCTGCCTGACCTGTGCGCAATTCGAGGTCTTAAGGGTATCAAATGTGCATATGATCATACGTGCCTGCCATCTTGTATTGCAAGTTGCAGGTGTGTGTGTGTGTGTGTGCGCGCGCACGGGATGTGCGCCAAATTGAAGGACAGTTTGAGATCTTAAAAAAAAAGTCAGGAACAAATTGTTTACCCAAAACTCCCCCTCCTCCCCCCATCTCACATTATAGTAATTTCAAGTCTGAACCACTGGGGTAGGTCTAAAGCTCCCTTTGTTAACTCATCTGAGGGAATGAAAGAAATGTAAGATGAAACCCAACAGGAAAAAACGAGTCGTCCTTTGGCACCTTAAAAGGGTGCCACAGGACTTCTCGGGTTGGTTTTTGTAGAAACACACTAACAGGGCAACCCCTCTGAGGCCAAACAGGAAAGGAATTCAAGCAGGCAGAAAGCCTTATAGCCTCCCATTTGCTTTAGTAGATAGGAGGTACCTGGAGAGGAGAGACAGAGATAAGTATGGTGCTGATTAAAATGGAGAGAACCAAGCAATTGTTTCTGACAAGGGTATCCCAATAGAAGCCTGAGAGGCTCTAGTTACACTGGAAGCTTGTAGAAACTGTAGCTAGATGGCGAGAGAGAAAAAGAGCCCCTTAAAATGCAATACTGATACTCCTGCTAATCATTCAGAAATGGTGAGTCAGCCCCCACTCCCTACCCCCAATCATGAGACTGGCTTAAAAATCATGAGCTTTTTGAAAACATAATGTGGGGATTCTTTTTTATTTGCTTTCTAGCATGTGTGTCTTCAGGGCACATTCAGAGCACGTTTTCCAGCATGCCTCCACCAGGGCGAAGCATTTTGCATGCTGTATTTCTATCATCATGATACAATTGAAGGAGTTGGCAGTGCTTCCTTCATGCATAGCCTCTCACTCAGCACACTCAGGCCAGCTTCCTCGACTTCACTGCAGCCTCCCAGACAGAAAGCCCATGAGCTAGCGTGTGGGTATGATTGTTCCCGCAGGTGTTTGTCCAGCCTGTTCTTAAAAGCCTCCAGGCCTGGGCGGTGGGTGAACCTAGGGCTGGGGAACACAAGCCCCCAGCTTCGCTCCCAAATGAAACAGGCATAAGGTTTAAAACAAACAAAAGGAAGTTTTTCTTCACCCAGAGCACAGTCAACCTGTGGAACTCCTTGCCAGAGGATGTGGTGAAGCCTAGGACTTGAACAGGGTTCAAAAAAGAGCTAGATAGATTCATGGATGTTAGGTCCATCAAGGGCAATTAGCCAGGATGGGTAGGAATGGTGTCCCTAGCCTCTGTTTGTCTATAAATGGGTGGCAGGAGAGGGTTCACGTGAGGATTACCGGTGGTGTGCCCTCCCCTCTGGGGCATCTGGTACTGGCCACTGTCGGCAGACAGGATACTGGGCTAGATGGACCTTTGGTCTGACCCAGTATGGCTGTTCTTATGTTCCCCTCTGCCCAGGGGTATGTGGAAGTCAAGATCACAATTCTCCCCCCCCCCCCCCCCACACACACACACTATAGGGACAGGCCAGCCTCCCTCAGTGGGCAGCACACAGCCCCAGCCTCCCCTAGCCCTGGTGGGAGTAGCAGGGAGGGGAGGGGAGTGAGGGCAGGCAGACAGCTCTAGCCCTGGCCCCAGGCCTGGCCTTCCATGGCCCCAGGAGGAACACGATGCAGCAGGGCAGGCGACACATGGCCCCACTCTTCCTCCAAAGCATGGGGAAGGAGGGTCTCTGGCCCCAGAGGGCATATGGCAGGTGGTTCGGGAGAGTAGGCAGCACTCAGCCACACCTTCCTCAGCCCCAGGAGGGTTAGCATCATGGTCCCAGCCTCAGTGGGGCCCAGACAACCCCCGGGAGACTTTGGGAGCCTTGCTGAATGGGGCAGAGGCTGGGGATAAAGCAAACGCTCCCATCAGCTTCCCTTACTCCTCATGAATTGAGGAGTACCAGCGCCAACCAGGGATGCCCTCAGTATTCAATTTAGCAGGTCTTTGCTAGACCCACTAAATCAAACGCCAGAAGATCGATCTCCAGTGCGGCAAGTAAGGACGTGGCCTAAGAAAGTTTTTCCTACTAACTGAAGTTTTCCTTGCTGCAGTTTAAGCCCATTACTTCTTGTCCTACCTTCGGTGGCCATGGAGAAAAATTGAGCCAACAGACCCGCCAGGCCCCTGGGCAAGAGGCAGGCAGCTCCGGTCTTATGGAAGGGCAGGGCCTCAGGCAGAATGGGCAGGGCTGGGGCCCCCCCACACGGTCCAGGGCTCTGCAGCACGTCATGCTGTGTGACCTCTGGTGGCAATTTAAAGGGTCCGGAGCTCAGGCCACTGCATCTCCAGGCCCTGTGGCACTCGCCCCTTTGCTCTCCCCGCATCAGTGGGCCTGTTGACCCCTATCTTCTTTGTAACACCCCTTAGCCTATTGAAAAGGTTGGCTCGGGTTACTCCCCCTCAATCTTGTTTTCCTCAACATGCCCAGTTTTTTTAGCCTGCCCTCGGAGGAACGGTTTTCGAAGCCTTCTAGAATGAACTGGGCCAAGTCCAAAAGGAGCCAGGCTAACACAAACCGAAACCCAAAAACAGAGCGGGGGGATTACTGTGGTACAGGCCTGTAGGGCGCATTGCTGACAGTAGGCTGCTGAAACTCTGGCAGAGAAGGCAGCCTGGCCTTACACAGCCCTGGCTTCTCTGCCGAGCTGGCCAATTGGGCTGATGGGATTTGTGTGGTATGGTCACCGGGACTTTTTTGGTCTTGGTCTGACATGTCTTCAGGGCAGAGCTTCCTGGAGAGACTCTTCTCAGCAGGGCTGCCGACATTGGGGGGGGGCAAAGGAGGCAGCCGCCCCGGGGCCCGGCAATTCAAAAGGGTCTATAGCTCATAGCCGCTCTTGTGGCAGCCACCAGAACCCTGGGCCCTTTAAATTGCCGCCAGAGCCTGGTGGGGCGCACTCTTGGTAGTGCTGAGGGCTGCCTGGGGGAGACGAGCCCCAGCCCCGCCCCTTGTGCCTCAGGCCCTGCCCCTTCCTGGGCATGGAGCCGGTGGACTTCCCACCTTGCCCTAGCCTCTGTTTGTCAGAAGCTGGGAATGGGCGGCAGGAGAGGGATCACTTGATGATTCCCTGTTCTGTTCATTCCCTCTGGAGCACCTGGCATTGGCCACTGTCGACAGGCTACTGGGCTGGATGGACCTTTGGTCTGACCCAGTGTAGCCATTTCTATGTTCTTAGGAGCCTGGAGAATCTGTCAGCCTCATGCCTCTCAGATCTCGTCTACACTAGGGATTCAACCTAATTCCAGCCATTAACAACACTGATCTGGTTCAGATGCTAATGGGGCTGCATTGGCACAGCCCTCCCCTCCCCTCCAATGGATGGAGTCAAGGCAGACAAGCCTGAAATTGGTCATGGTTCCTGTAGGGATTCCATCTACAAAGCCTCAGCATCAGGGGTACTCAGAGTACAGCAAAGATTAATCAACCACAGTTCATGAGCTTTGGGTTGCCAGCTTTCCTGGACTGGCTAGACTGGATGCCATTGCTGCCAATGGTTTCCGGTGCATCCAGTCCAAGACAGTTGGCAGCCCTAAGCCTGGACAATCCTGGTGCCTCAGGAATGTGGCTCACCACACACCACACAGCCTGTTCACGTGTCAGAAACAGCTGCTCAGATTGTGCTTGTAGGCTACTAAGAGGTGCCCATGAAATGTACTTTCTGCAAGATGCCCACACAGCCAGGCTGCGATAGTTAGCCGTCTGCTGCAGTGCACATTCCCCCAGATGGGGCCCACTGGGCTGACGGGAAAACAAGTATTCTGCTTTGCAAACAACTGCCCAGCTCTCAAAATAAGTTTTTATTCTGACTGAAAGTAGGGATGTGAACGGTTAACCGGTTAGCACCAGCCTTAATGGGTCATGTTACCGGTTCTGGTTAACTGGAGCAGCCTCTGCCTGTAACACGCCCAGGCCCACTGTGGACAGGGCCGAACTAGAGCAGCCCCTGCTTACGGCACCAGGGTGGGGGAGCACTCCAGCTCAGCTGGGCTGGAGTAGTCCCCACTCACCCCCATTTAATCAGTTAACTGTTTAAACTTAACATTTAACTGATTAATGAAATGGGATTTGACATTCCTAAATGAAACAGAGACCTCAATTTGTCATGAAAAATGAAACATGCACATGCCCTCTCACCCTCGAATAGTCAATAAGCCAGTGGCTAGGCCAATCACCTGGGATATAAGAGACCCACCTTTAGGTCTCTGCTCTGCCCAGGCCCATCAACAGGGGGAAGCAAAGGGGGCAATTGCACTGGAGCCTAGTGATTCATAAGAGACCAGGGCTCCTGGCTGCTGCTCCTAGTGGTTCTCTTTGGCTCCCTTACTCCCAGAATGATCAGTGCTGCCTAAGATATCCCTGAATTGGAGTCTCGATTTCATCACCCTGGAGGCAACACCAATATGTACTCACTGGTACGGGATAAACAGCACCGCCGCGTGGGTGGGCACTGCACTTTTCGAAATGCAACGAGCCATGTCACAAAACAATGCTGCCCAGGAATTGCCTCTCAGGTTGGCCGCTGGGAACCTCATGCAAGGGGCAAACCAGGAATGAGAGAGGACAAGTTTGGCTGATAAAGGGAATCATGTTGTGTAGTGGGTTTGACTCAACAGCACGGCGCCTCCTGCTGATCTCCTTGGGCATTCGCTATTCCAACCCTGGAGCGCCCCCTGTTGACCAGGGTCGCACCCTCAATTGCCTGTCTTCTGCACCTCTTCAGGCCCCGTGTCCCTTCTGGCCCACAGTGCCCTTTCCACACGGTACTGCCCTGTGGCAGTGGCCATGCACTCTGAAGTCCTCCTCTACCAGGGAACACCAATTCCTTACACCCGCCTTGCCACACTGGCCCACTGCCAGTCATCTAGCCCCTGCCTCAGGGGAAAACTGTAGTCTGAACTAGCCACTCAGCATTGGCAAGGGAGCGCAGAGCTGCTGCCATCTCCTGCCTTGACTGCCTCCCTGCAGCCCTAGTACCCCTCAGACCCCTGTATCAGCCCTGCAGTCTGGGAGTTGGGTCTGCCTTTCCCCAGCCCTGCTCTGTCTCAGGTACCTCCTGTAGCTTCCCTGGCAGCCAGTTCCCTCCTACTCCACAGCTAGAGCAAGAGTGAGCTCCTCACCACCCTTGCAGACTTTTATACAGCCCAGCCTGGCCCTGATTGGCTGACTGCTCTCCACCTTAATTGGCTAGGGTTGCGCAAGCCTCCTCTGGCTTGTCTGTACCCACTCCCTGCTGGGGTGGGCTACAGCACTGCTATGTGTTGCTATAATAGACTTGGGCTTCTGTAATGCATTAGTCTGGATATTGCACAACCTTGTGAGTCAGAAACTAGACCACCACAACAGTTACATGGCACACATTAAATGGATTAAAGAACTGGCTAACCGGCAGGCCTCAAACTCCAACTGTAAACAGGGAATCATCATCGAGAGGGTATGTTTCTAGTGGGGTCCCGTAAACGTCGGCTCTTGGCCCTGTGTTATTTATCGTTTTTATCAGTGACCCTGAAAATAACATAAAGCAGGGGTCTCCAACCTTTTTAACCACACGGTCACTTTTTCAATGTAAGTGCAATGTAAGATCTACCTCAAACCCAAATACCCCTGCCCCACTTCCTTTCCGACCCTTCTCTAGGCCCTGCCCCTGCTCCACCCCTTCCCCAAGGCCTCACCCTGCTCACTCCATCCCCCTTCCTCCCCCATCCTCACTCACTTTCACCAACCTGAGGTAGGGGCTTGGGGTGCAGGCTCTGGTCGTGGGCCAAGGGGTTTGGAGTGTGGGAGGGGCTCCGGGCAGGGGATTGGGGTCCAGGAGGAGGTTCAGGGCTGGGACAGGGGTTCAGGAAGCAGACTCTGGCTGGGCACCGTTTAACTGAGATGGCTTCCGGGTGGTGGAGCAGCGGGTTAAGGCAGGCTCTCTGTGTGGAGCTAGGATACAGAAGTGGGGGGAGGAGGGACACCCTGACATCAGCGCCTCCCCTCTTCTCCTTCCCACACCCTGCACAGCGAGCAGGAGGCTCCCAGGGGGCAGCTCCAAGGCGGAGGGCAGGAGCAGAATGACAGTGGGTGGAGGACAACTGAAGTGCCAGCGCTTGATAGCTTCCTGGCCAAACCAGTCAGGATCACCTGTCAGGGGCTCCAGGATCTATTGGTAGATCCCAATCTACTGGTTGGTGACCACTGACATAAAACCATCACTGATAAAGTTTGCTTCCCCGAGGGTTGATTTTAGTTTACATCATTCCGGGAAAGCAATGCTTTACGCAAATTGTTTACAAACTGCCTATTTTTACTAATAAAAACGAGCTGTAACTTAGAAATAAAAGAGACGCAAGCAAATAAGTTGGGGGGAGGGAGAATAAATAAATAAATTTGCAAAAATGACTAGTGATTTGGTAGGGGGGGGGGGCAAGATTTTTGCAGCATCCTACTTAAGACACTTGGAAGGGGCTGGAGTGGAAATTTTTAAAGCCAACAAGGAGAGGAAGCCACACCTTTCCCCGGCCTTTCAACAGGAAGAGAAATCCTTTGAATTTCTCAAGCCTGGTTTGCAGAGAGACAGGCACTCTGCCTGCACTGTCTAACAAACAGGTTCTTTGAAGGCATCTCAAGTTGGAGCCCCCCAAAATTACACCAGCAAAGGTTCTGGCCTGCTTTTTACCAAACACCTGCCTTGTATGGAGCCCAGGCCAGACACAAAGGTATTTAGTCATGTCAAGATGTCGATAGACACCGAATGGGACTGATTAAAGCCTGCCAATGGGAGTTTGACCCCAAACCTGATTTTTAAAATCCCAGTGGACTGCACTGAAAAAAGCCTGAGGGAGATATATCCCCGCTCCATCCATAATGTATTGAGTGACCTAGAGGGGGTGATTGGAAGGGATGGACACAGAGAGAGAGAGAGACAGGCTACTTTTGAGCTTTTCTAAGTATCTCTCCAGCATAAAACCAGACATAGCCCATGAGAATTGCTTGCCTATAAAACCCCCTCTGATATTTCAGCCAGCAAACCTTCTGTCCCTTGTTAGTTATGGCTGCATGAAAAACGGCCCAAGAAGTCACCTCTCTCAGTGAGCTTCAACGGCTCCTACCCGGATTCATTCTGGCAATTTATTCACTAGCATCCTTCACATTTTTATAGCCCCATTTATCCCTGCTGCCTCAACTGTCAAAATAAGTCAGGGAAGCATTTCCTATTCCTGTGCTGGTAGGAGTCAGCCAGAAGGACAGCAGTGGCCATTTTAGGTTAGGGAATGCCAAAGATTGAGCTGGTCCAACCCTGGGCATTCGTGGTTTATGAGCATTGGTATTACCATAGTAACCAATGGCCACAGGTGACGCCCAGCCCCTACTGTGCAAGGTGCTGTACATACCCATTGCAAGAGATGGTCTCTCCCCCAACAATTTAGGAGGCTAAGCAGATAAGACACAGGATGGGAGAAAAGAAGGTGGGCAGCGTTGGTAGGAAATTTTCCATCACCACATTTTTCCATCGGAAAATGCTGATTTGTGGAAAATACATTCCTCGGGAACATGTCATTTCCCACTGATCTTGTGATGGAAACCAGGCAGGCTTCCAACAGAAATCTGCCTCGTTTTTCCACCCGCTTCTCTGCCCACCTATAAACATCTGCCAAACTCACTTCTCCCCCTTCCAATTCCTCCTCAAAATGCCACCTTTTCTGCCTGACCTGAAAAAACTCTCCCCACACTTAGGCCACGACCGTTGCTCACCACGGTAACCAATATTGTCTCACTGTTTCCTTGCACCCACCCCCAGCTGCCTGCCTCGTTCTTGTCTTACACTCCGATTGGCAGCTCCTTGGGGCAGGGATCGCTTTTTGGCTCTGTGTTTGCACAGTGCGTAGCAGAGTTAGAATTAATACATAACAATGCAAGGGGCCAGTTTTTAGTCATGCTGGATGAGCAGCAAGCACGGGCCTATGGACAGTGGTGGATTACTGCATGGGCCCATGGGGCCTGTGCCCAGGAGCCCCCATCAATTTGGGCTTCCCAGAAAAATCTCCCCAAGCGGTGGCCATGAGGCTGTGGTTGGGGCACAGAGGTTCTTCAGCCTCAAGGCCATGGGGGTAAGCCGGGGAAGGAGCAAGTGGGGGGTGGGGCTTGCTGGCAAATGGGCGGAATGGGGCGGGGCCATAGGCAGGGCCGCAGGAACAAGGGGCGGAGTCACAATTCCAGCACCAAGCCCCCCCACTTGCTCCAGGATCCCGGGTGACCTTAATCTGCCTCTGCATTACAGGCTTATTTAAACCATTCTTTCATTCTTCACCTGCCAATGGCAGGACTTACACTCCCAGAAAACCCCAATTTCCCAGGACAAATCTCTCTGCCTCTTACTCTTTCCATCCTTCCACCAATACCAGCAATCCAACTCTAGATACCGTTCATCTATTTTCCCTATTGAAAAATATGACTCTGGGTAGCAGGTTCATCCATCACCTAGGATGCTTGGAAATAAACAAAAAATCATAATTGTGCTACGTTGGGGGTGTTTTCCCTTCTTTTTAGACATGAAGGATCATGAAAGGGGAGGGGCGGGGGAACGGAGGAGGAAATTGTGTGTTTTCCATTCCGCAAGTGAGGGGGATAAATTAATCACATGACGGCTCTTTTAAAGAGACTGGGGAAGAAAAGATCTGTTTGTTGTTCATCATTTGTTAGAACAGGAGGCCTTTTGAGTGAGCGAGTGAGTGAGTGTGTGCGTGTTCCTTTGACCTTGCCTTGTGGATGTCAAAACATTATAAACATAAAACACCCGGGGAAAAACAGGACTTGATTTTTAGCAGCTCTGAGCTCCGGAGGCTCCGACTTCAGTGCAAGTAGCATCCAGCCCCCGTACACCTAGTTATGTCCTCCTGCTAAGAAGACTCATTGCTCCTCTCTTTGTCCTAACACTCCTATAAGCCTTTGGCTGCTGCCATCACCATGTCCCATCCTCAGCCTTCTTTTCCATCGTCTGAATGTGGACCGCTCTCTGGGCTGTCTATACACGCAGCTGCATGATCATCACCATTATTCCTTATTTGTATTGCTATAACGCCTCAGGCCCCAGCTGCAGACCAGGACCCCACTCTGCTAGGAGCAGAACAGCTGGCCGATCCCTGGCCCAAAGAGCTTGCAACCCAGAAGTGAGGCTGCACCAAACCCTGTGTCAACCTGTGCCCAGGCTCTCCTTCTGTTCCCTTAGATCAGTGGTTCTCAACTCGTTTCAGTCCACGGACCACCAGGCCAATCAAAACATTTTCGTGGACCACCTCCTTTTTGAGACATGATAAAAAAGAGCAGAGAAAAAACATTTTCGTTTGAAATTTATTTCTTACTAACAGATTTTTGGATTCTCTTCTCACTGACAAGCTTTTCAATGTTTGGAGTGGTGCTTGATAATGCACAACGAATATCGCTTTCCATTGCAAGCCGATTCCTCTGTTTGGACTTAACGTGCAACAAACACGAAAATCTAGTCTCACACATATAAGTTGATGCAAATGGCAAAAGAAATCTGACTGCGTGTGCTGACAGATTTGGGTAACTCCCGGTCACGCTGGCCCAAAATTTCTCTATGGTAGACTGCTGGTACACGTCTTGAGCCGCAAAAATCATTTTTCAGATCCAAGAATTCCTCCTGCAGGTGACGCTATGGATGACGCGCCGCATGCTTGTGAACACGGCGTAAAACAGCCTAACGGCAGCGCCTGCTCACGCCGTGTGTCTTTGGACAATGTTCCTGTGGACCACTGAAAAAGTCACCATGGACCACCAGCGGTCCATGGACCACCAGCTGAGAATCACAGCCTTAGATCATGGAGGGCTTATTCAACTGTACTCCGGCAGAACTCCCATTGACTTCTTAGAACTCATCCACACTTTGCTCCCAGCCCCCCTTCAGAGAATCTCCCCCAATTTCCTGGGGCAGTCTGGGCGTCCGCCCTGCTGAGGCTGGAGTATGCGCCTAGCACTCCTGGAGCTGGGAAGGCTGGGGCCGTACACCATCTGCTGGGGCAGAGATGGCCTGCCCCTACAGTAGGGGGGTGCTTGGTGATAGGGGCAGGGCTGGAGGCTGCCTTTCCCCAGCCCTAGGTTCACCCCATGAACAGTGTTACAAATCCCCAAGGCCTTTCCTGGAGATTAATGACCAGCTAGGAGGAGCTAATGACTTGAGATGCATCCAAAGACCCCATTAACCCCCATTGATCATGACTCCCTAGAACACACACTGTACCAAGGGCACCGTCCCTGTCTGGAGCCAATTTTTTTTTTTTTAAATAATGATGAAGTGTATGGAATGGAATTTTTTAAAACGAGGGCCGTGATTCCAATTGGTATGCACGGGGCCTCTGCGTGGAGAATTAATGCCCTTTGTATGAGCCAGACAAATTGCCTGCTTCAGCCACCCTGCCAGGAACGTGAATCGCAGCAACAGACGTCCCGCAGCACGGAGGCCGGTTCCCGCCTCCAGCCCCCGTTTTCCAGGTGTTTGTTTGGGGTATCCGGCTGCTTTCTGTGTGGAAATCAGCATAGAGAGAAAACCTGGCCTGAGCTGAAGCAGGCTGCCATAAGAGCTACTGGGCCTGATTCTCGGTCTTTTCATCCCTGCGCTTGGGGTAAGCAGGGGATAGACACGGTAGGGATGGTGCTGGCTTTTTAAGCCATCCTGGCACCTTCGGTGTGCCGGGGGAGCAGAATCTAGCCTGTGTTTCCTTTCCAGAAGGCCTGATGTGTGCCAGTAATAAAAGCAGCCACGCTCCGACTCCTTCACCCCCGTCCCCTGGGCAGCTGTGATGCCTGCGGCGTTCAGGCACGGATCTCCAACCTGACAGACGGGCTGTCTGGGAATCGGAGATGGTGCTTGAGTGATGCTTCGCCCCCCTCCCACATTCTCTTCCGTGTGCCTGCCTCCTGGCGCGATGGGACAGAAGGGGCTGCGCCGAGGAGGGGAACGCAGGAGCAGCTGTAATATTAAAGAGCTGCGCTCAGCCGCTAAGCACGTCCTCCGGCTCCTTGTCAGGGAGGTTGCTGCCGTGCTGTGTTCAGACAGCTCAGTGCCACGTGTGGCAGGGCTGGACTGAATTGGGCTCATCAGCAGGAGCTCCTGGGGGGGAGTGGATCCGCCTGTCTGCCGCTCCTACCTGCTACAGAGATGGGAGAAAAAAAATCTGCCGCTTCTGAAGCTGTGCTCCGGCCTGAAGCCTACAGGAACCCTCCTGCATCCTCCGGCCTGTGCTTGTGTGGCTGGGCTGGACTTGTTCTAACTGCAGAAAAGTCTCAGGGCCTGATTCTTGGCTGCGTCCAGCGTGGCAGAGCAAGGAGCAAGCCATCAGGCAACTAGTCAGATCTCCCTGAGTCTCTGCTTGGCCATGGGCACAGGTGAGAACAGCCTGGGTGCAGCTCTGACCTGTGCCAGCTGCCCAGAATCTCTAAGGGACCATCTGCCAGCTGAGGACTGCAGGGGCTGGACATGCCCTCTCCCTACCCCCCGTCCGTACAGCCCCCCAGCCAGCTAGCTAGCCAGGATGCCAGCTTTGTAGCCCTGAGTCGGGCTGGCTCTAGTACCAGTGGGAGCCCTTCCTGCTCCCTAGCTTGGTTACATCTCCACAGGGTGCTCAAATAAAGACACTCCCCCTGCCCCCAGGGTCTTGCTACCACGCATGTCGAGTGTTACAGCCTGGCCCAGTGACCTTTTGTCCTGTCACCAGTTTGTTGCAAGTGGATTCGATCGCAGAGTCTCACGTGTTTCCAAACCGCGTGGGTCTCAGTCAAGGCTAGTCAATGTGTCTTCTAGCTCTGGGCCCTTGGAGCAAGCTCATGGCCCCAGACCTCTTGCCTGAACCCTTCCTAGGGACGTGGGGCTCTGCTGGAAACCGCCCCACATCCTAAAAGCAGGGCTGAGACCTCTTGGGCCCCCGCTTCTCCCGAGTTGCTTTCACACACCAGAGTTCCACCCGACTTCTTGTTTCACCCCCTCAAGGAAAATGTGGCAGGAAAGCAAGGAGCAAAGGCTTAGCCATGGGGCTCTCTTAACCACCCTCTCTTGACTCTTAAGGCACTCCAGAGTTACAGGTCATTGGAAACAAGAAAAGCCCTGAGATGCCTCCTCTCCTAGGCTTTGCTCACCCAACGATGAGCCAAAGGTTTGTCAAAATTTCAGCCTAATCCCTCCTGCCTCTCTCCATGCGGTCCCGCTCACCCGTGGTGATTGCCTGACCCCTTGCTTAGAGCAGCACCCCAATTCTAATTCCACCCTGGCTCCTTTTGCCATGTGCTCTGCGTGGAAGTTCTAGCCTCCTTGCCCTGAACCTGTGCAGAAAACCCCATTGCTCCATGAGGGCAGGGCACTGGGTGAGAGTCATGTACAGGTCGATGGCCCCAGGTTTTACTCCCAGTGGCTTCTCGGCATCAGTCCCTCAAGACCCTTTCCTGGAGACGGCAGCTATCTGGAACACATTTCAGTAGAAGCGACGAGGAGTCCTGTGGCACCTTATAGGCTAACAGATTTATGGGAGCATAAGCTTTCGTGGGCAAAGACCCACTTCATCAGACGCAAGTAGGTTTGCCTTGGGCCGGGTTAGGTGTGTTCTGCACGTGATACGTGGAGTTCCTAATGCAAAATGGAGGTCCCAGTTGGATACAGACATGTCCCACGGACCACCCAGAAGCCAACTGAACACTGGAAAATTGTTGCACACTGTGTGACGTGGTTAAGCCCCTGCGTAGATGCTGTTAGGTCAATGGAAGAATTCCTCACAAGCTAGCTGCTGCCTCTCAGGGAGGTGCATTGACTACAGAGACAGACGGACCCCTTCTGTTGCTGTAGGACGTGTCTACGGTGGCATAGTTGCAGCACTATACTGCACTGCTATAATGTTTCTAATGTGTGGGGGGGTTGCCTACACTAGACCATTCTCCTCAGGAACTAGGACAGAATGAATATTACAACTAATCATTTGCATTTCGAGACAAACTGGCATTACACCCTGCCCACATTCTGAGTGATGGGGAATTTTGCACCAGAAAACCTCCATGCTCAAAAGCAACGCTTTAAAAAGGCAACTGGATGGGATGCAGATTTAAAATAAGCCACGCCAATGTGGTATTTTACCCCGACTTTGTTCCTTTAGGTCTGGGCAACTTAGCAATTACTGCTGATAAATGTTTTAGGGTGGCCATGGCAACGGGGCAGCCTGTCTAATCCTTGGGTTTGCTTTCTTCAAAGGGAAGAAACTTTGTGTTTCAGTGCAGTGGGTGTTTTAGTACCTGGCTACTGGAGCAAGCAACATTCCTAGGTACTTTCATCTCTGTGCTGTGAGCCCTCCTACGCACACATATGCACACACACAAGCTCACACGCCCACACCCTACTCCGCTAGCATGGTGTCTGCAGAATAAAGGCAAAATAAATTCTCTCGGGAGTGGGGGAGGAAAGTTGCCTCTTATCTGCATTTCCAAGAGGACTCATGAGAACCAGCCTCACTAGACTGAGACGATGATCATTAATTATTATTATTATTATGTGCTTATAACGAACCAGGTGCCCTACCGACACGTGTGCAGGGATTACAAGCTAAGCAGACAACAATCAGACAAGGGGTAGGGGAATAGGATGCAACAGCAGGGAAGTTACTGAGTAGGGGGGTGGTGCGCTTCTCATTAGATCCCTGAGTTTTGGGCAGAGGATTTGAGAGGTGGGGAGGGGAGGTTACTTTTCAAAGACTATCGTGGGCATGTGGTCTCCACAGCTCACCTCTGGAGGAAGGGTTAGAGGGGAAGGGTGAGGCTTGCCAAAGGGCCGGGCTTCTGTTTAGTCACCAGCGGGAAGTGGCTGGGTTTGCGAGAGAGCTCACCACCCCATAGCTCCGACTGGAAACAATGGAGAATCCCTCCCTCCTGGTCCCATAGAGACCACCGGGCAAACCCTCTGTGACCATCCATCCACCGCTGCAGCGCCTCCTGCTGGTCTCTGCAGGAATTAGACCTTCTGCCTTGGAGCGCCCTCTGCTGGCCGGTGTCTCACCCTCAGTTACCTGCCCCCTGTGCTGGTTCAGACCCCTTGTCCCTTCCTGCCCACGGTGCCCTTTCCTCCCAGTACTGCCCCACAGCAATGCCCCTGCACTCTGGGGGCCTCTCCTCACAGGGAACCCAGCCCCCTACACTCACCTTGCCTCAGTGACCCACTGCCAGGCCTCATCTAGCCCCTGCCTCGGGGCAAACTGCAGCGTGACAGGGCCACTCATAGGCAAGGGGATAGACCTGCTGCCTTCTGCTGCCCTGGCTGTCTCCCTGCAGCCCAGTTCCCTCAGGCCTTGAGAGCAAGGCCTCAGCCTGACAGTTTGCCTGGTCAAAGCTCCCCAGCTCTGCCTGCCCCTCCCCAGCATTGATCTGTGTCAGAAAGCCTCTAGGCTCCCCGTCAGCCAGGTCCCTCCAGCTCCTCAGCTGGAGCAAGAGTGTCCTCTCCTGCTCCCAGAATCCCCTATTTATGTAGCCCCAGCTGGGCCCTAATTGGCTGCTACCTGCCTCCGCTCCTGGCTCCACAGCCTCTCCGCAGCCCTCTCCCCGGGCTGGATTTAACCCTTGTTAGGCCAGTGCGGCGCAGCCACCCCGTCACACCCTCCCTCCCTCCCCGCTCCACTGAGAACAATGGGGAATCCTTCCCTCCCTGCTCCACGGAGAACAATGGGGAATCCCTCCTTCCCTGCTCCACGGAGAACAATGGGGAATCCCTCCTTCCCTGCTCCACGAGAACAATGGGGAATCCTTCCCTCCCCGCTCCATGGAGAACAATGGGGAATCCGTCCCTCCCCGCTCCATGGAGAACAATGGGGAACCATAATAAGAAAGCTGGTCTGTGCCCTGACAGAGCTCACAAAATTGACATCTGACAAACCCAGCGTGCAGTGCCGGGAAGGAGGAGGAGAGCGTATGCAGGGGCAGAGGCCATTGGCTTTCTTCTTGGTGATCCCAGCAGGGAAGCTGTTGAGAGATCATGGAGACTAGATGGTCTTTCACCTCCCAGGCAGTCGCCACAAGTTGACATAGCCATGTGGGGAGGAAATTTGCCCCATTGCAATAGCTGCTCTGGGGGGGGAGGTTCTCAGGGCCAGGTTTCCAGGTGCACAGTGCCTGTCCTTGGGGCTGGTGTGGTGAAGAGGTCCTCCAGTGGGTTACTCAGTACTATAAGGATGGAGGAGAGGTCCAGCAAGAGCTCTTAGCCAAGATGATTAGGGATGCTGCAGCCCCCCGCCCCCCCCCATTCTGGGTGTCCCGCAACCTCTGACTGCCAGAAGCTGAGACTGGCTAACAGATTTCCCACTTGCCGACCACCCAACGGGCTGTTTGTTCGGGGGATATTGGACAAGCTGGCCCCAGCTGTGGGCCCATCCCAAACCCCTCTGAGCGCTCTGGCTTTCGCCTCCAGTGTTCTCAAGCCAGCCCCGCAGGAGTGTGTGGAAAAGCTGCGTGTGAGACAGCATGCGGAGGAGCAAACAGCAGGGAGGAAGGAAATAAACTGGCCATGAGGGAACTTCTCCAGCAAGGTGCAGCCCCTCTCCAGGCTGCGGTTTGGGCTGGGCATTGTTCCTTCCAGTCCACTGCTCTTCCTTCTGCGTCCTTTCCCTTTGGCTGCTCTGGGACGCCTGATTCACCTTAGCAGATGGGCTGCTCGAGAAGGAGGGCTAGAACTGGGGGGGGGAGCTACCTTCTGATTGGTCGGAGCCGCAAGGTTAGATGGAGAAAATTCCCACTGGGCTGCCGCTCTGCCACCAGTTTAACACTTCGCCTCCCGCTCCCTTTGAGGTGGCGCATGGAGGTTTTTTCCTTGCCACCTGACCCTTTCCGCCGCCCAGTTTTATTTCCCCGTTTTCAGGTATCTTTGCTGCAGCTTGTCGCAGGCCCCTGTGAGCAGAGAAAGGTCCCCTCTGCACAGTGCAGACTCAGAACTTCCACACAGGTTAGCAAGGGTTTGAATCTGGGCTGCTGATTAAACCCTGACATACCCAACCCTTACTCCTCCATGAGCCTCAGTCAGCACAAGTCCGGGCGTCAGAACTGGGCCCAATCGAGGGTGCTGTGGGTATTCTCCCCGCTAGGAGAATCAAGGGAATCCGTAGTGCCCTAGAAAACTGCCCAGTGTCTGGCATGAATGAGGCACAGGGAGCATGCAGCACAGGGAGGGTGTTTGAGGGAGGTAGGATGCTTCTGTAATCAAAGGACTAGACTAAGACTTAGCAGGCCTGGGTTCAAGGTGCAGGCTTCCTGCGTGAGCTGGAGTAAGTCACTATATTCTCCAGCTGCACAATGCAGACAATACCGCCCTGTTTCGTGGGGGTATTGAGAATCTAGTTATATTAACAATGGGGCGGGTAGAAAAGAATTGCCCTGAACCTTCTCAAAGCCCTGCGATGAGCTCGTCTGATCCAGTGATGGCAGAGGAGCAAGGAAGAAACAGGAGCAAAGCAGAGAAAATAGAATCGAATCTGCCAATAATTCACTCTGCGCTGCCCTCCGAATTCCCGGAGCAGGGAGTGCAGAGTGTGACACGGAGGGCGCTTTGGGGCCTGGGTTTTTTAACGCTTGCCAGTGAATAAAAGCTTCCTAATTAAATATTGGCTATCCCTCAGATCTCCTGGTGCACGCTGGGCTAGGTCAGCAGCGTGATGCAGAAGGAGGGGGCTGGGCGAGGCGGGGTGCCCGAGGAGAATTCGGAAAGACGGCCCTTTAGGAGAGGGCAGACAGGGGAACTTCCAAGGATAAAATGGAGGCTAGGGCTGGGCTGGCCAGCCTCCCTGCTGGGAAGAGGCTGTGTCACACTGCCGTGGGGAATAGCCCGGCTGTTTCTTTGCAGGCAGATGTGTTTATCGCAGGTGAGAAGGGAGCCATTTTCCCTCTGCAGATGCCGGCTGCGGTCTGCAGACTCCTCTGAGGCTCACATCGTGGATGCTCGTCAAGTGACTTCCCACCTCTCTGCAGACACCCCCATAAGAAGGCATCTCTGTGGTGCTCCGCAGGGCATTGCAACTCACCTCCGCCATGGCCCCAAAGCAGCTCAGCTGTGGGGAGTTGGGTTTCTTTGGCCCAAGAAAGTACAGTCCCCAGTCTTTCCTATGACTGCTGATTTCAGATCCAGGCTTAAGGAGACTCTGTGCGGTGACACCAGACAGCACAGACAGAGAGTCCAGGCACTAGAAGGCCAGCAGGAATGCCAGGGTCTGTCTGTACACAGCAACCTCAATAAAAGAAGCCCCTTTATATTCGTGACAACCTGATTCCTGTCACTTCTGTACCACAGGGGGAACTATGTGGAAGTTGGCGAGACTCCTGGAGTTCAAGGTGCTTTCCAAAGACTGTCACTACCATTATCTCCATTTTACAGGCAGGCAAACTGAGACACAGAGCTGCAATATCATACTTAAAGGCCTCTGTGCCTTTCCTTCCCACCAGATAGCATAATGCCGCTGGGTGATCTCAAACATAATAGCCATATGATATGAAACCCCCGAGCTCTACACTCCTACCACTTGACCATGCTGGTCAAAACCAGGACTAGAACTCAGGTCTCCACAATCAGACTCATGCCCCGTCTGCCATACCACGCACCTGCCTAGGGAATGGCTAACCCAAAGCAATTGCTCCCAGGCAACCAGCAACTGTGGGAAATTAGCCGCTGAGATGTCCCGGGAACCATGGATCAGAGCAGCAGTCCTAGAAAACCATCTCCGTTTCCTGGCCAACAGGAGACACTGCGGCCAAATATCTCACATCTCTGAAGCCAACAAGACACTTGGATCAAGCGGGGATTCATTCCTGCCGCCTTCCCCGTGGGACGAATGCAGCGGTCCTTTGCACGTCCGTAAATCTGCCGTGGCTCCGTTGGTGTCTGCGGAGGCTCCGCGGGCCCTAGTCCCGCACCTGTTACTGGAACGTTATATGCAGTAGCTGTTTGCAGTTAATCATTCTGTTTTAATTGCAGCTTCTGTAGCTGGCAGAGTCCCATCAACATTGGATGCCTTTTGGCTGCTTTCTCCAGGTATGTTCCAGGACTGTTTGATTACAAAGAAGGAGCCTTCCGAAAACAAGTGCCAGAATTCAAGGGGTGGTGCACTCATGCCTATGCCGGTTCAGCACCCCTAAAGGAGAACAGCAATCGGATAATAAGCCCTTTCCTCAAATGGCTCTCATCCCAAAGGGTTTCAGCAGCCAAGAACCAAATCTTGGGAGACACCAAGTGCCTGCCTCCCATTCGCCATCCAGTGGGTTTCAGCAAGAGTTGCAGATGCTTAGCAAATGCTCGGCACCGGTGTTCCCTGTAAGCCTAGCAGTTGGGCGGTTGCACAGGAGAGATTCAGGTGCTGCCCAGCTGATCCGCAGAGCCCCCACAGCTGGTGGCAGGTGTTTCTACTGGTGGTGCACATCCGCACATGCCTCAGTGCATGTAACACAATTTATTCTGCACACGGATGGAAACAGAGAGAACACTGCTCAGCACCTCTGAGGATTTAGTTCTGTGCAGATACAGGAATTGCCTCACCCACTGCAGGAAGGCAGGCAGAGCTGGGATGAAATGCACTAGCTGTTTGAGGTCACCCAGCAGCATTATGCTACCTGGTGGGAATGAAAGGCATTTAAGTAGGCACATAATAATCACCTGAGCTAGTATTTGCCCAGGACACTGGGGCTATTTCCGCTGTTCTGCCAAACAGTGCAACATTTGTCTTTGTTCACTAATTTTTAATTGACCGTCAAAGCCCAGGACTAGATCCTCGGCCAGGGTAAATCAGTGGAGCTTTCTAGACCACAATGGAGCTACACTGCTTTACACCAGCCAGGACCACCAGCTGCCCCTCCACTACCGACTGCCAAAAGGGTTCCTCTATGAGCTACATGACAGGGGCTTTCAGTGATGCCCCTTCATGGCCAACCCAGCGTCTCTTCCACAGGGCCCCGCTTTCAAACTTGGATTCCTAAAATGACACAACAAAACCAGCCGTTAGGCCCCCAAATGCATCGCCGAGGGGACTACATGCACCTAAGGGGAAATGTTCAAAGATATGATTGACAGTCAGGCTCCTAATGCCCATTGGCTATCAATGGTCACATGGGATGTACAGCGAAGTGCAACACGCATGTTCCTGCCATTGGGCCTTGGCAAAATCTTGTCCCTCACTTTGGAAAATGTAAAGGGCAAGGTATTTCCTCATCTCTGCCGGGCTAGCAGAGGGACCAAATACAGCCCTCCATGGCCCAGGGCACAGATGCCAGCTATGGTGCCCTGCCCAGAAAAGCTGCCCCAGTGGCAAGCAAAGAGTAAGGAGCAAGAAGTAGTAGGAGAGTCCCTTGGGACCATGTAGTAGTGCAGCACTGACAACACGGATCCTTGCATCCCGACTGACCACAGGGTCACGAATTCAATCAGGGGTTTCTAGTTCCCTATCTCCTAATAATGACATTCATAGGAGAGAGTCGAGCCAACTGCCTGCCGATTGTCTGTACAGGGAACATAACCTGCGGGGAACAGAGTTGTCTGTGGTCCCTCTCAAGCTCAATAGAAATCGTTCTGCTCTGCGAAGCTGGAAATTGGCTGTAGATATCATCAAGCAGCCGGTTGGGCTGAAGAATAGACTCTTCTTTCAGTCATTAGCTGCAGTGGAAGGCATCGGGGCGGGGGTGGGGGGTGATGCTCAGGTAGGTGCTGAGTTCTGTTAATGCACAGCTGGAGAGGGGCTGCGTAGGGAAGAGACCCTGCTGCAGGTAACAGCAGAGGGTCTGAGCGCACTGCAGTTCAACACCCCTGCCTGGCTCGCGTCAGCTGGAGAGGCTCCGAGCCCAGGCTCCAGCCTGAATATTCTACGCCGCAGTTTTACAGCCTCCCAGCCAGAGCCCAAATCAACTGCCTGGCCAGATGCAGGTATTTAACTGCAGTGTAGACATCTCCTGAGTCACCCTGGCCCGCTGAACAAACTGTAGAGGGAATCACTTCACCCACAATGCAAATGCGACCATCTCTGGGGTGGAACACCGCAGCTCTTCACCAGGCCATTCAACAACTGCATTGGATGGGAAGCACAGAATATTGCCCTACAGGAGGAATGGGAGGGGAGGAGCACATGACTTATGAGTGGAGGCTGAGAGATTTGGGCTTATTTAGTCTAGAGAAGAGTGAGGGGGGATTTGATAGCAGCCTTCAACTACCTGAAGGCGGGTTCCAAAGAGGATGGAGAGAGGCTGTTCTCAGAGGTGGCAGATGGCAGAACGAGGAGCAATGGTCTCAAGTTGCAGGGGGAAGGTCTAGGTTGGATATTAGGAAAAACTATTTCCCTGGGGGAGAAGGGAAGCACTGGGATGGGTTCCCTAGGGAGGTGGTGGAATCTCTATCCCTAGAGATTTTTAAGTCCCAACTTGACAAAGCCCTGGCTCGGATGATTTAGTTGGGGTTGGTCCTGCTTTTAGCAGGGGTTTGGACTCGATGACTCCTGAGGTTTCTTCTCACCAGGGGTGAAAGGAACTTAAATATCTTACACGTACTGTCCTATTGCAACCCTTCCAGCTCTTTAAATAGCCCCCTGCTGGCTTTTGCACAGTTCTTGCCAGAACGGTGCTCCCAGGCACACCCCCTTACTGTCACCTCTGCTTCCACCCCTAGGAGTCTATGATTCTAGGTGCACAGGAGGTCAAGACGGGGGGTGCTCTGGCTGAGTAGGATGGAGAGTCTGAGCAATGTCTGCAGCCGTGCAATCCAGGCTTCTTTTATCCTTTCTCCTGTCCCTTTGGGTACGTCTAGACTACAGGCTTTTGTCGACAGAAGTTTTGTCGACAGGTACTGTTGACAAAGCTTCTGTCGACAAAGAGCGTCTGGACTACATCCAGTTCTGTCGACAAAGCAAGCCGCTTTGTTGACATGAAAGTGTAGACGCAAAGGACAGTGTAGATGCAATAACGCCTTCTGTCGACAGAACTCTGTCAACAAAAGGCGTTATTCCTCGTAGAATGAGGTTTACAGCCGTCGACAAAACTGCTGAGTTCTGTCGACGTTATGTCAACAGAGCTCAGCGACAGTGTAGACGCAGGTATAGTTTTGTCGACGAAAGTCCACTTTTGTCGACAAAACCCTGTAATCTAGACACACCCTTCTGTATTTCATTTCTTCTCCTCCTCACCCCTGCTCCCCGTTCTTTCAGCCCCTCTGCTTCCTGTCTCTCTCAGATTTCTTTGAATCTGTAGCAAGATGACAGACCAGAATGGGGACCGGGAGGGGTTGAAGCCCAACCTGCAGCAGAGAGCGAGTGCCAGTTGCTTTAAAGGCCTGTTTCCCTTATGGTGATACACTTCCTTGTTCAGTGTTAGAGGAAGTCATCTCCTTCTGCAGCTCTTCCCCACCAGTGCCCGTTTGTTAACTGAGCCAGACGAAACACAGCCTCCGCCAGGGCCATCATTCAAACACTGCCTTTAAAGGGAAGCTGCTTTGATGTGCTTGGGTCATTCCCCGGCAGCCCAGCCGCCAGCTATCTTCCCAGGATGACTAACAGACCCCCAGCTGCCTGGCAGTCCCTTTGTTTGCAAGGGCTGCAGCAGTAACCCTTATCAGAAAGGAGAAGTCAGTTCCTTCCCCATTGGCCCACACCCCCCGCTCAGATTTTCCAGTGTCCCCTATTTGTGCAAGCCAAACTTCCCAACTGCAGAGCTAGTGGAAACTTCTCCAAGCCCCATTCCCTTGTAAGGGTTTTTCTCTCTCAATCTGTGTTTTTAAAATAGCTGCCGCTTCAGCATTCTCTCTCCAGCATCGACTGCTCTCGGGGGGACAGATTCCTCCCTGGTGTTACGCCATCCATTCCAGCCAGGCTACGCCAGAGATCAGTTTGGCCGAGGATGCTCCCCTTTGCTCCCCCAAACAAACCCCTCGGACCGTACTATTATTTACCACTTGTATAGCTGTAGCACTTAGGAGCCACAATCATGAACCAGGACCCTGTTGTGCTAGGCGCTGTACAAAACATGGAACCAAACAAGTGGCCCATCCTTCTTTCACAATAGCCCCAGAGAAAACCTCAACTAAACAGAAGACCGAGGAACAGGCTTAAAACCAAGGCTGCCGGGGCCTTTTTTGTCTAGTTTTCAAAGTAGGCAAACTCTAGAGAGCAGGTCACTTCCTCTCTCTGAGCTGGTTTCTCCTCCCACCATTTCTCCTCCTGGGCTATTTAGATGGTAAATTCTTTGTGGCAGGGATTGTCTCTTACTATGTGTCTGTGCAGCTCCCCAGCGTGATAGCTAGGTGTACAATCCCTGTAGAGAAACCAGACATTAAAATTGGACTCATAGGTGATCTGGGGCATGTTCCGCTGAGGTGAGGCTGAAGAAAGGAGCAGAGAGGGAAAACCGTATCGGGTGGCAAGGCATTGCAAGCCTGATGTGCTGATTTCCACGGCTGTAAATCAGGAGTGACTCCACTGTAGCCACTGTGGTTACATGGGGGGGAAACCGGTGTTGGTGAGAAGAGAATCAGGCCCCATCTAGGGTGAGCCGGGCTCCATTGCAAACAATGGACAGGAGGTTTGGTTCGGGTATCCCAGCCTGCACTGGGCACAGTCAGTGTTGCTGGTGCAGTTTTGGTGGGGACCGTTCTGACAGGTTGCCCAGGAACTAGGAGTTCTAAATCTCGGCTCAAATCACGCCTTCGGGTGGGAGAAATCTAAGAGACAAAGGTAAAGATTCATGAAGTCAAGGAAGTTTTGGAAGCCTATAAAAACACCTGGAGAAACTCTTAGACTCTGGGTTGCCGGATGCTCGTGAATTCCTATTGAAACCCCATGAACATGAGCAGACCTCCACGTCACACAGAGAGCAGCTCATGTCTCCTGAATCTATCTTCACACCATTCTTTTTTGACAGCGACATGGCGATCAGCCAGTTTGACCAAGCAAGTCTCCCTCACTGTCAAGGCCATTGACACAGCTGTGGCACCTTCTCTGCATATGTGAATCGCTGTCATGCTAATCCCGACACTAGTTCATCATTAATTAGTTACTCAATGACACATTGAAAAAGACTACAAACCCCAGCACATATTCAACAGGAGACTACCAACAGCAACTCATCACTCGTTATCTCTAATCATTGATTCTCAATTACCAGTGTTCTTAACTCTGGTAACGAGTTGCAGGAATCATTCATAAGTGATTAGAAACTGGAGATTATTTATTAAAACTCTGCTAAAGTATAGCCTAACTGATTAATAAGGCTTTAGTAAGTTGCTAAAACTGATGGTTGATCTTATATCCCCTCAATGGGCGAAGGCATGCCCCCTTTTAATGGCAATGAGGCCTAATGGTTGGAGCAGAAAAAAATTGAAGGATTTCTGGGTTCTTTTCCTTGTTCCAACTTATTATGTTGGCTTTGAGCAAGTTGCTAATCACTTGACATTTGGAGATGTTGAGTATCCATAAGCATTGCTATTATTTGTACTGCAATACTTACTGTCCAATTAGTCTAGTCATGTGCTAGGCGCTGTACATACACGGGACAAAAGGATAGTCCCTGCCCAAAGAGTTTATAATCTAAGGGTTTGTCTACTTGGAAATTTACCCAAATAGGTCTCATTCTGGAATAAGAATGTTCACACTGAACCTTACACTGGAATAATTATTCTGGAATAGCTATTTCAGTACATTTCCAAGTGTTGATACATCCTTCGCCTAAGGGAGGAGTTGAGTGAGTCTAGACAGACGGACACACAGGTGAGCACGAGAAAACAGTTCATAACGCCCATTTATGCCAGTCTCTGTGCCTCAGTTTCCCCACTTGTCAAAGACATACTCGCCCGCCTCTCAGAGTGTTGCAAGGACGGCGGTTTCAAAAGCCCTGGAAGAGCCGTGAGCCAAAGTTTCCTTTGTAAGTGTTATTATTAGTCTAAAAGGAAGTGAAAACCTTTGCGTGCCTGAGCATTTAATTTTTCCTCCCAACAAATATGGTGTGAAGATGAGCTAACCCCCCAGGAAATAACCCGACTGCAGGCAGAAAAGCCTGCAGCAATTGCAGCATGCCACTCAAGCAGCACAGCTGCCTAGCTGGGTTTAGGACACACAAGAATTCTGGGGGGGAGGGGGCAGGAGGGGGACAGGAGGCGGATGGCAGCTGCTTACAAAGGCTGTGCCTATTTCTTGGCGGGGTCATTCAATCAGCACCTCGCACATAACAGTCGGTTGGATTTGAATAGCTTGGATCACAAAAAAATGAAGAAACACGCAGTAGGTTCAGAGCTAGCAACGCAGGTGGCCGCCGCAGGGTTAATTAATTTCCATGACTCACCCTGAGCACCAAGTTTACACGGCGCTGTGTTTATAGCTCAGGCGTGACTGGACACAGAGGTGCTTGCTTCCAGGGTCTAGCTACTACCTGACGGGATGAGACACAGAAGATGCCCACCTGCGTCTGGGTTGCACATTGGGTGACAAGGACAGCAATATTCCATGTGTGGCCAACGCCTCATTACTGAGCTGTTGCACTTTTGCACCCAGATTCACAGCATGTCTGACACCGAAAATCAACGTTCCCTCTAATTTTTCCATTCCTGTGCAGAATAAATTTTGTTGTGTGCACCAAGGCATGTGTGAATGTGCACCACCCCATGCTGCCGGCTGTGCATACACTGCTAATCAACTGGGCAGCATTTGAATCTCTCCTGGGTGGCCACCCAAGTGCTCAGCTTACAGGGAACACTGGCCCTGATTATCCTATGGCACCGGCTTTGTTCAGAGCTTTGTTCAGAGTGGACGTAGCGTCACAGTTTGCTCTGCTTCTCTGCTCACCCTTCCTAGCATGCTCTAGCAGATAGGCAGAGCTCTGACCACTCCTGGTGCTAAAAGTCTTCACATTCTAGGCAGCAGGACTGCAAAAGAACCAGGGATGCCTCCGAGCCTCCCTGTTTTCATGGCATAATCTTGACTTTGTGTCTTCTGGTCCATGTGGAAGAGGAGTTGTCCTTCATTGAATCATAGACTCATAGAACTAGAAGGGACCTCAAGAGGTCATCAAGTCCAGTCCCCTGCCCTCCCGGCAGGACCCAGTACCATATCAAATAACTACGTGCACCACAGCTAACCTCCAGCCTGGTCTGCAACCCAGTTACAACCACTACTGCTCAGCACATCCACGTTGCAGCATGACCCTGGTTTCACCCACAGCTGCTCTCTCCCAACCATGCCGCACAGCTGTGTGCGTGAGCGCTCTCTGGGAAAACCAGGCCAGCCATCCCTGCCTGCCTCAGCAGCTGAGACGAAATGTTGAAGATCGTGGGTATCATTAATTGCTGCCTGGTGTAGGATTTAACTTTCGATGTACTGCGGGGCAGGAGGCTCTGTTTTCAGAGAGTCTCTCGTACGCCTCTCCAGCTGGGTGGCCAAAAAGTTGCGACGCCCCCAATTTAGGGATCACGGTTGAAAATTTTGGCACCAAAAATAAAGTTTAATGGGTAAAATGAGTCAACTTTTGGGCCCCTCCATGCTGGTTTGTACCCTTAACTCTGGCATGGCCAGCAATTCCCCAGTTAAGTCAAACCCATGATGTCCTTTAAAATGGAGATTAGGGTGAGTGCATGTACAAAGGGATGCCAGGCCACTGTACACCAAACAGCAGTGTACAGAGGCTGGCTTGTTCCAGCTGACTACAGATGCTGACCTGCTTCGGGTAGCCCTCTACCAACTGCCCCCAAATTCCTGTCCTATAGATAAGTGATTAGTGGCATAGATCCTGAGCTCAACAGTCATGGACAGTAGATGGGCAACGGCTGGAGCTATAGCACAAATATGTCATGGAGATCTGCAGAAGAGAGGACACACCGCTGGAACATCTCCTCATGGCTGCAGAGTGCTCTTTTACCTCTCACACCCTGCTGGTGTTGCTCTGGTCCTGTTGTGCTCTGCCTCGTCTCGTGACTTGGCTGGTGCCTGGCCAAGTCATGTTTTAGTCCCACCCCCCAACTCCCAGGGTAACGGAAAGCCCAGCAAGTAACAGTCTAATGTCCTCACAAAAGGACTTTGCCCCGATGCTGGGCCTTGTGGTCCCCAGACTTTCCTCTCAGTCATAGAATCATAGAACGCTAGACCTGGAAGGGGCCTCAAGAGGTCATCGAATCCAGGGCCAAGCACCATCTGGACCATCCTTGACAGTCATCCCCTTCTCACAGACCTCATACCACCTTTGCTGGGGGCCATCGGAGGGGAGGGGGACTCCAGGTCTTCCCACTACACTGGGTTCCGGTCCAGGGACTCTAAAACTAGCAGCCACCAGCTGCTCTGCAAGTCTCTTTGCTGCTGCCTCCCTGAACCTCTTCCTCCCAGAAGGCCTTTTTCCGATCTTCACCCCACAACCTCTCTAGGTTCACGCCCGCCTCAGGGCCAGGACTCACTGAGCTTCGCCTGGGAGTCCAACTTCAGAATCCCAAATTAGAAGGACAAATGTAAACTCATTTCTGCCCTCCTCAGGCTTAACCTTTCACCCCTCACTGTTCCTCAGCTGCATGCCTCCCACAGATTTCCTTCTGGATGTCCACATCCTGACCATCTATCAGGGCCTACCACCAGAGCCTGCCTCCCACGAGGTGGCTGTTCCACATCTCTCCTGCCCCCTGCAGACTTCTCTCCTCATCAGAGGAGCCCCTGGGCCCACTGTCCTCAAAGGCTATGTCTACACTGGCGGGTTCTTGCGCAAGAACTCTTGCACAAGAACACGTCCACTCGGCCATGTGCTTTTGCACAAGAGCATCCATGGCAGTGTGGACGCTTTCTTGCACAAGAAAGCTCTGATGGCCATTATAGCCATTGCACTTTCTTGAGCAAGAAATCTCTGCCGAGTGTCCACACTGCCCTCTTGCACAAGAGCTCCTGCACAAGAGGGCTTACACCTGTTAGAAAACAGCGCAGCTCTTGCACAAGAAGCCCTCTCTTCCCACGCTCTACTGTAACTCTTCTTGCGCAACAGCAGGCAGGCTGTGTGGATGCTTCGCGGGTTCTTGCGCAAGAACCGCCGTTCTTGTGCAAGAACCCACCAGTGTAGACATAGCCTAAGGCTTCCTCCTTGACTTTCCTATTCTTTCCATTTGCCTAGTGAGGGACTTCAGAGTCCTTCTGTCTGCCTGCTACAACCTCCTTCTAATCGGTGCTCCCTTTCTTTATTGTCACCGCCCAGCTCCCTCCCCAGCTGCGCTGCATCTTTCATAAAGTCCGTCTCAGATGCCAAGTGCAGCCAGGTAACATAACGAGCCGCTCGGGCCCACCTTAACCCTTTCATTGCCTTTGCGGGGTACCCAGCATGATAGATATGGCCATTTCATCCTTGAAAAAAAATGTATTGAATAAAGTGTAAATATCTTTGGAGTCCATCGTATGAGAAATGCAAAGTATAAGTATTATTGTGGGGGTGTGTATTATTTCTTGGGGAAGGGGGGGAAGTGGCCAGTGTAAACCTTGGCAAGTGTTATGACTCTGAGCACCAATGGACTCTGCTGAACAAAGAACGGGCCAAGAATCAACTTTCGGTTCAAACAGAGATAAGAGGGAACCAGCCCCTTCTAGTGATGCCAAAGCCCAGCTATTTGCTGCTGTACCTGGGAAAGGACCATTGTCGGCTTCAGAGTCCAGTTCCTGGCTCCCAGCTGAATAAAGGAAAGACTAACTCCCACTGGTGGGCTTGCATTGAGCAAAATCATAGAATCATAGAACCATAGAGCTGGAAAAGACCTTAGAAGGCCATCAAGTCCAGCCCCCTGCCCAAGGCAGGACCAAACCCAATTAAATAAACCCAGCCAGGGCTTTGTCAAGCCGGGACTTAAACACCTCTAGGGATGGAGACTCCACTACTTCCCTAGGTAACCCATTCCAGAGCTTCACCACCCTCCTAGGGAAATAGTTTTTCCTAATATCCAACCTGGACCTCTCCCACAGCAACTTGAGACCATCGCTCCTTGTTCTGCCATCCATCACTACTGAGAACAGCCTCTCTCCAGCCTCTTTGGAACCTCCCTTCAGGAAGTTGAAGGCTGCTATCAACAGAGGCTGTTCTGAAATTGCAACTAGAGAAAAACCACTCAGTAGGGTTTGAAGGACTGGTCCAAACCATCTCCTCTCCTGGAGTTGGGATGTGTGTGATGCCTGGTTAGTTTATTGTCATGTGCAGTTTTCTTATTGATTTTAATATGCTTTATCTCTAGTACTGTCCCCTTAAGAATAAATGTGCTTGGTTCAGTAGTAACTCACAACTACTGAATTTATGCTGTTTATAATCCCGGAAGAGAAGCAGGCACTGGACTTTTTAGCAGGTTGGCTTGCTGGAACTATCAGAGTGTAGGTAGGGAATTGCATAACCCAGAAAAATCCTGGTCAGTTCTGAGAGATTCATCTGCCCAAAAGAGGTGATGTCTGAGAAAGCTGGAGCCTAGAGTGAGTGCCCTCACAGGACCACAGGGAGGGAATACAGCTGCAGTTACCCTGAACTGTGGCACACATCCCATGCAGCATGGAAACTGAATTTTCTTCTGTCCAAAAGCAATCCTTCCTTGCCCCAAAACTCTCTCTCCATCATCTAGGTGATCCCTCTAGATCAGAGTTGAAGCCCATCGCTGGGGGTAGAATCGGGAAAGCTTACATTGCTGTTGCAATTATATATACTTCAGTATAATATGTGTCAGCTGTCTCTGTATGCCATGTAGAGTTCCAGACAGGGTGTAATCCCTGGTAAACAAGGGAGACAAAGCTGGAATTCAAGCTGCGTGGAAGTCTGTGCCTATAATCATAGCTTCTGTTCTTTAATAAACACCTGCTGTTTAAGACCAGCTGTGATTTGGTATATCATGACAGACATTGCCCATGCTGCATCTGTTCTATGGATAAATAGGTTTCACTCCCGGCGATTCTCAATTGAACATTTCCCATGAGAACGAAGAACCACAAACTAAAAGTGTTAACAAAAGCACCAAAGTCTTTTTTTTTTTCTCAGTATTTCTCTGTATTTAAGAAGCTCTTTTATTCTCTTCCTTGGTTTGGCCCACAGTCAGTTTTACAGCATGGAAGAGACCAACTCATGTTTCATGAGATGAACAACATTTACAAACTTAGGGATCAAGACAGACCAACGGTCTAATCCAGTGTGACACAGCCTGCATTGCATGACTGCTGACTGCAGCAGTTCACTGAAGCTTATGAGATCATTAGAGACAAGCAACCAACTTTCCTACTTATTTATTTTTATGGTGTATGCTTTTTGTTGGCAGACTCTTCATGTGAAACACTGAAATGTCAGAGTTTACAGCCCAGTTACTGCAGTTCTCCACTCCCATAAAATAGCATTGAGGTTTTTTCAGCCTCTGTGTCTACATGGAGCATTAGATGGTTCTACAGACGCCAACAATGTGGAACAACTTCTTCTGTTTCATGGTGCTGCCAGAAAGGCAGCAGAAATTAAACATCTGGTGGGCTCAGAAGCCCTTCCTTGTTCCTGTGGCAGAGTTAATTACTGTTTCCAAGTTGTTTAGACCAGAGCATAGAACCATGCATGGAACTTCTAGTCAGAACAACTTGCACTTAGGTCTTTGGTGTTAATTTAACACTACTGGAAAGTACCACCATGACCATTTTGGAGACAGGCATCGTCTCGTTCCTTACCATTTTTATGACCAACCCACTATGGGTTGCTAGGAGAATTTGAACCTGTAGACACTTAGGCTACGTCTTCACTGCAGTGCTCTAGTGCAAGAAATCTGTAGCGCTAGTTTTTTGGCGCAAAGGCTTCTTACACAAAACCACGTCCATACATCAAAGCACCTCGCTTTTGCAAGGCTCTTTTGCGCAAGAGAGCGTCCACACTGCTGGATACTCTTGCACAAGAAAGCTCTGATGGCCATTCACAGAATGACCATCAGAGCACCTGTGCTTTTTTCCACAGCTTTTTTTTTTTTTCATTCCATTCCTCTGGAATGTCCATACTTGCCTTCTTGTGCAATAACTGTAGCGCTAAAAGCAGTTATGCCTCAGAAAAGGAGGTTTACCTAGGACGGAAAAAGCCCTCTGTTCTGCCGTTTAACTGCCCATTTAATAGCGCTAGAGCTCATTTGAGGTGTGGATGCTCCCCGGGTTTTTGCGCAAAAACGGCCGTCAAATGCACTTTTGTGCAAGCAAATCGGCAGTCAAACAGCAGAACAGAGGGCTTTTTCTGGTACAGGTAAACCTCCTTTTCTGAGGCATAACTGCTTTTAGCGTTACAGCTCTTGTGCAAAAAGGCAGGTGTGGACGCTCTGCAGGGGGTTTTGTGCGCAAAAAGAGCCTATCAGAAAAAGCACCGATGCTCTGATGGCCATTCTGTCAATGGCCATCAGAGCTTTCTTGCGCAAGAGTGTCCATGCAGTGTGGACGCTCTCTTGCGCAAAAGCACATCGCAAAAGCGAGGTGCTTTGATGTGTGGACGTGTTCTTGCGCAAGAAGACTTTGCGCCAAAAAAACTAGCGCTACAGACTTCTTGCGCTAGAGCACTGCAGTGAAGACATAGCCTCGTTGCTGCATGCATAAGTCTCAATGCTTGACCCAAAGGAGGAAGTCTATTAGCATGAAGCAATAACAGATTCAGTGCCCTCTTCTAAAACCCAGCCACTATTAGGGGCACTTTAGTGTTGGTTACACAAACTTCCCTCCTTCCGCATGTGTTCTACAATTAATTGAAACATTGTCAGCAAGCAATTTCCAGCAGAAAACGCTGGTTTTGCAAACCTGAATTGTTTTTTTCCAAAATCTTAGAAACATCGGTGACATTTCTTTGAGAAAAAAAGTGGAATTTTGTGTGTGAAACATTCAAAATGTCCCATTTGGACAAGTTGGGAGTTAAAAAAGTTTTGATTCTTCCTTTCAAAGTTGACTGTATTTTATATTAGAGTATAAAAAAAAAAACCCAGAAAGGGCCAAAATCCAAATGACACATTTGGATTAACCCACAACCTTTTAAAACAACTGTTTGTTTCACCAAAAAATGTGAACTGGTGGCTTCTTGTCCCAATTTGGGAGTGTTCATTGTTCTTTTTGAAGTCGCAAAATTTGTGACAGGTCAGAAAATACATGTTTGGGCCAGTTTTGTCTGTAACCTTGTCCTGGAGGGATCCCTTGACCAAGGAATGAGAGGAGTGAGGTACAAAGGTGAATAAGACACAGTTTCCCCTTCCACGCAGTCCTTGGCTTCTCTGCTAAGGCAGTCAGTTGTGACTGAGACACCTCTCTTGAGAGCTGGGCTGAGCCCCATAAACCCCATTTCACAAGCTGCCAGCTTTTCTATCTACACAAGCGAGGCTTCTTTCTTCAGCATTACAATAGCCATACACTTCTCAGGGTCGATACTACGCCGCCGGTAGCGACACGGCGGGGTGGACGCAGCCATGTCGCTAAAAGTCAGCACTTGTGAATGCTGCGCGTTGGCACTTGGGCCGAGAAAATACTTCCGCTGCCCCTCAGGCTATGTCTAGACTGCAAGCCTCTTTCGAAAGAGGCTTTCAAAAAAGAGCATGTAGACTACAACCAGTACTTTGGAAAAAGCGAGCCGCTTTTTCGAAAGAGAGCACCCAGGCAGTCTGGATGCTCTCTTTCGAAAAAGCACAGTTTGCATTCCATAGCGCCTTTTTTCGAAAGAGTACTTCCTCGTAAAACAAGGTTTTCCGCGGTCGAAAAAACTGCCGCATTCTTTCGATCTACTTTTGAAAGAACGTGGCGGCCGTCTAGACACAGGGTACTTTTTCCAAAAAAACCCTGTAGTCTAGACACACCCGCAGTGAGCAGGTTTCGCTTTGTCAGCAGGAGAGCGCTCCGGCTCACAAAGCTGCCTTCCCACGTCCGCTTGCTGCCACAAAACTTGGCCGTTCATGAGGAGAGGGGCTCAAGCACCTGTGAATGACAAAATTTTGCTGAGCAAGTGCAAGTGCAGGCAAGGGCAATGTGTGGAAGGCGTACCGGGGGGCACATGCCCCCAGTGCCATGGGCGGGAGGGGAAAGGGGCCAGCAGGTCTAGTCACTGGGCGTCTGGGCAGACTAGTGGGGGAAGTGGAGCAACACAGCCCCAGCTTGCTCTATTCTCCCAGTGGGTCGCTGAGGGGAGAGGGGTGGCAGGCAGAGATGAGGCCTTGAGCAGAGGGGGAGTTGTCCCAGCCCTTCCCTGGGCTGAGGGGGGGGGTCACATGGCTGGTGCCCCCTGGCCTCCGTGTCCACCCTCAGTTGCCCCTGAGTGTAGACCCAGCCTCAGTCACTGTGAGCCTGCTAGGAGAGATCCGAACAGGCTACCTGGAGGCAAAAGGGCTCCGAGATAGGCCACCCCCAACTTGCTGAGCCAGCTAGTTCCCCTCAGGCAGGCTGGCTTCTTCTTCTGATACTGCGGCTGATGACTCAGTGGGGGAAAGGCGGGGTCACCACGTCCTGGAGAAGATTCCAAACAGCACTTAAGCCAGGAAGCAATATTTTCTTCACACACACACTCACTCAAGACAGACATCTAGATAAATGGATGGACAGAGAGTAAAATGGATAAATAGATACCAAGGAGCAAGTGATGAATTCCGAGAGCAGCCAAGCGCAGGCTAGCCAGAACTAGGCTGACAGATTGATGGATGGAGAGGGACAGAGAGACATGCATCTGGCCCGACAGACAGCTGCATGGTCAGCGAGACGGATGGGTAAATGCGGAAGTGCGGTCGATAATGAAAAGGGACGGCCGGATGATGGACGCCCAGGCTGACGGGTGGTTGTAGAGATGGACAGACACTCCAGCACCGGCATTTGCTCTTAACCAGGAGCGGTGAGCAATCCGCAGCATGTCAAAAGCAGGGAGTGCCCACCTTCTGCCAGGGGGAAGGTTCATCTACTTGGCCTCAGGCAGGGCATGTGAACAGGAGCCTTTCCTCCAGATCTCTAAGCGTCCTGCTGTCGAGGAAGATGGGGAAGGAGGGTTTCCACGTTGTGCTGTCACAAGAACTCCAGTGTTAGCAGGCACCGTAGAGAAGTCAGTGATTAAATGGGCCATGGAGACTGAGCAACCCTATCAGGAGAGGCAGAGAGGAAGGACAGTTTTATGGATAAGGGACTAGACTGGGTCTCCAGAGAGTCCTGGTTCTGCCTGCGACCAGCTGTGTGACCTAGGGCTGGTCCATGCCCATCAGGTCCCCATGCCATAATCCCTGTTCCTCGCTCACTGTCTGTCTGATCTATTAGACTGTAAGCGCTAAGGGACCATCTCTTGCCATGCGTATGTACAGCACCTAGCACAATGGAGCTGGTTAGGACCTCTAGATGCTACCGTAATAGACAGAATCGTAACAACACAGGTAGCATGTCCTGGCCGGCATGGCAGAACCTTCCCCACGGCCAATGTGAGGAGCTCTTTCTATTCCCCCAAGCTGTCAGTCGGCGCCTTTCACCAGCCCTCACTTGACATGGACCCAAAGCAAAGAATTTGTTTTCCCAAGAGTTGGCAAGGAAAGGAGACGCTGAGCTCCTTCCCCCAACTCAGTTGCGCCCGCGAAAGCTTGTGATACCATCTACATGTTTTGTTACTCTTGAAGGTGCTGCAAGACGATGCATTCTTTTATATATTTTTTTCGGAGGGCAATGGTCACCCTAGAATCAGAGCACAGGCTGGCTAGTGCAGCGGGCTTCAAACTTTTTTTCTCAGGACCCAGTTGAAGAAAATTGTTGATGCCATGACCCAACATAACGTGACTGGAGTGTGGGCTCCAGGGTGGGGCTGAGGATGGGAGCTTTGGGCTGTAGGAGGGGGCTTTGGCTTTGGTAGGGGTCAGGGCTGGGGCAGGAAGGGCTTGCCTTGAGTGGCTCCTGGTCAGGGGTGCAGCGGGGGGGCTAAGGCTCTCCTGGCACCGCAGGCCATGCTGCCCCCAGAAGCAGCCAGCAGCAGGTTCCCAGCCAATGGGAGTGCGGAGCTAGTGCTCAGGGCAGGGGCAGTGCACAGCGCCCTGGGCGCTCTCCCCCCGCACTTAGGAGCTGGGCCTGCTGCTGGCCGCTTCAGGGGTGCAGCACAGTCTGCGGTGCAGGACAGGCAGGGAGCTGCCTTCGCACCCTCACTGGTTACCTGATCCCCCCGCAGCAACAAGACCCAGAGCCCGACATTCCACCCCCCAGTGCTGGGTCGCAACCCGTAGTTAGAAAACCCCTGGGCTAGAGCAGGACACGGCCAGCCCTGAAGCCAGGTGTTTGGATCTAGAGCCTTGGCATAAGCCCTTTTCTAGCCGTGTGCTTTCTAGGACACGATCATTTACTGACCCAGCCCCCAATGCCTTTTGCCGGCGAGCTCCCGGAGACGTGAGAATCGCGTTTGCTGTGGCGTGTTTAACCTAGTGCCACGAACACCCGTGATGCTACAGAAACACCTGCCCTACCCAGCACCTCCGTCACACACAAGGCCTACTCCCAGTATCGCATCCCTAGGGGAGAGCAGCTTTGAGCGTGTCTCCAGGTAACAGCCCGGAGCCAGCGAGCAGCATCACCGCAGGGGGGACGGGAGGAAGACAATGGCCCTTACGCTGCAGAGGAGTCTGCGCCGCTGCCTCTAGCCCGACAGGAATTCTGTTGACTTTTGCTGGGGAGAATCTCCCTTTTCCGTGGCCCAGCTAGAGGTAGATAGGTGGGCGTGCAGGGTGGGGGGGAGGGGCGGGAGGGAAATCAGCTGGCCGGCCTCCCCTCTCCTCCTGGTACTTCCTGTGCTCCTTTACTACTCTTGCAATTAGTGGCTAATTAGCTCCTTCGCTATGCCCAGCCCAGGCTAATCCACTAATTAGCCCCTCCATCCTTCAACCAGAGCTTTTCAGGGTGAACCCCTTGGATTTCCAATGACCAGGGAGCCGCTGATGCTGATGCTGGTTCTGTTGCTGGCTCTTAGTACTGTCCTAGGACAGGGGCTCTGAGGGTCTGCTATAAGGTGGCTGCTGGGCCAGGAGATGCCATCGCATCTCTTTGTGGAATTAAGCTGGATGTGGGGAAGTCAGGTACCCGCAGGGTGGGAGCTGCTTGGTCAGGAGTGGGGAATCTGGGTTCCTAGGTCGAAGGAAGCAAATAGCTCCTGGGAATTGCTTTCTTAGAGTGGGTGAGGCGTAGGGGGAGCCCGGAGCCTCCTGCTGCAGCTCCTGGCAGAGGAATCTGTGAAGCACCTTCCAAAGGCTAAGTATAATCATTTCTACCACCCAAATGCAGCCACCTCTGGGGAAGAACTTGGCAGCTGATTTACAGCGCCCAGCAATGCCACAGGGCAATTTAGGATCAGGACAAAAAGGGATCCCATATCCAGCAGCAGAGGAGGCCTCATGTACATACATACACCAGGTGTGGGACAGGACTACTTCTCTTTCCAGGGCTCTCCCGCAACCAGCATTAGCTTCTCTGGGCCAATTGCTCCAGCTTGGTCACTCCCAGGGAGAGGGCAGCCGTCCATCTGGCCTCTCCTCTGCCCCATTGGTTAGTCTCCCTCCCCCATTAGTGGCCTGGCTTTGTGTTTTCACGACCAGGTTCCCGATGACGGCAGCTGCCTCCCCCCCCATGGCCGAGGGAGCGATGATGGATTGTGATGTGACGGCAGGCCTGGCGGACAGAGGGAGAGGGAGGTAGCAGCCGATCCATGGGCTGGGCTTTGACCTTGACAGACACTGGGGACGGCGGGAAGGGGTTGTCTGGCACAGCAGCCATGTTCAGGCGGCCCACACGCCGAGCCAGCACCTGCCCAGCCCCGTCAGTGCAGCAGGCAGAGGTAGGGGAGACATGATTCTTCTCCAGGACTGTAGGCTCTGAGGCTGAATGGGAAGGCACCATCCCCTTCTCCACAGGGCAGGTCTGAATGCTTGGATTGTGAGGCTTCTGATCAAGCCACAGGGGAAGGGGGAGAGGAAACAATGGGCAATCCCCCCTGAATCCCTGGGTAAAATCGCCCTGATGCCACATAATCCCATCTCCACGTCCCTTGATCTGAGCATGTTAATGAATTCACTCTCACAGCTCCCCTGTCCTTCCCAGAAGGAGAAACGGAGGCACGGGGAGGCAAAGTGACTTGCCCAAGGTCACCCAGCAGGATAGTGGCAGAGCCGGGGACAAAGCCCAGGTCTCCTGAGTCCCAGCCCCTGGCTCTAATCACTAGAGAACACTGCTTCCTCTGGCACGCTAGACAAGTCACCTGATCGGAGGAGCTCTCTTCAGAGTGTGCAACATAGCAACACGCCGTCCCTAAGGAAACCAGCCAGCCTCCATCCAGCTGCTAGGAGGCCGAGACGTTATTTTTAACATGTACATTTGTGTGCCCGCTATTTTGGGCTCTCCTGTAAGCCAGGCGCTGTGCACGAAGGCAGGGCAGGTGTGACGGCCGAGCTGGAAGGCTGCATGCAGGCTCCACCCTGTCTATTTCCACCCCCCTCTGGGGCAGGCTGCATTTCTCCCTCCAGCGCCCGGCCTCTCCTGCAAAAGCAAATCTCCTCCTGGCCTAAGCCAGCTCTTCCGGCTGGTGTGATATTCCCCTGCTGTGCCAGCAGTTACAGCAGCCTGTCTGGCAGGGCCAAGGTTGGGGTAAAGAACATAGAATCCAAGAGCTGGAAGAGACCTCAGGAGGTCATCAAGTCCAGCCCCCTGCCCAAGGCCGGACCAATCCCAACTAAATCAATCCAGCCAGGGCTTTGTCAAGCTGAGACTTAAAAACCTCTAGGGCTGGAGATTCCACCACCTCCCAAGGGAACCTATTCCAGTGCTTCACTAGGCTCTGGTGCATCTTTAATTGTGTGCCCTGCAGGTGGCTTTTTTTGCCCTAAAGTTGCATGGGGAGGAGCATTAGAGCGGATGAAGTAATAGCCTGGTATCAGTGAACTCGCAGCCTTTTTATCTTGCCTTAACATTGCACCTGCCCCATGCGAAAGCCGTTGGATAACACGGGTGTGCTAACACCAGGGCCGCTCCCTGCCGGCAGGTGCAACGTTCAAACGCCAAGGAAAACACAACCAGCCGGGGTGTGTTGAGGCAAGAGCGGGTGGAGCCAGAGTTTCAGAAGAGTTCAGCATGTAGGTGACTGGCCGGGTTTCCTCTCCTCTGTGATTTGGGGGACAGCCCGGCAAACCCCGATGCCTGGAGCAGCCCAGTGCCCGATGTGACATCTGGAGAGGAGGGCTGGCAACGCCTGGCGTCCTTTGACACAGAAGTTGTCCTCCAATTACAGAAACTGATGCTGAACTCTGCCTGTGAGAAGCAGCCGCGTGTGAGGCACTCCTGGCTCTTCTGAGAATCCCCAACGCCAGGTTTCAAGCACCCGAGAATCTGGCCTGTAGCCCGCGCTCTTTGGAAAATGTATCCTTGAGCAAATGTTAAGAACAGGTTAAACAAACAGCTGTCAGGAAATGCCTAGATCTAATTAATCCTGCTTCTGTGGGAGCGGATGGACAAGGTGACCCCTGGAGATGTCTTCCAACTCTTCATTTCTATAATGTCGAGTTGGCATCTTTGCAGGCATTAACTAATCCTGCTGGTTGATGGGGCAGCCTTGTGAATTCATCATCCTTCTGTTACAGATGGAGCAGTTGGCTCCCAGCTCTTTTCGGGATGCTCATGAGAGCTGGAGCTATGGCTTCTGGAATCCTGGGATTATGTTCACATTTCAGCTGGCAGGGGAGGTTTAAAGTAAGTTTCTAGTCCTTCCAGTTGTAGAGTAAAGCTGGACGATATGGCATCTGAAGGGTTCTAAAACCCCCAGACATGTAGAAAATAGAGGAAATCTACTATAGATTTGGGAGAGCTTATGTGTCTGTCTGTGTAGCCGTCCATTTGGGAGTCTGTTAGTTCAAGAATTCCTAAACGGTAAGAGCCAGGGCCGCCAAATTTGATACGCAACTTCCACTTACCATAGCTCAAAGCGAGGCCAGGGTTTGGTTGAGCCAGGACAATAGGATGTGCCTGGAATGGGATTGTGTCTCATGAAACAGAAAGGGAGGGGTGTGAGAGCAAGGACAGTTATACTCACAAATGACCACAGGGGGCAGCAAGCATCCAACCCTGGGAAGCAGCCCCCACCCCTCCCAACACCCTGCCCTGAGTCCTGCTCTGAGTCCACCATCCCCTGCTTTGATTCCTGCACCTCCCAGCCCCTGCCCTGAGCCCCACTTCACCCCCAAACCCTGACTCCTGCACCCCCCATATCCCAGCTTCCTGCCCTGATCGCCCCACACCCCCAAACCTCTGCCCTGACTCCTGTACCCCCCACACTCCCATCCCCCTGCCCTGAAGGACCCGAGCAACGCTAGGTAAGCCTTCTAGTGTACTCTATTTGGGTATGTCTACACTAGCTCGTTAGTTTGAGCTAGGTAGGCAAATGAGGGCAACCGGAGTTGCAAATAAAGCCCGGGATTTAAATATCCCGGGCTTCATTTGCATGTTCCTGGGCGCCACCATTTTTAAATCCCCCTTAGTCCGAACTCCGTGCCTGCAGCTACACACGGCATGGAGTAGGTAGTTCAATTAGAGATCCAACTACCATTACTCGTGGAACGAGGCGTGGAACAAGCGGTAGTTAGGATCTCAATTAGGAATATTCCGTGCCGTGTGTAGCCGCGGGCATGGAGTTCAGACTAAGGGGGATTTAAAAATGGCGGCGCCCGGGAACATGCAAATGAAGCCCGGGATATTTAAATCCTGGGCTTCATTTGCAACTCCAGTTGCCCTCATTTGCCTACCTAGCTCGAACTAACGAGCTAGTGTAGACATACCCTTTAAGATTCCACACTGGTTAAGTCAGTCTCGTGATGTCTGAGGATCTTGGCAGTGGCGAAGAGGGAAGGGGTTTGTTAAAGGTCAGCCAGAGAACTGGAGCTAGGATTAGAACTGGGGGACCCTGCCTCTGTCCTTTTCCTGCCTGGATCCCAGCTGAGCCCTATTGCCTCTCTAAGCATTTACGTACTCTTTCAAAATTGCCCAAGCACCTGGCGTAGCTGGCAGCTTTGGGAGGGAACAGGAGGATGCTACATTTGCCAGCAGTGTTTGTTTCCTCCTTGAACCAATACACTCTGCCTCCTCTATGTGACAGAAAGGTATAGTGAGTTCTCCCTCTATAGCCAGAGGCATCCTCCCTCCAGCCTGGCATCTCCAGATTCCTGTGCAGGGCTAGGATTGTTCCAAATAGAGCCTGCCCCCCTCCCCCTGATACACACTCCAGGTTTTACACAGAGCCGGGGGCATACTCGGGAAGGGCTGTTGGACCAGAGTTTGTGCCTGTGCCTTGTGCAGCGGTGATCAACAGACACAGCCCTTGCTCTCAGTAAGTAGGCACTCGGCAACCTCCCCATCTAACTAATCCAAGATCTCTGGCGCAGGCCAGATTCTGACAGTAATCAGCACATCTGCCACGCTTGCTCTGAACATGCATTTCCATAAGAGGAGAAGAACCTGCAAGCAGGCCTCAGCTCACTCCTAACCCAGCTGCTGGCTCTGCATCCCATGCGCCAGCTCACTTCCAGCCCGGCTCATTAGCTACGCAAAGTCTGTGCCAGGAAGGGAACGGACAGCCCCAGCCCCAGCCGCCTTCCTGCTGCAAAGTGTGAAACCCCAGGCAGAAAGCTAAGTGCGAAAGACCTAGGGATCAATCTGCCTCATGTTTCCACGTGAGGTTGGCTGCCCGGAAGTCCTTGGCCCTTTCAGAGTGGGGCCAGTCAGATGTCAGAACCCAGGTGGGTTGTAGTTGCCTTCAGACATCTGTTCCCTGTAAGCTGAGCGCTCGGGCAGCCACCCAGGAGAGATTCAAATGCTGCCCAGCTGATTAGCAGAGCACTCATAGTCAGCAGCAGGTGTTTCTGCGAGTGGTGCACATTCACACATGCCTCAGTGCGTATAACAAAACTTATTCCACACGTGGATGGAATAGCTTAGAGGGAACATTGCTCTCCATCCTCCCCTATGCAAGCAGGACAGTCAGTAAATGTCTAGCCATAAAACTGATTTTTTCCTTCCCTCCTCTCGCTCTTTTGCTTTATTTTTCTCTCTGCAAGTCTCTTCCCTTCCCTCCTTTTCTTCTCTTTCCCCCCCTTTCCCATTCTCTGTTCCCCTCCATCAGGAAAGTCCAGCACCTGCGTTATTTCGTAGCAGCAGCCCGATCTGTGTAACAAGCCCTGGGGCTAAGAACGTGAGGCCACTGCCCCAAAGGCCGGTTTCCGACTGAGCGCTGCAGATGCCGGGAAGGGGTTTCAGAGCCATCGTGACTGGGGCACATTAGGAAAATCACAAGCAATGTTGGCCCCTTGGTGTCCCAGTGACTGACAGTGGCCTCTCAGGCTTGCCAGCCGGATTATGCATGATGCTGGGACATGACGCTTGCCTCCCCCCACAACGCCTTGTCAGAGGAGCCTCCGCAGCCGAATCCCTTTGATGCAGAAACAGGGTCACCCAGGCACATGTCGAACAGTGCAGCTTGCAGGCGCATGATGGGTGGAGGATAATCAGGATCCGCTTGAGCTGCTGGCCGGCTCCCAATTAGGAGCATGCTGCTCGGTGACAGGTCTGATTACATTTGCTTTAATGAGCAAGGGGAGATGCGGAGGAATCCCCCTCCTAGTGTGGTGTTACAAGGGGGCTGGGGGCAAGGGGCACTGGGACAGCCCCATCCCAGCCTAGAGCAGAGGAAACTGCCACCAACCTTCCAAAGGTCCTCAGTGGTCAGGATCAATGTTCCCACTAATCTTCCCCACTCAGGAGGGAATTTTTTTCCCATCCATGTGCAGAATAAATTTGCATGTGCACTGAGGCATGTGCAAATGTGCACCACCAGCAGAAGCACACAGCCTGGCGGTGGGCACTCTGCTGATTGGCTGGGCAGCATTGGAATCTCTGCACAAGCATCCAGCTTGCAGGGAACACTGGTCCTGACCCAGCTACATCACTGGTCAGGTCTCCAGCTGTGGCGTGCCCAGACAGCTGTGAGGTGCAGCTCCCAAAGCTTAGGACACAGCTCAGCAGAACTAGCCAAGAAGCATTCCTCGGGGGAGGATTTGGTGCTGCCCAAGCTCCGCGAGGAAATCAGACGGAGGCAGCAACTGTCCGACTTCAGGCCACCATGACAGGAATGAGAGCTAAATCGATGATGGCTAGCCCAAAGAGACCTCCCTACCTGGGAAGAGAAATGAACAGAAAACTCCACGAAGCCCAGGAGATCCTGTTTCCCTGGTAAAGCACTTAGCTGCCGCAGTGATGGGTGCTCCATGAGACAGACCATAACGTGCTAGATCTGGAAGCTGCTCTGCAGTCCTTTAGGAATACTCTAAGCTGGCCTGGGATTTCTGTCTGACAATATTGGTTTAGCACGACAGAAGTAAGACTGGAAAAACAGGCAGGAGAAAAAAGAATGGCTCTCGGCAAACACTTAAGGGTTAAGGGACAATCCCAGAACTATTAGAGTCTGCCTCCTCTCTAGGCTACCCACAAAACTGGCTCCCACAAGGGCCAGGAGAAAGACAGCACACATAGAAGGACCAAGGAACTCTGGCAGGACAAACACCAGGGCCCTATCTCAAGTGAGAGGCGGTAGTTGCCAGACACACTCAGCATCTCTCTGGGATGTCTGAAGAAACTAGACCTGCCTACACCGCCAGCTGTGGTGGACGGGCATGTCCACCGTTTGTGGTTTTAAAACTCTTCTCCTCTAAAAGCTTTGTTCCCACTGCTCAAATCTGCTATGTATTTCTGAGAGTGTGTCTGTGTGTGTGTCTATCTGTCTGTCCCCCAGCTGGGGGACATGCACCCTTCCCCCGGCTGTGCCCGCTGCAGGTACAGCGGCCTTGGAGAGGCACGTCTCGCCTGGCCCCAAGCTACTGCGGTGAGAGGGGGTGGTGAGAGACATTGTCCTCTCTCCCCGGGGCAGCCTGCTGCATATTGAACCCCTCGCCCCCAGCCCCGCCCCAGAGCTGTGATTTCAATGAAGGACAAAACTTATTTGAGTTAAGGATCTGAGCAGCGCCAGGTAAATCTAGTAAACAAAACTTCGGTCTTGAAGGGGCTGTCTGATCATTGTATGCTGCCCCACACACTACGCTGCAAGGGGAGACCAGGGGGTACCTGAACTGGGCTGGACGTGCAAGATAAGAGTGGTGGATACCCAGAGTACTAAAGCCCAGGGCTGGTCGAGGAGTGGGAGAACTGCCGAATTCTATCCTAGGTCGGGAAAGGGGCAAGGCCTGTGTGACGGGGCAGTTGCCCTGCACTGGAGTGTAAAGGGTTAAACCAGCCCTGGGCGCGGGCTAAGGCTGGGAGCCAGCAGGGAGAGGGCTTGTGGCAGCCAATCAGAGCCAAGCAGGGCTGTATAAAAGAGATGGCTGGCCAAGTTGAACTCACTCTTGCTCCAGCTGTGGGGGGAGAGGGACCTAGCTGCCTGATAGCAGGTTACCTTGGACAGAGCAGTGCTGGGAGAAGGCAGGGTGTGTCAGGGGGACTCAGGCCTGAATAAACCCCAGGCTGAGGTCCAGGGACAGGGGCCTAGGGTACTAGGGCTGCAGAGGAGCAGCTAGGGCAGGAGACGACAGCAGGTCCACACCCCTTTGCCAATGATGAGTGGCCGTTTCAGTCTGCAGTTTGCCCCTGAGGCAGATGACAACTGGCAGTGGGCCACTGAGGTAAGGCAGGGACGGGGGATTGGGGTTCCTGGAAAGGACCCCAGAGTGTGGTGGCACTGCTGCGGGGCAGTATCCTGAAGGAAGGGCACTATGGCCTGGGAGGGATGCAGGTCCTGACGACTGGTGGAGAATGGACAAAAGGGTAATAACGGCACTGCCAGGAGAGGGCGCTCTGAGGCTGGACTGAACTAATTCCTGCAGTGACCAGCAGGAGGCGCTGTGGCAGTGAGTCACAAACTGCTACAGCTGGATACCTGAGGGCATGCCTTCAGAGGGAGCACAAAAGGGACCAAGGCGCAGCTAGCTCTGTAAATGAGACACATATCACAGTCAGAACGGGGAAGACACTGCCAAACCTGCTTGCCCGCAGGAACTGACAAAGCTGAGCCGAGCGGCAATCCGAGGACTCCCTCTTCCTCAACGGAACAGAACATCTGTTCTTCCCTGTCCCTTAACTTCCTCTGATTCACCTGCTGTTGTCATGTTTCTTCCCGTTTTAATCCCTTAATTAATCAAAAAGATGAGCGTGGTGTTTGCAGCCTTGTGTGAGTGGAATGCAAAGTGGTCATTATAAAAAAATCAATTTACGAGAATGTTAATTAGAAGATGGAAAAAATTCTGGGAAAGGGGGAGGAGAGGAAAGTTACTCATAACCAAAGAGACACTGTCAACATTATGTTTGGTTCAATAAATAAGGGATGGCAATTGCCAAATCCAGCTTGGAAAAGAAATGTTTGTAATAAAACAAATGAAAATGAACATTTAAACATTGCTCTGCAGTATCGGAGGCCCAAACACAGCAAGGATGAGAACCAGGAAGCGAAGCTGATTAGTAGCAGATAATGGGCAGGAATGGTGTCCCCAGCCTCTGTTTGTCAGGGGCGGGAAATGGGTGACAGGGGAGGGATCATTTGATGATCACCTGTTCTGTTCGCTCCCTGTGAGGCACCTGGCATTGGCCACTGTCGGCAGACAGGATACTGGGCTAGATGATGACCTACTATGGCCGTTCTTAAGTTTTTATACAAAAGGACCAATTTTGGGTTTTCTTCAATTAAGTGATTATTACTAATTAAGAGTAAGGACATTTTTTATTATTTGGTCATAGATCCTCAGGCCAGATGGGACCACAGTGAACATCTAGTCTGACCTCCTGATCTTTTGGTGACAGCATTGGGTGGGGACAGCTCAGCTCTGAAACAGAGTCCCTATATGACCTCAGGCAAATCACTTCATCTCTCCCTGCCTCAGTTTCCCATCTGTAAAACAGAGACAAGAATCCTTCCTTTCTCCTGCCCATTACTCGTCTTGTCTGTTTAGACGGCAAGCTCTCCGTGCCCCAGAGAGCTTATGTTGTGTGCATTTATACTGTGTTGGTAAATCTTTCGATTTTCCTGGCGACTCTCACTACAGTTAGCATTTTTTTCTTACTGCCCCAGACATAAATGACTTGGATAAGAATCTCAGCTGTCATTTAATACAAAGAAAGTTGCTCGCCCATGTTTGTGGAGAAAAAAACCCCTCAAACACATGACCCAAAATTGTACCGTAATGGCTCAGAAACCAAAGAGAACCCAAAACATTATTGACTTAAAAACATGATTATTATTTTTTTAATCCAGCTGTCCCCAAAGAGGGCCCTAGATGCACAGAAATGACTCACCAGTTCGCACCCCTGTTGGCTGGGTGCAACGTTGCTGGTCTTTTTTGGTCATTTCTGGTCCTGCAATGCCCTTGTCTCTGCCTTGTGCTGTCCCTGGGGTAGCCCTCCAGTCATGTGGCTTAAAAATTCAATCCCCTTCTAGATTATTCACCTCCAGCTGTATCTGGTCTAGTCCTAAGCTTCTTCTGGTTGGTGTCTTCCAAGTCCATTTGTCTGACTCCACTGGGGCCGGCAGCAAAGTCCTTCCAAATCAAACAGACCGTGCAAAACTGCGCTCTTCTTTGGCAGAACAGCAAGTCCCACAGCCGCGCCTTGGGTCGCTCAGTAGAATTCAGCACGACTAACAAAGCTAAACACTAGCAAGGCCTCTTCCGCCTTGCTTGGGCAGCTCTTCAGTTCCCAGCTCCTCTTTCAAGGGCCCCAACACGGGGACTGCTTCCCTCAAAGCTGGCCCTTTGCTCCCAGGGCCTGCCGCAGGACTGAGCTCCACTCCCGTGGATCGGCCGTTCGTCCACAGCCCGCTTGACTGCTCTTGTCCACTGCTGGCCCCTAATTGTTGGGCTTCCTCCTGTTTTGAGTCGTCCACCCAGCACAGGTGTGGCAGGGCCGACTCTACTCGCAGGGCCTCTAGCAGCTTGTTCTCTCCTCTGAACTGTCCTCCTCGCCTTTTATAGGGGCCAGCTATCCCTCAGGAGGCCTGGCAGGGTGCGGGCCAGACCACTCTCCCTTGAAAGGGGTGCAGCAGGAGCGAGCCTGGACTCAGAACCTTGTGATGCTCTCCCAGCGGAGCTGACAGGATCGTCGGGCCCCTGGACAATGTGGCGGGGGTCAGCTGTGTGCTCCCCAGAAGAGGTGGGGTTGTGGCAGCCAGCCCCCCAGCGCCACTCGGACACCCTTGTGCCCCCTTCCCGCCTCGCCAGCCCTGTTGGAGTGCACAGCGCGGGGCTCTGGAACATGCGGTGCTTCCATGGTGATTTTAAAGGACCTGGGATTCTGACCACTGTCATGCTAGTCGCAGCAGCAGCCGGGACCCCTGGCCCCCTTAGAATCACCGGGCCCTGGGGATTGCCCCCTTTGTCCCCACCTCTTGGCGGGCCTGCGGTCACCCATCGTCTATACAAATCCTGGAACAAGGCTAACGAGTTAAGCTTTCCCCAGACACCCTAATTCTCAGATAGCTCAGACCCTCTGGGAACTGAAGTGCCCCTAAAGCTGTGTTGTTCTGCAAAGTACATGGCTTCTGTCCTAGACCTACGAGCAGGGCTGGATTACCCAATAGGCAGACTAAGCACATGCTTAGGGCACCAGCAAAGCAGAGGCACCAAAAAAAAATGAGATTTTACGGTATAGTATTGTTTTTATTTTGAATTACATATGGGGGGGCACCATAATCTTTTCAGTGCTTAGGGCCTCTAAAGGTCTTAATCTGGCTCTGCCTAAGGGCTTTGTATAATCCATATGCTTATTAGATTTCCCCTGAATATTGGAAGTCAGTTTTGAAACCCCACCAACACCGACTACCTGAGTGACAGACACGAAGCTGTTAAGGAAACATTTATTTGAAGCTCTTCAAACTAACTCCAGCTTCTCCCTCAACAACAGCATTATCCCTTGGGCCTGAGTTAGCTAATATTCAAAGGGTTGTTTCCCTCAGGAGGAGAAATCAATTATATGAGTCAGGTACAGTCTTGATGCAATCGTGTTTATGTACCAAAAATGCACGCTAAGTCCTGTTTCCCTGAAAAGAGTCGAAACAAACAGCAGCAGGAAGTTTCCAAGCTCAGAAATCCCCAAGTCTGCCATGCCAATGAGCTGTGTGCCCAATAATATCTGTCTCTGCTTCCTTTCCACGGTGTCGCCTGGCTTTCTGCGCACAATATAAGCAGACTGCAAACCAATATTATAGCGCCTGTGTTGGCAACCAGGGAAACCTCTCAGTCCACACAGCTTAGGTCTAACCTGCCTGGCTGCCTTTTACCCTATGTGGTCACCCCCTCTTTGGCTAAATAAAAGGGCTTCGGGTTAGCCTCAAAAAGAATGCTTGACAAACCCATTGGCTTGAATGGGTCTGGGATTGTCTTCGGGTCTAAGCTTTGTCTACACTGGCATGTTTTGCCACCAACAACTACCTTTTTTGACAAAACCGTGAGAGCATACACACTACAATGCAACTTTTGTTGGGGGAAAACACCCAGTTGTGGTGACAAAAAACTTCCACTCCTGCAAGAGAATTTTGTCTTTTCCCCTCACTTTATTGTTGACAAAGAGCTAGTGTGGACTCTGCTGTTTGTTTTGTCGAGAGAACTGGCTTCTGCCAGTATCCCACAATGCCTGGCCTGGTGGCTGTGCTCAGTGTTCTGTGATCTCTGCTGCCCTGCAGGCATACGCCCCTCCCTTTTCAAAGCTCTGGGAAGTATCTGACAGCTGAGTGAGCTGCTCCATTTGGGGAACAAACGAAAAGAGCAAATCACTGGAATGCTCCTGTTCTGCCCTGTTAGGAACACAGCGGCCGGCAGGCAGGCTGCTGCTGCAGGGGGAGGGCTGTAGATGGCTGTGCTGCTGTGACATTCCTCAGCACAGAGAGCTTCATGATGCGGAGCAGCTAAAGAGGCTGTGGGAGAACTCAGAGAGAATCCCAAGACGCACAGGGATCAGCGTGGCCTTCCCATCACACTGCACTGGGGGGGTTGCTTACCCACAATGCTTTGCTCTATCTGTCGACAGGGGAGCTAGCAACATGGCCATGAAATGTCGACAACGGGAGGCAGAAAAAACAGTCTGGCCGGTTTTCACTTTTGCCTGTCTACAGCACTTTTGTCGCCAAAGCTTCCCTGTGTAGACATGGCCTAAGATCGCTCCGATGGCAGGTGGTAGCTCCTCCCAGCACAGCATGTTACAGGATCCATTCCAAGGGGGTTATCTCCCGATCCTCTTTTGCTCTGGCTAAGCAGAGGGAAGGGAGAAACGTTCCTCTGGATGGGAGCACTGAGGTCTGGCCCCATTGCAAGACACTTAAGGTGCCTCTTATGTTTCTCTCAGTAGGGATGTGAAGAAACAATTGAAGGCAGTGGTGGGCTAGCTGCGGCCTGCGGGCTGCATGCGACCCATCAGGGTTCCCTATATGGCCCGTGAGACATTTTGTTGACCGTTGCCCACACGCAGGGTTGCCAGATTATGTTGGTTTCCGTTTGTGTCATTTTTCCCCCCTTCCTACTCTACTAAAGTGACGCACATGTACAGCAAGGGCACGTGAAGTGAGGTGCGTGCTGATTGGCTGTGAGAGCCGTGTGCTCCCTCTGCAGCCAATCAAAGCGCTGCTACCGTTCAACTGGCACCCCCCGCAAATTCCAGGTACACAAGCGCAGTGAGCAAAACTACCCTGTCCTAGGAGACTGTCTTGGTTATGACAACCTTGCAGCCCACTGAGAAGAAGGAAGGTCATTCATGCGGCCTGCTCACTAGCCTCGGTTGCCCATCGCTGGTTTGAGGTGTTGCTTTGAATATCCATCCGCTTTCCCATCTTGCTCTGAGACCAGCTCCTTACATAAGCCTTGCTAAATAAGATGGTCCTTTCCGTCGTTCTCTCCTCCGTCCCTGGGGTGGTGGAGTTACAGACCATGCTGGCCCTCTGCTTGCAAACCAAGGACATAAGTGATCAAAGTGAGCCCAGGTGGCTTCTCTCAGCTGTTGCTGGCTGGGTCCCACGTTTCATTTCCATGAGGGTTGCCAGGCTTGGATGGGCCCGGCATGGCGCAGCCTAAACTACAGTTGACTTGACCATGCAGGACAGCCAATTTCCAGTGGCAGGCACGTGGCACGTGTAAATCTCAGGGCATTTACACTTGACAGAGCTTCAAACAGGTGAAGCAACGAGGACTTGGAGTGGCTTTGAGCCAGACGGCGAAGGTGGTGGCACCAGTGGAGTAAGCTGGCTGATCGGGGCCCGTCATCCCCCATAATCCGTTCCAGCTCTGGGGAGCCTTTCCAACCACATAAGCAAATAGCAATCCCCGCTTGCCAGAGCGAGCCTTTCGCGGGTTCTCCCTCGCCTCAGCGCTGGGGAGGCAGGAGATGTGAGATTAATTCCACGGCGCCGGAGGCCTCAAGCGTGTACATGGGTTTCTCCTTTTCTCAGTTAGAAACTTCCCCGGGAGGATTCTCCGCCATCAATCATTCAGCGTGCGGTCCGTCGGGAAACGAATGCTGGGTAACGTCAGCCCATTCTGCCTTCATCTGGGATTCCCTTTCATCCTCCCCGTCCTAGCGATGCACGTGCTCCATCGGCAGGAACCCTGGCGCTAATCAGGGGAGCTACCCCGTGGGTCCGATTCCCACCCCCACTCCCCAGCCGTGGGGTGATTACATTCAAGAATCAGGAAGGCTCTTCCTCATCAGAGTCCCTTGCCCACCCTGCACCTACCAGCCCCCCTTCCGCTCTCCCTGGCTTCCTTTCTTCTGTCTTCCAGACTTTTGAATTATGACTTTAACTAGCATAAATTTTTGATGAACAAGCTATTAAATATTTGTGGCTGTTGCATGTGCTTTCAATTATTCAGCGTGAATATGCAAGCGAGGCAAATGCAGCCTGCACTCCGAGCCTTGGAGTACAGCCTGGCTCCTAGGGGGCTCTCCCTGCTCTTGGGAGGATGACTCAGCAGCTGGGTGGCCCTGGTGATAAAGGCATGGATGACCTAGGAGGCCGGTTATCTCCTGTCCCTACGCGCGCACACACACACACACACACACGCACGCACACGCTTGCACGTGCTTGCACACCTCCCACATGCTTGCACACTCACATACTTGCACACGCGTGTGCACGCACGCACACGCTTGCGCGCGTGCACACACAGACACGCTTGCGCACACGCACACCCACCCACCCACACACATACACACACATGCAACCTGGCCGGAGCAGTCACTACACATTCAGCACACAGAATCCTGCACCGCGCACACACAGCCGCAGAACATCCAGTCCTACCCCTACACTTTTTTTCTCTCTCACACACACACACACACACACCAGTGCCCTCCCACTGACCACACTGACACCTGCTCAATGCACAATCAATACAGACACAAGCACGCTGTAGACACATACCTGGACATTTTGCCGGGCCCTCTCCAAGTACATCCTCACCAGCGAGGACGTGCTTCTTACACAAGATTCCACTGTACAAGCCATGACACCACCTACACACACCCTGCAGAGACCGCACGCGCAGCACCTTTCCAGCCGCCGCCCAGGCCTCGTTGCACTACACAGGCAAAGCTGTTTACCACACACAATACTGGTCTTCCCCACATTTGTCTGTGAACCCAAAGAAACACCCCTCGCACTCAACTCTGTCATCCTCAGAGACCCCTACGCAATCCTGCTGCATCGATTCATCGTCACCCCACAAAAACCACAGCCCTCTTCTTATCGCACGTGCACATCTGCAAATGCACCCAGCCCTCCTGCGCGTCGGCAATATACACTCGCGCGAATGCACGGGGACACATCCCGGTGCAGAAATAGGCACTAAAACACCCTCGGCCACACGCCCGCATGGGGTGAACACACAAACACCATCGTCCCCAAACCATGGGTACTGCTGTTTGCAAGAACAAACGTTTTTGAGCCACCTGCCTGTATGTATATTCATGTGACGTACACGCGTGCCCCGTGTGATCCATGTGACTACACCAGTGACTGCTTAGTAAGGAAACAATTGTCGGACCACTTAGAGGGGGCAGCCACAATGGAATTGCTATAGAACGGGGGGGGAAACCTAAGTCCCGGGGCTGCATGCGGCCCCCGGCTTGCCTGGATCTGGCCCCCGAGGCTTAGGGCTCCCCCTCCCCAGCATTGGGGAGCCCGCACTGGCGCTCCAGCCTCCCCCCACAGGTCTGGAGCACACATAATCTACTAGCCTGGGCCCCCCTGGACCCTGGTGTGTGAGGGGAACATGGGGAGTGTCTTTCTGCTTCTCAGTCGGAGCCACGTCAGTGAAGGTTTTGGGGTTGGCTTTATTTTGTTGTTTCTTTTTTGTTTGCTTTTTGGGGTTTTGCTTTTCACTTGTGTGCGGCCCCCAACGGACTTTTCTGTGGGTCAGCGGCCCCCGACCCAAGCAAGGTTCCCCGCCCCTGCTGTAGAAGCCTGGGCCCGAATACAGCTATCGCGGCTGACTTGCTGTCAGTGATGTCCCAGCTGTGACAAGACTGCTCAATAACACCCACCTGGTGTTTCCCCGGACAATCCAACGGGGATGCAGCACTAACAAGATACGTTCCAGCCGGGGCATTTCTGGAAAACTGTAACCCTCTCCAGGGGACTGTAGTCCAGTGCCTTAGGTCTCCTGCCTCCAAGCACCACCCAAAGGTGGCTACAGCTATTTGCAAAGCCTGTCACATCTCATAACTCACTGATGCGGGGTTGCAAAGAGGGCTCACGGCAGACTTTGCTCGCTGGAGGCCCCTGAAGGCTGGGCCGAGGGCCGGTCTGGAATTCTTCAGCGTCGCAAGACCAGGTCACGCCAACAAGGGTAAGACAAGGCAGTGAGATCACGAGGCGCTAAGCTGGGAGGAAGAGATATTGATAGCAACTGCCTACAGTGAGAGAAAAAGCAGGCCATTTGGTTTGGCTCGTTTTCAATGGAATACATTGATATGCGGCTTATGAGTGAATGAATGATGAGATGTTTTAACTCCATTGTTATAGATTGTCCTAGAGGCCAATAGTTTGCACGTATAGCCATCTGCAAGGCATGCTGGTTGTGTCTGTAACATGCTTATACCATTGATGAGGCTGCATACTGTGCTTTGCATACTTTCCTCCACCCCAGAATCAGCTGCATTTCCGTGTTGTTGATACCAAGTTTGTAAAAAGCGTTGTTACCCTGGGGGTTGGTACTGGCCTGTAATGCCTTTCTCCTCTAGGTTTAAATCCAAGCTAGGTTGGTTTGGGACTGAAAATGCCTCCCCTCTGGGGTCTGCCTTGCAGCCAATGAAATGAGTTTGGAGCTGGGTCTCTTAACTGCATCACTCAAGAGGCCATTGATCCACATCACAAGATCCATCCCCCTTGGAAGCACAGCAGGGGAGTGATGGTTGCATGGGGCATGGAGGCCGAATTCCCCTCTCAGCGTTAGAAGGGAGGGAGTGAGACACGCTGGAAGGGGATGCGGGAAAGCCCAGAGAAGCTTGCCCTGAACTGTCCTTGCTGTTCCTATTCAGGAGGCAAGGCGGGGGTGCCTCAGTGCATGAGGCGGTCGATCCAGCACTAAGCTCCCACAGAAATCATTCCCAATAGCTTTTCCCATCCCCGGCACCTCCCAAGGGGCATTTGTCCCCTGCGCTGACTGCAAACCCTCCATCTGATTTCCCCAGATTTTGCTGCTGCGGTGGCTTTCTGCAGCAATTTGCAGGTGCGGGGCAATGTTCCCCCTAATTTTTTTCCATCTATGTGCAGAATAATTTTTTATGTGCACTAAGACATGTGCAGAGGTGCACCACCAATAGAAATGCCTGCTGCTGGCTGTGAGCACTCTGCTAATCAGCTGGAAGGCATTTGAATCTCTAATGGGTGCTCATTTTACAGGGAACATTGGTGCTGGGAGGTTTGCCTCTCCTGACTTATTCCCTTCTCCCTCAAGCGTTAATTTCAAGAGTTGTTCCCAAAGGCCGAGGTTTCAGTCCCTGCGGCAGGGCCCAGCAGGGGCCTGTGTGTTTTTAAATGATGCTTGGGGGGAATATGGTAAGTAAGAATGGCGGCAGTTCTGGGAGCCAGCTTACTCTTTTTGTATGTTCCTAATGTCTGGCCCGCACGCAGCGAGATGAACTCAGACTAGAAATAAAGCACAACGAATAATTAATCACTGGAGCGACCTAGGGCAGTGACGGGCTTTCCATCACTTAAGGTCTTAAAATCCACACGGGCTGTCTTTCCAACTCACCATAAGTTACAGGCTTGGTGCAGGAATGACCATGAGGTGGGTCTGTGTTCTTCTGGCCTCTGTTAGGCAGGAGGTCCGGCTAGTTGATCATTATGGTCCCCTCTTGGCCTTGAAATCTATCAAGCTGTGAATCACTGTCTGAATATTTTCCCCCGGAAAGCCATGCTATGTTTTCCTAAAATAAATGATTCAAGGAATGTTCATGATTCATTACTCATAAACGACATAACAATCACAAACTAATCCACACAACCCAAGGTGTGCGAGAGACCCACTGGGTTCTCCTGTGGCCCCTACCTGTTCTGCCCCCTTGGCTGGTTAATCACAGCCTCTCACATTGACTCCCTGGGAATGCGATTGACAAGACCCCTTGTCTTTGGCCCACTCAAAGTTTTGATCGCCCTCCAACAGCAACAGCAGTTTTAAGTACAGCACTTCCTTCCAGTGGCAACCGCCTGTCCCAGGGTGTGACGGACAAGCCTTCACAGGACGCTGGGCGTGTCTGGGTTTAGAGGGTGAAGATGTGTGTGGAACTCATTGCCACTAGATACCAATGAGGCTAAGCACGTTCAGGATCCAAATATGAGGCTGGTTTATGGGGAAACGTAGCACGTTCCAAGCAAGGACCGGTTTCCAAGGGGGGAAGGAGGCATTCTAACCACTCCTGGACACAGGACTCAGACAGAATCCTTGACTAACGCCACCTTCCCCTAACAAACAATTGATCCCTGCTCTTCCCTTATGGGCTTCCAATGCTGATCACTGCTCTGATGCTACAGGGCTCTTAAAGGCACCTGAGCAGTAGGGTCTAACCAGCGACGCTGTTCGCTGGCTGGAGAGTTTGAACATCCAACTTTGATGAAGAAATACAGGATTGAACACGACATTCAAAAGAAGAAGAAGCAGCAGGGATGTAACTGATTAACCCATGGCCCAGCCAAGATGGAGCAGCCTTCCACCTGCCGGATGCCCGCTAAGCGGTTCACTGGTTAAACGTAGGGTTTAACCCAGTGTTTCTTAAACTTTTTAAGATTGAGGAACACCAAACAATAAATTTTTTTTATGAGGAACACCAAAGACTTTTTGTTGAGCAAAAAAAAAAAAGAGAGAGAGACCGGGAAGTTATTGAGCAAAGAAAAAGAAAAATAGGGTTGGGGAGAAAGTTATTGAGGGGGAAATAACCGGCGCCTGTCCTTGTAAGGGTGGCCATTTTGAACTCTTGTTCTCCGCGGCACACCTCCAACTACCTCGCGGCACACCGGTGTGCACGAAACACAGTTTAAGAAACACTGGCTTACCCGGTTAACTAGTTACATGGGATCTTAGCGCTGCTTGGACCTGCCTCTCCGAAGGGTTCACAGCTGGATCATGAGGGAAAGGGACGGAATTAGATGAAAGAAAGTTGAACTGAGCCAGTCTTGGCAGGTGCAGGCCTCGTCCTAAGCAGGCTCCTGCTCCACCTGGCCTTGCCCCCTTCCCTTTATCAATCCCCCCTTGGTTCGGGGCCTGGGGCTGACAGACGACAGCCCCTTGTCGTTAAGCCACACCAGGTAAAGAAGCAGATGGTGGGAAGAGAAGCAAAGCGCTTATGAAGCCAGAGCTGCCTCGGCCCGGGTAGGGTGCGGCTGGAGAAAGACGTTTCTCTGTGAGCGGCGGAGCCACCCACGGATCTCTCCAGGTGGGGAAGGGGGAGCTCTCTCCTTGGGCTCTGTGGTGATGGTGCTCAGAACAGGAGCCCTTGGGGGAGGCCGGGCCTTCCAAGGTCTCCGCCTGCCTGTCTCTCCAGCTTCGTTATCCCTGCCGCGGCCATGATTGCTCAGCGGCGGATTTGAAGCAGGAGCCCGGGACCTGGCCCCTCCCTTGGATCGGAGCCTTGCAGATGGAGCATCATGGCCGCTGACCATGGCAAAGCCTCCGGGGTGGAGCCCGCAGCTGGGGACAGGCCGCTTGGCTTCCCTCCCTGGTGTAAAGCCGCCTGGCCTGCATCTACGACGCATGCTCGGGGGATTGTCCGGCTGTGTACGCCCTCAGCCTTGCCTCGGTGTCTGGAATCCCCTTCCTCTACTGCTCCATGGTTCAGCTGAGCCCAGCCGACCTCTGGGGAGATCCGCCCGCCCACCCCCCACGCCCGTGGGAAGGCAGAAAGGCCCTGTCCTGGAGGTCTGAGCGAATGAGCCCTTTGGGGAGAAGCGGGAAGCCAACAGGGGTTAGTCGTTCGGCACAGAGGGCCTGATGCCATGGCACTCACCCCTCTTGCTCCCCGGAATCAGAGTGTGATCTGCTCACCCCCTGTCATTAGATAAGGGGCCTCTTCCTCGGATAAGGAGCTCAGTGCCTCAGCTTTCCATTGGCTTCACTGAGCTTTGGCTTGGGCCCTTAGCATGTACTGTCTGTGCAAAGGGTTGGTCACATGTGTCCCTGGGGTAAAATCTGACCGTGGGGTTGCATTGCACAGTCCCTGGAAGCTCTGCCAGCCATGAGAGAGCCACTACCCTGCTGTGTAGGAGTAGACACTAGGGAAGTTAAATATCGGTTAATTGAATAGTCGATTAACCTTGTGAATTCTTATTGGTTACTCTACTATTCTATAGTCCCTGGGGGTGGGGCCGGCAGCCAGTGCACTCCGGCCTCACCCCCGAGGAGCTTCCTGCCACTCCGCACTGCTGCCTCTGTATCAGAGGGAGCAGCACAGTGCCAGGCGGGAGCTGGTCCGCAAGGGGAGCCAGTTTAAAAACCAGCTCCCCTCGTGGACCTGCTGGCTGTCGCGTGGGATGGCAGCAGCCCCTGTCTGGGGAAGAGGGTCTGAGCTCCCGGACCCAGTGCGAGCCAGACCTGAGCCGGGCTGCCTGGCTCCTAATACTCCTAACAATCCCAGGGTCTGCTAACTTAAGTTCTACTAACCCTGGGTTTACACTGCAATGTATTAAGACCCCCAGTGGGGGTGGGTGCCAGACCCAGGGCGAGCCAGGACTGAGCTGGGCTGCTGGACCAGCCTGCTAAAAAATGTACTAGCAAGGAGGGAAGGGGGGAGGGAGGGATGCATGTCGTCTATAGCATTAACCGATACGCGTTTGCTTATTGGTTAATCGGTTAATCAACTACACTATTTACATCCCTAGTGTATGCAACTTTCCAAGGCCACAGCCCCGCTGGCCTTGGTTTTTCTTTGCACCCGCCAAACCAACGGGAAGTGCAGCTGCCAGGGCATGCCCCTCGGGCTCCCAGACTGGCATGTGGCCGGGCGCCCGCTGCAGAGAAAGGGAAGTGCCCCCTTTTCCCTAGACACCTCCCTCCTGCGGATATGCCTCCATGCGGGCCTTTCTCAGCCTAGGGACCATTCTGGCAGCCGCTGAATGCTAGGTGTCCCCAGCACCAGGAAGAGAGGCCAGGTGGGTGGGTCCAGAGAGCCACTTCTGACAAGAGAGGGGCACACGGCTATAGCAAGCCAGGGAGGAAAGAGGAAGCTCACCCCCCAAAGGATAAGCCCAGCCGTTCTGTTTTTATTTGCTTACGTTTTAATAGCCCAGCCCGGTGTTTATCCAGCCATAGCAGGGGTTAACAGCTGGTATTTGCTCTGCTTGTTGGCTTTAGTGAATTTCATTGTGCACAATGTAAATAACCGGGTTGTTATCCTCCGGGCAGGCCCAAACCCTCCCTTAGCGGGATCTCAGCCTTCTCCCATCAGCTGCCAGCCCAGCTGAATGGAGCACGGTTTGTCGCCTGCCGTCAGCTCCCGCGCAAAGAGCGAACTGGGTCGGGAGGGTGATTTTATTTTTACGGACCCGGCCGGGCATCCGCCACCAGCTTGGAATCATACTATTGAGCGCTTCCCCCATGCAAAGTGCTCTCCAGACATAATTAATCAATCCCTATCCCGAGATGGGTCCGGAAGCCCCGTGACAGGGAGATAAAGAGGCTGGCGTGGGGCCATAGGAACTGACAGGGACTTCCAGAGATTCTGGCATGCAGGCCGCTGCATTGTAAACCTCAGCATTAGCCACACTGCAATCAAGTCTTCACAGAGGCCAGGAGGCAACTGAGGCCGAACAGAGAGCATGGCCTAGAGGCTAGGGCCTCGGGTAGGATGCAGACGGCAAAAGGTTCTGTCCCTTGATCATGTTGCCTGCTCTGTGACTCAGTTTCCCTGCCATCCTGTGGTGCCAGGGACGCTGCCCCCACCCTTGCAACGTGCTTGGAAATGGCGGGTAGGAGCAAAACGTGCGTAACATGAAGGAGCCCGTTTCCCTCTGGCAACTCCTGGTTGGACTGACCCAGCTGACATAAAAGCAAGACAAAACCACCGCTGCCCCACGAGGACCACAGCAAAGAGCCGTTCGGCCTCTCCAATAGCCGTGGAAAGTTTCCCGAGGCGTCGGAATGGCTTGTCATTAAGCGTGACTTCTGAGAAATGACTCTGCTCTGCCAGCTATTAGAGACCTCGCCGGCCTTCATCGCTGCCGTCGCGGTGGCTGCTCTTCCTCCCAGCCCCTGCTCTGGGGTTGGCAGACAAACCCAACCACAAAGAAAGAGGTTTCCAGGGCACCCAGCGACAAGAGTGGGTGCGGGTGTGGAGCTCAAGAGCGCGCACCACATCACGTCTGGCTTCTCCTTTCCCTGCCACTCTCCCCCCCGATCCCCATAGTAACCATGCCTCCCCCAGCCTCGGTTCTGGGAAAAGGAAAAAGAAAATCCCCCAGAAGCTGGTAAATGATCGTCACGTTGTACTCACCGCACCAGCGCTATACAAGCAGCAGGCTGCGCAGTTTCTCCACACGGTGTCGTGCAGCTTTCTCTGGGCTGGGAGGAGAGCCCACCACACTGGACAGAGAGCAGATTTGAGCCTGGATGTATATAGTCACCCATGTATCAGCCCAAGGCAGTGTTGTCTACTGGTCAGAGCAACGTGACTCGGGAGTCCTGGGTTCTAGTCCTGCTCCAGGGAGGAGAATGGGGTCCAGTGGATTAGAGCAGTGGGAAATGGGAGTTAGAATGTCTCCGTTCCTGAGGGAAGCCCTCAGATCCATTTCCTTCTGTCTGACAATATCCTGGGGAAGGTGCAAGAAACCCTGCAGTGGTGGGTTAATGCACCACAAAAGGAGATTTTTATGGCTGACAATTTACATTACAGCAGTACTATGACATTGCCCAGGTACAGGTGGGTCCCCTTAGTTCTCCAACCTGGCGTGCTTTTTACCCAGCTTTGCTGTGAGAGTTACCACCCCTGGTTTGCTCACCCAGCATGTAAATTACTCCCAGTCATATTGTAAGCCCTGGTCTACGCTAGGGCTTTATTTCGAAATAACCCCCCTTAGGTCGAATTAATGAGCGGAGCGTCCACACGACCTTAATTCGAAATCTGTACCCCTGCTTCCCACAAGGAAAAACGCTTATTTCAAAATAGCAGTAGTGTGGATGCTCCGGTGCCGCTGTTTTGAAATAACAACTCCCCAGAGTCATTCAGACTAATTACTCCACACTGCCTCCTGGAGCTCTAAGTCGAGGTAGTGTGTCCACATTAACGGAACCTGCCTGGACTCATTTCGATGCTTCCCTGTAATGAGGACACGCTATTTCGTATTTGTTAAATCGAGAGTTATTAAGTCGAATTTAGTAATTTTTAAATAGTTTTCTAATGTAGACATGGCCTAAAAGTGCTATGGCCAGCCACCCTTCAACTGCATTGCAGAACAACACCAGCAAATCCCCAGTCCCAGAATTTGCCCTAGAAATGTACATCTTGTACTGCCCAGCTCACTCCTGGACCACACAAGCTCATACAAAGCCCATCGCCTCGTTAATGAAAAACTATATGCACAAACCCTCTTATCCCAAGTGCAGCTTTCCAAACACTTCAGTCCAAACACACTCGTCTAGATAAAACAATAAAATAAGTTTATTAACTAAAGGAAGATAGATTTGAAGTGACTACAATTAATGAGGCATAAAAGTCAGAAATGGTTATAAGTAAATTTAAAAGTATAGCGCAACTAATATCTAAATTTACAAGATAAGAGAATTCAAAGAAAAGATCTCTCTAACCACGTGTTCCAGCAATTTTACTGGCTGATTTCTTTTGGTCAAGATCTCCCCTGCAGTCCAAAGCCCTTTCCTTTGTTCTTCAAGTGTTGTGGATACTATGGGTAGTGAGAAAAGGACAAATACTTTATGGTACCAGCAATCACTTCATACGGTTCTTTCTCTTCTTTGAGAATCATCTCCAGATGAGGTTCATGGAAAAATAAAGTATATGTGAACAGTAACCTTCCCCCAACTGTTTCTTTTGTCAAAATGTAGGGTTTTACCCATGTTCTCTTTCCTACCAAAGGATGACCATTTAACCAAGTGATGGTCCCTTTGATTTTGTTGACATCTGTCTGATTTTGTTGACATCTGGCTGAGGTGCCACCTTTTGTCTCTGGGGATCTGGTCTGTGACTCTTCCTTAGACTCAAAACATGACTTCAGTAATAGCATACATTGGCATCCTTTGACTTTATTTACAATGCTGTCACACATATTTTACCAGGACATTAATGATCAGTAAATTATGAGTTTTCAAACAATACCTCACCAATTTCTCACGTTGTGTGAAATTTATCATAGTCTTATAAAACGGGTCGACATAGGAATACAGACTGTAACAAGTACCCAGACACCCCAACTGTCTGAGTGTGCTATGCACTGCTAAGACATAACATGATAAGCAATGCCTGCCTGAAGAAGCTTGCAATCTACGGGTATGCCGGTATTAGAGGCAGAGCTAGCTTTGATCTTTGCTTGAGTTTGTACTGAGGGACGTGGGCAGGCAGGGCTTACCCATGGCACGCTTGTTACTCAAGCTAGCTCACGTATGTCTACACACACACACACATCCCGCTTGTAGTGTAGATGTACCCTGTTAGACAAGGCTGATAGGAGACATGGTGGGGTAGTGACTTGCCCAACGCCATACAGGCGGTAAGTGGCAAAGCTGGGACTAGCACCCACATCCAGGCTAGTGCCCTAACCATTGAGCCTCTCTGCTTACCTCCCAAAACACACCTATCAACACCAACTCCCACAGCAGCAGCTGAAAAGAATCTGCTGCATGTGCAATTCCTCCTCCAAGGTGGGTGGACGAGAAGCCAGTTTGGCCATTGTGTGTGTAAGATGTAATGGGTTTGGCATGATTAAAATCCCCATTTCTGCCCCTTTCCCCCCCACAATCCCACACACTTATGCAAATCTTCCCATTACTTCTCAGATATCAAACATTTATGATTCCCTACATTAGGAGGGTTTTTTTTTAATGTCTTCCACGACAGCTCCCTCAGCTCTGCCAAGGCGCGTCACATGAGGAACCGTTTCATTTTAATATAACCAGTGAGCAGAGAGGCTGTGAGGAATAATTTAGGTTTTGCTCAGGGAATGTAATGCTTTTTTAATTGCAGTCAACTGCAGCTTCTTAGCAATGTATTATTGATAGACATTAGTCAAATAAAAGTCACTTTCTTTTCCTTGTGTACTCGATCGGTGACATTTATATTTTTTATCATGTTTGTGCTCTCTCTTTATTTCTCTCTTCCCATTCTCTTTGCAGGAGGGGGGGAGTTCCCCCTCTCTTCTTGTTCTTTCATGTCCTGTCTTCCCCTTTTCTCCCTCTCGCTTGATCTCCCTTCCACTCATTGGTTCCCACTTGGGTTTTCTCCATGATCTCACCCGTTTATGTAGCTAACTTCTCTTCTCTTCTCTTCTCTTCTCTTCTCTCGTCTCTTCTCTTCTTTCTCCCTGCCATTTTGTTTCTCTCTTCCTATCTACTGCCTGGTTTCCTGGCCAGACCTCTCCCTCACATGACCTGACATTCCCCTGGTAGATTCCAGGAGAGCCGTACTGCCCTGGGCTACATCCATACTACAGGGTTTTTGTTCAAGAAGCTTTTTGCGGAAGAGATCTTCTGCAAAAACTTCTTGCACAAGAGCGTGTCCACACTACAAAAGCACATCGCAAAAGTATGGACGCTCTCTTGAGAGAAAGCTCTGATGGCTATTTACAGAATATCCACCAGAGCACCTGTGCTTTTTTCGATTGGCTCTTTTTCCTCAAAAACCCCTTGTTGCCCGTCCACACACATCTTTTTGCGCAAGAACTCTTGCGCAAAAAGGAGTTATTGCTCGTAGAAAGAGGAATACCTACACAGCAAAAACCCCTCTGTTCTTTTGATTTACTGTAAATTGACTTGTGCAAAAACGCGCTTCAGGTGTGAATGTTCTGCAGGTTTTTGTGCAAAAACGCTTCTCGTGTGCATGCAAGAGGGGAGCAGGCAGTGTTCTGTGCAAGGAAAGAGGAGATTGGGACTAATTCTTTGATGCTGCAGCTCATGGAAAAGGTGTATGATGTGTTTCTCCATGCTAGACACCGATGGATCTCACTAGAGGCGGCCTATGGGTCATGCCCTCAGCAGGTGGGAAGTAGTCTAGCTCCCCCAGCTGAGAAATTGGCCCTGGGTCTGTAAGACAAAAATCTGGGCTCTTGGGAATTAACGTAAGGAGCATAAGAACGACCACACTGGGTCAGACCAGAGGTCCATCTAGCCCAGTGTCCTGTCTGCCGACAGTGGCCAATGCCAAGTGCCCCAGAGGGTATGAACAGAACAGGGAATCATCAAGTGATCCCTTCCCTCTCACCCATTCCAGCTTCTGACAACAGAGGCTAGGGACACCATTCCTGCCCATCCTGGCCATTGATGGACCTAACCTCCATGACTTTATCTAGCTCTTTTTGAATCCTGTTAAAGTCCTGGTCTTCACAACATCCTCTGGCAAGGTGTTCCACAGATTAACTGTGCATCATGTGAAGAAATACAGGCTGAGCCTTGCTAGTCTGGCAACCTCAGGACTTGGCTGAGCTGCCAGGAAGAGATCCAGGCCAGAAGAGGGAATGAGCTCTGTCATGGGAATGAGCTTTGATGCTGCTTTGAAGACAAAATTGTTCCTGTCCTTCGTCCTCCGGCCATTCCTGACCCTCTGGGGATGAGGGATGGTCCTGAATTAAACTGCTGGTGTCACACCCTCTCCCATGCCTTATGAGAATTGCTTATGAATATGAATGTACATAACTCAAAGACACTTTATGCAAAACAGGTCATGTAACATATCAATGTTAAGGTTACATTCTGCAAAATGTGTATATCATATTCTTGTGCATGTACCATTCTTGTATGTGCAGTTAGAAATAGGAAGTGTAAATCTGGTTATAGTTCTAAATGTGCTAATGGGGACGATTAGTGATACTTTAGGAACTTAATGACTCAATACTCAAACCAACAACCCAAGAATGATTGTGTTTGTCCTATAAGACCAAACTGCGGTTAGTCCTAGAAAGACATGTGACCATGCCACCTGGTACAGGAATCCATTTTGAACCTGGTATATTTCCATGAGATTGGGGGTGAACAAAAGGTTCCTGCCTTGGAGGAAAGTTTGTATAAGCAATGGGAAGCCATCAGTCCCTTTTCTTCAGCTGGCCTTTGAAACTGCTAGGCCCACCCTATGAGGATACAAAGAACTTTGAAGAAGCTGTAGACCCCAGCCAGAGGTCAACCCGTCACAGCTGGATTTAAACACATATGAACAGCGGGGACGTCCTGGCACAGATTCTGCTCTTCTTCTGACCTCAGCAGCAATCTCTTCAGTTTGTCGGCTTTCTCCTGTCTCCAGCTGATAGGGCAGGCAATGGAGGTGGAGGCAGGAGCAGGAGGAGAGAAAGGAGAATGCAGCGGTTAATCTCCCATGAAGGACATAAGATTAACCATACCAGATGGGGCCAATGGCCCGTCAAGACACCTGCTTTGATGGACTTTTTTGGCCTGGGTGTTTGCCTAGAAAGCACAGTTGCGGACATGTAATACATTTCCAGACATGGCAGTGCAGGAACTCTTTAAGGGTGCATCTACACAGCACCCAAAACTCGAAATAAGATATGCAATTTGAGCTACGCAAATTGCATCTCTTATTTCAATTCTATTTCGAAATAACGCACTATTTCGAGACATCCCATAACCCTCATGGAACGATGGTTACAGGGATGCCGAAATAGCACATCCATTATTTGGAAAAATATTTCGAACTAACAGGCGGCTTGTTAAGATGTGGGGTCGCTATTTCGGGATACCTCCAGTATCCCGAAATAGCAGTGCAGTGTAGACATACCCTAACTGATTAGAGGCTTCCAGATCTGGATGAGGGAGTTGTAGGCAACAGCTTCCCTCTCTTTTTCCCGATTTAAGTGAAAAATACATTTCCAATGGATAAGGCACTGGACTGTGTTCACTAATACATGCTGGTTAGCCTATAAATGAATAGCATATTAATGATATATATTAGCCACACCATATATACATGTTAGCATGCATTAAGCGCAGTAACATTAAACACAAATGGTGATATATCTTAAACTGGCCTATCCCATAATCCTGTTCACTTATGCTAAGTATCCCATAACTCCTTGCATTTGCGAAAGTAAGGATTTGGCAGAAGCAGACAAGAAACTTGTCCTAATCAAGAGATAGTCATTCTATGTCTTAGTACAAGCTCGCGCATACTGGGATGCAAGTAGCCAGAACGCAGCTAAGGAAGGAACGGAACAGGAGGATAGGGAACTGGGACAAACGGACGGGTTGGCTTTTAGTGACACGTAAAGAGAGGGGTAACGTGTGAAATCATGTCAGTAACACCAGCTGAACTGTGTAGGCCGGAGAGCACAGCTTCTGCTCAAGGTAACGGGAACATCTCTGCATGGGACTGCTCTTTGGAGATGAGCGTTGCATGGAATCTTTCTTCTCTACCATATGGATGCACCTAACTGGCATTAGTTAGTTGGGCTTTCGGGTATATTTCATTACAAATAATGAACCAAGGCATAGGCAAGCAACTGACCGTACTTTGAATCAAGCCCTGGAAGAGAGGAGACCGGGGTTATATTCCCAGCTCCTATACTGACAGCTTCCTGCATCACCTTTGACAAGTCTCTTCCTCTCTCTGATCTTGTTTCCCCTCAACCCTTCCAGCTACCTTGCCCGTGACATTGTAAATTCATTGGGGCAGGAGCAGTCCCCTTACTATGTATGTGTACAGCACCCAGTACAAGGTCTCAGCTGTGAAGGGAAATTGCTCATTGGAGACATAATGTAGGCCTCTCTAATAACACTCAGTGAAAGTTTTCCCACTGACTCATGGGAGGGGGGTGGGTTCTGACTGTGCCCATAGAACCAGTTATGAAAAAGTCAATATTTTCTCTCCATCACCACCTCGGGATTCCAAGATACTAGAGCAGTCCCCTATGCTTGGAACAGCAGACCCCCGGTGGATGCCTCTCAGGTGTTTTTCTGCTAGTACACGTGGACTTTGTAATGGTAGAGACTAATATATAGAGGGGCTGACCCAGATCTGGACAAAGCAAATAGCAAAAATTAAGGGTAGGATTATACCTGCTCTGAATTATCCAGCTGTAAAAAGGCCCCGTACCTCAGTGTGTTAAAAAGTCTAATAAAGAACGACTCGGGTTTGTGAATGATTTTGAATCATAATTACTTTCATAAAGCAAAAATTTGCCCAAATCCCTGCTGTACCTTATTACCAGTTGTCCCCATAATAAAAGTAATTGCGTAATTAGAAATTAACAGGGCTTTTAGAGTAATTGATAGCGGTGACATGCTAGCAGATTAGTACTTGACAGAGTAGGGGCGGGATGTGCTGTGATTCCTTTTGTGGGCTCAGAAGAGCTGTCGATTCACCAGCAGCCTGGCTTTGCCTGGGAGTTGTGCCTTTGTCTGACTGAGTGAGGGAAAGGGAGGAGACTGCGGAAGGCAAGCGAGTGAACCAGTCTAGCTAGGTAAGGGAGACAAAAGGTGGGAGGGGAAAAACAGAGGCACCCAGAGGGGAAACTTCCCCCTGTAAGGGGATGGTGCAAGAGACAGGGTCACCCTGAGGGGTTTTGGCACTGCAGGTGCCCTCCCCCCACATTTAATAATTTTAGGCAAGCAGGAGAGGAGCCAGTGCTAAAGCCCTTGCAGGCAGGCTCTGCCTGCTGGGGGGAGGAAGAGGCTCTGTGGGCTGTCATTCCCCCTTTCCACCCCCACGGCGGGACCAACAGCCTCGCCAGGCCGCGCCGGGCCCCTGGAGGGGCAGGCCCTCGAGCGGAAGGGGCGTGGCTAGCTAGCTCTTAGCGCAACCGGGAGAGCGCCATGTGGCCCTCTAGCTGTGATTTAAAGAGCCAGGAGCACTGTGGCAGCCGGGCGCTCCCGGCCCTTTTGTATCACTGGGCCCTGAGGCAACTGCCCCTTTTTCCTCACCCAGGGCTGGCCTTACCATGAGGCGAACTGAGGCGGCCGCCTCAGGTACTAGACTGTGGGGGGGCACCACTAGGACCCAGAGTGTAGACAATTGTGTCTGCTGCTGGTGCATGTGTATTCTCTCTGCCCTAGATGCACAGAAATGGTGGAGTGCTGTGCTGGAGGAAGGAGGGCACAAGAGACATAACAGGCAGGCAAAGGGGGCATGGGGGCATCATTTGAGCTCCCTGCCTCAGGTGCCAAAATGTTGTGGGCCGGCCCTGTCCCCACCCATCAGCGGGCCTCCCCCTCCCCACCCCCGGCTAGGGGAACAGCAGCACGGGGAAGTGTTCGCCTGCAGGCTTTTCCCCACTGGCTGTGTTTTGGGCACCCCTTAATGCCTGGCAACTGCCTAGTTCACCTATCTGGCAGGAGAGCTGTTGCTCCATGCGCATCTGTGTCACTCTGTGACGAGCAGCGGTGGCAAAGCCAGGGCAAGCGATAGTCTTCCCTTTCTGCCTTAGACTGTAAGCACTTTGGGGCAGCGACTGTACGTACCCTGCCTTGCCCCTGGTACACTGCTTTTCATTACTTCCATTTTACAGATGGAGAAACTGAGGCATGGAAAGGCGAAGTGATTTAGCCACGGACACTCAGGAAAGCTGGAATTAGACCCCACATCACCTGGGTGCCAGACTCATGGGCTACGTTGCCTAGACACCCCAGAAACAATAGATGCAGGCCTGTTGACAGAGGGGCAGGTAAAGGGGTCCATTGCCCTGGGGCTCAGTGATTCAAAAGAGCCGGGGTTCCTGGCCCTTTAAATTGCCACCAGAGATACTCTCTGCATGCGCTGTACAGCTCTGAGAGCTTGGAGGGAGGCACTGAGGGCTGGTTGTCTGGTCCCGCCCATTCCACCTGAAGCCCCGCCCCTTAAGATTGAGGCCCCGCCCCTTCCGAAGACAGAACGCTAGACCACACACACCGCTCAGATGTATGGGGATTAGATGTGAGAGGACAAATCCTTTCCCCATTACTACACTTGCTAGATTGAGATCAACCCTTGGTGCCGCTGCAGTGCAGCTGGGGAAGACGCTGTCACTCGCCCCTCGGCATGATTAAACCAGTTCCGTGAGAGACGGCAGCCATGGCAGCAGGAGAAGCCAGGGGGTGGCAAAACGGGGCAGAGAAATGAAGGGGAAAACCAGCAGCGGGGGGCAAATCTGCTAGCTCACTCCAGGTGCTAAATTGTCCTGGAGTTATGCTGAGTGACACAAATTACACTGGCATAACCTGTAGTGTGGACAAGGCCTCAGCAAAGCCCTTCCTTCAGAGGACTGCAGAGGCATTACAGTTACAGGGGTCCCTTGCTCCTTTCCCAGGTCGGAGGGGAGGGACTCTTCCCCCAGGCATATTACACAATCTCTCTCAGCTCACCACGGTGTCCAAACATGTGTGCATCTTGCACATACACAAACCGGAGTTGCTCACCCTCTCTCGCCTCGACTTTGCCCAGACCGGAGAGAGATTTTGGCTTGTGCTTGAGAATAAGTCACCATTTCCATTACAAACCCTAAGAGCCCATTCTGCTCTCCGCCATCCCACTGCGAAGCTGGATTAACTCCGTGCTAGCTACTCTGGATTCAACGCAGTGTCGATGACATTGGTCTCTGGCCCAGGGCTTAGAGGGGCTTATAACCTGGCTGGTTTAATTCACTTTGGGCTAAAACTCCATCTACAAGCTCCAAGCCTGGGAGACATGGAGGAAAAAAAAAAAAGCCTGATAAAACATCTTATTTTTTTTAAAGAGGGGGCATCGTCAGCTAAGCCCAAGGTTTGACAGATCTTTTCTCCTTTGGACAAGTGGCTTTTTTGTGCCTGTCTCCGTCTGCCTTGTCTTTTAGCTGGGAAGCTGTTCAGAGCAGGGAATGTGTTTGTGTGGCATGTATGGCCCCTTGCCATTGGGGACTTTAAGTGCTACCAGGGCACAAATAATGGAAAAGAATCAAAAATCCAAGGAATAGGCCAACCAGCTGCTCACTGATAGGGCTTAGGAGAAAACTTCCCCTCTGGGCAGGTTTTCCAGTCACTGCCTACTGCAGGGGTTCTTGTGGCTGAAGCAGCCCGTGATGGACCTCGGCAGAGACAGGGTAATGAGCCAGCTGGTCCCTGTGTTCCATTCACATCAGGTTCCACTGGGAGTTTTTCATGGCTGGCACTCCCCATGTCTGGACTTAGCAGCGTCGTAGCCACCTCAGTCCCCAGATATCGAAGGGACTGGGTGAATCATAGAATCCTAGAGCTGGAAGAGACCTCAGCAGGTCATCAAGTCCAGCCCCCTGCCCAAGGCAGGACCAATCCCAACTGGGTGAGGTAAGTTGGACAATTTCAGTTGAGGGAAGAGACAGACTTTGGAGCCACACAGAGCTCTTCTGCAGGGCTCTCTCGTGCTCTGAACTGTCCCTGCAGGGGTGAGGAACCTTTTTTGGGTCGGGGGCTGCTGTCCCACAGAAAAAAAAAAATTGGGCGGGAGCTGCACAAAACTGAGAAACAAAAAAAAAATAAACCCCTCACTGACATGGCCCCTGACTGAGAAGCAAAAAGTCACTTCCCAGGTTCCTCTCACACACCAGAGCCTGGGGGGGCCCTGGCTAATAGATTTTGCTCCAGCCCTGTGGGGAGATGGCGGAGGGGCTGGAGCGCTGGCGTGAGCTCCCCAATGATGAGGGGCGGAGCTCCAAGCCTCGGAGGCCGGATCTAGACAAGCCAAAGGCTGCATCCAGCCCCCCAGGCCTTAGGTTCCCTGCACCGGCTTTATAGGGAAGTTTCAGACACCTCATCTCCTTCCCTGCGTGATGCTTTCCAATGAACGGTGTCTGAAAGGCTGTGAGTACAAGCACTTGCACCCTTGCCCATGGTGCTCAGTTCTTAGAGGCGGGGGCCTGTCGGGCCTGATTCTTTGCTCTCCTGCCCACTGGGCAGAGTGGCAAAGCAGGCAGGAAATAAGGCCTCTCCTCTGCCCATCTTGCGGCTGCTCTCCAGAGGGTGACCTGACCCTGCTGCTTGCTGGGCTGTAACTGGGGGCCTTCCCTGCAGCCACGTGCCAGGGCTCAAAGCAGGCCGCAGCGTGCTCGGCGCACGCAGCCAGAACCATAGCTCATTCTCTGCTGCACAAGTAAATACCCAGCCGGCAGCCAAAACGAGGAGGGAGGCCAAAGGTGCAGGTACAAGACAAAGCAGCTGCTCCACTGAGGCTTGCCAGCAGGATCCCTGCTCCCACAGCCGTGTGTACTCACCTCAATCCACATTACGCGCCACCTGGTCCCACCGCTGCCACCATTGCTGCAGAAGGTGCCCAGGCTGCTCTCTATTTCCCCAGCTCAGGACTGGCCTGGAGTAGGACAAGCTGCTGCTTTGGGGATCCATGCCTGGGCTGGAGGGACAACTCCAGAGAGGCTGTCCCCTCTCTCTTGGGACTGGAGTGCAGCCAGCAGGTTTGGCACACGGTGTCCGGAGCACTCAAGGGGTGCAACTTTACCCCCCTTATGACGGGGCGGAAGCAGGGGACAGCCCTGGGTAATAGAATGGAAAGGAACAATGTGAGATGAGTCAACAATGTGCCCTTATAGACAAGGCTAACGGCATAGTAGGGTGCATTAGGAGGGAAGTGATGATTCCCCTTTTATGTGGCACTGGGGAGGCCACATCTGGAATATTGCGTCCAGTTCTGGGGCCCCCGTTAGAGAAAGGATGTGGACGCATTGGAGAGGGTCCAGCAGAGGGCAACAAAAATGACTAGGAGGTTGGAACATATGACCTATGAGGAGCGGCTGAAGGATTTGGGCTTGTTTAGTCTACAGAAGAGAAGAGTGAGGGGGGATTTGATAGCAGCCTTCCGCTCCCTTAAGAAGGGTTCCAGAGAGGATGGAGAGAGGCTGTTCTCTATGGCGACAGGTGGCAGAACAAGGAGCAACGGTCTCAAGTTGCGGTGGGGGAGGTCTAGGTTGGATATGAGGAAAACTGTTTCTCTAGGAGGGTGGGGAAGCACTGGGATGGGTTCCCCAGGGAGAGGGTGGAATCTCCATCCCTGGAGGTTTTTAAGTCCCGGCTTGACAAAGCCCTGGCTGGGTTGATTTAGTTGGGGTTGGTCCTGCTTTGGGCAGAGGGCTGCACTCGATAACTCCTGAGGTCTCTTCCAGCTCTGGGATTCTAGGATACACGTGATGGGATGGGATGATTGTCTGCCTTGGGCCACGCAAGCCCCTTGCTATCATTAGTTCACCCACAAGGAAGTCAGAAATATTCTGTTCTTCCCGGGGAGAATCTGACGCATGGAGCCAAAGTAACGCGTGGGGACTGCTGGGATCACATGAGAGCGAAGGAATTCCTGGCTCCCAGGCCTGTGCTTAGACCACTCCCCTGCTGTATGTGCCTGGTGGGGGACCTGTGATGTTTTTATCCTCTCTGGGCTATAAGGAGAGGGTGAGGGATAGATTGGGCCATCCCATAAATTGATGAGTCAGTGCATGGCCCTGAGGGATTACCTGCTTTGCTCCTCCCTAAAGCTGTCTCTGGAGTGTACGGCCAATAATAGCAGGGGAAAAAAGCCCCGCTTGGGTCCACAGAGGCTTGGCAGCTCCCTGGCAGCCGGCACTGAGTCACCAGGATCGTTCCGTGCCCCCAGGCTAGCGTGAGCAGAGGCTGCAGGTGCAGCTAGGAAATTTCTGCATCAGGATTGCTGCTGGACTGGAAAATAGAACAGCTCTTTGCCACCCTCCCTGAGAACATGGGCAGCCTCATGAATTCCTCAGGAGACGCAGCAGCCTCTGTCTCCCCAGGCGCCGGCCTCGGAAACCGGTCCCCTTAATAAGCATCGTGGCTCTCATGTCTCCGAGGGGCAGGCCAGGCATGGATTTTCCGAGCGGACGCTGGTTGGCCTTTGGATGCTCTGTGCTGGATCGCAAGACGCTCCACTTAAGACACCAACTTCTTTACTGGAAAACTTGAATTTCCTGCTGGTGTCAACCATCCAAAAGAAGGGCCCAATCCTGCAGCCACTGCTGCACTGACCCAGCCATGCACCCAGAAGTGCGGGGGGCTGTCTACCCCGCTGCAGGAGTGGGGCCTTCCAGTCGTGGCGAGTGACGTCTGCTGCCGAAAAGGGACCCCGGGCAGCCGCAAGGCAAGCCCTTCCCCTGTTCCAGCCCCACTGCTCTACCTGCTCTTCGCAGGCTTGTGTGGGAGATTCATCCGGGGGAAGATGAAGCTGGATTCCTTTGCTGTACCAGCCCCCCCGACCAACCGCCTCACAGAGAGCCCTGTTAGCCATGCCCCACGTGGCACTGAATGGAAAACGGACACCCCCCCGTCCCTCCCATGCCACGCCCCAACCCCAATACTGGGGCCGACTCTCTGCTGCCCTCTCACAGACAGAACGCTGCGGCTGTGGCAACCTCAGAGATCACATGGCACGAGCGTTGCCTCACCCGCTGCACCCCTGGCACTCGGCGCTGCTGGCGGGGGGGGGGTGTTTATTGAGAGGGATCACAAGCTAGGGAAAAGGGGTGGCCTTGTGACCTGTTCCGTGAAGCTGGCTGGGGAGCCAGACACAGCTCTCAGAGTGCGGCTCCAGCCTGCTGTGTGCCCTGGGGGCGGGCGGGCGGGAGGGGGAGGACACGGGAGGGCATCGGCTGCCACGGCCCTTTAGGGAATCAGCCAGATCGACTTGCTGCAGAAAGGAGCGGAGCCATCGCATCATTTCCTCCGTAGGCCTTTTTGGGTGACTAGTCACGCTGTGTGTATCTGGCTGCTGTGCAGCCTCTGAGCCTCACTTACACCGAACCCCCTGGATGCTACTCTGGAAATGTAAAAGGATCTAAAGGGGGAGCAAAGGTCCCCTGCAAATCCCCCCTGCGCAGGATCCCCCCCAGGCCATGTCCTAAGCGGTGAATCAGAGACATCCAAACTTCTGTTGGTGGAAGGGCCAAGTTTCCTCTTCCAAGACCACCAGGTCATGCAGGGAACAGGGAGACGGCCTCCATAAGCACCTAACCATAACGTGTAGGGGAAAACAGGTGTGTGACCAAGGGGGACTTCGGTGTCAGTGACGTACGCTGGAAGGCTACACAGCGCACAGTCAACCTGTGGAACTCCTTGCCAGAGGATGCGGTGAAGGCTAGAACTTTAACAGGATTCAAAAAAGAGCTAGATAGATTCATGGAGGTTAGGTCCATCAATGGCTATAATAGGATGGACAGGAATGGTATCCCTAGCCTCTGTTTCTCTGGAAGTGGGTGACAGGGGAGGATCACATGGGGATTACCTGTTGTGAGCCCTCCCTCTGGGGCACATGGCACTGGCCACTGTCGGCAGACAGGATACCAGGCTAGATGGACCTTTGGTCTGACCCAGTATGGCCATTCTTATGTTCTTAAGGCTCATCCGTCCAGTACTAAAACATCCTGGGAATTTCTAAACAGAGGTGACACAACTTTCTAACTCGAAGAGCACTGCAGCCAATCCGGGGGGATTCTACACTAGACGTGATCGTAAACGATAAAGAGGAACTGCTCACAGAACTAAAAGGTAATGGTAAATTAGATACAGGGGATCATGACTTGATCACGTTCAGAACGGGCAAGCAGAAGAGAGTGACCAGATGTCCAGATTCAGACCCACCAACAAGGGGCGGGGGGCTAATGGGGCAAAGGCCCCGGGGCCCAGTGATTCAAAAGGGCCTGGGAGTCCCAGACGCCACTACAGTGGAAACAGCAGAGGCTAAAGCCCTGGACCCTTTAAATTGCCAACAGAGCCCCACATGGCACACACTGGGTGGCACTGAGGGCTTCCTGGGGAGGCTAGTCCCAGCTCTGCCCCTTCTGCCCAAGGCCACGCCTCTTCCAGGGCATGGAGCTGGCCCTCCCCCCATCTTGCCCAGGAGACTGGCGAGTCTGTGGCCCCACTGTCCAGATTTTATAGGGACAGTCACGGTCCTGATATTTGGAGCTTTGTCTTTCAGAAGCACCAATTACCCCCATCCCCTGTCCTGATTTTTCACAGTTGCTGTCGGGTCACCCTAAAGCAGAAGAAAGGTTCTGGTGAGTAATCAGCCAAACATGAGATCTCAATGTGACCCTGTGGTCAAAAGCGCATATGTGCTCCCAGGATGTATAGACAGGGGAATCTCAACTAGGAGCAGACAGGTTATTTTGCCTCTCCATTTGGCACAGGCGTGAGTGCTGCTAGAAGGCTGTGTCTCATTGCAGTGACCATAATTCCAGAAGGACGTGGATAAATTGGCGGGGGTTCAAACAAGCCCAGAGAATGATTAAAGGATTAGAAAACATGCTTTAGAGTGAAAGTCTCAAAGAGCGCAATCTATTTAGCTTACCAAAGAGAAGGTCAAGAGGCGACTTGATTAGTCTAAAAGTATCTAAACGGGGAACAAATACTTAACAATGGGGCTTTTCAGCCTAGCACAGAACAGTGCAACATGAGCCAATGGAAATTGAAGCTAGACAACTTCACAGTGGAAAGAAGACATACATTTTTAACCGTGAGGGTAACGAACCATTGGAACAATTTTACCCGGAGTCGTGGTGGATTTTCCATCCCTGACCGTTTTTACATCGAGACGGGATGTTTTTTAAAATGATCTGCTCTAGGCGTTATGTTGGGGACATTCTATGTGGTGTTATCGGGAGGTCAGACTAGACCAGTGGTCCCTTCTGGCTTTGGAATGAAGTGATCTAGTGCGTAACTGTTTGCAGGATCGGGGGCGGGCTAGCTGGTAAGCTGCAGTAAACGGGGGGTGGCGGGTCTCTTGCTGTGTGCACATGCAGCGTTTAGCACACCAGGGCCCTGATCTTGGCTACAGCTCTACTCTAAGCCAAATAATTAATAATAACAAAATAGAAATACAAAGAGAGATTTGCAAACGTACTTTCAAGCCCGCTGGGGAGCACGTCGTCATCTTTTCTTTTAAAAACATACACCCACGACTGAGAGCTGAAGTGATGTGTGAAGTGCAGTGATTTATCTGTGAAACACCTACAGGGGGAAGGAAGCCATGCAATGGGCTTACGGTTCCAGGAGCAAGGTAAATAGTGAGTCATAATGCACGGGAATAATAATACCAAACCACAGGAACAGAGGGGGAAGAGCCAGGAAGGATGGCCTGACAGTTAGGGTGCTAGCCAGAAACCTGAATTCACTTCCTTCCTCTGCCACTGACACCTCCATGGCCTTGGGCATGGCACTCAGTCTTTCTATGCCTCAGTTCATAATAGTACTGCTATGACTCATAGAGCTGTGAGAATAAACACAGGTAGTAGATGTGACTAAATACTATGGTCACAGAAATAGCTAGGTAAATAGGGAAGCCGACAATGTCGCTGGGATTCTGGGCAAAGGAGGAGTGGTGCTGCACTCCTGGAAGGGGCGGGGCCGGGGAGGAAGGGGCGGGGCCAGGGAAGCCAGTGCTCAGTGCCACCCATACTGTCTCCCTGCCCCCCAGCCCTGTCTGGAGAGCATGGCACAGCGCACCGATGGCGATTTAAAAGGCCCGTGGGTTCTGACTGTTGCTGCTGCAGTAACAGGCCCCGGAGTAGTTGCTCCCTTTCCCACTCTCCTACCCCCCGCATCAGTGGGCCTGTAGGTAGATATCTGGTGGGAGGGGATCAGAAAGCCATTGACTATTCAGAGGAAGGGATCAGCCGGTTTAGCACTGATCCTACAACTGACTATAGAGGTGGATGTGTCTTTGCTGGATCTGGGCTGTGAGAGAAGAGTTTCATGACTCCCAATAAGTCAGTGAGAAAGTAGATCCAATGCTAGATACAAACATTTCTAACTTTGCACCTTTAATTAGGGAAGCCATGGGTGTGGGGAGATTTTCCATACATAAAAGGACCATATATGAGGTAGGCTTCACACTCTGCATTGAGGCCTCGATCCTGTAAATACTTCGGCTATGTCTACACTACAGGCTTCTTGCGCAAGAAGCTTTTATCGGAAGAGATCTTCCACAAAAACGTCTTGCGCAAGAGCGTGTCCACACTGCAAAAGCACATCGGAAAAGTGATGCGCTTTTGTGCAAGAGAGCGTCCAGACGGCATGGACGCTCTTGCGAAAGAAAGCGCTGATAGCTACCCACAGAATGGCCACCAGAGCACCTATGCTTTTTCCTCTTTCCTGTTTTTACACAAAAAAACCCCTGTTGCCCGTCCACACATGCCTTTTTGCGCAAGAGCTCTTGTGCAAAAAGGAGTTATTCCTCCTAGAAGGAGGAATACCTAGAAGGAGGAATACCTACACCGGAAAAACCCCTCTGTTCTTTCGTTTTATTTGTGCAAAAACGTGCTTGAGGTGTGGATGCTCCATGAGTTTTTGCGCTGTTTTCACGCAAGAACTCTGTAGGGTACACCTAGCCTTCTGCTTGTGAGTAACCTTGCCCACACATTACAGTAATGCAATGGGGCTACTCATATCTGTAAAGTTACCCACATGTGTAAGCATTGCAGCATCAAGGACTTGTGTCCTGTAAAACAAAGTGTTATAAAAACAAAAACACATAGAGGCTGCACCGCCTGAATTTATGTCAGTTTAGAGGAACAGGCTAAACCAAACCATGTTTAAACCAGATTAAGAGTGTCCACACACAAAAGTTACATCAGTTTAACTAGATAAGGACATAAGAATGGCCATACTGGATCAGAGCAATGGTCCATCTAGATCAGTATCCTGTTTTCAGTGGCTAGTGCTTCAGAGGAAATGAACAGCATATGTCAATTATTGAGTGATCCATCCCCTGTCATTCAAACCCAGCATTTGTCTGTTGGAGCTGTGGGAATAGCCAGAGAATGGGGGTTCATCTCTGCTCAGCTGCGGTAACAGACATGGAGGAATCTACCCTCCAGGAGCTTAATCCAAATCCTGTTTGAACCCAGTTCTGCTTTTGGACCTCTCAAAAATCCCCTGCCAACGAGTTCTACAGGTTTAGCACAGGAATACTTCCTTGTGTTTGTCTGAACTGTGCTGCCTCTTAATTTCCCTGGGTGACTGACACCTGGTTCTTGTGTTATATCAGTGTTTCTCAACCAATGGTACTAGTACCCTTAGGGGTACTTGAAAGAAGTCTGGAGGGTACGTCAACACAACTGAAATTTGGAGAAAACTGAATTTTTGTTTTAAGTTTTACAGCGCTTTATTATTTTTGTACTTTTTACACCTAAAAATTTAATCGCCCGCCCAGCTATGATTAAGTTGTTTAAACAAATGTGTTGCAATAGTAGAAAAAAAATTATGTGTCTGAAAACTGTAGGTACTGGGGGTACTTACAAAAAAAATTTTGAAAAAGGAGGTACATTATAAAAAAAGGTTGAGAAACACTGTGTTATATGAAGGAGCACTTCCTTATTCACTTTCTCCACACCTTTCCTGATATCACAGACCTCAGTTATATCCCCCTTTTAGCTATCCATTTTCTAAGCTGAATGGTCTCTGATGAAGCAAGTGCCCCACACTGGCAGAGAAAGGGTTACAAGCAGCCTAAAGTGGCTGTGTGGGGAGTAGCCAATCAGGGCCCAGCAGGCCCATATATAAAGAGCTGCAGATGGTGCTAGGAGCCTAAAGAGGGCTGGTGGGTTCCTAGAGGACTGCAGGAGGGTAGAGCAGCTGTCAGTGGGGGACTGGGATTGCTGGCTAGACTCTCAGACTTAAGGCCTGAGAATGGGGATGAAGAAGATGCTGGGACTGTGGGAAAGTGTCTCAGGACATTGAAGCTGCACTGTTGAGGGGCAAGTGGAGGCTGCTAGCTACAGGGTTCTTGGTCCAGGACCCCTAGGGGTGGTCTAGTTCTTCTCCCCCCCCGCCCACCTGGGGAAGTGGCAGGAGCACTGAGGTGCTAACCCTCCCTGGAAAGGAGGAGCACAGTTCATAAGAGGGTGCTGTGGGTCTGGGAAGCAGTCATGATGGTGGGCAAGGCATCCGGAGGAAGAGAGTGCACTGACCTGTGGCGCTAACGGCCAAGACAGTGAGCAAGGAGGTGCCGGTGTAGTGAGTGAAGTCCCCTGCCAGCCTGTGTCTTTTTAATGTCTGTCAACATGGAAGCTGTTCTATGTTCCTAATTTGTTCTTGGTACCCTTTCCAATTCAAAAGTAACTTTCTGATATGGACACCCAGAATTGCATACAGTAGTCAGGATCTGGGCCTGCTATGGGCTTTACATAGTGGCATTATTATATTATCTTCTCACCTGTCCCTTGGTTATTGGCTCCTAATGGTCTTGGTTTTTGTGGCTGCTGCTGCACATTTAATGGCTGTTTTCTGAGAGCTCTCTAGGAGCTCTAAATGTCTCCTGAGTGGTAACTGCTAATTTTGAATTGGCATTTTGTGTAGCTGGAATTATGTTTCCAAACATGCACTACTTTGCATTGATCAGTGTTAAATTGAACCTGTCACCCATGTGTGTGAGATCCCTTTGGAGTTTTGAATAATCTTGTATCATAAGAATGGCCATACTGGGTCAGACCAAAGGTCCATCTAGCCCAGTGTCCTGTCTGCTACAGTGGCCAATAACAGGTTCCTGAGAGGAAATGAACAGAACACGGAATCATTAAGTGATCCATCCCCTGTTGCCCATTCCCAGCTTCTGACAAACAGAGCCTAGGGACATCATTCCTGCCCATCCTGGCTAATAGCCATTGATGGACCTAACCTCCATGAATTTATCTAGCTCTTTTTTTTGAACCCTGTCATAACCTTGGACCTCACAACATCCTCTGGCAAGGAGTTCCACAGGTTGACTGTACATTGCACAAAGAAGTACTTCCTCTTTTTTAAAAAAAGCCTGCTATCTATTCATTTCATTTGGTGATGCCCATTTCTTGTGATATGGGAAGGAGTAAATAACTCTCTTCATTTTTTCCATATCGGGCATGATTTTATAGATCTCTATCATACCCCCCACTTAGTTGTCTCTCTTCCAAGCTAAAAGTCTCAGTCTTATTAATCATTCCTCATATGCCAGCCATTCCATACCCTTAATCATTTTTGTTGCCTTTTACTGAACCTTTTCCAATGCCAGGGTATCTTTTTGCAAATGGCTGTTTCATTGTTGGCCCCCTTTTCCAAGTCCTTTATGAATATGAGGAATGGCATTCATCCAAGTAAAGATTCTTGGGGAACCTGCTATTTACTTTTCTCCACTGTGAAAACTGGCTATTTATTCCTACCCTTTGTTTCTTATCTCTTATTCAGTTACTTATCTGTGAGGAGCTTTCCTCTTATCCAAGACTGCTTAGTTTGCTTAGGTGCTAGTGGTGTGGGATCTTGTTAAAGGCTTTCTGAAAGTCGAAGTGCACTATACCTACTGGATCACCCTTGTGCACGTGCCTCCTGGCACCCTCAAAGAATGCTGGGGGCAGTATGATCTTTATGAAAGCCATGTTGACTCTTCTCCCAACATACTGTGCTCGTCTGTCTGATAATTCTGTTCTGGACTATAGTTTCAACCAGTTCACAGGCTGTCAAGTCTAACATCAATACTAGGCAATGTCAGTCTCTGGAACCCTTTTTAAAAACATGTTACACTAGCTATCCTTCAGTAAGGCATTGTAGCAAATTGCAGTATTTTGTACAGACCAGGCCTAAGATCAACAGAATTGTTTCCATGAGTTAGCTCTTGGTTTACAAGAAAGCAGGGGGGATTTGGTGTATACATTTTCAATTGTTGTCTAGTACTGTTAGCATAGCAAACTTTTGGCTTGGGCATGAAATCGCAAATGAAACTAAAAAGCAAAAACTGAAACTAATTAGCTTTCTTTTCACTGTCCAAGCCGATAAGCCCGCCTCATCAGTAATGAAAATGATGCCCCAATCTTGCAATGACCTCTACACCGAGAGCTGCACTAGTCTCCTTGCAGGATTGGACACCCAGATTCTGAACTTGCTTCACGTTTTTCTATTGCAGGCTCACTGCTGATAACCATGTTCCCTGTAAGCTGAGCACTTAGGTAGCTGCCTGGCTGATTAGCAGAGCACCCACTGCCACACGCAGCCAGCAGCACCTTTTTCTATTGGTGGTGTGCATCTGCACATGTGTGGGTGCACATACCAAAATGTATTTTGCCGGCAGATGGAAAATATTAGAGGGAACCCTGCAGAGAACTCATTCAGATGAGAGAACCGCTAGTCAGGGGTCCTTACCCCATGGATCCTAAGGGGATACTTGCTAATACAGGGGGAAAATAAAAATATTTTAACATCTTGCTGTAAAATGCACTTTTTTCCCCCTCCTATTTCCTCTGAGCTTGTAAAGTTAAGAGGCCTGGCTAGAGGGGGCAGGGGCTCAATGTCCCCTCTTAAAGATTAAGAGGTTTCTGCAACACCCACCCATAACAAACCCCACAACCACCCCCTCAGCACTGTTTGAAGCTGGCTCCAGAGATCAGAGGCAGAAGCAGGTAGGGATCTAGGGGAGAGTGGGGTGGAAACGCTGGGAGAAAGCAGATCTGCCTTTTGCCTCTTCCCCCTTAAAAACCAGCCCAGCCGAGCGCCTAGCAGCAGCGGGGTTGGCCTGCCTGTGCAAGCCACCTTAAGAGACTTCCTCCTCCTCTCTGGGATGGGGCGAGGCTGGCTGGGCTAGGCAGTGGCGTTGCCATGACAAGCATTTTCTTCAGCTAGCGCCGCTTGTGTCGGACTCGCTCCATTCGCGAAGGGCTGCGATTTGAAACCGGAGCGAAGGAGGGGAGGGGGGGAGCCGAGCCGAGCCGAGCCCAAGCCGGCCCCTACCCCTCGGTCTGCTCATTAGCTGCCTTGCAGCGGGGATCGGCGTTGCTTTCCCGAAAGACCTTCAGCGCTAAAGGACAGTGGGGCTCTCTCCAGCCGCCTGCTCCCCTCCAAACTTTGGGAAGAGCAACACCAAGCCCGAGGGGTGGGCGGAAGAAGGGGGGGGGGCGAATCCAGGAGTTTGGGATTTTTGTTAACCCCTTCCCTCCCATGGCAATCCAGGGAAGTTTCCCAGCCCGGGGAAGACTGGATTACTGGAGGCGGAGGGAAAGCAGCGAGAGCAGCCGCAGCCTATGAATTGAGATCTGGGTGTGTGTGTGTGTGTGAGCCGCGCATGGCTGCGGCCCCCCCAGCCTGCTCTGGGCGCCGCTACTTCGCCAGCCCGCCGCTGCCAAACTCGGACCAGCTGGGTGGGTTGTAAAAATCGGGCTGGAGGAATCCGCCGGCGTCGCCTCTCCGAGCCAGCAGCAGGGTGAGTGGTTCTTCCTGCTTGTGCTTGGAGCCGTCCCCTTCGCCCGGGCCTGGGCTCTGCTCTTCCCCGCAGGGTCCGGGAAGGGGGGCTCCTTTATTTTGAGGGGGCGCTGGCGGGCTCCCCCTGGCTGGGGAACAGGCGCAGACTGGAAAACTGTTGCAAACCCATTTTCCGTGTCTGCTTCGCGCTCGCTCGGCCGTGGTGCAAGCGGGGAGAGCAGAGCCAGAGGGGGGAGAGGGCCAGCGATCGCCCGGGGGTGGGCAGGGAGGTGGCGAGGGCTGGCGGCGTGTGTGTCTGCTCCCAGATCGCGCCTTGCAACACGAAAAGCCGGGGGAGGAGGAGGAGGAGGAGGGTGTTTCCTTTCTCCACGGAAATCCAAGCCGGTGACTCGCCCGGCCATGCCTGCAAAAGCAGCCCCCGGGCGTCCTGCGGAGTGGGCGAGCTATAATTAGCCGTGGAAAATGCAGGGAGTTCCCTTAAGTGGAGCGGGCTGGGACCGAGGGAGAAATGCCCCCTCTTCTGGGGAGGGGCTTCCAGGAGACCCTGGGGAGGGAGAGCGGAAAGTTTTGTGTGTGGAATGGGGCTGGGAGGTGGCAGTGGTTAGTGGCCGGGGTGGAAGGGGGGGCTGTGAACCAATTTGTCTAATGGCAACCACAACGCGCTGCAAGCCCGGGGATCAGGCCCCTCTAGGATCTGGAGGATTTTCCCCTTTATTTGCCCCCTCCACCCAGATCTGTCCCCCCCATCCCACACACCTTCTCTCCTAGGCTTGCTGTCTTTGCCCAGTTCTCCCTTTGGGCTTGCTTTCCCACAGGTTGCCCCAGTTCCCTGGACTCAGCTCTGCCTCTCTGATGCCGCAGGATTTTCTTGTCTTGTTGGCCCTCTGTTTTCCTTCTACCGCATCCCCTCCCCATTTATCTTGGATTAGGACCCTCTTGCTGGAAGTGTGTGTGTGGGGGGGGCTGGATTCCTCAGGGAAGGGATCCATCCATGGGGGGGAAAGATTTCTCCAAGGAGACCTGGCTGGCGGGCGTGTGGCTAGCAATCCTGCTGCTGTGGCAGCGCCTAGCCCGCGAGTACTGACGCTCACCTGCATGTGGGGGCCTGTCTGGCTGGATCGGACTGTAAGTTCCCTGGGGCAGGGGCTGTCTCCGGCTGTGTGTGCACACCGCGGTGGTGGCTGGTGCGCTCCCAGCCTGGGCAGGGTGGTAATACAAATGCCCTGTGTGTCCAGCAGCCTGGACTCTAACACAGTAACCTGCCTTACGGGCTGGGCGCACAATAGCGGGTCTGTCTCAGCCGGGCTGGTGAGCCTGGCGTCATTTGAAAAGGGGTGTGTGTGTGTGTGTGGGGGGTCTCATTTCCCTGTGCCTTCTGCTCGTCGCCCCTTCCCCCCTGCCAGTAGGGCTGCCAGGCCCATAGAGGATTGGGGCTGGGCACGATGCTAGCTCATTGGCGTGCGGGGGTGGGGTCGGAGGCACATTGTGCTCCCCTAAGGGAACCATCGGTGTCTAGTCTAGAGGGGGATTTGCCCGGGGAGCGGAGGGCGCCGTGGTCTGGCTGGGATGCCGTGCTGGCAACATGTGCTCCCAGCACGCTCCTGGTGCTGGGGAGGGCGTCAGCTGGATCAACCTCTGCAGGGTTCATTCATCAGGGAGGTGCCACCCTCCCTGCTTGCACAGGATCCTTGGTGTAGCTGCCTGGCCGGCTGTGTGCAGCAGGTGGGATGGGGGGGGGCTGCTTTCAGGGAACCGACAGGTCTGGGGCGGGAGCAGGTTGCCTCCCCTCCCCGCTGACACTCCAATGTGGGGTTGCAATGATGGTCAGGTGGGGGGCGCCGGGAGGAATGGGTGGAGGGCAAGGCTACTCCGCCAGCCCCCCCCCCCCAAAGGTGAGGGGGAATTGTGCTGTTGAGAACAGAGCCAGGACGAGGCACAGTGGGGCCCAAAGACAAGGGACACAGCAGACTGCTTAGACCCCCCAAACAGGCCCTGCCTGGTTTCCAACAGGTGCTGGGATCTTGCCAGCTCTGCAGAGGGGAGGGGTGCCTCCTTGGCCCCTGGTGGGGAGCATGGGCAGGGTTCCATCCTGGGGGGGGGCTGCAGCTGTGACTGAGAGGAGGCATTGGGCTTGTGCTGGCAGCAGAGCTAAACTATCCTGGGCGGCGGGGCAGATTTGGCTGCAGGGGGCACATCTCTATGCCATGCAACAGTGAGGGTCCCATCCTTTCAGCAGCATGCTCCCAGGGCCTGCAGGCTGGCTGGGGTCAGACTGCAGGACTGGAACCTTCTGATCCTCGGTGCTGCGGGGTGGGTGGATACGGCATCAGGTGGCCTGCAGCGCCCAGGCAATCCCTTTTGACTCCCCGCCAGCCTCCTGGCAGGTGGGAAAGAAGAAAAGCTCCAGCCAGGGAGACTCCCATCTGTTACTATGCTTCTCCAGGGGAGAGCTGCAGTCAGACATTTCTCTCCTGCGCCGGGTCTGGGTGGGTCTCCCTGACCTTGTTAGCCTGCTCTTGGGGTCACAGGAAGCATCACCGTTTGCATTCCCTCCATGCTTCTCCGGAGGGGTCACCCGTATGTCTTGTCCCCTGCACCGTACCGGGGTGGCTGGCTGCATGTAGCTGCTGGGTAAGGATAGGTGCATTAAACTGGCGGGGGGGGGTGCATGCCTTCCCCCTCTGAGGGGCTGCACCAGAGCAATCTGGCTGCAGGCGCTCGCGAGAAGAGGTGCTGATGGTCTCGGCTGAGTTACGACCCCCGTGGAATGGAGCCATTGGCGCTGTTGCTGCTCACTGCAGGGGAAGGGGCGAAATCGCAGCAGGGTGAGGCTGACGGGTGCTATCTGCTAGGCCTGGATGGGAGTCCTGGACTGGAATAGCTGGGGGGTGGGGGAGAAGAGGGTGCTGCAGGTCTGGTTTGAGGAGATCGGTAGGAGGGGCATCCAGGGTAGGGATGTAAAAATGCATTTAAAAATGTAACGGCTAACTATCACAGTGGTTACATGCACTGCGGGCGCTGCAGTATAAAGCTTAACTAGAAGCGGAGGGATTTGGGTGTATTTAGTCTACAGAAGAGTGAGGGGGGATTTGATAGCAGCCTTCAGCTCCCCGAAGGGGTGCCAAAGAGGATGGAGAAAGGCTGTTCTCAGTGGTGGCAGAAGGAGGAACAATGGCCTCAAGTTGCAGTGGGGAAGGTCTAGGTTGGATATTAGGAAAAACTGTTTCCCTAGGAGGGTGGGGAAGCACTGGGATGGGTTCCCTACGGAGGGGGTGGAATCTCCATCCCTAGAGGTGTTTAAGTCCCAGCTTGACAAAGCCCTGGCTGGGATGATTGAGTTGGGGTTCATCCTGCTTTGGGCGGGGGCTGGACTCACTCCTGAGGTCTCTGCCAGCCCTGGGATTCTCTGAGCCTTTTACATCCCTAGTCCAGGGTGGGAACCTCAGGGGTGTTGTGGGGCAGCACTGAGGTGCCCAGGGAGGACTGCATGAGCACTCAGGCAGGAGTGTGACAAGTGCATGGGGGCAACCAAGCTGGGACAGGGATGCAGGCAGATGGACAGGCTGGTCCTGGACTAGCAGGATGTTTCAGAGTGGGGTTGTGATGGACCAGCAGCATGATATGGGGACCATTTGCTCCATGCTGGGCCAGGCAGGCCATGCCTGGCGCTGGCTCCTCCCTCCCTTCTGTTTACTCCCCTCCATTAGGTCACACACAAAAAAAGCAAATAAAGCAGAAAGCAAAGCTGGACTGCAGCCCACACGGCGGGCAGCAAAATGACTCTGAGACAAAGCACTTTTCTGGCTCTTGTCTGTCTTCCCTCTCTGCCCCCAGCACCCTGTTTGCTGCGTGGCCCTGTGTGCTTGGTAGATTTGGCGCATTCTCCTGTCACATCCAGCATCTGGTTTGAGTCTGCATGCTTTGTGGAGCGGTTCTCCTGGTTACACAGCTGGGAGGAATGTGTAGCAGGAGCGAGGCCCCCTGTGCCCAGTTCATGGGCTCACTAACCTGCCCATCCCTTGCTTTTCATTTGGAGGGGCTCCTTGCAGATCAAAGAACTGGAGGGAGTGTCTGCACATTGGGTGGGGGGGGAGGCGTGTTCACATCTGGGTGGCCCCTTCCTTCTAGGCAGAGGCAAATGCAGAACTGAAAGGCCAGGGGAAAAAGTGGGAGCTGGTACAACGGGTTATTGTCCCTGCATCCCTAGGACCCTAGTTTGAATTAGGGATGTGAATGGTTAACCAGTAAGCATTGCCCTTAACTGGAACCAGTAGACCTCACCTGTTAACTGGTAGAGGCGGGAGCAGCAGCTGCCTGCCTGCCACAGCCCCGCGGGGCCCACTGCAGGCAGGGGCTGCTCTGGCCAGCTGGCTGGAGCAGCCCCTGTCCATCGTGGGCTCGGGCCAGGCACTGTGCCGCAGATGGGCTGTTCCAGCCCCCCCACCCCTTCCCCTTTAATCTGGTAACCGGTGAAACATGATGTCTAATGGGGTAACCAATTAAAAGGGATTTTACATCCCTCGTTTGAATGGGGCTTGGATCAGAAGCAAACAGCGCTGGGTGAAGCTAATGGGATTTTTGTCTGCAGCGCACCCCCCCCGCAGTACATGGTCTCTGTCTGTCTGAGAGGAGCTGCAGGCCTGGGAAGGCTGTGAGGCAGGACTGAGGGGGGTTGGTGGCAGCATGGGGAGAGCCGGGGGTCGGAACAGCCCTGCGGGAGGACTGGAGATTATGCTTAGGATGCACTGACAGTGTGTGGGGGGGAGGAATCCCAGGGCCGGAATGAGTTAGGATGGAGGCCCCAGGCCCAGCCAGGGATGAGGACCAGAAGAGCGAGGCAGGAGGGAGTATGTGGCTGCAGAGGGTTGATTTGGAGGCTGCATGGCTCCAGTCGGTGCCCTCAATCCTTCACTTCTCTGAGCACTGAAACGCACCTAAATATTTAATAACAAGAGCGGCTGACACCCCCGCTTCCTTCACATCCCATTCAGCGGCAGTGGCACAAAGCTCCCTTCCCAGCAGGCTGCCCCCCCAGGCACTGGATCTCTGCCCTGGTTGCTGGCTCACTCGCCCCCGCCGGGAATTGCTAGGGGAGGGGGAAAGGGACAGTTTGGGGAGGGGGAGGGCAGGACTGCACCGCCACAGGTCTAGGTCTTAGCTTGGAGGGAGGGTGAGTCTGGGCTTCTCTTGCCTGTTTTTTCGGGGGTATTGTCTAGGGAACCATCTCCAATCCAGTGGAGTCTGACAGTCCCGGAGCCTTTCCTGGACCCATGTGCAGGACACCTTCACCCTTGCTGGGCATTTGCTCAAAAGTGAGTGGCAGGATGAGCTTCTCCGGTGCCCTGTCAGTGCACACTGGAGCTCTGAGCTGGAGGCCCAGCCCCTCTCCGTAGGGCGGGTGAGAGGAACATCTCCAGGGTCAGCTCAGCCAGCGATGTGCCGGCTGAGAGTGCAGCGTTGTGATTTCTGGCTAGACGTGCAGTTACACCCCTGCTGGGAACACTATCAAGTGTTGGCCCCTGGGAAAGGATTTGGGGAGAGGTGAGGGCCAATGTTCCCTCATTTTTTTTCATATATGTGTGGAATAATTTTTTATGTGCACCACCAGCTGTTGTGAATGGGGTGAGCCCCATTCACTTCTTCCTGAGGTCCTAACCTGCAGGGCTGCCTGCACAGAAGCGCCTTCCCCTCATTTTCCATTGGCTTGGCCCAGTGTTCCCCGTAAACTAAGTGCTTGGGCAGCCACCCACGAGAGATTGAAATGCTGCCCAGCTGATTGGCAGAGCACCCACAGCATGTGTTTCTACTGGTGGTGCACATCTGCCCCTGCCTTGGTGCGTGTAACAAAATTTATTCTGTGCATGGATGGAAAAAAAATTAGAGGGTACATTGGCCTAGTCCCAGACATGGGAGCAGCTGCAGGCCTCCTGATGGCTCTGTTCCTACCTCATCCTCCCACCTGCCCCTGCCTGTTTGGGACAGCTTAACTGCAGCCCCCCACTGGTTAACCATAATCAGCCCACACATTAGGAGTGAGGCTTAGTTAACTGGTTAATCCTGGACATCCCTACTTCGGGTCTGTGACTGCAAATTTCTGAGAGGCCCTAGCACAGCACTAGTGCCTGCTGCAAAACTGGGCTTAATGGAATCTCTCATCCGTGCTCTAGCCAGGGACCCTGATGTCCCATTTACTGAGCTGGGTTTTGACAGACTTGGGGGGGAGGAGGGGGGCTTGTGTTTTCTAATGGGGTCCCCTCGCTGAGCTTGCCCTGTGAAGCCAGTGACGCTCCCCGTTGCTGCATCTCGTGCAACTTCCTGTGCACCCGTTTATCCTTCCTCCACATTCCCTCTTCCTGCTGCACGCTCATTTCCCGTCTCTTGCACATGCAGCCCAGGGCAGCGCCGGTGGGGAGTGCAGCATGTCTGGACGAACACGGCTCCTCCCAGCCGGGGAAGGCTGCTTTGCACTCCATGGACCTACCTAGCTCTTGGCGTGCTGGCTGCTGATGGTGTGTTCGGAGAAAGGGAGCGGGCTAAATCTCCCTGCACGGTGCAGAGGAGAACGAATGCAGAAACCCAGTGTGGCTGACACTACACCCGAGGTGGCTCTCCCAGCTCCACCTGAACTCGTTACATCAACAAAGCCGTCAAGGTTGTCCTTAAATTTTTGGCATGAGCCACCTGAGGGAAGCGGGGCGGTGAGGGATCAGTACCTGCTTGGGGAGTTTCCCCTGCTGGGGATTAAGCTAATTCCAAGTTATAGAACAAATCCACGGGCCAGCCTGCCGTTGGAATACATGTGCCTTTCGCTCTGGGTATTCCTGGGCTGGGGGAAAATGTCCATCCCCAAAGTTATCTTCCCAGCCTGGTATTTATAATACCAGGGTCGCCTTGAGGGGAGATGGTACAGTACTCAGTGCAAGGAGGCCCAACCGCATAGCAAGAGACAGTCCATGCCCAAAGATTCTCCCAACCCTTCCTTTCCCTGACCTGTCTATTTTAGGGATGTTAACATGTCCACGGTTCACTGATAAACCAGGGCTCATTCGTTAACCCGCATGGTGACACCCCTTCTCTCACCCGCTGCCTCTGTATCACAGGCAGCGGGGTGGAGAGAGTAGGTGAAAGTCGGCTCCCTGCACAGGCCGGCTCCCGCCTGCCCGACCTGTGTGTAAACGGGTAACTGCTGAAATTTTCAGCAGTTACATGTTTAAAAAAAAAAAAAGCATTTTAACATCCATCATCTATCTTATTCTCCCTATTACAGATGAATTAAGGCATAGAGACGTGAACAGTATGTTCACTCTGCTTTTAGCGTTGCCATTTGCCCTAGGGGTGTTAAAACCTTTTTTTGTAAATGTGTAACTGCTGGAAATTTTTTAGCGGTTACACACTTACACGCGGGGGAGGGAGGAGGCGGCTCCGTGGGGCTGGTGCATGCAGGGAGCTGCCTGCCCTCCCCTTCGCTGCTGCCTCTGACAGAAGCAGCAGCGCAGGGGGGTGGGCAGGCGGGAGCCAGTATGCGAGGGGAACTGGCTTAAAAACTGCCTCCCCACGAGCACTGGCTCCCGCCTGCTCCCCACCTCCTTGATGCCTCTGATACAGAGCCGGGGGGGAGAGAAGGGAGGGGAGGCGTGTGTGTAACCGTGAAGGTTAACTTACGAACCCAGGCTCATCAGTTAACCATTTAAACGAATACACTGTCACATCCCTAATTTGCACCATATCTCACCTACCCTAGCTAGCTTTGACTTAGCTACCCTGGGTGGCAGTAATCAGGAAGATGTGGTAACCCCTTGCTTCAATATGGACTAGCTGCCTCCGTAATTGGCTTGCGCAGGATCTTGGCTGGCATGTACTGCCCACCCTGCTGCAGCTCTACTGCTCTTTGGCTACTAGATCAAAGCTAGCTCACGTCTCTACGCCGCTGCCATCACGCTTTCAACTGCAGGATAGGGCTGCCGAATTTGGCCCCCCACACGGGGGCCTGGCAGGGCTAAAGCAGCCCTCTGTGGGTGGGGAGCTGCTCCTGGGTATTGGTTAACTGTTACCCGGTAAGGGTGATGCTTAGCTGGTAACTGGCCACCCTATTGCAGTGTAGATGTGCCCAAGGTTGCTCAGGGAGTCAGGCCGTAGCCGGGAATTGAGCCCAGACTGACTTGAGTCCTGTCCAGCGTGTTGGGCGCAAAGCAGGCTTCCGCGCCTCTGTTTTATCTCTCTTCTTGCCCTTTGCCCTCTACGTCCCAGCAGAGTTGGCTACTAGTGTTTTACCAGTGCCTGCAGCACTGGGAAGCTGCCCTTAATAGACCTAACGGGTGAGCTGTCTCCTTCGAGATGGCTGTGGGGGTGTCTGATCATGACACAGCGTGTGTTATTCCAAAGGGGCCTGAATAAAGCTGGCCTTAAACCAGAAAATGTCCTGAACTTTCAAAGCTGGTTCTGCTCCCGTGCCCAGATGGTCTTGAAATGTCTCGCTTTAATTCAGTTGTTAGGCGGGAGGCTTTGTCTCAATGCTTGTACTGCAGATTGTGCATGGGAGGAGCCGGGAGGGTGGGGTGAGAAAGGAATGGTGCAAACCGCAGGTGGGGAGGAACCTGTGGGAAAAGAAAGGGTGCAGATTTCATATGCTGTGATCTGGGGGGGAGAAGATTCAAGCCCCACATCCTGGGACCTGTGGGGTGGGAGGAAGGGGTTTGGACGGCACCTGGGGAGGGCAGGAACATTGGGGATGGGACAGGGGTGCAGAGGCCACGGATGGGAAGAAGAGAGCAAGTGTGATGGAAGTGTCTTGTAGCAGGAGGGGGAGGGACCGATCCCAGAACCTCCTGAAGATGGCACAAGGTGGTGCCAGAACTTTTGATTAGCCTGCCTAATGTCTGAAGTTCGCCAACCCCCCTTGGCAAGTCCCAGGCTGTCTGCAGCAGCCTCCGACGTTTACCTAGGTGCGGTGCTTGGATCAGGGTGCAACGTCCCAGTTGCAAGTCCCATCGCAGTGTTTTCCCGCCGTTCCAACTGGCTGCGGCCGCTGCATTCCCTGGCATCCGGTGCCAGAGCTTTCTGGGGCCGAGCTCATAAAACATCTGACTTTGAGGGTGTTTTAATTAGTTGCTTTTGGCTGTGTGGAAAAATCTGTTATCTTGGCGCATTAGACAGATAAATCTGCCCCTCTGATTTTTTTTTTTTTTTCTTTAGTCAAGGCTTTTCCAGTGAGCAAAGGCCCGTCACCCCGGATGATGGCAGATTAAATGGAGATGGCAGAAACAGTTTGTCTTCTGCAGCACCCTCTCTCTGAGGATGGCAAGGAGTTTGCCAACAGGAATGAGAGTTAAAACCTCCCATCACCCTTGTGTGTAGGGAGTCGGTATTCTGTTTTGTAGGTGGGGAAACTGAGGCACGGGGGGGGGGGGGTCAGTGACTTGCCCAAAGGTGCCCAGCAGGTCAGTGGCAGAGCTGGGGGGAGAACTTCTCAGGAGATCTTCCCTGCCAATTCTTCAGGCGCTTAAATCTTGCACTAGGGACCGAGTGGAAGGGAGAGCTGAGTCTTAAGGTTGCTCTACGCTGGCAAGTCACTGCACTGCAACTTTCTTGCTCAGGAGGAGTGACTTCTCCTGTGAGGCTCTTCACCTGTGTCTCAACTTTCTCCACCTCCCGTGGAGATGGGAGTGGATTGTGGGAATGGGTTGGTTAGTATTTGTAAAGGGCTTTGCTGACGGGAACTCGGAAGAGGATGTATTTATTCCACACCCTAATCAATGTCAAAACCAATCCTCTACCTGCTGATCCCTACCTCGAGTGATGACACAAGGTCGGGGTGAGGATGGGAGGTCTACAGAGGTCAGATTAGGGTTTGCAGGCAGTTCTGTTGGCTGCCTTGAGTGCTGGCTCTGGAGGCCTGTCACCAGCTGAACGGATCCTAGGATTGCTGGGGGACGCGATTTGGGGTTTTGCCATTAGACTCCTGTGCTCATAGCAGGCTACAGGGAGGGGGCAGGCCGCTTAGTCCAAGGCAACGTACAGCACTGAGACTTTGGATACCTTGTCTTGCCGATTTGGGCAAGATGCTTCCTCGCTCTGCGTCGCTTTCCCGCAGATCTTCCTGGGTGTGTGCACTTAGCTGTTCAGGACTGCATTGTACATGCACCGTGCCACGCCCAGTGGAGCCCTGTTCTCTGTACAGGGGCTATTTAATACAAAGTGCCTTTCTCCAGAAGGAGGGAAAGTCCGGTTTCTCCAAGAACGAATCCCCTCATGGAGAGGGTGGATGTCTTAGCGCCTTCGATTCCCCCCACCCACCGGAACTGGAATAATCACAAACTTGCCTACTGAAAGAGGCGTGTTGGAAGCGAGGTTCTTCTACCTCCTAAGCACACTGGCTGGGTTGGTCTTTCTGTACCAAATATCCCAGGCTTGAAGGCAAATTTGCACCTGGCTGGTCCTGTCAACACCCCTCCCCCCCATTCTACCCCCTAAAACTCACTACAGTGATGGTGGCAAGTGGCAGTAAGTTTTGTCTCTTCCCACCCCCCATATCAGTGCCGCTGGTTGGTGCCCGCTCAGCTGGGAGCCTGAGCAGGAACAGCTGTCGGAAATGGTAAGGAGCTTTCTGAATTCTTAATTCAGAAGATGATTTCATGTTTCTCTGCATCTCTCGCTTGGAGCACATGCTTAGAAGCGTGGAGTGTGGGTTGTGAGTGGTTGGGTTTTTTTTTTTTTTTTTTTTAAGAGACATTGGGCTATGCCGTCCAAGGAGCTATGCTGCTTTACACACTGACTGAAATCACGATGAGGATTTGGCCCCCCTGACAGCATTCTGGTTGGGGCGGGGGGAATCTCTGTGGCCATGATGAATTTATCTGTTCTCGGCAATTGTGGACTCCTAGAAATGCAGGGCTGCAAAGGACCTCGGGGCCCACTAAACCTGGCCCGTCCCTGACGAGGGTCAGTCCGACCTGTTCCTAAACCCCTCAGATGAGGGGGAGCCTGCAATCTTTTGTGGGAACCCATTCCACAGCTTAACTCGATAGTTAGAAAATGCATCCATCTGATCTTAATCTCCCTTTCAGCAGCTTAAGCTCTTTACTTCCTGTCCTGTCTTCATGGAGAACAATCGATCTCTCTTGAGAATAAATACGCCCAGTTCAAAAACCAACCAAGCCAAAAAACCCCAACCCAAACTTTCCTCTCAGAAAATCAGACCTAAACCCTTCCTCACTCTGGTTCTCCGGACTCTCTCCAGTGGCTCCATGTCTTTCCCAAAGCGTGGTGCCCGGAACTGGGCCTATCTGGTAAGTAACTCCCAGCTCCATCCGGGACGGTGCTTCTCGACGGCTCTTTTAACGCTGTGCTGCGAAAAGCTTCTGGGATTATTGCTGTGGGTGCACCGAGAAATGGCCACCCGGAAGCGCTTTCTGAGAACAGCAAGACCAGACAGGAGGCATAGATTTAAGGGCGTTCCGGAAGTTTGAGGCAGGGCTGGGAACTGGATCCAGCTTGAACGAGGAGACCGGCCTTCTCCTCTCTCCCCTTTTGAATGGGATTCCTCTGCCTGCTTTGGGGAGTGGTGCCCTTAATCCCCAGGGCTGCTGTTGCCAAGTGTGGGGCGGGACTAGACTCTGCTGCATGAAGATTGAGTCCCTTGGCCCACCCTCTCCCCTCGAGCTGGGAGAAAAGGAAGCAGTGCTACTTAAATCTCCTTCCTTGCCAACTGTCAGAATGGAGACACCTGGCTCCTTCATTCCCTGGTCCAAAAATAAACCCACTGGCCCTCAAAGGAGGGAGACTTTGTTTCGAGCACTCAGGCTGCATGAGGGGGTCGGTGTAAAGAACCTACAAAGCCAGGGAGGGGCTGGAGCAGGAGGGACCCCACAGTAGGCTGGCAAGGGGCCCCCCGTTCCCTTCCCATCCCTTGTGGGTTTGTGTGCTCACAGCTTGCTTAAAGTCACTGCTGGGCCACCTAAGCGATCTCAGCTTTGAGCCCAGCTTGGGGCTAGCGGTCACGTTTTTCCGGTCCTGCCTCGGATTCTGGACACAAGGTGTCTGATTCTGTCGGATAAGGTTTCCCAGAAGACGTGCTAAGGACCCCACAAACTGCTGTCGCTTTTCTGCCCCCTGGACCTAAAGTACAGGCCCCTTCCCAATCATGCCCATCGGTCTCCACTGCACAGACTGCATCGTCCCATCAACCCCTCAAAAATGAGATTTCTGCAAACTTTTCTCCCCCTGCCCCCCACCACCTGGTTCTTGCAGCGATGAGAGGGAGGAAGAAGAGACTGAGTCATTGAGTGTTGAACTGTTGTGCCCCTCATGCGTGGGGTGCACCTCGGTCTGGGCTCTGGTCTCATCCCTCTCCTTGCACTGAAAGCAATCCCTGGGGATTGCTCCTGCGTGAGTCTCCACTCGTGTATGCGTGTGTAAATCAGCAGTAACTTCACCGTAGCCAATGGACGAAAACCCTGCTGTCGGCCCTGCTGTGTGTGCTTTTCTCCTCCCCTTTTTTCTGTGCTTTGCGTAGTCGTTCCCAATAGGGGAAAAACTAGAACCTCTGGGATCCAGACAGTCTGACCGTTTATGCTGGGCTCCACCTGCCACTCTCTCTTGGGTGGCCACCCAAGGGCATAGCTTACAGGGATTCCAGGGTGGGAACTTTCTTGTCTTACACACGAAGCATCTCAGGTGTTGACGGGCTCTCTATAAACTTGGGTCGTGAGCTGCTCAGGGCAGAATGCTGTACATCTGTAAGGCCCCATGCAAATCACTGGCACTAGGCAGAGCAGATTGTTCATTAAACTGCAGTTAAAATGTCACTGCGCTGTGCTCTCTCTCCATGATGCCCAATGCAATTTGCTCTGTTTGTAAACTAAGAGGCTTGTTTGGGTTTTTCTCTAATTGCAAGGCCTGCGCACTCACCCTGGGATCTGAGCATCTCGCTGGGTTCTTCTGTGCCTCGTGTTCATACCCAGCGCGAGTGGAACTCGGTTAATAATTCAGACTCTCCAACGATGCATCTTGTTGCTCCCTCGACAGACTGAAGTGTGCTGTAATAAGAAACTAGTCCCTGCCCCAAAGAGCTTACAACCAAAGCATGTGCCTGCTGGATGTGGATGGGTGGAGTATAAGCAAACAGTGAGACCGCATTAGCCTGCATGGTCTCGGAGTGCTACTGTTCTCAAGTTGTCTACAGGCATCTTGGCAAAGGGGGGGCTGTAAGGAGGCGTCTGAAGGAGAACAGCGAAGCGGCTTTGTGGGTGTTTCTGGAGAGCTCCTCCCAAACACCAGGGGCAGCAGGGAAGAGAACTTGAGCCCGAAAAAGCTGGTGATGGTGACCGGCATTGTGGGCCGCTCAGAAGCAGCAATGGCCATTTTGTCGGTGAGAGAGGTGGGGGTGGGACTCGAGAAGACGATGGTTGCTGTTGGATAAGCCAGTGATGGGAAGCGGTGGTGTTTGCTTTGCAGAGCTAAGGAGTTAAAAGAATATTTCTGCTACCAAAGTAAACAGTGGCTTATAAGGCACTGAACTGGGACTTGGGAAATATTGGTTCAGTTCCTGCCTCGGTGATTCCTTGCCTTGTTATCTGTGCATGCACGCACACACACACACACACACACACACACACAGAGAGAGCAGGCCAGTTCCTAGGGCTCGGGATGTAACTTTGTGTGGGGTTGCAGGACCTTTTTCCAGTGAAAGAGCCTTATCCTCTCTTTATGAACAATTATCAAGCAAGCAGAGTACACATGCTAAGCATACAGGATTATGCTCCCCCCATCCTGATCAGGCAGGTTTGTCGGTCTTGTCTGGAGTCTTGTTGCTGCAAGTCATGGTTGTGCAGAATATTTGTGGCAGCTCCAATCTTAGGCTGTCTTGGATGTGAGCTCTCTTTCCAGGTCTTTCCTCCTTCTGTTTGTTCTCTGCTGGTCTCCTTTAAACATGAGTCCTGCTTAACTCTACACTGCCCAGTTATGTTACCAAACTTTTACTAACCAATCCTACTCCACCTGACACCTAGCAAAATTAATTGTCAGTCACAGACAGACAGTCAAAGAACCAGAGAGATCAGACAGACAAACAATAGGGAAGAGGAGACCCTAATGACAAAACGAAGAACCTCTGGAGAAGTGATTTCTTGCCAGATGGAATGCGGTCAGTCTAAGCTTTCTTTGATCATTTTTAGGATCAGTTTATTTGGTGATAGTGGGTGCCATTAAGATGCCTTCTTAACAGCCTGATATTATGTTTTAATCTAATTTTGATGGAATGTGAGGATGTGACTTCCTGCTTCTTGGCTAATGGCTGCTGCTCTTTCAATCTGGCTGCAGAAGAAGGCCTTAATTTTTAGGCCTTAGTGTGGCTACAGAAAAAGGCTTTCTCCTTACAGTATGACCAGGGGTAAATAATTTCCTCTGTCCATATATAAAAAGGGTGCTAATAACTATGTACCTCGAGCTGCTGTTTGAGCAAATGTTAATATTTTATCCTTGCTGTTCAGGACCATGCAAGAACCTAGAGAGACTTTTGAAGGGCTGAGTAAGAAAAGTCCGGTGCAGCAAGAACATACCTTTAAAAAAAAAAAAAAAAAAACCCAAAAACCTTTTTTCCAAGACCACATTTGTGTGACAGCCAAATGCTACAGACACTTTCCAAAAACTCTGTACAAAATGCAATTTGTAAAAAGTCTCCTAAACAAAAGAGCCAGGGCCAGTTTTTTTCAGTGACGTGGATTTTGACCTGTTGCTTTTATTGCTTGTTTGCTCTTGAAACTTTGGACTGGGCAATAACTTGGCTAAAGCACTTTCTGAAGGGAGATTTGGCCCCAGATGTGATGTTGGCGGGAGAGGTGAAACGGAGCCTACTCAGTCTCACACCACAGTTAGTCTGTAAAGGGCAGCCTAGCCCTCAGTGCCCACTCACACTCCTGAATTAGAAAGAGCTGGAATAACCATATCTGAAAAGCTGGTAGGATGACTTCTGTCATTGGAGACAGTGTTTTGGGTCATGCCTTGGAAAATGTAAGTCATGGTACTTTATGCTTTGAAAGAGACCATTGATTTTTTTTTTTTTTTTTTTTTTTTTTAAAAAGGTGTCCAGCTCCTAGAAGGGTTTTTATTTTCGGAGGTTGTAGGGGTTTGTGCTTTCAGAAAAATCAAATCTCCCTTAAAATGTCTCCACTTGGCTATCCAAAAAATGGAAGGACCCAAAATGGAGAATTCAGGAATCCGTGAATAACCTTTGTGCGTGCGTTTATGTGAGCATGCGCGTGGTTATTGTGGTGGGCACGACATCTGGTGAAGGAGAGGGCCAAATTAAAAGGAGGCATGTCAGTGTTACTTAGAAAACAGGCAGATAGCTGGTGGGAGTGAAGAAGTTAGCCGAGGCCGTAGTTGGGGGGAGATTCTGAACAGTGAGGGGCAGCGGTGGGATTCTGCTATCGTTTTCCCCCCAGGAGGGAAGAGAAGACTGAAAACATTGTATTGAGGAGTTGAAAGCCACATGCTTCTATACTCATGGGGAACTTTAATTACCTAGACATCTGCTGGGTGACAAGTGTCATTAAACACAGGCCTCTGGGTGAGGACTCCTCCGTGCCTGCCTCACCCAGGCCCCAGGGCAGAGGACGGAATGAGCCTGGGTGATGGGGCTTTCTCCTTGCCCAGAGGACAGGTCCTTTCAAGTCAGGGCTGAGTCGTGCTGGCCAGGCACAGTGTGGAAGGGAGAAGTTAGCCCTGTCACTGCTCATGGTTGATCTCCTCTGAGGGGTGGCCTTGAGTCCCCGTCAGCTGCTGAAGCGGCTTATGAACCTCTTTGGAAAGGAGATCAGTGCTTGTGGAAAGTGCCCTCCAGAGGATGATGAGGTGGCGTAGCTAGGACAGGAAAAGGGGGTGGACCCCGATTTCCAGTGGACTGACAACTAGGAGGGTAGGAGAGTCTTGGGGAGGGATCCAGTGTTCTGGGGGGGGGGGGGAGGCAGGAAGGATCTGGTGTCCGGGGGGAGAAGGGCAGGAAGAAAAGGGGGCATAGAAGGGATCTGGGGTCCTGGCAACAGAGGGCAGGAGGGTGGAAACAGGGGCAGTCGTGCACGGTGCCAGCAGGAGAGCGATGTGGCCAGGTTGATGGACACCCAGCTGGGATCAGGAGTCCCAGCCTGTGGATTTGGGGGGCTCCGGTCCCGATTCAGGTGGGCCTGGTTGCTAAGGGGCTGGACCATGGGTCACTCAGGCCCCCCCACCCCAGTGCCTCTGCCCCCTGGGATGAAGTAGTCACAGAGCAGGTCAGCCTGCCAGCGTGCCTTGGAACGGGCATGGGCCAGCCGGGGGAGCCCGTGGGTAAGCCAACCTCTGCCCTTTCCCCGGATTAACCCTTAGCCCCCTGCGAGTGGGACCGCTGAGTGCCCGTCCTGTGTTACAGCTCTGTGGTGACGTTCGTGCCCCACCGTGCAACATCTCATACGGGGCCATATTTTCCTGAGCCCTCCGCATCCATTGAGCTGAGCTCTCCTGAAAATCCCCCATCCCCGCCCTTGCAACTTGCCTGAGGAGTCTGAGCCACCGCTGCCCTGGGCCTTCACCACAAGACCCGCCCTTCCTCTTCCATTCCATGCCTGCTTGGCAGCTGCATCCTGCTGCCAGTTCGTTCCCTCCCTTCGCGCCCCCGGTCCCTCTCCTCCTCCCCCTCCACAAGCCTTGTGGCTTTACTCACTGGAAGGTGAATTCCTGCAGCGACTCACCAGGCGCCTTTAATATTAAAATCTGCACTCTCTGTGCCGTCTCCCCAATTCTCTCCTCCCTCTCTTCCCCCCCCCGGCCCGACTGAATCTCCTTTTGTTCCCTTCTTCCCCTCTCTTTCATTTCTTGCCTTTATTTCCCCACTTCTCTTCTTCCCTCTCTCCAGCCATCTGCAGTCAGTCACCGTCTTCCCCACACACAGGCATGCCTCTCCAAGCACCAGCTCCCCCAGCGCCGGCGCCTGTTGCTTGTTTATCTGGCCTTACATGGCCCAGTGGCAGGTTCATATTTAGCAACGGTCAGTGGTTCCAGAAAAGAGACTGGGTGGGAGCCGGGGTGGGGAGGAGAAATCTCTTCACCTCCTTGCCGCCTGTGTCCTTTCTCTGCAGTACCTGCTTGGCTCTGCGGGGCAGCTGGCTGGGAAATCGGGCCGTCTCTGCAGCCTCCTGCAGTCAGACGTGGGATGCATTAAGTCCCTGCAAGATGCTGCAGATTACGCTGAGTTTCTGCAGCACCGGGGGGTTTGTGCTGCGCCAGGCTGCCGTGTGCGCCAGCAGTTGGGGCTGTGCAGGGGCTCTCCGCAGGCCTGTGGGCAGATGACGCAGTTGTCCCCTTGGTATGCTCTGGGGAAGGGGTTTGTAGCACTCGGCTGAATTGTCCCTTCCAAAGATAAAGGAAAGGGAGGGTCAGATTTCCCCCTCTCCACAAACCTCTTCCTGCTCTGTCCCCGACTCAGAGCAACAGATCAGCTGTTTGCACAGATTCCCGGGGAGTCTGTTTCTGGCTGCTACAGGGATGGGGGATTCCTGGGGAGTCTGCTTCTGGCTGTTACAGGGATGGGGGCACGTTGCAGTACAGGGCTCCGTGGGCTTCCCTGGTGACTGCCTCTAGACCACCTATCGCTCCATCTGGGGCGTGGGAATCGGAGACTTGGGCCCGCAGGATGCAGTGGCCTCTCTCTGTCCCCAGTAAGTGCTTTGTAGCAAGGAGGGTACAATATGGATAAAGCCAGGGGCTTTCCTGTCCCACACTTGTCCCCCTCTGGGGCTGTTCTCCGGCTCGTTTCCCTCTCCTCCGACAGCCTACAGCGCCCACACGGTCAGTTTCTTCCATGTCTGTGTGTTCAAACCCTGTGGCTGATCCAGCTCGGGTGGGAGGCCGAGTGATCTGGGGATGATTAACTCCCCTGGGCTGTTCAGGGGGGTGGCTTAAACGTGTGGGTTGTAAGAAGAGGACAATTTCAGGAGGGGGTGAGGAATTCACCCAACAGTGCCCCTGCCAGAAATTCTCCCGGTGTTGCCGTTGGCTTTGCAGGCTCGAGAGGCTGCTGGGTTCCCTCCCGGTGGCCTTTGAACTGGAGAGAGGGCTTCTTTCTGGTGTCTCTCTTACTCAGCATGTGATACAGGATCTGTGTAACTGCCCCTGGCTGCCTTATCCTCTGGGTCTTAAAAACCATCATCATGTGCTGTTTGAGCTAAAGGAACTGGGCCTTTAGATTGGCCCATGCTAATTAGACCTGTTTCCTCATTGGAGATGTCCACGAGGACCTTTAAAACCCACGCTTGCAGCCTGGCGGTGTCCCAAGTGTGGGGAAACGTCATGCACACATGGGCTGTAACCGGTGTATAACCCCAGGCTTCTCAGGGTCCTAGCTCCCTTAGCATCCATAATTTGGTCGGACCAAATGGCGTGGCTGACCCTCCAGCACACAATCAGTGCTCCACTGACTTGTTTAGGCCTGGGTGTGGGTCCAGGATCCGTGGACCCCATTGTAACAGACGTGGCACGCCTCCGGGGTGGAAGCGGGGGCCCCAGCATGGCTGCACTTGTGGTGCAGGCTGCTCCTGACTTGCTGAAGTAACTTAGGCCAGCGTGGGAAAGGGACGAGTTCCCTTTTCAGAAGAGGACAAGAGAGGAGAGCTGCCAGACCTCTGCCAGAGTCACCAAGCGAGGGGCAGGGCGAGTGAAGATCTTCCATCCGTGCCCAAAGCAGAAGTCCATGGGCAAACCCTGCTGCAGAACGCGTGGGTGTAAGCTCTTTCAAGCCTGCGCTGCCGGATTGGAGAGCCGTTTTGGCCCTGTGTGTCTCCTCGCTCCTGCTCGCATCGCTCCACTCCACCTCCCTGCTGCTTTAGAAGCTGCTCTGGGGTCCAGCTTGTGCAGAGCCGTGTTTGATCTTCAAATGCTCCCCCTGGAAGGGAGGCGAAGGGTAATGCACAGCAGCGAGACCGAGAAGGGATGCGCTCAGGAACACGCCACAAGCGGCAGCCGTTTGATCGAGTTCAGTGTGGGTTGAGGCTGAGAAACTAGGGAACTAAGAGGAGGCGTGGCAGTATCAAAGGCACGGGTCCCGGGTTACTGGGTCACTCTTCCTGCTTTGCAGAGGTTGCTGTGCAGTTTTAATACCCCCATGAGTTCTGGGAATCCTGCTCGGAGCAGCACTCCACTTAGCAATTAAATGGTTTTGTGCTAACGAGGAAGACCTCTCTCTCCACTCCCTGAGCCCTGCATCAACTATACATTTGAGAGAGTGAGTCTGTGTGTTTAAGAGATCCTAAATGGGAAGAGCTAGGGCCACCAAATTTGGTAGGCAGCTTCCTCTTATCATAACTGCCAGCAAGGTCAGGGTTTGGTTATGTCAGGCCAATGGGATGTACCAGGAATGGGATTGTTCCTCATAAAACCATACAGAGAAGAGACAGAATCACCAGGTAGGCGAAAGAGGCTGATTGGGGGTGTCCCCCACTCCAGGACTGCCCCAGCTCCGAGCCTCCCAGTCCCCATTGCTGGCTGTTCCCCTTCATCAGGGAGTCATGGGAAAGTGTACAGTTGGCTGCATTCCTCACTCTGGCTGGGGAGTGCAGGGGGCAGACAAACCTGGACCTGCCCCAGCCAGGGCTCCCTTAGCTGTGCCCACTGGAGCTGCAGCAGCCATGGCGAGGTACTTCTCACCAGGCCACAAGCTGCTGCGGTGGGAGAGGGCTGGGGTTTTCCTCTCTCCCCAGAGCAGCCTCTATCCTGAACCCCTCCTCCCCAGCCCACCCCAGAGCAAGGATTGAAATGAAGCATGTGCATTTTATTTTCAAAAAAAAAAAAAAATTGAGTGAAAGACCTGAGCAATGTTGGGTCAATCTAGAAGCGTGAGAAGTCCTGGAGAAAAAGGGATCCGGTTTCAGAGCCTGGTGTGAGCAGGAATGCACCCTGGGCCCACGCTGCTGAGCGTGTAACACTGCCTGCTTAACCCACTGAGTCAAGAGCTCTTGTCTACAACGGCCTGCCTGCCATATCGCTTGCGGCTAACGCCGCCGCCCACCACCCAGATTGCTGCGGTCATCTCTTGCCCTTTCCCTTCTACAGCTGCCGCTATCCCCAGTCATAGTAGAGATTTGATGTTTCATAAAGTTTTGCAAAAGGCAGAAACGATTGCAAAGCTTCCCCTCGGTGGGGGAAAGGCCAAGGGGCCCAAGCGGTGCCAAGTTGTTCGTGTCCAGCCGTCGTCTTGCACAACCCCAATGCTGTGTGGAGCCGGCGTGTTTGCCAGGGCACCGTTAGCGGTTTCATTCCTCAGGTTTTGCATTGGGTTCCCTCCCGCCCTCCACACACACACACAGATTCCAAGCAGCAGCTCTTTATTTTTCTTTTGTATCCTGCAAACATCTAGGAATCCCTGGGATGAACCGGGAACCCGCTGCACTAGGCTCCGGACGCACTTGGAACAGAAATACAGTCCCTGCCCTAAAGAGCTTACAACAGAAACATAAGAGACAGTGGGTGGAAACAGACAGGTGGGGGAGACCGACCGCACGTCTGCCTTGAACTGTGACAGAGAAGGCCCCAAGCCCTGCTAAGAGGAGCATGGTGTGACTGATGCCCTCCTGCCACCAGAACCTGCCCCAGTGTCTGCAGGCTTTGCATCTTCATTTAAATGACCAGGCCTCCAGGTGCATAATCCAGCCGAGTCGGACCTGCCCATAAACAGCTGCCAAACAAATTCCCTTCCTGAGGGCTGGATTGTGCAAAATCTATCTTGCCTCTGTCTACGCTGCCCAGCTCCTTGGGGAGGGAGGCCTATGTGTGGCCTCTATTTGCCACTGTTACACCAGTGCAAACTTAATTCTCTGTGCGGAGATGCTAGAAGGAGCTTTCATGGCGGAGGAATTCCAAGATGGAAGGGGTTGGCAGCTCTAGTGCAGAAATTCCAGCCTTATCGTCCATACGGAAGGGCATGAGCTGGGTGATTGTGGCTTATGACTACCAGTACTTGGGAAAGGGGCAGCGTTGGCTTCCAGATTCCTTTATTTTGTATTCTCGCAGCTGGGAACCTGCGCAGCATTTCCCGAGACGGGCGCAAGAAGCCGCATGGTGGGGTTTGAGCTGCGACTGCAGTCAGTGGGAGGAGAATTACAGGTCAGAACCAAGCCCGCTGCAGGCACAAAAATATGTTCACGCAAGAGTTGAGAGGCATGTTGAAGGTATAATTGGCTACAGGGGGAGGTCAGGGTAGAGAAGAGAAGTACAAGTAACCATTTAAACATCAGCCCCTGCTATCCTGCTTCAGTGGGAGTGGCTCCGGGTTTGCTCAGGGGCAACGGAGATCAGAATCTCTGGAAAGGAGGGAACAGGGAAAATGCAAAAGAGGAGATGGAGAGAGGAAGGGACTTCCTTAGCTCCAGCTCTCAGGAGGCTCAAGGTGACAGTTTCATCCCAAGCACATGGCAAACCAGAGCCAGGCACAGAACCACAGAGGTGAGGATCGAAACACGCAGGGAGGCCTCCTTGGAAGCGGGGTGAGCTGCTGAGGCAGCAGTCGCTCTGCAGGTGTAAAGTTTGGGATGTTAATTATCGTTTAAAACGTTAACGGGTTGAACATTGGGTTTAACCTGCTAACCTTGGAGCAGCCCCCCTCCCTCACCTCCAGCCCTCCTGCGGCGCAGCATGGAGGGCCTGGCTGGGCTGGAGCAGGGTGGGCAGGGGGCTGCTCCAGCCCTGCTGGGCCCTCTGCACTGCGGGCTACTCCAGGCAGGCCAGGCTGAGTCCACTGTGCTGCAGGCAGGGGCTACTTGGACTGGGCCCACCGTACCGTGGGCGGGGAGCTGCTCCAGCCCAGGTGGGCCCGCCACACCGTGCTGTACCGTGGGCGGAAGCTGCTTGGGCCGGACCCACTGCACCGCCGGCAGGGAGCTGCTCCAGCCAGAAACAGATGGGGGGTGATGCTTAGCAGGTAACCAGTTAACCCTTTACATTCCTCGTGTAAATAGTGTGTACTTGTGGGCCATGTTCCCTCTAAGCGGAGTGCCTGGGTGGCCACCCAGAGAGATTCAAATGCTGCCCAACTGGTTGGCAGAGTGCCCATAGCCGGCAGCAGCTGGAGCATGTTTTCTATTGGTGGTGCACATCTGAATGTGCACATAACAAAATTTATTCTGCACACGGATGGAAAAAATTAGAGGGACCATTGCTTGTGGGCCTTGCCTTGGGTCAGGGAAGTGGGGGGGTTCTCAAATGTGCAAGGCTCTCACTGAAAGCCTTGCTATCTGTTTTATAAACTCGTCCACACCGATCCTAGGTGGGTCCTCCTCTCTCTAGCAGCGCATGAGTTGCTAGGAGGGCTGTGGTTGACCCAGAGAATGAGGGTGAGCCGTGAGCTTGGCAGCATGATTGACATCAATTCCTTTTCTACCTGTCCACGCCTGCCCTGCACAGGCGGCTGCACTGTGTGGTCGGTTTATTTATCAGCCGTGCGCACGCTGTGGTGGACACACTCACCTGAAACCTGGCGCACGGGGCCTCGACTGTGCTCTGAAACTTGTAGTCACAAGCTGAACCGCTATAAATAGCTGGTCACTGCACCGGGCTCCTCCCCAGCTCCGAACCACATGCTGCCATGCCTGGTCTCTGTCCAAAGGCTTATTTGCTTACTGCAAGCGGGTAAATAGAAAACCCATCTTTTTTAACGCGGTCCTCAGCCCATCCGCTCTTTGGGGGGGGGGGGGCTCTGGCAGCTTCCCGTGTCTCTGCCTCCTCTGGTACAGCAGCCTCCAGGCTGTCCCACTGGGTACCTAACCCAGGACTTCCCTCCCCACATGCAGGATGTCCCCTTCACTTCATTCCCATTAATAGCCCTTTATAGGCCTCGGTGTGGCCCAGTCCCCATGACCTGACTGGATTGGACTCCCCTGCTCAGATGCAGGGGGGAGGGGAGCATGGGGCCTAGCCCCTGCCCAGGAACCAGCCCCCCCACTATACAGTTGTAAGCAGATTCTAAGAGCATCCGTGCAGAGGATTGCGTTGGTTCTAAACCTGGTTTCAGTTAAACCAGTGCAGCTAATGGGGGGCCGTGAGCCGCATGTGACAGATGTCTGTCCTGGGGCTTAGCCCACGGCTGGAAGGCACACAGCTCCCAGCACAATCGTACCTAACCAAGGGCTTGCAGAGAACAGGATGGAGGGTTCCCTGGTGCTGCTCTACCAGTGGCTGAAAGGCAGGGTGATGGCTCCTCTGGGTCAGGCAGCGTCGCCCCCCAGCGCAGCGGCCAGGGCTGCGGTGGGGACTGCAGTTGGCACAATGCAAAGCACTGAGCTGACATGTGACGCTTTGCTGGAGTCTCACTTCCCAGAACTCCGGTCCCCTAGGCTGTTCGGATGGACCCGGCTGTTTGTTTAGGCAGCGGTGGCCTCGCCAGGGTAGGCGAACGTTTTGGAGTTCAGGAGGAGGTGAGGGCTCCGGCTGAGGGTGTGGGGCCAGAAATGAGGAGTTCAGGGTGCGGGAGGGGGATCTGGGCTGGGGGAGCAGGCTGTAGTGTGGGGCCCAAGATGAGGGATTTGGGGGTGCAGGAGGTGGATCAGAGCTGGGGCAGAATGTTGAGGTTGGGAGGAACTTGGGGTGCAGGCTCTGGGCTGCGCTTCGTTCCTCAAGCAGCTCCCAGAAGCAGCAGCATGTCCCCCTTCCGGCCGACTCCTGCATGGAGGTTCAGCCAGGCAGCTGTGCGCGTTGCCCCCCTCAGTCCGCCAGGCGCTGTCCCCACAGCTCCCATTGGCCGGGAACTGCAGCCAATGGGAGCTGCAGGGGCGGTGTTTTGGGGCAGGGCAGCGCATGGTGCCCTCTCTCTGTCCCTGTGCAAAGAGGGTGGATGCTGCTGCTTCTGGGCGCTACATGCACGCTCCAAACTCCGCTCCCCAGCAAGAGTTTGCCCCCCTCTGGATGTGCTTGCGCCTGACTGGCTTGCTCAGGACCCTGGGACTGCAAGAGAACCAACTGAGAGTGTCCCCTGCTGTGCTGCGCTACCCTGAGCAATTGGCTCCCATCAGCCCTGTTCCCCCACTGCTCCCTTAGCCCACATGGCCCTGTTCTTATGTATTGGTGCCTTGATCGACTGGGCTTGGGTCTGATCTCCTGATGATATCACAGGCTTTGCTCTGCAGGGGGTCTAATTTGGTGCCTGGCATGTAGGCTTTTTTCCTTCTTACAAATATTGCCTTTCGGTCTTCTGTGTGCCTTTCGCTCCCTCCCTTTAATTAGACTTCTTGCTGCATGGAACAGTTTGCAGTTATATATGGAAAACAGCCTACACTTTCCCAGGAGCGAGGCATGCTGGGAAGGGAAGCAAGGCTAACAGCAAGCTTGCTGTCCCTGGGAGTGCGTGTGTGTTTCTGCCCCCTGTTACAGCTCCAGTCACAGGCTTTGTTTTGAACCATTCGGGGGGCCCAGAGGAAGAGAAAGCAGGTGGGGTTGCCTCTTTCCTTCCCTGAACTATTTTGGCAGAGATGCTCAAAGCTCTGGTTTGCCGAGGCCCATAGAAGGGGAAGTTCCTACCCCGAGTTGATCACTGCGAAAGTTGGGCTTGGAGCCACAAAAACTTGGGAACTGGATTTTGGTTGCGTCAGTTCTGGGGGCGTGTGCATCTGATGCGCTGGATGCCTTGGGGAGATTTGGCTTTCAAGAACCCCAGTGTTGGGGAAATTTAATCCTAGAACTGGAAGGGACCTCGAGGGGTCATGGAGTCCAGTCCCCTGCCCTCACAGCAGGACCAAGCACCATCTAGAGCATCCCTGACAGATGTCTGTCTAACCTGCTCTTAAATATCTGCAGTGATGGAGATTCCACAACCCCCCTAGGCAATTTATTCCAGTGTTTAACCACCCTGACAGTCAGGAACTTTTACCTAACGTCCAACCTCAACCTCCCTTTCTGCAATTTAAGCCCATTGCTTCATGTCCTAATTCTAATCTGAGATGTCACTTGGTGCCCATTTCAACTAACAGCTGGCCCAGGGAGCTGTTCATATTCCTAAACAGGTGGCCCTGTTCCTAGTTTGCCCACAATGATTCAAAAGGGCCCCGGGGCTCCTAGCCACCACCATGGCTGCTGAAGGAGTATCGGCAGCCGGAGCCCCAGGCAGTGCTAAGGACTGGGAGGGGGGAGGGGACCACAAAACTGGCTACCGCAGCCCTCCCCTTCTGCCAGAGGCCATGCCCCTTCTGGGAGCATGGAGCCACCCCCCCCCCTCCACTTTGCCCAGGGGTCTGACAGTTCTGTCAGCTCCCCGGCCCATAGTGGGGCATGTCAGGGGAGCTACAGCTTGTCCTTCCTTGCCAGGACCAAGCCGTGTCTCCTGGCTCCTTTGCCCTGGCGTTCCGGTGACCTGCCAAGGCAAGGCAGCTGCTAGGGAGATGCTATGTTGCGCTTGCTACCCACGGTAACCCCTTCCTTCTGCTGGGTCCCTGGCAGCCCAGGGAGGGGAGATCCGACAGGCCGCAGCCAGGAGGGGGATGTGTCCTTAATCCAGCGGGAAGGAATGGTTACAGAAGCGGGCTGGGGTCAGGACTCCAGAGTTCATTGCTAGTGCCAGGGGGGAATGGGTTTGACTGGTTACAGCGGTGAGTGGGCGGGGAAATGAGTCAAGACTCTTGGCTTCTGTTTCTGCCACTGATTCACCATGTGACGTAAGACAAGCCATGCCCCCTCTGTGCCTCCGTTTCCCCCTTGGAAGGGATGATAACACTGCGCAGGATGGGCGGTGTCAGTAAAGCATGCTGGAGCTGTGGAAGAGCGCAGTATTTTCTGCAGCAACTAGCTTGCCCCAGGGGGAGACTTTCCCATGTGTCACCCATGGGCCCCCACTTTGGAGGTGCAGCTGTGTAGAGGACATGTGGCAGGGAGGGCAACAGGAGAGTGAACAGCTGTGGCTGGGGGAGTCCAGGACCCTGCTCCCATCTCTCTCATCTTTTCCATCCATGTGCGGGATAAATGTTATATGCACTAAAGCATGTGTGATTGTGCACCACCCGTGCAAACAAAACCTAGCTGTGGGTGCTCTGCTAACCAGCTGGGCAGCCCTTGACTCTCCCGGGCGGCCCCACAAGTGCAAGGCTTACAGGGAACACTGCCCCTCCCCTCTTCTGGTGGACGCCCTCTTGCCAAACAGCCAGGTTAGACGTGGGAGCTGGTGCATGCCACCGTGCGGACAGGGCCAGAGCTCTGTTGGCCTGTACTCCCATCCAGCAATACCCAAGAGGCACTTCCATGCCCATGTCACCCGTGGGACATATTTGAGGCCCACAGCATGAGGCAGCCATGCTGCCAGCTCCCCTGAACCTGCCCTGGTGGCTCCCCCCCTCCCCCCCCCGCCCGATCTCAGCCAGGGAAACCAGGGCACGGAGCCACCGTAGATGCTACTTGGAGGAAGTGACGGGGCCTATTTTAAGCTCTCTGGGGACCTTCAGGCTAGGAATCCCCCTGGGCGGGTGTAACTCATGCAGCTAAAAATAACCTGGCTGTGCCCATGTGGGCCGGCCAGTGACAGGCACACATCTGTCATGTCTCTCCTTTTGCTCCTGCCTGCGCCCCATGTCTGTCGCCTCTCTTCTTCCCCCTTCTGTTTGCTGGTGTCAGATTGAAGCCTCTCCCTGCTGCAATTTTTCATCTCCCCGCAGCCCAATGCGAAGTCAGGTCACTGGGCGTGCCAGCCCTTCCCTCTTCCTGCAAAAGCTGCCTTCAGCCGGGGAGGGCTTTTGTGCCTGGCTTCTGGGGGGGACAGCCTGCTTGAAGAGGGGCCACTGAGTGGGGGTTGTCCTGGCGCCTCGCCTTGAAAGAGGGCCGTGCGCTGAACCCTCCAGACCTCCCCTCACTTGCGTTGTCAGCACCAGTGCTGCCCTGCTGGGACCTCAGGCAAGTCGCCTTTCTCCTGCCTCGCCTCAGTTTCCCCATCTTTAGGATGAGGGCACCGTCGCTGCTTTGCAAGAAGGAATGAGTTAGCGCCCATACACGTGCTCCGTGTGGGAAGGCCTCCAGGGCTGTTATTCCAAGCCCAGCCTGTCTAGCTCTGCCCTCCGCTGGGGCTTGCATGTCCAGGCACGGGACACAGCCTGAGTTTATAAAACCGCTAGGAGTTCCTATTCCTGTAGGGGAATGGCCCTGTCTCGCTGGGTTGAGGGTTGCCCAGAAGGGCTGGAGCGGGTTCATTCTGTGGCAGGGTGGCCGGGGCTGCAGGTCGCTAGGGATGTAATAGTGTAGTCGAATAACTGATAAGCAAAAGCTTATCGGTTAATACTATAGACAACATGCAATCTCTCCCTCTTCCCCCCACAGCCAGTAAATTTTTTAGTGGGCTGGCCAGCAGCCGGGCTCAGTCTTGGCTCGCGCTGGGTCCGGGACCTACCGTCGCTGCGGCTCTGCATTTAAAGTGTATTAGGAGCCAGGCAGGCAGCCCGGCTCCTTTCCGGTTTGTGCCAGTCCCCCCTGGACAGGGGCTGCTGCCACCCTGCGCTGCTTCCTCTGTATCAGAGGCAGCTGTGCGGGGCGACAGGCAGCCGGTCTGCGAGGGGAGCTGGTTTTTAAACTGGCTCCCCTCACGGACCAGCTCCCATCTGGCACCCCACGCTGCTGCCTCTGGTGTGGAGTGGCAGGGGGCTCCTCGGGAGTGAGGCCGGAGCACAATGGCTGCTGGCCCCACCCCCGGGGACTATAGAATGGTCACGTAACCAATAAGAATTCATGAGGTTAATCGACTGATCAGTTAACCGATATTTAACATCCTTAAGTCGCTGGTTCAGAGCCGGTGAGTGTGTGAGGCGAGTGTGTGTGTGTGGGTGGGGGTGGATACAGGCCTATGGCACTGAATGACGATGCCAACAGCTCCGGCTCTCACAATGAGCCATGGATGGGAGGGAGGGGCCAGGAGGGTGGAGCTGGATTCTCTTTGCGCTGCAGAGTGACTCTCCTTCCCAGGCCTGTGGTTCCCTGCAAGGGTGAGGCGTTGGGAGGGGGAAGCCAAGCTTCAAGGCCTTGTTCGTGCATGCTGCCTCCTTTCCCCTCCTCCAACCCCAAAAGATGCTACTGCCTTCTGAAGCAGCTGCAGCAGCAGGCCGGGCTGCAGGGCAGACCTTGCCCAGCCGGGGTGGGAGAACGGGCTGAGTAGGCAGGTGGCAAGAGTTGTGCCCGGCAGCAAGGAGCTGCCCGCTGCCCGGGTTGGGGGAGCGGGAAGGAAATGCAGAATTTGAAGCCCCGGCGGCTCTCTGGGTGGAGACTTGACGCAGCAGGGTGAGGTTTGGGCATTCCAGGAGGGCTGCTTGGGGATGCCTTGTATAACAGCCTGATGCATAGAAGGGGCGGGGTTGCATGCGCGGGAAGGCAGAGGCAGGACTGAGCGGGTGTCTCCTGCTGCTCTGGGGAGGCTTCCAGGAATTGCTTTGTCTGCTTGTGCAAAGAAGCAGGGCTGAGCTTGCACGGCGCCTCCCGGTGCGGTGCTGGTGCACGCCAGGGAGGCTGCTCTGCAGAGGTACAGAGCCAGTCTGGGGGACTGAGGCAGACCGGATTAGAGCTGGAAAGGGTTAACTAGTTACCTGGCAGCCTGGCCGCAGCAGCAGCAGCCCCCTCCCCTCGCTCCCAGTTTACCAGTTACGCTTAACCTTTCACTGGTTAGCTTTGAAACGGGATTTTGCATCCCTAGACTGTGTGTATGGATCCGAAGACTGGGGCGGTGTTTGGGGAAAGGCCGTGGGGCCGGACTGAGCAGAGGTGGGAAGGAGGGAAGTCTTGGGACTGGCAAAGCAGGGCGCCCTGGGCCAGGGTTGAGATGCACGGGCAGCGCTGCTTGGCTGGGCAGGCTCAGTTTTTGACAGCTAATGTCTTGTCTTAGACTGTCCCGTGTGACCTTTAGCTGCCTAGGGCTGAGCTAGCCTGGCCGGAGCAAGCCTGCTGTAGGGATCTGGATAGGGGGAGGGGCGGGGGGGAGAGGGTTCTGAACTCCGAGCTGAGGAGACGGGAGTCGCGGCCCCTGCCTGTCACTGCTCACATGTATTTTTAATGCTGTCCTCGCGCGCGCCCTTTCCAAGTTGCTGCCGTTGCTGGCTGATTTCACGTTGCAGAGAACTCTCTGTGCAACAAGCTTCAAAGGAGGTGGGGGGGAGGGGGAAGGGGCTTTCTCTGGAAAAATCCCAGACTCTGCATCATCCGCGTGCCGAGGCTGCTGTGCAAGCCAAGGAGGAACTCCACTGGGAATGGCCCATCTGCCGGGCTGGGGGAACTCCCCTGTTCGCAGGGCCTCCTGGTCTGCTGGGAGGGGAATCCTGCCTGGGGGAGGTGGGGAGCCGGAGTGTCCGTGTTTGTCAGGATTCTGTCTTGCCGCTCTCTGCAGAGAGGTGCCCAGGCCCTGAGGAATGCTCTGGGGACTCCGCTCTGCATGGCCCGAACACAGGGCTGGGAGCCAGGAACATTAATAGTACATGGCTCTTAGTTCCTCACCCCTTCCATCTGGAGATCTCCAAGCCCTAAACAAATCCCAGCGAATACAGCCCCCCTGGATGCTAAGCTGTTATGAACTGCATTGTGCAAATGGGGAAACTGAGGCACAGAATCAGTTCCCCACTTCCCGGACACCTTGAGTCTGTGGGGCTTTTCCGTTTCCCCCAGAGGAGCCAAGCAGCCATCCCGCCATCTGAAGCCAATGGGAGCTGTACCACTGAACAGCAGGGCCCATGTATCTTCTGAAAACCAGAGGCCTGCACAATCGGAGGCCATATCTGTTCCTGAGCGGCTTGCCGCATGTGTCAGCCTTAACTACAAGACCAGATCTTTCCTCTTGCACTGTAATCTGAACTCTGCTGCTCAGTCTGTGAGGCTTTGTCCTAATCCTTGACAAGCATAAAAATCACGTTGTTTATCTAACACCGATCCCACGGACGTGTGACAAACTTTACTGGCAAACGGTAGAGAGCTAACCCGCCCGTCAGTGTCCAGCTCCTGCTGCGCCCCAGAAACGCAAAGCCAGCTGTGTTGCGTGAAGGGCATAGTGAAGTTGATCTAAGCCCAGGGGCAGACACCATGAGGTCACGGAGGAATTCTTCTGTTGACCTAGCTACTGCCTCTCAAGGGGGTGGATTTGCTGCAGTGATGGAAAATCTCCTTCCATTGCCATAGCTGCCGCGTTGCAGCTGCTCTGTTTGTAGTGTAGACCCACTTGGATGCCGGCGAAGCTGCTTCTGCATGTCTCTCTTCTTGGGATCCTGGACCCCTCTTTGGCTCTCTGCTTTTACTTTTTTGTGTGTGTGTGTGGCAAGGCTGTAGGGATGAGGCTTTTTGCTTCCGGGCTTCACCAGGCAGCCGGTCTTTTTGCCTGGCAGGGCAGCGCCTTGGGGTGCATGGCTGCCCCTGGTTGGTGTGAGTAGGGGAATGGGAAGATACACTCGCCACTTGGGTTTTGTTGGCTTTTTCTGTTGGTCGGGGGAAATCAACCTCCTCTGAGTCTTAGGGGTCCCGCACACTGTTCATTCACTTGGGGTCCTTCTCTCTTCCTCATTTGCTACTTCGGGTCTTCTTGGATCATGGCCCTGTGCCCACGTATTAGGGGATAGATTTAATATCCCAAAGCATCAGTGGGATTTGAACCTCGGTCAGGGGTAGGCCATAAGCGACCCATGGACCGGACGCGGTTCGCCAGCACCAGCCTCTGGCAGGCTGCTAGGTGCTTTATTTACCTGCACGGCTGCAGGTACAGCTGCTCGCAGCTCCCATTGGTGGCGGATCACCGTTCCTGGCCAATGAGAGCTGTGGGAAGCGGAGTTCCGGTGTGTGCTGCTTCCCGCAGCTCCCGTTGGTGGTGGATCGCCCTTCCTGGCCATTGAGAGCTGTGGGAAGCGGAGTCCCGTTGGTGATGGATCGCCCTTCCTGGCCAATGGGAGCTGTGGGAAGCGGAGTCCCGGTGTGTGCTGCTTCCCGCAGCTCCCATTGGTGATGGATCGCCCTTCCTGGCCAATGAGAGCTGTGGGAAGCGGAGTCCCGTTGGTGATGGATCGCCTTCCTGGCCAATGGGAGCTGTGGGAAGGAGTCCCTGTGCTGCAGCGGCCCTGCAGCTCCATTGGTAAATGGCGGATCGCCGCTTCCTGGCCAATGAGAGCTGTGAGGGCTGTCCCGGTGTGTGCCCATCTCCACAGCTCCCATTCAGGTGATGGATCGCCCTTCCTGGCCAATGAGAGCTGTGGGAAGCCCAGAATGCATTGGTGATGGATCGCCTTCCTGGCCAATGGGAGCTGTGGGAAGCGGAGTCCCTCTCCTGGGCCTGCTCCCATTGGTGGCGGATCGCCTTCCTGGCCAATGAGAGCTGTTAAAGCGGAGTCCCGGTGTGGATCGCTCCCATTGGCTGGGGATGATGAACCACAGCCACTGGGAGCTGCCCTGGAGCGGCCTTAGCTGCAGACACACTGGTAAATAAAGCATCTGCCGCATCCTGGCAAGTCACATCCAGCTTGAGGGCTGCTTATTGCCCATCTCCGACCTAGGTCCTTCAGCGTCGGCGCCGTGGCTTGTTCATAATGGGCTCCACCGTTCTGTGAACCCAGAATGCATTGCACTCGGGCCGTTTCTCCACTCAGCCTTGACACCCCCCTCTCCTGGGCCTGCCCTAGACGTGCCCCTTTGCCCAGGGTGCAGCATAGAGCCTGTTAAAAGGCAGGCCCCGGTGGGATCGTGACTGTGAAGGGTGAACCGGCACCTAGGTCTGACTACCCTGGAGCTTGCTGGGAGAATGGAATCAGAACTTGGTCCCTGGGCTCACTTCCATAGAGTTAATTAGAGATGTGCAAGGTTAACGGGTAACTGGTGAGGGCGGGAGCAGATCCCCTCCTGCCGTGGGCAGAGGGCTGCTCCAGCCCTGCAGGGGGTCTGCCACGGACTGGGGCTTCTCCGGCAGAGCTGGGGAGCCGAATGTTACATCCATGGCCGTATCAGGGAGCAATCGCCATGGGTGTTGACAGTTCCCAGCATCCTGTGCAATAGTAAGAAGAGATTGCTCCTGGGGCAGCGGGAGGGAGGGTTACGTGGACTGTCTGCTGCTTGGCTTGTGATGCCAGATTGCACCTGAGCACATGTAATTGTGTCTGGGCTGTTTTTCTTTTCCCTCTGCCGCGTGGCTGTGACATGATGGCGCTTTGGGAACCGAGGGAACAAGCAGATATCGATCCAACAGACACTGTTAGGGACAGAGGCTGGCCCGCGGAGGTGGCGGTGATCTTGCTCCGTGGCAAAGGCCAGCCACTTGGGCTTTGTGTGCAAGAGTCCGTCCCCTCCGTGCTCCTCTCTTGGGGCTTTCCCCACCACCGCACGCAGGAGGCTAATGTTGCTCTTGGTCACTTGTGGGACAGTGGCACCCTGGGGCCCTGAGCAAGGTGGACACCTTGCTACTATCGCCACAGAGCTTGCAGTGCAAATAGACATGGGTGAGGGAGGAAAACTGAGGCACGGGGCGGGGAAAACATTGTGCGCAGCAGTTGCACTGCAGACCAGTGGGGATAGAATCCTGAGTCCCCGTCGGTTGGCTACCCCCTGTGTTTCTCCGCTTTTTTCATACCAGGGGCCAGCTTTCTGCCTTCCTAAACGGTGTCAAGGAGATTGCAGGGACTGGTGCTGGTCCATGGACCAGTCATTGAGCAACACTGCACTAGGCCACGCTGTCTCCTCAAAGGGGCCGACCTGAACCAAACCGATCAAACTCTTTGGGAGGGAAATGGAGCCTGAGATCTGGACCATCCCAGGTGTTGGCTTTGCAAGGCCAGCCCCGCCCCCAGCCTAGGGCTCTTCCCCAAGCCAGCTCAGGCACTACCTTGTAAAGCACAAAGGAGTTGAGGGGAACTTGGGTGATTTACTGCAGGCCCCGGCAGAGAAATACCAAGGCCTTAGATGGAAACGTTTCTTCTGACAGCTCGTCTGGAGATTTCCCCTCCTTGGAGATTTTTCTTCCACGGGTGCAGGGCGGCTTCCAAGAGGGAAAGCCCCGAAGGCTGGGGGTGCGGGCTGTCTGGCCGCTTCCCGCATTCCTGAACCATGAGTGATGACTCTTCCCAGGGGTTCTGCTTTATGGCTGCCTTGTCCGTCCTAACGAGGGTGTTCGAGTTCTTTGTTCCGGAGCCTGTGGTCAGAGCCGAGGGGGATCCAGGCCGCTGCAGTGGTCACAGGTGCGAGCCGGCCAAGGCAACCGTTACGGGAAACCTGAAATTCCCTTCTAACCGGGCACACGGGTAGACACGGCTACCATGTCTTGGTTAGGGTTTTGCCTCCTCTTCGCTGCGTTCGCACCTTTTTGCCCTAGTGTGGGCACTGCCAAAGCCTACCCCGCGTGGCTGTCCCCAGCTGAGAGTCACCAAGATGCTGTAAATAAAGCTCATGGCAGAAACGTCAGTTCCCAGGCTTTTTAAAATCTATCCTCTGGGATTTTTCAGCTTGACTGGCAGCTCCTGGAGTAGGCTCCTAAGTCTCCTGCTATGGGAAATAGGAACGCGCAGGCTGCTGGCATTTCTTGTACTGCTGGGCAGAGGGGGCCTCTCGGCAGATGTTCTCCACCCTATGTTGCCCTGGTGCGTCTGGTTTCAAGGGGTGTGATTTCACCTTCCGGATGCCTTGGCTTCTGCTCCTCAGCTCAAGAGCCGCTGTAGCAGCCTCGACTTCGAGCCATTCGCTCCTCTGGCATCCTGAGCAGGCCCGGTGTGTCTGGGCAGTCGTTTGTTTGGCTGCCCATTGTCTCGCCGCTTTGTTCCAGTGTCCGCAGCCCTGGGCTGGGATCCCAGTCAAGCTGTGGCTTCGTTCTCGGGAGGTGTTTTTCCTTCTGCCCAAGTGGGAACTGAGGTGAATTTGCTGTGTGGAGTCAGGAAGGGCGCAGCACCCGACTCCTACATTTGGCTCTCCAGCTGCCCAACAATGCGGCCAGGGCCAGGGAGGTTCAGCGAGTTTCCACGCGTCCTCCCGATCCGTACTGCCCCTGTTGTCCTGGGGTCCGGACGCAGCTCTGGCAGTGCCCCGTCGTGCAGGTCCACGGAAGTCCCTAATGGACTGAGCTCCCTTGTGTCTCCCTGATGCACACAGTTCTGCAGTGCTAGTCGGGCAAGCTGTTGCGCCTATTACAAAGCGCTCCTGCACGCCTCCCAACCCAGCTGGGCCCAATGCCCTGCCGCCCCCGGGGCTTCTCTGGCAGAGTGCCAGTTGCGTCAAACCGTGCAATGGTTTTCCACTAGGGATATGGGTTTTTTCCAGTGTGGATTAGGCAGAGACCCTCAAAACCATGTTACTTGAGGCCAGTGGGCAGCAGGTGTTGAACGCCTCTGGGTTTCATGGATGTGGGAGGTGGCCTAAATGAACCCGAGAGGGGGCTTTCAGCTGGGGCTGGAGAGGCATGGAGGACAAGCTGCAAGGTGATAAACCAGGACAGGTACTGGCAGGGGCGGTGGGTATAATAGGCAGGGGAAAAGCCTTCCCAAACCGCCAAGCCTGGCTTCATGCAGACTCCACCCCCAGAACATCTGCTGTGGGTATACTGGGGGGGAGGGGAGTGTTGCTGCCCCCAGTGCCTGCCCTCTCCCAGGCCGGAGAGGCTGGGGCTGTGTGCCACCTCACCTCCTCGTGGTACTCAAGGTGGGGGGGGAGTTGGCTCCTGTGGAGGTAGGGCCTGGGCATAAAGGGCGGGGCTAGGATCTTGCCTCCCCCCGCGTCCTACCTTCCCCCACCGCCCCTGCATACTGGCATTTTGGGATGAGGCGGTGGGTTTGTGCTCTGCTTAATCACTGCATGGACCAGGGAGACAGGCTTTGAGCCAGGGAATCGGTGCTGCTCGTTCTGCACCGGGTCAGACTTACCGACACGTCTGTCTGAACGGGGCCATGGTGCTGACACGTCAGAACGCCTGTGCAGCTGACCCCCGGCTGGCATGGGCAGTGTGTGACCCACACAAATGCCGACTGACACACACAAAAGACACACCTGCAGCAGATGCAGTGACGTGCAGGTACATATGTGTGCCGCAAAGAAGCCCTGCGGTGCGCATGCACGATCGCTGCACACAGATGTTCACTGCTGAGCACCCGGCACTTGTACCCATCCAGTTGAGGCTTACGGATGATATTCCCTTTAATGTTTTCCATCCATGCGGAATAAATTTTGTTACATGCATCAAAGCACGTGCAGATGTGCACCACCAGTGGAAACGCATGCTGCTGGATATGGGAGTTCTCCTAATCAGCTGGGTGGCATTGGACTTTCTCCTGAGTGGCCGCCCAAGCGTTGAGCTTACGGGGAACCCTGCTTACGGAGACAATCCACAATGGATGCATAGATGCTGGTGCACACTAACGCACGGCTGTTGTTCACAAGGACCACTCCTCCCTGCTCGGGAGACCTATGCACTGACACTAGTACGTGGCGGGGGGGAGCAGTATCACTGTGACCCGTGTGATCACCTGAGTCACGCTCCCACCTCCAGCAGGCAGGTGAGCCATGACTTGGAGGAGGGCAGGCTGGCAGTGGCAGGGCTTGGGCCCAGCGGTGGGGTTGCTTATTCCAGCCTTGTGCCTTCTAGAAGGTAGACGGCGTGCGCCCGTTCCGCGCTCCTCCCAATGGCTGCGTTCTCTCTGCGGCTTGCTCCCCTGCCGTCCTGTGGCTCGTCGGCGCGGCCGCTGGCTGGCCAGGGGGAGTGTCGGAGCCAGCGCCATGGGGGAGCCGGGGAATGTTAATTCAATCCATTTCTCGTTCCTTTTGTTCCGACTTCCGGGCTCCGCTGCTGGGGGTGGGATGCCGTGTGCGATGGGGACGGAAGGAGCAGACGCTTCTTTTCCATTCGGGAAAAGTCGGAAGTGGTGACTAACGCCGCTGGAGAGTGAGCCCAGGAGGGATGGGGAACTAGTGGTTAGAGCCAGGGCCTGGCGATGGTGTTCCTGCCCTGAGCGCGGGGGTACATTGCTGCCCTGCTCTGCCTCAGTTTCCCTTTGGGCAAAACAGGGCTGATGCTGACTTGCCTTTGGAGCCTGTGGAGATCCCTGGTTACGAGGTCCTATGTAAGTGGCAGGGAGCTAGTTTGAGTCCCAGTTGCCATCTAAACAGCCACATGGCTGTAGGATAGCAAACTGGCTGGCCGATCCCCAAGGCTAGGATGCTGGTCCCACAGTGATCAATGCAGATAGGAACCGGATTAGGGAGGCTTTCCCCCAGCCATGAGGTGAGGGGGCCTGTGTGGGTGCTCAGCAGAGGAAAGAGGGGCTGTTCTCTCCTGGCTCCTCCTTATTTTAACCCTCCCGTTTCCTGTGCTCCCTAGGATAGGAACCCATTCCCCTGAGACCCAGTGACGTGTACATAGCCACCAGTGGAAGCTGTGCACTCGTGCGGCCATGAAGGAGAGTTTCAAATGCCGCCCAGCTGATTAGCAGAGTGCCCACAGCGAGGTTTGTTTCTCTGGGTGGTGCACATTTGCACATGTCTGGGTGTACACAGAAAAATGTATTCTGCACATTGATGGAAAAGATTAGAAGGAACATTGATAGCTGCTGCTCTCTCCTTTCCCCACAGGAGGGACAGAGCTGAGGGTGGATTCCAGGGCAAGCCCGCCAAGCCAGTTCCCATGTGGAGGAATTTCCCCTAGGGGGTTCCCCACCAAGCACTGCTGCCTTGTAATTGGGCACGGGGCAGATTTGCATTCCTGGTAGTAGCTGAGGGGTGGGGTGCCGGGCTCCAGTCTGTCTGAGACGCTGCCGCAAATGGGTTGTTCTGCAGCGGGGAGGAAACAAAGCACCGGGGATGTCGGACAGAAGCGGGTGCCTCCCTGGGGCTGGAGCAGCTGTCAGCTCTGAGGGGCTGAGCTGGTGGCTGGTCTGCCCCCCTCCTGTCTCTCAACTTCCTGCTCCTTTCCTCCCCTCTCAGCCTGGGGTCGCTGGTCTCCACCCCTGATGCCAGGATCTCCACGGTCCCTCTGCTCTCAGCACCAGGTGTTGGCAGTGGCTGACTTTGGCTGCATTCTGCACTGGCTGATTGAATAGCTGTCTTGGTCCCAAGCCAGGTATCCCCCTCTGGGTTGGTGGTGAGCAAGCGTGAAGGAAGGAGCCTGCACCAGGGTTGGTAGGCTGCTCCCTTTCCCACACCCGCCACAGGCCCGAGCCAATCCACCCCACATCTTAGCAACCCCGGGCTCCGGCGAGCCACGCCCTCCTCCTTCCGCTCAATCTGCGGTCTGTAGCCATGAGTCACCACCTCTGCTCCTCTCATTAGTGACTCTGGATAGGTTATAAATAACCTGCTGAGCCATCTCCTCCAGGGCCCTGGCCCACCCTGGAGGGGTTGACCCTGCTGGACCCAGGTGGGGCTGGAGCCAGTTGGTGTGGGTGTTGCTGGGAGTGTGTAGGGTGTGCCACCAGTGTCCCTCTCACATGTGAGGGGGAAGGAAGGGCGGGCAAGCAAGACTTAAAGGTCCAGATGCAATAGGGGTGCTGATGCGAAGCAGGGGGAGGATCTGGCCTGGTAGACTCCCTTGCTGCCTCTTTCCCTAAGCCTTGGCCAAGTTTCTTGCTCTTCGCCATCTTCTCTCACACCCTGCTTGATCTCTGGGGGCTAGGCCTGCTGTGTGGTGGCAGCGGGCAATGGGATAGCTAGTGTCTGTCTACGCCTTGTGGTATCAAATGGCCCACTTGCCGCAGGACCGGACTGGCTGGGGGCAGTGTTCCCTGTTCGCTGTGTGCTTGGGCGGCCCTTCAGGAGCGATTCCAACACCGCCCAGATGATTGGTAGAGTGCCCATGGTGAGGGTTTTGTTTCTTCTGGTGGTGCACATTCACGCATGCCTTGGTGCACAGAGGGGAAAAAAATATTCTGCACACGTGGATGGAAAAGATTAGAGGGAGCATTGGCTGGGGAGTGGCAGAGGAAGGCGGGCTTGGGGCTTAAGGCGCTGGCCTGCAGTCAGTTCCCAAGCTCTCCTTGGGTGACCTTAGGCGTGTTGGTAAGTTGCTCTGTGCCTCAGTTTCCCCATGAGTATAATGGGGAGAATAGCCCTGCCTTGCCTCATGGCAGGAGGGGAGAATACGTCGATTAGCTTGTGAGCGGTACCTGGATGTTGGCGTTTTCCCTGTTCCCATGCCCATGGTTAAAATCAGATTTCATTCTCTTCCCCCTGCAATAATCCAAAACAGGCTTCATTGTTCCCTTTCCCTGAAGGAGACGTGTGGGGCTTCTCCATCAGAGCCAGGGGCCAGGGTGTGGTGAAGGCAGCTTGGCCACTCCTTTGCGTGGCTGATCCCCCCTTGGCCAGCTTTTCTTTTTTTAAACTCCATTATCCTGCCAAGATAAATTTCTTTCCAAAGCTCTAATCTCCACTATACTGCTTTATAAACTAATTTCATCTGTCAGCGCTCCGCTGGCCTCTTAACTGTCTGAAGAGCCGGGTGTGGGGGTGCACAGAGGGTTCTGCAGTTTGGGGTGGGGGGGAGGAATTGGGGGACCAGTCCCTTTAATCGTGCGACCCACTCTCAATGCAGGGGCATCCAGCAAGGTTGCCCGCTGCTATAGGGCAGCGCGCGCTGGGCGAGTGGAGGGGGGATGCAGTTTTGTCTTGCTGTGCGCAGTGGTTCCCAGAGACAGCTGGACTGCGTTTGGATTTCTGCAGGCAAGTCTCGGCAGCGTATCGGCTTGATTGCTGGTTACGCCAGGGCTCCTTTAAGCCGTGTAAAAATAGGTGGAAACGCGCCCCCCTCCCCATACAGCCTCTCTGGCTGGTAAGCGCTTGCGATGGCTCTGTTCCATGCTGCTGGAGGGAGGAGATGGTTTGGGGCGTCTGCAGGCCCATAGAGGTCCATGAGAAACAGCATCTGCTAGAGCAGCCCCGAGGCTGCTCTGATTTACCCCAGGGCCCCAACATGCAGGAAGCCCCACTTGAACCCTGTCCCCAGTGCAATGACAGAGGAGCTGCGAATCCAGCCCTGTGCTCTTACGTCTCCGCCCGGCAGCACCTGAAAACGGAGCGGCTGCGCCCACATGGAGGGCTCAGATCTATAAATAACCTCCCCTCCCCCAAGGTAGCACTTAATGCATCTCCGCTCCCTGCTTTCCTTCCCCGGCCTCGCCAAGTCACTTCCACTCTCTTTGGGCATCTTTATTCCTCTCCTTTCCCGAAGTGCTTCTGCAGAGGTGAGTCAGCCCTGCTCCCTGGCCGTGGGTTCAGAGCCAGCCGGGCAGTGAGGGCTAATTAAAGGAGGCGTGATCAGAGATGGCATCACATGAAGCGGCCCTGACTTCCCCCCGCCCCTCGCACATATGTATCCAGGGGTCATTTTCCCAGGGTGTTTTCGGACGCCAGTTCTCTAACACGGGGCCTTTTTTGTCTTGTACCTGTCGGGGAGCCTTTTCGCTGCTTCAGATCTGTCTCCTTGCTCCTCCTCTGCCCTTTTGTCCTTCCCCGAGTCCCTCCTTCCCCCAGCTGTGGCCCCATCGCGATGTTAAGAGCTGGGCTTTTAGAGAATTCTTTAAAAAAATCTTTAAAAAACCCCAAACTGGGACACTTTTTTTTCCGTTTGGCGGCATAAATAGCATCCTGTGACAGAGCTTTACACTGAGTTTGCCATAGCAACCCTCAGCAAAGCCAGTGTTTATAACACCCTGTCACCACGGCTGGAAAAAACAAGCAGCTGCTGCTGTAGCAGGCTGGGGGCAACTCCTCCAGCAAAAGGAGGGGTGGGTGGGGCGGCGTCCAAACGCCAGGAGTTGCTTCCGGTGCTGGAGTTGAATTCCTCTGCAGGGCCTTAACATCGGGGTGGGAGTGTGCTCATGCAGGAGGCACGCTTTGATGTGCCCCCAGCTGCCTTGCTGAATGGAAGGGCTGGGGTCGGTCTGAATGGATTCCTTTAACTCGCTATGGGCGTGAGAGGAGCAAATGGCTTCAGAGCATAACTTGGAAGCCAACCTGTTACTCCCAGAAGAAACTTGGGGAAGGTGGAGATTAGGGATGCGAAAGTGTAACCGTGTACGCAGTTACGGCTCATCAGTTAACGTGCACGGGTTACACGCAGGCTCCTGGTACGCGAAGGCTGCGTACTCCTGCACGTACTGGCTCCTAGGGAGCCCCCTGCTCTCCCGCAATACGCTGCTGCCTCTGTCTCCGAGGCAGCAGCATGGAGAAGGGGAGCAGGCGGGAGCCGGTATGCACGGGGGAACCAGCTTAAAAAGGCGGCTCACTGCACGTACCGGCTCACGTGTAAATTTCCAGCAGTTACACAATTACTTAGTTAACCACGTTTTAACATCCCTGGTGGCTAGTGAGCTCTCTGAAGGCAGCAGCCTGGCTCGCTTTAAGTGGACACGCTCCTTCCTTCCTTCACCAGCCCTTCTGTCCCCCTAAGCACCGAGCAATGGGCCCGATCCTGATCTCACAGCAGCGTGACATGGAAGATGCTCCATTTGAGCTCCGGGTCAGGCCCGTTCTTCCTGCCTCGGATCCCGAATCACAAGGGTGGGGCCTGTCTGCAGAGTGGTGGGAAATACTCTGGCCTCTCACTGCCCAGATGCTATTTAACCTTGCAACCCAGAGTGGGGGGAGGCTCGGGCATGGGGCGGGGGTGATAAGGGAGAGAAGGATGGAATTTGGAGTTGCATCTTGAGTGAGTGATGGAGCTGGCTAGGTGATGAGCCCATATGCCACCTGTTAAATACTCCTTTCCAACACTGAAGTGAATAATCAGCTACGCTTGACCGTTGATCTCTGCCTGGCTGGCTCTGCTTTAATGGCTGTGGTCTCGGGAAGGCTCGTCCCTATCTCTGTAATCTGCCTAGAGGCTTAGATGCTACAGCCTTGAGTGCTGTATGAGCAGCTCCTACCAGTTGTTGGGCACGTGCCTCTCAAGACAGGGCCCCTTCCCAGTGCGGAGAGCTGGAATTAAGGCACGTTAACTTGGGAGAGGAGGGAATAAAAGCAAAGCCAAGATAACGGGGACCTCTCCCCGATGTGCAGCTTCCGCTGGCAGGATGGGTTCGTGCTGAGCCCTGTGGGCTGACCCCTGCCTTTCAGCTGACCTTGGAGTCTCCACACTGATGGAAGTTCGTGCCACTTTCTCCCTGGACGTGAAAAGGCAGCAGCTAGAGTGGTCAGAGTGGAACAACTTGTGCTTGATGCTTGTTCCCATAACTTAAGAACTGGGAGAGGGGGTCACCAAATGAAATGAATAGGTAGCAAGTTTAAAACAAACAAAAGGAAGTTTTTTCTTTATGAAGCACACAGGTCACCTGTGGAACTCCTTGCCAGAGGATGTTGTGAAGTCCAGGACTTTAACAGGGTTCAAAAAAGAGCTAGATAGATTCATGGAGGATGGGTCCCTCAATGGCTATTAACCAGGATGGGTAAGGAATGGTGTCCCTAGCCTCTGTCAGAAGCCGGGAATGGGCGACAGAGGAGGGATCACTTGATGATTCCCTGGTCTGTTCACTCCCTCGGGGGCACCTGGCATTGGCCACTGTTGGCAGGCAGGATACCGGGCTAGATGGACCTTTGGTCTGACCCAGCCTGGCCGTTCTTATGATCACCTTGCTACCTTGAGAGCAAGAGCAAAGAGAACCTGCCGGCTTCAGGAGAGAGCCTAGTCTTTCCCTCAGCCAGAGCCTGGGGGTGATGGACTCCATTTGGGGACTTTGCCATGCTGGCCTAGAGCAAGGGAGTCCCTCCTACCCGCCCCCGCCCAGGGAGGATCTGGAGGATCTGGGTACCCAGACTGGGGGGCGCACCCCTCTGGGGGGGGCATGAAGAAATTCTGGGGGGGGTGCGATGCAACCCAGCCCCCCATCAGTCCCCCCACAAGAGAGAGCCCGGTCTGTCTGTCTGCAGAACATGTCTAGCTTGGGCTGGCTGGGGCAGACTTAAAAATGGCCACCATAAAAGGGCAATGCCTGCTGTGCTCTTAAAAGGGCTTTTTCTTTTCCCCCTCAAGTTTTGCTTCTATTTTTTTTTTTTTTTTTTTTTTTTTTTTTTTGGGGGTGTGGGGCGTGAGGGTTTCTCAAAAATCAGAAAGGGGGCTTGATGCCGAAAAGTTTAGGAACCACTGCTCTGGAGGATACAGGGCAATGCTGACCTGGCCGGGTGTCCTCTCCAGAGAGGGCGCTGCATGTGATCCTCTCCAAAGGCCCCAGGGAAGCTTGGTAGGGACAGAGGTGGGCTGGGATCTGCAGACCCGGAGCACAGACCCCTCCTTTTCAAGTGCAGCCCGTGGCATCGGGATGTCTTTTTTTTTTTTTTTTTCTCCCCAGCTGCCCTACTTTGGACCACTCCAGCCCGAGCAGCTGCTGACCAAGTCAGGCCCAAGACTCACTGTTGCTGGCCACTGTGCTGGCGGTCCCAATGCTGGGGGCTAGGCCCTTTCCTCCCAAGGGGCTGGCGGAGGGAAGGAGCTAGACCCCAGTCTGTGAGCCGAGGCCGATACACCACCAGAATGTGAATGTAGGCCCCAGAGAGCCCTGCCTAGAGGGGAGGGGCAAACACATCCCCCTTGGCAGCTGTTTACCAGATGCTAAAGCTGGGCATGGCTCTTCCAGAGAGGATGTTTTCCCCGGCTGCCTCCCCTGCTCTTGCACCGGTGTAGCCTCTCCTCCTCACCTGGGACATGCCCTGCGTGCCTAGGGGAGGTGTGGGCCTGTTGCATGTTCGCCCTTGTGCCCTGCAGGGGGGGAGGGATGGTACTGACCGCTTGCCTCTTGCCTTTCTGCCCATGCCCCGGGGAGGGGCACCCCGTCTCCCTGGTGCTAGGCAGCGTCTTCTCCCTCTGCCATGCCGGAGGTGTAATGCAGCCGCTTATTATTCCGGGCAGGTTTGTCTGCAGCACTGCATCAACTCCATCATTCATCCGCGGCTCCCTCCTCCTCCTGCTCCTGCCAGCTCCTCTCCCTGTGCTCCACACCCCCACACTCCCTCCCGTCGCCGTACACACTTCCCTGCCTCCCCCCTCCTTTCTCACTTGGCTACACACGACCTTGCCTGGGCTGGGCCGGGGGATGGGAGGGGCATGATTGGGGTGTGGGGGGCAGGAATCTGCTGAGAAGGGGGGTTAGTGGGGATGGAAAGGGAGCTGGGTAGGTATATTGCGGGGAGGGGTATGTGACTAGTGCTCCCTGTGAGCTGAATGCTTGTGCGGCCGCCCAAGAGAGAGTCCAGTCCCGCCCCGCGGAGGAGCAGAGTGCCCACCTCTGGCAGAGAGTGTTTCTCCTGGTGGTGCACGTCCCCACATGCCTCAGTGCGCAGAACAAAATTGATTCCACACGTGGAGGGAAAAAAATGAGGAAACACTGTGTGTGACAATGATGTTAAGGGAACCCAGCCTCACCCTCTCCTGGATCCTGCTCCGCAACCCTGGAGTTGAAAGGAAGGAGCATGGTGCTAAGCTGGCCTCTCCTGTCAGTAGAGCCTGTTCCCCTCTTCCTCCTCCTTCCCCCCACTTGTGGTGTTAAATCTCCTGGTTTGGGTGCCTCTGAGTGCTGCGTGGAACCAGCCTTGCTAGCAGGCCTGTGACACATCCCCTGGCTGCCTGCCCAGCCAGCACCCACCTTCCCCCAATTCACCTGGCCTTGAAATGTTTGCCCATGTGGCTGGGCTGGGCATGAGCCGTTGCAGAGATGGGTTCAAAGGCCGCCCTGACCCTGCTCCGCCCGAGGGGCGCCAAGGCCAATGGAATGCAGAGGTGCTTTAGCACAGGCGTCCTGGGGCTTATGCCAAGAGCAGACAAGGGAATGCCGAAAGCCTAGCCTGGCTGGAGAACACCTCCTCCAACCCTGCTTGCTTTCCTCATCGCAGCCCGCTGCACTTAACCCTCTGCACCCTGGAGAGCTGGATTGAAAGCGGGCTTATGGCGTTGGTGAATTGAGGGGCGCTGCTTTACCGTCCCTTGCCAGGCTGACAGTTGCTCTGCGGCTTATCACAAGGCTGTGTCCCAGGACTGGAATAGCAAGGAATGCTACAGTGCGGGGCCAAGTGGGGCTGGACCGGGTGGTGCAGGGGGGTGGCACAAGAATGCAATGGCAGCAATGCTCCTTCTAATCTTTTCCATCCACGTGCAGCCCTTTTCCCGTTCCCTGTGTGGAATAAATTTCTATGCGCACCAAGCTGTGTGTGAATGCGCAGCAGCAACACAAAACCTAGCTGTGAGCGCTCTGCCAATCAGCGGGGTGGCATTTGAATCTCTCCCCAGCGGCTGCAGAAGCATGCAGCTTACAGGGAACACGGGCTAGCAGAGGGAATTTGCAGATGTCCTCCCCTTTCCCTAGAGCTTCCCACTTTGCCTACTGTGAAATGCCAATAAGGGGATATACGTCCGGGCAGGTTTGTCTGCAGCACTGCACCCAGGGGCCTAGAATCTTGTGGCTTTCCTAGCAGTAGGCCCTGCATAGCGGGACAAATAGGCGAGAAGCCGGCGGCTACTTGGGAGTGTTCTCCACGTGCCTTGAGCTACAGAGGGGTCAGCTGGAACGGAATCCCTGCCCCTCTCCTGCCATCCCTCCCCCATTGATGTGGCCTGTGCTAGGTGGTGGGAGGCAGTGGCTTGGTTCTAGCTTCTGTGCTTTGCACTTGGCTACCTGAGGCCTTCTCCTGTCCCCTCCCCCCACTTTCTGCCCTGCTCTCCCTTCAGAGGAGGGGACCCTGGGGAAAAAAACAGCTTCCCCCTTGGTGCCCAGAGACTCTGGAAACTAATTAGGAGAGAGCTGGGGACAGTCGGCTGATTAATACTGGGGTCATCAGAACCGGGGTAGGGAACCTTATTTGGGTTGGGGGGCCGCCGACCCAGAGAAAAATCAGTCAGGGGAAACACACAAGCAAAAAAAACCAACCACACCAGCCCTCACTGACATGGCCCCTGCCTGGGAAGGAGAAAGACACTCCCGACATTCCCCTTGCACACCAGAGCCTGTGGGGAGCGGGAGGCTAGTAGATTTTGTGTGCTCCAGTCCCGTGGGGAGACGGCAGGGGGGCTGGAGCACTAGTGTGGGCTTCCCAATGCTGGGGTTGCGGGGGAGAGCCCTGAGCCTCGGGGGGCCAGATCCAGGCAAGCCAGGGGCCGCAGGTTTCCTACCCCTGCATTAGAAGCTTGTTGGAGCGCTACCTGTTGGAGCTTTCTTCCTCTCTCTGGCCATGGAGGAAGATTCAGGAGGGCTGTCGCCCAGACCCAGGGGTGGGTGGGGCTGTCCCTGACGGGCGTTCTGGGGCTATTTGTCTGGCTCCTCCGAGCACCTTGAGTATGTATGTTTTAATCATCATTTCCAGCTACAACACTTAATGCCCTGGAGGGAACTGGCTGGACAGGGCCTTTGTTGTGGAGGTTGCCGAGAATGACAAGGCTGGTGCCACTTTTGGTGTCCCCTGCTTTGCTGTGGTTGAGGCAAACCAACTGTGTGGGAGACGGGGTTGCCCCCGTTACATATGTAAGAGGGTCGCCGCGAAGCTGTAGCCCACGTGGGTCAAAGTGCTCCTGGAGGAGGGTGCCCCGGTCGTTAAAGGAGCCTGAAAACAGCTTTTGCTCCATCCCAGCTCCCTCTTGATACATGGTGGGAGCATATTCACTGGGTCTGTCGTTCCCAGCAAAGAGTCCCAGCTGTGTGCAGGGCCCAGTGAGGCAGGCATGGTAGGCCGTGTTCTTGCCCGAGAGAGCTTGCAGGCTAAGCAGACAGAGCTGCCAAAGAGATGATGAAGGAACAGGACTTGCCCGAGGCCACCCAGCACGTCGGTGGCAGAGCCAGGTCTCCTGACTCCCAATCTGGTGCCCTACCCTAGGCAGCGACACAGAGACAAGAGCTATCTGAGTGAGCAGACTCGTGCCTCCTGCGGGGAGTTGGTTTGCCCCCCCCCTTAACCTACCAAGAGGAATCCCTGGCGCACCAGCTCTGAGGAGGAAGGGAATCTGGGGAGATAATGATAGATGCCCTGCAGGCTCCTCCAGGGGTAATTATGGACTCCGCCATTCCAGGATTAATTAGCTGCCTTTCTCTTAACCTCTTAGCTCTTCTCAGAAGTTGTTATTTGCTATGAAAGGGAAAAAATAGGAAAAAAAATAATCCCCCCCTACCCCAACACACTGTTAATCAGCAGGGGTCTGTTTAATTGGATCTGCCATCGCTTACCTCCTCCCGCAGAGAGCTTTAACGCCCTTAAATGATAGATGAGAAGCAGCGGTGCCGGAGGGGATGCTGCCTGCCTGGGAGAGGGCAAAGCGCCTTGATGGCTGGACCCATGCACTTCCTTCCACAGCGCAAGCCACGTCCTAGAGCCCCACCCCCCTTGTCCTAGAGCAGCGATGTACCACAAAGGGGTCTCTTGTTTTAGGGATGGGAGGGAGAGACACTCTACCCCGGAGGTGGCTCTGACTTTCCATGAGGACCCTGAAGATTAATAATGGCCTGTTAAACACGCCTGGGAGTCTTCTCAGAGCCTGCCTCCTTCCCGCTAATCTCCGCAGCCCTGGCTGCCCCTGCCTTCCCTGCAAGCCGCTGCATGATGCTGGGGGATGGGGGGGTGTCATGACCAAACCCAGGTGGTTTTTCCGAACATACAGCGCAGCTCCTGCGCCTCTTTGCCTGGGGAGGTTGCTTCCGCGGGACCTCGGCTGCGCTGTTGCGGATGGTGGGAAGCACCAGAAGGAGCTGGGAGCTTTGCAAAGGCGGAAGGGGAGGAGAGAGAGAGAAGGGAGGAGGAGAGAGGGTTAACCGTTTCCGCTATGGACCGTTAGTTTCTGCACAGCTGGCCCTAGTCCATCCTTCCCCATTTGCCCCCTGCATCCTTTTGCTTCCGGTGACTCCTGCTTTCGGTAGCTTTCTTGCATTCATGCCCCAAAGCCCCATCTAAATGCATAGGCAGAGACACTTTCCCTGCCCCGGAGAGCACACGGTTTTCCCCAGCTCTTCTTCCTTTCGCTTTTTTCACGTCCACTCACCGTACCGGCAGACTCTAGATGTGAAATGCGGGGCGTCATGGTATTGAAGCTGCCAGGAGCTTCCTGGTCTCCCCTTTTCCCTCCCCCCCGTTTCAGGACAGCTGCAAGCCGGAAGAAATCCCCAATTGCAGCAGCTGCAGCACACCCAGGTGTAATAAGCCCGCAATGTGCATGCATTTTCAGGGTCCATGAAACTGCAGTCAAAGCACTGAAGGAGGCCTCAGCCTTCTTGGATTGGTGGTGGAGAAGCCCTCTCCAGCAGGTGGGCGCGGGGTGACAACATCCTCCTAACACGTTCTGTCCCCGGCCCCCTGCTTGCCAGTTGCTTTCGCTCTCGACTCCGCGGCTGGGAGCCCAAAATATCTGGACTCCGACTGGGGTCTGATCTGTCCCTGCGTTTCCCGGCATTTAGCTGTCCCCCCCTTGGTCCAAAGGCCTCCCTCCGCCGGAACGAGGAGGAGAAGAAAGCGAAATAAGTTTTTCTGCCCCATCTGGAATGGACTCCTGAATCCTCCCCCCGGGGTTAATATTCCAGGCTCTCCCGCCCTTCCTGCTTCCGGGAACCCGGGGAGACTTGCTTTGGAAGGCGCCCTTCCAGGCAGGATACAGCTGGGGCTGCCTGTCACTCCGCTGTCATCCGCACGTGGGGCTGCATTGCTGAATCCCAGCCATCATGCTGCTCTCATTGCCCCACCCAAGGCGGTGGCAACAGCGCTAGTCATCACTGTACCGACTGGGCGAAGAAGCCAAAGGAATGTCCGTTCTAAAATCTGTCTTGAGTTAAATGCGTTGGGCTTTTTTTTCTTTTAGCCCTGACAATCCGCTCGGATAACTTAGAATGGGCCTTTTTAAGCGCCGGTTTATTTGTCCCCTTTGCTGCTTCTTTCTTTAGTTCTGTCTCAGTTCCGCACAGAGGAGAAATCAGTGGCGTCATTTGCACATTTGATGTACAGTCCGTTTCTGAGCCAGGTTCTCAGGGCGTCCCCCTGCACTGCAGAGGGGGGTGGGTAAGAGACAGCTGTTTTCCACTGGAAGTCTTTGTTTTGAAAACAAATAAATGGAAATATTTCCGTTCCTCTCTGTTGTGGGCCAGACAGCTGTGAAGGGAGTAGAGAGTCACCTGGGTTCTCTTCCTGCCCCGACTCGACTGGTAAGTCCTTGATCCTGGGGCTCTCATTCTGCCTTGCTGAGTAGTTTAGACCAGCTCTGCTGATGCCCTTTATAGTGCTTTGAGATTGAGAGATGAGGGACCAGTTCTTCAGGTACCGGTTAGCAGCGTTGTTTGGCTGAGGTCAATGGAATTTATGTTTCAAGCTGCTGGGGGCGCAGAGACTGTCTCTTCTGTATTTGTACTGACTCAGTAGGGTCTTGGGGAGAGCCCTGCAAATCCGCAAGTATCTGTGGATGTGGATATCCATGGATCATTTTTGCAGATGTGCATACATTTTTATATCCACGCAGGATCCAGTCCTGGGCCATGATGCACTCCTATGCTTTACATTAATATAAATAACACTAATAGACCCATTTCTGCTAGCTAACAGTCCAGCGTGAAATGGAATCAACTACAGGTTGAACCTCTGTAGTCCGGCACCCTCGGGACTTGACTGGTACCGAACCGGAGATTTTGCCAAACCACGGGAGGTCAATATTGTCTAGCAGCATTGCCAGAGCATTGCCAACACTTCCACTGCTTGCTGGGCTCTTAAAAGACATTTAGGGGTAAATCAGAGCTAATAACAGCACAGAACACTGAGAGCCAGGGCTGGTGGCTGTAAACCAACTGTATGGGACCGTGGGAAATTTGGCCAGACCCATGATCGGTGGCCATCTGGTTAACTAAAACCATGCCGGACCATGGATGTTGCTGGACCAGAGAGTGCTGGACTAGAGAGGTTCTGTAGTGCTAAGCGTTGTTGCCAGAAAGCAGCTTGTTCTTCCACAGCATAGATGTTGAGCTGGTTATGTCCCTTTAAGGTCCTGCTCTGAGACGGGGAAGAGGTGGGATTAAAACGTAGGGGTACCGGGCTCCAGTGCTCATTCCTAGACCTCGCTGCCTCCCAATATCTCTTGCCTAGGTGCATTCCTAGCACCGTGGCGCTCAGTCCCCTTCCAAGGCATGTGCATCGCTGCCCTCTTACTAATGACGATATTTTTGTTTTAAATCCCTGTCTTGCAGCTCCCGTTGCCGCTGGTATCCAGGGAACCCTTCTCCTTCTCCAGGAGATACACGCTGGTTGTTGCTAAGGTCGCTTCCACGGTAACATGCACATCCTGTTTATACCTTTATCTGGAGAAGTTGGGCTCCGCTAGTCACGCCGCCGGCTTCACCTGGGAAGCGGTAGAAGGAAGCACCTGCTTCCTCTTCCCCATCTCCGGCACCTCCACTAGGATTCTCCTCTCTCTGCGGAGGCCTTGCCATCCAGTCCCCTACGGGCCGTGGAGCTAAGGCTGCAGCTGGGAGTTGACAAGGACCGTCTGTGTCCCCCGCGGGACTGTCAGGGGCGGGAGGTGGTCCAATAGGAGCCAGCGGGTGGTTGGTTTTTTTCCCGTGCACGTCTGCTGCGACACCCGCTGCTCTGGCAACATGACGAACAACGCGGCCGACCACCATCCCGGGAACTCGGTCACCGAGGGCAGCCATGAGGGGGATTTCGGCTGCTCCCTGGTCGACCTGCGGACCCTCATGGAGCTTCGGAGCACCGAGGCGGTCACCAGGATCAATGACACGTACGGGGGCGTGCAGAACATCTGCAAGAGGCTGAAGACGTCGCCGGTGGAAGGTAAGGGGCCAGGCTGGCCCAGGCGGGGTCGCGGAGAGGGGCTGACACGGGAGCTGTTTCTCCCAAGCACCCATGTGCTTTGGAGGGTCAGATGGGATCTGTTCCTGATCCACGACAAGCGAGAATGTGCAGCCTTGTTAGGCCTACGCCGGCCAATTGGAGTCCTCAGGCTTATGGGCCGTGGGCGGTTGTGCAGCTCAGTAGCTGAGAGCGTCCGTCAGATTGAATCATAGAACCACGGCACACTAGAACGCGAAGGGACCTCGAGAGGTCATCGAGTCCAATCCCCTGCCCTCACGGCAGGACCAATCACCATCTAGATCCCCCCCGACAGCTGTCTGTTCAACCTGCTCTTAAATATCTCCAGTGATGGAGATTCCACAACCTCCCTCGGCAACTTATTCCAGTGTTTCACCACTCGGACAGGTAAGAAATTTTTCCCAATGTCCAACCTAAACCTCCCTTGCTGCAATTTAAGCCCATTGCTTCTTGTCCTAACATCAGAGGCCAAGGAGAACAATTTTTCTCCCTCCTCCTTGTAACACCCTTTTGGGTACTTAAAAACTGCTATCATGTCCCCTCTCAGTCTTCTCTTTTCTAAACTAAACAAACCCAGTTCTTTCAGTCTTCCCTTCTAGCTCGTGTTCTTAGACCTTTCATCATTTATGTTGCTCTTCTCTGGACCTTCTCCAATTTCTCCACATCTTTCTTGAAATGTGGTGCCCAGAACTGGACACAATCCCCTAGTTGAGGCCTAGTCAGTGCAGAGTAGAGCAGCAGAATGACTTCTTGTGTCTTGCTCCTGTTAATCAATGATTGGGTGCATTATGATAAGTACCTCGTGGCCCAATCTGAGTTTGGGGCCCTGTTGTGTGGGGCGCTCTTCATATGCCAGGGGAGAAAGGGTCCCTGCCCCAAAGAGCTTACAGTCTAACTCTACTGAACAGTACAGTCCCCATTTGGAGGCACACAGAGCTCAAGTCACTTCCTGGGGAGGAGAGCCCAGATCTCCAGAGTCTCAGACTATCCATTCCCATTCTCTTTGCAGCCTCCTGCTCCCTTCTCTGCCAGGCCCCCAGAGTGGGTGGCAGACTCCAAACAGCGGGAATGGATGAAGGGTTGAGTCGTTCAGGAAGCTGTGGGGATTCCTTCCTGCAGCTGGGCTGCTGTCTGAGAGCTTAGCGCCAGCGTTTCAGCCTTTCAGTAATGGACGGGGCTAACAGTGGGATAAGCCTGGGGCCGCGAGGGATGGCGGGGAAGGAAAGAGTAGGAACACCAATAGCCATGTCCAGCCATCAGCCATGAGGCTGGAACTTGAGCGGGTCTTGTCACGTGTCCTTGCCAAACTAGCAATTTAGTGTCCTGAACAACTGCATAGGTCCCTAGCTGATCCCCAGAGGCAGATGCATATGGAGGATGCTTCTCCTTAGGACACACCCACTTACCCATTTTCAAGTGTCTGCATGAAAAACCAAGTAGCCTTTGGTTGAGGGGTGCTCTCCCCTGGCAGGTGTCCGAACCAGGCTGCTGCCTGAGGGTCTCTCCTTCCCCCGAACAGCCCCAGAATAGTGATGTGGTTCTTACGGTGTTAGAAAGCAATGCCGTGCCACGGGGCTGATTCTCGTCCACCTCACAGGCCTGGCCGATGCTTACTAGAGTCCAGGAGTGTTTTACCGTCATCCCTTATTTTTATTTCTTTAGTCCCAGACTCTGTTTTTGAGGCCCCACAAGCTCGCAAGAGGCAGGACAGCTTCAAGGCATGCTGGGTAGCTGGTGGTCCTAGCAGAGAAAAGGCAGGAAAAGACAAGGAAAGTGGCTTTTCACACCAGTGAAGTGTGTGGGTCAAGGATTCCCAGGGACTAGAAGGGACAGGGCTGGCTGCATAGGCTTGGCTATTGCCTGTGGTAGGCAGAGGGGATGGGCGCAGATGGCAGCTGCATTAGCAAGGGCAAGACTTTGAAATCCAGGCTTTGTCTTTCTCCGCTTTGAAAACTTGCGGGTTATTCTTAGCACTCTCGTTTTGTGGTGTAAGTGCTGGATTAGCGCATTTCACAGCTGTGACTGGGAACGGGAAGGTGTGTGTGGGGGGGGGAAGGGAAGACAACACAGATGTAATCAGAGAAGGGGGGGGGGTGCGGCCTATTTGGCAGTGCCAAATCCGTGTCACAAAGGAATGTGTTTTCCATGCCAAGCAGTGAGTGCACACATGTGGGGGGGTGGGGTGAGGGCTACACCCCTCATGCTGCACCGTGCTCTGCTTGCAGGGAAGAGTAGAAAGGCAGCTGTCCTATTTCCCTCAGTCTCTTTGCCTGTTGACTCTTCCTTGTTTCCAGACCTGCATATCCCTCCATCCCACGCAGCCCTGGTGTTGCTCTCACTTGGCTTTTTTTCTTTTTTTTCCATCGGTTGCTCCCATCACCCGGCGCCGAGGTTACAGCAAAGGCTGGAGCGCTGCATCCCTCTGTCTTTCCAAGTTCCCTGCTTTTCCTGTGATCCTCCCACGTGTCCCTTTTTTTTTCCTGTTCTTCTCTCACTTCTGGATCTCGACAGGGTCGAGAGAACATTTTCTGTCCTGGTTGCCGGCGACAACACATTTTTTTTACGTGATTGAAGGCCCTGGTGCGAGCGGCATGTCCTCCGGGCTGGGGAGGAAACCAAACCCAGCAGCTCAGGGGGCTGTCATAGTGCCATTCCCCTTAGGCCCGGTGGCCTCCCAGTAAACCTCTATGCATTCCTCGAGAGAGAGAGCCTGTGCACAGCTTGATTCATCCAGATAATAGCACCACAGTGGCTAGTCAGGGACCCTGTAGGCCCTGGCCCAGTGTGATATATTTAGTAAATGGTAATGCTCTCTGCAGAGAGAAATCTATGCTAGGGGAAGGGAATGGACTCCCCTCCCTGGCAGCTTCGTGAAGCCAGTGGCAACTCCTGAAAACACTGATTTGGGGGACCCTCTGTGCTTGAGAGCCCATCCTGAGACACTAAGGACTGAGGAGGTGCTGAGCGCCCACGGTGCCAGTTGAAGTTCGTGGGAGCTGCAGGTGCTCTAATCTGTTGCATCCACGTGTGGATTTATTTCATCGGTGCGTGGAATAAAATTTTTACGTGCACCGAGGCATGTGCGCAATGTGCACCACCAGTAGAAACAAAAGCGTGTGGGGGTGCTCTGCCAATCAGCTGGGCGGCATTTGAAACGCTCCGGAATGGCTGCACAAGCGCCCGGCGTGCAGGGAGCGCTGCTCAGCACCTGTGAAAACCCAGCCTGGGGGGTGTCGCGTTGGCTCCTGAATGTAGGTTGAAATGGATTCCTGAGCGCCCTCTCCCACTCAGTATCTATCTGTTGTCTCTGGGCAGGGACTCTTTCGTCTGGGTTTGTACAGCGCCTGGCACCATGGGGGCCTGGTTCATGATAGGGATGTGAAAATGTAAACGTGTACATGGTTAACCGATGGGCTCCTTGGTTAACCTCCATGGTTACACGCAGGCTCCCGGTATCAGCGTGGGGGGCAGGCAGGAGCACCACGGTGCATGGGGGCTTCCCCCACCCTCCTGCATGTAAACGTTCAGCAGTTACACGTTTACTTAATTAAATGCATTTTAACATCCCTTCTTCGAGATGGGGCTCGTAGATGCTACAGCAATGCAAATCCATTAATAATCCTTGATAATGGGGGAGCATGGCATTTACAAAAAATACGATCAGCCTAGGGAATGTCCAATCCCCTTTCCCCCCCGCACACACTCCTCCCCCAAAGTTACTGGAGCTGCTGCCTAGATCTAGCATTTGTTCACTTTTGTACGTAGATACAGGCTAAGCCACGTTCAGGACCCACCTCCCTTTATGATGCCATCCCTAGAGCCACCCCCTGGTTCACCTGCTGATTGCAAAGAGGTGGTGGTTTGCGCTGGCGTGTTGATATGGCGGTGATGCCCAGAGGCCCAAGTCAGCAACAGGCTGGGCCCTGCATGTGCTTCGGGGAGGTCGTGGCTGGTCAGGAACCAGGAACTCATTTGTGCCGGCCACGGGCGGTTGCATAAGAGGAATTCTTCTGACAATACACATTCAGTCCAGCTCTGTGCCCCTGTGCCCCATGCCAATGCAACCCCCGGGGCAGGCCTTGGAGGGGGTGAGTCCTGAACTAGCCTCCCGGGAGCCACGCCCCTTTGCGCATGGGTGAAATTCAGGTCCCCCCTCTGCAGCTGGGCCCTGTTTTGTGTCATGGGCTGGGACTTGCAACTTCTGGGGAGTTCGAGCTCCTCCACTGCATGGGCCCGTCTTCAGTATCAGCAGGATGCAGGGGTGAAACCAGGTTCGCCCGTAGGTGGCTGTGCTGGCTGTTTCTGGACCTACATTTCTCTGGATCTTTATTCCGCCTTTGGGGGCAGCCCCTAGGCTTGTAACTTTGGCCGGGATGAGAAGGGCATGATGACCGAGGCTGTTCTCAGATCCTTCCACTCCAAAGGGACTCTGGCCTGGCAGAGCAGGGGGACCAGGACTAAGCTGCAGGACCAAGAGCAGGGTGGGGTTTCCCAGGACCGGATGCCCCAGAGAGCTGCGGGTCAGGGTGGAGGTGCAGCAACAGCGAGGTATGGAAGCCGTAGGATTAACATGGAAAGTCCTCTCCAGTTAGAAGAAAGTTACAAAAACTGTTTTGCCGATACAAGGTGTCCTCTGGGATCTTTTGCCTTGACATGTAAAATAGAGGAGCTCTCTGCAGGCAGCTCCTAGTATTGCTGAGTTCTGGCAGCCAGGGAACATACATGTCTAGGGTGTCTCACTCCCTGCATCACATCTCTTCCCTGCATTGCAACAGAAGGCGCTTTGGGGCAGGGAAAACATCAGTGTTCCCTGTAAGCTGAGCACTTGGGCAGCCCCTAGGAGAGATTCGGGTGCTGCCCAGCTGATTGATTGGCAAAGCGCCCACAGCTACCCAGAGCCTGTGTTTCTATTGGTGGTGCACACCTACACATGCTTTGGTGCACACCACAAAATTTATTCTGCACGAGAACGAAAAATATCAGATGGAACATTGGAGAACATCCCTGTGTGCTAAATCTTGTCCCCAACGTGTTAGTGGCAAAGGCCGCATTGGCATATCGAGGTCTCTACAGCCAAGGCCAGTTTCCCCACATTTCGAATCGTGGATTTCAGCAAAAGGGTGTTCGATAGTGGGACTCCTCGAGGGCGTCTAGATTGCCCGGGTCAGTACTGGGGTGCTTGATCCAGCACTAGTGGCCCCGGCTCCTGTCCCCACCCTAGGACTCCATCTCAGGAGGACCGCTGAGAGTTCAGGGCTCGTCACACAGAGCCTATGCTGCTTTCTGTTGGAACCATCACCTTTGAAACTTGAGCCTGCGGGCTCAAAGACCCCGTGGCCAAGAGCTCGCTGCTAGGTTTGTGTATCCCAAAGTGTTGCCGTAGGGCGTAGGCCTTCCACAACTCCTTCCGTGACAGCTCCAACATTGAGAGAGGCTCCGATGGGGACTCTGTGTGGGTGGGCGCTAAAGAACCAGAGGGGCTGTTGGCCCAGCAGCCTCAGCGAAGGATCCCTTGTCCCCTCTACCACAAGGGACGCCGGCTGGGAGATCATTTTGTTCTGCGCTGTGGAGCCGCGTTCGGTTGTGACTATGCCCCGTGGGGGGCCCTTCCCATCCACCCGCCTCCTGAGTCATCTCCGCACACTGGCCTCTCTGTGTTGAAGCCAAGCAGGGCTCTTGCCAGCAGTCCCGTGTGGTGGGACCGGAGCCAACCACCTGGTGACAGTCAGGGGATGTGGAGGCGAGGGCGCATCGGGGAGGGGATGGGTAAGGTGGTGTCCCCCTGCGGCAGTGAGTGGACTCCTCCTGATCCTTTGCGTGGTGTTTCATAGGCACGTGGGCCACCGCCCTTCTGTTCCTCCGCTGCCCACGTGCTGCAGAATTAGCCCCCTGCTCTGTGGGATGGGACATGTCAGTATATCCAGCCTGGGCTCGCTCGCTGGGAATCACGGCGCCTTTCCCTCTCCCTGGCCTGCTCTCTTGCATGCAGCCTCCAGCCCATAACGGGGGCCCCCTGGGCACGAGGCTGGCTTGGCCAGCAACTGCCTTGCCCCAGCTTCCCTGGAAGAGGCACGTCTTGCTGTCGGCAATGCAGAATCAAGCAGCCCCATGGCGCATAGGGAATAGACGAAAGAAGCCCCGAGACACCTTTCCGGTGCCCAAGGACTGTAGTGTGAGAGCACAGGGAGGGGAAGGGGGAGGAGAGGGAGAAAGCAGATCAGGAGCCTGTCTCTGAGAGAGAGAAAGAGAAAGAAAACACCTGGGGAAGGCGAGCCACATCCAGTCTGGAAGAACGGAAAGGGGATGCTGCATCCCAGGGGAGAGAAATTGCCATTCAAGCCCCCTCCACAATAGGCTCAAAGCCCTTGTTTCTCCTGTCTACACTGGGGGCCCTTCGCTGGCATAGGAAGAGTGGTGTGCAGCCCGGGCACAGCACGCCCCGTGCGCACGCAGCTCTCCCGGCGTCGCCGCGCTTTCTTTTGCTATCGCCCCTGTCCCCCGGGAAGTATAGCAAGACACCCCAGGGAAGGCAGCTTTGCCAAGACCACTGCATCCGTGCTAATGGCTTCTGCTTTGCCAGCGGGGGTCAGGTGTCTTCACGCCCCAGGCTGGCAGACCTGCACCCCCTCGCCTGCATCCCAGTCACACCCCACAGCTCTCCACGACTGGCTGCCTTCGTCCGACCCTTCCTCCCTGGCAATGAGATGAGTTGACTTGATGCGCAAAGGGGCGGGGGGGTTACTTTGGAACCTCTTCTCTCCCTCTCTGGGCTTCCCCCTTTAGCCCCTTTTCCACTGACTTCTATTTTAACCAGCAAACGTCCCGGGGCTTGGGATGGCCTATAAGAGCCTTCCCCTTTTTTATACCTAATTGTGGGCATGTCTAGAGGCCCCAGCGGAGATTGGGGCCGCCTTGCGCTCAGGGCTGCTCCTAAACGGCAAGAGATGAAAAATCAACGGCAGGTGGGTGCCTAACTCGGTGAGGGGCTTTTGAGAAATCGAACCTCACCGGCCCTTGCCCAGGTCGCGTCTGCCATTAGAGCAAGGAACGGAGCTCGAAGCTTCGGAGCCCCTGGCCGGTGCCTTAATCGCAAGAGCAGCCTTCCTCCTCCAAATCGGAGGCTTGCGCCACGCCGCCAATGGCACCACAGCGAATCGGGGCACGCGGAGAGCGGCATGGCGGAGGGGACCGTGGAGAGCTGGGTTGGTTTTGCTAATTTCAGGACCGTAGGCAAGGCAGCTCCATTCACTCTGCGGTTCTGTTTGCCTCCCAGGCAGGCCTACCGACAGAGCGGGGCAAAGGCGGCCGTTGCCCTGGGGCCCAGCTATTCAAAGAGGCCTGGGGCTCTTTGCTGCAAGAGCAGCAGCCCTCGGAGCCTCTGGCCTTTAAATCGCCACCAGAGTGCTGCATGCTTTGTGTGGCTCTGAGGTCGGGGGAGGTGGGGTGGTGCCCCGTGCTGCAGTCTGGGCAGTGCTGAGGGCTGCTTGCCCCCTTTTACCCGAGGTCCTGCCCCTTCCGGAGCACAGAGTCGGTCTCCCCCACACCTTGCCCGAGCACCTGTGGAAGTGGTCAGCCCCTCTACTCCCAGGACTGTGGTGAATTGGCCCCATGGAGAAGGGGACAGCGGCAGGAGAAAGACGAGCGGAATAAGACCCGAGTGGGCCCATGAACGTGGGGGAGCACGAGGGTGGGGTGCTTTGTGAGGAGAGGCAGGCGGGTGCAGAGGCAGGCGGCTGTTGCGTGTGCACGGGCCAGCCAGGCCAGGGGTTACGCTGTTAAGGTGATTGTGGGGGACTGACTGGAATATGGGCCGGCACCTGCTGTGGCCCAGATGAGGGAAGCTTGTGGGCAGAGGGGCAGAAGATCTGCCAGCCTGGGCGTAACTGTGGGGAGACAAACCTGACCCCCGGTCCATGTTCGTGCCAGCAGCTGAGGGGAACCATTACGGACACTTGTGAAGGGGGGGGGAGGGACTCTTTCCCTGTGGCATGCAGCTGGGTCGGGGGGGGGGTGGCACACCGGGACTGTGAGGCGCTCTCTCTTCCTGGAGCCAGGAGTCTGTGTGTGGAGGGGTGCGGGGAGTGGTGGCAGGCCCAGGTGAGTTATGGGGTGCTCTGTGGCAGAGCAGAACCTAGGAGCTGGAGGGCCTAGGCTGGGGAGGGAGGACCGCAGTGCAGGGCCACGTTGTGGGGTGCTGTCATTCTGGTACAGAGCCAGTGTACGAGTGGGGCTGGCCCCCCTTCCTATGGCACAGGGCTGTGTGCGGCCGAAAGGCCACGCCTGGCCTCGTTCTCTGACTCCATGGGCCTGGCATTCCTCCCTGCCCCCACGCACTGGGGAGCATGTGCTCATCCTCCCCTCCCAGTCCCTGGGCCGTGACACTGCAGTGAGTCAAACTGCCCCATTATTTTCCGTCCGGTCCAGAGACTTTGGGCGGGGCTCATTCCCAGGCAGGCTTGCAGGGACACCCGGCATGACTTCATCTGCCCGGCTTTCCTCCTGCAGCCATGTGCCTTGCTCTCCCTTGGGTCCGGGTGGGACCGGCCAGCCTGTGATGGGATGGGGGGGGGCACTCCCTCGCCTGCCCTCCCCTCTCCACCCCTCCGGCCTCTGCCCCCTCCCATCTCCTGCAGGTGGTTGCCGCTGCGGAGCAGGGGAGAATTTTGTTCTCCATTCCCTGTGCAAGCACCTAGGCTCAGCCCTAGCCCGCATGGCAGGGGAGGCGCATCCAAGTGGCTGCAGCTCGGAGTCCAACCTCCCCAGCCTGGTGCATCTCGGGAGTTGGCAGGAACCTGGCTGGGGCACTCTTAAGGTGGAAAATGCCGTGCCCGGAGCTTTTTAAGGTGGAGCTAGTGTGTGTGTGGGGGAGGGAGGAGGATTATAGATGTCGATTTCATTTAAGTCCACCCTGGCACGATGCTGATTAAAGGGGCTGGGGGGGGCAGCCCCAGGAGACAACTCCTCAGCCCTGTGGTGGCAGAAATGGCCCTGGCATGGCGGCACCAGACTGGCGCCCGAGAGCTGGGCTCAGCTCTGGTTTATGCTCCAGACTTCCCCCATCTGGGCCTCAGTCACACAAAAAGGGGGAGCGTGAAACCTTCCTTTCCTCGCTGCCCAGCCACGTGCTGCAGTGGCAGGGACCCCCATGAGCACCTCAACGTATAGGCGATGGCGTACAGCTATGAGCCGAGCTTCCTTCTATGCCAGCAAGGCATTGGGACAGCCGGGGGTTCTAGCCATCCGGCTAGCCTGCCAAGACTCCTTGGGGGTCTCTCCTTAACCCAGCCCCCTTACCACGAATGAATCTCCATGCCAACGGAGAAGAGGAAGAGATTTCATTCTGGTGGACATAAACATGAGGGATCACCAAATGACGTTAATAGGCAGCAGGTTTAAAACAAACAAAAGGAAGTATTTCTTCATGCAGTGCACAGACAATCTGTGGAACTCCTTGCCAGAGGATGTTGTGAAGGTCAGGACTTTAACTATTAGCCAGGATGGGTGGGGATGGTGTCCCTAGCCTTGGTTTGTCAGAAGCTGGGAATGGGTGACAGGGGAGGGATCACTTGATGATTCCCTGTTCATTCACTCTGGGGGTGCCTGGCATTGGCCCCTGTTGGAAGACAGGACACTGGGCTAGATGGACATTTGGTCTGACCCAGGGACTTGCACCTGGGTAAGACTGGTGGCAGCAGCAGCTGGACTCTCAAGATCTCTCCCCAAGCTGCTGGTCAGGGTTTTTGAATAATCCCGTTTCTTCCTTACAGCAGGGGGCTCTCAAGCTTTTTCTTTCCGAGCCCTCTACATCCCAACTTTTTTTTCTGCTCAGGCCCGATTAGGGGCTGGCAGGCGTGGCGGCTCCTTGGGCACCACCGAGCTAAGTTGCTCAGGCTTCAGCTTCAGCCCTGGGCCCTAGTGAGTTTGATGCCAGCCATGGCAGGCCCCCTGAAACTTGCTTGTGGGCCCCCAGACCCCAGTTGAGAACTGCTGCCCGACAGCATCTGCCCACAGACGGGGCTGAATCTACAGATCCAGCATTGGCATCTGACTCGCCTTCCCTCCCCCGTCACAGGCCTCCTCGGAGGGAATAATCCCAGCTTCCCCTGGGAAAGATCTTAGGAGAGAGGGAAAAACGCCAGGACATCCGGGGAGAACTGGGTTTGGTTGACTGTGGGAGGCTGGAGAAATCAGGGGTGATGTCTTGGAGACTCGGCTGCCTTGCCTGGGAGCTGCGTGCAGCCCAGATTTGGTTGCCCGAGGCTTTGTGGGCGGGGGGTACCTGCTGGCCACATGCTTGGCAGACAGCGACTACTGGTGGGGCTGCAGAAAGCTTCGGCAGTGGCCGCCTCCCCTATGATCCGGAGGGAGATAGTGAAGCAGCCTGCTCTGATCCACGGAAACAAGCCAGCGAGCACCAACTGGCCTTCGCTGGCACGTGGATCCAGTGGTGGAAAGGTGATGAGAATCAAACGCTCTCTCCACCGTTTGGTTTGGTGACTGGCGTCCGCGTGTGTCTCCCTTGTTCCTGGCTTTGTGTGGCGCCGGGTCCCAGCCGAACATCTCGGAGGGCGCGTCTACACTGCGCAGGCCAACCTGTAGTGCTAAGCACCAAAGTGCAGGTCAGTGGAGAACCTGTGGAACTCCTTGCCAGAAGATGTTGTGAAGGCCAGGACTTTAACAGGCTTCAAAAAAGAGCTAGTGTGCAAGAGGGGCAGGGGTTCGGGATGGAGCTCGGGCTCCAAAACTCTCCCCACGCTCCTGATTTGAGAGCCCGGCCTGCAGCTGGGCCCTGAACATCTGCACCAGCAATGGGCAACCAAGAGTGGACTGCACAAGTGGCCCTCCTTTGTCTCAGTGGGCTGCCTGCAGCCCACGTACCCTCTCTCTGCCCCCCGATCCCCATGCCCCTCTTGCACACTGGAGCCCTGCGCTTACCTGCTCCTCCCCCTTCCTGCCAGCACTGTCGGAGCGCTTGCTCTGGCCCCGCTTCTCCCCCTCCCTCCGTGCTGGAACAGCTGTGGACAGCTGATTCGTGGTCTTCCAGCTGGGGGAGGGGACGGGGACGGAGCTTGAATCAGCAGATTCCCGGCTCCCCCAACAGTGCTGGGAGGGAGATGGAGGAGTAGGAAGTACAAGCTCCAGTGCCCCAGTGTGCAAGAGGCGCACGGAGGAGGGAGACAGACAGGGAGAGCCCCAGTGGGCCGCATGTGGCCCGTGGGCTGCAAGTTGCCCATCGCTGATCTACACTGTCTTCAGCCTCGCAGCCCAGCCCCCTAACTGGCCCGAGCTCAGACAGCACGGCCAGCGTGTCTTCGCCACTTGGGCATACGTGAAGGGATGCTCCCTCAGGTCACACCTGCACATGGCTTTTGGTGGCTTCCTCCTCTCCCACCCTTTGCTCACCAGGCCCACCCTCCCCGGAGCAGCCTGCCGGGCTGGTGGGGGATTACAGCGTGGAACCAGAGTAAAGCCACCCTCTGGCCTCATGACCCACTCCGCCCGCTCTTGGGTCCCAGCCCAGCCTCTGAGGTCATGGAGAGCGTAGACGGGATTCCCAGGTCTCCGTCTTGCTGCATCATCCCAGGGAAATCAGCCACCTGGCCCCAGCTGGTCCCTGCGGGCACCTCGGGCACTAGTAACCTCCCTGCAAATCAGTGCTGTTTGCTACCACTGGGGGAAGCCTTATACTTCCAGGGCCGGAGCGCCCTCTGCTGTTGTGTGCTGGGGAGGCCCAGCCACAGAAGCACCTGCGTGGGGGTAAATGAGAATAAAGCAGCAGTGCGGTCTAGTGGGTGGCAATGTTCCCTCTAATTTTGTCCATCTGTGTGTGGAATAAATTTTGTTGTATGCACCAAGGCATATGAAGGTGTGCACCACCAGCTGCTGGCTCTGGGCACTCTACTAATCAGTTGGGTGGCATGTGACTCTTCCCTGGCAGCCACCCCAGCGCTCAGTTTACAGGGAACTCTGGTGGGTGGGGCATCCAGAGTGACTTTGGGCAAGACACATCCCTGCTCCTTGACTCTTTACCTTCCCCCCATCTGTGTTATCTGTTCAGTCCAGGACAGGGTTTGTCTCTAGGAATGTAAAATCCCAGTTAATCAGTTAAGTGGGATTAAGGGGGATCCGGCTACCTCTGCCAGCCCCCTGTGCTTCGGGCTGCCGGCTTCTGCTCCTTGCCCCACTGTGCGCAAGGTGGCTGGCTTCTGCTCCGGGCTACCCCTCGGGGCTGGAGCAGCTGTTTGCCTGCAGGGAGCCATGGGCGGGGAGCTGCTCACAGTACCAGATAACCAGTTACCTGTTCACATCCCTAGTCTGTACAGCACCCAACTCAATGGGTCCTGATCTGGGCTGTGATCCAAACACAGAAGAAAGTGCTGGAGAATGAAGGGATCCAGGGATGTCTGAGGGTGATGTGTCAGCTGCAGGGGCTGGGGTGGCAGGTTACTTGGCTCCCCTCACCTCTCCTCCTTGCCTCCCTCTCCAGGCTTGTCTGGGAACCCCGCGGATCTGGAGAAGCGGAGGCAGGTCTTCGGCCAGAACTTCATCCCGCCTAAAAAGGCCAAGACCTTCCTGCAGTTAGTCTGGGAGGCGCTTCAAGACGTCACGCTGATCATCTTGGAAATCGCAGCCATCATCTCCCTGGGCCTGTCGTTCTATCACCCGCCAGGCGGCGACAACGAATGTGAGTGCCCTGCCGCGGGGCGGGCGGGCGGGAACAGAGTCCCCTGGAACGTTCAGTCCAGGAGCTGCCCTGTCATATCCCCCGGGCTGTTTCACGTACGTTCCCGAGAAGGCTTTGTGGTCGCTGCTTTAGGCTTCCCCTTTGGGCTCCGTCCTCGGCCGGGGAGACTCTCGTTGCACCAGCGTCACTGGAGCTATCTGGATTTGCACCGGCTGGGGATTTGGCCCAATGGTGTCAGTGGATTTGCACCAGTTATGGGGAATCTGGACTTCCCTTCGCCCTCCCTACCCCTGCCTCAGCTCACATGCAACCTGATTGAGCCCTGGTCTACACTCGGGCTTTATTTCAAAATAATGCCCCTTAGGTTGAATTTATAAGCGGGGCATCCACACGACCAAGCCCATTATTTCAAAATCTGTCCTGCTTTCCTCGGGGAATAACGCTAATCTCAAAATAGTTACTTTGAAATAGCGGGAGTGTGGACGCTCCGGTGCCGCTATTTCAAAATAACGACTCCCCAGAGTCATTCAAATTTCTCCGCAGTGCTTCCTGGGGCCCTAAGTCGAGGTAGCACATCCACATTCACGGAGCCTGCCTCGGACTCATTTCGAGGCTTCCCTGTAGTGGGGACACGCTATTTTGATCTTGTTAAATTGGGAGTTACGTTGATTTTAGATATTTCGAAATAGTTTCCTAGTGTAGACGTGCTCTGACAGATTTCCCCTATCTGAGTTCCCTAACATACAGCTGCCACCTTGACTGTTTTCTTGCCTGTGTGCTTCTCCTCCAGTCTCAGCATGAGGGATGTGAACGTGTACCTGAGTGTGTGGTTAAGCCTGAGCTCGTCAGTTAACCCTCACAGTTACACGCAGCCCCCCGCCTCCCACGCGTTGTTGCCTCTGTATCTGAGGCAGCAAGGTGGGGGCAAGTGGGAGCTGGTGCTGGGCTTAAAAGCCAGCTCCATGTTAGCATTGGCTCCTGCCTGCCTTGCTGTGTGTAGACTCGTAACCGCTGAAATTTTCAGTGGTTGCACATTTACCCCCAAATAGATGCATTTTAACATCCCTACTCAGCACACCTCTCCCACTGGGCAGCTAGATGCTACAGTGCTGGGCAAAGCAGAAAACCCAAACATCTGTGACCTGATCCAAAGCCTGTTGGAGCGAATGGAAAGCTTCCCATGAACCCTGAACAGGCTTTTGGGCAGGCCCATAGAGAAAAAGGGTGGCTAAGACATAGAAATTAATTCTCTGCCCCTTGCACTTTCAGGGAGATACAGGATTCACTTAGTGCAACGCCGTTTAGGACAGGGCCCTGTTAAACACCATCCAGGCTCCACCTCGGAAGCAGCTGCATCTGAGGGATGGGGGGTCAAGACGCCTGTTAATAGGGAACTGGAGAGTGCTCTGAGATGGTTTAGGCTATGCAGAAAGATATGAGAGCCGTCTTCTGAGTGTTGTAGTCTCTGCAAGGGGAAGTCAGCGGTATGAGCCATAGTGGTTTTCAAACTATGGGTTGTGACCCATTATTGGGGGGTGAAATCTCAGGCGCTGGGTCTCGTTGTTGCAGGGCGATCAAGTGAGTAGTGGGGGCGCAAAGGCAGCTCCCTGCCCGTCCTGCACTGCACAGTGTGCTGCGCCCCAGAAGCAGCTGGCAATAGGCCTGGTTTGTTGGTGAGGAGCGGGAGGAGCTCACAGGGCTCCATGCACTGCCCCTGCCCCGAGCACTAGCTCCGCACTCCCATGGGCTGGGAACCTGCTGCTGGCTGCTTCTGGGGGCAGCATGGTCTGCGGTGCCAGGAGAGGCAGGAAGCTGCCTTAGCATCCCCGCTGCACTGCTGAGCAGGAGCCACTCAAGGTAAGCCCCTCCTGCCCCAGCCATGACCCCCACCAAAGCCGGAGCCCCCTCCTACAGCCCAAAGCTCCCATCCTCAGCCCCACCCCGGAGCCCACACTCCAGTCAAATTATGTTGGGGGTCAGCCTCAACAGTGTTCTTCAACTGGGTCCTGAGAAACGAAGTTTGAAAGCCCCCGCTGCTAAAGGATGCCGGGTGCTGTCCACGAGACTCTAGGGCGTGGTGGGGTTTGGCAGCCAGGACTTTCTCTGCACGCTGGATAACAGAGCTGAGTTTCTGTCCTAGAGGGGAGAGGAAGCTGCAGCCTGTCTCCTACCATGTGTCTCTGCACCAGCTTATGGATGGAAATAAATCAGAGCTCCGAACACAAGGAAGCCAGGCAGGCTTGGCCGGATGGGCTGAGAAAGGGGAGGGGCGGGGAAAAATTCTGCTCTTGGCCAGAGGGAGCAAAATCATCCCAATCGGAGACCCCGTGGGAAATAGGCTCCAGGAGCAATAGGCTGAAGAGCAGAGGAGGGGCTTGGCTGATGGTCTGCTTGGGGCTTGGTCTGCATACTGGTGTGGGGGGTATCTAGGTAAACGGAGGCCTTTGCTGGTGTGACTGCAGCTGTGCTCCCCAAAGAACAGCCAGCCTGCGGGGGCCTTCCGTCCAGCTGGTCCGAGTCCTGCCTTTTCTGTGGCCGCATCTGACTCCCACCCAGGGCAGGGCGAGTGACTCCATTGACTCTGACAGGACTCGGAGCGGGCCCCTTCCCGCCAGCGCCGGAAGCTTCCAGGGAGGAGGAGACTGCAGCCGGTCATCTGGCTGTGCCGCGCTGTCTGTCTAGAGCAGGTTCTCGGGGTCTGTCATGTATCCATGCTGGGGTGCCTATTGACCTGTGCGTGCGAAGGCTCTGTCTGCCACTGAGCCCCCACAGCGTACGTTCTTGTCTGCTTCGATATTAGTGGTGGTCTGTATAGCCTAGCCCGGCCAGATCCCCATGCACGGGCACACACCACAGCTAAGACAAAATGGCCCCCCGAACCGCCTCATCCTACTGCATGTTCATTGGCCTTTGTGTTTGCATCGGCGTGTCCTGTCTCGGTCATGCCTGTCAGTGTCCTTGTCGCGTGGGCGGAGGGGGGTGGCCTGGCCCCCATACTCTTAATTCCAGCTCTGAAGGGGCGCCTCTGGGTGGTGTGGGGGGGAGGGAGCAAGGCACTTCACTGAGCCTTTGTAAGCCGGGGTCTTGCTCTGTGAGGATGAATTGGTTACGGGTTGCAAAGTTCTCCGCAGGGGCTCAGTAATGGAGCTTGCATGGGTTGCTGGTTTGTTCCTTAGCGCAGCGGTTTTCAAACTGTTTTTCTCATGACCCAGTTGAAGAAAATTGTTGATGCCGCGACCCAACATAACGTGACTGGAGTGCGGGTAGGGCTGAGGAAGAGTTTTGGGCTGTAGGAGGGGGCTCCGGCTTTGCGAGGGGTCAGGGCTGGGGCAGGAGGGGTTTACTTTGAGTGGCTCCCGGTCAGGTGCGGGGCTGGGCTAAGGCAGCTTCCTGCCTCTCCTGGCACCGCAGACCAGGCTGCCCCCAGAAGCAGCCAGCAGCAGGTTCCCAGCCCATGGGAGATCAGACCTAGTGCTCGGGGCAGGGGCAGTGCGAGCAACCCTGGGCGCTCTCCCCCCTTCCCCCATCTAGGAGCTGGGCCTGTTGCCAGCCACTTCTGGGGCACAGCGCAGTCTGCAGTGCAGGACCGGCAGGGAGCTGCCTTAGCACCCCCATGGGTTACCTGATCCCCCTCGCAGCAACGAGCCCCAGGGCCTGACATTCTGTGGTCCGGTGCAGGGGCGCGAGCTCTAGACACTGGCTGTTTTTAAGTGTCAAACTGGGATAACAATGGGGGAAAGTGATGTCCCCAGAGCTGGTGACTCTTCCCCACGGTGACGCCTAGAGAGGGCTTGTCAGAAATGGGGCTAAACCCAGGCCGCTGCTCCAAAGGCTCGCCCAGCCTCTGCCAAAATAACTGCTGTGCAGAAACGACTGGATGGGCAGTGGGCTGTCCCGTAGGGGAGGGGACACCGAAGGGGGTGCCTTGTGGGAGAAAGGGACAGGAGGCATATGCCTGTACGTAGGCCTTCCAGCTGTGCCACATGCTGACAGCTGCACCGAGCTCTCCTGTGCGGGACTGACTTTTCCTCTTCTCTGTGCTTCCTGCCCCGTGGCAGCGTGCGGCCAACCTACGGCGGGCGCGGAGGACGAGGGGGAGGCGCAGGCCGGCTGGATCGAGGGGGCAGCCATTCTCTTCTCGGTGATCATCGTGGTGCTGGTGACAGCCTTCAATGACTGGAGCAAAGAGAAGCAGTTTCGGGGCCTCCAGAGCCGCATCGAGCAGGAGCAGAAGTTCACGGTCATCCGCAAGGGGCAGGTGATCCAGATCCCCGTGGCCGAGATCGTGGTGGGCGACATCGCGCAGATCAAATACGGTGAGTGGCAGGGGAAGGCGAGGGGGGCGGAGAGCTGAGCTGGCCAGTGTAGACACTCCTCCCTGCTCCTGTGTCTCTCGCGCACCTTCCCTTTCCCGCCTGGAGTCCGTTCAGTCATGGAGCTGTCTGCAGTGGAAACTTAGCCTCCTGCTGCCTTCTTTGCCGGACACACAATACCCACTTGTCCCAGCCCACCTCAGTCCTGACCTATAAGTAGGGCCCTCCCAAATTCACAGCCACGTGAAACGCGTGAAATCTGGTGTCCTCCCACAAAGTCTGTCCTTTCGTGGGCTTTTCCCAGATACCAGGCAGCTTTCCCGGGGGGAGAACGGCATTTCTCAAATGGGGGGTCCTGATCCAAGGAGAGTTGCAGGGGGATCGTGAGGTGGTTTCAGGAAGGTCTGGACGTTAGCACCCTTTTCTGCGCTGCCTTCAGCGCTGGGCAACGGGAGAGCGGTGGTTGGATTTTTGGCCAGCAGCAGCGCAGAAGTGAGGGTGGCAATAGTGCAACCCCTTTACAATAACCTTGCGACCCCCCACACACAACTCCTTTTTGGGGCAGGACCCCCACAGTGACAACGCCATGGCATTTCTGATTTAAATAGCTGCATCACGAAATTCAAACCCCGGGCCCGTGACATTGACCAAAATGCACAGTGAATGTGGTAGGGCCCTACCGAGAGGGGTGGGCATCCCAGGAGGAGGGCGTCTCTATCTCTAGCTCCACTCTCCCAGCCGGCTTTCGCCCTGGGCTCCTCATGCACAGAGGCAGCGGTTGGTGCTACGCTGAGCTCTGTGGCGGGCCTCGTGTGCTGCAGCCGCTTACCCAGCGGGGACTCGCCGGGTTGTTTTTGCTTTGGATTATGCTTTCATTGCGCTCTCCAGTCAGCCACCTCCCCTGTGCTGTCCGTCCCTGCCTGCCACGGGAGTTCGTCTCCACAGCTACGCCACAAGGACGGGCTCGGACAGGCAGCGCGGTGCTGCCTCGCGTCTTGTCTTCTCTTTCCACCCTTGGCCCTGGGGGATCTCCCTGGCACCAGGAATCCTTCAGGCCTCGTCCCCAAAGGGGCCCCCTCAGCTGCAGCTTGAGAAAAGGGCGGGACGAGCTTTGCGCCGGCCCCGGACGGACCTGTGACGTGTTCCCTCCTCTCTCAGGTGATCTGCTGCCCTCGGATGGGATCCTGATCCAAGGCAACGATCTGAAGATCGACGAGAGCTCTCTGACCGGGGAGTCAGACCATGTCAAGAAATCCCTGGAGAAGGACCCCATGCTGCTATCGGGTGAGGCCTCCAGAGGTGACCTGTGACCCAAGCCTCTGTTGATTGGGCTGGAAACCCCAGCCAGCTACTTAACCTCTGGCTGCTTTGGCGTTCGGACGATGCCGTCCTGGTACCCTCTCAGTGCCGGCTCACGTTAGACCCCATTCTGCGTGCCCATCCCTGGAGCCTGGGCAGCAGGAGAGGGCCTGATCTCTGCCATCCATTCACGGTCCTAGCACGGCACCTGTAGAGTGGCCCCGCAGCTACCGGACAGGCCAAGAATGGGCTTGGTTTCTCCTGTGGGGCGAATATAGGTGATGGGTGGCCAACCTTGGAGAGCAAATCCCCTTCCAGGGCAGGGGCAGGATGGGCAGCAGCAAAGCAAGCTTCCATTGCGCATTGCTCCTGGCCAGCGTCTCCACCCTGTTCTGGAGAGGTTTCTGTATTGCGGCGACACGTGGCTTCTATGGGGATTGGGGAGGAGGACCTAGCTTGACTGACGGGACCCCTTCTAGTGGGGGGTTCTCTCTTGGGCCATTCCCTCCTTAGGTTCTCTGCTGACAAGAGGTCAGTTGTGATGGCGATGCCTGTTCCGAGAACCTGGAATGGGATCCACTTACGTAACTTAAACTGAGGCCCTGAGGAGCCATCGTTCCAGGAATAACTTTGGGGCTCTGTTGACCTGGGCTATATTTGAACTCATGACCTTGGAGTGACAGGCACCGTGCCTGATTCCCCTGAGGCAGTTTCTTGCGTTAAAATATTCTGGAACTCGACTTGTTAAGAACATAAAAATGGCCACACTGGGTCAGACCAAAGGTGCATCTAGCCCAGTGTCCTGTCTGCCAACAGTGGCCAATGCCAGGTGCCCCAGAGGGAATGAACAGAACAGGGAAACATCAAGTGATCCCTTCCGTGTCGCCCATTCCCAGCTTCTGACAAACAGAGGCTAGGGACACCATTCCTGCCCATCCTGGCTAATGGCCATTGATGGACCTAACCTCCATGAATTTATCTAGCTCTTTTTTGAACCCGGTTAAAGACGTGGCCTTCACAACATCATCTAGCAAGGAGTTCCACAGGTTGACTGTATGAGGAAATACTTCCTTGTGTTTGTTTAAACCTGCTACCTATTCATTTCATTTGGTGACCTCCTGATTTTCCCTTCTCCCTTGATGTTTCATTCCCCTGGCCAGGTACCCATGTGATGGAGGGCTCCGGACGCATGCTAGTGACAGCCGTGGGCATCAACTCACAAACAGGAATCATCTTCACTCTTCTGGGGGCGGGAGAAGGTGACGAGGAGAAGAAAGTGAAGAAAGGTAAGGAGCTCTCTGGGAGCCCAGGTTTTTCTTTTTGGGAAGCATCTCCTGGAATGCAGTCAGCTGTGGCCCTGGCTGACCGGGAACACACAGTCCTGTTAGTGCGAGTTCCAAGCTGGGCCTATTAAACATTGGGGGACGAAGCTGGGGATCCCCCTGCTGCCACCACCAGGTCATGATGCAGCGAGTCCAGGGAACACACAGCATATGAAGGCCCCTTCCGTGTTTGGGGGCCTCTGCTTGGGCTCCCCTTCCAGTGCCTCCTTTGTGACTCACCCTTCGTCGCTCTGTCTCCATCCCGCTGCAGCTCGCGAGCCTGGGGGGGCAGTGTTTGACAGGCAGAATGAGAGTGACTCTGGAGTTGCTATCAGAGGGCTGGCTTTGGGGAGGAGGTTGGCAGTGGGGTTACGATTGCTCCGACCCCGTGGAGGGAGGTGACAGATAGCTGGAATGGTCCATGTCCTCCAGAAAGTCCAGCACTTGAGCTTCACCCGCAGCGTCTTTCTTTCTCTCTCCATTTGTTTTCTCTCTCATTTTCATCCAAAGACCGACTCCCCTCCCCCAAGTGTTGACCTGGCAGTGTGGGAGAGCAAGGACGGCTAGGTTGACTTGCTTCGCTCTGCTGTAGGAGTTCCCGCAGGCGGAGGGTCGCTCCCGGCTTCCTGACTTTGGTGGGTGGGGGAATCCCTGCTCCACACTGCATTGCGAACCTTGGACCCATTCCCGTCTTGGCTGCCTCTTTGCTCCAGCTAAGAGCCGGGGGGGGGGGCCTTGTAATTAGAGGGTTTAGCCCTCCTCTCTGTTCGCTGGTGCCAGGTGACGGGAGGGGCACATTGCGCCTATCGGTGCCCTTGTCCGAATCCCTTGTGTTCTGGATGCCGACTGCATGCCGAGGCGGGGCAGTGTGTGGGGCGAGGGAAGAGCACAGCTCAGCAGGCTGTGCTGCTCACCTACACAGCACCAACTGGGCCAGAATCCACAGACGCCTCCCTGCCACCATGCCCGCGTCTTGCTGCTCATTCCGCCCCCTCCACCCCTGTCAGCCACGGATGGCTCCAAACCGCGCCGCCTCCCTTGAGAGGCCTCTGGGGCCCTGAGACAACCCACACACGCCCCGCTCGCCTTACGGGCTGCCTGAAGGATCTAGGAGCTCATCTGGGAGGTGTTGCGGGGCAGCCTTGAGGCACAGTGGCCTTTGGGGGCAGCACAGTAAATACAGCATCCCTGCCAGGTTGGCAGTACCAAGACACAGCATCCCTGTGCTTTGGGAGAACCCTCTCTCAGGAGCTGGAGTTGGAGGGGAATGCGGCAGGGCTCCCATACATTCTAAAACTCCCTCCACTCACCACCTTCTCTGATGTGGGTGTTTTCCCCGTCTCAGGACAAGTGACTGCCCCCCTCCCACCCTAGACGTGCCAGCTGTGCTACTCACATCTGCCTTTGCACAGAGACAGGGGGTCGAGCGGGAAGACAGCCCACGGGCGCATCGTGCCTGTGTCATTTGGTGCCTAGCAGATCGGGGTGTCGCTTGACCCTCCTGGGCTTGTGCTGCCACGCAGAAACCAGACAGTGATTCAGCCCCCTCAGCTGCTGTAAATCCAGCTTAGGTCTGTGGGAGTCCAGGATCGACACCAGTTTACACCAGCTGAGGGTGCCAGGTTCCAAAATCTCTGCTCCCACCTTGCTCCCGGGTAGCGGCAAAGGTGTCAGTGGTGGAAGGTATGTGGCTTATCATAGAATCACAGAGCTGAAAGAGATCTCAGGAGGTCATCAAGTCCAGCCCCCTGCCCAAGGCAGGACCAATCCCAACTAAATCAACCCAGCCAGGGCTTTGTCAAGCCGAGACTTAAACACCTCTAGGGATGGAGACTCCACTACTTCCCTAGGTAACCCATTCCAGTGCTTCACCACCCTCCTAGTGAAATAGTTTTTCCTAATATCCAACCTGGACCTCTCCCACTGTAACTTGAGACCATTGCTCCTTGTTCTGCCATCTGTCACCACTGAGAACAGCCTTTCTCCATCCTCTTTGGAAGCTCCCTTCAGGAAGTTGAAGGCTGCTATCAAATCCCCCCTCACTCTTCTCTTCTGCAGACTAAATAGACCCAACTCCCTCAGCCTCTCCTTGTAGGTCATATGCTCCAGCCCCCTCATCATTTTGGTCGCCCTCTGCTGGACCCTCTCCAATGCATCAGAGCAGGCCGATGCTCCCTCTTCGGCTGTCAGCGGAACAGGCCCTCTGTGCTCTCCACCCCGCTTCGGCGAGCCCTCTGGGGATTAGGAAAAGGGAGCGGATGCTGGGTTCTCCCCTTCTGATGCTAACGGACAATGCCTGTCCGAAAGATTACGGAGGATGCGGCAGAGTCTCCCCTCCCGTGAGCCAGACGCTCCCGTAGCGCCTGTCTGCAGGGAATCCCTCCTGCTCACGATCTTGGGTCTCGCTTTTCCCGCTCTAACAGGCAGTGGCCCCCGGCTTATTGATGCTGCGTCCTAAATGCCACTTGGCGTTTCCCCGTCCCTGAGCTGCCGCATGTGCTGACAGGTGAAGTCTGGCTTGACGTCACGCGTGCTGCGGCCCCCACATGTTGACAGCAAGGGAGTGGGTGGACCGAGGGGGGTGTTTCTCAGGGCCCATTCCTCTCAGCATCACTGGGCGGGAGGGTGTCCGGGGAAAGAGCCCCAGCTCCAGACCCATCAGGCGGCGCTCATTCGTCCTGCCATGCGGATTTGTTTGCAGCTGCTCTTCTTTGTACCACAGGAGCACCCATACTCACAGCTCTGGGGCCCATTGTGCTAGCCGCTGTACATGGGCAGAACAAAGACAGCCCCTGCCTCAAAAGAGCTTCCAAACGAAGTCTAGGACTGTTCCGTTAGCAGACTGCTAGAAGATTTGCCCGGCGTTGCTCGGGTCCTTAACTCCATTCATCTCTGTCTTTTGGAAAATAAAATGAAAATGTCCAGGCTTCATTTGAATCATTGCTTTGGGGTGGGGCTGGGGAGGAGGGGCTCAGGATGCAGGCTGCCCTGGGAAGAGAACTACCCCAGCCCTCTCTCACCGCAGCAGCTTGGGGCCGGGGGAGAAGCGCCTCACCATGGCCACTACAGCTCCAGCAAGCACAGCTGGGGGAGAGGGGCATGTCCTCCTGGCTGGGCACAGTCAGGTTCATCTGCCCCAGCGCTCCCCAGCCAGAGTGAGGAATGCAGCAAACAGTGCACTTTCTCCTGGCTCCCTGATGAAGGGGAACAGCCAGCGATGTCCCCGTATGAATGGGAGGGGGGAGCTTCAGCCACCTCCTTAAAAAGCACCTGGGGTAGGAGGTTTGGGGTGGGGGCAGTCCTGGATGCGGTCGGGGGGCACCCCCCAGCCAGCCTCTTTCACCTGCCTGATGAATCTCTCTTTTTTTTTATGGGAAGCAATCCCATTTCCCTGGCATAACCAAATCCTTACCTTGTTTTAAGCTATAAAAGGCAGCTGGCTACCAAATTGGGTGGTCCTAGCTCTTACCGTTTAGGAGTTCTTGAACAGACGGACAGACAGTCAAACTCTTGAAAAAAAGTAGTTTAGTAAATCTGTGTTGCGGTAACTGGAAATGAGGTGTCTAACCAGATGGAGTGTTGTGGTAGCCAGAAATGGGGTGTCGGTCTAAAAGAACTTCTCCACCTCAAATTGGAGTTATGGGCTCAGTGCAGAAGTCACTGGGTGGAACTCCGGCCTGCGTTCTGCAGCTCGGACTGGATGCTCACAGCGGATCCTTTCGGAGTGGCCTTACGTTCCGTCTAGCCACACCTGCAGGCCCCAGCTGAGATCAGGTTCCCTTTGCACTAGGTGTGGTACAAACACATAGGCAGCCCCGGTCAGGAGGAGTGAGCTCACATACTAAAGAGATGAGACAACAGGTGGGAGAAGTGGAGTCGTATCTCCCCATTTCAAAGATGGGGAAACTGAGGCACGGGGCGTCGTCTGTGGCAGAGCAGGGAACCGAGCCCCCAGGGCTCCTGATGTTCTTCTGTCCCCAGTGCCTTCCTCTGACAGAAGCTTCCCCTTTCCCCTGGCTACACGCTCCTTACAACAGCAGGGAGAGGTGGGCTAGTTTCGTTGGCTGTGAGGGGTGGGAGGCACCTTTCACCGCCTGAGTCCTGGTCACAATGCGATGAAGCCCTGCTGCTGTGCGGTGTGCGGGATTCCTGCCATGTGAGTGCCAACGTAGAGCGCACCCAGGGCGTATCCCGCCAGCCAGGACGTTAATGTCAAGAACCGTGTGCTCAGCGCTCCACCCTTTTTCTCTTTGTCTGAACAGGTAAAAAAGCAGGAGCCCCTGAAAATCGCAACAAAGGTAACCAGCCTCTCTCCATCCTTTGAACCAGCACCACACTAACTACTGAGCATTCCTCCTTCGTTCCTTCTTCCCATGAGTCTGTGCTCTTCGCCGCTGCAGCGGGAATCTCGCCTTGTTGTCCCGGAAGAGGGTGTAACAGTCCGCACAGTGCTAACCTCCACGTTTTCTTACCCCCGAGCAGCGTTCCCTGTAAGCTGAGCGCTTGGGTGGCTGCCCAGGAGAGATTCAAAAGCTGCCCAGCTGATTAGCAGAGTGCCCACTGCTTCCCACAGCCTGTGTTTCTATGGGTGGTGCACATTTGCACATGCCTCGGTGCACAGAACAAAATTCATTCTGCACAGGGATGGAAAAAATTACAGGAAACATTGCCCCCAAGCCGTCCTCTCCAACTAGGGGCCGGGCTCCAACCCCACAGTCTGTGCTGCTGGAATTGTAGCCCCCTCTGACAGCCTAGAGGTCTCATTGAAGAGTTTGGGTGGATTTCATCATGTGCAGAGAGGGGAGATGATGGTTCATTCTGTGTCAACCTGGCCTCTTTTGGGAGAAAAGTCTGACAAGAATCAGCACAGTGAGATCTGTGGGGCAAGGAAGGGGAAAGAAGGGAAGCCTCATTGTTCTAGGGTGTTTTCACGTCGGCCTAGATATAGCCCTGGAGAATAAACCATTGGGACCAAATCTGCCCTGGATGGTTCTCCCCTGTCTCTGATCTGTGGTGTCAGTTTCTGCCACCTCCTTGTACTCGTGCAAAATTGATCACGTGGGATTTTTCCACAGTACAGCAGCCAGCGGTTCCCCCTCCGCTGTGCCTGGATGATTGATTGGGAACATGGAGCCTAGTGAGGAGAGCGCTCAGCGGCAAAAGGCGGGCGGGGGAGGCTGGGGTTTTAATTCTGTGAGCACAAAGAGCTGCTGCCCCCCTGCAAGTCTGATTCTATGGTGGCGGATCTGACCTGTGCAACTGTTACACCCTGTTCTTCTCATGGCCTTTTTTGAATCAAAGTGAGCGTCTACTCTCCAGTATGTTTCTCACACTGTTCTTTCCAGGCTGTGTAGAGGAAGCCCATTTCTGCACCTATCTGTTTCTCCACCTCTCTTTCTCTCTCTCTCTTCTCTCAGCAGTTTGCGTTTCCTTCCTTCCAAACTGACATGTCGGGTTATTTTGGGTGTTCTGTGGGGGGGTTTTTTTGTTTATTTGTTTTGGGGGGGGGGTTCCCCCTGTTTCTGTCCTGTTTGTAAGTCCTAACCATGGAGCTCACTATTTTGGAGCAACCGTGTGAGTTCTTCTGAATCTGTAATACTTTGCTGGAGACTAGAACGGGGGAATTTGCTCTGAAATAGCCAGGTTTGGTTCCGTGCAAAGCCTTGCTTTCTGATTGAGTTTAGAAAACCCAAACGACCTAAGAACTGAGAAGAAGCCAAATAGCTTCTATTAATTTGGTGGGATGTTCTACTCATCCCTACACACACAAACTTTCTGTTGTGTTGGGGCTTTTGGGGTTCAAATACTCAGCTAATGTAGGCCAGCAGAGATCCATTCAAAGAAATTTGTGGGCTGGATCCCAGAGGGCTGAGGGTAAAGGAGTCGGTTCACTCCTCTGCATTAGTGAGTCAGTCTCCACCCCAATCCTTAACTCCCCCCTCCACTCCACCCTTTCTCGAATGCTGTCTGCGTCGTAAAGTGACTCCACAGAGTTTCCGCGAAGGTGTTGGAGATCAGCCTTGGCACGTGTCTAAATCGGGAGCAGAGAAAAGGAAATACTGTTACATAGTGTGACGTTGGCTTGTGGAACTCATTGCCACTGTCTCCTGGAGGCTGAGTGATTAGCAGCATTCCAGAAAGCACAGCACATGCATGATGATTATCTGGTGTTATAAAATGTACGATCAAAGATGACCAAGCCTTTTGGAAGAGATCTAAACTATCATGCTTCAGAGCGTAAAGTGGCTTCAAGTGGGGGCTAGGAGGAAACATCAAGGTATTTCATAATGACCTTCGGTAGGGATTCCTGCACCTTCCTCCAAAGTAGCTTGTGCTGCTGGCCACTGGGGCGATACAATCCTGGATTATCCTGTAATCCGATCCAGCCTGGCCATTCCGATAATCCTGTATTCAAAGGACTTAAACACTTAGCGAATTAATTCTCCTAACGCAACCCTGCAGGGTAAGTATCGTTAGCTGCATTTTAGAGGGGTAAACTGAGGCAGCAAAGGGACTCTTGCCCAAGACCGCCCCCACCGGCAGAGCTGGGAATAGAGCCCAGGAGCCCCACATCTTAGTAAGGTTGTCCTTCCTCCCTAGGAGTAGCCAAGTAGGGACACGTTTTCCTTACCTGGGAAGTGGGGCAGGGAGGGCAAGGGAGAGAAGATGCCATGAGCTGTACCAGCAACTTGCTCTGTGGGGCAGGCTCTCTGGGACTGTGTAGGCCTTAACCTTAGTATGTGCCGGTTGTGGGCACGCGGGGGGGGGGAGTCTTTTTTGCTCTAGGTTTCTCTCTCTCCCTCCACCATCTCTCTGTCAATGGCGTCAAAAGCTTCTCCCCCACTGCCCCCTCCCATTCACCCACTGTGTCTCTTTTGCCCCCCGGGCTGTAGCTAAAACTCAGGACGGCGTGGCCCTGGAGATCCAGCCCCTGAAGAGCCAGGAAGGGGTGGAGAATGAGGAGAAGAAGAAGGTGAAGGTCCCGAAGAAGGAGAAATCGGTGCTGCAGGGGAAGCTGACCCGCCTGGCTGTGCAGATTGGGAAGGCAGGTGAGTAGGGGGAGGGCGGATCTCCGCTCTGACAGGGCCACGCTGGGCCTCTCCCCGGCGCCGCCGGCGTGCTAGGATGTTGCATGAGGTGTAGTGGCTGTGGCCGGTGGGGACAGAAAGCTCTGGCTAGAGGCTGGCATAGGGTGAGATGGGGCTGCTGTGTCAAGTGCCCCACAGCGAGCCCCACTGGTGCCCTGGAGCGCCTCCTGCTGGTCCAGCCTTGGAGCCGCACCCTCTGCTTGGCTGATGCCCCGTCCTCCCGACACGGTTCCCCCTGCTGTTACTGCTGGGGTGCGTTCTAGGCCCTTCTCTGCTGATTCTACACCATGGGCAGTGGGTGAAGGTAGAGCTGGGGGGGGAGGGCAAGCCCCCAACCCCACCCCGTCTGTCCAGGCCCCGCCCCCTGGCATCACAGAGCGGTGGGGTGGCGTGCGTCCCCAGCCTCCCTGGCCCCAGAGCATTGAAACGGAGGGTCCTTGGGGGCAGCAACACTCTGCCCCCAGTACACCTACCATAAGCGTTCTGGGGGGCGGAGTGTGGGCAGGGCCAGGCTGGAAGTTTGGGAAGGCAACGCCTCCCCCTGCCTAGCATATTGGCCCGTCCACGTTCTACACCCAGCTCTGCTCAGTCCTGAACTCCGCTCTCCCTTGCCATACTCCCGTCCTCCGTATCCATGGTCACCAGCAGCCCCTCGGCTATTCCAGCCCTGGGGTCCCACACCCCTCAGGCCTGGCCTGCAGGCCTCTCTGCTGGCTGAGTCTGTGAGCTCAGAGACCCTGCTGCAAACACATTGAATTGTCGGGGCAGGTTTTGCTGTGGATGCCAAGGGAAAGAGCCCCCGAGGCTCACTCTGTGCAGGCGGTCTCAGCAGGGTTCAAGGCCCGGGGGAGCAGGGCAAACTCCTATCAGAGCGGCTTTCCCAGCCTGGGAGTGTGGGGGGGTGCCTCTTGCGGTGGACGAGGAGGTGGCTTCAGGCCCTGCTGGTCTCTCACCTGTCTCCTCCCCTAGGGCTGATCATGTCGGCCATCACGGTCATCATCCTGGTGCTGTACTTTGTGATCGACACCTTTGGGGTGCAGGGCCGATCCTGGCTCGCGGAGTGCACCCCCATCTACATCCAGTACTTTGTCAAGTTCTTCATCATCGGCGTCACCGTGCTGGTGGTGGCCGTGCCGGAGGGCCTGCCGCTGGCTGTCACCATCTCCCTGGCCTACTCCGTTAAGGTGGGGCCGCAGCTTGGGCAGGGAACATGGGGGTGACTGTTTGCCGTGAGGGCGGTGGGTTTCCCTTCCCCACTGCAAGGCCAGGGGCCGAGAAGATGGAGGCTTGTTTTCCCCATCGGTTGGGCAGTGGGGCTGGGCCACATTAGCAGCCGGATGAGGACAAGGACTCTGAATCGCTTTGCTGCTGTTCCCCGGCCCAGCGTCCTGCTCTCCCAGACAAACCTCCCTTCCTCTTGTCCTGAGTAAGCCAGGAGCCCAGCCAGGCACTGCTGGGTCACACGTGGCCATATTCAAGTGCCACACCAGTTGAGCACTAGCAACATGTGCTTCCATTGGTGGTGCACATCCACACATGCCTTGGCGCACATTGTAAAATTTATTCTGCACGTGAATGGGGAAAAAAAAAATCGAGGGAACATTGCTATTCTATTAAACTGGTGCCCCTATGCTCAATGGCAGACCGGGGGGAAGGGATAACAGTTTTTTAGAGATGCTGATTTTCTAATCTTCAGCAACACACACATGAAATGTTTTCAAAGCAAATTTTAAACTCAGGTCCTGTCGACTCACACAGTAAATTCGGAAACTGACCGTCTAGACCTGGGGTTGGCAAATGCCTGTTAAATGGCTTCATTGCCACTTGAATGGCTTTTTCCCAGGTTCAGCTAATCGCTCTGGCAGGCCGTGTCACTTTTAAGCTAACTAGGTCCTCTCTGGAGGAAGCAAAGCCGCAGAACGGAGATAGGAAGAGGCGGGTGGGTGGGCATTAAGACCCAGCAGTGCCCCAAATTTTCAGGTGTCCTACGCAGCCATGTATTCTGCGTATGGGTAAGGACGGCTCTGGGTAGGGAGTTGGGTTGGGCCTACAGAGACGGCCTCCCTCGCTGAGGTGATGCTGAGTGCAGAGGCTATAACGCCCGCCCCTCCTCAGCCCTTAGCTCCAGGATCAGCCCAGGGCTGTGACCTCAGGCTCTGTGAAGACCCCAGGGTAGGAAGAAGCATCCCTGGTGCCGTAACCCTTTCCCTGCCTGTCCTGTGTCCCGCTGCAGAAAATGATGAAGGACAACAACCTGGTGAGGCACCTGGATGCCTGCGAGACCATGGGCAATGCTACGGCCATCTGCTCGGACAAGACGGGCACGCTCACCATGAACCGCATGACCGTGGTGCAGGCCTACATGGGCGACACCCACTACCGGCAGATCCCCGACCCCGAAGCCATCCTGCCCAAGGTCTTGAACCTCATTGTCAACAGCGTCGCCATCAACTCTGCCTACACATCCAAGATCCTGGTGAGTCTCCCCGGCCCCTGCTGTTCGGACATTGCTTCTTGCCCCTCCAAGCGCTCCAGTGGCTGGGGGCGGCCCAAAGGCCCAGCACCGGGGAAAGAATGGGCCTGTGATAGGAGAGGGGGTGTAAGACTGACCCCCTGGTGAGCAAGGGGTTAACATCAGCTCACACCCTTTATGGCAGGGTGGGGCACTGTGTTCCCTCTAAGATTTTCCATCCGTGAGTGGAGGGAGTTCTGTCTCATGCACCAATATTGAGGTCGTGGGCGCTTGTTCGGATGTGCCACCCACGGCACCCAAGTTCTAAACCTCCCCCTTTTCCCCTCTGCTGCCATGTCTCCCGCCCTTCCCTTGCTGCATCTGCTCCCCTGGTGCCTGCTGCCACCCCCCCCACCCCCTCTGCTGCTCTGGAGCCTGCCCTTCTCACTCCCCATCCTCTCTGACCCCTGCACCCGCCCTTCCCTTCCCCCTGTGCCCACCCCGCTCCCCATCCCCTCTCCTAACACCTCCCTCTGCCCACATGTCCTGCCTCTCTCCTCTGCCCTCTGGTGCCCTCTACACCTCTCTATGTGTCTGCCCTTCTGCTTCACCCCCACAATCCCCCGGCACCTGCACCTCCCCTTGTCCCCTGCACCCTCCTGGTGCCTCCCCCTTCCCTCACTGCCCGGCCCTCCCAACACCTGCCCCCTTGCCCTCTTCTTCCCTGGTGCTCTCTCCTCACCACCCTCTGCCCCAGTTCCCCTCACGCCCCTCTGTGCCCTCACACATGACTTGCTCCAACCCCTTCCTCATGCCCACCCCTCCTTTCACCCCTCTTCTCCTGCACCCACTCCTCCCCTCTCCTCTTCTCCTCCCTCGTCCAGCATCACCCTGCCCCCTCCTCTTTTCTACCCCCGCTGACACCATCCCACTCCTCCGGCCTTTCCCCTTCATTGCTTCCTCTTAACCCCTGGAATTTCTCTCTTCTCCACCCTGCCCCTTGGTGCCTTTCCCTTTCTTCTGCCCTGGCCCCCTCCTCTCCCTTCAGCACAAGCCCCTTCCGCCTCTCACCCCCCCCTTCCCCTTAGTTCTCCCCTTCCCCCTGCCCTTCCCTCACCTTCCTGACACCTGCACCCCTCAACCCCCTCTGGCTCCCTGGTTCTGGGGCTGGGCCAGCTGAGGCTCTGCAGAGGGGGTGGGCAGGACTGAAATACTTGGTGTGCGCACACCTTACAGGGAACTCGGGTGGGGAACCTAAGGCCCAGGGGCCATATGTGGCCCCTGGCTTGCCTGGGTCCGGGCCCCGAGGCTTGGAGTTCCCCCCCCCCAACAATGGGGAGCCCGTGCTGGTGCTCCAGCCCCCCACCGTGAGGCTGGAGCACACACAATCTACTAGCCTCGCCACCCCTAAACTCCGGTGTGCGAGGGGAATGTGGAGAGTGCCTTTCTCCTTCCCGGTCAGGGGCCACATCAGTGACGGGCTGGTTTTTCTTTTTTGCTTCTGACTTGCGTGCAGCCCCTGACCCAAAAAAGGTTCCCCAGCCTTCTGCACAGCTGATCACAGGCTCTAGTTCAAACAGGAATCAATTCGGGGACGTCCCTGCGGGAGGCAGGAGTTCGGATGAGGTGATCACAGTGGTCCCTTCCGTCCTTAGACTCGGACTTTCCATCCCCTCGCGTGGCCCTTTACACCGAGGCCTCGATGGGCCGACCTGGGCACTGAGGGGCTGAAACAATGGGCCTGGTTGTCCGCTGGTGGCCCCTCCGTGCCCCACAGCTGGGGCTGACCTCAGTGGCGCTGTGTGGATGGGCACCAGCTAGCGCCCTAGCTCGATGGAGTGGAAACGACCCCCATTCATTTTGGTGTATTGACTCCGGCCACAAGCTAAAAAACTCAACATCAGTTATATCCTTGCAGAGAACATTTCTGACAGCTTCCCCCACCCCCACCCCCACCCCCACCACAGTGGGCCTGGCTGGGAAGGTTTGATTGACCATTTTTTTATCCCCTCCCCTGTTCTCCCCGCTCCGGGAACTTTTTAGCCCCCAGAAAAAGAAGGGGGCCTCCCGCGGCAAGTGGGGAACAAGACGGAGTGCTCCCTGCTGGGCTTCGTCCTGGATTTGAAGCAAGACTACCAGGCAGTGCGGAACGAGGTGCCCGAGGAGAAGCTCTACAAGGTCTACACCTTCAACTCGGTGCGCAAATCCATGAGCACGGTGCTGCAGAACCCGGACGGCAGCTTCCGCATGTACAGCAAGGGGGCCTCCGAGATCATCCTACGCAAGTAACTACCCTTCCTGCCTACCTGGCCGAGTAAGCCTTTCCCCGCTCAGAGCCACCGGGGGCTAGTCAGTGCAACTCCTCCCACTGCAGTCCACAGGCGGTCTGGGGAACCCTTCCTGGGGTCTGCAGATTGAACCCACCTGTGGGGGTGGGGGGCTGCAGTGGGAACATCTCTGAGAGACCTCTTGTAAACCAAGACACACACATACACTATCTGCAGGACAGAGAACAATAATTCCTTGTTCCTCTATTGAACTTTTTTCCAATCTGTAGATCTCAGGGTACTTTACAAAGGAGAGCAGTATCATTATCCCCATGCACAGATTAGAAACCTGAGGTCCAGGGAGATGCGACTTGATTGGTCACCGAGCAGACTGGGAATGAGCCCTGGTGCACTATCCACTAGGCCACACTGCCTCTGGGGAAGCCTTGGGTAGCACCCAATGAGGTGAAAAGGTTGTCACATGGGAGGGTCGATTGTAAGAGCATAATTCCATGCAGGACAGCCCCGTGGCTTCATCCCCAGTTGCCTGGAATAAAATGCAGCCTGTTAATCGGGGTTGGGGGAGGTTGGCATATTTGCTTAGTAATTATTTTGTCACTTCTGCTGCATTTGTGCTCCTGGTAGCCAAACTGCTGTGCCAGAAGCCGTGTTGGGGTCTCCAGCCAGGCAGTGCCACGTATCTGGCAGGGAGCATATTCCAGAGAAATTGCCAGCCCCACTTTGCAGCCCTGAGAATCTAGGCCTGTTCAGGGAAGGAAGCAGCCCCCTAGTCTTTTTTCCGCGGGCTCACCTGAAAACTCTTGAGGTTCATGCCTAACCGACAGATAAGAAGGGCTTGCTAAATCTCTCTGGCTTAGTCTCTCTCCTTGTGAGGTTGGAGCTGGGGGGCTTGCCTCTCTCTTACTCTGCAGGTGGCAAACCTTCTCGCCCAGTTCTGGGCACCACATTTCAAGAAAGAGGAGGAGAAATTGGGGCGGGTCCAGGGAAGAGCAGCAAAAGGTCTAGAAAACATGTCCTAGGAGGGGAAACTGAAAGAATTGGGCTTGTTTAGTTTAGAAAAGAGAAGACTGAGAGGGGACATGATAGCAGTTTTCAAGTATCTAAAAGAATGTTACAAGGAGGAGGGAGAAAAATTGTTCTCCTTGGCCTCTGAGGATAAGACAAGAAGCAATGGGCTTAAATTGCAGCAAGGGAGGTTTAGGTTGGACATTAGGAAAAAGTTTCTAACTGTCAGGGTAGTCAGACACTGGAATAAATTGCCTAGGGAGGTTGTGGAATCTCCATCTCTGGAGATATTTAAGAGCAGGTTAGATAGACAGCTGTCAGGGATGGTCTAGATGGTGCTTGGTCCTGCCATGAGGGCAGGGAACTGGACTTGATCTCTCAAGGTCCCTTCCAGTTCTAGGATTCTCCGTTAACTTCCTAAACCTCTCCTGGGTGCAGGTGCACAAAGATCCTGGACAAGAACGGGGACCTGCGGGCGTTCAAGGTGAAGGACCGGGACGAGATGGTGAAGAAGGTGATTGAGCCGATGGCCTGCCAAGGGCTGCGCACCATCTGCCTGGCCTTCCGCGACTTCCCCGCTGACGCCGAGCCCGACTGGGACAGCGAGAACGAGATCCTGTCTGACCTGACCTGTATCACCGTGGTCGGCATAGAGGATCCTGTCCGGCCAGAGGTACCACAACGCCCGCTTGCCTTCCTGACACAGGCAGGCCGTCCCTTCCCCTCCCTGCTGTGGGCATGAGCACGGTGCCCCCTGGCGTACAGTGGCTATGCAGTGATGAGAGCCCTTTTAGAAATGGGGGGGCATGAGCACCCTCCCCAGAGATGCCTTGCAGGGCGCCACACATCACCTCGGGCCCTGTGCTTTATGTGTGAGGTGCCCTCACTCCATGCCACGATCAGGAGCCCACCAAGTGCCAGGGGGCCCATCCAGTCGGTGCAGGCCCGCTGCTGGGGGCAGGGGTCCCATGGGGGGCAATTGCCCCAGGGCCCGGTGATTCAGAGCCCTGGGTCTTTTAGAATTGCTGCTGGAACACTTCAGAGCCCTGCACAGTGCACTCTGAGGGCGGACCGTGAGGGGGCCCTGCGCTGTCCAGGCAGCACTGAGGGCTGGCAGCCCTAGCCCCGCCCCTTCTGCCTGAGACCCCCACCCCTTCCAGGAGCGCAGAGCCAGGGTCTCCCCACACTGCCTAGGGGCCCGGGGATCCTGTCAGCCCCCCTAACCAGGTGCCTCAGGCGGGCATATCCCCACAAAGGCCTCTCGGTCTGGGCAGGACCCCCTCTCTGGCGCCAATGTTCAGGGGACAGGTGCGTTGCTTGAGGTAGCAGAGAAACCAAGGCAAAGTCTTCCCAAGGTGGAAGGCAGTCAGGGGCTGATTTGCTGCCCCCCAGGGTGGGAGAAAACCCTTGACAGGAACCTGTTTTTCCAGCAGCCCCTGCACTCCTTCCCCTATTCTCACGGCTGGCCTGGGGGTGACGGACAGAGCGCTGAGCTAACGCAATAAGCAATCCCATGCCTGCCTCTTGATTCCATTTCGGAGCCTGCCTTGCTCGCCTCTTTCCCTAATTAGCCATTAAAGTATCTGGACTCAGGAATTGCATTACACATGCCCGGTCTGCACCGGCTCTGCAGGCCTTGATTCGATTTGCTGATTTCTCAGTAACATTCCCCCCACCTCCCCCGCCCCGGCTCAGGCTGGTTCTGTAGGAGATAAACCCATTAGCGCAGCGATGTGCCGCTGCAGCCGGAGATGCCAGGCCGGGAGAGGGGCGGGCTGCTGTCAGTATGTCCGCGTGTAGAGCAGGAAGAAATAAAACGTCCCACATCTTGATTGATGGGTCATCCGGATTGGGCACCGGAGGTTCCCGAGCCCCATGGCATCACGTGGAGCAGGCAATGAAGTTACATCTCCCTGGGGGCAGCAGAGGAAGGGCACTGCAGCCAGTTCCCGGAACGGCACTGAACAGACGCGCTGACCTGGCTAGAGCCGTGCAGAGAACTAGCTCTTTGGTTGAAACCGCTCAGCCAGGGCCTCAGCTTAGAACTGAGCCGGCCCCTGCCAAACTCTCTAATAACTTGAGTCCCCAGTGCGTGGCCCGGTACAATGGGACTCTGTTCTTCTGAAAGGCCCGTCGCCCGAGTCGCCATGCCCTGCCTCTCTGCTCCTGCAGAGCAAGATGGAGACTCCCGGCCCTGCCCTCGACTTAGCCGGTGCCTGGTTCTTGACTCCCAATGGGCCAGAGCCGAATCAGCCTCCCCAAGGGCTTGAGGACAAGACTTAGAAGCGAGACTCTGATCCTTCCTGCTCTCCGGTTCTCGGGGATTCCACCATCTGGGGCCTTCCTCCGAGACTACCCTGAGCTTTCCTCAGCAGGCCTCTCTGACCGTGTTGTCAGTGGCCCAGCCTGATGGGAGTAAATGAATTCACCAAAACTTAAGCCTCCTTCTCCAACCCCCTTAGACCATTTCTCAGGCCCACCCTGGGCCCTTTGATCTTCAACCCCTGGACCTTCTCCCACCCCCGACTTCCCCAGATGCTCCTCTTCGATTCACACTGGCTCACGCCTGGGCCTGAGCCTCTCCTGACCGCTAGGCTAGGCTGCCTCTATGGTTCATGGCCAGGGAGGCCTCGTGCTGCATCCCAGCTGGTAGCATGTGGCTTGTATGTCCGTGTTTCCGTGCCCCTGCTGGCTACCCCCCAGCCCTCCATTTGTCCTGTCCAGATGGGGCCCTGTCACGTTGTAATCACACCCCGTCCCAAGGCAGCGTGGTCCAATGGCCACAGTCTGTAAATTAGTCCTTGAGTCACCGAGCAATACGGCCTAATGGCCGGAGTCTACAAAATAGCTTTTGAGTTGCAGGACAGCACAATCCAATGCCAGAGTATATAACGCAGCCCTTGGGAACAGGGCAATATAGCCTAATGGCTAGAGTCAATGGGGTTGGGGCAGCAGCACCGGTAGGGGGACCTGGGCCCACCTTACTCTACCAGGCCCTGACTCAGGGCCCTGTCAGTGGGGAAGTGGTCCACCACTTGCTCAGCGGGGAATCCCACCACAACACGCTGAGCTCACTCGGATGGGAGATACCACCCGTGCACCCTCCCTGGGTTGCTTCCTACCAGATCTGGCGTTTGGGGTGATCCATGTAGGTCCTCCACCTCTGCAGTGTCTGTCTCCTTCTGCAGCTCCACTACCTCTGGAGGCTCGATTCCATTTCCTGGGTCTCCAGCTCCTGTCATCATAGTCTTTGGCCTGGTTACCTCTGGCACTCCTATAGAAGGGTCCTTCCTCTCCAGCGTGCAGCCCAGACTGAGCTGAGCTGCTGCCTTTTATACTACCCCAGCAGTTGGAGCATGCCCAGTGCGGCTGTGGGGGGCGGGACTTCCTCCGCCCAGAGGGCATTAAGCCCTCCTGGCCCAATGCGGGGTGTGTACATTCTGTCACAGGCCGTTGGAGCCTGTCTGATCCCATGGGTTTGTTTTCCCCAGCTCCTCTTTTCCGGTCCGTCTCTTTCCCACAGTGTCTCTCTCCCTGACCTCGCCTGTAGGTGCCCGAGTCTATCACGAAGTGCCAGCGTGCCGGCATCACCGTCCGCATGGTGACAGGTGACAACATCAACACCGCCCGCGCCATCGCGACCAAGTGCGGCATCCTGCTGCCTGGGGAAGACTTCCTGTGCCTGGAGGGCAAGGAGTTCAACCGGCTCATCCGGAACGAGAAGGGGGAGGTAGGAATCAGAGACAGGACCATGCCTCTGAGTCATGCAGGGCCCTGGGGCCCCATCAGAAGCTTGGCCTGGAATTGCAGCCTATATAGGGAGCCTCTTGCTCCTGCCTGTACTGAGCTGAACCTAGCTGGGTTTTTGATGCTTCGTAGAGTGGCTGGCATGGAGAGATGTCTGCTCAGCTAGCTTCAGCTGGGGCTCCTAGCTAGTTTGGCCAAGGGCCAGTGACCCCCCCAGAGGGTGCCTGGGGTCTAGATGTGCCATGAGAGCTGTGGTGAAAGTAACTTAAAATTTCTTACCAGTACTGTCCCATTGCAACCTGGGTGCCTGCCAGCTCTTTCAGTAGCTCCCTGCTGGCTTTTGCTGCAACTCTGCCAGCTCTTGTCAGAGCGGCGCAACAGAGCATACCTGCTTGCTTTCACCTCTGCGTGGGAGAAACATCGGAGTCAAGGTGAAGGGAACTTCCAGTCCTCGCCCCCCATCCTGCCCTACTGAATGACCCTCGGCTCTCAATAGAGATGGACAGAAATTTTCCCTGACTAGTTTATTTGCTGAAAAACATAATTTGGGGTTGACCGAAGCTGTTCACAAGTTTGGGTCAAATTCAGCAAATAGTTTCAGCTGGAGGGGAGGGAGGAAAACTTTTTCCAGACGAGTATTCCATTTGGGTTTTTCGGTTGGCTATTTTTGCAAATTAAACTATTTTGACTTCTTGTTTTGAAATCCAGCTAGTGTTAATTTTTAAAGGATATTCTAAAAAAAACCCACCCAAAATCTCACACCTGAAAACTAACCAATGTTTGGGCCCACAATGGTGGGGAGGTTCTGGCATAGCTTAGGGGATAGGGCGTTCTCCTGGGGAGGGCAGGGTTTGGGGGTTTTCTTTTCAGACAGCGAATTGAGGAATCAGTGATTCGCTCAGGTCCAGTTCTCAAATACCTGCCGGACTGGCGGCTCATTCTCTCTCTCTTGCTTGGTCCTGCAGGTGGAGCAAGAGCAGCTGGATAAGATCTGGCCCAAGCTGCGAGTTCTGGCCCGTTCCTCCCCCACGGATAAGCATACCCTTGTGAAAGGTAAGGGCAACCGGAGAGCCGGTGTGCAGGCTCCTGCACAAAATAAGCACGGGGTAGGGAAAACCGAGTTGGATACCTGTATCTTTTTCCCAGCTCTGTCACCTGGAGCAGTGTTTCTTAACCAGTGGTACGAGTACACTTAGGGGTACTTGAGTGAAGTCTGGAGGGTACGTCAACGCAACCGAAATTTGGAGAAAAAGGAATTTTTGTTTTAAGTTTCACAGCGCTTTATTATTTTTGTACTTTTTACACACAAAAATGTCATCGCCTGCCCGGCTACGATTAAGTTGTTTAAACAAATGTGTTACAATGGTAGGAAAAAAAATTGTGTCTGAAAACTATAGGTACTGGGGGTACTTATAATTAATTTTTTTGAAAAGGGAGTACTTTATAAAAAAAAAGGTTGAGAAACACTGACCTAGAGCAAGATGCTCTCTTCCCCCCTTCCCTCCCCTCCCCCCCCCCCCAGCATCCTTTGGGTCTCACTTGCTAAGGGCTGTGAGATCCTTGTGATCTGGAAGGACAAAATATCAGCAGTGGCATGACCCTGCCAGAAGAGAGGCTGGATGAGAGTTGTACACGGTGCCTGGCCCCAAGGAGAGAGGCAGCCCTGCAGTGGTCAGTGCCTGACAGGTGTCCACATTAAGAGACGATACTCCACTTTGCAGATCTAATGATTCCCACGCCAGCTGGATGCTTCGCTCCCTAGTGCAGCTCTGTGTGTGCTAGGAGCCCATGCTGGGACCTATTTCCTTTGAACCCTGTGTCTGTTTCAGGAATTATTGACAGCACCGTCGGAGAGCAGAGGCAGGTGGTGGCTGTGACTGGGGACGGAACCAATGATGGCCCAGCCTTGAAGAAAGCTGATGTCGGATTCGCTATGGTATGGAAGAACAGGGGTCTTTCTCTGTATGCTGCATTGTGCTAGGACACCTCTGAAGAAGTTAAAGAGGAATGATAGCATTTATGTAGTATAGAAATCGCTCTAAGAGCATGGCTTCACTAAGCGGAAGATTGACGCTGCCGCGATTGATCTTCTGGAGTTTGATTTAGCGGGTCTAGAAAAGACCCGTTAAATCGAATGCAGAGGGCACCCCCGCTCTTTCTTCTTGCTCCCATCGGCCTCCCGCTGTGGAGACGGCACAGAAACTCGAATTAAGGTACGTCAACTCCAGCTACATAATTAACATAGTTGGAGTTGTGTATCTTAGTTCGACCTTCCCCATTAGTGTAAACCTGGCCTAAGGATTACAGGGTGTAATAGAGGAGATCATTCTAATCAGCCTGTAGAACTTTGTCCTTGCTATAAACATTTCTATTAAATTCTATAAGATGTTTCAAAAATGCTACAGGGAAGTGATCACTTTGTATAAAATGCTATGGGATTTTTGCACAAGGGACCTGGAAAATATCCCCTGCCAAGAAACAAACCTCTTTTATCCTGGCTTAGACAGACCCTCCCTCCTCTTTCATTCTTAAAGGGGCACTGTCAGATTAAGAATCCTGGCCTTAACTTTCAAATCTGGCTGCCAAAAGCTAATGTCCTAAACCCCTACTCAAGTGTTGCAATGAACACAGCCTGGTTTTCATAGGTGATCGGGACAGTGGGAGTTGCAGATGTTCGGCACCTCTGCAAATCAGCCATGTGTATATAGGAGCCTGCCTTAAAGGGCCCAGGCCTGGAGTTACTGACCCAAAATGAAAATAACCAACCCCAAATCTTTCCTGTCTTTTGGGAGGCATATTAGTTTATTTACACGGAAAGAATTTGCAAATCTCGTTCACTCTTTACTGTTAACGCTGTTTGCCTACCTTTTTGCATTTCTTTCCAATGGAACCATGAAAATAGACCCGTCACTCATCTCCCCTTGTTTCTCGTCAGTTTCAAGTTCAGTTTCTGGGGCTTCATTGCCAAGGGGCAGACCCAATACGTCGCCTCAGTGGGGCCCAGCAGGAGAGCAGTGGGGAAAATCATTAAGTGGATTTCACTGGACCTAGCTGTGTCTTTGCTCCTGGTAAAGGCAGCATCTGTGCAGACTGAGCGCCCTCTACTGCCCAGTACTGGTTACTGCAGCCAGCTGTCTGATCCACTTTCTGAATGCCCATTGTAGAGTGTAGGGATGTAAAATACTGATAACCGGTTAAACATGATGTTAACCTGATGTTTAACCAGTTAACTGAATAATTGGGATCGCAGGCTGGTTGGAGCAGCCCCCATCCCCATGTGGGGATCCTGCTCCCAGCTCTGCCCCAGCCATGCGGGGTGGGCTGCTGGCTGGCGGGTCCGGCAGGGCTGGAGCAGCCCTCTGCCCGTGGCAAGTGGCTGCTCCTCGGGAACCCGTTAACTGTTACCTGGTAAGCATTTTCCAGTAAGGATAATGCCTACTGGGTAACCAGTTACCCGTTCACATCCCTATTGAGGACACAGCACTGAGGTTTGAAAGCCCAGAGTTCTATTCCCAGCTGTGCCACTGACCTGTGTGACCTCCAGAGAGAGATCCCGCCCCCGACCTCCTCTTGTCCCTCTTTAATGGGAAGGGCGATGAAACACTCTGAGATCTAGGGCTGGAAAGCATTAGCATGCTCAGCAGTAGTGCTACAACTGTTGACTGCTCCATTTCAGCTCTCTGCATTGTGAGAGATGCTGGCAGGAAATCCATCACCGCAGCAGGTCAGCCTGCTGTTGTCCCCACGTGGGAAGGTACATGGGATGCAGGAAGCAGCTCCAAGCAAAGAGGGTGTTCTGTAGAGACGGGCCCACTCTGGGCAGAGGTCTGATCTGGACCCCAGCTTCCACAGTTTGTCGGTGTTTTGGAACAGGCCTGGATGAGAGGTTGGCTCAGGGACTCACGCCACTGTCACAAGTGGGCATTGTTACACGGGTGATCAGTCCATACAGAAGTTCTATAGGCCGGGCTTACATGGAACAATGAATTCATAGCAGACAAAATATTCCTTTAACAAATGTTATTGCAAGCAATTAAAAAGCAGTTCAAAAGCAAGGTTTAAATCTAGTAATTAGCAATTAGAAAGCAGATCAAAAACAGTACTTAACTTAAATAGTTAACAGTCTAATTCTTAACCCAATTTAACAGTCTAATTCTTAACCCAATTTTGATACACACTCTCATAAGCACATTCATACACACATCACTCACCCTCTGGGGCTGGCCAAACCCCAAGCAATGTTGGTTAATTTGGTTGAGGCAGAAGTCTGATGTGCATGTCACCCCAATATGCCGAATCGATGGACTTTGGCCCGTATGGTAAATTGGTGGGGTATAGATCCCCTTGGCGAAGGACAGTTCGAGTGGGGGTGATGTCTGATGATCTCACCACCTGCGGGTGTGCTTACAACCAATCTTGGAACATCCTGCTTACAACACCTAATTCTGCTCGCCTAGCCACGATCGACAAGCAATGGAATGTCCTTGGTCGAGTTCTTCCCTGACTCCCTTTGCTGACTCCTCTTATTTGGGAACTTTGCCTCCTTTGTGCAGTTTTGCCTCTTTCAGCACACACAGTCTTTTTCTCAAAGTGATAAACAAGTCCATAATCCACCGGGGGCACTGACTTGGACCCTAGTACGGCCTCTCTTCAGCTCACTTACTGTTAATTCACTCATGCCAACCATTCACACTACCCATGATTCAGGATGCCACCTCTGCTCTGTTCCCTCCTTCAGGGCATCGCAGGCACCGACGTGGCCAAAGAGGCTTCCGACATCATCCTGACGGACGACAACTTCACCAGCATCGTCAAGGCAGTGATGTGGGGCCGCAACGTCTATGACAGCATCTCCAAGTTCCTGCAGTTCCAGCTGACCGTCAACGTGGTCGCCGTCATCGTGGCTTTCACAGGAGCCTGCATCACACAGGTAAGGAGCCCTGGGAAGCATCCGTGCGGCTCCAGCTGGAGGAGACTGGACGCGCCCGGGCGGGAGCCGTAGAGCGCTGATTGAAGAGACCGCGTTCTCCATGGGGGATTCTTCTCCTTCTGCAGGACTCTCCTCTGAAGGCCGTCCAGATGCTGTGGGTGAACTTGATCATGGACACCTTTGCCTCCTTAGCCCTGGCCACCGAGCCCCCCTCGGAGTCCTTGCTGCTGCGCCGGCCGTACGGCCGCAACAAGCCCCTCATCTCCCGCACCATGATGAAGAACATCCTTGGGCACGCAGTGTACCAGCTCACCATCATCTTCACACTGCTCTTTGCAGGTGAGCCTGCGAGGCCATTGGGGACTGGCAGGGGAGGGGGATCCTCTGCTCCAGCCATCCCCCCTCTGCTGCTCAACCAGGCAGGGGTAAATCCATGCCAGCTGCTCGCCGAGCCAGCTGGGCATAGGTCCACCTACAGTGACTCTTGTTCAGTGGATCACATTGTCTGCGCCAGAGTTCACTGGGTGCAGAGCGCTCGTTGGAGCCAGGGAAGCAGCTGCTACATTCAGCGCTCTACTCAGGGAATGTTAACGATCTGAACCCTTTTTTGGCTGCTGGAGACGGGTTGGCTTACGGGATGAGTGGTGGCCCAGAGAACCTTCAAAGACCTAGGTCAGCTGCTTGGTGGCCTGCATGAAAGGACCTTGGTGGGACTCAGTCTGATGCCAAGTGAGTCCGCGTCCACAGCTCCCTTCTCGGTAGCCTCAGCGCACAGGCCGGGAACCAGATGGCCGATGGGAGGTGGGTTCCCAGAAGTGGCCGCTTCACGTCAGGGATTGCCGAGGACATTGTGAGGAGGAAGGAAGCTGGGACGAAGGGCGGACGTGGCCATCCCTGAATGTCTGTCAGCACTAAATGCCCCTGGAAGGGCCCAGTACAGGGACATATCATCCCGGCTGTTTCAATTGACTGTGCCTGGTTTACCTAGGATGCCCTGCACTTTGCTGGTGTCTTCAATCACAGGTTTTCCCACACTCCCTTGGCTCTGCCCTCAAGCTGCACCACCCCCTGTGATGCCATAATCAAGATCCCCTTGCAATTAGAGGGACCAGGGGAGGGAGGGAATACCTTTGATTGGACCCACATCTGTTGCGGGGAGAGAGACAAGCTTTGGAGCTACACAGAGTTCTTCTCCAGGGCTGGGAAACTACCTCAGGCTACGTCAGCCCTCCATCATTTTCAGCGTCACAGCTACTGCAGCAGTTCTGGCGAGGATGCTCTCAGCCAGTGGTGGGGAACCTAAGGCCCAAGGGATGGATGTGGCCCCCAGCATGCCTGGATCTGGCGTCCGAGGCTCGGGGCTCCCCCCACCAGCATTGGGGAACCTGCATTTGGTGCTCCAGCCCCCTCCCTGTCTCCCCGCTGGGCTGGAGCACGCAAAAATCTACTCAGAATTTACTAGTCTGGGCCCCCCAGGCTCTGGTGTGTGAGGGGAATGTGGGGAGAGTTTTTCTCCTTCTCAGTCGGGGGCTGCTTCAGCAAGGGGTTGGTTTGTTTTGGGGGCTTTTTTGCTTCTCATGTGTGTGTGGCCCCCGACTGATTTTTCTGTGGGTCAGCGACCCCCCCAGCCCAGAAAAGGTTCCCCACCCCTGCTCTAAGCCTATAGGGGCTGGTTGGCCGAACTTCTGCCTCCGCAAGAGGCGGTAGTCGGACGCTTCCGGTGGTGTCGTTTTATGTCGCTCGGTAGCGTGGGTTGTTCGCACGCCTGAGCGGTGTAATTTGTAGTGCAGACGTAGCCCCAGAGTGTCACTGCTGTATTCGAGGTGGAACTGAGGTAGCGTAAGTAGTTAACTCCATTTCAAGGGAATATTTGAGGCTAGGGAGCCCGTTGACACCCCTTCTCTCTTAGGGTGGAAAGGAAGGAGGGGGAATAGCAGTTGGGTGGAGGGTGGTGTTAATGCAGGGGTGGGGAACCTAAAGCCCTTGCCTGGATCTGGCCCTCCAAAGCTCCGGACCCATCCCCAGCGTTGGGGAGAACGTGCTGGTGCTCCAGCCCCCCCACCCCACCACAGGGCTGTAGCACACAAAATCTACTAGGCTGGACTCCCCATAGGCTCTGGGGCGTAAGGGGACTGTGCAGAGTGTCTTTCAGTGAGGGGTTCTGTTTGTTTGGTTTTTCCTTCTCGCTTGTGTGAGGCCCCCGACTGATTTTTCGGTGGGTCAGCAGCCCCTGACCTGAAAAAGATTCCCGACTCCTGCCTTAGTGGCTTGCAGGTGGTTATAATGCACCATCGATCCAGTGTGTCTGGTCTGTGCGTGATTTTTAGTGTCTAGCTGACCAACGAGCTTCGGCTCCCAGGCGGGCCTTGGAAGGAGCGGTGTGGAGAAGGACTGAGAGGTCAGGTGGAGAGCAGTGGCTTGGCGGAAAGGCAAAGAGGCCTTTTCTCGTTCAGTCAAGAGACCGTCTGGGGTCACCCACGTAGTGGCTAGTGGGGTATTCAGTGCACGGGGTGAGGTCCCCCCCAGGCGTGTGTAGGACCCAGGTAGTCCCTCCTCCATTGTGTTGGCCCCACGAGTTGCAAGAGACCACGATGCTCCTCCTTCAGTGTCGGTTCAGGGTGCGGGTGACAGGTGAGGGAGCGGAGGAAGGCGGAAATTCGAGCTTTCTCTCTCGCCTCCTGCCCGCTAGGCGAGAAGTTCTTTGACATCGACAGCGGCCGGAATGCGCCACTCCACTCGCCGCCCTCTGAGCACTACACCATCGTCTTCAACACCTTCGTCATGATGCAGCTGTTCAACGAGATCAACGCGCGCAAGATCCACGGCGAGCGGAACGTCTTCGAGTCCATCTTCCGGAATCCCATCTTCTGCACCGTGGTGCTGGGCACCTTCGCCTCGCAGGTAACGGCCACTGAGAGCAGCGGGGGCCTGGCAGGGGGGCTGACGGAACGGCCAGGGCCTCAGGCAAGGTGAGGGGGGTGGCTCCGGGAAGGGGCGGGGACTCGGGCAGAAAGGGGCGGGGTTGGGGTTAGCATCTCCCAGTTGACCCTGCCACATGGGGCTCCGGTGGCGATTATAGGGCCTGGGGCTGCCGCAGTAGTGGTGACCAGCAGCCCTGGGTTCTGCTGAATCGCCAGGCCTCAGGGCAGTTGCCCCTTTGGCCCCCCGCGTTGGTGGGCCTGGGTGCATGTGGACTAGAAATAGGCAGTGCCTAGTGAAGAGAGAAAGGATGGTCTATGGGTTAGGGCACTAGGCTGGGTCTCAGGAGACTGGTGTTTGATTCTCTGCTCTGCTACAGACTCCCCGTGCAACCTGGGGAAAGTTCCTCATCCTCTCTGAGCCTCAGTTCCCCATCTGTAAATGTTCCCCCCTTGCAGGGTGCTGCAAGGACAGCTGCGTTAATGTTTACGAGCTGCTCAGACACTACAGTGATGGGCCTATAAACCCCTAGCGAGAGCTAAACATGACCTTGAAATTTGGATAAAATGGACCCTGGATCCAAATTACTGGTCCTGCAAAACCCTGCCATCAAAGAGGGGCTGGATCCAAGGTTCTGGTTCTGACCCAACTCCTATCGAGATGCTGATGTGAGGGATCACACAGAGTTTCCATTCTCCGTTCTGTTTCTCTGGGGTTTGGAGTTTTGCAGCTGTCTTGTGCATCCTGTACAAGCCGCTACCTGGGGAGTTCACTTTGTCTATTTTCAGTAAAACCACTTCACGTCGGGGCTTAACTATTATGCCGGCAGCTCCCTTTGAAATGGGGAAATAATTTCAGAGTGTCGGGGTGCATTGTGCAAAACATCACAAAATTTATTCCACACATGTCACGTACTCAGTACACATAACAAAATTTATTCCACACATGTCACGTACTCAGTACACATAACAAAATTTATTCCACACATGGGTGGAAAAATTAGAGGGAACGTTGGGGGAGACTCCCAAATGCCACGTGACCTCTGACTGCATGTCCCCGCTAACAGCCCCCTGGCATGTGCTCTTCTCTCCTGCGCTGCAGATCCTCATCGTGGAGTTTGGCGGGAAGCCATTCAGCTGCTCGGGGCTCACTTTGAGCCAGTGGTTCTGGTGTATCTTCATTGGGGTCGGAGAGCTGCTTTGGGGCCAGGTGAGATCTGGGCTGATCACCCCACCTCCCTACCGTCCATTTCCAAACCCCGCCCTCTGCGATGGAAACCCCTGCGCTCGCTGTCGCTCCACCTGCGCACACTCGTGTCCTCGGGAGTGACAGGCTCCCCCAAGCACAGCTTGCTTCCCGTTGCCAAAAGCAGAGGGGAAAGTTTCTGTCCTCTGGCTGGTGCTGTGAGACAAATAGCCAGCCAGCCATCTCCCCCCTACACCACCCAGACCTACCCTGGGGTTGCCATGAGGCGGTGGGAAGGAGAGCTGTTCTAGGCTGGCACATGGGGGCTCTCCCTCTTGCTTCGGTCTCTTCGTGAACTACTGCATTGCGAGCAGCTCGGGCCGCCGGCAAGCCGTCCTGAGCCATACGGACACAGGACTCCCGGGGGACAAGGGAGCAAAGGTGTCACATCCCTGGGATGAGGAAGCAGCCACATTGGTACAGTTGGAGAGGGACCAACCCAGGGGTGGGCAAGCTACGGCCCAGGGGCCGGATCCGGCCTGCCAAGCCTTTCAATCTGGCCTGCAGCCCGTCCCACTGGACCCACAGGCTGGGGGCAGCCCCAGGGCTCAGAGCGGCTGGCTGCTCCATCTGCCTCTCTGCATTGCAGGGAGAGGGAAGCTGTGTACACCGCAAACCCCCTCCTCCACCCAAACTCCCTCTCAGACCCCACTCCCTCTCCTGCACCCCTGCCCCGAGCTCCCTTGTGCACCCAACCTCCATCCCAGACCCCGCACCCCTTCCATAGAAAAGTGCGGCCCTTGAAAACTTACCAACATTTTGAAGTACCGCCCCCATCAAAAATGATTGCCCACCCCGGACTAACCCATGGGCTCCCCATGTCCTTGTAGCTCATCTGCACTGTCCCGACCAGCCAGCTGAAGTTCCTGAAGGAAGCCGGACACGGTATCACCAAGGAGGATATTCCGGAGGAGGAGCTGCCGGAGGACATGGATGAGATTGACCATGCCGAAATGGAGCTCCGGCGGGGGCAGATCCTCTGGTTCCGGGGCCTCAACAGGATACAGACGCAGGTACCGTGGGGGGCACTGAGGTGCCATGTCCTGCTTTGCCGGGGGCCCTGGCCGAAGAGATCTAGGGCCGTCCTCTTGCCTGTGTGGCTCCTTGCAGCCATGGTGACGCTCAGCCCTGCCAGGGTCTAGAACGCCCTTTCTGGGTGAGCTCTGGTCAGCAAGCCAGGCCTATGGGCAGGCACTGCTGCTTGGCTGTGTGCGCACAGCATGCCTGCTTCCCAGCGGGCTAAGCGACAGGTGGATGTGTGTGCGGGGTGGGATCTCAATGCCTTGGACAGGTCAGGGTGGAGGGGGGTGTCAGAGCTGCAAGGCCCTTGTTGGTGTTAATGGGGCTTGGGCAGGTTCACCATGGAGGGTGCAGCTCGATGAATATTCGTTGGCCTTTTTCTGGGCACCCTCTTCAGGATCGCTGCTCCCCTAGTCGGAAGTAGATCGTGGGCAGCCCTAGCCAAGTCCTGGCGGAAGACCCTCCTCTAGGAAGGCCTGGCTGCCTGTGTCCAGGATGGAGTTCACTAACACGGCAGGAGATGGGCATTTAGCAGCCAGGTTCTCTCCTTGTTTTCAAGTCGCAGGTGTGTGAGCCCCGTTCCACAGAGATCAGAACTCCGCCCCTTTCCCTCGTCCACCTGGCCTCTTCTCCACTGACTGCAGTGGCCGTTGGATCGGGCTGTCCTGGACCATTTCAAACCTCCGGCTCGACAGGAGGACAGCAGCCCGAGCTCTGTGGCCAGGAGGCAGAGAATCAGGCTGGCTGTGGGGGGGGAGCTGCCTGTCGGGCCTTGCCACTCCTGGGTTCCCATCTCTGTTCCCAGCGGGGAAATAGAGGCTCTTTCTTGCCAGCTGAGGGCCCCCTGGCCTGTCAGCTCTTGGCACAGGAATCATTGGCTGAGCTTGAGGCACGGTGGCTTTTGTCTCTCTGGATCCTTCTTTCCACTGTCTTACAGAGGTAGCCAGAGCAGCCTTGTGGCAGCTTGTCCCGTGGGGACCTTTCACACACCTTCCCTCTCTTCTGCCCTGCTGCTCCCCTGGTCTCAAGACACCTCTTGTGGATTCCTCTCTATCTACTAACCCCAATGCTGTAGCTACAAGGGGAGGAGAATTGTAGGAGGAAAAGAAGCCTGGTTTCCTTTCTTTAATCGTTTTTTTTTTTTCCTACTGCTGTTTTAAAAACCTCACTGACTTTGTTTTTATTGTTTTGCCAAGGAGCCTATTTGCCCTTGGGACCCTCCTCTGCTTTTTTCTTCCCCCTTCAAGGAAGCCTCTCGCCCTGGAGTTTGCCTTGCTCATGAGCTGCTCGCATTTCTCAACCAGCCATAACCTTCTCGATGTTTCTCTTGTTAACTGCCCTCTCGCTCCCCCCCTCCCCCCCCCGGGGCCTCCTCTGTCCTGTGCTAGGAGGGGCTTTCTCGCTCCCACACGGCGAAGGTACAAGCTGCGGCAGCCGAGGCGTGAAGGAGGCCAAAGCCAACAGGAGGCACGCAGTGCCCAGTGACTAGCCAGCCCCCGGAGCGTGCTGCCAAAGGTTTTTCCTCCTTGCTTTCCTGGGTCAATGCCGTGCTAGGAAGCTTGTGTGTTCAGCGTGGATGTGAAGAGCAAAGAACCCCCCGTTGGCGCCCCTTTTCACCTGCGCTGGGTATTTCCCTTGTGTCGGCCTGTCCGTTCTTCCCCTACGCTCTGGCAGCCTGGCTGCAGATTGAGCAGGTGCCTAATAACATGCGCTGTGTGGCTGGGGAAAAGGGGGCCTTTTTATCCCCTTGCAGGGGGGCCCAGCATCCTGCCACTCTGGAGCATCCAGCTGAACCAGGGGAATTTTGATGAACGCCTGCAAGTGTCTTCCTGGAAGGCCCCTGGAAAACGTACCCAGCTGAAGCAGTCTGTCTGCTCCCCACCCCTAGAGCCTCAAAGGCACAACCAGGGCGTGTCCCTCTGTCTCCCTTTGCTCTTTCCCCAGCTCCCAGGAACTAGAGCCCAGGGACAAGTCGCAAGGGAGAAGGAAGTGGGATAGTTACTGGGCTGCCTTTTGGTTATTGTCGCACACTTCATTTTGCCTTCCCAATTTTTCTGCCTTTGCGTCAAAACCCTGCTTCACCAGAGGGCTCTGAGGATGGCTACACCAGTGGTGCGCAACCTTTTTTTTGATCTGCGACCCTCACGCCGCGGGGGCCACCAACTGCCGGGCCCAGCCGCTGGCCAGATCTAAGAGCCGCACTGCACGGCCGTGCCCAGCCCCCGGCCGGCTGGATCTAAGCGCTGTGACCCCCCAGGAAGACATCCGTGACCCCCTTGGGGGTCACGACCCACTGGGTTGCACACCACTGGGCTAGACTACAAGTTTTTGTTGGAAAAAGGTACGCAAAATGCGCTCCACATTTTGCGTACCTTTTTCCGATTCTTTTGTCGGAAGAGGCTTTTCCGACATTTGGCCCATCTAGACTGGGCCAAATGTCAGAAAAAAAACCCTCTTTCGGAAGCCCCCTTCTTCCTCGTAGAATGAGGAATACAGGGGCTTCCAAAAGAGCGTGTTTGCTCTTCCGCCAAAAAAAAAAGCGGAAGAGCAAACGCGTTCCCTGGACGCAGCAGAGTTTTTTCGGGATAACCCCGCAGTCTAGCCATCCCCTCAGAGTGAAATTCCTCTGAAGAAAAGGGCAGGGGGCCCAGTCAGGGGGAAGATGTGGGTACTGTCTGTAAGGCAGATTGTCTGAGTGAGACAGGGGAAGCCATCCTAACCCCAGGAAGAAATGTCTCCTGGCAGGCTGCATCCTCCATGCTTTGTACAGTGGTTTCGTGCCTACACAAAGCAATCAACTCCCCCACATACACACACACTGACCTTTTCTTCCTACCATGAAGGCTCCTAGAGGCCTCTGAATGTGAAGATACCAAGCCGACCACCTCCACTCCTCCTGCTTTAGGGACCCTGCTGGAGTTAACGTCCCATTGTGACAAGTACAGGAAGGAACCGGTTTGCTTCGCATGGTTCAGGCTCATGCGACAGGCTTGGAATGAGGATTGTAGGGCGGTTGCATTTCAAAGTAACAAGGGAGAGGGGTGCAGGGCTGGGGATGGGCTACAGAATGGAAGTGCTGAGATGCGGCCACGGTTTTTCTTGTTCATGAAGCTTGGTTATTGTTTCAGTCTGGATATCTGCCTTCATAGTGGCTGCCAACCGGTAAAAGGTTCCTTAAGTCAATTGGAGTCGGAGACGTGTGCCTATGGGATGTGCATACAAGTCCTGCTTCACACATGGAAATTGTGGTTCACACCGCCAACGTGTGACCTTTTTTGTTGTTGCAACTTTTAGGAAATGCATGTGGTCCACACCAAAGCCACAGGTGTGCAAAGAAGCTCGGCGCATGGCCCACATTGAGATCACTGAGTTGTGGGTGGAAAAATATGAGTCATGGGAATACACACGACGGAAGCCAACACATGATTTATTTGGTCTGGGCTTCTAGTCTTTTAAGCTTCGGTGCTGGCTTGAATTGGCCAGGCTGGGTTGGTTTAGGGGTGGGATGTGGTGAAAACAGATTCTCTCGGAGTCAGAGATGTTGCTGGCCCTTGGGGCAGTGGTTGTGTGTGCGCTAATTTCTCAAGCTGGCCTGCAGCCTCATGCCTTTGGGAATACCATGCAGCCACAAGAATGAGCTTCACTTGCCGGCATATGGTAGGTAGAAATGTCTGTATTGCGGTGCTGCAGCGTGATACAGGTTTCAGGTGCTGTCTCCTGGTAAGAAGAATGAGATAGCGACACCGATATCAACCATGCGGTGCCCGACGCGGCTGTACTGGGGCCAGCTTTCTTTGCCTTATTGCCTCATGGTAAACGCTGCTTGCTACGGCAACTCTATGCAAAAGACCTGGGTTCTTTCCAGCACTGCGTTTTGTCCTGCACATCCTAGCCAGCCGGCTTGGAGAACAAAACCCTGGAGTTCTGGGTTTCCAAGGGGGTGTCCTAAATCCACGTGCCTTAAAGGAAAACTGCAGTGATTCTTGTTTGGCTGCCCTTGCTGGTTGCAGGAAAACATCCCTGCATCGGAATACGAGAATGCAACAAGGAAATGGCAAAGCAGTGCATGGGGTTTCCACCGGGATGGACTGGGTAGCTGCACGCCATTCCTTAAGGATGCCTTTTTAATACGGCTCATATGATCAGAGCAGTGGCCGGAAACATAGGAAGCTTCAAGGATGTGCCGTTTCCTTGTTTTCCCTGGGTATACTTCGCTACTGCTCTGTTCTTCCATCCTTCTGAATGTGTCAGCAGACCGAGTCTGCGGCTGCTTCCTTATTTCACAGTTGTTGGTTTTTTCCTTATTGTTAGGGCATGTGCCCCAATCACGGTGTGATTCGGGGCCTGACCCTGAGAGAGGCCTGCAGTTTTCTAGAATATAGGCTGCACTTTGTATTGGTTGCCAGCTCACACCTACGCCCACCCCTCCACCCCCTCTCTCTCTTTCCGCCTCTCCTGCAGGTTGCCTTGATATACTAGATTCTTTCCCCCTGACTGCTCCCACCCTTGGGGGCCTGTAGAGATTGCATCTGATGCGAACTACAGAGAGGGGGAGGCTGGAAGTTAACAGCTAATCTTTGCTTTTGGATCACCTGCCAAAATTGTATTTATGGGAATGTAATCTGAAATGGGATTTTCCGCTCTTTCCCTCCTCCCCCTTCCTGCCCACCTCCATCCTCTCCTCTTCCTTATCGTCCGTGTGTCTCTCCCTGTCTGCCTAGCCTTCTCTCCTTCCCCATCCCTGTCCCCCAATTCCACTACCCTCCCCCCCATTCCTCTTGGTCTCTGACTGTGGGGCGAAGCTATCTTACTCTCTGATTCTTTACAGATGGACGTAGTTTACACATTCCAGACCGGCGCCTCCTCTTTACAGGGAGCCCTCAGGAGACAGCCTTCCATCGTGAGCCAACACCACGATGTAAAAAATGTTTCTAGCCCAACCCATGTAGCTCTTTCCTCCGTCAATTCCACTCCTACCACTTCTGCTGCTGCTGCTGCTGCTGCATCTCCTACTGCGGGCAGTGAGTGATTAGTCTATTACAATGCATGACTTCCTAATAACCACAAGAGAGCACTTGCATCGACCTAACCAAACCTGTTCTCTCTCCCTCTTCTTTAATCCTTGACTTGGCATAATGATTCCTTGTCTCGATGCGGGGGCAGGGTGGAGAGGCCATGTGTTTCTTTTAAAGCTGTTGCCTCTTTAACCGTGTTTTAAAACCTTTCTGGTTTGTTTCCTTCTCTCCTCGTTGCTTCTTTATTTTTCTTTTCTTTTCTTTTCTTTTTTTTTATCTTTTCTCCTCCTTGCAGGATTTTGATGGATGGTTTTTTTTTTTTCCTTCCTGTGGGTGCAAAATTTGAGGTTCTTTAAAAGAACTGTGGGGGATGAAGGACCCCAAATAAAATGAGAGAAGCCGTTCTTTCCAAAAGTCAGGATTTCTGACATTGCTCTCCTCCAATCCCCTGAGCTGGTGTTTTCACTATATATATGGAGATAGGTATCTCATAGAACTGGAAGGGACCTTGAGAGGTCAAGTCCAGTCCCCTGCCCTCACTGAATCCATAAATCTTGGTTTGTTGGAGGCCAGGGGGATTACTTGGTTTTAGAACAGGGCTGGGCAAGATGCGGTCCGGGGGCCAGATCCGGCCCACCTAACACTTTGATCTGGCCCGTGGACAGCATCTGGCTGCTTTCTAGTTATATTCTGCTGCCCTTGCCACCGAATTTCCAAGTATATCAGGCAGCAGGATCCTATTTCAATGACTCACCACTCCCAGTCGCGGCGCTACCCTGGCCGGAGCCGTGAGCCCTTTAAATAGCTGCAGCAACATCCCCTCCCTCCCCCGCGAAAATTATTGCCCACCCCTGCTTTAGAGCTAAACTGTAACTGACCAGCCTCCAGAGTGGCCTAGGCGATAACGCGTTGCCGGAAGTGACATTTGGCCCCGTGCAGAGAATCACCGCCTAAGGGCCCCTCCCAAGCCCCAATCAAAGGTCCCAGGCCAGCTCTTAGGCTCGTGCTTAAATCCCGGTCAATGAGACTTCATTGCATTTGGAGAGTTAAGCAGGCGGCCCAGTTCTTCGGGGCATAAGGTGCGCCTCCCGCCGCCTTCCTGGCCCCTGCCGCCCTCAGCCTGGTGTGTGAGAGGCCATGCCACACGGGAGGCTGCCATTTTGAAGAGCGTGCTGCCCCGCCACTACCAGCGTGACCTTGCATGCACAGTGCTTGTGAGGCCATGCTGAAGTGGTGGGAGGGGGAAGCATGCCCTTAATGATGGCGTCTGATCCCCAACAAAACCACGCCCGGTTTTGTCTGAGGCAGGGGACAAATCACCTCGAAAATGCACTGCCTGGGTTATAACCGAACAAACGTCCCTGCATAGGATGCACGTGGCCAAGTGCTTTCCTGAACTGGGGACCCGACATGGGACATGAAGGCCTGCGGGGGGCCCTTTGCACTGGGCTGTACTTCACCCGATATGTGCAAATTCGATTTTCTGGACAGCTAATTTAAAACCTTTTTAGCATATGCCATTGTCCTTTGGCGTGTGGAAACGCCTGGTGTGGCATACGCTGTGCTGCACAATTCACAGTGCCTGGCCCTGATACGGCACTTTCAATAGACCTCCAACCCCTTTGCAAATTTAAGTTACAAGTTTGAAAATATAGCCCTTTTATTAAAAAAAAAAAAAAGTGGGAGAAATCCTGGCCCTGCTGCAGTCACTGGGAGTTTGGCTACTCAGCAGGGGCAGATTTTCACCCAAGGAACGTATAGATTTTGTTCTTGTTTTTGTTTAGGTAAGTCTTCCCTATTCCAGTTGAGCTGTGTCATGCTCCTGTGAGTATGTGTGAATCATTTCCCTGCAAGTTCTTGCCACACTATGAATAATCTGTGTAGTTTTTTTTCCAGAAAATTGGCTTGCTATGTTGATTGCACCATAGTCCTTGTTCTCCTTTATGGGAGAAACATCCTTGACTATTTCCGTTAATAACTTCCAAGCTCATCTGTTCCCAATACATGTTTCATGTGAGAGAGTAGGGGAAAAAATCCCCGATCTTTGTTTCTGTTTTAACCCCAGTTGTTTTGGAGGGAGCACGGCTGACTCTTGTTTACTTCTGCTGCTATGCACCAGCATAATGATAACAACTTTCTCACGAGGAAGTGTGCTCATTTGGGGGGAATAATGATTAATAAATTTTTAACCACCCGGTAGAGAGCCAGCAAAGGGAGAGAAACACAGTGGATTTGGGGGTGTCCGACCAAACCACCATTTATACTCATGGATTGGTGAGCTATTTGATTGCAGGAGGGAATCGATAATTTGCAAGGCTAGCATGAGCCCTACCAGATAACCACTTTCCCAAAAGCTAAACCAGGTGGCTAATTGTGCCCTCGATTTTTATCTCGACTTGGCTCTATTTCCTTTCTGCTGCTCTCTCTCTCTTTCTAAAAACTGTTTCCCTGAATACAGATTAACTGAGCCCCTCTGTCTTCCCTTTATTACTTCCTGGTGGAAAGTCCTACTGTGCTAGATCTCGGCAGTCCTGAATGCTGTGTTCCTGTTGGGTAGTGATGTAACAAAGGGGAGACCCTACGAGTGACTCACAGCTGGTGGCTTATAGATTTAGGCTTTGTCTCCATTGGGAATGTTGCCTGATTACAGCTGTCGGGTCCGAGCCTCCACCAAGCCCTAGTGTGAACAGGGTTAAGCACTGTGAGCCACACTTTGCACTGGCGCAGTTTACCTCAGTTTCATGGAGCATGGAGTTCCGCCAGTACAAGTGATTGCTTTACCTATGGGTTTGCCAGGGTGCACTTACTCCAGGGGCTGGAATTGGGGCAACCCCCCACCTCGAATAAATGATGCCTGAGATGCTGCGACAATTTGGAACCAAGAGGAAATGCAGGTTCTTGTTCTGGACATGAAAGATGGGTGTTCATGGAGCGTTTCAGGCGAAAAATTGAAACATGCCATTAACATGCCACTTTGGGTGTCTGCACTCCATAGGAGTGGCTGGAGTCTATGCAAAGCTTTTGGCTTATGTTTGCAAAGAGCTGCATGGGAACTTCCTGCAGCTTGGAATTGGGGAGGGGGAGGGTCACCTGGTTAAGTTCAGATGCTTGAGCCAAACTTGAGGCAAAGGTGGGTAACCTTGCACCGAAAGGCTTTCTTGCAAACAGGGACGTCAAAGGTTAACCGGTGGCCCAGGTGGGCTGGAGTGGCCACCAGCCCGCTCCCGTTTAAACGGTTAAACATAACGTTTAACTGATTCAATGGGATTTTACTTGCAAAGAGCATCAGAAATCCTGCTTCCAGCTGGGCTGGGAATACCAAGAACAACATTTCTGGCCGTTTTTCTGAACTTGCTCCTGAATCCAGAAGGGCTGAGTAGATGCTTGAAAACAAAACGCAGTGAGGAAAAAAAAGCCAGTGCAATGTTTCACCCCTCGGAGATGTGGTTCCAGTCAGGAGCCAGGGTTTGGATGGATTTTTTATTTTATCCAGTCTGGGGAACCCATCCCTAACTTGTTCCTCCTTTGCTTGTCTTCCTACCCAGAGATCCTTTCATAACAAGATTGAATTTGCATTGGTTTTGTGGGGGTTCTGCCAACCGCTTCTTATGATGATGAGGTCGAGAAATAACAAGACCTGCATGACGGAAGGCAACAAAATATTCCCTGTACAATCTGAGTGGGGGAACCAAAATGTTAGAGAAACTAAAAAACACACACAGACATCTGGGCTAACCAGTTGTAATTATGCTCCTGGATGGGACAGTACCTGCATAGTTAGAGCGGAGGAACTTTGCATCTAAAGGCATGAGTCTTTTCTGTCTGAGCTAAAGGAGCAGTTGTGTTCATTAAAGGGGCAGAGTGGACTGATAAATCTTTTCAGGTGATCTATTCATGGTAGGAAGACCAAGTACCATGCTGTTTGTGGAGGAAGAGATTCCACCAGCTTTACTGGCACACATGGATTTTTTTTTTCCCAAGCAATCTAGGGGATTTAGCCACACGACGAATGGAACAGGTGTCTAAATCCCTTGGGCTGCTTTGATCATTTCTAAGCATTCATCGTTTCCTGCAGATTTGTCATTCTTGGTTTGCTGGCTGGTTTTTTGTTTCTTGCGCTTAGCGGTGGTGCAGTGAGTATTCCCGTGAGCTCTGTGTCAATTGCCCATCTCTGGGGTTATCCGAGTGTGCACTTAACAGGGGCATGGGTTTACTTTATTTTATTTTGGGTGTGATTTCCGGCTCCCAAGAAGTGGGTGTTTCTGGCAGTCATGCTAGCACAACAAACTCCTTCAAAAAAGGACACCTAAAAGTTAGGAGGAGGAGTAACATGAAATATTCTAATTGCTTTGTATCATGACTGAGAGAGGAATAATATACAGGCATGATGCCGTACAAGGTTGAAAGACTGGTCTAATATTCTGGTATGCAGTAAGGCCAAAACTTTCCAGTAGAATCTACTCATATCCCCCTTTTGTGCTCTTTTTTGGAGGTGTAAGGTCAGTAGGGTTGCCAGGTGTCCAGTTTTCACCCGGACAGTTGGATATTTTGGCCTTCCGTCCGGTAAAAAAAACAGAGAGAATACCAGACATGCAAAATGTCCAGTATTTTCTGTTTTCCTCAGACAAGGCCAGCGTCGTCTGCGAGGGCGGGGAGAGCGAGGAGCGTGGTAATTTAAAGGCGCAGTGGCCTTTTTTCCTCAAAAAGATGGCCAGCAGCGTCTGCGAGGGTGGGGGACACGGGGGAGCAAGGAGCGTGGTAATTTAAAGGCGCAGCAACCTCTTTTTTTTTTTCTTTTTTTTTTGCTTAAGTTTGTTCTCCTTTTTTTTCGCTTAACAAGTTTGGTCTCCCTTTTTTTTTTTCTCAAACAATTTTTCCCTGTTCGGGATTTTTTGTGAAGGTATCTGGCAACCCTAGTAAGGTGAGCCCCATTGTCAGCAATGACTCTGGACATTAAGCAGGATGCTCAAAAGTCATAGCTGCCTTTCTTTTTAATTTTGGCCTAGGTCTTTTCCAGCTCTGCCTTACTCTTCCTCTATAGCTTGGTGGTACCCTTCATTGCTACAGGAGTTAAAAGAGAAAGAAGGTGGCGATACCATATTGCTCAACTGGGAGGGAACCCCCAAGCATCTGGGTTACTAGACCTACTTAGCCCAATAGGTTGATCGCAGAAATGGCCTGGTGAGAGATGGCTTTGACTTCCAGCTGCCCCAGTGTTGTCCACCCAGATGTAACCTTCCCTTTTTGCAGGTCAGGCCACAGGGCTCCCCGCTGTGAAGGTGGACACTCAAGCCTTCCCAGGATCTGTGTTGTGTCTGTCTTCTGGCTCTGCAAGCCAGAGCATTGTGTGCTTGTCTGTCTGTCCATATGCGACACGGGGATGTGCTTGTTTTACTTTTATAGATGCAATGCTTTTGGCTTTCAAAGCCCTCATCAGACGGGTGTCAATGAGGCTGTTCCATCCATTATCCTGATGCTTGGGGGCTCCGTCATCACTTCATGAGGGGAGGAGATGCCAGCCCCAAAGGATGTCCCTGTTAAAGTGGGACACACGGGCATCCTACAGGTTGACTTGTGAAGCAGTAAAGTTGGGCGGGGAGGCAGGGGGTGTCTCATGTCCAGCTTCCCTTGGAATAATGCCTTGTTTTCTATGGTTTGTGAATACTGGCATGCCGTGGCCATGCTGACACCAAAGATGTTTGAGGAATTCTTTTATCCTGAGGAGGGGTTTTGGCTGGTGTCTCCAGTTTGGTGGTGATATGATAACCAAAGAAGCTATTTAACCCGGGAGAGGGGGAGTAGTGTCCCCTCCTGATTTCCCAGGATAACCAGGATCCGGTGGCCTTTTCTCCAAGGTACAGTGAAGAAGCAGTTTGTGTGAAGGCTTTGCGAGTGGAGAAGTTAGTCGGCTGTTTCTCCTGCCACTCCTCCTCCTTTGCTTTCTGCCCATTTAGCTGGGACGCAGGGCGAGTTTTGAGAGATGCTGGAGGCTGGTGTAGCATAGTGGTGTGGGCCGAAGCCTGGAGTTCCCGCAGGCGTGTGCATTTTCACAGGTGTCAGAGCGTGACCAAACTGCTCCACACAACCCATCCTGGGCTGGTCTAGGAACTAGAGGACTAAGAGCATCGGAAAGTGGGTAGGCAAAGCTAACTGTTCAGATGGTGAGCTCCAAGCAGTGGGCGAAGGCCACTCAGGGCTGGGTAAAGGCAGGGCCGGCCCACAACATTTTGGCACTTGAGGTAGGGAGCTCAAATGATGCCCCCATGGCCCCTCGCTTGGGCCAAAACTTTGAAAGGTCTCAATTCTGCCTTCTTCCTGTTCTACTCCTCTCATGGGACTGCTCTGCTACCTACATATGCACCAGCAGCAGACACAATTTTCTACACCCTGGGTCCTAGTGGCGCCGCCCCCCCACAGTCTGGCACCTGAGGCCGCCTCAGTTCGCCTCGTGGTAAGGCCAGCCCTGGGTAAAGGCTCAGCTGTCTCCTGCTGGCGGGGAATGTTCAAGGGGGATATAAAGCAGTGACTTGAGTACGTCGGAGTTGGTAACCGTTCTCTGCAGCAGGAATCACTGGGTGATATTTTCATGGAGGAATATATGTAGGAGGGGTGGTTAGAGGATGGTCCCTTTAACCCCCAAAATCTGAGTGATGAAATTTGGAGCCAAATGCTTCCCCTGCCCCTCAGCCAGGGCCACTCCATAATACTTATCCTCCAGAGCGATTGTGTGTGACTGTAACTGCTGCTAGAGAGAGGTTGACCCAGGACGACTCCCTTTGTCGTGAGGTTTTTTTTTTCCCCTTGATAAAAAACCGAATCGGCTCAGTTTTCATCCAGTGCATAGACTGGATTAGATCTCCCCCTCCACTCGCTGGGGGAAGAAATGAACCCCGCGGCCGGTCACGAGTGTAATGGGATGATAACCAACATCTTTGGAATGTAATGTTCAGTGAGGGCTGAGGGACTGGTATCTGCTCTAGAGCAGTGGCTGCACTTCCGTGACCCTGGCACTCTCTAGAGTAGTGGTGGCCCACCTACGGCCCACCGGGGTTCTGTGGGTGGCCCTCCAGCCATTTTGTTCAAGTGACACACACATAAATCAAGGGTGTGTGACAGGAGGTGCACGCTGGTTGCTCACAGCATTGGCTGGGAGAGCCGGGTGTTCCCTCTGCATCCAATCACAGCGTTGCTACGGTTCGATCGGCACAGCCCACAAATTCTAGGTGTGCAGGCACAGTGAGCAACACTGCCCTCTCCCGGGAGACCGTCTTGGTGACAACAATCTTGTGGCCCCCTGAGATGGAGGGCCACTCCTGCGGCCCACTCGCTGGCCTAGATTGCCCATCGCTGTGGAAGATTGGGAGCTGTGGAGAGGAGTAATTCAGCAAGGTGATGCTGTGAGGCTGGGGACAGAGGAATGTGGCTGCTGGTTCATTAGAAATATTTGGTGTGGGAGAGAGAAGGGGAGACCGGTGGGTAGTATTTTATTTTGCAAAAGCACAGCCTGGGTGTGACATGGCTCCAGATAACACTTTGAGCATGTCTCCAGTAGGAAATTATTTTGAAATAACTAGATTCGAAATAATAACTCCCGAAATAACAAAATTGAAAGAGTGTGTCCCCACCATGGGGAAACCTTGAAATGAGTCCGAAGCAGGCTCCATGAATGTGGAGGCGCTACCTCAACTTTGAGCCCCAGGAAGCACTGGGGAGTCATTAGTTTGAATGCCTCTGGGGAGAAGTTATTTGGAAGTAGTGGCACGGGTGCGTCCATACTACGGCTAATAACAATTTCGAAATGAGCGTTATTCCCCGAAAGCAGGAGGACAGATTTCGAAATAACCAGCCCCTTATTTTGAAATAGCGGGCTTGGTAGTGTGGACGCTCCGCTTATTAGTTTGAAATAAGGGGGGTTATTTCAAAATCACTCCCTAGTGTAGACTAGGGCTTTTAGCAGAGCTCTGAGGGTGTGGAACAGTGATTCTGGTTTTGTGTCAACGCCGTCCGGAACCAATTTAAATGGATGCATCGGATGTTGAGAATGCATCTGCGCTGAGTGTTCCTGGTGTCCAAATCATGCATGGGAATGGAAGTGATCTTCCACACCCAGTGTATGTGCGTTGGCTGCAATGGACTGGCCTACATCACACTCACACCTGTGGTTTTGCGGGTTTGGTATCTGGGGTGACTGTGACTCACCAGGAAACCTGCAATGTCCCAGCAGGTGGAGAAGTCACCATCACCAAGCAGTGTTACCCGGGCGCTGCCTGCTTCCGCTTTGTGTGTTTGAACATGTGAATTGCACCTTTAAGCTGTGACCGAACAAACTGTGACTTGACTGCAGGGTTGGGTGAGAGAGCTGTCGGCTTTGAGGCTTGGATTTTCAAGAGGAACTTGTGAATGAGATGCCTTAGGTTCCTGTATAAATCCTGCCCTAATTTTCAGATGTGCTGAGTACCCCATGACTGTTTGTAGGAGCACATGGGAGCTGGGGGCACCTAGCATCTCTGGAAAGCCAGGTCTGACCCATGTCAAGGTGGGCACCAGAAACCAGCAACTGCTTTTGGAAATGCTGCCCTTAAACGTGTTAGCCCAGGCTAAGATCCAAAGCTCCTGATCGGAATCTAGGCTACAATGTGGAAACTCTCACAGCTTTGGTTTCCTTCTTGCATGCACTGCTGGGGTATGTTTTGTGGTTCGTGGCATCTGCTTGGATCTGCCATGCCATGCGGCGTTGAGAAAGCCTGGACACCTTTAAACCGATTCCTTTTTGTAGGTTAAACATAAACCAGCCCATAAAAATGCACTGCTTCCCATGGGCCTAGAAACCAAATCACTCTGTGTGTGTGTGTGTGTCTAACCCACCTTTCTTTTGAGTTGTACTTCTACTTTTTTGTCTTTTTGTTAAATGCACAGAAGCGTGTGCACGCGCCCGCCCACACGCACCTGAACTAATGCATTTTGATTTTCCATTCATTTCAAAGTGATCTGTTTGGGAATGTTGTGTCTTTTCTTGCAGCTTCTGAAGTCGCCCCATAGTTGGTTACCCCATCACACACCTAGTGCCTGAATTTGATCTCTGTGGCCATCCTAGTGTTTTCATAGGGTTTTTTTTGTTTTTTGTTTTTTTAAGTTTTTTTCAGTGTTGTTTGTAGTGGTGGTGTTGTCTTTATTTATTTTTCTCCTGAAGCCCCTGAGATCTCCCCGTGGCTGCCTCTCACCTTTTCTCTGTTTATCCCCCACCCTTCACCCCAACCTCCTGACAGATCAAAGTGGTGAATGCGTTCCGTAGCTCTCTCTACGAAGGCCTCAAGAAACCCGAATCCAGAAGCTCCATTCATAACTTCATGACTCATCCAGAGTTCATCCTGGAGGAAGATGAGCCTCGAACCCCCTTCCTCGACAGCGCAGAAGAAGACTCCAAGACTGACGGACTCAAAAACCAAGGTGGGGGTAGCCCAGGTGAATCCCTCTCCCTCAACCAAAATAACAATGCGGTGGACAGCAATCTAGCCGAGGACACCGTCCCGGAGTCTGAAACCCCCTTAGACAGCTTGGAATCATCGGTTTGACCTTTGAACTTTGACCCTTCCCCTTCACTTCCTTCACCTCAAGTCCCGTGTGATATCAGCACCGATAACTGATATCGCAGAGCGGTCACTTCATGTCAACTGCTCATATGTATACTGTTTTGTTCTCCTTTTTATGATTTAGTGGCAGGAACCAGAGTACCGTGGGTTGGGGAGAGGAGAGGGAGCAATTTGCAGTAGGTACTCACCCAGGTGGGAAACAGTCAAGTTGCTATTTCTTCTCGAGTCGGGTTCCGTGTGTCCGTAGGATTTTTTTTTTTCATTTTGAAAAATGCATGTTCAAAGAAAAGGTTCAGATTATCTTAAATAGTCTTACACGAAGGCTCTCCATCTGCGGGTGTATGTGGGGTGACTTGGGGAGTCTTTTTTGTTTGTGGGATTTGACCCCTGATAATGTCACACAAGGAGGGAGGAGGGGAGATTTAAAAACTGAACAGGGGGAAAAAATTGAGTTGTGTTAAAGAGAAGGAAAGGAGGGAAAAAACAAAGAGGTATGATCTGCGGAGACTCTGATGGTTAAAGCGTGCTAACCAGTCTTCCACCTTGAAAAACATGGTACCTAACCTTTACTATTTTTCTGTCTTCACATTTGTCTCTCCCTCTGTTTCCAACGTGCTAACTGTGATTAAAAACAAAGGAGGAGAGTGATTTAAGAGTCTTAAATATGTTGGCTAAGATGTGATTTGGAAAAGACCCTGCTTTGTTACAAAGCCCCGCAGGAGAGGTTGCCGCACAGCTAGGGTGGTTCTCCAAGCACTGCCATGACTGGAAATACTAAGTCTTACTTTCTGTGGATTTCTTTTTTAAATGCACCTTTTTGCTCTTGAACTGTTGTGCTATCCGTCGGCAGGATTTTGATGGTCCGCGAGAGTTGTGCTGCGTTGAATAGCAAATCGTTTCTGAACCACGTTGGTGAAGCAGAGGTGGTTTAGTGCGGTTTTTTATGCTGCCAAATTAAATATTCCTTGGCCCCTGGAGCCGAGCAATCAGCAACTAAGGTTCATCCCAAAGAACATGCCATGTGTGTACTGCAGAGCCTGGACATCCTTCGCAAAGTAGTGGCAATGTCTGGATGGGAACCGCGGGCCAGCTGCTGGTGGAACAGCTGGGGCAACTTAAGGCTACCCATCCCTGCTGGGTTCTGAGGTCCCTTAGGACAGAGAAAAGAGAAACGGCAGGAGGGGAGGTCATATTTGCAGAGGCCATATGTGCACAATCCCATCAGTGTACATATCAGTCTCATGATGGAATTGTCCTGTCTGTATGTTTCTAGGGTTGGATGAAGCTGTTGGCAAATAGCCACTCTCCTGTAACATGGCTGTCTTATTCCTGGGAGGCTTCATGAGAACTTCAGAGGAGGCTGATAGCTAGGTTTTGCCCCACTCTCCCTTCTTACAAAGGTTCCCTCTCCACGTTAGACCCAAATTTGCCTGCCATCTTGCTGAGATCTTCTTGTACCTACAAACAGATGCAAGAAATGATAATCCGTGAAGCTAAGGTCGTAGCCAACGTGACTTATTCTGGAGAAATCCGTTCCAGGTGTCCTTTGCTAATTATTGTTGTGTCTCTTTTGTGTTTTGTTTTAAGTTTGTCCCCTGACGTTTAGGCTGTGGCAGGGTGAGAAGCCTGGGCTTCAGCTTTTGGTCATCTGGGAAGCCACTCAGTTGAAATAGTTTTGAGCAAACTCACGTGTGAAGACAAGAAAGGGCCAAATCATGAACGATGGGAGATGCCTGCACCTCCTGTTTATTTCACTGGCTCCTTTTCTGCCTCTCTTTGGCCCTAGGTTGGTGTCACTGAGGCCTGGTCAACACTAGGACCTTACTCCAAATTAACCCCCCAAGGTTGATTTTGTAAGCGGTGCATCCACACTACCAAGTCCTTTACTCCGGAATAAGGGGCCGCGGAATTCAAACTCTGTAGTCCTGCTTTCCATGAGGAATAACGGTAGTCCTGAACTTGTAAGTCCAAAATAACGTTAGTGTGGACGCTCCGGTGCCGCTAATTCGAACTAATTGGCCTCTGGGAGGCCGCCCACAGAGTGCTTCTTGGGGTTCGAGTCTGAGGTAGCGCACCCACGTTAACGGAACCTGCCTCGGACTATGTTCGATTCTTCCCCGGAGTGAGAACACAGAACTTCAGATTTGTAAAATCGGGTGCCCAGAAGTCGAACTTAGTAAATTCAAAATCATCTCCTAGTGTAGACCTGGCCTCAGAAATGCTGTAGGTTACCTCCTTCACCCTCTTCTCCAACACTTACTCAATTAAAAGCTGAACCTGGAAGCAAAGAGAATCCAGTTGCAACTGGCTATATGAAAGGATTTATGACAAAAATGGGACGGGGCTCTGGTCAGGCCTCCTTCCCAACAAGCAGAAATGTCTAAGTGGATGATGGGGTTTTTTTTGAAGAACGCACAGTGAAAACTCCCGTGCCTTGTCCAAGCACTGCCCGAAGCACCGTCTGCCACGTGGAAGCCCGGTACTTTGCCAAGAAATAAGTGTTCCTTAAACAACAACAACAAAAAAGATTTTTTTTTTAAACCCAACAGTGACTCATGCCCTGGGGCTGGGTCACTTCATTCCATCATGTGTTCGGGGTAGACCGATGAAAGGTCCTCGCAGCGTCTTCTGCTCCAAAGCTGGTAAAGAGGAAGGGATGGTAGGCTCCACAAACTGCCAATACTAAGAAGAAATCACAACCACTGTGCATCTTAATTGCAAATCAAAGCCCACCCTTTTCATCCAGGAAAAACCCACCTGCTTCCTTCATTCCTTTCATTCTTCATGTGAGCTATAGTGGGGAGGCAATATTAAGGGGAAAATACAGCTGTTCTTGGTCTCTTACATGACCTATCTGATGGGAAAGAGAAAAGGATTTTTGTTTTTCTGTTCTAAAGCTTACATTGCTTAAAAGATCATTTTTCTATTTTAAAAACTTGCAAAAAAATACAACAGATGAAAATACGGTGTTCTTAAGCGCTTACGTAAATATTTATTAAATACTTTTGGGGGACACTGATTTTGTTTCTTTGATATTTTTTATTACCTCAGACCTGTTTAAAAAAAAAACTTTGGGGGGAGGCGGGGAAAACTTTGGAAGCGCTTAAAAAGTCACTCCCAGAAGTGTCTGTGACTGGGAGGTTACCATGAGGGTCTGGTCTACCTTTTTAGTCCATTTATTTTTTGTTGTTGTCGTTCTAGTTTCAGTCATAGGAGGGGGGAAATAATTATATATAAATATTATGCAAAAAATATAGTTTTCTTTAGATCAGAAACTGATATTTTTAAGTCAGCCATATGTATTTTGTTTAAAGGAAAAAAACAAAGCTGTAAGTCATGTGTCTGCAATGGAATGTGATCACATGACGGGCAGTTTAAGGTGACAGGTAACTTAATGATTGGACAGACTCCAATCAACTTCCTTTCTCTGAGCAGCCATCTTTGTACTAAAAGTTAGTTGGATTACACAGAAATGTTTTTTATATAAATTATGTTGGTATGGCTGGTTGCTTAAAGTATAAGCATTTATTGTGCATACTTTTTTATGTCAAATATTTTTTTCTAGTTAGTTTCAGTGATTAAACTGGCAGCAGCTAACTATGGCTTAAGTTATTGAGGAAACTTAAAATGGGGAGGAAAAAGAGATGTTGCTTTCAGTGTAAAAGGCATGGTAGCCTAAATGAATTTCTTGGAATTTCTTGCAACATGCCTTGAAAGATGGAGAGATTTTTATTTAATTTTTTACTGCCAACAGAACGAGTGTGGGGAAGGGGGAGAATTAAACAGATAGTGCCATGTCAGACAGGAAATGAAGTAATCTCCTGTGATACGTGTTAACTTGCCTTGGAATGCTGTGTTGTTAAAACACTCTAAACAATTTTGAATCCAATTCTGAATAGTAAGATCTGTTTTGTTATGTTAAATAAATTGGCAGATTGGTACCAAAGATATTACATCACTTCCTGTGTGCATTGGTGAATATCCATTTTTAGGAGTTTTCATCATTGGGGGGACATTTATTTGCACAGGGATCTGACTTTAATTTTCCAAGGTTTTGTGCAATAAGTTTTTAAGGGAAAAGTTAAAACAAAACAAGAAAAAAAAACCTCCAAAAGGAAAAATACTAAACTGAATTTTAGCCATGGGTAGCTGTGAAAATAAATGAGCTGGGGGAGAGGAGAATACATCCTTTGATACATGTTCAGTCCGTCCCTCATCTCGAAGCTTTCTCTGTGAGGAGCAGGGACAATTTGTGGCAGGTGTAACTCTGGATCACACCAGGGAAGAAGCAATTCTAAGTCCATTGCAGACTCCCATGGCCTTCAATGTGCTCTGGATTTGGATCTCTGAGGAAGAGATCTTCAGAAAGATCAGTTACTAGAGTGGCTTCTTCCAGCCTTCTACCAGGCAGGGACTAACTTTTTCAACAGTCGAGGCCTTTGCTTTTCACGTGTCCCCAGTTTCTGCCTTCACATGTCTTTTGGGCAAATGGCTTTGGACAGTTGTCTCTGGGAGCTATGGCCCCAAGAGGAGAGGAAGGGTGATGGTAGGTTCCATTTGTGCCAGGAGAAAGTCTTGGATGATTTCATCTTCTGCTGTCCCACCTCCTTGTGAGTTCACCAATCCGCTGAGCTATCCATCGGGATCTCCTGAAATGCACTCTTGAGTGTTTCATTCCCCCCACACATCTCCCTGCAGTATCTCTTGCTGAGCGAAGGACAAGCTAAGTATAGCTGAGGAGCATATCACTTTGGCCTGATATCATAACTGACCCTAACTCCTTCAGGCTTACCTGGAATGTATGGGTCAAATACAATACTGCTTTGTGGCTTTTGCTGTCCTGTTAGTGGTTGTTTCTTTCCTCTGTTCCTTGTCAATAATTCTGCCCATCTCATCTTACTGGCTGTCTGACCTCTTGTGCTTTATGCCTCTGATGTCCCTGCTGGCCCCCCCAAAAAGGGGGTTATGGTTGGGGTGTTGAGTTCATTAGCCTTTCAGCAAAGTCCATGGCTAAAACGGCCTTTAGTTTATTTCCTACCCCGAAATAAATATATATACAACTTCAAAAATATACACATTGTGTGTATATATATTTATCTGACTTTCTTTTAAAAAAAAACACCAATAAAACCAAAATATTTCTTTTGAAAAGAGCACGAAGGTTTGAATTTGAGTTTCTTTTTTTCAGTAACTAGTATAATAAGCACTGGTATTTTTGTATTAAAAAAAAAAAGACAAAATAAAAGACTGAATATTATGTGGTATGCATGACAATTAAAAACAATGGTGGTTTCAAAGCAATATGTACCCTGGTGTGTTTGCCATATTCTAGAATCCAGCTTAAAGTGCACCTGATCTGTATTTGCATTTTGATATTATTTAATCTCTATGTACAATGTTTTGCATGTAATTTATAGGGTTCTGGGGGGAGGAAAAAATACCTTTTTGATTGAATTGTCAACTAGCTTCTTCTAGGAAAATTTGGAACTCAAAGCATAAATAAGGCTGTGATTGGAAAGAAAAAGGGGGGGAACTACACAAATGGAAAAAAAAGGGGGGGAGAGAAGATAAAAGTTTTGAATCAATAAAGCTTTTTGCTGTTGAGCAGAAAAAAAATGTGCGAATGCATCGAGAGAATAAAAACGTGCCCACACGTAATTGTGCTGTCCTCCGTGTATGTCCACCAGCTTGTGAAGTCACTGATTATCTACTGAGACGAAGGGTTGTACTTAAAGGCTCCTCTCTGAGCAACACTGTAGCGTGGAAATTGGTGTTGAAGCAAACCAAACAATCTCACACCTGGAGAACAATTTTATTTTTAAACACTTTTTCCAACCTCCCTCTTCAGCTGTGAGTGACTGCACCAAGCTCTGTTTGTTCCGGTTGTTCTGACTTCCGCCATCTCTGAGCAAGGCCCAGAAGCAGCTGTCAAAGACTAGCCAAAGTGAACGCCTTCTCACACTTTCCCACTCCTTTGATGCTGCCCCTCCAGAGGCTCTCTGAAGGCGGCAAGTTGCAATGGCGTTGAACTGCATCTTTCTATTTTTGGCCGCAACTCAGTAAAGCCCTTTGAACGTCTAAGTCACACGCTTCAGTGTGTTGTTGCTTTGGAGTCTAAACGGCACTGAGTTAGGTTCGGTTATAGTTATACTGTAATTAGCACCTGAAATATTTCAACAGATGTAGTGGACAGAAGTCCTGATCCTATGGCATTTATGCCCAGGAATGGCTTTAACTCACCTGAGTAGACTTATGGGAATCTATGGGACTGTTCCCATGAGTAAAACTATTCATGGGCATTTTCAGGTGCAGGTGTTTTAATGTTGACAACATCATGGAGATGTATTTGATCATGTGGGGGGATGTCTGCCCCCTTTCCACTTTTGCACAGTTGGCTCAGCTGAGAGGAGCTGAGGGTAGAGGCAGAGTGGGAACGAGGGCAGAGCTAGCTGGGGCCAGTGGTGGGTGCCATGGCTGGAGTCAAAGCGGGGCGAGGGGGTACTCTCCCTCCCCACCCCCACTGGGGCTGGCCTGAGCCCCATTTGAATCCTCTGAACATTCAGGGGTATGCCCCGCAGTTTGGGAACCACTGTCCTAGAGACCAGCCAATCCACCGATGGGAATTAAAGCTTAGATCTGAGCTTCCGTGTGTGGAAGAAGTGGTCACAGGCGTTATAATGCCAGTTCCCTGCAGACTCCCCAGTGTGTTCACTGGCATTCTAGTGTGCGATCACAAAAAGAGGTTGAGTTTTTGGTAGATAACCCTTAAGGCCCCAGTCACTTTTTCTCAGCAGCAGCTGCAATGTTAATTTACGTAGTTGTGTGTTTTCCTGTACCCAGTTATCATGCCAACAATCGTGCCATTCTCATATTGTTGTGCATAATGTTTGTTCCTTGTGCCTGTGTTAGCCTGTAGCTCCTTTTGGGCAATAATGTGGTTGTCTGGGCATTGACAGAGGACCAAGATGCCTATCTCCACTACCACTGAGCATGCACCTTCTAATTCCATCCTGCCAGTTTGATGGGATCTCACTGCCATTAATTTTGCCAAGTTGTTATGGTACCAAGTTAGCACCTGCAGATGCACTGGAACCACTTTGAGGTCCTGCGGGAGCTAAACTTGTGAGTGATAAGGAAAGGCTAGGATACTAGAAGACTCCACACAAGTCCTAATCAAAGTTGGACTCAAATTGGCAAAAGAGTGATTGGACCCAGATCCTCAAAGCTATGTAGGCCCCAAACACCTTACCCTTTTTGAAAAGCTGGGCCTTCCTTCCTTAGGCTCTTGGGGTGGATAAATAGGGCACGACTTCTGTTCTTTAACATAAATGGTTTTGCCCTGAGCTGTAGCATTACCTGGATTTGGTGTGAAATAAGCATCTTCATGGTGCTGAAAGAGATAGGTTGGGGAGTCTGGCATGCCCCTCATTGGTATGTCACCTAGGGTACGTCTAGACTACAAGCCTCTTTCGAAAGAGATTGTCTAGACAGGCCACAAGACTTTCGAAAAAGCGATCTGCTTTTTCGAAAGAGAGCACCAAGACAATCTGGACGCTCTCTTTCGAAAAAGCCCTGTTTGCGTTCAAGAACGCCTTTTTTCGAAAGAGCTCTTTTTGAAAAAAGGTGTTCTTCCTTGTAAAAGTACGTTTACCAATATCGAAAAAACCCACCGCGTTCTTTCGATATAATTTCAAAAGAATGCGACGGCAGTCTAAATGCAGGGGAAGTTTTTTCAAAAAAGGCCACTTTTTTTGAAAAAGCTCCGTAGTCTAGACACACCCCTAAGTTCCTTTTTTGTACAGATTTTTTTCAGTTGAAGGAGTCACTTCCAATTCTTACCGCTATTATTAGACCTGGGCAGGCCCTAGTATGGATGTAGTTATATTGACATAGTTTATTCCACCATCACTCATTGGAATAAACTGTTGTGGGAAAAGCACCTTTATAGTGGTATAACTGTATCCATGTAGTTACAGAGGTTGTTTTTTTTTAATGTAGACAAACCCTAGGTGATCATTTTAAGGGGTGGGCATAGCTAAGCTCAGTTGAATTGCAGGTGAGATTCCTTAGGTTTTGTCTATATGAGAAAAGGTACCAGCATAATCTGATCAGTCTCTCCATATGAATACTTATTCCAAAATAAAAGTGCTTTATTTCTGATTTAATTTAATTTAAACCCTTCAAAGCGTTATAAGCAACATCAGGAAAAAAGCAGTTATTCCAGCATAAGAGTGTCTAGCTGGGGAAATTTAGCAGTATAACTGTAGCAGTATAATTTTGTCAGTCCATTTCCCCATGTAGAATACCCTTAAAGCCATGGGGCTGGCAAATCAACATAGCTTCATCAAAGCCCACGGAGCAATTTTGACTAGCACCAGCAACATTCAGTAGAACATCATTACTACCGAAAAGTCCTGCTTTTCAAAACTGCAATGCACCTGTGATTCCACTTCCAGTTAAAGTCAGGCCAGAATTTAAAGTGACTTTAAAAAATATATATATACGCCCACTTACATTGATCACTTCAGAAAGGCTACACACTGCAGAGAAGTGTTCAGGTCTGAGGGCATGGCTACATTGTGGACTGAGTATTTCCTAGGCACTGACTTACGTGAGAGCCAGACTTTTGCTCCCTTGGCTAATTTGCTACCTGCTTTTGGGCCTTGACTCAACTCCATTTCACAAGAGCCTCCTACCTCAGTCTTCATTAACAGAACGGGGTGGTTGATGGAGACTCCGGCAGCCTGTCTGGGGTCCTGATTTAATTTAAATGACAAACTTTTGCTGCTTTAAACAGCCAAACAAACAAAAACCCAGCGACTCACTGCCTTAGTCTGTGGCTTAAAAAAAAAAAAAAAAGAAGCAAAGCCTCATTAGATATCAGTGCTAACTATTTACTGCTTCTGTCCTCCGTGTCTGTCAGTGTCTATGGTCCTCCACGGTGTGTCGCTAACAAAGCCAGACTGAATATGGGAGGCCATTGGTCATTCATGGGCAAGCATTTTTTAATCCTGTTGTAAATAAAAAAGATACCAAAACCTCGCCCATTTATTTCCTTCCTGGTGTGTTTGGGCTTCAGCTGTGTCAAGCCAAAAACAATAAAGGTGGGGGAGGGAGGAAAAGGGTGGCTCTGTGTGTGTGTGGCTGGTATTTGCTTTCATTTCATAGTCTTGTAGACATGGGTGACTCATCCTGGCACTAGGAAGGTGCACCGCCCCTTTGTCCCCCCACCAAAAATTTGTTACATGGGGTGCCCCCTGCATGTCCCTTCCCGGCCCTCTCTGCACTCCCTCCCACTGCAGACACCATAGAATCACGGGGCTGGAAGAGACCTCAGGAGTCATCGAGTCCAGCCCCCTGCCCAAAGCAGGACCAACCCCAACTAAATCAGCAAGGGCTTTGTCAAGCCAGGACTTAAAAACCTCTAAGGATGGAGATTCCACCCCCTCCCTAGGGAACCCATCCCAGTGCTTCACCATCCTCCTAGGGAAATAGTTTTTCCTGATATCCAACCTAGACCTCCCCCACTGCAACTTGAGACCATGGAGAGAAGTAGACATACACAAGGTGGGAACACCATGCTTAGTCTGCCTCTAGCTTGACCTGTTGGGGCAGGCGAGGTTTCTCTCCCACGCCTCAGGCTCTTTCTTAGAATGAGCTGGATCAGCATGAAGTACTGAGTTTGCAATTGCTAGCTCCACTGGACACCCGCCACAACAATCGCCCCAAGAGCGGACTCCTTCAGCGCTATTTTGTCCGCAGAGCTGCTCCGACTCAGCTATTGGCTGCCATCAGTTGCTCTCGCTGTGCTCCTGCTAAAGCAGGGGTGGGGAACCTCAGGCCCGGGGGCTGGATGTAGCCCCTGGCTTGCCTGGATCCAGCCCCCGAGGCTTAAAGCGTCCTCCCTTCAGTATTGGGAAGCCCATGGGGCTGGAGCACACAAAAATGTACTAGCCTGGGCCCCCCGAGGCTCTGCTGTGTGAGGAGAAAGCGTGGAGTGTCTTTCTCCTCAGTCAGGGGCCATGTCTGTGAGGGATTATTTTGGGGTTTTTTGCTTCTCACGTGCGGCCCCTGACTGATTTTTCTATTGGTCAGCAGCTCCCAACCCAAAAAAGGTTCCCCACCTCTGCTCTAAAGGCCTGCCTATGCTAGGAAAGCTCATTGTGTTAAAACGTGTCTGTCCACCTACTGTAAAAGGCAGCTGAGCCTTGATGTGGTCCCTAGGGCTAAACACAGCCAGCCAAAACAACGCAAGACCCAGTCATTCTTTTCTGTGCAGTTTCCCTTCAAGGGAACCCTGTCAAGGCCGAGTTCAGCCAAGGGCGAGATTGGCTCAGTTGAGCCAAATGGGATTTAGCTGAGCTTGCCCTTGTGTAGTGTGAGTGAAGCAACTGTGGCTCGCAATGAGGCTCAGCCGGAGTGTGCACCAAATCCAGGAAGCTTTTTCTCCCCTCTGATCATTTTTCTTTTCCTGTCTTTTATCTCTGTCAACTCAGCCTGGTTACTGTTTTATTTCCTTGCCCTTTAATTCCCCTAATCTCCATTTCTTTATCTTTCAATTAATCACACACCTTTCCCTCCTGCTGACCCCTGGCCCCAAATGGTGGGGCTTTGTGCTACCAGGCGGAGGCCTACCTTTGGTTTTTCTGACTCAGCAGCGTGATGCCTCAGCTGGCAGCTTTAACGTGGCTATGGTTGGGTTACAAGAAAGAAAAATCTGCGATAGCTTGTTAAAGAATTAGGCTGACCAGCCAGGAAGGGGAACCTATCCAGCCTGGCTCATGTATTTGCCCTTTCAAAGGGCTTCCTCAGCGGGTTTCGAAATGGAGGAGCCATGCCAATATATCCACCGGAGAGAAGAGAACATAATCCTTCCCTCCGTGCCAGTGCTTCCTGTCATAACCCAGAGAACAAGCTCAGGTTAGGAACGGCTTTCTCCCCTTTCCCAAGGCAGTTAATTGACATTCATTGCTATTTTTTTTTCTCAGCAACTCTAGTACCAGCACCTTTTTTGTTTACAAAAAAAGCACTGGCTGTACATAAAGCAGAATATGTCCTAGACCCAAGATAGGCTTGCAATCCAGCTTACATTTCATGTGGTCACACAGGCAGGTTTGGGGTGCAGAAAGTTTATGGGAGCCCTCTAGCTAAACTCTCTTTTTTTTTTTTTTTGCATATTGAAAATGGGTGGTGCGGGCAGAGAAAAGCAGCAGAGTGGGTGGAGTGAATGACGCGTTCTACGGGGCAGCGGTTGTCAACGTTTGGGTTGTAACCCAGGCCTGGGTGACGGAATGTGAGGTGCTGGGTCGCTTTGCTCAGCGCCCAGGGACCCTTGGCCAACCCCAACCTGTTCTGACACCATGCCACGTCCCAGAAGTGGACAGCAGCAGGGTCGGCTCCTAGGCAGCAAGGTCACGGGGCTGAGCACCGGCTTGACACTCCCATCGACCAGAAACTAGCTAAAGGGAACTGGGGAGGATCAGTGCCTGCAGGGGAGAGCCCTGTTGCTGGCCACTTCTGGGACAGCGTGTGGTCCATGGTGCCAAGACACCTGCCTTTGAACCCCCGCAAAAAAAAGAAAGCCATTGCAAATTGCCTGTGCCCCAATCTCCTGCCCCTGCCCTGAAACCTCCAACTCCGAGCCTCTTGCACCCTAACTCCCTTGTCCACAGCTCCATCTCATACCTGCATCACCAGCCCTGACCCCATCCTGCACCTAGAGTTGCCAGGTGTCTGGTATTCACCTGGACAGTCCGGTATTTTCGGCTCCTCTCCAGTAAAAAAATTCAGGAAATACCGGACACCTAAAGTGTCCGGTATTTTCTGAATTTTTCCCCGGCCAGGAGGCAAAAATCCTTGGCACCTTGCAACCCTACAAACACTCAGCGCCTGGCCTCCCCTGACCTCAGCCCCCATGCTCACCTGGTTCCCCAAGGCTGCCGGCACAAAATGGCTGCAGGCCAAAAGACCTAGGGGAAGCAATGCTTTCCCCTGGGTCTTAGCGTTCAACCGCTCCCCTGTTCCTATCCCTGTACTTGAAGGGGACATGCTGTTTAATTTTAATTTTTTTTTTTGCTCAACAACTTTGGTCTCCCCCGCCTTTTTTTTCCCTTTTTTTTTTTTTTTGGTGGGGGGGGTTCGGTATTTTTGTTTCAACCATCTGGCAACCCTACCTGCACTCCTACCCCAGGCCAGAGACTTTCCTACACTGTGAATCTCTCATCCCCAGCCTCCAACCCTGCACTCAAGCCCTAAACCCTCTCCTGCGCCCCAAAGCCCTTAGTCACAGCTCCACCGGGCCTCAGGCATCAACCATTTTCTTTCAATTCGGTCACCAGAAAGAAAGGTTGAAAACCACTGATGCGGGGCCTAGCAGAGAGCTGTTCAACAGCAGGTGGAATCCTGTGCCTACCTGTGCGGGTTGAAAAGAAGGCTGCGTGCTCTGCTGCTGTTGTGCCTGGTCACAGGAGAGAGGACACTAATGTGAGGTTTGAAGGCTAGAAGGGCCGTTCTGATGGTCTGGTCTGACTTTGTGCATCGACTCAGGAAGGCCAGGGTCAGAAAGGGCCCTTGAGAGAGGCCATCTCATCCAGTTCCGAGGCATAGCACAGCCCTCTGCGGCTTCTGTTCTGACGTGGCAGGCGGGCTGCCTGGGTGTGAATGAAAGATCCTGCAGCCCTCCTGGGAAAAGCGGCGACAACCCTTAGCACGTGGCTCAGGTTTCTGTAGCTCAAGCAGGGTCCATGCGCCAGAGCTGCTGCACTTGCCTACGCTGCCAGTTTGCTACGGGGAAGTCCTGGGTTTTGAGACACGGAAAGGACAAAAATCAAAACTCTGGAGGTTACTGACGGCGTCAAACTGAGACGTCCTTAAGGCAAGCACACCAGATAATCGCCGGGAACTCCAGGCCCTATTTCCTGCCTATTTCCTCCTGTCGCCCATGAAAAGTTTCCCACGTCCTCACAGAGTGTGTGCCCAAGCAGTTGAAAAAAAAAAAAGTAGACTCTAACAAGCAACAGGTTGTGGAATCTCCCATCACTGGAGATTTTAAGAGCAAGTTAAGACAAACGCCTGTCAGGATCGTCTAGATCTGGGGTGGGCAAACTTTTCACAGGGCTCTCACTGACCCACCCTTGCTCCCTTTGGCTGGTTTCTGGTCAATGGGAATATGGAGCCGGTGCTCAGAGCAGGGGCAGGAGGGGCAGCCCTGTGGCCACAGCATGGGGACCTGCTGCTGTTGGGTTCAGAAATTGTATGTAGGGCTGAGGAGGGGAGGCTGTGCACCCCCAAACAGCCAGGTGTGGCCTGGACCCCCCACCCCATACTAAACCCTCCCTACCTCTTGACCACCCCCCAGGGATTCCACACCCTCTTCTACCTCCCTTCTCCCTGCCTCCTGATGGTCCCTCCACACTTCCTATCCACCCCCTCATTCCCCACCCTCTGCCAGTGCCATCTGGAGCATTGGGGCTGGCAGCATGGTGACCACCAGATGTTGGGGAGATGAGGCTGCAGGGGCAGGGGGGCAGGGCAGCAGGGCAGAGGCTGGGGCCTAGTCACCCCTATTCGCCACACTGCCTGGAATTTGGGCTGGCTCCTGATATCATTTGCATTCAGTCAGTAGGCACTTTGAATTCTTGGCACCTATGAAAATCAGCCTTTAACTTTTTGTTGTTGGGTTTGGGGGTTTTTGGTGGGATGCCAGCAGATACAACAAGGCAGTTGTAGTAAGTTGAGGGTTGGTAACATGGAGTCAGCAGGCCTGAATAAAGGCCTGTAACATGAAAACAGCAACAGACCTGGAATCTAGTGAGCAAGACTTTGGTTCAGTTCATGCAGGAGCCAAGAAAGAGGCCCTATTGATAATTGTGTAATTGTGTAAGTTAGGTGGAGCATGGAAGGACATAGGGAGGCACCAGGTCCAGATTGTAAGCGAAAGGGGAGTAGTGGAACATCTTAATAAGAAATGTCTTGGTACCAAAGACTCCCCAAAAACTAATGTACATACCGACCTAGGTTCAGGACCAGGTCGAAGTTGACAGCATGAAGGATAGTAAACCCCCCTTCCATAAGGTGAGGAGTGGTAACTCGGCAACAGAGGGTGGCAACCTAGTATGTAAAGAAGTGATGTAAGTTGTTTGTACATGTCTATAAAAGGGCACCACAAATGGTGAGCATCGACCGACCTGGGGAGGGGAGGGGGGTGTACTAGGCACCTGAAAAGCAGGTGTCATTGCAGAGACTTACAGAATGTGCAGTGGCTTAACACTGGCTAACCACTGTTAATATCTGTCATTTGGCAATAGGCCTGCTATGTGTTGGTACATTGTCAACACTTGCAGAATGCACAGTGGCTTGGCGTTGAGACTTTCTGCTGATAACTGTTAATGCATAGCATTTGGCAATAAACCTGCTTGATTGGTTTCATCCTTGTCTGAATCTGTCGTTTCTGGGGGCTCTCAGAGATCCACTGTGTTGACCCAAGTGCCCAGGGTCTAACACTTTAGATAAAGAGCACAGGCATGCAGCTGAAAGTATATCATCACCGACGGAGTAGAGGACCTGTCAGGAACTAAGTGGGACAACCCCGAAACCCTGGCTGATGACAGCAGTAATACTACTCCAAAACCCAAGCGTCCAAAAATCACAGATCAGTCTCCACTCCAGAAACAGGAGGTTTTTAGAATAATAATTGTTTGGGCCCTTGATATCTGTCTTCTATTGTCTGAGCCTTTAGGGGGTCACATTTGCCGGCTTTCCTCCGAAAACACCAGGGCTAGAAACTTCAGATGGTAACAAAAATAATCACAAGACTCCAAGAACTGGGGCTTTTACAGCAATGGTGCAACAGTCGTCGTTAATTAAGGGGGCCACGTGATTTTCACACTTGAGGCTCCGGGCTCATTCCAAATTCACACCCACATCCCGGTGCTCGCTACTCTATTGCAACTCTCCAGGCCAGTGTTTCCCAATTGGTGCTCCGGGGAATCCTGGGGATCTGCGAAGCGAAAGCAAGGGTTCCGCGAAGAGCCGGCACTCCCCGGCCCCCTGTTAAAGAGACAGAGCCATGGCGAGGCCTTTTTTTTGTTGTTGTTCAATGAAATGCGGCAGGGGCCCTTTTTTTTTTTTTAAGGCAACTCTAGGGGTTCCGTGGCCAAATAAAATTGGGAAACACTGCTCCAGGCAGACTAGGTACAAACCCCTGGGTCAGCCTACAAGTCCCAGCATGCCATGCTCTAGCGCCTGTCCCCAGCATGCAATGCGCCACGGTGTTCCAACCCACTCCTGGAGACTACATCTCCCAGCATGCAACGATGCCGCACGGGCCTGCTAGGAGCGGGGAGATCAGGCGTCTCGTAAAGCAGTGACGGAAGCGGAAGTTCCTACTCACCCCCGCCATGTTAGTTGTGGGTCGGCCGGTACCCGTATGTTGGGCGCCATCTTTGAGGCTGGCAGCGGCGAGCCTTGCCCCCGGCCCGGAGACGAGGAGCCAGCGGAGCGGGGAGGGGGGGAGACCCAGCCGCGACGGAGGCGACCGCTCCGTGGGGTTCGGTAAAGTTCCCGCTCGCCGGTAACTAGAGCCCGTTAATAGACCCAAGGGCGGGGGGCGGCCCCTCACCAGGCTGAGGCCAGGCTCCCAGGAGCGACTAGGCCGCGTCCCCCCCTTTCCCTCCTCCCCGCGACAACCCCCCCTTTGTTCCCCCAGGGCATGCCCTGCCGGGGGGGGGGCGGTCCTCCCGCTGTGGGGTAGCCCGGCCCCCGCCCCTCAGCCTGGGGCCAAGCGCCCCAGAGAGACCCCCCCCCCCGTGGCGTGGGGCTGCGTTCCCTCCCCCACCTGGGAAAAGAGGCAGAGCTTGGGGGGGGCCGGGAGGCCTCCGTGGGGTGCCCCTAGGGAAAGCTGCGGAGGGAATTTCTCTCCCCGCCAGGCCCCCTGTGCCCGCCAGGGCTCTGTCCCTCCCCTCCCTTGGTTAGGCTTTGAGTGAAGAATATTTGTCCCCCCCCACCGCCCTCGTTTCCCACTGCTCCCTGTGGACTCGTGGGCAAGCAGCCTCTAGGTCAGCCCCAGATGTTAAGTGGAGCAAAGCGAAGATTCTGGTTGTAGGTGGCTCTTGTAGGATACCAAGGCCCGTCGAGTTAATGTGCTTCCCGTTTCTGGGGGTACATGAGAGGAACCTGCTGCTGTCAAACTAATCATCTTGCAGGCTGCACACAGCAGTGCCCCCAAAGGGATCGACGTCAGGATCTAGACTAACTCTGGATGCACCCAGTTTAGCTGACTTTAATTTTAATTTTGCATGTTTAAAAAAAACACACAAAATCAAATTTGTTGGTGACTGTGGTCTTGGCTGCCTAAGATCAACAAACAAAGCAACAAAATCCTTTCCATTGGGTTTTTAATGAAGAATGAGAATACGAAAATAGCTCTTTGTATCATACCTATCAGTATGTGGAGTCAGAAAATCATTCCCAAAACTGGTGCTTTGGGGAGCACGGGTGCACAGTGCACTTGGGGGTTGAGCTGTGCACCTTATTTTCAGAATAGAATGCTGTGTTATTTGATTATAAAAATGAAATATCCTGGGAATAGTTAATTTTGAAACAAGGAAACAAAACTACCACCATGTCGTGTGATTAAGGTGGATGTGTAGGCTTAATAGTGCGAAATTTAATTCTGGAGTCCTGAGGATTTCAGGAAAAAGTTGGTGTAGAGATACTTCCTTCTGTCTCTTTTCCTCTTAAAATAGTACCTATTCAAGACAGTGGTTCAAGAGGAAGTTGACTCCTACAGATACTCAAGAAAGACCAGTGGCGTGGGCAATATCGGTTGTCAGTAATCCCATAGTAAAATTACTTCAAGTTCTGGCATAAATTTTGAAAATAGAGAATGAGTGTATATTCTGTCAGTGTGCCAGTCTCCCCTCGTAGTAGATGCAGCCACTTTAATAGTGCCAGCAGTCTGGAATTTATTCCCAGTGCCCATTCTGACATTGATGATGATGATGATGATAAGATGGTGGAAAGGGTGGAGCAACGGCCCAAACATAAAGGAAAGAAGGGGTTGCGGACTAAGGGAAAGCCACACCATAAAAAACTGTTACTGTCTAAAAAATTTGTTAAAGATCTGGGTCCGGCAGGTGCTGTTGAAGCTGCTTGTGCTGCAGCTGCAGTAATCGTGCCTCCTGCTCCGGAGCAAGATGGAGAGAGCTTCTTTATCGAGAGCAATACAGTAAAACGAGTTCTGTTGCCTGGTACGAGAGCAAAGACTTCGATTGTGTGGAATTTTTTCCGCGTTGATCCCCAGTATACTTGTCGTGCTATCTGCAGCATATGTAAAAAAAGCGTCAGCCGTGGCAAGCCAGGCACCCACCTTGGCACATCAACACTTCAACGGCATCTCCAAGCAAAGCATTCTGTGTACTGGACCGTGGCTAATAAAATAAGTGCTGCTGGTGAAAACAGCATAGGGGAGGAAGAATATGCCTTTAATGTGCCTTTATCACCTGTCTCCCCAGATAGCAGATTTAGCAGTTTCAGCAGCAATGAGAATTTGGAATATATTCCTAATGTTCAGTGTGACAGTGACGGGGCCGAAGAGGCACTAGGCCAGTTTTCTACAAAAAAAAGAAGAAAGAAAGGGCTGCAGATTAATGAGTTACACCCAGGAAAACCAGAGCTTTCCAAAAAATTTGCCAAAGATGTGGGTCCCACAGGTGCAATGACTACAGCCAGTGCAGCCGCAGCAATAGAGAGAGAGAATTTTCTCATTGAAAGCAATATGGCCAAACGTGTCCTGATGCCAGGAACCAGGACCAAAACATCAGCGGTTTGGAACTTCTTCTACACTGATCCTCAGTATACCTGCAAGGCTGTTTGTAATGTCTGTAAAAAGAGTGTCAGTCGAGGCCGGCCAGGCACTCACTTAGGCACCTCCACGCTGCAAAGGCATCTGCAGGCCATGCATCCTCTACACTGGGCCATGGCCAACAAATCAAATGGCACTACTGGTACCGGTTTAGATGAAGAAAGAGTAGAGGATTTTTCTATTGGTCCTAGGGAGATGGACTTGTCACTTCTCTGTCCCAGAAGTTTTTCAAGTTATTTCTTGTCTCGGAGGGATAAACTTACAGCCAGTTACAGTTTAATACCTCAAGGCCTGGATATCCATGCTCCAAATTTATTTCCTAAGCCAATGCTTGGTAAAAAAAAGGCGGTAAGTCCCAACTTCAGGACTCCGCAAGACTCTCAAACATCCATTGCTGAGAAAAAAATTGAATACCATGAAATACCAGTTGCGCAACAGATAAACAGGGCTATTACAGAACTGATTATTGAGGATATGCAACCCTATTCATTTTTTTCTACCCTGGCTTTTCGGAGATTAATGCAGATAGTGGCACCAGGTTATCATCTGCCATCAAGAACTTACTTTTCCACAAAGGCTGTGCCCCGGTTATACAGTGTGGTGAGAGAAAAGGTTTTCATGGCTCTGAAGAAAGCTGAGTGCAAAAAAGTTCACTTAACCATTAACATGTGGACCCATGAACCAACCACAGACTATCTGGCAGTGATAGCCCATTGGGTGTCTTTTGAAATGCTGCTGTCTTCCTCTCGCAGTGCCAGCAGAACTCCCAGTTGCAGGAAGCAGGCAGCTCTTTGTGTAACTGGCTTTACTAAAGATTATGCAGCAGACAGTATTTTACAAGAACTAAATTACCAAATCGGTGTGTGGCTTTCCCCCAATTCCCTCACCCCTGGCTTCATAGTTTCTGATAACGCTGCCAGTGTTGTGCGTGCAGTGAGAGATGGAGACTTGACCCAAGTGCCATGCTTTATGTTTTGTTTAAGTTCAGTAATTCAGGACTTCCTCTGTGAGCACAAAAGCACGGGGAGCATGTTAGCAACTGCTCGAGAAATTTGCAATCATTTTAATCATTCTTTTAAGGCCCGTCAAATTTTGCAGGAGTTCCAGCATGCAAACCATCTTCCACAGCACAACTTGAAGAAGGAGGTAGCCACCCAGTGGACCTCCACCTTTTATATGCTGAAACGACTTTTAGAACAACAGAAAGCAGTGCATGACTATTGCATGCAACATCATGCGGGAAGGGTAGGTGGAGTCATCCTCACCTCATTTCAATGGTGTCTGATGGCTCACCTGTGTGACATCCTTGAGCCATTTGAAGAAGCCACTCAGGAAGTGAGCATGTGCACTGCAGGGCTTAGTCAGGTGCTGCCATTAGTTCGCCGCCTGCTCCTGACTCTGCAGAACATGCGAAAAGACTTTCAGATTAAAGGTGCCACTGTAGCTCTAGGGCTGGTGGATGACTTGTCTGTAAGGCTCGAAACTGACACCCAACTGAGTGCTGTGCTCAGATCTGAGCATTATATCTTGGCCACGTTATTAGATCCCTGCTTTAAAGACAACTTAGAAGAATACCTTCCTCAAGGTACTGACTTGATAAACTATAAGCAGATCCTTATTGAAACAGTATGTGAACATATGTGCAATTCAGTTGAGGGTTGTTCGTTGGAAGCTACAGAAATATCAGGCCATTCATCACTTGTAGAAACCGATCCTTTTGCTCTTTGCTTTAAGGAAAATTACTCTGGTTCAGGTCTCGTCAGTGGCTCCTCTTCGAGTGTTGCACCTTTAATTGGCAAGAAGAGGCTGTTGTGCCCCTCGGCAGCAGTGGTGGTAGAAGAGTACTTTCAAGACAAGTCTCCGGGGATAGCCATTAAAGATGACCCCTTGACTTATTGGCAGGGGAAACTGAGAAAGTGGCCTGCATTAACCAGAGTAGCTATTCAATATCTCAGCTGCCCACCCTGTAGTCTACATTCTGGATGTGTCTTCAGCACAGCCAGACACCTCATTTCTGAACACTGTGCTAGTCCAGGTTTTGACAACATTGAACAGTTAATGTTCCTTAAAATGAACTTAAAAAGTATTAATTATGACTATTCCACTCTGGCCTTGGGCTTTGATACAGAGGATGAGATCACTCAGAGTAGCGAAGATGAGATGTATTAGCCAGAGCTGATAGTTTCCGTTTGTTCTACGCTTTGGACCATTTGAAGTGCTGGGACTTGTGCTGCTATATACTGTTCTTGTACAGTTATTATCTAGCACTTGTGCTTTGCATCTTCAGAGCACTAGATCCTATATGATATCCTCCAAATGCCCCGGAGAGGTGGGTAAATAAGCATTATGTCCATTTTGCAGACCAGAAAACTGACTCCTGACTTAGTGAGAAAGGTAGGATGAAAATTGGGAGCTCCTGATTTTGTGTTCAAATTGTCCTAATAAACACTGCATAGGATTTGTATATAAACATTAATGAAAATAATTATTTAAACCCCCAAAACAGGTCAACAAAGAGAGGCAAATAGGATTCATGCTTTAAAGTCAAAGAGTACTAGGTAGGTGTCTGTAGTTGATAAGCATGGTGCTGGCAGTAGTAACTGGATAGTGTTCCCTTCTGACATTTATTGCAGTATAAAAATGTTCCCCCATAAACCCAGCCTATTATTGAAAGGTCTTAGACCAATACTGGCTGGCAAACTGAAAAGATGGATGAGTTAATAGCATAGTTTGTCAGTGTGAAGAAGGACAGGGCTCTAAATTGGATTGGGCAAATAGTCACAGTACTCTTGTCTTCCTTGAGTGAGGGTGAAGTTTATGATCCCAACTATATATTTCTTCTCTCTGATCTCTAATTATTGTTTTGCTATAACTAAGCTCTGTACAAAATGAAATGGCAATGTGAACTGCAGCTCAATCTCAACATGAACACTGGTGCAATTCTTGGGATTTGATTGACTTTGACGCTTTTAATTACTGATGCAAGCTTGCTGAGTGCACCAGAGTTACTCGTTTATTTTAAGCTTCAAGAATTTATCTCACTTGATTTTCTGTAGTTTTTTGTATTGCTGTTCTTAAAAAGTTGTTTCCATTTTTTAGAAAAAGTCTACATTTTGTTTTAATTTAATTTGTAGTGCTTAGAGAATACTGAGAGGCCTGAGTTTCTTGGGGTTTGTTTGTTTTTTAAATCTCTTTGGCAGTATAATTTCAGTGAGTAATTCAAACCTTGGACTGTGTGCAGAATACTTAGAAAAGAGATGCCTCTTTAGACCACCAGATCCTTCGTGCACCTCAGACTTTATCAAACAGACTGTGAGGCATTGTCCATTACTTGCCAAGAGATAAGTTTTGGTTTATGTGGAGGAATTTCACACTTTGAAATTTAATTGAATTCTGTAGGGTATTTGTGAAAGTGAATTTGGCAAAACTTCCCTATGTATGTTAACTGCCATTGAGGGAACAATAGTGTAGTTAGTTAGATACAGTAGAGAGAAGTTACCTGGGATACAAATTCCAGCTTTAAAGGTGACAAAATTCAAAAGTGAGTCATTATTTAGATACTAAGGGAAGGAGAGAGAATGATTCTTACCTTTTTGAAAATTTCCCCTTGTCAGGAGTTTAAAACTGGTAACTAATATAAGAACCAAATTTTTCCTCTTATTTCAGATTTAGGGAAACTCCCTCCTTCCCCCTCCCAAAAAAACCCGGAAAAATTCACTAGTGTGTGTGAGTAAAAGGTCCAATCTTTTTATTATTAATTTGTCTGGACTATGTCATTCAATTTCTTCTAAGGTAGAATTGGAAGAGAATTAGCTAGCACAGAAATGTGTCAGTACTCTTAATGTATGCAGTGTTGTTGAAATCGTGTCAATGTCATGATATTAGAAAGACAAAGTGGATGAGGTGATATCTTTTATTGGACCAAATTTTCTTGACAACAGAAAGAAGCTGGTCCAATATAAGACGTTACCTCACGCACCTTGTCTCTATCAGCACTTTAATGACATGAGAATTGGAATCTCTAAATTTAGATCGAATGGTCAGAAATGCAGGGTTTATGGCATTCAGTAAAAAGGAGCAAACTGAAAATCTCATTTCACAGTGAAATTAAACTATGTTAATTGGAATCACTTTCAGGTTGCTAATGGTGTCAAAGTCATTGGCTGCTAAGAATTGGACCCTCGGCATCCTTTCAGGCCTTTGCCATCTCACAGCAATGGATAACAGTGGATATACGTATCAGGGAACAGTATGTGATGACAAACCAGAAGTATTTGAAAACCTATAAAATAAATGAAAATTGGATTTAAAAAAAATCCAGATTCTGTCTCATGCAGCGTTGCCTCTTCAAAACTGAGCATTTCCCTGCTTCTTCCAGTTTTGCTGTAGTCTAGAACTGCTAATTTTTTGTACTTGATCACAGCTTTAAATATCAAGTCTAAGCAATAAGTTGTCAGACTATGCATACTGTGCATGCTTTTGTGTATAAATATGGCTATACTGTATGCATGTACGTACATGCATACATTTATGTGCCAGATCCAAACTTATCCATGCTATAAAGCATTGGCCTGAAAGTGTATTTGTGTGACACTTTTATAACACCTTAGTTTTTGCCATTACCCCATTTTAACACAATTTGTGGTGCATTTTAAAGTGACAGCCCAAATATATCATTTTTATTACCACATTTGCATATATTGGGGGGGGGTGTGTATAAACACACATTTGTGTATAAATACATGTGTATGTTTATACATACAAGTATGTTTTTGCTATACAGGTAATAAAGATGGGGGAAGGTTTTTGTGTTTTCTTAATAGGTGAAGAATTCTTGAAGACCAGAAATTGGAACTTATTGAGTTTTAAATAAAAAAAAATTTTTTTTAAATTGTCCGGCTGTGGAAGATGGATCTTCATTTTTGCAGCCGCTTTGACTTACAAGTTCATCTTTAAATGAACTGTTTTTTGAAGAGCTAACTAACCCTGGCTGTCTCCAGTCTGACAGAGAGTACTCGAATGGACTTGCTTCCTGCAGTAGTTGTAAGATGTTAAAAGCACAGCCTGTGTCTGAATTGTGGATGAGAGATTTCCTTGGCAATGTGAGGAGAAAATTCTTTCTCTCCCTGTATTATTAATTCACGGATTAAGTGTTGGTTCGGCCTACAGGAGAAATTAATTGGAAGTCTTTGAAGACCATCGCTCTTGCCGAGGCTATCCAGGTATGTTAATTTGTAGATATCTAAATTCCCCCTGGTAAAGAATAGGGATGAGAAAGGAGAGCTCATAACTAAAGCTGTACTTTTTAAAGACTGTGATAACAATAGTTAATCATCCATGGGTATTTCCTAGGTATAATTCATTCCTTCAGAGGTAGGCCCCCAATCCTGCACTTAACTCTGTTTGGAGCACAATTTATTCTGTGCTAATAAAACTCTTTAATGTCATAGAACACTAGAACTGGAAGGGACCTTGAGAGGTCATTGAATCCAGTCATCTACCCTCACGGCAGGACCCAGTACTATCTAGACCAGTGGTTCCCAAACTTTTTGGCATCACACACCCTTTTTGATTTTTGAGAAACCCTCACACACCCCCAGCTCCCCCCCCAAAAATAGAGGCAAAACTTGTTTTGGGAATGACCAGGGGCCGAAAAACAGTTGCAGCCCCTTTAATTCCTGGGATCGGTGTAAAAAAAGGTGCCAGTACTCCAGAGGAAAAGTTGTTGACCCCCAAAAAAAAAAAAGTTGCCCTTTTAAAAAGGCCATTTTGAAGTCTGCCCAAGTTGCTCCATCTCCAGCCAGCCCAAGCTGCGTGTGTTCTGATGGACAGAAAGTACCACACATTTCACATGGTATTTTCTGAATTTTTTTACCGGATGGACTGGGCTCTTTCTTGGGGGCTGATTGATGGGGGGGTGAGGGGGGCGGGCTGGGTCACCTCGCACCCCCCCTGGAATTTATTCATGCCCCCCAGTTTGGGAACCTATGGTCTAGGCCACCCCGATAGATGTCAATTGGGATACAGGAATTTGTTTAAATCATAAACAATACTCATTATCATTTGAAGGTATCTCAGAAGTGGTAAACTGGTCAGTTTCAAGGCACTCAAGTTAACACTGTCCCTTCAAACATATTAAATGGCTTTGGTAAAAGAAAGAAGGAAAGTTAATTGTCATTTGATTATCTGATTTATTTTTTTATTCTCCTAAACCCACCTTTTCCAAGGTTACTTTTTAAAGAAGATTTCACTGGTCAAGTCTGAAGAAGAAGGAGTGAAGCCCATTTTCACCAGAGAGGAAGACATCTATATGAGCAATATCCCTGATAACTTGAGCTTGTTCTAACAATCTGTCCAGCATGTCTAAACAAGGAGATGATTGCTACTTCTATTTCTATTCCACGTGTACCAAGGTGTGTTTAAAAAGAGAAACAGATTAATACAATTACTCGAATAATATACTGCATATATTATAGATTTGAAAGTAGAATCTATCCTGAAGTGTTGTAGCTGGTGTCATATCCCATTTACCTGGTTTGTTTTGTTACATCTAGCCATCTCTTATGGTAAGGAATAAATTTCAAGGTAGACTATTTATGCTCAATTATCTGTGTGGAGAGAGAAATAACTTTTATCCCTACTCCTGTTTTTATCAGGCAGTAATACTGATTAAAACTTTTCAAATCTCTGGTTGCTAAGCTGTACAAATAACTTGTGATGTCTGTATTAACTCCTTCCAAAGATAGGTAAATCAAGACACAGAATTGAAGCAACTTGCCCAGTCTATAAAGGGACTCAGTGCCAGTGATAGATTAGAACTCAAGAGCACCTGACTCCTGAAGTCAACTAAATCATTCTAGCGACGTTAAATCTCAGATAATCAGATAATCAAGTAGTCGATGGAATTTCCATCGACTATTCAATTAGTTGATAAGGAGGGGCTTGCTATCCCGCTGCACCTCTGCCTATGAAATGTACAAGGGCTTCAGCGGGTGGAAGCAATCCCTGCTGGCATGGGGTCCTGACTGCTGTGCTTCTCCCTCTGAAATGTATAAGACTTGCCTGCGGCTCTTGTACATTTCAAAGAAAGAGGCCCAGGGAACCAGCACCTCTCCCTTTGAAACCAGCCTCTCCCAAGGCTCTTGTACATTTCAAAGGGAGAGGCGCTGCAGCCTGGACCCCACACAAGTGGGGACTGCTTTGGTCGCCGCTCGCGCTGTTTCCCTTGCTGCGCATCTGCCTCCCCTCCCCCTCGCCTAGGCTTATCAGGTAGTCAACTAGTCACTTACCTCCCTAAATCGTTCTGCTTCTCTCTAGAGCTAATTATTGCTCATTGTGGCCCAATAAACCAGCTATGGAAAAATCCATATCATATTGTGTCTACTGTGTATGCTATTTCATTGTTGGATAAATAAGATCCAGAAGTTACAGATATAACTAAGGCCAATGAACAGATGCAGAAACATTTGTGCCCCGTTTATGTGACAGCAGGAAAATGTCAGTTTTTGCAGTGGCATACAATTTTTCAGGAGCTACAGCCATCATGCTTTACCCCCACAGGTTGATTGGTCTTTGCATTTCTTAATGTGACAAATGTTTCTCAATTGAAAATTAGAGCTAATATAGCTCTTAAGGATGATACAGTAGACAGAATTCTATCAAGAGTAAATGCAACAGTAAGATGGTTGAGATTGGCTGTAAGGCAATAGGATAAAAATGTTGATCTTTTCTTAGGTGTTTTTTTATATCCCATCCACAGAGTGTCTTGACTTTTTTCATCATGCCCACCTCTAAATTGTTTGTCTGATACTAAGATAGTGGTTTGAAATAATGTCAGGAAGGTCCTTCAAATATTTTTCCATAGAATTGTTTTTGCCTTCTCCCTGAGAATGCACTTCTCATCCTTTGCTCCAATTTCTTCTTCTTGAATCACCTGCTTTCCATTCCCCCTACACTAGGATCAGTTCGGTCACTGAGCTTCTTCCCTTCAATTCAGAAAGTTCCACTTTTATAGCTGTCCTTTGTACCAGGCCTTTTCAGGTTGCAGCATTTTTATTTTATTTTTTTTGTCCCATTGGTCTAGGGGGACGCTTGTCCCTTCCGTCACTGTGAAGCTGCGCTGGGAAACGAGACTGTCTGCACACTGTGGCAGGAAGGGCGCTGTTTCAGGAGTATCTGCAGGTTTAGGCACATGGAGATTGATGTAAGTGTTCATTTTGCAAGTACGTGTTCGGATAGTGCTTTTATCTGATGCTCAGTGAACTGGTTACAATCAAGCTTGTACTACTGAGGTTCACTGTTTTGGAGTCTTGTCACAGATGCTTGTGCTGAACATGTAAACACCAACAAAAGGAAAAATGATTTTAGAATCATACAAGTGGATCTGATTGGAGGCTGTTAAGTGTAAGCAGGTTACTTTGGCACTGCCTAATTCATTTTGAATTGGAACAGTAATATGCAGTTGCAGGCAAAGATCGTAATGGGTTCACTTTTATATGTCCATTTCACCTGCTCTAAGCAACACTGGCTTCCACTGCTCAGAGTAAAGGGATGAATTTAAGAAAATTAAAGATTGTTAGAAAAACAGCTCCTTTCTGTGATATCTACACCAGGGATGTAAAAAGTTAACTGGTAAGCATTACCGTTAATGGGTGATGCTTTACCGGTTCCGGTTCACTGGTGGGGGCTGGAGCAGCTCCCCGCCTGCTGTGGACAGGAGCTGTTCTAGGCTGGAGAAGCCCCTGTCCATGGCAGGCCCGAGTGCCCCACAGGCAGGGACTGCAACAGCCCCTGTCGGCAGTGGCAGGCCAGGGAAGGGAGGGCAGTGCTTCTGCCCAGCTGGACTGGAGTGCCCCCCCCCCAATCTTTCCCCACCCTTTAATTGGTTAACTGGTTAAACCATACATTTAACTGGTTAACCAATTAAATAGGATTTTACACTGGAAGGGTCTCTTCAGTGGAAGTGACAGTTGTCACATTGGTTGCATTACTTAATTGTGGGGACCCTAGCACTGGGGAATAATTCTGCACTGGCCTTAGGGAGATGAACTAGATGTGACTGAGTCTTTTCCATCTCTGACTTCCCCGGTTTTCTACATGGTTTTGTTGGGTGCTCTAATAGACTAGAAGGTGGAGAAAGGAAAGAGGAACGTAGTGACTGACAGATGCATAATGGTCATTGACATAGTTTTTGTAAAGATTGTCTATATGCCCAGAGCACTAGATTGGATTTTTATTTCCATGTATCAGTCATGGGTGATGTCTTGATAGTGTATTGAAATATTATTGTGACACGTTTGATCTGTGAAACCAAGTCACAATGTTGCATTGCCATTGTTCTATGAGAGTTCTATGAGAGTTCTATGCCACTTGGAGGCCGTCTGATAACTGTAGCTTTATAGCTTTTCCAAGGTGACTTTAATGTGGGTCTCTGTTTTGTGTCTCTGAAGAAAAAACACGCAGCGAGATCCCTTGCTACTGGGAGAACCAGCCAGTGGGCTGTCAGAAATTAAATTGCGCTTTCCATCACAACAAGGGACGCTACGTTGAGGGACTCTTCCTACCTCCAAGCAAAAGTGAGTTGTTTCATTTTTTTCTCCTTTGGCAATTCTTCCCAGATCCCTGCAGCCCTGAAGCCTTGTAGAGCCCATCTCTGGACTTGTACTTGTAAAAATATTTCCGATACTCCTGTTACTGGTAGCTGAAAAACAAAAGCCACTATCAGTTGTTCGTTATAGGAATCAAAATCAGTGGTGATTTCAAATGAAACACCAGTGTAATCCGAAATGCCAAAAATATGTATTTAAAAATCATTTCTGAAACTGCTACATCACATATTACATTATTTGCTTCATTAACAAGAAAATACTGGCTCTTGAGGTTGATATTAAAACTTCTTGGCCTAAGAGACGAAATATGCTTCACCTTGGTCAGTTTTTCTTTGAGAGACAAGAAGTCTTGACATTATCAAAACATGAGTAAATTTGTACCGCACCGATGCTGCTATTCAAGTAACAGGTGACTTGTACCAGCCATCTGCTGATCCAGAACACAAGAAACAAGCCTCCAGATGTAGTCAAGACTGAAATGAATAGCTGGGGGGATTTCACCCAATATTTTTTATGCTCAGCTGCTTCTCTTTCTTTTATTGACCTTTTTCTTCTGTGATAGACTATCCTCATCTCACTGAACCTTTCACTAGGTGCTATGAGGCATAGCTTTGTGGGGCTATAAAAATAATAGCCAGACACTCATGCTTTCTCACCTAGTGTATCCATATTGAGCGGAGTCTCTTCTCTCATACTGAAGGAGGGTTTAGCATGTCTGGAAGTTTATTGGATTGTGGTTTGGAAATGAGTGAAGCCCTGAATTCAAGGTTTTAAACAGACAAATTACATGTCTATTTAAACTACTTCTACTACTGTTCTAGCTGTGCTGCCAAATATGACTGAGTCTGTAGAAGAGGAGGCAAAGGTGACCCAGATCTCGCTGCAGCAGAATAAACTGTCTGTCCAGTCCAATCCTTCCCCTCAGCTGCGGGGGGTGATGAAGGTGGAAAACTCTGAAAATGTTCCCAGCCCCACTCATCCTCCAGTCGTAATCAATGCTGCAGATGATGATGAAGATGATGATGGTGAGCAAATTTAATCTCTAAAGTATATGGTATCTCCTGAATTTAAGTCAATACATGCACAGCACTGATGCATTTGCCGTGTGCCTAATAGTCAACCTTCTGTTTACCTAGTAACTCCTGTGGTCGTGCTAGTCTATCGTTCTGCACTGGGCTATGGCCAGTACCTAGAATATTGGAGGAAAACTTTTCTAACCTCTTGTACAAGGAAATAGGAAGGCAATTACTTCCTTAAACACCATCCCTGTATGGGCAATCCAGGATGTAGCCTTGTCTAGAGATTGAGTTAGGAACTGTCAGGAGACCTAGATCTTACTTCTGGCATGGCCATACTTGGGCAAGTCACTTAGAACAACTTTTTTTAAGTTTGAAGTCAGAGGTTAAAACCTTTGTCCATTTTGGCCTTAACCTCTCAATGCTTGCACTTTCTCAGAATTAAGAGAATACTCATCCTTTAATGAAAGGTGCTGTGTAAGTTAGGGATGTTAAATATCGGTTAATTGAACAGTCGATTAACCTCATGAATTCTTATCGATTAGTCGACAATTCTATAGTCCCAAGGGGTGGGGCCAGCAGCCAGTGTGCTTCAGCCCCACTCCTGAGGAGCCCCCTTCCACTCCGCACTGCTGCCTCTGTATCAGAGGCAGCAGCGTGGGGTGCCAGATGGGAGCTGGTCTGCAAGTGGAGCCAGTTTACAAACCAGCTCTCCTCACGGACTGGCTGCCTGTCACCCTGCACTGCTGCCTCTGCTACAGAGGCAGCAGCAGAGGGTGGCAGCATCCCCTGTTGGGGTGGAGAGGAGGAGCTGAGCTCCTGGATCCCACATGAGCCGGAACTGAGTTGGGCTGCCTGCCTGGCTCCTAATACACTTCAAATGCAGAGCTGCAGCAGGGGTAGGTCCCGGACCCAGCGTGAGCCAGGCTGCTGGCCAGCCTGCTAAAAAATGTACTGTCGGATGTGGAGGGGAATGCGTGTAGTCTAGCATTAACGTATAAGCTTTTGCTTATCAGTTAATTGACTACACAATTACATCCCTAGTGTAAGTGCATGAGCTGATGTGTGAAAGCACAAGATTTGCTCATTAGTTATTTGTTGCATCTGAGTGCTTCAGTCATGAACTGTGACTCCATTATGCCTGCTGCTGTACGTAACTGGAACAAAAAGGTTCCTGGTTTCCCTGCCCCAAGGAACATACAGTCTTGTCCAGTTCCTCGTGCTAACTGTGCGTGAACTGTCATATTATCCCTTTCAGATCAGCTTTCTGAAGAAGGAGATGAAGCTAAAACACCTGTTCAGCAGCCAGCTACAGAAACTCATAACGGACTGCGGATCATTTCTACTCGGAAATCCAATGCTATTTCAAAACAAGGTATTTTAATGTTTATATTGCAGGAGCTCCTTAAGGTCACAGCAGGTTGGCTCAGGGACCCCATTGTGTTAGGTGTTGGTAAAATGTAACTACCCCTGTGGTCTGCCTGGCAAAAACCTTAATTCTAGCTATTGGCTGAGCTCTTTAGTAAGGTGATACTTGGGTGTCAGCCACTTTTTTATAGTCACAAACAGAATAACCCAGTCAATGCTTAGCTCATTCTCTTTTCAAACGCTTTTGGTTTCTGTTGAGCAATTCCAGAAGGCATTTAAAAAGGAAATGATAGTGTGACTTTTAAGGTTACCTTTTTTTAAAATTCATCTTGGTGATCAATGCTTAAACCTTATTAGCTTTAGGAGCATATGGAGTGGTCCATGAGTTAACATTGTAGGTCATCAGTCCACATCATCTTATGTATATTAGGTGAGGCCACTGATTTTTTTCAGTGGAGTTACTCCTGGTTTACACCAGTGTAAGTCGGTGGAAAATCACTTTGTAAGTTTTTTAATTACCATGCGGGGTAGCTTTTAGGTTCTTACTCCTTAAACAGACATCACCAAGGATACTCTTTAGGGAAAAGAAGTATTTTATGGTCATGCAGTAGCAGCTTTTGGCAACTGAATAAGTATACCACCGCTATCTCAGAAAGCTGCACATGGTGAGGTAAAGGGTGGAAACGGAACACAGAATAGCTCTGGAAGGTGAGTAACTCTGTGACTTAGCTATGTAGATCAGAACAGGAAACCAAAGGGGAGTTCAGTGCCTGGATGTCCCTACACTGTTAAAAAAAATACCAAAAAACTTAAAAGAAAGCCAAGTGACTTATAGAGCAGATTTCAATAATTCTTAAAAAGGCAACTTCTGCTGTCTTGTGAGTCAGCACAGCCTCTAAACTATCCCGTGTTCTGGGGCCATGAACTTAAGTGTTATTTTCCTTCCTCGTCAGTTAATACTGACTTATTTCATTTATTTTATTTTATTTTTAATTTGTTTGTTTACTGCTTTTTCTAAATAAACAAATGTTGAGAAATTTGGTTAGGATTCATAGACATGCACCATTTCTTTTAAGGTTTGAGTTCACAATTCTGCATTTTCAGATAACAATTTGAATTTTGGAATAAAAACCCTTGAAGAAATCAAGTCCAAAAAAATGAAGGAAAAATCACAAAAACAAGGTGGTGAGTTCTCTCCTTCCCCTCAAATTCATAGCGCTTCTGTCTCAAGAGAGACAACAGCTTTTCATACATGGGAAATGCATAGGAAGATTTGCAGGGGGGTTTTTGATTGGGATAATCTATATTTGCTTTCAGAGAAGGATTATTGTTTGAAAATGTCTTAAAACAGTTCAAATGTTAAAAGCAGAGTCAAGATGGCACAAGCTCTCTTGTATTAGTCATGCCCTCTAAAGCAGGGAGTAAGGTCAAAATGAGAAGTGTGCAAGAATATACTCTCATGATGTTATGCATTATGCATCTTTTTCCCCTGTAGCATCTGGATAGCTGGCCAACCACTGGAGAAGACTATTTTGTGCAGTCCTTTATATTTATTCTTCTCTTGGCCCATATGTGCAATTGACTGAGTGTGAAGTCTGTATATAAAGCTGTTACACACCCTCAATTGCCTGTTCTGAGCCTTGATTTCAATTTGCATATAAATGTTGACGTGATTTTAAAATTAGTTTGCTAGGAATAAAGTAGCTTTTGTCTATTTTTCCTTGTGTGTTAAGAGAGTGGCTTTTTATAAACGTTATCCCCACTAACTTAACGTATTTTTACTTGTGATCAGAAGGCCCCTCTGGAGTGTCCATTCATCCACTCCAACCCCAGACTATTCCTGGCCCAGAAAAGGAAAACTTACGGACGGTGATCAGGACTGTAATGTTGTCTGCAAAACAAGGTAATAACTGCTACCTGGTTCTCTGGTTCCATTTTGGTGGCTCTCTGTCTGGCTAACATGGGGTTCCTCTGCTACTGATGATGCTGAAAATATTTTGAGGACTTTATTTAAAGCTTCAAAACTCATGGTTTTCTACTGATACATCAGAACCCTCTGACAGAGCTGATATTCAATGAAGCATGTAGATTTTTGACTTCTGTGTCAGGACTATCAGCTTCTGGACATCACCTTTAAAGGGTTACAGAGAAGTGCTCAAGCTAACCATAATAAGCCAGTGTTACAAAATGTGATCATGATGCTGCGTGCTTGACTTTACTCACAACCAGGCCTGCTGATGTGAGTAGAGCTACATATGTGCTTAAGAGTTTGAAGGAATAGGACAAGTGTTTGCACAAGTATACAGCTGCAGAACCGAATGGTAAAAGGAGAGAGAAATGAATGAGCACAAACAAGAGAGAACTGGAGAACTAACGAGAGGAAGCAGCTACAAAGAAGCTATGTGGCATTGGAGCGGGGAACCAGCACAAAATAAGCAGAGAGGGACATGGGGTAGGAGGAGAGTGTGTTCATGAGGTAGTATGCAAAGGTTCCATTTATTTTGGGAGAGAGACAGAGCCAGACCCACTGCTATTAGATAGTTGTTTGCGCTAGTAAGGAATAAAACCTCAAGTGTTTAGAAGACTTAGAGCCTGGATATGGAAGATGTGGTCTCAAGGTGCATTTTGCTTGCTTGGAAGAGTAAACTTAACTTTGTGAATACTTCTACTGTACGAGAACCTCCCGCATCAGCCCAGTATATAACTATTAAACAAACTTGCACATTTGTCATCAGAGCCTTAATTACAGAAGCAAGATCTCAAACTACAATTTTTGCTAATTATACTATAGTACACTTACTAATAAGCTGCCTAATTGTACACATGTTTTATGATTCAATATTCTTACATTTTTGTTTGCTCACTAATGAGCAAAGCCTCACGATTTATGATGTGAGTCTCTTCACTTGTGAAAACTGGCAAGTTTGTCTTGTATCTACATACGGCTAGTGATTTTTTTTCCAACTTAAAGATTCTTATGTTTCACTGTTCCAGGTGAGGAGCCTCTGATTCGATTGAGTCTCTCAGAGACTGGGAAAACGGAAACCCGCCATAGGTAAGAAATCATAGGCTAGGGAAGTAATGCTGGCTAGAGTCAGCTTTCTCTGCACAGCTCTGGTAATACATCTAAGTTCTAATCTGCAACACCTGTCTGCCATACAGCTGTAAGGCTCCATGCTGCTCTTCTAATGTTGTTCGATTCCATGTGTTTCTGGGTACATTGAGTATGGAGCATGTGCTGTAGTACCAAATACATTCTATGGATCAAAATAAAGCTACAGGAATTTAGTTTAAGGAAAAAATGGACATGTATGAGACTCTCCCCTTACCTGAATGCTAGTTGTAACAAGGTGGCAGTTTTTACTGCCCTGCATAAGGTTGGAGAGTAATTGCTGCTGACTGATGCTCATAGGTGGTTCTTTAACTCTAACCAGGGTGGAAAGGGAATGGAGTATCTTTTTGGAAGATAGGGAACAAGGGACTGTGAGAGGTGAGGAATTGCAGGGAAATCCTAGGAACAGCCAAACTTGAGGAGAAATCTTTTAGGGTAAGGTTTATAGTTAGATAGCTATCTGAGCAACCCTCAAGAAAGGGATAACTTTTTGACTTTGTGCAGTGGTATATATGTGAATTAGGGATGTAATAGAATAACCGCTTACACAGTTACTCGCAGACCCCCGCCCCACTCTCAGGGAGCCTCTCTGATTGAGAGCCCGCAGCATGGGGTGGCAGCCGGCTCCCTGGGAGTGAGGTGGGAGCTGGAATGTGCCATGAGCCGGCTTAAAAGCCTCTGTGTCAGAGGAAGCAGCATGGGGGGGCAGCCAGCTCCTGGGAGCGGGGTGGCAGGTAGGAGCTGGCTTAAAATTTCCAGGGAATCGGCTGTGGTGCATGTAACTGTGTAACCGCTGAAATTTTCAGAGGTTACACAGTTACCCGACTACCCGCTTTTTCACATCCACATTGCTTCACAGTAGGATTCCAGCTGCTTACATACTCTGCTTATTTAACTTAAGCCATTAAGTCATCTATGCGGTAATTCCTGCACTAGTGGCTTTTTATGCTTTCCAAGAGAAATTTGGTGCTCCCAAACACCAAAGCAGATACATCACATTTGCTGCCATACTTGTGCAGATGTATTGTTCTGGTGCCCTTCTCCTTAAAGACGTCTGCATTTCAAGTACTCTAGAAATGTAAGTCTCAGAGGAGTAACTGTGATAGTTTAACTTTAAAAATAATGAGCAGTCCTGTGACACCTTAGAGACTAACAAATATATAATACTATGAACTTTCAGTTTTTACCCACAAAAGCTCATGATACAGTATATTTTTTTAGTCTCTAAGGTGCCATCGGTCTGCTTGTTGTTTCTAGAAGTATAGTTTGTGAAGTGCTTTGGGGTCTTTCAGGTTGTAAAATTCTGTGTTGATTTGACAACTGCTTTATAAAGGGAGTTTCTCAGAGAGCCTGTTACTCTCCTGACATCCTTATCTCCTGCTACATGGGTTTCAAAATGCTTCTTCTACTCTGAAAACTCTTGTGCTATATGGGAGCTACAACTTAGAAGTAGAAATAGCAGATGTTAGCAGCTGGAAGATGAACACAGAAAAAAAAAACTCTGCAAGGTGAAGAGAGCAGAGCTTCTAGGTGACTCCCCTCTCTTCAAATCCTCCCATGTACAAGCTATTGTGAAGGAATTCAGATACTAGATTTTGACTTACCACTCTGTTTGGTCTTACAGATGAAAGTGGCCCTCTGTTGAAAGCGTAGTCTTGCTGAAAGGCTGGGAAAGAAGCTTGAATCGCTAGAGAAGGCTGACAAAGCACCAAAGAGAGGTACCGCGGCTTAAAAAAATCTTTGGATTTGTTACATACAGGCTTCAGTTTGTGGTTCCCTTTTGGTTCTTTGTTAGATGAAGCCTCTCAAGATCACTCTTGAGTTTCACTGATGTGGTCTCCCCTTGGAGCCATGTGAGATGCAAAGGAGACTTAAATGCAGCCCACCTAACTGCTTTGTATTTGATCTTGCAGTTCAGGTCCCCAAGTCTCTTAAGGAGAGGCTAGGATTGCCAGCTGAGCAGGCTAGCACCAAGACAGGTAACAGCTGTGTGTTAAAACTGATGCTCACCTTTTTCTTGGATCTGCCATTTGTCAGCAATCCACATTACCCTGCTCTTAGCCATTAGAACTCCAGTATCTGCCATAATGAGAGTTCTGGCTTTTGACAGCCAATTTGGTTCCACTTGCGCTTCAGCAAGCTTCAATCACCAGTTTACAACCACAAGAGTTTGAAACCTGCTTGGAGACAAGTGAAACAGAAATTGGAAACCAAGATATGGGATTGGAAATGCCAGTTGAGGCTAGGGACGTAATAGTGTAGTCGATTAACCGATAAGCAAAACTTATAGGTTAATGCTATAGACTAAATGCATTCCTTCCTTCCCCTTGCTAGTAAATTTTTTTAGCAAGCTGGCCAGCAGCCTGGCTCAGTCCTAGCTCATGCTATATTCAGGACCTACCCCTGCTGTGACTCTGCATTTAAAGTGCATTAGGAGCTGAGCGGGCAGGCAGCCCAGCTCTGTCCCGGCTTGCGCCAGATCCGGGAGCTCAGACCCCCTCGTAGACGAGAGCTGCTGCCACTCCGCAATGCTGCCTCTGTATCAGAGGCAGCACCACAGGGAGACAGGCAGCCGGTCCGTGAGGGGAGCTGGTTTTTAAACTTGCTCCCCTTGCGGACCAGCTCCTGCCTGGCACCCCATGCTGCTGCTGCCTCTGATACAGAGGCATCATTGCGGAGTGGCAAGGGGCTCCTCAGGAGTGAGGCTGGAACGCACTGGCTGCCAACCCCATTCCCTGGCACTATAGAATAGTCGACTAACCGATAAGAATTCATGAGGTTACTCGACTATTCAATTAACTGATATTTAGCATCCCTAGTCGAGGCTACAGAAGGTAGCATGTACCCGTTTACATGATTAACCAGTAACCCTGGGCTCATTAGTTAATCCTAACAGTTACACGCACATACACCCCCTTGCTGCCTCTGAATCAGAGGCATCAAGTGAGGGGGAGACAGGAGACGGTGCCCGTGGGGCGCCAGCTTAAGTCGCGGAGCTGTCTCCCCCCTCTATGTCTGACACCACCCCCCCCTCCCCCGCTGCCTCTGTATCATGTACATGTATCAGAGGCAGCAGGGGGGGAGGCAAGTGGGAGCGGGGAGCCAGCTTAAAAGCCAGCTCCCCATAAGCACTGGCTTCTGCAGAGCCACCTGTCTCCCCCCACGATGCTGCCGGCTTTCAAGCCGGCTCCCTGTGTACACCGCTTCCCACAGAGCCGCCTGCTTCCCATGCTGCTGCCTCTGTATCAGAGGGAGCAGCAGGGGATGGTGAACAGCAGGGTTCCCTCTAACATTTTCCATCCTTGGGTGGATTGAATTTTTTTGGGTAGGTTGAAATTTCTTATGTGCATGATCAATATTGAGGTTGTGTGGGGATGTGCAGTGTGTCCCAGTACAAATAAAAAACCTTGGAATAAATATATATTTTAAACAGTCCATAGGTATGGAAGAGAATATATTAAAACAAGGGATAATTAACAAGGAGTAATGCTTAAGATGTTTATTTAATATGAAATTAAATAAAGAAAACTAACACTACCCTTGGAGTACATGTATCCTCGTCCTTTCTAACAACTCAATCTAGTAAACACACCAAAATGGGGCATACTGCAAATAACTATAAATAAATCAAATACATGGCCATTAAGTAAAAGCCTAAAAAATATGCACAGCTTTTAAGATGCTAAATAAATCTATGAGTCAACTAGAAATAGTCATGCTGTCTTTGAAAATATGACTACAATATTTACTGACACTGGAAAGAAGAACAAAAGGCATTCATTCAGGCTTATACACTTTCTCTGGGAATGTTTAGGATCCACGCTATGCAAATGAAACGGAGATCTGTAAAACAGATAAAAGTTCTGGTTTGAAATTTTCACCTTGTGTGTGTCACTAGCTTAAAGAGTAGAAGCCCGCAAAGCACTTGTCCAGAATCCAACTCCAATTGAAAGGCCAAAGAAATTAAACAGGATCCATTGTAAAGTTCTTCCAGTTTTAACAATTTACCAAGTATTAACTAGTGATGCAGGATTTTAAAAAGATTAAGATCAGAGTTTGCAGATATCTGCAACGCTAACAAAAATTCTGTTAAGAATCCTTTCCTTTCTTACCTTAAGCCATTAACACCTATGTAAACTTGGTTTGAAATGTAATCATGCAAATGTCATGAGCTAGGCCTTTTGTTGTAGTATTCAAAAGCAGCCTAAAAGCTTTTAACCCACCTGAAATGTTGGCACCACCCCATCTAGCCTGCCCCAGCCCAGGAGAGAGTCCTACATCTGCAGCCCAGCTAGAGCTGCTGTGCTGAGACAGACAGCCTGGCTCTTGCTGCCTGCACTCTAGATGGGGGCAAGTTAAGACACCCCAAACAAACTCCTCTCTGTCCCCTCCTCCCTGCACAGATGCCAGCACCACCCTCCATTTCCTTCACCTACCCCATGCAGTTTTGTTCCCTCTCTCCCAGACCAGGACGCTAGAGGAGCATGCTGGGTTTCCTCACAGGAAGCTGCAGGCAAACCCAGCTGCTGTAATCAGAGCTCTAATCAAACCTCTCCTCTCCCAGACAGGTACTTACGGCATGCTCAAAACTTCCCTCCCCTCTGGCCCCTTCCCATCCCAGCCACATCCTTACTCACTCCTTCTCCTCTTCCCTCCTCCTTACATCCCCTTCCCTACCAGCACGCTTCTTGTCTGGAGCAGGGAGCTTCTGCTGCTGAGGGAGTGCCCCTCCACAGTCAGGAAGCTTTCTATGTGGCAGCCCTAAACCTCTGGGCACGGCTGCTCTGCCACGCAGCTTACAGGGAACTTAGGTGGGCTGGGGGAGCCAGTGCTCGCGGGGAGCCGGCTTAAAAGCTGGCTCCTTGCGAGCACCAACTCCCATCTGTCCCCTGTGCAGAAACGTGAAACCGCTAAAAAATTCTGTGGTTACGTGTTTACAAAAATAAATGTTTAAGAACCCTAGTTGAAGCACAAGGTAGTGGTAGAATGGGGCAAATGTAAGTGTGTGTGAGATGTCTGTCTCTGTGCTGCAGTCATCACAACAGTAACAGGCTGTTTACAGAAAAGAGATTGAGTGTGCCCTACCGTTTGCTGTACGAGCTACTCTGAATGACATTCACAAGATTAGGTTATGACTTGGTTTCGTTTAACGCGCTGATATTCATAGGCGTTTTTGGGGCCCCAAACAGCTACTTAATTTTTTTTTCAGTGTGCCAGGTCACAGTCTTCTCTTTAAATGTTTTGGGTTTTTCCTCTTTTGGTGACAACAGAGAGAGCTGCAAAACCAGCAGGCGAGATCCGTGTGAAAACACTAGAGGAAATCCGTCTTGAGAAAGCTAGCCAGAGACGGGCAGAACCTCAAACCAAACCCAAGACTGAAGAGTCTTGTAAAACAGAAGATCCTAATCCAGGGGTGAGGCCCTGTGCAACAGTTCGAATCAAAACCTTTTCTGAGGTCCTGGCTGAGAAGAAACACAAGCAGTTGGAGGAGGAGAAGCTAAAAGCAGAAGAGAGCCCTACCAAGCCGAAGACTGAGAGTGAGCCCAAGAAGCAGGCTTCTGCAACTCCACCTGTAGCCAGCAAAGGGCAGCTGGAGGAGTCAACAGGCAAAGCCAAGTCAATAGGGGAGGTGCGCATTAAAACACTGGAGGAGATCAAGCAGGAGAAAGCCCTGAGGATGCAGCAGGGTGGAGAGAACACGCCAAACACACCAGCACCACCTGAGCTTACTCCCACAGGGAGGAGATTACTGCGTATTACAAAGCTGACAGGTAACACGTGCTTTGGCCATCGTTGGGGTACATCAGGCTTCCCGTTCCTTGCTAGTATTTTCAGTTGACGCCGAATTCTCTCACTTCACTATATATTACAGTTAGAAGACTGTTAACTTTTGACTTTGCAACTTCAGTAATCTTTTAAGAGTGCCACAATTAAGGTTGTTCATTCAACTTTACTGTCTGCTTTATACTAGGGATGTTAAAGACTACTAGACTATCCAATAAGCATTTGCTTATCTGATAGTCTGTCGACTAGTCAATTTCCCTGCCCCCCCCCCCTTGCTGCCTCTATGAGAGAGAGGCAGCAAAGGGAGGGGGGGAAGGGAAGTACTTCAAAGTGGCAGTGCTGCACAGCTGTGTGGCGCTGCTGCTTTGAAACCCCAAGGTGGCGTTTCAAAGGGGCAGCTGCTGCACAGCTGATCTGTGGATCAGCTGTGTGGCGGCTGCCCCTTTAAAATGCTGCCTCCGGGCATTTCAAAGGGGCAGCTATAGAGCCAGGGGGCAGCTGGAGACTCCCTAGCTGATCCCGGGCTCCATGGCTGCCCCCTTTGAAATTCATGGAGGCGGGGTTTCAAAGGGGCAGCACCACACAGTGGATCCAGGAGTCCCCAGCTGATTGTGGGCTCCGCACGCAGCATTTCCCCAGAACCCGGAGTCATCTGGGGACTCTTGTACATTTCAAAGCAGGTACCGGTGTGCAGCCTGGAGTCAGCGGGACTTCCTACTGGCCCCGGGCTGTAGGCGGAGTTCCACATTCCTCCTTCGAAATGTACAAGAGCCCCAGCGGAGGCTCGTGTACATTTTAAAGGAGGAATGCAGAAGTGCTTATCGACTAGTTGAGTAGTCAATGGAAATTCCAGCGACTAGGCAATTAACCGCATTTTAACATCCCTACTTTATACACATGCAAGATTGCCTTTATTTACATATCACTTGCTATATCTTCTATGGGGCTCCTGCCTTATTCAGTGAATGCGTAGTTATTCAATTTGTAGAGGACAAAATGCAATATAAAATATGTGGCTTCAGACGCAAACTCTGTCCTGATTACAAAATTCATTTCCTCCTGGGAATTTCTGTGATCCTCTCAAAATAATATTGGAGTCAACGGTTCTCTAACGTTAATGTAGGAATCTTCACAACAGCCCTGTGAGCTAGGGATTTGTTGTGTTTTGGTTTGGTTTTTTTACAATGTGTGGGAAACTGAGGCACAGCAAAAGGCTAAGGATAAAATTGTCCACTCATTTTCAGTGCCTAACTTAAATTATCTAGGACTCAATTTTTTTTAATGCAACTCAGACCTTGTGATTTCAGTGTATACAACCTGAAGCAATGGAAGATTGTAGAGCATAAGCTGCAGCCAGATTCTTAGTCTATTAAACTGGTGCATTTACCCCAAAAGGTTTGAATCCGGTAGTATGGAATGCTATTCAGGACGCCATATGTGGTGTTGGAACCAACCTGACACTTAGAATTAACTGTGTGGGTTTGGCATGTTTTAAAGCACCTGGCAAGGAAGAAAAGAAGTTGGTGGACTCGAGCGTTCCACCCCCCAGAACTGGTCCGGCAGACAAGGCTGCAGAGGTGAGTCTCTGGAGAATATAGGAAACACTATGGGTCTGAAGGTGCTTTGAGTGATATTCACATTCTGTTTACAAGCATGACTTGGCGCATATCTCCGATGCGGTAGGGACATCTGTACATTTCTGCATCTAAAGAGCTGAGAGTAATCCAAAGTGCTGTCTTCTGTATTAACATTTCAAGACAACATTGCAATAATGAAATAGCTTTGAATGACTCATTATTTACACTTCGTAATGAATAAGAAGCCCTGGGAGCAAGTTTTTAATAGCCAGGACTTTGTAGTCAGAGGTAATAAATCTGCTGTCTATTGAGGGCAGCATTGGCAGCTTCTGTTTCCCTTGGACTCCTACTAAGAATGGAATAGATTTGCAGCTAGGGTCTTTTGCTTTGACCAAGGGACTAGCCATTTTGGGACTTGTAACCTCTGTGGGCTACGCTTCTGTAGTACGGGTGAGTGTGTCTGTGAATCTCGAGGTAGGTTGCTGATATGCAGCTGACGGATATTAGGGTGGTGCTGAGTTCAGTGTCCTCTCCAGAGGAATTGCTGATTAGGTTTTTGTTACGAATTCTCCCTAGATTTGTTCCATCTTGTTCCTCTTTTTCCTCTAGTCTTCAGAAGAGAGTGCAAGCAACTCCACAGCTCAAATGAAGAGTTCTGAAGAGATACTGAGGGAGAAACGGCAGCTGAAACCACGGCAGAAGGAGATGCCTGCTGTGCCATCCCCTGGGGAAGAAACGTTGGAAGAGACGAGCCCGGTGGCTGGGAATCCTGGATGCACAATGACTCCTGGGGCAACTCGTCGGCTTACAAAGAGACTGACTGTGAAGTCAGAGGAAGCAGTGATGGAAAGTCCAAAACCAGAGGAGTCAGTACTACCAGTGACTCGTGTAGCTCAGTCTCTGGAGCGAAAGGCTAAAGGTGAATGTCATTTTAGTCTGGTGTTTTCTGTAGCAGGAATTTAACCTTAGGAGCTGGATCATTTAATCTGTTCGCAAAATCACTGTTATTTTTGCTCAATGTTTGCAGGGAAAGATGGCCAGTACCCATTGTGCAGTGTAGGCACAATTAGACTTTTGCCATCACAACAAGTGCAGCAGAGAAGACGCATAGTTTATTCAGTTGGCAAAATGGACAGCTTTGATTCAGAACAAGAATGGAGTAGTGAAGGAGTTATTGCAGGTCTGGATTTAGATGCATTAGCACAGTAGTGTAACAAGTTGTGCAGACCCTTGAAGTGGGTGGGACGGGAAGCCTACACAGCATTTGCCTGTTCAGTTTCTGTCCAGCTCTAGGCATTGTTAATCCTTTCTTTTCTGAGAGCTCTAAAACTCCCAAACTTAAAAGAAACCAAAAAAAACTAACTAGTATATGACTTTCATTCATGAACACTGACATGAAACGTGATGATGTGGCTTAGGATCTTGACACTGTCTGGATTTTCTTTGTATTCTCCCTTTCACTTCTGATTGGTTTATTTCTGACTGATGGGCAGTGCTGCTGTGTTAGGGGAGGTACAGGAATGTCTGAAATGTGTTAGAACTGGTAAGATGAGACACTGTGCAAATGTAAATGTATTAGCATTTTTATAGATTGCTGACTATATGTATTTGAACTACCTACCAAAGGGTCAATCAGGTTAGGAGGTACTATGCCTTGCTGGCTTTACAGAGGATCAAGGAAACTGGACCATTCCAATCAGCCTCTGTTACTTTCCTTTTACATTCCAGCCAAACCCAAGGTGAACGTGAAGCCATCGGGTGGGAAAACCATCTCCCCTGCAAAGCAGGCACTGAAACGTAAGGTGGCCGAAAGTCATCCTTCTGCCATTGCAGCTGTGAAACCACTGAGCACCACCAGCAGTGACTCGAAGGAGCTCCCAGCTAAAAAAGCTGCTGTGGTAAGGAAACTGGCTTACAAGCTGGACAGTCTCTGGTGAAACCTGAACAGAAGTGTTTCACCCTACCCTCAGAAACGATACAAGATAGTTATAGGGATGTCTGATCTCTCTAATGAAGTTCTGCCCTGATGCGAGTCCCTTACCATATCATGGGGTACTTCCGCTGCATCTTCCATCTTTTATTAGATGGGTAACAGCACTTATTATAATGTTCTTGGTTAAATGCCTTCTCACTGGAGAACAAGGCAAGAATGTTCAAGCATTTACGTGCACTCGGCCAGTCAGCTAATGCTGAAGACTTCAAGCCTTTGACAGGCATGGAGTTTTGTGATGCCCAGATTTGTTTTGGCATGGGGCTCAGGGATGATAAGGCAAGGATGGGGCAGGCCTTATGCTGGAGGAAAATAAATCTGAGAAATATTTTACTTGCATACCTTAACCTTTACCTTGTTTTTTCCCAGGCTACTGTTCTAGCCCTGCCAGAGGATAGTCCAGTCACTGTACCTGAGAGAGCAAAAACCAGAGACGGGTAATGTCTACAACTTGCTCCTGTTCCTGTTAGAAAGATTTTTTGCCACTGGGGTTTGTTTGAAACTTCCGTGCAGTGTGTGCCTGACATTTGGGAAGATGAATTTTAGATCATCAGTGTCTTAGGATACCTGTTAAACTCTGCAGCAGACACTGTTTTAATTTTCTAACTCTTGAGCAGCTCTCATTTTACTTTAAGTACAAGGTCACTTTTTTAAGTCAGTCCAGGCTCTCATACTCAAATACCCTCATCCCATCCTATATTCAAGGCCCTGCACCACCTCGCCCTTTCTCCAAGCCCCTGCTCTGCTCACTCTGTGGAGATGGGTTACAGAAATGGAGGGAGAGGAATAACCTGAGATCAGTGACCCCCACCCTCTTCTGCCTTCTCCACCCTGCACAGCAAGCAGGAGGCTCTTGGGGGGCAGCTCCAAGGCAGAGGGCAGGAGCAGCGTGGCAGTGGAGGGGAGAGGTAGCCGAAGTTCCGGCACTTGATATTCTCCCAGCTAAACCAGTCGGGATCACCTGTCAGAGGCTCCAGAATCTACCAGTAGATCCCAATATACTGATTGGTGGCCACTGTTTTAAAACATTTGAGTTGATTTTTTTTCATGTCTATGAATTGGCATAGCTTTCAGTAGCATCCTTCTGGATTCCTGTGAGGCGCTGAAAGAAGCGAGGGTGGCATTGGAATGGGATGAAGAGGGGGGAAGGCTTTTCTCCTGGTTCCTCATCATATACTAAGTAATAGCTGGCATTCTCTGTGACCAAATGCATGTCTTGGTAAAAGGCTCTGTGAATCAGGTTTGACTAGAATCGATTGCTGTCAGCTTTGTACTTTGAAGAGCAAATACATCCAGATGTGATGTAAATAGTCGATGTCTGTTTTAACAAACAGTTCTTATCCAGTCACATGTTTTGACTTGGAAATAACCACTCCTTAATTACACTGCAGTTCCAAGGATTGGAAGTGTGGGGTAACACTGCAGGTAGGGTGTTGGGCAAAATAAATATTTTCAGTTAAGAAATGTCTAATTGCTCTCTCTTTTCTCCCAAGCCCTGAGTTGCACATAGGAAGCCAGGCAGCCTCTGTGGCTCAGTCAGAGATGTCAAGCCCAACTTCTTCCCAGGCGGCAGTCAAGACCCGCAGGCTAAGCTCCACTGCAGCTGGGAAAACACCTTTGTCCGTAGAAGATGACTTTGAGAAGCTGATTTGGGAAATCTCTGGAGGCAAACTGGAAGCAGAGATTGATCTGGATGCAGGGAAGGATGAGGATGACCTCCTGCTTGAACTCTCTGAAATGATTGACAGTTGAACCAAATCTTTTAAAACAAAACAAAAAAAAATTAAAACTCTTATTTTGTTGGATACCCAAGATAAAGCTTTTTCTTCTATATGAGATTTTGCCACAAGTCTTGAACTAGTAGAAATCGGAAATATCTGCACTCAGTTGTCATTAATTTCCCTGCTGGTCAGAGTTAAGAACCTGTGCATCCATTCTGTAACAATAGACACCTATCTTGAATACGTGAGGAATTCAACACTTCAGAGTTTCAGACCAGAAAGATCTTGGAGTCTATCTATAAAGCCTGGGATTGTAAATTTCTTCCATTGATTCAAGGCTATGAAAGCTTTAAAAAAAAAAAGTTCATTCTGTTTCAGAGCTTTCTTTTGCTTTGTTTTCTTGAATGGCCTGAAATTACTATGTCAGTTCTTGAGTTACATTTGTCCTTACCTTCTTCTTTTAATATTCCAGGGAAAATTAATGAAAAAGTGGGGAGAGAAAGATAATTATTACAGTAATGTGGGCCAAAAATACTGCTAAAGGTGCAGGATCAGATTAGCCCATTCAGTCTTACTTCCTTTTAATTATCAGGGATGATACAGTATCAGCATGGTAAGCAGCAGCTATATAATATATGAAGACTGCCTCTCTCCCTATGAATCATACTGTATTAAATTGGGAGGAGGGATACTTTTGTTGATTAAGATCCTGGGACAAGTTGTGTAACCCTTTGTGTGGTCTGCTACAAAACAATACATTGAAAATGGGTCTTAAAAGTGCCTCTGTTTCCAAGAATCTCTTCCTACTTCTGATTTTTCTTCTACCTGGAAGCAAGTAGTTGCTGGAAATGATGGGGAAAACACTTATTTTCAGCTTTCTTTGAATCCCAGTTTGTTATATAGGCTTGTCTGATGTAGCATGGTGCTGGAATTCGGCCAATAGGAAGCATGTGTCAAGTCAGGCAAGTCTTAGTAAAGTGTTGCACTGTCAGAGCAAATTCTGTGCCCCTCTCCTGTCCTGTGAATACCTCTCTCTCTCTTCTTCCTTCATTTCTCCATCCTACCCCATCCTTTGGGCCTGAATTAATCATTTAGGAAGTAGACACCTGCAATTGGGAGGTTAGGAAAACTAGTTTTCTGTGCTTGGCAGTCCTTTTGCCTGAACTGTGTATATGGAATCTTGCTGTGACCCAGTAGTGAACATTTGAGATTGGGGTGTATTGTGTACCCCATCACCTATGTTCATTTTGACCATGAATTTTCTTTTTACATTTTCTTAAACTTTCAACACACTAGTTCCTTCCGACTTTGAGCTGTGAAGAAATAGGTGTGGCAAGGTTTTTGCTGCTGGCAGGCTTAAAAGAAAATTAATTGTATTGTAAATATTTTTCTTTGAAAGAAAACACATATATGATTTGATAATCCACTGTGATGTCTTAGTCCTTCTAGGGAAGATTTGAACCAAAACTAGTTTTTAAATTAAAAAGCCCACTCCTGAAGAAATGGCTGTTATAGTTCTAGGAAGGACACCTAGGAGGAAACTTCATCCCAAAGAAGCTGGAAAGCAACAACCTTCCATCCTGCTGAAGGATTTATCATAAAGAGACTTCTGTTTGCTCTGGTTGCTTGTACTCAAATGGAAGAGACTTTCAGAGAGAGACATGTATGAGAGATTGTGATCTCAAAAGCTTTTCCTTGCTGCTTATTTCTCAGTGTTCAACAGAATATTCTGTTTTGTTATCTTTCTTCACTTCCTTCTCTGGGTGAGAAGTCCTTTCCATAAAGGCAGAATTTTATGTATGCCATCACTTCTGTAAATATTTTATTCTTTCATTTTCTATTTAGTTTGTATTTAAGGCATTGTATTACATGTAATCTGAATCATCATACATGTTCACTGTGAGTTTAGCTGTTCATGAAAAACATTACTCCTGATTTTAAATAAAGCTGATGTAGAAAGTCTTATTTCAGATGTTCTGTGCCTATCTGGGTAAGATGCAGAGGTGGGTAGGAGGCGCAAGAAAAAGGGTCTTTTGATTTCTGTAGCCAATAATTGTTAGTAGAGGAATTGGTATGTCCCAGTTGTAGGGAATTGTTGAAGCAAAACAAGCTTCTCTGTGATAAGGCAGCTAACAAAAGCTTTATTGATCAATAAGGCACAAAGTGAGCCAAACGTGGTCCCAGCAGAGCCGGGCCCAGTAAGGCTGCTAATACAATCAATCCTAGTATCTTTATACCCTTAACCAAACAAGTCTGACGTCAGGGCATCCAATTACAGAAATCATCAATTAAACTTAGAAAAGCAAAACCGTTATCAGCAAGATAGTGGGCAGGTACTAGGGAGTGAGGCTCCCTTCTCAACCAGCTCAATTAACACATTCCAATAGCTCATCTTGCAGGCCTCTATCATGGGGTAACAGAAAGTTCACTCACTGGCGTACGTGCAGAAGCAAGAAGCTGAAATGGTTTCTGTTATACAAGATGGCTTCTAGCTAAATATGAAAATGGTTTCCACAGAATGCAGAGAGGAATCAGGATGAGCTTGCAAACAATGGAAGGCAGGCAGTGTGACAGTGTGTGTGTGGAATTCATAATACTTGAGTGTGTTTTTATCGTCCTTCAGTCTCAAAGCGCTTCACAAAACTGGGAGATTATAATTGCCATCTCACAGAAGAGGAAACTGAGACACAGAAAGGTAAAGTGACTTGCCCAAAGTAACAGAGCCAGTGTGTGCCAGAGCTGGACAGAGCACATAGCCCTACAAATGGAGGGGATGAAGCCACTTGAAAATTCTTAATGTGTTTGCTTTCCTCAACTTCATCACAGTCTTCTGTGAGTGAGCGTGGTTGTATTATTCCAGCGTACACTTGACAAACTGCAGTAATGACATATGTGTATGGCCTCCTAGAGCTGGGGACAAATCTACTTTAAAGGAGAGGAACAAAAGGATGGCAAGGCAGGCATCCTTTTTGTGCCTACCATGCAAATGTTCATCTTGATCTGAACATCCATGTTATCGATTGCACGATTCTCCGGGAGAGGATGTAGGGTGAAGTGAGTGGGATTTAACGGTGACCATATTTTCTGAATCAAAAATAGGGACACCTTGGCCACACCCCCTGAAACGATTAGCCAGGCCCCTGATGCCCCACCTACCTGCCACAGGAAGTCCCACCCCTGGGATAGTATTTCCAGGGTCAAGATGAACACATGACCGGAAGTAAAGGGTGTCATGTGACCCCCTCTAAGAACTCCTCCCACCATCCTCTACCTATAGGGATCTATTTGGGCCCCATAGAAGTCCCCCATGCAACTATACTGCAATTGCATAGACCTAGGGTCCCATGATAGTGCAGTGCTAGGGGTCTAACCTCGATTCAAGATGAGATCCAGGATCTAAGACCTATTACTTTGCAGTGTAGATGCAGCCCCATTTGACTCAGAGCCTGGGAATCATTCAGAACTATCCCACAATTTCATGGGACAACTTCCATAGTCCTCTTAATGGATGTTGCCTACTGGTTCCAATTAACTGGTAATCAGAGGGGGCTGGAGCTAGGAAGGGGGCTGCTCCAGGCTCACAGAGGGCCTGCTGCAGACAGGGGTTGCGCTCATCCAGCTCAGCCCCTATCTCTGGGGAACTTGGGGGCCCCACAGGCATGGACTGCACCGGTGTCCAGAGCAGCCCCTTTCCATGGGGAGTCCAGCTTGCTATAGACAAGGGCTGCTCCAGAAGGGGCTGGGAGCCAGCGGCAGCCCCAGTGTAACCTAACATTAACCGGTTAACTGATGAATGGGAATTTACATCCCTAATGAGATGGACTGCAACTGCATTTCTTTAAGTTACTGCAAAATTATCAAGTGTCCTCCATTTCCACAAGCCAGAATGACAATACCGAACCATGACAATTACAGGGTGGAGAAGACTATGTCACGAATCCTCATCACCACTGCTTGAAAGGTACATTGCCCATTATATCAATGGGGCTAGGCTATTTTATATGTAAAGCTACTGAGAAATGTGTGTGTCAATACCATGATGGCAATGCCTATATTATGTAAATAATAGCTAATAATAATTGCCAAATGAGACCACTTCCCAACCTGCTTACAAAGCGCCTGATCCAATTTAATTTTAAGCTAGGATTGGGCCCAAAGCAATCTGTTGATATTACCTAAGAAGATCTGGGTAATATTTAGTCATCCTTCAAAAATATAAGGGACCAATCAGTCAAAGCCCCACTGCCTGGTAAAGGCAAACTGAAGAAATTTGGAGAAACTTTGAATTTACTTCTGACAGCAGCACTTTCTCTCACTGGACATGGGGTCTTTAGCACAGGTTTCACTTTGTGTCAGAATAACTAAGAAATGTGTTGTCAGCTAGCTCCATTGAAGTCTAGGCAATGTGCAGCCCAAAGACAGAACAAATTCCTTTGAAGCTGGAAGTCAAAACATCTCACCTCTTCACAGAGCTCACAAAGGGCTTGTTCACCATGACACAACCCTCTCTGGAGAGAGATCATAGAATCATAGAATACTAGGACTGGAAGGGACCTCAAGAGGTCATCGAGTCCAGTCTCCTGCCCTCATGGCAGGACCAAGTACTGTCTAGACCATCCCTGATAGACATTTATCTAACCTACTCTTAAATATCTCCAGAGATGGAGATTCCACAACCTCCCTAGGCAATTTATTCCAGTGTTTGACCACCCTGACAGTTAGGAACTTTTTCCTAATGTCCAACCTGCCCCTCTATGGATGCACCAAGTATTTTCACCTGGCATATTAACACACGGTTTAAATCATCAGCTGCTTGGATGAGGAAAACTCACAAAAAGTCTGTCCATCATCCACACCTGAGTGACTGATTTCACCACTGTGGTAACAGACCTGATCTCTCTGTGGGCTCTTCTGGAGCAACAGGGAGACTGGGGATGTCTGTCAGGGGTACCTCTATTTCAGTGATTCTCAACCTTGTTGAGCCACGGGGTCCATCGGCTAATGTAAACCTTTCCATGGACCACCAGTTGCTAATGGAAACTCACTGTTAACTACATCATTTCACCTGACCCATTTTTCTAGTGCTGCAGATAGGGAGAATGGTTTAATTTAAATTATTAAATAGATTGAGCATTTTAACTCTCTCTCTCTGTTTATCAAACTTCATTTTAAATAAAATCAAATATTAATTTATGTCCAACACAAAAGGTTTCAGTGTTTTCTTTATCAGCTTCAGAGGGGTAGCCAAGTTAGTCTGTACAGGATAAACTTTAAAACAAATGGTCTGGTAGCACTTTAAAGACCAACAAAACATGTAGTATCATGAGCTTTTGTGGGCATAGCACACAGCTCCGGTTATCTGAAGAAGGGGGGCTGTGCCCATGAAAGCTCATGATACATCTACATGTTTTGTTAGTCTTTAAAGTGCTAACAGACTATCTGTTGTTTTTTTAAGTTTAGATTATTTATGGCAGGGATGGGGAACATTTTTTGGATCAGGGGCCATTGAGCCACAGAAAAATCAGTTGGGGACCACAGACGTGAGAAGCAAAAGAACTTCAAAAAACCCCAACCCTCACCAAGGTGACCCCCATCTGAGACACCTCATTCCTCCGGCGTTCCAGCCCCAACTTTTCTGGTAGATTTTATGGAGCCCCCTTAGTTTCTGGGTTGGGAAGAAAAATGAGGGGTTCAGTATGTGAGACAGGGCCACCAGAGAAAGGAATAGGGATGGGGTGCAGGATCTGGGAAGGAGGTGGGGGGCAGAAGAGTGAGAGGTTGCAAGGTGTGGGTGGCAGGTAGGGTGCAGCAACAGGCTGAGAGTAGGGTATTTGGCTAGGGGAAGGGCGCAGTGTGTGGTGAAGGAGGAGGGTGCAGGAGGAACGGTGGATGCAGGAGCGGACTTGGGCTAGGTCTACCCTATCAGGGTTTTTTTCTGAAAAAGCTATGCAAATTGCGCGCCACAATTTGTGTATCTTTTTCCAATTGTTTTTCCACCATTTGGCCCCGTCTAGCCAAGCCCGGCCATGAGGTGGGGTGCTGCTCTGTGCCCCCCCCCCCCCGGCCGGGCCACGGGGGGTGCTCTTCTTCACACACCCCCAGCAGAGATGCTCTTCACCGCACTGCTTCCCCCCTTTCCCCCTTGTCCATCCCAGCCGGCAGCCCAGCCACTTACTCGGCTTCCCAGGCTCCTACGGGCACAACCTCCTGCTTCTTCTATTGGCTGGATCCCCATTTGCAGGGAAGTCCCAGAAGCATCCCTGACTCCTCCCCCAGGGAGAGCTAGGGGGGAGGAAAAGAAGCAGCGAGGGACTTTTTTCTGGGACAAATCAGGGGGTTTTCGGGACACCTGGAAAAAACATTAAAAATCGGGACAGTCCCGGATTTTGGGGGCCATATGGTCACCACGCTGAGCATTGCAAATCCGCAATCTCTGCGACTAATTTTTGGCCGACGGGGACGACACAGTCTTTTTATCTAGAACCCTGCAAATGCGCAGATCCCTGTGGGTATCCGCACCCCCGGATCGGAACGCAGCGAGCCAGGCCTCAGGTCTGCGGATACAAATGCTGGAGCTGGGCTGGGCTCTCGGTACAGGCCCTGCAAGTATCCTCCAGTGTCTTATTTTAGTCCCAAGGCCGGTGTGTGTCTATTGCTGAACATGTACTCATGGGGGCATGGCATGTACTTATGGGGGCATGGCATGTACTCATGGGGGTGGGGCATGGCATGTACTCATGGGGGCATGGCATGTACTCATGGGGGTGGGGCATGGCATGTACTAATGGGAGGGGGCATGGCATGTACTCATGGGGGTGGGGCATGGCATGTACTTATGGGGGCATGGCATGTACTCATGGGGGTGGGGCATGGCATGTACTTATGGGGGCATGGCATGTACTCATGGGGGTGGGGCATGGCATGTACTCATGCGGGGGCATGGCATGTACTCATGGGGGTGGGGCATTGCACGTACTTATGGGGGCATGGCATGTACTAATGGGAGGGGGCATGGCATGTACTCATGCGGGGGGGCATGGCATGTACTCATGGGGGTGGGGCATGGCATGTACTTATGCGGGGGCATGGCATGTACTCATGGGGTGGGGCATGGCATGTACTCATGCGGGGGGGGGCATGGCATGTACTCATGGGGGGGGCATGGCATGAGTTACTGCTGCAACCAGCAGCCTTCAGCACGTGGCTTCTCTGCCTGAGCCAGGGGTGTCTGCTTTACTGAGGAGTCTGTCACCCTCCCCCCCCCTGCCTGGCCTGCGCTGCGCAGCCGCAGCTCCAGGCTGGGGGCCTCGCCCGCAGTGGGACAAGCAGGGCCGAGGAGAGGCGGGAGCAGTAGAGGCAGTCCTCCCAGCGTGCCAGAGCGGCCGGCGGCGGGGGAAGCTTCCCGGCGTTCCGCGGGGGCAGCCGCGCTTCCGGTCTGGAGCGGAAGCCGGGGAGCTGCTGAGGCGGGCGCGTGGGGGCCGCGGCGGGTAACGGTTTCCCTTCGTCTCTCTCTCTCCCGCCGGGTGGCTGAGGCGCGCTCGCGGCCATGGCGTATCGCGGGCAGGGCCAGAAGGTGCAGAAGGTGATGGTGCAGCCCATCGTATCCTGCCGCGGGGGCGGGGCCTGGCTGGATGGCGGGCGGGCGGAGTCGGGGTTGAGGAGCTAGCCGGCGGGGGCGAGATGAGGAGGAGGAGGAGAATGAGGGGGCCGGGAGTCTGGTGGGGGAGTTGAGGGGCTGGCTGACGGGGGCCGCGGAGCCTGGTGGGGTTGAGGCTGGCGCGGGGCGAGATGAGTGGGGGCTGGCTGACAGGGGGCCGAGGAGCCTAGTGGGGGAGAGTTGAGGGTCTGGCTGACGGGGACCGGGAGTCTGGTGGGGGTTGAGGGGCTGGCGCGGGGCGAGATGAGTGGGGGCTGGCTGACCGGGGGCCGAGGAGCCTAGTGGGGAGAGTTGAGGGTCTGGCTGACGGGGGCGAGTTGAGTGGGGGCTGGCGGGAGAATGAGGCGGGGAGGGAGGCAATGAGCGGGGTGCTCGCAGCGGGGAGGGGAGGGCTGGGCCGAGGGGGGGTTGCCATGCAGCCCCCGGCCCCTCACCCAGCATCACGTGCTGGGAATCGAGGTCTCCTCTCACCACGCGCCGGGGATAGGCCCTGGGTGTGCGGGGGGAGAGCGGGCACTGCCCGGGTCTCAGAGCCCATCCCAGGCGCTGTTGGGTTTGTTTGACTCCCGGCTGGAAAGCGCCTGTAGGTTTCGCTGGCTGCTGGGGAGCTGCAGGGATTTATCCCTAGAGATCATTCTGTCACATCTGGTCTTAGGGAGCACTGGGAAGGGGTCCATCTTTAACAGGATGTAAGGGGGACAGGTGGGTTAAATGCCAACCAGGCATCTCCCCCCCACCTCCAAAAATTGTTAATTTTTATTTGCCTAAAAGTAAAGCACTTTTTAAATGGGAACTTTGGTGATAACCAGATTAGTTGTTACAGTGACCCATGTTGCAGTCGGTGCTGCTTCTGTGCTTTTCCTTAAGTGCTGTATTACAGAACCTCATCTTCAGATACCTGCAGAATGTAAGTAATACTGTCTAATTTTCATTGCATGCCTGTTCATTGTCTGATTGTAAATATGACCCAAAGCATGCATTTAGCCACTATGGTGCCACTGAGGTTTGTATCTGATGCATCCTCTTTTTGGGACGGGGGAAGGAGTCTCTTTTTTTCGGGTGCTGGGATTCATGAAGTGATCATTTTCTTCCATTTCTAGCTAACAGTTATACTGATAATATTTAACATATTAGCCCTTAAGTGTTTCTGTGACAGTCATTGCTGTAGTTTCTTAAGAGAGATATTTTTTCCAGAGACTGTTGAAGCAACTGTGTGTGATTTGGTGACGTTGTAACCCAGCTAAGTAGAAGGTGAAGATTATTGGCACATGGCATAATAGTGTGTGTGTGTGGGGACAAACACTGAATGATTATAGTGAATGAATATGTTAACTGTTAAAGCCATAAATCCTGCTGTATTGTGTTGAGAGTTGGCTATGTCATACCTATGTAGAAAAAGAAGTTCCTACACACCAGTGTGCTATACCACCATAGGGGCTGGGGGGATGTTTTCCCCTATCAAGTAAAAAAATAGACATATTCTTTGCTGTGCTGAGTTATATGATTTGTATTAGAATCTGATCAGGATGCAAGGGTTTTGCATCTTTTGAGGTTTTTAACATCTGCATGAAGTAAACAACTTTTGACTTGTATCTAGTTTGCAACTTGAGCAATTCCCACAGCCCCCTTAAACTGTGCTGAAGATTTAGTTTGTCATTATCACTGGTTGTATTTTTTGGTGTTATGCTGCTTTGTGGATGGAGCAAAGAGCTTTTGCTTCCCAGGCTGTCAGTGCTCTCATTAAGGTGAAATAGCAGCTTTCAGGATTTGGACCTTGTACCCAAATCTATCAGAAGAAAATGCATTTCTCTCTAGATTGACCTATTTTCTGATATGCCTTGGGTAGAAAAATTACTGCAGTGTCCTAACGTATGTCAGGTCAGTATTAATTTGGTCCCTAAAAGCTGCCTTGTGATAGCCCACTGAGTTACATGTTAACTTCTGATGTAGGTTTAGAGCAAAAATTATGTAACACAAGCACCTAACTGGATCTCTGCATGAGAGAGAAACGTATGAGCTTTTTTGATGTTTAAGCTGAATAGCTTACTACCACCCAATGGCACTGTAGTTCTAACTTTAATATTTAGTTAGTATGCCAATAAATAGTAATACATACTAAAGGTTTGATGTTAAGGTAAAGTGATACACTTGTGTGTGTAGATCTTGGCAACCAGACAGGATCTGAATGCAAGTGCTAGGGTCAGGTTGGGTGTTATTTGTATAACATACATTCAGATGCTACTCAGATCTGATAGGCTGTTATCGCTAAGTGTGTTTCAAGGGCCTGGGACAGTCAACCTGACATACATTCAGTGGGACCTGACTACAAGTATTGTGAATGGATATGAAAACAGTTAGCCAATCTGATCGCGAGACTTTATGGTCTAGTTGGGTTGAGGTCAGGCTTTAAAATTAGGCCCAAGCAGACTTTTACTAGTGTGTACCTTCTAGAATTTATTCCTTTACATGCTCATAAATCCTTACTAATGGGAGAGAAAACATAGATTTTTATATAGAAGATGCTTCAGGACAAAATTGAGTCCTACTTTGAGTGTGATATCTTGTGTTGTCTTAGAGAAACCACAAAGATTATTTAACTAAAAATTACATTATAGTATATATTATGTGAATAACTGTTTTCTTGGAGTACTTGTGCTAATATTGTATCCTCCCTCAATTTTGCAGAGGTCCAGGATTCAGGTGTGGCTCTACGAACAGGTGAACATGCGGATAGAAGGCTGTATCATTGTGAGTACCGATGTGTGCACCTTACATTGTTCATTTGTTTTTCCAGTTCACAAGTTCCACTTGCAATTCCCCAAGAAAAAAAAGTACAATGAATAATAACCTCCAGTTTTCCAAGCAGTTGTCTTTTTTAGATCAATTTAATGTGTCTGTACCCCACGTAGTGAAAACAACTCAAGCTGTTATTACTATCAGTGAGGCGTGAGACTAGTGATTTTGTTCACTAATCACTTTTGTCGTTGGTTCTTAGGGTTTTGATGAATACATGAACCTAGTTCTGGATGATGCAGAGGAGATACACTCAAAAACAAAATCAAGGAAACAGCTGGGTACGTCTGCATAGTTTAAATGATTTCTGGCACTAGGTAGCCTATATGAAACCTGTGTGTGGCTGTCGTTTAAAATACAGCGCGGACAAATAACATTAGCTGAAGGATAGTGAAGCTCATTGGGAAGATCGTTAGTTCTGCTATTGGTTAATTATCTTGGTATTAGAAAGCTGATGAATGTTTCATTCTAATTACCTATTTGCCAGAGTCCTAAAATTAATCTGAGTCATTAAACAGATGGTTACATAAACAGCAGCTCTCTGTCCTCTCTTGGCTGTCAGGGTGGCTGGACTAGGTCAACCTAAAGGCCATACTCCCATACATCCCTATCTCTATCCTGTATTATTCATTTTTATTGGAAGTGATATTTACCTCTTCACATAACACATGATCTAGGACTCACCCCATGTAATTAATAGGCTACAGATTTAAAACAAACAAAAGGAAGTACTTCTTCAGAGAACGCACAGTCAATCTGTGGAACTTGTTGCCATGGGATATTGTGAAGGCCTAAAGTGCAGCTGGGTTCAGAAAATAATTAGTTAAATTCATGAAGGATAGGTCCATTAATCAAAATTAGCCATGATGGTCAGGAACACAATCCTATTTAAATACAACAGTCCTAAGACCATCTCCTCACACTGCATATGTCTACAGAGCAAAGAAAACCCCATGACTGGCTCATGCCAGCTGACTTGGCTCTGGCTATGAAGCTGTTCCATTGCTGTACAGACCTTTGTGCCCAGGCTGGAGGCAGGGCTCTGGGATCCTGTGAGGTGGGTGTGTCCCAGAGCTGGCGTAAGCCAGCCACAAGTGCCTAGTTGTTATCTTGTCCCATCACCTCCCTTAGTCAGTGCAGGGAACCCTTTTTCCTCTGCCATCCCCATGGGATTTCCTTCTGGTGCTCACCATTTGCCAAGTACCAGAGATAAACAGTGAATCTGAAAAAAGTGGTGTCTTCTGATTCCTAGCCAAGATGGCTTTTATCATGATGCAATATGGTATATTGCAAGGAAGCAGAGGATTGGGCTCACGATAGTACTCATACCCTGCAACATGATGATTCTCATGTCAGTCATAGACTGAGAGGATCACCATAGACATATAGCCTTGGAGCTCTGTGCTGCATACACAGGGATAGCCTGTCTGTAGTGTTGTATTTGATTGTAATGAGAAGGAGGGATGTTAAATGTATTGGAGGCAATAGCACAGGGGCAGGCGGCTCTGCAGGAGTGTCGGCTCCTGCCTGCCCGTTCCTTCCCCCGTAATACAGAGGCAGCAGCGCAGGTGGCTGTATGTAACCGTGTACACGAGTACATGCTCACATCCCTAATGACAAGTATCTTCTTATGTGTATTGCAATTTTTCCCACTGTGCATGCTAATAGGCTGCGTCTAGACTGGCAAGATTTTGTGCAAAAGCAGCTGCTTTTGCGCAAAAACTTGCCAGCTGTCTACACTGGCCGCTTGAATTTGCGCAAGAGCACTGACTTTGTAATGTACAAAATCAGTGCTTCTTGCGCAAATACTTTCATGCTCCCGCTCAGGCATAAGCCCTCTTGCGCAAGTATTCTTGCGCAAGAGGGCCAGTGTAGACAGCGAAGAACTGTTTTGCGCAAAAAAGCCCCGATGGCTAAAACGGCGATTGGGGCTTTCTAGCGCAAAATCGCATCTAGACTGGCCACGGATGCTTTTGCGCAAAAGCATCCGTGCCAATCTAGACGCCCTTTTCCGCAAATGCTTTTAACGGAAAAACTTTTCCGTTAAAAGCATTTGTGGAATATCGTGCCAGTCTAGACGTAGCCATAGAGAATAACACTATACAGTAATAATAAGCAGCACTATACAGGCACCCTGCAAACCTCTTTTTGTAAATTGTATGGAACAAAACATGTAAAATTTTGACAACTAGATGTTCTATGATCTGAGGATAATCTCTAACTGCCATTTTCCTTCTCCTTTGTGTTACAGGTCGGATCATGTTAAAGGGGGACAATATTACTCTTCTGCAAAGTGTTTCTAACTAGAACTTGTCATTTGGGCTACATCTAGACTGCATTCCTCTCTCAAAAGAGGAATGCAAATGAAGTGCGGATTTACAAATCTTGTGTTTCATTTGCATAATCATGTCCAAGCAACCCTTTTTTGAAAGAACCTTTAAATCTCACTTTTTTTTTTTTAAGGAGTAAGGATTCTTTCAAAAAAGTGGGGGGCGGGGTTTTGAAAGAACCCTGTCTCAACTGCGGGGGTTCTTTCCGAAAAACCCCTCAGATGCAATTATGCAAATGAAGCGCGAGATTTGTAAATCCGTGCTTCATTTGCATTTTCGATGTCCTTCATTTGCATTCCTCTTTCGAGAGAGGAATGCAGTCTAGACATAGCCTCAATGTGTAGGGTGGACTAAACATTACTATAAACAGGAGTCACTGTGCTGGGAAAATGAATGGTGTTTTGAAAATAAGCACGCCAAATGAGCTTGATGTGTTTGAAAACAGAAGAATAAAAACAGTAACTTAGCTGATCTCTTTCTTTACCTTTGATAGTAACATTTTTTTTATATTGGAGTACCAACTAATGTCAGGGATAAATACAATTTTTTTGTTAAGTGTGATCTTAAGTATGTTTGATTTCATGCCTACATCCTTCCCTTGGTGTTTTTGTTAAATATGTAATCTGAAATGGAAAAATATGTAATCTGAAATAAATCTGTTTTTCTTAACATGGATCTGTTTAATTTATAAGGGAAATAATCCTTTCCATGATCTGGAACAATCATAGAGCTGGAAGAGACCTCAGGAGGTCATCAAGTCCAGCCCCCTGATCAAGGCAGAACCAATCCCAACTAAATCCACCCAGCCAGGGCTGTGTCAAGCCGAGACTTAAAAACCGCTAGGGATGGAGATTCCACCCCCTCCCTAGGTAACCCATTCCAGTGCTTCACCACCCTCCTGGTGAAATACTTTTTCCTAATGTCCAACCTAAACCTCTCCCACTTTAACTTGAGACCATTGCTCCTTGTTCTGCCATCCGTCACTACTGCGAACAGCCTCTCTCCATCCTCTTTGGAACCTCCCTTCAGGAAATTGAAGGCTTCTAACAAATCCCCCCTCACTCTTCTCTTCTGCAGACTAAACAAACCCAAATCCCTCAGTCTCGCCTCATAGGTCACGCGCTCCAGCCCCCTAATCATTTTGGTCGCCCTCTGCTGGACCCTCTCCAATGCGTACACATCCTTTCCATAGTGGGGGGCCCAGAACTGGCCACAATACTCCAGGTGTGGCCTCACCAGTGCCAAATAAAGGGAAATAATCACTTCTCTGGATCTGCTGGCCACACTCCTCCTAATGCACCCTAATATGCCATTAGCCTTCTTGGCTACAAGGGCACACTGTTGATTCATATCCAGCTTCTCATCCACTGTAATCCCCAAGTCCTTTTGTGCAGAACTGCTACTTAGCCATTCGGTCCCCAGCCTGTAACAATGCTTGTGATTTTTCTGTCCCAAGTGCAGGACTCTACACTTTTCCTTGTGGAACGTCATCAGATTTCTTTTGGCCCAATCCTCTAATCTGTCCAGGTCACTCTGGACCCTATCCCTGTCCTCCAGCATATCTATCTCTCCCCCTAGCTTAGTGTCATCTGTAAACTTGCTGAGGGTGCAATCCATCCCCTCATCCAGGTCATCAATAAAAATGTTGAACAAAACCGGTCCTAGAACAGATCCTTGGGGTACTCCGCTAGAAAATGACCGCCAACCTGACATCGAGCTGTTGATCACTACCCGTTGGGCCCGACAGTCTAGCCAGCTTTCTGTCTATCTTACAGTCCATTGATCCAATCCATACTCCCTAAACTTGCTGGCAAGAATATTGTGGGAGACCGTATCAAAAGCTTTGCTAAAGTCAAGGTATATCACATCCACTGACTTTCCCATATCCACAGAGCTAATTACCTCACCATAGAAGCTAATCAGATTGGTCAGGCATGACTTGTCCTTCGTGAATCCATGTTGACTATTCCTTGATCCCCTCTATGATTTTTCCGGGGACTGAAGTAAGGCTGACTGGTCTGTAGTTCCCTGGGTTGTCCTCCTTCCCTTTTTTAAAGATGGGCACTACATTTGCCTTTTTCCAAACATCCGGGATCTTTCCCGATCTCCACGAGTTTTCAAAGATAAAGGCCAAAGACTCTGCAATGACATTTGTCAACTCCCTCTGTACCCTCCGATGCATTAAATCCAGGCCCATGGATTTGTGTATGTCTAGCTTTTCTAAATAGTTCCTAACTTCTTCCTTCCCTTCCAAGGGCTGTCCACCTCCTTCCTCTACTGCGTTGTCTAGCGCATTAGTCTGGGAGCTGACCTTGTCCGTGAAGACAGAGGCAAAGAAAGCATTGCGTACTTCAGCTTTTCCCACGTCGTCTGTCACTAGGTTACTTCCCTCATCCAGTAGGGACCTCTTTCTTGTTACCCTTCACATCCCTTGCTAGTTGCAATTCCAATTGCGCTTTCGCCTTCCTGATAACTCCCCTGTATTCTTGAGCAATATATTTATACTCCTCCCTAGTCATTTGTCCAAACTTCTTGTCAGCTTCCTTTTTGTGTTTCAGCTCACCAAGGATTTCCCTGGTAAGCCAATCTGGTCGCCTACTATATTTGCTTTTCTTGCTGCGCATCAGGATGGTTTCTTCCTGTGCCTTCAATAAGGTTTCTTTAAAATACTGCCAGCTCTCCTGGACTCCTTTCCCCTTCATGTAAGCATCCCAGGGAATCCTGCCCATCAGTTCTCTGAGGGAGTCCAAGTCTGCTTTTCTGAAGTCCAGGGTGTGTATTTTGCTACTCTCCTTTCTTCCTTTGGTCAAGATCCTGAAATCTACCATCTCATGATCACTGCTTCCAAGGTTGTCACCCACCTCTACTTCTCCAACTAGTTTCTCCCTGTTTGTGAGCAGCAAGTCAAGCTACACATGGCCTCTAGTCGGTTCCTTCAGCACTTGTAAAAGAACTCAAATGGGAAATTGCTGAACTATTATCTATGGTTTGTAACCTATCCTTTAAATCGGCTTCCGTACCTAATGACTGGAAGGTAGCCAACGTGACACCAATATTTAAAAAGGGCTCTAGAGGCGATCCGGGCAATTACAGACCGGTAAGTCTAACTTCAGTACCGGGCAAATTAGTCGAAACAATAGTAAAGAATAAAATTGTGAAGCATGTAGAAGAACATAATTTGTTGACAAAAGTCAACATGGTTTCTGTAAAGGAAATCCTGTCTTACTAGTCTATTAGAGTTCTTTGAAGGGGTTAACAAACATGCGGACAAGGGGATCCAGTAGATATAGTATACTTAGATTTTCAGAAAGCCTTTGACAAGGTCCTCACCAAAGGCTCTTGTGTAAATTACATGGCCATGGGATAAGAGGGAAGGTCCTTTCTTGGATTGAGAACTGGTTAAAAGACAGGAAACAAAGGGTAGGAATAAATGGTAAATTTTCAGAATGGAGAGGGGTAACTAGTGGTGTCCCCAAGGGTCAGTCCTGGGACCAATCCTTTTCAACTTATTCATAAATGATCTGGAGAAAGGGGTAAGCAGTGAGGTGGTAAAGTTTGCAGATGATACCAAACTGTTTAGGATAGTCAAGACAGAAGCAGACGGTGAGGGACTCCAAGAAGATCTCACCAAACTGAGTGATTGGGCAACAAAATGGCAAATGAAATTTCATGTGGATAAGTGTAAAGTAATGCACATCGGGAAAAATAACCCCAACTTTACGTACAGTATGATGGGGGCTAATTTGGCTATGACAAATCAGGAAAGAGATCTTGGAGTTATCGTGGACAGTTCCCTGAAAACTTCCACACAGTGTAGCGGCGGTCAAAATGGCAAATAGGATGCTAGGAATTAAGAAAGGGATAGAAAATAAGACACAGAATATCTTACTGCCCCTGTATAAAACTATGGTACGCCCACATCTTGAATACTGTGTACAGATGTGGTCTCCTCACCTCAAAAAAGATATTTTGGCCTTGGAAAGGGTTCAGAAAAGGGCAACTAAAATGATTAGGGGTTTGGAACGGGTCCCATATGAGGAGGTTAAAGCGACTGGGACTTTTCAGTTTAGAAAAGAGGAGGCTGAGGGGGGATATGATAGAGGTATATAAAATCATGAGTGGTGTGGAGAGGGCGGATAAAGAAAAGTTATTAGTTCCCTAAATAGAAGAACTAGAGGACACCAAATGAAATTAATGGGTAGCAGGTTTAAAACTAATAAAAGAAAGTTCTTCTTCACACAGCGTGTAGTCAACCTGTGGAACTCCTTGCCAGAGGAGGCTGTGAAGGCTAGGACTATAAGGCTGTGTCTACATTGGCACCCTTTTCCAGAAAAGGGATGCTAATGAGACAAGTCGAATTGCAAATGCATGGGGATTTAAATTTTCCCACGGCATTTGCATAATTTATAACTGCCGCTTTATTCGGCTCGGGGCTTTGATGGAAAAAGCGCCAGTCTAGGCGTAGCTCTTGTGGAAAATAAACCTTTTTTCTGGAAGATCCCTTATTCCTGATTTTAAAAGGAACAAGGGATCTTCCGGAAAAGGCTTTATTTTCCACAAGAGCCGCTGCCTAGACTGGCGCTTTCCATCAAAGCCAGCCGGAAAAAGCGGCAGTTATAAACATGCAAATGCCGCTGGGAAAATTTAAATCCCCGCGGCATTTGCAATTCCGACTTGTCTCATTAGCATCCCTTTTCCGGAAAAGGGTGCCAATGTAGACACAGCCTAACAGTTTAAAGAGAAGCTAGATAATTTCATGGAGGTTAGGTCCATAAAAGGCTATTAGCCAGGGGATAAAATGGTGTCCTTGGCCTCTGTTTGTCAGAGGCTGGAGAGGGATGGCAGGAGACAAATCGCTTGATCACTGTCTTCGGTCCACCCTCTCTGGGGCACCTGGTGCTGGCCACTGTTGGCAGACAGGATACTGGGCTATATGGACCTTTGGTCTGACCCAGTACGGCCGTTCTTATGTTCTTATGTACCAAGAAGTTATCCCCAACATTCTCCAAAAACTTCCTGGATTGTCTCTGTACTGTTGTATTGGTCTCCCAACAGATGTCAGGGTGATTAAAGTCGCCCATGAGAACCAGGGCCTGTGATCTGGAAGCTTCTCTCGGTTGTCTGAAGAAAGCTTCATCCACCTGATCCGGCAGTCTATAGCACACACCAACCACAACATCACCCCTGTTGCTTCCACCTCTAAACTTAACCCATAGACTCGCAACAGGCTTTTCTCCCTCTATATACTGGAGCTCTGAGCAGTCATAGTGCTCTCTTACATACAATGCAACTCCTCCTCCTTATCTCCCCCACCTGTTCTTCCTGAATAGTTTATACCCTTCCATGACAGTGCTCCAGTCATGCGAGTCATCCCACCAAGTCTCCGTTATTCCAATCAGATCATAGTTCTTTGACTGGGCCAGGGCTTCTAATTTTTCCTGTTTGGTTCCCAGGCTTCTCACATTTGTGTACAAACACCTTAGATACCCAGTTGATTGCCCTACCTTCTCCATTCGAATCAGGGGTCCTCCTTTGTTGCTCGTTCCTCTTTGTGTTTCTTCCCGGTATCCGACTTCCTCACTTACCCAGGGCTTTGGTCACTGTCCCCCAAGGAACCTAGTTTAAAGCCCTCCTCACTAGGTTTGCAAGCCTGCTTGCAAAGATGCTCTTTCCTCTCTTGGTTAGGTGGATCCCATCTCTTCCTAACAATCCTTGTGCCTGGAACAGAGTCCCAGGGTCGAAGAAACCAAAGTCCTCTCTGACACCACCTGCGCAACCAAGCATTTACTTCCTCAATTCGACGATCCCTACCCGGATCTTTTCCTTCAACTGGAAGGATGGGTGAGAACACCACTTGCACTTCAAATTCCTTGATCCTTCTTTCCAGCGTTACATAATCTGCAGTGACCCGCTCAAAGTCATTCTTGGCTGTATCGTTAGTTCCTACATGGAGAAGCAGGAAGGGGTAGCGATTCGAAGGTTTGATCACTTTTGGAAGACTCAGTCACATCCTGAATGCGAGCTCCTGGTAAGCAGCACACTTCTCGAGATTGCAGGTCTGGATAACAGATGGATGACGCAGTCCCTCTTAGGAGGGAGTCCCGACCACCACCACCCATCTTCTTCTTTTGGGGGTGGTGGTCGTGGAACCCCCATCCCTAGGACTACGCATCCCATGCTTTCTGGTAGCTGGTGTTCCCTTCTGATTTCTTCCCTGGGAGGTCCCTGCCAAAGCATTCTCCACTGCAGTGCCTGTGGAGAGAGCCTGAAAGCGGTTACTTACCTCTACAGGAATGGGGGATACCTGAGTTGGCCGCCGCCTTCTTCTAGAGGTTACATGCTGCCAGTTTTCTTCCTTGTCCTGTACTGTCCTCACTGGCTCTTCAGCCTGCTGAATTAAACGCCTTGCAGGATTAAACGCTGCCTTCTATTGAGGAAGTCTTCATCCTCTCTGATGGAACGTAGGGTCGATAGTTGGGCCTCAAGTCCTCTAATTTTTTCTTCCAAAATGGTGACCAGCTTGCACTTTGTGCAGATGAAATCCCTTCTTTCTTCCGGGAGGGAGACAAACATTGCACATGGTAATAGAAATGTAGCGTGTTAGTCTGGTCTAGCTGAAACAAAAAACAGGACTATGAAAGAGAATCCTCTGAACTGTCATTCATGCTTAAATTTGACACTTTACACCTAGGTCTCAACAAAGATGCTAATTATCTTACCCATTACAAAGAATAGCTTCCCCAATTATCACCTCTAATATCATTAGCTCACAGACATTTACCTCCCCGTCATTCCCCTTCTGTTCTGAAATTTGATTTGTCCTTTTCATACGTGTTCATTTTTTTGATTGTATCCTTTGGTATATATGGTCATGCTAATTTTCTTCCATTATTTGATCTGAGGAAGTGGGTCTAGCCCACAAAAGCTCATCACCTATTAAACCATCTTGTTAGTCTTTAAAGTGCTACATAGACCTGTTTTTTATTGCACATGGTGTGCAGGTAACAACAGCAGACCTATCACCATCCATACCTGCGTTCCTTCTGAGAGATTCCTCAGATGTTATTAAATGCCTCCTTGAAGGGCAGGAGAGAGAAAAGAAAAAAAAAATGTTCTTCAAGGAAAAGAGCACCAAACACTACGGGTCTCCCAGGGTGAATTCCCAGGCAAACTCCTTTGTTAGCTGCTGCCCTGTTCGCTGCTCTCTGCATTCGCTCTGGCTGCCTTTTTTAGAAGGCTGAGGCTAGGCCCGGCTCAAAGCCTTGCCTCTGATACAATCAACCCCTCAAGGCCCACCAGAGCTCAGGAAGTTTTTATAATAGTTTAGTGAAAAGATTTTAAAGAATGGCAAGTGTATCGTGCCCCCTTCCCAACTCCCTCTCAAAACTCCCTGTTATCAGTCCCTGGTCGCTGACTCACTGCTATATAAAGCCCTGGACTGCCTGATAGCCCTTCCCCCTGATTAAGGCTCAACCAGTGAGCAGAGGCTTCTCAAACAATGACCATGCACCATCTGTTATACAAAACTGAATTGTACAGCTAGAATACCAGAGCCACCTGCAGGCTCTGGACTAGAGATCGAATAAAATTTAAACTGGAATTTAACTAGGAATTTAGCAGTGCTATTCTCTACCAGCATAGCTCAGTTGCCCGAAGAGAGCTTTAACTGATAAAACAGTATAACATTTCATGAGACTCTATCTAGATGTGTCTGTTGCTCAAGGATTATTTATACAAATTTATTAATACACAGGGAAGGCACCTTAATATACTCATCAATGTGTCACAACCAATGCTCAACCCTCAGACTTGCAATGTTAATTATTATCTTCATGTTAGAGTGGGGAAATTTAAGCAGCGAGGCTAAGTAGTTGACCCAAGATCACAGAAAGGGAGTAAGTGTCAGAGCCAGGATTAAACTCAGAGTTCCTGTGGTCAGGTCACTAAACAATTTGGAAAAATCTGAGATGCTTGGTTTTTAAAATATTTCTTGCAATTTTTAATTTGGTGGCAATGTGTTGTGTGTAAGGGGATCTGTGAGAGAGGTGTATTTTCTTTTACACCTATATACGTCCTGCCTCAGATATATTATTAGACCTCTTCTGCTGCTTTTCCAATTAAAAAAAGGTGCCATTGTGTAGGTCTGATACCTCTGTGATGGAAGATTTCTTGGTGCTGTGGAGACACAAGTCTTTGCTTGAGGGCGACAATAACCATCATTTAGACGGGAGTAATTTAGTCAGCATTCAAATTTTCAGAACATATTTTGCATAGTTTTATCCTGTGAACCAGTTAGTTCTGAGAAATTCAGAAAAAAATTACTCCGTTTATGGAAATATAACACTTGTAGTTCAACAGCCGACAGTTAAAATACCTGTAGTCTATTTTGGCCCAGTCTCTAGCCAGGACAATTGGAAATACATGTTTTCCCTTTCAAATAAAAAAACCCTCCATGTTATTTGTTGTTTCTGTCAGCTACTTCTTTCTCTCTAATTATTCATCTCAGACATGCAGACATACAACAACTCAGAGTTTTCTGGACAGTGCACAATTATTTGTCTGTCTTGCTTGCATCTGAAAGAATTTTGATGCAGTTCCCACATAGGTAAGCCGGTGCAATTACACCCATTTCACTAAGCTATTCTACAGAGAGATTGTAACAACCACTGTCAGATTATGATGATCGAATGGGACATGTAATCGCAATATGGTAGCTGAAACAAAATCAGGCATACTACCTCCTAACAAAAGAATTTGTATGTTTGTATTTGTTTTCATGAGTTCCAAGCGTTCTACCCAAACAGCAACACAAAGGTACATGTCTTGAGCAGACACACATGTTAAACCATCTGTGGTTGAATGCAGCTAAACATTGCCAAGCTCTAGGTGTGAAAGACACAGAATAGTAACTGGATTCTCCTGGGTTTGCTCTACATTGAGCCTCAAGATGCTCATTGAAGTTTTACAGAGCAGTAAATAACTATGGGAATTCTCTCAATTAATAGTTCAGGGGCTACAGTTGCTGGGTATTTATGATACCTCATGATGCCTACAAATTCCACCTGATTAACTCGATACAGGTGCAAAGACATCAAGGCCTTGAGACTAATTCTTATGCCTAAAATATTTCTGCTCCATATTTACAGTTTTTCTCTCCACATGTGTGAGGAAAATGTCATACACGGATACAAGGGCAGTGTGAACATGGCGATCAGAAAAAGGATATTTACCAGAGGGGTATAAAGAGGCCATGAGTCCCGTGAACATAAGGTCTATGACTTAAAACATGACTCAGCACTCGTAAAAGGGTCTGTCCCTTGCCAGTTGCTGTTGCAAAAATGTAGGCGAAACAGCTCTCTGTCACCAGCAGTGTTGCTTCATTCTCCAGATCATGCATTCTCCACTGCTTTATGCTATCAGACTGGTCCTATATCTTAAATTCATTTGCAGTAGTCCAATGGTGAGTAGAAGGAAGTCTAGATTAATAAGGCACGTCAGAGCTGATAATAAACATTCTACCAAAATAGACTAATTGTAAGGGAGCTGCAGGGGGAATAAGTAATTAGAAGCTTCCTGGGAGGGAAGCAGAAAGCTGACATGGGAGTGTAAGCATGTCTGGCCAGAGGGCAGGGCCTAGCGCAGTGGGGACCTGGTCTGTAAGTGGGACTTCCTAGGCACTAGTGCAATACAAAAAATACATGCAATCAATTCCAGCTTTTCCTGAAACTTGGTTTCTCTCAAATACCCATTGTAAGGAGTACTGGGCAGCACTGGCTTTTCCACATCCGTGAGAACGGTACAAGTCTTCCTGGTTTTACCTTGTTTATTTCATGGTATGCTAATCCAAAGCCCCTCTGCTAATCTTTCAAGCCGAGAGTCGTATGCAGCAAGAAGGTGGTGTCTGTGTGACATGATTGGGTGCCGGATCCTGCAATTTATTTTTGGCTCTGCTAGCTCGCATGCTGACACCGGGCCAATCACGCCCCCGCTTTCTGCCTCAGTGTCCCCCTTTCTACAGTGGAAGTCAATACGCCTTGCCTTCAAGGGGGTGGAGTGAGGCCTAGCTGTGAAGCGGTTTGAGCTCCTGTAGAAACCAACTGGCAACTGTGCCTGTCTCAAACAGACCGAGCTCTTGAGGGTAAAACGTGCATGTAGAAAAATGGGCTACAGAGGGCGCTGCTGCCCCTAGCAACACCCTGCACCACAATTGCAAAGTGTTCTAAGCCTCTGCTGGAACATAGAGTTCTCCAGCATTCATACCACTTTATTGGCTCCAAAACACCGTGGAAGAAAGATAAAGCTGGGCTGCGCTCATCCAGCGCAATAGCCAGCGAGTGTGCCTGCCTGTTTCTCACCCCCACACCTTCTACAATGCCTTGTGCTCCCTGAGAACTGACATGGCCCTCCCTCGGCATGGGATGACGAACAGAAAGGTCTGTTTTTGACTGAGCGAGGGCCGGCAGCAGGACTAAGGTAGAGTGAACGCTTACAATCGGGCTCTGTGTTTCGAAGACTCCTGTTGCTTGGCTTTCTGCTCTCTGGAAGTCTGTGGTGTTTGCTTTGCGAGTGGTATTTTTCCATAACGTGCACATTCCTTTCAGAGGTGGGCAACGGCGCCTGCCGAGGAGGATGCCCTGAGTGATGTTAAGGTGCCTGCAATGTGCCGTTCGCTCTGACGGATAATAATCCGTGGGGCTGACGGATTATTGCTGTTGAACGCCCCCCACGGCATGAAGCAATTGCAGTGCTCAGAGCGCTCCGCTCTCTAGGGAGAAAAGTGCTGATAATGGCGTTCGCCCGAGAAACTTTCCTTGCCCCGACCAGAGCTCACGTGCGACAGCAGGAGGTGTAGAGAAGCCCAAGAGCCAGCCTCGAAACAGCCTGGTCCCATTGCAGAAATAGCCATTCCAACCGTTATTTGCTGGAAACAAACAGTTCCGCGCTATAAATGTAGAGGGCATGTTGCAAGCTATGTGAGAGGTGTTCCCCGCAGAGTTTAAACTCAGAGACCGCAGCATTGACTTGACAGAACAAATTACCGGCTGCTCTCTGCAAGCCACGTTCCCTGGCAAACGCTTTGTGCTGGGTGTTTTATTAAAGGTAAAGGTGGTTTGAGTTCAGGTTCACCACGAGTGCCCTTGTTTTGCTCTGGGTATTGAAGTAATGAAATCCTCACATGTTATGGTCTCAACTGGCTTAGCCTAACACACTGTTCCTTTAACAGGATCTCATTTGTGAGATCTCTGCTCCCTTCTGGGATGACAAGGGGCTTTGGTGCCTAGGCAGCATCTTTGCTTAACAGACCTCCTTGTCCCCAATGTCTACGGCGCTGAATCCCCCTGACTCGGGGAAGTCTATTTCTTTTAGGAACATGGTTTCTGTGGAAAGCTCTGGGTTGTCGTCTGGGATCTCTAGTGGTCCTAGGCATATGATTCTTCCATATAAAACACTGCTTTTTTCAGAGAGTCGCCAATGGGATGCGCATTTATCCTGCCCAGTGTAAATCCGAATGAAAGCGTTCTGCTGTGGGATGGGGGGGGGAGGGGGAATTGTCCTGTGTGGGAAGGGTAAGCTTTGTTTTCACACAGACACTCAGTGGGTTAGTCTTTGCCTAGCTGGCTGTTGAAAGTAATTTTCACTGTGCCTCTTTGCTGTGATCCCGGGGATTTGCATTGAGGCTTTCGTATCCGGCTGAAAACAAACCCATGAGCTGTTCTCACCAGCCTCAACGCAAAGACTCGGCATTGTTTCCCAGAGTGATTGCGGCTTGTCCAGGGGCTCATATCTGAAGCCATGCAATGAATGCAGGAGCCCCCGGCTGGTGGGGTATCTGGGTAACAGGGCATATTACCCCGTGCTGCTGCTTGCAATGGGATCAAGTCCATGGTACAACACATGAGTATAAGTATAAATGGAGGGACCGGGTTCCAGTGCACAGGTTTTGTGGGGCTGCCGATCTGGGGTTAGCTTCACCAGTTACACCTACACACCTGCTGCTTTACACAACAGCGGGCCCCTTCCGGGCCCGTTACCTGCTCACAGCATCCAGGATGCAGTGAGCTGCCCTAAAGCCTGTTGCAATGCGAATTCCCGAAAGCCCCGGGCGTAGGGTCTGGGGGCCTGATTCATACTGCTTTGCCTGGCTGCAAACCCAGAGGCCCGATTTCTGCTCCTCCAGGGGTTCGTTGTCCCACACGGGTAGAGTCAGACATTAGTGGCCCCATGCCCCCTATGTCTGGATAGACAGGGGACCGTGAGAGGTGGATTAAAGCCATTGGGACAATAGGTCACTTTTTAATCAAAACTATGGTAGAGCTCCTGCTGTGGGAAGCTGACTAGGACCTTGGCAGCTGTTTCCCTTTCCTTCTGTCAAGCCCCCATCCCAAGGGCTCAGACTGAGGGTGTTGAAAGGCCAGGCTCCGCAAAGTTTATCTGTATTAGCACAGGAAGCCGGCCCCGAAGGTGGCCAGTGCCGTCTCCTCCCAGCGTCATGAACTTTCACATTCATACCCACTGCTCCAGCAGCGTTACCCAGCCTGCAGCCTCTCTTGGAGAAACAAATCAAGGGCCTTTTGCTGCTTCTCAGCTGGGGAGCGCGGACACACCAGCAAAAGGGGCCGCCGTGCCCGGTTGGTTAGCTGAGCCTCACAGGACCCACCGGGGAGGTGAGCTTCCAAATGAGCCACGGAGCTATTGTGGGACTTGGTCGGAGGATTTATTGGGGCATAAACTTTCGTGGGTAAAAAACGCCACTTTGTCGGAGGCCATGATCTGTGACCATCGTTCTGTGACCCTTTTGAAGATGGTTCAGAAAGGAGACCCCAAGACAGGGCAAGTTCTTGGGGAGTCGATTCTCATACGGCTCATGCTGGGTGGCGTCTTCTTCCTTGTGGAATAGCTTTACGCCAGTTTCCGCTGCTTTAAGTAACGTAAACTGACGTAGCCCCACTGATGTTAGGGGAACGAGCTCCGATATGCACGCCCCTCCCTGTGGCTCTGGCCTACCAACTTCAGTGGAGGCACTGCTGGGCTATGTCTACGCTCGCGGCTTCTTGCGCGAGAAATATGCAAATGAGGCTAGGCGTGGCATATCGCTGAGCCTCATTTGCATACCTAAAGAGCCGCCATTTTTGTAGAAGAGGCGCGCGTGCGCCAGAAGGAGCTGTCTACACTGCCCCTTCTTGTGCAAGAAAAACCTTCTTGCGCAATGCCGCTACGCTGATTATTTTCAGGAATAAGGGCATTGCGCAAAAGGGTTTTTCTTGCGCAAGAAGGGGCAGTGTAGACAGCTCCTTCTGGCGCAAGAGCCTCTTCTGCAAAAATGGCGGCTCATTAGGTATGCAAATGAGGCTCCGCGCTATTCCACGCTTAGCCTCATTTGCATATTTCTCGTGTGCAAGAAGCCGCGAGTGTAGACATAGCCCTGGGGTAAGATACTCGTCAGCCACAGGCTCTGAAGCTGGCCACCTGTGAGTTGTATATAAGCCCAAATGCCTGGTGAAATTGCTGGTATGTAAGAGTGGAGTTCAGACTGTTACAGCTGAAGGCCCCTTGCCCAGCCTTGTGGGAGGAACCACTGAACCCGGGTCCCGACAGAGCACTGGGGACAACTGATGAAAAACAGGTTCAGGGGGGCAGGTGAGAGGTTCCAAAGGAGGGATCCAGAGGGGGACACTGAGCAGAGAACCCCGGAGAGCTCCCGTTGCTCCCCGAAGCAGACTAAGGAGCCAGTGAATGCCACCCAGAGGAACTCTGCCCAGACTAGGGGTGCTGAGAAACGTTTATTTTTGTAAACGTGTAACTGCTGGATTTTTTTAGTGGGTGCACATTTACATGCAGGGGGGCAGGTGGCAGCCGGTGCTCATGGGATGCTTTTAAGCTGGCTCCCACTGAGCACTGGCTCCCGAGTGCCCCCCCACGCTGCTGCCTCTGGTGGGAGGCAGCGGGGTTGGGGGGAGGCAGCTCCAGAGAAACCGGCACACGCAGAGAGCCGGCTTAAAAGCTGGTTCCCCACAGGAGGGATGTTGGATATCAGTTAATTGAATAGTCGATTAACCTCATGAATTCTTATCGGTTACTCGACTATTCTATAGTCCCCGGGGGTGGGGCCAGCAGCCAGTGGGCTCCAGCCTCACTCCCAAGGAGCCCCCTGCCATTCCATGCTGCTGCTTCCAGGCGGGAGCTGGTCCGCGAGGGGAGCCGGTTTAAAAACCAGCTCCCCTTGCAGACCGGCTCCCTGGCACCCCACACTGCTGCCTCTGAGAGAGAGCTAGCAGTGCAGGGTGGCAGCAGCCCCTGTCCGGGGGCATGGTCTGAGCTTCCGGATCCGGTGCAAGCTGGAACTGAGCCGGGCTGCTTACCCGCCTGGCTCCTAACACACTTTAAATGCAGAACCGCAGCTGGGGTAGGCCCCAGACCTGGTGCAAGCCAGGACTGAGCTGGGCTGCTGGCCAGCCTGCTAAAAAAATGTACTGGCGGGAGGGGAAGGGGAAATGCATGTCGTCTGTAGCATTAACTGATAAGCTTTTGCTTATTGGTTAATCGGTTAACCGACTGTACTATTACTTCCCTACCCCACCGGGGCTGCCTCCCTCTCCCCTACTTTGCTGCCTCAGATACAGAGGCAGCAAGGAGGGGGCTGTGTGTAACCATTAGGATAAACGGATGAGCCCAGGTTTATCGGTTAATTGTGTGCACGGGTACACACCAACACCCCTCTCCCGGATAGCAAGTCAGCGTCTGCACCTGACTCCTGGCCCTTTTACGGGAGGGACTCAAACCTGGGAGACCTGTCTCACCGTTCCCTGCTCTAGTCAAGAAACCTCATTCCCTCCCCAGTGTGGAGTCTTGAGTATCTTCTGCACTGGTCACTCTCCCACGCAGCTGGGGGCCGCAAACACCAGCCGCTTCGTGCAGCCAGGTGAGCGGCAATAGAAATGGAGTTGTCTGCCAGCTGCCACGGCCCTGGGAGACGGTGGGACAGAGATCCGGTGAAGCCAGAGCTAGCATAAGAGCCTGAAAGGCACGTCCTTAGGTCAGTCAAGCCTTTTCTACCTGACCATCTTGTTCCCCAAGAGGCGCTACCCACTCATTCGAGCAGAGGACTCCAAGCCAGACGCCTGGGTTCTAATCCATGTTCCACCACTGCTCTCCTTACCACGTGGGGCCAGAGTCTCAAAAGGACCATTGGGACAGGCCAAAGGTTTCCAAACCCATGGGGAAATTCTGCCCTGAACGTCTATTCAGCAGTTCCCCAAACTGTAGCTATTTCTCTCAGCCCAGGGACTTGCGTCAGGGCTGAGGAAGAATTCAGCGCTCCTGGGCGAGACGGTGCCGTGTGGAGCTGTGTTTTACTGCTCCGCCAGCTTTGGCGGCCTGCAGGTAAGGCGTTTGGTTTGTGAATTGATGTTTTCTAGGGAGGACCACGCTGCCCTCTCTGGGCTGCACAGACCTCTCCGTGCGACCTGTGCCAGGCTCTGGAGCTGCGCCCCTGGCACTGGGAGAGGGACCGTGGCAACTGAGCTCAGTGGCTATTTAACCGTACGAAGCCGATGCTTCCAAGCTGAGCTGCGTCCTGCTCAGGTGTCTCACGTGGAGTGGATCCCTGGAGGGGCGTCTACAGAACGGTTCCCTTCTCCCCTTCCACGTTTCAGGGCTTGTCCCCCTGCAGCGGTGGCACCGTGAAGCAGGGCTCCGGGGTGCCCTGCTTGCCAAGATGCAGCTCTCAGAGCGGGATTCATTAGACAGCATCGGTGGGTGCCAGGCTCCCAGTGAGGGTGGCCTTTTAAGTCAAGGTCACCGCAGGCATCTGCTCGTCTTTCAAAGCCCTCGTTCTTGGTAGGGGCCCATCGCGGCGGGTCTCAAAACACCTCCCCCCGAACATGTCTCGGAGGTTTATCACTTTATCATAAATCAGCAGCAGAGCTAATACTCATGGCTAGGAAGTGAGATGGTATCGGCGGCCCGGGCTGGGCTTCGAACTGGGTGCGCGGTGAGGCATGCATGGGTTTGGGGTGTGAGGGAAAGGGGCGGGGGGGGGGGGGCTGCGGCAGGAACTCTTTATCAGAGAGGAAACTGTACTCAAGCCGGAGAGAGAGGTCTGTGCATGCAGCACTGTCGCCGCGGCCATTAAGAAACATCTCCCGCAGGACATGCTCTGCCAGCACCCAGGGTGGCTTGGTCTGTTGCATATTTGCAAGAGTGGCTAGCGATCAATTAACATTGGCTGGTGATCAATTAACTAATGGCGCTGATTATATTCAGCTTCCAGAGGAGATGTTCATTCAGCATGACAGCACCCAAAATGCCAGCTGTTCTGAAGCACACAGCCTCCTGGCTGAACCAAAACAGCCACAGCTTCCTGTACACATAAATGTTTCAGCTGACACAATGCTCTACAGCACTTTTCATTCATAGGTCTCAACATGCCTTGCAAAGGTGAGCAAGTAGCATGAGCCCCATTTTGCAGAGAGGGGAACTGAGGCACTGAGCAAGGAGGAGGAAAGGGATTTGCCCAAGGTCGCCCAGCAAGGGAGTGGCAGAATTAGCATTCGGCTGTCCTGGCTTTGGGAGTCGGTGTCTAGCTTCGTCCCCACGTTGCCTCCTGTAACTGCTGAGCACGGTAATGCCAAAAGACATTCCTTGCTTGACACTAGAGTTGTGAGCGTTTCTGAGGCTGGTGCTCCCCACCCGCGCTCAGGATGTCAGTCGTGGCAGAATTAGGGGCTTACTGGTTTGACTAGCTGAGAACATGTCCCTTTCCTGTTGACAAGCACACACAACACTTTCCCTCTGTGTTTGCACAGTACCTCGCACGAGACCTGACCCTGGGGGGGCACTACTATAATATAAATGCTTAATAATAATACACTAGGGCTATGTCTACACTGCAGGCTTTTTATGCAAGAACGGCTGTTCTTGTGCAAAAACTTGCAGAGCGTCTACACTGCACACGCGTTCTTGCGCAAGTAAATTTACAGTACAGTGTCGGAAAACAGGGCTTCCTCCAGCAGAGTTATTCCTCTCCCCACAAGGAATAAGCCCTCTTGCACAAGAGCTCTTGCACAAAAGGGCAGTGTAGACAGGCAACATGAATTTCTTGCGCAAGAAACCCCTATGGCTAAAATGGCCATCAGAGCTTTCTTGTGCAAGAGAGCATCCACATTGCCATGGACGCTCTTGCGCAAAAGCACATCTCTTGTGCAAAAGCACATGGCAATGTGGATGCACTCTTGTGGAAGACCTTTTGCACAAGAAATCTTGCGCAAAACAGTTCTTGCGCAAGAAGCCTGCAGTGTAGATGTAGCCTAGTAGAAGTTCTGCCCAGATTCAATGGGCTGACCATGCAGAAGTTATAGACCCTCTGGGACTTGTCCATAAAGGTTAGGGCTTATGCCTGCTACCTGCTTTCCCCCAGGAGAGTGACACAGATGTGCATGACTCTATATGAGCAGAGCGCATAACACGGTTGACACCACTCTAAACAGGGCACTCGTGTCCAGAGGTCACTCCTACAGCGGCTGCGCTGTTTGCAGCAGCCCTCCCTGCTAAGTGCAGAGCCCAGCCCAGCCCCCACAAGTCCCACGGCTGGGATGTTCAGAAAGGTTCAGCTCCCTAGAAGTGCGTGCTTTTTCAGAAGAGCACCTTGGCTGAGTTCAGGCAAATTCCGACCTCTGCTGGGGGGGGGCGCTTTTTGGACAATCTGGCCCAAGGCTGGCCCACAACATTTTGGAACCTGAGGTGGGGAGCTCAAATGATGCCCCCCATGCCCGGGCTAAAACTTTGAAAGGTCTCAATTCTGCCTGTTCTACTCCTCTAATGGGACTGCTCTGCTATCTACATATGCACCAGCAGCAGACACAATTGTCTACACTCTGGGTCCTAGTGGTGCCCCCCCCACAGTCTGGCACCTGAGGTGGCTGCCTCAGTTCACCTCATGGTAGGGCCAGCCCTGATCTGCCTGAGCAGATGGGGAACAGTCACACTGGAAGGGCACCAGTAACGCCAACAGGCGGAGCCGAACCTGGGACCTTTGGAGCTTAGTGCAGGAGCCTCTGAAGCTTGAGTGAAAAGCTGGCTGGCTCTTGGCTCAGGCTGTAGAGCAAACTCGCTCCTCCTCTCTGAAGTGGTCTCAGTGTCGCTCCAGGGAACAGTGAGCCCCGCCCAGCCGGGGTGTGGGCTACACACCCACTGGGGTTGCTGTGTGGGCTTGCAGCGCTGGGTCTGGTTAGCACAGCCCGGGCCCCCCAAACCTTAGTGGGTCTGTTCTCTGTGCAACACTGAGAATGTGAGGAAACCCCAGACACCGTTTGGGTCCCGAGACCTGGGTTTACTGACGAGGCAAAGACCCGAGGCCTAGCTACGTAAGTCCACGGTTGCCCTGTTCGCTTCTGCCACAGAGGCCGACCTGATGACGGAGAGATCCCAGACTAGCTAAGGGAGAGGTGCTGCCCCATTCCTATACACGTCACTAAACCCTCGGAGCAACACGTTCACATCCCGAAGGTTATTCTAGGGAACAAAGGTGCAAGGCTGATCCCACGGCTCATCAGTTACAGCCTCTACCCTGGCAGCTCAACCAGCAAGGCCCAGAAATTCCAACTTCCCTTCAACTGCCCCTGCTCCAGCCAGCTGGGAAGGCTGGGATCATAGTGTTGCTAGTCAGGAAAGCTGGGGGGATGCTCCAGGGCTGGGGGCAGTAGCTGGAGAGGGCAGCCTCTGCCATGGGGCAGTGCCACAGGTGTAAGGGGTGGGGGTGGGGCTTGCCTTTGCCAGCTGGATTTTCACCCACGGTCCATTAAGCTAGGGGGCTTAATGCTGGCTTTGGCACTCAGCCCCAGACATCTTCTCTCCAGCACATAGGCAGGCCCAGGTGTGTGGTGGGCGGAGCCATGACACTAGCCCCGCCCCATGGACACTAGCCCCACCCCAGGTGACTATATGGATTGGATTGCATGAGGTGCCTGCTCTCTAAAGGGGGGCTAGCTAGGCATTTTGTGGGTTCCCCAGGGTCTGCTCCCCAGCCAAGGTAAGTGCAAGGGAGAGGTCTCCCCGTGCCCTCCTCTGTACTGCGATGCCAGCATGAAGGGGTGGGGTCTGCAGGGTGGAGTGGCAGCAAGCCACCCAAGAGCTGCCGTTCTGGCAGAGTGTGTGTTTGGGGGCTCTTGGCTTTTGTTTACAGCTGCGTTACCCAGCTCTGCCCACAGGGCCCCTTGGCTGCAGAGAGGGATGGAGAGCCTGTGCGGACCAGGTGGCTGGGAGCGGGCAGCGGGCAGGGGTCTGTCTCTGAGTTACCTGGAACAAGCCGTGGGGGCCGGTTGCGCCCCGCAGCCCGGCTCCCCAGCATGTGGGTGGCGGGGGTGTACGTCACAAGGCAAAGCCATTCTGGGCTGATGGAGTTGCCCGAGACCCGACAGGCCCCCTTTCCCCGTGAATTTATAAATCTGCTGCTAAGCGTCTCCCCTTCCCCCGCGCTCGTGAGCAGGCGGATGGCGAACGGACGCCCCCAGGAAGGGCAGTTTTCGGTCCAAGGCCAGGAGGGTCCCTGAGGATCCAGCTGTCCAGGGTGAGAGACACTCCCCATGCCGGGGACCAGGCCCTCTCTGGTCAGGCATTTCTCCTACGCACATCACGGGGAGTGTCTGAGTCCCTGCAGGGCTTCCTGAGCCTTCAGGCTGGAGGCAGAAAATGGCCCCTGTGTTTATTGTCCCCCTTTGCATAGGGCTCCGGTTTTTACATAGGAGAGAGCAATGCAAATGGGGGGGCTGTGCAAACAGGAGGGAAGCTGTTTCCACCTCTCCCCACAGGCTGAAGCTATGGGTAGTGCTATTATATTATCTATATAATAAATGGAGATAAACTTCTCTCACAGAGCTGGAAGGGACCTTGAGAGGTCATTGAGTCCAGTCCCCTGCCCTAATGGCAGGACCAAGTACCATCCCTGACAGATTTGCCCCAGATCCCTAAATGGCCCCCCTCAAGGATTCAGTTCATAACCCTGTGTTTAGCAGGCCAATGCTCAAACCACTGAGCTATCCTGCTCCCTCTGGGCTGGGCTAGCAGGGTGGTCTTCAGCAGCTTTTGTACCAGATCCAAGAGGCGGCAGATCCAAGAGGCCTCAAGAGAGCTAGTTGTTTTATACCATTGGGTGATAGCCTGGTGCACCACCGGAAACACCTTCAGGACCTATTGCTCTGTCTTCAGACCTTCCAGGACACCGGCTCCCTGCGCTCATCCCAAGAGAGAGGCACCTGGTGTTCATGAGGGGCCTTCCGGGCAGCTCTGTCCAACGCTGGGCATGGCTTCCCTGAGAGAGCGGCTGGCGGCTGCTTGCAGCTAACTGGGGGGAAGGCTCACCTGGTGAAGGCACCGGGCTGGGATTCAGGAGATCTGGATGCAGCTCACGACTCTGCCCCAGCCTGCCTGGCCCTCGCTCCATCTCTCTGGGCCTCGGTTCCCCATCTGTAAAATGGGGATAATGATCCATTCAGCCCTTCTGTGTAGAGTGGAAGCTCTCCGGGCAGGGGCTGCCTCACACAGTCTATTGCAGAGGTGACAGCAGGGCAGAAGACTCATTATTTGGAGGAGGAGGGACGATAGCACCCTAATGCACCGCACAGGGCCAATTTCTGACCCCCTTAATCACATGACCAGTGTTTCCTGTAAGCTGGGCGGCCACCTGGGAGAGATTCAAATGCCGTCCAGCTGATTAGCAAAGCGCCCACAGCGCCAGCAGCATGTGTTTCTATTGGTGGTGCACATCTGCGCATGCCTCTGGGCACATAACAGAATTTATTCCGCACATGCATGGAAAAAATTAGCAGGAACAGTGCACATGGCATAGTACCTTACTTCTCAACGGCACTGCTTGCATCGAGGGGGCTAAATGCTCCATGTAGTAGGAGATCAAGATCTGGCCCCGGGAGGTGCGTCAGGGCGATTTGTGCGTCTCGAACTCTCGACCTCCTTTGTTCACCCTCGTGCCATTGACCCGAGGGGCCCAGCATGCGGCACAAATGCGCTCAGTCAGCAGTGCTTCCCGTTTTGCAGTGAGTTCACCAAAATCTCACCCCATCCGGGAGTCCCGACTCCGCTGCCTTGCAGTAAGGACGAGAACAGTAGAACGGGGCTGCCCACTCTCCTCTTCATTCCCACCTGCCCTTTCTGCTGACTCCACCTTGGCAGCCGCTTGTTCTCTCCCCAGCCAGGAGCTTGAGGACACTCAGGGCAAGTGCTAGGCATGCGCCCCTGCTGAGACTCAGCTCGGCTCCCCTGGATTACTGAGTTACGCCTTACGTCCGGCCTGGGCATTTCCTGCCAAGTGTTACCCTGTTTCCTGGGGAGCAGAGGCCTGGCAGGAATCTATTCAAGGCAGGAAATGAGGCTCTTTCACAGGTCTGTCCCTTTCCAGCTCATGGACAAGGGCTCCTTGCTCTTTTAGGGACTAGGTCTGGGGGTGGTATGCACAGGGCCGGATTCTGCTCCCACTCCAGTCACACCCCACCCTGAGATCCAAGGTGCCATGGCGTGCAGAGGGCAGCCTGGGCCCTCTCTTCCTGGGCATTTTAGCAAGGTGCCCAAATCCCTTTCCCTGGGCCTAGGGAAACTGCCAGCCCTGCTTAGTGTTGCCAGATGGTTTCAGGAAAAAATACCCAACAACAACAAAAACACGCCAGAAAAAGTTTGTTGAGCAAAAAAAAAAAAAGACCCCGAGAGTTGTTAAACAAAAAACACAAAAAATGTGGCCCCTTTTAAAACCGCGTGGTGAGGCTTTTCGGCCCTAACAGGCTGCCAGCGGCTGCCCGCCATCTTGCCGCCCTGCGCCAGGCTGGACAGCTCCTCTGCAGAACCCAGTAAGCACGAGGGTTGCCAGGCTGCCTCCGTATTGTGCCGGACAGCCCGCGATTTTCACCTCCTAGCCCTGCTCCTTGACAGGGTTAATCTGCTGGGGGGGAACTGAAAAAGTGTCTGTCACAGGGGCACCACAGGCCTTCAGTGCAAAGGGCGCCATTTGCATGTCCGTGGGTGTTCGCTGTGGTGCATGGCCAAACTCCCTGCCGTGTGGGAGGTAGGGGCCAGACCCCCTGCCAGGCCCCAGGGGTTAGGGGCAAGCAGCGGTGATTTCAAAGGGCCTTTCGCCTGCTCGTTGGTCCTCACGCTGCAGTCTCCCCGGGTGGCAGAGCCAGCCCTTGCCGGGGCATGTCTCACCCTTGCCAAGAAGGATTTTGCAATGGGGGAGGCAGGCATTTAAAACCCCGCTCATTTGCATGGCCATGGAGTCACTGCCTTGGCACATTTGCCCTGGCGCTCTGATACCCTCGTGCACACACGTGCTCGTGTCTGTGCACACGCACTCGGCTCCCATGCCGGAAAACATGCCTGCCTTGTCATTCCGTGACCCGCACCCAGAGCCTGCCGGGCCTCGGACGCCTCTGTCCAGCATAGGGCTGGCCTCGGAATGCAAACAATGGGATCCCCAGAGACAACAATGCTCCATTGTCCTTTGAAGCCACAACAATGAAACAATAGCCCACAGGCTGCTTCATTCATTCCCAGGCACGCCCCCTGCAGCAATGCCCTGTAGCTCTGCTGTTGTCTGTATTCAGGGACTCATGCTGTCCCCACGGACCCTCCCAGGCCCTGATTTGTCCTGTGTGCCCCAGCTGACACACATACCCCCTTATTGTAGCCGGTCGTCCCTCAGAGGAGAAGGAAGCAGCCTCGAGCTGTTCTTTTATTGTGATGGTTTCTCAGACACTAGAGATGGAAAAGGCCGATTAAGTCATCCCGTCCCTCCCCCGGAGGACAATGGGGCGTTGTCATCGCTGGGGGTGGCCATGGTTTGCTGTCGCTGCAGCTGCAGTCTCTCGCTGATGGCTCATGTTCTTCATGGTGACACTGACTCTTCTCCCCCATCCTCTGTAGAAGCAAGGCTGGGTGCTGGAGACAGAGGGGGTCTTAGAATCCTAGACTCCTAGGACTGGAAGGGACCTCGAGAGGTCTTCACCTCCAGTCTCCTGCCCTCACGGCAGGGCCAAGCACCATCTAGATCAGGGCTACTGAACTTTGGAAGCCCTGGGGGGCCACAGTGATACTCACAGCACATGCCGAGGGCCGCAACTTAAGTGTGGTTGCATATACATGCAAATAGAGATGCAAATAGATATGCAAATAGCTTCTTCCACACTGACTGGCAAGAATACACAGATTAAGAATCAAGCCACAGTGCCGGATGTGAGCCCGTCAGCACCTCTCAGGCTCTGCCCACAAGGCTAAGCAGCCAGCACTTCCCACAATGCCCTGGCGCTCCCTGCACCTCCTTCCTGGGGGCTAGAAACGCCGACACCCTGCACCCGTCCGTTCCAGCCAGCCCATCCGCTTGCGTCTTTCAGTGCTCACCCCGCCTGGGAGACACCTCGCCGTTGTGGAGCCTGTTCGCAGTGGAGGCCGTGTTCAAAGGATCCCACCCGCGGGCCGCATGTTGAGTCCTGCGTAAACCCAAACCGCACCACGGGCCGCAAACAAACAGGCCACGGGCTGCATGCGGCCCACAGGCTACGTGTTAAGTAGCCCTGATCTAGATCCTCCCTGACAGGTGTCTGTCTAACCTGTTCCGAACTATCTCCGGAGATGGAGATTGCACAGCCTCCCTAGGCAATTTATTCCAGTGTTTAACCATCCTGACAGGAAGCTTTTCCTAATGTCCAACCTCAACCTCCCTTGCTGCAGTTGAATCTTGGTACACAAGGGAGGGCAGGTATAGGGCGAGGGGGGGTGGGGAGGCATGCGTACTGAGGGAGTTTCACCCTGTTGGGCAGCTAAAACAGAAAGTCCTGGGGTGGGGGGGTTAGCGCAAAAATTGTATTGGTAATATGCTCACTGGCTATGAAGCCCTTGAGCCCTCCTTACCCTGCACTGCCTGGCCGATGCACCATGTGTGTGAGGTGCCACTGGTGGGATGAGGGGGAGAGACGCCATTCCCAGAAGAACCAGAGCCTCCAGGATTCTGGGGAATGCAGCAGTGGCCACCCTATCCCTACAGCACCCAGGAACTAGAGCTGCCATGCTGTGACTTTCACCTCTTTCCTGGCACAGGCGTGAATTCCTTTGAAACAGGACAGACGGGTTTCAGCTTCCCAAGGCACATGGCTGGGTGGGGAGAGAGGGGAACTGCCCTTCTGGCCCTGTCTGGGACACCTGGAGTGACACCTCTTGAGGGCACCGAGTCGGCGGCACAGAAGCAGGAATTTGAATATGCAAATCCGCAGGAGCTGGTATTGTTTCAGGCCCGATGGAAATGCAGAAAGAAGATGGGGACGGATGGCAAACAAACAAAATGAAAATCTGCTGCAAGAAAAAAAATGTCACTAGGTCCCTAGCGTTTGCTGTTGTTAAAAACCGCCCTGCCGTGGGCCGTGTCTTGCACACAGAAAACCAGGGTGATTCCAGACTCCGTCTTCTCCAAAGATAAGTGTTACCCACACACCTCCTGGATGTGGTGCACTGTCCCGCCTAGAGGCACTGGGCTCACTTCCAGAGAGAGAATAATGATTTCACTCTACAGCCCTCACGACCAGCTGGCTGGCCTTTAGCTCATGCACTCAACTCCGTAGATCCCAGGTTCGATTCTACCCGCAGGTAACCGGTGTCTGTGCCATTACATAGGCCTGGCTTGACCTCTTGAGGCATCCAAGGGTCCAGACATGGCATGAGGTGCGAAGGGCATAATTCCCATCCAGTCTCTATCAAGGATCAACCCAAAATCTTAGCTCTTGCATGGCCTGGTGGCCAAAGCACTGGGTTGGCAGCCCGACCTGGGTTCTGAGTCTGCCCCTGCCTGAGCCTGCTGCTTAACGGTGGGCAAGGTCTCGGTGCTCACTTCCACCCTCTGTCAAATGTGGAGAATCAGAGCTCTGCCCCTCCGGGTGCGGTGAGATCAGTGGGTGAAAACCACCCCCTGAGAAGGTTCTCCATTGGCAAAGGACTGTGCACGCTCCTGCTTGTCCGGGTCGTATCTTGTGGGTCAGTGCTTCCCAAATGGCAGGGTCCAACCCACCCGAGGGCTGTGGGAAGGGTCTAGACAGGTCACGACAGCCAGGTGGACTAACCCATCTCCGGGCCCTGGCCTAGGCAAACGTGCACTTATGGTGCAGCACAGAGCCGGATTAGCCCTAGAATTAGTGGGGCCCATGCCTGGGAGCCCCAGAATCAAACAGGCCCAACCTGCTCCGCACGCCTGGAGCTCCTGCTGGGGTGTGGAGTTGGGGCGAGGGGCACGGCCCCATTCCGCCCGCCCGGCGTGTCTGTCCCACAGGAGCGAGCCTAGCTTCCCGCGAAGCGCTACTCAGATTTGGCCAGGCTGGCTCTTTGGGTCTGTACAGCACCTAGCACAATGTACCACCTTACTGACTGGAACTTCTATTACTATTTATTGAGGCCTGGTCTACACTAGGACCTTAGTCAGAAATAACTCCTCCCCCCAGGTCGAATTTGTAAGCGATGTGTCCACGCTACCAAGCCCGTTACTCCAGATTAAGGGGCTGCGGAATTCAAACTCTATAGTCCTGCTTTTCATGAGAAATAATGCTATTCCCAAATGTGTAAGTCTGAACTAATTGGCTTCAGGAAGGCCGCCTGCAGCATCCTGGGGCTCTGACTCCGAGGTAGCGCATCCACATTAACAGAGCCTGCCTCGGACTACACTAGATTCTTCCCCGGAGTGAGGACACACAAGTTCAAATTTGTAAAATCAGGTGCCCAGAAGTCAAATTTAGTAACTTCAAAATAATTTCCTAATGTAGACAGGGCCTGAATAACCTTGACCTTTGGGGAGCTATGAATCCCACTGGGCATGTCCAGGATTGCTGGGGGTCTGTTGATGGTGGGGTGGAGGGAAGCCAGCTTCCCCGTGGCTCACATCCACTGCTAGGCTCCCCCAAAGTTTGGGAGGATTCATATCTTCCACAGGTTGGGCCAGGCCCCTCTCTGCTTCGTACCTATCTGCAGCTAAACCCACCTGAATAGGTAATGGATAGAGAAGAGAAAAGAGCCCTGAGCACATTGTGTTTGCAATGGGCTGAGAACAATTGCTAAATACAAATCACACAGAGAATGGGGAGCGAGACACAAAAGGGAGAACCCCAGCACAAAGGAGAGGAATGAAATGGCAAGTAAAGTCAAACAAAAAGGAGCCGGGCTGAGACAAAAGAAGGGAACAATATCCCCCAGGCAATCGGCTCCCGAACAATAGGGGCAGTGACAGCCGCACAAAGGCACCAGTGTTTGCAAGTAGACGTTATCTCACACAGCCACTGGCAGGCCTAGCCGCCGCGCTTCTATTTTCAGGGACGCTTTTGTGCGGTGCCGAACAATATTCCTTGCATGGTTGCGGATACAAAGATGAGGGGGGCTTGGGGCTTGCTTCCCTTCCCGCTGCCCTCTCAGTTATAAAAACAGGCGCGGCCCTTCGGAGGACGGGGTGGGGGGGTTCGCATGTTCGGCGTGGCGTGGCAGGTTCCGTTGCCGTGCCAATGACGCCCTGGGCCCAGTGTGGCCGGGTGAGGGGGTTCGGGACTGGAGGAGCGTCGTTCTGTGCCGGGCCTGTTTTCCTTTCACCTGGCTTGACCCTGCTAGCGAGGTGGCTGTGGACACACAGCTACCCACAGTCAAGGGCCGTGGGTATAATAGGCAGGGGGAGGCGTTGCCTTCCCAAACCGCCAGCCTGGCCCCGCCCACACTCCACCCCCAGAACGTCTATGGTAGGCATACTGGGGGCGGAGTGTTGCTGCCCCCCAAGCGCCTGCCCTCCCTGTGCTGTGGGCAGGGGAGGCTGGGGCCCTGCCCCACCGCCTTCCCTTGGTGCTCCAGGCATTGCCGTGGGGGCAGGGCCTGGGCACCAGGGGCAGGGCTGGGGGAGTCACTGGGGACTTTCCTTCCCCAGCCCTGCCTTCACCCACCGCCCATGCCCACTGTCTTGGGAATGGGCGAGCAAGCCTTGTCTGCACTGGAGAGTGCAGACAAGGACAGCCAGCCACTGTCATAACTATGCTGGTAACGCGTCATTTTGGGTCACGTCCAATCTGATGCTCCAGTTGCCATGGCGTCACTGCCTCTGGGGAATGCCCTACGCCCTCAGGGGCAGGAGGCCCTCATCCTGGTGAATATTGACCAGGGCTTTGGCTAATACGGGCCCCATGTCTCAGCGGGGCTCTAGAGGATGTGGTGCCATTGAGTTTACTATCTGGTGGATACTTAAAATGGAGGCCTTGACTTTTGGGGGTTGGTAAAGATGGCCCTTTTGCAAGATTACGGCAGTTAGCCCCATTGTGCTGCCCAAATGCCAAAGTAAGGGATACTTTCTGCCTTCCTAAATTCCCTTCTCCTCACTTTGGAATTTCAAAAGCTTCAGAGGGGTAGCCGAGTTAGTCTGTACAGGAAAAACTTAAAAAACAAGAAATAGTCAAGTAGCACTTTAAAGACTAAGAAAACATGTAGATGGCACCATGAGCTTTCGTGGGCAAAACCCACAGGCCGGCCCACAACATTTTGGCACCTGAGGCGGGGAGCTCAAATGACGCCCCCATGCCCCCTCGCTTGGGCCAAAACTCCGAAAGGTCTCAATTCTCTGGGTCCTAGTGGTGCCCCCCCACAGTCTGGCACCTGAGGTGGCCGCCTCAGTTTGCCTCATGGTAAGGCCAGCCCTGAAAACCCACTTCTTCAGATGACCGGAGTATAATGAGTCAGTTGGGTATGGCAGTTTTGACGTCCTGAGCGAAACTATTGTGTTATGTGTGGCTGTTGCGTCCCATCCCAGAGGTAGCTGCATGTCAGTCATTGGCTAAGTGATTCAGTAGTTGGTATGCTCCTTTGGAATGCAAGGTGCTGCCTTTCGGCTCTCTGCTACCCCAGCTTCAAAGTCAGCCCCGTGCCACTTGTGTCCTGGAAAGCGCACCTGGGCAAACCAGAATGATGCCTTTCAAATGTCTACACTGTAACTTTGCTGGCCTCTGCTCAGGGGCCTGCTGAAGGGAGATGCCGCCCGAGTCCTGCTGGCATCAGCCTTGCTACTTGGGAGAGCTCCCTGCCTTTGTCCCTCAACGGGCCCCACACTCCCACTTCCGGGTCCGGTGATAGGGCTTGTGCTTTGCAACGTTTCAGGCGAGGCAAGTGGCAAGCTGTATTCATGGGGCAAAAGTCGCTCTCTTTGCTGCTAGCGCCTCCTTCCCCACCTCTCTCCAGGGGTTTGTTCCATCCACCTTTTGTGTTTCGTCATAAGGCGCTGCACTGGGACACTTGGATTCAGTTCCCTGCTCACTCACAGAATCGTTCCTCCATGGGATTCCAGGATGCCTCCTAATTTCTGCTTCGTGGCTGGGACCCATTCTACCCGTTCTTGGAAACAGCCTGTTTTGCTGCACGTTAGATGGCAGGAGTAAAGTTTTCTCTTCTTTTATTAATCGAACAAACAGCCAAGTTTCTGGAAAAGAATCCGCAGCCAGGCCAGGGCATGAAATAACATTCGTATGGATACTCAGAGTTATCCAGTCCCCTTCTCGGCCCTCACGTGGGACAGTCTTGTGTCACTTTTTCTCTCGGCCCCTTAAAGTAATCATCCCACGCTATGGAAACTACAATCCCCCTGTGGCATGAGCACAGGCTGCCCACAAACTGGAGGAGGTTCCATCGAGCTACTGTAAGTTGTGCTGAAAAAAAAAAAAGTCACCTTGTGGAAAGAGAAGTCAGGGGTGTTGAGAAAAGAATGCTGTAGAAGCCCCATATCAGCAATGATCTCCCGAGACACCCAGCTTTCGCAGCTGGGTTTAGCTTTCACTTGAAAGGTCTTATTTCTGATATTGATCGTGTTATCTGAAGGGTACATCCTGTTGCTAAATTTGGCTGTTTCCTTAGTTTAACAGCTGTTGTTGCAGCAAGCTAAATGGAGTTTCAGTGGAGGTGGGTTTTGCATACTGCGAACTAAAGATGAATCCCTGATTTCGCATTGCCCTGGAGAAGAGAGAACCAAGACTTTGTAGAGATGCTAAAGTCAGTGGTGTGCCACCCTGCCACTTCCTGCCCCATCTGGAATCACGGCAGGAGCAGATGGAAGGACAAAGTGCTTTCGTGGGAAAATATTTGGGACTTTACCTCAAAGCAAACCAACAGCGGTTCGTCAGTGGAAAGGGGCTCTCTAAAAATGACAAGCCCGTGGTGCTGTCATGCAAAGGCCTGATTGTGATCTGAGCTGGCCAGTGCAAATGTAAATCAGCAGTCTTTCTACAGAAGTCACTAGACTCACATCAGGATGAAACTGGGGCATGGGAGAGGAGAACCCGGCCTATAAAATTGCATCACTTTAAGAGTCACAATATTTTAGTCCACCTGTCAGCGCTGCAGATTCCCCACTGGGAGGCAAATTGGTTTCTTTCTGTCTTGTGCAGCTTACCAGCGCTCCCACCTTCACTGTTAAATCCTTAACAAAGACAGCCTTGATCTAAAAGGTTATTTGGTCAAGGAGTTGACTCGGCATTCACCAAAGTAAACAGCCGACAAGGAGTTTTAACAAGTCTCCCCACAGATCCCTTCCCATCTCAGTTGCTCAGCTTGTAATGGCACTGCAGGTTAGACCTGTCTATAGTCTGGCAGTCTCTGGTCTGGCAACATCCACAGCCTGGTGTGATTTTAGTGAGCCAGATGTCCACTTACCATGGGCGTGGCCACGTTTCCTATGGTCCCATAAAGTTAGTTTATAGCCACCAGTCCTGGTTCTGTGTTCTGTGCTGCTATTTAGCTCTACTTTACTCCTAAATGTCTTCTAAGAGCCCAGGAAGCAGTGGAAGTGTTGGTGATGCTGCTAGACAATATTGACTTCCCATGGTCCGGCAAATTCTCTGGTTCAGCACCGGTCTGGTCCCGAGGATGCCGGACTAGAGAGGTTCAACCTGTAGTTCTCTAGACTTCATAGTGTCTTTCAGGTGGGTATGACCTGACCATGTGATGTAAAAAACTAGCAGAAAGACAGATATGTTCACAATCCATCATAGAAGAGCATTACATAAAGAAGAACCCATTTTCTACCTCTCTCCCCATTACAAGTCCTCTTTTCAGTGGTTGTGTGGCTAAGAGAATATGCTGGTTGCTTAGTTCTGGTTTCACTGGTTGGGTCAGTGTTGTGAATGGATTTATTGCTGAATGTGTGTGTATATCTACGCTGGTGAGACAAGGTGGGGGAGGTCTAATATACCTTGTTGGGGAGAGCGACAAGCTTTTGAGCTGACACAGAGCTTGCTGTCTAGTTCAAGGGGGATTTATATCCTCTCCCCTTCCCTCCCCGCCACGGAGCTGAAAATCTCAAAAACTTGTCCCGTTCACCAAGGTCCAAGAAAAGATATTACCTCACCCACTTGGTCACTCTCTTATCCTGGGACCAACACGGCTACAGTAACACTGCATGTATCTACATTTGCAAGTGAATTTGATCTTGTTCTACCAGACCTGGTGGCGAGAGAATCTGGCTGTTTCTGCTATTATTTTGCTAAGCAAGCATGCTTTGCTACAACTAGGTAGTATTTCAATCCTCCCTAAACCTTACTATCATCACCATAATTAGCAAGAATACTCTACACTTCTGTACTGCCTTGCATCTAAAGAGTACACGTGCTAATTAATTAAAGCCAGGCAATCCTCATCTACCTTCCGCAGTAGAGGGAAAATAATTGCTAAGGAAATTCTTAAGAAAGACCATAAAGGCAGGGAAATTCAGGCACTGAAACAAGACAAATGCGGATTTAAAGACAATCAGGACCCAGAACATGTGACATGGGAAATGGACAAGGCAGGAGAAAAGATAAAAACCGAGGCAAATGGCGGAGGCAGAAAACAACCAAAAAAAGAAAAATCCCACACACACCAGGGAAAGAAAGGAACCGAGATGAAGGGAGCAACAAAGCATCAAAGAGAGGAGTACCCGGAGGCTGAACAAAGAGGTCAGAACAAAGAGCCGGCTGGCACAAAGGACCAAAGAAGGGAGAACAAAGATTGGAGAACAAAGCAACTAAATAGAAAATAAAGACACAGGACAAGAAAAGCCCCTTTTTGGGGGTTGAGATTAAGATGGGTCCCTGGGCACGTGGGACTGGCTGGGTGGGTTCGGTGCAGTGATTCATGTTGCATTACTGGGCGAAAGGTTCCATGGTGTCCAGTCTGGGTGGGTGGAAGGGTTTGTTGTGGGTTGCGTTGGGGCTGGGAGGACCCGGAGCACTGATTTGCTTTTGAATCAATAGGCCCAAACCAGTGCCCCTGTGACTTCAGGGGGAAAGGCAGATCTATGACTAGACCCCATGGCTTTGCTTTTCTCTGGGCTCCTTTAGTTGCCTTCTAGACAGATCCTGGCACCAGGGTGGATGACTGTGATCGCACCCTTTGTCTGGCCCATGCAGCTCACCACATGTTCCCAACTATCCCAAGAGTAGGTTGGCTTGGATATGCATTCAGAATTGCCCCTTTCTTTAGAGCTGTGGTGTCCAACCACTTCTAAAGCAGTAGCCGCTAGAGTGGCTACTGCTATAGCGAACTAGCCACACTCAACTGACCAAATAGCCACACGTGGCTAGTGGCTAGCGTGTTGGACACCATGGCTCTAGAGTAACCGTTTCCGACCAGTTCTCTCTCCCAGTCTCTTTCAAGATCACAGCACCCAGAGATAAAAAATGGTGGTGTTCCTGCCACACCTTCCTTCCACTCTGCGGAATTCCTTGTGCAAAGTTAATACAGCCACCCCAGTAGCCTGGGAATTGTTCTTGAAAGGGGATCTCCAAGCCAGCTGTGGCTTAAAGTCCAGACTGCACAGTCTGCCTAAGCTGCGGTGGAGTGTTGCTACCTGGGACTGGCTTAAGCCTCCTTCTGGTCTGTTAGAAACTAGCAGGATCCATGGGATTTAGGGACTTGCTGCAGGGGCTGGCTTTGCCCTGCAACGGAACAATTGCAGGGAGGAGGGGAGAGAATTTCCGTAAGGCTCTCTTTCCATTTCGCCCCCTCCCATGGGTTTTTTTGGGGGAATGTACTATCAGTCCTTACTGTTCATACCTTACCTGCTATGATTACCAGGTAAAAACCCATTCTTTCATCTGGAGATAAAGCACATGGTTATTTTTCACCTGGTGATAAGACAGTTTGGCCTTGTCCATGTAGGTTGGACCAAGCCATTTATATCTTTTTTTCAGACAAGGCCAATTTTTTGACAATACTAGTTAAACTCATTTCTTTGGACTGTCCAGATAAAAATAATAAAGGAACAGGAAAAACCTATAGATCATCAAACCTGCCCTTTGGCATGGGAGGGTCTAGTCCCCTCATAGATGATATATCAGATACTCAAGATCTTGGGGGATCTTGTTCTAACCTGGGTTGATTGTTTTAATCACCAGAGATGAAATTGTCTACACTAGGACCTTTTACAAGTACAGGCTGAACCTCTAGTCCAGCACCCTCAGGATCTGACCGGTGACGGACCAGAGAATTTGCCGGACCACGGGAGGTCAATATTGTCTAGCAGCATTACCAACACTTCCACTCCTTCCTGGGCTCTTAGAAGATATATTAGGGGTAAATTAGAGCTAAGTAACAGCACAGAACAGTGAGAGCCAGCACTGGTGGCTGTAAACAAACTTTTTGGGACTGTGGGAAACTTGGCCACACCCATGATAAGTGGACATCCGGCTAATTAAAATCATGCCAGACCACGGATGTTGCTGGACCAGAGCGTGCCGGATTAAAGAGTTTCAACTTGTATAATGATGATGGTTAAGAGTGTGATAAAAATGACATTTTTTCATACTGGCTAAAGCCCTAGTATAGATGCAGTTGTACAAACAAAAATTGGTTTTGCCAGTATAGCTTATTTTGCTTTGAGAATTGGTATGAACTATGCCATTAAAGCCCATTTTTATCAGTAGAAGCTGTGTCTACACTAGGAGGCTTTGCCAGGGTAGCTATCCCAGCAAAACTCTTCGGCTGCGTCTAGACTGGCATGATTTTCCGCAAATGCTTTTAACGGAAAAGTTTTTCCGTTAAAAGCATTTGCAGAAAAGAGCGTCTAGATTGGCACGGATGCTTTTGCGCAAAAGCACTTTTTGCGGAAAAGCATCCGTGCCAATCTAGATGCAGTTTTGCGCAAGAAAGCCCCGATTGCCATTTGTGCAAGAGGGCTTATCCCTGAGCGGGAGCATCATAGTATTTGCGCAAGAACACTGACAATCTTACATTAGATCGTCAGTGTTCTTGTGCAAATTCAAGTGGCCAGTGTAGACAGCTGGCAAGTTTTTACGCAAAAGCTGCTGCTTTTGCGCAAAAACTTGCCAGTCTAGACGCAGCCTTCTAGTGTAGACCTGCCCTAAGGTGCCAGCTGGCCAGCCACATACCCCCCTGAAATCCATGTGCCTTTCTACTGCCACAGCAGATTGCAGGATCAGAGCCAACAGACAGAACATCTAAAACTCGCTTTCATTTCTCCCCAGTGAGGCTGTTGGTCTGTTTTCCCTTGGCTTGCATTTTCAGAGAGTGAAGCCAGCGTACTCAGCCTTTCGTTTAGTGACGCAGCTGGGTTGCTAAAAGTCTGGCAGTGTAAACACTCTGTGCTGGGACTTGTGTGGACAAAATACTTCCACCTCCTACGAGTGGGGTTCGTGTTGGGGATAGGAGGGCGCTACTGCCAACAACGAGCCATTGACACTGCCACTTGCAGTGGTCTTTTCGGTCTTTTCTGGAGTGGGTGGAGGTATTGAACACTCATGAACCACAAAAGTTTTGTTGCTCAATTGGCAGTGTAGACAAAGCATTATACTTTCTGAGGACCTTTGAGAGCTAGCATGAACCCAAGCATATAGACACTGTCTGCTTCTCTTGCACTCATCCAGTGCTGATGTCTGGCTTCTTAACCCCAAGGGAACTTTTACATTGTTACAAAAAAATCTGTTGTAATTGGAAATTACAAACTAACGTTGGAAACCCTTCAGTTCATAGTGGCCTAAATTTGTTCCATTTCAAATCTAAAATTGGAACCGACTCTGGCAGCATTAGTGTAACCCAGTAGTCAGTGTGTGGTGTGTGCCCCATCAGAGTGGATGTGAGTGTGTTACAACTCCTAGCCCCCAGGAGTGGTTCTCAACCAGGGGTACATGAATCCTTGGGGGTACGCAGCAGTCTTCCAAGGGGTACATCAGCTCATCTAGATAGCTGCCTAGTTTTACAACAGGCTATATAAACAGCACTAGCAAAGTCAGCACAAACTAAAATTTCACACAGACGACTGAAATGTAAGTACAATATTTATATTTCAATTGATTTATTTTATAATGATACGGTAAAAATGAGAAAGGCAGCAGTTTTTCAGTACTCGTGTGACGGTGACACTTGTATATGTATGTCTGATTTTGTAAGCAAGTTGTTTTTAAGTGAGGTGAAACTTGGGGTATGCAAGACAATTCAGACTCCTGAAAGGGGGCCAGCAGTCTGGAAAGGGTGAGAGCCATGGGCCTAGAGCCTGGCCCTTGAGCATCAATAAGCTCTAGAGACTCATGCCTTTAGTTCTGGAGATCTTTCACTCATCTCTATCCCCGTGCCAGACCAGAGGGTTGCTGTCTCATTACCTTTACGCAAAATTAATACAGGTTGAACCTCTCTAATCCAGAACTTTCTGATCCAGCAACATCTGTGGCCTGGCATGATTGTGGTTAGCTGGATGTCCTCTTATCATGGGTATGGTCAAGCAGGGCTGACATTACCATGAGGTGAACTGAGGCGGCCACCTCAGGTGCCAGACTGTGGGGGGGCACCACTAGGACCCAGAGTGTAGAAAATTGTGTCTGCTGCTGGTGCATATGTAGGTAGCAGAGCAGTCCCATGAGAGGAGTAGAACAGGAAAAAGGCAGAATTGAGACCTTTCAAAGTTTTGGCCCAAGCAAGGGGGCATGGGGGCGTTATTTGAGCTCCCCACCTCAGGTGCCAAAATGTTGTGGGCTGGACCTGTGGCCAAGTTTCCCTCGGTCCCATAAAGTTTGTTTACAGCCACCAGTCCTGGCTCTCAGAGTTCTGTTTAGCTCTAATTTACCCCTAAATGAGCCCAGCAAGCAGCAGAAGTGTTGGTGATGCTAGACAATGTTGACCTCCCATGGTCTGGCACAGGACTTGTAAGTGTAGGTGACTTGTAGTGGCATTGCCCCCCTGTATGCTGGCTAACACGGTGCTCCCTCATGCCCCCTCCCCGTTCCTCTGGGTAGCCCCCCCTGCACTCCCTCCCCTTGCAAGCACCAGTCACCAGTGCTCATAAGTAGCATGTGCCAAACATGTCAATGAGAGGGGACATAATTTAAGGGGTGCCTGGTTCAGGGTGGCTTCGCATACCCCATCTATTCCACTGCCGCTTGAGAGCCATTGATGAGACAGAGACGGACTGACATGCAGTCTTGGGAACGAGATGCTCCCCGTGGGCCTGAATTTGATGGGATTTCACTATAAATCACTTGTTCAAAAGTTGGTAAAGATTAGAAGCAAACTAACAAGAGCAAGGGAATTCCCTCTAGCTGTTACCCTGCTTTTAGCTCAGTAGTTGTCTTAGGACTCCAGATGCGATGGGTCCAATGCCTTCCTGGTGTAATTCTCTTCCTGCCTTCAGTTGGCTTGTATGGGGAATGAATTGCAGGCTCCTGTGATCCTTCACACCACATGTGCTGCAAGATTTACCTACAGGAAGGTGACACTGAATTTCCTGACACTACAGTAGTGTTGTTTTGCCATAGTTAATATGTTGAGTGTGTGTGTATGTCACACACACCATATAATCTACTATGAATGTGTAGCTTTCCAAATGCATCACTGGAAGTGTATTCACATGGCTTTGATATGGTGCCTAGCTGGGAATCAGCTTTGCAAAGAGCCATCAATGGAACATTATAATCTCTTCCCGTGGCAAAAGAATCAGCCTGTTTTACAGATGGGAAAACTGAGCCAGAGCTAGGTGATGGGCCATCCACTAACTTGGGGTATTTCAGTATTTCAGGGCTCATTCGGAGACAACCGGGATCTGATTTGCAGAGATGCTGAGCGGCACCAGCAAACCTGGTCAAAGTCAATGGGAGTTGCAATCGCTCTGCACCTCTGCAAATCAGGCCCATGGCGTTTCCATTTGGGCACCTAATACCTGAGCCACTCAAAATCAGGGGCCACTTTTGAACATTTTGTCCCTAGATACCTACCTAAGGTCACAAACACCGTCAGTGGCCAATCTGAGAAAAGAACTTAGGAGTCCTGAATCCCAGCCCCCATTGGTACACTACAGAGCACACTTAATGTAGACCTAGACAGGGCGCTGATTGTTAATATTTGATGAACTCTTGAAGATATTGCACGATTTTTTTTATCCATCCCTGATTTGGGTTGATGCTCAGAGGGAACTAAAACAGCTGCTGAAGTCAGCAGAAGTTCTATAGGGCTAATAATCCATACAATAGCTAGCTCTTTTTAGAGGTGCTCAGTATCATTATGCCCATTTTACAGATGACAAAACTAAGGCACAGAGAGGTAAAGTGAGTTGCCCAGCAGGCAAGTTGCAGAGATGCCAACTGAACACACATCTCCAGATTCCTTGCCCACTGTCTTATCTACACCACACTGGCTATGTCTAGACGGTAAGCTTCTTTTGGAAGAAGCTTTTCCAGAAGGGCTCTTCTGGAAAAAGGCTTCTTCCTTGTAGAATGTGGTTTACCGCCGTCAGAAAAACCCCTCCGTTCTTTTGACTTTCTGTCGAAATAACTCAATGGCAGTGTGAACGCAAGTATTGTTTTTCCGGGCAAACGCTGCAGTGTAGACGCACCCAACTGAGTGCAGAATCTAGTCTACACAGATTCAAAACCCATTTGATTATCAAGTCTCCAAGCATCAGCGGAGGAGAAGCAATTGAAGCGCTATCAGTTGCTCACCCTGTTTCTTTGCACTCAGTTTGGTTTCCAGGGATATGCATTGGGTGGGACAAGGTAGCTAGAGCAATACGCAAGATCTGTGTGCAGCTCAGTGAACTCCTGCTTCTCATTCTGTAGCTTCCCAACAGTGGGTGAGGAGCTAAGCACATGCCCACTTCCAAACAATGGTTCACTTCCTTGCAGGAAGCGAGGTTTGATTTCTCTGAGCAGTGACAAAAGGGCCAGGCCATTGTCTGAACCATTCCCATGACTCAGTCAACTGTATCCTGAGATCTGGAGGCCAGAATATTGCAGCTGGCACAAAGCAGGGACACACTCGTCAAGCTGGAAAGGATGGTACTAGACTCCCTAGTGGCAGGGGGGTGGGAGAGGCATGGAATTGGCTGTCTCTTTCCATCCATATCCCCCAACATAGGGTCAGCAGGATCCTTGCTCTTGTGCTAAGCCTCCCCATCATCCCTGCTTCGGGAGACAGAACACTGGGCAATGAACCAGCCTCCGACTCAAAGCAGGGCCCCAGTCCTACCTCCTTGCTCAGGCGAGATGCCCATTGAGCCTGGAGTCAACAACTGAGCAGAAGCTGGGTGAATGTGTAACTACCACCAGGCAGATTTGAACCTGGGACTGCTGGAGCTTAGTCTAAGAGCCTCTACCCTCTGAGCTATCTCTCAACCCATGCTGTAGAAATCTCTTGGGGTATGTCTACACTAGCCCCCTAGTTCGAACTCAGGAGGCTAATGAGGGCGACCGAAATTGCTAATGAAGCACGGGATTTAAATATCCGCGCTTGATTAGCATATTCCCGGCCGGTCGCCATTTTGGAAACTGACTAGCCCGGAGTAACTGCCCGCGTCTACATGCGGCAGAGAGGCGGGATTCCGAGATAAACCCCCTAGTTTGAATTAACTGTTACTCCTTGTGGAATGAGGTTTAACAGTTAATTTGAACTAAGGGGTTTATCTCAGAATCCCGCTTCTCTGCTGCGTGTAGACGCCGGCAGTTACTCGGGCTAGTCAGTTTCAAAATGGCGACGACGAATATGCATCTGCCGCGGATATTTAAATCCCGCGCTTCATTAGCAATTTCGGTCGCCCTCATTAGCCTCCCTAGTTTGAACTAGGGGGCTAGTGTAGACATACCCTCGGTCTTATCTGTTGCTGTGGTCTAGGTGCCCCTCATGGGTCAGTGAATCACAGTGTGTGGGTTACAAATGCTTCATACCTAGTGGTGTTTGATGGAAGGAAGGAAGGAAGAAAATGTTTGCTCTGTTCGATCATAATTTGTTCGTGTAGAGGGGCCTGCTGATATCGGGGGGGATTCCTCATCTGGGTTAAAAGAGCAAGGTTTGCCTCTGACTTAAGGGACTACCTTGAAACAAAAAGTGGAGAAATATCCCAGTAGGAGGCTGTCTTTAGTGGAGGTTTCATTTTCTTTGGGATGGGGGGGGGGGATTGTCTCCCCTCAACTGTTCATAGGTTGATGTGCCCCATTTTTTGCCTTTGTTCCCAACTTTGCAGGATATGATATAACCACATACAAACTTCCCTATGATCTTCCCTCCCCTGCTCCCCGCATTTTTCTACTAATGACATCGCTGGTGTTCAGTTTCGCCCAAGTGTAACAACCATAGGGCATGAAGCAGGCTGTAGTCTGCTGAGGGGCAGAGCCAATAAGAGGGGATACTCTTGTTTAGAGAGGCTACAGCTACCCTGTACACAGGGCCATTTGTCCTGGTCCTCAAACTCAAGGGGGCCTCAAATTTCGACCCTTGTTAATTTTTTGGCATTTGATAAGTTTCACAGCTTGTATTTATGTGCATCCCTATCGGGCCAAAATGTGACCCACTCTCTCAGCTCAGAGCTGAAAATGAAAGCAAATAAGAGCTGGGATGTGGTAAAAGACATTATGGTTTTGTTATCTGCCATAGATTTTGTCATATTAAAGAATTAAAAATGTTCATAAATATTCCTAAAAATAGATCAGTTCTAATGGCACACGATCAGACCAGGATGAACGTGTCCTCTTAGATCAGCTGATGATATAAACAAACCACCACCAGTGGCTGGTGCTGGATCAGTGACGTCATTTTTAATTTTTATTATGGCCCCGGGCTTCAAAAGCTGGATGTGGCCCAGGCATCTCTGGACCTCTGAGAGGGCCTGTCTATAGACATCATGGAGGGGAGCAAAACTTTAACCCATGGCCTATGAGTTACTCACACCAACTCTCCTGGGGTGAGTTCCTGATTCTAAGCCCGTTGGAATCTTTCCATTGGCACCCAAGAGCTTTGGATGGGGCCTGTTGTGTTCAGTGAGCTTTTGCCAAGGTGGAGAAGGAATGAACAGAGCTAAGAGCAGGCACCTGCTGCAAAACACCTGAAAATGCCATTCTCATGGGATTAGGAGGGAATCTAGGGCTGGATTCTGATTTCACTCACGGTCAGTGTTCCTCCTAAACTGAGAGTTTGGGCAGCCACCCAGGAGAGATTCAAATGCTTCCCAACTGATTAGCAGAGCGCCCACAGCCGGCAGCCGGTTTCTACTGGTGGTGCACATCCACAGATGTCTTGGTGCACATAAAAATGATTCTGCACACGTATGGGAAAAATTAGAGGGCACATTGCTCATGGTGGCTGGTGATGTCACTTACTGGCTTCAATGGAGTTACTCCTGATTTATACTGTTGTCTGGGATCGGTGAGTCAGGTCCCTCCTGCTGAGCTGATGAGAGCAGACAGCATCAGTGCTTGCTAGACAGGCCATCACCCAAGACATGGACCCTACTTAAGATAGAGCTTCCTGGACTGTTCCCCGTTGTCCTGTTCCTACACACACAGGCTTCACGGCTGTCACCGTAGCCAGAGAGTTAATGTGGTTAGTCTGCTGGTGAAAATAGCCTGTGGGGCACTGACTCCCCACTCCTGTGCCTGTGGAGTGGGGGAAACCTGCTCTTTGGGGGTGGGAGGATGTTAGGCCCTGCTCTCTGATGTGTGTGTGTGTGAAGTCACTGTTTCTATCCTGGCTCGGTATGCAGAGGATACCCTGAGAGGGAAGGGGTTGGGGGAATGAGCCTGCCCCATGTATGCCCCACAGTCCTGTTTGTTGTCTCCTGCCTCCCTCCAGCCCACTGGCTTTTCCTGATTCAGAGAAGCCCTTCACAGTGCCACTTGGTGTGTCTCACGGTGCCCAACCCCACCCTCTTCTTGGCCCTGGTGCCACCAGATGTGCGGCTTTACCTGCCCAGATGCGCATGTGTGTGTGCAGCAGGGTGGGATGGAGAGAGATTTGGAGGGGCTGGCCCCTGTCTAGCCCCAGCTATGGTACAACTCTCTAGCATGGATGTAGTTTTTGTGTATAAGGGGGTTTAATAGGTAGCAGGTTTAAAACAAACAAAAGGAATTATTTCTTCATGCAATGCACAGTCAAGCTGTGGAACTCCTTGCCAGAGGATGTTGTGAAGACCAGGACTTTAACAGGATTCCAAAAAGAACTAGATAAATTCATGGAGGACAGGTCCATCAATACTTATTAGCCAGGATGGGTAGGAATGGTGGCCCTAGCCTCTGTTTGTCGGAGGCTGGAAATGAGAGACAGGAGAGGGATCACTTGATGATTCCCTGTTCTGTTCACTCCCTCTGAGGCACCTGGTATTGGCCACTGTCGGCAGACAGGATACTGGGCTAGATGGACCTTGGGTTTGACCTAGTATGGCCGATCTTATGTTTTTGTGGGTTTATACTCAGCTGACTTATTCTACAAGAAGGGGAATAAGCTATGTTGGTACAAAGTTCTTTTATACCCGTATACCTGCATCCACAGGAGAGGTTCCCTGGTATAACTAGATAGGTGAAAGGAGTCGCGCTTCTCATTAGTGTGGTTAGGTTGGCAGAGACCAGCTCTATGAGCAGACCAGCCGTGTCCCATGCTGGGGCCTTGGCAGGAAAACCACACCATCCTTGATGGCTTGTGCCTTCTGCAAAGTGAATGGGATACACCACTAGCTCAGAATGTAGGTCTTTGTATCCCTGGGGCATGAGGGTCCGGCCCAGCGCTCTTTGGAGGTAGCTGTCTTGGGAAACCTGTAAGGCTGCTCAGTCTCAGTGAGGCAGCCAAAAACCCGCACCATGAGAGGCAGCTGAAGTGATTCTTTGCCCATGCCAGCGGATGCCCAAATCAATCTGTTCGTCTTTAAGGAGCCGCGGGACTCCTTGTGTTTGTGAGGATGCTCCATAGACGCTGCCGGCTGTCCAATCTTCTGGGCATCCCTCCATCCCCCAACCCTAAACCACTTCCTCAGTGAATCCCAGGGGGAGGAATTGAAGGGAAAGTGAAAGTGTGGGGAGCGGGCTTTGACTCCTCCCTTGGCCCTGGCTGTTGCCATGGAGACCAGAACAAAGCCTTTCTCAGGCCTCTTTTTGGCTTGTCAATGGCTATTGTTCCTCCCCTTGGTTAATTGTTGTCAGTCCAATTTGTTCTTTTTGACTCTGGGTGGGTGTGCGGCCCCCACCTCTCTCAGCTTTCCCCTCCAGGCAGGATCAAAGGAGTGGTTGTTAAAGGCTGGCAGGCTAGACCTGGAGGAATTTGTAGGACTCTCCCCCATAAGGTGTAGGGGACTGTTAGAAACAAAAGCCAGAGGAATGTTACGGGGGAGACATCCTTCAGGGAAAGGGTAATACGGAGCCAAACATTTCTAACTCTACAGCTGGCCCTTGACAGGTGACCCCCACTAGCATCGGGGTGGCCCCACTGGTGAGACACAGTAACACAGACTACAGCAGATTGACACAAACGACATGATCCCAACTGTTGGCGGAGCTGCGCCAGCGGGACAAATACAGTCGCAGAGGGATGGGGTCAAAGTTCCCTGCAAAGGATTTGGCAAAAGTTGGCTCCGTGCCCTTTTTTGCTTCTTCATGATGGAACCAGAAGGCCCGAAATGTGTCTCTGATTTTTAAGCTCCACCCCTCGAATGTGTGTGTGTGTTTTAACATAGAAATGTTAAGCCAATCAAGTCTGCTCCTCCCTGGCTTGGCTAGAGGACTTGTTGGAGGTCTTGTGGGAGGCATATTGTGAGGGCTGGGTCTTCAACTGAAGGAACATACTCAGTCATTAACAAAGACTTCTTTTATCCCAAATGTTAATTATTTGTTGATGTGAGGTGCTAAGGGAAACAAACAAAACCAAAGTTATAAACATCCTGACCACAATGGGGTTATTACACTGTAAACTGCAAGGAGTTTCTCTGTATGGTGCCATGCACAGAGGGACTCTAATGCTGAGTGAAGCCTTTGAGTGCGACCATGAGAGAAGTTATTATTAACAGCATTAAAGGGGCTTCCCAGGGCCTGGTGGCAGGGGTGGCCCATCCATATAGGCGAACTAGGCAGTCGCCTAGGGCGCTAAGTTAAATGGGGCGCCAAATGGGGGCGCAATATCATTTGGAGGTGGGGGTGCCGATTGCATGGTTCGCCTAGGGTGCCAGTTGCTGGCAGCTAGTCTAGGGCCGCCCCTACCTGGTGGGAAGATATCACAGTTGGTTGTGGTTGGGATTTTCAGAAAATCCCAATCAAATGTGATTTAGGTGTCAAACTCCCCGATTCCTTTGAAAATCCCAGTTTTTCAGGTTAGCATGTCTAGTGCTGGTAAATGGGGTTGGTTTGAAGACAACCCTGGTTGGACACAGAAAATTGTGCATGTTTGATTGTTTTTGTTTTCCATTGTGAATGGAATGGAAATGAAATTTTTTGCAATTTCTCACAAACAAAAGTCTGGAAAAAATAGGCTTGGGTGAGTCAAAATGTTTCATTTAGATAAAATGTTTCATTCCAATTTCAATGTTATGTATAATATATAAAAATGTGTGTGTGTATTCTCAGTGAAAAGTCCCACTCTGAAAAGGTTGAAACAGAATATTTTTGACATTAACGAAAAAGGTTTTTTTCCCTTGATTTCTCTCCCCTCCCCCACCTCAGAAATTTCATCAGCCACAACATATGTGTACAGTTTGCAGCATTGTGAAGCTGTGTTGGTTCCGCCGCATGTTTTGCTTTGGAGAAATGGGTATTTTCCAGCAGAAAAAGGTCCTGTTGGAAAATTCCCAGCCAGCTCTACTTGAAAATTCTGGAGATAGAAATCCTGTAGCTAGAGAACAAGCAGCACAAGTGCAGCCTTCCCCCACCACTGGCCTCACCCGGACTTAGAGGGACCACCTCTAATATGAGTCAGAGGGCAGTTCGGTCTGACTAGTGGAATTCTCCGTGCCTCAGTTTCCTCATCTGTAAAATGGCGTTGATGAAAACAATGGAGCCACTTGGGGGTGGTGTATCCTGTGATGTGGATACCTGTATGCTGCAAAGGAGGCCCATTTTGAAGTGGTCGTCCTACGTCTTCTGATGGTAACGCAAGAGTGTTTTGTGAGGTGCCGCTCTAGGCCCTGTGTTATAGACTAGATGATCACCGTGGTCTCTGTCTCTTTATCTGTGCACCCTTTCTGTCTGGCTAGGAGACAGAGCAGAAGTCTCTTTGTTTTCGTAACTCGCTCTAAATATACTCTGCCTTTTAGCAGCAAGGCAATTCAGAGTGTTACTCTGGTTGATAATAGACTGGACAAAGGAACTAATTAGTCACTGGGGACCTGACATGACAGACTCAGAAAGATGGGCTGTTTCTGTGACTTTAACTAAACCAGGCATATTGCAAAGAAGTTGCGCTCTGCTTTTAGGACTCCCAGGCTACCTGAATTATAATCCCCGGGGGAAAGTGCTCCAGATTCTCACTAGCTTTTAAAGCCATCGTTGGGAATTGGAACATCCGCTGTGATGCTGGTGCAGAGGGGAAGAACATGAAAGGCAGATGTGAGCGCTGCTTTTGCAAGGTGGCAGGACGAAATCTCTGATGTCATAACAGGCAATTTAAAAATCGGGCATTGGGACCCGAGCCTGTTGACTCCCACGTGGAGGAGTGTGGCATGAACAGCAACCCCAGCGGCCATGGGAAGTAGAGAGTCCCCTGAAGCCTCCCCCCACCAGGTAGTAACAGGACAAGACTGGGCGAAGTCCTACATCTTCATTCCCTCAGTGTCCCAGATTCTAATACAGGTGCCACTTCTATAAAATGGGAGGCTCTCTGGTCTGGCAGGACCACAGATGTTCTAGCATCAGAGAGTCCTGACATGCTGCGAGTCGGGGCAAGACCTGATGCAGGGGGTGGGTTGTTGGAGCCCTGCACATGGCTCAGCTGGGCTGGAGGTGGGGAGCCGGGAAGCCCAGTGTGCAACCCAGCTGGGCTGCTGAGGAAGCCTGGTGGCACGGCAGGGCAGGGGGTAGGGCTGGCAGCAAGGGGAGCCAGAAATGACCTCCCCTGGTCCAGCAAAATCCCTCATCTGGGACTAGGCAGGTCCCGAGGGTGCTGGACCAGGGAAGTCCAACCTGTAGGAGCTTTTGGGTGCCCAAGCAGTAAAATGACACCTTTCAGCCATCTCAGAGCGAGTAACATCCATTGTATGGATGAGGAGGAAACTGAAGCACGGAGAGGGGAACCATGACTTGTTCAAGGTCCTGCACCCTTGAGAGGGTTTTTACACCAGGCCGGCCATCACGGTGCCTTTCCAGCAAGTCTGTGGCGGAAGAAGGACTCGCCACCGCATGCTGGATGCAGAAATGATGGGTTGAGGTTCGCAGGCCTGCGTTATGCAGTCAGACTAGGTGATTGTAACAGTTCTTCCAGCCTGAAAAGTTAGGGATCTGGGAACCTAGGTGTGCTGGTTCTGTGAGCCTCGGGACCAATTTCCAGGTGCGACGAACAGAGGTGAGTGACACTATCCCTGCCCATCGTGGCTAAAAGCATTTTATGGACCTGTCCTCCAAGAATGTATCTAGCTCTTTCTTGAGCCCTGTTATAGACTTGGCCTTCACTTCTCCCCCTCAGCCCCCTTCTCTCTCATCGCTGGTGTGTAAGATGGGGCGGGGGGGCTGTCTCTTAAAGGCTCTTCTCTGTTGCTCCTCTGATTCTACCATGCAACCAGGGTGTGAGGAGTGGACAGGGCTCTCCAGCTGTGTGCATAGGGGCAGCAGCCGCATAGGCCACTTCTGACCCATGCCCTCCTAAAACTTTAGCCCATCCCAGGGTGGCCCTGGAGTGCTTTGAGATGGGCCTTGTTGGCCCTGAGCTCCTTGTGGGATGCATACGAGCGAGGTGGGGTACTAGGTAGCCGCACAAGTCTAAACTAGTTTGAGAGCGGCTTATTGTCCTACATCCCTGGGAGAGGGGTATGGCATGCGGAAAGATGATCCCTGGGAAGCCAGCAGGACTGCAGTCTGGGCAGGCAAGCCAGGTGGAGCGCCTGTCTCCTGGACAGAGACCCTGATTAAGAGCAGGGGCCAGCCCTCGCCACGTGTAAGGCAGACATGTAGGAGAAAAGCCAGGAGTGTTGAGACACTGCCAACCCCCAGGCAGGGTGAGCTCAGAGGAGGGGGGTGGACACCTCAGCACTTTGTTGTTTTCAGAGACCTGTCACCAATGCTCCCTCTCATCTTTTCCATCCATGTGCAGAATATTTTTTTTACCTGCCCTGGGGCATGCACGACTGTGCACCACCCGTGGAAACAAAAAACCCCAACGGTGGGTGCTCTGCTGATCAGCCTCCCAGTTCCCAGGGGACACTGGCTGCCTGTAACTCCAGAGGCCTTTGAGAGTAATGTGAGTGTGATTAAGAGAGCCCTTGGCCAAGCCTGTGCCTTGCTTTCCTGCCCCACGGTCCCAGGATGGGCTCCACTGGAAACCCAGCAGGGCCTAGGTGGGGCTCTGGGGAGTGGCCGGCAGGCGTGGGGGAGGGCAGAAAGCTGCTTTGGGGGGGTCTAGGACAGCTGGATGGCAGCACCCCCCTCTCCCAAGGGGGGACACCCGGGAGCAAGAGGGGGATCCCAGCCAGCTGGGTCACTGGTGACAGGCGCCAGGGGGGAAGAGGGCGCCGGGCCAGGGTGGCGGGACGCTGAAGGGGCCGGGCGTGGGGCCAGGGATCAGGGCTCCGGCTGCCCTGGCGGGGGGGGGGGGGGAATCAGGGGCTGGCCGGAGCCTGCTTCGCTCTCCAGCCCCAGCCCAGCCCGGTGCGTGGGCGGGGGGGGAATCCCTCGGCTGCTGGCTGGCCTGAGCCGCCCCTTCCCCTCCCTCCTCCGCGCTGGGGCAACTCCCCCCGGAGGGGAGGGGGCTGGCGCTGCACCCAGCCCTGCAGCCGCTGCGCTCCGCGCCGGCCGCAGCATCCCCGCTCGCCCGGCCCCGGGAGCGAGCCGGCTCCAGCCGCCGCCGCCAGCCCCGCCGGGGGGCAGCCGAGAGAGCCCCAGCCGCGCCGGGGGGCAGCCCGAGGACGCAGCCCGGCAGAGCAGTAAGTGCCGCCCGCTCCCCAGCCCCTGGGACCCGCCTGCCCCTTCCCCTCTCCGCGCCCCCGGGACGTGTAGGGACTTAGGCGGCTCGGGGCTCCCTGCCCCGCAGGCATAAGGACGGTTCTCCACCCCCCCTCCGTCTCTTGCCCGGCGTTTATTTCCTTGTGCCAAGCGTAGCGCGAGTCCTCCCCGCTTCCCAAACCTGCCAGGGCTCCCCTGTCTCTGGGGGTGGGGGGAGCCACTTGCTTTGATTCAAACCTAAACCAGCCTTTTTTTAAAAGAAGTTTCTCTCTTCCGCGAGTCCACTGGTTGCAAACTTGTATTTCCAGAGCGTCCCCCAGCGTGTGGGGAGTTTTAGGACACAGATCCTAGACTGGGGGGAGGGGAAGGATACAGTGTTTTAATTGTCCCTGCAAGGAAGGAGTTAACCCTGTATTCAGACCCCCTTCCCCCCCACCCCCTCACAGAACCAGACTGTCAGGTTTTCAGTTGCTTCTCACATTTTTCTGTTTAGCCTGGCCTTTCCTGCTCAGTAACTGGACATTATAAGGGCCTTGATTATTCCCAGGCCTGGTTGGATTTAGTAGGTTACTGACTTAATGGTGCAGGTCAGGTGTAAGGGATTCTGTGGGAGGGGTGAGCGCCTAGGGGAAGAGCTTGTGTGGGGCTCTCCCTTTGGGAGAAGAAGCAGATACTTTCTCCACTTGCTAGTCTCACCCATCTCTGCCCCTGGCAGCTTACTGATGACATTTATGGCTGCGCAGGGGCACCGTCTCGCCAGCCAGTCTGTGGCGCTCCATAATACGATGATTTCACAGTAAAATGGGCAGTAGGTTGGATGATACTCTCCATAGACACAGGCACCAGCAGAGGTCACCATGCATGTTGTAAAATAAAGAGGCGGACACATATTGGCTAATGGTAATTTACAAGATGAGCCGGGAGCTGGAATCTCAACTTGGAATGGAGGGTTTTTTTTTTTTTTAATTATTTACAGTTCTAAACACCACTTATTTCTTCCCTTCACCTTCAGAAATGCCATGGTACATTCATATAGATCATACTTCGCTTTTATTTACTACCATTTGCTAACCCGCTGCCTGTTTGGGGACTGCATGTATCAGAATCCCACCCCTATAGAAAGTGTAGCAGAGAGAGAGTGACCCATACATAGCTTATAAATATCCTGGCTGGTCCTTTAACTTATTGTTTGGTGTTGGCTTTTTCCTATGTCTTTTCTTCCTGGTGATTGCATCCACTCAAATGATTGCACAAAGGAAATATTTATACGGTGTGTTTAGAGGCGAGAGAGTCACAGAATCCATGCCACACAACTTGCCTGCTATGTGATGTGCTCAGATGTTTGCCTTTGTAAATAGTTTTCTTTTCAGTGTGTGGGTGTGTGTGTTTAATAACAACAGCTCAATAATAGGGCTACCAAAAAAGAGAATCTGTAGTACAATAAATGCTGAAGGGGTGTCACTTTTACTCGTACCGAAACACAAACAAACCTGGCAATTTTTATATTCTGATCTTCCTTTAGTGTGAATTGTGACCAAGCCAGTATTTGCGGCCAGGTTGAAAGTGAGTTTCAGTTCTTTAGTTAAACCATTCCAATCTCAGTTCGAGCCAAATGACCCTGTGCCTTGGGCAGGGACTGCAAATGGAATCCTGACACCCCCATTCAGTGGGACCTGGACACCCCCCATGCACACCCTTTATCCTTATTCCAGTCTCTCTATAACATGCCTTGCACAACTACTGGGGCTATACAAATAATACATAAATGGTGTCAGAGGTGAATTGCAATAGTCCACTGGGGTGAATTTCATGCACTTTTTGGAATAGTAGTTAGCTAGCAACTTAAAACAGACCCTTACTGACACCCCTCAGTTTTGGTGGTTAAAGGCACCAAATTTCACCTTGGATAGCATATTTCATCTATACAGCATCCTCTAGGTGCTTTAGCATTAAATAGTTTAGGAAAAAAAGTTAAAATAATTAGCGGTAGGAGAGAGAAACGAACAGCTGTATTGCTAAGGGAGAGGTGAGTGATAGGTTTTCATGTGAAATATGCAAACAATTAGAAAGCTGGCTTATTTCCACCTCAGGCTAATAGCTTCCAATATTTTATGCTAATCAGGAATGCCACCCAGGAAAAACTTGCTGACAGTAGTCACTTATTGTTTAAGTGACATCTTCCAAGATATTTTAAGTACAGAAAACTTTGGATGATAGATTATAAAGCCAGAAGGGACAATTATATCATCTAGTCTGGCCTTATGAGGAATACAGGCCTCAAAATTTCATCCCGTGAAGCATGTATCAAGCCCAATTGCTGGTGTTTATGATTCATGCAATTTCTTTTTAGCTCATTTTAACTCAAACACGCTCCATCCTTTAAATCATCAACTTTGTTTTTTTTAAGCACAAAAGCCTGTGGACCGGTGAAGTCTGGAAAATGTAAGGGTAATAAGGAAAGAGATGTTTCTGTATCATCTCGGGGCTTGTACAAAGATTTTTTTTTTTTTTTTTTACTGACACTGTTTGCGATGTAGGCTGGTTTAATCTCTGTATTAAATCTGTTGTGGGTTGAGAATCCAGAATCATAACAGATCTGCCCGCCCCAGCTCTCCCTTGGGAATCCACTCTGCTGCTCGATGTCAGGTGGATACTTTTTGTAAAGGGGTGGCAGTTGGGTTGAGGACTAGGAGGGATGCTCAGGAGGAGGTAGCTTTTGGGGCTGCTTTAGTCATTCTGTCACTCAGCTTTTTCCTGGCAATTTTAAAATCTCCCTCTCTGAAACAAATATCCCAATAGTCTCCTAGGTTTATCCAGCCAAACATCTCTGTGATGCTTTCTCCTTTCTGTGCTTGCCACACTGAAGCTCCCAAACAACTCCCTTTTGGAAAGCAGCCTTGACAAGCAAAGTTTGTTCTAACCAGTCAGGGGGAAAATAGCTGGACTTTCAGTCACTCTGAATGAACGTCCATTATAGATGGATTTACATGCGTGGCTCTGACCAGCCGGGCATTAGCCAGCTAGTTAAACTGGAACTGGTTTAAAATGGTTCCACGCTTGAGAGGTTTAATTGGTTCCTGGGGTACAGGAAAGGGCAACGCCGCGAGAGCAGAGTGCGTGGCGACGTAAGCCCAGTCAATCTCTTCTTTCAATGGGTTTATTTTTATGTTTGCTATTTGTTCACGCGGCCCCTGGAGCGCTGGTCTGAACTCGCCCTTTTTGCACTTTGTCTGTGTGCTTCCTGGAATCAAGGCTGGCTAGGCCGAGCGATGGTCCCTCATGTTTAAAACAGCTCATGGGGAGAGAGGTGACTCAGGGAGTTGGAAACGAGCCACAGGGATTTTTTTACTTCAAGGTCACAGGTTCAAGTCCAACCAGCCTGCTATCTGATGGCTGTGAACTGAGGTGGTGGGGGATTTAGTTCAGTCCTCCGGCAATGATACCAACAGCAGAGTTGGCTCCTTGGAGGCCCGAGGTGCCATGGTGATGGCTGAGTCCTACATCCCAATGCTGTGGCTAAGGCCCATTAGCGTGATGGCATGAGCTGGTGAGGGTCAGTGGAGCTTTTCCTGCTGGATCAATAGCTGTTTGCAGTAGGGGGGCGCAGTGATGAGAGTATCTTAAAATTTCGGACAGGTCCTGTCCTGTTGCAACCCGGGTCCCTGCCAGCTCTTTCAATAGCTCCCAGCTGGCTTTTGCCGCTGCTCTTGCCGGAGCGGCGCACTGGGGCGCACCCGCTTGCTGTCACCGCTGGGCTGGCGTGTCAAGAGGGGAGCTCTCTGAACACAGTCAGTAGAACCGAAGGGCTGGAGCGTGGCGCACAGAACGGCGCCGCCGTCCCGCCTTTGCCAGCGCACGGCGGATGGAGGCTTGCTTTGTCGGCAGCACCTTCCTGTTTGTTCTAGGCCCTCAGGTTGTCAGCACTGAGTGTCGCTTTGGGGGTTGACTTGTTGGGTATGTTTAATTGTGGATGTCTGCTGCTCTGACCCTGGAGACTGCGTGTCACAAAAGGGTGCTGCCGGCAACATGCACACGCTAGTCTAGGTCTGCACCTTCCATCTCCGCTTCCGCACGTGAACAAATACCCTTTTGGAGGGGGGAGGGGCATTTGTGGCTGCTTTTTTTTTTTTTTTTTTTTTGGTTACAAAAAGTGCGTTTAAGAAAACATTCAGAGATGAGCCTCAAAAGCGGGCGTCATTCTTTTGCCGAGCGCGGGCGGTGTGCTGAGCGCAGTGTCGAGCATGTAGGCGAGGCATAAATTATTACCACCCCAACAGGGCAATAAATTGTCGCAATGCAGCCCCCATGCACCCGCGTCCCCCTCCCTTTTGGAAGGAAATATGCTCTCTGCTGCACTCTGTAAAGCTGCCGTTGGCTTCAGTGAGAGCTGTGTGCAAGTATCTCCGGCCAAATTCTGCCCCACGCTCTCATGAGTTTCCAATCACTGGACCCTTCTTAGGCGCGGCGGAGAAGCTGTTGCATTTGGAGCACTGCTGTCGTAAACAGGAGGGAAGCTGGCACAGCCAGTGGCAGCCACTTTTGGAAAAATGTCTGGGATTTGGAAAGCCTCCCTCCGACTCCGCACTTAATCCACCTTCTCTAAGGCCATATGTCCCGTGCTGGAACGGGTCCAGTCCTACACAATAGCCTTTGGTCTGAATGAGTTCTACCAGCTCTGGGATAAAGATGGGACTGGAAATGCCAGACAGAAGGCGGCTGCTGCATTTTGCTCTGGCTTATGACAAAAGTGTCCTGGCCATTCGCGTGGGTCAGTTAAAAAGGAAAAAAAGTCAAAGGGATTTAAACATGCACTTAGAGCAGGGGTAGGGAACCTACAGCCCAGGGGCCAGATGTGGCCCTCGGCTTGCCTGGATCCGGCCCCCAAGGCTCAGGGCTCCCTCCCAGCATTGGGGAGCCCATGCTGGCACTCTACCCCTCACTCCTCCAGCTGTCCCCCCCACAGGGCTGGAGCACACAAAATTATCTAACCCAGGCCCTAGGATTGCCAGATGGTTTCAACAAAAATACGGGACACACTTGACATGACATCACAATCTACATTACATCTTATTTAGAAAATACCGGACACTTATATTTTCTCATTTCTATTTTCTCAATTTGCTTCCCGAACAGAAAGCTCAAATACTGGACTGTCCGGTGCAAAACCGGACACCTGGCAACCTTACCAGGCCCCCCCAGGCTCTAGTGTGGGAGGGTCTTTCTCCTTCACAGTCAGGGGTTTTGTTTGTTTGGTTTGCTTCTCACGTGTGTGCAGCCCCCATCAGATTTTTCTGTGGCTTAGTGGGTCCTGACCCAAAAAAGGTTCCCCACCCCGGCTTAGAGCTAAACGTGTGCTTAAGCTGTGCTTGGTTAAAGCCTGAAAACTCCCCTCCACCTTGTTGCAATGAATATCCCAAATGGAGCACAATGCTTTTGCAGTGGTCTTAGGTAAACCTCCCCCCCCCCCCCCCCCAAGTGGAAAGCCATTTCTGTTCATCATTGGAACCCGGGGAAATTGTGTTCTTTTTCGTCCCCTCTGCTGAGTAGCCCTTTCCGTTCATGCGCCGATTTGCAGCCAGATCGCTGAAGAATGCACATGGGGAGACGCATCTGAAATTCTGCCTCTCCATAATTTAATGCTCCATTACCATCTCCACCGGCTTTAGGCATGTGGCCATTATAAAAGATGCAGTCTAGTGCCTTTGGTGTCCGTGGCCCCTCCTCCTCGCCACCCCCCCCAGGGTCTCTTATCATAGAAATGAACGAGATAAAATTGCTTATAATTAGAGCAGTCTTTGAAAATTTGATGTGAAAATTTACTAGTCCAGGCACAGAATCGACTGGCCTGGGCTTTTGTGATGATTCAGCGGTGGTGGTGGTGGTGGGGAAACCCTAATACTTTACTTCTCTGTTGGTAAAGGAGAAAGCTGCTGAATTGGATTTTGCAAGAATGAATTAAGGAGGTGGTGGGTAGTGTCGATTCTGAAAGTGGTTTTTGGGGGCTCGGATTATTCTCTCCCTTACCCATATGAAAATGCAGAGTGATTCCATGCGGTTAATGGTGCTACACTGAGTTAATGGTGCATCGCTGGTAAAAGTGAGAGGCGATTTAGGATTGGAGGGTGGGGGGGGTTTTGTTTGTTTGTTTTGTTTTTTAAAAGGTCTTCCAAACCCTGGGGTGAATTGAAACGTTTCAAGCAATAAACAAAATGGGTCGCTCCCTTTTGTTCTTGCTGTGGCATGTTTGGTTGGCTGCTGTTCCCTGAGGTTCGCTCCCCGAAATGTTGCAGCCCTGCGTTAATGTGTGAAAGACAAGAATCGAAAGTGACTCGGCACAAAAGTCAGTCGAGTTAGTTTGGAGGGTGTGGTGGTCAGAACGCCAGTGGCCAGTCTGCCTTAGCCCTCTCCCTCGTGGGGGACTTTCATGACACCAAATCAAGTGTAGATGAGACTTTTCGAACCACTTTATTGAATGGCTGGAGTGCCATCGCGGCCACAGCTATTATTATTTAACGTTTCTGTTGCGGCAGCTCCTAGAGGCCAAGGAGCCAATAAGGCCGGGGACTCGCACTCCTGTTGTCTTGTGTAGATGTAGCCAGAAAAGTCTCCTTTCGAATGCTGCCTGTTCCCTGTGCTCTTCTTTCCAGCACCTACGCTCTCCAAGGCATATGCTGTGGTTTTGCTATATATGTATGTACTGCTCCTAGCGTAGTGATTCCTGATTGGGGCTTTTTGGTGCTCCTGCAGTACCACTAATGGTTAATAGCACATTTGGATTGGGTACATTTGGAAGCCTGGAATAATTCCCTCTAATTCTGTGGGGTTTTCTGTGAAGTTCTCAGTAGGGATGTAAACATCCCATTTAATTAGTTAACTGGTTAAACGTGAAGTTTAGCTGGTTAACTGATTAAATGGGAGTGGTTGGGAGGAGTGCGCCTTTTCCCGCCCCACGGGCAGGGGCTGCTCCAGCCTGACTGCTTGCATGTGGCTGGAAGCAGCAGCCCCACATGAGGTTCTGGCCCCTTGTGGGACTTCCGGTTCTGCATGGGGTTGCCCTGCAGATACCTGGCAGTGCTGGAGCCTGAGGCGGGCTGCGGGCGGGAGGCGGCTCCCTGGGTACCGGTTAATGTCCCTCGTTCTCAGTGCGGTACATTACTCTTTGCTACATAAATGCTTTTGAACCCCTGTTTGCAGATGGTGCTGGGATGCAGAGAGGTAGCAGCCTGTGGATTACAGTGTAAGTAACCAGATGGACTTTGTCCTGGGCTGTGTGGCAGACATAAGCACGGCCATACTGGGCCAGACCAAAGGTGCATCTAGCCCAGTGTCCTGTCTTCCGACAGTGGCCAGTGCCAGGTGCCCCAGAGGGAATGAACAGCACAGGGAATCATCACGTGATCCACCCCGGTCACCCATTTCTGACACACAGAGGCTAGGAACACCATTCCTGCCTGTCCTGACTAATAGCCATTGAGGGACCTAACCTCCATGAATTCATGTAGTTCTTTTTTGAACCCTGTTAAAGTCCTGGTCTTCACAATATCCTCTGGCAAGGAGTTCCCCAGGTGGCCTGTGCTTTGTGGAATATCCTGGATCCCATTCTTGCATCTCCTCCCATTCCATAAGCTATAAATGGCTAATTGTGCACATCCTATGGTTGGGGGAGAATTGAGCCCAAAAATCTCTCCATCTGCCCTGGGCTTTGGGTTCCTGTTAAACGTGATGACCTTGATAGCAGCGAGCCCTGCTCCTCCAAAGAGGCTCCGGCACAGTGGCACACGTTGGCTCAAAATAGGAACTGGTAGGATGTCTGCCCTGGTGTAAATGGGGTGTCCAGCAGACTAGTCACACCCTCTCCCTCCCAGGAAACACAAGAGTAATCAGTGCTGGCCAGAGATGCCATTTACTTAACAGAATGGGACCAGCAAGGAGCTGTGGGATGAGCCAGGCCTAGGAAGGAAGAAACACCAGGGTTTGGGAGAGGGGAGATGGAAGATACCAAGAAATGGAGGTGTGTGAGACTTAACAAAGAACTATGGGGGTGATAAATGGTCCGGGTGCAAATTAGTTAGGAACAAAAGAAATGGGTATGCGTGTGTGTATGTTTGTTTTTCAGATGTTCTCAGCCTGATCTCCCTTTTCATCACTAGATCTCACTGTGCTTTGCAAATGAGGTCAGCGTGATTATCTTATTGCAATAAGGATGCTGCGTGGTATTCTTGCAGAGGACAGAGTTTTGTTTTGCAATCCATTGGGCTGCAAGAATACTATAAAAGAGTCTTAATTTGATTATTTGATGGGGGTTTTTAATCACCAGCTTCTGGAGTCATGTGATTTATGTGAGCCTCTCTGCTTTCATTTATGACATAGGTGATTTTCTAGCCATTGTGGAGAGAGGCTGGAAAACCTGATCCCTCGAGTCTCAAAAACAAGAGGACAAATAAACAAAACCAGGATGTGTGTGGGGGGTGAGGGTTAAGTCACACTCGTTTGATTTTTGGATGGCCCCACTCATGGCTTTTGCACACTTGTGCCTGGCAACACAAGCTTTGTGTTGATCAGCGGAATTCACTGGGGCACGAAATCTCCCGTAGGACAGGTGGCCTTTGGAAGCTGCAAGGGCTGTATTTATTTTGGCAGGAAGGATTTTGGAAAACTGCCATGGCAGGTGAGGCTCTAGGGTGCAGGCGGTTTCTGCGGGCGCGGAGCGTTTTTCGTTGGCATGCTGCACTGGAATGCCAGAGTTTCTCTTTTGTTTAGAACAATAGCAGGCCCTGCTCTATTATTCTACATTGCTCTGATGGCAGGAACGAGAGATCCCTTGGTGGGAGAGGTTTGCATATGCGTGTGCCTTCAGGATTTATCCGTCTACCAATATAATTTGACCGATGTAGTTATTGGGCAGGTTGTTGATGGAGGACTTGGACCTTTAATTAGACCCTTTCCGGATGCAGATCTCAATCAGCTTCATGCACAATTCAGTCTCAGCCTCCCCCTTCTAAATAACACTCTGATTTTATAGGGGTAAACTGAGGCACGGCGAAGGGCTGCAACTTGCCCAAACCTGCGCTAGAAGGTTTTGACAGGACGGAGACTAAAATCCAGGTCTCCTGAATGCTCGTCCTATGTCTTTAACCATGAGCCCATCCTTTCTTGCTTGTATATAAGCTCTGGAGGGAGACACTGACAGAATGCTTCTGGCTGAATCGGGCAAGAATTCAGTGTCTTGCCCCTTGTAAAGTATTACAACCGCACTGCAGGCCCAGCAGGACCATAAACACAGACTGGGCAATAAACCGTCATGTCTGCTGATCATCCTGAAAGCAGTGTGTGTGTCTGTCTGTCCCTGGGGGTATGCTGATTGCTCCCCTGTCCCCGGGCCAGAAAGGGGTGTGTTTTGGGACAAAGGAAACCCCCAGAGTGCTTGATTGGTGGGGACAACATGGCCTCTGATGGTGTGAAGCCATTAAAGGTTTACAGCCTCTTTGGCAACTAGAATTCCTTGAGCTAGGAGGAAGGGGAGAGCCTGCGGGTTTCTCCCCTACTTTTGATCTGCGGTGCTGGGGGAGAACTCTTACCCCGGCCCCGCCCGGCCCCGCGTAAGAGAGCACTCTATGGCTGCTGTGCTTTCCCTTTACAGCAAGGAAAGAGACCTGGATGCAGGTGTTGATTCTTCAGTCTATTGCAGACTCTGTGAGTAAGTGAAATGGACTTATCTTGGCGTTGGAAAAGGTTCACAAAAGCGCAACAAAAATGATGAGGGGTTTGGAATGGCTGCCATATGAAGAGAGATTAAAAAGACTGGGACTTTTCAGCTTTGGAAAGAGGAGACTAAGTGGGGATGTGCTAGATGACTGGTGTGGAGAAAGCGAATAGGAAAAGTTATTTACTTTTTCCTATAACATAAGAACTAGAGGTCACCAAATGAAATTAATAAGTAGCAGGTTTAAAATAAACAACGGGAAGTTTTTCACGCAGTGTACAGGCCAACTGTGGAACTCCTTGCCAGAGGATGTTGTGAAGACCAGGACTTTAACAGGATTCAGAAAAGAGCTAGATAAATTCATGGAGGACAGGTCCATCGATGCTTAATAGTCAGGATGGGTAGGGATGGTGTCCCCAGCCTCTGTTTGTCAGAGGCGGGAAATGGGTGACAGGGGAGGGATCACTTGATGATTCCCTCTGGGGCATCTGGCATTGGTGGCTGTGGGAAGACAGGATATTGGGCTAGATGGACCTTTGGTCTGACCCAGTGTGGCCACTCTTATGGATGTGTGGTGTGAGGTTGAAGCAGGAGCCTTGGGTTTTACAGACCTCCCTGCCCTGGAATGAGAGACACCCCCCCATTAACTCCAGCAGACTTTGGATCTGACCCCTGGGACCAGCGAAAGAAGCACCGAGGACTCATGGTTGGGGCTCGATTTTCAGCTCAGTGCTACACTCTGTGGGCTGAGCACTCCTCGTACCCGGCTCTGGGGGAGCTCACCAAGAGCCTCATTTTCCGTGGGAAGCCTGGTGGAAGCCACAGTGACTTAGTCAGGGGGCTGCCCCCTCCTGTGGGGCTCCCCTGGGGCTGGGCCACGCAGCTCGCAGCGGGCGGCTTGGCAGCTGGGCGGCAGTATGGCTCTAGCGGCCAAGTGCGACTTTGTCGGGCGGGTGTTAAATGCCTTCGCTTGCTCCCAGCCTCCCTGCTCCGCCCTGGTTCCCTGCCCTCCCCCAGATAAACAACTGGTGTAAACATAGCTCTGTGTGAGTGTGTGTGTGTATGTGTGTAGCAACTGTGCCTGCCCTCAGACTCCGCTGGGCCAGTCCCCAGGCGGGCGTGCCAGGCCGAGGCAGGTGGAGGCAAGGGCTGCCAAGGCTCTGGGCTCGGGAGAACATACTGCAGCACACGGGGGGATAAATAAGGACGCACCGGGAGAATGGGAACAGGTGCTTCAGGAGCGGGAGGGACACAAAGGGCCTCCTGTCTGTTGGCTAGAAGCGGAGAACAAAGCAATGCTTCTCCCTGAGCCGGGGGAGCTGTGGGCAAGCCGCTTGCAAACAAGGTGGCGCGGCTGCTTTCTCACTTGAGTCTCCTCTTCTTGATGGTTGAGCAGTAACCTCTTAGTGCGGGCCCTTGCCTAGGAACGCCTGGAGCCGTGGTCCAGCACGCTAGCCACTGGCCACGCGTGGCTATTTGGCCGGTTGAGTGTGGCTAGTTGGCTAGATTATTTACATTGTCAGAATAATGTGGCTAGTTCGTTCTAGCTGTAACCGTTAGAGTGGCTACTGCTTCAGAACTGGTTGGACACCAGGGTTCTGGGAGGAGATGGCTCAGCTTGAGTAGACAGATAAGGAGTAAGAGTCCGCTCCTCCGCCGGGACCGTTGCTGCACCATGGGAGAGGGCAGAACTGTGCAGACTGGCACGCGCTGGCCGTCTGTTTGAAGGGTGAGATCCCAACCTGCTTGAAGCCAATGGCAAAACTCCCCACTGACTTCTCTGGGTGTGTGTTCTTTAGCTCCTCTGAGGTTGCAAAGGGGACAGTCAAGTGTGAATCTGCAAGATACATCCCTGGGAAAAAGCTCCTTAAAACCCCAACACCTTTGGCTCTTTGTTACATGCTCAGATGTTGAAGTGACACCTTGGTGCTAACAAAAGCCCCTTCCCTCTCTTTCCCCATCTTCCCCAGGAGAGACAGCGTAAAAGAGCCCTGAATCCTGGATTCCCACTGGGTCCAATGCTTGCAGGTGATGGACAGAGGGCAGGGGGCCTCGGTGGGAGTTTCCTCTGGAAACATGAAAGCAAATGCCATGAATACATTTAAAAATGAAGCAAGAAGGGGTGAGCTCTTAAAGGAGTGGAATGCAGCATTGGTATCCTCTGGGTGCGGCTACTACTCATGCTTTTGTAAAGAGGAACTTTTCTGCGGTGGCTTTAGCAGGCCTGGAGAGGATGGGTGGCACGTTCTCCCCTCCCGGGGTGAGATGCTCTGTTTATAGCATCCCTGGATGGCTCCTTTGAAAATATTGGCCAAGGAAGGCCAGGCTAGGCTTCCAGCTCCAACCGAAATTCAGTTCCTTACTGCTCGGCCTTAGGGACAGTGTAGCCACGTTCTCAGTGTAGGATGGCTGCTTGCTCCCGTGTGGAAGGCTGTGGTCCGCTTGAGTAATTCTCCGGAGCTGCTGCCCGGCTCCTTCATGTGATGGTGGCGCGGAATAGTTGCTAAAAACAGGGATCTCCCACTGAATAGGACATTAACAGCAGCTGGCACAACCTGGCTGGCATTGTACACACCCATGGGAGGTGGGTGAACGACTGGCACTGGGAGGCAGGCTATAGCTAGCCCCCCAGCCTTGCCCCTTTTGTGTTGCTGGGCAGCACAGCCCCAGTTGCCGTCGGGTCACCCAAGAGCTGGGCGGGCAGCGTGGCTCCAGCCACTCCTGCAACTGAGCATCCAGCCCCAGCACTGGGCTGCACCATGGACACACCATGTCCCTTAGCCTGCCTGCCTCAGGTTCCGGGAGCAGACAGGAGGGAGCTTCCCCTACCTAGGATGCCCGCCACCCATGCACACACCCATAAAATAACAAAGTCCCTGCGTCAAAGAGCTTTGGTCTTGGTGGCGATGTGGAAAGATGCGGGGGTGGGGACGGGTGGAAGCTGGGGTATCACACAGGCCGGTAAGATGGCTGACAAGTTTGCAGAGGGTAGCACAGACTGGAGTTTGGTCCATGGCCATGTTCAAATGAGGTTTGAATCTGAAGGGATTTGTTTGAGCGTTTGGGCCTAGGACTGGTGAAAGCGAGGTAGGGAGCGAGCCCAGCCCGTGAGCAAGGGCAGCTTCTGCGCAAGCCCCACATGGTGTGAGGCCCCTTCACCCCCATTTCCATTCCTTTTGCCAGCAAGAAAGTGGTTCCTCCAAGTAGAAAGAGTAACTGGGGATCTGAGAGTTCAGCTGGGTTCTTTCAGTCTCCGAAATCAGCCGTAGTGATTATGAGGGCGAAATACTCCCCACAGTTCTTCCTGCGACACTGCTACAACCTCAGAATGGGCCCCCAGTGACACGCCCGCCGTAGTCACTGTGCGTGACAGCCATGAAGCGAACTACCAGGAATGGCATCATGGCGAGAAATGAAAGCAGGGTGTCATGCTGCAATTGGAACTTAGGAACCCTCCAGCTTGCCCTGTTAGCTGCGGGGCAAGCAGGAACAATGCCCGGTGAAGAAGTATTTGTTGTTGTGTTGTCACTTGCTCTGGCTCGCAACCGATCTGCTCTCGGGCGGTGCCGTATTTAAACACATTTTTTTCCCGAGTACACACGCGCTGGAAGCCAGTGAGTCTGGGAACTCATGCGATCCATGCCAAGGGCTCGCTGATTGCTGCACGTGGTTCGAAGGGATGTTAAGTCTAGATCCTACAGCACAGTGACCCACTAATACATTGGTGCCATGCTGAATTGAAGAGAAGAGGGCCACTCCCCAAGTGGCCTGACTCCCCACTTTTACCCCAGTGTGAATCCGGAGCAACTCCACTGCGGCGAATGGATTGACACTCCTAAGTGAGAGAGAAGTCAGCATTTTCAGCAGAAGTCTCCCATATTGTTTAGCCGGGCCTGACTCTGCTTAGCATCTGAGATCTCAGAGGGGTCGAGCTGCTAACTTCCATTAGGGGCGGGTGATGGGTTTGGCTGGATAAAGGGACGATAACAGACAACTCCAGGAGCTTGGAACCAATGCTGCAGCCTTCATTGTCTTGAGAAAAGTTAAAAGATTTTAACAGCAAATTGCCAGGCCGCTCCTGACTCACCCACTAAAACCTGCTGTTGAAATGTCAGGCAGACATGGCGCCGCAGGGAGGTGGCATTATCCTCCAAACTGAATTTCTGCACAGCCGTCTCAGAATGGTGGCACTTTCTCCTTACAGCCACGGCCAAGGGTGAGCTGGGCTTTCAGTTTCCTGGTCTCATTGCGTGTAGAGAAGCTGCCTAACGCTCCTCTTTTTGAGTTGCAGTTTGGGAATGTTTCCAGAGCCCTTTAAGCCTTCCAGAGGGCTTTGCAAACTGGTGTCCATCTGGGGACAGTAGGAGTCTGAGTGCTCTAAGGTAAGAACAGGTGGAAGAGCCAATGGCCCCAATTTTCAGACATAGCTCCTGGTTTTGGGTGCCCAGCTTGTGAAACCTGGGATCTGGTTTTCAGAGGGAAAATCTGGCTCAAGGTGTAGGAAGCTGGGTACTCAACACATTGGCAGTGGGGGGAAGAGAGTAATGGTCTTCCTGTCTCATGAAATGGAAGCCGTGAAGTGTTAGGAGGAGGCTGATAAAGGACATTGCTGAGGTGCATTGTTTTATGGTTGTTCATCTGTTGCTTGGATCACAAACTGACTTGGGGCTTGTCTACACTATGAAGAAGATCGACCACCTGGCATTCGATTTAGTGGGTCTAGTGTAGACCCCCAAATCGAACGCTGAGGGCAACCCCTGCTGGTGTGGTGAACTCCTCATTCTGTGGGGAGTAGGGGGAAACCGACAGGAGCACGTGGTCCTGTCGGTCTCCTGCAGTGTAGACGCTGCGGCGGCTTGGCTTAAGGTAAGCCACATCGAGCTACACGTTTTGCATAGCTGGATGGTGTTCCTTAAGCCGCGCTGCCTGGTCTAGTGTAGACCAGGCCTTTGTGTGGTCTCAGCTATAGGCTTGTGGGTTGAGGTTTGCAGACGTGTCAACCGGCCACTCAGTGTGTCTAAATTGCTCGCTGCTCTGTTGAAGAGTTAGAGCGGGGGGGAGGGAGGGGGAAGAGGTATGGTGCAGGACTGCAGAGGTGAAAGGGTGTGCACTTGGGTTTGGGAAGCTTGCACAGAACTTACCCGTGCTCAGCGGCTGCCCTTTCTCCGCACCTCACTTTTACCAGTCCTATGCCCAAAAGCTTCCACAAGGCAAGAACAACAGAGCCTGCTTTGGAAGGGAGTTCTTCCCTTGAATATGGCTGATTGTTGTTGGTTGGTCATGTAAGTTGTAGATGGGGGGGGGGGGGGGCTGGCACTGCACTCTGCAACACCAGTTTTACTCCAGAGGGGGGAGAATCAAACCCACAGCCTTCTGCGGTAGGCACCGGAGCAAGGGTGACATGGGAGTGTTGACAGGGTCCCACACTGCACGTGTCTCAGCAGAGCATATCCCACAAACCACAGCAGCGCAGGCTGCCTTTGTGCTGTGAGGACGGTGTTCTGCCAGCGAGGTGGTGCCAGCTCTTTGCAGCTGCTGAAATGGCGCTGGGTGTCAGGTGTGTCTCTCCTGAGGCCTCTCTCTGAGGTCCTCTGACGGCAGCAGCCAGGAAGGAGCAGGCTGTTTTAAAGTGGTTTACGAAGAGGATGTAGCGTCTGACATGGGCTAATGGGAGGAAATTAAGCAAAAGAACATTTGGGCTTGCTTATCCTAATAGTGAAATCTGTTACACATATAACACCGTTTGTGTGAGCTGCATGCAGGCCCAGCTCCCAGCTCCCAGCTGGCGTTGTTCAAAGCAGAGTAGTTCCATTGACTTCAGGGGAGCTATATTGACTTGTGACCGTTATAGATCTGGTTCTGGGAACTTGGCAGCACATCTGGGAGGTAGGTGAGTGATATCCCCTTTGGGGAGATGAGTCCCAGAGAGGGGAAGTGACTTGCCCAGGGTTATTCAACAGATTAGGGGCATTGCTTGGGCTAGAACCCAGAACGTCTGTCTCCAAGTTTGCTTTGACCACTGGCCCACAATTGCTTTCAATGGGAAGTCTTCCAGGAGAAACAGTGGAAGGTACTTTGCTTGAGACACTTCAAACCAAGACCAGACCCTAATAGCTTGGGAACCATCCCTGCTGTGGCTTTATGGACTGAGTGACTTGCTAGGTCACCCAGTGATAATTTCTGCACTCCGATTCAGGCCATTTTAGAATGGAACTGAAATAGCCACAGTGGTTGGTTTATAGCTGTGCTGCAAACTTCACCTGATGTGGTGTCCCACGCAGCTGACTTCTTGTAAAGCTTGCAAAAAAAAAAAAAAAAAAAAGGCAATTACAAATAGCTGCCCCTCTCTGTAGCTTTCTATCCTGCAAGGTGTGTGGGGAGAGATGACAATCAAACCGAGATTAGTCTCTTTCTTCCAGTGCCCAGGAGAGAAGAAAGGTCTGATGTCTCAACCTTGTTTCACATAGGAAAGTATTGTTTATGAACCGCTTGAGTCAAACAAGAACCTCGGTTTGGAAATGCTGAGTCTGTGGATTTGCACACAAAAAAAAAATCAAGATTGTGTTTTTAGATAAATCCGAGGGCTGCTTTCGGGTGGGGGTACGGGAAACAGTTGTCGAAAACAGGGGTCGGCAATAATAGCTTTCAATCTCCCATGCTGCGCCTTCGTCACTGTGTGTTTCATTGTTAGCAGCGATTCACCTTTCAGACCCTTGCGGCAACGGTTAGGTAAGTTGTTTTTTGTTTGTTGTGTGTTTTCCTTCTGGCGGCCCTGACCGACTTCATGGGCCGTGTAGGGTATTGTTTGGCATTTTTTACATTTCTTCCTATTGATGATCATCCGTCTGTAAATTGACGATGCTTTCTGAGCGATAATGCCTGGTGAAAACGATGGCAGAATTTCAGCGGGGGGAATATATAGGGAGGAAGAATTTTAAATTCATGTTATTTTTGCGGCCACATCTCCAGCTGGTGGGAGCCTCGATAGCTCCCGTGACATTTCTTCCAGAGAGGGAATGTCATTTATTGTGAGTACGTAGCCTTGGCGGATGTTCCAAGCGCTGCTGCAGGATAAGTATTCTGCAATAATTAGAACCAGGGAATTTTTTTTTCAATCTAACAATTTTTTGACCCAAAAAAAGGAAATTTTTTTCCAGAGCCACCAAAATGGCATGGATTTCAAAAAATTTTCAACCGAGGAAAAAAGAAAACCAAAATAGCTGTGTCAATCTCTACGCATTTTATTTTCTCTTTTCCTCTCCTCTCCTTTTTTCTTGTACCCTATGTTTTCCTGTGTTGCATTGAAGCTGGGAATGGGGTCAAGAGGTGGACAGACACAGTAATGGAAACGTTTTTGGGTTTGAAAATTTAAGAATGCATTTGTTGTCCATTTAAAAAAAAAAAGGGAAAATGTTAAACATTTTCACCCAGACTTTCAATTACGCTCACATCCCCTCCCCCCAAAAAACCCCCCAAAAACAAAACAAACCATTTTCCAAACAGGTTTAGTTATAATCATTGAATCAAAGGGAACTACACCCATTTACACAAGCTAAGAATCTGGCCCAAAGCTTTGAAAAGAAGACGTGGATGTCGGAGAAAATTTTACAATTACATAGAAATAGGTTATTCCTCTATCCATTCACATTTTAGATTTGTATATTTTACTTCAATTTTTAAACATTTTCTCTTTTTAGTAATCCCCACTTCCTCCAATTTCCCTCTCTCTACTTCCCAAGATTTTTTAGCTACATTTGATCATAACCCACTTTTCTTTCTGTAACTTTTTCATCATGGGGGTGGGGAGAAAAAAACAGCAGTAGAGTTACATTCTCTGGTTAGTCTTTAGCATAGGCCTTGGCAATCCCTTTAGAATTCATGAGAGCCTCTTAGAGTTTTCAGTTGACTATTCCTTTTGGAAGGGCATACCTAAATTTGGTGGGTTCTTCCTCTTCCCCCTCAGAGATTTATGGTGTTTCTTCTAAATTACAGCTACTGCCGCATCCCTAAAAACTAATGCAATTTGTACCGAGTAGAGGTTAGCTTTACTATTTTGAAAGTTTGCACTTATAAATAGTTAAAGGGTTACTAGACAGTTAATTGGAGTTATAAACATGTCACAGACATGGGTATTAAACACATGGCTATAAGCACATCAGTTGAAGGTCTAACAGATAGCTATTATGCATGGCTGTAAGTAACTCATTGACCTGTTGGACTGTAGCAACTGAATCATGATTTATCAAAATGTCAGTATTTATGTGCTAACATTGTATAAATGCACTCTCTTAATATGAAGAGTTATCTCTTGCCATTGTGTAAAAAGAAGTTGTAAATGTTTCAGGTAGCCCTCTCTTGGTAAAGCGTTTCTGGACAATCCCTATATCCCAAGTTATTGCTGGACCACTTTGGGCGGCGTTGTCTTAAGTTCTTGTCCTCTTCACAGACAAAAGAAACACACTGTTTCTTGGGAGTATTACTCAGGGTTTTGACCAGTTTTAAAGGATTTCAGTGGTGGAGCTTCATCATTTCCCTTATGAGATCATTCCACAGTTGAATAAATCTCCATGTCTGACGTTAAGCCTAAATTTTTCTCCTCTTAAAACCAGTCCGTCACTTAGACCCCGTTAGGGTTGCCAGGTGTCCGGTTTTGAACCGGACAGTCCAGTATTTCAGCTTTCTGTTTGGGAAACAAATTGAGAAAATAGAAATGAGAAAATATAAATGTCCGATATTTTCTAAATAAGATGTAATGTAGATTGTGATGTAATGTCAAGTGTGTCTGGTATTTTTGTTGAAACTATCTGGCAACCTTAGACCCAGTAAAGGAAAGTCTGGGTCACACCCTTGAAACCAGTGAAGCTGCAATGGTTTACACCTGTTGAGGGATCTGGCCTGCTTGTGGATTTGCTTGAATTCTTCAGGCAGATTTTGTGAAAACCTTGCATAAGTATGAGATCAAAAATTGCTCGCTTTTGGTTTGTTGTTTTATGGCTCTTCGTTACAGGGAAACCAGCAAAGCCATTCTTGGCTACACAGTGAAGCTAGTGCAAAAGAGCTAAGATGTGAATTTAAAGCCCAATAGATATTCTTCACCAACCCCCACATGGATAATTATATTTGGTGCTGAGGACTCGATTACACAGGACACCCAGGAAAATTAATCAGAATTAAACAGAGATGTGAATTCAAAGTGGATTCATTAATCTGCATTAAACCCTTCTGTGGATACAGGGATTCCGCACTAAAGTGACCTTAATTCAGTTTAGCTTAATTCATTTTTAAATGAATTAAATGTTCTTTGGGGTCCCTGTGTAGACAAGCTCTTATTCAAAGCAGGTGCTTCAGTCTTTCCATAGAAATGTAGTTTCTGTATTGTCAACCCTGAACATTCAAAAATTGAGAGTGACTTAAATATCAAGAAATTTTTAAAAAGATAGTATAGGATGGGCGCTTTTTATTTGCCTTTTGGTTTTTTTCAGCCTTTAGGCCATACTTGTGTTTTCTAGCTTTTCTCTGCAACGACAAGGGCTAGAACCTTTAATAAAAAAAAAAAAAAAAAAAAAGGAAAGCTGAGATTCTTATGCAATGCCTTGATTCCAGCAGCTGGGGAAAAACACTGAAAATCGCAAGACGTGTGATAAAATTGGAAGAGTTGGCAACAGTGCTTGAGTCACTAGATCTGAGTTCTGGATCCCAATGTAAGTGACATTCACATGCTTCACTTTACAATCAAAGGTACCTTGGCCGTGCACGGATGGTAAAATAGTCTCACATGCTGTGTGAAGTGCTGATTTTTATTGAAGTGAAAATTTGCGTGGGGGGGTTGGCTTTGAATAGAACTGTGATCGTTTCCACCGCATCGGATCCCAATACGTCATCCTGCTGAATGCACGTGGATTCTGGTTTGCGTAGGCCAGCAATCTTCCCCATTTAGGGTCTGGTCCTAGAACATGCTGAGGGTGAAATCCCAGCCCCATTGAAATCGGTGACAAAACTTCCGTACTTGCTGGGTGCCTCTCCATTGCCACTGGAAGTAGTTTCACTCTGCAGAAGGCCCTAAGAAATGGGCTGATTGAAAATGGCAGATATATCCCTGGAAAAAACATGGGAGGCAACGGAAATGTTTTTATTTTGTTGGAAATTTTTTTTTATAATTTTTTTTTTTGCTTTGTTTTAGCTTTCACTTGTTTGGGTTTCTCTCCCCTTCTCAGTGGGGAAGAAAGGAGGGGAGGAAAGTTGCACAGAATGAAATGCAATACCCCCTTTTCAAGTCAAAACAGAACAAAAAATATCCAAATTGACTTGTTGGTTGAAAATCGGAGAGCAATGCTTTTATGAAAATGTTTTATTTCCTTCAAAATTTTTCAACAAAACAATCTGCCCCCCCCCCATTGTTTTCCATAAAACTGAGAAATTCTTTTTTTTTTTTTTTCCGATCCAATCTTTTCAGCAATAGCAGTGGCTGTCCAGAGGTGAAAGCGGGTAGCTGGCATATGAAGGAAAAATGCCATTGGTCATTCTCAGTTTTCGTTAACCCTAGATTGTAGAATTTGTGTCCTGAAAAAGAACCTTAAATGCACTTGAAAAAGATTATGCATGCCAGCAGGTTACCAAGAGAAGTTGTGGAGTTGCTGTCATTGGAGGTTTTTTACAAATAGGTTAGACAAAGATAGGAATGGTCTAGGGCAGGGGAAAAGAACCTTTTTTGGAACCGGGGGCCACTGACCTACAGAAAAATCCGTCAGGGGCTACACGTGAGGAGCAAAAGAAAAAACACCTCACTGACATGGCCCCCAACTGAGAAGCAGAAAGACACTCCCCTACTTTCCCCTCACACACCAGAGCTTAGGGTGACCTGGGCTAGGAGATTTTGTGAGGGGAAAAGTCTCCAGGCAGTGCTTGGAGCAGCAGAGGGGGGAAGGGGGAGCAGCAGAGTCTGTGGATCGGATCCAGCTCTGGCTTGCCTGATTCCGGCCCATGAGGCTCAGGGCTCCTCCCACACAGTGGGGAGCAGGTGCTCCTGTCTTGCGGGGGAAGGAATGTGGGGCTGGAGCGCCAGCGTGGGCTCCCCAATAATGGGGGGAAGCCCTGAGCCTTGGGGGCCGGATCTGGCCCCAGGGCCATAGGTTCCCCACTTGTGGTTTAGAGTGTACTTACTCCTGTCTCAACATGGGGGGAAGGAGTATGTGACCTCTTGAGGTCCCTTCCAACTCTGCATTTCTGTGATTACAATTTTGCATCCTTCTTTTTATTTACTATTTTTTTTGTATTTTTTTTTTAAAGTCTCTTCTTTTTATTTAAGAAGGAATAGATTCAATGTCACATAAACGGTATTTTCTGCAAAACAAAAAATTCCCGCCCAAAATATTTTGCAGAATTTCTCAGCAAAATTAACAAACCTGAAATTTTTGTTTCAAATGGAAAATTTCCCTTTTGACTCAAATTCCATTTTTCCTCTTCTCCTTTCCCCCCTGCTCAGTGCAGTAAGCGAAACAAGGTGGGCAAGGTAATATCTGTTATTAGACCAACTTCTGTTGATCAGAGACATAAGATTATTTCATCTTGCCCTGCAGAATTGTGGTGGAAAAACAGGTGCCAACATGATTTATGTTTGATTTTGAGGAGGCAAGAGTGAGCTAAAATATTCCACGTACCTGTTAAGACTTGCATATTCTAAGACATTATGCCTTCTCTTTAAGGGCCAGATTCTGCTGTATTCCAGGTGTAAACTCCAGGGAAAAATCCAGAGCTCGTGGAAATAGTCTTGGCTCCATGCAGCTCTGACAATTTACACCATGGAACACCAGCAGAGTTAGTCTGGACTTACACTGGAGTAAGCGAGTGCAGCATTTGGCGGAGCATTTGGCTCTGATTAGGCAGCGATGCTGATGATGGCACACAAAATGTCACCAAGGGTATGCAATAAAAACCCTGCAGCACTGAGTCTCAGAAGCGAGGTCAGTTGGTGTAGGCTCACTGGGATTGGGCTGTGGGGCTAAAAATTGCTGTATTGACGTGATCCCAAGCTGCACCCCCCGTGGGATTTCAGAACCCAGACTCCAGCCCACGTCCAGACATCTCTGCTGCAATTTTTAGCCCCTCTCTCCCCTCTCTCTCCTGTGTGAGCCCTGCAAGCCCTAGTAAGCTGACCCGGGCAAGGCACGTGCCAAGCGGGTCTTTTATTGCAATGCAAACACTCCCTTAGGGTTACTGGTCAGTCTTCCCCTACCATTTCCCAGGGGTTACCGGTAGCGTCTTTCCTTACAGCGGTGTTGTGAGGCCAAATACACTGAAGACTGTAAGCAGAGCCCAGTGCGGGTACAAAATTTGCATCCCCCATTCACAACTGTATCCACAAAAACGAGCCGCAGATATCTACATTGACATCCACGGATGCAGATGCCGTGGATATAAAGTGGATAGCTGCACATTTTCAGGGTTCTACATAGAAAATTTGCATCCGCATCCATATCCACAGAAATGAGTTGTGGATATCCACATCCACATCCGGGGATGCAGATACCTGCGGATATCAAGCGGATATCCACGGTTTTACTCAGATATTACAATAGTAGGGGCCATGCCAGAACCGAAGGCCACGTCTCCACTTGCGGCACCGGAGATCAATCTTCTGGCATTTGATTTAGCAGGTCTAGTTAAGACCTGATAAATCAAACTCTAAGGGTACGTCTACACTGCAGGGGTTTTCCGGGATACCAGAGGTAACCTGGAAAAACTCTGCTGCATCAAGGGAACGCGTTTGCTCTTCCGCTTTTTTTTGCGGAAGAGCAAACGCGCTCTTTCGGGGAGCCCTGAATACCTCGTTCTCCTTGAGTCTCTGTGACATTTGCACTGAAGCAAAGCATTGTAGTTTCCATCTGACCTTGTTGGAAAGTTTTAGCAGGTGCATGGGGTGCTGAAGGGGGACTTGTTGATGACACGTTTTGGGAGGTTCTCTTTCACCCTGAGGGCAGAGCGGCGCCTGTTGCATTCAGAGCATGAGGCCAGACAGATGGCTTAGGCTGGAAATCTTCCGGCTGTCTGGGACCATGGGTTCAGATCCTGGCAAGGTTTCCCTTTCTAGGGGAGATAAACAGGGCTGCATGAGGTTTAGGAAGAGGTCTGTCTGTTCTTCATGGTCCTTCCCAAAGAGGCAGGTGCCAGCCAAAACTGCTCTTCCTTCCCCCACACCTGCTGCTGCACAAAATACCGTCAAGGCCGCCAACAGGAGGTGTCAGAGGGGGCAGCTGCCCCAGGGCTCATAAATTTCAAAGGACCGGGGGGCTCTGGGCTGGAGCCCCAGGGCCTTTAAATTGGTGCCAGAGCCCCACGCAGCACGGTCTGGGCAGCGCTGAGGGAGGCTAGCCCCTAGCTCCGCCCCTTCTGCCTGAGGTCCTGCCCCTTCCGTGGGCCCCGGAGCCAGGCCTTCCCCCGCCCCCTTGTCCAGAGCCTGACAGAATCTGCCGCCAGCCCTGAATACCGTTCACTGAGTTGGAGCAAACGCTGAAAGGCTGCTGCATGCTGTTGCCGCTGTACCCTCTGGTGCCGAGGTGCTAGCCTGCAGGGTGCTGAAGTGTTCGTGGTACACATGCACGTGAAGCCATGCATGCTGGATCGGGGCCTGCATAACGGGCCCCTGGCAGGATCCAGCCTATCCTCCGTAAAGTGGCTTGGGATTTTTCAGGGTGGGAGGTTTTCTGCGAAGAACAGCAGGTTTGCTTGGGCAGGTGCAGGCAGGAAGCTCCCCAAAGTGCCAGCTGAGAAGAGACCTGGATGGAGATCTGGAGCTGTAGGACAGCCCCGGGGGGTCTTTTGAGCTAGGTAGTAAGAAGTGGCTAGTGTTGGAAGAGGCTCACTTGCCATCTTGGGGAAAAGCTCCTAAATTCTGATTTTTCCCTGGGTGCCTCTAACTGCGAAGACATAGGAGTCAGTTGGCTTCCTGGTTCTCTCTGTACATGCTGGAAACTTCCCACCTCTTCCACTTATTTTCCATCACATAGCTACTTAAAAATCTTCCTGCTCCCCAGTGCTGAATTTACAAGGTCTCCAGCAACCTCTTTACCTGGCGGCTTTTCATGAAAGCATAGGGGGTCCATTTGCTTTCTGGACCGCATGTGCCAGTGTAAGATTTTAAATGCGAGGAGTCTATATGAGAGTGTTCAGGCTGAATGGTTAGTTGTAGTGAAGGGTCCAGTTAAGATATATACATGCCAGAGGCTTCTATTGCTGTAATACCCTGGGTTATGGAATGATATGTGAGTGTGTGAGACTTCATCCAAGTCAGAGGATAAAAGCCCTACTACTCCTACCAACAGTGGATAGAGATTTTCCCTTCTAATAGTGGAGGCTTGTGATCTTGGAGTTGCTGGTTCTGTTCCTGAGATGTGTCACTTAACTGGCGCTATCTGTCAACTGCTTTGTACAAAATCAGGTTAGCATCTGATGCATCCTCTTTGTGGGTGAATGGGGGATGTCCATCCTGGGTATGCGGGAAGGATGAGACTGTAGGCGTTAATAGACTTCCTCCTGCGGTGTTAATCAAATGTACACATGGTACAATATGAGAGTCCTCCATGGCCAAAGCAGTGTTTGTAAATTGCCATGAATGCAAACCAAAGACGGTAGCCAGAAAGCTGTGAACAGGAACAGGCCAAGAAAACATATGTATGTTAGGTGGATTCTTTTTCTGTGAAACGAGCCTCTTTTTTCCCCATTGAAACAGTTTGAATTTCGCACCTCATTGACCGGCCCTCGTGGGAATGTAGCCCTACTCAGGCAATGAATTCAGAGTGGTTGCTGCTTGGGTATAGCCTGGCACCACAACTTGGCTGAGGAATTGTGCTGCCAACCTTCGGTGGTGGGAGAGGGGGAATGTAGTCAGGAGGTTTTTTCTACCTTGGGCCAAAATCTCGCAAAGCCGGCTGATGAGATTTCTGCTCGGTGGACCCTCAGACTGATGTTACTCTTGATGGGGTATCCCTGTGTCGTCATCTCGGCTATCTCCAGTTGTAGATACCCATCTTTGCTGTTGCTCCTCTTCCTTCCCCATCTAAACTCCTCCTTTGGATCAGTGACTGCAGTCTCTGCTCAGTCACAGATCCATGGCCCTGGCCTGCTCTCTATCGAACACAGATCTGTCCAGTCTGCCATCTGTTTTTCTCAGTACAGAGTCTCCTCCTGATCGAAAATTAACCCCTGAGCATGCTTCGTAGCAGTTGATGTGTATACTTCTGAATGAGCCTACTTCTGTAATATCCCACTAGGATCTCTAATTCAGTCTTACAAGGTCTAAGGTCCAGTGATCCCTGTAAGCTGTGCACTTGTGCGGCTGCTCAGGAGAAATTAAAACGCCACCCAGCTGATTAGCAGCGTGCCCACAGCTAAGGTGGCTTTTTTTTTGTTTCTACTGGTGGTGCACATTCACACATGCCTCAGTGTACATTAAAAATTATTCTGCACATGGATGGAAAAAACCCGCACATGGATGGAAAATCCCACACATGGATGGAAAAGATTAGAGGGAACATTGCTCAGAACTATCAGACACAGAGACATGCTTGCTAAGTCTTCTTTGAGGCCTCCACTGTTTTCACCAAAGATTACAATTTACTCTATCCTTGCTAGAGATATAAGTATCCTATAGATAGATGGGCCTGACCCAAGGAGTCTAAATTCAAAACTTAGAATTGCTAATCCTAAGTGTTAAAAAATCAGAAGATCGTGCCTCCCCCCGAAATAATGAGATTTATGTAAACATGAAATTTAATATGTATATAAACTTTTGGTTCTTTTTATTTGCCTTCTGCTGTTGGAACATTTCTCTGCAGCCACGTGGGCTAGAAACTGCCTTTTCCTTTAAATGAATATAATCACGTGATTCTGGGTGCTGGGGATCTAAGGGAAACGTTGCAAGACTTGCAGTAAAATGATGGGTACTTCTCCAGGGTCTGGAGACGTTACTCTCTCTGTGGGTATGAGGGATGGATGTCAGAGGGTAGCCGTCTGTTCTTTTGCTTATTAAGGCATGAGGAGCGGAAACGGCTGGAAAATGCCCCGAAAAGACATTCCAAGTCTAGCAGGAAAGCAACATGCTTGCCTGGCAGGATACGTGCTATTGTCTCCCCTTGTGGCCAGCAGGGATTCCTTGAGCTGTGTTTGTTAGAGGGAATTTACTTTTTTTTTGTTCTTATTTTTTCCTCTTCTCTCCTGTTTTGAGGGCGCATGGAGGCGGGAGTTTTTGCAGCGTAGAAACACTGCTGGTATTGTACAGTCCTCCCCCCTGTGGCACTTGGTATGAACTCGGCGGGGCTCAGTTTGCAGATGAGAGAGGGGGATATATAATCAGGGAGTGGGGAAGACAGACCCGTTGGTTTTCATGGCCTGTGGCGACTGCAGTCCTGGTCTTCCATGGTAGGAGTTGCTGCTGAGAGGGAGGATCCTATAGCCACTCCACTTGTAGCTTGGTTGTCAAGACTGAGGTCAGGGGAGGGCTCATGTGGGGAGCCCGCCAGTTACCCGGGTCAAATGCGGGACTGTGCATTCTGTATTTCTCTCTGCCTGGATGGGTATTATCAAAATGGCCTTGCAAAAAAGTCCCACCTGTGTGAGGCAGGGATTGCAGGCAAGGTGTTCATGATAGCGGTTCCCCCGCTGTGGAGTTTGCTCCTGGCGTTTTGATTTCCAAGAGCTCATTCTTATTTTTGAGGGTTTCCCCAGCAGCACCTGTCCTAGAAATGTGATTTTTTTCCCCCCCAGGGCTCTGCTGCACCAAACCAAGGTGTCCGTTCACACCTGTCTCCGAGTGGAGGAGACTCTTGCTGTAGTCTGAAAATGAACACTGCAGCTCTGGGAAGGACCTGATGTATTTTCCATCACTTTCAAATTGAGTGGTGCCAGGAATCAGGGTTCATAGAGGTATCGAATCATTCACCATTTTCAGTGCAAACCAGTGTTCCCTGTAAGCTGTGTATTTGGGTGGCCACCCAGGAGAGATTCAAATGCTGCCAAGCTGATAGACAGAGCATCCACAGCAGTCAACATGTGTTTCTGCTGGTGGTACACATCCACACATGGCTTGGTGCATATAACAAAATTTATTCTGCACACAGATAGAAAAATTTAGAGGGAACATGGGTGCAAACCTGGGCTGGTTTTGATCTGAAGGTGAGAAGTGCCTTTTCCCCTGACAGTGCCAATCGCCAGAGCCATCCAGTTTCTCTGTCCCCTCCAGGCTGCTGTTGTGTTGGGGAGAACAGTTGGTATCACCTGGAAAGGGCTTGGTGTGAGCTTCACCTAGGAATGACTGACCACCCTTCTGATTAAAGTGATGCATAGAGCAGCAATGGGAGAGGTGCGGTAACTCTTCTGTGCCTTTCAAAGGAGGGTAAATACAGAACCAAGTAGAGTAAATGCATGGAGGGCCTGCTGCTTCAGCCTGTTGAATTCTCAAGGGCTGGTCCAAGATGATGTCTACATGGCTCTTCAGTTTGGACGATAGGGGCTGAAACCGGACTGTGTTAAAGTGAACTATCACTTAGTTCACACCAGCAGCGTCCACACAAGGCAGTTAGAGCACAGCATGTCAGCTCACGCTCCAGTGCTCATAGGCCACACTATGTCTACATGGCCCCATGGGCTGCACTGCGGGCTGTCTCAGTGTAGCCTTTGACTCCATTGGGTTTTGGGTGAGGCTCTTCGAGCATTTTAATCAACAATGTGCTCTTAAGAGAATTCTCTCACCCAGCTTCCCTTGCACTGAACTTTTTTTGGCCTTTTGTCTTATATAATATTTTGCATGGTTAACCCCTTCCTTCCCAGTGTATTGAAGCATTTTGCAAACATGAATGACCAGCTCAAAATAGCTGGCTGCTTACGGACCTCTCTGTGCTGTGGGGAGAGAGGGGGGAGCAGCAGCAGCTTTGTGGACTGCCCCACCCCCAGGACAATCCTTCAGCTCCCATTTGGCCAGTTCCGGCCAATGGGAGCTGAGAAATTACACTGTGGCCCTTGGCCACTGACCAAAATCTTGGAGTTGGCTCCCCATCAAAAATTATTGCCCACCTGTGGTCTAAAGGCTAGAATATTTAAAAACCTTCAGCACTTGCAGTCTGGGCCAGATTTTCAGAACAAGGCAGCTCCCATTCTGGCTTCAAGGGTGGGTTGCAAGCTTGAAAATTAGGCCCTGAGCTCTTTTAAAAACCAGGCTCCACTTGATTTACCGAGGGGCCCTCTCAACACAGTAGAACTGGGCATACTGACTCCCAGCCTTTCCCCATAGGGCACTCTCTCTGCCTCTGGCTGTAGCAAGACCCTTTAAAATCAAGTCTCATTGGTGTAGGCTTAGCACCGAGCTGAGAGCACTACAGTTGCCACAGAAGGAATTTATTTTTAACCTCAGACAATACGGGAACCAGTTGGCATAGCAAAGTACTTGTCCTCTCTTTCTGTGACAAGGAGGCCTGGAACTGCCCGGGTAACAAATAGCTGTGATTGCCTCTAATTGGACCCTTTTTATTGCTCATCCTGTGCTTCGGCTGCTTGAGGGGGTTTGCTTGGACGTGGCTTTCTTCGCCCTCCCAGCTCTCCCCCATTTTTTTATTTAAAGGCTGGGTTTCCAAAGGGCCAGTTCGTCTCCATGAGTGTGGTGCATCGTCGGGGAAGCAAAACATTGCTGGATTTTATTGTCTTGCCGTGGAGATTGTGTGTGCGCGCGTCCACCATTCTCTGTATGCACACTGCAACCGGAACCGTATTAGCTGCAGTAGGACTCAGACAAACTTTGGGCAGGGGGCTGGACTCGATGACCTCCTGAGGTCTCTTCCAGCCTTAGGATTCTGTGATAAGCACTTGGGAGTGTATCTTCTCTATTGCAGGGAGCGGAAGGCACAACTGCTATGAGATGCTTTGTTCAGCACCGTATCCCCTTGCTAGATGTCCTTCATTCTCTTCCACCCCTTAGCACTTGATGCAGGTGTGTAGTTGCCTTGACTGACCTTGCCTCGAACACATGTGGTTTGGAAGCTCCTCAGATGTTCCCTTCGTGTGCTGCCAAAGCACACAACTTCTCCACAGAACATCCTCTTGGCAAGACCATGTTGCACCCACTGGGGCTGGACTCTCAAAAGCCCGTCTCTTTCCGTGCCAATTGTTTTTCCTGTGGGATAAATGATGAGAAATATTTGGCCCGTTTTCCATAGTAAGAGCAGCATTGGTCCTTGCGGTTTGGTGCTATTGTATTGCCACTGTTAGGCGCACTCCTTACTACTTCCAAAGGGGATCTGTTGCACTGGGAGATCCTCCGATGGAAAGGTGCAGTAGATGTGGAAGTGTCCACTGAAGTTCGGTTGTGTTATTGTCCCACTCAACCCCGCTTCTCCTCCTGCTCCTCAGCAGGTTTTTTTTCGTCACTTAGGGAGGGCACACCTTAACTCCCTGCAATCCCAGGAAACCAGTTGCTTTCTGGTCTTATCACATGGGTCAGTGCTTCAGCTGGCATTGAGGCTGGAAATCACCCTGCAGTTTCTGCCTGGGTGCCAAAGGCAGAAATCTGGAGATATCTGTCCACCACCCTGGTGGCATCACGTGCTTGTGAACAGGACAGTGTCTTGTAGCTGGCACTAGTGTCGGCAGAGTGTTTCACACCAGGGAATCAGCAAGAGGGAGCAGCAATCGTGCACCACCTTGGGTCTACTTCTAACCAGGTCGGTACAAGGCCCCTCCTATGTAGCTGAGCCAAGCTGCGCTTAATGCAAGCAAGTAAATGTTTGCTGCCCAGTAACTACAGAGAGAAACTCCATATATGGCCACAGGGTAGCTTGGTGAAGGGCCTAACCCCAGTGAAGTTGTTACTCCCTGAATACAAGGACTCCGAAAGTTCATGTGATGCCAGTCCAGGGGTGGGTCTTCCCTGGCATTTTGAGCCATCCTGTTACAGAATAAACAGGAGAGATAGGATCGAGTTTTAGCCAGGAAGGGTGGCACAGCCCTGAGAGAGAATAGCAGGATGTGCCACAAAGAAATAATAATTTAGCAAGGAAAACCGCACAGCTACTGTTGGAAAATTTTGTCACCATCCCAAGATCTCTCAGTCCTTGGTCTGACGGGGCCACCTCCTCAGCCTGGTGTAAATTAGCCCAGTGCCACTCATGTCAACAAGCATGTGGCTGGAGGGGAGAAATTCCCTAGATTTGAGACAGGCAATCTTTGGAGGTCTCCCAAAGCTCGCCCACCCCGGGATCATCTCCAGGAGGCAGTGGCGCTGCATCGCACGTCGGGAGATGTGACGCACAGGGTCTAACTCTCTGTCCTAAGGAAGAGTGCGTCACCAAGCCCCGCCATGTGTTTGAGCTGACACAGGCGTAAGCACAATTCTCATCATGCGAAGTGTAGCTGTACGCTCCCCGCCTTGGCTTCCTCCCTGCAATGTCGCCCCGTATGTTGCTAGTGGTCCACGTCACCCAAACTAACTCCCCCTCCGGGCAACTCTCGTTAGGATTCTCAGCAGGGTATCCAAAAACTACAGGCCCTGTAGGCCGAAGTCTCCTCCACCCATCAGAGCCCATTCTAGATCTGTGTTGGGAACAGAAGAACTTCAGCCACGGTTCTGGACCTGCGTCGGGAGCAGACAGGACGTCAGCCTTTCAAACTGGCATCTTTCCTTTATACTCAGTTCACTCAACTCCCCCTCCCCATCACCAAAGAGGAATCATTAAAGGAATAGATCTGTTACGGGAAGACATTTTCCATGTGCCAAGCCAATTGTTCCTGTTCCCATTGTCTGCTGAACAGAAGAGCCTCTTGAGCGGAGGAGCTGAGACTGTCGGAAGAGGCCTGTTAGTGGAACAAACCCTGTAACAAGATAACTGGGTTTTTTTTTTTTTAACTTTTTTTTCCCCCCCTGCTCAGCAAACTGTATAATAAAAATACAATGAGGCCCTTTTCAAACAGACACTTATTAAAGTAACAAACCCATTTTAAGAGTAAACTTCCAATGGCTCTGAAAGGTTAAGTACAATGGAAATGTGACCCGCTGGTGGAATGGAACTTTCCTTTTGTGTGGGCTTGAAAAATGAATACATTTTCACTGAGCCACAGACTGATTGTTCCTGGTTCCCCCATTGTCCAGGCAACAAGGCAGCCCTCTTACCCAGCTACATACCAGTGAGAAGGAGAGAGACCTGTGACAAGAACAGACTAGTTTTTATCTCCCCTCTCCCCTGCACAGTGGGGTTGTGCATGAAGCAGAGGTATTGCAGTAATAAGAGCTAGAAGACCCTGAAGATTTGATTTCCCTTGCTCAGTTAATTGCCATTCCTGGTCTATTGTGATGCCAGGGCCGGCCGCCTAGATGTTCCCATCCCAGTTCTCGCATGCTGACCTTTGAAGGTCAGGTAAGGTGCTGTGAAAATGAACTGACGTTGGTGTGTGTGCATAAGAGAATGGGGGGGTGGGGGATTGATGATGGATTGAGAGCCCTGGGGCAGAATGTCTTTTTCAGCAATATGGGTCTTGGCAAAGCGACTATCCACTGTCAGTGCAGCTCCTTCCTGAGCCCAGGGGACGTCCCCCTCCTCCCCAGGAACTTCTCTGTGCTTGGGAAAGTTTCCACGTAAGAATATAAGAATGGCTATACTGGGTCAGACCAAAGATCCATCTAGCCCAGTATCCTGCCTCTGACGGTGGCCAATGCCAGATGCCCCAGAGAGAATGAACAGAACAGGGAAATCAAGTGGTCCCTCTTCTGTCACCTATTTCTAGCCTCTGATAGAGGCTAGGGATGCCATTGCTACCCATCCTGGCTAATAAGTATTGATGGACCTAACCTCCTTGAATTTATCTCTCTCTTTTTGGAACCTTGTTAAAGTCTTGGTCTTCACAATATCGCCTGGCAACGAGTTCCACAGGTTGACTGTGCATTGCGTGAGGAAGTACTTCCTTTGGTTTGTTTTAAATCAGCTACCTATTATTTTCATTTGGTGACCCCTAGTTCTTATGTTATGGGAGCAAGTAAATAACTTTTCCTTATTCACTTTCTCCATACCTGTCATGATTTTAGAGACTTCTATCGTATCTCTCCCCCCCCCTTAGTCTCCTCTTTTCTAAGCTTAAAAGTCCCAGTCTTTTTAATCTCTCTTCATATAGCAGATGTCCCAAATCCCCTAATAATTTTTGTTGCCCTTTTCTGAACTTTTTCCAATGCTAAGATATCTTTTTTGAGATGGGGTGACCACCTCTATCTGTCTAGGGTGCAAATGGCTTCCATTAGCCAGGCGTCTCAACAATATTTTGTGTGTGTATCCTCGCACTCTCCCACATGAGGCAAGGCCATGTGGAACTGAAGCACAATGAGATTTTGTGACTTGTCCAGGAGCACACAGGAAGTCTGTGGCAGCTATAGGGCATTGAACCCAACTTCCCCAAATTCCAGGTCAGCCCCCTAACCAAAGACCCGTCCGTCCTCCCATGCCATGGGGGGCTTGCAGTTTAGCTGCAAGAGAGCCCAAGGGCCACAACGAGACACGTGATAGTCACAAGCATCCATCAGTGGTGGATATGCCTGTGCGGGGTAGATCTGCCAGAGAGGCATTGGAGCTTAGTAGCCTGTGAAGCCTTCAGAATGGGCAGCATAATCCCAGGTTGTCATCTGAGTCTCTGTTCCTAGGTAAAAGGTTAAAGAACCAGGCCATGTACCCCTCTGACTGTTGGACAGGAGCTGTCAAGTTCTCACTGAAACACTCACTTGCCCATGCAAGAGCACCTCTGAGTCTGCATTCCTTTCCCCATCCCTGGACCCGCTGAATGCTCTTTGAGGCAGGGAACAGTGTCTAGAGGCAAGAGAAAGGATGGCAACCTGGACTCCTAGGTTTTATCCCCCATTCTGCCACTGACTTGCTGTGTGGACTTGGGCAGGTTGCTTAAATGGCCACACTTTCCTGCCTTAGCTTTCCTGTCTGCAAAGCAGGAATAATAATAACCCCAGTGTGGGAGGTGGAGGAAGGTTTTAAAGCTGCATAGAGGGAGGCAATGAGGAAAGGAGCTAATTGCTAACATGCGTTTGAAGGGTGCCAAAGACCGCAGAGAATGGCAGCTCAGTTGGAGTGAAGCTCCCTCTGGGGTAGAAACCAACAGAGGCCCAGGGTGTTACACACCTGGGAGGTGGGGACAATTTTCACCTGGCCCACTGGGGCAAATCCCTACTCAGAAAATGCCACGGGAGCTTTAATGGCCACCGACGAGGGAGTCTAACCTGAAAGACCCCAATCATAGTCAATTGCAAGGAAGTCAACGTAGCTAACTTGTGGAAGGCTAAGAGCAAAGAGTTATATGGTCCAGTTATAAAGAGTCTAGATATTACCCAACCTGTGTGTTAAGCCAACACTTGTGAACATGATCCCAAGTGGATCAGACAGGATCCCCCCTTATCAAAAATGGTCTTGACGGAGCTTACCAAAGGCTCAATTCCTCCTCGGTGGGGTTGTCCTCAGACATGTTAATTGTCTCCGTGGCTGGAGTCTAGTGAATGCAATTGATATGTTTTATCAGAGGGCCCTGTGTAGGGGCACGGGAAAGGGACACCAGCCTCTCAGGACCAGCCTCTCTAACGTGGGGGATTCATTTGTTCCGTCTCTGGAGATGGGAGAGCGGTGGGGCCAGAGAGAAGCCGGACGGAGTTAGGGATGAGAATTCAGAGATGTAGGCTTCTGACTGGCATTACTGTACGAGCCAAAAGGAAACCCAATAGCCTGGAAAGCGCAATGATTAGTTCAGAGGAGGGCAGGGGACCGAGATAAAAAAGCCCTGCTAAGATCAGAAACTCTGGCGCGCACAGTGCCCCATTGTTAAGCTGTCACACTTCCCTTTACTTTATTGCTTTTGTCCAACACCCTATTGTTCCACTTCCTTTTGTCCCCTATTCAGAGCACTGGCTTTTCATTACCCAGCCGGCCTTGTTGTTTTCGTTTCTTTTGTTTGAAGTTCCTGAGAGGAAGGTTTTATTTTCAGCGGTTTGATTAATTCACAGCTTGAGCTGGGCTTTGTTTGTTATGTAATTGCTGCCCTGCGCTTTTCCAGAGCTTGCACAGCCTCGCGCTGGCCCCGCTCCCCTCCTCCTCTGGCTGGAAACAGCATCACTCAAGGTGCGGGCGGTTTCTACGGGGTCTTTGGGGGGGTCTCACCAAGCCACATTTTGGAACATAAGAATTGTCACTTCAGAGCATAACTAGCCACCTGTCCAGCCCAGTGTCCCACTGCCGGTGGCACCAAAACAGACCCAGTGGTCCGCCTACTATGCACTCCTGCTGCCTGCCATCTCACAGCAGACCCAAGGGTCCATCTAGTCTGGTATCCCTCCGCCTGCCGCATTCCAAAAGACCCTACGGTCCATCTAGTCTGGTATCCCTCTGCCTGCCACATTCCTAAAGACCCTATGGTCCATCTAGTCTGGTATCCCTCCGCCTGCCATATTCAAAAAGACCCTACGGTCCATCTCGTCTGATATCCCTCCGCCTGCCGCATTCCTAAAGACCCTATGGTCCATCTCGTCTGATATCCCTCCGCCTGCCGCATTCCTAAAGACCTTATGGCCCATCTAGTCTGGTTTCCCTCCGCCTGCCATATTCGAAAAGACCCTACGGTCCATACAGTCTGGTATCCCTCCGCCTGCCACATTCCTAAAGACCCTATGGTCCATCTAGTCTGGTATCCCTCCGCCTGCCATATTCAAAAAGACCCTATGGTCCATCTAGTCTGATATCCCTCCGCCTGCCGCATTCCTAAAGACCCTATGGTCCATCTAGTCTGATATCCCTCCGCCTGCCGCATTCCTAAAGACCTTATGGCCCATCTAGTCTGGTTTCCCTCCGCCTGCCACATCCCAACAGACCTTATGGCCCATCTAGTCTGATATCCCTCCACCACTTTTCTTGGTGCTGTCCATCTGGTAGTTGGGAGGAGCCCCTTCTGTGGAGGTACAGGGTCACCCTGTCACAAGATGAGGTGCCAGGGGTTCCTTAGGTCTCATTCAGGTTCACCGTATCCTTAAGCCCCTCACCTTGGGTCCAGTTCTTCAGAGGAGCCGAGGCCCTGCAGCTCTCACTGACTTCCGCTGGAGTTGTGAGCACCCAGCTCCTTTTGAAATGCCAGGCCCTAGACCTGTCCGAGCCTCATCTGGAAAGGGGATAACAACACTCGCCCCTTTCCTGAGGGTGTATGCGTGAAAGGTAATGAGCGAATCTTTGGGGAGCATGTTGAAGCATTGTCAGGTATAGCCGGGGGGGAAGTGACACTCTCTCTCTCTGGGCAGCTCAGTGGCAGAGCCTGAGTGTAGAAACCAGGCCTCCTGACGTCCTGTATCCTGTCTTCTGACTCATGTTGCATGGGAGCCAGGGCTCCGGGGCGCTGTTTGCAGCTCTGTCAATGACTAGTTGAGCCTCAGATTGCTCATCAAGGCAATGGATACTGCGGTTCTTCTCACACATGCTCGGGAGGGTGGTGGGTGCGAGAGCCTTTCTAGAAAGCTGCTAGGTAAGTACAGTAGTTTTTTCAGGAGTCCACACGCTTGTTTTGGCCTCATGTCCCATGCCGCTATGTGGTTTTGATTTTTACTAGGCCTTCGTGACCACATTGCATCACATACAGGAGGTGGGTTGGGTTTGGTCTCCTGGGAGCTTCTGGTCTCTGAAGCCAGTATCCACAGCAGCGAACGCTCAGGAAGCTATGAACAGTGGGGGCTTTGCAACTGGCAGCAAAACTCAAGAGTCCATTATCCTACTGCTGGTAGCAGAACAAACCAGCTAGATGATGCAGACCCAGTGAATCCCCACGCTTGCCCCAGGTGGTGGGAACCCAGTGAGTCCCCATGCTTGCCTCGGACGGATTTCTGTGCTGCAGGGCTGTTGGGGGAATTGGGCACCAAAGGGTGATGCAGGGCAGTCTGTTTGGAGCCATAGGGAAGGAGAAATCGCTGTTTCAGAGTTGCATAAATGTCCCTTGGGTGTGACGCTGTGGGGACAGGCTTCCTGCCAACAGCACGTCGTGCCAAGACCCAAGCTCTTGGAATGCGCAGACTGGAAGGAAGGGGGCCCTTGCTGACTAATTTATTCCTGGGCTGCTCCTGGCTGTTCTGCCTCCAGAACTTGGGTACCGTGGCTGTATGGTCGGCACAACCCCTCTGGCCCCGTCGCCACGCTGACCTCTCTCTCCTCCCCTAGGATGTCCATGAGGAACCCTGTTTCTCCCCACCTGGAACTCGATGGAGCGGGAAGCATGGTGAACTGCACCATCAAGACGGAAGAGAAGGCCGATAGCTGCCAGGAGTCACCCCAGGGAGCCCCTGCCGGCTCCGAACCCCACGCCAGCGATTTGCATGGAGTGCCGCTGAGGGAGAATGCTGAGCCCCGGGCGCTTCCACAGGTGGGACTAAGTCTCCTGCGCCCCTTCCCCTCGTAGCCTCCAGACTCGGGCTCTCCTAGCTCACAGGGCCCAATCCCAGCCTGCTGTAAGCGGGTGCCGTTCCATCGAGCCAAATTCGGTGCTGATTTATGAAGCCAAAGGAAAGCCGTGTGGTATAAGTCTGTGCCTGTGCAGTTGCACCTGCTGACCCCAGGGCTGGCTGCTTAATTCATCTGTCTAACCCGGGAGTCTCTGATACACTCATCACTATGGTAACCAAGCCCCTTCGGCCTACCAAGTCTTCAAGCATCCTAAGGATATGTCAGAGGTGTCACTGCCTGCCGAGTTCCTGCTGGCACCTTAACCCCTAAAGTTCAAGGGTGGGGAACCTGGGGGGCTGGATGTGGCCCCTGGCTTGCCTGGATCTGGCCCCCAACGCTTGGGGCTCTGTGGGGCTGGAGCACACAAAATCTACTAGTCTGAGCCCCCCTAGGTTCTGGTGTGCAAAGAGAACGTGGGGAGTGTCTTTCTCCTTCACAGTCGGGCCATGTCAGTGAGGGGTTGGTTTTTCTTTTTCCTTTTTCACTTGTGTGTGGCCCCCGACTGATTTTTTTCTGTGGGTCAGCAGCCCCTGATCCAAAAATGGCACCCCAGCCCTGCACCTAAACCATCTTTCTTCCCACCTTTCTGTGCAGTCTGGCACTATGAGGTTAACCGTTCCTGCAGGTAGGTGGAGAGAGAAGCCAGCTGCCCTCTTAGACTTGGGAGGGTCATGCCACGTGCCAGCCTAGGCCCCTGGGCGTGTGGCTGTGTAGTCTGTAGGCAAGAGAACATTGTTGTTACCCTGTCTGCTGCCTGCATGGATGCCTCATCCATAGGAAATAAAGCTGAAATTTGATGCTCCCCCAAACAGGCTGTCTGTCCACCGCTGCTATTATCGAGTCAGTTGTGCTATTTGAGTGATGGCCAGAACCAGCAGCCCCGCTGAAAGCCGCACACAGATTTGCCACCTTAGAAATGGCTCCAGTTCCTCTGGGGAGACCTGTGGCTGTGCTTTCATTTTCCCTTTTTAATTGCTCTTGGGTTTCCCCCCCACTGTGCCACTCCTGCTTGCATCGCCTCAGACCCTGCTGTTTCCAATTCCTGCCTTCCCAGAGGGAGTCACATTTGCAGAGGGGCATCGCCGTCGCAATAAATAATTAACAACCATTGCAAACAAGTGTTTGCAGCCTGAAAAAATAAGCCACTTTAAATGTGCTCCAGGCTCACGGGGTAGATCAGGATTGAGAAGTCTCCAGTTGAGAAATGCTGTCTAGTGGTTAGAGGCTTGTGGGTAAGCTATTCAACCTCTCCCATGGTTTCACAATCTGTGAGTAGCCTGCCTTTTAGAAAGACTATGAAGCTGCTTCTTTGTAAAGTGCTTTGAGATCTTCTGAAGCACTCAAAGGGTCTATCTCAGGAGCATGTGGGGCTATTGCTCAGGATGCTATTTTATATACGTCAGTGTATTTGTTCTCCTCCTTTCTTCACACCATCACAGGAACTACCGGGTGTGGTTCTCTGGCCAGTGTTCTGTAGATTAAACTACATGGTCACAGTGGTCCCTGCCTGCCCTTAGAACCTGCAAATCTTCTCCCTTTTGGGATTTGGAGTGATATGCAGTAAATTGAGAGTCATTTTTTGTACATTGCAGGAATCTCAATCTCCCGTGAGCAACGTGCTAGACGCCAGGAGGTCTGCTTTTGAGCCTGCCGTCATCAGCCAGGAAAAGTTAGATTTCCACAGAAACTTGAAAGAGGGTAAGATGGGTTTGTGAACATCGGTCTCCATTATGGACCGCTTTATCCTGGCCCCATATTTTAGGAAAAACAATGAGGAGTCCTGTGGCACCTTAAAGACAAACAGATTTATTTGGGTTTTCGTGAGTAAAAAAACACTTTGGTGCCACAGGACTCCACGTTGTTTTTGCAGATACAGATTAACACAGCGACCCCTCTGAGACTCGTCACCATATTTTAGGGTTTTGGTTTTTTTGTAAAGTTCTGAAAGAGGCTCTGACCTCTGATACATAAATGAACATACTTTGAACAATACCATGAGCTGGTGATAAGCAATGTAGCCTCATAGATCGTGAGGACAATCAATAACCATGACTAACATTGTCTCTCATACTTCTCTCTCTGTCTTTCTCCACACCCTGTACACACCTATTGTGATAGTTATGCCAACCATTGAGAAGTTACTCTCCAGTGACTGGAAAGAAAGGCTTCTGGGTAGAAGCACCATGGAATCCAAAGAGGTGAAAGGTAAACAGTAGAGTGACTTCCTTCCCTTCCTCCCCCCTTACTTTCCCATCGTCTCCCTGCCGTTTTTCTCCTTTGCCTTGTGTGTGTGAATATTAGGGCTTGTCTTCATTGCAGCAATAGATCCACCTGCTGTTGATTTTTCGTGTCTCCTTAGATGCGATAACTTGACCTCTGAGCACTCTCCCATCGACTCCGATACTCCACCAGGATGAGAAGAGTAGTTGGAGTCGATGGGAGAGCAGCCCGCACCTACTTTACCTCATGGAAGACCCTGAAATAAGTGCGTCAACTTCAGCTATGCTAGTCACATAGATGAAGTTGTGATCAATGGGGAGGGGGCGAGACAGGGCATAGTGAAGAGTAGGCCTTAGACCAGGTTGAAAAGTAGGTGTGATGGGGGGGGGGGGTGGATTTTGCATACATTCTCCCTCCCCCTTTTTCCGGTTTTCATCAAAATTGGGAATTTCAAGTACCCATTTTCTTTGGACTAGTGGGGAAAAAATATGAGCAGTCCTAGTGAGTCTTTATCTGGTCAGTACTTTAATATGTGACTCTCTAGAGCAGGCAACCTACAGCCCATGGACCACATGCGGCCCACTGGGGCTCCATTTGTGGCCTGCGAAACCCCTGGCTGCCCCACCCCATGTGCCTCTCATGCACCAGGGCACCGGAGCTCCACACTTCCTGCTCCTCCACCCTCTCTCCCTCCCAGCACTTTTGGAGGAGCCGCGAATCACCTAATTTGCGCTCCATTCCCATCCTGCCTCCAGCTGGAATGCAGCGACTCAGCTGTTTGTGGTGTTCCAACTCTGGGAGGGAAGGGGAGGAAAGTGCGAATCAGCTGATTCACAGTGCTCCAAAAGTGCTGGGAAGGAGGGAGAAGAGCAGGCAAGTGTGGGGCTCCGGTGTTCCCGTGTGCAAGAAGCATCTGGGACATGAAGGGCTGACAGGGGGGCCACGGGGTTGCAGGTGGAACCCCAGTGGGCCGTGGGCTGCTGCAGCCCGTCAGTGTGAAGGAGAGCCACTCGGGCGGCCCACCCACCATTCCTGGTGGCCCATCCCTGCTCCAGAGCACACATTAAAGGGATGAAGCACAAACCAACCTCTCCAATAAAGTATCTAGAGAATTTGTGTCTAAGTCCCATCTAAGCTCTCTGCTGGCTCTTATCTAGCTAGCTGGAATAACGCTACCAGGGGAACCCTGGCAGCATTGGCTAGCCACTCAAGTTCCCACCCAGGGTCATGGGTGGGTTGTGCATCTGCTGCCCCTGCAGCTTCACTGCCTTGGTACCCAAGCTAGCCAGATCACGTCATCCATGTGCTGATATACACTGGTGTAGACGGACCCTAAACCTTGTAGAAGAATTGGGGTTTGCTCTGTGAAGCCAGCCAGACACCGTTTACCCACCCTCTGTGGTTTGGTTACTTGCTTGGGCCAGGAACCCAGGAGAGCTTAGCGGAGAAGGAGCTGCAGTTGCTCGTCATGATCAACCAGCTCTCCACCTTGCGGGACCAGCTTCTGACGGCCCATTCGGAGCAGAAGAACATGGCAGCCATGCTGTTTGAGAAGCAGCAGCAGCAGATGGAGCTGGCTCGGCAGCAGCAGGAGCAGGTATTCAGCTACCACTCTGGAGAATCTATTTCACCTACTCTGTCTCGGATCCCTAGGGAATAGTTTCAGACCCAAAGCCAGTAGCCCAGCAAGCACATGTTGGTAGGGTGTACCAGAATTTTGGCTCTACCTGATCCATTCATCACCATGGAATAGAGTATAAAGCTGGCTGAATATCAGATTGTTTGGTTCGCTGACATTTCCGGGGGGGGGCGGAAATCACTTCAGGTCACGCTGCATGTTTTGTTTCCATTTTGACCATTTTAAAGCTTTCGAAATTTGTTTTATAATGAAATGGAAAGGAATTTGGGAACGGCGAGTTGTTTCCGAGCAAAAAATCGAAATGTTTTCAAAATGAGGAAATGTTTGTGCTGTTTGGCTAAATTAAGCACCCAGGGGCTGGTGCAAGAGTTTATATCGGATGTAGTATTTGAGACGTTCCAGGGCATTTACGCTGTAGCATTTCCTGTTTTATGAAATGTAGATGAAACCAAATTTCAGGTGGAAACCTGGGATGTGTGCCAGGAAGAAGAGTTTGGTGGGTAGGTCACTGAGTTGGGACTCAGGAAAGCTGGGTTCAATTCATGGCTTGGCCACAAACTCCCTGCATGACCTTGCATGAGTTACTCCAGCTCTCTGTGCCTCAGTTTCCCCCTCTGTGAAGGGGGTGAATAAGGCTTCTTTTGTCCCAGTTCTGCTCTCCCTTTAGATCATATTTCCTCCAGAGGGAAGTTGGAAGGTAGCTTTTAAATGGCTCCATTTTTTTGTTTTCTCGTGATTTAAAAAAAATACATTGCTGTAACTCTGTCCTTCCAAGCTGGGCTCATCATGGCCCAGGTAGTATTCTAAGATGGGAAGGAGGGGAGAATTTTTGAGGCTACACATAGGTGCCAAAGAGTTTGCTCCTTGACTGGGGTGATGGTTGTCTTGTTCGGGTGAGAGAGGGCATGTGGGGCACTGTAACACTCTCTGTCAGTCCGGGTTGAGAGCTGGCTGGCATGGCAGTAGGGATGTTTCTCTTTCACTGTGGAAGGATCTTGGCCATCACTGATTCCTTCAGACCTACACCTGAGGTGTTACAGGTTGATCCAAAGGCCCGTGGCCTTGCCCGGTAGAGTTAAATCAGTGCAAACGCCTGTGTGGACCCTCTAGTCTTAGTTTAAGAGCCGTGCGGTTTAGCTCAGTTGAAACCTGCTCCACTCACGCTACCCAAATTAGAGCATCCGTGCAGCCTCCAGAGCTGTCCCCGAGGCACCTCCCTGGCTCTGGATCAGTCCCGGGAGGGGTGCGGAATACATTCTGACCAGAGGGGCGCTGCCAGTCCCAGAGGTACCATCTCGTGAACCTTCCCATCAGCAAAGCTGAGCCCTCCCTGGCCTTTACGGGCTTGGCGTCTCCACAGACCAGTTGTATTTGTGGTTTCTTTTGCTTGGGGTCCGGGCTTCGCATCCCTTCCTTAGCCCCTCAGAGGTGAGCCATTCCACTAGGCAAACGGCCCTAGGCGAGGCTCGGGTGGCTGGCTTTTTCCAGCCCCTGTGTCAGTTCTGTTTCCCCCTCTGACAGATCGCCAAGCAGCAGCAGCAGCTCATCCAGCAGCAGCACAAGATTAACCTGCTGCAGCAACAGATCCAGGTAAGGGGGAGATTCCCCACCCCGAGCCCCTGCGCCCTGTGTGCTCCGACCCCCCTTCCTCTTCGCTAGGGATGTAAAATCCCAGCTAACCGATGAAACGAAATCCCACGCGTCTGCTCCTGGCTCCCCATATCGGGGGGGAGCTCTCTACCCGCACAGGGCTGCTGCAGCCCTCCACCCATGGCAGGCTGTGGGCAGGGGACTGCTCCCTGGTACCAGTTAACCACTACCCGGTTAAGGGTGATGCTTACTGGGAAATGGGTTAACCAGTTACCCGTTCACATCCCAACTCTTCATCTACCTGCATGTGAAAATCCTTTATCATTGTGAGTGGGGATTAGCTCCCTTCGGCCTAGTTGGTGAGTTGGCTTCTCTCTCTCCAGCAGGTCAACATGCCCTATGTCATGATTCCAGCTTTTCCTCCCAGCCACCAGCCGCTTCCTGTGACCCCAGACTCCCAGCTAGCACTTCCTATCCAACCCATCCCTTGCAAACCAGGTAAGGCAGGCAGAGGGCACATGGTATTAGAGGGATCGGGGAAGCGACAGCTGTGAGCAGAAAGGGGGAGGTGTTGGGGGGAGAAAGGACCCCCGAAACACCCTCTACATAATCCAGGTGTTCCCCTTTCCTGCCGTTTCTCGGGTTACGATCTCAGCGTCCAGCAGCTTAGGGAGAACTGGGGAAAGTTGTCTACGAAGCTGAGACGTGGCAGGGAGGAGAAATGGTGACGTTTTTTGGCCGGTGCTGGGGAGGCAAATTGGGGAGGTTTCTGATGATCAGACTGAGGGCTCCTTGGCCTATCTCTGCCTGGCCATGTGTGGGGAGTGAATCCTCTCCTGAAAGCCCAGCGAGCCTGCTTTCCTGTGATCACGGCATCTGTCTGCAGAGTCCCTGGTTCTGTGTGAGCCGACCGCTGCGTGCGGAATGGCCACTGTATTCGCTGGCCACTTCGCTGCTGGCAGCGCTTTGGGGGGTGGCTCTGCCATCCTTGCTGTAGATTAGATCTCTGGCCATCTCCCCCCTCTGTAAGGCTTTCCCTCTTGGAGAGACTGGGTGCAGCTGGCTGTGAAGGGACGGAAATGAAACCTGGGTTTAACTCCCAGCGCTGTCCCGGACCTTGGCCAAGCCACTTAGGCTCCCTGGGCCTCGACTCCCCCTCTGTGAAGCGGGGTTAAAAACCCCTCCTGTGTGTCTTTGCAGCACCTGGCGCAACGGAGCTCAGGGTGCTAGAGTAACACAACTCATAGTGACACACTTGAATCCCTGCCAGCCCGGGGGGATTGAGCCCCGAGTCTGCACTTGGAACGAGCTCCGCAGGCGGATGGTTTCTAGCAGGGCGTAGCTCCCCCAGGGCCAATGGCAGCTGCAGTGCTGCTTTGCTGGGGTGGATTCCAGGCACAGACCAGGCCTCCGTAGATCCCCCCTGCCCTTTGCTTCTGGCAGCTTGCTGGGTGCGATGCCCCTCGTGTGACCTCATTCGCCAATTTCCCTCTCGCTGTCCCCTCTGCAGTGGAGTACCCCATGCAGCTGCTGCACAGCCCCCCTCCCCCAACGCTGAAGAGACCCGCGGGCGCAGGCCACCTCCAGATGCAGGTACCGTCCCGAATCTGCCGACCTCCTGCCATCCCGGCATCACTCAGGGATGTGCCTCACTCCTTCCCTCCTCCCTGTCTCTCTTCTCCCACCCAGGAGTCTTCACAGCCACTGAACCTCACGGCCAAACCCAAAAGCTCTGAGGTCTCCAGTGCCTCCAGATCACCCAGCCTGAAGATGAGCAGCTGCCGAGCCCTCACTCCCAACCACGGGATCACAAGGGACCTGCAGTCTAGCCCTCCCAATCTGCCTCTGGGTAGGTCCTCTCAAATGTGCTCCTGGCTGGGCGTCCCTCGCCTCCATCCCCAGCCGGCTCTGTCGTTCGGGGTATGTGCTTAGAGAGGACACGCCTTGCAGGCTCCCTGGGATCCTGGTGCTTCTCTCCTCGTGGGGAAGAGGGAGATGGAGAATCTCTCCCTGGTCCCCAGCAACTGGCCCGTTTTTCAGAGAGTTTCCTCCTGTTCAGGGCTTCTGGGAGAAGCAAGATGGGCAACTCTCTTTGGGAGAAATCCAAAGGTCTGTGCTGGTGCTGGTGTAACACCGACAAGCAGAACTAAACCTGGGACCTCTGGCGCTTAGTGCAGGAGTCTCTACATCCTGAGCTAAAAGCCAGCTGGCTCTCAGGGAAGGCTGCAGAGCAGACTTGTTGTTCTCTCTAGAAGTTATTCTCATTCAGTACATGGGACAGCGAACCCCACTCTGTAGGTGTGTGGGTTACACTGGGAGATGGAAGAGTCACGAGGCCGCCTTCTCAAATCCCACCCACCCATAGTGGCACTCATGTCTGAAGAAGGAATGAGCCCCGGGGAGGAGCACGGCTGCGGGGGGAAGGCTGGAGGACTCTCTGAGTGGAGTAACTAGAGTCTGGGGCGGTGTGGATGGGGCAGGGGGGAGACCAAGCTTTCTGATTTGAGTCCTTAATGCTAATAGGAAATCAGAAACGGACTGTAGTTGTCACTGAGCTAGATGCAGGGCTCCTTTGGCTGGGAGCACCCCCATTCTTTCTTGGGGGTGCGGGGCCTTTGCGAGGACCAGGTGCTGGCTCTGACGTGTTCTGCACTGGGTGGTTTACCTGCAGGGTTTCTGGGAGAGGGGGATGCCATCACGAAAGCGCTCCAGGATGCGCGGCAGCTGCTGCACTGCCATAGCGGGGCGACAGAGAGCTCTCTGAATAACCCCTACAGGAAGGTGAGTGATGTTGGGATGGGGAGCTCCTAGGGTCCCTGATGAAATGGGGAGATCTGAGTGGAGCCAGCTCGGCCCAGAAAGACCAGGGATTCTCAGGGGGAGAGCGAGTGGATATTAAGGGAGCCTTAGGCAGCGTTCCCTGTAAGCTGTGTGCTTGTGCGGCCGCTCAGGAGAAATTCAGAGGCCACCCCACTGAGTAGCAGGCTGGCTCTGAGCTAGGATCAGCAGAGTGGCCACAGCTAGGTTTTTGTTTCTACAGGTGGAGCACCGTTGCACATGCCTCGGTGCACATAAAAATTATCCTGCACATGGATGGAAAAAATCTACACCTGGTTGGAAAAGATTAGAGAACATTGGCCTTAGGGGAAGAGCCCTAGAGCATGTAATAGAAAATTCCTTTTCTGTAGGTTCCTTCAGACCCTCTTATAGAATTGAATGGGGAATTATCTCCAGGCTGTAGCATTCTATAGGTTAGTTGGAAAAGATCCTCTGGAGAAAGGACTCCTGTTGGGGTTCAGAGTCTTCCTGTAGAGAGCTGTTAGTTGTCTCTCCCATTATACTAGAGGCCCCTTTTCCATAAGGGCGGTAGGGCGTGGGGAGTGGATGATGCTGAATGTGGATTGCCTGCCTGTGGGACGAGAAAGTGCTGGACACGCTCTCGGGGGGGATAATTCATTGCCAGTGACTCCGCCACCTTCCTTGTGTGGGTAACTGGCCATGTCCTGTTCCCCATGGGCCTGCAGGACCAAATGAGCTTGGATTCCTCTCCAGCGAAGGAGCGGATGGAGGAGACATGCGCACACAGACTGGAAGAGTCCATGTTAGCCTGTGATGTAGACGGTAAGGGTGCGCTCTCCCCACGAGGCTTTCCCCAGAGTCACCTATGGGTGCAATCCGGAGAGGTGCCATGCACTTTGGATGCCCATTGCAGGGGGGATTGTCCGGGGCTGGGCCGAAAGGGAGAGAATGCATCGCTTTTCCTCCTTCTCTTTTCTTCTGGTCTTCTCTGATGTTTTTCCTTTTCCACGCTGTCCCCGTCCCTTCTTTCTTGATCTGGCTCCCCAGCCCTTGTCTCTCTCTTCGGGCTGCGCTGCATTCGTTGAAATAAAGAGCCCGAAGAGAAGAAGCAAAGACCTAATTTAAGGAAAGTGCTTATTTGAGATGGGTGGGAATTTCATTTGTGGTCACTCAGTTGATTTCCTGCAGCCTCGCTCCGCTGTTCTCCCCTGCTGACGGGAAGGGGCAGTGTTACAGCTCAGTTAGCACTTTCTGTGTGTTAAACTGAGCTGAACACGAGGCATGGGACGGCAGGAGGAGAGGAGGCCGGCAACAAGCGAAGGCCACGCTAACCACTTGTGGCTGGGCCACGAGGGCTCTGGACAGGACAGCTGAAACACGGCCCCTCGCACTGCGGGTAGTTCGCTTAATGCCACTTTGTTTGGCTCGGTTTCATCTTCGTTTAAAAAAAAAAAGGGGGCCATTTATGAACCTTTTGTGCAAAGCCCATTAGTTACCATGGAGACAATGATGTCATGGAGGTGGGTGGAGCTGAGGGTCATCCCCATGGGTGGCATAAAGTCTCTGAGAAAGCTAGATTTCCCCCCAGCATTGCGGTCAGCTAGACTTGAGAGAGGCGGGGGCTGATTCTGACTCCTGATTCTGCACAAAGGGATCGCTATGCAAACAGAGAACCCGCGGCAAAGTTGCATCCGAGCACTGCCCAGCATGGCCCTTATGCCCCCTGGCCTGGGAGCTGCTCCTTATCGTAGACAAGAGTCAATCCCCTCTCTTCTCCTCAGCTGGCCAGGTCCAGCCAAAGCCTGGCTCTTGAACTGTCCGACAGAGCCAGAGAGAGAGAAGGTGGCCTGAGGGATGGGCCCCACAGGTGAGGTGGCTGAGTGCATGTGCGTGGGCTGACCTGATGGACTGAGCATCCTGGAACGAGCCCTGACCGGGGCTGTTCACGCTGCCCGCCCCTCCACCTCTGTCATGACACCTCCGGCCCGACAGGCAGCTCCCTGGGACCCCTCCCTCAGCGCTGCTGACCTCTCTCGATCTCAGTGCTATTCCAGCGCTTAGCCTGTCCTGGAGGTAAAGGGGTAAGAACTGAGCTGAGACCCAGCCAACGTTTAGGTCCAACTTCCCAAACGTGCCCGTTCATTTTGCACGCCCCAGCGTCCGAGTGCTTGTCACAAGCCACTGAGGGCCTGCTCTTCAGAGCACCTGCAGCGCCAGTGAAAGTGAACGGGAGCTGCAAGTCCTCAGCGCCCCTGCAGAGTCAGCCCCTGGAGATGGAGCTTAATTTATCCAGTGCGTCTGGGAACCCACAGCTTCCCCACCCTGGAAGCAGCCGGTTCCTTTGAAAACCAAGCCAGTCAGGCTGCTATAAACAGGGATTTGAACCTCAGTCTTTGTGGTGAGAATCCAGTGCAGTGTCTCCCTAGGCCCCCTTGTTCTTATGCTGAAAACCCCCTTGTTGGGGGAGACTCTCGCCGTCACGTTGGTCACCGTTTTGTACCTTGTGTCTTTCTCGCTCCGCTCCTAACAGGCTCGCGACACTTCCCCGAGTCCCGGAACAACAACCACATAAAGCGGCCCATGAATGCTTTCATGGTGTGGGCCAAGGATGAGAGGCGGAAGATTTTGCAGGCCTTCCCAGACATGCACAACTCCAGCATCAGCAAGATCTTGGGTAAGTGTCCGGCGGGCAAGCGAGCATGGGGTGGGCTTGCCCTGCTGTGCTATTCCCAATGACATGGGATCGGCCAAGTTTTGCTGACCCATACAGCCATCCAACCCTGGGGATTGCTACTCCCAGGCAGCCTACAGCTGGCTCTGAGCAAGGATGAAAGGACAGCAGCAACCCTCTCCTCTCTCCAGGGACAGCCTGCTGCAAGATCCTCCAAACCGGTACACGGATGCACTGACCAGTGAAGCAGCAGGGCCATAAAAACAAACCGTCCTGTCCCCAGAAGAGAAAGGAAAGGCAGCTCCTCACTGCCCACCAGTGGCTAGGACTGCCCCTTTGGGCGTCTCGCCCCAAAGCCGACCTCTCCAGCAGCACACTGTAGGGCTGTAAAATCCGGTTTAATTAGTTAATCGGTTAAACATGAATTTTAACCAGTTTAACTGATTAAATAGGGCTTGGTGGGGGGTGGCCTCCTCCTCCCCCCAGCTGCGTTGGCCAGGCTGGAGTGGTCTACCCACTGCGGACAGGGGCTGTCCCAGCCTGCTTCCGGCCCCATGTAGGGCTGCCACTTCCGGGAGCTGCTGGTGCTTCCGGGGCCACTTCCGGTCCCACACAGGGCTGCTGGCTCCCAGCCTGTGTGGGCTGGGAGCTGGCAGCCCCATGCGGGGGCCCAGCGGGACTGGAGCAGCCCTTTGCCTGTTGTGGGGGGCTGCTTCCCAGGTACCAGTTAACCGCTCACATCCCTAGCACGTCGTCCCTTGGCACTGTGCTGGGTCATGGAGCTGCACATTATCCTGGGGGCGGGAGGGTGGGGATAATGGCTGCCCCATTTTCTGCAGCACTTGGTGCTTTCCACAGATGCCAACCAGGCCTAAGTACTTAGCGTGGTAGCTCTGAGGGTCCCAGCCCACGGTGGTTCTTGGCTGTGGAAAGAGCGAAGAGATAGCCTTGCCCGTTGGAGATTATGCCTCCTTATCGAACCCTTTCTGAGCGGGTCTTAGCTGGGGTGGCAGGGAGATAAGACGGCAGTGAGCTGCCGAGGTACCTGGTATGATTTGAGTAGTGGAGGAGCTGTGGGAATGAGCTCACGCGGCAGAGGAGAAAGCTTCCCTGGTGGAGAGGTGGGATATGATGGAGGCTGCTGACGTTTGCTCCCCGGGGTCCTGCAGGAATCTGAATGGCAGGTGTTTGGCCCATGAGGGTCTCTCTCACTTTTGACAATGCTCCACAGTAAAGGAGCGCCCAGGATGTTTCTCATACCAGCTGGGCATTCCCGGCCCCCCCGCCCCATCGTTGTAATCTCAGCTCTGCAGCCTGAATGTCTCCTCCCCGGCCCCCTGCTTCTTTGAAATGATCCTCTGTGGCGCAGGCTAGAAACCAGAACCCAGGTCAAATCCTGGCTCGAGTCCGACCAGAGGCCGTGGATCAGAGAGCTGGCTGGGCAAATGCAGCGGTGAAAAGAAGCTTTTTCCCTGGTGGCCCATGGCATGGGGTCATGAAAGGGATGGGCTAGTAGCACAGGCAACTCCCCCCTTCCCCGCCCCAGCCCTGCCTGGGGACCTAACTCCTAATCTGTTCCAACCCTTCTAGTCCAGTCCTGAGTCCCCTAACCGTTCTGCCAGGGCATCTCCTTCCGGGCCAGCCAGACACCTGCTGCCCTGCCAGTGCACCTGAACCCTAGCCAGCCAGTCCCCTGCTGTTAAGCTGCAGAATCCCCCCAGGGGATGGAGACGGGGACAATTTTTGTGACGTGCATGTGGGAAATGTGCACGAGAGCGTAGTCTGATACAGCATGATATGACACCCCCTTCCCCAGCAAATCCAGAAGGGAAGGGCAGGCGTGTTTACACCCGGCGTGGTGCCCTTCAGCTTTAACGACTGTTAACACCCTGTAGTTATAGCGCCGTCCATTGGAATATCTGAAAGCGCTTTACACACACTAACCCTTACTGCACCCTGTGAGGTGGGGACGTTCTTCTAGCTCTGCTTCAACCTGCAGAGGGGCTGGTTGCTGTCCGATCCCGCTGGAGTCAGTGGGATCTCAGCGCAGTCAGCCCCTAAGTGACTCCCCCGAGGTCACACAGCAAATCACTGGCAGAGCAGGGAAATAGAACCCAAGAGTCCTGACTCCCGGAGTCCTACACTAGCCAGGAGGTGACTGCAATAAGATCTTACCTTTCTAGTTTATCTGCTCTCTAGTTGAGAGAGAGTTTGTATGTCTGTCTGTCAATCCGTGCATCTGTCTGTCTGTCCAAGAGCTCCTAAACGGTAAGAGCTGGGGGCCACCAAGTTTGGTAGGCAGCTTCCTGTAATCATAACTGAAAGCAAAGTCAGAGTTTGGTTGTGCCAGGAAAATGGGATGTGCCAGGAATGGGATTGCTTCTCAGAAAACCATATAGAGAAGAGACAGAATCACTAGGCAGGTGGAAGGGGCTGGCTGGACACCGCTCCCCACCCCCGCCATCCAGGACCTCCCAAACCTCCCACCCCCCTAGCACCCTTTAGGGAGGATGCTGGGGTTCCCCCCAATTCATACATGAACATCGCTGGCTGTTCCCCTTCGTCAGGGAGCGAGGGGAAAGTGCACCGTTTGCTGCGTTCCTCACTCTGGCTGGCAAGCACAGGGGGCAGACGAACCTGGACCTGCCCCAGCCGTGGGGGACATGCCCCCCTCCTCGGCTGTGCCTGCTGGAGTTGCAGCAGCCATGGAGAGGCACTCTCACCTGGCCTCTGCTGCTGTGGTGAGAGGGGGCTGGGATTTTCCTCTCTCCTCAGGGCAGCCTGCATCCTGAACCCCTCCTCCCCAGCCCCACCCCAGAGCAAGGATTCAAATGAAGCCTGGACATTTTCATTTTATTTTCCAGAAAAGAAAAATTACTGGAGTTAAGGACCCGAGCAACGCCGGGCGAATCTCCTAGTTACTCTGTATTGTAATGACTCTACACTGTGGTTCAATTATGTCTTTTTCCTGTCACCGTGTCTTGCTTTGCTCTAAGCCTTAACAAGTGGATTTTAAATGTTGGGTAGAACTATTCCATAGAGCTTGTATATCACATGAGTGTCTGCCAGACCCTCACATCCTTTCTTCTGCTCTGTGTGTCAAAGCCCCTTGGGCGGCCGCGTTCTTCAAAGGGCCTCCAGCTCACCGCACACACGCTCCCCCTGCCGTGGTCTCACGCTGAATTGCTCTGTCCTAGGCTTGCTATTTAAAGACTCTGGTGTGGTCTGTGAAGGGTCCATCCACACTGCAAGCAACCAATGCGCTTTAGCACAAACGCAGGGGTTTGTGGGCTACCCTCAGTGCGTGCTTTTAATTTGGTCTCTTGTACCTTTTGAGCGGCTCTGCAATTGACAAAACTTCTCCCACTAAAGAATCACTATGTTAGGATCTGTTCTGTTACTTATGGCAACCCACAGCGTTTGGGGGTGTCAAGAACGGCCACTTTGTGGTGGGCTAGCTGCTAACATAGTGTAATTACGTAGCTTTAAATAACCGGAGAGGTTCTTGTTTTGACGGCCTATATTCATTTTTGCTCTAGAAGCGCACATTTAGCAGATGTGGACAAGGCTATGTTTGTATCCACAAGCATGAAGCTAATATTTGCCATGCGTACCTTCTGGCTGCATGGCTAGTCCTGGAGATCTATGCATGAGATACTGCTATGGACGTGCGGCCCCTTGGCTAAACAGAGGAGTGTGAGTCCTAACTCCTGGGTTCTTTTTCAGCTCCGGCTCTGAATGGCTGTAAGACCTGGGGCCAGTCAAGTAACACTGCTGTGCCTCAGTTTCCCAGGGTTATAACATTCACTTTTGCCCAGGGGTGCTGTCAGATTTAATCAAGTGCTTTAAGTGGGTGGAACGTGCCATGCAAGTGTGCATTTGCTCCGTGATCTGAACGAACGTTACGTGTGTGTGCAGGGGTGTTAGCCTAAGACACAGACCATCAGTGCTATGCTGTTTGCAGCACTAGGGGCTACTCCCAAAACACTTGTTCTCCCTGTTCCCAGAACTGCCAGGGATTGGGAGAAACTCGCCCTTCCAGTACAGCCATATGAACCTCATGCTGCCCTGGAAGATTAGTGTGTGTCCAGTGTAACCAATCCGCAGCTGCAAGGCAATGAAAAACAGCTGACAGTCGAGAGACAGAACCCAGGTTCTCTGGCTCCACAACTCATCTGTTCCACCCTCCAACACTCAAACCACTTCTGCCTCTGCTCTGTTACTTTTCATGTCACAAAGCAATTGGAGGGCTCCAAAAGGAGGGGGCCGGATCTCTGCTGCCTGTAGAGTCATTTCCATGGGCACAAACCGGTGGCTTTCAAACCCAACTCCTTTGTACGGGTGTAAACAATTGTACAAGGCATAGGGCAAGGGAGAATCCAGCGGAGATCAGATACAAGATATGTGGGAGAAGGGGTGTAGTGTAAAAAAGGCCTGCCTGCTTCCTGTAACTGAAGGTGGTGCCCTGGGCTCATGGGGTGGAAGAGAAAGAATCACAGCGCACTAGAAGTGGAAGGGCTCTTGAGAAATCATTGAGTCCAGTCCCTTGCCCTCACGGCAGGACCCAGTGCCATAGACCATCCTTGACAGATGTCTGTCTCACCTGCTCTTAAAGGGCAAGTCTGAGAGGGTGCTTTGCCAGGAGTGTGGCTCTCATACGCTGACCTTATCCTTTAGACTTGGGCTCTGTGAAGCAGGTGCAATCAAAGCTCCTAGGTGGGCTAGATGTGCATGTCTGTGTATTTCTAGCATCCCTTGCTGTTCCTCTCCTGGCACTCGGGACATGAAAGCATCTGGGACACAAAGGCAAGGGAAAGAAGAGGCATCGGATTTAACGTTTGACTTTCTCGTTCGGAACAGGGATCTGTGTTGTGTCTGAACTTCTATCTGAACCATCTTACCCTGCGGCCTGATCTACAGGCCCCCTGTTCATTTTCTGGGGCGCAGGCCCCGTTCCCGTGAGGTTCTCCTTTTCTCTCCTCCGGCTCCTTCCCCAGACGTCCCGGTTGTGCATGGCCTTCCCTTTCGCGCTGGCCTGCGCTCTGTGCGCCGCTCCCTCTTTTGCCTGCCTGCTCTGGACCCTGGCAGGGATGACAATAAAGGTCAGCGAGCCGGGGGAATTCGAGTCACATGGCAGGACGGTCTATTTTAGCTGCAGCACCTGCTTCCCATACCTTTTGTGAGGAAAAGAATCAAAAGCGCAGGACAGAGAGGTGACAGGAAAGGTCAGTAGCAAGGGGATGGGGGGAGGCAGGCATTCTTCTTCATAACAGGTGGACTGGCTGTTAACAATGGCCCGGATCATCACATTTAAATGGGAGCAGGCTCCATAGAACAGCCTTGCATTCCTCTCCACCCTTGATATCCTGTGTCCCCTGAGACTGCATTGAGGCTTGGCATACCTCTCAGCACCTGCCAATCGAGGACAATGACCTGCACTAGTCGCCTGAGCTGGGTGATGCCTCTCGCTTTCAGATGTTGTCCTATGCAAATGACATTTTCTTCCCCTGCCTCTATGACCCCTGCGTATTGTTAGCACAGTAGCTCTTAGAGACCGCGAGGGAGGCCTTGTCTACATGGCAAAGTTGCATCAATTTAATTTAAATTGGTTCAGTTACACGGGTGAAAATTCGTGTGTGGACTCTTGTTTTGCCTTAAGGCTCATTTATTTTTGGTTTAACTAAGGTCACGTCTCCATTTGCCGTGTCGGAGATCGATCTTCTGGCATTCGATTTAGAGGGTCTAGTTAAGACCCGCTAATTCGAACACTGAGCATGCCCCTTGTCGGCACTGGTGCTCCTCGATTTGCGTTCACTCCTGTCCACCTCCTGCTGCAAAGACGGCACCTACCTTGATATAAGGTACGTCAACTCCAGCTATGTTATTTACACACAACTGGAGTTGCGTCCCTTAAACCAATCTTCTGGGTCTAGTATAGACCTGACCTCAGGCTAACTAGGAATGGGTTTAAGGTAAATGAAAAAACCCACTTTTATACCAGAAAAAGTGTCCACTTAGAGGTTTTGTGGACCTTTCTTTCTTTCTTTCTCTCTCTCTCACTCACTCACTCACTCTGTTATAACCAGCAAAGCTTTTCCCCATAGACAAGATCAAAGTGATGTACCAAGGTCACGTGTGGAGGCTGCAAAGCCAGGAATTGAACCTCCATCTCCTTAGTCTCCATCGGGAGCCTTAACCCTAACGAAAGCTTTCTCCAAAGAAGAATTATTTTACTTAGTTTGTCATCTAAACTCGGAACTTCCCAGGAAAGTGGAGATGCTTTATTATAGACTGTTAATTTTACAGGCCCTCCAGTAAAATTGAAGGTGGGGAATGCTGTGTGCAAAGTATTCTCTCCATTTTACAGATGCAGAAACTGAGGTGGTGGAACATTATGACTTGCCTAAGGCGCTAGAGCAGGGATGGGCAACCACGAATAGTGGATGGGCCACATTAGTGGCCCTCCTTCACTTCAGTGGGTGGCAGCACCGTGGCCCCCCTGTCTGTCTCCTCACCCCCATGTACCTCTTGCGCACGGGGGCACCGGAGCCTGCACTTACCTGCTCCCCCCTCCCGCCCAGCACTTTCAGAGCATGCAAATTGCCTGATTCCCGCTCCATCGCTGCTCCCCCCCAGAGCTGGAACGCCTTGAACAGCTGAAGTGCAGGGCTCTGGTGGCCTGGTGCACAAGAGGGGAGTGGGGGAGGGGTCCACAAACTGCAGGGTGCCCACCATTACTCTAGAGAGATTTGGAAAGAGAACATAGGGCTGTCTTGCTCACAGCCTGCTGCTTGGACCACTCTCCATCGTTTTTTGAAGGAAAGAACAGATACTGTGGCAAGTTAAATCACTGAGGCTCCTGGATTCTTTTCCAAGCTCTGACACAGACTCACTGGGCAGCCTTGAGCCAAATAATTTTCTCGAAATTCTGTGCCTCGGTTTCCCCTATCTGTAAAATGGGGCATGTTGACAAGGATTCGTTAATGTTTGTGAAGCCTTGGGAACACTCCAAAAGTCTCTCTCATCCAGGGAGCCACTTTGTTGTTGTTCAAGCTCAGAAGTGGAAAGAAGAAACATCTTCGCTGTTCCTGTTGCTGCTCTGGGAGCCTTATCAGATGCCTTCCCTCCTCTGCCTGGCCTGGTTTAGGAGAAAGGGTTTTAAAGGTGCAACACGCCGTCATGCAACATCTGTGTTGCGTCCACTCCAGGGGCAGGCCATTAGTGTACAACAGCCCACGACTGCTACCAGCTAACACAATTATTCTTCCAGCTCAAGTGATAGAGACCCATACTGTGGCTTTGGAGGACCTGGGTTTTGTTCCCACTAGTGGCCATGGGTGGTGGGGAGTTTCAGAGGGCACACGTAACAGCGCTGTGACTCTCTCTGCCTTGCTTTCTCTCTCCCCAGGGTCCCGGTGGAAATCGATGACGAACCAAGAGAAGCAGCCCTACTATGAGGAGCAGGCACGGCTGAGCCGGCAGCACCTGGAGAAGTACCCTGACTACAAATATAAGCCCCGGCCCAAACGCACCTGCATCGTGGAGGGGAAGCGGCTGCGCGTGGGCGAGTACAAGGCGCTGATGAGGAACAGGCGGCAAGACACCAGGCAGGGTTTCTTGATAGCGTGAGGCTCCCATCTCTTTTGGTCACTATATGTCTGCGATCCTCCCTCCTCCCCCAACACACAAATGCTTTTGTAGCTGCCAGAGGCTGAACTGGAGCTAACTCTGTTAGCTAACCCCTCTCTTCTGGGGGCATAGTCCTGCTGATATGAACCCCACTATGATTTCAACAGGAAGCAGTATTGCTCTTCATTTCCTGTCCTAAACTTCTGTGCACCAATGATTACCAAGGTCAGAATATGTCCAGGGCAGTGGGGAACCCTAGGATTTCCCACTAGGCGTTCTGTTACATACCTTGGCCCCTAAGACCTTGTTTTGGGTGTATTGGGGCTACAACCCCACATCCTCATGTCTAGGGTTGCCAGGTGTCTGGTATTGACCCGGACAGTCCGGTATTTTTGCCTCCTGTCCGGGGAAAAAAATTCAGAAAATACCGGACACCTAAAATGTCCGGTATTTTCTGATTTTTTTTCCCCCCTGCCAGGAGGCGAAAATACCAGAAACCTGGCAACCCTACGACACACTCTGCAACTGGGCCCAGACCCCAGACCCGCCACTGGCTCCCTCCTGGACTCCCGCCAGGTCCCCCCCTCCCCTCCCACTTACCTGGTTCTGCAGGGGAGCTGTCTTGTGGCTGGAGCAGAAAAATAAGATGGCTGCTGGCAAAAAAGCCTCTTCTTAAAGGGGTCTCTTTTTTTTTTTTCCTCAATAACTTTGGTCTCCTTTTTTTTCTCAGCAGAATTTTTTTCCCGGTGTTTTTTTTTGGGGGGGTGGGAGGTGTTCAGTATTTTTGTTTAAACCATGTGGCAACCCTACTCATGTCCCAGAAGCTCAGAGGAGACTCCCCACTAGCTGTTAGCCGTTATGGGTTCTTTGACATAGAGCTGAGGCCGTGCAGTAGAGGGCAGTGGTGCACAGCTAGCCGCGTCATAGCCATAGATGTACGCGGTAGCAGAGAGTCAGGGAGTTATTCAGTATTGCAAGGGGGTTGGGGCCCAAAATGAGCAGAAGGAAGAGAGACTCCCCAGTAAGGCTGGCCAATCATTTTTCCAGCCAACTGTTTTTTTAATGCAAAATGTTTTCCATTTAAAATATTCTTTTTTTTACAAACAGTTTCTGTTTTCTGAGGCAAATTTTGGATTTTTTCCTCCCCAAACTGTACACTTTGAAAACTGAAATATTTTGGTTCAGCAAGGCCACTGTTGGGCCTCACGGAAGATGTAGTTCGGTTTCCCTTATGAGTAGGGCTCCTCAGCCAGACTACATCTCCCATGATGCAACTGCCTCTGCTCACCGCAAGGGGAGACCAGGGTGCATCATGGCAGACGTCGTCTGGAATGGGAGCCCATCCTCTAGAAGAGAATAGGGCCACGAGACAGCAGAACTACAACTCCCATGAGACACCAGGGCAGCCTTTCCTAACTGATGTATTTCTGCGTATGGCCACAATATTTTTTTTCCACTGAAAACTCTTAATTTTCTGTTGAAAATGTCAACATCCCTTAATTTCCACCCCCCCACTTTCACTGGAATTGTCCAAGCGTGTGCATGCGGGGGTGGAGGAGAGAATCCATTTCCCAGCCAGCCCAAATGCTCAGGGTCGGTGACGGTGATCTCCTCCTTTGCAGGCCGCAGGGCAGTCAGATGCAGGCGTCTTCATCGGAGGTCCTGTACCAGAGGCCGGTGGGCATGCAGCTGGCACCCCCGCTGGTGGAGCACTACCTGCCCCGCAGCATGGACCCCAACATGCCCGTCATCGTCAACACACGCAGCCTCAAGTCGCACGAGGCTGACGGCGAGGAGGACGGGCACTCGTTGGCGGACGGCGAGATGTACCGGTACAGCGAGGATGAGGACTCTGAGGGCGAGGACAAGAGCGACGGGGAGCTGGTGGTGCTCACGGACTGAGCAGAGGACAGGGGTGGGGTGGGGTGAGCGAGTGCGAAGGGCGGGGTAGCATCAGATTTCGCGGTGTGGGACTGGAACGAAAGAGTGGACTGAGCAGGCAGGAGGTGGGAATGGGCGTGGAAAATCTGCCGTCACAGCATGGCTCCTTGGTCTAGGAAGTGACCAGAGTCACGTGGCCCCGCTTGCAAACCTCTCTGCGTGCAGAGCCCTTTGCAGCAGGGCCGCCCTTGCCCCCCGACTGGTGTGGCCTGCGGGGCTGTGCCGGATGCGCGTGGGACAACGGGAAGCGTGTGCGCCAATGCATGTGGCACGGGAGGAGCCCTGGGCTCGTTCTCAAGCCCAGCCGGGAGAGGTGCAGGGCCGTGCATCTCCCCCAGCAGCAGCTGGGACGGTGCTTGGCATGAGCGGCTCCTGACGTCTGGAGGGGAGAGGTGCCTGGCCCCAAACGCTGGCTCAAAGGGGAGAGGACGCAGGTCTAGCACGGCTGGGTGAAGGTTTAAAGCCTGGCTTGTGGGAAAGGTGATGGCTGGTGGATGTGGAGGAACCCAGCTCCGCTGAGCTGAGCCATGTTGTGCTCCAGGGCTGTGGCGGACGGCCAGACCTGCGGGGGCAGGGGGGGGAGAAACCACAGAAGAGAGGAGATGCAGGTAGGGTTGGGCCGCCGCAGTGAGGAGGGTCGCTACCTCCTGCTGGCTAGGGAACCAGCCCACTTCCCGGGCCCCAGCACTGCAGATCCACGCTCGCTCCTGGAGAAGGCTTAGCACCTAGGGCTCGGAGCAGTTGGCCGGGAGTCTAAGTGAGCTACCAACAGCCCAGACGGGCAACGCCTCTTGAGTCTCTCTTGCAGTTGAGCTAACCGGGCATGTGGGGGTGCAGGACGGAGGCTGGAAACTTAATTCCCCCTATTCCCCCCCATGCACACCAGTGTTACAAATGCATGTGCCGCTGGGCAGGCTTGGCAGGGGTTAAAAGAGGCCAGACCCCAGCGGCTGGGCAGACCTTTGTCCATTGTCTTCCCGCCGCCCCCCTCCCGGCCCCCTCTCCCGGAAAGCTGTTGTGCAGCCAGCTGAGGAGAATCCTCACCTGTTCGGGGCCCGGCCAGCTGCAGCAACACAGTCCCCGCCATTCAGCCAGGCTCTCGGGGGCCTGTTTGCGTCTCTGCAGCAAATGTCCGGGTGGAACACTTGTTCCTCATTCAGTCAGTGTACCAGCCCATCCTGCCCTCGCCCCCCGCTCCGGCCTTTCTCTCGTCGCGCTCTCAGCCCTGCCAGTAAATTCCCAGGGAGCCATTTTTAGCTCTCGCCTTGCATGAGTAAGAGCCAAGGTCTCCGAGGAGCCTTTTGTACTCCCGACAGCTCTGGCCCAGTTTGTAAATAAAGCTGCTGCCCGTTGCTTTGCAGCGGCATTGCAGGGCACTCTGCTGCCGGGGCACAGAGCCCCGGCCTGTCCCAGCAGGGCCACGTTGGCTAACGGAGCCTATACCAGACAGGGACCCTTGGGTTGGGATTCCCCTGCAGCTCCCCCCGCTGAACCCCGTTGGCTTCCGGAGCCGATGCTGCTCTCCTACAGCTTTGCAAATCCATTTGCGCCAACAGCCGCTGCCAGCTCCTGTTGCCACCAAACATACCAGCTGTGCTCCCTTCACCTCCCTGCCTGGAGCATGCATGGTACAAGCGAGGCCTCAGGGCTGCCAGGCAGGTCCCAGTGTGGGACCCTGGCTCTCCCTGGTGGCAGGAGCTGACACAGCATCCAGAACAAACCAGCAGTCCACAGACCTGTCCAGGGAGCTAACCCTGGCCTAGAGGAAGGAGAGAGGCTGTTCAGAGCAAGCTCTCCACTCTCACAGCTGGGCTCCTCCTTGCCTGCAGATTCCTTCCCCAGCCTGGCTCAGGCTGCTGTGGGAGTGGAAAGCCCCGCACCCAGGCTAACAGCTAGAGATGCTGGAGGTTTCCTTGGCCTGTCCTGAGGATGGAGGCGAGAGGAGCCTACGCTCTCTGCCCCCCTCCCTGATCTGACCGTGGCCGATGAGCAGACTTCCCCTCGGGTTGTCCGCCTCGTGCTCCGCCCCGCTCACCAATCTCCCGCCCCCCAGCATTCGCGCTAGAGGAGCGCAGCCCGCGGAGGTTGATGGGGGACACGCGGCTCTTGGGAAAGAGCCGCCCAAGGTCGCATGGGTATAGCTGGTTGCCTGTGTGGCACAAGTACTGGCCCAGTGGCCTGCATCAGTATTGCTGCATTGAATCTGCGGGGGCTCTGTTTTCTCACCTGCTGCTGTCCTTGTTGCAACTGCTGTCCCCTTGGCGCAGTGCTCCCCTGCTGGCCTGGGGCCTGAGCCCCGTTCCTGGCTTGGTCTTGCTTCCTCAGAACCTCTAATCCCATGTGGTCTGGTTTTCCTTTGGCAGTGTAGCACCTTCCAGGCAGGGGCATCCTCTGGCTGAGCTTAGAGGGCTGCCGAGGTTAGCAAGGCTGGGAGGAGGGCCTCTCTAGAGTTCTGTCCAGTAGCCCTCTGCATTGATGCGGGGCGGGGAGGAGGGCCATCCCCCTGGTATCGAGCCTAATGTAGGCTCAGCGCTGGTCGCTGAGTCAGCAATCAGTGTGTGTGCATGCAAGAGCGCGAATAGTGGTCCCCAGATGGGGGGCAGAACCTAGCAGTTTGGGAACTGAGGGGATGTGTGTGTGCGTGCCTGTAGGCTGAACCTTGCGACAACCTCAAAGGTCCAGTGGCATTTCTGTCCGTTCCCTGTAGCCCGGTCAGCACCTGCCCTACCTGTGCTGGCTTTCCCAGGGCAGGGCTCAGCTCAGCTAGGAGTTCCTTTCTCAGTTATTTAGTAGCCCTGCCCCACCCCTGGGCTCCAGGTTAGTGGGACTAGGGGAGAAGGGAAGGGGTCTGTACAGGCAGGGATGCTGCTGGAAATAGGAATCACCCCCCCGTTTTGTAAATGTGCCCCAGATGTGCCGAGGTGACCAGCTGGCTTTTTTTTTTATGACTGTAAATATAGATAGAGCTTTATTTTGTTAATAAGACGATGAGTAATTTAACCTGTATATTTCACGTACCTGTTTACAACAGTGGGGTTTTGTTTTTTTGGTTTTCCCCTCTTGACACAATAAAGAGGATGTTTTGGAGCAGAGTTCTGGGCTCGTCTGCTTTGGGGAACTTTCATCCATCTGATAATTTTTTCTTACCTGGTGTGGCCTGGCTTGTCTTTCTTTCAGCCCTAGCCTCATGGTACCCCACTCTCCGCCAGCCGCCTGTAGACTGCTCGGTTGCAGCACTGCTCCCCACGGTGGGTCGTCAGCACTGGGAACAACCTCACACCCTTTGGCTGAGAAAGCGCCTGCCTCTACCCCCTGAGCTCCACAGCTGACGTTGGCTGGGAAAAGTCTACATGGTACAGGACAGAGCCCCCTACTGGAACAGTGCTGGTTATGTCATTGCAAACTCCTGTCCATGGGTGGTGGGGGAAGGCCCAGCTAGGGAAGGCAAACCTGGGCCCTGCCCCTTAAACCTGAGGCCACGCCCCTGAAGATAAGCCCCGCCCACCCAGCCTGATCCTTGCTGGCCACATGGAGGGCCAGGGCACCCTGGCAGCAACCCCAGCCTTCCCTAGCAGCTGGGGGAGCCAGGTTGCTGTGCTGCGGCCCCAGCCTGCCCGGGTGACCAGGGCATGTAGGCCATTTTAGGAAGCTACCTCGCCCACGCTCCTGTCCTTGTCTCTCTGCAGTCTGGCTCCTCCTACCTACTCCCACCTCTTGCCTCATCTCTCATTTTCCTTTTCTCCCCACCATCCCCCTGGTATCAAGCCTCTAGCTGCAGGCTCACCACCAGTCACCGGCTGAGACAGGGCCAGATTAAGATGTGCTGAGGCCCCACAGCCTTGCCAAACAACGTGTGGTCTTCTAACAAAGAACAATGAAAATAAGAAAAGTTTTAGATTTGCATCGATACCGGTAGATAGGCGAGGACGCAACTAAAATCTAGTAATATTTTTGGATTTAGAGGCCCCTCTTAATCTGAGGCCCTACGATGTATCTGATTTAGCTTCTGCATAAATTCAGCCGTGGAGAAATTGGTGTCCTGTCTCCTCGGTGCATGGCAGTGGTTTTCCCAGACTGCCCTTGTGCTGATGAATCCAAACGCCACGGGGGTTGGCTTCTTGCCACTGCCTGGCATCTGGATGCAACGGCCCTGTCAGGGGAGCTCTCCTGCAGCAGATGCCTGATATGAGGTACCTGAGGTTTTGCACCACGACCCCCATGAAAATTCATGCCCATGCACAGGATCAGCAGTATTTTTGCACCAGCGTTTCCCTCCTTGGCTGGTGCCCCACAAGCCTGCTCTTGGCTTATAGGCCACTGTTGGCTCACGGCAAGTTTTTGCTGTTCACAAAGCGGTTGTTAATAAATGAAATCAGCCTTCCCGTGCTCCCACCCCTACAGATCTGGGCATGCCACGCACTTTGGAAACGAATGCAACCCAAACGCTATGGCCCCCCTGCCCTCTAGTGGCTGTGAAGGGAACGGCGGCTGTTTACTAAGTTTCACTTGTTCCAGCTTGTGTGTTACACAAAGTGGGTCTGACAAATGAAAGCCAAGTAGAAGGAGGGGTGGCAGCGGGGGAAGAAGCCTTTCTTTCATGGAGAGACTGGACTCCTTTCAGACTGCTGAGCTGCGTGGCATAGAAGAAGAAGCCAAAGAGAAATTATTGTGGAGTAACTGAAGAAAGGGGGAAGGAGACAGATCCGTTCGTAAGGAGGGAGAGGATGGAGAAAATTGGGGTATAGGGCCACACACAGCCCCTGGCTGGGGGGGGGGAGTTAATGGGGCGGCACACAGAGCCCCTGCTAGAAGAGGGAGACTGGAGGAGTCTCGCATGGGTGGGAGAGAGTAGGCAAGGTAGGCAGAGCCTCTGATGGCGGGGGGAGAGGTAAGGAGAGGCATGCAGGGAACGGGCAAGGGAGAATGGCCTTCCTGGTACATGCACTAGCCACAGCCCCTCTTGAGCCCCAGAGAAGGTGGCGAATAGTCTCCCAGAGGGAGCCCCCACATATGCACAGCCGAGCCAGAGGGGAACCCACAGCTGAGGCCTCACCTGTGGAAGCTGTCCCATGCACCACTGTCACGCCTTCACTGTGTGCGTGGTTAGGGAGAGCACAGAGGCTGGCGTGGGGTGCCCCTTCTAGCCCAGTGGCTGGGGTGTTTGTAAGGCAGATTCAAATCCCCCTTGTATGTAGAGGAGCATAGCCGCTGCTGTAGGGAGTTGCTCTTTGACGCCGGAGAGGGTGTTGGCTTGTCCGTGGACGCAGTTCCAATTTCCTTAGCTATCAGCCGTGCCAAACCAGCAGTGTCAGCCTGCCTATAGCTCAGATGCTAGGCTGCCCACTGGGGATGCAGGCAGTGGTGAGTTTGAGTCCCTCCTGCAGAGTGGGTGGTGATGCCTTTTGAAGAAGGAGCAACCTGAAAAAAACCATCCTGTTGAAGCTATTCTCCTTCAGTGAAGTACCAATCAGGCAGCACAACCAGCTGGTAGCCCAGTGGTTAGGTTACTGGTCTGAAATATGAGTGATATGAGTTCAAATCCCACAGTAGCTGGCACTGCCCTTTGAAGAGGGTGCTCGCTAGCTTTCCTGTTGATGCTTTTCCACTTTGCTTAAGTAGTAGCTGGGGCACCTGGAACAGTAGGATCACTCTGTAGTCTAGCGGTTCAAATCCTGCATCTGCAAGTTTTCTCCCCCCCTCCTTATGACACCCTTTTAGATACCTGAAAACTGCTATCATGTCCCCCCTCAATCTGCTCTTTTCTAAACTAAACAAACCCAATTCTTTCAGCCTTCCCCCATAGGTCATGGTCTCTAGACCTTTAATCATTCTTGTGGCTCTTCTCTGGCCCTTCTCCAATTTCTCTACATCTTTCTTGAAATGCGGTGCCCAGAAGTGGACACGCTACTCCACCTGAGGCCTAACCAGCGCAGAGTAGAGCGGAAGAATGACTTCTTGTGGCTTGCTCACAACACACCCGTTAATGCAGCCCCTTTTTTTGCAACAGCATGTTCCATTGCACCCTCTGCTGGGGGAAAGCAAAAGCTGGAGACAATACAGAGAAAGTTGGATGAGTCCATCTGAGCTTAACTGATCCCTAAATTCATCCCTTTGGCTTTATAAGTAAGACACAAGGAGCTTAGCCATTCTGGGGGAGGGGTATGCTAAAGAAAGCCTATAGTCCAACATGCTAGCCCCTAGCCACATGTTGCTTTTTGGCCAATTGAGTGTGGCTAGTTGGCTTGCATAATGTGACTAGTGCGCTTTATAGCCACTCTAGTGGCTACTGCTGCAGACCTGGTGGGACACCCTGGCTGTAGAGGGCTAGTTGTTTTCAAAGCATTGCATGACAGCATACATCGCCAACCCTGGCACCTTAGAGACTAACAAATGTCTCTAGAATCGTGAGCTTTCATGGGCAAAACCCACTTCATCAGGTGAACTGGAGTGGAAATAACAGAAAACAAGATATAGATCTATATAACAGCAGAAATACCTGTCAGTTGGAAGACCCGTGTTAATGAGGCTCATTAAGTGGGCCAGATGTGTCCCAGTCGCAGCTTTTGATGTGGAAATGCAGATGTTAAAGGCAGGAAAAACTGGTTGCAATTTTATCATTTATATTAGAATTTTCGCAATATGGTTACTAAGTGGAACAGTTTCAAGGACAGAAACACAGAAAAACTCCCGAGCCTGGTAATTAATCCTGATACATGGGCCATAGGAGAGTCTCTTTCCACTTCTAATCTGTAGGACGCAGTGGGGGGGCTTGTTCCTCCCAGGAAGGTTGGAGGGGGGTGGGTTAGTAGAGCATCAAGTATGAGAGACCCGCTGGCCATTACTACAGTTATAAAAGTCTGCTCTATTTTGGGCATAGCATGCCCCATTGGAAGCAACAACCCCCATTTGAGCCACTCAGCACCCCCAGACACCCACAGCCAACAGTCTGAATCCGCTTCACTGATCCCCCACCTAGGCAAACATTGCTCCCCTCCCCCCCCCCGACCACAGCGCCAAGTGGGCTACACAAGCATGCACGCAGCTCTCCCTTTGCTCTTGCTCTAGCCCAATGCCACAGGAGAGACCAAGCGCCCCTGCTGGCAGATTTCCCAGAAGCCGTGTTACCATGGACCACGATACCGTGTTCAGCTATGGACGGTATCGGAGGGCAGGGGGAAAATCCAGTTTTGAGGCAGTTCAGAGATGGTGGCATTGCTAGGTGACTAGTCCAGCCTCTGGGAAGGGGGGTGCTGCCTGCTATGAAAAGGCAAAGGTGACAGAAAAAGCGCTGCCTACCCATCCGGTACTTGACTGTGCCGCCAGGGGGCCAGCACTCAGACCTCCCTGAGGCTCACGCAGCCCAGGCGGGCACCCACAACAAGGGGCTAAGGAGTCAACTACTCAGGCTTCTCTGTTGGCCCAACACACGATTAGTAGGAGCAACTGCTGCAATAGCAGAGATTGAAAGGGTGAGGCTAGAAAAGACGGTTGGGTAAGGCCCACGTCCGGGGTGCTGGTAGAATCTGGTTCACATTTCTAATCCCTGAGCCATGAACCTGTGGTGTGGTTTGAGTGCCCAGGGCTGGCCAGCCACACATACCTCAGTAGGTTTTCAGCCCCTCGGCCCCATCCCAACATGGCCAGAGAAGGGGCTGAACCTTGTTTCACCAGCCCAGGTGAACATCCAAACCTCTAGACTCCAGGACACTTTGGCTACATCTACACTGCAGGCTTTTTGCGCAAGAACTGTTTTGTGCAAGATTTCTTGTGCAAAAGGTCTTCCACAAGAGTGTGTCCACACTGCCATGTGCTTTTGCGCAAGAGCATCCCTGGCAGTGTGGATGCTCTCTTCCGCAAGAAAGCTCAGATGGCCATTTTAACCATAGGGGCTTCTTACGCAAGAAATTCATGTTGCTTGTCTACACTGCCCTGTTGTGGAAGAGCTCTTGTGCAAGAGGGCTTATTCCTCATGGGGAGAGGAATAACTCTTCCGGAAGAAGCCCTGTTTTCCAACGCTATACTGTGTATTTACTTGCGCAAGAACACACGTGCAGTGTAGACAGCCGGCAAGTTTTTGCACAAGAGCGGCTGTTCTTGCGCAAGAAGCTGCCAGTGTAGACATAGCGTTTGTGTTTTCGCTTTCCTCTAACCTGATAGTTAATTAAATATCAGGAGAACGTGAGCAGCTTTCCCCCTCCGACTTTCCTAGTAGCTTGGTCCTTAGGCCATTAAACCCAGGTATGAAAAACCTGGGATTGAGTTCCTACTCCCCCATCCAGGTCTCTGAGGTGACTATCCTCCCCTTTCCTTGGCATGCCTGACTCTGAGCACAGCTCCCTGAGAACCCAGGTGGGCTGTGGGAGACCCGGGGTTCAAGTCTCTGTGATGCCAAGCACCACAGGGCTCCAGAACAGCTCTCCTGCATCCCCTCAGAACTGGGCTGTTGGCTACAACAGCTGGGAAGAGCTGTTTTCCAAAAGAAAAGGCCCCTGGTCTGCATGGGGCATCTCACCCCTGAAGGCAGGTTCATAAGAACGGCCATATTGGGGTCAGACCAAAGGTCCATCTAGCCCAGTATCCTGTCTCTGACAGTGGCCAATGCCAGGTGCCCCAGAGAGTGAACACAACAGGTAATCATCACATGATTTCTCTGCTGTCATCCATTTCCAGTCTCTGACAAACTTAAAGACACCATTCCTACCCACCCTGGCCAATAGCTATTGATGGACCTAACCTAAATGAAATTATCTAGTTGTTTTTTAAACCCTGTTAAAGTTCTGATCTTCACAACATCCTCTGGCAAGGAGTTCCACAGTTTGGCTGTGCGCTGTGTGAAGAAAAACTTCCTTTTAAACCTGCTGCCTATTCATGGCGGAGCAGGAGCAGACACCTCTCCCTGCCCTGTCAGCCAAGCACTGAGCACCCAGAGCAGGAACCAGGCACCCAAGCAGCGTTACAGTTGTGGCCCTAAGCCGCCCCTTCCCTCTGCATTTTACTCCTGCCTTCTTTTGGGGAGCTCCCTGCGCTGCATGCTGGCTGGGCCTAGGCCGACACAGCAAGCCCTGAGCCTCACAGCTCCATTCTGCTGACTTGGGCGGATGCTAGAATCGGTTTTTCAGCTCTCCCGCTACGCCGCATGGGGAGCAGAGCGTCCCACTCCAGGCTAATTCCAGAGGGGGCGTGCGTGCCTGGCGCTCAGTCCTGCAACATCTACGTCCTGTCAACCCTGCCCCACCCCCGGTCTCACTGCTGGCACACAGGAGGCCCTCTGCTGCCCTGCTCCCCCGTCGGTTATTAAAGAGCCGCATGCCACGCAGATCCAGACAGCAGCAGCTTTTTATTTGCCCCCCTTTGAGACAACACCCGACACGCTGGGCTAACAGGCTCTTGCCAGGTCAGGGAGCACCTGTTCCCTCGGGCAGAAGGCACCACCAGTAACCACGGCGACACCCATCATCCTGTAGGTGAAGTGCAGGACGGAGAAGGAGGCAGAGCTCGACGCCAGAAAACTGCAGCCTCCCTGAGCTGCTGGGCGTCGCGGCCAGCCGGATGGGCGGATGAAGGGAGCAGGGCAAGCCTGTGCCAAGCCAGCCTGTAAGCAGCGGGGCGGACGCTGGTTTGGCATGGAATGGGGAGAAACGTGCTCATTTTGCAGTGCACCCCCCACGCTATAGCACCCATAGTGGCTCCGGTTTGCAGCAGGAGCTGACCCGGCCCCGTTTAACCCTGTGCCAGAACAAACGGGCCATGCTGCCAGCTGCTCCCAAGGTGCCAGGCTGAGCACTGGCTGTGTGGCGGGGAAGGGGGACGCTCTGGCTACCCTTGGAGCTGGGGGTGCGATTCCCAGCTCATGTAGACGTGCCCACCTTGGCTCTCATTGAGTCCCACCCCCCGCTGTGAGTGCAACCGGGGTGGTCCCAGCCGCCCGGGCCAAGCAGAGCTGCCCTGACCTGGAGTGTGGCCCCACCCGTAACCCCTGCCGCTGAGGTGATCCCCATTGTGTTCTCCCCCATACGCGCAGGTGGGGGCCCCTTCCTGCAGCCAGGCCAGCGTGAAGGAGATGGGAGGCACTAGCGACTCAGGCATGGAGTACTCCTAGGCCACAAGGAGAGCATGGGCCTTCTACCATTTCTGTCTGCATCCGCTACTGGCTCGCTACACGTCTCTGGGAGCCACGTCAGGCCGGAATGAAGCACACACAGTGGTCCCGTGGGCTGCAGCAGCCCCTGGCTGGTAGAAATACCGTCAGGAGATCAGCGAGTACGGCCCAATGAGTTGAGGCCAAACAAAAAGCTGGTGCGAAACCCCACCCCCAGAATTAAGTATTTGTGGGGCCAGTGGAAGCGGCTGCACAGAGTTGCCCCTCCCACCCCCCAGCATCCCGGGTAGGGCTAAAGGGAAATTCCAAGCCAGTTCTAAACATTCAGGGATCTGGTTCTCCCAAGGCAAAGCTACTCCAGTTCCCAACATGCTCCCCTTTCTCCCTGAGCTCAGGGGGTAGCTCACGTCTCAACTTAGCAGCTCGGAGCCAGCTGTGCTTTGTGTCGCGTGGTCCTCACTGCCTGAGCAGCAGAGTGTCGGGGGAGATCCTCCGCCACATCTCCAGGACACCCTGCTGTATGTCCCATGACTGGCTGTGGGACAAGGCACTAGGTGAGGAGCTCTATGTGGGAAGAGAAGTTTCCTTCCTTTGGCACGCAGGACCATTCTCCAGGGCCAGGGGGTCTTCACCTCCTCGAGCAACCACCGGCCTCCTTACATAGGCAACCACAATGCTGAGGAGTGGGGGTGCAGGGGTCACTGCCAGCTGCTGTCACCCTCATCATTAAGGCTTGGGACTAAAGGAAAGACCCCTTCTTCCCCCATGTGCCTTTGGTTAGCCCACAGCAGGGACTAGTGATAGGTTCTCCAGCCCCTGTGCAGGCCACCTTGTGTAACCCCTAAGTGTGCATTCAGAAATAAAGGGCAAGGGGTCTAGAACGTTGACGATCTGGCAATGTGGCGCAGAAGGAGGATCTAGGGACAAGGGGGGCAGCGTCAGCCCCATCCCCACTTGAGACAGGATTGACCGAATTCCCCATGCCCCGTGGAGGACGCGACACCAAGCAGCAACACAGTTTGCTTCGGTAAAGCACATACCTGCCGGGACACCCGGCCCAAGGAACAAAGGAGGTCCGAGCCAGCTCCCGTCGCACAGACGATACTAAGCAGCAAGGCAGTCCTGGGGCCGTTAAGTCCAGCTGAGCTCCTGGCCTTCCTGAATGTCACTGAACCAAGAGTCTTGACAGCAGCCAAGTCCTGGCGTCATCCCCCGGAAGGCACTGCCGCCCCATCAGCAAAACCGACGATGGGGCTAAATCCAGAAATGGGATAACTGTGCTCCAGGGGCTTCATTTAATCTTTGGCTTCCTGGAAAGTCTTTCTTCCCTTTCCCCCTCTCCCTCCAGACGATCTGCCCCCTCCGCTAGCTGGTGGCCGACTGAGGTTTGAGGACACGGCCGCAGCCGGTCCGTGCGGGAGAAAACAGCTGGGAATCTAGTGGAACAGAAGCAACCTTCAAGATGTCATTTTGGCATTTCCAGCGCTGTCACCACTGACTTGGCCTTGAAGTACTGTTTAAATCTCAGCCTGGCATACCTGCGGGGCGAGACAGACACAGATCTCACGCAAGAGAGCGGGAGCGCCTTACTGCCTTCTCTCTGTCGGTGTAACGGGGCGCTCCCCTCGCCTCCTTTCGAGGCTGCTTACCCAAGCCTGCTGCCGTGATGGACAGGGGCGATTTAGGGGGAAATGGTGGACCCCTGATTGCTGGAACTGTTTAAAACTAAACCAGGAGGGGAAGGAGCTAGAAGGGATTTGAGGGGGATGGTGTGTTACTCTAGGAACGGTCCAACCCTGCAGCAGGCAAACAGATCAATGGGCAGTCCCGTCTGGCAGTGACGCTATAATATGGAGATATACCTCTCTCCTAGAACTGGAAGGAACCTTGAAAGGTCATCGAGTCCAGTCCCCTGCACTCACAGCAGGACCAAGCACCATCCCTCGCTGCATTCCGCTGTGCTGCAGCAGAACGTGGACACACTGGGGGGCCGGAACAAGCTGCCCCCCTCTGACGGCAGCTGGACTCTGTGTCTGAAGAGCCTGCTGCAGCGTGGGCTCAGAGAGGTGTGTCTTAACTCACGCAGGAGTGGCGGGTTCACAGGTCCCAGCATGGTGGATCCCTGCTGCTGCCAAGCCACCCCGGGGTGCGGCGTTTCACGCCCCTTTGCACTACGCCTCCTCTGGGCTGCAGTGACGGGAATCCTCCACCCCCGCCTGGGCCCAGACGCAGTGTGGCAGCCTGCCCGTGCGGTGGCAAAGGGGAAGCGCTGCCCACCCCCCTCCCGTGCTGCAGGGGCTGGCTCACCTGAAGAAGTTGAAGTCAATGGTGGAATATCGGTCCTGGATCAGGCCCCAGAAGGCCCAAAGGAAATGAGAGGCCTGCAACAGAGAGAGGAGTCAGGAACCTGCCTAGAGCCCCCCACCCCACCGCGGCAGGATGATGAAGCCTCTCCCATCACACTCCTCTCTCAACACGCTCGGGGCCAGAGCCTTAGCGGGTATAAGTCAGTGAGCTCCAGTGAATCTCTGCTGATTCACAGTCAGCTCAGAGCAGGAGGAGGGGTCTGGCCCATGAGTTTTTCAATGCACTGGAGGCTAACGAGCAGTCAGCTCCTGTCTTATTAATTAATTATCTGTGTGACTACAGTATCTTTGGACAGACCACCGTGCTAGGTGCGGTACAAACAGAACAGGGCTGCCCCCGCCCCACAAATCTGACAGTCTAAGCAAGCTAAACGTTATCCCTTGCATTGAGGGGGGTGTTAGCCCCCTGTCTCCCTGAATGGGACAGCCTTCCGTCCGCTCCATCCCTGGCTGGCACCTGGGTCCCAGCACCTACAGGACGATCCCCTGCCAGAAGCATGTTCTGCAAAGACGCCCCCCAATTCTTCTCGAAATGTTTCGGGAGTTAAAATACAGGTGACTCGCTCTGCAAGGCCTTGGCCTCTCTTATCCCAGGGAGGGATCTGACGTTGTTTACAGCCTGGCTCCCAGGCAGGGCAATTCCCCTCCAGCTGCTCAGTTCAAAGGTTGCGGTAACAGCTCCAACAGGGTCATTGCTCCCACTGGAGGTTTTATGTAAGTGACTTTGGCAAAGTCAGACTCTTGTGTCAGCAAGCCTTGTCCTGAATCAACAGGTCACTGGAGTCTTTGCGCACCTGCCGTTATCACCCCACTGCCATACAGTCCAAGTGCATTGCTCTTTATTTTGGCCTCCTGTCTTGGGGAAGCTGCGGCCTCATCTCCTCTCTGGCTTCCAAGAAGGGTGGTGGGTTACCTGGTGCAGAACTTCTTCCTTGCTTCCTTCGCTGTCTCCCAGTCTTGGAGGTCAGAAACTCTGGGCCACCGAAACCAGATTTCTCAGCTGGTGTAAATCAGTGCAGCTCCACCAGCTTCACCCGCTTGTGCCAGCTGAGATGCTGGCCCTTCCTTTTTCGGGGCGCCCTATGCACCACATATTCTGCGTGCTCGGTCGGCAGCCAGTTCCCTTCGATTCTTGCTGGAGAGGATTATCTGCCGGGAGATGCACAGGAGAATGGCTAACAGCCATTGTCCATCAGCCAGGCAACCTGAGACCACCCAGTCCGATGTGTTTTAAGCCTTTGCTCATTAAGGATCATATTTCCAGGAAAGCTCAGACACAGATTTTTTTCAAGTGCTCCCCCATTGTGACCCTTCTGGCTGGGTATTTCAGAAGAGCCCAGCACTCGACGTGCAACCAACGCACTGATCTCGCTTCAAAACCTGGCCACTTATTTTGGTGTCTAATTGGAAGCTCAGCCCTTTCAGAAATCTGGCCCAGAGTGACGCAGGGAGCCATTCACCCCATGTAAGCTCTGCTACTCGTGGGCCGGGGGAAGGCAAACCATTCACTGCCTGGTCCGATGTCCTCCACTGTCCCACCTCAGTGGCAGGAGAAGAGCAGCAATTCAGAGCCGGATCAGGGCTTCTGGGGGCCCCTTCTCTTTCTCGTATGTGCAAACCATAAGGCAACACCGCCTGGGAGGGCCTGCTATCGCCTGCGTTTTAACAACCCTGGTGTTTCTGAAAACCCCAACAACAGACTGCAAGGAAGTCTCAGCTTGCACGTAATATAGTGTAGGTGCGAGTGTATGCACGTGCGTGCATGTGTGAAAACTTTCTAGCCTCGGTTGCAGGGATAAACTTGAGAACGTGACCCAAGTGTCACAGTCAACCTTGTGATTTCTGGAGTGCTTGAGGATGGCGACGCTGGTAAAGCCTGAACAACAGGCACCTACTAGGTGTAAATGGCTACCCGAGGTGGAAGACAGTAGAGAACCGTGATCACTGGGGGGGGGAAGCGATCAGGGAAGGGCCTCCAGCTGCTTCATCCAGTGAGCTCGCCCACTGGCTGCACAGCTCAGAGTCAGCTGGGGCAGCAGCTCTGGGATTCCTGAGGAAGTAAGTGGCGCTCAGAGCTCCTGGCCATCGGACTCCTAGAGACGATCGGCCTTATTGTTGGAGGAACTTAAGATGTAGGACTTCCGCGTTGGCGGGCGGACTTTGTTGACTCCCACTGACCAGGTCTCTAATTGCTCTGTACACACCACGGAGCCTGGATCCTCGGGAAAAAAAATATCACTGTGTGCCCATTATGCGGAGCTTTTTAGCGAGACCTGGTCCGTCATATCCGTTCCCTCTCTGCTTCCACAGTTCCCTTCCCTCCACCAGGGCGCTTGAATTCTGGGGTTGCTTGCTCTCTCTGAAGAAGCTGGTGCTGGCCACGGGCCATTCCTCTCGTCAGGTACGGCAGCTCCTAGGTTCTTTGCACGAACGGTGGTGCACCAGGCCTGCATGGACAGAGCGCGTTCACGACTGGGGCTGCAGCGACGTGCAACACAGAGGGGCCACATAGTCCCAGGGAAGAACTTCAATAGCTTTGAGCCACTGGACCAGTTCCTACTTCCTCTCCCCAGCCACGTCTGTATGAATCCCAGACTGTCCTTCTGGGCTGATCGACCCTTGGTCCTGCCTCTCAGAGAAGAACCCGCTCATGCGTATGGGAAACTGCTTTCTTCTCCCATGGGTGATGTGTGTTCAGAACTCCTGCCCCTGCGCATGTTGCCTGCTCCCCCCGCCCCGCCAGGCGCCCACTCACTAAAGCAAACTGGTTCGCTTGCACGTAGAGGGTCTCCAGCTCCTTGTCAGAGACAACTCCCCCTTCCTGGCTGTCCCGGCTCAGCTGTTTGTAGGCTTGCAGGTAGTACCTCAGCCACTGCAGCTGCATGTCTCGGCTGGGATAGAGGCTGTAATCTACCTCGTTCACCCCTGCAAACAGAAGCCAGCAATTAGGACGGTGGGAGGGGGGAAGAGAACTCCTCTAGGGCAAAGTGCCGACAAAGAGGGACAGGAAGTCAGTGGGAATCTTTCAGCTGGCATCGGATCAGCCCCTGGGAGACAAATACTAAGGCTGTGTCTACACTGGGAAGGGTTGATGACAAAAGTGCTGTCAAAGTCACCAAAAGTGAAAAATTGGGCAAACCGGATTTTCTGCCTCCCACTGTCGACATATCAGGGCCACGCTGCTCACTCTGCTGTCGACAGATAGAGCAAAGCATTGTGGGGAAGCATCCCACAGTGCAGTGTGTGGGAAGGCAGAGCTGATCCCTGCGCTTCTTGGGATTCTCTCTGTAAGCTCTCTGAGCTAATGTAAAAGCTAAAGCACAGCCGTCTCTCCAGTCCTCCCCCTACAGCAGCAGCCTGCCGGCCGCTGTGTTCCTAGCAGGGCAAAACAGGAGTACTCCAATGATTTGCTCTTTGTTCCCCAAATGGAGCAGCTCACTCAGCTGTCAGATACTTCCCAGAGCTTGGAAAGGGGAGGGACGCGGGCCTGCAAAGATCACAAAACACTGAGTAGAGCCATCAGGGCAAGCATTGTGGGATACTGGCGGAAGCCAGTTCTCTCAACAAAACAGCACAGTCCACAATAAAGGGAGGGGGAAAGACAAAAGTCTCTCACAGGGGTGGAAGTTTTTTGTGGCCAAAACTGGGTGTTTTTCCTGACAAAAGTTGCATTGCAAACACTCTCGCTGTTTTGTCAATAAAAGGCAGTTTTTGGCAACAAAATGTGCCAGAGTAGGCCATTCCAGGGAAGACAAGTTTTTGCCCCAGAGCTAGGGATGGTGTAAGTTCACTGATCAAATCTACTTGTTACAAGATTTTGTTAGCAGGTGGGTCCTGTCCCTCCCTCTTTTGGCAGTGGGATTTCTTTCACTGAAGTTACAATCTCAAGTGATTTCCCCCTCTGAGACACTTGGGCTGATTCCTAATCTTTTCTGCACTCCATGAGAATTTTACTCCTAGAAATTCTTCAGGGGCTTTCCATAATTAGGCATGATCTCGGAGAAAGACCCCCTCGAATTAGGAAACAAAAGGGTACCACGATATGCACCAAACTCCTCTTCCCCCTAGATCATGGGCTCCCAAACTGGGGGGTGTGAAGAAATTCCAGGGGGGGCGCGAGGCAACCCTGCCCCCACCCCATCAAGTTTTGCTGCCCCGGTCAGTTCCTTTTTTTTTTTTTGCTCAACAAGTTTTGCTGTTGGGGGAGGGGGGTGAGGGTTTTTCAAAAATCAAAAAGGGGGCGTGATGCCGAAAAGTTTGGGAACCACTGCCCCTAGATCTAGTCTGGCCCATCAGCACCTGGTCATGCATGAGCCTGGATCTGATCTCTTACCATTTGCTGCTCTCAGCAGTGAAACGCAGAAGGGGACTTAAAGTTTCAGGCTGCAAATAATCCTGCTTAAGTCTGCCAGGTGAAAATGATTTGTACATCTACAACCCCTTTTATGTCTTCAAAGGGCAAGGGGTAACTTGCTGTTGCCACCTCTGGAGAGGAACATGGCAGCTACTCAACAGCCCGCAGGAACGCGGCTCAGAAGTTTCGGGCTGGGAGAGAACCCTACTGGGATGTCGGGGAGGTGGAACAGAATGACCCAAGCATGCAGATGACGTTGCCATGGCAACTCGAATGTCCACAAGCAGCCAGGATCTCAGTTGTGGGTGCCAGAACCTTCGGCATAATCCCCCCCGAACAAGGCTCTTGGCTGAGGAGTCGCTTGAAGGCAGAAGTACAAAAGGCTCAATCTCCCACCACACGGCCTCCAAATCCTCTTAGAGGTTTCCCCTGCCAGCGCTGACCTGTTAGTTTGCAAGAACGAAGGCTCCGCAGCACAAGCTGAAATGGCTACCGACATGCATCCAAACAACCGGCACTCGGGGCTAACCACGGGGAGGAGAGGCAGAAACGTTTCCTGCCGTGTCATTAAACACGCCATCATCGGGGGGCCATAGCCAACCGTTCCACCACACGGGGGGCCAGCTCCCAGGTGAGGCAGAGAACAGAGGGGAGCCTGACTCACCTGCAAATTCGTTAAAGTGGTTCCCAATGTCGAAAGCCTGGTAGTTGTAACCGGCGTATTCGTAGTCTATGAACTTCACATGGCCTGTGGAAGGCAAAGCGGGGGAGCAGTTATAGCTGATGCGTCTGGCTCTTCAAGAGGCCAGTGGGCACCCTTGTACCCCTGGGTCGCCACCGGCTGGGGAAGGGACACATTTGCCAACGTACCTTGGGTCTCGTTGTAGATGATGTTTTTGCACAGCAGGTCGTTATGGCAGAGCACGATGGGGGAGTCCAGCTGGGAGAGATATTCCTTCAGCCAGGCAAGCTCTTGTTCTAGCACCTCCAGGCTAGGCACGTCCTGACGGAGTCTGGGAAGGGGGAGAAAGAGGCTGCGAGGTCATTTCCATGCACAAGAAGCTGCTTTTCAAATATTTATTTTAAAAAAATACTGCAAAGTTCAATGGCATCCAGTAACTGGAGAGAGAGAGAGAGAGAGGGTAGGTCTCCTAAGGTAACACAATCTCGGAGAATCACGCCGCACCTGGCAAAAACCTTGCTGTTCACTGGAGGATCAATATGGATTCAACACAAGGCTGGGAGCAGTGCGTGCCTGAGTTCTGATGTTCAGCAGTGGTGCATGGCTCGACAGCCCTAGATATGGGTTCCTCTTCTTAGCCTCAGAGCAGGGACAGATCGAGCACCAGACGCTTCCCCGTATTATCCTATCAACGTGCCCCCACAATGGTATGAATGGACGCTCCCTAGGAAGGACCTGTTGAGTCCCCGAGGCGGAGATTGCTCACAAGCGAGATCAACTACGCCGGAGGTTTTAGTGATGTGGAACCCACGCCCAATGGGAACTAGACCAAGACTCAAACACCTTAGACTAGGACACAAGACAGCAACAATCACGTCACTCAAATCCAAAGACGACTCACGTTGCAATGCGCCTTGGAAGGGTCCCTGTGGATCAAAATGACGATCCACCCCTGAGCTACCACAGGCCCAAAACCACAAGGACAACAGGACTTTTCAAGAGCCCACAGGGGCGTATGTTCGACTAGTAACCTCAAGCAACCTGGCGATGCCAAAAAAAGGGCTAGTTAATCATTACGCCCAACTGACCGTCTAATGCACTCGGTGTGCCATCTAGTCCGTTCACCTTCTCTGCTTATCGAGATCGAGGGCGTCCAAGGAGGTGGGTCCTGACGCAGGTTGAGACTTGTTCAAGTTCCTCCCACCTGGAACGGACTACATGTCCCTCAAGGCCTTGTCTGCACTGGACTGGTTTTGAACATGGATTGTCTGGATCATTGAAAAACCATCTATAGTCTGTTCAGTCTACAATGGTTTTAAAGCCATTGTAACTGATCTACTATGGCCCCTGGTTTAACCAATATTACACTAAACTCTGTGTAATATCAGCCCAGTGTAAGTGGAGCTCCAGTCTTACATTGGTCTTGCTTAAAAGCCAGGGTGAGTTTTCCGGTAGCTATCATGACTAATAGTACCAGTATTGATGCAGCAGCTAGGAGCGACGTCCCAGAACTCCACCATGCTATGCGCGGTACAGACTCAGTAGGAAAAGACGGCCCCTGCTCCAGAGAGCTTACAATCTAAGAGGTCTCCACCTGGATCGCACCAAAGTCTTTTGTATGACACAGCAACCATCTCTCCAAGGCAAACTCAGGGCAAAGGCTGGGCAGCATGATCTCAGGGAGAGAGAGAGAGAGAGAGAGAGAAGAGCTTTCGTTTCAACGGGGTTCACTCTCCTGTGTGGTCTTGTCCAAATAGACACCGGAAGGTCTATTTGTGGGTGGGCCCAGATAAAAAATTGGCTGAGCCATAGGTCAGTTTTGTAGAGTGGACAGACCATAGCTACGAGGCCACGTTTCCCAGTGGCGTTAGCGCCTGGGACTTGGAAGCACCGTACCATGATGTGCCCCTTTATGCAGGAAATGTCTAAGCTTGCTGTAATGTTGTCAGACTCAACTGGACTGCAGCTGGTCCCCTGACCCAGGGCCGTCCCCCGGTATGTCTGCCAAACTCATCAGCTCCGTTCAGATGAATCTTTCTTTCCTTGCATTTATAGCCCCTGTAGTTTGCCCTCCCTGCAGTTTTGGAATTCAAACAAGCCCCAAAACAAAATGAGCACCCTCAAAATGTTGTCTTGTTTGGGGTCAGAGTTGCTTGGTTTCAACCCAAAACTTGCCCTCGCTTTGCCCAAACCCTGGACTAGCCTGATGCCCTGGAGCGAAGCTGAAAGTTTACTGATCTCATTGAATCTTTTGGCAAACCTGTTGTGAATTTCAGGTGTGTGACAAAACCCTGCATCCAACAAGGGCTTTGCCTGATTCCTTCACTCCGTTTTTTCCCGGCTCCGGTTATGTCACTGACTCTTCCCACAAACTTCCTGCCTGCATGACTTGAGCCCCTACGCAGACCTAGAAACAAGTGATCTGCAGCTAGCTAGAATTGTGTGGATTCAGAACAGGAGTCTTGCTCCTGGCTCCTCGCTCTCCCTTTACCTGGGGTTGGATGCTTTCGTGGAGAGCTCCGTTTTCATGATGGCAAGGTACTTGTGTAGCTTGTGCCACAGGCTGGGCTTGGGTAGGCTCCCGTTGGCATGAATTGCATGTATTTTGGCCATTTCCCAGGCGATCAACCTAGAACAAACCATAAGTGCAGCGCTATTAAAGTGGCTACTCCCAGAGATCCTTCTGTGAGAACTTTGTGAATGGGTAACACTCAATACCCTCTTAAACCAGACACAAGGGACATCAGGATGGGCACCCAAAGAATCAGCTCCCGCTGTTAAAAAGTCAGGCTGAAAGCATCTAAATTCACTCTCCATTTTAGCTGTGTGACTTCCACCTGCTCCAAGAGACCGTCTCCAAAATCCACAAACTCACTGGGCCAAATTCGCTGCCAATGTAAGTCTCTGGTACAATGCCAAAGTCAGCCCTGGCTACCTCAAGGAGTCAAAAATCATGATACATCTTTAAAAAAAGAAGTAGGGTTTTTAAGCTAAGCAGTTTTTTGGTTCCTTTGATTTGTTCTCTGGTTTCTGAGCCCTCGGGTTGCACTTGGCATCATGCTTTCCAGCTCTTCGCAACAATCAGGAGGTGACAAGTTCCTTCTCTGAAAGGAAAACAGAGATTCTGACTTGATCTTGTGATTCCAGCAGGCTATTTCATGAATAGACCCACAGTTGCGATGAAACCAGGAGAGCTGGCAACCCTGCAGCAGGGAATCTGGTCTGCTAATGCATGCCTCTGTCCTGGCTCTAACTAGGCACATGGTACTGGAGATTTCGGGGTAATGGCCTCTGGCTGTGGGAACTTCCCATAAGCCAGACGAAAGGCCAGTCTGCAAGAGAAAGGCAGTGCCCACCCCACCCAGCAGCTGCCTCTGGTAGCTGGAAGAAGAAACACCTTACTCCGCCTCCCACCGGCTCACAGCCACGTTCCTACTCGGAGCCCAAAAAGGGGCATTATCTCTGATCTGGCTTGGCTTTTTCCAAACTCCCCCATGCAGCACCCCGAGACCAGCAGCAGAATCAGGCTCAATCGGCCCCAATGCCTTTGCCCCTCCCCAGCCAGGACCACGGAGGAAGGAAACGTGGCCCAAACTCCCCACCCCCCACACCTGAAGATCTGCGGCTCCGGCACGTGCTCAGGTCCCAGCGCCATCCCCTGCATGAACTCGTAGCACAGGCCATTCTGGAAGGTGCAGTAGAGCTTGGGGGCGCAGCCGTGGGCACGCAGCACCTGGAAATTCTTCAGCTCGTTGTCCCGGTCCACAAACAGCTCCGTCTTCCGGCCGTAGACTCGCACCAGGACGGCGTCCGCCATCCCCTCCTCTGTGTAGCAGGCCATGAGCTTGTTGGTGATGCCGTCAGTGAAGAGCTGGAGCGGGAGGGAGGGACAGAAGGAGATGGTTAGGGCATGGCCCAGAGAGCAGCAGCGGAGCCTTAGAGGCCATTAACAAGCGTGTGCCCAGGGGAAAATCCAGTGGGAAGGGGAGAGGGAGGGAAGAGACACTAATGTGTAATCCCACAAGAGTCTGTCCATGGTACTTATCTGTCTGCCATGGCTGTAACACGTGAGTGGCTCACGCCAGTCTACTGAACCTAGGGAGGCAGTGTGGTCTAGTAGGCAGTGCGTTCATTTCCTAGCTCAACCGCTGACCTGCTTGGATTAGACACTGCCCAGGTCTCCCGTCTGTGAAAGTGCTTGGAGATCTGACGATATGCACTAGCTTAATCACACAGCATTTCAGCAAGGCAGGGCGATTATACCCATTGTCCAGATGGGCAACCAAGGCCCGGAGAGCTAACGGAATTGCCCAAACTCACATAGGGGGTCTGTGATGAAGCCAAGAATTAAGTCCCAGGCAAACAGCCTAACCACTAGGCCATCCTTCCTCTCTCTGCCACCGTCGCCAGTCTATCTGCTGATTAGGGAACAGCCCCTGGCCAGGTCACCAGCCTTTGGCTGAGGATGGAGGTTATGACTCGGGGCACACGGGCTGAGGCTGTTACATGCACAGTGTGGAGCAATATTAATTAAAAAGCACCTGAGGCACGGTAGCCACTTTATAAGATACTTCAGGAGATGCATCAGTCATAGACGACATGAGTTTGGGAGGCCTCAGCAGCATCCCAGCCATGGGCCTGGCTTGCAAGCACAAGGCCCAGGTCATAACTGGGCACCACATGAGACTGGGTTACACTGGAAACATGGGTCTCCATCCCAGTTCGAGGGGGCACTCCTGAGGGTCTCGAAGCTACAGCTGGGCCTGTGACAAGTTCTCAGCTAGCTGGAGGAACTGGGCATAGCTGGGTGGGGTTGCTTCATGAGCTGGAAGAACTGTTCCACCTCCAGCTGGTGGAGGCCGGCGGCACAGGTGCCTGTGGGTTCGGAGCTGCTCCCTGGGCAGAATCCCTGAATTAGCCCAGCGAGCCAGGCACACAATTTACAGCAAGGAGCAATGGAAACAAACCAGGCGACCCCAGGGGGCCGAGCAGCACTGAGATCACTGACCGGCGACGTCTCTGCCGGGGCGGCCTCTGTCACTATTCTGATGGCTCCTCGCAGCTGGAAAGAGGGTTTTGTTCTGTCTCCTCCACTTGGCTGGGTGCCTGAGTACACAGCGTCTTCTCCCCCCTCCCCCCGGCCTCTCCAGCTCCATGACCCCTCTGTCCGCAGCGCGCGTCCTCCTGCGCCCCGACGTGCTCGCTCCTGGGAAGCAGAGGAAAGGCACCGAGGTGGGGTTTGAGGGGAAGCAAGTCCAGGTGGTCTGGGGATGGGCACCAGCCTTCTCTCTCACGCTGGGGTGAAGCCGGGGTAACGCTGCTGTGGTCAATGGAGCTCACAGAGTCAACGAGCGGCGGAATTCACGCGATCGAGGCCGTTTCCGGGGGGGGGGCACTTTTCTCTTCTTCTGTTTTTTAAAAGTTGGGGGAAGCGGAGGCTTGTGGAAAGAAGCAGGAGCTGCTAGCTCCGGCCGCACGCAAATGCAGGGCCCCTACCAAGACAATCCGCCAAACCCCGCGGAAAGGCCGGACTGGGTCCTTGTGGCTTTTCACAAGGCAGATCCGGTGCTGCCTGGGGCCTGGCCTGAGGGTGCAGCATCCCTGGGGCTCATCAGGTGCAGCAGCATCAGGTGCTGCCTGATGGCAGCTGCTTTGCCCAGGTGGGTAGCGCCCAGTGCGATGTCCCAACACAATGGAGGGATGCCGTGTGCCCGGCATGAATTACTCCTCCTACCTCCTGTTGCAGAGGGAGCAGCATCAAGGGCACAGCCTTGTGCCGAACGGCCCAATCTGCCCCTTCTGTCCACCGCTGCCCCATCTGAAGTGGCTGTAGCTTCGCTATAGCTGGCGAGAAGCCTCTCCCCCGTAAGCAAACAGGAAACGGATTTGAGCTTCGCATGCTGGAGAGACTCATGGGGGCCTGAAGTCCTCGCCCTCAGCCTCTCGCTGTCCTCCTCTTAGCAGAGTTTCATGATCACCCAATGGAACTCTCCCAGTTTACACCAGCTAAGGACAGACTCCGCTGAAACTAGCCCCTGGCAGGTGGAACAGAACAGCCCCATCACCTCCAGGTTACTTGGGGGGTGAGAACAGGAATTACCTGTGGCCACATCCCATGCCCCCAGTAGTTCTGACTCAGAAACCCTGCCCCCCAACTTCAGCAAAGCGAACGCTGCCTCCATTTGACTTCACTTTGGGATCTTAAGTCCATCCGGATCTTGCCAGCGGGCGTGGACGGGGCTGTGGATACCGATCCCCGCGGCGTTCCACGGCGTTCGCTTCAGCCGGTCGGACGGCGCCGCTGAGGACCTGCGTGCACGGGCTCTCGCGCCTCCCCCCCCCGGCCAAGAGCAAGGGGAGCTGCTCGGGAGACTGCCCGAGACGTTCCCAGAAGTGTCAATCGCAAAGTAAAATGTTCACCGGCAGCGTCGTATCCCAGCCTGGGATGGCCAAGTAGCCCGCGGCTCCCATTGGAATATGGGGACGAGTGAGGGGCTGGAAGTTCTGCAACAGGGCACGTGAGGGTAGTGGAAGTCAGGCAATAATCAGAGAAATCAGAAGAGCCCTAGGGGTTGGAGCTCTTTGCGTGTAGGGCCTGACTGTGCTCGAGGCACAGCCCTAAGAAGTCATGTTACTACTTCAGCGGCCAGGTGGAGGGGGGACCATGCTGCCGGGAGCGAAATCCATCCCCTGGCCCCCAAGAACAGTGTGAGTGGCATCCCCCCGCAAGGCGAAGTCTGCAAACGACTGACAACGGGCTGAACGGAACACAGCTGTATCTCCAGACAGGGCATTTCCAAAGGGGCCCTCACCTCCTAGCGATAGCTTTTAGGGGTACACCAAGGAAAAGAGATTGAAAACCACGACTTGGGGGGGCTCTGCCTGGCACGCATGACCCACCCTGAGGGCTCATGCACGGGGAATGGGACCGAGTTCCGCCTGTCCCCCGTCCCCTTGGGGTGGATGAGCATGAAGGCTGCCAGCGGCAGAGGCCCCATGTGTGAAGCGTGCAGGGGTGGGGCACGTTCTCTGCACCTATTCAAGGACCAGCGAACCCCAGGGGCACCCAGCCACCTACCCCATTCCCACTCACTTCCTCCCCCTCTCACCGCAGCACAGGAACAGCTGCATCAGGCCAGACCATTCACACACGCACTGACTTTATAGATCCTTCCAAAGCCACTAACTAGGGATGTGAAAGGTTAGCCGGCTAACCGGTAAGCACCACCCTAAACCAACCAGCTCCGGTTAACCGTCGTAGAGGGTGGAGCAGCTCCCTGCCTGCCCCGGGCCGGGGGCTGCTCCAGCCCTGTGGAGCCCACCACAGGTGGGGGCTGCTCCGGTGTCCCAGCCCAGCTCTCCCTCCACGTGTTACATGTTAACTCCCAGGGCAAAGCCGGGCAGCAAAGCTGCCCCAGGTATTTAAGCTTTATACGGCAGAGCCCACAGCTGACTTTTTCCCACCCGACCACTAACCCCACTGTTCGCATCCACCACCTGCCGCTTCCCTTACCCAACCATGCATTCTACATCCACCTGCCCCTGTGTTTGACTGCACCCCATCAGTTCTAACAACTCCTCCACCAACTTCACCCACCGGCAGGGAATTGCCTGCTCGCACACAGCACCCTGTCCTCAGACATTCTCACCGCGACTCTTCGTCCCCAATGGCTCACCTCCTGTTTCTTTCCGTCGGAGGGTAGCTGCACCAACAGTTAAGCAGGGGCATTTCTTTTCCACAGTCTGAAAGATGCTGGAAGGCAGCCCATGGATCTCCAACCCTCAGCAGACTGGAGGTTACAGCTCTGACTGTATTTGCCCTTGCTCTCCTTCTCAGATAAGGAGACAGGGAAGCAGGCACCCCTCTGACACTATGCTATCCAGCTTGCTTACAACCACCTGCAGCTCTCCAGCATAGAATCACAGGACCGGAAGGGACCTCGAGAAATCATTCATTGATTCCAGTCCCTGGCAGGGAGATGCTTCCTTAGCGGCACAGCAAGAGGACGCCCTGGTTACAGGGCCAGATCCTTGGAGTCCATTGCAGTTGGGCATAACCTAGAGCAGTGTTTCTCAACCTGTGGTACGAGTGAGTACCCTTAGGGGTACTCGAGAGAAGTCTGGGGGGTATGTCAACACCACTGAAATTTGGAGAAAACTGAATTTTTGTTTTAAGTTTTACAGCGCTTTACTATTTTTGTACTTTTTACACCCAAAAATTGTATCGCCCGCCCGGCTACAATTAAGTTGTTTTATCAAATGTGTTGCAATGGTAGAAAAAAAAATTGTCTCTCTGAAAACTGTAGGTACTGGGGGTACTTATTTTTTTTTTTTAAAAAGGGGTACTTTATAAAAAAAAAGGTTGAGAAACACTGACCTAGAGCAACCTCCAGGCTCCTTGCACTGGGGGGAGGGGGCCTGAGCGGTCTTCAGCTGGCCCCAGCACAGAGGGTGGGGGTTGTTTCCAGCTACCTTTGCCCAGCTCTCCTGGGTCCTACACAGAGCAGAGCTTGGCCACTCCAGAGGACTTTGCTTATTACAGCTGCAGCGTTGCACAATCCCTGTTAGTAGGGGTTTCAAACTCATGCCCCACAGGCCATGTGCAACCTGAGCAGTGTCACAGGCTGGCCTGCACACGGCTGCTGGCACGCGAGTCCCTGTGGCCTTGGGGGTGTGTGCGTGTCAGTAGTTTCCCCCAGCCCAGCCCCTGCTCTGCCCCCGCCCCGCCTCTTCCTGCCCTCCCATCACACCCTTCCCTCAAGCCCCCTCCTCAAAGGGATGTGGCCTTGGGGATTACTGGGGGGCCTGGCGCAGGGGTTGAGTTTCCCCTGCACTCACCGTGGTGGTGGGAGCCCCAGGGAAGCGGAGCAACGCAGCAGCCTCCGTTCTGCCACCATCTCCCAGGCCAGCCCAGTCACCCTGCTTCACCGCAGTGGCGGGAAGCGGAGCGCCCCAGCCAGTAGCCTCCCCAGGAATTGAAATTGGGGGGGGTGTTCGAATTTACGGGGGGGGGTGTCAGGGCCGATGAGGGGTGACACCATGAGGGTGAAGGTGGACTGTATGGCACCATAGTTCACAAAACTGGGGGGGGTGTTGGGGAAATTTGGGGGGGTGTAGGGAAATCCCTGGCTCCAGCACCAGCCAGCTTCGGAGATGGCAGCAAAGCAGAGAGCGAAGGGGCCAGAATCCTGCCGCCGGCCCCAGCCCACCCAGGGCCCCACATGCTAACCTGAGTCTGGGGGACCATCCCCCCTCCATAGGATGGTTGGGGTGGCCCCTGTGGGGCCCAGCGCAGCCACGTCGAACTGTCCTATGGATGGGATGGCCCCGCACACACCTTTCCCGAGGCCCCAGTAGCACAGCAGCCAGAAGCCGTCCCAGCCCTGTTGTGCTACAGGTGGAAGGGGGTTTAAATTACCCGGGGTGGTAGACAGGGCTGGGGAGTTCACAGGAGGGAGGGGGAGCATGCAAAATCACCCCCCTCCAGAGCCCTGCCAGCGGGGGAGTCCTGACTGGCCCAGTAGGAGGATTTGAAGACTGGCACCAGCCCTAAGGTAAACCGCATTTGAGACCCCTGCCTAACAGCCTTGCACGGACACCATGGAGCTAGGCGGTGTCAATCAGCCTCACGGGCCGATCTCTTCACACGCACACAAGTCAGCGCTGCAGCAGTCCAACCCAACATCAATGCATGGCTACAACTGGGCAGGCCCAGTCGTACTAGTATTAATTCTTTGTATTATAGGGAACATGCAGAGGGCCCAGCTGAGACCAGGTGCTCTGAGCTGCACAAACCCATAATGACAGACAGTTCCTGCCTTGAACAGCTCACACCTGAGCACCCAGAGTCTCCTGCCCAAGTATTTTGACTCAGCTTCTTGTCTTGAAGTTACTCGGGGCTATTAATATATTACCAAGGATGCTCCAGACACACTTGAAATATGCCCGCCCACACACACTTGTATGAATACCATATTACATCAAAACGACACGAGTACCGTACCGCCTGTGAACATCCACAGAACGTTTTCATGCAGGGATCTCGAAAACACTTTACAAATATTGATTAGCGAAGGCTGGCAAGGCGTCCTGAGCCTCTCGACTATACAGCTGGGGAAACAGGCGCAGTTCAGCAAAACCAGTTCGTGGCAGAACCAGGAACCAGTCCCAGCGCCTGGCTCTAACCATTGCACTCCGCTGCCTCGTGGGAACCTATATTCACCGTGCCACAGGCAAATGAACATGAATCCAAACTCTTTGCGGCCACTAGTGCCACTGGGGAACCGCAGGGGTGTATATGGGGGGAGGCTGAGAAAACATGCGCTTAGTACCGCAGATGTTCGCGGGGTAAGACCGGGCACATTTAGGCGTCAGTGGAGGTGACAGCAAACGGGTGCGCCCTGGTGGGCTGCTCCGGCAAGAGCTGCGGCACAAGCCAGCAGGGGAGCTATTGAAAGAGCTGGCAGGGACCCTGGTTGCAATAGGACAGGACCTGTAAGAAATGTTAAGTTTAGTGCCACAGTCTCCCGGATAGGGGCTCTGCTCGCTCCACCGCCCAGCCCAGTGGGCAGCCCCCCGAGGGGGCTGGGGGAGGCCCCCAGCAGCCTTCTGCCCGGCTGCTTCTACAGCCACCGGGCTGGTAGGCGCAAGTCGAGCCGGGCCAGCCCCCCCACTGCTGGGGTTCGCCGCCTACCTTGGTTTTGACCCGCTCCGCCTGCCACTGCGGTCTCAGCTCGCGGATCAGCTGCAGCGCGCCCGGCCGGACGTTGTTCTCATCCACCGCGATGCCCAGGCACCGCACGGCCGGGTAGCCCCGGCGGCTGGGCAGCCCGCTCCCGGCGGCGGAGCCCTTCTCCTCTCCATGGCCCGCCACGTGCAGTGCGGGCAGAGCCCCGGCCTCCCCCGGGCCAGGGGGAAGCGAGCGGCAGGCGGGGAGGGGGCACCGGCGACTCCACCCCCGCTAGCCGCGGCGCGCTGGGGCAGCGGCCCATGGGCAGGGGCTGGAGAGGGGCCGGGCGGGGAGGAGCCGCCGCCGCCGCCGCCCGCGGGAGCCCATGAGTCAGCCCCGCCGCCGCCCCTCCGCGCCCAGCCCGGCGGAGCGGAGCGCAGCGCCCGGGCCGGGCCGCATTGTGATGTCACGGGAAGGACCCGGCCCCACCGCCAGGGCGCAGCCATCCCCCCCCCGGGCGCCCCCCGCCCGCCGCTCACCCCGCGCCCGGCAGCGGCCCCGCCGGGCTGAGCCTCGCCTGCTCCGCCCCCAGCACGCGTCCCGCCGGCCCTTCGCTCCAGCCCTGCGCACTGCAGCGGGGAGCCGGCGCGGCGCGGCGCTGGGGCGGGGAGGGCGCGCTTGGGGCAGGACTAGATGGGGGGGGGGGTCGGTTCCCAGGCGCCTAGAGGCTGCTGGTACCGCCAGGGGAATTCGGTGCTAGCCCAGCTCGGGTCCAAAGTTGGGATCCGCAGCCGTATCTGCACCCCGGGGGCTGCAGGTAGCCGCTGCCCGCCGAGATCTGCCGAGCTGCAGGGTTCCAGATACACACTCCGGAGCCGCAGCCCAGCCGTGGCTAGTCACATCCACATGGGCGGATTCGCGGGGCTGTGCTGGCGAGTAGTTAGGCCTTCCCCGGGGGCTTGTTCGGGACTCACGGAGCATCCCCCAAGGAGCCCAGGCCTGCTTTTAAATGGACACTGCACACACTGGCACCTTTCCAGGCTTAGTCTGGGCCTCTGCCTGGGGGAAGGCGCAGTTTCACTGAAAGCGGCAGTGGTGAAAGTAACTTAACATTTCTGGCAGGTCCTGTCCTATTGCAACCCGGGTCCCTGCCAGCTCTTTCAATAGCTCCCTGCTGGCTTTTGCCGGAGTGGCCCACCCACTTGCTTTCACCCCTGCATAGTCTTAGGAGCACTAACACTTAGCACATCTGAAGATTCAAGACAGGAAAGTGCTATCTTGGAATTACAACAAGGAGTCCTGTGGCACCCTAAAGCAGGGCTACTCAACACATGGCTTACGGTGCAATTTGGGTTTATGCGGGGCTGAGCATGCGGCTCGCAGATGGGAGCCAAAACAAAAAAGTCAATATAATGGCTTTCTGTTGATATGTGTTTTAGTAGTTAAATTCCTGGACTCTCATTGCTCATTGAAAGTGCTGTCCTATGGGTGGAAATCGGGGAAATATTGCCTTCTATTAATAGCAGCAGAACTGACTTAAACGGGGCCTGCATGTTGTGTAGTCTTGCCTTAATCTTTGTATTCATGCCTGTCAGTGTGAAAGAAGCTATCTGCGTATATTTGCATATATATTTGCATGTATATGCAACCACACTTAAGTTGCAGCCCTTGGCATGTGCAGTGAGTAGCGTTGTGGCCTCCAAGGCTTCCAAAGTTGAATAGCCCTGCCCTAAAGACTAACACATTTATTTAGGCATAAACTTTCGTGGGCAAAGATCCTCTTCATCAAACGCACAGAAGCTGATGCCCAAATCAATCTTTAAGGTGCCACAGGACTGACTCCCTGTTGTTTTCGCAGATACTGACGCACACGGCTACCTCTCTGATATTTAGGAATTCCTCTCCTTGGCCCCAGCCCTCTGCTGCCCAGTGGCATGATCCAGACTGGCCTGAGTCTGAAAGGAAAGTACGGTCATGGAGCCCTCTCCAAAGTGTTCAGACAACAGCAGCTAGAGCCAGATAAATGGGAAAGTCACTTTACAGTCAGGAAGCTGATTCGCCTCCACCAGCCTATAAATAGAAGGGGATCTGTCACTTTAATAGGATGGTCATAATTGCTCCAGCCATTGCTGGTGGCTGAGTTTGGCCTAATTGCCTGGGCCAGAGCAATCCAAAGTGTTAATGCTCATCAGCTCCAAGTCCCCAGTGGCTCACAGCGGGTGTTCTCTGCCTGTGGCTCAGAGTGGTAACCAGGAAGTGATCTTGTCAATTACTGAGGCCTACGGCCCTTCCACAGAAGGGCAGTTTCATTATCCCCGGGCTGGACTGACTCTATCCTTTTTAAGTCACTTGAATAGGTTACAGCTGGGAGCTATAGCCAGCTGCAGCCACGGAGCATAAGTGCGGAGCTTCTTAGCCGAGGTTGAAATATGCCAGTGAAGGATGGAGGGGGCAGATCAGTCATTTATCGAACACTTTAGGCCTGCTTCTACACTCTCCAACTCAGGAGTGACTCCGCTCAAGTCTCTCCTCGGTCCTGCCCTGTCCCATAAGGCAAAGGCTGGGGGATCTAGGTGCTGTCCAGCAGCTCTGCGCCTCCCAACTGATGCAAAGAGCAGAGAATACACCTCAGGAGCTGGCCTATGGTCTGTCTGTTAAAACCCCTACTCACCCTTTACTTGCATGTCCAAACACACTCCAGTCCTAGGACCTGGCTTTACGGGCTAACATAAGCCTCACATAGACCTTAGTACACAACATTGTACTTAACACAGGAACCCACCAGCATTAGGAACTGGAGGTAGCTAGGTATTGTACCATCTATCCCAGCGATGAGCAACCCAGGCTATGTCTAGACTACGTAGAATTTTCGAAAGAGGATTTTGCATATCTTCTTCCGATCTCACTTTCGAAAGAGGATCTTTTGAAAGTGAAAGTAGTCTGGACATGGTTTTTTCAGAAAAAAAACCCTTTTTCGAAAAAACAGTGTAAACCTCCTTTTTTAAGGAAGAGCGGTTTTTCGGAAAAAGGGTTTTTTCCCCGAAAAAAACGCGTCCAGACTACTTTTGAAAGTGAGATCCTCTTTCGAAAGTGAGATCGGAAGAAGATATGCACATTCCCGCGGAATGTGTATATCCTCTTTTGAAAATAAATGTAGTTTAGATGTACCCCTAGGCAAGTGAGGGGGCCACATGGGTGGCCCTCCTTTATCTCAGTGGGATGCAAGATTGTCCTAACCAAGGTGGTTTTCTGGGATAGTGCAGTTTGGCTCACTGCGCTTGTGTACTTAGAATTCGTGGGATATGCCGATTGGACTGTAGCAGCACGGTGATTGGATGTGGAGGAAGCGCGCAGGTCTCTCAGTCATTATGTGCAATCACTACACACCGCACTGCATGTGCCCTTGCTTTACATGCATGTCACTTGTGTAATTCTGGTAGGGAAAAACTATGCTGGTAGAATCTTGCATCTTTGCGCATGGACAACAGCAAACAAAATGTCTCCCGGGCCCCACATAGAACCCCAATGGGCTGCATGCAGTCTGGGGGGGCCCAGGCTGCCCACCACTGCTCTATTCTCTCCTTCGCACAAATCTAGCGAGCTGAAAAACACATCTGCTCCTGCTCCTGTGCTCTCAGGATTTAAGCTGGCCCCAAGCACCACCCCTTTTCGCTCCTCAGAGGTTACCTGATCTCCCGCCCTTGCTGCTGCTTGGAGGCTGCTATTTCATGAAAGCAGCCGTGCGGATTGAATGGCAGCAACTGTCTTTAAATCAGAGAAGCGGTTTCCTCTTGGACTTCGCTGAAGCCTGAACGCTGGCGATCACAATCCGGGAGAACTAACCCCTGTCCCAACTGTGTTCCCAAGCCGGGCTGGTAATTTAGTGTCTGCAGCTGCTGAGGTGGACGCTGTGGGCAGACTAGAATCAGGAGCTTCCAGTACATGTTTGCATTTGCCATTCAGCGCGGGTGTGTCTTGGCGCTCCTCCAAGCTCAGACTTCCCTCCTGAAACACACAAATGTTGCTCTGTACTCATCCATATGGTTTCGTGGAGGGAGATATTAAAAGGACGCCTTCCCTTTCTTTCCCCTGGACATGTGCCATAAAAACATTCCCACCCAGAAAGCTGAGTTAAGCAGTGCATCTTTCCTGTCAAGAACATTAGTGTGAACACCCAACCATGTCCAGAGGACACAAATAGGGCTCTTAAAAAGACCTCAACCACCTCTCTGTAAGCAACTGTTGGGTAAAGTCTGTTTCCTGTGGTTATTTTTTTTTTTAACGAATTGCCCTTTTAGATATAGCACAATTGACTGCAAAGCTCTTGACAAACATTCCACAGATCTGTAAGTATTGGCTCTGGAAAGGCAAGGCCAGATATTTTAGCCCAGTGTTTGACACCCCCTATCTATGTTCTTTTGAGATGCCCATTGAGACGGGATAGATCACAAAAGTCCCCTTGGGGTTGTCCCCCAGTGTGCTAATCATGCCACTAACTCCCACCTTCCTCCTCTCTCCATCCTGCACTTCTGGGCAAGAAGCTCTGGTTTCCCCCAGCCAAGACACAGAGTTGGGGTAATCACCCCACTGCAGAGCAGCACAGATGTTGAACCAGTTCAGCTCTGGGAAGGCTAAGCTATAAGGGCTCAGCACCCAGGAAACCAACCCCCAAAAGGGACCAAAACCCCAAATAAATCCATCTTATTTTGTGTAAAAGTTTTACACCGAGAACACTTATAAATTTACCCTCTTTATCAATAAAAGAGAGCTATGCACAGTGGTTGTCCCCACTCCCCAACCCCGGTCACAATTATTTATATTGGGCTTGATAATAAACAAAAGCATTTTTATTAAGTATAAAGGAGTAGGATTTAAGTGGTTGCAAGTGAAAACAGTCAGATCAAAGTAAATTACTTAGGCTATGTCTACACTAGAAAGAGTTGGCGACGAAAGTACTGTTGACATTCATAAGCTGACAAGAAGAAAATCGCCAAATCACGTTTACGCTGCTGCACTCTGTCGACATATGATGGCCACATTGTTAGCTCCCCGTCACCTTCAGTGACTAAGCACCGTGGGAATGCACGATGTAGCACTAGGCATTTTGGGAGTGTGAAAAACATCCTGTCAGCCACCTCTTTGCTTCCCAGCCTCCCCAGGCTTCTGGCTCACTTTCACGCCATTTGAAACTGACAGTCCTTGCTGCAAACTCCAGCATGTGCTGTGAGAAATCACGGATCCCAGATTTCTCTCCCATGTTCCATGCTTAGGACATCACACGCTACAGCAGAGCTATGTATGCATTTAGTCCGATGCAACGCCGCTTCGCTGCTGTCCCCGTCACTCACACTGTCATCTGCATCTAAGTCTTCTTCCTCTGATACTGTCACGGAGCAGCTGTGCGGAGTAGAACATAAGAACGGCCATACTGGGTCAGACCAGCATCCTCTCTTCCGACAGTGGCCAATGCCAGGTGTCCCAGAGGGAGTGAACTAGGGAAACCAGTACAGAGTGGTGGGATCGCATGGCCATGCAGGTGGGGGATGAAGAGCAGTGGCTACAGAACTTTCACATGCATAAGGACACCTGACTCAGAGCTGCTCTCTCGGTAGAGAAGCGTGTGGCCATTGCTTTGTGCAAGCTGGCAACTCCCTATTGGTACCGTTCAGTTGCAAATCAGGTTGGAGGGGGGAAGTCTTCCATCGGGGCAGCACTTATGCAAGTGAGCAGGGCCATAAATCGCATTTTGCTGCATAGGACAGTGACTCTGGGAAATGCGGATGACATAGTAGCTAGCTTTGCTGACATGGGCTTTCCAGACTGTGGCGGGGCAACAGATGGGACACGCAGGGCCGGACTGAAGCATGGGCGAGCCGGGCAGCTGCCCGGGGCGCCAACTGATGGGCGCCTGATGGCAGCTGTAAGGGGTGCGCGCGTCCCCTTACATCTGCCATCAGGCGCCACGCGCCCGGCTTCCGCAGTACCGGCCCTGCGGTGCCGGCCAGCAGCGCCCTTCCCCATGGCCGTGGGGCCCTGCACAGCCCGGTGCACGAGCCAGCAGCACTGGCCGGGCCGGGCTGGGCAGTGCATGCGCCATGCGCCCCGGGGGCAGCGCCGCGTGCCTGGGCCCAGGGCGCCAAAAGGGCTCGGGCTGGCCCTGGGGACACGCACATTCCCACTAGAGCGCACCCCACCTTGCTTCAGAGTACATCAGTCGGAAGGGGTGCTTCTCCATGGCGCTTCAGGTGCTTGTGGATCACTATGGACATTTCACAGACAGAAATGCGGGGCGGTCTGGAAAGCTGCATGAGGCATGCGTCCAGTTCCTTATAAAAATGGCAGGGTGTGGGTGCAGCACCAGCCCGGCTGTTTGCCTCCTTCGCCTTCTGCCAGAGTTCCTTTAGCTTGGCTCTGCCTTGCAGGGTGTCTCCATCATACCCCTTCAAACCCTGGGCTCGGAAAACGTGATCCAGTTCCCCGTCACTCTTCACCCCACACGCTGATGAGATCCAAAAGCTCCAGGGTGCTCCAAGCAGGAGGGCGTCTTGAGTGATGGCCACCCCTGTTTCCCTGGGAAGATGCCACCAGGAGCATGACACGCTGAGCCAGACACCAGGCAATGGGATGGGAAGATCCCCAGGGACAGCAGGTGGGAGGGGCGCATTTTTTGTAATCTGCAGCAGTGTGAAGTAGTAGAAAGAGGCCAGCATTCATTTCAGATTTGAACGTGTTTGTTGTACATATACATTTGCACGCACTTGCGTAGCCACCATCCTCTTTTTCGTCAGTCAGGCCTGAACCTGGACCTCCTGAATTAACGGATCGGCCTCAGGAGAATGCCAGGCAGGGGCCGAGCTCAGCTCCCTGGGAAGAGCCAGGGCATCAAGCCTATAGGGTATCATTTGGCCATGCTGTGAAAGGAAGATGGGGAAATAACTGGGGGTCCATTTGAAGTGCTCCAGGGTCATGCCGGGGGAAGCTTGCTGAGGTGGCGTATAGCACCAGTGATGCTGCCACCCCCGCACAGATAGCTTGGGCTGTGGGGTGTCTGGGCCTCCTTCCCCAGTGCTGGGGGCAATATGGGGAAGAAAGGGAGCTCAGGTGTCCCTAACTCTGTTGCGGGGAGCCGTGCAGGGAAGGGGGACCCTGGAGCCCCCCTTCTGCTGCTGAGCAGAGCAGCTGGGGGAGGGACAGTGATTCCTATATGCACAACGCTGCTGCCTTCCCCACCGTCCCCTCATACGCCCCCCAGGGCTCTGTCCCCCCCCCCACCACCCTACATACCCCATTGCTCCAGCGCCTCATCCTGACTTCATTACCCCCTGCTCTCCAATATCATCCATTCCTGGGGTGCTCCTCCATTCTCCTCGAGACTTGCCCTTGTCTTGGAGGGCGGGGAGGGCAGATGGGATCACGCCACCTTTGTACATCAGGAAGGGCTCAGAGGCCACTGAGTCCAATCCCAGGGGAAGCCGTCTGGGGGGAGGGGGCACTGGACCCTGAATTGCCAGCCTAGCCCTCCACACCCCTGCGCTCCCTTTGAAGGCATGGGCCTGCTGCAGGGTTCCCTTGCTGTTTGGACTAGACCATATATGGTAGGATCCTTCCTCTCAGTGACCTCCTCTCACTAAGGGGTAGGATTTTCCTCAGGGTTACACTCTGAAGGGTTTCCCTTCTCTACACACACAACTTGTACAGATTTAATTCAACTCACCTTGTCAATGGAACTAGTTAAACCAGTGCCAGCCCCCTGCATAGATACATTTACACAGGGTTACTAGGGGGTGTGTGTAGGGCAGCCCCTAATGCTCTGTGAGGGACTGTATGGTCTAGACTATTTGAAACCTCCACTGAATTCTCTTCCTTTGGTCCAGGCACTTTGCTGTGGTTCCTCTTGGCTAAAGGGAGGAGACAGGCCCTGCCTGGGGTCACGCGCCCCAGGGACGTGAGGGCTTTGTCTCCTGCTGGTGCCACACACAGCAAGCAGCGACTTTATCAACTGTGCTGCTACGTCACCTCACACGCAGGCGCCTGGGCAGGCGCCGCCCTCCTGGAATAACGATGTCACACGACTTCAGGAAACCGAATGGCATCAATTGATTAGTGGAAGAGGGTGCAGAGGCAGCTGCCATGGTACAATACAATTGCCCATTCTCCCAGAAGCAGGGAGTGTTGTGGGTAACGTCCACCCACAGAGGCATGGCTTGAGACCCTGTCTGGGCAGCCCTACTTCTTAGGGCTGCTCTGCAGCCCCAAGAAACAGCCCCAGTCCCAAACCAACATAACAGCTGGTACAACACTCTATTTGATTCCATAGGGCCTAAGAGACCATCACAGAATATTATTTAAGAGCCTTACTTATTGTATCCCTATCAAATTCTTTAGCTTGGGCTTGTAGGAGGCATTTTGAGCAACATCTCCACGCTGTTTATATTACAGAAGCAGCTGCAGCTCCCTTTGCATCTGAGCAATACCGTACCGGGTGCAAGCACATAGGAAGAGCCATTCCCTGCCCCCAAAGAGTTTCTCTCCTCACCTATTTAGATTGTAAAGGGCGGGAGACAAGCGTTAGCCCCATTTTACAGATGGGGAACTAGGGCATGGAGAGATTAACAGCCAGATTTTCAAAAGAGTCAAGGGTGTTGGATGCTGAGTACTTGAAAATCTGAAACTGCCCCTTTGACAGTCGGGCCCTGTCTGACTGACGTGAAGTCACACTGCATGTCTGGCAGAAAGGGGGGATTGAATCCAGGGCTCTTTCCTAGCAGGCCAGGCCTTCACCAGAAGTCCACCCTTTTTCTCCAGACCCATGTTTCGCTGTTGGTGCACTGCAAGTGTAGCAAAAGCCAGTCGGATGGGGTGTGAGATGCTGAAAATATTAATACAATTTAAAGATAGAAAAATCTCACTCCCCACCCTCCACACCCCCTGACTCTTCATGGCCATGTATTTTCTGTCAAACTCTGGAAACACACACACACAAAACTCAGCTACGGAGGCATGAGCACATGAGAAATAAGACAGAGTTATCATTTCAACAGGGACTAGCTTTTTAGTTTTACCCATGAACGCTCATGATCCTATATACATTTTTTGTTAGTCTCTAAGTTGCCACAGGACTACTCATTTTTAAAGTTACAGAATAACACAGCTACCCCCTGAGACTTTTTACCAGTTTTGATTTGGGCCACATACATAATGTATGTGGCCCAAATACATTCGTTAAATACAAACTAGCTATAGTTTGTTTAGATTCATTGACATCGGGCATACGCCAAGAGCCTATAGCTACTGCAGGTAAGAGGGTGTCTCACAGCCCAGGTGGACAATGCATGCTCGCTTCACTCAAGATAACACATCAAAATAGCAGGGTAGCTATAGCGTCACAAGTGGCATTATAAGCTAGCCACCTGAAATCCAACAGAGTTGGGAGCGGGGGGCTTTAACTTCAGTGGTTAGCGGGTGCCTCCCAGCTGTAGAGTTGGCATACGCTTTGTGTCTGTTATGGTAAGCCCTGATAAAGAAACACTTGTTATGCTCTTATATATGTTTGATTTCTCTTGCATCTGCAACAACAAACAGTTCAGAGTCCTTGTTGCTTTGAGCCTTTGTTTAATATAAAAGGTCATGGATCAGGCAGGATTAACACAAGCAATAAACGCCGTTAAACAACATGTGAATTATTTTTGTACTACTCAAAACAAAACAAAAAAACAAACACACAAACCCACCCCAAACCAAGTGGAAAAGTTTTGACAAAATATTCATCCGTGCCTAGCAAGCAGCCACTGGCAGACGGGTGGCACTCCCAGACTTCTGCATCTCAACTTAAAGAGTGCTTCTGTTCTGAGAAACATGTCTACAGATGACAGCCGGAAGGTCCATGCTTGTTGTGCTGGTTTGGATTCCCAGATCAGACATGCTCAGTTTAAAAGAGTTTAAACAAGGTTTGTTGTAAGTACCCCCATTTATACCCAGTCCAACGCCACTGGCGGTACAGCATGGCTACGTCTAGACTACATCCCTCTGTCGGCAGAGGGATGTAAATGAAGCACTTTGAAAGTGCAAATGAAGCCGGGATTTAAATATCCCGCACTTCATTTGCATAATCACGTAATGGTGCTCTTTTGAAAAAGGGCTATTTCGAAATTGAAACCGCAGTCTAGATGTGGTTCTTTCGAAAACGGGGAGCTTTTTCGAAAGATCCTGTAAACCTCATTTTGGCTACGCCTAGACTAGAAGCCTCTTTCGAAAAAGAGCGTCTAGACTACAACCAGCACTTTCGAAAAAGCAAGCCACTTTTTCGAAAGAGCACCCAGGCAGTCTGGATGATCTCTTTTGAAAAAGCAGAGTTTGCATTACATAGTGCCTTTTTTTGAAAGAGCACTTTCAAAAAAAGGTGTTCTTCCTTGTAAAATGAGGTTTTCCGCAGTCAAAAAAACTGCTGCGTTCTTTTGATTTACTTTTGATTTACTTTCAAAAGAACTCAGCAGCAGTCTAGATGCAGGGGGAAGTTTTTTCGAAAAAAGGCCACTTTAAAAAAAAAAAAACCCTGTAGTCTAGACATACCCTTTTTGAGGTTTACAGGATCTTTTGAAAAAGCGCCCCATTTTCAAAAGAACCGCATCTAGACTGTGGTTTCAATCTCGAAATAGCACTTTTTCGAAAGAGCGCCATTACGTGATTATGCAAATGAAATGCAGGATATTTAAATCCCAGCTTCATTTGCACTTTCAAAGTGCTTCATTTACATCCCTCTGCCGACAGAGGGATGTAGTCAAGACACGCCCTATGAGTTGACATTGCCCCCTTAGCTGCAAGCCCTCAACCCTGGGATTTGAAAGGCAAGCTGGGTTCCTTTTGGCTTATGAATTATGAAATCTGGCTAGTGCATAATAAAATTATGCCCTGAGCTAGCCTTCTGTGTCCCCAATAGCATCAATGGAGTTGCTCAGGTGGTGGAATGGGGACATTGTTCTGTTGATGATGTGGAAGCCAGCGGGAGTATTCTAATAAGAGCTGCAAAACAAGTTCTAACATGCAAGAGGAAGGGCGGGAATTCGCCATTGCCGTGCACCTTTGGTGATCATTTACACCAGTGCCAAATGCTGCCAGATCAGAACAGAAGTGTGTTGCAGTACAAGGTGTAGGGTGAGGGCCAGTAAACCCCAGGAGCCGGCTGAGTAGGAAGGAACTGGTTTTCATATGGCCACTTTTCAGAACAGAAGCACACTTTCGCATCTAAAAAGGTTGGGAGGATCCAGGACACTTCCCTGTAACCTGCTGTCCAGTGAACAGCAGCCTCCTACCGTCCACCTGATTTCCAGCGCTCTTGAGTTTTTTGAGGTTCTCACTTTTTGGAATTTGGCAACCGCTTCCAGAGACCCATGCGCCAACCAGAGAGGGGGCAACATAACAGCGGGAATTTCACAGAGCACTTCCCTTTAATCAACATACTAAAGGTGACCCATGAAGGGGGAACAAATGAGCTTTGCTCTCCCTTTTTTTTTTAAAGTTGGAAAATGGAAGCCTGGAAGATTTTTCTTTTAAAAGCGTTTTTCCCCCCTCTGCTTGCACCGGTGGCAGGTTTAGATAATTTTTGATGGGGCCCAGAGTGGGTCCAAGGCTCTGGGAGAGAGATTGTGTGTAGGAAGGGTGCAGGCTCTGAGAGGGAATTTGGGTGCAGGGTGTAAGCTCTGGTCTGGGGTGGGGGGTAGGATACAGGGGATTTCAAGGGAGCGGCGCTTACCTCGGGCGGCGCCAGTTCCTGAAAGTGACCCTTTTAAATCACCCGGGGTGGCGGGGGTAGAGGCATGGCTGGGGATGCTCCAGGGGAGATGCGTGGAGTGACAAATGGGACCAAGGGAAAGACATTGGTGGAGCTGGGCCCACATGCGCTGAATATTCCTAGAGCACAGGCACCATGGGCCCATATAACTTGCCACCCCGTCGGCTTGATATTTTCAAGGGAACGTTCCAGGAATGAGGAGTCTGGTCCCACCTGGTTTTGTCAGGAGGGTTCTTGGACGGGTGCTTCGTCAGAGTAGATGGTCCACAGCAGACCTGCTGGTGGTTTACTGGCAATCTGGCTGATTTATGGGGCCAGCTCCTCCACCTCATTTCCCTGGCTAAATTGCATCCACAGCCAGCTAAAGATCTATTGAAGCCTTTCTGGTTATCACTCGTCCATCTCAGCGATTGCCACAGGGCTGTTACATAATGGCAAATGGAAGGGGGACATGCAGCCCAGAGCAGAGCGTTCTGCAGCAGTGTCTCTACCCAGATGTGGTCCCCTCAACCATCTGAGCATCTATCTGCTTTAAGGGTTTGCTGCCCCTACTGCCTCCATTAACAAACAGAGTTTTTCTCGCAAACATCTGCACTAGGCAGGAACAAAAGGAGCAAGAGCTGCAGCAGCAACAAAAGCGCATTCTAAAAAGTCTGGAATGAAAAAAAACAAAACAAATCACATAGCCTCCCGGTTACGCTTGGATGTCTCTTGCTAAACTCATATTCTCTAGCTCCGCCCTCAGCTATGGCTTGATGCAGGAATTGCTGGGTAATTCTCGGGCCTGTAATATAGAAAGTCAGATCACAAAGGTCTCTTCTGGCCTTAAACTATGGATCAATCAAGTTTCACTTTTCTGGAGTCTGATGTCACAGTCCTGTTCATTCTCAAGTCATCCATACACTCTGGCAGGGGAGAGAACATCTGAAATGGTCATGTAAAAAAGACAACGTGGAGAGAAAAATGTCCCCCTTAAAAACGCCACCTTGGTTTTACATTAGAAATTGATTTTTTCTTATTTGCTGGTCACCTTTCAAAAATCTTCTGTGTCAACTAAGGCCCTAATTTTTTAGGAGGGGTCAGGGCCCGATTTCTACGCACTCCTAGCCTGCCACTAGGGCCAGATCTTCGTAAGTTCTCATCTCCCATTTAGACACCTAAGTAAGGGCCACATTCCTCCAACATAATGTGAAAATTCTGGCCTGTCTCAGCTGACCCACAAGGTAGGAACGTATCAATACGTCCAATTGTGGCAAAAAGAGGATCAAAATCGCCGGGAAAAATAAAAAGTTGCATGGGACGAGACCCAGTTCCTAGGGCCGAGGAGATCAGTGTCTTCGTGATGAGGATGGTGGAGTGAAAGCATTGTGGAGGAAAGAGAGTTAATTCTGAGGCCTGTCACTCGGGCCCTACTAAATTCACGGTCATGAAAAATGCAACATGGATTGTGAAATCTGGTCTTTGGTATGCTTTTACCCTATACTCTAAAGCAGGGCTATTCAACTTTGGAAGCCCCAGGGCCACAGTGCGACTCACAGCACATGCCGAGGGCCTCAACTTAGATGTGGTTGCATATACATGCAAATATATGCGAATAGCTTCTTTCACACTGACAGGCATGAATACAAAGTTTAAGGCAAGACTACACAACACGCAGGCCCCATTGAAGTCAGTTCTGCTGATATTAATAAAATGCAATATTTCCCCAATCTCCACCCATAGGAGATTTTAATGAGCAATGACAGTCCAGGAATTTAACTACTAAAACGCATAGCAACAGAAGACCCATTATATTGATGACTTTTTTGTTTTGGTGCCCATCTGCGGGCCGCGTGTTGAGCCCTGCATAAACGCAAACTGCACCGCACGCCACAAACAAATGGGCCACGTGTTGAGTAGCCCTGCTCTAAAGGTTTCATGAGGGAGACCAGCGTTTCTCAAATGGGGGGTCCTGACAATAAAAGGAGTTGCGGGGGGAAGGAGGGGAGGGGCAGGGTTATCTTGGGGCTGTAAGGTATTGCTATACTTATTTTAGCACTGTCTTCAGAGCTGGGCGGTCAGAGCGTGGCGGTTGCTGACTAAGGGCCCAGCTCCGCAGGCAGCAGCGCAGATGTAGAGGTGGCCGTACCATCCCATCCCATCCTTTCTTCTGCACTGCTGCTGGCGGTAGCTCTGCCTTCAGAGCTGGGCTCCCAGCCAGCAGCCACCAATCTCCAGCTGCCCAGCTCTGAAGGCAGCACTGTCAGCAGCAGCACAGAGTAGCAGTATCACAACCCCTACAATAACCTTGTGACCCCCCCCCGCCCCTGCCCTGACTTTTTTGGGGATCAGGACCCCTACAATTACGCCACCATGACATTTCAGATTTAAATAGCTGAAACCATGACATTTACCATTTTTAAAATCCGGTGGCTGTGAAATTGGCCAAAATGGACCATGAATTTGATACGGTCCTACCTGTCACTGAAGTGTAGCATTGATTTTCAAAGTGGACTTTGCTTAAGTATAGACAGGACATGCCTGTGCCTTTAAGGGCCTACTTCGCTAAGCTATTCTCTTTCACAGTTTAAAATGCTTCTCCTTGGCACTCTTGGTTTTCTTCTCCAAATCGGTAACCTCTCTCTCCCCACCCCACACCCAGCTCTCCCACTCCTGCTGTCAGAGGGAGGTGGCAAAGCCAATCCGGTTGTTCCGCCGGTCAAATTCAGTGTAGTAGTGCCCGATGAAGCTGGCTCCCAGGATCCAGAGGGGGCCGGTTGGGGGAGGGATGTCCAGACCTGCGAATGTCACAATGCAGATGTCCTCTCCAAACTGGGATTGCTACGTAAAGAAAGAGACCCAGCTTATGATGAGAGGAGCCGGGGGAAGAGATTCCTACTCTGGATTGGAATTTGTTTCCCCAGACTATGAAATGCCTCAGCTAACTGCCTCCCCTGGTTACTACTTAGCGCCACAGTCTCTTTTCCCAGGCACATGGTCCATACTTCAGTCTATGCTTTCCTGCCAGGCCTGCTCCAGATTCCTGCTCCCTACTCCAGTCCCACCCCTCACACCAGATTCTCCTGCCCCTGTGCTCTTCACACTGCATTACTGAGGTTTCTGTTGTGAAGATGAGAAAGGGTGTGGTTTGGAGTTAGGTCCTAGTTTATCCAGACACCTCCACAACTTTCAGGAGTCCAGTGGCACCTCAAAGACTAACAATTTTCTTAGGGTAGGGTACAAGCTTACATGAGTTGCCGCTCACTTTGTCAGGTGCAAGAAGTGAAAGTATCAGAGGGGAGGGAGACAGAGATGGGAGTGTTACATCAGTGCTAATTCAAACAGGGTGGATGTGGCCCACTTTCAACAGTGATAAGAAGGTGAAGATACCTAACGGGGAAAATTACTTATTGTAATGAAAGATCCATTACTTGTGGGCATAAATCTGGAGCCCCTGGCAGACAACACCCAAAAGAACAGCTCAGAACCAGATAAAAAAAGAACACAACTGGGGAACGTCCAGAAATGAAGCGATCTCTTGCTAAACCCTTGTCTGCCCTTAGAATCATAGAATCATAGAGCTGGAAGAGACCTCAGAAGGTCACCAAGTCCAGCCCCCTGCTCTAGGCAGGACCAATCCCAACTAAATCAACCCAGCCAGGGCTTGGTCAAGCCGAGACTTAAACACCTCTAGGGATGGAGACTCCACTACTTCCCTAGGTAACCCATTCCAGTGCTTCACCACCCTCCTAGTGAAATAGTTTTTCCTGATATCCAACCTGGACCTCTCCCACCACAACTTGAGACCATTGCTCCTTGTTCTGCCATCTGTCACTACTGAGAACAGCCTCTCTCCATCCTCTTTGGAAGCTCCCTTCAGGAAGTTGAAGGCTGCTATCAAATCCCCCCTCACTCTTCGCTTCTGCAGACTAAACAGACCCAACTCCCTCAACCTCTCCTCATAAGTCATTTGCTCCAGCCCCCTAATCATTTTGGTTGCCCTCCGCTGGACCCTCTCCAATGCATCCACATCCTTTTTATAGTGTGGGGCCCAGAACTGGACACAATACTCCAGATGTGGCCTCACCAGAGCTGAATAAAGGGGAATAATGACATCTCTGGATCTGCTGGCAATACTCCTCTTAATGCAACCTAATATGCCATTAGCCTTCTTGGCTACAAGGGCACACTGTTGACTCATATCCAGCTTCTCATCCACTGTAACCCCCAGGTCCATCCTTAATGATGTCCCACGTTCTTTGGTGGGCATCAAACAGCAATCCCTTGTATGGAGAAGCAGCAACCTTCCCTGCCACGGCCTAGTTCCATTGATAAGAGAAGGTAGACATCTCACCCGGAGGATGTAGGCCAAGCCGCTGAGCGTGTAGACTTTCCCACCGAGGTGGAAGGAGATATCAGGCAGCAGGTGGACTTTGTCACAATCAACGATATACTGGAGCAAAGGAAGGAGGGAGAAGGCTATGAGGTTCCACGGAGCTCAGAGCACGATGGCCCAGCAAGGAACCTACTGTAGGCAGCTAGAAGCTGTTGCATCTCATTGGATAATACAGACCCGCACTAGCAATGAAGACTGAATAGAGCAGGACAGCCCACATCACTGCCCCCCAACACCGTCTTCCTTCTCCTCTGGGCTTTGTGGACTATCTCACCCAGCCTCCCAGCGAGGAGCCACCCCATGGGAGAAGCTGGAAGGAGACCAAGAGTGAGTTAGCAAGATAGTAAATATCAGGGGGCCAGGGATCCTGTTCTGCCAGATGCACCTCCCTCTGGCTCGGGGTGCCCACTATGTGCCCAAAAGGAATCTCTCTCCTTACCCATCCCCTTGCCAGACCTTGGAGTCCTTGACCCCTGGCTTCAGAAAGGAGGAGAAGTTTCGGGTGTTGTGTACCCTAACTCGCCAACCAGCCAACAGAGGTGCAGGAGCAAAAGGTGGGTTTGCTCACCCCTCCTTCCGCCAGCTCAGTCGCCTGAATGGCTCTCATCAGCACGGCGATGGAGCCTGCTGGGCCGGTGATGTAGGAGGCTCCCGTGTCGATGGCCACTGAACAGCCTTCTTTGCAGAACAGCATTTCAGCCCCAACGGACACCCTATGGCATGAAAGACAGAGCTGTGACTGCCTCCTAACCTCTCCCTGCCGCTCTCCAGTCGCCTTCGCCCACCAAAACCAAGGGCAACAGGAGACTTAGAAACTACACACATCAAGGTGGCTCCCTCTCTCTCCTTGCCCCTGCAACCAGGACCAGGGCCTTGCTTCCCATCCATCTCCTTCCACCTCCCTTCACACCCTTCTGCAAGGCGCTAACCTGTCTCTGCTCTGCCCCTTCCAACAGACCCACATGCTCCTCTTGGGCCCCTATTGCATCAGTCTGCTAATCTTAAACAGTGTTCATTCAATTTTTTCCCATCCAGCACTGGCTCCCACTCTCCCTCTTGCTGCCTCTGATACAGAAGCAGCGGGCGGGGGGGCGGTGAGTAGGCTTACGTGCCTAGTTCCACAGCACTTTCTGCACGAGTGAAAGGTGTTAACTCCAGTGTCCCAGTCGGATGCGCCTCCCCAAATCCCTCCCCACCTAGGATGGAGGGAGCTAGGTAAGGGCCAGGCAGGCCCGCTGATGGCCGTCGGGGAAGGGGGGAAGTGGTAAAGGGGGAAATTACCCTGGGGTCAGGCAATTCAAAGAGGCCCGGGATTCCAGCTGCCGGTAGTGGCCAGAGTCCCGGGTCCTTTAATTTGCCGCCAGAGCATCACTCCAGTGTGATGTGCGCTCGGGGCAGTGCTAAGGGCTGGCGTGCGTGTGTGTGTGTGTGAGTGTGTGTATGTGCGCATGCGCGCTACACTCTAGACAGGGCTGAAGGCCGAGTGCCCTCTGTCCCACTCCTTTGGCCCTTGGCCCCACCCCTTTGGCCCTTGGCCCCGCCCCATCCGCCCTCGGTCCCGCCCCTTCCGTGAGTGCAGAGCTGCCCTCCCCCACCTGGCTTAGGGCCCCTGGAGGCAGTCGGCTCTGCGGGGGCCAGGCATTCTCCCTGCTACTGACCCCTTCATGCTGATCTGCCAGTAGCCTTTCTTGTTGACGTTCATGTAGTGGAAATCCCCGGTGTAGTAGGCCGGATCCTTTCCTCCAAGGATAATTTCCCCTCCGGGTTTCAGAAGAGAGTTCCTAGGACATATAACACAAGAGAGCAACTTCCTAGCTTGTCCCTTCTCCAGGAAGGCAGGGGTGGGGAAACCCCGAGAGACCAAGCCGTGCGGAGTTCCCATTTGCAGCGATGGCCCAGATGAATCAAGTGAAGGGAGTTAGTCAGCAGGAGATGAGAGTCTGGGACAGTGTTCCCTGTAAGCCATGCGCTTGTGCAGCTGCTCAGGAGAAATTCAAACGCTGCCCAACTGATTAGCAGAGCGCCCCCTGCTAGGTTTTGTGTTTCTATTGGTGGTGCACGTTCTCACATGCCTTGGTGCGCACAAAAAATGTATTCCACACATGGATGGAAAAGATTGGAGGGAGCATGGGTCTGGGAGATAGCTCTACACACTGAAAGCTCTGATTAGAGGCTTTTGGGGAATCTCAAGGTTCACACCCAGCAAAGCTGCCACCGGCCTGCTTGGGCAAGGCTGTGCTTTAGAAGCCGAGGCGTGTTCCAGTGAGCATCACTGACCTCCTATGTCAATGGCGGGGCTTCCTGCCCAGGAAATGCAATGAGGTAGCTCATACGAACCAGTCCTGGGCTGCTAAAGGGAGTCATTTGGGGGGCACATTTCTGGCAGAGCTAGCAGAGTTTACCGCCCAGAACCGGGTGCAAGGGGGGTTGTTAGTGTGGTGCCGCCTCGAGAGGGTTCTTACTTCGACGCTCTGCAAAGAAAGAAAAAGCGAATAAAACCAGGATCCGAGGGGGATTTTGCCTTCAGGAGCTCTGCATGCCAGCGGGCCAGCTCCTGAGCTGGTGTAAGCTGGTATAGAGTTACACAGATTTACATCAGCTGAGGATTCGGCCTCCCAGGACTTTGGGGGAGGAGTTGTTAGGCTCTGATCCTCACCGACCGTCACACCTTTATTTGAGCGCGCGAGAGCTGCAGGTTTTGTGTCACGTTCTTATTTCCAGATTGGGTGCTCATTATTTTGTGTTGCTTGAATTTAGTCTTACGGCTCCTGTGAGCCAGACAGTGCAGATGGCTCCGGGATACACCTCCCCCAAACCACGCTCCCAAAGGCCTTTCATGCAAGCTGGCTGGAAAGCGGGTGTCCATCTGCATTTTCCCTCAAAAGGTTTTGGATTTTCATTGAAAACCTGACTTCTCCTCCACCCCGTTTTCAGCCCCTGAAAACCAAACCAGCCTCAGGCTTGGGGTTTCCCTTTTTTCATAAGATATTTGGATATTTCTCACAGAACATTTATTCCTCCCCCCACAAAAAATGCCATTTTCTACCAAAAGATGTTTCGAATGACATTTTTTGACCTGCTTGACCTTTCTCTCTGAGCTGCCACACACCTGGTTATTCCAGTAAAGGGTTCCCCAACATAAGCAGGCCTGGGCCCCTCAATCTTGATCCATCACCCCATCCTGCTATTCCAGTCCCAGGCACCCACACAATGTTGCCTCTGCCTTTCTACCTTGGCCTGCAGCTCCTCTCTTATTCAATTCCAAGCCTGCTTTCCAGCCCTGCCCACCTGAGGTCTCTCCTGAACAGACAGCGAAGGCCGTGCTACACCAGGGCCTAATTCTGAGCTCAGCAGAGGTGACAGTGTGCTGCTCCGGCAAGAGCTGGCTGAGCTGCGGCACAAGCCAGCAGGGAGCTATTGAAAGAGCTGGCAGGGACCCGGGTTGAGATAGGACAGTAGCTGTCAGAAAGTTAAGTTCCTTTCACCCCTGGAACCCAGACAAACTCTCCCACTCATGGCTCTTGCAGCAGTGAATCCCAGACTCCCCACATGGTACAAGACTAAGAGATTCTTGCAGGTCCCCTGGCGGTTTGCTCCCAGCGACACCTACCTGCTGTAGTAGACCGAGAACACATCCTCCTTCAGGACCTGCTGGGAGAGGATCCGGTCAAACACTGGGGTGATGCCATCGATGGCCTGGCTGGGGTATCCCATGCCCAGCACCCCATCAAACCTGGCAAAGATGAAGGGGAAAGCAGGCAGCGCCGTGGCCTCAGCAAAGACTTGGATAATGGGGATGTCGGCCACCTGGGGAGAGGAGCGGATGAGACAATGCAAAGTGCACGGGGTCTTGAGCTTTTCACTTTGGAGCACAAATATTGTGGGCTTGGGTATTGCTCATTTAAACACACAAGAGGAAGGGGAGCTCAAAGGATCCCGATTCATCCATATGCCGGTTGTAAGCAGCGACGCTCCCTGACCTTGGCATTTCTAGGGCTGCTACAGCCTCTAGTGCAGAGTGGAGCTCTAACCTAGACACAACTGTCCACAGCCACTGTGGACTAGTCACTATTGCAGAAGCTGGGAATAGCCAAGGGGCAGGAACGCCTCAGCCATTCCCGGCCCCTCCTCGAGCCCCAACGCCACTGCGGCTCAAGGGCATGCAAAGGAATGCCAATCATCCATCCCAACAGCCCGGTTTTCATGCTGAGCCCCACAACTCCCACTGACCTCCGAGGGGAGCCAGGGCTTCTCAATCTGGCTCCACATCGCTGCAGTGGGAGCCACAAACACTATTCTCCTCTTGTTGGGGGAAAGCCCAATAAGGCCCCTACCCCCAGTGTTTCTCAATTTTTTTTTTTTTTTAAAGAAAAACCATTAGAAGTACCCCCTTTAAAAAAAATTATAAGTACCCCCAGTACCTACAGTTTTCAGACACACACATTTTTGTCTACCATTGCAACACATTTGTTTAAACAACTTAATCATAGCCAGGCAGGCGATGAAATTTTTGGGTGTAAAAAGTACAAAAATAATAAAGCACTATAAAACTTAAAACAAAAATTCAGTTTTCTCCAAATTCCAGTGGTGTTGACGTACCCCCAGACTTCTCTCGAGTACCCCTAAAGGTACTCGTACCACTAGTTGAGAAACACTGCCTACCCCATGCATCTAATAATGCCTGCGGGGAGCCGAAACAATTGAAGTTTAAGCCAACTCTACTGCACTCTTTGTTATTGGCTCTCTTGATTGTTTGAGGACACTCACAATACTCTAAGCACAAACTCCTCGAGTCCAGTGATTGGGGGAGAAGCTCAGCTTTCACATAAAGGAAGCGGTAAGGGCGTGTGCGCACGGATATTTAGCTTGCGGCAAGCCGGGGTGTCTATTGACTCTGCAATAGTCTGCCACGCACTGTCCATGTGGACACAGCTGCTGGGCACTCAAAATTCTGCAGTCTACTTTGCTCTGCCCAGCTTTGAAACGTGGCAGTGTAGCGGGCCCATGCTCCAGTTCACCACTGGCTGCACTGGTGAAATTGTGCAAGTCTGTAAAATACTTTGCAAATGACAGATGCTTTAGAAATCCACTGAGTCATTGGGTCAGACCCCCCCAGCTGGGGTAATAGGTAGGGTTACACTGGTGTCAATGGAGCAGTGCTACTAAATCATACTAGCTGAAGATTTGGCCTATCCCGGGGAGTTTATAGCCTGATCCAGTGGCTAATGGAGTCAGAGGGTGTCTTTCCATTGACTTCAATGGGCTTTGGAGCAGACAATTACCTAGGCTTCTGTTTGTACATAGCATGGCTTTGCTAGCACTTACCATGACAACGTCCTGGCTGAGGAAACCTTTCACACTCCCTGATCCATACTGGATCGCAAACCCCGTTCCGTTCTCCAAGTACGTGCGGGATTTGGAAGAGTCGTAGCGGTTGTGAGACACTGGGGATACATTTGAAAGGAGAGTTAAAGCCAATCAGCATGACAGGCTGGCACTATCAGCTTCCATCGCTATAGTATGTGAGCGCCTCACCACGGTGAATTCATTCCTCCTCGCCCTTCCCCGGTGACGTCGGGGAGAATTATCCCCGTTGTGCAGACAGTCCGATCCAAAGCCCATCCAAGTCAATGGGAGTCTTTCAACGGACTTCAGTGGGCTTTGGTTCAGGCTCAGAGAGATGAAGGGACTTCCCCAAGGCCACACAGGGAGTCAGTGTCAGGGCAAAGAATAGCTGCCCAGATCTTTGCCCTTCATCACAAGATCAGACTCCCTCCACAGGTTCCTGTGTGGCAGGATTCCCACACCCCTAACTCCCTGAGATGTGTTCTGAGATGGCATTCAAGTCCTTTCCTCCCCTCTTCCATATTCTCCTGCTATAATCACAGATGTACTCCCACCATGTGGCTGAGTCCAGAACCCTTCCCTGCCTCGTGGCCCATACAGTCACATCTGGAAGTAGCGTTTCCCTGTCGTCGCTGTGCACACTGGGATGTGAACGTGCACTTTGTTATCCCGCAGGCTTCTTCCACCCTCCCCACTCCGGGCCCCTTCTGCTGTGGTCTCCTTCTGCTCCCACTCCATTGAGTCAAATGGAGTCAGCCCTGCTTTGCACCAACCCAGAATTTGGCTCACCACAGGCGCTGTAGAGGGGAGAGCATCTGGAGGAAGGCACCCAAAGGTTGGCCGAGCCTGTGTCGAAGACCACTTTGAAGGTCTGTGGCGGTGTGCCAATGCTGATCTCGCCAAAGTACTGGGTCTGGAGAGCACACAGGAGGAGCGTTAGAACAGAATGGGAGCTGTGGCAAAGCTGACGTGCTAGAATGACTTGCATTCCCATTGATACACCCTAACAACAGCCTTGTCTCAAAGCCATAAGCCAGCTTTAATTACTTATGCCACCCTGGTCAATAGGTGTCACTCGGGCTTGGGACACCTGCTCCTGCTCCGCCACAGACACACTGGACGACCTTGGGCATGGCACTTAGCCCCCAATTTTGAAAGAGGAATGAGGAGTTGCTCTGCTCAGCATTGCAAAGCCTAAACCATTTCCAGACCTGATGTAGATACTTTGGAGCCTACATCCCATTGACCTTCAAACTGCCTGAATCCCTTTCTGAAAAAGGGACTTAGCCATCTAAATTGCTTAGGCCCTGCAATGCCAAGCCTGAAACAGGGCTAGGACTAGTGTTCCCTGTAAGCTGAGCGCTTGTGCGGCTGCTCAGCAGAGATTCAAATACTGCTCAGCTGATTAGCAGAGCACCCACAGCTAGGTTTGTGTTTCTCCTGGTGGTGCACATTCACACATGCCTCAGTGCACGTAAAATTATTCTGCACATAGAGGGAGAAAAATCCATACATGGATGGAAAAGATGAGAGGGAACATTGACTGGGCCTCCCGATAGCTTCCCAGCAGTAAAATGGAGTTAGACCCCTCTCTTTGAAGGGCAGCAGAGGGATAAGCTCATTCACTGTTGTGGCTCATTGAGATACAACAGCAACAGGGACCAGATAAGTTCCCAGGACAGAGAGATATTACAGGCGTGTAAATGGAGACATGCGGGGCGTGTTTACACCTCTGAGCGCAGGCCCACAGACTTGGGCTTGCAGAGGGTGCACCCCTATGCTGAGCTGTGCTGTGGCAACGTTGCAGCGCAACCCTGAAGCCTCCGGATGAGGCTGGGCTTCAGAGCCTGCATTTTAGAAGTGTTGCCTCCCCAGCCATTTTTAGTCTGGTCGCCGGAGCGCTGCAAGCCCCAATCTGTGACCCCGGGCTCACAGGCTCGCTCGCTGGATAGCTACACCTGCAGAGATGAACAACATCACCCACCAAGTTAGTCGCAGGGCCACCACCCGAAGCCATGAGTTCCAACTCCCTGGCTCCAGCTCTAAACACTAGACCACGCTGCCTCCTTGGCAGTGGACTCAGGGCGACACAAGATGGTTCCAGCCCCAATGAGCACACTGTACCTCACTCTCCTGTCTGTTTCCCTCGGTGCGTCTGCGTAAAGGATAACAAACGTCTGGAACAATTTCCCTAGGAATGTGGCAGATTTGCCATCATCCGAAGCCTTTGAATCAAGCCCGGATGTCACTCTAAAAGATGTGCAATAGCTTAGCCAGAAGGGATGGGCTTCCCGAGTGGAAATAGCATGCTCAGTACAGAGTTCCTTTCACTGAGGTAGCTGCTCACACTAGGGACAGAGAAAGCCGCCCCACTCCCTAAGGAGATTGGAAGAACTCACGTCCAGATAGTTGGTGAGGATAGTGGGGGCCGTTCCATTCCGAGGGCCTGCGGCGCCGGCGTATTTATCCTGCTTCAGGACAGGGAAGACGTCCGACACTTTCACACCCATCTCTTGCAAGGTCTGACGGATTGAGGGCATTTTCTTTAATGGGATCCTAAGAATTGGGGGAAAGGAGGAAAAATGCCAGGGAGACAGTGGCAAGGTGCCTGGAATGAGCAGCCAGATAAGGTGTCAGATTTCCTCTGCAAAGACGGGGCCAGACCTCAGCTGGGGTCATAGAATCAGTGGGGGCAACGCCGATGGCAGTAAAGGATCCGGCCTGTTACACATACACGCTTGAAAAAGCCCCACGTTCCTGTTCTTTAATCTGGGCCCGATTCTACTCTGATTGGCGCTGGTGACAATCAGGAGTGACGCCGCTGAAATCAACAAAGTCACTCCGGTGCAAAACTGGCTTGAGAACAGAATCGGGCCTGGAGAAAGCCCCGGTGCAGGGAGAGACCGGACTTTCCAACCCACAGCAGCTGGTTTGGCTTGGCGGGTCCAACTTGGTTCCTCTAGGTGGCAGCAGGCACCTGCCTCAGGACGACCGGAGGCTCGGGGACAGCTCAGCCCACCTGACTGGAATCTGGAGCTCACAGGCTGCAGCTAAACATGCCACAGGCCTTGGAGGCCCCAAACTGCCCCTCGTAGCCTACGGGAAGAGGAAGCAGCTTTGTGACAGGCACAAGCAGCCCCGGGCTGCGCAAACCTGTGCCCAGGCCGCCAGGCACTGCTCACTCCTAAGGCCAGGCACGGCGGAGCAGAGCAAAACGACCGCATGAGGCCAGCGCTTAGGCACCCGGGCGGAGGATTCTGTGACATGCTATTGACCCTGCCGGGGAGTTTAAGGAGGCAGAACGGCCCAATGCGAGTGGGAATTTGGCCCCGTGGTTCCCCTCTCCCTCTGCAGTCACAGAATGGGCCCCTGGACTTTTCATGTGGACCCTTGGGATGTTGGCTTTAAGTCTTATCTGCACCCCTGAATCCAGCACGGACTCCGAGGGCAGAGCAGCACTCCAATGGGATGGGGGCAGGATCACAATACAGGTATCAGTGGCCACTAATAGCTTGACACAGTCACTTTTCTTTTCCCTGCCAATGCTCCTTGATTGCTGGGGCCCCCGTACTCCTGAAATGTCATCCAGGCTCAAGCCACAAGCTTCTCCTTCTTGCCACATCAGATCAAATCGACAGATTATCAAGCCAAGGGCATTTCTGATTCTGGAGAGGAAAGAGAAGTGTCCCCATACAGCAGCTGGCTAATTGTCTTTGAGCATCTGCGCTTATTTTCCTTCCTCCACCTTTCTCTCTTTTGGCTGGAAACGTTTCTCATTCTCCCATGTTCCCCTCCTGCAGAGTGTATTTTCCTTCTCTTGTTTCCATCCTGATCTACACCACTTGTCTTCACCTTTATTTTCCCTTCTCTGTGGGTTTCCTTTCTCCATGTTTGTCTGTTTTTCTGTCTCCAGTCATTTTTCATGTTACCTCACCTCAGTCTGGGATAAAATGTTCACTGACTTGCAACGAGACATAGCGTCCTAAAAATGCCCAAGTCACTTTTCAAAATAAGACGTCAGCTCCTAAGCCATTTTAATCCTTTAGAAAATGCTACCCTTTGGTTTCCCTATGCCTCTTCCCTCATTCTGGTGAGTAGAGATTAGAGTTGGGAAAACAATGGATTTTTTTAGTGGCAATTCTGAAAAATAAACTAAAAAAAATCTTTTAGGTCCACCCACAAATGAACTTTTTCAAACGTTTTTAGCCAGTTGGAAAAGTTGAACAAAATGTTGCTCTGGGTTGAATGAAATGTTTTGTTTAGATTTTGACTTTTAAATAAAACTGAAGGAAATTTTGAAATGAGAAGTGGTTCCAACCCTCTCTCCCCCAAAAAATCAAAACGTTTCAATTTTTTCAGCATTTTTGGAGTTTTCCTCGCTGCCCAACACAATGTGGCAAACCCAAACACGAACGCAGGAAACATTTCCACATTTCCATGTTGCCAAGTTTGCATTTTTCGCTGAAAAAATAATTTAACCAGAAAATATCAACTGCTTTATGAGAGAGGGACTCAAGTAGCCAGATTTAGGTCCAGCCTTTCCCAAAGCTCAGGAGCACTGAGGTTCAGTTTCCAATCCAAGACCGTCCCTTGGGGTGACCCTTTCAGTTGTTGGGCCCTACTGACTGGTCCCTCTGGGCTTTTACACCAAGGCTAAAAAATGCTCTGTTCTCAGAGACCTGACCGAGGTTTTACTTTGTCAATAAGAGATGTCTCCTAAGTAGCAGCACAGCCTCCAACTTACCATTTCTCTCAAGTTTCTGCCCCCACCAGGGGCAACCTGTGAGCCTAGGCAGACTCGGCAGTCACCTAGGGCGCCGCTGGCCCGGGGTGCCCAATGATGACATCACGGGGCGCCCGGATACCCGATGATTGTGTCACGGCCATTGACGGCCGTGCAGGCGGGGGCGCCGATCGCGCCTTCCGCCTGGGGCGCCAGCTGCCACAGCCGGCCTCGGGCCGCTCCTGGCCCCCCCAGTCTAACCCCCTACAGCTGCCTCAGCCTTTCCCAGGGTATGTCTACACTGCAGAGTTTTTTTTTCCGGGAAAACAGCCGTTTTTCTGAAAAAACTTCACTTACGTCCACATTGCAATTATGTTCTTTTGAAAAAAAATCGAAAGCACAGAGGGGTTTTCCCAACATTGGTAAACCTCTTTCTACAAGGAAGAAGCCTTTTTCCGAAAGAGCTTTTTCGGAAAAAGGCATGTATGGACAGGGAAGAAGGAGTTCTTTCGGAAGAAGAGGAAAGAGGAAAAAGCACAGGTGCCCTGGTGGCCATTCCGTCCATAGTAATCACAGCTGAAATGCAAGATAGCGTCCATTCAGTGTGGACACTATCTTTCGAAAAAGCAGATCGCTTTTTCGATGCGCTTTTGCTGTGTAGACGCTCTCTTTCGGAAGACTTTTTTTGGAAGAGCTCTTCCGGAAAAGCTTCTTCCGAAAGAAGCCTGCAGTCTAGACGTAGCCTCAGAGACCCTATTTTAACCTGAAACCCAGAGTGGAGAATGCACTGTCCTGGCCCTGCAACCATCATCCATGGCTAGGAACTTCCCTCGCCTCTAAGGCCTAATTTAAATTCTGAGGCCTAATTTAAATTGGGTGGGATGACTCCACATCTCATTCGCACTGGGGAAATCTGGAGTCACTCTGAATTTATACTAGTGTAAATGAGTTCAGAATTGGATCCAATGCCTTGAGAAATGGGTTTAGAAACAGAGGAAATGCAGGAGGTAGATGTTGTGTGCTACCTGTCCTTCTTGGAGAGGCATGGCAGAGGTTGGCAATTACTGTCTGGGTCTCTAAGTAGGCTAACAGGCCAAAATGTGTTGTGAATGCTCTGGATGCTCTGCACCGCTCTAGCAACACAAAGCCAAAATAAACCCAGCTTAGCTGGCTGACTGTACCATAGCCTCTGCTTCATCCGTTCCACAGCGAATTTAAGATTTAAATGACAACCCTGGATCTGCCCTGCTTCATTTTTTTAAGTAGAGACACTGCTGACCAATGCAACCTCCCAAAGGGACTGAGAGCAAAGAAAGCCCAGACCCATGCAGCGAACCTTCAAAAAGTGAGGGCCAGCTCTTCCGCTGGTGGAAATCACCATTGTTCTATGGAAAGTAATGGAGCTGCTCAGATTTATGCCTGCGGCGGGGCTGGGCCTCTGTCATCAGTGACAGCCAAAGGGAAAAGAAACATAGATGAGAGATGAACACATGCACATGCGTGCACTCCATCCCTTAGGCCGGGGAACTTTTTTTTGGGGGGGGGGGCAGGGGCGCTGATCCACAGAAAAATCAGTCGGGGCCACACAAAGGTGAGAAATAAAATAATAAAAAAACCACCCGTGCACCTCACCGACATGGCCCCCGACTGAGAAGCAGAAAGACTCTCCCACACTCCCCTCGCACACCAGAGCCTAGGGGGGCCAGGCTAGTAGATTGTGTGGGTGCCCCCAGGCTCCGGGGTGGGGCCAAAAACGAGGAGTTCAGTGTGTGGGAGGAGGCTGCCGGGACTCGGGCTAGGGGTGTGGAGTCTGGGTGGGAGGGAGGATGCAGGAGTGGGTGGGGGGTTGGTGGGTCTGGGAAGGTGGTAGGGTGCTGGAGTGGAGTGGGGGCATGGGGCATGAGCGGGAAGATGGGTGCAGAAGCGGGCTGAGGGGTCTGCCTGGGAGGTTGGGTTCAGGAGCAAAGTGGGGATGGGAAGGGGGGGTCTGGGCTGGTCGCAGGGCTGGAGCACCAACACCAGCTCCCTGATGCTGGAGGCGGGAAGCCCTGAATTTCAGGGGCTGCATCCAGGCAAGCCGGGGCCACAGGTTCCCAACCCCCGCCTTAGGCCTTTGGTTACATACCTTTGGAAAGCGTCTGTGGAAGAGCAGAGGAACCCTGCACTCCAAGTAGTCATCGCAAAGATCAAATACTGCTTCATCCTTCTAGTTTGCTCTATCTGCATGGATCTCTCCCACTCCCCTTTGGATTCCTGCTTGCATCAAAGGAGAGGAACAGCTCGGTGTGCTTTTATAGCCAACTCTTCTGCATCTGTTTACATTTCTGCTCAATGCGGATTGGACGACGACAGGGGGGATCACAAATCCTGCCAATGGGAACACCCGGTAGGTTCACAGATTTTGGAGCTGGGCTTGACCTCACTTCCTGGCAAAGGGCAGCTTGGGTGGGGTGCACAGACACACATGGTGCGGTATACATCCCAATACGGCAGATCAAGTTGCTCAGGTCTACAAGGGCAACAGCACTGAATAAAGGGATTTTTTTAAAAATCTCGTCATGTATCTAAGCTGGGCTCTTTTCATTGATTAGCATTTCCAAAGTGATCTCAAAGGATTTAATAATAGCTTCAGGAGATAGCCGAGTTAGTTTGTATAGGATAAACGTAAAAAAACAACAAATAGTCTGGTAGCACTTTATAGACTAACAAAATATGTAGATGGGATCATGAGCGTTTGTGGGCACAGCCCACTTCTTCAGATGATCGGAGTTGGCATTAATAATAGTTGGCATTTCTGGCACATGGGCCGCACCACCTGTGGGTGTAAATCAAGTCAGTTCTACAGAAGTCTATAGAGTGAGGGTGAATCTACCCCAGCTGAGCCTATCGTAATGATGTTCATTCTAGGAACTGGGGGGATTTTTGCAGAAGTGGGTGAATTTTCTCCTCCCCGGAGGCGCAGACGGGTGGAGGGTTTCACCCAAAAGTTGCACAGCTGGAATAGAACCCAAGAAACCTGGCCCTGCGCTAGCTTTAACCACTAACTACCTCCCTCAAAGCCACTAGGCAGGATCTTCAGCGCCACTGACGTCAAAGGACTTCTCAGGGAACTGACCCGTCTGGTTGTTACACACAAATCATTTAGGGAAAGGGAAATACCGATGTGGATGCATCCCCTAAGTCCATACTGAGGCTACATCTACACTATATGCTTCTTGCAAGAAGCCTTTTGCACAAGAGTTTTTGCGCAAAAATGTCTTGCACAAGAGCACATCCACACTCAAAGCGCATTGCAAAAGCGATGTGCTTTTGCACAAGAGAGCGTCCACACTGCATGGATGCTCTTGCACAAGAAAGCTCTGATTGCTATTCACAGAATGGCCATCAAGCACCTGTGCTTTTTCCCATAGGGGTTTCTTGCGCAAAACCCCCTGCGGAGCGTCCACACTTGCCTTTTTGCACAATAGCTGTAGTACAAAAAGGAGTTATGCTTCATAAAAGTAGGTTTACCTATGCCAGAAAAAGCCCTCTATTCTGCCGTTTTATTGTTGATTTACTTGCGCAAAAGCACATTTGAGGTGTGGACGCTCCACAGGTTTTTGCACAAAAACCTTGCAGTGTGGATATAGCCTGAGGCATCAATATAAGTAGCCTGATGTCCCACTGAAAGAAACGAGAGCCGTGCGTGCTAGCAGCTCTGAAAATCCTTCTGTGCCTGATTTCACACCACTAAGTGAACACGGTGGCCAGTCTGACTCTGTTTTGGAAGGGAGAAATCAAGTCCCGCACTCTCCCGGCTTGCTGGTGCCATCACCCAGCCCCACAAAGCCACTGGTCTGATCTTGAATGGAGCCCAAGAGATTTAAGATGGGCCTTAAAGGACAGGCACAGGGGTTGGGTTTCTTTAATTGACTCTGTATTTATTTTCCCACAGGCTGCCTTGGACGCAGCGCTGGTGAGCAGGGAATTTCCCAAAGCCAGCTGTTTCACTCCCCTCCCCCAGGTGAAAGGGCACCGCAGGGCTGGCACACAGGTCAGATGACGGAAGAGCTCTAGCTGTGTGTGGCAATACAGTAAATTACGCAGGGTGGGAAGCGCTGGTTCAAAGGAAGGGTTGTGGCGTTGGTGCGATTCCTAGTAGCCCAGGGAGTGAGGCTCAATCCTGGGTCTGCCAATTAGCAGCAGAGCCCCTCCGTTAGCTACCAGGCCAGGCATCAAAGCAAGGCGTCCTTTCCCATGATCAAAATCTGGGACCCTGTTGAAAGCAATTGTCACTGTCTGGGGCTCACCAAAATGTGATCCCTGATTCACTGCTGCCTTGTCCATTGTGGAACCCCACGCACAGCTGCTCCCAGACCAGAACACTTAGCTCAGGTGAATCAAAAGGTGAAAGCCAGTGGAGACGTGGGAGCAGCCTTTCAGCTGATGAACACTGTCACCACTCCATGGCTTCCTTTACCCCCACCGAAGGTCCAGGCCTCGTCACTGGACCCATCTCCACTTTGCACTCTCATTTGCACCAACGCCAAGTGAATGGTGAATCCCACCAAATCAGAAGGGTTGTGTTGTGTCCCCACTTCGCACTGGTGATCAGGTGAGGCTCAAGGCAAATTTGAGCTCTCTGTGCACTTAGGAAAGGGGTTGGGGGAAGAGCATCCATCCAATATTTACAAAGCCCAGACCAGCTTCTTTTTCAGGTTGCACCTATGGGACAGTTGCAGGCAACCAGCTAAAAGGGTCACCCGGTAGCAAGTGTGAAACACCAGGACATTTTTTTTCCAGGGGTGGGGAATATAAGCCCCTAGTATTGGGACGTCTGCTCACTCTGCCGGCAAAGCACACAGGCAATGAGCGACTCCATCTACAACTAGAACACACGCTACTCCAGGTGGAATAGGTGTGGGAATCAGTAGAATTCTTAGCAGAAGGTACGTTGCTGGTCAACTCATTCATAGAATCATAGGGTTGAAAGAGACCTCAGCTGGTCATCGAGTCCAAAGCAGGAATGGACCATGGGTTCCCAAACTGGGGGGGCATGAAGAAATTCCAGGGGTGCAAGGTGTCTCAGATCCTCCTCCCCCATCAAGTTTTGCTGCCCCGGTCAGTTCCCTTTTTTTTTTTTGCTCAACAAGTTTTTCTGCTTTTTGGGGGTGGGGGACGAGAGGGTTTCTCAAAAATCAAAAAGGGGGCGTGATGCCATAAAATTTGGGAACCACTGGCACTAAACTAAATCAACCCCTCCCCGGAGCAGGACCAACCCCAACTAAATCACTGAAACTGGCAGAACTAGAGCTAGGCTGATTTCTTCTTCTTTCCCCCCAGTGCACGTAGAAAATGCCCAGTCCCGCACATCAGCGAACCAGCCAGTGGCCCAATGTGTACTGAACTCAGCAGGCGTCTTCAAGAGGTGCTGGATCATGCCCTCGGAGCTCTCTGGCTCAGGGACCACAGTGGGAAATGACTCGGCAGGCAATAAAAATGTTCTCTCAGGGAGCCTGGTTACATAACGGCCCATGCCATGACATAACCAGCTAAAAAAACAAACCCAGGCATTCATCACTCAAACAGCGTAGTTTTGAACGCAGCTGTGGCACACTGCCAGCATTGCCCGAGGAAAAGAAAGACTTAAAGAATGGCTGAGAAGAGGACTCCGGATTCCTCCCCCCCTTTAATACTGGTGTTAGACGCCTCTAGGACTGGATCCAAGCTTCCTGCCTCCATAAGTGGCCAATCCAAACTCCCAGATGAAAACTCTCCCTTAAAGCATCAGGGCTGGTCGTCCGGCTCCAAAAATCAAATTCGCCCAAATATCAGGATCCAAAATCCAGATCCAAGGTTCAGGGCTTTAGATGAGGCATTCAGCTCCGACCAGTCACAGTGACAGGGGGGAAGCTGTGAATTCACATCCGGGGCTTAGAGCCGGGAGTTTGGGTCAGACTGTAGGGAAGCACAGAGCGCCCTAGGCCCTATGCTAGCAGCAGAAGTGACTATTGAAGACCGCAGTTGGGGCAGATTCTGTGCCTGGCTCCAGTTGCTATAGGCCACCATGAATGCAAGTTCCCCTTGGGTACCTGCACAGCATAGGCTCACTACAAGCTGTCCTCGGATGCCTGCCCCTCTCACAAGCCCTAGTGCAGGGGTGAGACATACAGGGTGGGCCCCCAGGATTCGGGGGATATTGTACAGTCCGAAGGCTGCCTGGAACAGGTTGCTGTAAGTTATAGTGGGAGGGAGCTGCGGTCTAGAATCTGGAAGATGGACAATGATGTGCCGTTCCCTCAGTCCCAGAGCTGTGCCTCCGGCCTTGCAGCCCACTCAGAGCCAGAGTGTTTGGATGCTTTTGGGGTGCAGTTTGTTCTGATTTGGCAGCTTGTTTCTGCTTAGGGCTTTGCCCAGCCTCCCCCCCAGTGAAAGTGGACCCAGGGGATTTTCCCTGGTCACGCTGGTTCCGTTCCATGTCCCCGCATGCTCCGGGAAGGCAACTGCTCATTCTCATCTGGGCTTCGCAGGCCTCAGCAGGGTCAGAAGCCAGGCCTGCCTGCCGTCATTTCCCATCGAGGGATTTGGAGACTCCGTCTCTCTGGGGCCAGGGGCTCCGGGATGCGTCACACCAGGGAACCTGGTGCCCTCGGAGCTGGCTGCCCAGAGGAAAAAGTCACAAACCACCAGCTCCCTGCTTGCATTGCTGAGTTACGTCCGGGAGCTGCAGGAACATGAGAAATAGCTGGGCCAGAAGCCGGCAGATATAAATCCCCTTCTAGGGCATCCCGCAGGCTCTGTTTACTTAGCAGAGCTGAGTTTCCTAGAGGAAAGGCCTTTCCTAGAGCAGGGGCTTTCACAGGAAAGATTTCCACTTGAATTTAAGGCTCTTGGAAGGGAAGAGGGGGTCATGGTCAGGACACAGGCCTGGGAGCATATTCCAGCACTGTGATAGGCCACAAGCAAGACATGGGATGGGAGTGGGGGAGGGCATGTTGCCAGGAGCACACGTCCCCCTCTGGGGGCCTGGATCCAGTTCTGGATGGGCTTCTGTGAGGCCAGAGGGGAGGCATGTTATGAGGCTGGTCTTGTGTCCTAATCTCTGGCCATATTGTGGGATTTGGTTCCTCTCACAAAAGCAGGGGGTGGATCCGGGGCACTTGACTCTCCCTCACCTGTCTCAATGGGGAGACTCATACCCCCCTCACCTGGGGCGCTATAGGGTAGGGACATAAGGGTTAATAGAGCAATGCATGCCACTACGCCAACAGGCCCTACAGCAGCATAGTTACGGCTCTGTAGCCAGGCTGCTGTAATGCTGTAGCTTGGATGCACACTCCAGCCCTGGAAGTGGGTTTTCCTGTCTCCCCGAGCAACAGTCGCTAGGTCAACCTACCTTGCTCAGGAACAGTAGTGCTTCGAGATATGTGGCACATCCATAAGGACTCTTCTTGAAGCACCGGCAGCAGACCTACCGACCGTCGACTCAAGGGTTAGGTTGGCACAGCTCCGGCGCTCATGGGTGTGGGGTGTTCAAATGTAGAACAAGCCTCGGCATCCTTGCGAGAGGCTCTGATGGTAAGTGCTGCCTGTCAAGGTTGTTCCTCACTCTGGCACTTTGTGTGCAGAAGGTGGGGGGCCTGCAAAAGACTTTAAAATACTTTGCCACGAAAGGCTTCTGTTTAAAAAACACCCCACGGTCCCAGATTCCCTTACCTTGGGTGGCACGCTGCCACCACTCAAATGCAAAAACCTCTTTGAGAACCCAGGAAGACACACTCGGGAATTTCTTCTTGCGGGGGGAGTATAGGGGAGCCTGGACGGCCCTACCTTGACAATAAATAATGTCTACCTTGACCACAGTGCGGATCTCTAACAAGCAAAACCCAGGCCTGTCTCAAGTCTGGTGCACATAAGCAGGCAGGCAAGGCTCAGGGAAAGCTTCGAGAGGCAGGAATGTTTGGCATAATCATGCAGATTCAGCGGTACAGCAAGACGACGTCAAGAACACACAACAAGCAACCTTGTCCTGGTACTTCTATTTCTGATAAGCAAAAATTACAGAAACAGCCATAAAACTTAACCACGCACATGGTTTTTGCTACATCCTGAGTAGCAGGATGTATCCTGAATAAGGGCATTGGGCATTTTAGGTATCTTACACAATATGTAATCAACTGGTAAATATTATTAGCATGTCCAAGTCGTGCTTTGCTATAAAACGGACAAAGTAGTAAGAAGCGATGGGACAGAGTGAGCAGGACTGACCCTCAGGTCCTGCTCGTTGTAACTAGAAGTAAATAGACCGTTCACACTGGCAACCCAGTGAATGGCGTCCTGATGGGTGGGAATCAAAGGACCACGACCTCCTGTCTGGTACTGTAGGTGGCTTACGGGTGAAGTGTAAGTGAACTAGGCTTAATTATTGTAATATGATAAATCTTCTATTAATTGCTTTTGCATTGTTCGGTGCTGTACTAATTGCTTTAGAATGTATAGTATTTAAGGTTTAAATTGTATAGTAATTGTTTTAAGGCTTGTAAAACTTAAACAACTGTATTAACTGCTTAAAGCTGGCAATAAATAAGAAAGTGGTTAAGTCTCTCTGGAGTGTCCTGCTGAAACAAAAGACAGGACTATGCAGCACTTTAAAGACTAACAAGATGGTTTATTAGGTGATGAGCTTTCGTGGGCCAGACCCACTTCCTCAGATCAAATTGTGGAAGAAAATTGGCACAACCATATATACCAAAGGGATACAATCAAAAAAAAGTGAACACATAAAATTGACAAATCAGATTTTAGAACAGAGGGGGAGTGAGAGGGGGGAGGTTAGTGTCTATGCGATACAGACTAACATGGCTACATCTCTATTACTATTCTGGAGTGTCCTGGTTTGCCTTGGATCTAAAATAAATTGAACCACATGACAGGTAACCCCAACTTCTTTAACCCTTCCTCTGGAGAGTGCTTAAAAAAACCAAACCAACCTGCAATTTCTTAATAGCTGTCCTTGCAGTTTTAGGCATGTGCACATAGACTCTCCTACCTTTTAGGATACAGGAATCAAAGCATGGTCTTAAAAAAGGTGATTTGTATTAACAAAACAAAGACATGCTTGGCAAAACATACTTGGTTGCTATGTGTTACGGAGCAACTGAAAAAAGAAAGATTGAAAACACAGAGAATTGCTTCCCCAGGATTCAGTTTAAAAGTTGCAGTGTACGGGGGTGGGGCAGGTCACATGGGCTCAGTACAGAGAAGTCCAACAAACCCCAAACTAAAGAAAATAACCTGATCACATCCTACTAAACATTCCCTGTTCTACTCACATATCTATTGTTCTAAGGTTTAGTCCTTCCCCAGGCATGGGCATCACTGAATATTTCCAGCCTTGTTCCTGGCTCAGTCCATGTCTTCCATCTCTACTCTGGTCACACAAAGACTGCTGCAAAGTCACTGCTTCCCATTCAAATATCCACATTCTGTTTTCATTGGCTCTTCTGAATTCCTGCCAACACTTCCTGATTCTCTAGCAGCCCTGGAAACTCTCTAGGATCCACTGTCTGTGGGTTTACCCTTACAGGCAATTTAGTGAGCAGAATGGCTGGGATGTCCAGAAAAAGGGCAGTATCCCTCCCAGTCATCACACTGCTGAAATGCAGAGTACATTGCAGTTGGAAGAACAGCAACAATGCTGCACAGCTGGATTGGGGGAATAGCCCTTTGCCCCTGCATCTTAGGTGCTCGACACCCTTTCTAGCCAGGAATGCATTAAGCTTCATCCTGTAAAGGAGGTGAGCACTGCGATCACAGATGAGGAAACTGAGGTACAGAGCAGGGAAGTGACTTGTCCAGAGACACAGACCGAAACAAAGCAGCAGGAATTGAACCCTGCTGTCCCGGCTTCCAATCCCTTGCTCCAGCCACTGGACAGCTGCCTTCCAGTGGGTTTTGGGACTTATTGCAAAAGTGTACCAGGTAGTGGTGACAAGCAGCAGGGTTGAAGAGATCAGCTGATCTGGAGCCCGCAGTTGGGAGGACAGGTCCAGACGCGATGTGGCAGCATACCCTTCCCCCGCTTTGCCTTTGATTGCATTTACCCCGGCACCCCTCCTTGGGAAGGTTCCCCCAAGCACCTCCCTGTCACTCATGCCTATGGATGACAAGCTGCGCTCCTCCCAGGCCCAAGCGGCTATTGGGGCCCTGAGGGTTCTGAAGGACCCGAGTGACGTTTCCCACCGCCTGTCCCAGCTGGTCACAGACCTCGCCTGACCTGTATCTTGTCCAAGGGCAGCTGGGAGCAGCTGCTCTCACACTCATCGCAAGGAATTTTTCAATCACGTATTCCGGGAGCTCAGGCCCTTACCTGCGAGCTGAGCAGCTGAGGCCAGAGGCAGAATTGAAAAGGCCCAGCCAGGGCTTTCATAACCCTCATTGTGTAAGACCTACAGGGACCCTGGAGCCTTGATTAACAAATTAATGAGCAGCGCCTCGTTCTGCATGAGCTGGGCTCAGCGGAAGGGAGGAGAGACCCAGATTCGGGGCTGTCTCTCTGTCCAGTAGGGACAGACCTGGCTTTATGCCGCCTGGGTTCCGGGCTGCTCTAATAGCAGAGCCTCCCTCCCCCTCCCCAAATCACCCAGGCATGCAGCATCTGTCCATCACCTTTCCAGCCCCACACCCTTTGTGCTATGTGCTGGGAAATGGGGTAGCGCAAGGCCACGTGAACCAGCACTGGGCTGCTTCTGAGCCAGGGGGATTCGCCCAGGGACTGCCGTGGTTCTTTTTTGAACCCTGTTCAAGTTCTAGCCTTCACCACATCCTCTGGCAAGGAGTTCCACAGGTTGACTGTGCACTCCTCAGGGCAAGAGCCTGGGATGCCCTCCCCAGACCAGTCTCTATTCAAGCAGGCCTCGACCACGTAGTGGTGTCTCTCTTGTTGGGGTCCCCGGCTCTGGCTCCCTATCCAGTCACCGCTGCTGCTCCCCATAAAGTCCTGTTCAGACCTTCACCCACCCTGTTACATCTGGTAGCCACAGACTGTTCCACATGCAGCTCTGCACATGACTCCTGGGATTCCTCTCTGCCTGCAGCTTCTCAGCACCGTGCAACTGCTGCCTCTTAAAAAAATGCCCCCTAGTCACATCCTGGGCCATGGGTCTTCCTCCTACCTGACCAGGAGGAAGGGCCTGTATGTGGAGGGGAGATTTAGATAGGAGCTGTTGTCTCCTGCTTAGTAGGTTCATGATACGTGCATCCACTCTCATGGAGTGGTAGGAGTTCTCTTGTCTCCCCACCCTGCCAACTTGTTGGCACAGTGCGTTGCACAGCCTTGAGGATATTTTAGTTGGCCGCGTCTTTGCTGCCTTCGCAGCGCTCGCGGATCAGCATGCTGCTTTTTATAAAATGCCTACTGAGCTGCTGACAATGCCCTTGAGGGGAGAAGATTCAACACCACACAGAGGAAGATGGAGCTGCCTTTATTAAACAACGTCAGAGAATCACAGGCGCCAGCAGAAAAACTCAAATGCACAGGGGTGACTTTTGAAACAGCCTTTGCCCCTTCTCGCTTCCTACAAGCTCAGCAAGCTGTGCAGTCGATCCGCCTGGGGATTTATTTACAGCGGTCCTTTCCTAGAATCCTTACTCAGCACCTCCTCGGGCATTGCTCAGGGAGACCAAGCAAGCACGTCCTATAACGTAGGGATCAGTTCAACAACAGGCCTGCAAGAATTGCCGGGACACTGAATAGTGCCAAGGGCCACAAAAGGTTTCATCCAAGAGTGCCAGATTGAAATATTTCAATGCCAGAGGCTTGGGAGCTAGGAGGGGCCCGATTTTCAAAAGAACCTGCAGTTCCCATTGACTTCAGCTGGAGCTGTATGTGCTGAGCCCTTCTGAAAATCAGAGCCCACGTATGGGAACAGCCCGGGGGAGGGGCAGGGGGGAGGGAATCTCTGTCCTTCGTCCCCCTATGCTGCCAGATTAGATTAGCAGAGAGCTCACTTCCCAGCAAATTTGGAGCCAGGTTCCCCATGCCCTATGGAGTTTTGAATGCGCCTGCTCCACACTCTGCATGGGGGCTGGGAGCAGGCCTCACGTGACTACTATTTATGACGTGCTGTATGGGCACAGGGTGCTGTGGGAGGGAGGAGCCTACAGGCCCTGCTTCAAGGAGCTTTACAGGCTACTGTCCTGCAGATATTGGGAGAACAGACAGACAGAAAGAAGTGGCCAGACATTTTGTACTCATGCTGGATCACTATTGGCTAGCCACATGGTGCTCATGTCACCCCCTCACGCCCAGCTGCTAAGTTGTACCCAAAGCTCCTACAAATACATGGAACGCCTGTAATCGATGGTGTGTGGCTCCCAGTCTCCCTCTGCACAGAGATTCAGGAGTCCACTACTAGCTTTCAGCTGGCAGCCGAGTCTCATGCTTTGAGATCTGGAGGTCTCAGGTTTGAACCTAACTGTCAACGACCCTTCCAGGGGCATGAACAATTGTGGTGGTGGTTGTTGCAGGAATATTATACAGCTGCAGCTGGGAGAAGAGGCCTATGAGATTAGGGTTTCCTTAGGAAAGAGGCAAATGAGAGGGGTATGGTAAAAAAAGAAGTCTATTTAATAATGTGTGGTGCTACCCCTTTGAAACGCTGCAGCGGTGTTTCAAAGGGGCAGTGTTGCACAGAACCTGGGATCAGCTGGAGTCCCCAGCTGACAGAGGCAGCAAGGGGGAGGGAAGCAACTAGTTGACTATCCTGTCGACTATCAGATAAGCATTTGCTTTTCGGCTAGTCAACTAGTCCTTAACATCCCTATTTGTGGGAACACAGGGATTGCCAGACTGCCAGGGTCCTTCTAGCTCTGTATGCCGTCTCGGATACTTCAGCAAAAGGTGTAAGAAACTTGGCCACAGGCTGATGAGGAGTCATCTGCCCCTTCCCCTCACCAGCTCTCGGATAGTTGAGAGGAGATGGGCTTAAGCCGTTACGCAAGATGTTTAACGTCCCTTCCAAAATGGTTCGCCTGAATTGTAATGCTGGATAGTCTTTTTAAATCTCACTTGATCTTTGGCCTCACCCAGTGACGGTGAGTTCCAGAGTCCAAGTGGGTGTTGTCTTAGAGCACTTGTTCCCGTTAGTCCCTTTGTCATGTGTCTGGCAGACCCTCCATTTTAAAATGCCCAAGCGCATAAGAATGGCCGTATTGGGTCAGAGCAAAGGTCCATCTAGCCCGGTATCCTGCCTGCCGACAGTGGCCAATGCCAGGTGCTTTAGAGGGAGTGAACAGACCAGGGAATCATCAAGTGATCCCTCCCTGTTGCCCACTCTCAGCTTCTTGCAGACAGAGGTGCAGGACACCTACAATGATTAGGGGCTTTATTTTCCTAGATGCTGTGCACCCCCCAAATCAAACTGAGGTCAGTGGGAACTGTGAGTGCTTGGCCCCCCTCTGCAAATCAGGCCTGAGGCATCTCAGATTGACTCTCTCCCCGCAAACAGAACCCCCCTCCCCAATCCCTCTGGAAAATGGAGGCTGTGCTGCATATCCCCCCTCCCGCCCATTAGGACCCCCCCCCCCAATGCCTTCCTCCTGTACCCTTGGGACAGAAAACAAAGAGAATCCATTGTAAAGCTACACTAGCTGCAGTTCAGTCACACCTTCCCCTCCCGCTCCGGCTGCTCCTTGGCTTCACAATATTTTCACCTTGGCTTCCACCGCCTCCGCTTGCCTCTTGCCGTATCTCAGGCCGAATGAATTCCAGTTGTAGGCGGAGAGATCCTTCTCTCGCTCCATGAGCAGTGAGCCCTGGGGGACAGAGATGGCTCTGCTTTTGGCCGGACGGATGCCTTGCCCCGGCGGGATCGGGCTCCGCTGAGGCTTGCACAGCAGGGCCAAGGTGGATTTTGGGTCTGCCTTCCCAGTGCTGGGCTTGCTTTCCGAGCACGGAATGGCTCGATCCCCATGGGCCGGGCTGGCCAGGTATTTGAAATGGTCACCTGCAGAGAAAGGTGCAGAGGGAGAGGATGAGGGAAAGCGGCCAGAGAAGTGCCAGACAAAGGCAGGGTCTGTCTGTGTGTTTGTACTGCACCCGGCACAGCGAGGTTGTGGTGCATGACTGAGGCTCCTAAGCACCGTTGCAATATAAATTAATTAAATCATCACACACACACACCCCCCCGTGGGACCTCTGTGCCATCACCTTCCCTCCACGTGAATAAGGGGTCACCCAATGAAATTAATAGGTAGCAGGTTTAAAAACAAACAGGAAATATTTCTTCACACAATGCACAGTCAACCTGTGGAACTCCTTGCCAGAGGATGTTGTGAAAGCCAGAACTTTAACAGGATTCCAAAAAGAGCTAGATAAATTCATAGAGGATAGGTCCATCAATACTTATTAGCTAGGATGGGTAGGAATGGTGTCCCTAGCCTCTATCAGAGGCTGGAAATAGTGACAGTAGAGGGATCACTTGATGATTCCCTGTTCTGGGGCATCTGGTATTGGCCACTGTCAGAGACAAGATCCTGGGCTAGATGGACCTTTGGTCTAACCCAGTATGGCTGTTCTTATGTTCACATTTCCTCCAACTCCCTCGCCCCCCTCCCCCTTCCCACAATCTACTCCCCACATTCATCTGCCAAGCTTTGGGAGTTTACCGAAGTACAAGGAAGCACCCAGGGCCCAGAACAGGGAGACAGTCCAGAAAGTTTTTGTAAGATGCCCCCCCGGTTTTCAGACGAACTCCAGCTCCCATCGATTACAACTCTCTGGCGTTTATCACGGCAATGCGTACGGACCAGTCAAGATCAGGCTGCTAGGTGCTGTACAGAGCCACAGTAAAAGGTGGACAAGTCTCTGCTCTCCTCCCCCCCCCAAGAGCTTACAGGCACTTGAATACACGCTCTGTTCTTCAAAAGAGCTCTGCACCCAATGTGTAGAGTGCTTTGGAAAAATCAGGCCCCAACCACTGGCGCGCTGAGCATTTGAAAAATCTAGCCCTACGCGCTTCTGAAAATGTAGCCCTCAGGTGTTTGTTTGCCAGGAGGCACTGAGCACCTGCAGCTTCCATTGACCTCCACTAGATTTGTGGGTACTCAGCACCTCTGAAAATGGGATTCATTTAGATCGACTGCAGTGGTGACCAATTAAAAACATTAAAATTCTTTTAAGAGGCTGGAAGTGGTTTGGGACAGGGACGGTCTCTCTGCTCTGGGTTTGTACCGCGCCTGGCATAGCGAGCTTCTGGCTTCAATGCCACCAAGGCGTAATCTGTATTAAAAGAGGTGCTGGAGCTCAAGCAATTTTTTTTAACTTTCACAACTGACATGGCACGTCCAGGGGCGCAGGGGCTAGGAACTGCCAAGCCCAGTGGTGCCGGGACTCAGGATTGCCACGGGCCGACGCGCTACCTGTGTGCCGAGGGCTCCAGAGGGGGAAATATCCATCTGCAGGTTCCCCAAGCGGGGCGCTGATGAAAAGAAGCAGGAGCATGAAGCAGAAAGGTTTCATCCCGGCCTGGCCCTGACCTGAAATATCAGACAAAGGGGAAGAGAACACAGGTGAAGGAAGCAACAACAATCAGCCAGACAGTTTCCAGGCTCCAGGACTGTTCTGCTCTTCTGACAGAGCTGTGTAAAGGCAAAGTCTCCAGCCTGTTCACAGTGTCAGATACAAATCCGGGGCAGCTCCAGGCTCTGCAGGGCAATCACTGTGTATTCCCTCTATTGGAGGCTGCAAGTTCAGCTGCCGGAAATGTAAAATGCCCCCTTTGCACCGGTTGCAGGGAACTGTGGGTTGTCGGACATAGAGTTGAGTCCAAGCGACCCTCCATTTACCCTCATCTCTCTCCCACCCAAGTGGACCACTGCCAATCACACGAGGCACAAGACATGCCCGCAGGATCGATGCCTTACAGAGGACCTTGAGGGGGATAGGGTTGCCAGATACTTTCACAAAAAATATTTAAAAAAACCACTGCACAGAAAGAAAAGAGTCACTGCGCCTTTAAATCCCCACGCTCCCCACCCCTGCCAGACACGGCAGGGGAAGAACGTCCCAGCAGCCTTCTGTCTGAGAAAAGAGAAAATACCGGACATTTTACATATTTTCTGTTGTTTTTTTAAACCAGACAGAGGCTGCAAATATCGGACTGTCCGGGCCAATACTGGACACCTGGCAACCCTAGACAGGGATACAAACAAAACCGGGACAAAAGTGGCAGGACAGTCACCCACCGCCTGCCCACTGCCACAGGAGCAGAGATAAAGGCTCCACCGGGCCACTGACAGCACAGGGAGCCTTTGAGTGAAGGGGTTAGAGGAAAGCTGAGCTCAGCAAACAGGCCTAGTTGAAGACACATCAAAACACCCGCTCCCCTCCCCTGTCCCTGCCTGTGGGGTCAGTAATGCCGCAGTTCAATGCCAAAGGCAGCTACAAAGGACTCCCTGCTGACATGGGGGAGTGGGAGGGCGGAGGAGATAGTGCCATCTTAGGCCTTTTTCAGAAGTACCAGGGGACATACCAGGGCTGCTGATTTACGCTCTGGGCTAGGCTGGTGGGTGCTGAAGCTGCTATTGGAAATAGGACTTTTGAGAAGTTTACCCATGACCCCTTTTATTTCTAGGTCACAAATTCGAATCCGGCCTGTGCTCCTCGAGCGGAGGGGCTCGTCTGGCCCCCCGTAACCACAGGATTCGGCACGCCTTTGATGTACTGAGCCTCATGTCGAGACAGGGCAGGGCAGGTGTTTCCACGTGACCAAGGGAGAACGGAGGCACAGAAAGACCAAAGGGAGCAGCCGACTTGGGAATGGCACTTGGACATCCCACAGTCAAAGGCAGCCTCTGCTCTAACCCACGGGTGGGCAACCTGCAACCTGTGCCCTGAATGTGGCCCATCGGGGTTCTATGTGCGGCCCACGAGACGTCACCTGCAGGGTTGCCAGATTCCGCTGGTTTCCCTCCTCAGAGTCTTCCCCCCCCGTTATTACTAACTCCTGGGATATCGTCCTTTCTGTCTGTGGCTATTAGGACTCTTCGGACGTCCATAGAAGTGGAGATCACTGTCTCCATCCTGTCCCTTCAATCGACCTCATAGAAACCTCCATCACAGTCCATGCCAATTAGCCACCTTGCTGGCAGTCCGAGCAACACAGCTGACCGGCTCGAATGGAACACGAGCCTGCGTTCTCTCACTGATTCAAGCGGCGCCTGCTAATCGGAATGAGGCTCATTCGTGGGGGCGGGGGAAGCCTGCCTTAACGGTACCTGTTTTGGAGCTGATTAACTTCTAGGCCTGATTCTCAGAAGCCCTGAGCACCGAGAGCCCTACGTGAAGCCAGTGGGAGCTGTTGCTGTTAGCCCCTCTGAAAAAAAACAAACCAGGCCCCTTTTGTCTGGTTCTTATGCTCCCCTATCTATTGTGTGTCTGTCTTCACTTGTCATCTCATCTTAGACTGTGAGCACCTAGGAGCAGGGACTGGCTTTTCATTCTGTGTTTATCCAGTGCCTAGCACAATGGGCCACGACGGGGGTTTCTAGGTGCTACTGCAATACAAATAATAAATAAAGAGAATCATTTCCAGAGCTGTCAATCCTCTACCCTTCGTGGGCGACAAGGACCCTTAAACTAAAATTCTCTCCTGTCCTTGGAGCTTTTACTGTGAATGCCCATCTTAAGGTATCCCCAGGTTAACTGCATCAGGCTAACACTGCAGTTTCTCCTCCGAGAAAGGGGCACTTTGATCTGTCACTTGCAATAGGTCTGCTGTTTTATTTCTGTATCTCTCTAAACAGAATAATCTACCTGGGACAAACAGAGGTGTTCCCCCTTTTCATTTGTTCCCTTGTCTCTTATAAGAAGTCAATTGGTCTCTAACTTCCCGGAAGCTGTCTGTTTTCTTTAACAAAACAAAACAACAAAACAACAACAAAACAAATAACCCAAAAGGATGCTGCATTTGCTCAAGTGCTTATGTTCCCTTCTAATGGAAGGCACATTTATTACTAAATAAATAAAAGCCTTAAAACACAGAGTAATTAGGATGGCTCCTTCCTATACAGGAACATTCTAAAATTAAATGAAATGATCTTATATCTCTCCGGGTGTTTGGCGTTCTTGGGAAAACATAAGAAATACACAGACGGTCATTTTTCACTCAGACACACACATACACACAAAGAATCTCTACATTTGGAGAAATGTGTTGAGCTGGCAGTCCCTGCAAAAGGAATTCTTCTTCTAGCCACTTTAAATATTTGAGGTGTAAGAGCTAAGAGGTAATGCCAATAAGGAAGAAATTGGAGCATGAAATCTTGACCTCATTGAAATCAATGGGAGCTTTGCCACAGACACTAATGGAGCCGGGATTTCACATGAGTTTAGATTTAGACCCAATTTGATTCACAGTGGCATGTTCCAACAGCAATGTCATGAACTTGGGGCAAATCATTCGATTGTGACAAACCAGGGTGCCCCAGGACTAAGCCAGGGCCAAGAGTCTTCCCCCAGCTCATTTTAGCCTGAAAAAAAATTCCCATTTTTGCTCCCACCAATTCACACCCACCAGCAGTAGCAGCATAGAGAACTCTAGCACAGGTGTGCCACCTGCTGCCACCAAATGTTTTACATTCCATTTTGACTAGCCCTATTTTGAACAGGCTTAGGTGACATGGTGTTTAAAATCCTGCTGGGAGCCTGGGCTATCGACATGCCCACTGTTGCCACAGAAGTGGTGTTAGCAGCAGCCGTGTAGACAAAACTTGTGTGATCTTGAGGAGAGTTGCTTCCCTGCTCTATGCCTCAGTTTCCCCACCTGTCAAATGGTGTGAAAACCATTTCACTGCCGGGAAAAGCCCTAGTGATCAATGTCTAACTCCTTGAAAGCTGGGGATCTTTTTACTACCAGAGCACAAAGCAGAATCATATTCTATTTGATGCAGATGCTGCTTAATTTGGCCATTTAAAATCTGCCTTTAGAATCATAGAGCTGGAAGAGATCTCAGGAGGTCATCAAGTCCAGCCCCCTGCTCAAGGCAGGACCAATCCCAACTAAATCAACCCAGCCAGGGCTTTGTCAAGCTAAGACTTAAACACCTCTAGGGATGGAGATTCCACCACCTCCCTAGGGAACCCGTTCCAGTGCTTCACCACCCTCCTAGTTAAATAGTTTTTCCCAATAGCCAGCCTAGACCTCCCCCACTGAAACTTGAGACCATTGCTCCTTGTTCTGCCATCCATCACTACTGAGAACAGCCTCTCTCCATCCTCTTTGGAACCTTCTTCAGAAAGTTGAAGGCTGCTATCAAATCCCCCCTCACTCTTCTCTTCTGCAGACTAAATAAACCCAAATCCCTCAGTCTCTCCTCTTTCCCTGACCAAACTTAAACATACATCTCTCTGCAAAACAGGACATTTAGGTTTCCACTAAAAAAAGTTTCTATGAAAACCCAAGTTTTCAGTAGGGGAGAAATTAAAAATGAACCACAGCTTTGTCCTCAAGTGATCTTGTCCTCCACTTACCTTTGCTCCTTTTGGACGTCCGTGTGCAAGGTAAGGGTGGCAGCAAATGAAACCCTTCTCCCCACTCTGGTCCCTTACAAAGAGGTAAGCAGCTAGCTGGCTCTCTCCCACCTTCAGTATACATCTCTGTCCATTATTATAGGAGCTGGTTGTGATGTCAGCAAAACTTGGACCCACCTCCACCTTCCCCCCCCACCCCTCCCCTGGCCATTTCACTTTGAAAATTGCCACTTATCTTTTTCTCTTGATTGCTTGCTGCTGTGACGTGCAAGTTTACAATACACCACTTTAAACAAGAGAACACAGCTTACCCCCACCCCCTACTCTGGGCAGGATCTTCAGCTGGTAGAAATTAACTTAACTCTATTGACTTCAATAAGGCTCCTCTAATTTATATGAGCTGGGTACAGGCTGAACCTCTCTAGTCCAGCTCACTCTGGTCTGGCAACATCCATGGTCCGGCATGATTTTAATTAGCCAGATGGCCACTGATCATGGGTGTGGCCAAGTTCCCCATGTCCCATAAAGTTTGTTTACAGCCACCAGTCCTGGCTCTCAGTGTTCTGTGCTGTTCTTTAGCTCTAATTTACCCCTAAATGTCTTCTCAGAGCCCAGGAAGCAGTGGAAGTGTTGGTGATGCTGCTAGACATTATTGATCTCCTGTGGTTTGGCAAATTCTCAGGTCCTGAGGGTGCTGGACTAGAGAGGTTCAACCTGTATCTGGCTCTTGTCCCTCCTGCTCTCTTAACTTTTTCACTCAGGGCACGTCTATATTAGGGAGCCAATACCAACTAGCAATGCTGATGTAACTTTCTGGTTTGGAAAAATGTGGCAATGGGATTTTCCAGAAATTTCAAAACCATCTTCCAACGTGTGTGGCATTGGAAGATGCCCCGGCGCTCACCCTCGCTGTTTTGCAAAGCTTTGGTCTCTGCATTCTGCAGCGAAACAATGGCTGGGTGGAAAATGCCCAAACAGCTTCCCTACCCACATTGTTCTCAGATCCGGACAGCCCTGGAAGCTAGAGAGACCTGCCCCTGCAGTGGGTGGGGGTGGCTTGTGGGGGTGAGAGGAGGAGTTGGAGACCTGCCCCTGTGGTGCATGCATGGCTCCCGTAGTGGGCGGGGCCTCAGTTGGAAGAGGCGGGGCTGGGGAGTTGCCTTTCCCAGCCCTAGGTTCACCCACCGTCCATGGCTTTGCTGCAGAATAGCCATCAGGCAGCCATGTTATTATTTAAGAGACACAGGCAGAGTCCAGAGCCAGCGGCGGTCAGAACATTCAGCCACGGAAGTGCTCGCATGACCACTGGCCAGATTTGCAGCTGGGGCATGTCTGCCTCCCTCCCTTGACTCCCAATGGACCAGTGCAGAGTGATGCCCACGGCAGATCTGGCCTTGTTCCTTTAGCAGCTCTGTGCTTTGCCTGTCCTCCCCCCGACAGCATGGCTGCAATACTGCCTGCAGGACCTGCCTCATATTGGACAGGATGGGCGGGCCCTCGTCCCGCTCCACTGAGTGTCCTCAGCCAGATTCGCGGCTTCCTGCTTGGGTGCGGGCTCAGGAGAGGCCTCATTGTGTCTGACATCCTGAAGCGCTTCATCACAGCAAAGGCAGCTCATGTGCTGGCTGCCAGCGTCAGACTGAGAAGAATTGGCCCTGCTTCTTAATAGACTCTCCATGAGCTACGCGCTCGGCATCTGGGCTTCCTGGCCTGTGCAGCCGCGCTCGGTTTTCTCCAGTTTGACGGCAGAATGGTCTTTAAAGAAGGAGAGATAATTATCGGAAGTAATTACCAGGCTATGGCTGTGCGCTCCACCTCCTCAACCACCTGCTTGCCCCTTAGCACAGCTTTAGTAAGTAATGTCCCCAAACAGCATTTGGTTTCTCATGGTCAGCGCACATGAAAAGGGTGACTTACTCTCCCAGGATCAGGTCACGAAATGTTAATGGGGCTTCATAGGAGTTTTCATAACCGCCCATCTTGCAGCGTGGCTGCACTGTCAGGGGCTGATTCGGTGTCGTGCCTCTTGGGAAAAGCAGTCCAGGCAGGGGGAGCTTTGTACGTGCCAATCCTGCGCCAGAGAAAGGTGCGGCCTTTGCAGTAACTCAGAACAGCACCAGGGCCATACAGTCTCCTTGCTTGGCTGGCTGTTGGCAATTCTGCAGCCCAGAAGAGGTGGATCTCGGAGCACTCTGGCCCTCCTTCCAACACACCCCTATGAGCCAGGCTGCACCAGCGCTCTGGTGCTCACAGTGGGAGACTTCCCCAGTATGTTGTGAGGTGCAGCATCTGGGCTCCAGGGGCTGGAGCCAGCAGTGGCTTGGCCCCGGGAATGGGACATCACCTTATTTTGTACTGAATGCTGCAACGCCATTCGAAGGCCTGATCCCGCACAATTTAACTGGATCAGGGATTTTTGCCACCGACTTCGATGGGAGCAAACTCCAGGTCAGAAAAGCTCATTGAGCTTGTATGGAAGACACAATGCAAGCAATGGGACTGCTGGGCCAGAGAACACAGCTTGCTTTTCACGGCGAAGACTCAGTGGACCAGAGAGGAAAATTAATGCGGGCCCTGTAGTTCTAGCACCTCCTGCTTAGTGATTTTTAAACTATTGCAAAAGCAGGGTTTAAAAAATGTTCATCGGAACATTTATCTGGTGCAAGATCTTTCCCATTTATAGGAAATCAGATAAGGTCTGAGATGCCTGTTGGCCTTGCAAAACGCCATGCTCTCTAGACCCGTGGTGTCCAACCAGTTCTGAAGCAGGAGTAGCCACGCTAGTGGCTACTGATAGAGGTTACGTCTAGACTGCAGGCTTCTTTCGCATGAAGTTTTTTTTGGAAGAGACCTTCTGAAAAAACTTCTTCCGAAAGAGAGTGTTCACACTGCAAACGTGCATTGAAAAAGCGATCTGCTTTTTTGAAAGAGAGCGTCCACACTGAATGGACACTCTCTCGCATGTAAGCTGTGATTGCTATGGATGGAATGGCCACCAGGGCACCTGTACCTTTTCCTCTTTCCTCATCTTCCGAAAGAACTCCCTCTTCCCTGTCCACACACGCCTTTTTCCGAAAGAGCTCTTTTGCAAAAAGGCTTCTTCCTTATAGAATGAGGATTGTCAATGCCAGAAAAACCCCTCTGTTCTTTCGATTTTCTCATGAAAGAACGCAATTGCAGCGTAGACGTTTCTCAAGTTTTGTCGGAAAAACGGCCGTTTTTTCCGACAAAACTCTGTAGTGTAGACATACACAGAGTGAGCTAACCACATTATTCTGAAAATGTAAATAATTTTGTGAGCCAACTAGCCACACTCAAGCAACCAAATGGCCACACATGGCTAGTGGCTAGCTTGTTGGACACCACGGCTCTAGACATTCTGCGTCACTTCCCATCACACCCAGGTGGCATCAGACACAACTTTGTTTTTAGCTTCGTGCTTGGACACCGATGGAAATCCAACACCTCCTTTCTAAGTTCCCCGATTCAGTTCCCCGATTTATTCACCAGAGCCCCTCCAGGACTCTTCCCAACACTCTCCAGGAAAAACAAGAAAAAGCAAACCCTCTACTGAAAAGAATAACAAGAACTCGTAATAAGGCATTTTGTCTGGAATTCTTCCTGAGAGCTATACATAGAGAGTATGTCTGCACTGTGATCAGGAGCTGTGACAGTAGCGTGTGTCCTGTAGACCTACCTGAACTAGCTTTGATCCAGCTAGCCTCTTTCACCGGAGCTAAAGGAGTAACTCCTCTCCCTCCCAGCTGTAATAGGCTCTTATCCTCTCTGGAGCAGCCATCAGAAATGGGACGTATTACACACTGCAAGCACAGTGTTAATAGCAGCATGTCCCTTTGACGGGGCTGCAATGCAATATTATCTCAGATGGACTTTTGAATCCACTTTCACATGACAAAAGAATCAATCAAAAACATGCACAACCATCTAGTTTGGGAGCCTCCTTCATTCCAGCGTAGCTCACGGGAGGGTGGGAATACCCTTTACGTCTATCTGATTGGGAGCAATTGGATAGCAACACTTTCTGGGTTAATCAGTAGCAGGATCTCTTAGCTCCAAGCTGTGTCTGTCACATAACAACGAGCGTGTCCAGTCCAGTGGTTCTTGGCTTGGAGCGATGGCAGGTTACTGTCTGTGCAATAAGAGCCAGCTGCCCAGCAATCCAGGGGCCTACAGCAGGTGACTATCTCCATGTCCTGTCGGCAACTCTTCCAGGTCACACCAGGGAGCTGGTGTCTCCTAGTTTCTGGAATAGCTGCAACAATGACAATGCGTTAGCAGCAACAGCGAATTCCAGAGGGCGCTAAAATGGGCTGAAAATAATGGCGACTCTTGCAGTACGGCACAACTGCACCTTCATTTCCCCCAGCAGTTCAGCAAGGGCATCCATGAGCGGGCTCCCCAGCCTGCGCCTTTCCTGGGGGGAGCCTGGTGTCCCTCCCCTTTCTGACCGAAGCTGAACAGTTCCCTGCCTTCACTGTGCTATTCCCAGAAAAAAACAGGCTGCTTCAGCAGACCTGCTGTCTTCTCAGACTCAGAGAACAGGGTAACATATGAGCTACCATACAGCTCTTGTGATGCACTCTGATTTATCCTTAAGGTGAAAAATCTTATAGAGAAAATGTATTAAACACAATAAAAGAACCTAGATACATACTAATGAGCTTCCCAGTAATCACCCCAACTAGTTTGTCCTCCAAAACCCCATAAAGGGTGGGTCCTCTATGGTCACAAGTTCATAACACCCTCAGCGCAGAACTAGCACATTCAGGTAAAGTTTAGTCCATCTGTTATACAGTTCAAGGGTCTCTGAGTTTCTACAGGCTGAACCTCTCCAAACTGGGATTCTCTGGTCTGACAACATCTGTCGTTTGGCAGGATCCCGGATGTACCTGGACCAGGGAGTCCGGCAGCAGGAGCCCTGTCAGGGATTGGGAGGCCTGCGGGGGTAGTGGTGGCAGGGAGCTGGCATTGACCTCCCCAGGTCTGGCAAACTCCCTGATTCGGGACTGGGCTAGTCTCCAGGGTGCCGGACCAGGGAGGTCTAACCTGTGGGAGCAGACAATGGGTCTGTGTCCCTAGGGCATAGCTTCAAAAGGCTGGTTTCAGAGGGGAGAATTTGCATTTCTCGCCTTCCGAGTACTTTCCAGGAAAAACACAGCACAGATATTGCACCCCCAAAAAACCCTTTGACGTTATTAATACTTTCAGAGATTTAACTGGCAAGGCATCTAGAGAAGTCGCACACAGTTTTCCAATAACTCCTACGCAACTGCATTTTGAATACAATGGACCACAAAGGGATTCAATTTAATTGAATAATGTTTATCTTAATTCCATAGGGGTTGTCCAGGACAGTGTCAGTTTTAGGGATGTAATAGTGTAGTCGATTCACCGAATAACCAATAAGCAAAAGTGTATTGGTTAATGCTATAGGTGACACGTATTTCCCCCACTTTCCCCTACCAGTAAATTTTTTAGCAGTCTGGCCAGCAGCCCAGCTCAGTCCCGGCTCACGCCAGGTCTGGGAGTTCAGATCTCCCCTGGACAGGGGCTGCTGCCACCCCGCCCTGCTGCCTCTGTATTAGAGGCAGCAGTGCAGGGCAAAAGGCAGCTGGACTGCAAGGGGAGCTCTTTTTTTAAATTGACTCCACTTGTGGACCAGCTCCCGCCTGGCACCCCAAGCTATGGCCTCTGATACAGAGGTATCAGCACTGAGTGGCAGGGGGCTTCTCAGGGGTGGGGCTGGAGCGCACTGGCTGCTGGCCCCACTCTCGGGTACTATAGAATAGTCGAGTAACCGATAAGAATTCATGAGGTTAATTGAATATTCAATTAACCGATATTTAACATTCCTCGTCAGTTTCTCCCAGATAGTCAGTTGGTGAAACATTGCACTGTAATTAGTTGAGGTCCTAATGCTATTTGCCATTGAGGACAACCCATTTCCTCAGCAATTCTGTATTGTCAGCTTAAGACTTTTTTGTCTTCAGAAGGTGCATTTCAGATTCATTGCGAACGTTGTTGCACATGAATTGGCGCAGGTCAAAAATGTTCACAGCGGTGAAATTGCAACAAAAGTGCAGCTATTTTTCACAAGCTTTTGACCAATTCTAATATCAGTTAGAGGCTAGAGCTGAATGTGGACAAGAGAAAAACTAGAGTGGTACGCAGAGATCCAGGGAAAACACGCAAAATTTCAGTGAGCAACACAGCCATACAGAATGCAAGAAATTTCTGCTGCTTAAGCAGCTTCGTTACAGAAGATCAGATAAGTGCAGTCAGCAGCTGAATAGAACAAAAGAAATGTTCTGGAAGAACAGGCATCTAATGAGATGGGATATGAAATGTGAAGACATCTTTACATTCCAACTCTTAAAATCGTACATTTGGTTTTCATTAAATTATGGCTGTGAAACACGGACATTCCAACAACTCAAGTGAACGTACGAGCAGAAATTTAATTTCCTCTTTTGACCGGATTCCTCTCTTTCTTTTGCCTGACTTATTTGAAATCAATTAAGTTACAAGAGATGCGAAAGCCAGTGGGAGAGGAGAATGGACCAAATTCTCAGCGGGTGTAAATCTGTGTTGCTTGGGAGATGTCAAAGGAGATCTGTCCACTTACACCCGTTCAAAATTTGGTCCAGTGTCCTTAGTGGTATTTTGCAAAACCAGAGCTTCTGACTCTGTGAAAACCAATCCCAAAGCCCTGCTTACCTTGCTCAGTAGTGGAATGTTTCCCACAGTTCCTAGAAATCCAAAGACGACTGGGAAAAAATTCCTGGAGCAAAGCAAAGATCCTTGTTAGTCACTGAATGGAGCCTAGGAAAGGGAGTGAGCTGATTTAGGGTCAAGGAAGGAATTTCCCCAGGTTCGATAACTGGGTAAAACAAAACCCAGGTCTAAAAAGTTCCCAAGAGCTTTTACTCGCTGGGAAATATTGTCCACCCAGCTGCATGCCAGTTTTACCCTCTTGTTGCCAGCACACGGGCATACACGAAATAGAGCCAAGGGGCCGTGTGGGTTTGGTACAGATGTGGGGCCTGGCAGAATCTCTTTTGGTGCCCAGTGTTTGACTTCAGTGCCTTGCAAAGAACAGGCGCACTGACCCCGTGACACCTGTGTGGTGGTGTGCAGAGCTTTAGATGCTGGCTCACGGATTCCTTAGAGGGAATGGCGTTTCCTCCCCCATGCTCCATGTCTCTGGAGTTCTGCTGGCTACCCTAGCAGGGCTACGGGCCAAGGCCAGAACGCAATGCATGTGGAGATCAAGTCACCTGAAAAGAGCGATGAAGCCGTAGGTCTCCAGCAACATGCCCAGAAGAGGCCATCTCAGGAGCACAATGAGAATGCCTCCCAGGAAGAAGCTGGTGCCCTTTAGCTTCTCCTTCTGGAAGAAGAAGCGGAAAGTCCTTCGCAGGCCAATGATAATGGCCAGGCCAGAAAGGAACACGATCTAAGTGGAGGAAATGGAGCCATGACAGGACTTGTTAGAGCCGACGTAAATGTTCCCTTCCTTCATTCCTGGTTGGGATGAAAAATGTGGGTGCCAACTCCAACTCCTCTTTCCTGTGTGTATCTGCTGACACGAGCATCCCCTCCTGACCCCTGGCGCCATCCATCTCTCTAAGACAGCACCAAACTTGCCTGCTGTTGCGGTCCCTATAACTGCAATATAGGACCATTCATATCAGTCACATAAAGCTGAGGTCTGCTATAAAGGTCTACAGAAGAGAAGAGTGAGGGGGGATTTGATAGCAGCCTTCAGCTCCCTGAAGGGGGGTGCCAAAGAGGATGGAGAGAGGCTGTTCTCAGTGGTGGCAGGTGGCAGAACGAGGAACAATGGTCTCAAATGGCAGAGGGGGAGGTCTAGGTTGGATATTAGGAAACACTATTTCCCTAGGAGGGTGGTGAAGCACTGAGATGGGTTCCCTAGGGAGGGGGTGGAATCTCCATCCCTAGAGGTTTTTAAGTCCTGGCTTGACAAAGCCCTGGCTGGGATGATTGAGTTGGGGTTGGTCCTGCTTTTAGCAGGGGGTTGACCTCCTGAGGTCTCTAGGATGCTATGATTCATAGCATTCCCAAGAGAATGCCATGGTAATAAAGCAGTAAGGAGACAGGCTTGCCTGAGTCCCAGGCAACTGCAATTCAGTAGATAGAGAATGAACAGGCCCATCGATGGGAGGGAAGGGAGCAAAGGGGGCAGCTGCCCCAGGACCCGGCACTTCAAAGAGGCCTGTGGCTCACCGCTGCTGATAATATGGCAGTGCCTGGTGCCCCAGGTCCTTTAAATTGCTGCCGGAGCATCCTGTAGCTGAGGGGTGGGCAGCACCATGGTTTGGGCTGACTGCCCTGGCCCCGCCTCTTCTGCCTGAGGCTCCGCCCGTTCGGGAGGCCCAGGGCCCCGCGGAAGCTGTCAGCTCCCCGGAGAACGAAGGACTAAATTCTGCTTGATTCTAAGACGTAATCACACCACCTAGTCTTTTTACAGCACTTCTCATTAGCAGATATCAAAGCACTTTACAGAGGACGTCAGTCTCGTTATCCCTAGTGAGTTTATTTCCCACAAACCCAAGCAGGATGTGGACAGCCAGGCTAGCTTGGTTTCTTTTCATAATAGGAAACAGTACAGGCCCACGGGAGCCGTGACTCTTTGCAGCGGGGTCTGGGCACCTGTCCTAGTGCTATATTTCCCCCTGAGGCGTGGTAAGGAAGCCGGGCAAGGCATCGAGGTACTCACGTTTCCAAAGGCCAGCAGCACCGAGTCGAAGTACAAGAGCACCCCAAAAAGGATGAAAAATAGGCCAAAGCCCACAAGACCCACGCCGATCTCTGCAACAGATGGAGGGCCAGCGATTAGGAGTGCAGCAGCGACCGACAGCGTAGTCACGACAAAGGACGCCTTGGATGGTGCCAGCTTAGGCTGTCAAATCGACCCTGTGGTTCCTCTCTGCATCACCGCCTCAGCGAAGAAGGTTAACTTGGGGGTCGTATCCAACATTTAGAAACATGTCGAGGCAATTTCTATCAAAGGTAGGTTTTTGAGAGCTTGCTGCCCCCCGGCCTCAGAGCCCCACTCTCCCTTTGTGTGTCTGAGGGGGAGAAGGAGACAGCCTGAGGTGAAACGGGCTGGAAAACGGGAAAATGGTTTCCTGAAAAACGGAAGTGGTTTCCATTAGGGATGTGAATGGTGTACCAGTCTCACCCTTACTGGGTGAGACTTACTGGTTCTGGTTAACTGATGGGGACTGGAGCAGCTCCTCTCCCGCCGTGGGCAGGGGGCTCCTTCAGCCCCTTGGGGCCTGCCGTAGGCAGGGGGTGCTCCAGCCAGGCCAGGGCAGCCCCTGTCAGTGGTGGACTTGGCCCGGGAGTGCCGCAGGCAGGGGTATTCCAACCCAGTCAGAGCAGCCCCTGTCGGTGGGGGGTGGAGGGGAATCCAGCTCAGTTGGGTTGGAGCAGCCCTCCCCACCTGCCTCCCCTTTAGTCGGTTAACTGTTTAAACATTACATTTAACCGGTTAACCAATTAAATGGGATTTGACATCCCTAGTTTCCACAAGGAAGGTGTCGCTTCCTGCTCCCCTCCCTCCCTAAAATGGAGCTGATCCCAAGCCCTGGACTCACTCAGAGTCTTCCCATTGCCTGGAATGGGCTTTGGGTCCGGCCCAGGGTTCTCCAACTTATTGGTCAGCCAGTCTGCAGTAAAAAATGGGAGGTTGTAGGGCGTCTAGAGGAGTGAGACGATGGGCTGAAAACCCAGGAGGCACCGGGGAACCTTGAGGGTGTCCAGGCTCGAGGGAGTCACCCCCTTGTCTGCAGGGAGCGCTGCAGCTCACTGAGGCTACGTCTACACTGCAGCGCATCTTTTGAGCACGCCTGTTATTTCAAAATATAACGGGCTCGCTATTCCAATGTCTCTGTAAACCTCATTCTGTGAGGAGTAAGGGACGTGTCAGAACAGCAGGTTATTTCGAAATAAGTGTGGTGTAGACAGCGCCAAATTTCTAAATAAGCTAACTCGAAAAAACATCGAAATCAGATAGGCAATTTGTGTAGCTCAACTTGCGTATCTTATTTCGACCTACGGTGCAGTTGAAATAACACTGACAGTGCTGGGAAAAGGGCAGGCCACCCACACCCCCAGCTCTGCCAATGGCCCCCACTCAGAACCCCCCTCTGATATTGCAGTCCTGAGCCCCCACTGTGCCAATGGCCTCACTCTTTACCCACAACCCCTCGGCTATTCCATTCCTGAACACTCCTCCCCACCAGCTGTACCAATGCCCCTCAATCCTGACCCACAACCACCCTGGACTCCCCTACCTACACACCCAGCTGTACCAATACTCCATCAATTCTGACCCACAGCTGCCTCCCCTTCTGCTATTTCACATCCCCATCCTCCCCAGCTGTGCCAGAGGCCTGCATCCTGAACCACAGCTCCCCATCTTCTGCTATTCCTGGCCTGAGCTCCCAACCCCCAGCCGTGCCAGTGGCCAGCATCCTAAACATTCCACTCCTGAGTGGGATGGTGTTTCTGTGGGGCTGACACCCACCCACCAGGGTTTGCATGGACAGTACCAGGCTGGGGGCCTTCGGGCCAGGACGGTCATTCACTCTGCCTCTGACACTCCCTAACCAGCTGCGGCTGGCCGACAGAGCAACCCCCAGCTCCAGCCTGCCCTCTGAGCCTGGCTCTCACAGCATTGCCCTGTGGCCTGAGCCAGGCTGTCCCCCGGGGTTCACTGTCCCATCGCTGACAACCAACCACCCCGAGGCTGCATCCCTTACTCACTCTGGAAGTCCGTGATTGGCACCATCTTCCCTGGCAAGTGCCTGGAGACGGGAAATCTGGAGTGTGTGGGGAGGGGTGTGGCGGGCGGGGGCGGACTCACAGCTTCCACATACTCCCAACCAGTGACCCTTGGAAAGGTCTTTAATCCCCACCTCCGTTAGCCTGCAAATCATTAACTCCCTAGCAGCGGCAATAACCTTCAAAAGGCCCAGCCCTGACGAGCACCACATTAACAGCTCACACCCCAGTTTAAAACCACCACAGACTGGTAGTCACTTACCTGGAGCATCTCCTACATAAAGTACCACGATGGCTGGCACTGGCTATCCTGTATGGCCCCGCTCGGTTGTTCCTACTGCCCAGAGATCTCTATGAACTGCTCTAAGAAAGGGTCTGATTCTGAGCTGACCTACACCACTGCAAAGGAGGAAGACAATTTGCCAGGCCGGCGTCTCCCCTGCTTTCTGTTATTATTAGTGCCTGTTATTATTAGTGCATGGAGTTAGACCCACCGTGCTAGGCGCTGTACAGACAGAACAAAAAGAAAGCGCCTGCCCCAGAGAGCTGACACTTCCCTGGTCCGCACTTGCTCAAGAAAAGTGTGCAGCATGCTCTGATGTACCCATCCCATGTGGTCTTTGTTTCTGAATAGTTGTGGGTCCGTGAACATTTAGAAATAGTGTCCAATGGGCCATTTCAGGGACCATGCTTGTGCTCCTGAGAAATATTAAGTTTTGCTGCCTCTAATTCTTCCCCTCCGTAGGAAAACTGCTCCTTTGCCTAGTCCTGAAGCGGCTACCTATGGAGCCAAGAAGCAGCAATGCCTACCTCATGCATCCTGCTGGGTTAACTTGACTCCGAGACTCAGCCGTGGCAGGAGTCTCTTTTCTACTGCCCAGCCTTGCTCCAGAACAAGACCATTCCACCTGCAACCCATCTCCTCTATCTGAATGGCAAGAGGAGAATCTGTATTATGCAGGGCTACGTACACAATCTGTTACACCTATCTGATACAGGAAGCGTGCTCCTATGCACAGTCCACCTGATTCACCGGCTGCGGGTACTGGCTCCTTGGCTGCAGTCATCACATGCCGGAGGGATAGTTTGTGAGACATTAATTCTCCATCAGCAATTGGTCTCTTCTGTCCGCGAAACATTTCCCAACCTCCTTGCAAATGCTCAGACACATTTGCTTTTCACAGGTGAACGTCCATAGGCCTGTTTCTGCCCTTTGAACTCACCCCGCACAGTCCCCTACCACTCCACTGCTTTCTGAGGTTGGGTCGTACCCTCAGAGCACCCCGGGGAGGGTGAATTTGCTCCCCACTAAGACTGTAGTTAGCGCTGACCCTACACTGAATCCCTGTTCAGCCAAGGCTCCTGCTTGGATTTCCCTCTTTGGAAATGGTGCTGGGGCCATGTGGAATTTGCTCTGGAGTTTCCACAGAGGACGGCAGAAGTTTGGCCTCTCCTCCCACAGTTCCCTAGGGTGGCCATCTGGATTGCCACAGGGAAATGGCCCAGAATGCATTGCTCCCGAGCCGTGTACATGGAACTGTGGAGTAGCTATGCCACGCGACTGGTTTAAAACAGTGTGCTACAGTGTTTAATTACATGATCACCTACTGTTTGTTTCCATGGGGAACCTCTTTGGAGTCTTTGGTGAATTTATCTGCCAAACTCTCTCTCTATTGAGCAAACGTGAACAAAGATTTTTCAGAGGGTCTTAACGAGGCCAAATTTGGGTGAATTTTCACAAAGATGGAAAAGGCACATCCCCCCTCATGCTGGCCACCTGAACCCCAAATTTCAAGTCCTTTATTCAAAGTGTGGTGGTGCTAGAGCTACTCAATGAAAACAGGTAAGTTTTTTTTTTTACTTGGGCAAAGCCATGTATTCCCTGCTAGCCTTGTTCTTTTAAATGGCCAAACTATTTAAGCCAAACCTTTTTTTTTTTAAATGGGAAAAAGGTCAGCTTTGGGTAGACAGTGGTCATGAAAAATTTTATATCTTTGAATGGTTAGTTTGGCAAACCTATAACCAACTCAAACAAAGTCTTACAACAGAAATTATTATTACCCCTTCCAGCTATAGTACAGGACCTACAGCTCACGTTTAATACCAACGGAAGTTGCAGCTGCTCAGAACTTCTGAAAATTGGTCCCCTACCTATGTCCAAGCCTGTCCAGCGCCTAGCTATAGTTGCAAGAAGGACAAGCTCAACAAATCATCTATGTACAAACCATCCATTTTTATTTTATACAAACTTGCAAGGTACAAATGCATTGTTTTTCCTTTTGTGAGATTGGATCTTTTAGTAGCTACAGCTAAAACAAATGCTGTTGGGAAATTACAAAGCAAACTACCATTTACTTAATCACTGGGAAGAGTCAAACCCCTTTGGATTGATGGTGAAGAATTCAAGTTGCTGAAATGCTACAACCATTTGGCCATGGTCTCTTCGATCTAATGTTATAATAGTTGTCATCTAAGGTCACTTTGACACAGAAAGAAAGACACCAACATGACATGGTTTCTTAGATAGTTTTATTTGTCTAACACTAGCAAAAATCCATTTTTGCCACCCCTCCTTCCCCCAAAAATAATGTGCATAAATAGATCTTTTTCTGATGCAAACAGTTTTTTCTTACAAGAGTCGCTGGTATATGAAGGTGTTATGAAAAATAACCAAAATAAGATTAAAAATTAAAATTAAAAAAATACAGTTCCACAATACTGCAATATTGTGACCCTCAGCCACGCCGCTGAGAGCTCACAGCTTGTAACTTTGGAAACTTCTTAAAGTGACAGTAGCAGGGATTGGTCACAGACACTACGCAGTTATTCATTTAGCGGGGAGGTTTCCTCTGTGTCCCCTCTTCATTGCCTAGGTCATGCCTTAATGCCAGGAAGGTCCTTTTTAGGAGCTCCCTGTGTCCTTCGTGGAAATCCCTATGCCTTTCAAGGGTGCTTAGTAGCAGTGTTCCCTGTATGCGGAGCGTGTGGGTGGCCACCCAGGAGAGATTCAAATGCTGCCCAGCTGATTAGGAGCGTGCCCACATGTGTCAGCAGCCTGTGTTTCTACTGGTGGTGCCCATCCTCAGTGCACATAGCAAAATTTATTCTGCACAGGGATGGAAAAAAATTGGAGGGAACACTGCTTAGCAGTGGGATTACCTTCCTCCTCCAGCCCTTCCTTTAACTGTACAACAGCCTCCCCTAGGAACTGAGATGCAGGAGAGCTCTCTGCGTGATGGGGGACTGGGCTGAATGGAGAGTCAAGGAGGAAGCTCTTGGGGGGCTGGCACTTTGGTGGGAACTCCAAGTTGGCTCTTGGTTCCATCCAAGACCCAAAGGTCACTCAAGCCAGTGGGAGTCACGTTGGTGGGTTTTCAATTGGGCCCTTAGAAACAATCCTTACAACCATCCATCTCTCCCCTGTCTCTGCTCAGCCCCTGCACCCACTTGGTTCTGGGGGTTCTGCCAGCACTGGCTGCATTTTTCTCAGCTCAGCCTTTTACTTCAGGAGATACATTCACCGCCAAGGAAGATGCATCCCCTAAGCAAGGAGCACCTCCCAAGGGGCCTATGCCCTCGCATATACACTTCCGATGTGTCAGTGAGATTAGCAGCTGGGGTAGCGACAGGGAGCCCTTTGCACTAACCACCTTATCACAGAGAAACCATTCACAAAAACAAAAGGGAGGTAAAAATGTAACATTGAAACGCAAGGTTAAAACCCCCCACATACAGTCACATGGATCCATGACCAGCAGTCGCGTACCAGCAAGATGCCATCTGCAATCCCCGATATGCTACACTTCTATAGGTCTCCCTATACTGGACCTAGTGTAAACCACTCCAATGACTTCAGAACTACACCAGCCAGTTCACACCAGCTGCCCTAGACAGAGCACCACCTATTCAAGAACAGGGAAATAAATGCTTCATTTCTCAAAATGTACAGTTTGTATATTTTATTTTAAATAAATTTGCTTTTAATAAAAGCAGAAAATATATATATATATATTTAAATACGTCTTTTTTTTTTTCTAATGAACTGGCAAAGAATTTCCTTTTTAACTCTCTGGCAGGCTGATGCCAACGGCCCAGCAGAGAGAAAGAGAGAAAGAGAAAGTTAGCACAAAACAATACCACCCAGAAAAGGACAGAATAACATATATATATATATATATATTATATAAATGTATAATTTTCATAAAACATATATTAAGGCATGTGTAGCAAAATAAAGGGTTAGCTTCATGAGCTATTGGGAGATTCCATTATGGGAGTAGGGCTATTTTATGTATTGCTAGAAAGAAAGAAGAAAAGAAGGACAGAAAAAGAAAAAAGAGAAAGAAAAAGAAAAAAAGAAAGAGAAAAAGATCTGATTCAACAGGGACATGGGGAAAGTTCTGTTTCCTACCAAAATTAAAACTAGACAGACAGACAGACAGACAATCTAGGGAGATGCTGGCTAAATCCCATTGGGCAGAGAGGTTCTGTTTCCTCAGATGCTATGCGTATTGTCAAACTAAGAAGGAAAATTGATTCACAGGCTATATCAGATAGGCAGCCAGCTCTCATTTCACTCACTTGGGGCACATCTACACGGCAGGGCTAAAGTAGAATTAAGATATGCAACTGCAGCTATGTCAATTGCGTAGCTGAAGTCGAAATAGCTTCATTCAGCTGTGGGCGCTGTCCACGCAACAGGAAGTCGAAGGAAGAACGCTCTTCCTTCGACTTCCCTTACTCCTCGTGAAATGAGGGTTACCATGAGTCGGAGTACGAAGTCCTCCAGCTCGACATTATTTTGGAATAACGCTGCTGTGTAGATGTACCCTTGGTGGCACAGCTGGGAAGAAGTAGACATCGTGCTGAGCACCTGTGCCTTTTTTAGACTTTGGCTGGAGATGGGGGCTCTCAGTAGCAACCATGATCAGGCCAATGGAGGAAGGAAGCAAAGAAATAGATTGAGCTTGACTTGCATCTCCATCACATTGCCTCTGTCAGAACTACCGCCTCAAGTTTCAAGGGCGAGGACAAGACTGTTCTTCCTCCATGTAGGGAAGAGACAGAGACACAAACTCTAATACAAGGTACAGAGTTTGACTGTCCACTCCAACACTCTGCTCTGAATTTAGTTTGTTTTCATTAGGGCTAACCCTGGTTTGCACCAGTGTAAGCTAAAGCAGAATCAGGTACAAAAGTTTGATCTGAGAACAGAGCACCTAACTGTACTGGAAAGTCCACAGGAAAGGGGTTTTTGACAGGTGGCTGGTTGGGAACACCGTGCCAGGCACTCTATGACTGCCATTGGCCCTTCCCCTTCCACCCAAGGCTCCGCCCCTTCTGGGGGCTCAGAGCCGGTCCCCACCACACTTTGCCCTACTGACAGCACCACTGGGGAAGCCTGACACTTGGGGCTTTCCTGTTTTAGCTCAGTTTCATTACACTGACCCATTTCATATACAGCCAGCAACATTTCATAGCTTCACGCTTGAAAAAGAAGATTTTGGAGTGCAAACACAAGCCCATTTCCAACCCAGAGTGGTGTTGGTTTTGAGCACAGGCCTCAATTTCAGATTTGGGAATTTTAAAATTCCATTCTCCACAACAAACTGAACTGGAATTTCAGGTTTCAATACAAAACCTGCCATTTTCATGGAGCATTCAAAGGAAAATATTATTGCTGAGTTCCCCCTCCCCCAATAAAAAAGTATCTGCAATGAAACTGCAAATATTTTGTGTGTGAATATGGGGGCGTGATTTTCAAAAGAATTTAATTTCTTATATAGACACCAAGATACGTGGCCAGATTTTCAGAGCGGTTTTGAAAATCTGCCCCTCAATATCTCAGGGGGAGCTGTGCATGGGGGCACTTAAAAATCATGCCCTTGCTTAGGTGCCTAAATGGGCACTTGCAAATCCACACCACGGGTGGAAAATACATTTGCAATTTGCAGGCAGCTCTGATTTTGAGACGGGACAAGGAAACCAACTTGGGCAGAGATAAGAAACCTCCCTCATCCAAACCACTGCTTGAACTGAGCTATCTAGATGGACTCTCTCACATCTGAGTTCCCACTGGGAAGCAGCGGTGCTGAAATAATGCGAGGTTCTGCAGACCCCGATGGATCAGGTAGTGCCGATCAGCTTCAGAAAAGCAGCCAACCTCTTGGATGCTTCTCAGAGCTACGGCTCTTCCCTCGCCCCAAATTCCCCCTCCCGAAGACAATTGTTCTCTCACTGTATTGAGAAAACAGTGAAGCCACATCTGGAAGAGCAGATGCCTCTCATAAGGTATTGCAAGCACGGAGAATGCGGAACAGAGACAGCGCAGCAGTGACTCAGCACCCTTCACACCTGATCTCTGTTATTCCAAAACATCAGAGGAACTATTCTAGCTGTTCAGGAGGAAAGAAGGCCGGGGTGGGAGGAGTGGTGCTTGTGAGTTCCGAGTGTCAATTCCCTACATGCTGTTCCACGCGCAAATACCGCAGGGAGTTAGACGTTAGAGACACTAGCTCATTTCCCAAAGGCCAGGACTGTTCTCTGCGTAGGGACTGCCAGCCTGGATCTGACCAGGGGCCGGCCAGTGCAGTATCCTGTCACCAGAAGCAGAAGAAGCAAGAACTCTGCAGTGGGCGATTCTGGAATAACGTGTCCCTGAGGAAGTTTCTCCCATGGAAGTTGGTTTATAGCCTGAAAGCAGGAGGGATTAAGCCCCTTCCCAGCCTTGCTCCTATTCCCGTAGGCCTCCCAGCTCTGGCGTCTCTTCCATGTGGGGGCAAGGCAGTGCTTTCCAGATGGAGGCAAGAGATGTTACATGGCATCTGCCAAGACCACTACAGGAAGTGCGTTTCTAGGTCCTCTCTAATCCATCCAGTCCATCCATAGACAGCAAGAGAGCTGTTCACTCAGTCACTTCTCCATCATTTTGCCCAATCTAGTATTACATAGCTGTGCAACAGCCCCAGTTGTAGAGTGAGTGCGTGTGTGTGTATGCACGTGTGTGTGTACATGTGTGTGTGTGCATACACACTGGTACCAATTCCTCTCTTTCACCCCACTCCCATCCCCATGGAAATGATCATTGCCTTGGGCCAAGCAAAACTCTGAGGAAGGGCACCTATTGGTACCGGCCAGAACCTGCTCTCCTACGCCTGTCCCCCTTTCTCCTCATCGTCTCTGCGTGCAAACGGCTCCCTCCTGAAAGCATCAAAGCTTCTCCTGGTCATCAACATCAGCCACTTCGGCTCTCCTACCTCTGTCCTGCTGTATCGTTCAGCTACTCCCTTACTACATGCCCATACACCTTGCACAGACCTGCTTTCACACCACCCTCGGCCCGGGAAGGGGCAGCACTGGTATGTCACAGACACAGTTCTATCTCGCTAGCTTTGTAGATCCCATCACTGCTCCCATTTTCTGCCTGGGAGTCTTTTCCTTCCCTGGCTCCTCTTCCCGTCCATCTCGGATGCCTGCTCCTTCCTTCCCTCAGATGCTCGTGAGTGGGAGCGGGGAAAACGTGGCCGAGCCAGGTTTTGCGGGTGGCTAGCTCCAGAGATTCAAGATGCGAACAGCTTTTCCAAGCCAGGCCTAGAGAAGGTGCGCGGGGAATGGAGATGGGCTGTTCGCGCCAGTGGAGGGCTAGAGCAACCTCCAGTTGCAGCGACGGCTCGGTCCCCGTGCAGAAGCCCCTTTCGGACACAAGTCAAATATTTTAGTGTGGAAAGCAAAGGTAAACAAACCCTCCAGTGCTACACCGTCCTCCCGATGAGCTATTCCAGCCACGGAACAGAGTGTTGGGTAGCTGCACGTCCCCTGCCTGGAAGTTATGCCAGCTGTAGTGGGCCCATCTCCCAGATTTACCAATGTGGCCGGCAGCCCATCTATGACACTTCCTCCTGGGATGGCCCAGGCCAAAGAGAGAAGTCTCCCGTGCTCTCTTGGGCGGCAGGGGCCGACTCACAGCGCCTTTGTCCTGGATGATCTCACCGTTGGTTAGAGGAAGGGGTTCGGGGAGAACCGAAAGCGATGAGCGAGGAAAGGTTTGGTGGTCGAGTCGGGACGCGCATGTGCGTGCGTTAGAACGTGGCTCCGTGGAACTTCACCGCGTTCACAGCAGCCAGGGCTTGCGCTGGAGGGAGGAGAGGAGAAAGACTGAGAGGCTCGGGCCCGCCACCCGCCGGGAAGCATGGCAGAGCTGAGCCTGCATCATGCCCCATGGCAGGAACGGTTAGGACCGGAGGGAAGGCCACTATCTCCACCCAAGCACTTTCACCCAGTCCACACCGGGGGGCGCCAGAGGGGCCTGGTCCAGCCGCTCTACCAGTAACTAAAATCCCAGGGCAGGAAAGGCTGTTTGTTAACTGGCCTTTGTCACCAAAGAGAATTAAGGACGTTTTGGAGGAATTCTCGTACTGGTGACGGGAGCTGGGCCAACAGCCAGGGGAGACAGGCTCGGCTGTTCCGCCCCAGAGCAGATCCCACACGAGCAGGCTTGCTAGCCTGCTGATGGGCCTCAACCCAGTCCCGGGTGGCTGCCTCGTAGGGATGGCAGGAGATTTCGGTCTCCCAAGACCATTTACTCCTTAGCTGACAAGGCAGGGCAGCTCAGAGTTGCATGCCCACTAGGGCCTGCCCTGAAATGCCCCCTCTCTGAGCTCACACAGGCTCATGTACAGCCACGGGATCGTGACTCACAGCTGACCTGGGCTGGATTTGAACCAGCTGCCTCCAGGCAAAGGGTTTCTTTGCGCATGCTTGTCCTGTCTCCTTGATTTCTGGCCATCATTCCCAGGGTCGGTTATTTACATGGCTTTGTCTATGCAGTGAATGGAATCGTCTCTCTCAGTGCAGGGCATGTTGTTTTCCTTGACTGTTTTCTCCTCTAATCTGCACCCTTGACTTTCCACTGGGGTCACTTCTAATTTACAGGGGATCTAAGCAAGGCAAGAGTGTGGCCCACATCAGACTCCATTCACTGCATGACCAAAGCAAGCTATAAGGAACGGCTTTGGCTTAGCCAGAACCCACTTCATCCTGGAATGGGCAGAAACCACACCCTCTCATCCAGCTGGGCTGCCTGATTTCAAGCAACCAAGTCCTCAGTATAACTTAACTACCCCATTAGCTTTTCCTTTGTAGCCAGAAGGAAATCCCAGAGAAGAGTCTTGGAGCTAAAGAGAGATGGGTGGAGCAGGGTGGATAAAAATCAATTATTTAAAAAATGGATTAAAAATTTTTTTAAAAAATTTAAATTCAATACACTGTTCTTTTTAAAAATCAAGTATTTAAAATTAAAAGTGAAATTATGACAACCTATGTTGAGGCCTAACCTTACTATAGATAATTAAAATAATGTATTTTCAATAAAAAAATATAAAATTCAAGCAGTGAACGTTTGCTGCCAAAGTTTTAGAGAAAGTCCAAGCATAGAAACTGGTGGAAGATACTGGCTAAGAAGCTGAAACCTGAAGAGCAAAACCAGCTTCTGACAACAGTAGCCTCTTCTGCAGGTGCACAGAGATTATTTTGATCACTCCAGTTTATTCAGTTAGTTGAGTTCAATGACAACTGAGAAACCAATGAGGAATTGAAAAAATAAGCAAGTTTGCTCACCTCTTCCAGTCTATGACTAAAAACCAGGTGTAAGAGGAGCAGATCTATTAGTTCTAAACTCATGAAGGATAGGGTGATCAGCAGTCATCAGAGCTATTCACGAACCACAGTTGGTGGTTCCTTTCTTTATCAAAATATGTTTTGCATTTAAAACTGATTTATTAAACTTCTTTTATTTTCTTATCTATTCAGTACATTTAAGGGACTTTTATTTAACTAACAAAAACATTTTGAAATGTTCTTCTTGCGCTTTTTAATCGAGTTCTACTTTCCACCCAAATGCAGATTGGCATAAATCATGTGTAAAAATGAATACACAAGAAATTCACCATTCCCCATTTGCTACCATCATAAAAAATGACGTCTGAATAAATGTATGTTAAGCAATATAACCACTTAAATAAATGTGTATGGATATAATCCAACATTCTGGTTAGCAAAAAGTACCAACCAATGAAAATCAGCTTCATAATAAGCAAATAACTAAAAAGTTTAACTGCAAAACACAGATTAAAACTGGTTATTTAAAACAATTTTCCTGCTTAAATTTAAATCAATCCACCCAGTGGTGCAGTTCCACGGACTTTAGTGGAACTATGCCAGTTTATCCTCGTGGAAGATCTGCCCCCAGGATTTGAAACAAGAGCCTGTTTCGATTTCTATGCGCCTTGCACTCATTCCATGGGAGGAGACCGGGCTAACGTGGCAGAATAGAGCGTTAGCTCGGTGAGAAGCAACGTATGAATGGAGGGGAAGAGGCAACTCTGGAGTGAGGTTCCCACGGTTGCCCCTTGAGGCTGAGATGTACAGAAGATGAGATGAAGTACAATAGAAAAGGTGCTTACTTCATGGCTCAGACACGCATAAAATGGCTGCTGTCGCCGACCCGGGATGACTCAGACGAGAGGGGGTTTGTCGGTGGAGACGGGGAGGCTGGGGAGGTGGGAGGACTCGGGGTGGCACATTGAGCTGGAAACAAGAAATGGAAAAGGGTGTGAAGAACATGGTGCAGCAGCAGGCAAGGGGACAAAGGAAACAAAGCAGGGAGCAAATTCCAGAGGAAGGCAGAGAGGCTAGAGACCGGGGAATATTAAAAAGGAAGGAAGCATGGTCAGAAACGACACAGAGATACAAATGCACACGTGAGCTCCACGCTGAGATCCTCATGGACTAAGGCGAAGAGGGCAGGCTGCATCTGTCTGCAGGGACATGGGCATGGGACTCAGCACCCCCGTGCCAGTACAGCCTCCCACAACACACTGCATACACCAGGGCTTGGGTGTTTCCTACTCAGCTCTAGAGCTGGGCCAAGACAGTGCAAAGCTGGAGGCCACAGGCGGAACCCCAGTGGGCCACATACGGCCCACAGATTGCCCACCACTGATTTAGCATCAGAGCCCCACCTATTTACCTGAGCTGCATATGGTCTGACTACCAGGCCCCTGACTCTGCTCCTACACACATACCAATTCACAGAGGTCAGTGGTGTTATTATTCCTGATTTACAGAGGCGGGATAGGAGAGTCACACCCTTATTACTGGAATTGCCTGGGTGACATGATGGGCTTGATTTGCCACTGTGCTAATTCAGTTTTACACTGGTGTCGCTCCATGGATTTCAGCATAGAAACCAGAATAGCCCAGTGGAGGGTCTCCCTCCGTGGGCCAGATTCTTAACCGGTGCAAATTAGCACAGCTCTATCAAAATTATGGGAGTTCCCCTGATTTACACTACCTGAGGAGCTTGGCCTACGTACCGATCTTGTTTCTAGGATCCTACCAAATTCACACACCATTTTGGTCTATTTCACGGTCATAGGATTTTAAAAATGGTAGATTTCAGCTATTTAAATCTGGAATTTCCCCGGGTACGTCTAGACTACAGGCTTTTGTCGACAGAGGCTTTGTCGACAGATACTGTTGACAAAGCTTCTGTCGACAAAGAGCGTCTAGACTACAGCCAGTTCTGTCGACAAAGCAAGCCGCTTTGTTGACATGACAGTGTAGACACAAAGGACAGTGTAGATGCAATAACGCTTTCTGTCGACAGAACTCTGTCAACAAAAGGCGTTATTCCTCATAGAATGAGGTTTACAGCCGCCGACAAAACTGCCGAGTTCTGTCGACGTTATGTAAGTAGTGTAGATGCAGGTATAGTTTTGTCGACAAAACCCTGTAGTCTAGACACCCCCACCGTGTTGTACTTGTAGGGGTCCTGTCCCAAGAAGGAGTTGCAGGGAAGGGAGGGGAGGGGTCACAAGATTATGGTAGGGAGGGTGTGGTATTGCTAACCTTACCTCTGTGCAACTGCTGGCAGCAGCCCTACCTACAGAGCTGAGCAACTGTAGGGCAGTGGCTGCTGGCCAGGAATCCAGCTCTGAAGGCAGAGCTCCCGCCAGCAGCTGTGCAGAAGGAAGGAGGGCACGCTATGGTGTTGCCGCCCTTACTTCTGTGCTGCTGCCTGCAGAGCTGGGCCCTTAGTCAGCAGCCAACACTCTCTGGCCACCCAGCTCTGAAGGCAGCCGTACAGAAGTAAGGGCGACATGGGGATGATATTGCCATCCTGACTTCTGCACTGCTGCTGGCAGGTCGCTGCCTTCAGAGCTGGGTGTCCAGCACACATTCCAACCACCACCCTCCAGTTGCCCAGCTCTGAAGGCAGCGCAGATGTAAAATAACCTTGTGATCCTCCTGCAACTCCCTTTTGGGTCAGGACCCCCAATTTGAGAAACGCTGGTCTCCCCCGTGAAATCTGTATGGTATAGGGTAAAAGCACACAAAGGGCCAGATTTCATGGGAGGACACCAGATCTCATGATCCGTGATGCATTTTGCATGGCTATGAATTTGGTAGGGTCCTAATTATTTCTAAAGGCCCTTTCACTATACCCAACCTCATGCTTACATCTCACTACTGTCTGGTTGTCCCTAACACTCATTTTACCCGGAGTTCAGTCTTCTGCCCTTAATGCAGGTAAATCCATGGTCAGACTCAGCAGAACTTGCCCACGTCATTACTACCCCTCTCTGGTTGGCCCCTTCTTGGCTTAGGGCCCCACGGCATTGCCTGTGCCTCATTCGTTACCATGACACTGCAGTTCCTTGCCTCTTGAGGGCCTTACCAGAGAGCATGCGGCCCAGCCTGGAGGCTTCTGTGGCCAGCGTGCAGGATATCTCTATCCTCTTCTCCTGTTCCTGGAGCTGCGTTTCTGTGTCAGGGGGTGCGTCCACTTCTCCCTCGCTTAGGGGAATCACATTCTGCAAGCTGCAGCAGAGAGAGCTTGGTGTTACAGCCCCCGTGTCCGTGGCAGACGCAGCAATGGCCCGGCCGAAAATACAGGGAGTGCTTGGAAAGGCCCAATAATTGCAGGTTAGGGCAGGGCAAAATGCCAGGGTGAGTGGGTAGAAGGAATAGATGGAAGAGATGAATGGAATGAGGGGAGGTGGGTGGATGCATGAGCGGACTGGCAGAAAGATGGGTGGCTGGCTGGGTGAGTCGTGTAACAAGTTAGTGGGTGCATGAATAGATGAATCAGGTGGCTCCAGGAACAGATAGCTCAGTAAATGGATTTGCAGGTGTGCGAAGGGCGGGCAGACAGACAAACAGTGGCTGTAGCAGATGGTGGATGGTCAGAAAGGTGCACCAGGGTGCGGGCACAATGGACCGGGTGGCAGCGTGGCACAGCTGGGGCTGAAATGGGTCCAGAACAGCACCATCACCTGGATTTGGCAATGAGTGTCTTTATCCTTTCCACTTTCTTCTGCTTCTCCTTCATCTCTTCGGGGCTTAGGGGGGTGTCTGGTTCCAGCTCAATGTACCGCTCTGGAATGAGGACCTTGTCTGGGGTAGAGAGCTAGGAGGAGGCAAAAGCAGGTCTTGAGTCCAGGGGTCTGCAGCCAACATAGGGGAGATGGAGGAGCCACTGCAGCCAGCACCTGTCCCTGCTCCAGCTCCTTCAGGGCTCACGCATCCGGCTCTGTGACCCAGATATCAACTGTCCCTGCACCAGCACCCCTCTGTAATCCAGAACCAGCCCAACACCCATCCCTGGCCCACAATCCACACGACACTCACCTTACACAGCATTCTTCTCTGCTCCAGCCCTGAGTCCCAGGCTATAGGACATAAGGGCCTGAGCAACATGAATACCCCAAGGGACCTGTCCCTCCAGCCCAGACACCATTCCTTCCCCTCTACTCTGTACCCATGTCATCTCAGAGGGGCTATGCCTCCCCACCATGTGCAGTCTCCATAGCAACCTGCTTCCATGGCCACACCAGAAACCAGGCCTCACCTCCTTATTGATGTCGACATCATAGTGCTGCGGCTCCAGCTCCATCTTGCGTAGCCGGGCGATCTCCTCCCTCGGCGTCTCGTAGACTTTGCCGGGGTCCTCGGTGCGCAGCGCGGCCTCCAGGTCGGAGATGTCCACCTCGTGGATGCTGCGGTGTCGGCGCACCTGGAACGGGCAGCAGCTACCTCAGAGCCAGGACGGTCCCAGTGGGGTCATGCCCCGGCTGGCTCCCAGATAGCACGTCCTAACGCTGGGCTCACGAATTCAGGAGGGGACTCTGTCTTGCTGGCCTTTACCCCCCTACCTTGCCTCACCCACTCCTCCACAGACCCCGGGGCTGCCCATCACCATAGCATCAGAGCAACTTCCACACCTGCTTTCTCCTGGCAAGCTCTTCCCTACATCCCCATCTCTCTCACTCATCCTTCAAGCACCCCACCATGGGCCTTCCTCCTCCCCACTGGCTCTCCCCTTCATGCCCCCAAACATCTGACCACTGACGCATTGCAGGCCCCAGCCTTTGTAATAATTATACCAAGTTCCCCTGCAGCACTTTGTCTTCCTTTGAAAGCACTGATGGAGTCTCATTAATCCCAATTTACAGATGGGGAAACTGAGGCACGGAGCAGGGAAGTGACTCGCCCAAAGGTCGTCCAGTGGCAGAGTTGGGAAAAGAACCCAGTCTCCCCAGTCTCAGTCGAGTGCTCTAGCCACTAGGCCACACTGCCTTCAGGTAAGTCCTAACAAGGTCTTCAGGTCTCCATTCTGATCAGGGGAAGATGCAGGATCTGGAAACCCCAGAGGAGCCTGGGGACAGGACAAGCTCAGGGATATTGCTTTGAGGAAGGCCTGTGGGAGAAATGCAGATTCCACCCCCGGAGCCGACGGCGGACCTGGGAAATCCTTACCACTTTGTAAGACGCGGGTGCCTTCGCGCTGGGGGCGTCTGGCTGCTGATTGGCTGGGAGCTGCAAACTCCGCCTTTTTTCCTTCATGGATCCGCTTTGGTGCCGTTTCATCCGGTCGATCTGCTCCTCCACGCTCATTTTTGCCTTCGTCTCATTGGTGAACACGGCGCTCTTTGGCCTCTCTTGGGGAGAGCCCCAAACCCCAGTTACAGTGCGTTCCCCAGCAGGGAGTTCAGACATGGCATAGGGGAGGGCATCAGTGCCATGAATCTGCTGCTCGTGACTTGCTGCCTAGAGGGAAGGCTTCTGGCGCCTCAGTGGCTGTTCTGGGGAAGCCCGGGATGGGAAGACGATGGAGGCTGCGGCTCTGGACGGAGGTGCATGAGCAGGGCCGTGGGGTGGTAGAGTGCAGGGCTGGGCTAGCAGGGGGCTCTGGATTGGGATTGAGGGGCACTGGAAGAGCTGTGTGTGTGGGTAGGGGTGGCAGGGTTGCACCGGGTCGGCTTTGGGGCCAATGAGAGTGGCGCAGACACTGAATGTGAGCTCAGACATTCAGACCGAGTTTGTAGCCTGGGGGCAGATTCCCAGGTGCTGCGGGGGCAGGCAGGGCTTCAAATGCCACCTCCCTGTGTCCACACCACTCAGACAAACTCCTGTTCCTCTCACAGCGCAGCAACTTGAGGCTCCAGGGAACCTTGGCCAACAGGCTGCAAGCCAGACAGCGCCTATGGGCTTCCGGCATCTTATCCCAGTCTCATCCTCTGCACCAGTCCTGCCACCCCACAGCCCATCCCAGCACCCTATACGGGGCCTCATCTCCTACCCCCGCCCTGATCCACACCCCTGCAGGCCCTCTACCTCCCGCCAGGCTCCTGTGACAAGTCAGGCAGAACGCCACGGCCTACCCGAGAATTCAGCCCGTTGGACACAGTGCTGGCACTCCTTCTGACCACGCCTGAATGGGGCGCTGAGTCCTCGTCGATGGGAGACTTGGTCCTCGGGGGAACAATGCCAACTGGGGAGAAGCAAAGGAGAAGATGAATGCTTGACCCCCAAACCAGCAGACTGCCCATGGCACGGCAGGCTCAGCCCCAAGCCGGTTTGGGACATGGAAGGAGCGTTCCTGCCAGGGTAGTCCACAGCTTCTTGCCTTTTCTCAGCACTGCCCGTCTTTGCTGGGCGCAGAGGATGTGCTCTCAGAGCATGGGTTTGGATGGTTGCGGGTACTCCCTGTGCTCTTCAGGGGAATGCCACCAGGCCACTCGGCTCTGGGAATTCATACAGATGCGTGGCCCTTCCCCCACATCTTTCCCCCGAGTGTCTCCCAGCCCCAGCACCCCACGAGAATATTATTAATCCCATTTTACAGAGGGGGAAAACTGAGGTACGGAGCGGAAATGTGACCTCAACCCCAAAGCAACCCCACCAGTCAGTGCAGTGCCAGAAACAGAACCCAGCAGTGCTAGCCTCCCACAGCCTGCTGGGATGACCAGAGCAATGTAATCACATTGTGTGCTTCACAGCTAGAACATGAGGAGGAAGGGCTGATTGGTTAATGCTCTGAAGAGCCCCCAGGCAGGAGGTGGCACAGTCTCCTGATGCCGCTGAAGGAATGTCTCCAGACATGGATGGACCTCGGCAGGTGCAGCAGGGGGTAACAGCCTCTATCCCGACCCCTATCCAGAGAGGCAAGGGGAAATACGAGGGTGACTCCCTTCCACCTCCCCCCAGCTCTCTCAATAGCACGCTCCTTTGGGTGCAAGCCGATGGCCCTGAGCCCAGCTTACTACGTCCTCTTAACCTGCTCGGAGAAAGTACCATGGATTTGGGTAGAGAAATTCCCCAACCCAAAATCCAAGAGGTGAAGCCTCCCTCTGCGGCCACCCTGAATTTTTGCTGGCCAGTGCCCCTACCCTGATTTCCCCTGCTTGGATTTTATGGGTGAGAGAGGAGATAACGCGGGTGTGGTGGGTACCTTTGTTGAGAGCCGCTTGCTTCTCAGCATCCTGCTCTTGCCTGGTCTGCAGGAGCCCGGCTTCGGTGGGTGGGAGGGGGGCGGAGCTCCGAGATGCGTCTTTCCGATTCGGCTCGAAGCTGGCCTGGGACTGCGGAACGAGAGCGGATTCGCTTGTAAGCAGCTGACCCCTTCAGGAGGAGCTGCTGGCAGGGCAGCTGGGGAGACAAGCTGCCTTTGGACCTCTGTCACTCATTACCCAGGGGACAGCAGACAGAGAGGATACATGCAGAGAAAAAAGACACACACACACACGAAACAGCAACTGGGAGAAGCATCTAGGCAGGTTTTCATGCCCACCCATCCCTCTTCCCTAGTGTGGGCACAAGATCCAGTCATCTGGACAGAGAGGAAGGCAATGTCTAAGCTGGGCTTGGAGCTGCAGAGCCGTGATCAGGCATGGTCTGGAACACCCATGTTCACCAAAGTGTTGGAGTCTGGGGCTAGGGTCGATTGGGGACAGCTGTTCCGGCTTTGCCCCGTCGCTCAGCAGCAGTGTTAGTGAACTAGCGCGTGCAGAATGTTTTGCTCGCCTTGTGAAACACGAGGCACGTCTGCCCCACGGTCAGACTCTCCGCTAGTTTTCTTTTGGGTTGGGGAATGTGGACTTAGTCTCCCGGGACCTGACCCATAGGCCTTGTGAAGTCAATGGAAAGCTTCCCACTGATTTCCACGGGCCGGGCATCAGCTGGAGGTTGCCGACTGCAAGCCTGAACTAACTCGCATTAAAGCCTGTGGAAAGGCTCCCGCTGACCCCAGCAGGATTTGGGTGGGGCTGCTGAAGCCCCAGGCCCCACACCTGAGCTAGGAAGATGTTTAACCCCTGCTACAACCCCACGCCAGGCCCCCTGGTAATTCCCCAGCTCACGTAATTCAGGGGTGAGAGATACTCAAATGTAGAGCCCTCCCTATAGGGGCGCGGGGCCTGGGGCAAGCCCCTTGCCACAGGCTCTGCCCTATCTCTGCTCTGCCCCTGCCCCCAAACTCCACCTCTTCCCACCCTTGCTCCACCTCCTTGCCCGAAGCCCCCGTTCCCCGAATTACGTGAGCCGGGGAATTACCAGAGGGCCTGGTGTGGGGTTGTAGCAGGGGTTGACCCCCTCCCACTCACTGCTCTGCGCTGCCCCACTGCCTTCTCCCAGCTCATTGTGCTCCACTTCTCGGCAGCAGCAGGAAGCAGAGCACCCTGGGGCCGGGACCTGGGTGCTCAGAAAGCTGGGAGAGGGCATCGGAGTGGAGCAGGCCACTGGGTTACTCCAGCTCTCATCGCCGCGATGAGTGCAGGAGGAGCCATCCTCTGCTAGTCCCCTGTATTCTCCTGGGCCACCCTGAGCCCTGCGGGTCCCATCCATAGGACGTTTGAGGCGGCCACTGCGGGGCCCCCTGAAAGCATGGGACCTGCGGCGGCCGCCCTGAGCCGTCCTGTCAACGAGACGGCTCTGCTCAAGTGATTTGCGCTCCCTAGGTTGGACGAGCCATTAACTCCAGATCCTGCTCCGCAGTCTACGAAGTTCGTGAGTCTGCCAAGCAGCGACAGGAAGCACAAGCCACGGAGCTTTAGAAAAATCAGGGTGCTGTGGTCAGAACCTGAAAAATCAGCAGAAGCCCGGAGAAAGGCTGTTTCTCTATCCTGGCGCCCCGCCATGTCTGAAACAAACATGCCTCAGCTCCTCTTCCTCCTGCTTCCATTTCCGCTCAGACAACATTCCCTGCAGACACAATCTGCTGTGGCCTCCCAATCACGGCCGAGGTGGGTGGACGGCAGGTAAGATAGGGCCATGGGTGCAGAGGACATCGGATGGGTTGGAAGAATGAGCCAGTGAGGGGTTGCAACCATTACCTCAGCCACTTGAACTAATTCCCCTCCTGCACTCAGCCCTAGCTCGGCACCTCCTTGCAGCGTGTCTCCTTTCTAGGGGCCTCACTCGGCTTCCTGAGGGTTAATTAAGCCTTGAGGTGGCCAGCATTCATAACGAGCACATCTCAGAACATTGTCATCAAAAAGCAACCACTCCCCTGCAAATGAAAAAGGCTTCTGACCAAAACACCCATTTTTGCAGAAAATTTTCATTTTGCTCAATCTTTGCCTGGTTTGGCGAAACATTTTGACCAAAAAGAAAAATAACATCAAGGAAAAGATTCCAAACAAAATAATTCAAGGAAAATTCATTATATTTTGGTGGGATTTTTTTGTAATTCTTTTCTACTATAGGATAGCAAAAACCAGTTTTTAAAGTGAAAGAGAGTCGATTTTTCCCTTAATTTCTTGCTCTTTAAAAACAAACCCACTTCCTCCTCTATTTCAGCAGAAGAAAAACAGAAAGTTTTAAAAGCAGGATTTTCCCTCCACTAAACAAAACAAACATTTTCACCAAAAACCCCCCACAACGTTTCAGAAAAAATTTCAAACAAAACGGAAATGTTTCCTTGGAAAAAAACAAAGTTGTCTCCATGCATTTATACATGCACAGGTCAGGCTGCAGGCATGCAACACTTGTATGCGTAAACACCTATCAGCACTGACAATTAACTGCTTGTTCGTGCTATTACCTTGAGGGTGCATGTGCATGGTTTGGCACGCCCAAGTATCCAGCCTCACACACTAGCATGCATTTTGCACGGGTGAGCTCACTTAGCTGCATGATGCTTGCCCTTTTTGTGGGGGTAAGTATTCAAGTTTTGGCCCCATGAATCTAAAAGAGTGAGCATTGTTCAGGGTCTCTCAGACAAGAGAAGACTCAGCACTTGACTCCAAAGACCAGGAATTTACTGGCCTGATTGTGCTCTGGTGTGGGTGTAAATCAGGAGTGACACCTGAAGTTAGTGCAGTCACGCTGGTGTGAGATCAGAATCAGGCTCTGGACAGTTAGTTTGTTACAGCCTAGCGCTGGAAGTGGAAGTATCCAGGCTGAATAAAGAAAGGCAGAGGGAGGATGGAAGTGAAAAGCCAAGAGGAACCAGGCTGCTGGGCGTGTGATGCTTCACATTTGAGTCTCCTGGCTGGTGCCAATCTGGAGCGTGACATTGGCCTAAGGAAGAATCGTGGGGAGGCCAGGAAGAGGCTCTGGAATTTTCTACCCACCCATGTGGTGGGTCCATAATGCTTGCATCCCTGCACCCTGGCTTTCACAGCATCCTAGTGGCCGGCACAATATCCCCTTCTCTGCACTGAGACCAGGCTGGCTTTAAGGGTGTTTCAGAGCATCTGTCTTCGGAGCTCTGCCACCCCAGTTCCAATGGGCCCAGCAGCAGTGTACCAGAAGCAGGCCCGGGGGCACTCTTTGGGCAAGGTTTTATGCACCGCGGCGTTCCATGGACAAGAAAATACTCGGCTCTTGTATAGCAAGTTGCACTAATCTCAAAGGAGGCCATCACAGGCCCCACTGGGCAATAGGGGTGTGAATGGTTAACCGGTAGGGGCTGGAGCAGCCCCTCCACCCACCATGGGCTGCTCCAAACCCCCAGGGCCCACCACAGACAGGGGTTGCTCCAACCAGCCTGTCCTGCCACAGGCAGGGGATGCACTCACCAACCAGATGGTCAGCGCAGCCTTTGTCTGTGGCGGGCGGGGGGAGGGAGAGTGCACTCCAGCCCACTCCCCTTTTAATCAGTTAACAAGTTAAACAGAATGTTTAACCAATTAAATGGGATTTTACATCCCTATTGGGCGGAGGTGGAAGCTGAAGCACAGAGTTAAACAGCAACTCACCCATGGTCAGTGGCACGGCTGGAAACAGAACCTGGGTCTTCTGGGTGCAGGCCAGGTCCCTGCTCCTCAGACCATCTTGCCTGCCAATAAGTAATGAAGGGGGCAGAGCATGCCCACCTTGGAATGCCCGCAGAGCCTGGCTGCAGAAGGGCTCGGGCACAGCATGTCCTCGTGAAAGCTGCTGCCCCGTGTCCATGCGTCTCCAGCTTGCCCATGGGGCATGCATGGCTCCCTGTGGGCAGCTTGCTCCCTGTACCTCTCCAGTGTGTGCAGCCATCTCCGCTTTGCACCCTCCCACTTTATTCCCACGGCTTTCCTGCTAGCCGGCTCCGGTTCCCCGTGGGGAATGGGGATGCTTCTGTGGAGGCGCTTTGATACCTGTCCCCTCTTGGCCTCGCCGCTTTGCTGCCAGGAAGGTGAGTTAGGGTACGGCCAGAAGCGGCTCTCGCTAGGGAGCGGAGGAACAGTCGGAGGAGACTCCAGGGGGACGTACGATTTGGGGAGGGGAGGTCGAGGCGGGCCTGGTTCCTGGGGCAGAGAGGAAGCCAAAGTGTTAGACGCAACGGCAGGGAAACTGAGAGAACAGGAAGGAAAAGAAAGTTAGCAAGCGACCGAGACAAACAGAGGCACTGAGCCCAGGGCGAGAGCAGCTGGAGCCCAGACAATACAGCCGGTCCTGCTTCCAGGCTGAGCATTCGCTGTAGGACGCAGCAACGCCACCTCTCACCTCAAGTCTACAGCCAAGACCCCCACACCCAGCAATCAGCATTCCCTGTAAGCCGGGCGCTTGGGCAACCACTCAGGAGAGATTCAAATGCTGCCCAGCTGATTAGCAAAGCGTTCAGAGTTAGGTTTGTGTTTCTAATGGTGGTGCACATTCACACATGCTTCAGAGCATATAGAAAAAATTATTCTGCACATGGGTGGAAAAGATTAGAGGGAACATTGCCAGCATCCCCTTCCTTTCACCAGAGGGACTGTTTACCTGCACCTGACGTGTTTACACCAGTGGGAGCCAGGCAGGGTAACTCCACATGCTGCTGTGAATACGCCCCCCAGAAAAAGGATACCCCGGATCCACTCACCCAGCCCTGGCCAGTCCTCCTGTTTTTGGAGGCCGGGCTCTCGCCCTTTGTTTCAGCATCACTGTGACTTCGGTACCAGCTGGACAGCCAACAGCAACTGAGAAGCCTCCCAAAACTAACATAACTCACTGGCCTCCATTTGAGTTTCTCTCTTTCTAGCTAGGGAACATCCAACGTGCCCAGCACTGGGTTATCTCGGTGCTGTCGTGGCTTTGAATGTGGGTCTCACCAAAAGCTGGACTCAAGCCAAACAAGCCTCCATCTGGTCGGGACGGGACATGGAAAAGCCAGGCGGCCCTGGGGCAGGAGGGATAAAGGGCGCCCTGACGGTAAAGTGGTGGGGCGGGTTCCCGTGTGGCCTAGGGGATAGGGTGCCGGCCTTGGGAAAACAACAGGAATGTCTGGGCAAACTCAGATGAAGGGAAACCAGGGAGTTTCAGGCAGCTCTAGGGTTCACTGAGCCCAGTCCCCAGTTTGGAGCATCCGTCACCTTTGGTGCTGTTCCAAGTGGGAACCCAGGTCTCGGTCCAAAGTTTGCAAGTGGCCCATTTTACAAGGGGCTGAACCAAATCTCTACATCCTGGGACTTCAGGGCATCTGGGCTCCAATTTGCACCCAAAATGCGCATAGCCCTTCCTCCCCCATCTTCCCAATGGGCCGCACCACAGCCCCACGTCCAAATCCACCTCCACCTCGGCCCTGACTTCTGCCGCCTGATCCCAGCTGTAGGGAGAAGCCCCAGCTTATGGGATGGGAAAGCCGGGAGTGCCACCTGCTGGTGCGAAGAGAACCTCACCCGGGGAAAAGCCACTGCGCTCCCTGCCCGGGGCTACCTACACTAGCCCCATGCAACCGTGGCTCCACTCACCTCGCTGGTCCCTTGCTTGGTGGGCGAGCCCTGGGAGCCCGACACGAGGGAGAAAGGGCTCAGGGGGCTGGTGAGGCTGGCGGAGCTCAAGGGGCTGGCGGGGCTGTTGGAGCTGAAGGTTCCCGAGGGGCCGGCGGCCACTGCGGAGACACCAGAGAGGAGAGAGCGGGAGTGAGAGTACAGCTCAGAACCCCTGACCGGGAGGCACAGCAGGGAAGGGCCATCGAACCCAGGGCTTCGGAGCTGCCGCTTGGACAGCTGCTCTTTCAGCGCCACGCGTCGCATTCAACGCCGGTGGTGCGGCCGTGCGCGGGGGGTCCAGTCGTTGCCGGTGCAGGTGTCTATACAGGCTCTCTCCCGGCCCCGCACCCGGGAGCTATTCAGAGCAAGCTGCAGCCAGGCAGCGCCACATGCAGCCGATGCCTTCTGGAGGAAGCAGCAGGAGGCTGTCCCGAGGAGGGACCTGATGTGTGCGTCGGAGAGGACCTAGAGATGGGACCCTGTGGGCTCACTGCGGACACCCTGGCTGCCTGTGGGACTGCATTTAATGCAGCCCTGGGGCTGCAACCCACATCTTTTTGCTCAAAAAAAAAAATCCGCTAAGATTCTCCATTAGACAGGCTACTCTTAGGGCCCCTCCCCTCTGTAGGGATGGGAACGGGTAATGCTTACCAGTTAATGGTTAGCCCTTACTGGGGAGCAGCTCGCCATGGAAGCGGCAGGCCAAGGGGAGGGGGCCTGTCAGCTCCCAGCCCGTGTTGGCTGGGAGCTGGCACTAGGGTTGCCAGATGGTTTAACAAAAAATACCAAACATCCCCTTCCCCCCGAAAAAAACACACCAGGAAAAAATTCTGTTGAGGAAAACAAAACGAAAACGGTCGCTGCACCTTTACATTTCCTTGCCCCCCCCTCGCGCGGCAGGGGAAAATGTCCCTGCTGGCCTTCCATCAGAGGAAAACAGAAAATACCGGACATTTTACATGTCCAGTATTTTCTGTTTTTTTTACTGGACAGAAGGCACAATTACCGAACTGTCTGAGTGAAAACCGGACACCTGGCAACCCTAGCAGCAGCCCCTCTCCCTTCTCCCCCACTTGCCATTTCCAGCCCTGCGTGAGGCTACTGACTCCCAGTCTAGTGCGGGCCGAAGCAGCCACGCTGGAGCAGCCCTTCCTGGCCGTGGTGGGCAGGGAGGCCTGGAGCAGCCCCCCGCTCGCCCCCATTTTACCAGTTAACCGGTTCAACTTAATGTTGAACCAATTAACTGATTAAACAGGGTTTTATGTCTCTAGCAGCCACAGGAGAACGACACAGTCGTGGAGCCCGGAGCCAGCCTGGCATGCCATTGAGCACCGGGTGCACGTGATGTTCTCGGCCTGTCCCTAAGCCACGGGGTGCTGGTGGGGGGACGACAGGACGTAGGGCACCGAGGCACCTCCGCAGCCAGCAGCCTCTAGCTGCCAGGCCAGGGAAAGGGAGGGAGCGGCAGGCCCAGGGCGGGACGGGCGGAAGCAGTGCTCACCTCTGTGTTTGGCAGTGTCCGTGCCCCGGGAGGGGTTGTTCTTCCTCAGCCCCTCCATCACGTCCTGGATCCGCCAGATCTCCTTCTGGATTTGCCGGTTGAGCATCTCGTTCTGCCAGGGCCAAGGTGCAGAGAGTCAGAGCAGCCCAGTCCCAGGGACGCTGCGTGGCCCAGCCCACCTGCCCTCTGAGGGGATGTTTACGTGACAGTCGCGGCACCGGCATGACGACGGAAGAGGTTCTCCTGCCGCCGTGGTTCATCCCCTCCCTCCGAGAAGTGGTCGCAGGGGGAATTTGTCCTCCCACCTCGCACCATCTAGACCAGGGCTTAAGGCTTAACCACCTCTCTCAGGGGTGTGATTTTTTTACACCCCTGAGCAAAGTTGCTAGGCAACCCACGTGCTAGGTGTAGGCCAGGCCTGACTTATCCTGTGTCTCTATCCTCAGCTCCTCCTCCAGCCTGCTAATGGTGGGGACACCCGCCCAGCACCATCACTAAGGGGATGTCTGAGCAAGGAGCAGGATTTGCAAGGGGCATGAGCGAGGAGTGAATAGCGAAGGGCTTTGCAGGGCAAGTTGGCCCCAGCATGCCTGGAGCACACAGTGGGCTCGTTCGCTGATTACCGGCCTCTCTCCCCCCGCCATAAAGGGCCCGAAACGGAACGCGGCATCAGAATCCGTCGCCTGCTTGGAAAATGAACAGTGAGGCTGGGATCCACAAAGGCATTTCGGCACCTACAGACCTCTGTGCATGCCCATGGGAGTTAGGCGCCTAAACACCTTTGTGATTCTCCTTCCCCTCTCCACCAAGTCCACGTCAGTGTTCATCGTGCGTGGATGCCGCCATGCTGCTGCCCGGGCATTTCGATAGCAGCAGGTGACAATTATCTGGTGAATTTAGCCCTTGCGCTAAATAACAGCCGGCCTTTCCCAAGAGCAGCGTATTAACAAGAGCTTTGTTCCCGAATAGCGTGGGGCGGGGGAAGTGCCACTTAGTCGTGGGAGCACGGGAGGCTCAGAATGCCCGAGCTCCAATCCCAGAACTGCCACCGACTAGCTCCACCCTCGGCCCCACTGGGCTAACACGGCTCCGCTGGCGAGGCAGCTGCGAAGACGGATGTTTGCATGGTGCTCCAGTTATGTGTCGGCCATTTTACCTTACAGTGAGGCACGTTAATGCCCAGTTTACCTCAGCCCTATCTCTGAAGCAGACAGAGCCCCCGTATATACGTGATCGGGTAATGACGCTCACGTTCCAAAGAGCTGCATAATTACTGGGCCCCATTTAAAAAAATAGGAGAAAGGGGCAACACTTGCCTACTGAAGGAAGCAGCACTTGCTTAATATGCAGGCAAAAGCATCAGGCTTAGTTTTTAAAAGGAGCAGGGTTTAGCCTAGCATGGGTGCCATGGTTCAGGCACAAGGAAGGAAGGATACTGGGCTGGCCTCAGAAAGAGAGTTATGGACGGGGTGTGCTTTGAGCAGGTCTTGTTGAATATCTATCCCCGTGTCATTAGTCAATCCCGAGTCATTTGAAGACCCCCCGGGGCCAATTCCGTGCAACGTTACATAGTGTAAATATGGAGTAGCGAGCATGGAATTCAATGGAATCACTCTGGATTTACACCCCCCTTGCTTCCTGGGACCCTGTATTTTCAGAACCATGTGCGCAAATGACTGCGCATAAAACTCCACACACGTTGGCATCTCTCATGTGCGCGGGCAGTTACTGAGCCTGCATGTACAATCTCATTTGCTGCACAGTTAGTGTGGCTGCCTATGCAGTCCCGGTAATTGGGCACACAAATTAGATGCCCAAACATGCTTACATTTGCATGTGCAGGCTTCTGAAAATTGACATAAATAAGAATAAATTCTAGCCCTTATTTATACCAATTTCAGAGCAGAACGCTACGGGCATCAATGGAGTTACTCCTGATTTACACCAGACCAGAATCAGGCCCTAGGCGACTGGTCTAGGTGTCCAGAAAGGCTGGGATCTCCTTTTCCATGCACCCAGCCCGATCCCAGGATTCACTAGCGCTGGCCTGACAGGGCCCGGTCCCAGGCTCTCACCTGGATGTCCAAGTTCAGCTGTTCCCACAGGTCATCATGCAGGGCTGACACCTCGCCCTCCAAGTTCTCGTACTCTATGGTGCTGTTGGCCAAGGCCTGCAGGGATTTGCAAACACCTCCATCAGGAAATCAATTCCTGTCTGTGTCCGTGGGAGCGGGCGCAGTGAATGCTCAGCCTGGTGCCAGCACAGAACCGCCACCCGCCTGCCAGGACCAGGATGGGCTGTTAAGAAGGGGATCCCCACCCAGGACAAAGAGGAGCCTGGGAGATGGGTGGACCCTGGCATGTGTCATAGCATGGGGCTGGGCATGGATGTAGGGTACGGTCAACAAGGCCACAGCTCACATCCTCTCAGTGGATACTCAGTGGAATCCTCCAGGGACAAGCTTTCTCTTCCACCTAAGGAAAGGCATCCCCTGGCGTTGCTGCCTGTTGGGAATACCAGGCTGGGCTGCGAATGGCATGTGAGCCAGGGGACATATCAGAGGAAGCCCCCAGAGAAAGCTATGGGGGCTTTGTTCCCTGGGAACAGCAGACACTGGGGCGCTGGATCAGTGAAGAGGTGGTGGCAGTAGTGGGATAGGCAGGGTGTAATGACAGGTATTGTCTGTGCTGAATGACGTTCTGGGGAGGCAGCTAATTGTTCCCGTCTCTGATCCTGAATTACTTTGGAGCCGGCAGGGTCTGTGCTAGGAGCAGCGAGAAGCAGGGGATGATGTAAATGCATTTGGGGTCAGGGGTTGGGAGGCAAACCGGGAGTGCAGAAAAGCAAGGAATGCAAACTGAACATATTGCTCCCGGGCAGGCACTCCAGCTCAGTGCTGCAGGGGTTAATACTTTTGGTCCCTGTCTGAGAGGCTTTGGCTCCTCTCGGTTCCCAGTGAGATGCTGGGATGTGCCCCCCCCCCCCTTTAATGACAGGAAAAGGCGAGACAGAGGCAATGCCCGGACAAAGGAGAGGAAAGAGGAGAGATTTATCCCCACTCGGCTGAGTTGGCAGAGACATTCTCCCCCTCCAATGCCAGGTCTCCCAGGCTCTCACAGCCCCAGCCGTGTGGAAAGCAAAAGACAGGCTGCCCGCTGCGCCCAGGCTTCATCCACTCAGCTCGTGCTGCTGCTGAGAAAGAGACACCCACTGCTAAGCGAGGTCCATGCTGACTGCCCTGCTGCACAGGTGACATGCAGATGCCAGGGTCTATGCTGGGCCAGCTGTTCCACTGAGGAGCAGAATAGTGGGGGTGCCTGGCACTGCATGAGTTAAAATTGCCTGGCACACGGGCTTCTGTTTTACAGAGGAGAACTTCCCCCCCCCCCCATCTTCCCCACAAGTAGGACGTGCCCAAGCCAACCAAGCCCCCGATACAGCACACGGCCCCTCTCGAGTATAGAGGACCACTGGCCCTTACCACGGCATTGTTTCACTTGTGGGCGGGGCACGGGGGAAATGGGAGCTCTGTCCCCATGACACCCCTGGAAGGAGGAGGGGTCCCCAGCAGTGACAAGGATCGGCAAGTAGAGCAGGGGGGGCGTTACCGTGCTGGCCTGAGACAGCTCCACCCGGATGTTGATCAGCTGATTCTGGAGGGATTCCTTCTTGTGCAGCAGCTTCTCCGGGTAGGCGGGCTGGTTCCCGAACATCTCCAGCTCCTGGTGGGTCCCCATCAGGGCGCTCTCGAGACTCTCCTAGCCAGAGGGAGAAGAGGGTAACCTGAGCCTCATCGCCTCCCTCCCCCCGGACGCGCAGAGCACTCGGCCTTGGCAAGCCGGGAGGCTGGCATCGGAAAGGGCCTTTTCTGCAGCAGAAGGGGCTGAGGGTCACCGTCCTGGGGAACACCTGCTTGTGAGCAGATCTATCTGGGTGGTGGGCAGGGCTGCAGAATGCCTCACCCTCGGCAAAGTGCCTGCAAGTAGGGGGGATGGCCACTGTCAGGTTAAGGCCCTAGCATGGGACTCAGGAGACCTGGGTTTGTTTCCCAGCCCTGCCGCAGTCTCCCTGTGACCTCGGGGGAGGCACCCAGACAGAAGCGCAAGGTTGGCCAGCAGGAGGCACGGCTAGCCCCAGTGCCCGGGTGCCCCCAGAGTGGTAGTAACCAACCTGCTCTGTTCCCCTCCCTAAGCCACTTACCTTCTCTGCCCGGAGCTGCTGCACCAGTCTGTCCTGCTCCCTCACCACCTTGTTTTGCTCACACAGTTTCCCCAGCAGCTTCTGTCCCCAGGCAAGGAAAGAAAAGAGGGGAGGGGAGAAGAACATGAAGAGCAAGATGCATCTACGGTGTGATGGCACGTGGGGACCTCAGATCTGGGATGAAGCAGGCCTGGCCAGTAACAAGCCCTTGCAGGCTCTGGGGTACTACACTGCCTCATCAGGGCCGGGTCCCCATTCCTGTCCTGCCAACACGAAAGCCTTTGGGCAAATAATGGGGAGGGGTCGGGGTATTTTGATGGCATCAGATCCATTGGCATCTGCAGGCTGTTCAGAGCAAGCTGTCCCACACCCCAGGGTGCAGCGTCACCTCTGCTCACCTGAGCACTGACTGGCCAACGTCCCACCCACTGCAGTGGGACTACGGAACCGCACAAGCATGGGGACTGTGCCTCTGCCCGGCCCCATTCCCCGGGTGCCCTGCAGCGTGAAAGCCCTGCCTCAGTTCCTACCATGGGCCTCTGAGCCCTGATGCCAAGCCAGCGCGGTAACTGACAGGAGAGAGGAGATGGGGTGTGCCCTGCCATAGCACCTTGGGGCGCAGTTAAAGACGGAGAAGGCTCATTATGGTGGGTTAGCAAGTCTGTCTCCCCACCAGGGCGGGGCACAGATCCAAACCTTCATCCCACACAAGTCAGGGGTTCCCAGTGGAAGAGGACACGGCCCCCAGTCCACCTGACAGCAGAGGAGCACCTGATACGCCTTCTATGGCCGGGGTGGGGAACCTTTTTTGGGTCGGGGGCTGCACAAAAGTGAGAAGCAAAAAAACCTCCCAAAACAAAACCAGCCCTCACTGACGTGGCCCCCGACTGAGAAGCAGAAAGACACTCCCCACATTCCCCTCCCAAACCAGAGCCTGGGGGAGACCGGGCTAGTAGATTTTGTGGGGCCCTCTAGGCTCTGGGGTGGGGCAAAAAATGAGGGGTTTAGTGCATGGGAGGGGGCTGTCAGGAAGCAGGCTTGGGGTGTGGGGGGGTTGGTGGGTCTGGGAGGGTGCAGGAGCGGGCTGGGTGGGAAGTAGGGTGCAGGAGGTGCAGCAGCAGGCTGGGGGGGGTGTCACAGGGTCGGATGCTAGAGGGAGCCCTGAGCCTCAGCAGCTGGATCCAGGCCATAGGTTCCCCACCCCTGTTCTACGGTGCTAGCTTGCAGCCCAGAGACCCTACAGCAGCTCCCTTTCTCATCTCTCAAAAGCTCCTATTTAGGGTCACTTTTCAGGCCATAGATATAGGGTGAAGCACCTCTAGCAACTAGAGGGACTATTGTCTCTTTACCATGTCATTGGGGTACAGGTGGGGAGGACACAGTCAGGACCGTCCTCAGTTAGGGGCCCTGTGCCCGATGGCAGGTGAAGGGGGCGATTTTTTAGAGATGTGATTTTATAATCTTCTGCAACACACGAATGGAACATTTTTAAAACAAATTTTAAACTCAGGCCCGGTCAATTTCACATAGGAAATTGAGACTCTGACAGTATCTATCTGGGGATTGGCAAATGCCTGTCGAATGGCTTCACTGCCACTTGACTGGCTCTTGCACAGGTTTTGCTGATCGCTCTGGCAGGCCGTGTCACTTGTAAGTTAACTAGATCCTCTCCGGAGGAAGCAGAGCCACAGAACAGGGATAGGAAGAGGTAGGTGGGTGGGCATTAAGACCCAGTGGTGCCCCACATTTTCAGGTGCCCTACGCAGCTGCGCATTCTGAGTATGGGTAAGGTTGGATCTGGGTACAGCATTTGGGATTTGCACACTGGGGACCTGCAGCAACCTGGAATCTTCCAGGGGACATTTACTACACAAGTACAAGCCAAGCCGCCAGATTGCACACAGAATTGCACAGCATGAGGGATGCACGCACAGGAGGAGGGAGGAATGCAGCGAAAAGGAAGCAGAAGTAGCAAGGACGAGCAAGCCGTATGAGTGAGCAACAGCGAACGATACTGATTGTGCCCGCGTCCTTCCAGCTCTGCTATGAGAGGGGATGTTCGTCCGACGATAAACAACAGAGACAGAGGAGGCATAGCTGCCGAAGGGCAGAGGATGTGTGGGTGACATCACGGGGATGGGGAACAGGCAAGCAGAGAGCGCTGTGCTTACATCAGTGTCTTGCTCGCTTATCTTGTAGGCATGTAGAGTTTCTCTGTAGGCCTCTGGGAAGGGAGACACCTGCAATAAGAGGAACCAGTCATTGCTGCCCCCCGCGGTGGCGAGCGCATGCCGACAAGCCTCGTAGGAGAGCCGAGGTCGCTGAGGGTGCCCTTGGTGATAAACGTTTCCAGCCCACCCGTCCCCCTTTGCCTAGCAATCGAGTCCTCTTCCCCCCACAATACTTAGCACGGATGCAATAACGAAGCGTGTGCACGTGAAGAACATTGGCCATCAGTGATTAGATGGCTCACCCAATGCCTCAGAAACAGGCTCTGAATGGTGGCTTAGCCATGCCGCCGTCAGCCCTGGAGAAGCAAACACCTGTTGTCAAGAAGGCACTTGACACACCTCCGTAGGCGGCCAGGAGAACGGCCAAGCAAATGCTCCTCCAGCCATGCCAGCAAAGGATGTCCACGATTTAACCGCGTTTGGGGGCCTGGGTTTGGAAACAGATTAGATGCGGCCCTTGTGAACAGTGGTAATCAGCCACCTGCCCAGGCAGTTACCCCATTTGCACGCCCAACCAGAGGAGTTGGCTGTGCAAATTGCTATGGGGGCCTCGGTAGGGGAAAAGTTTGTACTAGGCTGGTGTGCCGGTGTGCCTCTGGTTTTCAGAGTGAAGCAGGTCTCAGGGAGGAATGACACCTCAAAATGTGAGAGCTGTAGAGAAAGGCCGGGCCTTGCCTGCTCGGAAGGCACTGGGGTCTGTGTGTAAGAGGAGCTAAAGACTCAGCATGCAGCTTACAAGAGGGGTAGGGAGAGAAGAAATAGCTGAATGAGGTCTCAGAATGCCCCTTTCACGGGAGGCTGAGACAAGCTGGTCATCGCTAGGATGCTGGGCTAATGGGCAGCCGCCAACAGCAGACCAAAAGAAATGGCTACTGCCGTCACAGTGGGACATTGCATGGATGCTCCCTACTCTGGGCTGACTTTCAGTGAGATGGTGGTGCTGGGCTAATGGTTTGGGGTGCTGCTATTTTACCTCTCTATCTTCTTATTACAGCCCATTTGCCGATGGGGAAACCGAGGCAGAGAGGTCACCGAGCCAGCATGTTCAAAACCAGCCAATTATTTGGGGCGGCCTTCAGTTTTAGGTGTCCTGCTTGAGAGGCCCTGGGTGGGTGCTCAGCGCCTCAGAAAAGCTGGCCTAAGGTGTCTCAGCCAGGGAATGAAAATCAGTGGGCACATCTGAAAACGTTTACTGTAAAATGGTTCCCTTCCTTGGAAAACCAGAGTGTGGAGGGTTCCCCAAGCTGGCACGTGGCGTGCAAGGAGACCTCAGCAAAATGCTGAGGTGAAAGGTGTCCAGCAAGAACGTGATAAGGCAAGGTGCTACCCTAACAACCTACAGCTGCAAAAGGTCCTGATCCTGTGAGATGCTGAGCAGGGTTTGGCCCAAGGGACCGGGCTGCATTAGAGCAGGACAAGAGAGCCAGTGGGACTTCGTTTTGAGTCTCGGTTTTGTATTCAGTCCTCCGTGACTGTACCACCCGTCCCAACAGGGGTGTGTTCCATTTACACACTGGGTACAAACATCCTCACCTTTCCATCCAAAGTTATCCCTTTCTCAGTGCGATACAGCACAAAATGCCCAACAACCCACCTGGTGAGACAACCAGGAGATGCAGTCAGGAGGTTACACTGAACAAAACAGCCCTGGGGCCCAGTACAAGAAGACAGAGCAAGTTCTATATTGACCCTACCCAAGGTCCTGCCTGCCCACCGAGAGCACACTATGCCCATCAAAAGCCCAGTGTTCTGTACAAATGTCTGGAAAATACACACCAGACACATTCAGCAAAAGTGAATTCAGTTAACACAGATGGCAGATCTATGAATGATGCTTTGAAAACATGAATGGGTGATGGTAGGCTTTCCTGGATGTTATTTTTATGAATGGGCCATGGCTGCTGTGTGTGTGTGGTTTGAAATTACAGGAGGAAATAATAATAGTCCTTAGTTGTTATATGCACTTTCTGTACACGGAGCACTGTGCAGAAGTAACATGCTCACTCAGGCCAGGTCTACACTAGGAAATTCTTTCAAAATTAGTAAAGTCGACTTAATCACCCCCGATTTAACAAATACGAAATAGCGTGTCCACACTATGGGGAAGCCTCGGAATTAGTCGGAGGCAGGCTCCATGAATGTGGAGGCAGGCTCCCTCGACTTAGAGCCCCTGGAAGCACTGGGGAGTTATTTCAAAATAGCAGCACCAGCGCGTCCACACTACGGCTATTTCAAAATAACTCTTTTGGAATTAGCGTTACTCCTGATGAAAAGCAGGACAACAGATTTCGAATTAAGCAGCCCGTTCTTTGGAAAGTAGGGGTTGGCTGTGTGGACGCTCTGCTTATAAATTCAACCTAAGGTGGGTTATTTCAAAATAAAGCCCTAGTATAGACCACACTCAGTGTGTGACATTCCCCCTGTCGGGTCTCAGAAAGGATATGAGCCTATTCCTGATCCTCCAGCTCCAGAGAACTGTGCTTTGTAGAGGAAGACCCCAGACTATAATTATCTGTATTACTATTGTACACAGGAGCCCCTGTGATGGTCTAGGATTCCAATGTGCTAGGCGCTGTACAAACAGAACAAAAAAGACAGTGCCTGGCCCAAAGTCGTAACCTGCTGCTGTCCAACAGTGCCAGGGTCTTTGACTAATTTATCCTCATTGACATGTGAAGGAGTTATCTCCATTTTACAGATGGGAACTGCTAGGCAGAGAGAGGATAAGTGTCCCTCCCAAGGTCGCCCAGGGAGCAGTGGGAAGGGGGGATTCGAACTCAGAACTTTCTACGTCCCATCAGAAGTGCAGCTGTAACCACCACCAAGGCGGATTTGAACAGCCTTTCATGGCAATGTGTTGGGAGATTTGGGGATGGCTTATGGATTTTCCAGGGAAGCGAAGATGGAGCTGCGGGGTTCCTCAAGGAGTGTCTCATCGCTGATGGGTGAGGCGTGGCAATGGGCGGAGATGTGGGGTGGCACGCTCCCAAATGAGCTGCGTGTGTGGGAGGCGGCTGGACGATGGGTCTGCCATGCAAAAGCAGCTGGAATGGGACGGTCCATGGCAGAGCTGCGGTGAGTTCTTACTTGCATGTACAGCTGGGCCCTAGGGGAGGAGTTCTCCACCATTCTGTTCACCATACTGATCAAAGTTTCGCTCTCACTCATCTGCGGCAGACAAGGAAGGAAATTTCAGACGTCAGCACAGACACGGACGCTCCCTCGGTTCCTGCAGGAACGTTCCTGACATAGTCCGGGGCGATCTTCGGCATCGGTGAGGGAGGTTTTGGACAGGGCGCCGTGGGCCTCACGCTGTAAGGGACTGAGCGCCGCCGACTCTTCTCAAACAGGACATCACTGGAGGTGCTCAGTCCCTTGCCAGGTTGGCACACCTGGGCCATCGCTGCCCAGTTTCTATCCAATTAACTCCACTCTGTGTCTCGCCACCTACCGAAGCTCTGGCCACGCGGAGAAAACTTTCACGGGTCAGACGTGAGCTGATCTCAAAGGCCACTCCGCTATCCAGAGAGAGGCAAGCCTACCACTGAGGTCCATGGCTGCAAAGCACAGCCAGAGTCCTCAGGGACAAACCAAGAGCTCATGTCCCATGGGATCACTAAAATTCCCCTGCCTCCCACAAAGTGCTGAGAACACGGCCGATCTGCTCTGCAAAGATAGGAGGCCGCAGGGGTATCTTCTTCCCCACTCTCTTAATGCCTCCCGTGACTGCATGTGACATCCGGGTCTCCAGGTCTTCTTCGCACCGTGGGAAGAAGACAGACTCCCTAAGGTCCTTAGCAGAGATGGGGCCCAGGGACTGACTCTCCAAGATCCTTGAGCTAAGGAAGGAGCCAGACTTCTCTCTTCGCTGCTGGGCGGACTGCACCCCCAGAACAGTCCCCTCAGGACACAGCAGCAGGGGCTGATCTCACATCAGCCCCTGGCTCTAGCTCCCCAGATCAGAATTGGTCTCTTTGTTCCCATTAACGTCCACACTACTGCAACAGTATTATTGCCATACTGGAGCGGCTGGACAGGGTTATAACGCCCTTGAACAATGGGCAATCATTGCAGGGGGTCTCTTGGTAAGGAAATGACCACACCTGTCACTAATTCTGCCCTTTCTCCCCCCCGCCCCCCATGGCTCACTGTATGTGGCCTGCCTGGGGGCAAGCTGTTAAGCCATCGGTAGGTTGGGTGGCCTTGCAGAAGGACGCCCTCAGAGTCAGAGTCTGCTTTACACTGCCATGTCTGCTATGCCTCACGTGCCTTGAACGGATGTAGACTAGAGATGGGCCTCTCCATCCCGCCACATGGAACCAGCTCCATCACCGCCACAAACAGACTGAATCTCAGAGCGAGATCCCAAGCCTGGAAATACTCAGGAGCAGCTGAAAGGAACTTTCAGCCCCAAATCTGGCATGCGGACCTTTAAGAGAGTTGTATCTAGGAAGCAAAAGCCTTTAGAGCCTACACATTCCTTTGTATTTATTTTTGTAAAGAGAAAGGCAGCACCAGCTTTAGTTGGGAAATAAAAAGAGACACAAAGACACCGTTTTGGCAAGACCCTACATTTAAAAAATGGGTTCTAATATGCATATGAATAAATAAATACTAGCTCCAGAATCATAGAACTGGAAGAGACCTCAGAAGGTCATCAAGTCCAGCCCCCTGTGCAAGGCAGGACAAATCCCAACTAAATCAACCCAGCCAGACCTTTGTCAAGCTGACACTTGACGCTGGCAGTACCCAGACAGGATATATCTTGAATGTGGCCACTGAACAGAATAAAAGGAAGCAAAACCACATACGCCTGATTCTTTAAAAAGACATTCCTACAGTTCTTTGTAACAACCCGAAGGGAAACTTAAAATTGAAAGCTCTAATCTTACTAGCTTCCCCCCCTCCGTAAGGTGAGGATAACCTGGGTTGTTACTGCAGGGCTGTGCACATTACAGTACTTGGTTGCAAGTGACCAAAAGTTTGTCAAACTCCAATTTGCAAGTGTAATGTTTCACCTGCCAGTTTGTGATGGCCACACCCCATAAGTGTGTACTGCACAAGCTAGGTTCTTATTGTAGGGTTGGCCATTAGTGCTTGACTACTGGGAATTGTTTTCTTTTTTAAATTATAAATAGCATTTTTGGGTGGTGGTGAAGGAGTGGGATCTGCATGCAAACCACATTTAAATGGACTTGCCAACAACCCAATGCCATAATTAGGAGTTCTGATTGTGCACCAAAAAATCTTGCCCTTGTCCCTTTCATGCTTTACTAGTAGCACACAAGGGGGAGGCCAGTTTAGCACGCAAAGGGTCCGATCCTTGACTGGAGTCACTGGGCATAGCTGTCCGGAAGCCAATGGCATTGCGTCAGTGTACACCAGCTGGGGCTCTCCTCTAAGATGTTCCATTCCAGCTTCCCAGACAAACGGAATGAGAACAGAAAGAAGCAAACAGCGCTTTAAAGGGATACTTGGCGTGACTGTCAGTGGGTGTCTCCAAAGGTCAGCAGGGAGAGAGGAGACAGAAAGCCTTTGAGGGAGCGTGTTCAAAGAGTTGAGAAGGGAAACCCTGCTGCGGATGGCTGTGAAATAATCGGGAGAGCTTTTTATTTCACCGACTTCGCCTCGCTCAGCTCTGGCTCTGCTCCAACCCAGAGAGAAACACCTCGGTGAGTCTTCTACTGATGGGCATCCATGGACTCTGAAACCTCATGAAATTGGCTCGGGAGCAGCTTCCCTACTGAAACACAGACTTCTGCTGTACTACGGCGCTGGCCTGGGGCATTTCTTTTTCCTCCCCTTTTCAGCTCTGGAATTTTCATCCCAAGGCTCCTGGCCAGGTTCCCAAACCACTTTCCCCTCCCTCGAGTTTACAACCTGCCTCCAACACACCCTCCGGTGTTTGGCTCAGGTCAAGGATGAGGGATGCGTGTCCGGGTTGGTTCATGGGTGAGAAGCAGCTGATGCTTCCCCAAGTCCCGCATCAAGTCTCTCGCCTCGGAGAGGAAACTGGTTTTGACGCTACTGAATTTGTTAACAGTGGGCTCCAATTTCTGCCCCTTTTCGCCAGTGCATGAAGGGGAGCCTGCCCGCACAGGCACACAGACTCACACGCCTGCACCCAGCCGCGTGGCCATGCTGGCTGGATCTTTGTAAACCTTCACGGTCTGCTCCTACCCTGGACAGAACAGGAGCCCTGATGCTATTCCCAGTCCCTAGCCACTTGGGGAGAGACACTAAGGACTCCAAGCACCACCTCGTGTGGCTTTCCCCCCCTCAGAGCAGGAGTCTCAGCTCCGAGGTTGAAGATGGGCTAAAAGCCCCTTTCCTCCGGACGCTCTCCCGCGACATCATAGCAAAGGTCTGTCGGCAGGGACAGCCCAGCGCTCTCCAGACCGTCCCTATGCTGTGGGCGGGGCGGGCGCATTTTCCCAGGCTGTCAGTCCAGAATGCTTCATGAGCGCTCAAATCAGCAGGACTCGGGGCCTGGCTGTGCCCTCCTGAAGCTCTGGTGCCCGAAAACAGCCTGCTACCCCATTCCGGAAATCTACCTGCCTCCCACCCGCAGTGCCCTCCCACCCGCACTCAGACCCAGCGTAAGCAGGTGCACGGCTCCCAGGAATGTCACTGACCCACGTTCTATGAGAGCGGGTAGAGAAACTGAGGGCCAGGCTCTGCTTCCCTTCAATAGTGCCGTGGGGGGTTGGAATCTGGTCCCACATTAGCAATCCCCGTGCTGCCTGGCTGCCAGATTTTGCCCTCACTTACGCTGGTGCAAATCAGGAGTGAATCAGAGCCATTACACTAGTGGCACGTGGGTGTGAGAGGAGGATCCAGGCCCCAGACTGATTAAATTTACATTCACACGTACACAGTGGCGCGGGAACATTTTTAAAAATGGGAGTGCTGAGCCCCCCAACCCCTGTTCACGCTCACCCCCAGCTGAGGCCAACAGCAAAGGCCCCCAGTATGCAGTGCTCAAACTGTGACCGCAGCATACGGGGCTGGCGCATGAGGCCGGCAGCTGGGATCCCGGGCACTAGGCCAGAATCCCATGGGTGCTAGAGCCCCCCTGCCCCCTAGTTCCCGCGCCTGTGCATATACACCCATTTCTGAGCTTCTGTTCTCCTCCCACTCACACCAGCCAGTCTCCACTGGCTCGACCTGAGTCACTCCTGATTCACACCGGCGTGAATCCCAGTTGAATACACACATCATTCATTGCACTGCTGGCTCGGCTGCGGCCCCTCGCAGCGTCACGTGACGCACAGACGGCATTTGTCCAGTCAGGTGATGGGCGACCCTGCAGAAGGGAAGAATGGAGGAAGCAAACCAAGGATGGCTGATGCAGCGGTGATGCCCGGAAAGGCTGCAGAATGGATGTTGAGGGGAGGGGCAGGGAGTGACCGGGTACTGAAGGCAGAGCGGGGATGGGGCAGTGACGGAGGCAGGAGGGGACATGAGCAGCGTGACGTTCGCGGCCAGCTCTGCCTACCTGCTGGTCCAAATATTCTAGGTTTCTTTGCAACTGAAGATCTAAAAGTTCATCCTACCAGGAGCCCACAGCCATGCGGCAAAAATGGAAACACAAAGGAGAAGCAAAGCGGTTAGGTGAAGGCTGCAGGAGGGCAAAGCGCTCTCAGGCGGGGAGGCCGAATCCTGCCTCCTTCGGCGTGGCGGCTCCGAAGGCAGGACTGGTGGGATGCGCTCAGCGGCCTTTTCAGCATCTCTTCTATGCGCCTGCTGGGAGCTCCCTCACAGCCAGTGCCCCCCCCATTCCTTCTAGCGCCTCCCACTGGGCCTGTCTGGGACTGCAGCAGATGAGAACTCCCTCACAGCCAGTGCCCCCCATTCCTTATAGCGCCTCCCACTGGGCCTGGCTGGGACTGCAGTGAATGAGAACTCCCTCACAGCCATTGCTCCTTCCCCATTTCCTATCACCTCCCAGCAAGCTGGGGACAAAGCAGCTAGGAACTCCCCAACATCCAGTTTTCCATCCCCAAACCCCACCCCACCCCTAAGAGAGGCTGGGGGTGGCATAGCTAGGAGACGCTGGGTCTGCAGTCGCTGGGAGCTTCCACACAACTCGGGCTCCTGTATCACTGCCTTCGGTGGCCAAGCGGCCGGAGAGGACATAGCTAGCAGCTCCGCTAACTACTGCCCCTTGGCCCCCCGCATTGGAAGTGGGGAACGGGGCTTTTTGCCGTGGTTCCTGGATCCGCATCAGGACTCCGGCCACACCTTTCCTGCTCCGCTGCAGGCACGCCCCAATCAAAAGGAAACCCTGTGTGCAGAGCTAGGCGACAAGGCAGGACAGTGAGGGGAAGAAGCTGCGTGCAGTGGGGGTGCGGCTTAAGCCCAGTCCACGCGGCCATGAAATCTGGTCTGTCAACCCCCTGCTCTCCCAGGCGACCCATCAGCTCAAAGCGGTTAAGTCCCAGGGTGGAGGGACCAGCCCAGTCACATGGATTCTGGCTGCTACGCCCAGATCCATTAAAATACCCAAATCAAAAGGAAAAGCTGAGGCTGGCTGGGAACAGAAAAGCAGCTATTGGAAAGCAACAGAAAGAAGAAATGGAGGGCTCCGTCCATCCTTCACATCCACCCTCCCTCCCACTGCCCCGGCTGGAGATCATACCGCCGGGTGGTAGGATGCGGCGGGCTCTGGGATCGCCAGCCACTTATGCACTTTCATTGCTCCTCAGAGTGATGGAGCAGGGTAGGCGCGTACCCCCTGGGGAACACACCCCACCTTCCACACCCTCCGCTCCACAGCGGGGAGGCCACGCTGCAGCGGGAAGGGTGGTGCACTGGGGAAAGGTGGGAGTCTTCCCCTTTGGGGTTCACCGGGCCAAGCCCCAAACGACACCCCCCAGATCGTGCGCCCCCTCTGGATCTTTGCCAAGGACTCCGAGCACACCGGTGTCCTCTTCGGGCCTCCACGAATGGACGCACCACCGCCTGCCCCAGACGATGAGAAGCCTGCGGCGTGCGCGTCCCACCTACATCCCCTGCGTACCCAGGGCAGCTGGGCTCCCAGCATGTCTGACGCAAGGAACAGACAGGAGCGGGATGTGCACCCCAGCTGCCAGGCATGGCTGGGCGCACACAGGAAGCTCTCGGCTGCCGGCACCATGCCAGCAAAGCAGGCATCTCAGTATGACTTCCTTCCTCCCTGACTCCAGCCGCTCCTGCTGGCTGGAAACCAGCTTGGGAGAGAGAAGGTCACCAGCCACACACCCGGACACCGACAGCACGTACCATTTTGTCGTGGACGGTAGGGGATGCTGGGTAGTTGTAGGGATACATTCCTGCCGGGATGGGCCTCCTGTCACCCAGATAATCATACTGAGAAGAGAGAAGAGACACCCCCCCGGCCCAGGCACGTGAGCTGTTAATACCCCTCCAGGAACTGACCGCGGCTCAACCGTTGCAGTGGGGTCTCAGGGCGCTTTCCGCACACGGAGCCAGAGGTGGAACCCAACTCCCAGCTGTTTGCCTTATCGACAGCCCCGCCGGGCTATGGGGGGAGATTTCCAAGGGGGTTTTGGCTAAAAGTGGGTCTGAGCCACAGGGCTCAGACACAGACTCCAGTTTCCCTACCGTTCAGGGGGGTTTGGCTGCAGGTTTTGGGGTGGGCCTGTCTCTACACCGAGATCCCTGCCCTGATTGTCAAGAGAAACTCAGAAAAGGCTCCTTTAGCCTCTCATGCAGGGGTGGGGAACCGTTTTTGGGTGGGGGGAACCACTGACCCACAGAAAAACCAGCCGGGGGCTGCACACAAGTGAGAAGGGAAAAAAACTCCACAACAACCCTCACTGAGGTGGCTTTGACTGAGAAGGGGAAAGACACTCCCCACATTCCCCTCACGCACCAGAGCCTAAGGGGGCCCAGGCTAGTAGATTTGGTGCCCTCCAGCCCTGAGGTGGGGTGGGGCTGGGGCGCCAACACGGGCTCTCCAATGCTGGGGGGGCGGGGGGAAGCCCTGAGCTTCAAGGGCTGGATCCAGGCAAGCCGGGGGTTGCATCCGACCCCCCAGGCCTTAGGTTCCCCATCAGGGGCGGCCCATCCATATAGGCGAACTAGGCGGTCACCTAGGGCGCCAAGTTAAATGGGGCGCCAAATGGTGGCGCAATATCATTGAGGGGTTTGGAGGTGGGGGTGCCGATTGCATGGTTCGCCTAGGGTGCCAGTTGCTGGCAACTGGTCTAGGGCCGCCCCGTTCCCTATCCCTGCTCTAATGGCTCAGAGAACAAATTACCCTGTGCCCCTGAGAGCATTAGCATCCCTCCAGCCTGTATCCCTGCCCTGGCGTTCTGACACACGCCTGCCCTCTTAGCTCAGCTTGCTAGGAGCTGCAGGAAGGACACTGACACAGACCACTTGCGGGGTAGCCGCCCATGGAAGCAGAAGAGGTTGCGGGTGGAGCAGGTGGAAGCTCTGAAGGCAAGTACTCTGGTCCAAGGACATCTGGGGCAAGCAGAGTCAGCCTGGAGGGGAACTAACACCCCCACCACCGCCAGGCACAGTGCCAGGGGGGTGCAAGCTGAGTTTGCCATCCTGGTCTCCAGCCTCCTGCTATTCCCATCCTGGGCTCCCCCCAGTCCAGCTCCGCCAATGCCCCTCAATCCCAATTTGCACCCCCCTTGCTACTCCGTTAAAGAAGGGCAGGCAGCCCTGGATTCAAGGAGGGAGGCCACGCTGGCATTTACCTTTGGGGAACTGACCGAGCGCCTCATCATGTAGGCCGTGGGGTCCGCATAGATCTCCTCACTCCTGGGGGGCACCTTCTCGAAGCGGGAGCTGGGCGACCTGACCGGCGAGTACATCCTCGCCCTGCTGTAGGTGCCCTGGCTGGGCGAACGGGGCACCGACCTGGAGCGAGGCTGGAGGGACATCCTCCGCAGGGAGTCCGAGGCGGCATCCACCTCGTCGTAATACACGGGCTGCCGGCCGGGGCCGGGGATCCAGACGGGGACGTCCTGCCGGCCGTAACCCGGCTGCTCCTTCCACTCGCGCAGCTGGTAGGAGCCTCCGTTGCGGAAGGAGTGGCGCTTGTCCTCCGCGGCCCACTGCGGGCTCACCCGCTCGTAGGCGGGCATGGAGCAGATGCTGTCAGGGCGCACGCCGGGCGGGTAATATTGGTAATCCTCAGGGTACTGGGGCGAGTAAGGGGCGTAGTGATCGGGGACCCGGCGAGACATTGGGAAAAACCTGGTGGGGCTACAGCACCCCCGAGGAAGGAAGAGAGAGAATTGTAAAACTGGGCCCACAGCTCCATCTGGCTCTGCAGCCCTTCCCCAGAGGAAAGCCACAGTCTAAGGCTTGTGCCGACAGACCAGTGTCCACCCCCACACCCCCGTCTGCTGGGAGGGCAGCTCCTGTGAGGGATGCCCAAGGGGACTCAGCAGAACAGCATCCCCTGCCAATGATGGGGCAGCCCTGGAGGGCAATCTGCTAGCACTCAGACACTGGGCAGCCCCCACTGTGCCAAGAGCCGGGGCCCACGCAGCCGCCTCAGGAAGCGAACCGGAGCACAACCCCCCAGCAGGCTGCAGCGGTGAAGTAGGCTGCATGGTCACTTCTCCACCTAGCCCAGCGATGGGCAACCGAGGCTAGTGAGGGGGCCGCACGAGGGGCCTCCTTCCTCTCAGCGGGTTGGAAGGTTGTCCTAACCAAGATGCTCTCCCAGGACAGGGCCGTGTTGCGAACTGCACTGGCCTAACTAGAATCGGTGGGCGGTGCCGACTGAACCGTGGACATGCTGTGATTGGCTGCAGAGGGAGCGCCTGGCTCTCCCAGTCAGTGTTGTGAGCAACCAGCGCGCACGTTTGTAATAACAGTCGGGAAAAACCACATGGATGGAAACCCGCGGAGTCTCGCCACCCTGCGCGTGGGCAACGGCAAACAAAATGCCTCATGGGCCACACGCTGAACCCGGACGGGCCGCAGGTAGCCCACGGGCCATAGGCTGCCCACCCTTTGCTTGGGCTGCTGCTCCCCACCCCCCAAACTCCACCCTGGTACCGGCCGGCCTATTGGTTGGTGTGGCCCAGCGGCACACGGTTTGGGTTCGGTGCTGGCACTGGGGCACCGCTGGTGGGGAAGGTTTCCTGGAGGGGGAACACTCCCCCCTCAGCTGGGCCAGGTGGGAGTGTTGTCTAGCCAGGGAGAAAAGCGCTCTTTCCCTCATGGTAGCCCCAGCGCCCCTCGCCACACAGTCCGCTCACCTCCTCAGCTCCTCCGGCGGGGCAGCCCCGCGGCGCAGGTTCACCCACTGCTGCAGCTGCGTCATGGAGCTCTTCCTCTGGGCGATCTTCTCCGGGTTGGTGCGGGGCACAAAGCCCCGCCGGTGCACCGTGTGCTCCCCATCCTGCGGCGGGTAGGCGGTGCTGCCAGGGCGGCTGGGGGACGAGTATTGCCAGCCGTTGGGCTGCGTGGACCTCTCCACCCCCCGGGAGGCTTCCGGGTAAGGGCTGCCGGGCTCAGAGGGCATCTCCTGGCCCACGATGCCGTTGGCTTTCACCAGGGGTTCCTTCTTGCCGTCGATCCTCTCCGGTTTCCTCTCCATCTTCTCTGAACCGCGCCCGTCTCCCTCCCCTCTGGTCTTGGCTTCCAGGTCCGCTTTGGGGGGCTCCCGTGGGGTGATGGTCCGGTGGTGGTGGTGCTGCTTGCTGGGGGGGATGTTCTCAGAGTCCGTCTTCTCGCGCCTGCCAGGCATAGAAGCGCCGCACGTCACCTCCCGCTGGACAGCAGCTCTGTGCCCTCATCATCCCAGGACAGCAGGGCCGAGCCAGGCCCTGCCCTCTAACGGGGCCCCCCCTGCAGGGGATGGTTACTGACCCTCTTGGCCCTGATGCTCCCCCAGATTGTGGCCAACGCAACAAACTCCTGAGGACTTCCGTTTTCTAGCCACAGCCCCTCCCAGCCCCTGCGGCTCATGGCCACTTTCCCTCATGTCCAAAGGGACCCCAAGTTATCTAGCAACTGTGCCCCCAAGTTAACCGCCATTGTGTTCCCCCCACACACACCCCTAGTTGGAGCTAGGACCTCACACTTCTCCAAAGAGGCCCTCAAGTCACAACCACTGCTGTACGGTGCTGACCTCTGGGTGGGTGGGATCTGTACCCGGGCAGCCTCGCCCATGGCTTGGATCCAGGACTCCTGCTCGTCGGTGTTCTCGGCGCTGAAGAAATAGGTCCGGATGCCGGCGTGCTCAGCCTGGGGAGAGAGGGACTGCGTGTGACGCCCCAGCGCCTCCTCCACCCAGCACACGGTCACCTGCAGGAAGGGAGAGAAGCGAGAAGTCCGTCGTCCGGCCTCCTTGGTTCACGGTCACCTGGAACCAGAGGGGAAGCCGCGCCTGCCCTCCCGCAGTGCCAGCTCCACCGCACGCATCGCCACAGGCTCAGAGAGCTGGAGAAAGACCCGCCCAACTGTGAGGTCCAGCCCCCATGCCAGGCAGGTGAAAATGACCTTGCGCCGCAATAGCATTTTGGGAGAGGCCAGATTTGGGTTACATGCGGTCGCCAGGGGCCTTCTCCTCCCAGCCCCTTTGAGGGAGACACACAGAGCGCATGCAAGACTCTTGCGCTGACTCAGGGAGACCCATCTCCAGCGACGCGCAGGATCGAGAGCGGTTCCGATGACTGTCATCTTAGCCCAAGCTCTCCGCATAGCAGGGATGGGAAAGGTTAGCTGCTTCCCCGGCTAACCAGCAAACCGCATCCTAAATGGGTGAGGCTTACCAGTTCCGGTTAACTAGTAACTGGTGGGGGCTGGAGCAGAATGGGCCCCTCTGGCATGTAGCCCTTGTTAAAAATGAAATATGATAGCTTTCTGCGGGAGGGATCCCAAGCAGGACAGCTAGTACGCTGCAGGGCTCGGGGCAGTCAGTGCACAATCCTGGAGCACGGATTTCACAAACATTTAGAATTCGGACCAGGAATAGTGAAAAGAGCAGTTTTGGCACTTCTGGCTCAGACCAGGGGCAAAAGTGGAGAGAGAAACTCCCCTCCATACACTCCTGATCCCATCTGAAGGTTGGGCTTCAGTTGCAGACTCGGCTAATGGTTCCAGCCAGGGCTGGGTTTGGCCATCTGCACACCACTATAAGCACCACTCCCATGTACTCCCTGAGTGCTAGTGATCACAGCATCCACATGAAGGCTCTGCCCTGGAGCAGGCCCAGGCCATTCCTAAACGGGAGGAAGTTGTCCCACCAGGCATGGATTTATCCAAACTCCTCCAGCTCACAACGGCAGCTCCAGACAGGCCTGTCTCAAAACCTCCCGCATGTGACCAGCTGGCCATCCAGGGAACTCAGAATCAGGAAGTGGCAGGACGTTCCACTGAGCCACACCCCAGACCCAAATGCTCTTTGCAAATCTGGATGCAAATCTTGCAGGTTGGCCGCTAGTGTCAGCGCAGGTCCCTTCGGAGGGTCTGAGCTGTACACAGGAACCACCCGGCAGCGGCACGATCAGAACAGAGCTGGTCAAAATGTTCTCACTGGGCGTGGGGTTGATGAAAACCAGCTTTTCGAATCAAATCAATTTGAGGGGAGAAATTTACATTATTGTCAAAAAGCCAGAGGATGTGGACCCAAAAGTACACATGCTCTGAGATTCTTTTGGTTCTTTGGTTCCCCCCTCTTTTCTCCTCCCTTCCTTTTCCTTCCCACGGACCCCGAAGGCTGAAAACCAAGTTTTTGATGCTTGTTTTGCCAAAAACACCAAAAAAAAAAAAAAAAATCCACCAAAATAGAACGTTCTTCCTTGTGTTCTAATCCTCTCCCCTCCCAGGGAACATGTAGCATTTTTGACCGACTGCTGTTACTAGTCTAGGGCCCAGCCACAGAGGAATTTTTCCTGCCAGACCCATACAAACCTCGATCTTTCCACCACGTTCTACACACAAGGATGGTCTAAGCATGCGATCTGCAAGGGAGAGGCATCAGCCCCCGTGATTCGTCCCCCTTCAGGCGGGGGTGGATAAGGCATGCGGGACAATCTATGACCGGCCATATCCATGCATTTGGAAATGGAAGGAGTATACTACCTATTTGGTGGCCGTGTGCTGGCTTTGCAGACGGGCACTTGGAAGAAAACTCCTCTCCAGGGGGGAGATCCTCACGTGGAAGAAAGGAGGAAACACAGAACAGGTCAAACCACACTCAGCAGGGAATTCAAAAGGGAGATGCACCGGGCAGGCAGCACTGTCACCAAAGAGGGGCAGCTGGGGGATAGCTGAGAAGATGCTTAGGGCTGGCGAGCCCAGAACCAGAGGATGGAGCTCTTACCTGTTTCACAGCCTCCTGCCAGGTCTGGTCCAGCATTCTGGGCACGCACAGAAGGCTGGAGCAGGCCCGCAGGAGTCAGAAATCAGTTCCGTCTCACATGGTCCCCTTGCGAGGACAGGTTAATATCATCTCTGGTTTGCAAGCAAGACACAGTGGAGTCAACCAGGACTGCTCCCCCTCCCGGCCTCGTTTGTCCCAGCTGAGTGCAAGGCTGGTGTGAAACATGACTAAATAAGGCATCTCCTCATGCGGACTCAGGAGGTATGTTTTATGGCTACTCTGCACAGGGCAGGTGCTACCCCTCCACTACCCTGCCAACGTGACCCAGCCCTGACTCGAGATGAACTGTAGAGGAGGGTAGAGTGCAGGGAGCGCTCTGACTTATTCCTTCTAGGGCCCCCTGATGAGGCCACCCACCCGAGAATCAATTAATACCATCTGTCTCAGACAGATACTGGTCCATCGAGTCCGGGAATGGGACCTACCAAATCTTTCCCCATAGGGAAACACAGAACAGCCATCAGATGGGGACTCTAGAGATGGCAGGCTCTTTGGCATACACCGAAGCACTGACTTTGACAGGATTCAAACCTACAAATGAAGGTTCAGGTAAAACCACTGCTCAACTTCTGAGCCTCATTGATGGCTATTAGACAGCCAGTGTAAAACCAGAAAAAGGGAGTATTTCTTCACACAGAGCACAGTCAACCTGTGGAACTCCTTGCCAGAGGATGTTGTGAAAACCAGGACTTTAACAGGGTTTAAAAAAAAAAAAGCTAGATAAATTAATGGAGGATAGGTCCATCAATGGCTATTAACCAGGATGGGCAGGAACGGTGTCCCTAGCCGCTGTTTGTCAGAAGCTGGGAATGGGTGACAGGGAAGGGATCACTTGACGATTCCCTGTTCTTGTCACTCCCTCTGGGGCACCTGGCATGGTCCATTGTTGGGAGACAGGACACTGGGCTAGATGGATCTTTACTCTGACCCCGTATGGCCATTCTTATGGCTTATTCCACTCTCTTTTCCCCATTACTGCTAATCAGGATGAATCCCTGAATACTAGAGATGGGTCAGAACCACCATGCAGGATCCAGGGTTCCTCTGAATTTTGGGAAAATTTAGATCCAGATTCAAGGTCCATGGCTCAGAGTCACTGGTAGAAGGGAACATTACAGAGGCACTTTCTCCTTTATCATTCCCAGGGAGGGCTGTATTTACCTGTCCAGTGTATTTCTAAGGCAATACTCTCCTTATACTCTTAAAGCCCTGTACAGAATTCAGAAATATTGGTGTCCGCAAGAAAAATGGTTCTTTGTGCAAGACTGGCTGGGAAAATGTCCATTTGCTCCAATGGCAATTTTGAAACATTTTTGGTTTTAGCTCAATTTATCCCATAAAAACTTCCAGGGTTTTTTTAAGCAAAAAACAAAACAAAAAGATGTTCCGGCTTTTTGGGGAGAGGGACAACACGGTTTTCAGTACAAATTTAAAACAAGCACTTGTGTGCCAAAAAAAATGGGGAGGGGGAACAACAGCTCAGTGGTTTGAGCATTGGCCTGCTAAACCTAGAATTGTGAGCTCAATCCTTGAGGGATCTGGGGCAAATCTGTCAGGGATGGTGCTTGGTCCTGCCATGAGGGCAGGGGACTGGACTCAATTGACCTCTCAAGGTCCCTTCCAGCTCTACAAGATGGTATATCTCCATATTATAAAATTTCTCATTTGCAACAAAAAATGGTTTTCCTTTGGGGCAGGCAGGAGAAAACTGTGTTTGGATGGGAACCATTCAGCCCACTCCAGCCATGCCTCAGCCCCCAGTGGAAAGAGGTACACGAATAGAAGCAGTGAGCAGCATCCACGCCTGCACCTAGGACCAGCATGGACCCTAGCAACTAGAGAAGAACTCCAGTGATGTGCTGAGGGAAATGTGCCCGCAGTGCTGGTATCAGCCAAGCCCAGATCTTGCCTCACTCCCCCAGAGGCGTTGTTGACTCAGGGCCCACGCATGTGCTCATGTCCTGTTGGAGTCAACGGGACTGAACATATATTTTGCCCATTTGGCACTTGCCAACCACTGTAGTGCCGCAGAAGCCAAAGGGACCGCACAGCACGTGACTGCAAAAATCCAGCTGCCAAGGGCGTGCCATGGAAGCAATCTCCGACCTCCCCCAAACCCTGGCCTGGGTCAGGAAGGAGGCAACAGAGGAGAGCAGTAAAACAGAAGAAAGCCTTAAATTGCTCACTCGCTCTCTGGCGGAGGTGGAGTGTGATCAGCATTTTCTCTAACCCGGTCTCCCATTGTTCCCCCTATGGGTGTGAAGGGGTTAACCTGATTGGCACGGAGTTCGGGAGGCAGGATCCATTTTTTATTAATGACCCAAATGTTCCCAGGGCTTGCCAACTCGTCAAGGTTCTTTCCCTTGCTCTCTTATTTTATTGCCATTAATAGGACACTGTAGTCAGCCTCTGGAAGGCAGAGCAGACCTTTAGCCCTCTGCTGAATGTTGCAAAACACAGTGTGGCGCGGGAGCGACTCTCTGCAAACAATATTCCAGTGATGAGCCCCCCAAAAATGCCCGTGAATAAAACAGCAGCAAGGGGCGGGAGAAGCCCGGTCCCAGGCTGGAGAGAATCAAGGCTCTGTGTGCGTGGCTGCAGTTCTGGCCCCAGCTGGAGGGAATCAAGGCATTCTGTGTGGGTGTGTGTTTTCGGGACTCGTTTCTCTGTGCACGTTTTTGGGCATCAGTGGGCGAGCTAGGCTGTGTTTGTGGGAGAGCTGTGTGTAAACGTGTGCAAAACATGGGTTTGCATTCACACACGTGTGTGTGTGTGTGTGTGTGTGTGTGTGTGTGTGTGTGTGTGTGTGATTGCCCACAATGTGTGTTTGGGCTGTGTGTTAGATGTTATGTGCAAGAATGAAAAAAACAATTCTTTCAGGGGGAGTCTGGCCCCTGGCTTGGATGCAAATTGACATCTGCATTCCTGTATGTACTGATTATTAAGTCTAGGTGAGTTCTGAGCCTAGGCTACCATGTGAACAATCATGCTTGTGCACGCACGAGCGCGTGCGCGGAACACTAATTGTTCTTGGGGGAATAAAACTCAACAGCGCCTTTTGCCCAGAGCTCTGCAGGAGTTTCACAACTTGTCACTGCTCCCGTGCCCATTGAGCCCCTCAGCACAGAAGTTTGACAAGTAGAAACTAATTATGTGCTAAACAATTATTAGCCTCTGTGTGTGTGCACACACTAGTCTAAACTAGTTGGAAAGGGAGATGGGGGAAGCCCCCCAGCACATCGGGACTTGCACGCAGCCTAATTACAGCCGAGGGTGCAATTCTATAGCAACGCTGGCGTAGGTATGTTTGTTATTTTTATTAAAACAGGAGAGTAATCCCCTACAAGGGAAACGGCTTGGGAAAACCCCGTCATGTCAGCACAGCTACCAGCTAGGAAGGAGAAACCCCCTGCTTTGCCCTGGGTTACACACAGTGATCACCTCTGGCTAGAAGCAGTTCACTCTGTGCAGAGGGCGAACACACTTAAACCCACGTGGCGGACACAAGGCCCATGCAGTGCTGGCAGTTAGAGGCAGGGTGGCCTAGTGCCTAGACCACCAGAGTAGGCGTGAAGAGACCTGGGTTCTCTTCTTGACTCTGCCACCCGCCTGCAGGATGACCTTGGGCAAGTCACTTCCCGGCTGCGTGCCTCAGTTTCCCCCATTTGCACAAGCGGGATAATGATCCTGGCCTCCTTCGAAGTGTGCTTGTGCGCTATGGGTGTGAAGTGCTCACGGGTGTTATTGTTGGGCTTGCTCTCCACATGGGAGTCAATTTCAGTATTAGCAGCAAGACAGCTAAGCACCCTCCGCTCCTTCAGCTCCAGTTGATTTCAGTAGATCAGGGGCTAAGTCATTGTTTGCAGGGAGTACTTGAGCAAATAAGCTCCGTTCTTTCTGGTCTCCCAAGCAGTCCAGAGCCTTGCAGCTCCCCGGAAGGGTGATCATCAAGCATTCAAGAGCAATGCACTTGAGCTACGGTGAGGCACGGAGGAGCAGAACTGGTTTAGCATTCATGGCAGGGGAGGCCTCCGCTCACAATCTGCATGGCCATGAGAGGAATTAGGTCTCCCCCTCCACGAACGCTAAGCCAGTTCTGCTCCTCAGTGCCTAACCTTAGCTCCACCTCATGCACGCTCCCTCTCTGGAGCCGCACACGAGCAGTCCGGGGGGAAGGCTGCAAGTTTCTGATGGCTCCAAATGCAACAATTGTAGAATCCACCCAGGACTGCGGCTCCTCTCCAGGCAGAGGGACGGCTTCAGAGGGGGGACTGCAGCAGGACTCTTCCTACTTCCTGAGCCCCCTACCCAACTCATGGGATGCCTGGTCTGGACTTTGCTTTCTGGCTAAATGTTACTGGACAGGAAACCTAGAGACCCAATTCTCTGTGTCACTCCTCACGGGGGATCCTTCTGAGCAAGGCACGTCGCTCACAGCGGGAATGCCATATGCTCCGGCTTGGTGCACGTGTGACGGATGACTGAAGGGGCAGGAGAGGTCACGCCCTCGAGGGCTGGGAGAACAGGACGGAGCAGGGATAGAGGACACAGCAGGAGAAATTCCGCTGCCACTACCCCCGTAGGGTACCAAAGATCCCATTTTGCAGCAGCTAACCAAGCCGCTAATACCGGGCTGTGTGCCTTGGTTTCCCCATCTGCACAACTAATGCTCGGTCTTCCCATTTGGGCTAGGGATGTGAACGGGCAGCCCCGCACAGGGCCAGGAGCCGGCAGCCCTGCGTAGGGCCAGAAGCAACCAGGCTGGAGCATCCCCCCTACTCACCCTCTCTTTAAATCGGTTAATTACTTAAACGCGACATTTAACTGATTCAACAGTTCATCTTTACTAACCACCCATAGCCGCTCACACCTTCCCCATGCGCCGGTCAGCACAGGAAGCAGCGAGCCCAAGCCAGCAGCCCGCCAAGCGTCGCTGTTACCCGCCGGTGGTGTCTGGCCCTACCAGGCCGCTACATTCTCGGAAGGGGGAGCGGCTCTACACACCGCAGCTCCCTTCATGGGAACCGGGCCAAAGGCTCGGCGGCCGCACACTGACCTTAAAGGTGTGTTTCCTGCTGATGTTGTCTGAGGGCTGGACGGCCGCCACCCGGAAGCTGAGGAGAGGGATGCTGCCCAGGATGCTTTCTTCCTTCTCATCTGCATGCACCAAGAAAGGGGAGTTGGATCAAGAGCGAGACGAGGGGGGCTCCCTTTCTGTGGCCGGTTTGGATCTCCGGGGGGGTGGCAAGAGCCGTCTCCTGTTTAAAGCCCCTACGCAAGGCGGGGGGGGGCGGGGGAGTCTCGGAAGAGACTGACTAGGAACTGCTCCTTCCTTTCCCTGCTGAAATGGGAGCTGGGTTCCTGGGAGTGGCAGCAGCCCAGTCAGCTGCGCATGCTGCGCTTGGACTGGAGACAGCCTACCTGTGCGAGCCGGCTCCCGCCCTGCTGCATCTGCTGTCTGTTCCCCCCTCCCTCCCCCCCAAACCTATCAGTCACAGCTCACAATGCAGGCTGGTTAATTATTCAGGCCTGCCCTCCAGATGGGCTGCCAGGGATTAGATGGAAAAGGGAAGCTGCAAAGGGTGCAGCACCTGTGATGAGGTGAATCCCTATATGGAGGGGGGTTCCAGCCCGGAGGAGGCCGAGGGCGGCTGGGGAGAAGGTTGGGGACAGAGTTAACGTATTGTGTCGGCGAGTCGGGGTTCCCCCTGATCCTGCAGCCTCATGGCAGCAAGAACAGACTCCGCCAGCCCATAGAATAGAGAGGGTTTTTGCTTCTCCGGGATACAGCACAGCCTAGACGTGATGAGGTATTAGGAGTCAGGGCCAGGACGCCTCAGACCCCTTGGATTAGGGGGTCCATTGTCACCCCTAGCCCCTCAGCCCTCAGCTAAGGCCATTTCCTTCCTGTCTCCCAGCCAGCAACTGCTCCCTACCCCCAACACTCCCTTCCTTTGTTCCATCCCTTCCCTGAACCGGTTCAGTCACGGTCATGGGGGCCCTCAAGGTGCCCCCCCCGCTGGGCAGTGCTTACAGACAGAGGCCAGTAGAGGTCATCCACAGCCCAAGCCTAGCAACCAGCAAGGTACTGACACTACATCACACGTATGAATTCGGGACTGGCTTCCATCACTCCTGTAGGGAACGGGGCTGATATTTTCCTCCCACCCGGAGCGGCTATATGGCACCCGTGCCCCTCTCAGGCCCCCTTCGTGTCTTGCCACCATTGATAACAGCTCAGCCAGCTGCCTGAAAAGCCAGGGTGGCCCTGGGAGGTCCAGGCAGAAGGGGGACAGGTTTGTTTGCTGATGTTAATCATTTAGGGTATGTCTACACTAGCTAGGTAGTTCGAGCTAGGTAGGCAAATGAGGGCAACCGGAGTTGCAAATGAAGCCCAGGATTTAAATATCCCGGGCTTCATTTGCATCTTCCCGGGCGCCGCCATTTTTAAATCCCCCTTAGTCCGAACTCCATGCCCGCGGCTACACGCGTCACGGAGTAGGTAGTTGGAGTTAGGATCTCTAATTCGAACTACCAGTACTCCTCGTGGAACGAGGGATGCTGGGGTTGCAATCTTGAGCAGTCAGGTCTGGGGCATGCCAAGCGCTGAGCCTCCCAGAGGGAGAGGCAGGGCTAGCTTCTGGGTCAGGTGAGGAGGGGCACAGCTGAGCTAGCAGGCAGCAGTTGAATTTGTACCAAGCACAAGCCGCTGCCCTGTGCTTAACCAGGTGGCCATGCAACCTTCCTCCCACCTTGGATACTGCCAGAGAAGAGGGTGCAGAAAAACCTAGTGATGCACGGAGGGCAATGATCCCGCTCATCTTTTCCATCCATGTGCGGAATACATTTTGTGTGCACCGAGGCATGTGTGAATGTGCACCACCAGCTGGGGGCGCTCTGCTAATCAGCTGGGCAGCATTTGAATCTCTCCTGAATGGCCACACAAGCGCCCAGCTCACAGGGGACATGGATGGACGGAGCTAACTTCTGCAACATTCACCCCTGGGAGCACGTTGGTGGCCGCCCTGGAGAGAGTCCAATGCTGCCCAGCTGATTAGCATAGCAGCCACAGCCGGCAGGAGGGGTTTCTACTGGTGGTGCATATCCACACATGCCTTGGTGCACAGAACACATTTTATTCCACACACAAATGGAAAAAATTAGAGGGAACATTGGTGGTCACCCTTGTACAATCTCGCTCAGGACCCAAAGTGTTGACTATATGTGACTCCCACCCCACAAGGGTCCCTTAGCCCCCCATAACAGCAGACCCTTCCCTTTGAAGAGGAGAATTTGAACTTCCTCCTCTCACTGGCCGCATCGCTCCCCCCCTCAGCCACTTGTCCTGCAGGGCTAGGTTTCCTCACTGGCACCTGACTCTAAAATTCCATCCCAGATGCCCAGCCTGAGTCCTGGGGGCCTGCTTTTGCCAGGAATGGAAGTAAGTGGCAGAGGGAGGGTGGGGAGAGAGAGCGTGGGCTAAAACACCATAGACAGGACAGCAGCAAGAGGCAGAGAGGGACACCGGTTCCAGCCGTGCCTGACCAGAAACCAACCCCGGTGCGCCTTTGGGGCTGTAGGTGCCCTGGGAGCTGCCGGAGCATTGCGTATTGGACGGCTAGTTAGTCCTGGCCCCGCCGCATACCTTTGTAATAGAAGAGGCAGCGATCCACCAGCACGAACCAGCGCTTGTTCCACTGCTTCACGCCGGAGCTGGCCTGCAAGAGCGGCAGAAGTGAGAGGGCGCACCAGAGCCGCCGCCGCGGCGGGCCAAGCAGAGAGCGGGAAACCCGGGGGCAGGGGCAGGGAGAGGCCGGGGCTGGGGGCCTGCTCCATGGAAGAGAGGGCACCGGGCGGCACAGAGCTCAGCTGCACTGCATCGTGGGTGCCGTCATGGGTGGGATTTCCAGGGAAGAGGCGCAGGCCAGATGGGGCAGGCATCCTGGGGATGCACAGGAGAGAGGCTGGGACGCATGGAGGGTGAGCTACTCAGCATAGCATCTCATGTTTGCACGTGGTGGGGGAGGGGGGGAGAGGGAGTCTATTGGGCAGGTGCTGGGAATGGGCAACCCAGAGCCACTCCTCACACAGTCCTGCTCATTCCTAGTGTGACCTGGGGCTGCCGCAGGGCCCCCGGGGAGCCCCACTCGGCTGCTGCCCAGGGCTCGGCGGACAGAGGACGGTGGCGCCGTGAGAGGCGAGGCTCGGGGAGCGGCCCCAGGGAGACGGTACCTGCTTGTAGAGCCAGCCGCTCTTGGTCACGGCGGCGTTGGGGTTCCGCTTCATGGAGTTGGAGCGCTTCCCAAAGGCGATCCCCTTCCGGGAGGGGCGCGAGGCCTTTGGAGAAGGAGAGAGGCGCTGTTCCGAACCCTGTGCAGTACCATTCCTTGGGGCATTTGCTCTCCAGGGAAACTCCCGGGGAATGGTCAGACCCAGCCGTGCAGCTCACTGACAGGGAGGGAGAGCTGCAGCTTCCCTCCCACCGCCCCGGGGAAATCGCTGCCAGTTCGTTACTTTTCCCAGGCTCCCCTTCGCTTCCTCCTGGCAGCCAGCTCCCCCCCTTGGCCCATCTGTCCCCTATGGCCAAACTCATCGCTGCCTTCGCTTTGCGGGTGCCCTGATCCCAGCCAGGGATCCCTCCCCCCCCCCCCCCAACATCTCAAAGAGCCACAATGGATCAGTATCATTGGCCAAGGGGGCTGGCAGACTTGCCAGGCCACTGGGCAAGGTGAGTGTGTGTGTGTGTGTGTGTGTGGGGTCAGCTCCATGCGCTCAGAAGGGGTGGGGTGGGCCAGGCAGCCCTCAGCGCCGCCTGGAGCACGCCGCACTAGCCCCGCCACCCAGCCTTGCGAGCCACACTGAGCGCGCCCCACATGGTGCTTTGAAGGGCCCAGGCCATGGCAGTTGGGTCCTTTTGAATCACCACGCCCCGGGACAACTGTCCCCCGTCCCCGTCAGTGGGCTTGCATGGGCCCCATTTTACAGAGGGGGCAACTGAGGCACAGAGCAGGGATGCCTCTTGGCTGAGAGCAGGGAGTCTGTGGCAGAGCTGGAAAATGTGCCTAGATCTCCAAGTACCTGCCCAGTGCCTGAATACCCACCTCCCTGCTTGAATGTCTTTTGGGCCAGAGGGGCGCTTCTGGCTCTCCAGCAGGTCCAATACATCCGCCTACCGGACAGCATCCAGCAGGGCAGGTGGGCCTGGCTACCCGCAGCCCATTCAGCAAGAGGAAGGGCCCTTTCCGATGCCCGTAACCCACGAGAATGTCAGGCCTAAGGGGCGGCTTACGTCCCGCAGGCGAGCGGCCCAGCTGGGAACAGACTCCCGGGCTCCTAGGGTCCCGGGCCAGCGCTCCATAGACCTACCCTGCCATTTGGTCGCTCCGGAGGCCCCTCTGACACCATGCTGTGGTTGGACGATTCGCTGCTGATGGTGGCCGGCCGCTTCCCGCCTGCTTTGCTGGACATGTCCACGGTCGAGCTGCCACGGGGAAGCAGAAGGGAGGGACAGAAGCTTATCGGAGCCCTCTGCCAGGGCAGCTGAGGAATACCCGCCCAAGCGGCTGCCCTGTAGGTTCGACGCGCTCACGGCGGGCGCCCGGACGCACGGGAGCCAAAGCTCACTGAAGCCAGCCGAGGGGCGGTCCCCTGACTTCCACTAGTGAGGCCTACACTGTGCACACCCAGACATTCGCATATAGGGACGGGCAAGCGGGGCCCATGCCCAGGGCACCACTGGCAGAGGGTGTGGGGTAACCGGGCATGGGTGTTGCAGGGCAAAGGGGCTGGAGGGCATTGGGCAGGGGGGCAGCATGGCAGGACATGCTGGAAGGACACAGCTTGGGAGGAAAGGCTAGGGGGTTGGGATGAAGGGGGCACTGTGCAGAGTTTAGGGGTAAAGGGAGCACAGCACAAGGGTGAAGGAGTTGAGGAGCCCACGAGTACCAGGGGAAATGGGTAGTGCTGTGCCCACAAAGGCACCAAAACACAAGTTTGTCCCGGGCGCCATTTTCCCTAACATAGCGAAGCAAGGCTGTCTCTCCTCACAGCCCAGCCTTACTGTTCCCTATCACCTCTGACCTGCGGATCCCCTGCCACGTTATTTGCTCTCAATATTTGCTTGGTCTTATTAGTTCTGTTCCTCCCTGGTTCCTTCACCGGGATCGTTTTACCCACGGACACACACACACACGCACGGACGCAGTCAGAAACGGCAGCAAACCTACTTCTGTAAGTCAAATCTTGCGTTTTCTTCTGGGATATGTCCAGTCACTGGGTGCAGAAATGTGGTCCGTCTTTCATTGTGGCTGGAAAACACAGAGGAGAATTGGGAGGAATGAAGCAGCTTTGGAGTGAGTTGAGCGACGGGCTCCACGTGTGGGCCGTACGGTTGTTGCGCACCCTGATTTTGTTTTGTGTACCAGGGCGAAGTGCTGGAAATTGCTGCTGTGGGAGGTTACGGGGGCAAATAACCGAAGGTTTGACTGTGCTCCGCCTTCAGCTTCTGTCTCCCACTGGTCATGAATAAATTTCAACTCACTGAGGGCGGAAACAACAGTTGCAGGGACTCTACATATGTCAAAAATGATCGGCTTTATCAAGCCCCATGCTTCAGGGCATATGCTGGTTACCAGATGGGGTCAGGAAGGATTCCCTTCCTCTACCATAGCGTATGGTTTAGCATTGTGCAAATAGATACATGATGTGGGAGTCGCTTTGTACACACACCCCTGAAACTCCCTGCACTGCTCGAGATGGGATACCAGCCTAGACAGACAACTGGTCTCTTCTTGTCCAGCTGTTCTCAGGACTAAGTGCACCTTGCGTAGTTTGAGGTGGAGAGAACCTCTCTATGTTCTGGGGATTTGTACAATTAATTTATGTCTAGGAGATGCAGGAACCTGAAACTCTGGTGGGTTGTGCGTGGGAGGCAGGGGGAGGGTTATGTGATTCCTTTATAACTGCCTCCTTCAGTGTTCCCTATCATCTTTCCCATCCATGTGTGGAATAAATTTTATATGCCCCAGGCATGTGTGAATGTGCACCACCCCAGACACACAAAATCTAGTTGTGGGTGCTCTGCTGATCGGGGGTGGCATTTGAATCTCTCCTGAGTGGCCGCCCAAGCACGTGGCTTACAAGGAACACTGCCCCCCTCCTACCTTTCTGGGGGAAGGGCAGATATATTAGGGAGAGACCAACCTGTCTCCTCCACAAGTTGGGCACAACACTAGCCAAGCTATGGTGGTCCCCCCCGTTCCAGCCTCAAACGTTTAGGCTCTGTGGTTGTAATTTGAACTCAGCTCTAGGTCTATGCCAGTAAAAGGACACTGCTGCTTTAAGACAAGGTGGGATTATACGCAGGAGGCTTGGCAAAGCAGCAGGGCCATCTCTGGGGCTGGAGAGAGACAAGGCAAGAGCAAAGCGTGGAGATAAACACACATGGCAGAACCCACCTGGCAGCTGCCAGGAGGCCTGGCTGACATATGGTGCCGGGAAAGGGAATTTATCCAGGCACAATGTGATGCATATCCACAGTACTGTCTCTTCCCCAGGTACAAATCCAGCACCCACCCGGCACACAAAACCAGACTAGTATTATCCCCCCTTCGATGCCACCCGGGACATGCTTGAATAGGCCTTTTCCTATGCAGCATCCTTTTGGGGGAGCAGTATGTATTGGCTGGGGGCTTTCACAGGTGCCAATAGACGGGGCAAACGAATAGCCCTCCCACCTGCCATAGGAGCCTATTCTGTCTCAGGCTTCGCTTGGCTTCCTCCCCTGTTAATTTTGCCATGTGACGCAGCCACGTGTTGTGGTACAAGCAGCAGCAAGCCCATTGGTGTGCATTATTCCAGAGCACCGCTGTACATACTGCAGCATGGAGAGGGTTGTACAGGCGTGAGTAAATAAAGTATGAGCTACACAGCCATGCCGGCATGGATTTCATGTCATCCATCAGCCCCGTAAGGATCAGGCTTTATTTTGGTCCCTTGCCTGTTCCCTGTTCTCGTGACAGTCCAGACCCACCACAATCCTACCACAGAGCACTTTTCAGACTCAGATCTCAAAGCCCCTTACAGAGATGGGTTGGAATCAATGTTCCCGCTATTTTTTTTCCCCCATCCATGTGTGGAATAAGTTTTGTTACATGCACCAAGGCATGTGCAGATGTGCACCACATGTAGAAACATACGCTACTGGCTGTGGGTACTCTGCTCAGGCCGCTGCCCAGCAGATTAACAGTCAGCTTACAGGGAACACAGCTTGGTATTTATCATTGTGTTTTACAAAGCAAGAAGCAAAGTCCTGGCAAGGTCAAGGGACTGATTTTCAGAGGGACCAAGCTGCTGCAGCTCCTACTGACTCTCTGTGCTCAGGCCACAAGGGTCAGATCCAGGTACCCTCACGCAGACCAGGACCTTCCTCCGTGCGTGGTTCCATTGGAATGACTCTGACCACGTGTACCATGCAGCCAGGGACGGCTCACAACATTTTGGCACCTGAGGCGGAGAGCTCAAATGACGCCCCCCATGCCCCCTTGCTTGGGCCAAAACTTGGAAAGGTCTCTTGTGCCCTCCTTCCTCCAGCACAGCACCATCTCTGTGCATCTATGCACCACAATTTTCTACACTCTGGGTGCTAGGGGCACCCCCCCCACCCCCACACACACAGTCTGGCACCTAAGGAGGCCGCCTCAGCTCGCCTCATGGTAGGGCCGGCCCTGCATGCGGCTTGACTGAGCCGGAGCGGAGGTATCAGCATCTGTACTAAAGCCATCGTCCGTCATAGCAACGGGAATAAAATCCAGGAATCCTGGCTCCTTGTTGTCTGCTCTAACCACTAGACTACACCAGCTCCCAACCGACTGCAGTCAAACCCAGCCTTGGTGCCTCTCCTTGTGTCTGTGACTGACCCGGGAGAACATTCTCCGCCAGCCAGCCCAGCTCACACTTGCAGGGACAACGAATTTCTCCACCCCGGACAATAGCTACAATCTTCCCTGCTGTTTCCAAGCTGCAGCTGCATTCAGAATCTCACTGGGGGTCTCTGGAAAGGGGACTTAAAAGGAGCAGGCTGTGGATATTAGCTTTGGTGGAGGAAGGGGGAGGAACAGATGAGATGGCAGCTTGTGACAGCTCTGCAACGAGGGCAGAACGGTGCCAGGAAACAGACACGATTAAATCAGAGCAAACCTCAGTTTACCTTTGTCCCCCTCCTACACTCCAATCACTGATGGGTTTGTGAGGGATCTAAGTGGAGGTAGCCAACCCCAGAACACGGGTGGATACGAGGGATGTTAGCACATACCTATATCCCGGGCAGTGCAGGGACGAGGGGGGACCGGTGCCTGTGGGGACCTGGCTTTTAAGCCATCTCTCTGCACATGCTGGCTCCTGAGGAGCCCCTCTCCCCCGCCCCCACCCCGCTACCCACCCGGCATCAGTGCAGGGTGGGGGAGGCAGCAGCCGGTGCCCCATGAAGCCACCTGCCCTCCCCACCCCGTGCTGCTGCCTCAGAGAGAGGCAGCAGCTCAGGGGGATGGGGGAGCTGGGGATGGGAAGCCGGCCTCCCTGCACATACCAGCTCCTGCAGAGCCGCCTGCCTCCATACTGCTGCAGCGGGAGAAAGGGTGGGCAGGCGGGGGCCATTGCTCATGGGTTGCTCCCTCCGCCCCCCTGCATGGAAATGCCCAGCCAGAGGTTACACGCTGACCAAAATGAACGTTTGCTAACATCCATAGCAGATCCAGGCCGCTGGCACCCGCCGCCGGACGTCATCCGGCAGGTTCGTCGCCACAACAAGGCCTGACGCGCCACTTGGAAAAGCTGATGGATTTGCCATGCTGAGCGAAACAACAAATCGCAGCAGAACCCTCCTGCATGGAGCCACGTGCGACTTAATCGGTGCCATGCAATTCATCCGCGCGTCCCCACGGAGAGGTGAGGCGTCTGGGGGCCAAGACGCTCATTAGCTTCGCCGGACATGTCACAGAACATTGCCTGTGATGTGAGGAGATACGAACAGTAACTCCTGCTGTCCAACCACATTAGCATGCCCATGTTCGCTGATGAGCTGGTTTTAAGTGGGAAAAGCTCAACACTGGTGCAACGCTCCTTGGCCGGCTGGTGCCCCCCCCCCCCACTTACCCCACTGTTCGGGAAAGTGGCAGCCCCCACAGTAATGGCCCTGCAGTCCTATTAAGTGTGAATTAGGGAGATTAGAGTGCCCAGGGAAGTCTGTTTATAATTAGAAGTGGGACCACATCACGAAGAGCTTGATTCTGCCTTGGGCGTGCGTAAAACTCTGTGCGTCAAGCAGCCCCATCGACACCGATGGCCAGATTCAACTCACCTCATGGTCACTGGAAGTCTTGTACGGACTTTAATGGCAGTGGGATTGAGTCTTGAATTAAACCACAACAGATGTCCCAGATTAACCATACCGGTGTAGTTAAAACAATATAACCTCCCTCATACAAACACGGTTACACTGCTATAAAAGCTTAGAGCTTATTCCTGTACAGCACAGGGAATAAGTTATGCTAATCTAAGGCACCTTTTTACCAATATAATTGTGTCTACATTATGGGCTGAATTGATGGCAGAGTCCTTCTACCCAGCGAAGAAATATATCAGTACAGGTTGAACTTCTCTAGTCTGGTCCAGCAACACCTGTGGTCTGACATGATTTTAGTTAGCTGGATGTCCACGCATCAGGGATGTGGCCAAGTTTCCCGTTGTTCGTTTACAGCCACCAGCGCTCAGTGTTCTGTGCTGTTATTTAGCTCTAATTTACCCCTAAATGTTTTCTCAGAGCCCAGTAAGCAGTGAAAGTGTTAGTGATGCTACTGACATTTGGGAAATTCTTTGGTTCGGGACTGGTCAGGTCCCAAGGATGCTGGGCTACCGAGGGTCAACCTGTATAAAAATGCTGGAGAGATCAGAACTGTATTCAGTTCCTAACATGCCTACAACATCACGACATTCAGAATCAGCGGTTCTGGGTGGGGCTGACTCGCAACATTGGAATCAGAACGTGCCCTGCAGAAACGGCATGGCCCCACTTCTGTTTACAAAGCTTTGCTCCTCATTTCCTGCAGACCAGAGGAGTGATTTGAGTTTGGGCACATTCAGAAATTGCTTTCAGTGGGTAAGAAAATCCACCCTGGAATTCAAAGTGTTCACAAAATGTAACACCGCTACTACTGCTAGCTGCGGTGATGTGAGCAAAACCCAAAGTCAACAAATTAAGGAGTGAAATCCTGGTGGTTTCTGGGAACTTTGGCAAAGCCCCCAAACTAGTACCACAGCCAAAAATGCTTTACACTGGCTAACGGCACTGTTATGTTATTAAAACTCAGGCAGCAATAGTGTCAGGGGCCTTGGCTACACTAGGAAAAAAAAAAAAAAAAAACAAAACCAATCACCAACAGTGCAGCTCCATGGACAGTAGTAATTGGACTGTAAGCTCTTTGGGGCAGAGATGTCTCTTTGTTCTGTGTTTGTACATTGCCCGGCGCAATGGGGTCGGGGCCATGACCAGGGATTATAGGCTTTCCTGAAGAACACACATAATTTTATTCCCTCTTACAGTACTACCGGATGAACCTCTCTAGTCTGGCACTCTTTGGTCTGGCAACATCCGTGGCCCGGCATGACTTTAGTTAGCCGAATGTCCACGTATCGTGGGTGTGGCCAAGTTTCCCACGGTCCCATAAAGTTTGTTTACAGCCCCCAGCCCTGGCTGACAGTGTTCTGTGCTGTTCTTTAGCTCAAATTTACCCCTAAACATCTCCTCGGAGCCCAGGAAGCAGTGGAAGGGTTGGTAATGCTGCTAGACAATGTTGACCTCCCGTGGTCCGGCAGATTCTCTGGTTCAGCACGTCAGGTCCCGAGGGTGCCAGACTAGAAAGGTCCAATCTGTACTATCTGTGCACCTGACATTCTTTAATACTTGTGTCCTGACCTGAGAGATAGGGCAGGGCTATCATCCACATTGTACAGAGGGGAAATTGAGGCACAGAGTGAAGATGTAACTTCTCCAAGGTCGCTCACTGATTCTGTGGCAGAGCAGAGGCTAAGACCTAGATTAGTGCCCTACCTACTGGATTATAATGTAGACAGAATTCAGGAGCTTTTACGACGATGCTGTCTAGCCCTAAATGCCCTCTACAGTTTCCACTGGTCAAGAACTGTAAGCCCTTAATTTCCTAGTATGGATGGAGCCCTCTCTGCCTCCGACCTTTGTAGCCATTTGCACCTGTGCCCAGTGAACACAAAGCCTCCCCTATACAAAGTTGTACTAAAGCTGTTTAGTTAAATCAGGGCAACTTTGCCTACAGATGCTTGAGCTGGTTTACACCTGGCTTAGAGTGATCTAGCTTGTAGCTTGTGTCAGCTAAACTAACGTCAACCAGGGTTAAACCGATACGAGTCGCCACCCACCCAACTGCACCACTTTCACATCACACGTCCATTTAATCCAGAGCAACTCCCCCCCCCTGCAGCCAGAATCTAAAACGCTACGGATTGAGAAGGGCAACGCTTTACACTCCTCCACCCCGGGCGGAGGGCTGCACTGGGGCAAAGCAATGGAGAATGACTCAGCCCAGGAGCTCCTCATTCCTGTAGAAGCAGGATGACAGCCCACCTTTGACCCATTCAGGTAGGGCCTGACCCGTAGCTCACTACAGTCAAGGGGGACTTTGAACAAGGCGCTTGACGGCCAGGCTGGAGAGCCCCAGTGAGGAGCAGGTTTCAGCTGCAGGCTGGGCTACAGCTCTGAATCTCAGGCTAGGTCTAGACTGCAGGCTTCTTTCGGAAGCAGCTTTTCTAGAAGAGATCTTCTGAAAAAACTTCTTCCGAAAGAGAGTGTCTACACAGCAAAAGCACATCGAAAAAGCCATCTGCTTTTTTGAAAGATAGCGTCCATACTGAATGGACGCTCTCTCATATGTAAGCTGTGATTGCTATGGATGGAGTGGCCACCAGGGCACCTGTGCTTTTTCCTCTTCTTGCGAAAGAACTCCCTCTTCCCCGTCCACACACGACTTTTTCTGAAAGAGCTCTTTCGGGAAAGGCTTCTGCCTCATAGAAAGAGGTTTACCAATGTCGGGAAAACCCCTCCGTTCTTTGGATTTTTTTTTCAAAAGAACACGACTGCAGTGTGGACGTAAGAAGTTTTTTCGGAAAAACTCTGCAGTGTAAACATACGCTCACTTGGAGGAGTTAGAAATCAACACGAAGTACACGGTCAGTGCCAGGTTTGCTCAGTTCTATTCCATGGCGGCTTCCAACATTCCTCCAGGGAACAGAGGACAGCTGCAACAGAATTACCACCCCTCCTCGAACCCTCCCCCCGATGGGCCTAGCACACCGCCGGCTACCTGCCTGGAACATGGCCTCCCTCACCCCAGCCTCCGAGCCACAACACGCCGCGCAGCCATGAGCTGGGCCCTCGTGCACCAAATACCCACCGATGATGTCACCGTTAAACACAGCCAGGCTCTGCGTGGAGTCAGCAGAACGGTAAGAGTTGGAGTTGCCAAGACCCTGTTCCTCCCTCCACCCAGCCACTTGCAAGCCAGGGTTGGAGGATATTAAATGTGTGGTGGCAGGAATCCTGCTACAAGGAACTCCTCCTGCAGATCACCCAAACCCCAGTACTCTTGGCCAATACTGTTTCAATGCTGTTTTGCTTTCTTCCCCCAGTGGCTAGTGCAAGGGGCTTTCGTTAGCACATGCCCCAGATGAAAGAGGGGAAACATCTCATTCCCCACACTGGGTCAGCTGTATTATTATTGTTATAACTAAAGGAGCTGAATTTAATAAAGAAAGTGACACCAAGAAATAACCCCACTTCCTTCCTGGTACTTTTCTAACTAGAAATTGGGGTTAGTGGCGCGGGGTTGCCCCTGGTTTTAAAAAGGATTGCATAAAAGCCGGTGGTTGAGGAGCACAGTGGCATTATGTAGGCAGCGATACCGCCCCTCTGCCCCACTCCAGCTTGTGGGGACTGTGGTTTCAAATGGAAGCACTGACACGCGTTTCTGCCCCAGTGGCTGGGAGACTGGAGGGACCCCTTAGCAAAGCGGACGTCCCACGAGCTGCCAGAATGAGCGTCTGCGGGCAGGTACCAACCATCGGGCTCTTTGCCTGCCTGCAGCCTTTTGTCAGAGCTTCGTTCCTTCTGCCAGCCAGCAGCACTTTCTTTTTATCATCAGGCACAGTCCTCCCCCCTCTCCCACGGCCGACTACTCCCCTCCTCCGCCAGCTTCCATCCAGCTTCCCAGCTCCTCCCGGTACACATTCAATTGCCTCCCCTCCTCCCTGCCACCCACTCCTCCAGCTTCCCAGGGCCCTTCCCAAGCAAAGTCACTTCCTCGGAACCTCCTTCAATCCTGCCTCTCTTCGCAGCTGCCCTGCCTGGCTCGGCTCTGTAAACTCCCGAGTTAAGCATCTCCTACCCAAGCACTGCAATGCAGCAGTTACTGACCAAGCTGAAGTTCCCCCATCTACACACCCATGCAAAGCCCCCCAAAAGCAACAAACCAGGCCGGCCTTCCTAGCCTGCTGCCCCCCCCCAGCCCTGCTGTTCTCCCCAGGTGAGTCCTACCTGACCCGGCGGTCTGCCCGGAACTTTAGCATGGTGACAGGTCCCCTTCCTGTGCTCAGCAGTGATTCCCGGCTACCACCATCCTGGGGGAGAGCGGTAAGTCTTCCTGCCACTCCAATGGCTCTTCTATGGCACTAAGCAATGCACCGTGGGGGACAATCCTGCACTGGCAGGGAGGTGGAGGGGGTGATCTAATAAGCTTTTCATCCTCATCTCCAACTTGTCGGATTCCCTGGAGTCCAGCTCCGATGGTGTGCGCTTCCTGCTCCTTCGCTCTCCCTCTCCCCTTTATTTCTGGGCACACGCCGGGGGAGAGAGGCATTAGTTCTCTCTAGGCTGGGTCTATTCTATCTCAGGCTCATCACTCAAAGCGAGTGACGCTCGCAGCCTCGCGTGCAGGAGCGGCCAGCAGCCACGCCGAGCGTAGAGGGAAGCAAAAAAAGATTCCCGGCGCGGCTCCCCAAGGAGAGAAAAGGTGAAGGGCAGAGACACTGCCACACACACACACTCATGCGTCAGGTGCAGACGGCGGAGGATTTATGCGGCAGCCAGACCCTACCCACTTGGGCACAAGGGAGCAGCTCTTTGTGAGGCTGAAGGTGAAAGGAGGAGGGTGCCGGGGGTTGTTTTGTTTCGAGGAAGAGACAGTCGGCCGCCCTGACCCCTCCCGGGGAATCATCCTGCACTGGAGAAATCGGCAGCTCAAAAAGGGAAGGAGCAAGCTTCGGGAAGGGGAGCAATTCGACAGACAGCCCCGACCAACCTCTGTCAACAGAGCAAATTGCAGACACACTAAGCAGATGTTTACAGCTAACCTGGGTCATGGCGTGGGATTTATTATACTGCTCCCACCCCCTGCTGCTCCTTTGTACAGTCACTCATCTTCAGACAAGTATAATGCGGCGTTATAGTCCTACCCGCTATTGGTTCTTCAGAGGCTCAGGCCTAGTGGTATCATTTTAGGATGGCAGCGTGGCCTAGCGGTAAGAGAAAAGGCTGGGGAGTAGTGTTCCCTGTAAGCAGAGCGCTTGGGCGGCCGCCCAGGAGAGATTCTAATGCCACCCAGGTGATCAGCAGAGCATCCGCAGCTGGCAGCGCGTGTTTCTACTGGTGGTGCACATAACAAAATTTATTGCACACATGGAAGGAAAAAATTAGAGGGAACAGCCTGGGAGTCAGGACAGCTACAAGGGAGTGTTTTCTAGAGTCATGTCTAGAAAAACAGTGAGATTCAGGACTCTGGGTTCCGTTCCTGACCAGCTGTGGGGCAGATTGCCTTCTGCAGTAGTACAGAAGCCGGGGGGGGCAGAAGATCTGGGTTCGCCTGATGGTGGGACCAATAGCCAGATCGCTGCCCTTGCTCACAGAGGGTCCACAAAGCCCCCCTGCAGCCCCAGATTTAAAGGGGAAAGTACTGGAGACAGGCAACCGAGTGGCTGACACGGTGCTTCTATCTCCGCCTTGGCGCCGGCACTTTAAAAAACACAGTTCAGTCCTTCCCAATTGTTAGCATTATAAGCTGCGGGGGAAGCGCGGGGGGAATGAAGCCGTGACATTTGCAAGAAACCTCCAAACAAGGAAGCAGCGATCGGGATACCAGCTGGCTTATATCACACAGGATTCACTCCCCCCTCGCCCGGATCGCTGCAGTACAGCCAGCCTGGGGCGGTGAGCACCACACCACGTGACCACCCCAGAGCTCTGGGGGCGCTACTTATATAAAGGGTGTCACAAGTAGCCGACCAATCAGCTCTTCTGCCCCCATCGCATCATTCTGCCGGGTAATTCCGAAAGGCCATCACTTCCCGGAAGCCCTTCAAACCCGGCCAGCATCCTGGGGACAGGCTAACAGCCCAGCTAACTGCTAAGTGTCCAGCTCCAGCACTTGGGCAGGGAGACAGTGACTCTAAGGTCAAAAGGCACTGTTATCAAATCAGGCTTGCTGCATGTCCCAGGCCAATGGGAGTGCAGGCAGGGCTAGGACGGATCATAGAACACTAGAACTGGAAGAGACCTCGAGAGATCATCAAGTCCAGTCCCCTGCCCTCATGGCAGGACCAAGTCCCATCTGGACCATCCCTGACAGGTGTCTGTCCAACCTGCTCTTAACTATCTTCAGTGATGGAAATTCCACAACCTCCCTAGGCAATTTATTCCATTGTTTAACCACCCTGACAGTTGGGAAGTTTTTCCGATTGTCCAACCTAAACCTCCCTTGCTGCAATTTGAGCCCAACGCTTATCCCTCATGTAGCTCCAGAATATGCTGCATCTGCGCAGACAGTGGATAGAAAGAAAAGCAACTCTGGGCATTTGTTGATGTATAGTATGGTGTATGAATCAGTTCATGTACTGCCACCAGGGTTTCTAGGGGCACAACACAGGGGTCCTCCTTTGGTGTAGGGAGAGTGGGGGTGTGTGTGGGGAGTGATCTGACTGGGTCCCACCCCCACGCACGTATGTCGGCTTGGAAGGGACTCCGTGTTACAGGGGCTCCCTGAGCGTTAGCTGGAGACAGCTTGTTCTGGGCCTGGGGCCCTGGGACGGAGTTCATCCTAAACAAAAGGTGCTGTGCTATCAACACACAGCAGGTTCCCCAATCCTGGGTGTGAATCAGGTGTGACCTCACGGGATCAGTGCAGAGAAGATTCGGGCCAAACTCACCTTAGCCCCCGCCCCATTCGGCACGGAATTTTGAACGCCTGGCCTGTGCGTCTAGCCACTGCTGTCTGGAGTCAGCTCATCCTGACGGCAGCCGGTTTTGTTAATTCCCTCGGGGATTCAGCCCTGCTGCCAGCTGGATGCGTGATCCAGGAACCCCACACAGGCGCCTCTGGGCCCTGCGTGAGTTTGCACTGGGATTGCCTACCTGTGCTCACGGAAGGCGCTTTCCCCCCTCTCCTCCCAGCACTTACCAGGCGAGTTGGACCTAAGAGTCTCCTCTCCAGGGCCCTTCCAAGAGTGGTCCCAGTAGGGCTAGGCAGGGGAAATGCTGCCTAGTGCTTAGAGCAGGGGTGGGGAACCTTTTTTGGGGTCGGGGGGGCCACTGACCCACAGGAAAAATCAGTTGGGGGGCACACACAAGTGAGAAGCAAAACAAAACAAAACAAAAACCACTAAAAAAAACCCCCAACAAAACTCCCCACAAAAACACAAAACAACCCCTCCCCCCAACCCTCACTGATGGCCCTTGACTGAAAGAGAGAAAGACACTCCCCACATTCCCTTTGCACACCTAGTAGATTTTGTGTGTGCTCCAGCACTACTAGCATGGGCCCCCCAATACTGGGAGGGGGAGCCCTGAGCCTTGGGGACCAGATCCAGGCAAGCCGGAGGCCGCATCTGGCCCCTGGGCCTTAGGTTCCCCACCCTGGCTTAGACCAAATGAATGTTTCACCCAAGACCCCGCACCGAGTCGGGGTAGAGCCAAGATCAGAATGCAGGGACGCCTGCTCCTCAGCCGGGGCTCAGGCCGCTGGGCCTCCCCTCTCTTGGGGTGCCCCAAGGCTGGGTCATAATGCAGGCTGCCAGTTCCGAAGGGCTTCTGGGGCACAACAGTAGGAGCAGAGAGAATCACTCGTGTCCACCGCAATGTGGACCCGCGTGTCAGCTTAACCAACAGTGCTTGGCAGCTGGGCCAGCAATGGAGGAAACACCAAGGATGTTGCTGCAGCCTCTGCATCCTCCTTGGTTTTACACGGGGCTTTAGGAGGGGAGGGGCAGCCTGTCCTTAGTTCGTCCCCCCCCTTCTTTAAATCACATGCAGCTGCCAGGGAAGCAGCTGTCAATCTAAACCCATAAGGGACAGGGCTGAGTTCGGATACAACTTCCCACACGTGTTATGCACATCCCCCATCCTCCTCCAGACCTGGGACAAGGGGATGTGTTCCCCACTGCCCCAATAAAAAGTGGTTGTCTGCTTCCTCATCAAAGCTTCTGGCCTCTGGCCAGTTTCATAAGCCCTTGAATGTCCCCTGTATTTCTTGTTACAATATTATGTATTTCGGGAACACCAAGACACCCCAAAGAAGATTGAGGCCCCAGTATGCAAGGTGTAATGTACACATAGACAGTAGAATCTCAGTTACAAACTGACTGGTCAACTGGAAGTACATAATCAAGCAGCAGAGATCTTTAAAAAAAAAAAAAAAAAAAAAGGGGGGAGAACAAAGTACAATGTGTTAAACTACTAAAAAGGGATTTGACAAGGGGTAAGGAAACTGTTTCTGTGCTTGTTTCATTTAAATTAAGAGGGTTCAAAGCAGCATTTTCCCTCCGCATAGTAAAGTCCCAAAGCTGCATGAAGTCAGCGTTCAGCTGTCAACTTCTGAAAGAGCAATATTTTGGGCAGTTCTGAACAACTCAAAGGTGTTTGAGGTTCTACTATAGCAAGAACTTCCACTCCAATTAGCTTACAGACGAAGCAGACAAGACAAAGGAGGAGAGAAAGGAAAGATTATTACTGTAACTTTACAGAAGGGGGAGGAGAAAGCGAAGCGGAGATATTAAGTGACTTGCCCAAGGTCACACAGATTGGACCTGGCTCTCCTGAGTCCCAGCCCACAAGAGCATCCTGCTCCGAATAGAAAACAACCATCTTACACATGTGGTACCCAGTGCCTTCCGTCTGAGATTCATTCCCTGCTCTGAAAAGCTTCAGGGGGTGAAAAAACAGATCGACAGAGCCAAAAGAGTACCCAGACATGAACTACTTCAAGACAGGCCCAAAAGAGAAAACAGAATTCCACTTGTCATCACCTACAGTCCACAACTTAAACCCCTCCAACGCATTATCCACAATCTACACCCTATCCTGGAAAATGACCCCCACTCTCAGAGGCCTTGGGGGAAAAGGCCAATTCTCACTTATAGACAACCCCCGAACCTCAGACAAATTCTTTCCGGTAACCATGCAACACACCTCCATCATAATCATCCAGGAACCCACGCCTGCAATCAGCCCCAATGCCAGCTCTGCCCACACATCTACACCAGCGATTTCATCACTGGACCCAACCACATCCACCACCAAATAAGAGGCTCATTTAACTGCACATCCACTAATGTGATCTATGCCATCAAATGCCAGCAATGCCCCACTACCGTGTACATCGGCCAAACTGGACAGTCTCTGCGGGAAAGAATTAATGGACACAAATCAGATATCCAAAAGGGGAATACACAAAAACCTATTGGAGAACACGTTAACCTACCTGGACACTCATTAATGAATCTCCAAGTCGCTTTTTGTTTCAGGCCAATTCCCCAAGCCAAATACAGAGGGAAGGATTGGAACTTAACTTCATTCACAAGTTTAATTCTTATGCAAGTTGTATGAACAAGGACATAGGCTGACTCGCACACTATCTTCCACATCCTATGACTTAACCTACCAACCAAACAATGGAGGTGCTAATTGTTCTTATCAGCCTGTTGTAACTATTTGAACTACTCACTGTCTCTCTCTATTTTTTTCTCCTCCCCCTCCTCCCCCACCACTTCCCTTCCCTTATTTATTCTTGGATCCAGACTTCTAATACTCCAGTCATCTGAAGAAGTGGGTTGCGCCCACGAAAGCTCATGATGCCATCTACATGTTTTGTTAGTCTAATAGCACCTTAAAGACTATTTGTTGTTTTTTAAAGTTTTTCCTGCTCTGAAAAGTGTATCAGCACTTCTGAAATGCAGCCACCTCTGGGGTGGGGATGGGGGAGGAGCAAGAAATCAACCAGGAGGAAAATGGACCCAGGACACCAGGACAAACCCCCCTGTGATCATCACTAAAACAGCTCTACTTAGGCGGCGGAGCTGATGGGGCTTTGGCTTGAAGGGTCTTATTTTTAAAGCCAAGCCTCTGACAGCAAAGCACTTGCAATTTGGTCTAGGCCCAGTGAAACATGCCCAGTCATTGGTGCCCCCTCAAAGTCTACCGTCCACTGTGTGACCCAAGCCCACCTTCTTTAGATTGTGAAGCATACCAGGGTCTCACCCAACAGGTAGCTAAGGTGCAGTTTACCTCCTACGCGTCACCCAGCCTGGGCAGTAAAACCAGAATGGTCACTTCCCGAGTCAGTTTCAGAGGGCAGCAGCTCTGTGTGTTCAATGATCATTCGACAGAGCTGAGTACACAGTGGCTCACCGGAAGCCAGGAGCGCCACCCGTTTTGGTTATTAGCCAGAACATCCTTATCGCAATCCCGCCCCCAGCTGGGAATGCACAGTCCCTGCTGACTGGCTGACGCAAGCCACGGCACTTTCAAAACACACGGCCCCGGTGCTCAAGAACACCGCCTACAGATAATGCAGTGCACTGCTCGGCTCTGCCCAGGATACGCCCTACTGTCTCTCGGTGAGGTGTTTCCACATCCTCCCAGTGCGAGGAGGGGAGGTATATTACATCTCAGCTTTCCCCACTTCTTTTCAACTCATCTTCATCTCTAATGAACTGACCAAGATAAATTACAGGTTGCACCTCTCTAGTCTGGCACCTTCGGGACCCGACTGGTGCCGATCCAGAGAATTTGTCAAACCACCAGAGGTCAATATTGTCTAGCAGCATGACCAACACTTCCACTGATTACTGGGCTCTGAGGAGACATTTAGGGGTAAATTCGAGCTAAATAACAGCACAGAACACTGAGGGTACATCTAGACTACATGCCTCCGTCGACGGAGGCATGTAGATTAGACAGATCAGCATAGGGAAATGAAGCCGCAATTTAAATAATCGCGGCTTCATTTAAATTTAAATGGCTGCCCCGCTCTGCCGATCAGCTGTTTGTCGGCAGATCGGGGCAGTCTGGACGCGCCGCGGTCGACAAGGAAGCCTTTGTCGACCGCGCAGGTATGCCTCGTGAAATCAGGTTTACCTGTGCCGATCGACAAAGGCTTCCTTGTCGATCACGCGCAAGGCCCAGACTGCCCCGATCTGCCGACAAACAGCTGATCGGCAGAGCGGGCAGCCATTTAAATTTAAATTTCCCTATGCCGATCTGTCTATCTACATGCCTCCGTCGACGGAGGCATGTAGTCTAGACGTACCCTGAGAGCCAGAACTGGTGGCTGTAAACAAACTTTATGGGACCGCAGGAAACTTGGCCACACCCAAGTTTGTGCCGGACTAGAAAGGTTCAATCTGTATTGTGGTGACTTCCCAACGACATCATCTCCTTAGTTGGAAATGTGTGATGTCTTCGCTGACGCATTACCCCATACATACGAATCGCCTCTAGGCACCCTACGGGCCTTTATAAAAATTCCCTCTGTGCACAACTGTTCAGCAACATCCCCCCTCTGAGCAAGCTAACCTCCATAAACAGGGTCAGCCTAAGGCCATGGCTTCTATATGGCCGGAACTGTGTCAGCGGCTGTGAAAAAAGGCTTAAGCCAGAGCACAACCACCTTCAGCACAAGATAAAATGCACCAGTTTCTGCAGTGGAACTGGATTTCAGAAACAAACATCCAGGCACATACTTGTACCCCGAGTCGGTGCTAACACCTCTGTAACTGTGCTGCATGGGAACCCCACAAGAAAATGGACACATCCTTCCGGGCCCAGTGTGCCCGCCCCATCTCTGGCTTGCGAAGGACTGACCAAAAGCGGGCAGTCTCGCAGCAGCTTTGTGGAAATACACGGTGGGTCTCTAGAAATAGCTCAGAGCCAGACGCCTGGATTCAAATCCTGCCAAACTTTCAGATCTGGATCCAAGCCTGAAATTTGCAGCTTGGGTCCGGCTCTGCTCTCCATATACAATCCAGTCCACTTCATGGTCATTAAAACCAACGCAGGGGGGCACAGGTGTGTGCATGTGCAAACACCCACGCATGCACACATGGAGTCCTGCACACAAGACCAGCTCCGTGCTGTCCCATACTTCAGAGCCTCTAACTTTAGCGTACACATGCCTTAAAAAGGCAATTCAGCAGTTAAGAGTGGCCTTACTCAGGCATCCCACTCCTGCTGCCAGAATAGTGCCAATTATTTTCCCATGGGAATTTTTGAACATTTTCATTTTTATCCCAATGTCCCATGGGATTTTTTTCTCCCCAGTTTTAAAAAAATGTGGGGCTCTCTCCCACAGTCCTGCCTGCACACCTTTCCCAGTGCATCCTCCTGCCTCACCTGCCCCCTCAGGTGATTTTAAAGAGCCCAAGGGCCCCCTGTCACCCAAACCCCTGTCTGCACCCAAATTCCCTCCCAGAATCCCTCTTGCACCCAAACACCCTCGGAAAGCCTGTGTCCCTCCCGCACCTCAATCTCCTGCCCCAACCCACAAACTCCCTGCGAGAGCCTGCACCCTTCCCCCACCCAAAGCGTTAGGCAAATATCAGCCCATGAGCTGGATCCGATCTGCCAGGGTGAGTCCCTGGTGGCGCCCCCACCACTGTATTTCCCTGCGCCTCCACAGGTATGGGGGAATCGCAGCTCCTGCTGGTCGCAGATCCCTATTCTCAGCCAATGGGGAGCTGCGATCACCTGTACCTGTGAATTTTTTTTTTTTTTTTTTTTGCGCTTAACAACTTTGGTCTGCCCCTTTTTTTCTCCTCAACAGAATTTTTTCCCAGTGTTTTTTTTTGGGGGGGGGGAGGGGGTGCTTGGTATTTTTTGTTAAACCATCTGGCAACCCTAGGTAAATATAGCAGCAGCGGCCCACCAGGGGCTGACCCTGGTGAACCGCTGCAGTTTTATTGTCCGCTCTGGGCCTAGAATGACTACAGGGTCCTTTACCAATCAATGAAGACCACTGATGGGTGCAAGGTGCCCGTGAGCCAAGCCCTGGGTCCGTGCCGGAGTTAAACAGAGCAAAGGGTTACTTGGGACTCTCCATTCCGGTTTTCCCATCTGTGTCTAATTTGACTGACGTGTGCTGAGGTGTCATTTGTTGTTCCTAACTCTCATACTGTGCCTTCTGCGCCCGTCAGCATTAAGAAAAAGCGTCGGTCCCCGTGGTATTTGGCTACCGATTCAAGATCTGTTTGGCACAGGCAACCAACCAATTTACGAGGGGCTGGCATGATCCCACCTCCAATTTCCTGCCCTAAGGGCAAGCAGGAGCCATTTTTAGGCCAGGGAAAGAGTTAATTTGCTAAACTTAAAGGATAGGGACATTTGAATACAGGCAGGTGGAACTGTCTCGGGGCAGTGGCTGAGCCATGCTGCATGCAAGCCAGAGCCCTGGCAAAGCCAGCAGGCAGCCGGGCGGTGGGGAAGGACCGCACCGCACACTAGTCAAGGTGTGGGCTGCGCACATAGGAGCAGTAGCAATCACTCCTCTGGTTGTGGCCAGGACTGCACCGCCGGTGAGTCAGCTCCAAAGTAGGAGAAGCTGCCAGCGGGGCGGCCTCCTGCCCCGGATCCCTGGAGATGCTGCAGGATCCCTGCTGGCAGTTTCTTCTTTCCTCCATGTAATATTCATAGGCTGAGTTGTCCGGGCATCAACATGATGCACACCCCACCGGGCAGCTCTCCGCCCGCCAGCTGGGCGTGGTTTGATTTCTTTGGCACAAGGCCTCGCCCGCGTTCCTGCAAACTTTTGTTTCCCTTGATTTGATTTTTTTTTTTTTTTATTCCTCCCCATCATGTGCCCCACAAGCAGGGCCGAAGGGCAGGGCGGCTTGCGAGCAGGCCGTTCTTGGCAGGAGCAGCCCTCTCGGCCCCACGTGGCGGCCTCGAGAAGCCTCCTGAACAAAGCTGTGGCCAAGCGCCAGCCAACGCAACACCCCAGGGCTCAACCTGCAGCCAGTCTGACTGCCAGCTAGGCCCGGGTGCAGTCACTTGTGCACCTGCCTTCCTCTCTGAAACACAATCTCCCCCTCCCCCCCAAACACACCTGCGCCTCGCCTGCCTCGGGCAAATTGGCAGCTGCTGCCGGCAGTTTACAAAGTGACTCAGGAGCCTCTCTAATTACACGGGAAGCAGGGGAGGCGGGAAGCAGCCACACGGCTCACCTCTGTGCTTTTCTTGCCTGCCGTACAATGGTGGGACCGCTGTAAGCCGAGTGGCAGAACAGTAACCGGGGGATCTCTGCTTCCCAGGACACGGTGGGACACACACTAAGCCACTGCCAAAAGCCTCAGTGTTGGAAACATAACCCTTTGGAGTCAGCCCCCCCATGCACTCATTTTGGACTGGTTACAGTCAAGGTTCCCTCTAATCTTTTCCCATCCACGTGTGGATTTATTTTCCATCCCTGTGCAGAATAAATGTTATGCACCAGGCATTTGCAAATGTGCACCGCCAGGGGAAACAAGACCTAGCTGTGAGCGCTCTGCTAATCAGTTGGGCGGCATCTGAATCTCTCCTGAGCAGCTGCACAAGCGCTCGGCTTACAGGGAACAGGGGTTGCAGTAAATCCCGAGGAAATCAGGTGGTGAGCTCTCCGGGGAAAAGCCTGTCTCTTCTGCCATTTGTTTGTACAGCACCTAGCACAACAGGGCCATAAACAGCTGACTGGGATTCTCGGGGACTGCCCTAAGAGAAATACCAGTCATAATCCTGCTGACCTGGGGACATACAGGCAACCAATACAAAAGTCAGGCTTCCTGGGACAGAGACCACAGGGGGAGGCGAGTTCCACGGATATTCCAGCATCTACACTAGTGACGACCTTGCAGCGCCCTTCCCCTGAAGGATCCTGATGCCCATGTCAAACGCGCTGAAGCAACAGGGTCTCTGCACCCAAGGCCATTGCTGGATCTGGCTTTTAAACGGGGCGCTTCCTAGTGGCCGACCTTTTCAACAGCGGCCACTGCTCCTGCCTCCTGTGGCCACTCGGGCTCCACCCTGAAAATCAGGCCCAGGCATCTCAAGCTGCACGCTTACAAACCCAGGCACCCGAAATATCAGCGGCCACTTTGGAAAGTTTGTCATTTCCCCACCGCTGAGGTGCAGCCACCTCTGGGGTGAGGCAGGCCGCTGTTTACCCGTCCCCCAGGGATTAGCCACTTCACCCAACCAGTGGTTGAGAAGAAATGAAGAGGAATCACCCCCCCACACAAACCGCTGTCCTACTGAAACCATGGAGGGGAATGGAGGTACAGAATTTAACTCTGCCAGCTTTACACAGCGTGGCTCCGGCCGCGTAGACTATGACACGCAATTGCAAGGACAGGGTGTCATTACGAAGGAGGCAGAGATGGCCACGGCGGGATGGAAGGACCCACTCCCCAAGCCCACCAAACCCCAGTCAGATACTAGCTCCCTTCCCCTTTGCTGGGGAGCGGGTCCCTTCCGCCCTGCAAAGCGGTTGGCAGGAGAGGCTAACCGGCGTGCGAGCCGCTGCTAAGATACCCAGTGACTCAGGTCCAACCGGCCCGCGCTCGCAGGGCTGCAGCAAGTGGTTTCCCCTTCGTTATGTAATCGGCTCCCTGAATTTGGCGGGTTACGCTCACAGAGTGGGCACCGGCCGTGCTGCCACCCGCGGGAGGGGACACGGCACGCACCTTGGACAAGCCGGCACTGGCCCAGGGCAAGGCTCACCCACGCCGTTCTAAGCCACCGCAAAGCAGCCCAGGGCACTGAGGCTGCCTCCACTGTTTGCTTGCCAGCTCTGGGTGGAAACTGGGAATTTGTGGGTGGCTCTGGGGCCCGGAGCGGGGCGGAGGGGAGGGGAGGGAGAGGGGTGCATGGCCCTGGACACCCCAGACGCTGGCACTAGCATTGGAGGGTATGTTTAGTGCACACTTCCTGGTCAACGCAAGGGGACGATTCCTCCACCCATCCTCAGAGCAGAAGCCAAGGCAGATGTACTCCTACCCTGGCCCTGCACCACTCCGGAAAGCAGAAGCTAGACTCCTTCCCTGCCCCCTTGTAAGGTAATGCCCCCGTGGGGCCCACGCACCAGGGGAGAACACGCCAGTGTCCTGCACCGAGGGTGAAATGCAGCCACTGTGCACCCCCCTCTGCTGACTGGGACCGATGTGATTAACTCCCAACCCCCACCCCAGCCGTTCCATCCTTGCTGGAGTGTCTGGGATTCCTGCAGGCCTGAGGTAATGGTGGGGCCTTCATGAAAGGAGGAAAAAAAAAAAAATCCAGCCCAGCCTGGGCCTCCCCCTGCATGGAGCCATTTGCGTGCTGGTTCTGCCCAGCGCTAACCCCAGGCCGGGCTGGGAAGGGTGGTGGGAACGGGGATGAGGGAAGCTGACCCGTCCTCCCCTTCCCCAGTTGGCTCACCTGTCCGAGCCCAGAGTGTAGACCTGTTTCCACCTCAGAGCGGCTTCCACTTTTGCTGGAGAGGAGCCCAGGGCTGCACCACACACGAAAGCAACTCCGCCAGCTCCAACTTCCTAACCAAATCTCAACTCGGACGCTCCCATTCTCCTCCGCTCCCCCTTCCCGCCCCAGCTGCCCCCTTGCTGTTTCGGTTGGAAGCTGCTCCTCTCTTCTCTCCCCTTCCCCAAACCCTGTTGCTCGTGCGGAACGGCTAACTTGCCCCCACCCCAGAGGTGGCTGCCTTTCGGCAGCAGGCCCAGCGACAGCTCTGAGCACTGAGGCCCTGCTTGCCGCAGCAGGGGCCACAGAAGTCACCAGGGGCTGAGGATTATCCCGGTTGTCCCTGGAGGAAAGTTAACTTTGAGCCAACAATTCGCCGTAACCTTTTCAAAGGCGAAAACGACGACGACTTGTCTAGAGATTTCGCATATGTTCTTAGACACGGCTCTGGGGCAGGGAGCCAGGCTCCACTAAACCTAGGGGGCTGGCGTGGCTGCCGTCCAAACCAGTCTTTGGCTTCCTCCTTTGTTTTCCTATCCCTTTCTTCACCTCTCCCCCCCCGCCCAAATCCCTATCCCTCTCCTCCGATTAAGGCATTGCTGGAGCGCTTGGGAGCGCGTTTGGCTCAGGAAGCGATTTGCTGCAATGCATTCGGGACCAGAGGCGGGAACCCACTGAACTCAGTAGAGACGGACTTGTGGTCCATTCTCAGCACCCAGGGCCGGCCTTACCATGAGGCGAACTGAGGCAGCCGCCTCAGCTGCCAGACTGTGGGGTGGGGGGGGTTCAGGGGCGCCATTAGGACCCAGAGTGTAGAAAATTGTGTCTGCTGCTGGTGCAGCGAGGAGGCCTGGGGGCGTCATTTGAGCTTCCCACCTCAGGTGCCAAAATGTTGTGGGCCGGCCCTGTCAGCACCCAGCCTTCGCCTAGACTGGCACCGGCGACTCAGCCTCGCTAAGACGGCAGCAGACACTTAGCTGGTCTTGATTCTTTTAAAGCAACACCAAAGAGACCTCGCCCAGGCTTGAGCGCGTCAGGCTGGATTCTGAACAGGCTTGCCACGCGATGGTCCCGCTTAGCGCAGATGGGACAGCTGGCATCTGTTTGTCGTGTGTGTACAGCATCTAGCACAGCGGGCGTTAACTCTAGGGCTGAACACCCCGGGCACTGCCGCCGACAGAATCAGCCACACTGCAAAATGCTTTACATGGGGGGGGATAAGTATTGTTAACCCCCCTCCCATTGTGGAAACAGCACGGAGCAGTCATACAGCGAGCCAGAGGAAGGACAGCTGGGCTCTGTGTCCAGGGTCGCCATAGCTTGTATGCTGATTTATCTACTAGCTGCCCCCAAACAGCTACAGACTTGGATGCTATGGTACCGTAGACTAGTGCTGTCAGGTTGTCTCCGCCAATGACTGCCATGTTGGTTCTGCCTGTAGAGGGGAGAGCTACATGGAGAGCCAATGCACGATGCTAGGTGAGCTGCAGGGATAGCAAATGAGCACCTAAGATACCGCCCACTTGCGGCCGGCGGAGATCTCCTGGCCCTGAGGAAAGAGTCCGGCAAGACAGGAAGGCAAGTCAAAGTCTCCCTGTTTTACAAGTAGAAAAAACGAGGCCAAGAACAGGGACGTGTCTTGCCCAAGGCCACCTGGCAAGTGAGTGGCAGAGGCAGGTCTGCTGAGTCCCAAACCGGAGCCCTAACCACTACACTCTCCTGCCTGGTGGAAGTGTTCCTCCCTGGGAACAGCACCCACCAGGAAAGCAACTTCTAGACCAGGAAGAGGGCCTGAGTTTCAGAAGAGCTGAGCACTCAAAGCACCCATTCACTTCAAAAGGAGCACCTCTGAGAATCCGGCCCCTAAACACCTCACTCCGTTCCCCTGCCATTGCTCCAAACTCCCACCACGGCTGAAATCCAGACCCAGCAGCCTCCCTCTGCCTGCTGCCAGTCCAGAAAGCCTCCAGCCAGTCAGACAAAGGGACACAGCGGGTCGAAGGCAGATAGAGAGGGGGAAAAAAAAGAAAGGAAACATTCTCTCCTCCACGGCGCGCCTTGATCCAGATAAAGCAGGCGCGAGCACAAAGGGGAGGCTTTGTCTGGGGGCAAGGAGCCAGAGGAATCAATCAGCACGCAGCATGGAGAGAGATGGTGAGCGGCGATGCTTCGGAAGGATTTATTATTCTCCCCCAAATAATAATAAACCGGCTGCTGATTCCCCCCCTCCCCCTTCCTTAGCTGTTGGGTTTCTTCCCTCACAGGCATTTATTACTCCCCGCCTGGCTTGCTTCTTATCAGACAGCAATGCCAAGTGACAGCATCTTATCAGAGGGTACCACTCAACTCTTCCCCCACTCTCCAAAGAGAGGAGTCTTGGAGAAGACGTACCATACGGGTACATCTAAATGGCAGAGCTATTACATAGCGGAGCTATCCCGAAATAGCTATTCCACATCTACTGAAGCAGCCCGTTATTTCAAAATCGATTTCAAAATAACAGGGGGCTTATTCTGATGTCCTGGTAACCCTCGTTCCAGGAGGGCTAAGGGGCATTTTGGAATAGCGAGTTATTTCGAAATTTGGCACTATGTAGACGGCACCAAATTACGAAATAAGCTATTTCAAAATACACTCGAAATAAGCGACGCAATCTGCGTAGCTCAAATTGCGTAGCTTATTTCAAGCTCAGGGTGCAGTGTAGATGCACCCGTAGCCACTTGACTTGCCTTCAGGGTGCCCTCTAATTTTTTTTCCAACTAGGGTGGAATAAATTTTGTGATGTGCACTGAGGCATGTGCAGATGTGCACCACCAGTAGAAACACCTGCTGCCGGCGGTGGGTACTGTGGGCGCTCTGCTAATCAACTGAGCAGCACTGGAATCTCTCCTGGCTGCCCAGCGCTCAGCTTACAGGAAACCTTACTTGCTGTTCCCCATGTGCGGGCTGCCACTTCGGGGGTGGTTGTCAGTGGTGGTGGTGGAGAGTCACTGTGGTCTTGCAGCCAGCCCAGCCTGCTGCAGACTGGATTCACTTCTCAAAGGCCAAACATTTATGGGCCAGCTGCCCAGCTGGCACTGCCATCAGGGGAGCTGCGCTGATTTACATGGCTGGGGATCCGGCCTTAGCAATCTTCCCGGTTTTCCCGCGCCACCTATCCCCTCAACTGTCTCAGTGCTTCTTAATGGCCCTGTGCTAAAAAGTGACCCACAAGCATGGATGACTCAGGGCCTTAGAAAGAAGGAATGGGGAAAAAAATGGGAGTGGGAGCAAGGAAGCTGCAAAAAGCCAATGAAGTGAGGAAATGGAGGGAAGTCCCAGAGCGCATCCCTCTCCCCTCCTGTCCACCCTCCAACACAGGTTCAAAGCCTGAGCTACCAGCATGTTAGATCAGCAGCTCTTTGAGGGCTGGGCCTGTCCTTCCCTCTGCTTCGCTTCCACCAGGTCGACGTCAAGGGCCCGGCTGGAGCAGGAGAATTCATCCTTGTGGGATGGTTCTGCCGAAAAGCCGGGGGTCTGTCCTGGGCATTTCAGGATGCTTGGCTCCCCTCCCAGCCCCAGCCGCCCATGCGAGGCTCCAACCTCCTAGGTGGTCTGCTAGGCTCCCTGGTTAACCAGGTTGTTTTTCTTCTCCCAGGGGAGAACAGAAACTGCTTATGTGCAGAAAATTCCCCTCTCTGCTTTCAATTGTCCAAGGCAAACAACAGCAAGCTCCCAAGCCTGGGTAGCAAAGGGAACACCAGCGAGCTACGCTGGCCTTGCCAGCCCCTTTTGTCCTCCGCCTTGCAGGGGGAAAAGCACCTTCCCGGATCCCAGTTCAGCTGAGCCCTCCCGGATTTCAATGGGAGGACAGGCAGAGTGTGGACAGACAGTGTCCAAGCTGTCGGGATGGCCACAGCCCGGTTTTGGGAACGACTCATGGAGGCTCTAGGGAAGGCAGGTCCAACAACCCCAGGGCGAATGTCTCTGGCAGCCAGACATAACACCTATGCAGGCTCCAGGCTCGCTGTGTGTCTGGGAAGGGAGACCCCAGTGTTCCTGGCTGCTAGGTTCCCTCCGCCAGCTCCCTCCTCCCGCTGCACAGAGAAGCCGGCGTGAAGTGCTCACCCAAGGGGCCAGGGGAAAAACAAATCGCTTGCAGAGCAGAGGTGGCTTTTTAAGCTGTGCTTGAAAGAAACTGCGCCGGGCACTTTGGGGAAGCTTCCAAATTGGCTGCTCCCAGCCCCTGAGCTGCCTGTCAGAGGCAAGGCCTCTGTCGGGATCCCACATGTGCACAGTCAACAGTTGCTGCAGGAAGAGCTCTGGCCAGGCAAGTTAAGACAGCCCCCAGCAGCGCCTTGCTCCCCTCACTCTCCTGCTCCAGATTCACAGCTCAGGCCCCTCGGCCCAGCCTGGCTGGTTTCACTGCAGCTGGATGGCCTCTCAAAGTAACCAGGTGGAGAATGGGGAAGAGCCACGCTCCTGCCCCCTGCCCCTCGTGCGCCAGTGCTGCACAGAGCCGTTCCTGCAGAATTGGTGGCAGCCACATACCTCCCCGAGCAGCGAGCCCATCCCTGCCCCCTCCACAGGCAAGGGGGACAGCAGGGGGAGGAGATGCAGCTGAGGTCTGCACCTGTGTCCCCCATGCTGTCAAGTCATGCACCGACTCCCTCACCCCCGCCCCGCAATGGGCAGCCGGCTGCACCCTCTCTGGCTTCCCAAGCCGGGGTGGTTTTCACACTGCTGGGAAATGTTTTCCTTTGCAGCCCACAAGCCCGTCATTATTAATCATTAACAGCCAGCCATGTGGCCCTTAACCCCTTTGCCACTGGAGGCCAGCAGGGCTGCCCATGGCTCTCAGGCACACCCGGCATTGGCAGCAGCAAGCCAGTGCTGCTGGTGCCACCCCACCCTGCCCCCGCCCTTGTTGGAAGCCCTCACGCCCCCTACCTGAGAGGTACCCCACCTTCCTCCTGGCCAAGCTCTTCCCGGGCATCTCCCCACCCGGCACCTGTGCAAGCCAGGGCAGCAGTGGCCCATCCGGCGAGTTTACGCTGCACAACGTGCTCTTCCCGGGCCGGCTGGGAGTGACCTAGGCAACTCGGGGCCTGTCTGAACCAGCGCATCGTCCTGCCCAGGGTCCCGGGAGGAGAGAGAGGGTCTCAAGGTGGGGCCTGCCAGCTAAGGCTTTTGCTTGCCAGCGGCCACGCCTCATGGGCCCTCTCCCGAGAGGGCCAAGCACCCGCCTCCCTGTTTCATGGACTATTTACATTGGACCCCCAAGGCTAGATTTCCAAGGGCACAGCACCCCGATTTTCCAAAGAGCCAGTACCCAGTGGGGTTCTCAGCAGCCTGCCTGCTTTTCTTCAGCATCAGAGATCCTGCCAGTCCAGCAGCCAGCACCCCCACCCTGCCCCCCGGTTTCAGTCCCTTCCTCCAACCCTGGGCGGCCATGCCAGCGGCTCCCTGCCTCCCTAGCAGTGAGCCCAGCCAGAACAAAGGAGCTGTGCGAGGCTGAGCCCAGATCCGCCTTATCTTACCTCCTCACTTGGCTCCTCTAGCAAGTCAACATCTCCGGGCTGGGCTGTGTGCACTGCACAGAGCTGTGCTGCTGAGCCTTAAAGGAGCAGCACCTGCTAAGCCTCAGCTGCTTTTAGGAACCACCTGTGTAGCCTACCATGGAGCTAGCACTCAGCTGGGTGCTGGACCAGCCCTTCCTGCTGGCCTCTCTGGAATTTAAAGCTTTCAGTTCCAAGTCACACTTCTTCCCATTGGGTCAGGGAGAAACCGTCCCAGATGTGCTTCACCCTGCCCACAAGGCTGCCTGCCTGAAATGTGAAAGGATAGTGCAGAGCAGCCCACATTCATCTCAATGGGGTGTTGACTCTGAAGCCTAATGATGGCACAGTGTTGAACTGTGTCACTGCTGATCCTTTCACCAGAAACACTCTCTGTGGTGGCTCTTACGCTGCCGCCCTTCCTTCTTCCCCTGCATCTGGCCCCCGCTACCCAAAGGCCCAATATCACCATCTCACTTTCCCTATGGTAGCAGGTTCAAAGCCCGACTCAGGCTGATTGCAAGACTGCCTGATGGGTGCTCTATGTGAGATGAGCGTGGTGGGTCTCAGTCCAGCTTGTAGCAGACAGGTACCCCAATCACATCTGACTCCCATCAGCCCCTTCACAGGCACTGTCAGCAAAGAGGCCCAGGGCTCAATGGCCATGAAGACTGAGTGACTCTCTCCGCCCCAGAGCTGGTCTCCTGCTGGATCTGCACATAGCTAAGCCCTCGAGCCAGCTTCTCTCGCATTTGAAACTAAGGGGCTTGGTGGAATTTCACAGCCCTATAGGTGATGTTGGGCTGGGGGAAGAGGGAGAGGAAACCATGCACAGAACAGATGCCTGAATCGCCCCTTGGGGCATGGTGCCATGAGCCATGGAAGCCCAAGGATCTCATTGGGGAAAGCTCCTGGCCCCACCCTGGGTAACATCGGCTCCTTGTCAGAGAGAAGGCAAACACGGCAGCCCTCTGGAGCAGATGGTCCCCTGGTGCCGCTGCTCTTTGCTGCCATGCTCCCCCATCAGTCACTTGGAGACTAACCAAGGTATTGGGTCATGAGCCTTTCCTGGGTGAAACCCACTTCATCAGATGAGTTGGAGTGGAAATGACAGAGCTTTATTCAAGCCTCCTTCTACAAAAGAATTTCACCACCTGATTACAGAGGGAGACAGCTGGAGTTCATTTACAAGCTCATCACTGTCAGCCTAGACTTGACTAAATATCTTAACTGGCTAATGCACTACAAAGGCAAGTTTCCTGCCTTTGATATTCACATCCCCACATCAAATGCTGTGAATGGGACACGTCCTCCCTGACTTAATTAGCTTCATTAATACTGGCCCTACCATTGGCAGATAACTTCCTTTGCTGTTATATATACCCCAAACTGTGTAATTTCCTCTCTAACTCATCTCAGGAAGTGGGTTTTACCCATGAAAGCTCATGATCTAATAAATCTGTCAGTCTGTAAGGTGCCACAGGACTCCTTGTGGTTTTTACAGTTACAGACTAACACGGCTGCCCCTTGGAGACACCAGATACTTGCCACCCTGTATGACTCAATAGCTCTCCCCCAATGAGGCCTCAGCCAGCCCCTTCAGCATGGCTGGGGCAGAGTCACAGCTGCCGTGGCACCTCTCAGCCCAGCTCCTCTCCACGCTGGGGCTCCATCACTCGTGTTAGGGACTAACACCACCTCGGCCTTCTCTCGGCAGGGCACAGTCACCCGTGTGGCTCTCCACTGCAGGCAGCATTTCCAGGCCCTGGCTCAGAAAAGGAGTGGGGCTGGGACCGAGATGCACAGACAGAGCAGGGGAAGGGGGTGACCTGGGGCTGGAACAGCAGCAGGGCTGGACCGAGATGCACTGGCAGAGCAAGGGAAGGGGGTGCCCTAGGATGAGGGGAGACCCAGGGATGGCAGGTCAGGAATGGGACGCATGTGGCAGCACTACACATGGGGACCCAGCCCAGGGGCTGGAAGTGCAGGGAGGCTCTGAGTCCGGAAGGAGGTGCTTTGGTCTGTACGGGGAGGAGCCCCTGGCATGCTGCCCGTCAGGAGGAGCTGCAGCCAGTGGCAGAAAGGCGTGGGTGAATCTTGCTTGCACTCGGCCTCCCTGGAGCCAGGGCTCTCCAGCCCCCACTTGGACAAGCCCAGACGTCTGAAAGCAATCCAAGGCTATTCTGGCAGGCAACGCTGCAGCTGGAGGTTGTTACCCTGCACCCTGCCCCAGACCCTAACGCTGCTCCTCTCATCCCCCACACACTCCTCCAGCTGGAAACAAAACAGCAGCCCACAAACCCCACTTGCATGTGTCAGATCAGCTCCTGGCCAGGAGCCCAGCCGCAAACCCCACACCGGAGAGGCGAAAGGATAGAGAACGCCTGAATGTAAACACGGCCGGAAGGGCGGGGAGAGTTCCCCCACGCTCCCCGCCAGAGCAGGCCTGCAGCACGGACAGGCGCTCTCCTCCAGACAGGAGCTGCCCTAACAAGAGGCCCCCTCAGATGCCGCCTCAGATCACAGGGCCTTCTCTGGCCACACCCAGATTCTGGGGCTGAGGATGCCTGGGGCGATTTAAGGGCTGACTCTCCTCTTGTCATCAGGAGTGACTCCAGTGTGGGGGGCGAATCCGGCCTTTCATTTGCAAGGAGCGATGCCATGCTCTTTATTCTAGCACCACCTGAGCTGAGGGCACCATTTCTCAGCCACACTGTGTGTCTCTGCCTCAACCAGCTTACAATAGACTAGAGAGCCAATGATGCAGAGACTAAGTGACTTGCCCAAGGTCCCACGGGGAGTTTGTGCTCAGGACAATGCCTTGCCCACAAATCTGCCTTCCCTTTCCTACTCTTGGAGCATCCTCTAGACTATAAGCTTTGCCCCCCTCATATTGTACCCATTATTCTCACCCACTTTCCTGCCTCCTCACCAGGCAGTAGCCAACCACCACCACCACTGAGGAAGGCAGAGACCCTTCGAGAATACACTTAAGCCGATTGAGCAATGCAATGCAGGGGGTAGGGGGGAAAATTCCTTCTGCGCCCACCCCCTGCGGACTTGTCAGCTTAGCCCGGACTAGGGAGATTGCATTACTCCTGTCATTACAGGCTCCGGGTGGTCAGAGAGAAGGAAGAGGCCAATTAGCTCACTGGCTTCTTTCAGCCCTGAGCCTGCACTATCTACAGACATTATTAACAGCTGTAACATTAGCTGACTGTTTGAACCCCAGCCATGGGATTTGGCTCCCCCTTCCCATCCCCACGGGCTGCACAACAGAGTCAAAGGCAGAGCCAACTCCCAGCGTTTCTGCTCAGTGGTTATGTGGGATGCATGCAAGGAGCGTTCCCAGCTGTCGGCTTCCTTAGAGATTTACCTGCTCCCCCCCCTTTACGGTAGTGTCTGTCTGAGCAGCTCAGAACCATTTGCATATAGAAAAATAGAACCATAGAGCTGGAAGAGACCTCAGAAGGCCATCAAGTCCAGCCCCCTGCCCAAGGCAGGACCAATCCCAATTAAATATCTAGCCGCCTGGCACCCCATGAGATAGGACACGTTATCCCCATTGCACAGAAGGGGATCTGATCCACAGAGAGGCTAAGTGACTTGCCCATGGTCACACAGGAAGCCAGTAGCTGAGCAGGAAATTGGGCACCAGGCTAGTTCTGGTGATTGGGGACATGCTTCCTCTCTGATGGGTGTGGGAAAGGGTACCGCGGTTTGGCCTGTGGCTATTAAATACAGGCTCGCTCCTGCCCAGTGCTTCCCAACCATGGCTCCGGATGCATTTTTTTGCAGAGGCAGGGCAGTATCACGATCGCTGCTTCACAGATGAGGAAAGTGAGGCAGAGGGAGGGGTGGTGCGTTGTCCGAGCAGACGCAGTAGATAAGAAGCAGAGCCAGGAGTAGAATCCAGGTCTCCCGAGTGACGGGCCCATGCCCCATGCTGTCTCCCAGGGCCCCTGTAAATGAAACCTCTGTTTTACCCACTACCTTACATGCAGCCCCGCCCTCATGGCCCTCTACCCCAACCTCCTCCTTCCAATACCAACAGAGCCGAAGGAGCAGAGCCAGAGAGGAGCAGCGGCAAATGCTGCGAGGACCTTGAAAGGCCAAGGAAGGTGAGGAGGTGAAGGGTCAGGGAAGGGACATTCCCATTTCTTGGACACAGAACCCCGGGGCAACAGTACTGCTTAGCATACGGGTGTCCTCGCTAGAAAGGAAGGCAGAGCGATAACACATGGATACCTCTGCTGCGCCTTTCATCCCCCGGTCTCCCAGCACTTCACCATTCGTTCTCCCGCCTCCCTCGGCAGTGCGGGCCGGTCGTGGCAGCCCCGTGGCTGAGATGGGGAAACTGAGGCCGAGAGGTGTTAAGACACTTGCCTAAGAGCCTGGAATTGAACCCAGGAGTCCTGGCGCTCAGTCACTTTGCCTCCCTCCCCCATCCGTTGCACGGTGCTGTAAACGCACACACATTATGCCACTGACATTGGGCTCGAGGTTCTTTATTGTAGCAGGAAGGGGTTAGTTAATCCCTCAGGAATATCAGGGTGGTGACTATGCTCCCCAACCCCCATCGGTCAAGAGCCTGGGCCAACCCTGGGACGAAGTTGAATTATTAACCTCAAACCATGCAGTGTGCTCTCTGTAACCTAGAAAGCAGGGCTCTGCAAATGGAGGTTAAAAACCCTGGTGTTAGAAGGACGTACGTGCAAGGGAGTAGGAGCATGAGTGCGCATGCACGTTGTGCATGATTGTGCACGTGCACATGCATGCGTGATGGGAAGGACTGTGTGTGCGAAAGCCTCTGTCGGGGGAAGGTGAATGAAGTGGACCGGCATCCCTGGGAAATCAGTCCCTTCGCTAGCACAGCGGGTGCGCACCCTGAGCAGCGGGTGATGGGCTGGGGGTACATCTTTTTCGGGGAAGGGGGGGTTCTGAGAGTGGTAGGATCCCAGCCCCCGTGGCTTGCACGATGCAGCGCGGGCTGCCGGGTTCGACTGGATGTATTCCTGGAGGTTCCATCACATGACAGAATCTTTCACTCCAGATTCATCTTTAATTCCAGGAGGTGGCAGGGTAAACCTGGAGGCCTGGCCACCCTCGGTGCAACGGGCAACTAGCTCGACAGCTCTGTGCAAGGGAGCACGTGTCCTCCACGGACACGCAGGCATGCGGGCCTCGGTCTGCTCTCCTCGCGGCCCTCGCATGCTGCTTTTTGACCAAGGGGGAACCCAAAATCAAAGCTCCCCAGCTCCCTGCTGCGTGGAAAGCCCGGCCCCTCGCATTCCATCTCCAGACATGAGCACAGTGCCCAGGGTTTGACCTTCGCAGCGTGGCTGATGTGCGCATTGCTGGAATACCCTGCCTCCTCCTTCTCCCTCTCCGTCCCCTCTCTTCCCCCGCCCTGCCCCTTTCCTGTTTGGCGGCCCCTTTGCCGAGGCAAACGCCCTGCGCACATCTGGCTCGGTCGGCTCAGAGGCAGCTAACGAGCCCCACTGCAACAGGAATTGCTGCCCGGGATTGCACAAACACGGCCGATGAGCACCAGATTCTCTCTCCCCTTCGTCTCCAACTGGCGCCTTCTCCAGGCCTGCGGGCTGCTGCTCCGCAGGGAGAGGCAGGACCTCAGAAGGCACGAACAAAAGACATTAGCACAAACAAAAGGAAAAGGAAATAAAATGTTTAAAAGCCAACACCAGCTGCAATGTAGCTCTGAACTCCAACCCTGACCCCTCACTCTGCTTGCAGGTACATGAGTACTAGCCCTTCATCTGTTTCCATCCATGGCTCTCAAAGCGCTTTACCAGGGCGGGAAAGGGTCATTATCCCCATTTTATAAACTGGGAAACAGAGGCACCGTCGGGTGATGTGACTTGCTTCAAGGCACCCAGGAAGGCAGTGGCAGGGATGGAAACGAAACCCAGCTCTCTTGACTGCACATCTTGTGCTTTATCCACTGCACCATGGTGCTGCCAGAGCTTTAAGCTACACTGCAGCATTCTACATAATTTAGCCCTGTATTTCCCTTGGTTACTTAAACCTGAGTGGATCTTTTAAAGCACGAGATATAACAGCCAATCTCTGCCAGGGCCCAGGACATACATTCAGGTTGCTGTAAGTCAGCGATGGGCAACCGAGGCTAGTGAGTGGGCTGGACGAAGGGCCCTTCTTCATCTGCAAGATTGTCCTGACCAAGACGGTCTCCCGGGATAGTGTTGATTTGCTCACTGTACTTGCGTACCTAGAACGTGCGGGCTGTGCCAAATGAACCGTAGGGCTAGCACAACACTATAACTCTGAGAGCAGGGCCCCAGTAACCAACAGGTCCAGGCGACTTGGGGGTCTGTTCTCAGGCCCTAGGGGCTCCCCACAATGAAATCACAACCCCAGCGAGGTACTTTGATTTGCTGCTGGTGTAAGAGCCTCTATGGTGATAAGAAGCCTCCTGGATGCTCTTAGAGGGGAAGCAAATTACCCAGTGCCTGGCTGACAAGAGCAGGGCTGGTTTTCCTTCTGCTACCCACACCCATCACAGCAGGCCTCCTTGTAAGTCAATTACACGCCCCTCCAGGCACTTACTAATCGAACTGCGAATCTGAACCATGGAGCCATCACTTGAAATTTCAGCCCTATAATAGACACCGTCATCATCCGTCCTTCGCCTTTCTCTCCAAGATTCGTGCCTTAAGGGTCCTGGAACTGGTCTAGCTTCACCCCACCTGTTTATCCTTGGCTCTAACTGGGTGTTTCTGGTTCCTAAGGCAAAAGACCCTCAGCCCAGTTAAACTCTTTGGAGCATTTCTTGTTAATTTCATCGCATGCTGCATATGCCCTGGCTGAAAGGCAGCATAGAGGCTGCGGACACCTGAGGCACCTGCTTACCATGAGATCTCTACCTGTGGATATTACATAAGAACAGTCATCCTAGCTCAGACCTATGGTCCACCTAGTTCAGTATCCTGTCTTCTCTAGTGCCTGGCACCAGCCAACGTCCGAGGGAACAAACAGGAGAGGGCAATTATTGAGTGATCCATCCTGTCATCTAGTCTCAGCTTCCGGCAGTAGGATGCTTAGGGCATGTCTACACTAGGAACTTATTTTAAAATAACTGAAATTGATTTAATAATCCCGAAATAACAAAACCGAAATAGAGTGTCTACCCTAGGGAGAAGCCTCAAAATGAGTCCGAGGCAGGCTCTGTGAATGTGGACGCGCTACCTCAACTTAGAGCCCCAGGAGGCAGTGGGGAGTAATTAGCCTGAATGACTCTGGGGAGTCGTTATTTCGAAATAGCAGCACCAGAGCGGCCACAACCACCGCTATTTTGAAATAACTATTTCGAAATTAGCGTTATTCCCCGAGGAAAGCAGGAGGAGAGACTTCAATATAAGTGGCCTGTTATTTCAAAATAATTGGCTTGGTCGTGTGGACACTCCACTTATTAATTCGACCTAAGGGGGGTTATTTCAAAATAAAGCCCTAGTGTAGACCAGGGCTTAGGGCACCCCGAGCATGGGGTTACATCCCTGGCCATCTCGACTAATAACCACTGATGATCCATCCTCCATGAACTTACATAATTTTTTTAACCCAGTTATACTTTTGTCCTTCATCACATCCCAAGGCAATGAGTTCCACAGATCGACCAGGCATTGTGTGAATTACTTCCTTTTGTTTTAAACACGCTACCTATCAGTTTCACTGAGTGATCCTTTTATTTCTTGTGTTATATGAAGTGGTAGATGCCACTTCTCCAGTCATGATTTTATAGACCGCTATCACATCCCCCCACTTAATCATCTCTTTTTCCAAACTGAGCAATCACAGTATGGAAGGTTTTAAATCTCTCCTTGTATGGAAGCTGTTCCTAGTCAATTGTATTGCCCTTCTCTGTACCTTTTACATTTCGAATATCTCTTTTTTGAGATAGGGCAGTCAGTGTAGGCACACCATGGATTTATATACTGTCAGTGTGGTATTTTCTGTTTTATTAGCTATCACATTCCTAAGGGATCCTACCATTTTGTTACGACAAACCATTTTGCAGTTTTGTCCCAACTTTCACCATCTTGGATGGGCTCATGTCCCCCAGGTACACAAAGGGCACAAAGTTACACAGAGCACCACTATCCCCTAGCATGCACTAGAAGGGTCAAAGAAAGAACAAAAGTAAAGTCTCTCTGAGAGAGAATGCAACATGTGTGCCTCCTCAGGATTTAAGAAAAACAAAAGTGCTACCAGACCATTTGTTGTTTTTTTTCCTGTAACAGACTAGCTTGGCTACCCCCTGAAGCTACTAAATATCATGGCACTCATAATAAAATCATGAGAGTTGCTAGCACGGTGAGATGCGTAACATTCAAGCACTTTAATTCCTATGGATAAAACAACAATAAGCATGTGAGTCTTCAATAAGCCACAGATTCCCTGCACACGGCAACCACACAACCCCACAGCATCACTTTACTCAATGTGCAATGGCCCTTTGATACAGCGTTTAATGTTAAAACGCGAAAGCGGCATCATTAAAGACATCTTCTGAACGCTGTGTTTTGATTGGCTGGACTACTAATCACATGACCTTGGAATGTCATCACATTCCAGGATCATTTACCACGCGTGGACTGGTTCTGTGAATGAAAACAGCACATTCCTTTCCTCTGCATTTTGGCCCAGCACCAGCACTGAGCGCCTCCTGCTCAGATAAAGGGCTTGGCCCATTTTTTTTCTCCAGAGACTGAAGGGATGGGACGAGCGTCACTACGTCCTCAGCAGCTTATTTTCTAAGAAAGAAGCGTTTGAAAAATACTGCCACTGCCTGAGCGGTAAAGGCACCGTGCCATAGTCTCACCCTGCAAGCAACCCTCCTGCATTTCAGCTCACTTCCTCCTGCGTACCTATCCAATCACCTCCGTTGGGTGCTCCCTGAGTACAGCTTTGCATCTCCTTCCACACAGCTCATTTCTCCACCCTCACAGCTGCTCGGCCTTCCAGAGTCAATCTGTTCTCCCACACGGCTTGCTCCAAATGCCTGCCACTGATCTCTTCTTTTTTGCATGGCGTTGTAACAAATCTGAAACTGCGAGGTGTGGTGGCTGCTAGGCCACGCTCCATGGGCAGCTGGAATGTCACGGCACCAGCAGGATAATCATTCAGCCCTCCTGCTCCAAAAGCACAGAATTTCACTGCTTGAACAGAAGGAGACTCTTCTTTGGCTATGTAGGGGATATGACACACAGTCGAACAGTTCCAATCCCATCTCCTAGAGGGCTGTGTGGCACACACTAATTACAGTGTTACAGTACAGTCAGTTACAGTATTTCTCTTGGGGACAAACAACTGATACCTTCCTATATGTTTGTAAGATGCTCTTGACCCCTCCAGCCATGGATCCCCATGTTTGAATCCCAGGGGATGGACAGCAAAGCATCCTGGAGGAGAGCCCTATGCTCTGGAAGTCTCTTCCTCTTTCGGTCCAGAGCCAGAGCATGGCCACTGTGAGTAGGCAGTGCACTATAGCCAGAGTCCAGTTATCCTGTGCATGACCAGAGATGTTAGAACTTGATACAGAGGAAGAATGGTCTGGCTTCAGACTCAGGAACACCTGGGTCTCCCACAGTTCCCTGTTCTGCCACAGACTTCCTGTGTGACATCGGGCCAGTCACGTTGTCTATTTCCCCTATCAATAATACAGGGATAACAGCACCGCCCCATCTCAGAAGGGGGTTAAAGACTCTGGTACTCAAGGGGGCTGACAGCCTTCCTGGGCCTTTGGGTAAGGTGGGGGGGGGCAGCTCCACACTCCCTGAAGGGGGGGCTTTGGGAGACGAGGTTGGGGGGCAGCTCGCCCTCAGCACCGCTCGGAGTACACCCCGCTGCCCGCTCCCCCTGCCCCTGCTCTCAGAGCTGCCTGGAGCACTCTGCATGCTGCTCCAGCGGCAATTTAAAGGGCCAGGGGTTCTGGCTGCTGCCATGTCCGTGGTAGTGGTGATGGTGGTTGGGAGCCCTGGGCCCTTTTGAATCATGAGCCCTGGAGCAACTGCCCTTTTGTCCCTCCTCCCCGGCAGGCCTGCTGGTACAACTGTGATGAGAATCATAGAAGGACCTTAGGGAAATAGGGTGGCTTTGATCAGGGCTGCTTCACTTTAATGTCTTCAAGGAGCACAGATAGCCCACCAGCGGGGGCAGGAGAAGTAATAAGCCCGGGATAATTATCCTGAGCCAGCCGGTCATTAAAGGCCTTTAGTGCCCTATGCTTTGGCGCACCGGGGATCAACGCAGTCATTAAAAGCAGCGTCAGGGCCAGATCCGCCATTTGCTTGCTGCCTCAGCGCAGAGAAGTTGCACCACGATGGCGTGGACAGCTCCTGGGCCTGACTTTATTACTGTCACCGGCTTGCCACACCCTGTGATTGCGGGAGCTGCGGTTGTATGGGGTTTCACACCAGGCAGGGATGTGCTGCTATCAGTGAGATGACACAGCATTGGAAAGGGTGTACCTGGGCCGGGATGCAGGCTGCCCTGTGAATCACAGGCATATTCCCACCAACACCCCGTCAGGTTCTAATTAGTTCCTAGAACTGACCACCGCCAAATGAGCAAGAGCTGCATCACCCGGACAGAGTCTACGGCAACTTAAAAAGGCTCAGGCACGAAGGCTGAAGTTGCTTGACACTTCTCAGGACTGGCCCTTAGTTTGTCAGGGCCATGGGGACTTGCAAAGGGGGATTCCCAGTTCACAGTCACACTTGCCACTTTTCCAACTCATCAGTCCCCTGCGAGATAAGTCAGTATCGTGAGCCCCACTTTAGCGGAAGGGAAAACTGAGGCACCGAGCGGGAAAGCAACAGCGGAAGTGCTGGAAATAAAAGCGGGGTATTTGCGCACAAAGGCAGCCAGCAGGACCCGCCGTAGGCAAGCGTTCGTCACACGGCAGCTTGGCTGTGTGCCCCAAGAGACTGCACCAACATGGCTATGCCAGGGGCTGGAATTGAGGCACACCTGGGATGCAGCCAAGACCCGAGCCCAAGAACATGCTGATGGTGAGACACGGGGGTGCACAAAGACAGGAGCGCAGCACTGGGATCCACGAAGCTACTGCCTCCTCTGGCCATGCGGAGAGCTGGGAAGTCACTTCCCCTCAGTGTGCATCTGTCCTGACTCTTGTGGCCTCTTGTGTCCTAATGCCTGTGTGGCCCTGCTCTGCCACAAACCACCAACACCACCAGAGCTATTTAAGGACAAGAGGAAACTGGTCGGGAAAACATGCCAGCTTGTGTCCAAACCGAAGCAGCGTCCACAGACCTGTCTGGCTGCGATTTTAAGTTTGAAGAGCTAACTCGCTCTGCATGCCTAACGAGAGCAGTTTTGGGCAACTGTAATTAGCAGGCCTAACAGCCCTGGGGCCAAGCAGCCCTTCAAGTGAGTGGAAGTGCTAGCAAAAAAGACCCACCACCCAGCTGGAAACAGGAGCTGCATTCCTCACCTGATTATCATCTTCAGAGGCAGAGCAAAGGGGAAGAGGAGTACTGGCTGCGGCCAGTAGACAAGGCCCTGCAAACCCACCTTGGCATGGGAGGGACATGCACTGTTGGCAAACAAACATAAAACCGGCCATACTGGGTCAGACCAAAGGTCCATCTAGCCCAGTGTCCCGTCTGCCGATAGTGGCCAATGCCAGGTGCCCTAGAGGAAGTGAACAGAACAGGGAATCATCAAGTGATCCCTCTCCTGTCACCCATTCCCAGCTTCCTACAGAGGCTAGGGACACCATTCCTTACCCATCCTGGCTAATAGCCATTGATGGACCTAACCTCCATGAATTTATCTAGCTCTTTCTGGTACCCTGTTAGGGTGCATCTACACTGCACCCGTAGCTCGAAATAAGCTATGCGATTTGAGCTACACAAATTGCATAGCTTATTTCTAGTGTGTTCCCAAATAGCTTATTTAGAAATTAAATTTGAAATAAACGGCTATTTTGAAACATCCCTTGATCCTCATGGAATGAGGTTTACAGGGACATTGGAATAGCAAGCCCGTTATTTCAAAAGCTACTTCAAAATAACGGGCTTGTTTAAAAGACGTGGAGTAGCTATTTTGGGATACCGGAAGTATCCCAAAATAGTGCAGCAGTGTAAATGTATTCTTAAAGTCCTGGTCCTCACAACATCCTTTAGCAAGGAGTTCCACAGGTTGACTGTGCATTGTGTGAAAAAAAAACCTGCTTCCTTTAGTTTGTTTTAAACCTGCTCTCTATTAGTGTCCTTTGGTGGCCCCTAGTTCTTGTGTTATGGGAGCAAGTAAATAACTTTTCCTTATTTACTTTCTCCACACCAGCCATGCTTTTATAGACGTCCATCAAATCCCCCCTTAGTAGTCTCTTTTCCAACCCCCAAGCCACAGCTGTGAGAGCCAGCTGGCTGCAGAGAGGGAGAAGGAAGGAAGAAGGAGAAAAAAAAAGGCGGTAGCCTCTTTCCAAAGCCAGGGCCGCCCCTCGTGTGGCTGGAAGTGTTGTGATTCAAACAGGCCCATCACACACCTGATGGGCTGGGGCTGGGGCTGGCTGGACGAGAGCTGACCCAGCCCAGTTAGGGAAGCGGCAGTGGGTGCCCTCATTATCTCGATGGTATCTGGAGATGAGAGACCAGACACGGCCCGGATGAATCGCTGGCCTTGGGACCGGGTGGCCATTTCCTGCTCACTTCTGTTGCCCTAAGTGACTCCATCCGATACCTAAATCCATTCACCGGTGACCAAGGACCTCTCCTACATGAAGAGTCAGGTGTTGCCAAAAGCCCTAGCATGAATTGCAATTGGAAAGCGTTCGTTCACAGTGCAGCTGTACCCAAGTGGCTATGCCAGGGGCTGGAAGTGGGGCAGCTAAGACCCTAGCCAAAGCCTCCAGGCATGCTAATGGTGAGGGGTAGCTGGTAAGAAAAACTGGATCAGAGTCAAGCCTGTGCTAGATCCACGCAAGGCTTCTGCAGCAACCCGCCCTGGACACCTTATGGATTGTGGCTGGCTTTGATGAGGCTCCAAGAGGCGGGGTGGCTGCGTGGTTAAGGCACTTAACTGCGTTCCCGAAGGCTGTGAGCGAGAGTTTGACTGGCTCTCACGCCAAAAGGTCACTTGCAGTTCACTTCGCTGCAAAATGGGTACCTGATCCAGTCGGTGACGGTGGCCACATCACTTCCTGGGCTCAAGTTGACTAAGAAGCTGATGTGTCTTACCCTCATCAGCCCGATGAGCCAGAGTGAAACCAGGTTTGGGGAAGGACAAGCACAGTCGCTGGATGGGAATTAAAAACAGCGCCCCTTGAAACCTGCCTTTCACAGAGGGGAGGGCAGATTCGTTTCCTCCTGAGTCGTCCTGGCCAGCCTCTCCAACACTGAAACCAAACCTGCTGCATTGCAATAAATAAAGGGCTTTTCCTAATGAAAACACTGATCCCCGGCAGCTTGAATGGTGGCAATGTTTCAGCACGGGGTTGGGGAATGTGGCATTGCAGGATCTGCCAGCCCATCCCAGCCAATATCCTGTCTGATTGCAGCCAACCCTTCTTCATGGGGCACCCAGCCAGCTGTGCAATGCTGGGCTCAGTGGGGTGCGATTCCTTCCTGCCGCCTGCAGTGATGGATGGATGCCCTTTAGCAGGGAGGCGGGATTTGGCCTTCCCTTCCCCAGGCAGGAGTGTTAGGAGTGGTGTGACGGGGTGGCTGCCCCGTGCTGGCCTAACAAGGGTTAAATCCAGCCCGGGGAGAGGGCTGCGGAGAGGCTGTGGAGCCAGGAGCGGAGGCAGGTAGCAGCCAATTAGGGCCCAGCTGGGGCTGCATAAATAGGGGATTCTGGGAGGAGGAGAGGACACTCTTGCTCCAGCTGAGGAGCTGGAGGGACCTGGCTGATGGGGAGCCTAGAGGCTTCCTGACACAGAGCAATGCTGGGGAGGGGCAGGCAGAGCTGGGGAGCTTTGACCAGGCAAACTGTCAGGCTGAGGCCTTGCTCTCAAGGCCTGAGGGAACTGGGCTGCAGGGAGACAGCCAGGGCAGCAGAAGGCAGCAGGTCTATCCCCTTGCCTATGAGTGGCCCTGTCACACTGCAGTTTGCCCCGAGGCAGGGGCTAGATGAGGCCTGGCAATGGGTCACTGAGGCAAGGTGGGTGAAAGGGGCTGGGTTCCCTGGGAGGGGAGGTCCCCAGAGTGCAGGGGCATTGCTGTGGGGCAGTACTGGCAGGAAAGGGCACCATGGGCAGGAAGGGACACGGGTCCTGAACCAGCACAGGGGGCAGGTAACTGAGGATGAGACACCGGCCAGCAGAGGGCGCGCTGAGGCTGCAAAGCTAGTTCCCTGAGTGACCAGCAGGAGGTGCTGTGGCCGTGAATCAAGACCCTGTTACAGGTGGTCAGGATGTTCCCTGGCTCCACTGGGAGGCATATGAGATGATTGCCAAGGCCAGGGAATGTATACACTCCATACCTACTCTGCCCCAGCGAGATGGTTGGAAGCATTTTGCATTGGCCGAGTTCTGCCCCACTGAGGTCAATGGGAGTTTTGCCAATGACTCCAATGGGGGTGGAACACTATAGAAGATCCCATGTGCTGCATATATATCCCAGTCTTCAAGGGGCTAACGGGCCCCTTCAGCCTCACCTAGCCCCTACGGAGCCTCCCTTGCAAAAATATACAGTACTGCTCACCAGGATTTCTTGTCAGAGCAATGTGGCCTACCGGGCAGAGCATTGGACTGGGACTCCAGAGACCTATTCTCAACTTCGCCACTGGTCTGGGTGAGCTCAGGCAAGTCACTTCCCTGCTCCGTGACTCGGTTTCCCCATTTGTGAAACTGGGATAATGATACTGATCTCTTTTGTAAGGTGTTATGAAATCTATTGATGGCAAGCACTATATAATAGCTAGGTGTTAAGATACAATTTAGGGTTAACGCAATAAAGGTTTTCATAAACAGTTAATCAAACTGTTAGATTCTTAGAGTCCAGCAAATCAGTATGTTACCTATAATAACCATCCTCTGGTATGCTTTGTAACCATCTCCCGCGCATGCTACTCATGTCTGTAATATGCTGAGAGCCGCTAATCTTCATTTATTAACCCCTTATACCAAATGTTCCACATTTAATGAGTTTATAAAGAGAGTACAGCTATGGCACTGTGCTGTCCTCTGACTGACATAAACAATACACATTTGGACAAGAGTGGGTCAGAAATTTTGCCTAAATGTGGGGGAGGAGTTGCCCCCAAATGCCAGTTCATCCAAACCATAACTGTTTGCAACAAGATACCGGCTTTGAAAAAAAATGCCGGTAAAAAGAATTCGGAGATTGTCGACGCATCCTGTTTCCAGCCCTGACCTGGAAAGTTTTGAGAGGGAGGGTTTGAGTCAAACGACTTTTCATTTAGAATTTTGCATTATTTACTCTGAAAGATTAAAACAAAAAGGTTGACATTGAAATGAAATGTTTCAATTGACCTGAACCAAAAAGCACTAAGGTTCTCAGTTTGCAAAAATTGTCAGGATCTGGACTTTCCCTCCTCATTTGGGACAGGAGAGGTTTTGGCTTTTTTTTTTAAATGTCAAAAATTCTCCTGAGGCAGGAAAACCATTACTTGGCCAGCCCTAGTTTGAATCATTACAGCGGAGAACTGCATTACTGGAGTATCATGTAACCGCCCACCTTGTCTGGGTTACAGGGAAATATGAAGGCTACATTCATTTAATGGGCAGGTTCGGGACAATTAAGCTTTGATCTTGGGGTCTGTGTTATCACCCAAGCCTCCAAGTGGAGCAATGATGAAACTGCAAGCTCTCTGGGGCAGGGTTTGCCTTTGTGCTATTTGTACAGCCCCTAGCACAATGAGGCCCAGATGCATGACTGGGACCTAGCAACAACAGAGGTCTAGTCTGGGTTCCAACACAGACTTGATACCCTGCCTTGAGCAAGTCACTTCCCTCCTCTGCATTTTCCCCAGACTATAAGGTGGAGGCGACAGTATTAAATGCCAGGAAGGGCCTAGAGCACTATTTTATGGCCACAAGGCGCAGCCACTAGATTTGCTTGCAAAACCCAGCATCCTGCAAGACCAGCAAGAGAAAAAGGAAACGCTGTCAAAAGGACTTGGAAGAACTCCTGGCTGTGCAGGGGAAACTCTTCTAACCACATGGTTGGAGGTGAGCAACTAGCCACTGAGCCCCCACTTTATTAACAGAGGGAACGCCAGACTGCTCCAAGCAGTGAGACCTGGGGCGGTGCCCCCTCCAGTGGCGGCAGATGCCTGGCCTCCGGAGCCTGTCATCCCGCAGCGTCGCTTCAAAAGGCAGACGGGAGAGCTTCACAGCTCAGCTTGATAATATGTACATGCCTGTGTCTTTCAGCCACGTAGGTCATTTGCAAATTTGACACTATCGATTTAGGATTGAATAAGGATCTTAACTGGTTAACACACTACAAAGGCAATCTCCCCTCTCTGGATAGTCACCTCTCCAAAGCAAATGCTCCGAGTGAGCCACTTCCACCCTGACTAGATTAGCCTCATTTACACAAGCAACTTCTTCCTCATATATACCCCTGCCTCTAACTTCCACTCCAATACATCTGATGAAGTGGGTTTCACCCACAAAAGCTGATGCCCTAATCTCTAAGGTGCCACAGGACTCCTTCCTTGTTGGTTTTGTAAGTCCCATTATTCACCCACTTCCTCTTTGGCGAACCATGTTACATAGACTCACAAAAGTTGTCAATAAGGCTGGATGTCTCTCCTCTCCCCACGCCCAACGTGAATCGCTTGTCCAAGAGATCTCAGCCTTTTATCTCTGGATTTATTGACTGACTTTGCTCTCCAGGCTAGGACAGTAAAACATCCTTCTCAGAACAAGCAGGCAGCCCATCAGAGACCGCAATCTGCCCGCAGTCCCTGCTTGCACAATTTGCCTACGGTCTACTCTCCCGCCCCATATCCTAGAGAAATGGACTGTTCCCTGTGCCACAAGCCACTGAACGCTCGCTCCGGAGCAGTGACAGGAATCAATCTCTGCTGGAGACAGCTGTCAGTCAGTCGCAGGTTAATGCTTCATACATATGTTCCCCTCCCACCCAATAGCACGCAAAACTGCACATTCCTGCAGAGACAGCCGCCTTATTAGGCACAACCTACGCCTTCCGTCTATCTCCGTCCCGCTGCAAAGTGGTTTCACCCTTTGGAGACCGATGTGTATGCTATTGAGAGGACACTTTCTCTAGGCAAAGCCCCACACACTTCTAACCCCAACACACAGCAGGGGACATTGCAAGGCAGGTGTTAAGTCAGCCCCAAAACCAGGGTAAGCAGGAAAGTCTTGTCGCTTGCACAGATCAGTGCAACGTAGGTGCTGAAGCAGCAGCAAGGGGGTGCGAGATAAGACAGCTTGTCTCTCCCCCCCCCTCATTTCTGGACACAAGTTTGAATTTGATAAACAGTCTCTGATCTTTGTCATGAGCTGAGCCAAAATCCTGGGTCTACAGACTTTGGTATGTTCAAAATCCAGAGGTAGCCACAGCCCATCCCTACACACTGGGAAGGCTGCTTTGCAGCCATCTTTCGAGGGGGAATTGCAAACAAGTCACGTTCTTTCTGAACCCCAGTCCCGCAGGCAGCCTGCTCTGTAACCATGGAACGTTTTTTGCACCACCCTTCCATAAGTGCTAGAATGAGGAGTATGGAGGGGGCTGCTGCACCCCCTGGCTTGCGGCGATTTCCATCCTACCCTGGGTTTAGAGTTAGGTTCTGTGGCCCTCTACACCCCCCACGGTACATTCTGTTCCGGCACCACTGCCCTTTGCAAACACTTTGGAAAACATTTCCCGCATGCTCCTGTCTGACAGCCGATCTTCTTTGTGCTACATCACACCCCAGTCTATGCTCGGTGCCCCCCAGACAAAATCAGGCCAGCCCTGGGAATCTGACACCCTGATTTACCTTGACTCCAGAGGCTGCCACGTCCGCTGATGCCAAGAAACAAGAAGGCTACAAATCCAACCTGGGGCTCCAGTGTGGAGGGATCAGAGGGAGCTGGGAAAGCCAGGGAGGCTCCGGGGAAAAGCGGGGGAAAGAAGTGCAACTGCGTCTCTCCTCGTCCGGGCAGAAACAACCGTCCCAGTGCTGCAAGGGTTGGAAGGCTGATAAGCGAGGTTTGAAATCTGAAACTGCAGGTTGGCTCAGTCGTATATAAACACACACACACACACACCCATTCATTCTCCTCTCACGCCACCCTGCACGCCTCCTTGGGAACTCCAGGCAGCCCTCTCGCTGCACCACTGGAAACTCGGCACTCAATGAAATTCAAAGGGGCGTGGGAGGGGGGCAGAGAAAGACCTGTCAAAAAAAGCAACCCGCCCCCGTGTCTCCTCAGGATCAGCCCTGCAAGGAAAGTGGCTGGGAGAACGAAAACAAAACCCGACATTGGTTCTCCCCCCGGCCTCAGAGAGAACCGATTTCTTCTTAGAGCCTGTGCAGAGATCTTAGTCCTGCCAGGCAGGGAGGCTGGAACAATTTGTATAGCGGGGCTGGGGGGAGCAAGACAGACATTAAACCAAACTGTAAATCCCGTATAGGATGGAAACCTCTTGAAGACAGAGTGAGCAGCAGCCCCCCAAGTCCCAGCAAACGAGAGGAAGGCTCACCACTAATGTTCCCTCTCACCCACGGAAGGAATAAATTTTGTTACCTGCACCAAGGCATGTGTGGATGTGCACCACCAGTAGAAACACACACGGCTGGCTGTGAGTGCTCTGCTAATCAGCTGGGCGGCATTTGAATCTCTACTGGGTGGCTGCCCAAGGACTCAGCTTACAGGGAGTAAGCTCATCCCCCCTATTTCAAGGACCAGAGATCTAAGACACAGAAGCGACTCGCCCACGCTCACTCTACAGCCCAGCTGCAAACAGAAGCCAAGTCTCCAGAGCCTTGTTTTAAAGAACAGCAGCTAGTGTGTTTGTTACAGCACATTTTGGACCTGCACAGCTGCCACATTTGCTAATATTATCGTCACCATGAGCACTTCTATCATACAAGAGCATGAAAGCCCATAGCAAACACTGTTCAGTTCAGCCATGCAGTACCCCTAACATGATGGCATCCAGAGGGGAAACTGAGGCATGGTGAGATTTTTTTTTTTTATTTTTTTAATTTTAAATGTCCTGCTACTAAGGGTGACATCCTGACCCTATGGAATTGAGTGGAGGGTCTGTGTCAGTCTCTGCTTGGCCAGAATTTCACTTCTCTAGGGGTTTCCACCCAGAGGTCTCGAAGCACTTTAGAAAGGAAAGTCGGTAACATCAGTGCCATTTTACAAGTGAGGAAACTGAGTCGCAAAGAGTGACTTGTCCAAGGTCACACGAGGTCAGGGGCAGAGCTGGGAATAGAAGGGACGGCTTCCGGTTCCCGGCCCAGCGCTCAGGCCACTGGATGGAGCTGCCTCTCTTAGGCGATGCAGCAATATCTATACTGCCCGATACACTGTATGCATGCACATGTACCGATATTACATTACTTAGGGCATGTTGTCATATCGATGTTTCAGACCCCCTGCAAGACAGGGTTCTAAATGCAGCATCTCACAAAGCATTTGTGAGAATGCCCCTCAATCTCAGACTGCAGTTAAAGCTCCTGGACAATTTACCTTTATCGTAATACAGGTGGAACCTCCCTGGTCCGGCACCCTCGGGACCTGACCGGTCCTGAATGAGGGAATTTGCCAGATCAGGGGAGGTCCCCTGACACTGGCTCCCCAACCTGCCGCCGGCTCAGCTTCCGATGTTGGCTGGTCTCGGCTCCAACCTGCCAGACCGCTGCTAGCCCTGTTGGGCTCCTAGCTGCTGGCTCTCCTGCTGCCTGACTCCCAGCCACCGGGGCTCCATGGCGTGGGAACATCCATGGTGCAGCTGGATTACGGATGTTGCCAGACCAGAAAGCCCCAGTTTAGGGAGGTGCAACCTGTACCTTCTTCTAAAACAGGATCTGCAGCCTGCAAACTACCAAGTAGCTGGCCCTGAGACGTCGCTCAGCATCGGGTTCAACGGTGTGCCCTTCCAAAGCACCATGCAAGTCATTTGACAGAAGATTTGTCTCATTCCCTCATTCAGGGCTGGTATGAGGTGGGGTTTTACAGCAATCCAGCCTGGCCAAAGACAAACAGGTTTGCCAGGGGCCGCATTGCTGGAAGGAACCGTGTGGTCGTGGCAGCAGAGGAAAAGAACTACATGACCTAGAAGGACTTTTCCAGCTCTAATTTCTACCGCCTGCTGCTGCCACTGAAATCAGTGGCATGGAGATCAACCGGATCTGGGACATTAATCTCAGAAAGAATATTTACTGGGTCCAGATGGGGGCACTGCCAGCGCTCTCTTCGAAGGCAATGAGAAGTCCTGTGGGCACGTCTACACTGCAGTGTTACTTCGAAATACCAGAGTGTGCATCTACACAAATCATTTCAAAATAAGGGGCTTCTTACTAAGACTCCTGTACCCCTCATTTCACGAGGCGCAAGGGAAGTCGGAGGAAGCGTGTTCATCCTTCGACTGCCTGCAGCATAGGCAGCCCCTAAAGTTGCGTAGCTCAACTCGGCTTTAGCCTGCAGAACAGGCATGCCCTCCGAGACTAACAGATTTAGTAGGGCACACGCTTTCCCACAAAAGTGTATGCCCTGCTAAATCTGCTAGTCTCTATGGTGACTGAAAACCGAAGAGGAGTGCAGAGCCACATTTGCATCTCTGAGAGGGGCAGGCGGTCGGAGCTTTGGAATGGATCGGAGCTGACTCTAACTACCTGACCCACGCTAGGCCAGGAGACAGGTGATAATCTTACCTAGCTCTTACCAAGCACTTCTCACCCATCGACCCCAAAGCATTTTACACAGCTGCTCAGGATCTGGGTCCCTGTTTCATGCATGGGACACTTGGGGCACGGGAGATGAAGGGACTTGACCAAGGGTACCCAGCAGCAGAGCCAGGATCTGAGCCCAGCTCGCCAAGTCCCTTTATCACTTGGTCCAATTGCTCCTCTGGCATTAGAGGAGCTCCATTTGGCATCGATGGTGCCGCAGAGTCCATCGCTTTCCAGCACCAACACAACTCACGCCTGCAAGCTGGCTTCACCTTTCCCCAGCAACCTTTGCTCTACTGACTCACCCATTCTGGCTGAAGGGGCCAGCATATGGCCCAGAGCTGTTCAGTGACCCCAGAAAGAACTGAGTCTGGACACGGCTAAAGCCATTGGCCAAGACGCCCTGCAAGATTTCCTCATGCCAGTGCTCTAATGCGCCTCCTTTACTTCCGCGGAAAGAAACAAGTGGGGCTCTCCCTGCCTGGGCTCTTGGCACACTTAGGAAACCTAATTATTTTGACGGGCACCTCCCCCTGTTTTCAGAACGCTGCCCGCACCTACACGCCTCGGCTGAAGCAGCTGCACACCCAGGCGGCTAGGCAGCACAGCTGACACTGGACTGCGCCTATTGCGTTTCATTGGACAGGGAGCGAGGGAGGACTGGCCGGTGGCTCTGGCACTGAACAGGGGGGTCTAGGTTCTTTCTCTAGGCCTCCAGTCCCCACCTATGAAATGGGGGGTCGTTATACTTCCTTGGGCTCCTTTATCTGCCTGCGAGCTCTGCAGCACAGGGACTGTCTCTCACGACATGTCTACACAAAGGGGCCCTGATCAGATGCGCACAACACCCACGACTGCCGCCCTGCTTCTGGGCCATAGAAGCCAACGCTGGGCTGAGAATCATGTCGTGGCGTGTGGCGCCGGGCTCTGCTCAACTGGCCGGGGCAGTCTGGGAAGCAGCCGCCCATCCTCCGCAGCCTCCCCCAGCCACCTGCCTGTTTACTCAGCTCGATGACAGCTGATGTCGCCCAGAGGAAAAGAGACGCGCCAATCCCTAACTAACCGCGTCAGGGGATAAACTCCGCCTTGCCATGCCTACCAACCTGGTCTGTCCCCTCCCCAGCCATTCCTTCAAGCGCTGAGAGCGACAGGGATGACTATGTCCATAGGGACTGATGTAGACTCATCCTAGCTCTGACCGCATATGGATGAGTCTACATCAGTCTACAGGATGTACACTCATCCTAGAACCCGCTGTTCTCTTTGCGGGCAGGGCAGCAGGCAGGCGCTACCTCAGTTTGGCCCTTGGAAGGGTGAGGGGCGGACATTATTTCAGCAGGAAAAAAAAAAATCTACAGCTTGAACCTCTCTAGTCCGGCACCCTGGGGACCTGACCACTGTTCCAAGATTTTCCATCTGAGCGGAGTGAGTTTTGTCTTGTGCGCCAATGTTGACGTCACACGCGCTTGTTCGGACATGTGCCACCGTGGCACCCACCAGTCACTAGCAACTACATCATTAAATTGTTATGGAAGAAAAACCACTAAAACAAGGGATAATGAACAAGGTGCAGGCCCCTGCACCCACCCACCCTGAAATCCACCCAGCTTGGCACCCAGTCTCACTCCCCCACCAGCCTTGCTCCCACCGTCCCTGCATCCATGGGCTCCCCGACCCCTGCGCCCTCATCCTGTGCCCCCTTTACCCTCACCCTGCATTGTGCCCCCTTCATCCCAACCCCTGCCCTCTCCTCCCAGCCCAATCCAGTCAAAAACGTGTGGGAATTTGGAAAGCATTACCCAAAATGGCTGCATCGTCCCACCTCATTGACTCTAGAAGCTCATTCTGCAGCTGCAAGTTAATGCCATTCAGAAACTAATTTAGGGATATCACCAGAAAATTCCATCCCGCTCTTCAGTTCCCATTCCCACATGGTACACAGAACATAATCTCATTGCTGGTTAGATTTCTTGCAGTATCTGCAGGCCTTATTTTTAGTATCGCGGTCCTGGCCCCAGCAGCCACGGCCCCAGCTATTTTTAGGACCGCGGCTCTGGCTCTGGCAGCCTCCATACAAGCCGCATGGTGGCCACCCTGCTGCCCCTGGGGCCATGACCCATTTCCCTGCTGCAGCTGACCACAGTTCCGGGCTTCTGACCAACCCTTGCTCTTGAGGGCACCATACCACAGACATAGGAGAGTACTGGAGGGAGACAGCCTCAGAGGGGAGTCAGAGCCTCCCTCTCCCTGGCAAGAGGGCCACAGCGAACGCCCCCCAATGTGCTGCGTGCTGCAGAAAAGCTGCGTGGGCGACACGAGGCCTCGGGGCCCAGACAGTAAACAGGAGGGGGAAGCCCTAGAGTCAACCCAAGGCTGCCCCTATCTCCGGCAGCCTCGGCCAGGAATGCGGAACGATAACGCAGGCATTACCGGGGATAAGATAAGGGCCTGTCAGGCTTCCCCGTCAGGGATGGAAGGAAGCTAGCCTGCCTGCAAAAGTGTCCCCAAGGCTGAGCATTGCAAGGTCTTGACCCACAGGTGTGGCATTCCAAGGCGGGGTTAAAGTCTTGGCATGACCTCACTCATTATTTAGGCAGTGTCTGGACAGGGAGATGAAACGGCTTTTTTGGAATCTCCATCCCTAGAGGTTTTTAAGTATCTGTTTGACAAAAGCCCTGGCTGGGTTGATTTAGTTGGGATTGGTCCTGCCTTGGGCAGGGGGCTGGACTTGATGACTCCTGAGGTCTCTTCCAGCTCTGTGATTCTATTATTCTATTGATTCATGCTCCAGAGTCCCTGCCCACCTGCCCCACACATAACCAGGCCACCAGTCCCAGCCACCCCCGGGGTGTCATTCCAAGGCGTGGCTTGCCACGCCGGCGGAGGCACAGCCCTGGTACTGGAGCATGTAGGGAACGACATGTCCCTGCCATCCAATAGCCGCCTGCCAGCTACCTGCCAGGCTGCACATTGGGACCCATCCCATATCAACAGCCAGCAGCGAGAGGCAGCAACGTGTCTGCAGCAAACAGCTCTCCTCGCCCGCGCACCAAACAAAACCATGGTGCCAAGGGAGAAAAGAGGCAGCTTATCGAGTTAGTGCTGTTGCCTTTCCTCTGAGGGGACACAGGCTGGAATCTGGCTCGGCCCCACAGGGAGCAAGGGGGGTCGAGTCTAGTTCCACGCTGATCCGGCGGTTTGTGTTGCACCGCTCAGCATGCGGAACAAACAGCAGCACGTAGCCCCTTCCAGCCAAAGGCATCCACGCACCCTGCATGTATTAATGGATTTAGCCTCCCTAGGGCAGCAGAGCAGTGTTGCCTTCCCATTAACACACAAGGAGAGTGCGGGTTAAGTGACACACCCAAGATACCCCGAGTGAATCAGTGTCAGAGTGGGAATCCAACTCTCCTGGCTGCCAGTCGTGTGCTTTAACCACTAGGCCTTCCCCACGAGAGGAGCAGGATGGGGGGGAAGACTGAGAAAACAGCACATTAGCATCGAGGGGCATGGGCAGAGCCGTGTGGTGAGCCCAGACTGGGCTCTGTGCATCAGGGTGCAGGTGCATTGGTGGAGCGGGGGAGAGGTAGGTGTGGGTTTCTGCAGGTTAGGAGGGACGCGCACCAGCAGAGCTAAGTCAGGGAAGCTTGCACAGCACCTGTTACCTCCTGCTTCCACTGTCAATCCCTCACTTTGATGCACTTTAAAGACCTCGTTACATTCACGCTCCGGCAGTCGCTTGCGGCTTGCAAATAGGACAATCTGCTTGATTCGGAAAACACCAAAGCAAACAATTTGTCTCCTAAAGCCTGGCAACCAGTTCCCCTTGACAGGCAGAGAGCGCGGCGTGCACACTGGGGGGAGGAACAGGAAACATGGCTGCATGTGCCTTACCAAACCCCAAGCAGCTAAGCACTGCGGTTCAGTGGGCCCGAAAGGATACCCAGCGCCGGGAAAACGAACATGCTGGACGGAGGGGCAGGGGCAGGCAGGGTGCAGCCCGCCAGCCCACTGTGCACAGACAGACCGTGAGCAAGAGAGACCACCATAAACCCCGGCCATCCATGGCCCCTCCTCTCCAGCATCAGATTAGCCCCCCAGTTAGCTCATCTCCCGCTGTGGCCAAGAGCTGATGCGTCAGAGGAAAGAGAATTCCCCGCTCCGTAAGGCACCACATCCCTTCATCCTCACAAACCCTCCCTCCTTATACTCCCCTTCCTAGCCCCCTCTTCAGTGCTCCTAGTTGTCTCCCTGTACACAACCCACGCCCTCTGACATCCCAGTCTCTACAGAGTAGCAGTGACAGCAGCAATGGAGACGCCTTAGTGGCTAGGGTTGCCAGGTGTCCAGTATTCACCCGGACAGTCCGGTATTCGCGTCCCCCCCTCCAGTAAAAAAAACAGAAAATACTGGATATGTAAAATGTCCGGTATTTCTTGCTTTCCTTGGATGGAAGCCCGGCGGGGACAATTTTTCCCTGCCGTGTCTGGCGGGGGCAGGGGAGTGAGGAGCGCAGGGCTATTTTTTTTGCTTAACAACTTTGGTCTCCCCCCTTTTTTTTCTCAACAGAATTTTTTCCCCATTTTTCTTGGGGGTGGGGGTGGGGGGGTGTTCGGTATCTTTGGTTAAACAATCTGGCAGCCCTACTAGTGGCACGGTCAGCCACCAGCCAGCCACTGCACGAGTGCACCTCGGTATCTCCTGCGTGCCGCCTGTGCACACTGCAGGCTAGGCCCCTGCGGGCTGTAATTCTTGGGCTGTGTTGTGGTACCACAGTGGTCCCCAAAGTTTTTGGTATCACCCCACATTTTTGATTTTTGAAAAACCCTCACACACACACCCCCAAAATAGCAGCAAAACTTGTTGAGCAAAAAAAAGGAACTGACCGGGGCAGCAAAACTTGATGGGGGGGGGAGACTGGGTCGCCTCGTGCCCCCCCTGGAATTTCTTCATAGCCCCCCAGTTTGGGAACCCATGTCAGGTAGCGTGTGGGTGCTGGCAGCTAGGGACATAGACAGGCGGTCAGACTGGATGCTCTGGGGGTTCTGTCTGGCTTTAAATCGGATTCTGTCAGTCCCTGTCCCCTAGGCATGGGGGTGGCAGCTCTGCCACTCCACACCAGGCCATGACGAGCCCCAGGATCAGACCCGTGAAGCCTGTACGGATGTGGGGTGGCTTGGCATTCGGGGCAGCCAGCAGGCAAATACCAAGGCATGTTGGGACAGAGGCAGCCTCCGCCAGGGAGGGCCGTGGGCCCACAGGGGAGACAGAGAGAGGACAGTGACCGAGTCGGAGAGACCGTATGGCGACGGGGGAGACAGACCTACAGGGAATGTTACAGCAGGAGAGACGGTGTTGGATGACAGGCACTCGGGGGGAAGGGTCCACGCCCACGCGTGCACCCTGGGACGGGGACGGATCAGAGAGAGGGACACAGCGACTCATCTGAGAAAAGTAATAGAGATGATGTAGCCGTGTTAGTCTGGTCTTGCTGAAACAAAAGACAGGACTATGCAGCACTTGTGAGTCTTTAACGTGCTGCATAGTCCTGTCTTTTGTTTCAGCATCATCTGAGAAAGTGGGTTTTGCCCAAGAAAGCTCAGGATACGATGTATAATTTTTTACTAGTCTCTACGGTGCTACAAGGCTACTGGTTGTCTTTTTGAAGTTACACACTAACACGGAGACCCGTCTGAGACTAAGCATTGAGGCTAGTGAGCCAGATACAGGGACTGGCTAAATTTACGGTGTCTTGACGGAGATGCAAAGGTGTGGCATGGGGGGGGGGGGTTAGCCACCCCCTGCTCACACTCCCGTGTCGCCTGTCAGAGGCTAAGAGACCCAAGTTGCAGTCTAAGCCGTTCGGCCTTAGGATCGCTTGTCCTATCTACACTAGGGTTTGAAATTGGCAATGCAGGGATTTGGCACGGTCTGCCCATGCCCGCCACCCTGCCCTGCAGCCCCCTTGCTCTGCCAGGACTGGGCTCCCACATCCAACCAGAGTAGCAGGGCCACCCGGACGCGGAGCCAGGAGAAAAGGCGCCGGGCTCCCTAGCAACCCCTGGCAGGTTCTTAAACAAACCACTCCTCTGTTTATTACACATGCTCCTGCTGCCCTCAGCCCAGCCACACACGGGCACCCCCCCATCCCTCCCCGTCCTGGCAGCCCTCCCGCCCCCTGCGGGGCCTACTCTAAACTACAGGCCATCCCCTCAGCAAACCTGAATTCGCCCAGCTCCACCACGGCCCCACGGCAGGTGCCCTGTCTCCACGAAGGCTCCCTCCCACCCTCACTGCGGTGCACAGTGCTGAACCAGAAGGCTCACCACTGACACTGAATCCTAAGCTAATGCCTCTCCCCCACGGCAGAAATACCGGGAGGAAGAGAGGCCTCGTGGCTTGGCTGCCCCCTCAGGCTGGCTGAGAACGCCAGTCCTGCAAAGTCCTTGGCCCCACGAGGTTCTGATGCTTTGGATTAACCGCTGGTCTTTAGCCCTCGCCCGCCGCTAGCCTGGCCAGGCGCTGCCATGCCCCTTTCTCCGCACTTGAGCAGAGTAATTCTGGGCTTCCCCGGCTGTGCCCAGGTGGCACCTAATGATGGCACAGGGAGAGGACATGAACCAACAATGCAGAAACCATGAACTTGGCAACTGCCTCCCGGGTCGGAGGCAGCCCCACCCACTCAAATCGGGACCAGGGGGGAGGGGGAAGAATGGTGAGGAAAAAGGCAAGTTGGCCTCCAAGTGCCTATCCCAGGCTATAAATAAGCTGAACTCAGAGCTGGGCTCTGGGGATTCTGCCATCCCCTGCCCTGAATAGCAACTTGCAAAGTTGGGATTGAAAGACGCAAGAGAGGAAAAACTCCCCCCAGTCTTCTGAAGAGGGCGGTGGGGCTGAGTCAGAGGGAACCAGCCAGACAGGGTCACGTGCCGGCCTACCCTCCCTCTGCTCTCGCCCTCTGACAGAACACACGCTCCTCTTCGGGGAGCTCTCCAGCCGCAGCGGCTGTGCTATCACACAAATCCAGGGAGCACCTGGGGAGCAGGCCGCTCACCGTGCTGGCCCCAGCTGGGGCAGTCTCGAGCACCCGCTCAGCTGCAGGTGCGCGGGGCTCCCTGCCACCCACCTGGGGAGACAAACAGCCCCAGGAAGGGCAGGTGTGCGAGAGGAATGTACAGCTGCTGGTTCCCAGGGGCATGCAGGCGAGGGAAGGTGCACAGTCCCCATGGGCTGCACCATCCATGTGTCCGTGCATATGCCTGTGTGCGTTCAAACATCCGTGCGAATGCTAGTACGCAGGCGTGTACAGCACAGGGTCGCTGAGGTGAGAGCAAGGTGCCTCTGTGTACGCGTGTCTGGAGAGGCCACGAGCGGCTCTCTGTTACGCCAACATAAACTGGGGGGAGCAGCTAGCAAGTGTGAAAAATCAGGACAGGGAGGAGGAGTACCAGAGTCCTATGTAAGACAAAGCCCTGAATATCGGGACATCTGCTCACCTGAACACAAATCCCAAGCACCTCCTCTCCGGGCATTACTCCCCATTTACACCCTTGGACCCGAGATGAGGATCTGGCCCCGGGTGTGTAACACACACACGAAAGCGTGGCTTCAAAGCACTGGGCAGGCAGTAGCTACTTCTGCTTCATGACGCGTCAGGTGTGCAAGGGGCGGCACCCCCCTGGGGAAACCGAGGCACAGAAAGGCCTCACCCAAGATTGAAACCAGGCAGCATCTAGACGGCTGCCATCTCTGAGAGAGAACGTGCCGGGCAGAGAGTGTGCAGTCCAATGGTTAGAGCCAGGAGAAACGGGCTTGATCCCTCTGACAGAGCCACTGCCTCCCTGTCCCTTGCTTTCCCCAGCTGTAAAATGGAGGAAACCCCCCTCCCAGGCGAGGCTCTTTATAGCCCTTTTCCCAAGGCTCCCAGCAGCACGTGGTAGCACTGCGGAGGGGAGCAGGGAGCGCGCTGCTCTTTGCTGTAGGCACACGCTGATGAATGGCATTACAGGGGGCTGGGATTCAGCCAGCAACCCACCCTGGGCTTCAGCCGGGGCGCGCACCCGCAGGGCGTGGAAGTGGCCTGGGAACTTCTCGCTCTTTCCATCTGAACACAGGCCCCTACCCAGAGCTCCTCCCGGACCGGCCAGGGGCTGGGGCAGCCGTGGGAGGACGTTCCCAGGGGAATGGAGCAAGGCGCGTCCAACGGCCTCTGGAGGCTCAGGGAGCCAGTGCCAGCAGGGAGGGGGCCTGGCTCGCTGCCCTGGCTGCACCAGTTTCTCCAGCTGGAGCCTCCTCAACGTTCTGACAGCTCCCCCTTGAGGTGCTGGCGTCTCTGCTCTCTCCGCCCCCCGCTCTGGCTCCTGCGCCTCAACCTCCCCGTGTCCCCCACCAGCCACCTGTTCGCACGGGCCTTGGTTTGCTCAGCTGGGACCAGTGTCAAAACACACGCACCCCAGTCCCTTTTTGGCGGGAGAGGGCGGGCATGATGCGTGCCCAGGCTCACAAGGACAGGAAGCGAGGACATCCCACTCCAGAGCTTGCAGTCGGCCCCCGTCGGCCAGCGAAGGCCAGAACAGTGCTGTACCTCGCCTGACGTATCGGTCGGGTGCAGAGCAGGGGGGCCGGGACAGTTTTTATAGTGGGGGTGCTCAGAGCCTGGAAACCCTGTATCTCCTGGAAACCACTTCAGCCTGCACCCCTCGTACCTCCGGTGCGTCGACAGGCCGTCACCGCTGCTATTGCTGTTACTGCGGCAGCCGCCAGAGCCCTGAGACCTTTCAATCTCCCAAGCGCCATGCCACACGCTAAGGCTGGAGGGGGGGCGCAGCACCATGCTCTAGGTGGCAATGAGGGCTCAGCCCTGCCCCTGCTGCCTGAGACCCCTCCCCTTCAGGGAGCAAAGGAGAGACTTGCACATCCCTGCCCGGCTGAGGCTCTTGCTTGCTGCGCAGCAGGAGTGTGCGAGGTGAGGGCTCTGATAAGAAGCACAGCCCTGCCTTCATAATAGCTAGCATTTACACTGGGCACCAGCCAACTGCCTCCCTGTCTAATGCAGCCTCTCCCTGCCACCTAATTAACCCTGCACGGCCTCCGCAGGCCTTCGCTTGGGGGGCGCTCAGAAAGGCAGCATTAGGCAGCGGTGCAGCCAGCTAGTGCAACGGGATGTATCTGGCAAGGGCTAAGGGATGCTGCCCTTTGGAGCAGCCGCTACCCCCACAGCTCCATTCGCACCCCCACTGCACCATGGCTGGTATGGCAGAGCTTGAAATGTTCGAAGCGATAGGCACGCTGCAAACCCCACTTATCAGGGAAGGGGTCTGGGATAAGGCAGAGGGGTCTGTCCCCTAGAGAGGAGGCAGAAGAGGCTGGTTTGAGGTACTGGTTGACCGAGTCGACTCATGAGTCATAGACAATTGGTGGTTTTTTTGCTGTGGGACTGTCGTCCCGCGCTGCTGTAGGTTTACTTGTTCCTGGAGCCTTTAGCATGGGAGGTTCTGATGGTTATCTACTTAAACAAAACAATAATAAAAATAATACAGGGGTGGGGGTGTGTTCAGAGCACAGTCCAGACATGCCTCTCGCCACCACCCCTGTTTTGCCTGATGGGGAAACAGACACAGTCCAGGGCCGATGGCAGAACCCAGATTCCAGCCCCGGAGGGAGGTGGGTCCCAGCGTCCAGCCCCTGTGCTCTGGCTGCTGTGTGGGGAGATATTAAAATGAAGCCCCTCAAAAACCCGCATCCCAGCTGAACCAGTTTCTCCGCCTTCACCAGGCTGTTTCCTCCGCCCGCTTCCAGGGGAGGAAGCACCGAGCACACAGGAGCATCCCAGGGCAGAGAGGCCCTGATGACTGTGGCGAGTCAGTAAACCGACCCAGCAGACACCCAGGAAGGGTCAGTCCTGGCCGCCAGAAGACCCTGTGGGGGCTGCTCCTAAGCAGAGCTTGGTTCAGAATGGGGAGCCGGGCCCCTGATAACGCAATGGGCTTGTGCACTGTTGAGATCCACCATCTGCCTCTGCATTCAGTGGCTGCCTGATATGGAGAGATTACAGGGGTTACAGTAGCCCCTACTGCTGCTTCAGTTGGACATGGCTCACGCGGCACCCCAGTTTCTAACCCAGCTCTGGCCCAGCAGTGGCATAGACTATGCGGCCCTCCAGTGGCCTGCGCAAAATGAGTTGGCAGCTTCTCAGCCTATTTCTCTTTAGGCAAGCGTCCCCATCCCGCCCCAGCCAACATCCACCCCCTGCCCGGTCTGCTTCAGCCAAGAGGCGAAAGGCTGAACCAACTGCGGAGAGCCCTCTCCTACCCAGGATAGGGGCACACTGATAGGCAGGTGGTGTCCTCCATGCTGTCAAGACTCTGTGGTCCCTGGTAGAGAATCAGAAGGCACCAGCTTTCCAGGGGATCAGCCCAGCCCCCTTCACGGCCAGGCTCAACTGTGCAGCCTTGGCCCCGGACACAGGCAGCCGCGCAGGAGCCCTGTTCTGACCCTGCCTCCTCTTTGTTCCACTGAGATGTCAGGTCGAGCCCATCAGCCGATAATCTGCCCGCAGCCCTGGCCGCCGTTCGCCACGGACAGGCTGGCCGCTCTCTGCGGTGCAATTAGACAATTCAAGACTCAAGCTAAGCCGGCAGGCTCGGGAATGCAGCCCTGCCTGGCTGCGTCACCCAGACCCTCCTCCGGGCTGCCTAGCAAGCGGGGGAGACCAGGGAATTTCTCCCCTACATTGCTTTGGCACTTTTGCAATCTATTGGGAAACTTCTGAGAAACCCTGGACCAGCAGCTCGCTGCACCGGGCAAAGAATTTGCACCTGGCTTGGAAGGAGCTTGGAGATCTCCGCTCCCAGGGGGAGTTGGTTCCTATCAGGCCACAGGCGCTGTTACGTTTGCAGCTGTTTGCAGCCAGAGGCCCAGGACTGGAGCAGCTGGGGGCTGCCGCAGAGAGTTTGTAAGGGAAGCTTAGCCAGCCCCTGACCCCATTACACCTGGTTCTAACCAGAGGCACCAATCTGTCGCCTCCCAAGGGGCCCTAATCAATTAGCTGAATGCCCCGATCTGTTCTACAAAATCTCATTTTATTGCCCCCGCCAGAAAAGAACAAAGATGTTAGTCGAGCACCCACGGGCAGTGGTGTCTGTCTCTCTGGGGTAGGGATGCTGCCCTGCATGGGAAAGTGACACGAACGGCCCAGCTGCACGACGTGGAGAGGTGCCCCTATGTACCAACCCCAACTGCAAAGCCTCAGACCTAAGCCCGGAGGAGCAGAGCACCAGGGAAGGTGCAGGTAACAACTGCACTTTAACCGCATAAGTAACATTCCTAGTGGCTCCAATTCATCACAAATACAGATAACGGCAGGGCTGGGGGGCTAGTTCGGGCCTGTTCCTAGAGCCAGAGCGCCTTCGGCGTGAAGGAAGCCAGAGGTTTTTATCTCTGTGCACAAGGACACTCGGAAGAAGAAGAATCACTGGCAATTAAAGAGTAGCTACGCCCAAAGTCAGCCCTTTACAGTAACTGCACCAGGAGCAGAGGACTGAGCTGTTGCAGGGAGGGAAAGGCTGGTGGATGCCAGAGAAAGGCCTTTGTCTTCTCTGCAAGGAAATGTTCAGTTTTGAAGAGCAACTCACCTACCGTTGCACAAAAAGTCACCCCCTGGATTCACAGTCAAAGACGCTTTTCATATATTTTGAAAGATTGGCTGGGGATAAAGAGCTTTTTCTATAGACATTCAAGAAGGAAGCATCACCTAGTGGGTGGAGCAGAGGGGGATGGGAAGCAGAATTCTGATCTCTGATTTGTCACCGACTCACTGTCTGATGATACATACATCTTTGCCTTTCTCTCAAGTGCGATGGGAAGAGGAATCAACATTTGCAAAGGGCTTGGAGACCCTCAGCTGGAAGGTTAAAGGATTCACACGCTCAGGGTTTTCCTTTCAAGAGTGGAATTGGATCAGTTGGCAGCGGGTGCTTGTTAAGTCTGAGCGCCACTTTTGACAGCGTCCGAGTAGCCTCCTGTTACCCAGTCCCAGGGGGTGAGCGTGGGCGCAGAAGATCCATCCGCACTAAGACTCTGACGGGGGCTCCCATCGTGCATAGAGCAGACCAAGCCATTCGCAGCAATGGGTTGTTTTCCCCAAAGAAGACAGGACAGCTTTGACTGGCAGCCGTCCCGAAGTGCTCAGCAGAGGAAACACTCTGCGCTCTGTGCTGAGCTCGACACGCACGTGGCTGTCGAACTAGAAAACCTGTCTTAATTAACCCACGCTAATTACACACTGGAGCTGCTCACTGACACTCCCCTCCTACTCCTGAATTAATCGAGGGCATGGGGTCAGGCGTTTGTGACCAAAGCCCATTTCCAGTTCTGTGCTAACCCATTTTTTAGAAGGCCTGGCTACAGAGCTAAAGAAGGGACAGATCCCTGTATGGGAGACTCACTCCTAGGGCTTGGATGCAGACTGTAGGTTGGGTCCTTTCTGGATTCCAGCTGGGACCGTGTTCTCAAGCCCTGGTCATTTATCCCGGCATGTGACATGGGGCTACCAAATAATCCTGACGCTAGCCCGTGTCCCATTTTTAAAGACACTGGGTGGGCTCGGGCCTGCAGCAAGTGAGGGGAAAGCACCCCCCAAGCCAGGGAAGTGCTCATCAGACACAGCTCTGTCAACACACCTTTCCTCTGACCTGCTGCCTGCCTGCTCTTCCAGTCCTGCCCTGGGCTGCTCTTAGGCAACGACTTGCCAGCGGTGCCAGACGGTACAGGGCCGGTATTGCCAAAGAGCCACGAGAAACCAGGTTATTCCACCCGTGCCCTAAGAAAAGCCTTGGCTCTATTCTCCAGAGCTGACAGGCCAGGACAGCACTTTTCTCAGCCACCCGTATGCTCTCCCCAGCAACTCTGCGCTTCCAGAACCTGGCAGGAACCAAACCTCATAACCAATGCAGCCAAGAAGCCATGCTGGGAGATGGACTCTCATGTGCCGTCACCAGCCCACAGAGCCCTTGGCCTGCTGCTCACCTGCTCTCCTCTGCCCAGTGGGCGGGGGATTATTAATTGTTTGCTCACTCGTTCACTCAGCGCTCTGCACTAAGGTACCGTGGGGGAATCACGGGCCCAAGGCACACAGCAGCGGGGGGATGGGGAGCTAACAGGAAGCAGGGGAATCTCAAAGGCCTGGCAAATGGAAGCCGTGCCAGGGAGGTGGAGGCAAGGTGCTCTGAAGTCATTCTGGACCCTGTCATTCTTAAGGTTGCTCCCTCCCTCGCCTGTGTCCATCTCCTGCCAATTTTCCTTCTATTTTTTTCCCATCCATGTGCGGAATGAATTTTGTTCTGTGAACCAATGTGCATGGGCACCACTGGTAGACACACACCTCTTTGCTGTGGGCACTGTGCTAATCCGCTGGGGCAGCAGCTGAACCTCTGCTGGAAGACCGCCCAACTGTGCAGGTTACAGGGAACACTGCCTCCCTCTGGTCCTTCCTAAAGGGGAATCTTCCCTCCCCACTCCCCACGGACAGCCTCAGGGAATGCAAGGCGTTGATATGCATATGCAGATTCGGATTCGTCTCTCTAATTGGCATGTGCATGGGATATTTCTTCCAACTCTGCTCCTTTCCGTCCTATCCTCTTGTTGCTGCCCTCCACCCCAGAAGTGGCTGCCTGTGAAAAGTGCCGCACAGGTGTGGTTTACAAAGGAAGTGGGGATAAGAGGAGCCCGTTACGCCCAAGCTCCATTGGCAAAACCACTCCTCCTATCCCACCCCCTGCCAGACCTGCACTGGAGAAGTAGGAAAAGCCAGCCGGGGGCAGGGAGAGGTACCGAAAGCATGTGAGCATAGCTGGGTCATTCATGATCAGACACCAGCAACTAAGTTTATTTTAAAAAAATGCATAATCTCTCTGCCCAGGAGCCAGGCTATTCATGGGGGTTGCGACATGCCTGACTGAGACAAGCAAACTTACAAATGCAGGCAATGGAATGAAACTAGGAAGGCAGAGAAATCCAATGCAAAACGTTTCTATTACCTCCCTCCCTCCCCCCCCCCCCCACCCCCCCCACATCCTGGTACCATAGGGGCTTGGATAGCATCCTTTGAGGAACAAGGGTCAATATTAAACACAAGTCCCATCTGGATCCTGGATCTGGGATTTCATTCAGCAGCCTAATGTAAAAGGGACAAATGCTCATGCCTGCCCACTGATCTGGCTATGGGTACGTGTTCTGCTCTGTGCCAATAGGTCTCAAACTTTTTGGCCGACGGACCACCCTGCTGAATGCAAATCTTTCCACAGACCTCAGACCGCCAGCTAGCCCCCCATGATAACAAAATGGGTGCAGGATGGGGTGGGGCAGGAGGTTGGGTGCAGGAGCAGGGGGGTTCTGCTCTTTCCCCAGCTGGGGGAGGGGGAGCTGCAAAGCCAATTCCTTCCACCGCCAGCTGGATCCGGCTCGCAGGGCATGGGGCTCCCCCCACCTGCAGCCGGAAGCCAACCTCGCAGTGGGGGGTGTGCTGGGTAGGGTGCTAGCGCCGGCTCCCCACTGCAGGAGGAGGGGGTGAGCCTGGAGCCCGCGGCCCACCTGCAAGCCAGTCGCAGACCACCCTTTGAGAACCACTGCTCTATGCCAGCGGTCCCCCACCTTTTTAAGCACAAGATCACTTTCTGGATTTAAGTCAATCCAAGATCTACCTCAAATCCAAATCCCCTTGCCCTGCCCCCACTCTTTCTCTGAGTCCCCGCCCTGCTCACTCTGTGGAGATGGGGTACAGAGTCAGGGGGGATGGGACCCCCTTTTCTGCCTCCCCACAGCAAGCAGGTAGCTTCCAGGGGGGCAGCTCCAAGGCAGAGGGCAGGCGCAACATGGCAGTGGCGGGAGGGATAGCTGAAGTACCGACACATCCCCTTGCCCGCCCCCCCATAGGGCTTCCGCCATGGAGCTACAGGGATAAGTCTGTTAGCAGGCAGTAAGTAGCCAGCTGTTGTCAGCATCGGAGCAAGGCAGAGTCAGCTGTGTACACACACACACAAAGGCCTATCTAAACAGAGCTGTTTTACCAGTCAAACTATTTTGGTTCAGGGCATGATTTTTCACTGAGAGGATTCTAGCAGCAGAATCCCCCACAGCTGGTGCCTTAAACCAGTACAAGTTAGTCCCGTATTGGAAGGGGGATCAACTCTCTGGGTAGAAGCACTTTCCTACAGCTGCAAGTGTATCTACTGCGGGGTGGGGAAAAGCTGTACGGCTTTAATTATACCATTACAGCGTGTGTGGGTCGACAAGCCTTTAGATAGCACATTACGTTGTGTCAGCTAAGAGGAGGGCTGAATCCGCTCAGAAATAGTTTCTCCAGTTACGTAGGTTTTATTTTATTTATTTTTTTATCGTTGGAGCCTTTTCCTCTTCCGAAGCCAAATCAGAACAAAACCAAACACACACATCATGGTGTGCGGGGGGCGGGGAGGGACACACGCACAGCAAGAGCGTGGGCGAAAAGAGAGGCAAAAATGAGTTACAACAAAAAGTTAGTTCGACAGCTCTATTCAACTCCACTGGAGCCTGAAGAGCTGCCCTGTCACCTGCTATCGGAGGAGCAAAGCGGTTAAGAAACATCGATTAAGCCTTGTCATGCTCATGTCCTTGCATGGTCGGTTCAGCTCATTCCCCCTTTCCCCAAGGAACAAAGCAAGTTTCTCTCAGGGCCCCGTAGCAGGAACAGAGCCCAGGAGTCCTGCCCGCCTGTCCCTTGCTCCAACCACTGGACCACACTGCTCAGCAACTGCATTGCCTCCCTCCTCCAGTAGCTGACTTCCAGCGAGCCATGAACCACTAACATGTGGGTAGCGCCATCCCATGTGGGGCAGAGGGGCAGAGAATATTGCACATGCCAGGCTGTTTAGCTTAGCCAGCCTGATCAGCAGACAGCAGGGAGTCCCCCAGGCCCAAGGCACAGTGTCCTTTTGGAGTGGAGAAGGAGGGGAAAGAATTGAATGCCAGTCGGCCGCCTCAAAGCCCAGGTTGGTTCTCCTTGCAGAGGCGAAGTGAGGGTGTTATCAGCGCCGGCCCACAACATTTTGGCACCTGAGGCATTTTGCCCCCATATGCACATATGCACCAGCAGCAGACACAATTTTCTACACTCTGGGTCCTAGTGGCGCCCCCCCACAGTCTGGCACCTGAGGCGGCTGCCTCAGTTCACCTCATAAGGCCAGCCCTGGGTGTTATGTGCCCAGGGGCAAAGGCCAAATTTGCGCGCCCCCCCCCGCCCCTGCTGCCGCTGCGTAGCAGGGCCCTGAACCTGGCACATGGCTGAGTCCAACCCTGGGAGGAGCAAAGGGAAGAGCTTGTACCGCCTCTTCCCCGGCCCCCTCCAGTTTGGGGCTGGGCCCCCACATGCACTAACCCGCCGGCAGGAGGGTCAGGCTGGGGGCCAAGAGGCGGGGAGGAGGCTCCAGCTGGCAGCAGCAAGTGAGCTGAGGGATGACAAACGGAGAGGAGGGGGACTAAATTGGTGCCCCCCTAGCATGAGGCCCGGGGGTAACTGCCCCACGGCCCCGCCCTTGCTATGCCACTGTGCCCTTGTGAGCCAGGTAGCTCCCCCGGTGCGGAGGCTAGAGGTCTCTTGCAGCAGGGGAGCCAACTCCTGCGGACTCAGACCAGACGGGCTGTCAAGGGGAATAAGCCTCTGCAGCCCCACCTCAGGGCCACGGATGCTTACAGCCTTTGCTGGCGAATGAGTGGGCCAGTGCAGCGCCCACCTTCCTCCCGCCCTTCCCATCACGCCAGCCTGACATCAGGGGGCGCCTGCCTTCCGAGCGATGCCCAGCGTGGCCGGTGGTGCCGTGAACCCCTCTCCCAGCGTCAGGGCGCCACGACCCGGGGTGTAACCCAAGAGACAAAATACAGTCGCACGAGTCCGTCAGGCTCATGGGTCTGAGGAAAGATGGGCCGGGGTTACGGAAGCTCCGGAGATTTGAGTTCAGGTCCTGTGCGACTTTGGGTCAGTCGCTTCGTCTCTCCATGCCTCAGTCCCCGCTCTGTGAGACAGGGCTGATAATACTCCCCTCCGCTTTGGGGCAAGAGCGACCTACAGCGCTTGCTGCAAAGAGGCCCTGAACTTGGCTGAGGTTTCCAGGGGAGACGGACACAAAAATACTCCTTGATATCCCAGTGAAATCCAAAGTCATCCTCAAAGGAAAAAGCAGCGTGTGCAGAACCTCGCCGACAGGTTTAGCACCAGCTCCGGAAGGCTGAGCCGGCCTCCTTCAGCATCCTGGTGTCACGTACATAGCAACGGTGGCTTCCTTACGCAGTCGTGAATGGACTGCTGGCACCATGCCCCCTCCACGGGAGAAGAGAACGGCTTTGAAAGGCAGACTTCAAAAGGCAGCCAATCCTTGGTCTTGATTGCAACATGCAGGGGGTAGGGATTGCCTGGTTACAGCCACGTGGCTGTGCGCAGGAGAGGCAGAAAAACAGCCAGCCACGGAGCTACGTCCACACTCAAAATGCTGCAGTAGCACAGCTGTGACCCCGACACTTACTCCAGCGATGGGAGGGGGCTTTTGTTGCTGCTCCATCAAGAAGCAGTGGCTAGGTTGCTGGACAAAATCCTCCTGTCGATTTTGTGCGGGCTACGCGGAGGCTTTTTCACAAAGTAGCAGGTGCCACCTAACTTTCTAGTGTAGACCACTAAGAGTAGCAGCTGAGAGAGGGTGGCCCTGAGAGGGGACAGACAGCAATTCCTTGGACCTCAGGACTGCCTGGAGAGGCCAGGACAGAGCCAGGAAATTGCCAGCACTTTGTTACTAACATGTGGGCACACAGAACTGGGTGTCCATTCACAAGTGTGTACCAAAGAACCCACCTGACTCGGAGCATCTGTTTCTCCATCTCCTCCTAACAGACAGGAGTCTGCCCTAGGAATCTCAGCAGCAGGAGAATTCAAACCAGGGCTCCAATAACGAGAAGGGCAATGACCGAACCCCTTCGCAGGGAGTGAACAAGAGAAGACTCCCCCTGCATTTCTAACACAAGCCTCAGGCAGCAAACTGCCCTGAGAGAGCAGCTGGGAGCATAACAATCACCACCAGGCCCCTGGAGAAGGACAGAGATGACTGATCACCCTCACAGAGCCCCGTTGCAACAGCGGACGCAGACAAGGTCATGCTGATAACAGATTGTCCCTGCGAGGGAGCCAGGGACTCGGTCAGGACATGGGTGAGAAGAAGAATGCCAGCACTAACATCTGATTATTTAAAAAAAAAAAAAAAAGAAGTTACAGCCCCATCAAACCACAGCAAAATAAATTCTTCCCGCCCCTCCAGGAACTCATCACTCAGATTGCAACTGAGTGCTGGTGCCCAGAGGTCCCAGTGTTTGCGCACAGCTCTGGAAACCCTGATCGCCCTGGCGAGAGGGGGAGCAGACGGCAGTCAGAGCTGGAATTCCACTTAGACCCAGATAAAGGTCACTCTGGCTGCTGATTTAGGAGAATAAACCCACCACCGTGTACAATCTTAATTTACACTCATATAACAGCTACAGAGGCTCCGCTGCACAAAACCAGCCAGAAGGAAGCCAGGTTATAAACTACCCCATACATATAGATTGAAAGATTAGCCTTGCAGTTTGGCTATTTTCTAAATCAGGAGATTTAGGGTCACCCCAATCTCTGCCACAGATTCCCTGTGTGATCCTGGGCCTATCACTTAGTCCCTCCATACCAGTGGTGTCGCCAGATGGGCCCAATGTCAGGTGGCTGGGCAGTGATAGGAAACAAAGAATAGGGATAAATGGCCAGTTTTCAGACTGGAGAGAAGTAGATAGTGAGACCCATGTTCCTCAACATATTCATAAATAAATAATCTGGGAAAGGAGGTGAACAAATATGGTGGCAACTGGCAACACTTGCAGATGAGACTAAATTACTCATCGTTAAATCCAAAGCTGGCTGTGAATAATTACAAAGGGATCTCGTATAAGTGGGTGACGGGGCAACTAAATGGCAGATGAAATTCACTGTTGATAAGTACACAGGAATGCACATCGGGGGGAAAATAATCCCAATTATATACACAAAACGATGGGTTCCAAATTAGCTGTTACTGCTCAAGAAAGGAGTGTGGCGTCATCGTTGATAGTTGTCTGAAAACATCTGCTTAATGAGCAGCAGTCATCGAAAAAGCTAAGAGAGCATTAGGAACCATTAGGAAAGGGATAGATAATAATGGAGAAAATATCATACAGCCACTAAATAAATCCTTGGTATGCCCACACCTTGAATACTGTGTGCAGTTCTAGCCAAGCCACTTCAGAAAAATGTAAGAATTGGAAAAGGTACAGATGGGCTACACACACAAACGACTGGGGTACGGGGTACAGCTTCCATATGAGGAGAGATTAAAAAGTTCATCTTAGAAAAGAAATGAATATTGGGAGATACAATAGAGGTCTATAAATTCATGACTGTTCTAGAGAAAGTGTTATTCCCCCCTTCACATAACAAAAGAACCACCAGGGATCACTCAACAAAATTCAGCGGCAGCCAGTTTAAAACAAACATAAGGAGGTTTATCTTCACACAACCCATAGGCAACCTGTGGAACTCCTTGCCTCAGGATGCTGAGACGGCCAGAAGTATAACTGGGTTCAAAAAAGAGCTAGATAAATTCATGGAGGATAAGTCCATGCTGTAGGTGTCCCTAGAAGCTGGGACAAGACAACAGGATGGATCACTCAGTAATGGACCATTGGTCTGATCCAGTGTGGCTATTTTCAAGAATAAAATATCAGAGAGATGAGGAGTTCCTATGCAGGGCACTGGATGTGGGGAGGAATCACATTCTCAGTCCCACTGAGACCTAAAAGCAGCACATCCTGCCAGCCACAGACAAATACGTGGAGGAGGAAATCAAAGGGAATCATCATCCCCAGTCCATAGGTGACCTTCACCAGCTAAAGCAGAGTGCACAGCAGGCTCCTGGATGCTGCAGGAATGCAGCAGGTTGGGTTGTTTGACAGACACAGGGGGCAAGCGTGACACCGCCTGCTCCCCTGGGGGCGGCACAGAGACCAGGCGTGGCTCTGGCTCTGTTCAGAGGGCACGGTAGGGTCCCAATGGTGCAAGCAGCCACCTTGCTGCTGGCCCAGGGGCCAGCCCTGATGAGCGCTCTGAGCAGCGAGGAGGAAAGCAAGTGAAAGGCTAATAATGGCTCATTAACCTCCCCAATGCATCCAAGGTGCCTTGGGTTTCACTCCCATTGTATATCCCCATGCAGGGCAGGCAGGGCAAACCCCTGCAGCACGGGTGACCAATACACCCAAGTTCCAGAACCAAAGCCAACAGGAAGGGCGTTGAGGTGACACCCAGATTGCAGGCCCCTATCACTTCCTTGGGCCAAACAGCACCGAAGCGTCTGGGTGCCTGCAATCTGGGTCCACACAGCACAGCTCAGGCCTGTCTCCATGGGCGGCTGGTAATGCAGGCAAGGGAAGGCACAGCCTTCCCAAATCTGCCCCCATGCCTGGCTGCCAGGGAGGTTTGGGCCTGCGGCGTGCTAGCCCGGTGCTCCAGGTGGCCAGGAAGGATCAGACTGGGCTGGGCGGGGCTGAGGCTTGCCTTCCCCAGCTGGGCCTTCATCCGACGCCCATGCCCGACTCTTTCTGAGATGTCCATGGCGAAGAGATGCCCCAAGGCCAGAGAGATTCAGGAGCATTGATGGGGATGAAACAAAAGTGCAAGCTCGACAGCTTGTGTGCACCTAGGCTGTTCTTCCCTGGAGAACAGACAACCAGAAGGCTCTGGACTTAAGTGGAGAAAGCCAGAGATCTCCGTTTGAAAGGAAGCTATGGCCAGCAAGAAGGGTCAGTCAAACCCGCACAGCCAAACTCCATCAAGCCCCAGGAAATGCCAGGTGGCAGGGCACCCGGAGAGAACAGAGGCTTAGGAATAGGAGCACTGGTCTCTAGAAATTCCTCCTTTGGAATCTCCGTCTCTGGTTCCTTTCTTCACAGCCCCTGACTTGGACTCAGAACAGGTCAAGGCAAGTTAAAGCCGATTGAGCTAATCCGTCACTTTCTTACGCCCAGCAGGGGTTCGTTTTATTTTTCAGCGTGTCCCCCCTCCCCCCCGTATCAAACCCTACCCCTGTCTCCACGGTGCAGCTGGCTCTAGGCACAGACGCTACCATGACACTTCATCTGGGGACCGCAAAGCCATTCACAAAGAGCAATCACTTCCACCCTGCTATGGTCCTGTGAATTAGCCCCATTTTGCAGGAGTGGAAACTGAGGCAGGGAGAGGGACTTAATGAAGGCGACACTGAGTCAGTGGAAGAACTGGGAATAGGACCCAGGAGTGCTGGGCTCCCCATGCCCTGTTCTAACCCTGCTGTTTGGGCCCTGCAATGATCGTGCATGGAGACAAAGCACTCCGGATGCTGAACAATTTCTCATTCGTTAATACAAGAACATTTAAAAAAAAATCCTTAAAAAGTCTCCCATGAAAACTGAGCTGGCAGTTTGTGTCCAGTTCTGCTGCTAAGCCCCCAGCTCTCCTAGTTTCACCCAGAGCTGGGGAACCGCATAGGAAAGCCAAGGGAACAGGCAGGTTGGCTGTGCAAATGCACATTTTCCCCTGGCCTCTCCATCCCCAGGACCCGATCCAAAGACAGGTGAAGTCAATTGAAAGATTCCCATTGACTCTGGATCAGGCCTGGTATTGTCCAGAGATGCCTGGTCTGCTGCAGTCCATGGTCAATTGCTATGACAGAATCGTTAGGAGAGGTGTCCTGGGTCCCTCCCAGACCCCTAGGAGCATCACCCGCCTCCCCCCAGCCCGTGAGGCAAGACTGTCTCAAGCCCAGTGTGGTCAGCCGGGGGGGAACGAGGGAAGAAGAGCGACGACTCCAGACCCCTGTGCCACCCCGTCCCTAAATCTCCATCTGTGCTTGAGAGGTCCCGTAACGGAGAGCGCAGGCAGCCCAGAACCCAGCAGTGAGAACCAGATGCATTCCCGCCAGCGCAATTCAAAGGCCCCCGGCTTGCGCGTGGGCTTAGGAGGGCTGTGGGACGAGCGCCCTGCACTGGGAGGGCAGAGAAAGCCCTAAGGGGCAAGTGGGTGGTGCGCTGAAAACAGATCCGCCCTGCTGTCAACACCTGCTCCACCCCAGCAGCTGGCACTGGAGGCAGCTGGACAGCCATCAGCTCTGTAGCCAGAGGGGATAGGGTGCCTGCCTGTTCTTACAGAAGATATTGTGTCACCTCTCAGAGGGAGACACCAATCTCTCATGTTGACTCCCTCTGCACCACACCCCCTTTCCCAGCTCAGCAGCTGACGAACTAGAACAGAGCATTTGAAAGGGGGTAACATTTTCTATCCAGTTTTTTGTAGCCTCCTGGGATTGTGTCCCCGCTCTGGCTGTTCCCAGCATTCTTGCCCATCTCTTGCTTTTTCCTGATCTCTGGCAGAGCACCGGGTTCCTCAGGAACCAGAAAACTACCCCCTCCCCTTCCCTAGTCCTTTTGCAAGCAGCCAGAAGAACCCCCAGCCTAGCTCCCCTTCTGATTGAAGGTGCTGCGTGCCTTTCGGAGGATGAACGGGCCTCAGGCTGAAAGTCGCCTCTGGGACCTGCCAACTGGCCCTCCTCCCAGAGCACCCAGACAAAGCAGGCCAGAACAATGCTCTTCCGGACGGGGCCCTGAGAATGGCAGAGGAGAGATCAGTCCCAAAAAATGAGCAGCAGGCCGCTGCCGCCGGGGGAGAGCAAGTGGAACTGGTAGAGCAGGGCCGACTCCTGCCCCCAGCGCAGGAATATGGATGTGGTCAGGCTCGTCTTGGCTTTACGCCTCCGCCACCCTGGGGTGTCACTCGGCACCCGAGCCCTGTGACAGCAAGAGCAGGGCACGGCGGGCTGGGTCCCAGCCATCAGCACTCCCTGCAGCCGCTGACTTCAGACCTTTCCATCGCCCACTCTGATCCCAAAGAGGCACCTCCCACAGCTGGCAGAGAACCAGCGCATGCCGCCGGAGCCAGTGTGTTCTCAAGGCTGACCGGCCTGAGCCTGCAGGCACGGGTGGCTGCCAGTGAAGCCACTCAGCCGCCTGCACCATCAGCCCTTAAGCTGGGGGAGGAGGGGTGGCCGAAGGTCAGCAGTTCTGTGCTGCTCTCCATTCACCTGGGCTGCCCAGGCACGGACCTTTGCTTCCCTTGAGCGCTAACGGCTGCCTGGGAGGCCTTCCCAGGCCTTCTTGGATCCACAGCTGCTTGGAGCTGTGCACGCTTTCTGCACGCCCAGCGCTGCGCTGGCTGAAATGCGGAGGGTTACGTAATTAGCCCGAGACGTGCGGGCAGACCCTGAAAGCCTGGAGGGAAGAACAAGAGGCTCTTGCTGCTTAGCAGCAGCGCCTGTCCCTGGCTTTAGCTAGGCTGGCCCTGGGAAGCTCCAGAAGAAAGGAGGAGGGCATGAGTTTAGATAGCCAAGGAGGTTGAAGGGAACGGACACAGGGGCTCATCCAGTCAGGCTCGCCCATGAAAACGTTCCGTGCGCCACACTGACCCAGCCGGGAACGGATGCTCCCAGCTCAGGGCCTGATGGTCCCACAGAGCCCCCCCACATGAGAACACGTTTCCTTCTCTCGCTCTAGGCCCTTCTCAGGCTTCCCCTGCTGTAGCGCCAGAGCCTCCACTCTCTCACAGCCGGGGCACCGGCCAGGGCTAGTCTGCACATGGAGTTATTCCAGAGCAGCTATTCAGGGCCGGCCTTAGGGCCGAGCAAACTGGGCCCATGCCCAAGGCACTGTAGACCAGAGCAGGAGGGCCTGGGTGTTGCTGGGCAACGGGGGTGGAGGGTACTGGGCAGGATGGCGGGACACATTGGAAGTACGGGGCTGGGGGCACAGGTGGCAGGGAAGTGCAGGGGTGGGGGTGAAGGGGACACTGTGCCGAGGTTGGGGCAAAGGGGGCACAGGATGGGGGTGCAGAGGGTGAGGAGCCCCATGGGTGCCAGGGGAAATGGGTGGCGCTATGCCCCCAGGATTCAGAGGCACCAAAACACAAGTTTGCCCAGGGTGCCATTTTCCCCCAAGGCTGGCCCTGCAACTATTCCTGAATAACTCCCGGGGGGGAGTCCCCTGCTCCGGACTAGGCCTGTCTCCGGATTAAGCTAACTAGGAACAACTCTTGCTCCAGACGAGCAGCCACACTAGGCGCTTGCACGCCACCTTGAAAGCATGGGGAAAGGGGAAAGCCAAGCCAAAACAAACCGCTGGGGACCTGGCCATTTACAAGCAACAGCACTTGGAGTCGGGCAGGGCGGGGGGAGGAGAGGCAGCCCTGAGGAGCCAGGACAGGACACACCCCAGGTACCACCAGCTCAGAAGGAAGCGAGCCGGGAGGCTGGCTCTGTGAGAGAGGGGGAGGAACCAGGCTGTTTAGCAACAAAACAGGGTGTTTGTCGACATGGTGCATGGGTTGCCAGCCTCCCACAAAAGCCGTCTCATTATCCCCTAATTACTGCCTTGGCAGCTCCTGCAATTAACGCCTGCCTGAGTGGCTGCTGTAGGGGGAAATAAAGGGTTAGAGATGCACTACAGTCAATCAGGCAGCTGGAGAGCTGCTCAGAGCTCCCACCAACAGGCCCTAGGAGGCGATGGAGGAGAACCCAGAGGCACCTGGTCAAGAACCGAGCCCCTACCAGGCCTAGCAGAGGCAACTGTGAGTCTCTTAGACTGTGCCACACAGATAGTCACCCATTTCCAGCTTCCTTGATGTCAGGGAGAACAGATGCTTCTCTCTTTGGGTCTTGAGGGCAGGCCCATCAAGGGAGGATTCCCACCTGCAAAAAGCTGCCTTTTCCCATTGCAAATCAAACAAGGAGAGAGGGACAACAGCTTGATTTTCTTACGTCCCTTCATCCCCCAGTAGAGACAGGAATTGTTCTGCAGCGCTCAGGGGATAGGTGGGATGGCAGCTAGTCTGCAAGAGACTCATGGAAACCCCTTGGAAGTGGGGATATCATTACATGGGAAGCTTGTGTTGCTTCTACTTTACAGACACTGATGAACAGAGTTGCATATATCCCTGTAAGATGGGTCTTATCCTACGTGTACAGGTGGGGAAACTGAGGCATGAAAGACATGCTACTGCCAAGAGGTGAGGCAGCAAACTGGGGCAGATTAGAACCCAGATCTTCTGGCTCCCAGGCCTGTGCTTTAAAGAGGACTGGTCAGGCAGAAGTGAGAGAAAGAGGAGTGCACTCGCGTCACCTTGCTTTTCCAAAAGTACTTTTTCCTCCCCGCTTCAAAATACCAAGACTCTCAACTCTCCCTGATTTTAAGTGGAGGTTGCCTTGGATGACCCAGAAGTATGAGTGGCAGGGGGGTGTCATCCCTTCATTGGAGAACTGGGGTGTCACATCTTCATCAAAGAGCTTTTAGCTTTGTCAATTTCAGGACTAGACGGCACCCTATGATATAGCCAGACCTCCTGCATAACACTGGCCAGAATCTCTCCCAGTGATTCCCACCTCCAGCAAAGTTGTCTCCTGATTTTTTTTGGCAGGACCTTTGTGTTTTATGGGGTTGGCAGAAAGAGAGAAAAAACACCTACAAGGTGTTATACAACCTGCTTCCTCTCTTACAAGGAAGTAAGTTAGCTTTCATTTCCTTGTATTCCCAGTATCAAAACACTCCTAGTTCTCTACTGGAGCTTCCCATGAAAATCAGGTTTTAACAAGAACTGAATTTCTAGTGTAAAACCAGGTTCCAAGCATCTTGATACATCACAAAAAGCTCAAGCTGATTTTTCCACCCCCATCACTCCCAGCTGCAGGTCACCTCTAGCCTAACATACTGTCCTTATAGTAATAGAGATGTAGCCGTGTTAGTCTAGTTTAGCTGAAACAAAAAACAGGACTATGTAGCACTTTAAAGACTAACAAGATGGTTTATTAGGTGATGAGCTTTCCGTGGGCCAGACCCACTTCCTCAGATCAAATTGTGGAAGAAAATAGGCATGACCATATATACCAAAGGGATACAATCAAAAAAAAGTGAACACATATAGAAAGGACAAATCAAATTTCAGAACAGAGGGGGGATAAGGGGGGGCGGAGGTAAATGTCTGTGAGCTAATGATATTAGAGGTGATAATTGGGGGAAGCTATCTTTGTAATGGGTAAGGTAATTAGGGTCTTTGTTAAGACCCGGCCGTAAAGTGTCAAATTTGTGCATACTGCTTCAAAGACATTTTCACACCAGGCTTGAGAGAGAAACCTCTGAACTGTCATTCATGCTTAAATTTGACACTTTACGCCGGGGTCTTAACCAAGACCCTAATTACCTTACCCATTACAAAGATAGCTTCCCCCAATTATCACCTCTAATATCATTAGCTCACAGACATTTACCTCCGCCCCCCCTTATCCCCCCTCTGTTCTGAAATTTGATTTGTCCTTTCTATATGTGTTCACTTTTTTTTGATTGTATCCCTTTGGTATATATGGTCATGCCTATTTTCTTCCACAATTTGATCTGAGGAAGTGGGTCTGGCCCACGAAAGCTCATCACCTAATAAACCATCTTGTTAGTCTTTAAAGTGCTACATAGTCCTGTTTTTTGTTTCATACTGTCCTTCTTTCAGCTCCCTCCAGAAATCACTCCCCCCTGCATGCGGATGAACTCAGACACAGCCAACCCCACCAGCCCCAGCATTCAGGAAGCGCACACAGGCCTTCTCTGTCACTGCTTTATATCCCCTGCTCAGTGCTCAGCAAGAGAGACTCATCATCCCCCCCCTATGCCTCTGACTGCAATGCACAGCACCAGAGCTGCATACCAAACAGCAGCAGCCAGAGCCCTCCTGGAAGAGTCCACGCAGGTGGAAAGTGGGGGAGAAGCTTTGCAGGGAGCTGTATCCGTGGGCTAGGGTCACTGTGGCCTAGCAGCAGAAGATGGGAATGGACATGCAGGGGGAAGTTGTCTAGAAATAGAATCATGGGGTCGGAAGAGACCTCAGGAGTCATCGAGTCTAGCCCTCTGCTCAAAGCTAATCCCAACTAAATCATCCCAGCCAGGGCTTTGTCAAGCCGGGATTTAAAAGCCTCTACGGATGGAGATTCCACCACCTCCCTAGGTAACCCATCCCAGTGCTTCACCGCCCGCCTAGGGAAATAGTTTTTCTTAATATCCAACCTAGACCTCCCCCACTGCAATTTGAGACCATCTGCCACCCCTGAGAAGAGCCTCTCTCCAGCCTCTTTAGAACCCCAAATCTTCCTCTTCTACCCAGCCTTGGCGGGTGGAGCCAAAGCAACATGGGCAGGGGCAGAAATGACTCAGTCTAGCAGACTGGCAGTCTGATCGGCCCTTCCAAAACACGGCATTGTTAAGATCATAGATGCCGTGTCCCTCTTTTTAAAAAAATGATTTGCAGCTTTTTGGATTCTAACCCTTCGGGGTGCTCTCTGGCCACACAGGCAAGCTTTACTCTGCGGCGGAGGGCAACTTTCATTAAAGCAAAACCCAACAAAAAATCCCCCCTCCCCCCCATCTGCCTTCAGGAGCTGCACGGAGTATCATGAGAGATGGCAACAGAGCAGCAGGACAAAGGGAAGCACCAGGTCAGAGGGAATGATTTTCCCCCCGTATGATTTGTAGCCCACGTGATTTTATTTCAGTTTAAGAAAAGCCAAGCACCAATGTCAAGCAGGAGACAGAGCATGTGAGCCGCTAACGTTCCACATCTGGAAAGCCACACAAGAGAGCTTTGGGGTGGCCACAGGTAGAAGAGATTCCCCCCATGCCTAAAAGATGCCCTGCACTGAAAGCTGAATGACAGCCTCTCCCCGCCCCACGTAGAACAGGGGAGGCCTTCCTAGGAGAGGAAACAGCACCGTGAAAATTCTGCCGGGCTACTAAGGGTTAACCAAGCCTCCCCAGCCACCAGCAAGGATTAAGCTGTAATGCACATGTCTGGATGGTGTTTGCACTGAATTCTATTCTGAATGACATAAGGTCTGGGCTGGAGATGGAGCAGGGCTCTGGGATGGGTTTGGCTACCACCCAGGAGACAGCAGGGCGTGCAAACACACACACACACACCCGCTACCAGGGAAAACAGGAGATGCTGGCCCTGAGCAACATTGCAGGGGGCTGGTGGGGGGGGACCACTAGGAGGTGAGTTGCTCAGCAAGGCTCCAACTGAGATCACTCCTGCACCTACCGATGCCAGAGGAGAACGGAGGCTAAGGCAGCACCTGCAACCACCTGCCGTAGGATTTTACCAAGCGGTTCATTGACAGAGGGCTCGCCATGCACTGGATTTCTCCATCAGGAATGGGGACCTGCTCTGTTGGGGTGCAGCCAGCTGTCCCCAGGGAACAGCAGCATGGGACCCCCGAACCCAGGTACTTCCAAAGCTCAGGCACCTCTCCTCAGAGCTCAGGCTCCTCCTTCCCTCACGTCCCCCCACCCCCTCTTCTCATTCAAAAGTCTCCTCTGGCCGCAAGGGCGCCGGCTCCCAGCTTGGTGTCCATCTGCCACGATTCTGAGCTCATCCCCGCTCTGGCGCTCCCACCTCAGAGCACCTCACCATCCGCCCGTCCTCCTTCCTCCCCAGCTTCTCGGAGGCCAATTACTGCTACCCTCTGGTTACCATGGGAACCCAGCAGGCAAAGCTGGCTCTCCAGCAAGGTCAAAGATTACCCAGCTCGGATGCCGAAATGCACACAACGAAGGAGGCGGAGAGGCTGCCACCTCCCCCCGCAGGGCGGGTGCGGCTGCTAGAGGCGTAGTCCCCTTCCAGGAATTAAGCCTATAGTTAAACAAGCCCAATACACCTCATCACCCCCGTCTCAGCCGCCTGCCGTCCTTTGGCGAGGAAGAGATCCAGGGGTCTAGGAGCCTGCACATTCAGATGCACCCATCATGTGAAACTTGTTCCAGGGAGACATGTGTCCCTATTTTACCTGTAGTTTGTGAGGAAAACGGCACCTCCCAATGTGTTGGGGGGGGGGGGAAACGGGATTCACCCCCTGCCCCTCCCCAACAAAATATTTGGGCTGAAGTTTCAGAGTGTGGCTATTGTTTCTCAGAAAGTGGCTACTGTAGCCAGTTTACCCTGCCTGACTCATTCATACACCCAGCTGGATGGGCTGCTCTTTACACGGACCACATCATTGTTACTAAACAGCCAAGAATTTTACTGCCTCTGCCCATCTTATCAGGGGTTCCAGAGTCCTAATCCTGACTTTGCCACTAGTTCTCTGTGTCCTGGGCTAGTCACGGGGGCCAGTTTTTCCAACCCGAGGTGCTTACCGCAGACTAAGAGGCCTGACGGTGAAGGTTCTGCACACTGAAACACCACACGGAGTCCAGGCTTCTGAGAACAAAAAAAATCAGTCTGTTTATTTCAGTGTCTAACGTTAGGGGCCAAAATCTGGAAGGGTTTAGCCTCTCTGTGCCTCAGTGCTTCTGTCTGCAAGAGGAGGACAAGAATACCGACCAGCATCACAAGCTGTGACGCTTACTTCATTCATGGCTGCAAAGTGTTTGGAGTTCAGACAAAAGGCACTCTGGATGCAGGCAGTTTGGAAGTATGCATGAGAGCTTGTCTGTAAGGTGAGATAGTGCCTGGCCAGCCAGACTGTCAATCTGCAGTGCAGAACACTGCACTGCACTCTAGAACTCTTATGGCACTGTTGCAGTGTCCACATGGCGAGTTACTGCACGGCAAGCTGGGGCACTGTAGATTCACCCCCTGACTTGCTACACACCATGTAGACAAGCCCTTGGAAAGATACACACATCACTGCCACCTACTGGACAAAAATCACAATCTTTGAACTGTGCATCATACACCCTATACTGCAAACATCAAAGGAAGACTCTCCTTTAGCTCAAGCCATGGCACAGGGACCTGTGCTTTTGTAAGCAAAGGTCCTATGTTGGTCCTGGGCATGAAGCTCTGAAAAGTCATTGCTGACAGTCTCCACTCCGCTGACAAGTTCCTAGGGGCTGCAGATTTGTTGAAAAAATGTTATTATTGGGTTTTAATGGCTTGGCAGGCTGCATCTGACTGGAACGGCAATTCCTCGGCCATGCCATTCCTCCCACGGCTCACTCTGTCCTCCTCTCCCTGCTCTCAAGATGGCAAAACACACATGCCGAGACATTCAGAGCGATGGGAGGGTGGGAAGGACAGGACCCAAAGAGCATCTGCAGCTTCATCTCCGCTCCAAAGAGGCACCAATCTCCCGCCCTGCGAGCTGGCCACGTGGGAGCTCTGACAGCAATCAGCCTGGCCAGGGAAACAGACGGTAATTCATTCAGATGTGTGTGTGGATGTGAAGAAACAAACAAACAAAAAAGCGCCATCTCTCTCCTCCTGAGGGGCTCCTTCCGCATTCGCTCCAGCCAAGGGCTAGAGTGCCAATAGGGTCTCATTAATTCCAGGCTGCGGAGGGACATGCAGTGTTTGATAATGCACTCGCTCCAAAGGAAACTGTTTCTTCTGGTGAAAACAAGTCCCCTATCCAAGGGGCTCTCTCCTGCTAGGGGATTCTTTCTAAGGCCATGTCAGCCACTTGCGATGTCTAAGTTTGCTGGGCCCACCATCACTTGGAGACACTTCTACCTCTCCAGCAGGATTTCAGCCCCTTGGTAAACAAGGCAACATCCCTCCACTGAACCTCCTAGGAACAGCAGACACCTGCTTCTTCCCCCTCTCGACGGGAGCTTTTCAGGGAGGATCTGTCACTCTCGGTTTCACTTCCGACTCCCAGATCTGTGCGGATTACACAGCCATCTGGCAAGGGAGTAAGCTCTGCCCAGCATGGCTTGGAGGGATAACGGGCTCGGAGTATTCGCGGCGGGAGGATGTACTTAACGTCATTCAGGGATCAGATGAGGCCAGGCTATGGGTTGCTGGGCACCGTCCCAGGTGAAAGGTACTCTGGTTTTTGTTGGATGAGCAAATTAGTTTATTTACATTGGAGTTCAGACAGATCAGCTCCTTGTACATGAACCTGAGACAGCTCTTACGACGCACCTCCCGCCTGACCTGCAATGAGGCACCCTGCTCTAGCTCTCGATTTAGTCTTGTGCCTTCCCACAGCTCTGCCAATGCACCTCAGCCTGCTACTGCAGTTCTGCCATGTGGAGTTGGCTAAAAGGCTGCACAATGTTCACTGAAGCTCTATCTACATAGAAGGGTCTCTCAGATTCCACCCAGGCACTGGTGGGGACCAACTGCTGGCATTTTGTGGAGCCCTGCTTCAAGGAAGTCTAGACAATATGGTGGTAAGATCTCCAGAGCATCTATACTAAAGACTCCCACCACTGTGAGCACAGATGAAGCCACATCGGTGGGAGAATCCCAAGGGAAGGCAAGGCCTAGGAGCTAGAATGAGACACACACAATTCCTGCTCACTTAGGACCCAAATGGATCTCTAGAGGAGCCAGCAAGAGTAACCCTCTCTGCCACCGTGGCCTCTTTTAAAAGCACAGCCTGCTGTGTTACTGACCAAGATTTTAGTTATCTGTTTTTAAACACTATAATCCATAGCATCTGGAGCGAGCTTTGTAGAGCGAGGATGGGCACAAATGCCGAGTTTTGGGCCCCGGCTCTCCCCAGGTTAGAAGGGTCTGTGGATGTAAATGCATAAGAGGATGGACATGTTACAACCTCCCCACCCATGCTTTAGGAAGCTTGGCTTCTGAATATAAATATGCGTAATGTGGAGATGCTCTGGACAATATGCCTTATGTAATCTTATCAATTTTAATGTTACAAGCTGCTGGATCTGTATATCCTATTTTGGTCTCTATCATTCTTGAATGTAAAGTTAGAAATAGGAAGCATGAGACTGCATATAGTTTTAAATGTGCTAAGGAGAGCCACCCCATCCCCATGCCTTAATGAGTGGGGGATTAACTTAACGTCTTGTAAACAACATTGTGTGTCCTGTAAGTCCAAAGGTGATTGGACTAGTAAGACATATGACTATACCTCCTGGCAGTAGGATTCCATTTTTTGACCCAGATAGTTTTCCATGGAAGGGGGAATGTATAACAAAAGATTCCCGTCATGGAGAGAAGACTGTTTAAGCACGGAGAAGCTATCAGGTCTTTGTCTTCGGCTGGTCTGGAAAATCCTGGAAGGATATAAAGGGCTGGGGACCCAGGTCAAGATAAAAGAGGCTGACTCTGACCTGAAGATTATGCCTAGAACAAGAACACTCATTAGGGTAAGAATCTGCTTGCAATACTTTTTTTAGTGAATTAGAACTAGCCATGCATTTTCTTTTCATGTTAACTTGGTAATTTACTGTTACTTGCAGCCACTTAAATCCGACTGTATTTAATAAAAACACTTCTGCTTACCATCAGGCCCAGTGTAAATAATTGTTATGGGGCAGGGGAGAACAACCAGTGTGCATCTCTCTCTTTCACTGATAAAGAGGGTGAACATCCTCATAAGCTTTCTTGGTGTAAAACTTTTACTCAGAGAAAGATGGATTTATTTGGGGGGTTGATCCCATTTGGGGGTTGATTTCCTGGTTGCTGTGCCGTAGAACTGCATCCTCCTAGAGCTGAAGTGGATCAGTGTCTGCATTGCTCTTCAGAGGAGCAGTTACCCCAATTCTGTGCTTTGTCTGGCGGGAGACCAGAGAATCTGGCCCATCAGGACAGGGTGGTGGGGAACCCCAGAGGGCAAGGAGGAGAGTGTCAATGGCATAATCAGCACACCGGGGAACAATCCTAAGGGGTGTTGTGTGACCGCACCCCGTCACACGACACACAAAGTTTTAACCCTCTCATCTGCAGTGCCAACCCTTCTAGGCCACGCATGGCTTCCCAAGGCCTTGGAAATCTCCAGGTCCCAGCAAGATGCCTGAAAGAGTCAAAGATTCTGCTTCTCCAGATGCTGTTCCTTTTCCGGTCATCTTCCAAGCAGCTGTCTATAAGGCCCTTCTTGCCAGTCATGGCCACTACAAGCCAGGGCCAGGAAACAGAGCTTTTTCATTCTGTGTTCTGCTCCCTCCAGCAAGAACAGTCCTGCTGCTAACGAGGGCAGGAGAGAAGTGACCACTGTGATGAGCAGCATGTTTGAATCTTCTTACCCAAGCGAGTCAAATGAAAGATTCGTCACTGAGTTAATTCATGCAGGTTTAGTCACACCCGGGGCAGAGACCTCTCGGGACTGGTCAACGCCCACAACCTGAAATGCCACCGCGTCTCACCGGGGGAGATGGGATCGACTCCTAATGCCCCCATGCTGCTAGAAAAGACCAGAGCTATCCCCGAGGGGGAGGGAGATTGACACCCAAGTCAAGTGGAGTGCTGGGTAGAATAAGCCACTCAGAAGGGGAGGATGTGCCAAGTCGTGGGAAGTGAAGAATCCTGGCAATGGCTGCCCCACCCCACTGAACGTTTTTATTCTTCTGCTCTCCCATTTGTTCTGTATTGTATCGGGGATGCAATTCACCAGCCCTGCTAGCCAGGCCCCAGCACTCACAGGTCCCCTCCACAGAGCATCCCAGACTCCCCTATGGCAGGAGGGCTTTCCTCCTGTCCAGCCCAGATGGGGAATGGGCTTCGGCACCTCCCGGCATCTCTGATCGTTGTTTCACTTGGGCTAAATAGAATCATAAAGGGCAATGGGATTCTTAGGGGATTCAGAGACGGAGAATTTGGACGGGCCCAGCTGTTGGCCAGTATGGGATCTATGTGAAGTGTATTTCCTGGGCTCTGTCTTGCTCCTGGCAGATATGACCCCAATGGAGACAAGCAGCCACCCACCCCACAGCCCCACTATGAGCAAGCTTAGAAGAGGGGCCCCAGGAGGCCAAAATCGAGTAAGCGCCACCAGGCCCGGGACGAGCCACAGCAGCAGGGCAGGGGAGGGAAGACTTGCCAGTACCATGCCTGCCATGGGGACGAAGAGGCAGGTGCTCTCCAGAGCGGCCAGGCCAGCTCCTTGCACTAGCATTAACTTCACACAGCCAAACCACACCACTGTAATAGACTTGATGATGCATGCAAAAAAATCAGTCCCAGGGATGAATCTGAACACGTTCCCTGCGGTTTAAACAGCAATATAATAAAGCATCACTTGCGTGAATCTTGTAACAATCAGCTCCTTTCAGCCCATGCGTGGTAGAACATCTGCGTGCACTGGCTAGTTAAGAGCATTTGGGATCTTTAACAACAACAACACACACAAATAAGATTCGGCCAGGAGCCCTGGTCGACAAGGAACCAGCTTGTTTTCGATTGATAATAGGAAGGTAGAGACGCCAACAACTGGAAGTCCCCGAGACAAGCTGGGGTTTCCTTTAAGTGTCAGGTGATATCTCAGACAACATCGATCGTGGTCTGTTTAGGCTGCAGCCTAAGCAAAGCGTCTTTCCAGATCGGAGACTAGGCCCAACAATGCGTAGCTCTGAGGGAAGAGATGGGGTTGGCCCATTATAAACAAATCTATCGGCATACAGGCTTTCCTGTATCCACTAGGTTGTACAACATGGCTTCTGCAAACTTCAAGGGGCAGCAGGCATAGAACACAGGTCCTTCTGTTCCCATGGCCTAAGCCTCTGTGTCCCTTAGGTCTCTAGTAATGCTGTACTATAGGCGCAGTTATGTAAGTCCAGGTCCATTCAGCGGAGGGCAACGCTAACACACACACACACACACACACACACACACACACACACACACACACACACACACACACACACACACACACACACACACACACACACACACACACACAAAAGCGGTCATCTGTTACATGTCCAGATCTCCATTTGTACTGAATGATCTCCCAAGTACACACATGCAGGCGGGATCACTTCCCCGGCACTGAAATGCAGCTACAGCTAGCGCAGAGCAGGGCAGCGGTCGTTGGCACAGATGACTCACACACAAGCACACAATGAATTCTGTATCCCACTGAAACGGCGTGTGTGAGAGTGAACTCCATTCAGTGGAACGCAGCAATTCAAATTGGAATTTGGCCAAGACAGTGGGTTCCCCCCCCCCCATAAAACATACCAGGGATCTTTACTGAACATAACTACACAAGGCTCAGTTTTGCCTGGCACCTTCTCCAGCAACATAGCACCCATTAGTACACTGGGGGGAGTTGGGGGGCATGGGCTTCAGCAGTCTTAAAGGGCAGACTGATACCTGCTCAGTCACCAACAGCACTCCCTCAGGGCATCCACTGATGCCAGCTTCCCCTGCCAAGCATCCTGCGACGACAGCATGTTTTCTATGGAATGCAAGTTCTAAGCCCAGCTCTGCCACCTCTCTTCCCCTCTGGGCCTCACTTTCCCCACCTGTAACATGAAGATCTGATCCATCCCCCCCCACTATCCCTCCCAGATGCCCGTTAATCTCCCCTGCTTCATGCTCTCCCTCCCTCCCCACATCCCAGGCCCCTTCTCAGTCCCTTTGGACATTGTTTCCTGGTGCCTACAGACCAGGAGGACTTACACACAGAAAGCCCTTTGCGCAAAGGCAGGGCCCATGCCTGCCTGCGTAGGTCCCTTTTCTCTCAAGAAGGGGGCAGGCCCCCAGCACGGGTGGGGTGCCAAAACAAAAATAAACAAAACAAAAAACCCACAACCCCAAGGGCTAGAGATTGACAAGCTCATCAGGGTGGTCACCGCAAACGGGGGTGCGACAGCCTCACGAGAGCATCTCAAAGCCATCTCTAGGCACCTTCACCCACTTGCACGCTAGGCGCATACACCCAGGCAGGCACCCCAAAGGCACCAGAGTGGGGGCCCGTGAAGCCAGCCGATCCACACCGTCCCCAGGAGCATGCAGGGGCTGGCACATTCAGCCCTGTTTGTGGCAGCAGAGCTCAGTAATATTCATGGCACAGCGCAGCGAGACGGCTGTCCAAACAGAAAGAGCTGGTGGGCGGGGAAGCTGCAACAGACCAGGAACCTGGCATCTAGAAGCTTTCTTGCCAGGCGGATTCCCCGCACTGGAGGAGGGGAGCTGTGCGCTTGAAATATTTCTCCCTCACCCTGGCTATAATTAGCATCCTCACAGCCTCCATGAGCCAGGCACCTGCCAGGGAAGCAGCACAGGTCAGGCGCCGTGGTGAAGGCGGCTGCCTGTGCAAGACTGTGCAGGATGGCCGCTATCTGAGGCACGAAACCGGGACTCACCGTGCTGCTGCTCCGCGTCCCTCCGCTCCGTGTGGCTAGATCCCAAGCCATGACGACCCTGCCGTGCAACTTGCTCCAGCCAGATGCCTTTCTCCTTCCTTGCAGAGCCCCAGGAGGAATGGAAGCTGCTGTCTCTCCCCTCCCCACACACACACACGGGAACAGCTCCCCCCTCCCTCGCTAGTCACTCATCTCCGTCTCTCCAGACGGTCTCCGGGCTCAGCTCGGGAAGAAGATGCTGCTGCAGAATCCGGCATCCTTCCCTGAGAGCTAGAGCTGGGCATGCTCCATCGGCTCCCTAAGGTATTTAAAGGGCACGTGATGCCGTAGCTGTCATTTCCAGCAAGGAGTAAGTAGTAGGGGAGCAGGATTAACTCTGTGCTGGCCCTGGGAAGAGCAGCATCAGCAGCCACCTGCACAGCTGGGCGACCCCTTACACCTTGCCTGGCTGCGCAGTTCACTCACTACCCTCCCTGCCTGGGAAGGTGGCTGCTAACATAGGGGGAGGAGGCCACATCAGAATCTCAGTCCTGCAGCCTCTACTCAGACAAGTCCGGGAGGCTACTCGACAGAGCACGTGCGCCAAAATCAAGCCCCATACCGCAGCCTCTTTTTGTGTGCATTGAAAATAGTTTTGATTCAAACCAAAACCCTTCGTGACACAGAGTCAGTTTGGACGAATCTCCTGCCAGCTTTGAAATCATCACGGTTAGGGATGTAGCATTGTAAGCGCTTCAACAGTTACACGCCAGCTCCCGGCCCGAAAGCTGGCTACCACCCTGTGCCGTTGACTCTGTATCAGGTAACGTAGCACGGGGCGGCAGCCGGCTGCCTGGGAATGGGGCCAGAAGCCAGCTTAAAAGTTGGCTCAGGGCACACACCATCTCCCTGGGAGTGGGGCTGGCAGCCGGGGCTCCGGGCATGCACTGGCTGCCGGCCCTGCTCCCTAGGAGCCGGCTGCACTGCAAGCTCTGCAGTATAGGCTTTATACTGCAGAGCCTGCAGCGTATAATTGCTTAAGATTTTCAGCGGTTACACGGTTACCTAATTAACTGCTTTTAACATGCCTCATCACCGTGCCCCATATTTGACATTTGAACCAGAAACACTCTGTTTTTCGAGGCAAAATGGCCTTTCATTTACAAATGGCAGCCCATGAAGACTTGAAGGGATAAAGCAGAAGAGTCACAATCCAATCATCCCAAAGTCAACCACCTATTGACTGGCATAAACTTTTCAGCCCAATCCGGGAAGGGAACAATGTGTCATTTGGGAAAAGTTCACAGGACAGGAAAACAGCTTTCTGCCGCACTCCACCGTACATGACTCAAGGCAGTGCCCAAGCAGTACAGGATGGGGAGCAACCAGTGTCTTGCTCAACCTAGCTTTATACATGCCACGTGCATGGGGCTCCAGCTCTTCTGCTGGAAAACAATTCCCAGCTGAAGAGGTCTCACTAACGGGTTGTCTGTCCTTGAATCCTTAGGGGTAGATTTTTCAGTGGCACTCAGCACTGGATAAACTCAGCACCCATTGAAGACAATGGGAAGTTTACTACCTATCCCAGGTACTTGCCTGGCTCTCATTGCAGAAGTATCTGGGCATACTTAATGTATTTACCCCCTGTGAGGCAGGCAATGCTATTATCCCCATTGTACAGATAGGGAACTGAGGCACACAGAGAACAAGTGCCTATCCCTTGGTCACACAAGGAGTCTGAGGCAGAGCAGGGAATTAAACCCACATCTCCCAAGTCCTAAGCTAGTGCCCCAACAGCTGGGAGCATCCTCTTATCAACTCCACAGGCCCACTCTGCTGATAGTCCTGGATGCCTCTGAAATCCATGATCTAATATGCGTTACCATGACAGCATTATAGAACCTAGGCTGCGGCCTACAGTTGACACACAGGTGGGGCAAATGTTTGTGGGTTGCCCACCCTGACCTCCATCCCAACACTCCCCATTTCACCCCTAGGATTGTTTGAAGACTTTGCTCCCGCTGGGGAAGCTGCTACCCACAGCCACCTTGCACTTTGACTTCTGGTGGCTGGGTCTAGCAAGGAGCCCAGATGTCCAATTATTTTTGCAGCACGGACATGAACGGGAAGGAGAACTGGTAACAGAGGAAAGGGAAGAGAAGAGAAGCAGGACAAGCATCTAGGACACTCAGCCAGACTTGTCCTCAGCAGCCAGCAGATAGAAACACTTTAGTCTGCAGCTGACTTTCAGCACAACCCTGAAATGGACACAGGCCTCTTTAGGACACTGAATAACCAGCCCCTCTGGCCACAGCTGTTCCTTGTCGCCCTGTTTGTGCAATAAGAACCTCCCGGTACCTTGCAGAGCAGAAGGGTGAGACACCAAGATCCTAAGTGTTCAGAGCCAGCGAGGTTCTGAGCAGTGGTCCGTCAGAACTCAGGAGAGTCCCTTGCTGGTCCCTAGTGCACGGCCCTGGTTCTCTCTGCCAGCAGATCTCCCTGTCCCATCTGTTCACCTCTCAGGCTGCCGGGGACCACAACCTTAAGAGAGTCCCCGCAAGAGAAGCTATTTGCCTTCCCTGGCACAGAGAGCACACGCAGGGCAGAGCCAGAGATGTAGCTGGCACAGGGTGGTGGGGGAGGGTCACAGGTTCTCTGAAAAGAAAAACACCCTTGATCCTCTAATCCGTGTTAGCCTGAAGCTTTAGGGGCTGAGAGGGGATTGGCTTTCACTGAATTCCCTGCCCCACATCTCCAAACCCCTCCCCTTCTGGCCATGGTCTGCAGACCCAGGTTAACCCCCTGCCTGCCAGGCATGCCACTAGTGAGGCTGAGGTGACTTTGGACCAACAGCGCTGCTAATGAACAGCTACGGGCAGGGCCTGCTTTAGGGGCATGCCAGCACCCTCCTGGGGTGTGTCGAGGCCTCCCAGCCTGGGTCAAGAGACATGGGCAAGCAGGGCTCGTGCTAGTGCTCTGAAACAGCCGTGTGGACACCGTGTGAAGCCGCAGCTTGGGCTGGAGCTAAGGCCCTGAACCCCGGGGAGGAACAGGCTTCAGAGCTCCAGCCACGCTTTCAAAACCAGCTAATTTTAGAGAGCCAAACTGAGCCCTCCTCCGTCCAGCCAGGCTGGAAGGCTCACTCCAGCATCTCTAGTAGGCACATCCTTAGCAGTGCCTCCCTGTTCCACCCGCCTCACTTCCCCCTCCACCCAGCACACCAGTCGCTGCCCTCCAACAACAGCGGGCCACACAGCCCCACTGTAAGTCTGGCCTTGTCCCGCAGCCTTCTCCCTGACTACCAAAAAGCCCTGCTCTCCACCCCACGGCATTTCCAGGGCCCCAAGCCAGCGCTAGGAGAACGTCAAAGGCAATTGGCGAGGCAGGCTGCCCTGAGGGGGTGAACGAACGTTACATCACAGCCGCACGCAGAGGAGGAAAAGGGATATGCCAGCACCAGCGGAATTTCATAAGCACCCCAGCATCTGTACCTGAGGCTGGAGGGGCAGGGGGCTTGGCACAGCTCCTGACAAGGAATCAGCCCCCAGCTGGGCACTGTTTGAACCCTTTATCCCTCAGCCCAGTGGGAGAAGTGGCAGCCATCCTTGGCCCCAGCACCCCACAGGCCGGCGGCCAGTTCTGTGCCTGGAACCACTGCCACCTGGTGTGGGCACCGAAGGGCCCTTATTTTGGGGGGCATCGTTCTGAGGGAGGGAGCAAGGCAGCGAGAGGGGAAAGCACTTTGCCCTCGCCGCCTCCATGCTGGGGAGAGGACTCCAAGCTCCCAGCCAGCATGGAAAGCAACGGGAGCAGACAGGGCAGGGAGTGATTTCACAGAACCAGGCACGCTAAAGTGGTGGCCAACACGGACTAAAACAGTAGCCCCGGCGCTAAGCTGTGCTCTCTTACCACCCTCCTCTGCCACCTAAGGATACCCGGTCAAGATTCTGCCCATCACACATTTTACTTTGGAGGATTCCTCCTCACGTGTGTGGAAATGTGAGGGGACAACACACACACCCTAACACTGCACACATTTCCTGCACGTGTTGGCGCCACCTCCTGGGACACTGTTGCAAATGTGGCCACGCCGCCGGCCCCTTGCATTGCGGAGCACTTTGCAGGGACTCACCAGACAACGCAAAGAGCAGCCGCCAAACAGAACTACCCAGAGCACAACAGACAGGAGAGGTGGAAGGAGAGGGAGCGCTAGCCAAGACACCCAGGCAAACCCTCTGCTCTTTGGAAGTGTTGTCTTATTATATTACGGCAGCGCCTAGGAAGCCAGAGAGAGGATCCTGGCCCAGGTGCAGCATGTGCTGCACGAGCAAGGAACACAAGATGGCCCAAGAGAGAGTCCAATCTAGACCACTGTGACCAGCCACCTTTATTGCACCCAGTTCTGTGGCCTCTGGGCTCTCCACCTCTGTGGAGTGGATAGGACCCCAGTGTAGAGAGCTCATATGAAATGCCACCCAAGCAGGAAGCCTGGACTCTGCTTGGAAGAAAGGAAGGCTGAGCCAAGAGCCACTATCCTCCATCTGGGGCATCAGCATCCTTCCCATAGCAGCCCACTGCAGAATCACAGACAAGATGGCCCTGATGGACGGTGGGGAGAGAACAGGAGAGAAAGCCCCCAACCCCCCAATATCTTAGCAAGAAAAGGCCTATGAATTCAACAGGGAAGAAGCCAACAGCGTTCTAGGAAAGAACAGTAGGACCAGACCCTCAGCTGGCGGAAATTAAAAGAATTGTGCTGATGTACTTGGGCTGCAAGCTTTTGGGACGGACCGTCCTTTTGGTCTGTGTTTATACAACACCTAGCACTAGGAGGACCACAGCTGCAGCAATACAAATAATTAACAATCGTCTCCAGCTGCAGAGCCTTCCCGGGTTTGGTTTAAAACCCTGCTGGAGCAGGTCTACACTCGGAAGCTTAAAAGTGCAGCAGGGTGGTCACAGCAGGGTGGTCACTCTAGGTAAACCACCCCCACAAGAGGAGTAGCCAGCTGTACTCCCAGCGCTATCACCCAGTTTACACTGGCGCTACACAGCGCTGTAACTTGCTGTGCTTAGAGGGGGATGTGGTATTTCTCACACCCCTGAACCAGAAAGTTGCAGTGCAGGTAAGTGGCGATGTAGACTTACAGGACAGTGTTCTGTATTAGCGGCGAGGAGTCCTGTGGCACCTTATAGACTAACCGAAGTGTTGGAGCATAAGCTTTCGTGGGCAAAGACCCACTTTCGTGGGCAAAGACCCACTGACATGCATCTGACGAAGTGGGTCTTTGCCCACGAAAGCTTATGCTCCAACACTTCGGTTAGTCTATAAGGTGCCACAGGACTCCTCGCCGCTTTTTCAGATTCAGACTAACACAGCTACCCCTCTGATACTGTTCTGTATTAGGCTCTCTAGGAGAATCCAAAGAGCCTATATAGGAAGTTCTTACTCAGCATGGGATCCCCCAAGGGAAGAGCCTGTTTTCATGCAGATTGTAGGTACAGGATGGTATAGGCTGGTTGTTTTTGCCAGCAACATCTCAGAGCCCTCCAAAGTCCCTGCTAGAAGCCTCTGAAATACCAGCATAACCCCGGGTTCGCTCATCATTGCCTGGGAACACTAAACATGGTCCCCAGTTCCTCCTAGCACAAGCTCTCTCAGCAGACGCTAGGAACGAGGGGAGAACTTGCATGTCAGCACCAAAGCGAGTGCTGCACAGCCCTGCCTCCTGGACAGAGGGACCACAGAGGATGAGGGGATGTCAGCTTCTGGCGCAGCCCCTCCAGAAGAAGGGATCTTTGCTGGGGGTACGGTTGACCTGGTGAAGGAGGGAAATTCAGCTCTCCATGGATGTGCACAGCTGCAGAGCCTATGACGCACATCCGCCCGCCTGCCAGAGGGTAAGCTCAGCCTACAGCAGGGCAGGCTACAGAACTGTAACAGGCAGCTGGGGCTCTGTCCGATCAGTGGAGCTCTGTTGAAGTCAATGGAGCTAAGCCAAATAAGTCTCTCCGTGGCTTTGGTGTGGGAATTTGGGCAGGGGAAGGGAAGAAACAAGACAATGCCAATTCCAGAAGGCCTTCTCTCTAGCTCCCCCGTCCATGCAGCAAGTTGGAGCCCCTCCAAAGCAGTGAGTGGGCTGCCTGGACCTAACAGGTTGGACTGAGCCACTGGGACCACAGCTGGAAAGACCCCTACCTTTTAGCTACTGAAAAGACTACCCCGGGGTCTGGGAGAGCACTGGGCAGTGCCCAATTAGACAAGTGCCAAGCCACATCCCTCCTCAACTGCCAGGAGTCCTGAGTTTTAAACAGGTAAAACTCCTGTTTAAGAGAGACACGTCCACTTGGAGTGATGGGAGGATTTTGCCCATTGCAGAGCATTTGGGCATCTGAAAGGCATCGCCGGGGCATATAAGGACAAGACACAGCATTCTGCTGTCAAGCCTCTGACTAGTTCCTCACAGTGCTAACTCCACTCCACTGCTTGTAGCAACATCGGCAGCCCTGCCAGAGAAGGGGTTTTGGCTGCTACCCTCCTTTTCAGCATTAGCCTTTAGTCCCACTGAAGTCAGGTGCAACTGATGCAGAAGTGCCGGAAATAATGCATGATCTGAAGATAGCAACTGTGTCCACCCAACTCCACACCCCACCAGCATCCAAAGCAATTCTACTCACAGCGTACAGTGCACAATGAACTACCAAATGTTACAGCAGCATCAGCCCCTAACAATGTTTTCAGCAGGGGCAGTAATTACGTGTTTCCGGTTTATATCCAATCCCCAACCCCTGAAAACAGTAAAGGGCATTTTACAGATGGGTGGGGGAACAAGGGCAGACAGCTCCTCAAGTCAGCAGGAACAACAATAAAAACTTTCCCACTTACTTGATAAAATATATGGCCCCTTGACATGACACGCCTGCCTCCCAGCCTTTGGGCAAGTCTGAAAAGATAGAACAGCAAAAGCAGGCGTTATTCGTCTGTTCAAGTGTGGAACTCCTTGTTGCAGGATATTATGGATGCAGTTTTTAACGTGTTACCTTTCAAGAGAGCATTCATTTGAGTAAGACTATCTTCTGAAATGTCATTAGGCAGGCTCAAAATTATTCCAGGATACATGCCAGCCTCTGGGACACAAACTGATTGACAGCTAAGCTCCCGTGAAATAGTATTGCACAGTTAAATGCAATCCTTCCACGCTCCCACCCCTCATTGGTCACTGTTGAGGAAAGGGGAGGGGCCAGAGAGACAATGAGCTTGTTCTAAGGAGGCGGGAGGTGGGGTATGGAAATGTTCCAGTCTGACAACTCTGTTCCCGAGTTACAAACCTAATGACTATGCACCTGGAATGCCGCAGCTCAGGAAATGTCAGCTGCAAGTGACCCATCTTGACACCCTCCCTCCCAACCCATGTGGAGTTGGGAATTACAACCCACTTTGTTTTTAGCTCTTCCCCAATGTTTTTATGCTGAACAGTGCTGAGGGCTACGGCACAGAACTGCATTCAGGGACACCACCAGTTCACTCGTTCATACGCGCCCAGTGTTTCCCAGGGCCTTGTGATTTGAGGCCCTGCCCTCAAACTCACTCTTAAAAAGAGATCCAATTTTCAAACTCCCCTGAGCTCCTGCCCTCAGGAGTTTGGTTCCTTACAAGTCTTTCCAGTTGGGCCCTGTGTGCATGCTGTGAAGCTACATAAAAGCAAATACTCTTGCTAAAAGGTTGCCGTGTAACACAACTTGGTTTCTTAGAATTCAGAACGATAACACATAAGAACCTAAAACCAGAGGGAGACAAAGCAGGCTGCTCCCTAGAACAGAGGGACAGCTGACCCCCTCCCCCCCCCTTTACTGTAAGCTGCCTGGCTGACACATGCTCCCCAAACATCACTGCAGAGTGCCCCTAGCATGCAAGCGGGACCAGTAAACCCTTGCCCCCCACTCCCACATTCAAAGAGATAACTTGCAGTTCTCACAATACCCCACAGTTCCCTGTACCCCTGTGGGTGTGTTGCCCAGAGACAAATACAGCATCCCAGAACTGCAGCAGAACATTGGAAGTGGAACCATTTGTTAAACTTGTTAAATTTTCACCACCAAGGCTGCAAGATGATTTCCCTCTTTCACTCAGTTTGGCTGCATGTGTTTCCAGCCAGTTTTGCTCTCGGGCTCCCTCCCACAGCCAACTGATACTAGCAACAGAAGGAATCAAAACCTATTTTCAACTATTTTAGGACTAAAGCTAGCAGCAATTCACAAAGGCTCTTGAAAGAGGTCATTAACCTCTTCATCCCTGGATTGTTTACCACGTAGCTCTTGAGGGGATACTCTAATACTGTCAGCTGCAGGATGTTTTATTAACCACGAGAAGATTTACCCAGTGTGGCTCGGGTCCTTAACGCAAATAATTTTTGTTTTCTTTTAAATAAAATGAACATGCCCAGGCTTCATTTGAATCCTTGCTCTGGGGTGGGGCTGGAGATGAGGGGTTCAGGATGCAGGCTGTCCTGGGGACAAAGGACTTCCCCACCCCTCACTCACCACAGCAACTTGGGGCCAGGTGAGAAGCACCTCTCCACAGCTGCTGCAGCTCCAGCAGGCACAGCTTGGGAAAGGTGCATGTCCCCCAGCTGGGGCAGGTCCAGGTTCGTCTACCCCCAGCGCTCCCCAGCCAGAATGAGGAATGCAGCAAACTCTGCACTTTCCCCTGGCCCCCTGATGAAGGGGAACAGCCAGCAATGTCCCCATACAATTTGGAGGGGAGCTTCAACCATCCCACCATCCCTAAAAGGTGCCTGGGGTGGAGGTGGGGAATGAGAGGCTCCAGGTTGGGGCAGTCCTAGATTGGGGACACCCCAGCCAGCCCCCTTCACCTGCCTGGTGATTCTGTCTCTTTTTTATGTGGTTTTGAGGAGCAACCCCATTGCAGGCACATCCCATTGCCCTGGCACAACCAATCCCTGCCCTTGCCTTAAGTTATGAGAAGAAGCAGCTGTGTACTGAATTTGGTGGTCCTAGCTCTTACTGTTTAGGAGGAGTCCTTGAACGGATGGACAAACTCTGCAATACAGAGTAGATATGGAGGAGGAAGGGCAAACAGTCACAATGGCATAGTTGACCCCCAGCCGTTTTAGCAGGCTTGCTCCTTACCTGTGCTGGCGAAGTGCCCGCTCTGAATGGGGGATCCAGTGCCTGGATGCACCCAGCTGGTAGACTGGGTCTCATCACTGTGAGGGACAACAAACAGAAGGTCAGAATGTGCGCCTGACTCTGGGGAGGATCCACACCTGTCTGGGGGGGATCTTCAGAAGGGCCCTTTGCTATCCAAGGCACATACATGGCTCCACCCGCCATAGCACCTAGGCCTCACTCGAGCTTGGCTTTTCTGGAGGCACCGGGCAGTACAAAGGGGAGGCGGAAGAGGGGTTGCAATGATCGGGCATAGGGCTGGTCTACAGCTTCCCCAGATGGAACCCTAGCAGCAGGTGCACTACGCAGGGGCTCCTCAGAGCACTCACGGGGCAGGGCCCCGCCCCTTCCAGGGGTTGGGCCAGGCTTCCAGGCACAATAGAAGAGCCATCGTCTGGGCCCCCCCGAACTCTTCCCAGGCAGTGAAATGAAAGGGTGGGAGAAGGAATGAGGAATAAAAATGCCTGAGGTCTGTGTAGGGTCAGGTATGGAGGCACCAAGAGGACTAGTAAGAACTGGGGGTAGACCCCTCACTCCCACAGTAGTTCTGGCTGTTACCCTTGGCCACAATCCCCCTCCTCTTCCTTGTACCATTCCCTCTTCTGCCTTGTTCCCTTTCCTACCCGATGTCCACACACCATCTGGCTCAGAACACGCACTAGATTGTGTGTGCGTGTTGGGAATGGGGGGATTAAAACACACACCCACTGCAAGGAGGAACACAAAGACAGCCAGAGCTGAACATACTTGATGAAGAAGACTCGCCCGCCTCCACACACGCCATAGGTCCATCTGCCAGGCAGGTCCAGCCAGGTGGTGTCATCAGCCATGGAGCCCCCGGGGTGCAGGACGCCAGCAGCTGGAGAGAAGTCCAAAGGTGCCCGACTCAGAAGTCAGACCTTTTCTGCACTCTGCCACGCCACTCCCACCTGTGTGCTCCTTGCAAGGCAGGGCTGGAGGGGAGAGAAAGCTGGCTGCTGCTTCGTACCTAGAGAGAAAATTTCCACTGCCACCCCAGCCAGTCCCACCAGGAGACAAACGCTTGCTCAGCTCAGGCCTTCCAGCCAGATTCTGTTTGCTGCACACAGCCCAGGGGAAGGAGAGAGACCCATAAATTTAACCCTGTCAGAGGCAACCTGCTGCTTTGCCCAAGACCTGGAACACCCAGGACATTCCTGCAGCACCAGCTCTCTGCATGACTCTTAGGGCTAATGCACAGCCACTTCCTTCATTGCCTACTTCGTTTAATTACCCGCAATTAACTCATTATGAAGTCTTCACTCCCTTCTCCTGTCAGCTTTAAACACGGTCACATTCTTCTGCGCCTCAGATCTCAAGGCCAAGTGGAGGCGGTACTCCGGGGTCATGGTTATTACACACGGCGGTTTTGGGGCTGTCTGCGCAGCCATCAATTAAACCTCTTGAAAGGGGTGAGGTGGCGTGTGGGTGTCACCTCTCGCTGGGTTGGGGAGACTGTAAACGAGGTGATCCCGGGTGGCTCCTCTTTGGCAGGGCTTTTCAACCCCCCTGGTGGCAGTAGCAGGGAGATTGGTTATGAAAAGTTGCCTTAAAACGTGAGTTGCAACAGGACTTTCTCCAAATGAGCGTGAACTGCTCAGGGCTGCATCAGAGCTCCCTGCTCTTAGCTGGCCTGAAGCTGGAGAGAGGGGTATTTCAATGGCTCTTTGAGTCACTGGGAATAGCCAGGAAGTCACAGCGTAGCAATGAGGAAAGGGATGGGCTTGGTTTTGATGTACAGCCGGTCTTTGGGTGATGGTTTCACACCGCTGAGGTGGCACCCTGCGTGGCTAGGTTAATGCTGGTTAGGAAAGGAAAGATGGCCACCGGGGGAAAGCGGGGTTCACGTCCTGGTGCCACGTGACCTACGGCACGCCGCTTAGGCCTCCCGACTGCCTCCGCATACGCCTCACTGTAACTAATGACGTTACTCTTGTGCCTAACATGAAGCAGGTGCTTTTGTGCTTGAGGCCTTAGCCCATCCGGGTCTAAGTTCCCCACAATTCAAACAGGAACACTTAGGCTACGTCTACACTGGCGGCTTCTTGCGCAACAACAGCTGTTCTTCCGCAAAAACTTGCCGGGTGCCTACCCTGCATGCATGTTCTTGTGCAAGTAAATGTATAGTCTAGCATCGGAAAACAGGGCTTCTTCTGGAAGAGTTATTCCTCTCCCCACGAGGAATAAGCCCTCTTGCACAAGAGCTCTTGTGCAAGAGGGCAGTGTAGACAGGCAACATGAATTTCTTGCGCAAGAAACCCCTATGGCGAAAATGGCCATCAGAGCTTTCTTGCGCAAGAGAGCGTCCACACTGCCATAGACGCTCTTGCGCAAAAGCACTTCTCTTGCGCAAAAGCACATGCCAGTGTAGACGTGCTCTTGTGGAAGACTTTTTGCACAAGAACTCTTCCGCAAAACAGTTCTTGCACAAGAAGCTGCCAGTGTAGACGTAGCCTTACTGCTTCATTTATCCCACCCCTTGATTCCAGGAGCGAAATCCCAGCCCACTGACTTCAGTGGCACTGTCAGGATAGCTGGGCCCCCGGGCAATGTAGGACGGGGTGGCTCTGTGCTCTCAGAAGAGGCAGGGCCTCAGGTGGAAGGGGCAGCCAGCACCGCCTGAACCATGCTGCGCCCTCCCCGTGCCGGCCTTCTGAGAGCATGGCGCAGGGTTCTGGACCATGCAGCACAATATCCCCATGCTGATTCATAGGGCCCAGGGCTCCAGCCGCCACCACTGCCACAGTAGCAGCAGCTGGGAGCCCTGGGGCCTTTAGAATCCCCCCTTTGCCCACGAGCCCGTCAGTGGGCCTCAGCGGGGTCACAATTTCCCCCTACGTTCTTTGGGAGCAGGGACAGTCTCTTATTGTGTCTGTCCAGCCCTGGCACAATGGGGCCCAAGCCCCAGCAGCATACCGTAATAGAACTAATAACTAAGGCACCTTCACACCCAGGTGATTTCAGGTTTGTAGGCAAGGTGCTATAATCATGCAAATAGTGATTCATTATTATAGACAGCAAAGGATGGAGGCCTAGATCTGGTGCACGCTGTCGCTATTGGCGGACAGTTGTAACAGACTGACTCCCAGAACAACAACAGCAGGGGCGACTCTGCTGCTGTTCCTTTCCATCCTGGGATTGGGCACGTGTGGCTTCAGGCCAGGAATAGATTCTGTGATCCGTTGGGTCATGTTACGCTGTTTCCATCATTTTCAAGGTAAGAGGAACAACGGAGGGAATAACACAGTCGGCTTTTGGACAGGGATGGGGGTTTGGAGCTGGTTCAAGTAAATAAATGGTTTTACAAAGTCAAATGTAGCAAGAGATCAGTTCATAAACCGCCCTAATCCAAGCGGAGGGGCTGTCCGGTTAAAAATCTCAGTCCTGGGGGGATTCTGCAATTGTTGCACTTGGAGCCAGAGTAAAATTGCAGAATTCCCCCAGGACTGCCTTGCATTTTTCAAATGCAAACTCCTTCCCTAGCAGCTTGAGGCTGCAAACACACACATCGGTCCCTTTCCTTAAGGGAGTAGCCTCACAAACTGTAACAGGGCTTTTCACCTGTGCAAGGGCACACTTGTGCATAAGAGTTTTGCAGGCTCCCTAATGCCCTACTGCAAACTGCTCCACACAGGCAAAACATCTATGTCCACGGGACACCCATCCAAGTCTGGGCAGAAGGGTTTGCCCTCATGGCTTAGCTTCCTGGAGCAAGGGCCAGACTCATTCACAATGTATTTTTCTGCCATTAAGTAAACTTTGTGCATGATACAGACACCAACGCATCAGGGCCCATCAACGGTCCCTGTGGAGTCGCAGAATCCTGACCCTCCTCAAAACATGGGAACCAGTCCTACTGACTTCAATGGAACTCTTAAAAGTTAAACACAAGCATAAAGGTTTGCAGGATCAGGGACCAGGTGGGATTAGCGCACCTGATTTTTAAAAGAGTCTCTTCTTTCCCCAGGTAATTATCAGAGGGAGGGTGAATCTCCCCCTGCCTGCACACTCTGGCCCTTTCCCCCTCCCTATGTGCTGAGGGGAAATGCCTGTGGCAATTATTAAGAATTTGCTAATCCAATATTACTACAAGGAACCAGCATGAGCCATTCCAGACTCCAGAGTAAATAATATGTGGATTTTTGGAGGGCTTTAATACACTTCTAGCCAAGAATCCAAAGCTGCTCCAGGCTCTGTTCTGTCAGGTAAATAAATCAACGTTTGTTACTTTCCACAAGAAATTTTTTCCCTGCTTTATTTCTTAATCCAATGGAAATTCAAGGGGGGAAATACCAGCAGGGTGCTGAGTTTTTTAAATAAACCTTTCTGAAACATTCCTTCACCAACATGGGCACACAGGTGCACCATCCAAGTTACTTGTGATAACAAGACTCTGTACTTCCATGCAGCGTGTCAGCTGAGGCTTTCAAAGCATTTTGCAGATCTACATGGAACAAACATCACAACTCTCCTGGGTGGTAGGACTGATTAACTCTCTTTTGACGGAGGGAGAAATCAAGGCACAGAGAAGTAAAGACACTTCCTGGAACATCTTGGAGGAGAAGAGAAACCCAGAGTTCTGATTCCCCCTGAGAGCTTCTCCAACAGGCTCCTCGCTTAAAAAAAAAAAAAAAAAAGATCTGGATCTGTTAAGACTGACACCAATGCAGGAAAACCCAGGAGATACTGAGAAAACTCACTCCATGGGAATGCACCTGTGGGTTAATCTTCTGACAGCATGAAACCTGTGTAAGGTGCTGCACACACTGGGCACATTGTCATCTTTCCTGGCATAGGCCAGTGTGTGTTGCAAACTTGACATCACAGTACTAAAAGTGTCCGTCGGGGAGGAGGGTGCAGGGAAGAATGCAGGAGTTACATTAACAGCAGGGCATGGCAGGGCGGGGTGCACTCTAAACAGGGGGAGACTCGCTGACTATCCCTCTGCGAAAAGGAGGACAGTCAATCACAGCTTATTTTTAACAGAAAGGCTGGGAGCTTGGAAATGACAACATTCTGCTAATTCGTTCCTGTCAGCTGGTGAGAAATCTAGTCTGCAAGATGCCGTTGCTGTGCTGAGACCTCTTCCCAGCCAAGTGTACTTGGTGCAATCCAGTTCTGGTTTAGTGCTAAGAGTCTTCGCTTGCAGCCATTGTGAAAGGGAGGAGGGATGTTAGTGGTTAACCAGTAAACATCACCCTTACCAGTTTCAGGATTAACCGGCGGCCCGGCCACACTAGAGCAGCCTCCCTCCCCAACGTGCGCGGGGGCACTCCAACCCGGCTAGGCCCACTGTGCCATAGCTGGGGGCACACCAGCCCAGGCGGGCCCATCATGCTGCACTGCAGAATGGGGGCATTCTAGCCCAGCCGGAGAAGCCCTCACCTGTCATGGGCCTGGCCGGAGCAGCCCATGGTGCAGCAGGCCAAGGCAGAGAGCAGCCCCCTGCCCATGGGATCCCATTTAAGCAGTTAAATGGTTAAACATAACATTTAACTGGTTAACTGATGAAACAGGATTTTACATCCCTCAGTGGAAGTGGGTTGGGAGGTAAGGATTAAAAAAAAAAAGAGGCAATGCAGTCTACTCATGCTAGGTCACTTCTTCAGGTCAAAGTACATTGGAAAGGCCTGGGATAGGTGGAGCGCTGATGTTCTATAGACACAGGCACAGCTTAATGGCTGCAGAGTTAAGCAGGAAATTCCTACTGTCCTTGGAACCACAGATTCTGTCTCATGGCAAACAGAGCCCCCTTCATCCTTCTGAGGCACATAAATCAAATGCTAGGAGGGTTATTTTATGCAGTTGGGACCTTAACAACTAAGAGTCCAGCAGGGATGTTAAAGATGCACAGATCTTCTGTATAAGAAGGAGCAACCCCACTGCCTTTGGCCCAAATCGCACTCTCTGTGCTATGCTATTGGCTAGTCTCAACCCCAGAAATGCATCAAGGACTTTGAGCTCCTTCCAGCTAAATGTGTAGACATACAATCCTAGATTCCTAGAAGTGGAAGAAAGCCTCAAGAGGTCATCAAGTCCAGTCCCCTGCCCTCATGGCAGGACCAAGCACCCTCCAGATCAGTGTTTCTCAAACTGTGCTCCGCGGGAGCCCTGGACATCTTCAGGGGGCTCCGCGAGGTTGACAAACTGGAAACATCGATAGGTACAACACATACAATCAGTGGACCGCTGGGGCTCTGCATAAATTTTTACGCATGTAAAGGGCTCCAGAGCCCAAAAAGTTTGAGAATTGCTGATCTAGATTATCCCTGACAGATGTCTGTCTAACCTGCTTTTAAATATCTCCAGTGATGGAGATTCCACAATCTCCCTAGGCAATTTATTGCAGTGCTTAACCACCCTGATAGTAAGGAAATTTTTTCCTAAAGCCCAATCTAAACCTCCCTTGCTGCAATTTAAGCCAATTGCTTTTTTATCTTTCCTCGGAGTCAAGAACAACAATTTTTCTCCCTCCTCCTTATAACACCTTTTTAGGTACTTGAAAACTGCTATCATGTCCCCTCTCAGTCTTCTCCTTTCCCAACTAAACAAGCCCAATTCTTTCAGTCTTTCCTCACAGGACATGTTTTCTAGACTTTTGTTGCTCTTCTTTGGACCTTCTCCAATTTCTCCACATCTTTCTCGAAATGCGGTGCCCAGAACTGGACACAATACTCCAACTGAGGCCTAATCAGCACACAATGTGTCCAGGCTGTCATATGATAGACAGACTGACAGTCAACAAAGGCTACTGGCTATTTCCATTAAGATAAAATCCATATTACAGCAGTAACACCTTCTGCCATGCACAGTGGCTATAATATAACACACATCTCAGAGTACCATTGCTCACCGTAACCTCCCATGAAGTTCACATCTCTTAACAGTGGCAGCAAGACTACGCTGGTCAGAGGAATAAATCACAATCAGGCACCTATTTACAATCGTTGCTTCAATAAAAGGAATTCTGGCACCACCTTCTGGCCAAAAGATATTCTTCTCCTGATGGAAATTCACCAGAACTAGTTTGCCAGGCAGACATATTTGCAAGTGGTCCAATAGCATGCATCAATAAGCTATTTATAAGGGCACATCTCAGTAATTAATTTATATTAGAAGGGTTAAGCCCAGGGAATTGACCCAGTTCAAGCCTAAATAATAATTCTGCCTAATTTCAAGAGAATCTACACTAGCCATTTATTCCACCACAACCATCCCCCCCTTAAAAAATTGCTCTTGATTACTCTGTTCAGCCTCAGCGATATGGCTCATTTAACAACCAGTGCAAATTACTCTACAGTGCCTGAAACATGTTGGGAGCCACAGAGGACAAGGCAGTGGTAAATGTATTAGATGACTGGTAAGTTAGCTGAAAAGTCACATTGGGTAATGTGCAATATAATTGCTATAGCAGGGAAGAGAGACTCAGGAGACAACCTATATCACCTAATAAACCATCTTGTTAGTCTTTAAAGTGCTACATAGTCCTGTTTTTTGTTTCAGCTAAACTAGACTAACACGGCTACATCTCTATTACTATACAGTAATGAGTTTTTTGCCACCACTTGGGTAAGTTATTTGCCTAGCTGTGCCTCGGCTTCCCCTCTGTAGCATGGGGACAGCGATATTCACCCCTCTTTGACCTCTGTGGATAGTAAGTTCTAGCTAAATGGAAACTATAATAGAAGGACTATGCAGTTATCTGGATTATTCATGACTTGGAATTTAACATGCCGCAGTGAAGCTCATCAACATAGTTTAAGTCCTGCGGTGAACCACACATTGGATCCTATTGTGCTTTACTGATAGCTGTAGGATATTAAACGGGGAGAAAACATACTGAAGGGATCTGCATACCAGCATTCCAAGCACGTCTCAGACAGCCTTTTATTGGCAAGTATTACCACCACGCATGGTGATTAAATAACCGTTTCTAGGCTTGTTCTAATCTCTCTCCATCCCTGTATTTACACAGGGCTTCTCACCATGGCATTTGGGAGCCTCCACAAGTTGAGATGTCTCAAATCTTATGAAAGGGTATCAGTTTAAACCTGTTCTCCCACCTGAAGCCTCACAGTAAAAATCCTAATCTCCGGCATTTTTTCTGACTCTAAAGCAAATCCTAACTTTTTTCTAGTGGAAGAGTGATCTTGAGCGATTTGGCCAACAAAATCTTAACTTAAACAGAAAGTGTAAAATAAGCAGCCTTGGTCATGGAGGAAAGTAAAATGACCCTAAGTATATATACAATGGAAGCCTCATATACCCTTCCGGATCAAGTCTGTATAATTCATAATTGTTTGTTTTTGTTGAGCACCTCAGCTAAATAACTATATTTTTGCTTCTGGGTTTAGTTTCCAGATCTGCTACAAACTTTGGGTGTGGCCAGAAACAAACTGTTCCATGCACAGAAGTTGCATTGGTTTAACTAAAATTGGTTTACAGACAGACAAACTGGCACAAACATGTTACACACCTTTGCTTCTTTTGCCTTTATGATGGACATAGCAGATTTACCAACCCGTTAAATTGCTGAGACGCTTTTACACCGATAAGTGTATGGGGCTTGCACTAGGGATGTGAAGGTTTAACCGGTTAACTGGTGAGCCTCACACTTAATGGTTACCAGTTAAGGTTAACCAGTGGAGCTGGAGCTGCTCCCCACCTGCTGCTAGCAGGGGGCTGCTCCAGCCCTGCAGCGGGTCCACCATGGACAGGGGGCTGTTCCAGCACAGCTTCTGCCTTAGGCAGGCTTGGGCACCCTACAGGTAGGGGCTGCTCCAATTGGGGTACGGGAGCAGCCCCTGCCTGTCATGTGGGAGGAGCGTTCCAACCTGGTGGTAGGCAGGGGTCCACTCCATCCAGGCAGGAGCACCTCCCCCTCCCCCCGCTCACCCCCTTTAATCATTTAACCAGTTAAATAGGGTTTTATATGCCTAGCTTGCACAGGTTGAACAAAATCAATTTTAAAAACCCAATATGTTTTTATGCTGGTGTAAAATTTGTTTGCCTCAGTTCCCCATTGATAAAATAAGCATAATCATTTCTCCTTTCTCCCATGCTTTGCCTGGCTTGTGTATTTAAATTAAACACTGTTCAGGAGAGAGACTCTGTCTTACTATATGTATGTACAGAACCTAGTACAATGGGACCCTGAGCTTATTTTATAGGAAAAAAGCAATTAAATCCCTCAATGAAGCGACACCAAGTTAAATCACACCTCTCTGAAACCGTTCCACATATTACTACAGCACCTAACGTTCTATAATTGAAAGACTGGCGGTGGACGTTCAGACATTTGACAGCATTTTGCATAGTCAGTTTTCCCCTACCTTTGTCTTTCAAACAGCTAGGGCAGAAAGAAAAAGGGTGTCACATGCAAGATGTCCCCCAAAATGAGGCAACTGGAAAGTAGCAGTTGTTTTGGTTACCAACAGACCTGTCATTATGCGCTCTCGCATCAGGCAGCACTAACAGATGGACGCTGGCTACTAATGGTTTCTTGTGCTCCTTTCCCTCCAGGGAAATGGCCAGCTTTTACTTTTTTTTTTTTAAGTTGTCTCCCAGTTGGCAAAACAGCCAGCCAGGAGCTGATGTAACCTGAACTCCTTTCACAGTAATAACTGAACAGTTCTACAGTGTGGACAAAAGGTGCCAATGGAACTTTTCCTGAATTCTACTCATTAGGATTAGTCATTGTGTATTCCCCCTACCTCCATTCACAGGGGGGATTTTCTGAGGAAACCTGTGCTTGGTAGGGCATGTAGTAATATTAAAGCAATCCATAAATGGAATTTGATGGTAGTAGAGCTGACTAACAATAGCAGCAAGCCTCTTTACTCACTTCACTGTGTGATCATTATTCATACTTGTTGGTCAGTACATAACTCCTCTTAGGCCTTTGCAGATGATATAGAACTAGAGGACAGCAAAAGAAGTTGTATTCTGCCTAACACATCAACTAAATGAAAATGGCAGACTCTTTAGTAACAGTGAGGGGGGATTTGATAGCAGCCTTCAACTTCCTGAAGGGAGCTTCCAAAGAGGATGGAGAAAGGCTGTTCTCAGTAGTGACAGATGGCAGAACAAGGAGCAATGGTCTCAAGTTGTGGTGGGAGAGGTCCAGGTTGGATATTAGGAAAAACTATTTCACTAGGAGGGTAGTGAAGCACTGGAACGGGTTACCTAGGGAAGTAGTGGAGTCTCCATCCCTAGAGGTGTTTAAGTCTCGGCTTGACACAGCCCTGGCCGGGTTGATTTAGTTGGGATTGGTCCTGCCTAGAGCAAGGGGCTGGACTTGATGACCTTCTGAGGTCTCTTCCAGTTCTATGGTTCTATGATTCTATGAGTAGAGTAAAAAGCAAAAAATCAACAAGATTTTCACATTGTGCTGGCAGACAGGAGAGGGGGAAAAAAGAGCTTTAATTTGTGAACTGACTGAATTTTGTATTCAACTAAATAGGGTACGCTGCAGTGTTTATTTTTATTCATTATACTCACCACAGGACAGATCTTAGACATTTGAGAAAGGCGTCAAAACAGCTTTTTTTTAAAAAGATTGTTCATTGTAAGAATATGTGGAGAAAAGAGCTTTTAGACAACTGATAAGCTATTAGTGATTAACTCGGGTATTATTTCTATGGGCTTCAAACTGTACAGGATCTTTCATTACCTAGAATTATAATTTCCTTTCTGAGCCATTGTTATGGAAACAAGTTGGGCAAACTTGGTTCAAAAGAGAGCTAGGAGAGCTGTGGGTTCAGACCCAGGTGCATTGACTGTGTGAGGGAAAATAAGCACAGTGTGTCTCAGTAATGCCTCACCCTAGCCAACACCTTTGATTGCTTGCATTTGTTGCCACTGACTTGAAATTGAAAATCAAGTCACAATTTTCAAATTTACTGTCTTCTGAATACTTCCTCTAGAACCACCATTGAATGGTCCATTTTCCAAAACCACCAACCCCCCCCCTGAAACAGTAGACAGGGCCATTTTGACTGGAATTGTCAACTACTAATTGAGCAGCGCAATTGTCTGAATGCCCATCAAGGCTAGATACTGAAGGTCCCATTGTCTGCAGACTGCAGAGCCTGGCAGGGAAAGCACCAAGTGCACCAGATGACATTAGCTCCAAGCAGGCCATGTTTACTGAGAATGGATGCATGCTGAAAAACAGAGCTGACCACAAGATGGCAATGAAGTGCAGAGCATCTGCCTGTTTAAAGCTCCAGTGCACACAGACCTGCCCCATCTCCCTATTCACACCTGCCAGTTTTCCAATTACTGAAAAGTGCACATAATAAAATGGTTATTACAGCTGATACAGCTGCACCAGCCACAAATACTAATCAGCACTATGAAGAGATCTGCTTACCAAGACACATTGCATACCAACAGATGGTGCTCTCAACTGGAAGATCAGAAAAGTAACTGATAATGAAAGTCATCATGAAAATTTTTACTTGTACTGTAACCCCAGGCTTGTCCTCTTACAGGCACAGAAATCTGCTTCCTCAACTTATTGCTACTGTTCGGTTTGGTGTTTCCCTCACAACACATTCCAAATGAGTATTACTGTTCTTTGCATGAAGCAGTGAGGGCTAACCTTCCTCTTTCTAAGAGATAATGCAGAAATGGTAGTTATTTGAAACCTTTAATGCAAACAGCTGAATCAGTCATATTAACCCTTTAGACATTTTACTAATGAGTAAAAACCCCAACAATTTTTAAACCACTCCTCACAACAATCTATTCAGACCTACTATCTTTAGCATCTTATGCTGCTGCATCTCTAAAACTACATCCTTCCTATGTTACATTGACCAATTGTGTACTGTTTTCAAGAAGGGAGTCTCTTAATTCAATTAACAAGTAAAGCTTCCATTCACAAAATATTGGAAATCCCAAATCTGATGCACAATTTACAGTAGCTACATCACCTCTGATTTTGTATATTGCAGTCTGCTGCCAATGGTGACCTCTGTACAAAGTTGTGATTTTTGCACTGCCACCTTCATGAACAGTTGCCTAAAAAGGCATAATGTACATTCGAATACACTCAATATAGCATTTGATTTTGATGCATCGTGGGTCCTCCCCCCCACACACTTTTATAACATTGTCAACTGGCTTCCCATTTCCTGTGACATGGGCTGGTAGTACCATGGATTAGGTCTCCATTGCACCTAGGCATCCTCTGGATCTGTGCACCTGCTGTTCTGTACCACTTACTACACATTCATGATCTATTACAGCTGGTGAAACATACAGAAATAAGAAAATAAACAACATAGATCAGGGACCTCAAGCTCAATTTGCCTTAGGTTGGCCAGTGCCAGTCCTCAAATCTTCCTAGCAGGCCAGTAGGCATCCGCTCTGGCAATGGCTCCAGGAGGGGTCCTCCACGCATTCCCACTCTGCCTAGCTCCTGGCCCCATCTGCTAGCCTGCATGCACCCACCCTCACCTAGTCTTGCCTGATGCCCTCAGGAGATTTAAAACCTGCCAAGGGCCCCTGCCACCACAGTGGGGCTAGAATGACTTCCAGCTGAGTTGATAGCTCTATAGCACTAGCACACCCCTGTAGCCTGGGGGAGGTATGTGCAGAGCCACCCTGTCTGTAGGTGTAAGCTGTGAAACTATTAACTGATTTTGTGAAACTAGCTAGAGATCAGCAATGCCAACTCTCCTGATTTGATCACAAACCTCCTGATACATTTTTTTTCCTGCAAAGCCCCAACCACATCCCCATACTGGGATCCCCCACCTCCACCTGGGGTAACAAAATGAAATCCACCAGCTTCACCACACTGGTTGTAGCAGCATATCAGCTCAGGTGGCTCCCTGGCCATTGTGGTTCACATTGTGGCAGAGGCAGCCAGCAAGCCTTCCAGGACCTTCTACAGCCATGACTATGTGGCTGCTGGGAGCTATGCGCGCAAATTAGTTTCTCTGCACCCCTGCTCCTCCTTCCCTAGGCCAGCAGCTGCACAGGCCTGCTTAAATAACTTTCAAACTATTCCATAGTATAATAGAACATGGGACAGATTGGGGAAGTGCTCAGGCTACAGCTGTCCCGTGGGCTGGGAGTTTGAGACCCCTGATTTAGACTAATGCCAGAGAGCAACACATGGAAAACTTACGTTATTCTATTTGAAAGCAGCATTAGATGTTTAGCCCATGAAACAAAACAAAGCTCATGTAATAAAGTCCATGGGAGGAGGGGGAAGAACAAGGTTTTTTTGGTTTGTTTTTAAGATCCCAAGACATTTTAATCTCTATGTGTTTTAATAGTGAAATGAATATAAACACAGTGGGTGCGTCTAGACTGGCAAGTTTTTGTGCAAAAGCGGCTGCTTTTGCGCAAAAGCTTGCCAGCTGTCTACACTGGCCACTTGAATTTGCGCAAGAGCACTGACTTTGTAATGTACAAAATCAGTGCTTCTTGCGCAAATACTTTCACGCTCCCGCTGGGGAAAAAGCTCTCTTGCGCAAGAATACTTGTGCAAGAGGGCCAGTGTAGACAGGTAAGAACTGTTTTGCGCAAAAAAAGCCCCGATGGCGAAAATGGCGATCGGGGCTTTCTTGCGCAAAATCGCATCTAGACTGGCCACAGATGCTTTTGCGCAAAAGCACCCATGCCAATCTAGACGCTCTTTTCCACAAATGCTTTTAACGGAAAAACTTTTCCGTTAAAAGCATTTGCGGAAAATCATGCCAGTCTAGACGCAGCCACTATATTTTGACTAGGGAAGTAAGTATATGATATCCAGTGTCCACTACAAGGGGAATTTTAGCAGACAATATACTTTCCAAATGGAAATTGATCAAGATTAAATCCCTACTGTTCCAAAAAAGGGGCACAAGACCTTGAATACATGTAGCCTAGACATTAAACTCTGTCTTTGCCAAAATAGAGACATTTCAGCTACAGAGGATCCCTTACCACCAGTTACTAATTCGGAGTGAGGATTGCCAATTTCTCAGTCATTGCTACCTTTACATCACTGTTTCCCCTAAGCACTCTCCAACCTCTGAACAAGTCCACAGCATCTTAGTTTAAGAAATAGCAGCATAAAACTGCTCACATATCTAACAAAACAAGCTTAAGGAAAACAAAGCACTGTATTTCTCCTTTACAACAGTTGTGCGTCAAAATTCTATACACAATTAGTTTTTTACTGGCCCACCATTACTGTCTGAAAAAAGTTTACATTATATATAGATGTCTAGCAGACTGATTTGCAGTTCCTCACCACATAACTCATGTAAAATCCTTCAAAGACAAACAACTTGGCACTATCTTGCAAATATCTTTATTTCAATTTACAGATTAGTTCTGAATAGTTTTATTATATACAGAAATATAACTTTAGATATAAAAACCCAACAAATTGGATACAAATTAATATCTGTATAAAGCCAATTTAGAAGGTTGTCAGGCTTCTAACTTTACCTCTCAAATTATATAAAAATAAAATCTGATAATTACAGTTTTGATTTAAAGTTTAATGCTAACAGGTGTTCTTAAAACACACAAGACACAACCTTTTTCCTACTTCAGATATCTGTTTTAGGGAAAGGAAAGAGAAATGAAGAATAAAATTGGTTTGCTTTTGCTTAAGTGATTTTATCATTTGGGACTGAGTTCAGTGCCAGAATTCCCCTCTTTCCACATGATAGTTTGAAAGGGACAGCAATTTTGTTAGAAATGCTTAACCATGCAGTTATATACCTGAAAGAAAATAATGTTTACTGCTGTGAAGATGATGTAAGGAAAAACACAGATGCCACCAGTTTAGCAGAATCCTTACATATTGAAAAAAAGCTTAAAATTTAAAAAAAAAATGGATAAATGTTAGTCTAATTTAATTTTACTTGATTGAAGACAATGAAAATCCATTAGTCAACTTCACTTTTTAGTTCCTTTCTAGTTTTTATTATTGAACCAATATTTGTATTTCTATAATGCTGTCTTTTGCATGATCTCAAAACACAAGTAGTAATTAATTTAAACTTCACACAATCATTGAGAGGTGGGGAGCACTTTCAATTTTACAGGGAAACTGATGCAAAAATGACTTGTCTGAAGCTAGAGGGAGACTGGCAGAACTGGAAAAACTGAACACCGTGTGCTTTAATCACAAGACCACCTCACTGTCACACTATTTGCCTTGCAAGCACTGTAGGAAATATTTTTTAAAGAGTTGTTGCCATTGGATTTTTTTTAAATCATGGAAGTAGTTCTACTAGCTAAGTTTTTACATAACCAAATTTTGGGTTTAGATTTGACTTGAGAGCACTTCTTGAATTGCTAAGAAGCTGAAACATTCAAATTCTACCACGAAGGGGGGCGGGAGAGGTGTCACTAGGACACAGTAATTTAAGATAATTTGCAGGAAAAGGCAATCCAGTTCATGCTGGCTCAACAAGAATTAAAACAAAGTTGGTGTCTAGTTTTTGTATAGCCAATTTTACAACCAAACTTTTCAGAGAAGGTCTACAATAAAAGGAGACCTTTAATTTTACTTGAAGACAGCATTTTACTGCCTCTCTGAGCATTATTCAACTTCATTAAAATAAAGATTTCTCTTTACTGAAAAGATGTATTCAAGACAATTAGTTTGAGAAAGTCAGGAAGCATTTCTGAAATTGTACATCAAGACAATTATAGTACAAGACCTGGCAGATTTTGAAATTAAGACTAGAAGACTTTGAATCTACAATGTCAAAGCTTTGACTTGAGTGTCAAGGAAATGAATGCCAATAACCTTAGGTGAAGTCTTCACTTAAGTGTGTAAACAGCTTTCCTTCACATCAACTGGAGTTACACCTCCTTAATACAGACTAAACCTAAATTACTTGAACATTTTGCTGAGCCAGTTCTATAGCAACTGTACATTGCCACAGAATAAAATAAATGAAGTACACATCAGCTATTGATGTAGTCTGGTTTACACAGATTTTTTTTTTTTAATAGCCTCATATTTCAAGTTTAATCTGCATCACAACATCTTTGTGTTTGGAAAGAGCCACTCAACATACTTCACTTTTGCCAGCACATTTAGATACTAATTTAAAACAATAAATAGCTACTGATTGAAATAGTAAGCTTAACTATTTTTCAAGTGGAGACATTAACTGTCAGCTTCCATGTATACAATGTTACACTATCAGCTAATTAAAAAGTACTGAGGCATGGAGGTTTTAATACTGGTTTTCTGTAAAGAAAGTATGTACTGTACTGGGGTGTAGCTTTAGAGCTTGATAACTTGGCTCAAAACATCAAGAACCTAATGTAAAATTCAACTTTTCACTGTCCTTTGTAGGTCAAATGCCACAAGTTGTCAAAGTGAAAACTAAAGCATAACAGACAGTTGCTTGCCCATGATATAGTCTAGCAGCAGAATGGTCACCTTCAACATCAGCAAATGTATTACATGTTGCACGTACTAATCAGGGTTCAGAGCTTTCCAGAGTTCTGAAACATGAGCCTAGGGCACAACTAGTTTTACTAAGTAACAGGCAAGAATTTTATACTATGAAAATAGAAGAACAAAGGCAGCGTCACTTTTCAGCTCTCTTGAAATTCTGCTTTAGATCAAAATATTTAAATACATAATCAAAAGACTTATGTAACGAAGAAAATCTTATAAGGAAAACTGAAATCAAGAAGATGGAGGACTTAACTAATTACAATTACCAAGCAAAATACCAAATTTGTTTTACAGAAATTGGAAAAAGACAATTCAACTGCTGAAACTACATATACAAACTTTAAATCAGAACTGTAATCATTGGGTTTTGAACCCTATAAATATTTCAGACTCTTGTTTTTTCCAAAGTGCAAAAATTCCAACCTAATAAGCCTCCCTTTTCCTTCATATGGTGCAGACAGGCATTTATGGACTGGATTTTACCTAAATAGTTGAATACAATCTCCTTTAAAACCAATACAATTATACCACTTATTTTTCAAGTGACCAAGAGATTTGTTTTCTGTTTTCATACCAATTCTGGACATAATAAGGCATATTTCCTTGGATAAACATTACATTTTGGAGCAGTATTACAGTTATGTTTAGCTCCCTGATACAAACCTATACAGTCAGCTGCCACTTTTAATTTTAAGAGGAAGAAACATCTGAAGATGTTCCTGAGTTTATTACTGAACAGTACAGTCACAGGGCTACCAAATTTAGGGGGCTAGAAAACATCAAGGATTTTATAGTATTTTTCCTGAAGTCTATTAAATATCGTCTGTCTATGCTCTATGGTTAAGCAGTATCCAATAGCATCTTCTGTTTCTTGAATTCGTTTCTGGAACCTGCATCCATCCCGTGCAAGTTCTTCCCAGGGTCCTTTGCGGTCTTCCTCACTGCTTATATAATACTCAGTAACTTCTTCAAGGAACGTTACCTGTAAGAGATAAGATATTTATTAAAGCAGGGTGCTCAATCTTTGCTTCTGTGGCCCCGACATGCTGAAAAAACTCCAAGGCCCACATGTGCCACAACAGTTTTTCTACATATAGAAGCCAGGACCAGCATTAGGGGTAGAAAGCAAGGCAACTGCCCAGGGCCCCATAATATCACAGAGTGCCCCATGAATCTAAGTTGCTCAGGTTTAGGCTTCAGCATTCTTTCCTGGGCCCCAGCAAATCTAATGCCAGCAGTGATTGGTAGACACCTCAGAAACCAGCTTGTACCTCAGACTCCTGGTTAAGTACTATATTAAAGCACAGGACAATCATTTATACAAAGTGATGCTCTTCGTAATCAGCATTTGCAGTTACTGTTACCATGTTTTGTCATGATAGCTCAAGAGCTGTTCCAAAATATCTGATGTAAACATAATTCAGTATTGACTGGCTTGTGTGAAGTGTAGGTTTCTGCCCTAACATTTAACTAGGACAACAAAAAATTGTAACATGCCTGTCTTTACATGGGTGTATTCTAGTGTATCTTTGCCCAGGTAAAAACAAGAGAATTTAGTTCCTGATGTTTCTTTAAGTTGTGTACTGTTCTGAATAGAGATGTAAGCTACTAGACAACTACTGATAAGCAAATGAGAGGGAGGCGGAGGGAAGGGGAGCACAAGCCGGTGCTAAGGGGAGCCAGCTTAAAAGCCGGTTCCCCCAGCACCACCTCTGCAGGGGACAGAGAGCAACAGCACGAGCGGGGATTGAAACAGTCCTGGGCTGGTCCCAGGGCTGCTCCTCTCCCTTTGAAATGTACAAGAGTGGACTGTTTCGATCCCTGCTGGCCCAAGTTCCTGCTGCCTCTCCCTTTGAAATGTACAGGAGCCATTATACATTTCAATAGGAGAGGCACAGCACGAAATTCCATCGACTACTCGATTAGCTGATTAATCAAAATTTATCACCACATCCCTAGTTCTGAATAGACTGTATGGATGCTATAGTGAAAATAAAAATCTCCACATCAATGTGTGTAAAGAGGATGTTGTAAAAGTTTTTAAATTTAATTAAGTGGCACTCAGAACTACATGGCTGGGACAGCATGGAGCAGTCATTTAGGACTGACAGCAAATTCAGTATGTGTATTTAAATACCACGTACAGAGCTATGAAACTGTAGTGGTATTTTCAAATGCCACAACTCTAAGCTTCATGCTGCAGCAAATAAGCAGATCTTTAAACTTACGAGCAAACCTTTGGCAAGCATGCTGGTAAAACAGAGGCAGTATCCTCTCCTATAATGGTCATATGACATTTTCATTATATTTTAAAACAAACAAAATCACAATATTCTCTTATCACCTGTCCTAGCCTAATGCTACTCTAAAGATTTGACTGTACAGGTTGAATCTCTCTAAACTGGAACACTCTGGCCCCACAACAAAACCATAGATGTTTCAGGGCCAGGGAGTTCCAGTGGACGGCTGGTGGCTGGAAGCCCTGTGGGCATGCAGGGCGGGCTGCCTGGTTGCGGGGGGGCGTGGCAAGGGCCATGGTTGGGAGACCAGAAGAATCCATTATTAAAATCCAGCAAAATCCATCATTCAGGATCAGTCAGATCCTGAGGGTGCTGAACTAGAGAGGTCTAACCTGTATTATCCCTTTCAACTACTGAACTTTAAACTCAACATACAGTATCTAATTATGTGCCTCTTAGTTTTCCAAATAAATTGCAGTCTTTCAGATGTAATTTAAAACTGAAATCCTAACTACATGCCGTTAAAGATCTCAATGTTCAGAACAGAGGTGTTAATTTGTTTCTTGGGAACATTCCACTGTGGACAATTAGCCCTAGTCTACACTACAAACTTAAGTATAACTACTAGGGATGCTAAAATACATTTAAGTAACCAACCATGTAACTGCTGAAGATTTCAGAGGTTACATGCGGGCTCCAGGAGGCTCCGCAGGGCAACAGATTGGGGGGAGGAGACCAATAGCTTGCGCGTAACCGTGAAGGTTAACCAATGAGCCCAGACTCATCGGTTAACCATATACACAGCTATACTTTCACATTTTCAGTATCTACATCACTCTCACCTCCAAGCAAAGCAGTTATACCAACCTACCTCACAATGTAGACAGCGTTATGTCGATAGGAGGACTTCCCCCATGGACATTACTGCCTCTCAGATAGGTGTAGTACATATTAGGGATGTAATAGTCTGGTTGGTTAAATGATTAGCCACTAAACAAAAGCTCAGTAGTTAATGCTAGGGTTGTAAGCGGTTAGCTGATTATCCAGATAAGCATATGCTTATTGGGTAGTCAAGCAGTCACTTGACTAGTCGCTTCCCCCCCCGGCCTTTGCTGCTTCTATCAGAGAGAGATAGCAAGGGGGTGGGGGTGGGGGGGTAGGAGCTGGTGCTGGGAGGGAACTGGCTTAAAAGCCAGTTCTCCCCAGCATCGTCTCTGCGGGGCGGCAGAGGAGGCAGAGGCATAGCGGGGGAAACTGAGTGAGAGCTGGGAATCAGCTGTCCCAGCTCACGCCTGGTCCCAGACGCTGCACCTCTGCTTTTTAAAATGTATTAAGAGCTGCCAGGCTCTTAATACATTTAAAAAAAAAAAAAAACCAGATGCACAGTGTCTGGGACTAGGCGTGAGCCAGGATAGCTGATTCCCAGCTTGCACGCAGTTCCCCCGCTGCGCCTCTTCCTTTTAAATGTATTAACAGCCTGGCGGCTCTTAATATATTACCAAGGCAAAACCGCAGTGAGGTTAGCTCCTGAGTCTGGAAGCTAATCCTTCTGAGGCTCTACAGTTTCCCCCCTTATCAACTAATTGAACACTTGATGGAAATTCCATTGACTACTCAATTAGCAGATTAAACGCAATTTAACATCCCTAGTTAATGCTACTGACTACATGTATTCCCCTCCCCATGGCTCTGCCAGTAAATTTTTTAGAGGGCTGGCCAGCAGTGTGGCTCAGACCCGGCTCACGCCATGTCCCGGGAGCTATCCCCACTGCAGCTCTGCCATACTTTCCTTGCAGAGCTGCAGGAGGGTAGCTCTCGAGACAGGTGTGAGCCAGGGCTGAGCCAGGCCGCTTGCCTGCCAGCTCCCAAAATACTTTTAATGCAGAGCCATAGCAGGGGTAGTTGCAGACCCATCAGAAGCCGGGACTGATTGCTTGCAGTGCTAACCCTAACCCTTATTGACTAATTGTGTACTCAACAATTTTTTTTGTCAACTACACAATTAACAAATTACATGCTTCTTAACATCCATAGTACTAGGGATAGTTGTGTAACCACATCAAATATTATTGGTTACATGACTATTCGACAGTACCCAAGGGTGGGGCCTGCAGACAGTGCCCTCCAGCCCCACACCTGGGGAGCCCCCTACCATTCCACGCTGCTGCCTCTGTAGCGGGGAAGGCAGAAGAGGGGGAGAGTCCGAGCTCCCCACAGACAGAGGCTGTGCCGGCATCCCACAGAGCAGCCTCTGTCTCCAGCTAGCTTGGGCCTCTGCAGCAGCCTCCCCTGCCCTCCCCACCCTACTGCCTCCATGTGAGGGGAAGGGGAGGAGGTGGCGCAGCAGCTCCATGGAGCCTGGACATGAGAGAAGCCAGCTTAAAAGTTGGCTCCCCACACATATTGGCTCCCCCACCCCACGCTGCTGCCTGTGATAACTGCCTAAAATTTTTTTTGTACATCTTAAAGTTACATACTTTGTACCATGAACAGCCATCAATGGCCATCACCAGCATAGCTACATTAGGGAGTTATCCCAATGAAAGCAGGCAATATATACTAGTGTATAGGGATACTAGTGTAGCTTATCCCTGCTTGAAAAAAGTAAAGCACACAACACAGCTGCAACTTGGCCTGTCTACACTAGGTATTTACTCTGGTATAGCCACTCCAATAATGCCCAAGGTTGAAATCCCTCGTGTGCACAATTGTAGTTTTACACTTCCTGAAGACTTTGAGGAGGTTTCAGTTTTCCCTACAACTCGTCTTACACCTATATGAACTTTGAGCATTGGCAGTGAATAAGAAAGCTTCTATGTATGTAGTGGCTTACTGGGTTATTTATCAAAGGGATCATACAGGGACTGATCAGAAAGTGCCATTAAGTCTTAAAACTAGTCCAGAAAATCAGTTTAAGCTTTAATTCCCCACTGGAAGTCAGATCCTTCAATTAATTCAACCTACTTTGTTAATACATACCCTGTTGCCCTATAAATTAAAGGTTTTATAAACTTTTACAACATTGTGTTCATTTTTCTGTTGAATTATTCAAGGTGATGTAAACAATAGTGTCTTGACTAAGGGTCACTTTAAAGCCATCTTTGGGTAACAGATCAGCCATACCTAATTAAATATCTGCTTTCAAATAAACTGGATGGTTACATCAGCCTGCCCCTTTGTGGCCTACTAATTTCATCCCTTTTACATCAGTCTATTATACCCTCTTGGGTACAATTACCAACTTTTGTAATATCAACCTAGATATTGCATACAGTTCATTGTTCATTCACAGTGTTATTCAGAAGGATTATACAAAGGGTTTTTTAATTGTTTGGAAATTACTGCAACTAAATTACCCCTGCAAACAAGTGCAGTAGGTAGGTTGGCCCTAAAAAATTCAAGTTTCATGAAAGAATAAGTATATGAACCTTTATATATGTGCACCAAGTGGTTCTATTTTTACGGCTTGTTATAGGCTTTCTAAAGTATAATCCACAAAGAGAAAGTAAATATCTACTTGGAGTTACCTCACACAGAGAGCTGATATTGAACTAAAAGTTACTACTATATAAAAACATTCCAGTTGTAATTTGCACTAGCTATTTTGTGTGTGTGTCTGTGTGTGCGCGTGCACACTATTACTATACTATTCAGTTTTAAAACTAAAACCTTTCCAGTGATGGAATCTGATCTTTATCTGACACGTTGTCTATTATAAAGTGTTAGGTACACTTTCAACATTACATAGTGAACTTTGAACCAAACAGATGTTTCTAAAAATGAAAGTCACATTCCAAAATCTTTTTTAATTTTCATCACTGTTTCCACAAAACAGAGAGAAAAGTCATTCAGTGTTAAATTTGTATTTGCTGTAACACAGCTAAATTTTTATAAATGCAGTTGTTTCATGTAAGTTCCAAATGATAGAGGGATTTTACAATGAAATCCCAACAGAGCCAGGCTACTGACATACACACTTGTATTTCAAATGACTGTAGGGAAGTTCATCTACCCAGCAATTCACCAGTGCTTGTTCCAGGTCAGCTCACATGCTGTAAGACGTTAAATTGCTATGTAAGTATTCAGGCTGAGATAGGAGTCTGAGCTTTTGGATCCCTAGATGAGATACATCCCACAAGCCAAGAGTCAGCTGACAGGGATCAGACACAGGCTTACCTTTATTTTCATGTTGGCATACCATTAGGGTCTCTTTTTTGAGCTATGGCTCAGAAAAATATGAAGGCTAACCTAGATGTCTCTACTTTCTAAAGAAATAAGACTCTACCTAATTAGAGAGCATACATATTTTCTATCCCAGTGCCATGAATAGGTGGGGTCAATAGCATCTACAGAAAACTACCCTACCAACCTCAGGCTGTCATCTCCCAGCAAGTTTGCTATTGTAAAAATGTTACTGTAAGGGGAACAAGAATAGAAAGTGTGTCTGTTCAGTGTCAGAATACAGAAAGAGCAAGGAAACCCTGTTTTAACATGTAAGTTAAATGCCGCAACTCAAGAGGATTACAGAAAAAGTTTTGCTAAATCACATCATACGATCACTGTTCCCATTATATCAAAAACTTGATGTATACTTAACAACTAGCATCTAAGCTTGCTGAAGGAGGGAACCATCTCTTTGCTATGGATAAGTCCTGCCCAGCACTGACTTCAAAGAGCCAAGATTTTTCCTTGTGCCTTCACCTATTGTCCTAAGCAATGGAGCCCTAATTCTGAGGTCCCCAAGCACTACAGTATAACCTCAAAGTTATAAACACCAGAATTACAAATTTACTGGTCCCCACACACCTCATTTGAAACCAGAAGCCCATGATCAATCATCAGCATAGACTAAAAAAGCATATGCAGTACAGTACTGCATTAAACATAAGCTGCTAACAAAATAAAGGGAAAGTTTAAAAAGATATGACAAGAAATATGTTTATGCTTGTTTCATTTAAATTAAGATGGTTAAAAGCAGCATTTTTCTTCTGCATAATAAAGTTTCAAAGCCATCATGAGCCTATATTCAGCTGTACACTTTTGAAAGAATATTTTGTTCACTTGCAAACTTTGAGTTACAAAAAGCCTCCACTTCAGAGGTGTTCATAAATCTGAGGTTCTACTATGCCACATCGTAGCTACATTAAAATGTAATATACCTTTTTTCTCTTGGTTTTTGCATGTTTCTCTCCAAAAAGAATGCCATGCTGCACTGTGTCTGTGACCCCACAGTTATGGTTCTCCAGCAGCTGAACCTGACAGGTGAATAAGAGATTGCACTGAGAGTTGACAAAACCCAGCCCAGATGCTCCTTCTAAGTCATGCTTCCCTTTCTTTTTTGCAGTCTGAAATGGTGCTTTGAAATTGAAAGGGTTATAGGGATCATCTGAGTTACAGAATGAGTTCCAAAGTTTCAAGTTATCTTCCTCATCTGCACTATTACACTCCCATTCATCATCCTCTCCAGAACTGAGGGCAGGGGAGCCAGGAAGGCTTTCAGCCCATGAAGAATCCTCCTCTACATCTGACTCACCAGCCAGATCCTTCTCTGAATTAACAACAGCAGTCTGAATGGCAGCTGTAAAGTTCTGAGGGTTGTAAGGATCCAAACTGCAGAAGGAATTCCACAGGTGCAGGTTCTCACTATCCTGGCTAGCAGAGTCTGAATCTGAGAGGGACCCCTCACTATCAAACCCATCATCATCATCATCATCATCCCAGTCTTCCTCACCCTCTGAGCTTTCCTCGCCACTGGAAGTGCCTCTGATAATATAGTCTATCAGTTTGTTAGCACAGACAGGTCTAGATGACAGTGGCAGATCTTGCTGTATATCAGAAACCTCATCTTCAGCCAAGATGGTCCTTCCCTCAGCTGTCCCCTTTTCAGGGCTCCCTACTTCCTGTTGGGGCTGGCTCTCTCCAGCTTGCTCCACTATGCTGTGCTCGGGCAGTTCCTCAGAGCCTATCGGCTGCCGGGCATCATCTTGGCTGTTACCCCTGTGTTGCTGTTCCTCCTCCAGGCTGTGGTAGCCGTGGTCTGGCTCAGGTACGGGCAAGCAATTAGTCGCCAGCTGTTGCTGCTGGAGGAACTCCAGGCGCTTGGTGCGGAGATGCTGGATTTCCGGGACCCCCCCTCCCGGGATGGGGGTCCCCGCCAGCCGTCCGCGGACAGCTCGGCGCACAGGCGCACAGCGGCTGGGGCAGGTGGCTCTTGTCCGGGCAGCAGGCTTGGCCGTAGCCGGACCCCAGACTGCCGCCGGGGCCCAGCACGTAGGAGACCAGGTCCACTTGCCGGACGCTGAGCGGGGCCAGGCCGGTCCGCACCAGCCCAGCTGTCCACAGCGGCTGGGCGGGCTCCAGGCTACTCTTCCGCCCCATCTCCGGGACGTCGTCCGGCCAGTGCAGCTCCCCGTCGGCCCAACTCAGCGAGGCGGTGGCCTCGGACAGCAGCAGCAGAGGCGCGGCCTGAGGTCCCCCCGCGGGTGGCTCGCCGGGCGCGGGGCACAGGGCGCTGCTCAGCCCCTGGCCGGGCAGCAGGCGCTGGAGGAGGCCGGGCAGCGGGGAAAGCAGCTGCGAGAAGAGCCGCAGCCAGGAGAAGGGGGCGCTAAGCTGGGGCTGGGCCGCGACGGCAGGAGCCGGGGGGCAGGGGCCGAGCTTCAGCCAGGGGAGCCCTAGCCAGGAGCTGGCCTGCTCCCTCTTCCTCGGCTCCATGGCGGGCGCTCCTCAGCGCTCCCTGCGGCCCGGCCGCTTCTCCGGCGCCGGGATCCAGCTGCTGCCTGCGGAAGCTCCGGTTCTCCTCGCGGCGTGGCGGCCTCCTCTCGGGCAGGGCTCCATCGTGCGGCGGGCCGGCGGTCCCCTCAGGCCAGCGACGGCACCATAGAGCCCAGCCCGGGGACCCGCTCCGGTCCGGCCGGCCGCCCAGACGCGGCGAGCAGAACAAAATGGCGCCGTCGCCGCGAGAGCGACAGTTAAACCGCCCACCCGGCGCGAGACCCACTCTGGCCTGGGAGGCGCGCGCGCCCGCGGCCAACTCCCATTGACCTGACAGGGCTCAGGCAGTGGCAGCGCAAAAGGGGGCGGGCCCGGCCCCCGCAACATCCGGGAAACTGTGTCACCGCCCCCAGGCGGTGATTGGCTCCCCGCGGCACGACAACCCCCGCCCACCCGAGCCGCGGCACCGCCCGCTCCCTGCCGGAGAATTGCATCAGCCGAGGGGAAAGGGGGAAGAGCGCAGGCGCTACGCAGCCACCGCCCGTCACGCAGGAGGCCTTGGGGAGTCTGTTGCGCTGCAGCGCCCCCTATGGACGCCGTCTGGGAACTGCATCCCTATTGCTCTGTAGCCTCCAGCGCCTCCTGGCTACGTCCCAGAGACTCCCTCCCCTCTACACTCCAGCTGCCTGTGGTTCTCTTGGGGGGCTGCATTGCAAGCTGCCTGCTGCCCTGCAGCTCCCTGCACCTCTGCCTAGCTCCACAGCACCCACTTGCCTTGGGGGGCAGCAGGGACAGTGAGGCACTGCTGTGGCACTGATCATGCCTGTGCCCAGCCCAGCTTGGCTTCCCCTAGGCAGGCCCTGTCCCACTGGGGTGGGGTTCCCTGCACTCTTGGGAACCCCCCTCAAAAAGCATGGGTCAAGCAAGGTTACTTCCCCTGCAGCCAGTAATGGTGGCTGCAGGTAGCTGGTGCTGTAGGCAGGGTCTCTAGACACACTCCCTGTGTTCTTCTGAGTCAGTTCTAGGTCCTTTGCTACCATCAGGGTCCCTGACCTTCATTCTGGCAGCTACTTTGGCTTACCCCTGTACTGCAGGGGCTTCTCCACCAGTGACCATGGGAGGACATGCTAATTTGAGACTGGAGTTGTAGCAGTTAGATGTAATACTTCACAAAGCGCCATCCATTTCTATGGGCCTCCTTATTGCTGCCACCCTGACAGATGTCTGGCAAACCTCATCTGCAATAGGAATCTAGTGTGTCACTGTAGCTCTGCCATAGACAATATTGGAACATTGGCAGTGGAGCTAAACATTGGTAAGAGTGGCTGGGTACTTGTCCAACATCTTGCAGTGGCCTTGTTCTCATGGAGGGGCAGCCATGCAGTCTGGGAAATGCTGTCTTAGAGGCTGGGGGACAGATTGGTAAACAGAATCTGGAGGAAAAGCAGTCACCATACTCCACTGTCTGATTGCAGTGGAGCCAAATCTACATTGTGCCCTGCAATACATACGTTCCTGCTGGATTTGTTCCTCATTCATCTTACATTTTCCTTTTATTTACCCACTTCTATTTACACCTTTTGTATCTTGGAATTTGCAGCTCTCGCAGACTTATGAGAACCTCCTACCCGAAGCCCTGTTCTGCAGTTTGGCTGGGCTGTATTAATTTAGACTTTGCAGTCTTTTATCTTAAGTCTATTGACTCCTTTATTTGTAGACATGGATAAAAGGCACAGCACAACCATGAAATGAAATAGAAAGTGTGGAGGAAAAAGCATCATGTGGACTGTGGCAAGTACTGTTATCAGCTGGCATAGGGTGAGGCTGCTCTGCAAACAGTGATAAGTGACTGGTAACCATATTTTATCAAAGGTCACACTCACCAAGGGGAGGAGAGTGAGTAAGTTGCCAGAAGTCCACCCCACTCACTCATTCACCCTTTAAGGACATAGCTGGTTAAAGGTAAAAGTGAAGAAATCTTGGAAAGGAGCAGATAAGTTCACTGAAGCTTATATAATCGTCTATTTGGTTTATCATAGCATACTAAGACTGGAACAGGGTGTCTTATGCAAAGCAGGAAATATTGTATACAAGGATAGACGGTTCAATGACACACCAGGAGACTGGTTACAAGGGGCAGAGGTTGCAGATATAAAAAGGCATTTTTTTTTAATAGAAAGAAAGATAGTGACACTGAGATGTCTCTGAGCATGAGGAAGAAATGGGAAGCTAGAAACTGACTGGGTCCATGGAGATCTTTTTCACACGAGAAGATATGCAGTAGAAAGGACAAATGGTTATCAGAGACTTAAGGATGAACATGGACTAATTAATAGTAGTAATGTCCAGTTCTTAGCTGGCACTTTTCAGCAGTAGATTTTTTACAAAGGCTATTTTACAGATGGGAAAACTGAGGCACATAGCAGTTAAATGATTTGCCTAAGGACAGTCAGTGGGCCAGCTCTCCCTAGTCTCAAGGCCACTGATTAAAACAGGGGACTAGATATTAGAATCACTGAGCTCTGTTCACCACTACTAATTGTTCTTGCACCATCTACTGAGGTCCAGTGTAGTCAGCTGTTGACTGCATGTGTGTTCTCTCTGCATGCTGCACTAGATCACACCAGATAGCCCATATGGCAGGCTCCAGTAAAACTGCCCCAAAGACCACAGACTCGATAAAGGCTCTTGAATATTGTTGGACTTAAACTAGCTCTGCCTCAGTTTCCCTGTTTATAAAACAAAGGACAATACGGATGGCCTTTGTAAAGCACAATCTATAGCTTAGGCATGTTATAAAGCTGTAGTTCCACAGGTGAAAGGTCGTGGAAGTTAGTTCTTATTAGCTCTTCTTCTTAAGCTTCTGGTGCATTTTCAAGGACAGAGCTGTCACTACTCAAATGGAATATAGCATACATGTACCAAGGGAGAGACTGCTCTGCTACCCCTATGGAAGGAATAATCTCTTTGTTCATCCTCACATAGACACAAAGTTATATTTATATATATACATATTACTGTAATTTGTCCAGTGAAACTCATGCTCCCTGAGATGACGTTCAATTTTTGTGAGAGTGCAAACCAAACAACAGGCAAAGTCCAAAGCTGACACAAAGTACAGGTGGCCAGGAAACAGCCAGTTAGTTTCCTTATTCTCAAGTACTATCAGTGAATATCCAGAGCATTAATAATTCTAGTGTATCAGCTGTAGTGTGGGGAGTTGCTAATGTTGAGCAGGGTGTTCATTGAAACTGTACCTGGTAATTAAGAAATTCTACCTTTCAAAATATTCATTCACTAAAGATGAGGCATTCTGTCACACCAAAGCCAGCATTTAGCTAGCTGTAGAGTGGAGAACATCAGTAACCCAGAATCATTGTTTCTTAGCTAGCGGGGGAGAAAGAGAGACCCAATTAAACTATTACACTAACATTGTGTTCTCTATTTGCTTGGCTTCTTTCAGATCCTCACATGTAAGTGCATGCTTCATAATCCACATTGCTATGTGTTACTCTCTGCTTAAACATAGCAATAACCTGTCCAGGTCTTAGATTTAGCCTAAGGTGCATGATTAATATAAACCTTGGCTTTTTTTTTTTCAGGCTACCAGACAAATGAAGGTTTAAGGGAGACAGATAGTTTGTGTGGAAGAACATCATCAGGCCTTGAGCTTCTAAGGTTAATTTACTGTCTTGCTTCCCTCAAAAGGTTAAATCCATTTGCTGTCTCATGCAGTTCACACCCCTGCAAGGTACTGTGGCATGCATTCAGCACTGGCATCATAGGACCAGCCAGCCAGTTCCTCTGCATTCCAATTATGTGTGGGAATGCGCTGTAGCTATGAGTGATGCAGAGTTGTAGTTGCAGGTGGTAGTTTTAAGAACCAAGTATGGTATGTTTATAACGTGGGGTTGTGTTGCTATAGCAGCAGCATTACAGAATAAGAAAGCTGCCTGAGTAAGCGCAGAGGCCTGTGTTGGCCTTTTGCATTCTCCATCTAGCCCATTTCATAGGGATGGGATAGTGTGAGTGAATGCCCATCTCTAAGTGAGAACGTTTTGCTCCTTCCGCCTCTGCTCCATGCCCTACGTATGGTTTTCATCTTCTCTTGTAGTATGATTTCTTCAGAAACTTTTTATAGTTTGATTTAGTGCTAGCGAGCACTGGCTTGACAACTAGAGGGACTGGAGTCCTCTATGAAAGAGCAAACAGCCATAGGGCAAGATCCCCGCTCTGGGCCCCCTCAGAACACCTCAGCCCTGACTTAGAGGGATGAAATTCAGTTCCTGGCCTCGTTGCTGAGACTGAAAGCAAGAGAGCCTCCACCACAATGGCAGTTTTGCGATAGGGACATCTCCCTACCAGACCTAGCTTGAGACCCACCCAAATCCTCTCACAAAGGAAAGGAAGTAGGCAGCAATTGGTCTCTAGTTCCACTCCCAATTGACATTGTTGGATTTTGATGTCACAGAGGCAAAAAGGCACCAACTCTCATTCCCATTCTTGAGCACATCCCAGAAACACAGAGATATCTGCCTGTCCTTAGCTGGGCGGCAGCCATTGTCTCACCAAGTAGCAGCCTTACCGGTTTGATTGGGGAATGCAGAAATTGCAGCCCAAGCAGCAGATCCACTCTTGTGACACTGGCCTTGGGGATTCACGACGGCACAGGTTCTTCCCTTGCATTTCATTTCCTTTTATTTTATTTTAATGCCACCATTTTACAACTGAGCGAGATACAGGTATCTAAAAAAGGTGCCTCTCCAGGAGTCCGAACTACATCCCGACACAGAGTCGTAGAGGGTAGAGCGTTGACTGAAGAACTTGGCTAAGTTTGAAAACATTTCCTGAGTGCACCTCTCTCAAACCCACCTGCGGACAGGTTCAGAGATGCCACCCTTCGATGCACCTGCAACTAATGGACGGCACGTCAGGGAGGAGGGAATCCATTCCTCACGCCCAGCTTATTAAAACCCAGTCACCTACTAGATACAATATTTAAAACTTTTAATATAAAGGTAAGTTCATATTCTCGATCCTGAGAAACATTTTGTCTGTTTACGGAGTTCTCACTGTAAACAAAGCACCACTGACACCTTGGGGGGGAGGGGGGAAGGGGGAAAAAGGGAGGAAGACAGCTTCTTGGGGAAGGGGGGTAATCATCTCTGCATCTCTTGATCTCTGCAGTTTAGGGCAACGCTATCATCCTGCCTGCCCTGTGGACAGAGCCCTCACTCCTGCTCTCCCTTGTTTGACGCTAAGTGGAAATTGGCATCTTTAAAATAATTTTTCAAAGGGGAAATTGACTCTTTAAAAACAAAAAAAGGTATTTCCTTTCCCCTCCACACGGATGTACACAACCGGAAAGTAACAAAAACAAACAAAAAATCCTATCTTCTGCAAATGTTTCTCTCCCCTGATAGGCTGATGAGAGGAAGAGCATAGTCCCTCTGCTCTTTGCATGACCACCAATGGCTCCTGCTCCCCCACATACCCAGAGTGGAGGAGTCTCAGTAGAAATGGCATCGGGATTCAATTCCAGCTCAAGTCTTTAGCTCGTCAGTGAGCAAGCCCTGCCCATCCACAGGGGCAGACTGACATTCCACAAGCTCCCCCCCATTTGGTACCAGAGGGTGGAGCACCAAGTGACCAGCTCTTGCGTGTGGAATCTCAAGCTCCAAGGAGAAATTTCTAGAAATCACCCGAAAGATGGATACGATCATCTCTTGCTTTTGAGATTTGACTGCCCCTGCTCCTAAGGCTTAGCCCAGCCCCCTCACATGGTCTCTGTGGCTGCTTCTCTCTTGGGACAACTCACTCCAATGAGCAGGAGAGAGGGGAGAAAGAAAAAAACAATCCACGGACAGTGAAGTATGGTAAAAATCGTGCTTCTAAATACCGAACATCGCCACAAGGCCAGAGTCCCAGGCCTTGGGGAGTTAGGGAGAGCACAGCTGGAAGCAAAGTGAATACTGCTGGAGTTTTCCCAGGTGGAAGGGGAGATAACCCACCTGGCAGTCATTCCCCGGGAACACGGTTCACACACTCGAAAGCCCTCTGGCAGGAATCCAGAACAGAAGGCTCTACATGCGTACAAATTATACAGCTCTCCTTTGGAAGCAAATTCTCTGAGATGGACAGAGGAGGCAGCTTGGATCCTAGCACATCCCCTCCTAACCCAGAGACAAGGAGGGTATTATCCACCGCTCATGCCCCCTTCCCAAGAAGTTCCTATGGAAACAAACTCCCTAGGGAAAGTCCAATAAGAATCTTACTGATGATGTATCTCTCCTCCCTCCCTACCCACAAGTCTCTTCTCATCAAGGCCTCATGTCCCATCTGGACACAAATTACTTTTCATTATTTTTTAAAAATAAAAATCTCAAAGAAATAAAAAGTGTCCCCGCTATTCCCCCTCCCTCCCTCATTGTTGCTCCCTTGACACAAGGTAAACTTAAAAAAAAAATTCTACTGCAGTCTTTTCAAGTCACAATAGGATTTCCTATTGTGATGCTGAGTTCCTGGTCTCTACAGGGAGAAATGGAAACCCTTCCCCCCAGCTTCCCAAATGAACTTCTTGATCCACAGAGAGCACGCTCCTCTGGCTCCCACTTGCAGACAACAAAATCCATCTGGATCCAGGATACAACTCCTGGGACTCGCACCCATTCTCACGGCCCCGCAGGGCTGGTGTGGTTCCAAAAACGTCACCGCCACTGGCTGCTCTCCTCACATGGTCCCTTGGCTCCTGGAGCCCAGCTCAAACCAGCCCATTTTCTCTTGGGTCAGGTCCAGATCCCGGAGCTTAATGCAGACCTCCCCAAGCAGGATGTTCTCCCAGAAGCTTTCCTCGCTGAGGATGCTCAGGCGTAGTTCCCGCTGCTGAAGGTCTCCTTTGGGAATCCCGTCGTAGACGAGCTGCAAGACAGAGAACGGGGAAGGCCCTTATGGGTCAGAAGGCAGCCCGGAGAAGGAAGCTCTCTGTTACAGAATGGGGGAATCTGTACTGCGGTCTCATTTCTGTGCCTCAGACACACTCCGGAGCAGTGGAGGGCAACCCGTGGTCTGAGGGCCACATGCAGCCCATTGGGGTTCTACGTGTGGCCTACGAGACATTTTTGTTCACCGTTGCCCACGCGTAAGGTTGCCAGATTCTGCTATCTGTGTAGTTTATTTCCTACCTGAATTACTAAAGTGAGGTGCGTGCTGATTGCACACAACACTGACTGTGAGAGCTTTGTGCTCCCTCCGCAGCCAATCAAAGCGCTACCCCGCCAATTCTAGGCACGCAAGCACATTTAGCAAAACTACTCTATCGCGGGGGACTGTCTTGGTTACGACAATCTTGCAGCTCACGGAGACGAAGGAGGGCCACTCATGCAGCCCCCTCACTAGCCTTGGTTGCCCATCACTGCTCTGGAGGGAGAATAGAGTTCAGTCTCCATGAGCCATTCAGTGCTTGGCCTCTAAACTGGTCTGAGAGGTCAGCTCATTGGAGAAGTTGCTGAACATTCTTCAGAGAAGCAGAGATACTTGGTCCAACCAGACTCAAGCAATCCAGCTAGTGCCCTGGTGGTGGCAGGTAATTGGATTCCACCCCCATCCTCGGAAGAGCATAAAGATTCCTTTAGATGGCCCTAGATATAACCAACCCCATCCCAGCTGAATGCACTTTCCATCAGCCCTACAAGGCTTTAGATTGGCCCTGCCCACAGTCCTCTGCTCTAGCCACTGGACCAATCGATCCCTTACGAAGCCTGTAACGTCCAAGGCCAGGCAAGTGGCCTGCAGCACCATACCCAGCCTGCAGAGCAAAGGGAATCTTACGGTACCATTTCATTGTAAGTGGGGTTGCAGGTTTTCCGAGCCACTTTGGTTTTTCTCTTGGTGGTTTTCTGGGGGTCAGGCAAGAGATAGATCTTGACGTAAGGGTCGGGGTCATTCCCGTCCTGGAGGGGCTGCTACAAGAGGGAGAAACCAAAACAAACCCCCAGTCACTTCCTCAGGAGCAGGACACGGAGGGAGCCTGCGCAGCAGCCACAGCTGCAGGTGGGATACAAGGCACCTACCAGGCCTCGGATGTGCATCACCATGATGAAGAGCTTGTTGTTCTTGTACGAGATGGAGAGTTTCACCTCCCCTCCCACCTTCCCGATGGGCCGAGACCAGGTGGCATCTGGAAAAAGACAGAGGACAGCACAGAACTGGGGGTGAGCTGCAGACACCTGCATTGGCCGGAGACCAGCAGGACACAGAGGGCATGTCTAGACTACAGGGTTTTTTCTCAAAAGGGGATATGCAAATTAGTGCCGAATTTGCATATCTTCTTCCGATCGCTTTTTTGAAAGTGGGTTTTTCGAAAGTCAAAGAAGTCTGGATGCGTTTTTTTTTTCAGAAAAAAAACACACCCCTTTTTTGGAAAGAAAAATGCTCTTCCTAAAAAAAGGAGGTTTACGTGGTTTTTCGAAAAAATGGCGTCCAGACTACTTTCACTTTCGAAAAACCCGCTTTCAAAAAAGCGATCGGGAGATATGCAAATTAGCACCAACTTGGCATATCTCCTTTCGAAAAAGAAACGTAGTCTAGACGTACCCAGAGGTGCAGCAGAATTCTAAGCGTGTAAGACCTTCAGTGGAGTCCGCCGGGGAGACTGTTTTTCCCTTATGTAACCACTACTTTGATTCTTATTCTCCTGCACCATCAACGGGGGGCAAGGAAGGAATCTACCGCTCTGGTTTAGTACAGCACAACACCGATCCACTGCGAGGAAGTGTTACACCTTCCTTTTGACACACCCAGTACTGGCCACTATGCCAGACCAGATGGACCATATACGATGTAGTGATACCTGCGGGCTTTGGAGCTGGATTGGTGCCTGCAGCCTTCTCATCCCGCGGGAGGGGGTAGAAGAACGTATACACAAGGTCACACTGCAAAGCAAGAAGAGCACACATCGGACTTGATATCACACAGTAGAGGTAACAGGCTCTCTTGTCTCCATCTGTAGGCATGCCCTGCACACTTCAAAGCAAGAGATGCATCTCCACATCAGTTATTCATACAGCACCTTCCATTGTCGAGAATCCCAAGCCAGAGGAACCACTCACCACTTTGATGGCATGCCTGATCTTTCAAACTGGAATTAAGATTTACAACCAGTGTTCCCTGTAAGCTGTGCGCTTGTGCAGCTCCTCAGGAGAGATTCAAATGCCGCTCAGCTGATTAGCAGAGCGCCCACAGCTAGGTTTTGTTTCTACTGGTGGTGCACATTCACACATGCCGTGATGCACATAAAATTATTCCACACATGGAAGGAAGAGATGAGGGGGAACGTTGCTCCCAGGACTGAAATCCATGTTCCTGTCCCCATTTTACAGATAAGGAAACTGAGGCACAGAGCTATGATTTGCCCACTTCTCACTAACAGAGTCTGGAAAAGGGTCCAGGAATCCTGTCCCTTAGTCACTTGCTCTACTCACTAGATAACACTCCCTCCTAGAACTTATCCATAACGCTGTATTTTCCAGACCCCTTCTCCACCGTGGACTGAGAGGCACTGAGAAGAGAATCTTACCTCAGCCACCTCAGGTGCTGAGTGGATGAGATGCCAGATGTAGCCATTCAGCTCATCTTTCCTCCTCTCAGCCATTGCCTCACCTCGCGACCGGCTGATCACAAACCTACTGGGGAAACTGACCAGTTGCGTGTGCAGGAAAGACAGAGAGAGGGAGAGAACAGTTAGCAAGTCCGCAGTTGAAGGCAGCAGAATGTCCTGCTGCCGTAGTATTTCCCTTAAGCAAACTGCTCTCGCCAGAGACAGCAAGAGGAAGTCACATGAGGCATATTGCACCACAGTGGTGCTAAGTCAATTGTTTCTCAGTCACAGAATCTAGAGGACTTTCTAGACCAGTCTGGACAGTTGTTGGCAGGGAAAAGTGGAGGATGGGTGGGCAGGGAATCCTGGCAGGACGGGCAGTCCCTAAAGCCAAGAATAGCTGGATCCTGACAAGACTGTCACACACCAGGAGAATCAAGAAGGGCTCAGTCTGGACGGCTGTTCTCCGGAGCCAGTGAAAGCTATAGTGAGCTGAGTCAAGTTACATTGATGGGGGAAAGCCAGGACACAGCATGGAGGTGGGGAGTGACAGGGAGAGACTTGTCCTCATAGGTGCTGCCTGGAGGCAGGAAAACCAAGCGAGGCAGTCCTGTCCCCTCCCAGCATGCACCCGCCCAAACCAGCTGCTCATTAGCCAGTCCCTTTTCTCTGCAGGTGGGACAAGAAGCAGTGCTGAGGCAGAGAGGAGGGGCAGCAGGGCTACCTGGGCAGGTGGGAGGAGGGGAAGATGAGGCGTAGCTTGGTGTGCAGCTCCTGGAACTCCTCAAAGGTGCGCTGGATGTAGGTGACCTCACAGGCGCTCTCCCGCTGCACCTTCACAATGTAGGTCTGCAAGACAGGGAGGCAGAGCCTCACTTATACCAGTACAGAGCAGGAGAAACCCAACCTATTTCACCCTGTTAAAGGCTGGGGCGAGTTTTCAGGAACGCGAGTCTGAAGGGAGGTAGAATGTCAAGAAATCTTTGAAGGCCTCGTGGAAGAGTTAGTGGAGGGCACTGGGTTCTAATCCAAGCCATGGAAGATTTCTCCAGACAGCGTGGAGATAGCCACGCAACGGCAGGTCCCACATTTCCTTTCCTCCAGCGAAATGGGTTTGCTCCCTTTAACGCAGCCATCCAAATGAGGCCGGAATCAGGAAAACGCTGCAACGGTCTTAATTTGGTTTTGTGTCCTCACCCATACGCAGAATACACAGCTGCGTAGGGCACCTGAAAATTTGGGGCACTGCTGGGTCTTAATATCCATCCACCCGCCTCTTCCAACCCTGTTCTGTGGCTCTGCTTCCTCCGGAGAGGATCTAGTTAGCTTAAAAGTGGCAACGCCTGCCAGAGCGATTAGCAGAACCCTGAACCTGTGAAAGGGCCAGTCAAGTGGTAATGAAGCCATTTGACAGGCATTTGCCAACCCCAGGTCTAGACGGTCAGTTTCCAAATTTACGGTGTGAGTCGACAGGACCTGAGTTTAAAATTTGCTTTAAAAACATTTCATGTGTATGTTGCTGATGATTAGAAAATCAACATCTCTAAAAATGTGTGTCCCAGCTGCTGTTAGGCACCACTTTAATAGTACTGTGTAGGGTCCTATAAATCCTAAGGACAGTCCTGTCTCTGCCCCCCTGAAAACTGCTGAATAGCAGGAGACTGAGCCTTCCTCCAGACCCACCCAGGTCTCTGATCCGCCCCCCGCAAGTCTCCAGCAGAAACCAGGCTGCAGTACTCACGTAGCCCTTGCTGGGGTTGAAGACCTTCTCGTGGCGGCAGAGGAAGACGTCGCGGATCCGGCCGGATGTCTTGAGCGTGTGCACGCGGGGGGCGAAGGAGAGCACGGGGCGGGCCTCGGAGCCGGTGAACTTCATCTGCGCCAGGTTGTGGATGAAGAAGTTGAGTTTGGTGGCCACGCTGCCCAAGCTGGACTCGATCAACCTGCGACGAGGGAAGGTGGCGCCTCAGTGAGGGAGGGAGTTGGGGGCAGAGGCAGCTGCCATTCGTAGCGCCCCCTGCCCCAAAACTCTCCAGAGCGCACAAGGCCCCTCAGCCAGGCTTGCTGGCTCATTTCCTAGTGGTGGGGTGTGCAGCCGCTGACGGCCCGTCCCCTCCCCACCTGTCACCCAGCGCCAGCTGCACCCTTTTACCTGGTGAAATAGGTGGTGGCGTCAGTCTCGGAGTCCTGCGGCCGCAGGGCGTCGTAGACGTACTTGAGGTCCTCAAGGTCAGAGAGCTCCGGAATACCACAGGACAGCATCTGGGGAGCAGAGCAGACAGGTCAGTGCCAAGCACCCAGGGGTGGGGAAGGCACAAGGAGAGCAAAGTGGAGCAGCCGATCCTGGGGACTCTACCCTAAACATGGCCGAGGACGGCCTGTCCAGCCTCCCCACTGAAGGCTCCACCAGCGGCTCTCCGCGATACCCCTCCATGACCCAGGAGACGTACTATAGAGCCCAACCCAACTCTGCCTGGATTTGAGCCACGCAGGCCGGGAAGATTGGCTACCGGGGCTCTGTAGGATCAGGCAGTCACTGCTGCACCCCAGACAACCAGAGGGGCGCTTGTGTGAGACTAACCACATGCCGCCCCCCAGGAAGGAGCATGCGGCTTTCATAGCACTTTGTGGGCAAAGGGGGCAGCTTCCCCGCGACCCAGTTGCCCGGGGGCCCAGTGTTTCAAAGGGGCCTGGAGGTCCTGGCCACTGCCGTTGCTATGCCTGCAGTGGCCGGAGCCCTGGGCCCTTTTGAATTGCCACGGGAGCACAGTTGTGCCACTTCGCGCAGCTTTACAGCCTGGAAGGGGGCCCGGCGCCACGGTCCATCTCATTAAGAGATGCCTGCCCTTGGCCCCACCCCTTCAACCTGAGGCACCGCCCCTTCCAGGAGTGCAGAGCCTGGCTCCCCAACATCTTGCCCCCAGGCCCACAGTAGCCATCGGACCTCAGAACCAAAGTGGGCAAGAGGCCACTGCAGACTCAGGGGGAAGGGAATTTCCCAGCACTGGGGGTGGGAGGCATCTCAAGGCCTGGTCATGCCCTTGTAGCAGCTGAGGAGGCCATAAAAAGGCCTAGGTGTGAAGGGGGCCTGCTCTTTGGAGACCCAATGGTAATGAGGCCACATGAGAGCAAAGACACCCCCCTGCCTGGATCAAGGCTGCCCCTTGGGTTCTCACCAGTCCCAGCAGGTTGAGGAAGAGGTGGGTGTGCTTGCGGATCAGGTTGTATGCCTGGCAGCAGAGGTCCACAAAGTCGTGGAAGCGGCTGGAGGGCTTGTCACCACCGTTAATGACATAGGCCATGTCCGAGGTGAAGACGAATGGAGCCCGGTCCCTGCACCAAAGAAAGAGACACACGTGCCCAGATCAGCACCGGCAGGGGGGCAGTGGAGCCGACAGCTCGACCATGGGACACGGAACAGACCGCCACTCCAGTCTGTCCTGCACCCATCACAAGACACCCTGATCCAGCTGGAAACAGTGAGGCTCCTGGACCGTCGCACAGCAGACCTTCCAAACCACTGTACCAACGGCAGCCCTGTGGGCTCAAAGAAACACTCCCGCCCCCAGCACAACAGCTGCAGGGAGAAGAGATTTGGTCAAGGGAAGCGGGTCTAAGTTCGGCTCCCATTAGCAATGCTACGGGAGCAATCCCCACCCCACCCGTGCCAGGCTCCCACCTTTTGATGTTGCCGAACATCTGGGCATGGCCCAGGAACCTGCCGAAGTCGATGTGGAACATGTGGCCAGTGGTTTTGAGCATGATGTTGTCATTGTGCCGGTCACAGATCCCAAGCACGTAGGTGGCTACGCAGCAGCCGGCGCACGAGTAGATAAAGTTCTCCACTGCCTGGGAAAGGAGAAGGGGATTAGAGCAGGTGATGGGGAAAGGGGCGGGGGGAGTTCAGAGAGGAACTGAGAGCCTGGAGAGAGAGCGTGGGAATATTTAGTGCTTTGCTCCCAGGAGCAAGTTTGGTCCATGGGTGGAGGGGGGCACTTAAGACTCCTCAGTTCCTCCACTCTCCTTCACCAGGAACTTGTTGAAAGTAACAAAGCATTAAAAAAGCTTTACACTCTTGCTGTAGGTCCTCTACATCAACAAAGTCGGTAGGTACAGAAGCGCCGAAACGCAGGGACCTCCAGAGGTCCAGCCCCCTTCGCCGAGTCAGGACCAAGTACAGCCAGATCATCCCTGACACAGGTGTGTGTCCGGCTTGGCCTTACGCGCAGACAAATGCCAGGGGCACGGGGGCATCTGGCTGGCGTGGTTTACTCAAGAGGCCAAGATCAAGTTGACTTCCTGAAGGTCCCAAGCAAAACTGAGCAGTGCCAGAGCCAGGCTCCTGGGGCATCTGTTGGCTATGATGTGGCAGGCTTACAGGAAGTGAAGCATATTGGTTGGTGCATCCCCCCAAGCGGCAAAAGCTATTTGCCTCCCCCTGCTCCCTTCCCCCGCAGAGGGACGGGTCACCCTCCTGCTCTCCCCGTTTCCTACCTTCTCATACTCGTCCTCCTTGGGGTTGTGTTTCTGCAGCCAGTCGGCCAGGGGGCGATCCTTGAAAGAGCCTGTCACCCCATGCTCCACCTGGATCTTGCGCAGGGTCTCGGCGTTGGGGATCATCTCCACCATGCCTGGAAACGGATGCAGCAGGTGCAAGTTCAGCACCCCAAATCTCCACCCGCTCGGTCCATTCTAACCTCCCCCTGCCATGGATGGTGCAAAGAGATCCCAGGCTGGGTCTCCCAGGCCTTAGCACCCCTGAGAAGGGTCACCATCCGGGCTGGCCGTCACCGATGTGCATGCCTCAGTTTGGAAGCCTGACCCCTGGCACCTGTCTGCAGGTGCGCAGACCAAAATCAGCCTTGGCTGTAAAGAGTTTTTAGTGGCATCTCCCTCTGGTGGCAGAGATGTAATGCAGCTCCCATGGACAGGAAAGACTCTGGAAGGCAGGACAGCCACAGGCCAGGCACATCCCTGTGGATTTAACTGGTGGGGGGCAGGGGGGGGCACAGGGGTCCTGAGCGGGTATGTGGGCCAGAGTCTCCCCCTGCCGAGAGCATCAGAGGAGCAGCGGCACCCAAAGAGCACCCCAGGCTCCGACTTACCCCGGCCACGGCCAGTGGAGAAGCAGCGGAAGATGACCATGCGCATATCCAGCCCCTCCTGCACCCAGATCTTATTCATAATCCGGATCATCTGCAGCGTCAGCATGTCCTGCCGGAGGTCGTCTCCGCACTGGCAGGCAGAGGAGGGAAAGAGCATGGTCAAAACTGGGGCATTTCCATGTTCCCTCTCTGGGGCTCCCTCTCCCAGGGGCAATCTCGCATCCCCTCCCCATTAGGGATGTAAGCGACTAGTTGACTATCCAATAAGCAAGTGCTTATCAGGTAGTTGAGTGGTGATTTGACTAGTTGCTCCCCCTGCCTGTAGCAGAGAGAGCAGCAAGGGGGGGAAGCAGGAGCCGGCGCTGGGCGGGGGAGCAGCCTTAAAAGCCAGTTCCCCCCAGCACCATCTCTGCTGGGGCAGTGTGTGTGGGGGAGGGAGGGGAGCGGAGGGGAGGCAGAAGCGCAGTGGGGAAACGGCGCGAGCGGGGACTGAAGCAGAACCCACTCACGCAGGTCCCGACTGCTGCGCCTCTCCCTTGGAAATGTACAAGCACAGCCCGTCAGGTTCCAGCTGCGCCTCTTCCTTTGCGGGATAGCGAGCGCCCCCCTTATCGACTAATCGAGCAGTCGATGGAAATTCCACCGACTACTCGATTAGCTGATTAATCAAAATTTAACATCCCTACTCCCTACCAAGGCGCCTTTCACTGCCAGCTCTGCCCCTGCCCAGCCCAGCCATGGCAAATCCCAAAGTGCAGGACTGGTCTCTTCCACAGTGCGTCGGGGGCTGCTCAGGACTCACTTTTTTGTGTGGGGGAAGGGGCACAGGTGATTCTGGGAGTCTGGAGAGAGTGACCCTCGTCATGGGAGAGGAGCTAACAGTGAGGTTGAGCCTGTGGAATCGGAAGGGGTTGGACTTGGGACACTGAAAGCTGGACTGAGCCCCAACCTGAGGAGGGGGGTGCAGAATGTGGGGCTCGACGCTGCCCATGGACTACATGATCCAACTGGCTTTTTAAGCCTTTGGCTTCTGTGGCAGGGACTTTGTGGGTGAAGACCTGGCCTCAGGTGCCTGCGGTCAATGGCAGCCTGAGGGCAGGCTCCCTCCGTCTTGCTGTGTAGCAAGAGCATTTCTAGGTGACCCAGGTTTGTCACACAGCCCTGGCGTGCAGCAAAGCTGGTTCCCAGCACAGCTTGGAGACCTTTGCTCGCTGTTTGTTTGACAAGCGCCTGGCCTCCCAGCTGCTGCAGGGAAGGGAAAGGTCCTACCGGTTAATATCCTGCAACGAACTCCTCCCCGCTTTGATCCAGCGGCCTCAGCAATGCCTGTTTGAACCGAACCACCCGTGCCAGGGGCAGGCGCAGAGTGAACCAGCAGGACTCACCTTGAAAATCACACGGATGTTCTCCCCCAGGGCATCCACGTTCTGGAAGGAGAGCTTCAGGGGCACAGCGTTAGAGTTGAAATAGGAGCAGTCCTGACGGCAGGGAGGGAAGGAGGAGAGGGTCAGGAAGAACCAGAGCCACCTGGGGATATGCACATCCCTGCAGGCCTGAGCATCCTAGGGTTACGATCTGCCAGGGGACACAGGCCCCTGCTGGTCCGGCAGTAGGACAGAAGCAACCTGCCCCCTGCAGGGATCAGCTACTCTGGGTCGTGGCTATTAGGGTCGTGGCTATCCCCAAGACTCCGGCCAGGGGATCTGTGCACTAGCCAGTCACCAGGCTTCTCTCAGGCAAGGCCTTGGAGGCATCGGACGCCCGTCCCCACATCCCCGTCAAGGTTCAGTTCATTCAGCATTGCAAGTCGAGGAGGCAGGCGAGGGGGGTGCAGGGCCTCACGGCAAGTGGGGCTGGGTGCCGATCAGGAGCCAATCTGGAGCATGGGGGTGGGTGGCAAGGAGACACAGGGCAGGGGGTCTGAGGTGCGCAATACAGGTGCTCCTTGCAGGGTAGGTAGAGGAGAGGGACGAGCTGATGGATGGATGATGCAACAAGTCTCCTCATTAGAATCCACCATGTTGGCATTCTCGGGGAGCTAGGCCTATGCTAGTAGGGTCCCGATTCCCTTCTCCCCCTGGCTCGGTCACTCACCCGGGGCACGATCCCTTTCACCAGCAGGCTGGGGCTCAGTGGCAGGCGGCAGGAGCCGTTGACGCTGAAGAACTGCTTCACGTCGGCCAGCCCCTCTTGAAGGATGGCCTGCCGGAGACGCGGGGGTTGGGGAGTCACAGCCTTGCAGGCACAGCCCCGCCAGCTTCCCTGCTCCAGTCCCAACGCCCCCCAGAGGGATCGGCTGGCTGGGGAGTGGGGGGTGGGGTGGGTGGGGAGCCGCCATTCCACCGTCCTGTCCCAACAGCAGCCTCTCGCTCTCCCGCTGCAGGGCCGGCACATCACGCCTGGGAAGCTTGCCTGGCCCAGGGACTCTTGAAGCGCCGCACGAGGCAGGCCTAGCTGCTCACCTTCAGCGGGAGGGAGGGGACCATGACCGCGGCAAGTGATGGGCCAGGAAGTTGGGGGAGCCTTGGCGCAGGGGTGGGGCAGGGAAGGCCCCTCCACGAGAGGCGGGAGTCAGAGGAGGAACAATGCTCCTCAGCAAGCAGCCAGCCCTTCTGCGTGGCTCCCGACAGCACCTCCGGCGGGGAGAGGCTGGAGCCGGGAGGTCCCCTGGCAGCCAGCGCTCGTGGCTGGCTCCCTGCCTGTGACGGGGGGTGCTGTGCGTAACCCGAGCGAGCAGCCCCTTGAGCTCTGCCATTTCATTCCGACTCCACCCCCTGCCCGAGCAGAGGCCCAGGCGAAGCACCGACCTGTCGCGACGACGGGGCCGCCTCCCGGACCTGCTGGGCCAGCTTGGCCAGGGTGTTGACCAGGCAGCACTGCCGGTCAAACTCCTCCCGCAGGCCCCTGCCGCAGCAGCAGAGCAGGGCCGCCAGCAGGTACTGGTAGCGGATGCTGAACTGGGAGTCCTTGAGGCCGTCCTTCAGAAGCCTGGGGGGAAGAGGGCAGCGTGGAGCGGTCAGGGCGGGGTGGCTCCAACCACTCTCCCCTGCTCCCCCTGTGCACTAGCTGGGGATCGCGCCTCGGAGGCTAATGAGGGAGGCGGGGAGGTGTGGCTGGTGACGGTAATTGTGGGATGCCCACCCCCATTGCTTGGGCAGGCCCTATCTGAGGCAGACCCCTCCCCCAGGCCGCAGCACCCACACCCACGATACCAGAAGAAGTAGTGGGTGATCCTCAGGTCGCAGATGGCTCGCTTCATGAGGAACCGCACCAGGGGGCTGTCCAGGTAGCACTCGTACTTCAGGGCCTGGGGAAGGGGGCAGAAGCCAGGACAATCCTCCGTCAGCAGGCAGGACAGACGGACGGGCCCTGACCTTTTCGGCCACGCCGTGCGCACGGGGCTGAAGGGCTCAGGGACTCACCTGCACCAGCTGCGGCAGATAATCCAGCAGCTCGGCGTCCGACATAGAGTCGATCCAGTGCACGGCTGTCCTCCTCACCTCCTGGTCCGGGAACCTACGGACACAAGTCACTGGGAGGAGGCCCCCGCAGGCTGTCTCCAGAGGAGCCCAGCCAGCGGGCCTGTGGACGAGACCACCAGGGGCCCTGCGGAGAGCCTGCCGCTGCCCTCACAGCCTCCCATGGGTGGCCTGGGGAGCTGATGGGGAAAGGAGCGCTGCCGCCTCGCAGGCAAACCACGTCATCCCACTGGGAATGCCACAAAACGTGGGAACGGAGACGCCAGCCTGTCTCCAGATTGCCTCGCCCCCTCCTCCACCCTTTTTATTTTCGGGGGGGGAGGGGAGTGGTTCCTGCTGGATCAGTTGCAGGGTTCCCCCCGCTCCCGCACTCCCAGGCAGCCAGCCATGGCTGCAATATTAATATTGAAGAGGGGATTTGTGGGCAATAGCCAATCTGTGTCCACCTCCTCCAGGCCCAGCCTGTGGGTGAAGATTATAACCCATGTGGCACATATGGCCAGACCCCCAACCCCCGTGTGCCGTTCCTCCCCCTAACCTCTGGGCTGGCACAGCAGTTTTAGGGTTGTTTGGAGTTCAGATGTTCACGGGATTTGGATGCAGCTTCATGCAGCCACTGGCCCAGAGGCAGACGCCCTGGTGAGTGGCTGGAGTGAGGAGGAGGAGCCGTATCTGCCCACCACATGTTCACCCCCCCAGCACAGACTCCCCAGGCAGCCACTTACGTGGCATGCAAGAGCCCCAGGGCATCCTGGTGGCTCATGGACGTCCATTGCTTCAGCAGGGCGTAGATGTCTGGCAGGCAGGCCCACTCCCAGCTGGGTGCACTGGCGAGCAGCAGAGGCAGGGACCCCGGCTGCTCGTGGCAGTAATAGCGCTTCTCCCACAGCCGCTTCCGGTCGGCGTCCGTCACCCTAGGCAGGGGGTCACAGGCAGGCCTCAGTTCCCGGGTGGGTCCCTGCCCACTGTACGTAGGGGGCCCCAGAGAGGGGGAGGGACTTGCCCAGGGTCACGGAGCCCTGAAGACGGGGCTTGACACTGGTGTTCCTGGGAACAGGGTCTGGCTCGAGGAATCTCAGGAGGTGGCCAAGAAATAAAAGGGCCATTGCTCGGAGTGGCCACAAGAGAGCAGGAAAGTCCCCCCAGGACAGCCGCTTTGGCTCCTCTGGCTAGGACGGAGGAGGGCTGCCTGAGAAGACCCGAGAAGTTCCTCTCTTTCCCCAGCGGAGAGCGATCCAATAAAAGATATCCCCTCCCCCGCCTCGTCTCCCTGCTGTCCTAGGACCAACGTGGCTACCCCCCCACTGCGCGGCATTACTCATGGATCAGTCCTATGTTCCCAGGAAGGGAGCTGATCAGGCAGCGTAAACCCCTCCACCTCAAGCCTGATGGGTCAGCTGGCCAGGCAGAAGCAAAGCACCTCCCGGCACATCTCGGCTGGCTTTCAGCTTGCAGCGAAGTTGGGGAAGGCGAGGCAAGGAGCATTTCAACCCCGCTCCCTTCTCTCCCCTTGAAAATCCTGGTCAGCCCGGTAGCAACCCAGCGCCCCCGGGCTGCACATGGTTTTCCATTCCCAGGACAGCAGGGAGTGACAGTCCCTTGCTCCCGGGCCTGGCTCTTATAGCCCTGGCAGAACCTGCAGGGGCAAGCTGAGGGTGGGAATAGCAGGGTGGCAGATTTGAGGGGCATCAGCAGAGCTGGGTGCGCGGGAAAGCGAACGGCCCAGCTCCCAGGCCCAGCTCCCTTCCTAGACATTCCCTTTCATGATTACTGCAGGGCTTGCCCCGCACACACAAAGGCAAAGGAAAGCGAAAGCGGCCGGCAGGAGAAAGTGGGCAGGACCCATCCTGGCAAGGAACCCGGCGAGCTCTGGAACAGGCAGGCCAGGCACTGCCCTCCTCGAGCACAATGCCAGGAAGGGCTGGGGGCCTCCTGCCAGCTCTGAGCACCGCGCCCTGTTCCTTTCAGTGTCACAGTTCAGGCCACGGGCTGCCGTGTGTGCGGGGGGAGGGAGGGGGGAAATGACCACATGGCCTGGATTAGCTGGCAAAGCAGCCAGGCCCTTTATTTCCACGGGGGCCAAGACCAAACATACCCAGCTGGCAGCATTCAGGTCCCATTGCCTCCCCTCCAGCTCCCCACCTGTCTCTCTCCTCTGCCAGAGGGGGAACTCCCCATGCCACCAGGAGTCAGGACGCTGGGGTCTTTTGCAGGGGATGGGGCGGGAAGTGCTGCTTGTGGGTTTGGGACCTGGAGCCACATCCCCGGCTGGGAGCAACGAGGACGGAGGACTGATCTGGGCCGCGCTTGCCTGCTGCTGGATTTTAATCACAGTTCTGGAGCAAGCTGCTCTGGGAGGCTCGTCCCTGCACCAAGGCCCAATCCACCCCCCAGCTGGGAAGGGGGCAGGTGGAACAGTCTCCGCAGAACGTAACTCCTCACCCTCCAGCTTCCCGCTCCCAGGACAATGGTCGCCGTCTCCTCCTGCGCCCACCAACAAGTTGGGCTGCCTCGTCCCCTCTCCTGTCTCCAATCCCCTTCCTCCCCAGCTGCTCCCAGCTGGCTAGTCTCTCCTGAGCCTCCTCCACCCACCTCCCACTGGCTTTGTTTGGGAGCAGCCGCCCTGGGAGCGTCTCTCTGTTTGTGGCGTGCTCGGCCCTTCCCCCAGGGCAGACACATGGATGGTAATAAGCATCGTTACTACACGAGACTGCTGGAATGGTCCCTGTGCCCAGCACAGGAACAACTGGCAGAGCCCTGGTGGCCTGTGGGTGCCAGCAGGGGGCGCTCTCTGCCCCAGCATGATTCCCGGGCAGATGTGGCACCTGGTGACCAGGGCTAGAGAGGACTCCGGTGCAGGTGTTCTGGGGTTTGGCGGCCGGGGCTGGGGCATACAAAGGCAGGGGCAGGAGCTGGGAACCCATGCCGAGAAGAGATGTGGGGAGGGAGCCAGGATGCAGAATGGCCCTGAGCTCAGGGAGGAGTCAGCTCCCCAAAACAACAGGCAGTGGGGGGCAGGAAGGAGGAGACGGGGTTGGGAGTGCCAGGGCTCTGTGGTACGTAGAGATGGAGAACTGGAGGAGAAGGGGGGGGGGGCCTGGTGCCATATGGGGTAGGGGCTGTAATGAACCTCAGACTGGGGGTGGACCCCCCCAGCAAGGTACACGCAGGGCAGCTGGTAGGAGGCATAAACACCTCAGTCATCCCTGCACATGGCTCCCCAGAAGGGGATGTGGCTTCCCAGCCTGGTTCCAAGAGACTGGTGCCTGTGACTTTTCTCTTTCCCACCGTCCATTAGAGAAGAGGGGCAGATACCAGCCCTTCGCTCTGCCTGGCTTGGGCTGGGGGAGGTGTGCCCCAGGGCTGAGCTCAGCCTGCAGTGAGCTGCCCTGCGTGCGTGTGGCCAGACACCTGATCCTCCATGCAGAGGCGTGGGGCTGGGCTTGCCAGCCGCCCTAGGCGGCGGGGAAAGCGGGGGTGAGCAGGCGATGGCTGGAGACACTTTCCTTGTACACACATCTGGAAAAAACAATCTCTTCCCCTCTCCAAGCGCGAGGCTGGGGAGCTCAGGGGAAGGACGGAGGAGCAGCCTGCCAACAGCTGCCTTCAGACCAGGAGCGTGGGGGCAGCCGCGCATCCAGAAGCATCAAACCCGATCCCTGACCTGCAGCCCTAGGCCTTCCCTCGGGGCTTCCCAGCTCCTTGTGTGTTCTCAGGGCCAGCCCAGCCATTAGTGGGGCCCCAGCCTGCCACAGATGAAGGAGAGGCCCTGACCTGCCTCCACTCTGGTTCTGCTGCTGCCAGAGGGCGTGTGTGTGTGTGGGGGGGGGAGGTGGGGGAAAGGGAGTGAGATCAGGCTGGCCTGAGAGTCACAGTCCTGCCTGGACACAGCCTATTAAGGTAGAGGGAGTTTTTCTGTTGCCTTCAACTTTGGACCACGGCCCATGGGGAGCTGACCCCTCCTCCCACAGACAGACAGACAGACGTCTGAGGACCAAACCCAGTGGAGATCCACCCACACCCGCCGGCCCCCGACTCATGGATTTCTATGTGTGACTGTTTCTTTGCCCAGTGCCCACTGGCAAGCTACGGTCCAGGGCAGGAGAGCTGCAGACGGCGTCTCGGCCATCCCGGTGCATCATCCCCGCGGCGGGCGCACCCCCCCGTGCGAGCGCAGCCTCTCACCAGTACAGCGATTCCTTCTGCATCACCTCCTTCAGCTTGCACTGGTCCTCCTCGCCCAGGCTGCGGAACTCGTACTTGGGGCTGAACTCGGCCGCCGGGGGGCTCGCGAACGTCACGTTGAACGCAGAGGCTGGGAAATCGATCTGGGGGGAGGGGCGGAAAGCAGGTCAGAGGCCAGAGTAACAAGCTACTGCCCTTCTCTGGGGCCTGTGGGGTGTTCATGCCGCATATTGCTGACCCCGAGGCACGTGGTGTTCTCAGGATACCTGCCTGCCCCATGTTCCTGCTCCCCCACAGCAGGAGGTTCTGAGGTTCCCCTCACTCTGTGCTTCAGCCCTAAGGCCAGTAGGGTGCCCATGCTCCCCAGGGCTCCCTGCCCAGTGCAAACTCTGAACGGACCACTGCAACGCTCATTACTAGGCCATGAAACTCATCACACCCAGCACTCGGCCCAGAGGGGAATGCAAGGCCCTTGTGTCTGCCTCACTGCCAGGCTCGCCCGACCCTGTGGGGAGTGCTGGGAAGCTTCCAGGCCATGCACTGTGAGGAATAAGGATTTGTGAGAGAACCCAGCTCACCCCACTCTGCGCAGTGTCCCGCGCGGGGCAGGCCGGAGCCCAGCTCGCCAGGCCAGCTGACTCACCCTGGCCCCGCCAGCATTCCCTAGTATGGAGCCAACAGAGCAACTGCTTCCTCTCCGCCGCACCCCGCTGCATGCTCTGGATGCCACGGGCAGGGAAGGGGCAGCCAAGGACGCGCGGCGGGCTGCCCCCTCGGATTGGCATGACCAGAGGCAGAGTCCCAGCTGCAGGGAGATGGGGACCTATCCTCTCAGCTGAGACACTACCTGCCATTGGGCTCGGGGCCAGAGGGACCTCTCCTCCCTGGCCCGGGAGAGTCCCAGTTGCACAGCTGGAATGTCGTCTGCTCTGGCTCTCACACACTCCCCTCTTGCACTGCACGTGGCTTCACCCCAAGACTGAGCTGGGACAACCTGGGCTAGTTTCCATTCTGATCCTTTCTCAGGGAGGAAGAGGTGATGAAACTTCTCCAGCCCTGGAAGGCCACAGCCTTGCCCTGCCATTCCTCCTGCCTGCAAGAGAGGGGCCGACGGGGCGGGGCCGGCACGTCCTGTGGGAACCATGACCCAGGCTGATCTTCAATTAAAACCGTGACGGATTCATCAACGGCTCTGGGGAAGCCCAGTCCTTTGGGCATGCATCAAGGTGTGTGTGAAGAGAAATGGGAGCAGCAGAGCGAAGGCGAGGGAGGCAAGACTGAGCAGTAAGGGGAACAGAGAGAAGGCCGGGCGGAGTGCTATGTGCACGGTAATCCTCCCCCTGCAAGGCCAGCAGGGAAGAGAGTCTCAGTCCATCCCAGCTGGAATATTTGTCTCCCACTCTGCTCTTGGTGGGCAGGGCTGGCTTTGCCGCTGAGTGCTCAGCCTGCCAGCCCTCGCAGGAGAGAGGGAGAGAAAAAGACACAGTCGAGGGCAGAGGGAATGCAGGCACAAGCTGGAAAGGAGCAGAAGAAAGGGAACATCCCAGGGGAAGCCACAGAGCAGCTATGGACCCACCAATAGTCTAGCTGAAAGGCTGGTAGGGTGGTGGCTACCCCAGGTGACACTGTTATGTTTTGCCTCTGACACTGACCTGGGAAACGCCTGCAATAAAGCATGCACTTCCCAGCCTGCCCTGAGAAAGGGGGCTGCCTTCTTCACACCTCTGACCAGGCTTATGGAACGAGCAAAGAAGAGACTGGGCCCCTGGACGGGAGACCTCTGGAGCTTAGTGTAGGAGCCTCTACTGCTTGAGCTATAAAGCCAGCTGGCTCCCAGCTTAGACTGTAGAGTTCTCTTGTTCTTATCTCTCGCTGCAAGTGGTCTAAGCGCCACTACATGGGACAGTGAACCACACACACGATAGGACACACACACAATAGAAGACAGACAGACAGGAGTTCTCAAGAGTGGCCAGCGACAGATGTCCAGCTTCAGCGAGAACCAGGCGCAGGGCGGCTCCAGCTGAATCTCCCCCAAACTCCAAGCCCCATTTGGAAGATTTTTGGCTCCCAGTGTCGGGCACTCACCTGCAGGATAACGCTGTCGGGCTGGTTGAAGTTGGGGGCACTCGACCTGGCACTGGAGTTGTCCTGAGTTGCTGGCCACAAGCCCAGCAGCTTCCGCCCGCAGGTCAAGACCCTGGAGAAAGGAAGGGGACAGGGCAGGGGTGGGCAATAAGCCAGAGGTGGTTCACCAGGGTTCGCCGCTAGTGGGTGCATCCGCAGGTACAGCCGCTTGCAGTGCCCATTGGCCACGGATCGCCACTCCCAGCCAATGGGAGCTGCGGGAAGTGGTGTGGATCAGGACACAGCTTCCTGCAGCTCCCATTGGCCAGGAACAACGATTCGCAGCCAGCGGGAGCTGCGGACGCAGAGGTAAATAAAGCTGTGGCAGCCTGCTAGGGGCTAACCCTGCCAATTGCCTCCAGCTCCTAGACCACTTATTGCCCACCCCTGGGAATAGGGTGTAACAGAGGGAAAGGGAGAGGACGATCCAGTGACAGGAAGGTGAAGCTAGTAAATGCAGAGAGGAAAGAAGGTGTAAATGTGTAACCATTTACCAGGTCGGGGTGGATTCTCCACCACCGGCCATTTTTAAAATCGATATCGAATGTTCTTCTGAATTACTGCCTCTAGGCATCATGGTGGGGCAGGTCTCTGGCCTGGGGAACACAGGAGGTCAGGGTAGATAAGCACAAGGGTCTCTTCGGGCTTTGGAAACCACGAATCTAGAGCCTGGGACACCAGGACCTGCTTTGGCTGAGAGCAAAGACGGGACCCGGGGGGCGGTTCCTGACCAAAGGTGGCTTCGTTGCCAAGCCTCTCCAGGATGGGGGAAGTGGGTTTGACAGGCTGACACAAGGGCAACTCCATGACCTTGGTGCCAGGCGGGTGGGGCGCTGCCGGCCCCGGGAGACCCTCCATAGGTTCGGTAGCACAGCTGAGTTGGTGTATTCAGGAACCGCCTGCCAACCCATCCTTTGTGTCCAGCCCCTGGCCCGGAGGAGGGGGAGACGAAGGGGGCACGTACTGCCTGAAGTTGAAGAGCGGGGTGGTGACCCAGCCCAGAGCCTCGGGGACCCGCCGCTGCTTGTTGGTCTCCGAGGAGCTTCCTGGAGGCGGGATGGGCACGGCGTAGAGGGTGGCACTCAGCAGCGTCTCCCGCGGGAGCCGGTTCACTTGGATTGGGAAGCAGATCCTAGAAGGAACCATGCGGAGAGCTGAGTCAGAGTGTTGGCTTCACAGCCAGGGAATCCTTCTTCTCCCCCTTGTACACTATATCAGTGTACTGGGCGTGGTAGTGCATCCCAGCCACGGGGTACCAAGCACTGTAGGGGCTACACAGCAGCTGGGAGGGGGCTTCCTAGTGCAGGCAGACAGCCACATCTGCATGGCCTGGGCAGCAGCTCCGGCTGGCCCAACCCACCCCGCCTACACTAGCTTGGCACAAATGCATCCATCTATCCACTGCATAGACATAAACCTCAGCAACCCCAGGCACTCTGGAGAGGGAGCGGCCCTTCCCCATTCTGGACAGGGCCTCCACATTTAGGGCCCGACCCTAAGACTGCAGAGCAACCTCTGAACTACAGGGGAGCTTGAGACCTCCTGCTACTGAGCCTAGGGGCTGGCAAAGGAATTCCCAGCCAGATCTGACCGAGTGGCTTCCCCGCAATGTATCTAGGTGTGCATAAGCTGCCCACTCCATTACGGTCATGTCTCAGCACCTCACATGTATGAGCAGGCCAGATGCCCAGCAGGGCTAGGTCACTGCAGCGCCATGGACTTTGGTGGCGCTCTGCCGGTTCACACCAGCTGAGGCTGGCCAGATGTACACATCCTCACAACACGCCTAGGGTCTCCATTGTGCAGTCAGGGAAACCGAGGCATGGAGCAGGGACAAGACGTGCCCACAAGGAGTCCCTCAGTGAGGCAGGAACCCAGGAGTCCCTGACTCCTGAAGCCTACACTAGCCTCTAGCTGTTGCTCTCAGGAACGGGGGCCGTGGGCAGACGGAGGGGTCCCAGCCGAGCTTTGAAGTCACATGGAGACAAGGCAGGGCGGAAGGCAGATCTGGTCAGAGAGACGCTGCTGCTCTCCCAGGGACCGTGGGGAGCAGACACGTCCCTGCCTGATCAGCATCTGCCCCTCAGCACCGCAGAACTCCGCAGAGCTGCCTTGCCAGCTAAAGCAATTGGCCCACCGCTAATCAGGCAGCTGCCGGGGACACAGCTGAGCCCTTACCCAGGAGACAGGATGGATCTGGGGGCATTAAATTCTCTCCCTGCAAGGCTCCCAAGGGACTATGGAGGAAGCAGGGGGGTGGCTGGGATCCCTACTACCTCTCTGGTCTATAGAGGGGAGATGGGGCTGGATTCCCCCTCTCTCGGGGATTCCTTTAGATTCAGCAGTGAGCGGGGAAAAGACTGAGTTCAGCTGAGCTATAGCATAAGCCCTGCAGGACCTACGAGAAGGAGCAGAGCTCCACTCTAGGGCACCCCTGTAGGCATTTATGGAGGGGCAGATGTGGCTATAGGAAAGCTCTGACCCCCCCGACCCTCCATCTAGTCAGACTGCATGCTAGAGGGTTTCACCTGTTCCTAGGACATCTGCTCTGGGGATCTTTCCTCACTCTGGGGGGGCAGAGCATCTCTCTTCTCTCCCCCCAACTCCTCCCCTTCTTACCCCCTCCCACTTCTCCAAATAAGGTCTGGTGGGTCCGACAGCCCCCCCGGCCGGCAGAGTCCTGCCAGTGCTGCTCCAAAACATCCCAGCATAGGAAATCAGGGCAGGGGAGAGGACGCAGACAGACAGACACACACTAACCTCGTCCCAGCTCGTTTGCCCAGCCCATGCAGCTACTTTAAAGGAAGGTGCCCCGGGGGTCCTGGAGCTGACCCTGCCGGGCTAGCAGAGCCCAGGGGTGGGCCGGCCCACAGCCGTTTCATAGCTCCAGAGAAAGTCACGCCAGCTGAGGCAGCTGACTCCCATGGCTGAGGTCTTCCTGCAGCCAGCAGAAGGGACCCAGGGAGGTGGCTTAGAGCCCTGCCCATACAAACTGGGATTTAACCCCTCCCAGCATCCAGTTTTCAGGGGCAGCCACACACCGGGGGTGATCTAACACCCACCCCGTGCCAGTGCTGCTGCGTCGCTCTCCCGGGTCCTTCTCCGGCACTGCTCCTTCTAAAATTATCCCTCTCACCTCCCTCCCCACGGGCTTAGCACAAACACCCTCTCAGCTGCTAGGGCTATTTTGGGATCAGATCCCCTTTCCCTGGAGCAGCTGGAGCACAGGGTTAAAGGAGAAGACCCACCAGCAAGAGGGGAAGCAAGGAGTGCTCGGTTCCCCCAGAGGATCGGACACGCCTCGGAAGCTATTTCTCCTGCTGGCTTGTCAGGAAGCTCTATTTCCTAGTCACTGCAGGGCTCATCTGTCCAGTCACCCCGGGTGCCAATGTGAAAACCCAGCCCGGCTTCAGGGCCCGCCTTAGTCATGCTGGCAGGTGGGTCCAATTACCTGCAGCCAGGCTATAAACTGGGGCAGGGTGGGGGTGGTTTGTGCAGGGGAGTCCTAGGTGGGCTGCTGTGAAAGTTTGTGCTGTGTTTGAGTTACCAGTGGCAAGACAACCCTAGGGAGGGGGTGAGTTTGGAGACTTAAGGGGACAAGTTTTCCCAAACTCTTACCATGTATTCTGACCACCAGGGTCCCCTTGAGAGCTGCTGGGCCCTGAGCTCTTTGGCAAAGCTGGCCCCAAGCTGGGGTTGATGTGCTCTGCTGGGACCTGTTCCAGAGCTGCATTCACCCCCAGCCAGGAGGTGGGCTTGCTGTTGTCAGCTAGCAATGACTCAAAAGAGCCCCCGGGGTGATGACTGTGTGGCAGAGATGGTGCCTGTCCACTGGGGATGCTCTACCGCTCCTCCAGGTGAGGCTGGTGGACTATGCAGTACAACTACAGCTGTAGAAATCTGTGTTCTAGCTTTGCTGGTAGCTTTCCACCTATGGAGACAAGCCCCAGGGACAAAACCTCTTCCCCCCGGGGTGCTGGTTTGCCAACCAAAGCGGGGTTTAGTCTGGGTCCAGATCTGATCCCCTTTCCCTGGAGCTGCTGCAGCTCCCTGAAGGAACGGGGCTAAAGGAGAAGGGCCACCAGTAAGAAGTGAAGCAAGAAGTGGTTGGTTTTCCTGGAGGAGTGACACCCTTTGGAAGTTCTTTCACCAGGACCTCAGATGCCCCATAGCTCATGGGGGGGGTGCGGTGGGGAAGGGACAAGTAGTTGGTGTATGATTTAGGCTTGACCCACCCCCGCCTCCCCTGTTATGAGGACCCCTGCCATGCATCAGAAGGGAGTTTTGTGCCTCCAGACCTCCTTCCCCTGTGAGATCAGGAGAGGCACTGAGTAAGCATGGAGGTAAGACAGCTCCTTCTGTACAGCTGAAGAATGAAATTGCCCTTTTAATGAACTAGATCTGCCACTGGGACATTATGTAACCTCATGAATTGTGGCCCAATTTTTATGAATGGGATTTGGATTAATTTGTTAAGAACTGCCTTTGAAGACTGTTGTTGTAATTTTTGTATATATGCATTGTAACTGAAACCCCATTTCAAACTTTGCACTGCCTTGACTGTTTAAAGTTAGGTGTGTCATCTCATTTAAAAGTGTGAACTGTGGGGTGGGGGTGTAAAGGATCAGTCCCTGAAGCCAGCCTGTCTGGGGGGACCAGCTGCCAGCACTACCTTGATGGCTGAAGAACAATGCGAGTGAGCCCTTGCAAAAGAATCCACCCAACAAACAGACAAAAGCCCCATCAAGAAAAGATCAAAGTCCCCTCTGCCGTTAACTGATGACTCGAGGTCATACAGCGACCTAGGGTAGGATCTGTGGACTAACTAAAACATATAAAAATCTGAGTGCAAAAATATAGAATTGGGTCTTTTGGCTCTACAGTCATCCTCCGGGAGCAGTGGCATGTGCAGCTACCACCCAGCTCCCCTCCTCTTATCTGGACCACCTGGCACCATGAGCAACTGAGGCTACTAATTCTGTTTCACCTGTAGAAATGTGTGGTGGATAATTTAGCAGTGAGGGACAGCGAATGAACTCTGCCTTTCCAATAAATGCAGCATATCGTCTTCTCCCCCCAAATAAGATTCTGCTAGTTCTATTGCGACAGGTGTAACACTTCCCCGTCTCATTCCATGGGCCCAGCTCAGCCCTAGTCACCTCACCATGTGCCTTCAAGACTGCATCCAAGCCCCCCTTCAACAGGACCCCTGCCCTGCTGGGTCTCCCTTCCCTCCCCTTCCCAGGTGGAAGTAAACAGGGAGCTGCCTTACTGCTGGTCCCAGATGATGAGGTGGAAGAGGTACTTGTATACATGAGCCTTTCTGGTCTGCAGGGGGCTGCAGAGCGTTTTGCCACCATGGGTGAGGGAGCAGGAGAGGTAAAAGTCTTCATAGCTGCAGCAGGAGAAAATAAAACGGAGATATAAGGACGGGCCTGCCATTTATAGCTAAGAAACAAAGATGCCCCATCTCTGCTTTCTCCTGTCGCTGTGGGTGTGTCTGTGTGGACAAATGAGGCACCGTAAGTGTGGGGGGAGAGCCTACCACATACTAACAGGGCCTGGGGAGTCTGCCACTACACATTAAAAGTTCCTTAGTGCACACTCACCTGATCCTATTTCCATCTCCCTCCCTGCCAGTTCCTCACCTTTTCCCTTCTGGATTCCCCTTCTCCGCTCCCTGCCCCTCTCCTGACCCATAGCGGCACACGCAGCAGGAGCAGTATGCATGGGAAATGGTTTGGTTTATTCCAAATCCCACAGATGACAGGTAAACCCAAGCCTTTAAAACGTACCAACTACTTTCTAAGGGCCCGGTGGAACTGGACAAGGCGTGGCCAGAGCTCAGGTGAAGATGCAGAGAGCTGCAGAAGTCTCTCTCTGGACTTGATTCCCCACTGCCTTGCACCTCATGGAGTCACTACTCTCTGGCTGTGTCTACATTGGCGCGATCTTGCGCAAAAGCAGCCGCTTTTGCACCAAAACTTGCTGCCTGTCTACACTGGCCGCGAGTTCTTGCGCAAGAACACTGACGTTCTAATGTGTGAAATCAGGGTTTCTTGCGCAAGAACTCTGATGCTCCCGCTCAGGAATAAGCCCTTTTGCGCAACTGTTCTTGCGCAAGAGGCCACTGTAGACAGGCAACATGAATTTCTTGCGCAAGAAAGCCCGATGGTTAAAATGGCCATCAGAGCTTTCTTGTGCAAGAGAGCCTCTACACTGGCACGGATGCTCTTGCGCAAAAGCACATCTCTTGCGCAAAGGCACATGCCAGTGTAGACACTCTCTTGCGCAAATACTTTAACCCAAGAACTCTTGCATTAAAGAGTATTTGCGCAAGATCATGCCAATGTAGACACAGCCTCTTTGTCTGTAAAATGCTGCCCGGTCAGACTTCTGCACCCACGCTGACGGGGAGTTTGATGCTTGCTTTGCATAGGGGGTAGGGGACACCTCCAGCTATGAGGCAAGAGGAGAATTAGGCCTCGGATCCTTAGCCTGACTCTGGAACCAAGTTCTTAGCTGGTGCAATGCTCATGGAAATCAGTGGCCCCAGAATCTGGCCTGGGGGTTCATGAAGCTGGGCTCCAAGCTGTGTGTGTGGGGGAGAGGAACAGCTTCCCTTGCCAGATTTCTGGAGCTACCCCAGGGGGATCAGCACTTGAGTGGCCTCCCAGGAGAGATTCAAATGCCACCCATCTGACTGGCACAGTACCCACCGCCGGCAGTATGTGTTTCTACGGGTGGTGCACATCCGCACATGCCTCGGTGCCCATAATCAAATTTATTCTGCACACGAATGGAATAAAATGAGGGACCATTGCTGCCCGGGGGCCTTCTGCTGCAGTCTGCAGCTGGAATCAACAGGCCTGGGACACTCCCTGGCAAGGAAAGGCAACAGCAGTGGGAGGGGTGGGTTGACACTCAACAAACATTTCTCAGGGTTGAAGGGACGAGGTTCATGGCAATCTTATGGTAACCCAGACTGGTTCATCTGCCCTGAAATCAGACACATACTGGCCCCCAGAGCGGGGAGCTGACTCTGAGCGCAAACTCTGCATCAGCCTGTTCCCCTCTTCAGAATATTTCAGCTCAAACCAGGCAGGGGGAGTAGGGAAGGGGATTTTCTCCCCCTTTCTGCACTGCCTCTGCAGCTCAGCCCTGGGATCTTTCTCCCAGGCTGCTGTCCCCTTGGGAAAGAAGAGGGAGGCGACAGAGAGAAGGCCCAGCCCCTTCCAGACAGCCAGCTTGACATATGCCGCCGCATGCCATCACAGGGGGGTCGCCCAGAAGGACGCGGCCATGTGGCAGGTGCCGAGCGTGGATCCAGGGAGGGCCGCGGGGTGGCAAAGGTCAGAGGATGCCTGGATTTCCCAGGCTACTTCCTTTGTTCGGAGTCAATCACCAACTGGAATACATTAAAAACGGGACAAAGGCGAGGGGTCCCCGGAGGGGGCGACGGCTGCCGCCTCCTACCCCCGATGGCCACCCTTCGGGGGCTCGTGTTGCCGGAGGTGCAGCACTCCCTCAGGCGGTCTGCCGTAGCCAGGAGCGTGGTTTACCAATGGGCATGGGGGAAACGCACGCATCCGAGCCCAGGCAGCTAACAAAGGAGCATCTCTTCCCCCTCCAGCACCTCACACGGCTCATTGTCCCCTGATCCCTCAAGGGGAAAAAGCCCAGACAGCCATTGGCTGAGGAGGCACCAGCCCTCGCTGAGAACCGGCCCATCTGGCCCAGACTATTGGGCTGCTGCCGGCATGGCGGGGAAGGGGGAAAGCTGCAGGGCTGAGCTCTCCCAGAGCATTCCAGCGCAGCCGGCACACGCAGGGGTGGGCTGGGCTGTGGGGAGTGCTGCAGAGTTTGTTCCTCCTCACCGGCTGCCTTCACCTGTTCCCTGCAGCCTCTTTCAAGCCCCTCTCTCTGACGCCTCTCCCTGCGGCAGGAGCTCTCCCTCCCCCGGGACTTACCCTAGCACCCACCAGCACAGCATGAATGGGCTGAATTTCCAGGGGCTCCGGCATCCCAAGCTTTGATCCTGCCTAGGCGCGTGTGCCTGATTACGGTTCCCTCTGATCTTTTCCACCCGTGTGTGGATTTGTTCCATGTGTGGAATACATTTAGTATGTGCACCAAGGTATGTGTGAATGTGTACCACCCATAGAAACACAAACCTAGCTGTGGGTGCTTTGCTGAGGGACTGGGCAGCATTTGAATCTCTCCTGAGCGGCCGCACAAGTGCCCAGCTCACAGAAAACGCTGGCCCCTGGAGCATTCTGTATTATCATCGTGGGGCATGCAGGTAGGGAGGGGAAGGTCTCTCTTTGCTTCTAGTTATGGCAGGGATGAGACACCCATTCTGTGAACTAACCCTCGCTGCAGCCTTTCCGACTAGGAATGAGTCCCTCAGCCAGTTCCAATTCTGTCTATGTTCACTGTAGCCATGTACCCACATGTCTTTCCTAAGCTGGGGGAGAGGGGTTGTGTGGAACAGAGTGCCTCTGAGCCTATGAATGATCATTGCCAGAAGGTCCAGGGGAAGGTGTGCTAACCCCTGGCGGGAGGTTCTGAGTTGTCCAATATTCTACAAATGGAGATATCTTCCTGACCTCAGCCTGTGATGCCCTGGAGCATGAGGATCATAAAGGATGCTAGGAGACCGTGACACCACCTCAGTGTCTCCTCTCCGGCCTGCTGCAGGCCCTTCCCTGTGCTGCCTTGAGGATGTGAGAGGGCAACAAAGACCAGGAGCAGTCAGCCCAGATCCTCCTTGTCAGACAAAGGCAGGGCAGAGAACCTCAGCATGAGGCTGGGATTCCAGTCACTTAACACACTTTTGCACCACGCGACTGGCGCAACTGCCCAAGGCCTCTGGCCACCGGGGAGAGACCGCCCTGGCTAGCTGGCCACCGACCAGCCGGAGATGTAACGCCAGACACAGAACCAGGGGTCTGCCCCCGCTCAACCTTCACCGGCCAGCAGGGACACGCCGCCAGGCCCGCCTACCTCGCTGCCCAGGTGATCGGGATGCGGTGCGTGGCATAGACCGTGAAGGAGAGGGGACAGGTGAGGAGACAGGCCTCCTGGCTCAGGTGGTGCTTCCTGTTGCCGTGCACCACCGTCTGGAAGTCTGCGTTGAAGGTGTTGCAGTAAAGTTCCACCAGGTCCAAGATGGCAGCCGTCAAGGTCTCTACAACCTTCTCTGTAAGGGAGTGCAGCCGCGGCATGAAACAGGGACGCTCTGGAACGCTGGTCCCTCCCATCTCCACCCCATGCTGGGCCTTGGCAGGGAGGTCTCCGGGTGCCTCTCTCCTGCTCCAGAGGGCCATGCCCTACATGTGCCCTGCATGGCAACTTGCCTAGGGGCTCAAGCACATTGTGGGGCGCTTTGGGGAGCTGATGAGGTTATTTCAAGCCAATCTGCCCCTGCATGTGGATCTTTTTCAGGGAAACAAGTAGCAGGGGCAAAACCCCGCTGAAGACTGAACAGTTTGGTTGGAAATGTCGGAGGCAAATTGGCAAATCCCCTCCCACTCAAGGCTGTTTCCCCCCGAAAATTGAAACTTTTTTCTTGGCCCCACTCTAGATGGGGGGCAAAGGGGTCTGAAGATCAAAAAGGACCAAGTACTCTGCAGCAGAATGAGCGGAGAAGAGAAATTACCCCGATTTTCCCGCACAGCCAGAACGTTTGGATCCTGCCGAGGAAAAAGAAACCAGAAGAGCAACGTTAAGGTTATTCCCGTGCCCTCAGCCCCAGCTGGAAGCAATTGTCCAAGCGAGCTACTTTATGTAACAGCCTCCCAGCACGTTTCCATTCCCTGCCACTGACAGCAAGCAAGGAAACAAAGCCAAAGCCATTGCAGGGTCTCAGCTGTTCAGGAATGTTACACGTGGTATCTTGGCGAGAAGGGTAGAAAAACTGATGAAACGGGGTCGGATTTCCTTTATTTGCATCCACAATCCTACTTAAATGTGCTGAAATGCCCCACCCGTCTGGGAAGCCGGGTTCTTACATATGGGCTCTCCAGTAGGGAATTGCTACTCCGTTAGATTAACCAGCATTTCAGAGCCCTTTAATTGAGAGCAGATCTCTGCTTAGGAGATACACTCCAGTTCAACTGCGCTGCTCAGCTCAGCAGCATTCACTGCTGTAGCAGGGCAGAAGGGTTCTCTCCACTGCAGCAGTCACAAGGTAACTTTCTCTGACCTTGTGCTGTACCAGAGGTCACAGGGATCCTGATCACTAGCACGTGGTAGCTAATCATTGCCTTTCTGACTTGGAAAAAGCAATGAGGAGTCCTGTGGCCCATTAGAAACTAACAGATTTATTAGGGCATCAGCTTTTCTGTGGAGAAAACCCACTTCATCAGAGGAATTGGAGTGGAAGTTACAGAAGCGTATATACAAGGAAGACGTGGCTTGTGTTAATGAAGCTAATCAAGCCAGGTTGGAAGTGGGACTTGATTAGCTTCATTAACACAAGCAACCTCTTCCCTATATATATATATATCTCTCCTACTTCTGTAACTTTCACTCCAATTCCTCTGATGAAGTGTTTTTTATGCCCTAACTAGCTGGAGTTAACCGGCGTTGCTCAGGAAACCGGAGGAACAAAATGTAGAAAAACAGTAGTCCAGTATCTTTTTTTGAATGGTAGAAAAGTTGCACTGATTTCTATAGGGATTAAAATATAGGTTCGCATCATCCCCGGGGGGGAGGGGTGCGACCCGGGAGGGGAGGTTACACGCGGGAGGGGCGCCCAGGGCTGCAGGTGCCGCGGGGGGCAGGGCGGGTGCCTGAGCCATTGTGCGCGTGGGGGTCGGGGCACTGTGTGCCAGCGCGGGAAGGGGGGGAAGAGGGTTGCTTATGTAACCTCACGGGTGGGAGGGGGCAAGTCCCGGATGGCACTGGGGGCCGCAGGCGGCGGGCACGGGACCTAGGGTGGGTGGGGCGACCCCTGCAGTGCAGCGGTGGGTTACTTTTTGATTTTTACAGCTTGAGCTTGGGGCCAAAAGTCCCTTAAAACCTTCTGCTGGAGGAAAGGTTCTCCCATGCAAAGTTTGGTTGCGGTAGCTCTTACAGTGTCCAAGTTATTAGCGCACAAACTTACAAGCATTCTCCTTTCTATAGTAGAAGATAAATCTGTTAGTCTCTAAGGTGCCACAGGACGACTCACGGTTTTTTCAGATACAGACTAACACAGCAACCCCTCTGAGACTTTTCTGGCTGTGGCATCTCTGGGCCCAATCCAGTGTCCCCTGAAGGACTCCTGCTGACTTTGGATCAGGCCCTAGGAAGGCAGCCCTCCCGGAAGGACTGCTCCCCCCGTACTGTTACGCTGGGCTTTGCCAGACTCAAAAGATGAGGCTCTCACCTTTCCCCAGGGAGACTATTCCACAGCCTAGGAAGGTCTCCCCAGCCATACGCCCCAGCCCGGCTCTCACACATCGCTAATGCCCGCCCTCTGTTTCCTTTTCCCTTCACCCCTTTCCTCCAGGCTCAGCCCTTGCTGAGGGGCTCCTGGCCTCTTACCTTCTGGATTTTGGGCTGCATGCGAGAGGGGCAGGCTGGCAGCTGGTTCAGGGCTCCAGTGATTTCCTGAGACTCCACGGCAGCCAGGGCATTGCAGATGGCCATGACGGACTGGATCACCCGCTCGGCTTTCAGCTGGAAGTCTCCCTGGGAGGGAAGGCAGGGGACAAGCTCATGAGCTCGGCCTCGGCAGCATGGTGCGGTGACGCAGCCAAATGGTTGGATCTTACCACCGCTGCTGGGGGATGAGTTATAGACTGACAGCAGGGGCTAAGGGGAGACCTACTGGGACGGCGGCCCCAGGGCGCCTGTGTTTAACATGCCTCTGTCCCACCGCAGCACATTCGATCCGACTCCACTGGCAGCAGCCGCAGCCCAGCCAGGCCCAGCTCCCCCCGTGCTCAGGCATCCGAGGAGGGAGCTCGCTTCTTGGGCCAAGCAGCTGTGCCGAGGTGGCAGGGGCCGAGCGCAAAGGGACCATGCCTGAGATACAGCAGGAGGAAGGGAGTAGGTGGAAAGCCGAGGAGTTCCTGGTCTGGACCTGGCCAGAAGAGCACTGTCCATGCTCCTGCATCCCAGCTCCCTAACACAGAGTGGGGAGAGGGAAAGGAGACCCTTTGCTATCCCTCCCCCTGTCTCCCCTGTTTCTGTACCCCCGCCACCCTCGGGGGGACACATGTAGCCAGGAGGTGCCAGGAGAGAGCGGGAGGTGGGGGAAAAGCAGACTTTCTGGCACCTATCAAAAGTCACGTGCAAAGAGAATGCACCAGAGGATGCGTGGGGGGGGGGGGAGGAATGCCCTGTAGGTGCCCATCTGCATTCTTGTGTCCCCCACCAACCAGACACCCCAAAAGGAAAGGCACAGCCAGTGCTGAGCAATTTCCCAGCCCAGTATCTGTCTGCCTGTGATTCTCTGCAGACCTGGCTTTCCGGGCAGGGAGCGAGTGGGGCCCTGGCACCTTTGGCGTGTGGGTTTGGCTCTGGGAGGGCACAAAGGATAAGCCATCTGTTCCACTGAATCCCACAGGAGCCTGCAGTCCTGGTCACGTATGAGAGAGCCCGTGGCCAAACCTCATCAGCAATGCAATGCCGTGGCTTGTCCCCTGGGTCCCAGTGTCCCAGAGATGTGGGATCCGGCGCTCTTGGTGTTCACACCAGGCCCATTCTGGATCTGCTTGGCATGAGACTTGATTCCAGGACTGATTTTGGATTGGGTGGGCAGTGGATCCCTACCCTTATTGAAATGGGGCAGCATGTTGTAACACAGAGGTTCCCAGGCAGAACAAGCATGAGGCTCCCAGTTCCACTCTCTCATATGTAACCCCAGCCAGGCCCTGCAAACCACGGAGCTGGATTTACCACTAGGGGCTGCTGCCATCCATGCGGTGATAAAGTTTGGGAATCCCTGGTCTAGCGCCCCCAGCTGGGAGCCAGCGGACCTGGCTTCCACCCATGACCCTGCAGTGTGATTCTGAGCGGGTTGCCTCCCGGGTCCGTGCCTCAGTTTCCCCATCTGTAAAAGTGGAGCTAATGGCCTCTAGCCTTCTTCGCCATCCTCTTGGAGATCCACACACGAAAGGGGGCATATAGAGCAAGTGTCCGGGTCGTCTTGCCAATTAACGACCGTGCAACCATTAAGGACCAAGAATTTTGTTTTGGATCATAGTAATGATAAGCATTCTACAGCTCTTCCCACCAGGGGATCTCAAAGCGCTTTACATTCATTAATGACGTAATCCTCACAGCCACCCCAGCGGGTAGGTAAGGTCTATCTTCAGCTTACAGACAGGGAACCAAAGCACAGGGAGGTGAAACGACTGGCCTGACGGGAGTCAGTGACAGACCATGAACAGAACCCCGGTGTCCGGAGCTCCATTTCTCTGCTCTAACCCCTAGGTGGGGCTCGCTCGTCTAGACTTATTTCAGCCTCTTGTGTCTGCCAAACTGGGCTGGAAAACTGGTGAGCACTGGCTCCAGGAGGGATCCCTGACTGGAATGAGGAAGCAGAGAGTCAGCGTGAAGTGAAATAAGCTGGGGAAGGTTCAGGTTCAGGTCCAGGTCAGCAATCCTTTTACAGGCGTGCCCAGGCCCACTGAAAACAAGACAGGCTTACCGGCTTTACGAGCCTGCGGTTTAACAGGAAAAACCTGCCTGAGGGTGACAGGCAGACATGCGCTGGGTCACAGTAGACAAGACTGGAAATCAAGTAAGTAACTAACCTCCCCCAACCCAGAACAGAAAGCCCACAGGCCTGTGTTATGGGAAATTCGCTAAGAGCAAAGACTGGAAATCAGGTGATCTGGGTTCTAGCCCCTCACCCTTGAGCCATTCCCTTCTCGTCTCTGTACAGTGGGGAGAATGCTGACTCACATATGAAGAACGTGATGAGATCTGTGGATGAATCAGCAGTGAAAGTAACTTAATTTCTTTCAGGTTCTGCCCTATTGCAACCTGGGTCCCTGCCAGCAATTTCAATAGCTCCCTTCTGGCTTTTGCCGCAGCTCAGCCAGCTCTTGCCGGAGCGACCCACCAGGGCGCACCTGCTTACTGTCACCTCTGGGTGCTATGCAGTTTAAAGAATTGTTACAAGGACAATCACCCTTGCCCCTTTGGTTTTCACACACAAATTGCACTGGATTAATGAAAGGTGAGATTTTACACAGATAGGTTGTTGCAGCTGTGTGTGTGGACACTCAGGCTACTGCAACACCGCTGTTTTTTTTGCGGAAGAGGATATGCAAATCGTGCTCTCATTTGCATATCTTCCGATTCTTTTTGCAGAAGAGGTTTTGCGGCAAAAAAGCCCCATGTAGATGGGGCCATTTGTCGGAAAAAAACCCTTTTTCGCAAGATCCCTTATTCCTCAAAAATCGAGGTTTACAGGGTCTTGCGAAAAAGGGTGTTTTTTTCCCGACAAATGGCCCTATCTACACGGGGCTTTTTTGCAGAAAAACCTCTTTCGCAAAACAAATTGGCAGAAGATATGCAAATGAGAGCATGATTTGCATATCCTCTTCCGGAAAAAACCAGCAGTATAGCCATAGCCTCAGGGACCAGATCTACTCTACAAACTTTTCCTGGCAGCACGATGTCGGTCAGGGGTGTGAGAAGATGTGGGCTGTGACTGACATGTGTAGTAGTTCAGGACAACGATGTAGGAGATTCAGGATTTACTGGTGTGGCGTCCTGACCAGGTCTCCTGCTCCATCAGGGATGATAAACGTTCGACTGTGTGCGTTTTTGTATGCTCCCTCATTACATTATACCAGCTCTGTGCAGGTAGCTAGCATACTAGTTTTTACAAGAGCCCCCAAAGACCACAGACTCAGATAAGACACAAAGGCACCCGAGTCAGGTTTACTGTCGAAGGAAGTACATTAATAGTCATTGGTGGCCAGATGGCCTTTGAACATTTGTCCATGCATTTGTACCTGGACAATGGACATGGCTCAATCAATAGTATGGATTTCACTATGGCCCCAGGCCGGCCAAAGAGTTAAGTCGAGGTACCCCAACATATATAGACAGATAAACAATCTATGACCCACACCTTATGTATCATCTCATGCATTAATGATATATTTGGTACCTCCCCTTGTACTTTCCACCAAAGCATTCACACCCTGTTCTGCTTTCACTCTTGTTGTTTCAAACTATTTTATTATGTACTTAGCTTGGTGTCCTTTTACTGTCCTGGGAGAATGTATTTACATATTTCATGTGCTTTTAGCAGCACTAGCAGTTTCAGTAGCGAGAGACACTGACTTGCAGGTAAACATCTGCTTTTGACACGGCCTGTCTATTACTCATAGCTACCGTCGCTGAGGGAGACCGAGTCCCTACAGTGGTGGGAAAACTCCTATAAGCTTTTTTTACCATAGCTAAGATTCTACAGTCCCCATAGCATAGAGACAGCCTAGGAGTGCTTTGCCAGCATAATATACTGAATATACCAGTACCAGAAAAAGTCTTCTAAGTGTAGCACTGGAATTGGAATTTTTTAACTAATAAGTCAATTGTAATAAATGTATGTTATAGCAAAAGGTTTGGATTAAACTTAAATACAAGATGTAGGCCTCAGACAAGCCGCTTTGTTAACTTAGCCCCAGCTCTGTTTGATGTTAGCATGTTAAAGTGAAGGGATGGAATATTATAATACATAGTGATGTTAGTGTTAGATCGAAAGAAGTTTAATGTTGAAAGACTTTGTAACTTTGTTCAAGTGACTAGAAGTACCCTTTGTTCCATGCTGCAATTCTGTAAATGTATTGTTTGTTGTGAATGAGAGAGAGAATGTTTTAGGAGAGATAAGTGTGAAGGCCTCTGCATGCTCAAATGGTCAGAGGAGAGACTGGAGACTCAGAAGCAACTAAGTGAAAGCACACTGAAGACGCAGACTACCGGGCAGACTGACGAATCCTGAAGCTAGCGGCAAGCACCCCTTGATAGGAAACCAATCACAACTTTTGCTGGAAAGACAACACCCAGGAGGGGTTGTCAGCATACTGATATCAGATGACTGTGAGAACAACTTTTTCCCCATAAGCATATGTCATAGCAAGATTGATTGTCATGCTGAATAACTAATTACGGCCTGACAAGGCAAAATGCATAGACTTGCATGGAAGGAAAATCCTATAAAAGAAAGGGTGTCTTGGATGGTTCTTCGGGTTCTGTCCTGCTAAGATCAAGACCAAGAGGAGCATCAGTCCGAACTGACACAAACCCAGTTCCTTCCTCGCACTCCACCTATCTGGCCAATAGGTTGGACTGAGCAACAGACTGGTGACTATTCCATCAGCAGATGTGTGTGTGTGTGTGTGTGTGTGTGTGTGTGTGTGTGTAAATGCATATGCTACTTTGTTATATTATCAATAAATGCGGTGTGTTGCCTTATCCCCCTGAAAAAGATCCCGTGTGCTTCTTTTAAGCATAACATAAGGGCTTGTCTTCACTACACAGAAGATTTGCCATGATCCATCTTCCAGAGTTTGATTTAGCGAGTCTAGTTAAGACTCGCTAAATCAAACTCAGAGGGTACTCCTGGTGGCGTCTGATATTCCTGCTCCTGCAAGGAGTAAGGGAAGCTGATGAGAGTATTTGCTCCCATTGGCCTCCCGCTGTGGGGACACTGCCAAGTTTGGTTTATGTCAGGCCGATTCCAGCTATGCATTCTATGTAGCTGGAGTTGTGTGCCTGAAGCCCAACTGCCAGGTCTAGTATAGACCTGGCCAAAGTTTGGACCTCAATTTAGGCCAGCTTAAGAGTGGTTTACCTTAACCAGAGTAACCCCCTTAAGTGGTAATGTGTGTCCACACAGCCCTTGTGCACCGATTCAATGAGATCAGGTTAAAAACCCATTTAAGTTAAACTGATACAAGATTGTCATGAGGACAAGGCCCCGTTCACAAGTGCAAGCTAAACTGCTGTGAGCCAGGTGTAACCTCATAAACATGTCCAGACTGGGGTGCGCACTGACACCACTAGAATCGGTTTTACAACTGGTTTAAGTTAAATCAGAGAAACTCCTGCATGTAGACCATCCAGACATGCCCCTCGCTCCCCTCGCATGTTACTTTGCTGTACTCGGTACCTGCATGGGTCCTGTCCTGAGCAAGCCATACTCACCTCAGCTGCTAGGAAGGCATCAACCTCATTGTGGAAGGTGTCGAAGAGGAGACTCAGGGCCTGCCTGGAGAGGAGGAGATAGGATAGAATTCAGCACAGAGGGAGCAGGAGACGTCACCACGGAGGCACTTCTGCAGCGCTTCTCATCCCGCTCACTCCAATGGCATTCAATCACCGGCCCAAGAAATCGGTGCAAGAGCATTGCTGCCTGGATCCATTTGTTTTCCTCCACCCTCCTGCTCAGCACACACCATCCACCCCAGTAGGGGATGTACAGGCTCCCTCCTCCCATCACTGCCTGTTCCCTCCTCGTTACCTGCTGATGGTCTGCTTGATGGGTCTCTCCTGCAGGTGGATGTAGTGGTTGAGTGTGGAAGGGCTCTGGTCATCATTCACCTGTAGGAGAAACAGAGCTGTTCAGGAGGATCTGATCAGCTGGTGTTAACCCATCTTGGTCAGGGATGCTGACCAGATCTGCTGATAGGTGAAAGACTCGGACTGTCTGGCTGCAAAGCCACTGACGTCATTTGAGATACCAACTTCCCACTGAAAATGAATTATCTTCGAAGATCTCAGCCATATCTGCTGAGGAGCACCTGGGGGCTCCTGGCTTCGGTGGGATCATGGAGGAGGGCCAAGGGGTTCTAGACCAATGTTTCTCAACCTTTTATTATGAAGTACCCCTTTAAAAAAAATTATAAGTACCCCCAGTACCTACCGTTTTCAGACACACAATTTTTTTTTCTACCATCGTAACACATTTGTTTAAACAACTTAATCGTAGCTGGGCGGGCGATGAAATGTTTGGGTGTAAAAAGTACAAAAATAATAAAGCGCTGTAAAACTTAAAACAAAAATTCAGTTTTCTCCAAATTTCAATGGTGTTGACGTACCCCCCAGACTTCTCTCAAGTACCCCTAAGGGGACTCATACCACTAGTTGAGAAACACTGGTCTAGAGCAGTGTTTCTCAACCTTTTTTTGCTCATGGCCCCCTTCTAAGCGTTTACCTCTGTGGCTCCCCTCATAGCTGCTGTTAGTTGGAAAAAAAGGTACATAATTTACCTAATGTTCCGTTTTTACATGTGGCCCCCTAGAGGTAGGGTGTGGCCCCTGGAGAGCCATATGGCCCAGGTTGAGAACCACTGGTCTAGAGTGTTGTGATTAAGTTAGCATAAGGGACAACCTTCACTGACAATAATCAGGGAATGATTCCGGGCATCGAGATCTGCAGGACTGGGGGAAAGTAACCCCAGGGCCCCGCTGCTTGGCACATTTGGAACTAGAGTGGGCAGATGCAAGGAACAAACAGTGGGCAGAGGATGAAATAGATGCAGCTAATGGGCAGTTTCCTTGTAAGCCGGGCACTTGTGAGGCCACTCAGGAGAGAATAAAATACCAACCAACTGATTAGCAGAGTGCTCCCATCTAGGTGGTGCACATTTACACATGCATCGGTGCACATGCAAAATTATTCTGCACATGGGTGGGAAAAACCCACACATGGATGGAAAAGATTAGAGGAAACACTGCTAAGGGGTCTTTTCTATCTCTAACATTCATGGCTCCTCTGTAGCACCAGGCCTAGCAGATCACGCTGGACTCTCAGCAGGAGAGCATTTGGGAAGGATTCAGGGATGAATTGCCAGAGTTTAGAAGCAGGACTAAATGAGCTCTCTCCAAACAAGCCCTGGTTGCAATGGGAAAGACAGGGAGTGGGGAACTTTTAGCTGGTGGTGGCCAGGGGTCGAGACGTCCTCAGGCAAGAAGCTGCGGAGCGGAGCCCACTGGAAGGGAGCTGGTGATGCAGCAATTTGCAGGGAGTATGTTGGATTTTTTGGGTGAAGGCTTAGATGGACAGATGGGGATTTTAAAGTCATCACGCAACACTTTCAAAAGCACTTCAGTGACTTAGCTGCCTAAGCCCCATTGAAAATGGCAGCCATCCTCGTTCCCTAGCGATGTCCATTGTACATCAGGGATCACAGTCATGGCCTTGTCCCCCGAAGTCAGCAACTCCAGGATAGCTGGGAACCAGCGTCCCTCCCCACCCCTGCCCTGACAGCAGTGGAGATCCAAGCACCAAGCAGTGACCACAGCTTGCATGGGTTCAATGCGTTCTCACTTCCCTTGAGAGTAGCAGCTCACCGTCCTGGCCAGGTCGGTGCGCACTGCCTTCCTCTTCATCAGCTGCAGCCGGATGTCGATGTCAAACTTCCTGCAGTGCTGGATGTATTCGTGGCTGCCCAGGGCGTGTTTGCTGGAAGGATGAACCAAAAGAACAGCTGTTATTCAAGGTCCCACGCCAGCCTGCGGCACAGGTCTTGGAAAGGAAAAAGCCTGGAAATGCAAGACTAGTGTAGGACTGTAAAAAAAAGGGTGGTCCTGTAGCACTTTAGAGACTAACAAATATATATACATATATATAGAATCATAAGCTTTTGTGGGCACAACCCACTTCCTCAGATGAGCAGAATGGAGGGGAAAAAAAGGGGGAACCTCCTAATATATAACAGAAAAAGAAGGGAGAGGGGAGAAAAAAAAGTACCTGTCAATTGTAGGGTCGGTGTTAATGAGGCTAATTGAGTGGACTGGAAGCGTCCCATACTTAGCTTTTGATGTCATTGGGTAGTGAATATAACGCCTCATCCAGTTCATGTCTTTGTTCAGGCCAAGAGAGAGAGTGTCACATTTGCATACAAAGGCCAGTTCCGCAGTTTCTCTCTGTAGTCGGTTTTTGAAATTGCTTTGCAGAAGAATGGCTACTTTTAAATCCATGACTGAGTGACCAGGTAGGTTAAAATGTTCCCTACATGTGTGTTACCATTTCTGATACCTGACTTATGTCCATTTATCCTGTGTCGTGGAGACTGCCCGGTTTGGCTACTAAACATGGCAGAGGGGCAGACTAACACGGCTACCCCTCTGAGACTTAGTGTATGACTGGTTTACTCTGGGAAAGTCACTCCCCCACGCCCAGTTCTGTAACACTCAGTTCTCCCTAGTGCCTCATTTCTCTCCCGCCTCTTTAAAACAGACATTATGGGGATTAGTTAGTAAGTTCTAGAAAGTTATGAGAGAGGCACTTGTCCTCCCAGTGCCCCACCCACAGAAAAAGGGGCCATCACTCCAAAGAGCTGTGAAAATCGTAGCTTTCCTGGTTAATGCAGCAGGTGAGAAGATGAAACTGGCTATCGGGGTCTCTCAGCCTCATTCTTGGATGCACATGGGCGTCCATGGGAAGCACAGCATAAATTAGAGCCGCCCAGAACTTGTGCTAACTTACAGTGGGGGCTGGGCAAAGCCCTACAATCCAGGAAGCCCAAAGGGTAAGTGTCAGTGTCTCTTGTGAGCCTGGGAAATACAAACTCAGTAAAGACAAAACTCAGGTCTAACCAAAGTCTGGGCCCAGCCTCGTCTGGCTGAAGGGGCTTATCTGGAAGAGACAGGAGCTGAAATGCTCCTGAGGCAGCGGGAGATGCAGAATTTCTCTGTCAGCAGCAGCAGAGAATCGACCAGTGCGGCTTTCCCTGGCACCCCCCGGGAGCAGAATGCAAGGTGCACAGGGAGTGGGGAATGGAGGTAAAACACCTGTAAGCTCAAGAGCAGGCTGGACTGGAAAAAGCAGGGTGTAAGAGGGAGTGTGGAGTAGGAGAGACAGGAGCACTGGGGAGGCAGTGCAGAGGCAGATCCAGAAAGCATGGCAGTGAGAGAGCAGGGAACAGGTCTATGGATGGGATGGGAGCATGTGCCTTTCAGGGCTTCATGTTGAGGGTTACAGAGCAGCCCAGGGAACACTGATCATGGAATCATAGAACCCTAGGGTTAGAAGAGACCTCGGGAATCATCGAGTCCAGCCCCCTGCCCAAAGCAGGACCAACCCCAACTAAATCAACCCAGCCAGGGCTTTATCAAGCTTAGCCTTAAGAATCTCTAGGGATGGAGATTCCACCCCCTCCCTAGGTAACCCATTCCAGCTTCCCCACTCTCCTAGGGAAACAGTTTTTCCTAATATCCAACCTAGACCTCCCCCACTGTAACTTAAAACCATTGCTCCTTGTTCTACCATCCCTCACTACTGAGAACAGCCTCTCTCCATCCTCTTTGGAGCCTTCCTTCAGGAAGTTGAAGGCTGCTATCAAATCCCCCCTCACTCTTCTCTTCTGCAGACTAAACAAGCCCAAATCCCTCAGCCTCTCCTTGTAGGTCAAGTGCTCCAGCCCCTTAATCGATTTTGTTGCCCTCCACTGGACCCTCTCCAATGCGTCCACATCCTTTCTGTGATGGGGGGCCCAGAATTGGACTCAATGCTCCAGATGCCCAGTTCCTGTTAAAATGCATGGGAACGGGAGGGGGTTGAAATGCCCTAGGCAGCTCTGAAAATCACAGCTTCATTATCTAAGCTGGGTAAGATGCCTGGCACCTCGCCTTGCCATTCAAATACTGAGCAGGGCTGGGGTCTCCAGCTCCTGCTGCCTGTGCACACCAGCTGCCCAAAATGGCTGCAGCCCAGAGACCGAGCCCTCACCTCAGACTCCTCGGACAGAGGGAACAATGCAGGGGTGGGGGGAAGCCGCAGCAGGAAGCCCTGCCTCTCACAGGCTGCTCCGGCAGGAATGGTTGGCTCTTATCTGAGCGCAGCCTGCATCCTGCACGGAGCTGAGGCAACTGCCATAGCACAGCCAGGCAAGGGCAGGGGGTGGGAAAGGGCTGAGACTGCATCTGCAGTGAGAGCCCAAGGCCTGGGTGGGAAGTGGTGACTGCAGTTACCGGGGCAGAAGTGTCTAGACCGTGGTCCCAGGGGGAGGATTTTTAATCCAGTTCTCTGATTTTCACCACACTCGTAGCACTCCTGGCTCACCTCCTGCCGGCACTCGGCCCTACAAGAGGTCACTGCTTCTTTCAGTTTTCACCAAAAAGATTAGCAGTGATTGGACGACTAACACCAGTGTAAATGGAGGCTAAAATAGAGACAGAACAAGCTAAGAACGACTGAGACAAGTTAGATGGCTTTAAATTGATAAAATACATCCCAGAATACTCCAGGGACTGGCTGAAGAGATCTGTGAGCCATTAGAGATTGTCTCTGAGAACTTGGGGTCAGGAGAGATCCCAGAGGACTGGAAAAGGACAAAAAAAGTGTCTGTCTATAAACAGGGGAATAAGGCTAACCCAGGGAATCCTAGACCAGTCGTCTTAACTTTGGTGTCTGGAAAGACAATGGAGCAAATAATCAAGCAATCCATTTGTTAGCACCTATAAGATAACATGGAGATAAGTAACAGTCTTGAAGAGTGCACAATCTAAACAGACAAAGGATAGGAGGAAGAAGATATTTCATAGAGGGGGAACTGAAGCTCAGAAAGAGATGAAGTGACTTGCCCAAGGTTACGCAAGGAGTGAGTCAGTGGCAGAGCCAGGAATTAGAATCCCACTCCCTGAGTTCCAGCTCTGTGCCTTAACCACAAAACTATCCCTCCTCCCTCCCTGAAGCCCAGTTGACATCAGATACCCTCTTGTGCTTGTGAAGAAGTTTCCACCATCACCTCTCTCTGCCACCCGCTGCAATCAGTCTTTGCTTTGGGGGCAAGGCTGGGAGAAGAATCTCTCTCCTCTCTTTGTAACCGTACACCAGATCCCTTCAAAAAATAGCTGAGGAGGAGCCTGCAGATGACAAGTCGGGAATATTATTTCCTCATCTGATGTGAATTACTTTTCCAGAGGGAGGCTGTTTCTGGTTAAGGCGCATTATATGCAAAGGGAGGCAGTTTTTCCGCTGACGACGACAGCATCGGTAGAAAAAGCCCAGCGGCTCATGAGAATTTGCAGCTCATTTGGTCCCCGAGTTCAGAGGCTGGAATGGTCCTGCCAGTTCTCAGCTGGCAGTTTTCCCCTTGACGATAGCCAGACTCCCCCCGGAGACAGGCGTTTCCAGCAAACCTTCCCAGTCGCAGTGGCAATCAGAAGAGAGTTTCTATGTAGGTGGCATAGATATGTATTGAAATGCGTTGGTAAATATGGCTCCTTAGAATGTATGGTTTGCACACAGCCCTCTCTAAAATACACACACTAATAGATTATTCCTCAGCTGCGCATGAGCTGGGAGCAGATGGAAAGCAGGTAAAGGTGACTCTAAGACAGCGGTGGGCAATCGTTTTGGACGGGAGGGGGCCACTCCAAAATGCTGGGAAGTGGTCAAGGGCCCTGCTTTCCTATGGAGGGGGTGCACAGTATGGGATGGAGGTTGGGTGCACAAGGGAGCTCGGGGCAGGGGTGCAGGAGAGGGAGTGGGGTCTGAGAGGGAGTCTGGGTGGAGGAGGGGGTTCGCGGTGTACACAGCTTCCCTCTCCCCGCAGCGCAGAGAGGCAGATGGAGCAGCCAGCCGCTCTGAGCCCTGGGGCTGCCCCCAGCCTGTGGGTCCATTTGGGCCAGACTGAAAGGCTTGGCGGGCCGGATCCAGCCCCTGGGCCGTAGCTTGCCCACCCCTGCTCTAAGATGAAAGGGCTTCTTTAAAGGGCTGGAGCCACCAGGGCCAGTCCGCTAGAGGGGCCAGACTGGCTGGACAGCCTCACCCCCTGCCCAATCCTAATTGTGCCTTTTCTGCAGAGAGAGGGGAATGGAGCCAACTAGGAGATTCCCCTGCATAAGGGCAACTTCCCAGTTGCCCCTTTAGGACCTAATTCTGTGGCCAGTCAAGTCAACTGCAAAGCTCCCAACGACTTTGTGTGACGCAGAGTCACATCCTTAGGGCAGCTTGTTCTGGCTGATTCTGTGTCATTTCCAGGAGACACTTTATTTGGCCATATATGTTACATTTTGCATCCAGAGAACGCCTTTCATCCTAAGAGGAACTTTCCATATAGATCATCGGCAAAAAAAGACGTCCCCCTCTTCCCATGAAATGCAGCAACCTCTGGGGTGGAGGCAACGTAAAAAAGCAGGGTGGGGGAGTTTGTACCAGGGCAAACGGCCACAATTCCCAAAAGCACCAGCTGATATTTAGTGCCGAGGGGCGGCAGACAAGGACCACAGTTGAACTTGATTCTTCTCCCTGGGAAGCCTGAAAGGCTGAGCCGACCCTTTTGGGACCGAGACCTGTGGTTTCAGGGAGCCTAGTAATGCCAAACCTGAGACTTAGCCCGCTAAACCATTGATATACGTACGCTGCAAAGCAAGCCAGCCTGTGGTTAAAGCTACCAGACAGTCTGCCAGGGCAGCAGAGATGCAGGAAACAGTCCTGCGACTAAAAAGCTTTCATGGCTTTCCCTGCTGGAAAGCAAACCGAGCTAGGCGGTTTATTGCCTTGGATCTGGTCGCCTGCTCGCTCCAAGTCGGCCTCGGCTGAGGACTCCATGCGGTTTAAAAGTCTGTTCGCTGACCGCCCAGCCAGGATAAAAGGGGGTTTCACTACCCAGCTCGCATTCTCAGTCATCATTCCTGCACCACAAGCTCCGAAGAGCAAAACTAAAGCCACTGGTAAAGTCCCACCAGCTGACACTTACTAGTTATGAATGACAAGTCAGGTGACCTTATTCACTGGGCCCATCCGCACTCCACTGTCTGCCTTGTGCTGCCTGGAGCCCAGAACACAAGGACAGCAGAAGCAAAAGGACAGCAAAGGAAAAAGCCAGTGGGGGGACCACAAGGAGGTTTCACCACCACCTCATTGTCAAGGCCTGCTAGGGTATGTCTACATTGCCACCCTAGTTCAAACTAGGGTGGCTAATGTAGGCATTCGAACTTGCAAATGAAGCCGGGATTTAAATATCCCGGGCTTCATTTCATGTTCAGCGCCGCCATTTTTAAATGCCCGTAGTTCGAACTACTTGCCCGAGGCTACAAGCGCGTACGGACTAGGTAGTTCGAATTAAAGCTCTAATTCGAACTACCGTTCCTCCTGCAAGGAGGTTTAACGATAGTTCGAATTAGGAGCTTTAATTCGAACTACCTAGTCCGTGCCGCGTGTAGCCGCGGGCAAGTAGTTCAACTACGGGCATTTAAAAATGGCGGCGCTGAACATGCAAATGAAGCCCGGGATATTTAAATCCCGGGCTTCATTTGCAAGTTCGAATGCCTACATTAGCCACCCTAGTTCGAATTAGGGTGGCAGTGTAGACATACCCCTAGAGACTGAAGGCTGTTTGGTGGCCCATGTGAGATCAAGAAGGTGGGTCTGAGTCTAGTTCCCAGAGGACATGTGTCCACATCAAAAAACAAGCCACAGGTACTAACGGGCCACCCCAAGGACAAAACGGGCCACGGAGACTGAACATCTCCCTCCTAGACCTGCCGCCACCAGGACAGACATGTCAGCTTGGGAAACCTTGCATTCACACTGGTCCTATGGACATACAGAGGGTGTCAGTCACCCTGGTACCTTCCCTCATCAGATTATTTATTGTCTGCATTGCTGCAGCACCTAGGAAACTGAGGCCCGTACTGTGCTGTACAAACACAGAACAGAGACAGTCCCTGCCCCAAAGAACTTACAATCTCTTGGCGCCTTCATCCCCACATCTTCCTGCTTTTGTTTTCCCGCTAACCTACCCCTGTGCTTTGCTTGTCCTTGCATTTAACTGGCCTCCATTCTTATGGGCCTGCCCCTCTAATGGAGATAAGCCCTTTGTGGTCATTTCAGGGGTCCCATGTCTTCCTCAAAGGTCAGACAGGCTCACACCACAACTGGGCAGACCTTTTCCATTACATTTCCCCCCCCCCCATGGATTCTTCTTTCTATTTGTTTTTAAGCAAAAAATTGCATTTTGTTTGACATTGTTCAGCTTCCCAATGAGAGGCAGCACCAGCACCTTTGTGGGCGGGAAGAGATTCACCATGAAAGCAAAATATTTTCATTTTCAGCTGGAAAATTTGGGAAAACCAAAGATTTTTCACAATTCCCTTCCCTCTGCCCCTTCAAATTTCATTTTACTCTGAACCAGCGGCTGCTGGCGACCTCTTCCCTGCCACTTAAAAAAGAAACACCAAAAATGAAGCTCTTGACTTGATTGCCTGCCCCAGCCACTTTGCTGAGGGTAATCATGAGTTTTATATGTATTTTAAGGGCTTTTCTTGGCCACTCTAATTTTCTCCAAACATTGGAGTCAATGGGAGTTACTTATATCCTGCAGCAGGAGGATAAGGCTCCTGCATTTCTTGGCAGGAGAGTCCCCAATGATGTCAGGAGGCAGGGAACGGAATAATCCAGGGGGCTTCTGCCTTGCATGCAGATCAATCCAGCTGTTGCATGGCACTGACCCGTTCAGCAGTTGCATTGCCCCGGGGAAAATGGGAGACGCTGGGCACGAGGGCAAACCCGGGGCTCGTCATGTGGGCGTGCAAGAGAGGAGAGAGGATGATGTTTGGGGGCACCCCTTTTCCTGCCTATAGCACAGCAAGGAATCAACAGCTCTCCATCACCCACAGCTCTCCCGACACCAGAGGGTGTCCCGGCCACCGCTTGCTCACTCACTTTTGCAAGAACTCCTCCAAGCCACAGAGCTTGAGCACGAAGTCGTCCACGTCAATGCCGAGCAACTCGTCACAGGTGTAGCACAGCGTCTGGTAGATGAGCAGGTCCACCGTGGAGGAGCCTGTGGGAGAGGGCACAGACCCAGCAGGGTGAGCCTCAGGTCTCTCTGGTCAGTGACCAGGACTCAGCTCCCAGCTGGCTGGAGGTGGAGCTCGTGCGAGGAGGGGCATGCTGCCTGCCCGGTGCCCCATCCCTTCATGGCCGAGCAGCCTCTAAACCACGCCGAGGGCCACGGAAGTCAGTGGAGCCACTTCTATTAACGTCAATGGGCGTTGGATCAGGCCTGTCATTTAAGGCTTATCCTGGCTTCAGTCATATCTAGGCAACCGCCTTCAAAAGAGAATCAGAGACCTTGCAGCGATGGCGACTGAAAATGAGTGGAGGCCCCAGGATTTCAACTCCTCCCCTTCCCCCCTGGCCTTCTCAGAGCAGCATCTGACATACCCTGTTTCAAGGGGACACTGAGAAATCCTGAACCCAAGGTTTAAATGGGGCCCGTCTCTAGCACACAGCTTCCCATGGGGGCAACACAGGCTCCCAAGTCTCTGTCTCCAGGATCACGTCCATCCTATAGGACCTGGAAGATGGATTTGCAGGATGAGGCAGAAGACACCACCGCGTTAGCCACGTGTGGCAGCCATCTTCGCCCCCTCGTTGCTATGGGGACTTGAGGGAGGGACGTGTCTCCCACAGCACAAGGATGTTCACAAGTGGAGACGGAGAGCCCCACATGTACCACCCACGAGGGGACTTACAGTCACAGGTGAACGTGAGTGGTTCCTGCACGTTGTCACACACCACTGTCACCTTGAGGCTGATGCCGTGGCCCAGCTGCTCAGGGCTGAGGTTGACCGTGCTCCACACAAAGCCGGTGAGGGAGTAGTCCTTGGCGCTGTAGCCAGATCTCAAGCTGCAGAATGAAAGGGAGGGGAAAAGAAGAGGCGTTAGAGATCCCTGCCCCATCCCACAAAGGGCTTTCTCTCTCACTGGGTGGTGGATTCTCTCCCTTTCCACGGTGGCAGCAGAGGACTTTCTCCTGGCCTCCTCTCCCCTCTTCGCAGCCTCGCTCCAAGTGATCTCATCTGCTCACCACATCTACCTCTCCATTTCCAACTCGCCTCCCTGCATGCAGTCCTGCACTTCAGCCTGCCTCCACGATATCTCCTCCCAGTATCAGAGGGGTAGCCGTGTTAGTCTGAATCTGCAAAAGCGTTGAGGAGTCCCGTGGCACCTCATAGACTAGCAGATTTATTGGCGCATAAGCTTTCGTGGGCAAAGACCCACTTCGTCAGACGCTTATGCTCCAATAAATCTGTTAGTTTATAGAGTGCCACAGGACTCCTCGTCGCATCTCCTCCCAGGTGTCTCATGGGCAGCTGGAGCCTCACATGGCCCAAATTGAGCTCCATCTCCTTGGGCCCATGCCAGCTAAGTCCTCTTGCTCCCCTCTTTCTCTGTCACCATCAGCACCAACTTCCTCCAAGAGGTTCAGGCCTGTCGCTCGGAGTCATCTGAGACTCTCCCGTCTCTCTCTAGCTGAGAAACCAGCCACCATCACCCGTTTTTCATTTCTCCCATTATGCATCTGGCCCTCATGCAGGGCACGCCCTCTCTGAGCTAACCTGCAGAGCCACCTACCACTCCAACCCTGAGGCTGCAAACTGCTGATTGGCAATGACTAAGCAGGTGGCCAGCAGGGATCACCCGTCTCATGATGAGTATTGATTTGAAACCAGCTGACAGGGCGCTCGCCAGACAGCCGGCCTCTGTGTGCTCATGTTGGTGCTTTCAATTTCCTTCGGTCAGGAAACCATCCACCTAAGAGAGTGCTAAATGGAGTTTGAGCCTAAGTCCCCCGACCAGGGGAACCAACAGACTTGCTGGGACCCTGGGCAAAGTGGGGCGGGGGGGGTGACTCCATGCTCCTGGAAGGGACGGGGCCTCAGGCAGAAGGGGCAGGGCTGGGGGCAGCCAATCCTCAGCGTCGCCCGGAATGCGCCACCAAGCGCTTTAAAGGGCCTGGGGCTACCCCCTTCACAGAAGCAGCTGGGGCTGCCGGGAGCCCCGGACCCTTTTGAATTGCTAGGCCCCCTCCCGTCGATGGGCCTGCCTCCTCCCACTTCCCCCTCCTTCCCTGACCTATATCATGCGGCAACGTCCCTTGTCAGGAGGGAGAGCCCAGAACATTAAGAAGATATTTACCTATTTGCCATCTCCTCACGCTCACCCCCAGCCGTAATGGGTTGAACAGAGTGGAAAGGGGCATCCTTACATTGCCTCCCCCCCCAGCCCCCTTTATAGCTCTCAGACACCAACAGGACACCGCCCCCCTTCCCCTCTGCCCCTTTGCTTGGAGCCCTGCCGCAGATTCTGGTCGCAGCCCAGCCCAAATGGGCTGGTTGTCTCATCACTCGCACCCTGGGGATGACCCTTCCCTCCCCCCCCGGCCACTGCTTAGCCACCAGGCAGCACACAGCGGAGACAACAAAGCTCATCTTCCTTCTCCCAGGATCAATTAAACCATGGTAATTAACCCCCCCCCCCCCCAAGGCACTTCAGCCACCAGTGGTCTGACAGACCTCGGAGTTAAGGCCCTGTGCCGCAGGACAGGCTGGCTAATGGGAGACCCCAGAAAGGCGGCTCCAATGCTTCTCAGTCCCTCCCTGGTACTTACACATCCAGCATGTGGCAGAAAGCAGCCACCTCTTCGTCCCGCTCCTCGGAAACCTCAAACAGCTCATAGCCGTTCACCAAGGAGTGCGGCCGGGAGGCAACCTAACGGGGAAAAGAGAGGGAGATGCAGAGATAGTAGCCACAAGGCTCCTGCACACCGCAGCCAATGGAGTGGAAGGGCTCTAATTTCCCACTTCACAGAGCCCACGTCCAAGTCACCATGGGATGCTTCTTACGCCCTTTCCCCCATAACACACGTGGGCTATGTCTTCACTGCTGTCTCACATCAAGCTGGGCATCCAAGACACAGTTCCTCTCCCTTTAGGCTAATGTGACCAAACATAGGGTTGCCAGATGGTTTAACCAAAAATACCGAACACGCCCCCAAAAAAACACTGTTGAGAAAAAAAGGAGGGAGACCAAAGTTGTTGAGAAGAAGAAAAAAAAAAAAAAAGGACCCCGACAATTATTAAGCAAAAAAAAAAAAAATTTTTTAAATACAAAAAAACCAGCATGGCCCCTTTAAATTCTTTGGGGCTTGTTTTTCCGGCGGTCATCTTGTTTTCTTCCTCTGTGCCAGAAAACAGCTTCCCTGTGGAACCAGGTAAGCGGAGGGAAGGGGGAGTCTGGGAGGGGCCCAGGGCCAGGGGCCAAGGGGGCGGCCAGGGGCTGGGCCCGGTTGCTGAGTGTTGTAGGGTTGCCAGGTTCCGGTATTTTCACCTCCTGGAAGGTAAAAAAAAAAATCAGAAAATACCGGACATTTTAGGTGTCCGGTATTTTCTGATTTTTTTACCGGACAGGAGGAGAAAATACCAGACTGTCTGGGTGAATACTGGACACCTGGCATCCTTAACCAAACATGACCACATTGGAGAACAGCAATTGAGCTCTGCTCCCCAGCTGTCCTGCCCGGCACCCACATTGACACTGGATCCAGTTCCGAGAGACGCAAAGACCTCTGGGTGCAAAGCCCATAGCTCACAGCACTGCAGCTCACTCAGTTGTGCCTGGGTTGCTTTTGTAGAACACTGTGGGACAACAATGAGGGATTGTGGGCAGAACGGGTAGAGGCATGGGAAATTAATCTCCCAGCCCTACATAAGCCAGTGTGGTATTTCCTCCACTGTTGTCATAGACCTGTGATGGGCAACCTACATTAGTGAGGGGACACATGAGTGGCCCTTCTTCATCTCAGTGGGCCATAAGATTTTCATAACCAAGACGGTCTCTCAGGTTAGGGCAGTTTTGCTCACTGCGCTTGTGTACCTAGAATTTGCGGGGGTGCAGATTGAACCATAGCAGCACTGTGATTGGATGCAGAGGCAGTGCATGGCTCTTACAATGAGGCTATGTCTACACTGCAATTTTTTGCAGCAGGAAATATGCTAACGAGGGACTCATTGGCATGACTCGCAATCTCATTAGCATATTTTCTGCCGATTCTTTTTGCGCAAGGGATTTTTTCCTGGAGAGGCATAAGGATCTTACGCAAAAGGTTTTTTTTTTGCACAAAACAGAAGCAGCTACACTGCTTCTTTTTGCGCAAAAACCCCTTGCGCAAAAAGAATCGGCAGAAAATATGCTAATGACATCATGACTCATGCTAATGAGTCCCTCGTTAGCATATTTCCTGCCGCAAAAAGTTGCAGTGTAGACAAAACCTCAATGTTGTGTGCAGTCAGCACACACCTCCCTTCACATGTCCTTGCTTTATGTGTGTGTCACTTTAGTAATATCAGCAGGAAAAAAAAACCTACACAGATGGAAACCAGCAGAATCTGGCAACCCTTTACGTGGGCAACGGTAAACAAAATGTCTTGAGGTCCACGCATGGAACGCCGATTGGACACGTGTGGCCCATGGGCTGTAGCTGCCCACCACTATCACAGACTGTGCCTCTCTGAGCATCAATATTACACACTGCTGTTAGAGAGGCTAATATGCTTAACGCAAATTCCTAGGAATTTTTCCTTTGACTAGGGAACAAGGTAAGATACAGCTGGCCAAGGAACAGCACAGTAATTAGAGCGGGTTGAGGTATGTTTTGGTGTATAATTTAAATACAAAGAATGGCTTTTCAACCAAAATTTAAGTTTCTATAAGAAATTTTCATTTGAATTAACATTCTGGGGGGTTTTTTCAATAAAAAAGTATTTCCTTCCCCCCGCTGGTTTTTTTCCTCTGGTTACCCCCCATTTTCCAATGGAAACAAAAGTGACCAGGGAGGAGGGAAATTGAAAACTGAAAATAAAGCTAAGTTTCTGTCTTTGTTTTGCCGAAAAACAAACAGAAATTCTGCAATATTTTTAAATAAAATTAACATTTTTTAGTTTTATTTACAATGTTCATGGAAAATATTACGTTTTCTGACCAGCTTGAATAGTGATGAATTGCAGAACTCATTGCTTCTGGATATAACTGAAGGCAAAGAACTAAAATAGTTTAAAAAGAAAGGATTTGAGTTTTATGGTAGCCTTTCAATCCTCATGCTTCAGTGTATAAACCAGTCACATAGGGTGTGTCTAGACTGCAGGCTTTTTCCGAAAAAAGTGACCTTTTTCCAAAAAAACTTTACCTGCATCTAGACTGCTGCCGCGTTCTTTCGGAAGTAAATCGAAAGAATGCAGCAGTTTTTTCGACCGTGGAAAACCTCGTTTTACAAGGAATAACGCCTTTTTTCAAAAGTGCTCTTTTGAAAAAAGGCTCTATGTAATGCAAACTGTGCTTTTTTGAAAGAGAGCATCCAGACTGCCTGGGTGCTCTCTTTTGAAAAAGCAGCTTGCTTTTTTGAAAGTACTGGTTGTAGTCTAGATGCTCTTTTTCGAAAGAGGCTTGCAGTCTAGACGTAGCCTTACAGATGGGGTCAGGAAGAATCTTCTCCTAAGAGCAGGTGACTACATGTCCATGATGGGCTTTCATGCACACTTTTTGGAAGCAGGTTGTGATGGCCACTGTCACAGATGAAAGATCAAGCTATTGATCTGATCACATCTGGCCGTTCTACGTCTCTGCCATAGGAAGTTTTGGGGTCACTCTTGCAACCAGTATGAGTGATGGCACATGGATGACATGCACAGGATGTATGCAACTGCCTTTGGTGATGCCCACAGGATCGGCCTATGAGGGACAGCATAGCTATTCTGCTGAGCTAGGGTTTCTACTCTGGGGGTGAGCAGAATGAGGTATGAAAAGTGCTTACATACATGTATATTCTAGGGGCAAATTGGAGCATTTAGATACAGCATTTAGGGGGGAATTTCAAATATGCCTGTTATAGGTGGGTGCTCAGCTGGAGACGCCTTGGCCTGAATTGAAGTGGGGCTAAGCACCTGCTGCTCCCACTGGCTTCATTCCAGGTGCCCTTCACGTGTGAAAACCAGGCTCAAGTTCTCCCATGCTGGGCATCCACCAACTGAGGGCCAGTGAGGCCTTTGGGCCTTGGCCAAGCTGCCCCAGTGAGTCAGCGGCAGAGCTGAGGGGCGAACCAGGAGCTCAGGAATGCCAGTCTCTCCAGTCAGCTACAAGTCTCCGTGAGCTGTGGAGCAGCTCAGCTGGAGGATGTGAGAGAAATGCGGAGTGTGGTTACTACAGAACACGCAGAGCACATCCTACAGCTTATTACACAACTGAATAGACAAGATGGAGGAACAAGGCAAAGTGACTTGCCCAGGGAGACTCAGGCGCCCCTGGCAGAGGCAGGAACAGACCATAAATGGCCCAATACTCTCTCCCTCCGCCCCCAGACCACTTTATTTCAGTAGAAATAAAGTACATCCAAACATCAGAAATTTACAAAGAAACTTGCTGTTGCTTCAAACAATGAAACAAGAGGAACATCTCCCTTTCCTCCCCACCTGTTTAAAATCTCCCCCTCCCCGTATGCCAGCTGGGCTGCAGAGTGCCATGCTCAGTCTTGCGCTGTGCATGCACGGGTCTAAGAGCCTTGCTCGCTCTTTCTCAGCACACAATGAGCCCACTGTCCATGCAATTAACCCCCAGAGTAGCTACAGGGAGGGAGAGAACACAACCGCCGCTAAAGCCGATTTGAATGCTCCTTCACAATTAGTTTCTGGCGCCGATTAAACAGAGAGTCACTTACATAACCCCCACCAGCAGACCCCAGCTGCATCTTTCACTGACGGAGGAGAGGGGGGAGTCCTGCAGGACTTTGCAGGGAAGGCGACTTCACTCGAACGTATATCCCTCCGTTCCTGGAGGCATGGTCCTCTGCATCACATCCGAGAGGATCCTCCCCCCCATTCCCTGATTAGCTGCTGATACCCTGTGTTGGGGTATGGAGGGCATGTGCTCAGCCACAGAGCCTTGGGAAGGAATGTGCTGCTGCCCCCTTTGCAGCAGGAAGCTACTTAGGACAGCATTGGGAGGAACATATCTATATTTTAAGGGGAAGAAAGCAAGGTAGGATCCAAAGGCTATTTTGGTCCCCCTCTGCCCCAGCAGGGAAGCAGCCACATTGCTGCTTACAAGGAGACTCCAGTTTCTTTCCCGAGGATCTTGTGACATTTCACAAGCTGCTAGAACAGTCAGGGCTGGAGACACAGATCCTGCCTGGCTGGCGAAGGCTTATTATACTGGCCACCACTTTTAGCATGGGCTTTCCCCATGACCTTATAAACAGCACAAACAGTTACATCGTCCAGGGCCGTAATTCAAGGAAGCCTATAGATGCCTGTGCCGCAATAGGCCACCTACCAACGGAATGTATGGGCAGGACCACGGTCAGATTTTGTTCCAGGTTTGAAAGGCAAAAGCAGCTTTTTTTTGGTTGGGGCAGCAACCCCAATCAATAGGGAACGAGCCGGAGCCGATTTTAAAAGGCATCCTACGTCTGCGTGCTGGAGACTTACAGCGGAGTCTTAAAATCAAGGTTCCAAACGCTAATGGTCAATGGTGGTGGGGAAGAGCAGGTGCAGAAGGCAGAAAAGGATGCTCAGAATTCACGAGCATCCCCTAGACCTGTGCTTTATCACAAGGCACCTGTGTAATGTAGAGAGCGGCTACTTACACCACACCGGCTCTTCTTCTTTCTTTTCAGCTGCAGGAAACACCTTCCCCCTATTGCTTTCTGATTCCAGCAAGGGCTGTAGCTTCCCCGGGGGAAGTTTTGCAAGTGCAAAGCGCAGGGGAGGTGGGTGATGGCAAATGGGAAGGGAGGGATTCATAAGCCCTTCTCTTGGTTTAGCTGCCGTTCACGCTAGGGAAGCATTTGAGACTCCGTGCCCCAGACCTGCAAATTCACTTGGGGGCCGTGGTCATGCCCAGAATCTGCCTTGTGAGGCCCAGGCTGCCTGAGCTGAAAGGTAGGGTTGCCAGATACTTTCACAAAAAATATCAAACATGGCGGGGAAAAAATTGGTTGAGGGGGGAGACCAAACTTGTTGAGCCAAAAAAAAAAGGGGGAGGTGGAACCAAAGTTGTTGAGAAAAAAAACCCCCGCACGAAGAAAAACAGAGTCACTGCGCCTTTAAATTCCCACACTCCATGCTCCCTCTGCCCCTGCCAGACATGGCAGGGGAATAATGTCCCAAGCAGCCTTCCGTCCGAGAACAACAGAAAATACCGGACATTTTACATGTCCGGTATTTTCTGTTTTTATTTACCGGACAGAGGCTGCAAATACTGGACTGTCCAGGCCGATACCGGACACCTGACAACCCTACTGAAAGGAGAGAGAGAATCAGTGCTTGGAAAGAGGGGGCTGTGCACGAGGTCTCTAGCATCGGGGCAGAGCGTTTCATAGCAATCTCACAACCGGCTGCCAACTGGGCTGTCAAGGGGTTTGCAGGTTTTCTCCTCTGCTGCCTCCAGGGGCTGATCGCCTCACTCTGCCCTGCCCTCCAGAAGGGTTAAGGCAGCCTCATGATCCAACCCTTCTTGGGCAATGTGTTTGCAGGAACAGGATCTTCCTGATCCCCACCCCCTCCCGCCCGGAGGGAAGGGGGCCTAAGCCAATGCACAGACATCCTTAACAAAGATGCATAGGCCCCACATTGGAGAGCACGGAATGATACAAAGGTAAAGCCGGTTTCCTTACAGTAATCAGGGGGACAAAGAGAGGGATACGAGAGAGACACAGATTTATTTGCTTGCATGCTGCCTCTGTGCACGACCACCCGCCAACTCCTCTGGTATGCATCACCTCCCTGCCTGGCTGGCCTGCGTTGCATCTGCTCCCTGGCAAGCTATTCTAGTAGGCCTGGCCTCAGCTATGTGCAGGACTAGTTCACAGACATGTCCTGAGCCCTGAGCTGCCAAGCCAGAACCTCCTTCTTCCATGGAGCCCGGCAAGCGGAATCCTATCAAATCCTTCAGCCCCTCTCTGTCTCCTGCCCAGCAAAGCCTCCCTCACACACCTGAACTTGGCCCCACGCCCTCTAAGGTGGTGGTGGAAGGAGACAGGGCCCCCTATGGGTATGTCTACACTGCACACTGGACATCGAGCCCAAACCTGGTTTCCACCTGCTCACAAATCAGTCTGACTAACAGCCGCAAGCACGGCTCCAGCAATTGTCATCTCAGGGTTACGGTGACATCTCAAACATGCTTGGAAACGTCGAGTCCACAAGCCTGTGTCCCTCAGACCCAGGTTCACAATGCAGCAAAGACAACCTAGGAGGCTGCGAATGGAGGTGTAACCCCCTCCCAACTGAATCCTAGCGGTCAAGCTTAGAAAGGGCAGTTGTGAATGGGTAGGAGCATCCTAGACGCAAGCTAGCGACTTCACGCCTGCTTCTCTCCACCGAGCCTCTAAGAAGAAAGCCAAAAACTTCTTACCGGATCCACTGAGATCCTGCGGTTCTTGTTGGGCGCCGCGTTCTTCCGGTTGCCAAACTTAGAGACATAGGTCCTGGGAGGGACTTGGGGTGGCATGGTCTTGCTCCGAGCCACTGGTTTTCCAGTGGTCTCCTTCTCGAAGATGCCCCTGCCTTCCTTCCAGCCCCAGGTGGAGTCTCTCAGCAGATCCGTGTCATAGGTGGATTTCAGGTTGAGGCGGGTGATGGCGTCATTGATGCCGTCGTAGTCCATGGCGCCGTAGGGGTCTTCCTCCGAGATCCTGCGGCCGAGCAGCTTTCCGTCGGCCAGCTCGTGGGCTGAGGAGAACATGTTGATGTCTCTGGGCTGGGGCCCTTTGTAGGGCAGCGAGGAGCTTTTGAGGGAAGAGTGATTCACGTCAGAGGAGCTCCAGATGGAGAGGCGAGGGGGCAGCGGGGAAGGGGAGAGCTTCTTGGGGGAGCCATCTTGGCACGAGGTCCCGTTGAGAGGCTCGCTGAGGAAGTCTTCCCTGAGCCATCGAAGATGTACAGGTAGTCACTGGCAAGAGGGCACTTCAGCCAAGGCTGGTTCTCTGGCTCGGGTGGCGGGACCGATGAGGTAGTGTTGTTGGTACCAGGAGCCCTCGAACTCCCTTGGACCGAGGGGGAGTTGTAATTGAGGGTGGGGTCCGAGCCAGAGAGGCCTCGCATTATTTTGATGCTGTGGCAGTCGTTCCTGACCGCGGGTTTGTTGTAATCCAGAGCCGGGTCATCCCAGGAGATGAGGGGCTGGTCAGTATTTTGCTTGGCCTGACTCTCCTCTTTGTCCTGCCTCAGGCGGGACAGAGCATCATACTCCATCTGCAGGGCTTCCGCCAGAGCCAGCTCCTTCGGGCTGATCCCCACAGACTCCAAAGACTTCCAGTGCTCTCCATTGCCTCTGGTCGCAGACATCTCTCAGGGGAATGAACAAGTGCCAGGGACCAGCTGCTACTTCCTGCTGGACTCCGGGGTTAGGAACAAAGACATACTGCACCACCAGCCACCTGCAAGGGAGAGGGACAGAGACAGGGTCAGCGAACCAGCACACTGGCTATTGCTTCACAGAAGGCCTAGCTACAAGGACATCACATTTATATCGCGTCTGACTCCCACAAGTACCACAGACCCCAGCGACCCAGCACTTCTGGAAGTCAAGCCCCTTGTGGTCTTGAAACCTTAGCGCGCTCACCTGCCTCAAGGCAGGAAGGGAATTTAGCAGAATCTCAATGGCTCTCACGTCCCCTGGCATTCCAAGTGCTGTAAATTAACATAGACCATGGTGGCGATTTCAGATGGAGGGCAGCTGAGTGGAGGAAAGTCCTTGGGCAAGGCTGCCTAATGCACTCCTAACCCTTGGACTGTGGGTTCCAAACTTCGATTCAGACAGAAGTATTCTGAGTTATCCCCTGCAAATACATTTCCCTCTGCGCTGCGTGCTCCGTGGGGCAGAATCGGTCCATTACACTGCACCATGCCAAGCATGGTGCAGCCCTGCTCTCAGGCGGAGTGTTTGTACAAGCGATGCTAAAAAGCGGTTAATTAGGTAACCATGAAAAATCTCAGCGGTTACACGCTGTCTGCAGAACCCGCAGCGCAGCCAGCTCCCGGATCCCAGCCCCACTCCCGGGGAGCCTTATAAGCTTTATACTGCAGAGATTGGGCAGCAGCCGGCTCCCCGGGAGCCACTGCATGCCGGGAGCCGGCTTTTCCTCTATATCAGAGGCAGCAGCGCAGAATGGGCAGCCTGCTCCTGGTCCTACTCTCAGCTGTTGCCCAGCTCCCAGCTCCCAGCCCCACTCCCAGGGAGCCGGCTGCCACCCCATGCTGCAGTCTCTGATACAGAGCCAGCAGTGTGGGGTGGCAGCTGGCTCCCCAGGAGCGGGGCCAGGAGCCAGAATGTAACCGTTACAGTAACTGATAAGCTCATGCTTCTTGGTTATCGGTTTAAATAGTGACACTATTACATTTCTAGTTTGTACATTGAGATAGATGTCTCAAGGCAAAATCCCAGGTGGGGACAAGGCCCGGGTTGCTTTTACCTTGATGATAGAAGGTATAAGGGTGACTTCAGCTAGTTACATTGAGGTAAAGACTACCATTACTGGCTACGTCTACACTATGGCTGCGTCTAGACTGGCATGATTTTCCGCAAATGCTTTTAACGGAAAAGTTTTTCCGTTAAAAGCATTTGAAAGAGTGTCTAGATTGGCACGGACGCTTTGCGCAAAGCACTTTTTGCGAAAAGCGTCCATGCCAATCTAGACGCGATTTTGCAAGAAAGCCCGATCGCCATTTTTAGCCATCGGGCTTTTTTTGCAAAATAGTCCTGAGCTGTCTACACTGGCCCTCTTGCGCAAATACATTTGCGCAAGAGGGCTTTTTCCCGAACGGGAGCAGCATAGTATTTGCGCAAGAACACTGACAATCATACATTAGATCGTCAGTGTTCTTGCACAAATTCAAGCAGCCAGTGTAGACAGCTGGCAAGTTTTTCCGCAAAAGCAATCGCTTTTGCGGAAAAACTTGCCAGTCTAGACGCAGTCTATATGTTTTTGTGGCAGGCATAAGGATCCAGGGACAGGCTTAAGGATCTTGCACAAAACGGGGTTTTTGTGCAAAAAGGAAACATCCACACTGCTTCTTCTTGCGCAAAAACCCCTTGCGCAAAAAGAAACGGCAGAAAATATGCTAATGAGATCAGTCATGCTAATGAGTCCCTCATTAGCATATTTTCTGCCGCAAAAATGTGTAGTGTAGACGTAGCCACCCTGATGTAAAAACATACCTTTTGTGCAGCCAAGACACTGCCTTACTTGGCCCCCACGCACTCCCTCCATACAAATAACAATAAATTGGCTGAGGAGAAGACTGTCTGAGCATCTCAGGTACTCATGGATCTCCCACAGTTACAGAAACCCACAGCAATGGAAGGGAAACCTAACAAGGCCACAACAGATTCTGGGTTGGCACCAGTGCTCCCTGTAAGCTGAGTGGCCACCCAGGAGAGACTCAAATGCCGCCCAGCTGATTAGCAGAGCACCCACAGCTGGCAGCATGTGTTGTTATGGGTGGTGCACATCTGCACATGCTTTGGTGCACATAACATTTATTCCACACAAGGATGGAAACATTAGAGGGAATCTTCATTGGCAGGGTTTCTATTATTCATTGTAAACAATGTACAATGTAAAATTTCCCTTGCCTCACCTTGTACCTTGCTACCAAGCCACAATGGCCACTCAGGGAATTCTGTCCTTAGACATAAGCTAAATCCTTCGGCCGGGGAAAACCTCACAGCTGAGATTGCTCAAAACCCACCCAGGGGTGTGAACACTCAGGGTGTGTCTAGACTACAGGGTTTTGTCAACAAAAGTGGACTTTTGTCGACAAAACTATACCTGCGTCTACACTGCCGCTGAGTTCTGTCGACATAACGTCGACAGAACTCAGCAGTTTTGTTGACGGCTGTAAACCTTATTCTACAAGGAATAACGCCTTTTGTCGACAGAGTTCTGTCGACAGAAGGCATTATTGCATCTACACTGTCCTTTGCGTCTACACTGTCATGTCGACAAAGCGGCTTGCTTTGTCGACAGAACTGGATGTAGTCTAGACGCTCTTTGTTGACAGAAGTTTTATCAACAGTATCTGTCGACAAAACTTCTGTCGATAAAAGCCTGTAGTCTAGACATACCCTCAGTTCCTAGCTGTATTCATGAGAACGGGGCATCCCCTTTTTTGAAAGGTCAGATTGAATGATCTCAGCTCACTGGCTCCATATTGGCTGGAATGCATGGAACACACTTGTGATGCTCTATATCAGGGCTACTCAACTTTGGAAGCCCCGGGGGCCACAATGATACTCACAGCACATGCCGAGGGCCACAACTTAAGTGTGGTTGCATATACATACAAATATACATGCAAATATATGCAAATAGCTTTTTTCACACTGACAGACATGAATACAAAGATTAAGGCAAGGCTACATAACACACAGGCCTCATTTAAGTCAATTCTGCTGACATAAATAAAATGCAATATTTACCCCATTTCCACCCATAGGAAAGCACTTTTAGGGAATGTCTAGACTGCATCCGTCTGTCGGCAGAGGGATGCAGACTAGGCAGGTCAACATTGCAAATGAGGCAGGGATTTAAATATCCCGTGCCTAATTTGCATAAAAATGGCCACTGCGTTTTGCCGACTCAGCACTTTGTTGGCAAAAAGTGGCAGTTTAGAGGGGGATCTGTCGAGAAAGAAAGCTTTTTTCAACAGATCCTGTAAACCTCCTTGCAGGAGGCATAAGGGATCTGTCGAAAAAGGCTTTCTTTCTCGACAGATCCCCTCTAGACTGCCGCTTTTTGCTGACAAAGTGCTGAGTCGGCAAAATGCTGCGGCCATTTTTATGCAAATTAGGCGCGGGATATTTAAATCCCTGCCTCATTTGCAATGTTGACCTGCCTAATCTGCATCCCTCTGCTGACAGAGGGATGCAGTCTAGACATACCCTTAATGAGCAATGACAGTCCAGGAATTTAACTACTAAAACGCGTATCAACAGAAGACCATTATATTGACTTGCCGTTGTGGAGCGTGTTCCCAGTGGAGGCCATGTTCAAAGGATCCCACCCATGGGCCGTGTATTGAGCTCCGCGTAAACCCAAACCATACTGTGGGCCTCAAACAAACAGGCTACGGGCCACGTGTTGAGTAGCCTTGCTCTATATTAACCAAGACTAATCAAAGCCAATAGCTGAGGTGCGAGGTGCAGGGGGGAGTCAGATGCAAACCACCTTTCTCCTTCCTGGCCCCAGCCCAAAACGTCTCGACCACAGTGACCACAGAACTCTGTAGCACGGAGCCAGATTCTCCATTTCCTCCAACTGATCTGATGGCCTGGAACTCCGCTCTCAGAACTGCAGGCTGCTGAGGTCTCTGCCGGCCAACACAACATTGCTCAGAGGAAGGATATTTCACCCCCTCTTCCCTTCTTAGCTAAATAAATAATGACATGGATGTTAAACAGGCAAATGGAGTGAGACCAAAGCCCCAGGAGACACAGGCGTCCGGCTTCTTTAATCCCTGGAGCTGGCGGCCAGCTCAGCATTTTCGCTCTGCAGAGTCCAGCTCTTGATCTTCGTAAAGGGTAAGGGAGGGGCTCATTAACAGAGAGACTGCCATGAAATAGAGCGAAGCTTCATCCACACGCTCACAGCTCTGCAAGGAACAACACCTGTGGGTAGGCTAGAAGGGTTCTGAAAAGGGAGAGTTAAATACTTCCCCCTTTATCCTGGTTTCAGGGGGCTGGGGAGCAGCCGGTAACATCTTACAACTGCGGCTACATCTAGACTGCAGGCTTCTTTCAGAAGAAGCTTTTTTCGGAAGAAATCTTCAGAAAAAACTTCTTCTGAAAGAGAGCGTCCACCCTGCAAAAGTGCATTGAAAAAGCCATCTGCTTTTTTGAAAGATAGCGTCCATTCAGTGTGGACGCTCTCTAGCATGTAAGCTGTGATTACTATGGATGGAATGGCCACCAGGGCATCTGTACCTTTTCCTCTTTCCTCTTCTTGCAAAAGAACTCCCTCTTCCCCCTCCACGCACGCCTTTTTCCAAAAGAGCTCTTTCGCAAAAAGGCTTCTTCCTTGTAGAATGAGGATTATCAATGTCAGAAAAACCCCTCTGTTCTTTTGATTTTCTTACAGAAGAACGCAATTGCAGTGTGGACATTCCTCAAGTTTTGTCAGAAAAACGGCCGTTTTTCCGACAAAACTCTGTAGTGTAGACATACCCTGAGAGAGAGAGAGTTAGAGAGCACATGTGTGTGCCCGCACAACTTCTACCAGATAGAATCAGAGATGCTCACCTGTGAGTCATAAACCTTATACTGCTGCTACCTAACAGAGATTCTCCTTTAGCAGAAGCAGTAGGGGGGCCTGCCCTTTTGGAACAGGACATTTGAATTCGGTCCCCACTGCATGAAGGCATACAGTCCATGGAGAATTAGAACCTATGACACTACTTGTCCTGAATTATAGGGGACCATGTCACTGAATGCTTGGAATGTGCCATTCCAGCTAGTAAAACCCACCCACATCTTATGCCACGTTCTGTGCCGGGATGCCATATGGCTAACCATCGCTTTCACAGCTGGGTGTGCCAGTGAGTCATGGGATGGTCACTCTGCATCCCACCCAATGGGAACTGGATATTTGGATGGCACCATGGGATGGGCGCGTACTGGTGGGAGAGCCGTGTGCCCCCTGCCCTCACAACCCCAGCATGGTTTTGAGGACATGTCAATAGGACCCCTGGAAGCTCCTGGGGCTCATTAGGGATGTTAATGGGTAACCAGTTACCTGGTAAGCATCACCCTTCATGGTTAACCCTTAATGGAGGGCTGCTCCAGCCCCATTAGGCTCCCATGCGGGGTTGCCACTTCCGGCCCCACATAGGCTGGGAGCCAGCAGCCCCACGCGGGGCCGGAAGCATCCGAGCTGGAACAGCCCCTGCCTGCAGTGGGGGGCTGCTCCAGCCCAGGCAGGCTGGAGCGGCCCCCTTGCTTGCTCCCCTTTGAATCAGTTAACCAGTTAAACTTCACATAGGTTACCTAATTAAAGGGGATTTTACATCCCTCGTGCACATGATGGGGGGAGAGAGAGTGCTGCAAGTGATTTGAAAAGAGAACACTCCCTGACCATTTTGAAGACAATGTGCCTGGCAGAAGCATGGGACACACACTGGGTTTGCATTCTATTTCACGATCATCCAACTTTTACTACATCCCTTTTCTCCTGTGTATAAATTGGCCTGCAATGCACTGCCACAAGGCTTTGAGGTTCCCCTTTGGTAGTTACCCCAGCACGGGGGAACCTAGCTGCTACAGCTTCCCCAGTTGCGAGCCCAATGGGTCCCCGTTCTCCAAAGCCATGTTTCTGTAGTATGGAGGACACTTTCTCCGACTGGATACCTCACAGGGTTGGTGTTTTGCTCCCTGGCTCTCCTCAGGGCCATGAGGGAAAAATCGCCATGAAAATCTCAGTAACATAATTCAGCATAATTCAGTAACATCCAATGTGGGAGGCTCCCACGTCAGAGGGCAAAGGCAAAACAAAACAAAACCGTGCACACAGCTCAATGCACGTATCAGGCAACGGAGGGCACTGGGCACTGAGCCTAATCGTGTGCAGTCTTGCTAACTGCATGCACCTTTCTTGTACCTGGACCTCGGCTTTCCACGGCTGAATAGGGTTACCAGGTAGCTTCAGAAAAAATACCGGACACACTTGATGCGGGGGACGGGGGACACTGGCCTGGAGCAGAGCGGGGCTGGCCGGGAGGAGGGGGACGGGAAGCAGGGCTGGCGGAGGGTTGGGGCCAGTGGGGCTGGCCAGGGAGATCGGGGGCGGCTGGTGCAGGAAACAGGGCTGGTCAAGGGGAGGGTCGAGGCAGCGGGGCTGGCTGGGAGAGATTGGGGAGGAGAACCGGCCGGCAGGAAGCAGGGCTGTCAGGAGAGGTCAGAGAGAGCAGGGCTGGCCGGGGTTGGGGGGGGAGTGGGAGGGGAGAGAATAGGCCGGCGGGGAGCAGGACTGACCAAGTCACATGCAGATCCCAGGGCGTTGCCTGTCCCGCGCATGGTCCCAGAGAAGCACGAGGAGTCCGGCTACGGCTCCACAACACGCTTGACCAGCGCTCAGGAGCACAGACAGGGCTTCTCCTCCTCCCCAGGTGTCACTCCTACGTCAGACACAACCAGAGGCTCCCAGCGCCGATTGCGCCCCACTTCCCAGCCACTCCCCCCGCCCCTGCCAGGCTTCCATCGGGCGCCCAGCCGGAAAACCAGAAAATACCGGACATTGCACATGTTGGGTATTTTCTGAATTTTTTTACAGGACAGAGGTGCAAATACCGGACTGTCTGGTTGAATACCGGACACCTGGCAACCCTATGGCTGAAAATGTGGCCCAGCCTCTAAAATAGAAGCGGGCAGCCTCCTGGAGTCACAGGGTCGGTTCATTCCAGGCTGACAGGGCTTCTAGGAGAAAGTGAGGCCCCAATCCTCCTTTCGCTCCCAGTAGGTGTGAACTGACTTGAATGGCGTGACTCATGATTTAAGAAAAGAATCGGGCACAAGGGATTCACTGGCCCAGTGCAGGATGCTTTCTCAGAGAGGAGTCCACTGCCAAGCCTTCTCCCTGTTCACCAGCGCTCCAGGCACATTAACTAGCAGGCAAAGGGGCTGGCTGCCATCTGCATCAGAAACAAAGTGACCATCCTTCTGTGGGTGCCAAGCTCTGAGCACATGAATAGGCGGCAGTAAAAGAGCACTGCTCCCCCTGCCCAGAGAAACCTGGCCAGCTAGCGATTACCAACCACGGGGAGCATGGGCCAAACCAGTAAAAAACATCAAGCTGAGACCGAAACAATCTCACACCCTGCTCAAACCGCATGGCCGGGTGGCGTCAGACAGGGGAAGGCGAAGGGAGGAGAAGTCTCCCTAGGGACGCCCCAGCTCAGCAGTGAAGTCACATCTTGGAAAGACGCCCCGTAGAGCTCCTGAAAAGCAACTGGAGGTGGAGGAGGGGAAATCTGGCAATGCCAGCTACCATATGCTCGAGGTATCAGGGATAAACATCAGAATAAGGAGCCATCTGAGGACATGGTGTGACTTTCAGGTCCTACAATTCTGGTAAGATGTTTGGAATGAAGAGAGTTTCAGCAAAGAAAGTGGAATGGGGGTCGGGGTATGCAGGGTACTTCTCCTGGTGGCAATTCAGTGTCACCTGTGCTGTCCTATGGTGGGTGCACCAGGATGAGAGAGGAAGAGAAAGAGAGAAGAGCTGTAAAGAGAGAGAGAGAAAGGGTGTAACACACACACACACACACACACACACTCGCTCCCCCTCCTGCTTCTCATGCCCTGTGACTGGGACTGGCCGAGCAAACCCGCTTCCTGTCCACATGTGTAATCCTTCTCTGGGCAGCAACCAAGGCTGCACTGTCCTCACAAGATCCCTGGCTGTGGTTAGCGACACTCTGGCAGGGTTGCCTTCAGGTTATTGGTGGTTTGCTGGCCCCGTGCTGAGTTGGCCAGACTTCTCTGTGGCCTAGACAAAGAAGCCCAGACACACGGCCACAGCACGAGAGGCTCCAGCGAATGGTGAAGCCCTGCCCGGGCTGCCCATCACAGGTCACTCCTACTATAGGCCAGCTAAGGGGCGCCAGCTAAGGGGCACTGAGGGGTGTTCAGCCTCCACGGGTGTACCGCCCGCCCCTCCAACACGTGGGGAGCTCAGCCCTAAGCCGGAAGGACCCCTTGACCTCAAGGTGTCTGAGAATTCAGCGCCTCTGCGGAGACCACAGGGTTGGCTATTATGAAGTGGACACCTGTCCAAGACCTGCCACTTTGTATAGGACCACCAGAGAGGGGGTGGCTTTTGGTCACCACCAGAGTGAGACCAGTGACCAAGGACTAAAGGGCTCCAACTCCACTCTCCAGCCCCGTAAGCCAGGGCTCCATATCCCCTACCCCCTCCCTCACATGCCAGCCAGAACGCACTAGCCATCAGGCAGCATCCACCATGCCTTAAATAAATAAGGGGATAAACCGCTCTTCATAGAGCTGGAAGGGACCTTGAAAGGTCATTGATTCTAGCCCCCTGCCTTCATAGCAGGACCAAGTACCATCCCTGGCAGATTTGCCCCAGATCCCTAAATGGCCCCTTTAGGGATTGAACTCACAATCACGGGTTTAACAGGCTAATGCTCAAACCACTGAGCTATCCCTCCCCTGTGCTACTACAGCACCGCTGATGAGGTATATCCAAGCCGGGGCGATGAGAATTGATAATGGTGACACTGAAACCACAGCACCTTTGCCAACGTGGGAAGGGGTGGCACAGGCCAAGTGGCACAGCGCAAGGCCTCACCAACTCCTGACTGAGGGCTTGTTTCCCGGCACACAGATGCTCAATTATCCCCTCGCTGCCTGTATGTCAGAGAGTCTGTTTGTTCCCTTTGCCACCCACGTGTCAGTCCTTTCTTCCCATCCTGTGCCACTGAGCGCAGAGACGCACAGGCATTTTCTGTCTTTTTTTTTTTTTAATGGAAAACGGCGTTTCAACAGAACCAGCGGACCCTGCCAAAATGTTCCCTTTGTTGCCAGTCGAGGAGGGGTTGCCCGAACACCAAACTCACAGATTCCTAGGGGTTGAAGCAAGAAGGGACCACAGTGACCATCTAATCTGACCTCTGGTAGGGTACTGGCCAAAGAACTTCCCCAAAAGAATTCCAAAAGCAGAGCATTTAGAAGTTAAAAATGACCGATGAATCCTCCATGACCCTTTGTAAATCGTTCCAATGGTTAATTACTCTCATTGTTAAAAAATGCACGCCTTATTTCCAGTCCGCATTTGGCTAGCTTCGACTTCCTACCACGGGATCACGTTATACTTTTCCCTGCTAAATCGAGGAGCCTATTAAAAAATATTTGTTCCCCAGGCAAATACTTATAGACTCATCAAGTTACTCCTTAAACCATTTTTTCCCCCAAAGCTAGACAGACTGAGCGCCTCACTATAAGGCAGGTTTCCTAATCCTTTAATCCAGGGGTGGAGAACCTAAGGCGTGAGGGCTACATCCAACCCCCAGTTTGCCTGGATCTGCCCCCAAGGCATGGGGCTTCCCCCCAGGATCAGGGAGCCGTTGTTGGCACTCCAGCCCTGAGCCCCCCCATCCTGCCCAGACTCTCCCACCCCCACTTTGCTCCTGCATCCTACCTCCGAGCAGTCCTCTCACCCCAAGCCTGCTTCCCAGCAGCCCCCTTCCACACACTGTGAACCCATTTCTGGCCCCACCCTAGAGCATAGGGAGCCCACAAAATCTACTTGCCTGGGCCCCCCTAGGCACTGGTGTGTGAGGGGAATGTGGGGAGTGTCTTTCTGCTTCCCAGTTGAGGGCCATGTCAGTGAGGTCTTGAGTTTTGTTTGTTTGTTTTGCTTCTCATTTTTGTGTGGCCCCTGACTGATTTTTCTGTGGGTCAGCAGCCCCCAACCTAATAAAGGTTCCCCACCCCGCCCTCATAATTCTCATGGCTCCTCTCTGACTCCTCTCCAATTTGTCAACAACCTTCTCGAACTGTGGGCGCCCACACTGGACCCAGTTTTCCCGGCCCAGTTGCGCCAGTGCCCGTCCCAAACACTGAACATTTCTGGGGCTTTGGCAACTCAAACGTTTTCAGTTTGAAAACAAAGAACAATGTGGGTGTTGAGTGCTTGGACGAAAACCTGAAAAAAATTCAAAGACAAAGAAAAAAAAATTAAAACCAAACCTCTGTTTTGTCCCTATTTTTCACAGAGAAAAAAACCCCATAAAAACCATCTCGCCAGCCAACTGTAGTTGAACATCTCTGAAACAGCGAGCGGGCCAGGCTCTGCAGTGTCAGATGAGCAGCCAAGAATCTGGATGTGTAGTTAAATGAGAGATGGCCAAACTCTATCAGCTTCCCTAGCACATGTACAGTGGCTGAGTGGGGAGGTGAAGGAGCCATCAGAACCGGCAGGTAGCAAAGGGAGAGATGTGTCCCCATCAGCGCTTAAATTGTACAAGGCACCTCTGTGTCAATTTATAGCCCCGGCATCCCTGCACTTGCTGCATGTAAAAAAAATTGCATCTCTTTAAATGAAGCACCGACTGCAGGTAGCAGGGCCAGCGCCTCTTCATGCAAAGCTGTCCGGGAAGGGCTGGATGGAGCATGATCTCATTACACACCCAGCCTGCACTCCTCCCAGGACTTGGGGTGGCACCAGTCAGGCGAGCATGCTACAGGAGAAGCACAGCGTGAATGAATATGTCAGGGACGGTGGGATATGATGGTCAGAAAGATGGGGCTAAAACAGGGCTGGGTAAGATGCTTTGATCTGGCCACCTAATGCTTTGATCCGGGCTGCATCTGGCCACTTTCTAGTTATATCCTGCTGCCCGGGCCACCGAATTTCCGGGTGGACTCAGGCAGCAGGATCCTATTGAAATGGCTCACGGGTCCCAGTTGCTGGGCTACCCCGGCAGGGGCCGAGAGCCTTTTAAACAGCTGCAGCAACCCCAGGTGGCTGCCAGGCAACATGGGAGCTAGTGGCAGGACTGGGAGCGCCAAGCCCTTTGCTGTGTTTTTACTTCAAAACCTCCAGCCCCAGACAACTCTGAGGTGAGACTAGTCCCCAGCCCCGCCCCTTCTGCCCCATGCCCCGCCCATTCCGGGGCTTGGTGGAACCGGCCCGTGATCATGTACCAAAATGCATTAAGTGGTCCTGCCCCTGCAAAAATTATTGCGCACCCCTGGGCTAAAACCTACCTAGGGCAGAACTCTGAGTCACAGCGAGGTACAATGATAAACTACCTACTCTCAGACTTGGTGCTGGAGCAGGGGAGAGGACAGCACTCCCTGGAGAAACCCCCCTGATATCACAGAGCTAGGCCATGCTACATGCACAAGGGGGCATGGGACAATCTGTATAGCGGGGGTGCTGAGAGTCATTGAACCAAATTGTGACTCCTTTATATGCAGTGCCCCCAGCAACCCTGCTTCCCCCACCTATGCAACAAGGACTGGAGAGCAAACTCCCTTCTGCAGCCAGTAACATGGTGGTGAAGAGGATCATGTGCGACTCAAGTGATATAACCAAGGCTTTGTCTACACTACCAGTTTTTGCCGGAAGAGGCAATGCAAATGAAGCGCTTATGAGCATATTGTCACACTTCATTTGCATAATTTATTCCGAGCCGTTTTTGCGCAAAAACAAGCAGTGTGGATGTTTCCTTTTTGCACAAAAAACCCTTATGTCTCTCCTGGAGAGGGATAAGGATCTTGTGCAAAAAGGGGTTTTTGCACAAAAAGGACACATCCACACTGCCTGTTTTTGCGCAAAAACAGCTCAGAATACATTATGCCAATGAAGCACAACAATATGCTAATCAACACTTCATTTGCATTGCCTCTTCCAGCAAAAACTGGTAGTGTAGACATAGCCCAAGAGAGGGAGGGGCAGGCTGTTCCCCGCTGCTCCCCAGACTTCAGTGGCTTTCTACAGAGGCCTCCTTAAAATGGTTTGTGTCATAGCTCCCCTCTGCTGCTGAGTCATAAGCAAACAGAGCTGCCGCAAAACCTGGGTTAGTAAGATCAGTGTAAGAGCTCTCCCGTTTGTGGGAGAGCCCTGTTTAAGGTGGCATGCACATGCGTGTGGGCAACAGCACAGGGTCCAAAGCAACTGAAAAGCCAGATAAAAAACTAATCTAACTCCATCTGTGTTCTGATCACCCCATGTGTCTCCTGGTCACACTCCAGGCTGCACCTGAAGCAGCATTTAGTATTTCTCTGAAGACTCCCTACTCAGCAGCAGGGGCTGAACTGGGGGAGATGAATCCAAAGCCCACTGCATTCAGTGGAAAAAACTCCCAGCGACTTCGGTGGCCTTCGGATCAGGCCCGGGGAGATCTTGCCAAAAGGATCAAGAGAGGAGACACTCCTGAAAGCAGCAGCATAGGTTTAACCCAGTCATACCTGCCCTCCCAGCAGAACTGTATGCCCCCTGCACCTCCTCTGCCCTGGGAAAATGCCGATTTATCAAAACTGAAATGTTTCACGGGAAAGAGTCATTTCAGGTGACTTTTTTTAGTTGATTTTTTTCCCCAAAACATTTTGAAATTATCCAAGTGTTTCAATAGAGAATTATTCCAAAGGGGATTGTTTTGAGCAAGTCCCCCAGCCTGTGTTGTACTGGAAATCAGATTAGATGAGGATCACAACAAATTCTTTTGGGCCTTGGAATCTTGGAATAAAAGGAAAAATTCCAGACTTTTTATTTTGAAAACTTCCAAATGACTTTTTATTTTGAAATGTAAGCTAATTATAAAGTCAAAAAAAATCAACATGAAATATTTGGCGACCAAAATGATTAGGGGGCTGGAGCGCATGACCTATGAGGAGAGACTGAGGGATTTGGGTTTGTTTAGTCTGCAGAAGAAAAGCCTGAGGGGGGATTTGATAGCAGCCTTCAACTTCCTGAAGGGAGCTTCCAAAGAGGATGGAGAAAGGCTGTTCACAGTAGTGATGGATGCAGAACAAGGAGCAATGGTCTCAAGTTACAGTGGGGGAGGTCTAGGTTGGATATTAGGAAAAACTATTTCCCCAGGAGGGTGGTGGAGCACTGGAATTGGTTACCTAGGGAAGTGGTGGAATCTCCAACCCTAGAAATGTTTAAGTCTTGGCTTGACAAAGCCCTGGCTGGGTTGGTTTAGTTGGGATTGGTCCTGCCTTGGGCAGGGGGCTGGACTTGATGACCTCCTGAGGTCATATGATTCTCTGATTTCAAAATGACGGAAACATTTCCAAACAAGGTTGGGTTGTTGGTTTTTTTTCATTTTCTCCCCCCAGTGTATGGACAATTTCAAGATTCTGACATGTAGCACCGCTTCAAGGAAGGAACATTTTTTGATATCACAGAAATTTTCACAGGATGAGAAAACCATTGCCCGTCGCCTGGACTCTAGTGGCTTTTCCAAAGCACAGGCAGCAAAATGACGTATTTGAGGGACGCTTTCAAAAGCCAACCATGAACGGGTAAAAGTCACCCTTGCATGGAGGATCACGAGGCCTAAGCACCAGTTAAGCATTCAGCAGAGTGGTACTTCAGTCTTGTGCTGGTAAAGCCCTCTGTATAGGGATAGATCTTATCCTTTAGAGGTTTGGAACAGCTGCCATATGAAGAGAGATTAAGAAGACGGGAACTTTTCAGCTTAGCGAAGAGGAGACTAAGGGGGGATATGGGAGAGGTGTAATCATGACTGATGTGGAGAAAGTGAATAAAGAAAAGTTATTTACTTGTTCCCATAACATAAGAACTAGGGGGTCACTAAATGAAATTAATAGGTAGCAGGTTAAAAACAAACAAAAGGAAGTTTTTCTTCATGCAGCGCACAGTCAACCGGTGGAACTCCTTGCCAGAGGATGTTGTGAAGACCAGGACTTTAACAGCATTCAAAAAAGAACTAGATAAATTCATTGAGGACAGTTCCATCAATGGCTATTAGCTAGGATGGGTAGGAATGGCATCCCTAGCCTCTGTCAGAAGCTGGGAATGGGCGACAGGGGATGGATCACTTGATGATTACCTGTTCTGTTCATTCCTGTGGGGAATCTGGCATTGGCCACTGTTGGAAGACAGGATACTGGGCTAGGCAGACCTTTGATCTGACCCAGTATGGCTGTTCTTATGTTCTTTTAGAAGAAGGTGGCTCTTGACAAGCAACCATTAAACATGGGAGCTGGCTCAGTCCTCCACTAAGTGCCCTGGTTGCTTCTCATGGAAAAGCATGGAATTCTGCACTGCTGCAGGGGTGGACTAGAAAATCTAATAGATCTTTTCCTCCCTCCCATTTCCAATTGTTCTCTTCAAGTCTCAGCTCTGCTGGAGACGCCTGACGTTTTCCTTGCTCTAGCAAAGGTCACTTAGGTAAGCGTCCATCTGCTTTCTCATTAGACACCCTCTCTCCTCCTAGAAAGCTATTAAAAAAGAAGTATATAGGTCTGACATTTGGCTGGTGAGGTCTCAGTCTAGGAATGAAAGGAGCTGGAACCACATTGCAAAGGAACAGAGAAGAACAATTTTTTCCTCCATTAAAAAGTAATACTAAAGGAATAGATTTCTGACTTTGAATTTCCTGGCATTTGTCAGAGTCACGTCAGATCTTTAAACCAACACTTTCTGTGTCCTCTCTTGAAGAACTGCTTCCCAGCGCTTGCAGGGAAGCCATCATGCAGGCCTGTGGCTTGGCTGAAAAGGGATAGTTACTTAGCGGGAAATTCACTGCAGTGCACTGAAATCCCTCCCAAACCCTATGGTTAAAGTTTAACCCATTTCCTTCTCAGCATCCAGCAACCCAGAAAGCAAGAGACCAAGCCCCAAAAAAGACATTTGAATTTCACATCAGCAGCATGGAATTATTGCAATGCCCCCATTGGAATCCATTTCTAAACTTTCATTGACCAACCACTAACAAAACCAAAATGGAATGCCCATGCTGCTATCCAGCTGTTTACATGATCCAGGCATGTTGCAAATATTCGTTACATGGTGTGGGACAAACCAAACCTGCTAACAGGAGCTAGGCCCTGAGCCCACAAAACAGAGCAATAAGGAGTCACAATGGAATGACTCGCCTGCTTAACATGAAGCACGGGCCCAAGTGTTTTGCGGCCCCAGTCTAAGGTCTCCAAATTTAGTGTTGCCAAGTCTCACAGTTTTACGGCAACTCTTGCAATAGTTGGCATGTCTCTTAAATCCCCAGTGCCTGGAGTCATGTGATTTAAGTGAGTGCCTCACCTATCATTTAGGGAGCTCTTAACCCTACCGGTTGTGAGCAGTGTCCCCTCTAAGATTTTCCAACCGTGAGCAGAGTGAGTTTTGGCTTGTGCGCCAATATTGAGGTCGTGTGTGCTGGGTTGGAAGTGGCAGCCAATTTATTCATACACACACATTCCCGGCTGCCGGAGCAGACCCCCCTGCCATGCGGCGGGTTCCGTTTTTGGCCCCAGCCGCCAGAACAGGCCCCGGCCCCACCTGCCACATGGCAACCCTGGTCACTGGAGCAGGCCTTCCCACCGCCCCGACACGCGGCAGGTCCCGGCCCTCCAACCCAGCAGCTCTCTCACCACACCGTCTCAGCTGGCCCTGCCCGCTGGAGCAGCCACCTGTACTGCTGTGTGTCTCTCCAGAGGACAGGAGGGGGAGAATTTTTTGTGCGCAGCTGCGCACCTTAGCAGGAACTAGGGTTGTGAGGCAGATCTTGAAAACATGATCCTTAAAGGCTCAGAGCACAGAAGGCCAATAAAAAGAGCTTAAAATTTATTATTCAAAACAAAATAACCCCTCATGAGTTTTCAGCCAATATCATAATTTTGGACCATCGCAGGCTGGCAATAATGCAAGCCCTTGCTATTTGAAACACCAGCCAACGCTAGAGGGTAAGAGCAAATACACCCTTTGTGCCCAGGGACTGGAGACACTGTTCCATCTCACAGCTATCGCGAAGATCAAACCCTACGTGGGTGAAGATTTTTTTGCCCAAGGGAAGGGAAATTTCATGTCCAGCACCAGCCTCTGCTGCACACAACAGATTGGGAGGTGAACACCTATGGCATAAAAGGAAAGTGGATGCAGCTGCCGGGGTGCGGTTAAGGGGAATTTTTCTTTTCCAGCCCAGAGGATCCACCAAGAATAAGAACCCTGGCTGTCAGTCTAAGAATACACACTCCACCCTTACATCTGGCCCATCACAGAATGCGATGGGTTTATTATTACTGTCCTTTCTATGACAAGTGAACTTCCCCCAACAGGGCTGCTACATCAGGAACACCTGACTCTATGATCCAGTGAAGTCTTTCCATTATCAGCAGCAGGTTTTGGATCAGACCCATACCATCGCCAGGGTGGATCAGGCCCATGGTTCATGCAATCCGGTATTCTGCCTCTGATAGTGACAGCATCAGCTTTTCCCAAAACCCGTTCATGGAGCATAAGGGAACAGCCTGCACAGATGGGAAGTTACTTCCTGACCCTGCTCAGGTCCGCTTAGCCCTGGAGCATGAGGGTATAAATATTTTGATCCTATTCAGTACAATAGGGAACACTGCTATGATTGGTAGGAATGTCTAATCAAGAAAGCAGAGACCATACCATGTTAGGTGGCGAACAACAATTCAGAGACTGAAACCCACTGGCATGAACCATTCATGGCGAGATGTCAAATAACGAAAGCATCAAAATCCAGTGGCTGGATTTTCCAAAGAGCTCAGCCCCCATTGTTCCCATTGTTCCCGGGTCAGGGAAGGGCAGATTCTCCACTGTTCTCAGCAGGAGCTGTTAGGGGCTGAGCCCTTTAGCAAATCTGGCCTTAAGTAATTAGCAAATGGAGCAAGAGGCTGCTGACTTGGCCAATTAACTGTTCAAGGCTCATAGCTCACCCAGATCTCCAACTTTGTTTGGTCACACAGTTCTGCATCACGGAGGACCATCCAGACCTCTCCCCCATCCCCCTGCATGCAGATGGATTCCTAACACACATGCTACTGTAAATTACCAGATACATCCCCTCGAGGGCTGACCAGGGTCATAGGCAGAGGGGCTCGGTGGGAAGGCAGGGAGGCAGACAGAGCCATGCTGAAAATGTAAAGGGGGCAGGGGGAGCCAAAGAGAGGCCCAGCCCCCTTTTCTCTTTGCTATGCATGGCTGAACTGATGGCTTCGCACAGTTGGCGTGATGCACAAGGGGGCAACCTATGGGCTATGAGCAGCATCAGACCCTTTCAGCCATATGGATGGGAGAGTTCACCTCACACCCCACACTTCTCTCTCTCTCTCTCTCACACCCACACACTTGAACACACACACACACACGAACATTTCCTTTCTACATCTCGGGGGTCTCAAAAGAGACAGTCTCCTCCCAGGCCTCCACCAGCTCCAGCAAGGAGATTTACAGCAAGATCATTGAATGCGGATTCAAAGTCCCCAGTCTGCAGCCCTAGGGACTGAAATCCTCTCGCTACCCTCAAAGCCCCGGTCTACATTAGGGAGTTATTTCGAAATAACCCCCCTTATTTTGAAATAATAAGAGGAGCCTCCACACAACCAAGCCTGTTATTACGAAATAAGAGGCTGGTTATTTTGAGATCTATCCTCCCGCTTTCCTCAGGGAATAATGCTAATTTCAAAATTGTTATTTCGAAATAGCGGTCATGTGACCACTCCGCTGCTGCTATTTCGAAATAATGACTCCCCAGAGTCATTCGAAGTAATTACTCCGCAGTGCTTCCTGGGGCTCTAAGTTGATGTAGCGCATCCACATTCACGGAGCCTGCCTCAGACTCATTTTGAGGCTTCCCCGTTATTTCATTATTTCGGGAGTTATTTCAAATTCAGTTATTTCGAAATAATTTCCTAGTGTCGACATGCCCAAATGCAGCACAGATGGCTGTGGGGCAAACTTCCCCCACCCTGCCCCCTGCCAATGCACCTGCCCCTTGCATTGCTGGAGCAACTGACCAAGAGGGGTGCGTCTCTCCATGGCCATCAGTTAGAATCTGGGGTGGGGGAGGCTGTGAAGTTGGGAATCGGACCAACCCCAGCCAAGCTCATTCCACGTGCCTCCACCCACAGCTCCCCAATAATTTTGCTTGCCGCCAACGTCAGCGTGGATTCGAGCCAGGGACCTATTGGTAAATGGCTCTAAATCTCCATAACCGAAGTGCAGAATCCCCCTCCCCATTTCTTTCGGCCTATGGCCTGTTCGACAGGCACTTTGATTTTCCTCTCCAGCCCCCTTTTGCCAGCAATCAGCCCAGCCGAGAGCCATTTCATCCCCGGGCAGTTGCTGTCTGTAGCCAGAAAGTGGGTTGATCACAACAAATTAGGAGCTATGATCCCGCCAAAGACATTGCATCCACTCTGCTTTAGGACTTTGTACTCCCCCTTTCCCTGGAGCATCCAAGTGCATGGGGCCCGGACTGTGGCAGGTACAATTTTAAAGGACTGGGGGCCAACTTTTGTTTTCTCTTTCGGGCCTTGATGAACACCCTGCTAGCTGCCTGAGTGAGTCCATGGTGTGCCATGGCACGTCTGCCTTCCAGCGGGGGATTACAGAGATGCTGTGGGGGGCAGCACATAGCTGCGTCCCTGGAATGACAGTGAAGCCAGAAGGACAGAGGGGCAGTTGCAACCGGAGTGACAGTGTCCACTTTACCAAGCCACCCCGTTCCTGGTCAGACTGCACAGAGCCAGGGAGGGTAAGTTTCACCCTATCCAAAGAGAGGGGCGTCAGAGATTCCATAAAGGAGGGGTGGGGGTAAGGTCACGGGGGGCCCATCTGGTATAGGGACATGCCCCAGCACACGGGAAGGGTTAAACCAGCCCCAATCCGAACAGCTTGCTGTGCGTGCACTCTGCTCTGCTCCCGGCAGCTGAACCCCACCTGCTCCACGCTGGGGAGGGACCCGGCAAGCCAAGCAGAAAACTGTGCTCCCGTCTGTGGGAATTCACAGCGGAGCGAACTCTCCGGCAGGTCCCCATCCCCCCCAGCACTCAGCCCGGCAGCAGATGCAGCTCCGGGTGGATGCAGAGAGGGCCTCTTAGCGAGGAAGGGGGAGTCAATGCCGGTGCATCTGCCTGGAGAGAGACCCTGGGGGCTCGCCACAGGGCTTCCCCTCCCTCAGCCGCTTTTCAGAGGCAGCTAGAAGCATCAGCAAAGGCATCAAACCTCCCAGATCAAGCAGTCAGAGCAGGCCCCGGAAGGGAGGCCCAGGGAGGCGGAGGCCGTGAAGGGGAGACAATTCCCACCCATTTATAATCAGCCAGAGGGAGGAGCAGGCCTGAAAAAGGCAACCGCTCCATCAGGCTGCAGCTTCCCCCCATCCTGCAACACCCGCCTGAACTGCATCCACACAGATCTCCCTCCCGACCGCCTAGGCTTGCCAGATGCTTTCACCGAAAATCCCGAACATGGCAAAAACCCAGACAAAAGTTGTTGAGCAAAAAAAGGGGGGGGCACTGCGCCTTTAAGAATCCCTGCACTCTTCACTTCCCCCTGCCCACGCCAGATGCGTTTGTCTATGTAGATTGTAAGCTGTTCAGAGCAGGAGCTGTCTCTTACCGTGTGCATGCACAGCACCTAGCACAAAGAGGCTTCCGTCTCTCGGTCCTCCTGCAATCTGACTCTTTGGAGAATGGCCCAGGCGCAGAACAAGCTCTGCCCCCGGGGAGAGCCGGGCCTCTCCACCAGCCGCAGAACCCTGACGTGGGGTGGGGACCCAGGCTTAGTGCCTGATTTGCCTACCTAGCTCGAATTAGTGGGGTGGGGACCCAGCCTCTTGGGATCTTTGCATAAGGATCTTGCGCAAAATGGGGTTTTTGCACAAAAAACCCCCGTCCACACTGCTTGTTTTTGCGCAAAAACGGCTTGAATAAATTATGCAAATGAAGCATGGTGATATACTAATCCATGCTTCATTTGCATAGGCTCTGCCTGCAAAGCCAGCAGTGTAGACATACCCTCTGTGCCCAGGCAGCCTTTGCTTAGGTACGGCTTGCATTTCCTCTGCAGGCGAGAGGGGGGGTCCATGTATTGGTAACACATGGAAAAGTTACTCCACTGGCTCCACAAGAGGCATATTGTGAGGGTGGGGTGGGAGGGAGAGAGACAGAGGGAGGGGAGCGCAGGAGCGACAGAGGAATTCGGGGCCTGATCCAAAACCCATAGAAGGCAGAAAAAAAAATCCCACTTGGGGTTGGGCCCTGAATGAGGAGAGCCAAGAGGGGGAGTCTAAGGAACATCAGTGGTAGGACTGATTTGAAGTAAATGAAGAGGGGTGTGGAGCACAACAGCCGCCTCAGGAGGAGTTGGGGTGGAGCCGGTCCAAAATGCTCCATGGGGATCCTGGACAGAAACTGACTTTTGCAACAAAAGAAAGAATTTCACACTCAAAACGGTCCATTCTTTGGTTTTCTTGGACTTTTTTTTCAAATTTTGGGGTTGCTTTTTAATGAAAGCCCAACCATAAAGACGTTTCCGTCTCTGGCAACCCACAACAACAACAAAACGAATAAAAATCAGCTCCCAATGAAAACCCAAAAATATGTGAGAAAAATGCCAGCAAAGAGGAAAGAGTTTTCCTTTCAGTCCAGATTTCTGGCAGCAAAAAGAAATTCCGAGCAGCTCTCCTCCCAACAAATGTGACACTCCTGACCAGCCCTCAGGGCCAGCTACACCCTCAGTGCTAAGCCCCTGTTCAAAACTGGGTCAGAGATGTGCCTGGAGTGAAGTAGGGTTGTTGCTAACTAGCTTCGCTGCACAGAGCTCTTTTTCTGAGCCGAGCACCATTACTCTGCAAATGCATCGGGAGCTGGTATGTTACAGAATAGAGAGTAGAACTTGCGTTTTACAAACCCCAGTGATCAGTTATGCAAACAGGTTTCCCCAGTTGGTGTGTGGAGAAGGAATAATCTCATAATGGAACTAATGCCAAAGAAGAATAAGCTGGTGTCCTTTCCCATTCCGATGCCTTGGGGATCACTTTGCCGTGTGGGGGAAGGACAAGAAGAAAACGCCATGCACCATGCTGGGACTCATGCCCCAGACCTGCTGTACACACCTGGAGGTGTTTGATTTTGGGGAATTTTTCGACTTTGGAGAACATCTCAATCATTTCACACAACCGTTCAAGGGTGAATGGTTACAGCACAACTTGGGCCAGTGTGCAGGCTTTCAATATTCAGCCTGGGCAGTTTCTGCATCAAAAAAGATCTCTTGGCATTGGAAAAGGTGCAGAAAAGGGCAACAAAAATGATGAGGGGTTTGGAACGGGTGCCATATGAAGAGAGATTAAAAAAGACTGGAACTTTTCAGCTTAGAAAAGAGGAGATAAGGGGGATATGATAAAGGTCTATAAGGGGGATATGATAAAGGTCTATAAAATCATGACAGGTATGGAGAAAGCGAATAAGGAAAAGTTATTTACTCCTTCCCGTAACGTAAGAACTAGGGGTCACCACATAAAATAAATAGATAGCAGGTTTAAAACAAACAAAAAGAAGTTTTTCTTCACACAGCGCAGTCAACCTGTGGAACTCCTTGCCACAGGATGTTGTGAAGATCAGGACTTTAACAGCATTCAAAAAAGAACTAGATAATGTCATGGAGGTTCGGTCTATCAATACTTACTACCCCAGAATGGGTACGAATGGTGGCTCTAGCCTCTGTCAGGGGCTGGAAATGGATGACAGGAGAGGGATCACGTGATTATTACCTTTTGTGTTCCTTCCCTCTGGTCACTGTCGGAAGACAGGACATAGAGCTAGATGGACCTTTGGTCTGACCTGGTATGGCTGTTATGTTCTTATGAGAACATTTTAACCTTCCTGGACACTCAGTAACAGATTTAAAAGTAGCCATCCTTTCACCAAACAAACAAACCAACTAACCAACCTTCAAAACCAGACCACAATGAGAAACAGCGGAGCTGCAATTCAGTTGCAAATTTAAATAAGGACTTAGAATGGTTCTCTCACTACAAAGGCAATTTCCCCTCTCTTGGTATTCACACTTCCCCAAATCAACTGCTGGGAGTGAGCCACATCCACTCTGACGGGGACTGATCTTGTTAACCCTGGTCCTGCACCTGATTAGCAACTCCCTTCTTCTGATATGCTAGTTACGTATGTATATATCACCCTACCTTGTGATTTCTACTCCATGCATCTGATGGAATGGTTTTCACCCAGGAAAGCTTGTGCCCAAATAAACTGGTTAGTCTCTAAGGTGCTGCAGGACTCCTTGCTGTTTTCGCAGCTACAGACTAACATGGTTGCCCCTCTGAGATTACTCAGATGGTGTCCACTGATCATGGTCTGGTTGCAGATTTCCAGTGGCCCTGTGCAGCCTAATCCCACCCCAACAGTGAAACTAACAGGATCTGCCACAGGGCCACCTGCCCCATGTCAGTTTCTATCAGAGCTATTTAAACCACAGGGATCACAACAGCTAATTGGCGGAGGAGAAGCATCTCTTTGCAGACTACAGGAAAAGTTCTGCACCGATGAATGACGACATTTCAGAGGGTCACCGGAGTGTGAAATGGATCCAGCCTTAGCAGCTCTCCCCTGACCCACCTGAGTCCCTGACATATTTCCCCTCTTCCCTACATACTCTGGCCTACTTTTCAAAAGTGAGCAGGGATTTTCAGGGCCCCACAACAGCCCTGATTTGCAGTGGACAAGTGCTCATCCCTTTGAAAACGAGGCTCCTTTAAAAGATCTCAGGGAGAGCACCCAGATCACTAGCCGCCCTTAGGAAAGCGTAGCCCCTTGCTTTAGTCTCCCCCACTTGAGACGGAGGCCTTTGTGTGCTAGCCGGCAAGGTGTAGCACTCCCTCCTATGCCAAGAAGCATCGTGGGTCTTGCACAATCAGACCTTTCAGCTGGGGACTATGCTATGCTAAAATCATCCAGATAGTCTCCTGCATTAAGAGTATAAGAACATAAGAATGGCCATACTGGGTCAGACCAGAATTCCATCTAAGCCAGTATCCTGTGTTCTGACAGAGGCCAATGCCAGATGCCCCAGAAGGGAATGAACAGAACAGGGAATCATCAAGAGATCCATCCCTTCTTGTCCGTTCCCAGCTTCTGACCAACAGTAGGGGCACCATTCCTGCCCATCTTGGCTAATAGCCATTGATGAACCTATCCTCCATGAATTTATCTAGTACTTTTTTGGACCTTGTTATAGTCCTAGACCTCACAACATCCTCTGGCAAGGAGTTCCACAGGTTGACTGTGCGCTGCGTGAAGAAAAACTTATTTTTTGTTTGTTTTAAACCTGCTACCTCTTCATTTTATGTGGAGACCCCTTGTTCTTGTGTTATGGGAAGGAGTAAATAACTCTTCTTTAGTCACCTTTTCCACATCAGTCATGATTTTATAGGCTGGATCCATGGTGTCCAGCATGCTGGCCACTAGCCACATGTTGAGTGTGGCTAGTTGACTTGAACAATGTGGCTATTTAGCCTGTGAAGTATGGCTAGTTCACTATAGCAGTAGCTACTATAATGGCTACTGCTTCAGAACTGGTTGGACACCATGGGACTGGACAGTCTCTGCACCTCCCTTAGTCATCTCTTTTCTAAGCTGAACAGTCCCAGTCTTATTAATTTCTCCTCACATGGCAGCCGCTCCAAACCCTTAATCGTTGTTGCCCTTTTCTGAACTTTTTCCAGTGCCAAGATATCTTTTTTGAGATGAGGCAACCACATCTGCACGCAGTATTCAAGATGTGGGTGTCACATGGATTTATACAAAGGCAATAAGATATTCTCTGTCTTATTCTCTGACCCTTTCTTAATGATTCCTCACATGCGGTTTGCTTTTGCCACTGTGGCTACACATGAAGTGGATGTATTCAGAGAGCTCTCCACAACCTCACTCTTGAGCGGTAACAGCTAATTCAGTCCCCCTCATATTATACATACAGTTGGGATTATGTTCTCCAATGTGGATTGCTCTATATACGCCCACGGCCAGGCAGGTGCCCTCCAAAGAGAGAGCACTGTTTGCCTCCAACCTGTAGCATTACGTTTCTTCCTCTTTAAGCCAATATGTTTCCTATTAGTAGGGGTGCTCAGTCCAGGTCAGGCCAAGGCCCCCTGGAGCAGGCTGACAGGATGTGGAGCTGTTGATGACATGGGCTCTTCAATCATTTCTCTGCGCATTTCCCCCCTCAGGAGGAAATCCTGCTGCGGGAAGGGGGGTGGCTGGCCAGGGCAGGACGGGATGGCTAGCCAGAGATTCCCTCACACGGCTGAGTACAACCTACGCAGGGGAGACCCTACCAAGTTCTAACTGTGGGCTCTCTCCATTTTGCAGCCCAGATGGGGGCATATGCCACCTACCGTGGTGACTAACAGAAGATACAAGCAGGGCTCCATCGCTGGAAGGCTTTCGGTCCAGACAAGAGGCCTTTCTCAGAAGACACACTTCTAGCTCAGCCATAAGCTCTGGGATGGATGCAGGGCTCCTGGGGGAAGTTCTCTGGCCCGAGTTATGCAGAGAGTGAGACTAGATGATTAGACAGGTCACATCTGGCCTTCCAGACCTATGAATCTAGACACAGGACCATCTCGCCTCCTGTTCGGCACGTGTCAGGGGGCGCGCCCTGGGAATGTCTGATGTTCTGAGCACCCTGCTTGGAGAATGCTGAGTAGACAGGTGCAAGATGTGATGTGCTGAGCCAAGGGCCTTGTTAGTGTGATGGGGATCAAGCTAAGCCCATTTTCCCTCTGCACCTCCCTTCCCCGCTATTTTACCCTGCTCGCTTGCAAACAAGGGAGCAAAAGCAACAGAGGAGCTATGACGTGCTGCCGTTCAATGCACGGGGCTAGGAGTAGCCTCCACTGGCTCAGGAGATGGGTGGCCCATCACTAGGGTTGCCAGGTGTCCGGTATTGACCCGGACAGTCGGGTATTTTCACCTCCTGTCCAATAAAAAAAATTCAGAAAATACCGGACACCTAAAATGTCTGGTACTTTCTGATTTTTTCCTGGCTAGGAGGCAAAAATCCCAAGCTGTCCATCTCAATACGGAGGCAGCCTGGCAACCCTAGTGCTTACTGGGGAGCTGTCTGTCTCGGCACAGGGAGGCAAGATGGCGGGTGACCGCCGGCAGCCTGTTAGGGCCAAAAAGCTCACCACGCAGTTCTTAAAGGGGCCACGCTTTTTTTTTTTTTTTTGGGCTTAACAACTCTTTTTTTTTGGTTTGGTATTTTTTCTGAAACCATCTGGCAACCCTACCCATCACACAAACTTGACAGGTCATGGCTTAAAAGGCATCCAATCGATCCCTGGGGCAGGCCTGGCTAAAGTCCGCAGAGATGGAGCTTCTGCTCCTTTCAGCCTTTTCTATACATCAGTGATCTCTCCTCCCTCTACCCTCAAGTGACTGGTGCTGCAATACCAGGTGTCTGACAGCCCAAGAAAGGCAGGAACCTTCTGCAACCCGCCCCCTACCACTTCCTATGCAGGGGTTTCCGTTTTATAGCTCGATGGGGTGTGTCGATTCATACAGCCGGGGGAGGCAGAGGGCGCGTCTGAGGGCAGAGGCAAAAAAAAAAAAAAAAAAAAAAAAAAAGAGCTCAGGGCCAGGTTCTGAAGGGATTAGCACTCAAAGGCAGGTCAGATTTTCATACCAGCTCAGCTGTGATTGAGATGCCTATGGATGGATTGTCAGAAGAGCTCAGTATGCTGGGTCTGGACATTCACCCTTATCTCTAGCTAATCTTAATCAGTCAGATCTGTGCGTGGCCCTGTGTACACACACACACACACACACACACACACACACACACACATACATATTTCCACTCTGGGCAGGCCTCAGCAGTCTTGTATCCCTTCTCATTTCCCCTTTCACAGAGCAGAGCCCAGAGTTTTCAGGAGGTGCAGAAAGGCAATTCGCCACCGAGCTGTAAGCCACTCCAAGGCAATTGCATTAGCCCTGTGGGTTACACCCGCCTGCAGAAGCACACACCAGGCTGTAACAGATCTCAGGTAAGTACAGCCATCCAGTGCTTTTTTTGTTAAAAAAAAAAAAAAAGGTGCCGGTACTCCAGGGGGAAAGTTGTTGAGAAAAAAAGCTGGGGTGGGGCCAGCATTGCCCTTTTAAGAGATGTGGCCCCTTTAACACATGTGGCCCAGCCGACTGTCAAACATTTGTATACAGAGGTGCCAGTACACTCCGTTCTTTCCAGGTAAGCTCTGACTGGAGGTGCCGGGACTGTGTCTGGAGGTGCCGGTATTGCGTACTGGGCAGTACCGTCACATAAAAAGCGCTGCGATCCATCAAGGAAGAGTCTGAAGCTCTCACCTGACATGAGCAGCAATTGCAAACTGTGTGCCCCTTGCAGTCCTGTTGCCTTCCCTGTGAGGGGTGTGAAATCTGGGCAGCCCTGAGAAGGGACTGGCTGGACTCTGATGCACTAGCAGCTACCAACTCTGTTGATACCGCGTCCGATGGGCCACCAGTATCCTGAGCAGGTGGAGGCTATTCCTACCCCTGTGCACCTAACAGCAGCACATCATGGCTCCTCTGTTGCATTTGCTCCCTTCCTTGCAAGCAAGCAGGGTACAGTTGTGGGGGAGGGAGGTACAGCGGGAAAATGGGCTTAGCTTGATCCCCATCACACTAACAAGGCACTTGGCTCAGTGCATCACACCTTGCACCTATCTAAGTAGCATTTTCCACCCTTCCTGGGGCCAAGCAGCGGTGCTCAACACATCAGACATTCCCAGGATGCTCCCCCCCACACATGCCGAACAGGAGGCGAGACGGCCCTGTGTCTGGATTCATAGGTCTGAAGGCCAGATGCGACCTAATTATCTAGTCCGACTTCCTGCATAACTCGGGCCAGACAACTTCCCCTGGGAACCCTGCACCAGTCCCAGAACTTGTGGTTGAGCTAGAGCGTGTCTTCTGAGAAAGACGTGACTGAAGGCCTTCGAGTGATGAAAGGCTTTCACCAGCGTTTACGGTTCACTGCTGGCAGCGAGGCCATTCAGACTCGATGCTGCAGGGTGGATGGAATCTGCAGCCCATGAGCTGAAGGCTGGTTCTTTAGGCTTTGCAGGCCTTCTCATCCTACACCCTGAGTACAAATGGGAGTGAATTACCTGCCCCCTGGTGTCAACCTAACCTCTAGCCCCCCTCTGGAGCGCACAGTGCTTTCGGACGTCTCCTGTCTCCTAGACACTTTCAGCAGGGACGATATGTCCTGCAGAGGGAGTTTGCAGTGGAAGTCACTCTATGGTGGAGCCTCCTGCATCACCCCTGGAAGGCAAATCTACGGCTGCAGACCTTGTGCGGGTGGAGTTTTCTCCCCACACAGAGCATCCCATGGGTGGCTGGTATGCTAGGCAGGGGGAGGCGTTGCCTTCCCAAGCCGCCAACTTGGCCCCGCCCACATTCCGCCCCCAGAACATCTGCGCTAGGCATTCTGGGGCAGAGTGTTGCTGCCCCCAGCACCTGCCCTCCCCGTGCTCCAGGGCCAGGGAGGCTGGGACATGTGCCCACCCACCCTTCCCCTCCTGTCCCCATGGGGTGGAGAAAGCGGTTTGGCTCCCGTGGGGATGGGGCCTCAGCAAAAGGGGCAGGGCAGGGCTGGGGGCGGGGCTAGGGGCTTGCCTCTCCCTGCCCTGCCATTACCAACTTCGCATGGAGCATCCGTCATCCCTCCAAGCAAGGGGTAAAATCTCACCCACCTCCCAGTAACACAAGCCCTTTGCCAATGAAATAACTGATTTATCCTGAGCTAATAGAGTCATGTCACAGAGCAGCCTGCCTATCACGGGGAGGAAGTGCCCCTGGGCAGCACTAAAAGTGATGTAGGAGTTGGCCAGGACTCATTACTTCCCTCTCTGCCCTCCCCACCTCTCTCCGAGTGCAAGCAAATACTATTGGCCCTTTCCAGCCCCGGGGGAAGGGCGGCACCATTAGCAGCACTGTGCCAGGAAAAGGGCCTGGGAAAGGCTGGGTGGCATAGCTCGACCCAGACAGAACAAGTCACGGCAAGAGTGTGAGAAATATCCGCAGGAGCCAAGTTTAAACACAGTTACAGAGAGAGAGAGATGGTTCCTTCGGCTGTTTTCTGATCTCCCTCCCCAGGGGTATTTCCCACTGGCACCTTCCCTGCCACGTTCATTCCTACCGCTGAAGAACGTTCAACAGTTAAATCAGTCGTGATTCTCTTGGGTTTGGTGGTGGCTGCAGGGGACAGGACCCTGCACGATCTGCACATCCCAAGACCAAATCAGACCGGCCAAGCTGGCCAAGGCCTGGACACAGGTTGTTACGAAGTAGCAAGGCTGCTCCAAGGGAAGGCCAGCGGGAGCTGGTAGAAAGCAATAGAGGGAAAGCTCCCCTCTCATTTACACCCGTGACTCCCTGGCTTTGATGCAGTTACAACCCGATAGACATCCAGGGCGAATGAGGGGAAAGCTGGCCTTGCGGTCTCTCCGGGGGACCATCTCTTAAGTCTTTCAGGCCCATTCTGTGTACAACAGTGTGAATTTTCTCCTCCGTTTCAAACTGGTTGCCCCCGATCAAGACTGGTGTAAGTAAGTGAGTGGAGAGAAGGCCTATATGGACTCTGTATTATGCATGCACACACCTGGCCAGCTGCACTGATGCTGGCACAAGTAAGTTAAGGGCTTCATCCCAAAGGAGGGCAGGGCTCTACAACCTGCAACCTCTGGGCTTCTGCCAGGGAGATTCTTAGCTTACAGCTAGTGCCCCACAGAACCCATCCTATCCCACCAGGGGATGCTGTTGAAGTGTAAATTGCATTAGCATACTCCCAGTAAGGAGGGTGAGGTTGCATGGCTAGCTACTGTTACAGCCTCCTCCCCCCACAGACTCCTACCTGCTGCCCCCAGAACTCTGCCCAGCACTCTGGGAGAGCAGGTGGGAGTCTACTTTACAGTGTTCCACATCCACCCAAACGTAGGCATTACAGGTATGCAGATTACATGCACAAACTTGGTCTATTGATATGGAAACTTACTAGAAGACTGAGCCAGTGTTTCTTAACTCAATTAATTTTTATGTTCTGGAAAATAAAATGCACATGCTTCTTTTGAATGCTTGCTCTGGGGTGGGCTGGGGAGGAGGGGATCAGGTGGAGGCTGCCCCGGGGAGAAAGAACAACCCCAGCCCTCTCTCACCGCAGCAGCTTGGAGCCAGGTGAGAAGCGCCTCGCCATGGCTGCTGCAGCTCCAGCGGGCACAGCTGGGGGAGAGGGGCATGTCCCTCGGCTGGGGCAGAGCAAGGTCCACCTGCCCCCTGCGCTCCCCAGCCAGAGTGAGGAACGCAGCAAACTGTGCACTTTCCCTTCGCTCCCTGGCAAAGGGAAACAGCCAGCAATTTTCCTGTCTAATTTGGGGGGTGGGGATCTTCAGCCACACCCCCTCACTAAGGGCGCCTGAGGAGTGGGAGGCTCAATGCGGGGGCAGTCCTGGATGGGGGGTTGGGAGGCACCCCCAGCCAGCCCCTGTCACCTGCTTGGTGATTCTGTCTTGTTTGCTTGGTTTTCTGAGAAGCAATCCCAGTCCTGGCACAGCCCATTTTCCTGGCACAACCAAACCCTGACCTTGCTTTAAGTCAGGGGTGGAGAACCTCAAGCTTGGCCCCCAGCTTGCCTGGATCCAGTCCCTGAGGCTTGCCCTCCCCAGTACTGGGGAGCCCACGATGGTGCTCCAGAGAGCACATAAAATCTACTAGCCTGGCCCCCCCACCGAGGCTCTGGTGTGCGAGGGGAATGAAGGGAGTGTCTTTCTGTTTCTCAGTCAGGGGCAATGTCAGTGAGGGTGTTTTGCTTTTGTTTCTCACTTGTGTGCGGCCCCCGACTGATCTTTCTATTTGTCAGTGGCCCCCGACCCAAAAAAGGTTCCCCGCCCCTGCTTTAAGTTGTAATAAGAGGAGGCTGCCTACCAAATTTGGTGGCCCTAGCTCCTGTGGATTAGGAGGAGTTCTTGAACAGACAGACAGATGCACAGACAAACGGTGCTGTTTTTCCGGGTGCCCACCAAAACACAGGACCCAGCAACACGGCGGATGCTCTGCCTGATCCTGCCTTGCCTTTTGTTTAACATTATCCATTCCTGAGTGCTCATCTGTCCAGCTATACTGGTGGGGCTAGAAAGCTTGGCTTGCCAACCACGTTTCTCCCTCTAATCGCTATACTGCAGTTGACATTAAAAAAACAAAGGCATATTTATCGGATCACTCCAATGTCAGCTTGCCTAGCAGGGACCCTGCCAACAGTTAAGCACATGCTCACCTTTCCACGTGTGAATAGCCCCATTAAATCCCAATGCTTCCCATTAAGCAGATGCATAAGAATTTGCAAGAGCAGGGCCTACAGTATTCCTTTCCAAAGGCAGGAAAACATCACAGTTTATTGTGCTACGATCAATATCACGACAAGTGCTATCCTTTTTACAATGCAGTATCTAACACATACATGCTAAAAAAGAAGGAGCCCTGTTGAGCAGCTCAAGAAATCTGATCTATGCCCCATTTGAGTTGGAAGAAACATATATAGACACTGCTCCAACCCAGAAAAAATCTGGAGCAGCGGGGAGAGTTTGGCATCCTGGAAGAGAACAGAAAATCTAGAGCTGGATCACTCTACCACTGAGACTTTGCTGACAGGCAACTTTATAATTTGATGTGGATTGTTGTATTGTCTGGCTATTAAAAACTAATGCGGCCTTTTCAGGCTGACTGTGCATTTTAATGGGCAAGGTGCCAACATTTTGTTTTCATTAGATTACTTAGTGCACGGCCCCAAAATCCTGTTTTATTTTGCTATTATTTTGGGGGGTTACAGTTATGGAAAAACAAGGCTGGGCTTGATCTTCTTGGATTGTACACAGGAAATGAATCACAATAACCCTGTATTTGATTCAATTTAGCACCAAAACTTTCTCTTAGTAGGTCAGGTATGATAAGTTTTATGAGGCAAAACGCAGGAGTGCTTCTTTAACTAGGGATGTTGCTATCTTTTTAACCAGGCTGATGGTAGGATCCACATGAATTACAGATAAACCAGTCTTTCTGCTCACACAATGCATAAATAATCTCCTTATGTCTCCTTTAAATGTAATATACAATCATTCTCTTCATGCAACAGGGGACTAGAATGAAAATGAACAAACAAACAAAAAAAACCCGTGTAATTAACCAATGGGAAACTCCAACAAGGAGTCGGACTGTACAAGTTTTATTGGGGACCGATCACCTTTAAAAAAATAATCACACACAGGAACCGATCCGCAAATGCTAAAAACTCTTAAGGCCACGAGGCGTTTTGCCAGTCCTTGGAGTCTTGTTTTATTCGCTGGCAATAGGAAGAAGAAAGAGCTTAACAAGGGGGGAACAAACACACACAAAATGTTCCCAACCCTGCCAACTAGGAAAGTCACAGGAGAGGGGGAAACGCTGGGGCTTGTGTTCGAGGTGGAGGATCCGCTCTGCTTTGTCCAATGTATTTATTTATTTGTTTGCGGCCCTTCTTGCTGCAGGGAGCTCAAAAGGCCTGGTAAAAAGGGCGGAATGCAAAACAAATGTCTCCAAGGAGATTCTGGCCCTTGACTCACAGGATGTTAAATCCACAGAGACTCGGCTCCCCGCTGCTCCAAAGCTGGGGGGGGGGGATTAAAATAAAAGCCACTTTCCCTTATTTGAAATACTGATCTCCGAGCGCTCTGCAGCTAGGAAGGGAGGTTGAAACAAACCGGGATTTGCTCTCCACCCCCACCCCAAGCATTCCCCTGCAGCTGGGCTCAGGCCACACAGCACCCTCCCCCAACAACCTGCTACCGACCGCTGCGGCAACATTGTATCCAGGGCTGGGACCTTCCCCTCCTCCCTGCATTGTTGCACCTTCGATGTTTCGATTTGTGGAAGGGGAAATTCCTTCCGCTAGCTCCTCTCAGGCTCTGCCTAGTCAAGGGCAAGCCGCTCCCAGTCAATTTCACAGCCCCCAGGTCCCTTCCCGGCAGCGGCTCGGTTTCTTACCTGCCGTTTGCACTGCGATTTCCGGGGTTGTGAAAATATTGCCGGCGTATTTAATGGGGTGTGCGCCTGCCAGTTAACTCTTCCTCCATCTGGGTCTCTCTGACACACACCCCTTTCCTCCTGTGATGAATGTTCAGGACAGCTCTTCCAACACCCTCCGTGCGATCTTGCCCAGAATAAACGCTCGTGCCTCTGCGAGGCAGAGGAACCCAGGGGAAGAAATTGAAGAAAAGCGTCCCTCGGAGGGTGGCTGGCAGGAGGGGTGAAGCCACCAGACTGCACAATGCCCGCAGAGCAAAGCGAACTAGGCAGCGCGAGCGAGAGGGCGATGCAGCCAGGGGGAGACAATAGAGAAGAGAAGAAAAGGGACATGCCATCTCCCGGAGACCTCGGGCATTGCACCGCGGGCAGCTGGCTGCTGAAAGAGCCAGCCACAAGCAGATTGGTTGTTCTCTGAAGCGACCACAAGCAAATCAGTTCCCAAGGCCAGCCTCCCCCCCCTTCCTCTTTTTCCGACGCCCTTTTCCATGGTGATGGGGTCATAGGTAGAGTCAGCCCTGCAGGAGCAGAGCCCCTAACAGTACCCAGATTCCTCTGCAACTTTGTATCCTGCTCTGAAGACACCCGCCCAGCCCCAAGATCAGGGTTAGTTGCATCTAAATTGCAGAAGTGGAAAATAAATCTGGCTCTCCAGAGACTGTAAATCGGCCCTTTCTAAACACCCTTTGCTCCGCTGGGAAACACCTGTTATCACCCATCCTCTTACTGATCTTGACCACTTCCCTAGAACCATGCATGGCAGGGCACTTTACTGGATAGGCCTCCAAAGACCCTGCAGTGAGTGCCACACAGACATACCACTAATACCCGGGGCCAGATTAAGGGGGGGGGGGGGGCTAGCCGGGAAGCTGCCCGGGGCACCAACCTATGGGGGGCGCCTGATGGCAGCTGTATGGGGCACCGCGCACCCAGGGTGGGAGCCGCGCGGCGCCCCTTAGAGCTGCAATCAGGCACCGCGCGCCCGATTGCAGCTGTAAGGTGTGCAGCGTGCCGGGGGGCGGCGCCGCGCATGCGCCATGCGTCCGGGGGCGGAGCCACACATGCGTCGCGTGCCCGCTGCCCGGGGGTGCAGGAATGGCTCGAGCCGGCCCTGCTAACACCTATAGATTGGAGTCAATGGGACTTTGTCTGAGTGCACAAATCTGCCTATGCAGAGCCCATTGGGTTTGTGTTGGGAGATGCTTCAATTGAACTCCAGATAGACTCTGGGTTCTACTTGTGGGGTTCTGGTTGCAGGGCTTAAGTTATATCAAGAATAAGGGAATGAGCTGACAACAGTAGGAGGGCTGGGAGAAGTAGCTGGAAAAGAGAGAGTGAAGTATAATTAGGCAGTTCATTGGGCGCTTTCCCTTTGATGGTTGCAATTTATTCATTCCCTTTATTTAATGAGTAATTATTATTCATTTGTGCTGCAATAGCATGTAGGGACCCCAGATTTTTGGATCAGGACTGCATTGCATTTGGCACTGTACAAACACAGAATGAAAAGCACAGTGCTTTCTCCAAAGAGCTAATGTCCCAATCCCCATTTCATAGGGTCCGTATTACCAACCCCAGAGGTAAAAAATTATGGGCCTGGTTTCAAAAAGTCCTGAGATTAGCTTACAAATAATTATTTTTTTAAATGAGTTCATTTTATTTGTTTTCTTTTTTTCTGGGCCTTCAGGGTACACTTGGGTCATCATATCCGTGAACCTTTAAAAAAAAAGATCCTGAGATTCTTACATAGCTGCATGAATCCAGGAACTAGGGCTATAAGAAAAACATCAGATATGGCAAAACTCATGTGTCACCTGTCCCGTGGGTGTGTGGGACGGGGTCTCCCTCGTACGAGAGACCAGGGCCCCCGTCCCAGGTTTAATCTTGGCCCCCGTCTACCTGGGTGCGGACACGCCTGTGCACGAGGGTGAGGCCCTTGGCGTGGCGGCCCGCTAACCCTGGGGCCTTCTGCAACCTATGCCCGCTGGCGCATCCCGGGTCTGGCTTCGGTGCCCGCTTGGGGCAAAGTCCCTCCATTGCAGTGGCCTGCCTTCAGGTTGGTTGGGCTGTGGCCCTCTGAGTCACTCCCTCGAGCCGGGGCTAGGCCCGAGAAACAACGCAGTTCAGTTTCTTGCGGGGTAGGGGAACTCGGGCCCTCCCCTTCAACCGAGCTCCAGCCCAGGACCCTAAAGGGTAGGACACCTTGGCACTACCCGAATGGTGAGGTGTAGGTCAACAACTCACCACCCCTCTCAGGGGGTTGTCCATTGCGACTCCCCATCCTGGGCTACTTCCTACGCAGTCTAAAGACTCCTTCGGCGTCCGCCGCTTGCCTGCCCCGTCACTGTGCTTACCCACCGAGGCTGTCATCATATTCACTGGGGTAATGGAGGTCAGGTCGTCGACTCCGGTGAGTCCCCATGGGATCTTGCTACCCCGCTGCCGGCCTTGGGCTCCTCTCCCAAGGGGTTGCCCCGCTGCGTCTCCCGGGTCCGCTCCCCCGGGTCTGCACGACTTGGAGTTAGCCCCGTGGCTCTCCGCCCAGGTTGCTTCTCGTCCAGGCTCTCCGCATCCTCCGCACCTCCCGCTTTGTCTGCTGCGGCCGCGTTGGCGTGCTCCGCCCCCCTGTTCAGCTGTGCCGGCCTGGCTTTTGAAGCGGCTGCGGGGCCACCGGAGCATGTGCAACAGCGCCAGAGGGCGCTGTGTGGCTCACCCTCTATCACCGGGGCTGCCGGCACCTTCTTGCCTGGGAGAGGGGACACGCTCGCCCCATCACATCATGACAAAATAGTGAGGTTTTTGCAACCTTACGGAGTGTACTTTCTATAGACTTCTGTACAGGTCCTTATATTGCTTACATCTTGAACAACTCCCAGTAGGGCATTATGTGACATGAGTAAGCACTTGCTGCATGTTCTGTATTTCAGCAGTAATCATTCACAGGCAGTAACCATGTCACAACCTGCCTTGTGACACAAACCTGTGCTTTTAGTGGGGTGCATGGTTTTGCAGTGTAAATAACACCTTGCAGGCTGCTGTCTCTCAGGAGCAAGACACTACCCCTCTATCAGTGGGCAACCTGCAGCCCACTTGCATATGTGGCCCATGAGACATTTTGTTTACTATTGCTCATGCCATTTTCTGCCTGTGTAGTTTTTTTCCCTACTGGTATTACTAAAGTGATATGCATGTAAAGCCAGGACACATGAGGTGAGGTGCACACTGGTTGCTCACAACATTGACTGTTAGGGTTGCCAGATGGTTTCAACAAAAATACTGGATACACTTGACATTACATCACAATCTACATGACATTTTATTTAGAAAATACCAGACATTTCTATTTTCTCAATTTGTTTCCTGGACAGAGAGCTCAAATACTGGACTGTCCGGTTCAAAACCGGACACCTGGCAACCTTATTGCCTGTGAGAACCATGCGCTCCCTCTGCAGCCAATCACAATGCTGCTACAGTCCAATCGGCACATCCCACACATTCTAGGTACGCAAGCACAGTGAGCAAAACTGTCCTATCCCGGGAGACCATCTTGGTTAGGACAATCTTGCAGCCCACTGAGAGGAAGGAGGGCCACGCATGTGGCCCACTCACTAGTTTAGGTTGCCCCTCACTGCTCTATAGTCAACATTCACTTGTCCTTTGTTTCACTGATGTACAGAAGAGCCCCCCAGAGATAGGGTGGAAGTTCTGTCTTTTCCCTTGAAGCTTGGAGAACCAAAACATTTTTAGAATCCAAACTCTGGCCAGATCTAGTTATTAGGTGGCCCCTGACAGCTTCCCAAAATTTGCAGAGTAGTCCCCTGGCAAAAATTATCGCCCACCTATAGACTATAAAATCATTGGAACCTTGGCTCAGATTTTCAGAAATCTCAGCATCCAAAAGCAGGGCCAGCTTCTCCAAAGCCCTCGGCTCCTAGCTGGGCATATTAGCAAGCAGTACCTTGAACTGTTGTTCTTAGCGGGAGCTGCTGAGCCATTTTGAAAACCTGTTCATTGAATTTAGGTGCCTAACTGGGAGCTGAGCACTCTTGGAAATCTGCCCCCTTTGTCTTTTTAAGCATTTGGCCAGACACCTTGTTACACCTACACCTCTCTGGGGATTACCAATAATTACTGATTCTTCTCCTAGGAAAGAATCTTTCTTCAACTAACCAGCCAAGCAGAGGAGTTTCACCTCTCAAAGACCACTGACAGGCAGTTCTAAAAGGTGTGGGAGAAGGCCAAATTGTAGATGTCCACTCTGAAAGTCATAAATTTATACCTAGGACTTTGTGCCCAATGTTAAGGTTTGCGCATCAAGTCAATGCTAAAGTGACTTTTTAAATAAAAGGTGTTTAGGTCCATGCAGCTAATAATCCAAGAAATATGCCGCCCCCTGCTGGAAAAAGATAACAATTGCATTGGGGAAAAGAAATACAAATATCGGACAAGTCGCACATACTCTGTGCCTGACTTTCGCCCTGGTATGGTACTGATAAAGATCCCTGGGTCCGTATTCTTGCTGCTGAGGCCAGAGATGCTGGAGACACCAGACCCACTAACTACCCATCCTCTCCCAGGGTGGGATGGTTTCCTGCAGTTTATTTCCTAGCACTTGATCCAGATTAGTTTGAAATCCCATACTCCAAGTGAGGTGGCTTCCGCTCCTACCCATGGGGAAATGATGCCTCTGGGTAACAGATCATCCTCCACAGATTCAGTCTAATTTTTCCTTTGCTCGCTGCCAAGCTCCCTTTGATAGTTCTCTTTGGTCTGGAGGAGGCCAGCACAAAACAAAGGGGGATTATTCTAGCTAATATTCCTGTTATTCACATCACACCCCCTCTTTTGTTAATTTCCTGACACACAGATCATAACCCACCCTAGCCCTGGATTCCTGATCCTGAAAGCTTTGTGGGTGAAAGGTGCGGTATAAATATAAGGCATCAGTATAGCCTCAATAATACTTAGGCAATGTCTACACAGCAGCATTATTTCAGAATAATTGACGTTATTCCAAAATAACATAGTCTACGTCTACACACAAGCAGTTATTTTGACATAATGTCGAGCTGGAGGACTGCTTATTCCGAATCCTGTAACCCGCATTGTACGAGGAGTAAGGGAAGTTAGGGGAAGAGTGCTTGGTCTTGAAATAACTGCTGTGTAGACAGCGCCAAAAGTCAAAAGAAGCTATTTCGATGTAAGCTACGCAATTAGCATAGCTCAAGTTGCGTAGCTTATTTCAAGTTTAGCCCTGCTGTGTAGATTTGCCCTAAGTGTCCATAACTCACATGATTGGATCCCAGGGAAAAGCACCTCACTGCATTCCCTTGCACCTCTCATGAACCCAGACTCCTGTTCCAAACCCAGTGGCATTCCAGCTGGCCAACTCCCCATGCATTTACTGATGCTTCTTAATTTAATCATGGGAAAAATAAACTTCTCCTCCCTAGCCAGGCCCCACCCCTCCAGGCCCCACCCCTTCTACTTAAATAGAACTCATTGCTGGTATTCTAGGGACTGCCACCCAGCAGGGCCGGAGCTAGGTTTTTTGCCTCCCCAAGCAAAAAATCCCCCCCCCCTTTTTTTTGTTGGCTTTTACAAGTTTGCACTTTGCAATTTTTTTGTTTTTGTTTTCATTCTTGTTTTTGTCCCGGCATTTCAGCCCTATAAATAGCAAATATAATTTTAATTATTTTTTTTCCATAAAGGCAAAGGCGCTTCAAGTAAACTCCCCTTCCCCTTTCACTCGCTGTTGGGTCACAACAGCCTTTTCCCTGCCTTGTCCAGCCCCTCCCTATGGACAAGCACCCCTCACTCCCGACCCACAGGGGGAGCAGGGTGCAGGGACAGCACAGAGCCAGAGAGGCATGGGGAACAGGGGGAGCAGGGTTCACCGCGGGGAATGGGAGGTGCAGAGCCAGAGGGGCACGGGGACTGGGGGAAGCAGGGGACTGGGTGCTGGGGTGCGCAGAGCCAGAGGGATGTGGGGAACAGTGTGGGGGGTACAGGGGTGGTGCAGGGAACGGGAGGCACAGAGCCAGAGGGACACAGGGATTGGGGGGAGCAGTGTGCGGGGTGCAAGGGCGGCGCAGAGCCAGAGAGTCGCAGGGAACAGGGAAAGCAGGGGGACCGGGGTGCAGTGGAGCAGGGTGCGGGGCGCAGGGGTGGCGCAGGGAATGGGCAGCGGGAGCCAGAGGGGCGCGGGGACCCACAGGGGGAGCAGGGTACGGAGTGCAGGGGAGGCACGGGGAATGGGATGCGGGGAATGGGAGGGGCAGAGGGCTCGGGGTCCAGGGGCAGTGTGGGGAATGGGGGGCAGAAACCCAGAGGGGCACAGGATAAAGGAGCTGCGCAGAGACAGAGGGGCGCGGGGACCGGGTTGCAAGGGCGGCACAGAGAACAGGCGACGCAGAGCCAGAGGTGCAGGGATAGGGGGGAGCAGGGTGCGGGGTGCAAGGGTGGCGCAGAGCCAGAGAGTCGCAGGGAACAGGGAGAGCAGGGGGACCGGGGTGCGGGGGAGCAGGGTGCGGGGTGCAGGGGCAGCGCGGGGAACGGATGGCGCGGAGCCAGAGGGGCGCGGGCCGGGGCGGGTGCAGCAAGCTGGGTGGCCGGCAGGGAGTGGTCTCTCGCCAGTGAAGGGGGCTGGGGCCGCGGCAGGACTAGAGCCGGTGGGGGCTGGGTGGAGCCTGGCTGCGCAGCGCTCCGCAGCCAGCTTCTGGGGACATGCAGACAGAGCCGAGCTCCCGCGGCCCTTTAAAATCGGTGGGGCCGGGCATTGCTGGGGGCGGCTGCTTACCTGGAAATGCCACCCCTGGAAATGTGCCGCCCCAAGCACATGCTTGATTTGCTGGTGCCTAGAGCCGATCCTGCCACCCACTCTGGGGCAAAGTTGGAGTTGTGCTTGTGCTGGGCCTAATTTTAAAATATATTATTCAGCATTGTTCAATATTGATTTATGCGTCTGTAAAGAGGCGACTTAAGTGTTGTGGGCCTCAAAGAATTCATCAGCATCTATTCACCACACTGAAGACGGAAATCCCGCTGTGTTATATTTTCATTGCTTTAAACATGTGAAGGTTTTAGGAGGCCGGGGCTGCTGCGGAAAAGAGAGCAATTTGCAGCCTTTGTGATGGAGATAGTTATCCTCAGCAGCTGTATATTGATGCCTTACAATTATATCACACCTCTCTTCGCTCGCCAAAGGTCTCAGGATCAAGCACCAAGAACTGGGTTGGGTTGGGAGCAGTGCATCAGGAAATTAACAAATGGGGACAGGCCATACAGATGACAAGAACAGACAGTTATAGAAGTTATAGCAAACAAAGACTTTTGGTAGAGATTAGAAACTCCCTTATCCTACATCTGCCATTGGAGGATTTTTTTACCCCTTCTTCTAGGCCAGGGGGGTCCTGAACATTGTTGGGGATGGGGTAGTGAGCTAGAAGGATGGACCTACCATGTCCATTCGTGTGTCTATGGCAAAGTCCCACTTATTTCCAATGTGCATGAAAATGCAGAAGCTGGAATTGCCATAGGAGGTACCAATGTTCATAGTCACCACAGTGTGCAAACTTTAAACCCATCCCCCAAGCATTTCTAGCACTTACTGCCTTCCAGGTGGAAGGAGGGGGGAGATCTTTCCCCTGCATGAGGCAAGGTAGGTTTAGGGTCTCAGCTGCTTTTCATTGAACAATCTCACCAGCCCTCTTGCTGGCCAGCTTAAGCATGGAAATAGAAGTCGTGGAAGAACTAGTAGTAAAAATCACACAGAAAAATTTTAAAAAGTTCAGCGCAGCGACTGCACGAAACCATGTAGGCAGCAGATAAAACGTTTGCTATCAGAGCGCCCGGATAGCTCAGTCGGTAGAGCATCAGACTTTTAATCTGAGGGTCCAGGGTTCAAGTCCCTGTTCGGGCGTGTAAGTTTTTTCCCACCCCCAAATAAATGGAACCATTTAAAACAGGTGAAGCAGGAGTAAAAGCTACAAATCCCGTTTTTAAAAAGAGAAAAGTCTTCTTCCCGAAGAGCAAACGCCTGTGGCAAAGCCCTACACAAGCTCAGGCCAGAGTGGGAATTTAGCAGCGTGGGGGGCTTTGCAGCGATTGCTGCAGGAGACGCACAACAGGAAAAGGTGGAGCGGCAAAAAGATTGAAAAATAAAAAGAAAAGAAGGATTCGCCCGAACAGGGACTTGAACCCTGGACCCTCAGATTAAAAGTCTGATGCTCTACCGACTGAGCTATCCGGGCTCCTTGCTAGGAGTGACTGCTGGGCCCATTACAAGATCTATGCGGAAGGCGGAGTTCAGTGGGGGTGTGCCTCTTCTAATTGCAAGAGCGAAGGGTAATGGCTACTCGTGCATCATGCAAAGAGAACGAGAGGTGCGCTTCAAGAACTACGCAAGGGATGAGGGGCAGAACTGCCCCTACCAAAACCTATGCAGGTAGCAGTGCGCTGTTGCAGAAAGGTCTTCACTGAATCAAAGAAAAATTCTTTGCAACTTTTTATAGCATGCGCCCTTTGCTTGTGGGGCGGGGCTGTATTGCTTTGCACCATGGTTGTGGCGGAGCGCACAGCCCTGCGCACACTGGGGGTGCATTGCTTTGCACTGTGGCTGTGAGGGTACACATTCCTGTGCACACTGGGGTGCATTGCTTTGCTCTGTGGCACACTGAGGGTGCATTGCTTTGCACTGTGGCTGTGAGGGTACACATCCCTGTGCAAACTGGGGGTGCATTGGTTTGTACTGGGGTCACACATCTCTGTGCACACTGGGGGTGCATTGCTTTGTACTGTGGCTGTGAGAGTACACATCCCTGTGCACCCTGGGGGTGCATTGCTTTGCACTGTGGCTGTGAGGGTACACATCCCTGTGCACACTGGGGGTGCATTGGTTTGTACTGGGGTCACACATCTCTGTGCACACTGGGGGTGCATTGCTTTGCACTGTGGCTGTGAGGGTACACATCCCTGTGCACACTGGGGGTGCATTGGTTTGTACTGGGGTCACACATCTCTGTGCACACTGGGGGTGCATTGCTTTGTACTGTGGCTGTGAGAGTACACATCCCTGTGCACCCTGGGGGTGCATTGCTTTGCACTGTGGCTGTGAGGGTACACATCCCTGTGCACACTGGGGTGCATTGGTTTGTACTGGGGTCACACATCTCTGGGCACACTGGGGGTGCATTGCTTTGTACTGTGGCTGTGAGAGTACACATCCCTGTGCACCCTGGGGGTGCATTGCTTTGCACTGTGGCTGTGAGGGTACACATCCCTGTGCACACTGGGGGTGCATTGGTTTGTACTGGGGTCACACATCTCTGTGCACACTGGGGGTGCATTGCTTTGTACTGTGGCTGTGAGAGTACACATCCCTGTGCACCCTGGGGGTGCATTGCTTTGCACTGGAGTCACACATCCCTGTGCACTCTGGGGGTGCACTGCTTTGCACTATGGCTATGAGGGTACACATCCCTGCGCACACTGGAGGTGCATTGGTTTGCACTGGGGTCACACATCCCTGTGCACTCTGGGGGTGCACTGCTTTGCACTATGGCTGTGAGGGTACACATCCCTGCGCACACTGGAGGTGCATTGGTTTGCACTGGGGTCACACATCCCTGTGCACTCTGGGGGTGCACTGCTTTGCACTATGGCTGTGAGGGTACACATCCCTGCGCACACTGGGGGTGCGTTGCTTTGCACTGGGGTCACACATCCCTGTGCACTCTGGGGTTGCATTGCTTTGCTCTGGCTGTGGGGGCACAGCTCTGTCCCAGTTGCAGGGCGAGGAGCGCTGTTCGAGCTGCGCCCAGTTTGGGTCGCTGTTTTCCTTCCTCCAGCCGCCTCTGCCCGTGCTCCCACGCGGTCCTCCACCCGCCTGGTGGCGCTCGGACACTCGCTCTCTCGCCCTACCCTCTCTATGCTATACACCTGTCTGGCCGGGCTTCCCGGTGGTCTCCTTCCTAGGCCCGGCTTCCGGCGCGCTCTATGGTCTCAGTCCCTTCGGAGTGACTCGTCCCCACGCAGTTCGAGGCGGAAGTGGCCGCGCCGCCATGTTGGCCTGGAGGGGAAGTGGAGGCCTGGCCCCCCACTAAGATGGAGGAGAGGCGCCAACTGGGGGCCTAGGGCCCCCTCCGGCTGCAGGGCGCGCTGGGGCCCATGGAGCAGCGCTAGGGTGAGCCTGGGGACCGGCCTGGAGGGGCGGGGAGGCCCTGAGGCCTGGGCCCTGCTGGCTTGGGGTCAGAGGGCCCAGTCTGGGGCAGGGGGGTCATGGCCTGGGGGCAGCGGGCAGAGGACGGGGGGATGGGCACAGCAGGCACAGGGCGGGGGTGGGACTAGGCACAGGGCAGGGGTTGCCCGCCTGGGGTCAGGTCCTGCTGGGGGGGGCGATGTGCCTGCAGAGGGGGCAGGCTGTGGCCAGGCCGGGGATGAGGGTGGGAGGCAGTGGAAGGGTCGGGTACCCGCCTCTGGCTGTGGAGGCACCTTGCAGAGGGCCCTGGCGGGAGCACACAGCTGCTGTTGGTATAAAACAGTTAAAGTTGTGCACTCTACACTGTGCTCTCTTTCTGCTTGTGTCTGTGCCTGTGTGTGTAGGCGTGTTGGGGGAGTGTACGTCCCATTAATGTAAAACAAAATCTCCCTTCTGGCAGGAATCATCCTGGTTCCCATAGCGAGCACCTTCATGTTTGGGCTGCAGCGGTTTCGTGTTAGACAGTGGCGGATGGCACTGTGCTGCTGTTTGACGTGTGTTTTGACGCATGTTTTGCTGTGATGATAAACTCAGTGTGGCTTTGTAAAAGTAGAGCCCCTTGGCAGGACAGCGGCAGTAGCACCGTTCCAGACATTAGTATGTGATTCTGAACACTTTTATAATATTTATATGGTTAGATTCATTTTCCAGTGGTCAGTTTTAGGGAGCTTTTACGATGGTTTGACCCTGAATGGTTTGCTGTTAGCTGACATTTGCTATACCTGTTCCATCATAAAAAGAGATTTTGGCAAGTGTTTCTGTGTTTACCTTTTTCTCTAAAGCACATTTATTCCAATTTTTTCCCTCTCTTTATGCTGTCGTGTGCCTAACAGTTACCTAAGGCATGACTTGGTACTTTTGACAGCCTTCGGAGGAACTGCATGTTACTGCCTGATTAGGAGGGAAAATTAAGGCGGGGGCGCGCGCAGATCTCGACGTCATTGGATGCGCCGTAATTTTGACGTTGGATGCTGGCACGCCTTCCCAGAAATGAAAGCTGGCAAAAGCCTGTCTGTAGTTTAGGAACTACCCATTCTGCTAAGTGCAGCTTAAAAACAAGGAAGCTTTTTACGAAAGGATTAATAAGGATTTTAAAAAAGACTAAAAAGCATGCAGTTTCGTAACTATCTTATTGTAAAAGGTGCATGTCAGATTATTAAAATGTGCTTTTTTGTGCTTCCTGGAGTTGTCTATGTCTTCCAAAAATGATCAACAGAAATAGCCAATTAGGAGCTGAGTTTTTTAGAAGATTTGAAAACATTTTTGTTGGGCTTACTTGAAACATAAATTGAAATGAACTGTGTAGGAAATGTCTGGTCAGTTGTGACTTGGGTTAATGAAGCAGCTTCTAAATACATCAGATTGAGTTTAACGAAAGAAACAGTCCAGATCTTTTTCTGAAAGGGAATGGTGGCAGATAGATGAGAGAAATAGGGGGCGTGATATTAAATGATGACATGTAGATGGGCTTAAGGTCTTTTTTGTATCTGTGAGTGTGAAGTGTTACCATACTGCTTTGATTTTAGGTTAATTTTGTCTGTGCTATTATTTGTTAGTATTCTACTGTTGACTTACTGAATGTGCAGCCTCATACTCTTTGGGTGGCAGGTTATTTGTTAGTATTCTACTGTTGACTTACTGCATGTGCAGCCTCATACTCTTTGGGTGGCAGGCTAGGACTACTTATCTCTTGAGGACTCTGTTGATCAGGGTTCAAAATTTTTGGTCCCTGACACCTATGTTGTTTCTCTAATATGCTGCCTCTAGTGAGTCAGGTTCATTTGTATATAAATAGCATTTAAGTGGCTCCTTGGGGGGTAGCAATTATAAAAATGCTAAGGCAGAGATGGTTCAGCTGGCATTTCAACCTCTCTAGTCCAGAGCTGATGGAGCAAAGTTAGACAGTGGGTGGGTTATATGTCAAGTGACTACCCTGCAATACTGCTGCACTACTGAAGTTGCACAGGTGGAAGTTGAATTGGGGGAATATTTAGCAAGTAAAGCTAGTCTAGACATCATGAGTGACCATGTTTTTAATTAAAAAAAAAAAAAAAGTATGTATATGTGGAGTTAGAGTGGCAGGCAGATTATACAGCAGAACCTGGTCACAGAGAAAGCTGGTACTAAAACACTGTTCTATAAGTGGAACAAAAAGTACCGTATTCCTTCAGTGTATTATGTACACTTTTGTTCTAGTAACCCTGTACTGGCTTACAGGCAAGTTCTCCTGTGGAAAACATGACTTCAGTATAAGGGGATTCCTGTGACATTGTACATATATGGTTGCTTGGGCATACGTGGTTCTCAGTCTCAGTTTTTCAATGTCCGTCAAATGACTTTAGAATGCATGTGGCACAGCACAGGTTACATCATTTACAAAGGTATAACAGATAAGATATGTGACCTACAAACAATTAATGGCATCACCTTAACATGCATGCTTGGTTTTTTTGGAAATCTCAGTGATTACAGAAACATTTGCATGAAAGATGCTATGCAAAATAGGGATGTAAAATCCTGTTGAAAATGTAACTGGTTAAACTATATGTTTAACTGGTTAACCAGCCTGCGGCACCATGCTTCGGGATGCTCTGGCTAGGCTGTGCCCACAGCATCATGCTGTGGATGGGAGCTGCTCGGGCTGGATCTTCACCTGGGTGGGTGAGTTTGGGGGGGAATTAGATTACCCTCCATACTTGCAATTACAGTGTGTGGTCTAGTGCAAACAAAATACAGGACTATGCAGCACTTTAAAGACTAACAAGATGGTTTATTAGATGATGAGCTTTCGTGGGCCAAGACCCACTTCCTAATAAACCATCTTGTTAGTCTTTAAAGTGCTACATAGTCCTGTATTTTGTTTCAGCTACACCAGACTAACACGGCTACATTTCTATCACTGGTCTAGTGCAGTATTTTTCAAACTTTTTTGATACCAAGGACTGGTTTGCTGCCTTCCTAAACTTTGTCAAGGAACTCTCAAGGACTGACATCAGTCCATGGAATGGTTGTAGAGAAATTCTGTCTAGTGAGCAGGGAATTGAGATATCGGGGTTCTATTCCTAACGTGGCCATTTGTGTGCTGGCAGGGAACTAGTCATTTCCTTTGTGTTTCTGTTTTTGTTTGTTTGTTCTTGTTTTGTTACTACAGCAGCTGGCACAAGGGGATTGTGATCTCAGTTGGGGCTTTTAGAAGCTACTATAAATATGAATACAGCTTGGACCTCACTGGTCCAGCACCCTTGGAACCTGACCGGTCCTGGATGTGGGATTTTGCCTGACCAGGGGAGGTTATTTCTGGCCCTGACCCAGCTGCTGGGCTCCCGGACCGTGTTGCTGGAGCAGAGACGCAACCTATAGTAACTATAAGATCGTGATCTTACAACTGGTTACTGCGAATGAACCCCTTATGTATGCAGAAGGTACACTGACTTCATACATATGTATGTTTTATATATTAAATTGGGTGTCAAAAGTTATTTTATAGGTTGAGTGTTAATCAGGGTGTTTAAGAGACAATAGGGACAATCGAAAATAAAACCTAGATGAGAAACCTATCACCAATTAATATTAAGATACAGTAAATATGATTAATTTCTTCAGTAAATAGAATCCTTTGGATTAGGACATAGAAAAACAGATCTTCACTGATTCTACTTGCATTAAGTCCCTACAAGTCCCTGCTTGTCTTGTTGTAGGAAGTGTTACCAGTAATACGTGGTGGCTGTGTGATACAATCTAAAAAGGCTTTGACTACGCTATAAAGTTTTGTAATCAAAATCTGCCTTTTGTCTACAAAACAGTGAGAGCATATGCATTGCAATGGAACTTTTGTCAGGGAAAAAGCCCGGTTTCCTCTGACTAAAAACTTCCATCCTGTGAGAGACTTTTTGCTTTTCCCCTCCCTTTATTGTTGATAGAGAGCCAGTGTAGACCCTGCTGTTTGTTTGGACAGAACTGGCTTCTCCCAGTATCCCACAGTACCTGCCCTGATGGCTCTGCTCAGCTTTGATCTCTGCTGCCCTTCTGACATGTACCACTCCTCTTTCAAAGCTCCAGGAAGTGTCTTACAGCTGAGTGAGCTGCTCTATTTGGGGAACAAACAAAGAGCAAATCATTGGAATGCTCCTATTCTTCCCTGCTCTAGGAACACAGGGGCAGGCAGACTGCTGCTGCTGTGGGAAGGTGGCGAGGAGAGGCAACAGGCTGCTGTGCTGCTTTGACATTCCTCAGCACAGAGAGCTCAGAGCTACTCATGATGCCTCTGCTGAAGAGGGGGAAATCCCAAGCAGAGATCTGCTCTACCTTCCCACAACATGGCACTGTGGGATACATACCCATAGTGCATTGCTCCTTAGTGTGGACATGATCTGTCGACTGAGGAAGCAAGCATGAACACTTTGTTAATATTTGTTTTGTTAACTTTTGGGTGTGAACTAAGGACATAAAATCCCGTTTTAATGAGTTAACTGGTTAGTAGGGATGTGAAAGGTTAGGATGATGCTCACCGGTTCCAGATAACCATTAACCGTTGGGGGCTGGTGCAGCTCCCCCCACTGGTTAACCAGTTATATGGGATTTTACATCCCTGCTGGTTAAACGTTATGTTTAACCGATTAACTGCTTAAATGGTGATGAGGTAGAGGTTGCCATGGCTGGGCTGGAGCAGCCCCCCGCCCACAGAGGGCAGGGGGCTGCTCTCGCCCCCACTGGTTAACCATAATTCGTAAGCATCACCTGATAAAGGGTAAGTTAAGTATTCAGATCCCTAGTGTTGACGTAAGTTTTTTTTGACAAAACTTGGTAGTGTAGACATACTTAGAAATCAGTCACTCACAGTGCTGTCCTTTCAAAGGGAAAACCATATTAGGCTAGGACTACTGGAAGCATGTTTCTCTACAGTAGTTTTCTAGCTGCATCACCAGTGTCAAATGTCTTGTAGCTGGTGGTTGATATAGGAAGATTTATAGAGCCCTTTATCAGCACTCAAGTTTTTTTTAATGGGAACAATCAATTTGAAAATAAACCTAGATTTTCATCTTCTTTCTTCTCCTCCCCCCTCAAAAAAATGGTTTTGTAATTTTTGTAATAAAAAATGTTACATCATTTTTTGCAAATGTTAATTGTTATCGATCAGAGATTAGTTTTGGATTTTTATTGGCAGTCCTTAATGTGTCTCATTAAGCTTCACATTCCTATCCTATGGCAGCTATGTCATGACTAATAAGTCTTCTGCCCATGAAGCCCTGACCACTTAAAATAGATATATTTTTTTAAATGGCAGGTCTGAATTTACCTATACTTAAAAAAATATTGAATGAGTCTCAAATGCAGTCCGCATATGGTAAATAATACATTACAGGACTCTTGTGCCAAAAAAAAAAAAAAAAAAAAAATCTGTGTCTTCACTATTTCCTGATGGAATGTCATAAATCTTCAAAGCAAAGAATAACCAGCATGCAACTCTAAATGAAAGCAGAACAGCAAAAATTAACTAATTTAAAGTTAGGTAGGCTCTACAAAATGACAGACCACTTGATATTGTTGTGTAACTTTATATCAGTGCTATTGTGCAACTTGAAGCCCTTGAAGATACAGTAAGGCTGAATAGAGGAAATCTTATCCTCTGCCCCGCAAATGCCTGTAACCGTACCATTTCCTGCAGTCATCTTACAAAGATCTGTGTACAAGAATAGCTATAGCAGGGTTTTTAGTGAGTAGTAGTATCTTAGAGGAGAAGTCCTATCTTCACAGTCAAAATCTATTATTAGAGCCCTGCGTGGATACCCAATTTGTATCCGCATCCAATCTGCAATCCACAAAAATGAAATGCAGATATCTGCAGATTTGCTGGGGTTTCGATATAAAATATGAATCTGCAAAAATGGTCTGTGGATATAAGGCAGATAAGTAGAGCCCTGCAAATCTATTAATATCCCCTTTATATCTGCGAGTACCTGCATCTGCGGATGGCAATGCGGATAGCTTGTGGCTCATTTTTGCAGATATTGGTGTGAATGTGGATACCCATTTTGTATCCATGCAGGTCTCTATGGATAGACATGGGTGGGTTTGCAGGGCTGTATCTATTATGTTGGAAGGACAGAGTGACAAATGTTAGGTTTTGCAGACTGCACAGGTTTTAAATGGTATTCTTGAATTGCATTAATCAAAATGTTGTGAGATGGCTAGACATTACTTTTTGAAAGCTTAGCAGTGTGTGCAGTTATCAATGCCTTTCGTGGTATGGTACGTGGTAGCTGGGTATGAACTAGGGATGTTAAACGGTTATTTGGTTAAACTCTAACTGATACGCTGATGCTTGTCGGTTAATGACGTTGGTTAAACTTGGCCGGCTTCCAGGGAGGCAGCTTCCCTGTGGCAGGGCAGCGAAGCCTCCTTCCTAGGAGCCAGACAGGCAAAGGCTGCCCGCTCCGCTCCGCTCCTGGGGCAGTGAAGCCTCTTCCCCTGGAGCCAGGTGGGCAAGAGCTGCCTGCTCCACTCCTGGGGAGGAGGCCTTGCTGCAGACTCTGCAGTACAAAGCTAAACTTTGTTCAGGTTGGCCCTCCCTGATCCAGCGCCCTGGGGACCTGAGTGGTCCTGAAGAAGGGATTTGCCAGATCAGGGGAGGTCATTTCTGCCCCCCCAGCCTGGCTCTGTTCCTTGCCTGGCCTCTGGCGGGCTCCCGACATGTGACCAGCCCTGCTGCCCTGCCATGGCAGCCCATTGACCTGCCGCTGGGGCACTCAGCCTCGCTGTGGCAAACCACTGCCCTGCTGTCAGTGCTCCTGGCCCTGCCAGCCCTGCTGCGGCAGCAGCAGCAGCTTGCCAGCCTGCAGTCTCACTGCTGGGATTCCCGCCTCCCTCTCCTCTGCGGGATTTAGGTCAGCTTACCTAGAGTTTCTCAGGGTTGTGTATTTTTCACACATTGAGCTGGGTACGATTAACTTTTTAATTTAGACCAGGCCAAAGAGAATGTGTCTTCACTGCAGAGTTAGGCCATCTGCATACATTCAGTCTGGTGAAAATGCTCTATGGCTATCGGCCATCCACCTCTGAATGGCATTAGCTATATCAGCAGGAGAAGCTTGAGAATGGCCTAGGATTCAGGATATTGGAGTTCTAGTCCCAGCTGTGCTACTGACCTTGGACAGCTGCTCCTTGCTTGTGTCTCCTTCTGTAAAGGCTAATAATTCTAACTAACTAATCAGGTGTGCTGTCAGAATCTAACCTCTTAGCTCCATACACCTCTGAAGGCACCAAAAAGGGAGCTGTTACTTAGGTCAAAATCTTCCCATTCCAGGCTTCTGTAGCATCTATGGTTAGAACCTGTTTAGAACTTGGATGTTCTTTAGAGTGAGAGGGATGGGGATCCGATGATCTTTGGAGCTTTTTGTTAAGAAGTTGTTCCCACCAATTTGAAGTGGGTGTTTAATTACTAGCATTCAGTTCCACCCACCCCTTGCTGACTCATGAAACTGCTATTGTCTGTAAGGCTCTCCAAAGGGGTTAAAACTATGAATTAGCTGTTACTGTCCACTCTGACTCATTAAGATCTTGCCTCAACATGTCTCAGAAGACTTTTCAGTGAGCAGGTAGGTCACAACAGAAAGAACAATGGTCTGGGATTTGCAGATGAGTGTGGGAATACCTTATCCCAGCATTGGTCTCCCAATGAGCAAGGTTTGCTAGAGCATAGTGAAAGGAGGCATGGAGAAGTGTCCCCAGTATAAATCAGCTTGAGATATTTAGTGAACAGAAATTGTAAATTTCATAAAAGCAAATTGAAAACTTGCTTCTTGGTTGCTGAAGATTTCAGTCCCAGTGGTTCTTACAAGGCTACCTGTCCAGGTAGATGAATAGTAGGTATGTAAAATCCCATTTAATCCGTTAACTGGTTTAATCAGTTAACCCTGCGGCCGGGGGGGGGGGGGAGGCCGGGGCGGCTGTTCCAGCTCAGATGGGCGTAAGGGGCCCATGGCATGGTGCGGCAGGCCCATCCTGCTGTGGGCTAAAATGCCCCCACAGCAGGATGAGTCTGGCTGGGCTGGAACAGCCTTGTGACAGGAGCCCCCCGCCCCATGCTTTTTGAAATGGACTTATGGACATGAATTTACATAACTCAAAGGTGCTTTGAGCAAATTATTTTGTGTAGCCCATCAATCTGCATGTCATGATCCGCTGGTTGTGTTTATCTTCCTCTGTTGTATGTATCATTTGTGTGTGTAAAATTAGACACATGGAGTGGGCCTGCACCTGAAGGAAGGAGCCGAAGACCCCAGGGTGGGGAAGAGGGCCCTGGTTTGGAGTGGCATCTGAAAAAGAGGTTTTAGGTGAGTTTGAAGAGTTTGTACTGAGGTTTCAGTGTAGAATTAGCCAAGCGTTTTTGTTTCTTTTGATTTGTAACCTACTTCGCTCTGCCTGTTCTCACTTATTACAGTAAAACTCCATTAGTCCGGCATCCAATGCTCCGGCACTCCTGATGGTCCGGCACCATCAGGAACCCGGAAGTGCTGGGGCAGCCGGACAGGCTTCCCCCATTCAGCCGCTGCTGAAACTGACCAGCAGCTGAATCGGGGAAGCCGGGAGCAGAGCAGCTGGGGTGCTGCCGGGTTGGTCCCAGCGCTGCCCCTCGGGCTGCGGGACCAACCCGGCAGCACCTAGCTGCTCTTGGGAGGCCTGGGGCAGAGCAGCTGGAGTGCTGCCGGGTTGGTCCACCAGCGCCGAGGACGGCGCTGCGGGACCAACCCAGCAGCACCCCAGCTGCTCTGCCCCAGGCGTCCAGATTCAGCCGCTGCTGAAACTGCCCAGCAGCGTCAGTTTCACCAGTGGCTGAATCGGGAGGCCTGGGGCAGAGCAGCTGGGGTCCTGCCGGGTTGATCCCGCAGCGCCGTCCCTCGGCGCTGGGGGACCAACCCGGCAGCACTCCAGCTGCTCTGCCCCAGGCGTCCCCAAGAGCAGCTGGGGTGCTGCCGGGTTGGTCCCGCAGCCGCGAGGGGCAGCGCTACGGGACCAACCGGGCAGTACCCCAGCTGCTCTGTCCCAGGCATCCCCAAGAGCAGCTGGGGTGCTGCCGGGTTGGTGCTGTAGTGCCACCCCTCAGCACTGCGGGACCAACCCGGCAGCACCTCAGCTGCTCTATTGCAGACATCCCCGATTCAGCTGCTGCTGAAACTGACCAGCAGCGGCTGAATCAGGGACGCCTGGGGCAGAGCCGGACTATCGGAAGGCGGGGCTATGAGGGGTCTGGGGTGGCATCCTCTCCCACCCCACTCCAGACCCCTCATAGCCCCCCCTTCCGATAGTCCAGCATATTTGATAATCCGGCACACCCTGGGTCCTAAAGGTGCCGGATTATTGGAAGTTTACTGTACTACTTAAATCCTACTGCTTCCACTTAATACAATTACTTCTATTTTCTATCAAACCCAGTGTAAGAAATTGTTACCTGGGGGGCAACCAGTGTGCACATTCCCCCTTTCATTGTTAGAGGGGGTTTACCTAATTCTTTGGGGTCTGATCCCATCTGGGGAGTGCTATCTCAGGAGGCTGGGCCCTAAACTGCACTCTCCTCAGACCTGAAGAGGTTCAGTGTCTGTACTGCTTCTTGGTGGGGGCAGGGACCTCAGCTCGGGGCCTTGGCTGTGGGAGACTGGCAGAGCTGGCCCAGCAGGACCAGGCGGTGAGGAGCCCCAGAGATTGGGAAGGCAAGTGGCAGTGGCCGTGTCAGTACCCTGGGAGGCACCCCTGAGGGGTTGTCTGTGACCACTCCCCTCCCGTGTCACAGTGGTGCAGCAAGCAGGGTAAATGCACACAGCTGGTTGCTCTGGTTGCTTGTTGCAATTTTAAGTGGGTTCTAAGTGTGAGGTTTTTGGAAGGCAGACAAAGGGGTTACTGGTTTGTTATTTTCTGTTTGCTTATTTCGGGGAAGGGAAACAGAGTCAGGAAAATGAGTGAGAGTGAGGTGCAGAAGGAATGGGAGCGGTACATAATCTGGGAAGCAGCCAAGGAGGCAGAACACAAGAGACTGGTGGAGTTAAAGCGGTGTGAGATGGGAGCCATAAAAGCCCAAGCTGCCCGGGAGCAAGCTGCCCACAAGGAAACCCTAAAACTAATATGACTTGAAATGGACAGAGAAGGAAGAGCTGGAAGAGCTGCTCGAGAGAAGAGGGAAAGAGAGAGGATGCACGAACTGGCTGTACTGGCTGAGAACTTTGCGCATTGATTCAGAGAAATAACCTCTGTAAGGTGGTTGAGTCCATCCCAGAGATTGTTAGCAGGGATAAGGAATCTTGTGCTGAAATCCCAGAGGGGGAGGGAAATGCCACAGGGGCTGGGGAGGAGACAAAAGAGTGTCTCTCTCATTCTCCTCTAGCTGAGCTGGACAATTTGCAAGCAGTGGGAGGGACAGAGGAAACCAGCTCTGACCCTGCGTTATTGTCCAGTTTCAATGAGTCTGTCCAGGCTGTGGTATGTCCAGGAGGGGCATGGGTACAGCAGGGGACAGGTCCAACCCTGGGAGGAAAAGACGTGTGTGCCTTGGAGCAGAGCCTTCAGGCAGAGGCTGGAGACCAAAAGGCTACTGTGGGAGCTGAGGAATCCAGGGGCCTGGTTCCTGAGAGTTTACCCCATGAGGAAACAGTGAAGACTTCAGGGCTTCCCAAGGAAGGGTCTGTCATGGCTGGGAGCTGTGTGCCTGCAGCTGGACAAGTGGCAGATTGCCTGGAGAAGAAGGAACAAGATGGGTCCTCCATCCATCTTTGACAGGGAGGGCTGGGAGATGGATGCTGAGTGTGCATCTGTAAACCCAAGCCGCCTGTCTGTCAGTCATGCTTCAGGGTGGGGTGGTGAGTCTGAACTCCCAGTGGGGGGTGACTCTGCCTTTACCCTCATGGAAGCAGAACCCGGGGTAATAGTGGAAACCCCACTGGGTCAGAACACACAAGTGTCAGACACCGAATTGGCACCTGATTCGAGACAGGGAGGTAGAAGTCTCAGGCTGACTATTTGTTGTTCCATTTGTTGTCTGTAAATGCATGGGAGCCTGCTAATGTAACACCTCAGGGAAGGAGTGAGGAATATCTCAGCAGCAGGAGGGGAAAGCCTCTCTTTTGGGAACACATTCCTTCCCAGAGCCTCCAAGGAGTGCTTGATATGGCCTACACATACCTCACTGATGAGAGAGAAAAAGCTATTGTTGAATGCACCCCTTGGGACATAGAAGTTGTAAAAGGGGGAAGTAGTACTATGCCACACAAATGGTCTAGACTAGAGCAGCGGTTCCCAACCTTTTCTAGATAGGGACCCATTTTGACAATTCAGGAAGACTTGGTGACCCAAGGCAATTCAAAAACGGGGGATGGAGAGGGGGCAGAGCCACCTGGGGAGACACTTAGCGACCCTTTTGAAATGTAATGGCGACCCATATTTGGGTCCCGACCCACAGGTTGGGAAACTGTGGTCTAGAGAGAGAGCTGAAAACCGTACTTGGAAACACTACTGTAGCATTGGCTTGCAGGTAATCTTATGTCTTTCCTTGCAACTCATATGGGTTAGTGCAAAGAGTTTGATATGGACGGTAAACCTCTTGAAACTGTGTAACATGCTTAAGATTTTGGAAGCGTTTTTGTGCCTGCTAGGGACAGGAGTAAAAGGATTCCAGGATCATGCAGCTTCTAAGCTAGTGACTGTGCATGGGCTTAAATCTGGGCGTAGCAGTAGAGGCACAACCAACTTGCATGACTGTGTGGAATGGGAAACTGAGGCACGCCACCTCATGGCAAGGGTGACTAAATATAAAGCTATGTGCATATGGAGCAACATTGCTATCTGCATGCTGGGGGCACTGCTATACCCCCACGCATTTTGGACCATCAGGGACCAACTTTGGAAGAAATGCCAGGAATGACCGCACAAGGTTTGGTGGCACTGGATGGTTGGGCAACCAAAACCCAGGTGGACTTCTGGATACACTGCCTTCACCTTGGACACTGTCCAACCCTCTGGCAGTAATTTCAGGGGGAAGGTGATGGGACCCCCCTCCCATGCTTTTGAAATGGACTTATGGACATTAATTTACATAACTCAAAGGAGCTTTGAGCGAATTATTTTGTGTAACCCATCAATCTTCATGTCACGATCTGCTGATTCTGTTTATCTTACTCTGTGGTATGTATCGTGTGTGTGTAATATTAGACACATGGAGTGGGGAATACTTTGTGAGTTTCAGATGTGTGAATGGGAGACTTGGAGGGTGTTACCCATAACTTCTTGATGAGCCACTGTTAAACAATCTTTTGTCCTTAAGTGGCCTCAACTCCTTAACAAAAAGAATAGGAAAGCAGAGGCCTGGGTTTTTGGGCTGCACCTGAAGGAAAGAGCCGAAGACCCCAGGGTGGGAAAGAGGGCTTTGGTTTGGAGTGGAACCTGAATAGAGGTTTTAGGGTGAGTTTGAAGAGTGTGTACTGAGATTTCAGTGTAGAATTAGCCAAGTGTTTTTGTTTCTTTTGATTTGTAACCTACTTTGTTCTGCCTGTTCTCACTTATTACTACTTAAATCCTACTGCTTCCACTTAATCCCTTCTATTTTCTATCAAACCCAATGTACATAATTGTTACGGGGGGACAACAACCAGTATGCACATTCCCCCTTTCATTGTTAAAGGTGGCTTACCCAATTTTTTGGGGTCTGATCCCGTCTGGGGAGTGCTATCTTCGGAGGCTGGGCCGGGCTAAACTGGCAGCGATCTCAGCTTGGGGCCTTGGCTGGGGGAGACGGGCAGAGCTGGCCGAGCAGGACCAGGCAGTGAGGAGCCCCAGAGAGCGGGAAGGCAAGTGGCAGTGGCCGTGCCAGCACCCCGGGAGGCACCCCCGAGGGGTCGTCTTTGACCGCACCCCATCACAAGCTTCCCCACCCTGCATCAGGCCGGGGCTGCTCCTGTCCTGCTGGGCCACCAGTTAACTGGTTACCAGTAAGCATCATCTGATAAGGCTGCTTACAGGTTAACCAGTTACATCCCTAGGTTTACTTTACCTAGGGGGAGAATTGGTTGTCGATTGCTCAGTTTATCAAACTATAAAACAACTGCATACGCTGGTGCAGTATTTTTATATTTTTTTATACTATATTTTAGGATGTACAGCCGGTCCCCAAGTTACGAATGAGTTACTGACCAAACACTGGGCTGTAACTCGAAATGTTTGTAAGTCGGACCCCATTGATTTACATTGTGACCGCGCTGTTCGTAAGCGCGGGTCACGTTCGTAATTCGGGGACCACCTTTATGACCGCTTAATGGGAAGTTTGGTTGTAAATGCAAACGGTCGTAAATCGGGGGCCGGCTGTACATGCAGGGGAAGGTTGATTTTCTAAAGCATCTAGGAAGTAGAAATTGTTAAACTCAGGATCTGCTGCTTCTGATTTACTACTAAACAAAATGTTGTTGTTTTAGTTTATACTGTAGACATCTACTTCACTGCCAATATGACATCCTCAACCTCTGAACAGTATCCAGCATCTGAGAGTGCCTGCAGAATCACACTTGGGCAAGCTAACCAGGTAATCTCCCGCTTCCAGTCTACCCGCAGCACACACACACCCTTAACTTTCCTCTCTTCTTATTAAAAATAAGGCCAGTGAAACCCTAACTAGGGCATCTTTGACTTCATGGCATGTGGCCTTTTGTACAGGGTGGAATGAATAGTCTTCCATCAAGTCTGTGGTTTGTGAACATTAACTAGCAGTGCTGCTGGTGTGGAGGTAATATTGGACTGATATTTGAAATGGTGGGGGAAAAAGTGAGGTGGGTTAAACTGTCCACACAGGAACATGCTCCATTTGCGTATTTCCAGGTTTCATATTTTAGGCTACGTCTACACTAGCGTGCTCACAGAGGCACAGTTGTACCGATATAACTGCACCACTGTAAGATCTCTTGTGTAGCCGCTCAGGGCCAATAGGAGAGAGCCCTCTCATCGACATAATTAATCCACCCTCAACAGGGTCTGTGGAAGAAGCACTCTGCATCCTATTGATTATGCTGGCATAATTTATGTTGCATAGAGGAGTGGGCTATCTGTACCCCAGAGTGACATAAGTGATTGTGTAGACATACCCTTACAAGGGGCCACCCAGAGATCCTTTTTAAAAACTCTGGACTCCATGTAACTGTGAAATTATGCACTTCCTCAGAATATGAAAAGACACTCATCTGTTTGACCTAGTTTATAAAGCCAGTAACATCTTTCTCGGTGCTACCTTGAGTAAACACTGAACATGTGCTGAGCCCCATAACAGTCTAGTCCCAGGGTATTGGTGGAGTGAGTGCCAGTATGTCATAGCGTGACTGCCTTAGGAAAGCAATTTAAAGCCAGCGTGGCAATTCTCTGTGTGCAGTATGGAAGTCTGGAAAACTGACACTGCACCAGTGTGTTGGCTGGCAGTCAAAGAGAAAATCTGCAGTGTGAGCTGTGTCTAGAAAAATGCAGTTGACAAACTATGAGTGGTTTCTCCCAGACAGGAATAGGGCTGTGTCTTGAAGATTTTATCATTGGTAAGAGCATGGGGGTGCCTGAAGATGGAGAGTGTAAATTAGCATCTGAAGGGACTTGAACTCCCCCATATACTTAATTTACAAATGGTAAAATCCACCCAAGTCCCATGCAGAATTGATTGATATGCTGCTTTATTCAGCTCATTCTACTGCAAAAATATCTATATATATATTTTAGAGATGTGTTTGTTTGTCTGTGAATGTGTTCAAGAACTCCTAAACAGTAGCAGTTAGGACCACTACATTTGGTAGGCATCTTCCTCTTATCCTAACTTAAGACACGGTCAGGGTTTGGTTGTGACAGCTAAATGGGATTTGCCTGGAATTCAATTGTTTTCTATAACATGGAAAGGGAGGGGGCTGATGAGAGGATACAATACTGCACAGTGACCTCTGGGGGCAGCTGCACCAGGAAGGGAGTGGCCATTTGGGGATGGGCCTCTTCATCTTGCTGTCCACCGGCCCAGATTAGTGGCCCTCCTGCCCCAAACCGCTCCTCCCCAGTGCCGGTGTGGCAGGGAGGGAAGTCCCTCTGTGCTCATCCTCTTCCTCCTGGGAGCACTGCTGGGGCCGGGCAGCGCAGCCCCTCCCCAACTGCAGGAGCCACAGTCCGTCCGCCTTCCCCCATCACGGCTAGGCCGGCTAGCCTGCACAGGTGTTCTCTCCGGCCCCCCTGGCCAGACCTGGGCAATACTGGGTAAGTCTTCTAGTAAATAAATAACCAGACTTCTATGTTAGCACGGAAATATTGGCTGCCTACACCTATTATCTTGAACTAACATTATCATCTCCATTTTGGCAGCTAAGGTGCTATTCTAAATATTAAAATTAATGTAGGCAGTTTTTTTTTAAACATAAAGGAGAGGGTGATGGGGCAGTTGCAGTGCAGTACTTAGCCTTTGATAAGTGTTCGGAGAACAGTAAAGAGAATTGCATACAAAAATCCCTCCCAGCACAGTCAGTGGAGGCATTTGGCCGTTTGTATTCTAACCAGCATATGATCTCTTACCTATCTGTAATGTGGAATAGAGCATGTGTGTGCAACAAGTACAGAGAGCTCAGACCTACCCCACTATTTCTTTATGCCACTAGCCTAATGAGAGGGCTGGACTGGATAATTTTTTCTCTTCATCCGTAAGTCCTATTGTCTTTCAAAAATAACATCAGTCTGACAGAACCGTTGCTTCCAGCTGATTTATTTGAGCAGAAATAATTAGGCCAGCCTAGAAAGAGTTGTTCCCTGCCACTGTTTTTCAGAACTTCTGTTTTTCCAGCCTTATGAATCCATTTCCTACATGGCAGGTGAAACTGGCCACAGTCTTTTAAAAGACTTCTCTGACAGTTGCTAGAGCATTATTGTAGCTTTAATTGGCTTTTGTTAACTCTGAAAGAGAGGGGAAAAAGGAGGAAGCTCTGGCAGACGGCGCTAAAATTGTGAAAGCCGCACTTTTGCGTGCTGAGGGCCAGGTTCTGAGTGCAAATACATTTCCATTGTCTGTCCTCACACACAGATGACTTTTCCTTTGAGATGCAGCAATATATAGTCTTTATCCGACTCAGGATTTGGTCCTACAGTTAATCAGGATTTGTTCCAAAAAAATGCCACTGCTCTTGCATATAACTGTCCTGTAACATGCCACACTTTAAATCCATCACCTGTTATCTGCGGATATTCAGTACTGAAGGATGCAGGTGGTGTATGGAAGAAAGGTCTAATGTAGCAATATTGGTTGTATGTATAAAGCACAGTAACATTCAGCTGCTGATATGAGCAATCAGATTGGGGCACCTTCACATTTTTGTGGAGAATGTTATTGCATTCATTTTATATAAGGATCAATATGGTAGAGAAGCTGCATTGACTGACTTTTAATTCTAACTAGTGAAGCATACCATTACAGAACCTGATGCTGCAATGAGCTCTGCTTGGGTAGGCGCGTATATATTTCAGCAGGGTTCTGAACAGCCACAAGGGTTCATCTGCATGAAGCTCATTGCCACGGATAGAACTCTCTTTTCTTCAGGCATCTCTCGGATGCACGTCATTAACTTAGAAGAACATGACTGTATCCTTGGGAGGGTACCTCAAAGGCTAGCAGAGTCCCCTTGGCCAACATCTCGCCGTAGAATCACTTATCTGGAGTCGCTATAATGATTGCCACGAGGTGTGCTCCCAGCATTTATTAGCAACATAACTGATGCCTATGGACACAGTTCATAATGTAGCTCAATCAAAATCTATATATTTTGTATCTTAGGTGCGACCAAAGCTGCCACTCCTGAAGATTCTGCAAGCAGCAGGTGCACAAGGTGAAACCTTCACATTGAAGGAGGTGAGCCCAGCACCCTACTCTGACAGTTAAACCAAGAAAGTAGCTGTAGTAGTTAACAGATGATTATGTGCCACATTGTGAATTTGATATCCATGACCTTGAAGATGGGAAATTATTTTATTATGAATGATTTGTGTTAAGGTAGTGCCTAGGGGCCCCAATCATGGAACAGGGTTCCATTGTTCTAGGCACTGTATAAACACCCATGCAATGGTGTAATCTCTAGCAGGCTAGAGAGAACCCTGAGGCTATGCATAAAATATGCTAGTAGAGATAATGCACTAAGTTAAGGAATGGGAGAGCTGAGTTTTCTTAGTAGTTCTGCCACAAGTTTTTGTGGTCAGGGTTAGTGTTCCCTGTGAGCTGGGCACTTGTGCAGCCACTCAGGAGAGATTCAAATGCTGCCCAGCTGATTAGCAGAGCACCCCCAGCTAGGTTTTTTGTTTCTGCTGATGCACATAAAAATTATTCTGCACATGGATGGAAAAGATTAGAGGGAATGCTTATCAGGGTCTCCTCACTCAGGCCTCGCCCCTACAAGCTGTTTTGTGGGGATGTAACCTCACTGAAGTTAATGAGGCTCCACATGGGCATAGGGACTGTCTCAGATAGCTCATCTTGCAGGATTGGGACCACAGGGCCTGGAAATCAACAGACGCAATCAGGTGCTTGAACTCCCTGTGCCTCAGTGCCTCTATCTGTAAAATAGGGCTACTTTACACATGCGGCTATGGAGACTTTTTTGAGCAAAATGGCTTAGTTCCTCAAAAATTTTCTTAACTCCCATTGATTTTAATGGGCCTTAAGTGCCTAAATACCTTTGTGGATCTTACTCAAAGTACTTTGAGATTCTCTGATGGAATCCCTATAAGAGTGCAAAATATGAATGAACATTATTATAGTTTTTGAGAATCCGGAAACAACTTTAGGAGAGATGTAATGGATAGTTGCACTCTTGAGAGATTGTCGGAAACTTCTCTGCAATTGTTTTACTATCATTCATGGCTTGAAAGTTCTTCAATTGTACTTCAGTTGATATTTGCTCTTATGTTTCTTTTGAAATGTCTTGTCAGCTAAACCTAAGACACCCTGTGAATTCGTTTAAGATTAAAATGCAAAATGTATACAAGATTAAAAAAAAATGACACTGCCTGTGATTTACAGGAGTATCCTGTCAGCAAAGAATTAAATGTGGCAGTTTTTCATTATGAATGTGTCAGATCCTCCAGCAGAGCTGTGTGACTTATTTTAAATTCTTATGCATTTAAACAACTTATTTAGAATCTAATTTTTTTTTTTTTTTTTTTTTTTTTTTTTTAAAGAAAAACAAGTTCAATGCTTTAAATGGGGAGGGTCAGTATTAAATGCAGATTGCTACAGTACACTGTAGTATGTGCTCCTGTAGTGAATAGAAGCACTGTTAGCAACTTCTTCAGTTGCTTTTATCTTTGTTCAGGTGAGTCCTCTCTTTCTTCTAATCAGGTGTCTAGTCCCACTTGTGTTATGCATAAACAATTAGCCGTTTACCTCTTGGATTCTAACTTGAGTTCACCTAAATATACTCTTTGTACCCAGTTCTGTGGCGTTAGTCCTTAAGGGACATTATTTTTTATATCGGAGGAACCATTTTCTTCCCTTCTCTGTGGTTCTAATACAAAGCATCGTACTTTTATGATCTTGATTCTCTGCCTGGGCGAAGCGAGTGGTCTCCTCAAAGTCAGGGCCGCAATTGTGCGTTCTTCCACTTAACCAGTGATATTTCGGCCTCTCTTCATACTGAGGCACTTCGCTTTCATGCCCTTTCACTTTGGAGAGAAGACAGTAGAAGACACACTTCAGGGATTACAGAGAAGTACCAACACTGTAGCATGGGCTTGCTGCATGGCCACTAGTGTGCAATCTGAGGGTCATTCAGAATAGCTGTTGTGATTACAGAGGATGTCAGCCGAGCCTTTCTGCCAGACAGCTGGGTTTTCATTTGGCTGAGGAGAAGCCTGTGCATTTTCCACTGTCTGAGAGAGTATGTCTGTTTGTGTGTCTGTTCAAGAACAGAGCAAATTCAGTACACAGCTTTCTCTTATAATGGAAAGCAAGATTGGGGTTTGCTTGTGCCAGGAAAATGGGATGTGCCAGGAATGGGATTGCTTCTCATAAAACCATACAGAAGAGAGACATACTCACCAGGCAGGTGAAAGGGGGCTGGCAGGGGCCCCTGCCTTCACCCCTCGCAGCCTGCATACTGAACCCTTCATCCCCACCTCCACCCCAGAGCAATTATTTAAATGAAGAAAAACAAAATTTAATTGAGTTAAGAATCTGAGCAACCCTGGGTAAATCTTCTAGATTATAACTAATTTCAGTCTTGTTTTGTTCTCTGTTGTAATCTGAAACAGCAAAGAGGTTTCTGTTTTGTTTACTGACATTTTAAGTGGCTGGAATTAATGAAGGAGCGTCAGTGGGTAAAATCTTTCCATTTAATTCAATACTGAACTTGGAGTTATTGTAAATTGGCCAAGACTACATTTCCCTTTTTTGATGGATCACATGGAACCTAGTGTTTTGATTAAATGCCAGAGCCAAATAAACTGCACTTGAAGTTACAGGAATACTGTTCTTATACAGTACAAAAACCAGCATCTTGTTTTAGGAAACTCTATGATGCTGCCTCGTTAAAGATTTTGAGGGTGCAAAGAGGGGGGAAAAAAGGAATAGCTTGTGATCTTTACTTGTATTTTAGAGATTGTATTTTTTTGAAAAAGTTGAAAGGGTCCCTCCTCAGAACAACTTGCCAAGAGACTGTGACCAAACATTTTTTATTTAAAAAAAACAACCACCCTGCTTGGACCATGAATCTGGTTCAGATAATAACTAAATTACACTCTGATTTAGAGAACAAGTGTAGCCTAGTAATTTACTGAGTTTTGGGAAATCTGGCTGTTAGTCCTGGCTCTATCACTGACTCATTGTAAGTCTTTGGGCATTGTAACATCACCCCTCCATGCCTCAGTTTCCCTCATTAATAGATTTGTCAATATCTCCAGTGCTTGAGATGTGCCTTTGCCGGCCCATCATGCTGAGTGGAAGGCTCTAGCAGAGTGATCTCTGTCCTAGAGAAAGAGGTGGTTTTTTACTGGCACCGTGTCATGTCCGCTAAAGGAAGTGAAAGAAGGAAATGGGTCATAAAGCCCTGGAGGCCTTCCTGATTTAGTATTAACTGCAGACCTAACTAATACTATTTTACCTATCCGCAGGTCATGTGTTACCTGGGACAGTATATAATAGCGAGGCAGCTATATGATAAGCGGCAGCAGCACATGGTGTATTGTGGAGGGGATCAGCTGGGAGAATTGCTGGGACTGGAGAACTTCTCTGTGAAAGATCCAAGGTAGGAAGAGATGCAGATTTACAGTGTGCTCGCTATGGGAAACTGTCCACCATAATTAGGTATTGCTGAGGGAGGGGACCCAGCTACAACATTGTTTCTTTCTGGGTTGTCGATGAGACCTCAATGGTCCACTAGCTTATTGTTAATGCTCTAAGTGTTGTTTGGCATGCCGGAATTTGACTCTCTGCTTGAAGGATCAATTCTGCACTCTCTGGGTGCTGGACTAGTTGGTGTAACAGGTCTTTCCTGTCTCTAATTTCTGTAATTCCAAATCCCCTGTTTCTTAGTTCAGCGGGAGCTTGGATTGTTGTGGAGGCGAAATAACAAAGAGCGCATCTACACTACAAGCCTTTATTTCAAAATAATGTCGAACTGGAGGACTTCTTATTCCGACTTCTATAACCCTCATTTCATGAGGAGTAAGGGAAGTTGAAGGAAGAGTGTTCTTCTTTTGATTTCCAGCTGTGTAGACAGCACCAAAAGCCGAAATAAGCTATTTCGACTTACGCCACGCTGAAGTTGCGTAGCTTATTCTGACTTTAGCCCTGCTGTGTAGACATACCCTGAGAGAGCTACACTGGCTGCCTACAAGGAGGTTGTTGCTCCTTTATGCTGCTGCATAATGGTTGGAGTGGGTGAAGATATTAGGAGCCATCGGATAACTCAGAGAACTAAGCAATAATGAGGACAGGCTATTTTATTTTTTGCTGTGATTGTGCTCACTGATCCTCTCTTTCTTGCAGCCCGGTTTATGACATGCTGAAAAGGAACCTGACTTCTGTTACTATTACAGGTAGGCTTGTCCTAGTACAGTCAAGTGTTTTCAATATAGTGTTAATTTAATTTGGGTAAGTAATGGTATGTAGGAATGAGAAATGTTCCTCGAGTGAACAACTGCATGTGGAGGATACTGTCTTAGAGAACACATTCAAGTCACGTGTGTGTCTGCAAGCAGTTCATGTGTTTGGAAACCAATTAGCCCTTTGCCTGACAAGCCCGTGTATGGCTGGGGCTACACCTTGAAAAGTGGAAGACAGTTTATACCCAGAGGCACATCCTGGAAAATGACAGGGTTAAATGCTAGGTGTGAGTGAACTGGCTTGGCTAAAAATACCCCCCTGACATCTTTTTTCATCTCTCCACTTTTGACAAAGTACAAAATATAGAGTGTTCCCCATCTGTCTCCTTACTACAGGTTGAACCTCTCTAGGCCGGCACCATTGGGACCTAACCGGTGCCGAACCAGAGATTTGTTGCACCATGGGAGGTCAATATTGTCTAGCAGCATTACCAACACTTCCACTGCTTCCTGGACTCTTAGAAGATATTTAGGGTAAATCAGAGCTAAATAACAGCACAGAACACTGAGAGCCAGGATTGGTGGCTGTAAACAAACTTTATGGGACTGCAGGAAACTTGGCATAAGTGGACATTTGGCTACCTAAAATCATGCCGGGCCATTTGGATATTGCCAGACCAGAGTCCAGACTAGAGAGGTTCAGCCTGTATTGCTTGCGTCTATGCCAGTGGTGGGCAACTTGAGACCCGCGGGCCGCATGCAGCCCATCAGGGTTCTGTCTGTGGCTTGTGAGGCATTTAGTTTACTGTTGCCCACACTCAGGGTTGTCAGATTCTGCTGGGTTTTGTTCATGTTTTTTTCCGACTGGTATTACTAAAGTGACATGCACGTAAAGCAAGGGCATGTGAAGTCACATGCATGATGATTGCAAACAACATTGACTGTGAGAGCCATGTGCTCTCTGTGCATCCAATCAAAGCGCTGCTACGGTTCAGTCAGCACCCCTTGCAAATTGTAGGTACACAAGTGCACTTAGCAAAACTACCATATCCTGGAAGACCGTGTTGGTTACGACAATTTTGTGATCAACCGAGATGAAGGAGGCCACTTGCACAGCCCATTCATTAGCTTAGGTTGCCCACAACTAGTCTATACTTTGTGATCTAAGTTAGGACTGTTCATAGGAGGTGTTAGAAATCTGACATGATGACCTGTTCCCTTAAATAATCCAGTCTAATGTCAGAAGTCTGGATACCTGACTTACTCGCTCAACATCACCATTAATTACTCTGTCAGCTAATGGGGAAAGCTGTCAAATCCATCCACATAAAAGAAATTCAGTCACAAGCTGAAACTAATCTTGTTCTTAACCTAGTCCCTCATGGTGGTTTCCCCCATGACACAATCTACCGTTCAATGAGTATAACTGTTGGTGTCTATACTCAGTAGAGAATTCTTACTTAAATAGCAAGCATGTGAATCATAAGCAAGGTGCATTGGTAGAATTATGAGGTTGCATACCATGCTTCCTGGGTGCTCTGAGCAGTTTAATAACACAAACACAGTTTTCAGACATCTATTTTTTGCCCAAACAAATAGTGGTGTTTGCAGATTTAGAGGACGTTTCAGAAACTGTGGCCAAATCCTGTATAGCATGCCCCAGTGCTTCCAGAGATCACCCATTCTAGTCTGTAAAGGAAAATCTGCCTGAGCACTGTCTTGTCTAACCACCTACCTGTATCTGCAGAATAATTGTGAGTGTGTTAATTTCTATGGTGCTGATTCCCTGGCTTACCCATGAGCAGCATGCATGGGAAGCAAAGGACCTAGGGAAACGTTCTCGTCTGCTAGCCCCTTCCCCTCTGCTGGAGGTGTGTGTGTTTGTGTGTGTGAGCTTGCATTTGTTTGTTCCACTCATGGTGTAACTATTTTTAAACTTACCAAAGGAAACCATGTTCCTTTAGAGAGTTGGTCACGTAGTTATACCGGCAGGTGTTTGTGTGTGTGAGTACAAAATGAAACAAGCTTGGCAGACTGGTCCCTTATTTTGTATGCACAGTTGTGAATTCACAAGTGTCTAGGAAGGGTGCTCATGGATTTAATTTTTCCTTAGCTTAATTTTTCCATGACAGGCTATGGAATCCTATGTTTCCACTTGGAAACATAGGATTCCATAGCCTGTCATGCTTCCTATTCAGTGAGAGCAAGCAATAGTCACCGGCCAGATTACTGCTTCTCAGTGCCTCACTCTGCAAATTCTCAAAGCCAGTTCTGTAAAGTACACTTACTGTGGGAAGAGTGACAGTGTGATAAGAGCATATCTCCTTAATAATACCTAACTCATGTGGTGCTTTCCATCAGTAGATCTCCGATTTCAGCCTGACTGTTCCCTGTATGCCTGTGTCACACGGGCTGTCTACTTGAAATTTTACATTAGTTGTTTTTATTTATGTTGGCAAAGAATTTTTCCAGTGTGAAAAATGTTTTTCCGCTCACTGGAAGAATAGTGTGGGGGTTTTAAATATATAATATATATAAATAAATAAAGTATGTTCAGACAGAGCTAGACTTCATTATAAAGCCATTTTTCCTCTTCTGATGCTGCGGAGCCAAAGCAATTTAGATGAGCGAGTTGAATTCCTTTTTGCTTCAGGCAACATCAGCTAATCTCTGATTGCAGAATCTGTACTGCACAGATGATGGAAGAGGCGAAAGAAAAAGGCTGGATTTTTCAGATTTGCTTTGTTGGGCATTTTAAAAATCTTTTAAATAGAGCATATCTGATATGGACATGAGTGGGAGAGAATATGGCATAGAGAAGTGTCATTTTAGAGTCACTTCTCTGCTCCAGCCGGGCATGGCCTGTCACACCACGGTCTGGGGACTGCTCCGGCTGGGCCAGGTGCCAGTTAACTGGTTATCCCTTTACATCTCTAATTTAGTCTTAGAAAATAGAGCTCTTAGTTTAGTTAGAATCATTTTTGTTAACCTGGTTGGTCTTGGCTTTTAGCTTAGACTGTAAGGGTTGGGGTTTTTAAGGGGGGAGGGTTGGGGCGCGGGATATTTATCCTTTACGGGCCTGTGTATTTGTCTGCATTAAATTGTATTGAGGACATGCACACTATTTGTGAAAGCCAAGGGGGGAGCCTGCCAGGATGTGGACCTTCCCCTCTTTGGTCTAGTTTCCTCTTTCTCCTTCAAAATAACACTACCGCACAGCTAATCTCTGTGGCTAAGGAAAGAGAATTTATCCCTCAGACATGTAGATAACCTCATTTGCCTCTGCTGCTGCATTGAGCTTACTGCCCCTAACCTGGCTTCTTATATAAGGGAGCAGGCAGCTTGCAGTAGCAGGCTAGGCCCTGTGGGGCAGTGTCAGGATTCTTACCTGCAATCAGGTAAGGTCTTCCAATGGCCACAGACACTTCCTACTTTAGTCCAGTGCCCACTACATCAACAACAAAGAAATAAGCAGTCCCCCTGTAATAGCCATTTGGGAATTGGCTTGCTGCCTAAGCAACCAGAATCCTTTCTTTGTAAAGTGCCACGCACCTGTCTGCCAAGCTTGGCTCATTGGTTGCTTGCTGAGGGCTCTCTGTGTTGTGAGAATGGTTATTACCAGGGAAGGTTTTTTCTTTTGTTTTGCCTGCCATATAGATGCCGCACAGACTCTTGCTCTCGCAAAGGATCAGAGCGTCGATAATCCAAGCCAAGACCAGCTGAAGGTAAACCCACTGCCTGGTGGTTTCTTTTGTTGTACAGAGCGGCCCCTTCTCTGTACCTGTGCGTGGTGGACTGCCAGAACTTTTTACTGCTTCACTGGTAGGTCTTTGCCTTCCTTAAAAGTTCTTGGGAGTCCACAGACCAGGGACAGAGTGACCCTTCTCTGTTCTCTTCATAACAGAGTTCCATTCTCTGGGCGCGTTTCTCTGGGGTGTAGCACTTCTTGTCCTCAGTCCCTCCAGCTTGCACTGTCTTTGCGGGGTTTGTGTGTATGTGTGTGTGTGTGTTTTCTCCCATTCTTCGAACAACAGTTAACAAGCGATTGAACTTCCTAAAAGTCAACTGGTTTTGCTTAGTGGGTTCCTTTTCGAAAGCTTTCAGGCAGAATCTGGAGACCCGGGAAAAATCTTTGTCTAGTGCTAACTTGTCTGGGGCATATACATTGGGATTGGTACTGTCTGGTATGGGACGTGCCTATGCAGTTGGGAGTGTGGGGACAATGGAGGGTGAATATCACAATATTACTGCATTAAAGATGGCAACTTTTGGTCTCTTGCCAATCTTGAGATTTTTCCTGGGTTGAAAGTACTCCACGTGTGCTGATAATAGATCCATAGCAACTTTCTGGAAAAGGTTAATACGATATGTTGTGCTCAAAAACCTTTATTCTATGGCGCCCCTTGGTGTGGCAGTGCAGCTGGTGACTCAGAGTAGAAGTGCTACATCCCCTTGTCCCTATAAGCTCTGATGGGCTAAAAGGTGTTTTTTCTGCCTTCCTTCAAGCAGACTAGCACAGAGGGAAGCCCTGACACTGAGGGAACAGAGGACAAAAGTGGTGCTCATGCTTTGTCTACCTCACAGCTCAAATATGGAAACTGCGAAGGTGAGTGCAAGTTGTTTTCTCACCGAGGGGCAAACACAAGCCCACCTATACGTTTGTGAATATAGCACATAGTACTCTGCCTAGCAGGAGCTGATTAGAGTAGGCTACTGAGAGACCAATAAAAATTCTGTTGTGGAAAGTAATCTTCCAAAGTCATGATTTTATGTGCAAAGATTTAGAGAACCATAAATATCTGCCGTAGGTATTGTATGATGTACATGCTTTTTAGCCCAGATACTTGGCCTCATAAATAAACAAATACTTGGCAGAAATGGCAGGTTAATGCCAAATAGCACATCTATTGCTAAGCAACGCCACCAAACATCTTAGAAGGGTATTTTAAATGCTGAAATTACACTTGTATCAATTTATCTTCCATGGGGACTTTGTCTTTAATTAATTGGAATACAGATCAAGCTGTCTGCAGTCAATACCCACAGCCCTATCGGAGAACTGAATAACAATAGCATTAAGCTTTGCTGTATTTTTCATCCATCCTCAGCTAGAAAATTCCACTCTTGAAATTTGTTTTAATGTCTCTGGAGGCTTTCTTGCTAGTTCAGTGGCATACGTAATATGTGATATGGAGGGTTTGTTTCCTTTTCACTTATCCCTCCCAGACATCGAAGGATCTGATATTTTAAAGCTGGTTCCCCTGTTTGCAGTCTCCATTATTGGTTGGCCCAAATGAGGATGGGTAGATATTTCCCTGATTGCAGGTAGAGGCAAGTCCTTGTCTGTGCCTGCAAAACTGCAGGCCTGAATAAAGAGCTGGAGTGAAAATTGTTTGGAAATGAGCTTCCCCCACCCCCATGAATTTGGGAACAACAACACTTGAATTCCGTGGGCTAAAGTGGGGCAAGGCGTGAGAAGAGTGGTAGATTCTCTTTTCTCTGCTTCATTGTGAAGAGTTTCTGGCTGGAAGCCTTTTCATGGAATCATGGAGCACTCATTGCTGGAAACTTGGGGCCAATTCCATACCTGGTGTGACTAGATATAACTCATCAGTTTGAGTCACTGTGCCCAGTTTAGCCGAAGCTCAGTGAGGCCCCACTGTATTGCAAGAGAGTCTTATTTGTACACCAGGTTTCATGAGCATCTTCCAGTAGGGAGTGTCACTTAAATTCTGCAGCGTAGGGGAGGTGGTCAAGGGATAATCAAGAGAATCAACAGGACTGTATACTCTGCACATGCATACATGCGTAACCTGGTCTCCTAAGCAGCGTGCCCATCCAAAAGTGCAGGAGGTGCAACATGGCAGTGTGATGCTGTAATAAATATAGCCAAGGGCTTGTTAACCTAGCTCTGGCAGAAAGGTATAGGGTTACAGATTTTATAATACACAATTTATTGGACTTGGATGGGGTTGAGTCCCGCTTTGCTGGTCCCACAAGCCCCATGTGCCTGTCATGACTTAGATTCCACTTGGCTTCTGCAGACAAAGACTTAATAGAAAATCTCTCAAAAAGCAAGAAACCCAAACTGGATCTGGTATTTGAGGAGTGGGATGTAGCTGGCCTTCCATGGTGGTTTTTAGGAAATCTGAAAAACAACTACAAGTCCAGAAGTAACGGGTCAACAGACATACAGACCAATCAGGTAAATGGACACTTTAAACAGCTAACGATGTGTATTCTTTCTCTCTCTGCTCTTGTGTGGGTCAAGTAAGTATTCCTGTAGTCATTTTTTCCCCCCACAGTTCAGAATCTATCGAGGACTTACAACTTCGTCCCTTCTATCTGTTCAATTAAAGATCTTTTTATGAATGTGAGGTTTGTTTTGGTGTGTCTGCACAAAATGTCTCCTGTTCCCCAGTGTTTTCCTTATCCATGGGCTGCCATTCTCCCTACCAGAGTGTACACTGTATTTCAGTGGTGCCATGTATATACAGTTCATGAAAGTCTTTGGGATCTTTTGGGATAAAAATCACTAATATATAATAAAGATGTGTTGCATGATGGCTAACCTGTGTGAACTATGAACAAGGGGACTGAATTGTAGAGCTGGTCAGAAAATGGACGCTTTTGTGAAAATTTGTCTCCATTTTCCAGCATGTTCTACTGCATTGCTTGTTACCCCAAGAGTAACTGAGTGAGTTTCTGAGTGGGGAGAAGTCTGGTATAAAAGAAGAGCACAGCATGTTGGAAGCACTGGAATTCTGCATACTGAAACCCGTTGAATCAGTACCACACTGATGCATATATATTTCCCCCATCTCCTTTCTGCTAGGACATAGACACTGCCATTGTTTCAGATACTACTGACGACTTGTGGTTCCTCAATGAATCTGCATCGGATCAGCTCAATGTTGGTGTCAAAGTGGAGACAGTGGACTGTGAAGAAGTGGGGAAAGAAAGTGACAAAAAGGTATCTCCTAGCGATACACAGGCTGTGTTAGCTGATCTAATTTATGTTACAATCCTTTGCCATTCATTCTCTTTGGGAATAGGCAGTCCTAAGACCTGCCCACTTTGTAAGTCTTCCTTAGTAAAGGAGTCCACCTTCTATAGTCACTGATGGGATGTCCATTAGAATCACTTTTCTCAGAAGCGATGCACTATGGGGAGTCGTCTGTGTCTGCTTTTTTTGATCTGAAGTCATTTTTTCAAGGCACACAATCAGCTTAAAATCACACTTCTGAATTTTTTCTCTACCATTATTAGAGTCGGTAGTTTACGATTCAGCACTGAAAAGGAATTAGAGGAAAAACATTTTTCTTATACTTTTTTGGGAGCACTTTGTGCACAGTCAGTTTTACAGTTTAGGCCCGATCCTGCAAACTTAGCCGATGGTCAGCAAGACCAGCCACATGGGTCAAGTTACCCACCTGTGTATTTGAAGGATGTGGAGAAAAATCCACGAACACATTTTTTTAAAAGTTGTTAGTGAGATTTACATACACTTCTAATAACTTATTTAATCTTCCCAGGTGGGTGAGGTTACAAGTAATGATGACCTGGAAGATTCTCAATGCCTAAGTGACGACTCTGAAGTAGAAGCTGCCTCTGAGGTATTCAGTTCAGCATCCCACTCTCTCTGAGGCTTTGTCTACACTGGAAATTGAGCTACAAAGTTTTTGTCATTCACAGGTTTTTTAAGTGCTAGTGTAGACAAGACCTTTTCCTTTGCACCCTCCCCCCACTATAAGCAGTGGAAGTTTTTTGTCTGCAAAATTGCCAACAAACAATGTTTATACCACAGCCCAGTAGACACACTGAGCGTGTGCTCCATCCCCTTGTCTGGCTAAAATGTACACTATTTGTTGTGCTAGCCTTTCAAAAGCCAGGATAAGCACTGTGTAGCAAAAAAAATACATTCCCTTTGCTTGATCACCTGCGTGAAGTTAATGGATGTTTTGGGAAGGTGTCTAGTTAAATACTGACAGCAGCGTTGGCACAAAATGGCCCCCTGTTTGTAGCCTGAAGAATGGTCAAGCATTGCATGGACCATGTAGAGAGAACACATGACTCATGGAGTGGTCCCTTCAGGTAGTGATGTCCAATCCCATTTAATTAGTTAACCAGTTAAATATTAAGGTTAACTGATTAAACGGGAGTGATCTGGAGCGGCCCCTATGCCAGAGGCTGCTCCAGCCCAGATGCTTCTCGCTCTGTGCTGGGCAGCTGTAGCCAGGTGGGGAGGGGAACTGCTGTGTGGCCTGGAGTCGGTTAAGGGTGTTGCTTTCTGGATAACAGGTTAACTGTTTACCCGTTCATATCCCTACTTTCAGGTCCAGGTTTAGGCAGTTTTGCTAGACGCGTGTGATAGTTTGCATCTGCCTGTGCTATAGCTGTTCCCTGGCTGGCAGCTCGGGGCTTATAAAACAAAATAAAGGCCCCTTTATGCTGCCAGAATAATGTAAATTGGAATCAGCCCCTCAATGTCCGGCTCTATCAACCCAGCAATAAATTAATTAGAATCTCCACCTCCGCCTGTTTTTGTTAATTGGAGGTGGAAAATGTAAATATAGGTGTGTTTGCACACTTTTCTAGGGCCAAGCCTGTATTGTAGTCTGAAAGGAAATCTGAATATTATCCTTGAAGAAGATTTAGAAATAGAAACTAAGCCCCCTCTAGCCAATGAAATAGCCAGATCAGAATTAATCATACCAGAAAACACGTTGCTGCAGTATTCTATATTCCAATCAGTCCTATTGTATCCTGAGAATTCAAAGCCAACTACTAAACTGCTGGTGGCTTCAAGTTAGTACCAAGGATGGAGAGAGAATCCAGTTGTCTCTGTTTTAGGTTCACACACAGTCCCTGTCACTATCTTCTGTGTGCCTCACAATCTTTAATGTACCCTCAAAGATAGGGTAGTGCTGTTCCCACCACATTGCAGATGTGGACCTAAGGTAGAGATAGGTTAAGTGATTTGTGCAAGGTGACAAAAGAAGGAGCAGAAATTGAACCTGGGTCATTCACAATCCAATTAATACTTGAACTACAGATCCTTTCTCTCTCCCCCCCTCCCCCCCCCCCGCCAATATTTCCCCCTTCAGTTTCTGGACCATGCAGAAATGAATTTTCCCTTTTGATTCTTCTCCCAGGGCCATCCTTTCCAGTATATCTTAAGTGACACCAGATCTATCTTCTGTCATCTGTGCTCTTTTTTCCCTAATCTTCTAGTCTTTCTTTTGAGGCTTTTGCTGTACGCCAGAAGAAATACATCACACTGTTCCTTGCAGTTGGCAGAGCCAAAAAAAAATTTGAGTACAGCTTTCTGGCTTGACAAATTGGGTTGTCCCTGGCATAGGACGGCTGAATTATAGCCCTAAACTTGAACAGCCATTGTCCTTGGTGGAGGCCCAATTGAGGCTAAATAATTAACGATTCTGAGAAATTTACGTCTAACCATTCCAGGGAGATATCTACCCTTGAATTTAGAGAGGGGCACTTAAAATTCAATCAGCAGCACAGAATGAGAACTTTATTTTCCTCTTACTTATGAGACTTGGGACGGTGGGAAAAGTCAGGTAAACTCCTAAGCAGAAAGTCTGAGTCTGTAAGTGTTATGGGCAAAATGAAATGTTTCTTGGGCTCTCCAGCTTGCCACTGTGCATCAGGCATCTGCTAGCCTTGACTTTGTGACACGCTGCCATTTTTTTATGACGCTTCTTTGTGGCATGTAAAGGAAAGCAGCCTTAGTAAGAATGCCCCAACCTACTGTTGTTTATGTTCACTCTGTTCATTCTTTAGGATTGCTGGCAATGCACCAAATGCAAGAAGTTTAATTCTCCAGTCAAACGGTACTGTTACCGCTGCTGGGCCTTACGGAAGGACTGGTACTCGGATTGTCCCAAACTAGCTCATTCTCTCTCTCTGTCCACCATTGATACTATTCAAAGCAAAAAAGATGATGAGGGAATTGATGTCCCAGATTGCAGAAGGACCGTGTCTGCTCCAGTTTGCCGTCCCAAAGACCTGTCCCCGGTAGAATGCAAGTGCCTGGTAGACCCCAGCAGCTCTTTGGAGTCGTTGGGTTTGGCACAAGAATGCAAGGACCAGGAGTTTGGTGAACTCAAAAAGGAGGAGGAAGCAGAATGCCAAGAGAGCATCAAAAAATTGTTGAATCCCTGCCTTTTATGCCAGAAGAGGCCACGGGATGGGAATATTGTCCATGGAAGGTCTGCTCACCTAGTGGCTTGCTTCAGATGTGCAAAAATGCTGAAGAAAGGGAGATCGCCTTGCCCAGTGTGCAAGAAACAGATCCAGATGGTGATCAGAATCTTCATGGGGTAGCGGGGCTGCTGCGAGGTGCTTCAGGGATTTAAATGGTAGCCAGTCAGGGGACAGCTGCACACGGTTTACATAGGTTTTTATGGCACTGAAAGGGAGGTTAACCATGTAAATCAGCTAATGAGGAGGGGTCCCCAAACTGACAATGCAAGTTGAGGAGTCCTCGTAATGGCATGAACCAATGTTCAGTTTTTAGTATCAGTTTACATTGTCTGGGGCCTGATTGATCCGTCAGTAGCATCTGCCCCAGGTTTTAGAATTTCTAAATCCTTGACTTTCCAAAAATGATGATTTCACATCTGGTTTTCATAACTGATCCCTGCAGAAGCCAGAGGTATAATAAATACATTCGTAACACTGGGTGGCTGCGTGCTCTGCAGTAAGCTAAACTCTGTGCAGGGCTTGCAAGTAGAAAGCACACAGAGGGAGGGGAGTGTGTCTGAGTGTACATGTGTGTACACTGGATTCTCCAAGGATCAGTTCTTAGAAGAGCCAAGAGGGTGCCAAGACTTCTAACTCTCTGCAGTATTTTGTAAGATGAGGTTGAGAGACTCCCCCAAAATCCCTAATGGAAAAACAAACCTCCCCAACTTTGAATCTATACATAAACCACCCTGTATGATTTAGCAGCCAGGCAAGAGCAAGGTGTCATCTCTTGCTTTCTTATTGGATCGCTCTAATTGATTGATCCCTGTAGATTAGTGTTGGAGGCCAGTTCCTCGGCTGCTCTCAATCAGCAGTTAGACATGTATATAAGAGCTTCTTATGTACATAATTAGCTCCTCACAACCACAGCTGTTTTAACAGCATACCTACCTTTTTAATCTGGCTCATCATTTGACAAAGTCTCCATTTTACAGTGCTGGCGAGAGTTACTCATGACTAATGTGCAATTTTGAAAAATACTGCCTTCCCCTTTGTGCCCCACCTGACAGCTGGTTTAAGCGAAAGCACTCTGTTGCGTGGTCACATTTGGAGCCTCTTCAGTTTGATTTAGTTTCTTTTAAGTTTTAACTCTTCTCAGAATCCTTCCTTGACATTCGTATCTGTACAGTGCAATAAAGGGTGCATCAGCAATTAGAACTGAGCTAGCATTTTATACTTTTAAACTGTCCTTAGATTCTTTATGAAAGAGCACAATGTAGCGCATGCCCAGATATTTCTCAACCCCCATCTGCAAGAAGGTTGGAAATCAGTGAAGATTCTCTCAAGGAAAGCATCCCACATTGTCCCTTGTGGAGGTTGGTCAGGGTTTGCCCATGTGGAGAAGGCAGTGGGGTACCTATCCTCAATCCTGTAGATCTATGATCATCAGTCAGCTGTAAAGCAGATATATAGGCCTTTGTGCTCTCCTGACCTGCTGTGGCAGGGGTGGGCAAAAGGGCCTCTGCGGGCGGGATCCGGCCCGCCAAGCAGGTGGATCCGGCCCGCAGAGGCCCTGCTGCTCCCTCACCCCTAATTGTAGGGCCTGGGGATGGGGGAACGCGCAAAGCTTCCTCCCACCCTGCCAGGAGCATGTGGCGCTTTGAAGCGCCACGCACTGCTCGCAGGGCAGGGGCAGAGCAGAGGGCTTCGTGCGCTCCCCTGCCCCCAGGCCATAATAGGCCTGGGGGCAGGGGAGCGCAGGAAGTCTCCTCCCACGCCAGGGGCATGGGCACCTAGAGGGAACATGGGGGGGGGGGGGAGGCAAAGGCATTCCTTCATCTCCAGACCAATCCTTGTCTGGGGTTGGGGAACCCAAAGTACCTTGCCCCCCCAGTCCTCCTTCTGCTTGATGCCCCGCCCCTTCCTGTGCGGCCCAGGGCCACTTCAAAAATTTCCAAAGTGGCCCCCGGCAAAAAATTATTGCCCATCCCTGTGCTACGGTTTCCCTTCTCTTGCAGAACTAGAGCCATCAATATACCTCACTATGTAGAAGAATTTATGTACAACCACTCTTTAACACAACACACACACCCTCCTTGTAGCACCTTTGTTTCCTACTTATTTTAAATAAATAAAAATGTAGAAGTAGTATGATGGGAAACACCTGTTAGGCCCCATTTAGCCCACTGCTCCTTGGCTACTGCAGGATTGTTCTCAACAATGTGTTGTTCAGGCCCATTTAAAATAGCTTGAGGATAGACTCTGTCACTTCTCTGTTTTTAAATGCTAAGAAATGTACACAGTGTAGTGTTTCAGTACACTGGGAAGCCGTAGCTCTTTGTTTTTACAGTACACATTGCGGGGTTGTCTTCTGCTGGGAAGACTCTGCTCTTCTCCAAAGAGGTGGGTTCTTTGATCTAGCAGGTGTTTTCCCTCTAGCTATGAAGAGCCACATATCACCCTTCTGCTGTAAAGCCTCTTATCCAGTGAAGGTTGGGTAGGGATTCTTATTACTTGGGCCACCTAGCCTGGCCTGACTCTAGCATGTGATTTTTAGGAAGATTTTGCCTCCCCCTCCTTAGCCATCACTGCCAGTCATTGCCTCTTGTGCTGTACTTCATAGCCTCATTGCCCAGAGTTCCTGAGGGTGTACAGTTCAGCTGAGCCTGATAAGCTGCAGGGGGCTTTCTGTAGTCACAGAACTGTAGTTCCTTCTCTAGCTACATTCCTTTTTGATCTAGTATTTTTATCGTAGTCAAACTCCCTTCATCTCTCTTGTCAAGAACAAAGCAGGCGGGCCCCACAAGGTTCCTTAGAGCAGTTTTTAGCAAAGCAACTCTAATCTCCAAACTTTGAGATGGGAAGGGAAGAGAGAATATGCAGCAGTGACTGGTCAGTACCTCTTTAGCCGTGTAGTATGCAGAGACGGCAGTAGCTCTCCTGACTTAATTTTGGCCTTTGGAGGAGGAGAGGGGAAAGGATTTCTCCTCCATGGTAATAACCCTGGTTGTTCTTCTTTCCCTATTGATTTGTGGCTCTGCTTCTTGGTGTCAGCTGAGCAGCACAGGGTGTGCTAGCTGACTAGCAGTTAATCAGTAGCTAGAAGTGAGTGAGACTGCGCAGAACTGGGAACCGTTCCTTTCATGCCGCTAAATACTTGATACCCTTTCAGGTGGTTCTCAGAGCTATTTTTTCCCTTCCTTTTTTCACTCTCAAGTAAAAAACGAGACTTTATATGTGCTGCACCCCTCCCTAACATGCCAGATGTGCTTCTCCATCTTCAATGGAAAGCTCACAAAACCTAGTAGCACCAAAACCATGTTGTTTATTGTTTCTCTGTAGGGACATTGGAGGAGATGGGGTGCGTGTGAACTCAGAGCTATCACTGCCAAAAGCACACCAAACTAGTTGTTATTCTTCTGGTATATTGACTTGATGTATTTTACTGTGTGATGATTATTGTGTCGGTTTGTATTTGCTGTACGTGTACAAATGGGATGTGTTTTTGTTTTTAAGTCGCGAGTTAAGCTGCAGTGCACCAAACTGCAGTTTCACAATATTATTTTGCAACCACAGGCCAGATCACCCGATGATATAAATCAGCATAGCTCTAGTGAAACGTTAGAGGAGTCATGCTGACTAACACCATTCGGGGTTCTGGCCCTATATCTGAAGCACAGTTGTTGCTTCCTTGCTGAAGTGTCATTAAAAGGAAGCTGATGCACCTTAGCCATCCTTAGATTTAAAAGGGTTCTCTCACAGTAGTGCAGAATTGGGAGCTCTTGATTATCGGCTAGCTGCCTTCCCTTTCTTTGGACATTAGTGCGCTCAGCAAAGGAGATACTTGGACAGAGGCCTGCGAGAATGTCTTACGGATACTGTGAATTTTGTTTTCCCAGTCACCTCTATTTTGTTAAATGTTCTGTTTGAATAGCTCAGACCCATTGTGTTACAATGTTGACCAGAAAAACTTGTAAGTACAATTTATTGGGTCAGGTGAGGAATACAACACCCTTACTGAAACTCTATTGAGATGTGTAATATATACAAAGCTTGAGATAAATACCTCTGTTTTGTGGTTTATCAGTCTCCCCCTGTGTCAAAGGAAAGCTGCAATGAATGTTAGGTGGTTTGGAGATTTAAACTATAAGACTAGTATTTCAGATACATCGACTTCTTTTTTGTCCTTGTATAACTATTTTGCTTAATGCAGTGGTTCTCAAACTTTTTGGCCCAGCCCGCTCAACACAGACCTTTCCACAGACCACCAGCCAACTGCCCATGATGACAAAATAGGTGCAGGAGGTACAGGGTCTGGCTGGGAGGTGAGGCGCAGGAGCAGGCTGAGAGTGGAGGAGTCTGGTTGGGACGTTAGGTGCAGAAATGGGCTGAGGGTGGGGGTCTGGTTGGGAGCTTAGGTGCAGGAGCAGGCTGAAGGCGGGCAGTCTAGGTGGGAAGTTGGGTGCAGGAGTGGGCTGAAGGTGTGTGGGGGTGGGTCTGTCTAGGAGGTTGAGTGCAGGAAAGGGCTGAAGGTGTGTATGTGTGTGTGTGGGGGGGGGGGGTCTGGACAGGAGGTTGGGTGCAGGAGTGGGTCAAACCAAAGGGAGCAGCAGAGAAAGCTTCCAGGTGAACAGTTTCCTCTGCTGCTGTCTCTGCCCCCTTCCCCCCCCCCCACTTCCACTACGAGGCTCGCCAACCTCATACGGGGACTGGAGTCCCAGTGCAGGTTGCCTGCTGAAGGGGGGAGCGAGTCCCGAGCCTGCGACCCATCTGCAAGATGGTCATGGACCACCACACTTTGAGAACCACTGTCTTAAGGGCATGATTATTTCCCCCCTGGAATAAATATACTGGAGCGCTGCCTAGGCCGAATGCAGGTATACTGTTATCAAGCTAACTTATTCCCCTTCCCATAGATGCTTACACCCATGTAACTGTGTCCCACGCTAGGAGGGTTGTTTTACTATATAGTAGTGTAGCTAGAGTGAGACAGCCTTTCTATATAGACAAGCCCTAATTCAATGGTAGCTGCCGTTTTATTGCCTTTTTCCAATGGGAAGTTTGGTCTTATGCGTTGGTTGCAGAGACAGAACCCAAAGTACAGTACAAGTGGTGTTATCCAGCCCTGTACCAACCAGAAAGCTCTATAAACTGGCATTTCTGATTGTCATTGAAAGTCTATTTTATGGTGTTTTTGGCACAGGGCCGGCAGGCTGCCTGCCTGGCTCCACATGACTCCCCAGAAGCAGAGACATATCCTTGTAGGGAGTCCCCTGAGGTGAGCGTCATCTGGATCCAGCAACCCAAAAGCCCTTCTGTGTCCCAACACCCAATCCCCTCCACATCCAAACTCCTTCCCCAAGTTTGAAACTTGTACCCCTTCCTGCACTCTGAACCTGTCAGCCTCAGCCTGGAGCCCCGCCCTACATGCCAAACCTCTCATTCCTGGCCCAACCCCAGAGCCCGTATTCCCATGCAGAACTCTCACCCCTGCCCATACCCAGCCCAAATCTCCATCATGCATGATGAACTAATTTCTGGATCCACTCTGGAGCCTACGCCCCTTCCAGTCCGGAGCCTGTAGCCTCTCCCACAACCCATCCCCCGCCTCAGCCCAGAGCCCGCCGCCCCACCACACTCCAGACTCTTTGTTAGCCAGAATATTTGACTAACTGGCAGCTCCCTCTCCCGCCCGCATTTCCCCAACATGCTGGATACCAAAGCTTTTACTGTATCTCATTAACATACCTAGCACTTATATAGCTCTTCTGATCTGTAGATCTCAAATGCGCTTTACAAAGGAAGTCAGCATTTTGCAGACGGGAAGCTGATACAGGCCCCAGAAAGCTAGCCACCTAAAGCCAGAATTAGGCACTTTAAATCAATGCTCTGATTTTTCGGAGCTGCTGAACAAACACCAGGATCTCTTGTTGTCCTGAGTATCACTTAGACACTTGATATTTCTGCGGCTCTGGCTATTTATATCAGTCTTCCCTTTGGGAAGCCAGGGTGGAACGTGTTGGCCAGGGAACATATCTGAATGTACGAGAGCAGAACAGTTGTCTGAGGTTCTGTTGCTGAAAAATAAGCGGCCAATGTTACTCATGCTAAGCTGTACGTTTTTAAACCACATATGCTTTGAAAATGATTCTTTCTCCCTTACATTCCTTGTCCCAAACTGTCAATGAACTTTCAAGATGGCAGCTTCTTCTTTTCAATCTTTACTGTTGCATTCAGATCACTTAGAAATGATTGGTGATGATCTTTCTCTCTGATAATACTTAATAAAATGCCATAAGGTGCTATGCAAGCAGGAATCCTTGCAGTGTCTGTGTATCTATCTGAGAACGTGCTGGAAGATGGCTGAAATATTGTGCGGATAGCATGAATATCTTATGCTCTTGCATAACAATAAAAAGACATTCTCTTCCAGAAAGGGCAATTTGTTACTAAGTCCTCTAAACACCCTACACTTGTTTTGCTCCGAAATAAATTTTCATCCAAGAAAAGTGAGATATGTATGACATACCTGATCCCTGCTTGTAGTGTAAAGCTTACTAAAATCCATCTTTTTATATTTGCACTGTTTTACAATGCTTTTGCCCAACTAAATTAATGACTTGTTTGTTTCCCGTGCAAAACGAAATTCAGGAGGGTAAGTTAGAGGCTTTAGTTTTTAATTTGTACTATGTTTCAGCAAAGCTTAAATAAAACCTTTGTTACCAATAAAACAACCTTGTTTATTTCACTGTGTGTACATGTGCAGCTTAATGGATCAATAAGAAATCCTCAGCAGCTCAAGGCCTCCTTGTTTTTTATGAGTGACTTATTGGCTTGTAGGAGACTGAATGAGAACATTTTGGAAACAATTGGACTGGACTAGAGCAACCTCTAGATAAAACACCCTGAGACTTGAGTACAGAGTACCATTTAGATAACCAACGTGCTTATGGCTGATTAGGGCAGGAGGAATGGGCTGCATTCACGTCTCAAATTGCTAACTTTGTTAAATACCGTGAGGTTAGTCCCGATTTAGACCAGTGTAACACAGATCAGGGGCTGGTCCTGAGCCATCTGTGACAGAATGGAGTGGGAGAGAGAGTTTTGCCTAACCTAAGATGTTGGCAGGACTGTCCCTTTATAAGGGGATGGGCCTGAGGAAGCTTAGATATCTGTAAAGAAACCTGCTTCTCTGTAGAACACGGCCATGTAAATTTCACTTAACTAGGTAGCTGGAGCTGTTCAGTAAAGGACGCTGGTAGATGTATTGTGGTTCTAGTAGAGAGACAAGGGGAGTGAGGTAACCTCTTTTATGGAACCACCTCCTGTGGGTGAGAGAGACAAGCTATCAAAAAGAGCTGTGCGTAGCTCAAAAGCTTGTCTCTTACCAACAGAAGTTGTCTAATAAAAGATGTTACCTCCCCTTCTCTTGTCTCTCAAATATCCCGGAACAGACACAGCGATACCACCACCACTGTGCTTTTATTGTGACATGATTTGTGGTAGCATCCTTGCTGTACTTTCTAGGTGTTGAAGAAAAGACTTTCTCTGTAGAAGGAGCTCAGTCTAAGGACAGGCAGATGTCAGAAGGGGAAAAGCAGGCGGGACTTCATACAAATACACCAGCGCTGGCCCAGAAGGAGATGCAGCTTCATAACAGGCGATTGAATCATCTCTTCAAGAAAAATAAATAAATGCAACTGGTATTGGTGAAAGGGTCAGGAATGAAAGAACTGAGATGGAGTTCTTTAATCATAGCACAAGGATGGGATATGGAAGCTTTCCCACACCTTATGATGCTCTGTCCTCCGCTAAAAGGACTGCTTCCTGGAGTTAAATGTAAAGTTCAGATGCTACACTGCCATTTACCATTGCCAAAAAGCAAGCTCTGCAGTAGTTGTTTCTTAATTGAATGATTGTTGGTTAATATCTGGGCTATGACCACCAACCGTTTCGGATGTACCACCAAACAGCTGTCAGAAAATAGTAATCGTGCTCCCAAACCAGGGATTTACAGAGGAGAGCCTCCTGCTCGCCTCAGTCCACTTTCATCGACTTCTGCCTAATGCAACTTTTTCTGCACTCTGCCAAAAATGTCATAAGACTGCTTGCAGCTTAAAGCAGGATCGCCGGAGAGAGAAGGTAAAAACCTTTCTTGCCTACCTCGGGGTCCTTGGTCATTAGCATGACACCTCACAGCCCTGTGTGCACTTCTGGTCAAGAGAGATGGCCGTTTTACATGATGGGAAAAATATCTTTGCTCTTTCCCACTCGCCCAGCACTGCAGGCAGCTGCACACGCATGGTGGTACACTACCCTTAACCTGTATGCGGAGCTGCCATTGGCATTTCTGCATGTAGATTCCGGGCCATGTGTGATAAGCTAGAATGGAACCATCCTTTAGTAGAAATGCCCTTCCCATCTGCTATTCGCTTCTGCAGCTCTCTTCTCCAAGTAAATCACACTCTTAACTAACCACTTCTCCTGTATGCCTGCATTATGTGCTCTTGCCTGTTTGCCACCAGTGACCTGTTATTTATAAACAATACTGCGGATAGTCCTTAGCATTCCTGTTTCCCCTCCATCAGCTTTCCCTGATGAGGAGCTATGCTGCGGCACTTTCTCTCTTCTCGTGTGTATAGCTGTGCAGATGTTTAGAACAGGCTGGCCAGAGGCTGGGAGAATCTATTTCAGTGAATCTGCATCGATTCGGTTTGCCATAAGCTATGCTGGTGAGATTCCCCTCCCCTCTCTACCTGCCCCTGGTTAAATAGCAGCCGCATGTCACTAGGAAGCCCTGCAGACAAAACAAACCCTCTGTTTAAAATGAAGCTAGAAAATTCATTGGAGCAAAATGGAATTGTTCGCCGCCTCATCTGGCTTCTGGAGGGGAGGACTTGTCAAGTAGATAACAGCCAGTTCCTTTCAGCGTGCTCACATCGTGTTAAGAGCAGCAGAACAACTGGGATTTGAGCCTCTACAGACAGGGCCATCAGAATGGTTTGGGAGAAGATGCTATTTGTAGAGCCCTGCCCGGATGAAAACCTGGTATCTGCATCTGCAAAAATGATCCACATCCGTGGATGTGGATACCCACAGCTATAAAGCAGATACCCGCGGATTTGCAGAGCTCTAGCTATTTGGTATGTTAGCAAATGAGAAGGGGAGGATTTCTTGCATATTACGATGTAGCGAATCGAGCACTGGACTGGTGTTCAGGAGACCTCACTCTAATTCCTGCGTCTGCTCTTGCTGTATGCCTCTTGCTTACTCTCCTGTCCTGTCTGTTGGTCTTATCTGTTTGTATTTTGTGATCATGGACACTTTGTGCCATGAATTGTACCCATGGACAGTATGAAACAGTTTCTTTCCCCAAAGAGCTTGCAGTATATATAACAAACCACCATGGGGTAGTGCAGGAAAGCTCACCTAACAGCAGCTTTGAGCCAGGTTGAGGTAGATTGCAATGAAGCGACTGGCTTTTCACCAATGATTTACACTGGTGTCACTGGCTTTGCTCTTGGTTTACACTGGTGTAACTGAGGGCAGAGCCTGGCCCTTTGAAAAGCAAGCACAGTCTATGCCAGAATATTGCTGAAAAGGCCCATGCTGACACAGTGCATGCACTGCCACCCACTCGGCAATTTATAATGCCAGTGAAAGCTGGCTTCATCCCCACCACCAAAGCAGCTCTCCGTGAACTAGCACCAGCTTGTTCTTACAGCTTGCTCCTCTGCTCAGTGAAATGGGTGGCAAAACTCCCATTGGGGCCTTTGGCTGCTTTTGGTGCTTTAATGCGGGTCTATAGATAGACCAATGTAGCGTAGTGTCTAGGCTCTCCCTCAGAGAGAGTGCGGTCTTTGGGCTGACTGCGCCCTCAGGAAAGCTGGCATGCCAGGATGAAGCAAATTGGGGAGGGGACTGTGCTTCACCCTATTGCAGTCTCCACCATCAGCATTGAAGGCGCCAGAGGAAAACAGTCATAATGGGAAGGAAGAGACTGACTGGGACGTGCTCTCTCTTGTGCCAAATGTAGATGTTGTTTCAAGAAACAACAAAAAGACCTAAGTTCAAGAGGAATGTTTCCTTGTGTTCTAATTACTGCAGTTCTAGGGTTGGGATTTAAATCTTTCCCAGCGGTATCTGCAACCCCAGCATGGAAGTAAAAGTAAATGAAGGCTGCTATTGTTTGTATTGTGATAGCACAGAACTCAGGCCCTGTTGTGCTGGAGGTTGCGCACACACATAGCAAGAGACCGTCCCAGCCTTGAAGAGCTTGCAGACAAAATCAGACAAGACAGGCAGAGGAGTAGTATGCTAATCTTACAGCAGGGAGCCTGAGGCGCAGAAAAAGTAAGTGGTGACTTCTCTAAAGTCACACCAGCAGCCTATGACAGAGCCAGGAATCCAATATGTAGATGGTGGTGGACTGGACTGGGGATTAGAAGCCCTGGGATTCGTTCCTGGCCCAGCCAAGGGCATCCTGAGTTACCATGGACCCTTCTGTGCCTCAACTTCCCCTGTCAAATGAGGGAAAGCATTTGAGATGCGATGAAAAGCACAGTATAGACTCATGTCCAACACGCTCGCCACTAGCCACACATGGGTATTGGTTGAGTGTGACTAGTTGCCTCAGAATAATGTGGCTAGCTCACTATAGTGGTAGCCACAGTATTGGCTACTGCTTCAGAACTGGTTGGACACCACGGATCTAGAAGCTAGGCATTTCTGTTTGCTAAATCTTAATCCGCAGCCTTAAATCACAAAACCATCCTTCTGCTCTTGCCTAGCAGAACAACTGACTGAGCTTTTTCAGTGGCCAGCTGTCCTGAGCTGTGAAAGACCCACTGCACTAATGCAGACTTGCTGAGATTCTTAGGGGTGTGTGAGGAACAGCCGAAAGGCAACGAGTTTTCTAAAAAATGTCTTAAAAGGCTCCAGTCCCCATCATTTTACAAATAAAATGGCCCTCGGGTCGGAGACTGGGTTAGCAATGCCAGTGGCAGATCAGAACGCAGTTTAAACGGCAATCCATCCAGCAGCACTATATCTCGGCACACCATTAATATGGCTAAGTAGAACACAGCCAGAACCAAGCTGGTGCATGTATTGATGGGCATTAAAGGCTTTTGGGTCAGTGGTCTAGTTACTAAGGATGTGACCATGTATCCGTATATACATCCTGGGCTCATCTGTTAAAGTGTATGGTTATACACAGTCCCCCTTCCCCCCTGGCCTGCCTCTGTATCAAAAGCAGCAGCGCGGGGGGTGTGGGGAAAGGCAGGAGCCGATATGCATGGGAAGTTGGCTGATACAGAGGAGGCAGTGCAGGGAAGGGCAGGCAACTCCATGGGAGCGGTGTGTAAATGTGTAACCGCTGCCATTTGCAGCGGTTACGCATTTACCTAAATAAACACATTTTAACATCCCTACTCGTTATTTCACATTTATACCAGCCTGCAAGAGGGCAGAGTCTGGGCTTGAGAACAGAGTGCAAATCCTACCTTAAATCACTAGTGCAATGTATTTGGTCTTTTATCCTTGTTCACAGTTTCACCGATCTGCTTTATAAATCCACTGCACTGCTTTAGCTTGCAGTCCAGCCTGAGCATTTTAACAGCATGGGGAGAGATACTGATTACGGCTGAGGCACGTGGCCAAATCCGTTTGACGTGGGCTTCAAAGTTTCTGTTCCTCTAGGTTTGGCAGGCTAACCGTGAGTGCAGGATTTCCTACCTTCTAATCCTAGCTCTTCCACTTGGCTGAGGTTTACTTAGCTGTGAAACTAGGGAAGATACATACCTGCAGTGCTTCATTTGTAATGGAAGAGATGCTATAGGACGCAAGCAATTTTTAAAAATTTCATAACTGGTGCCCCAAGCCCAGAGATGCCAGGGCTAGGAACTGCCAAGCCTAGAAGTGCCTGGCACAAATTAAACACCGTGTACCTGAATAGCATCCAAAAGCATTTGGGTTGGTTAGTAAATGCAAAGTGTTGTGATCATGGGAAGTGCTCGGTAAGTGTGAGGTACTTTTTTCCTCTAGACACTTTAACAAAAAAATGGAACAACAAAGAACCATGCCCTCAGAAGGGTAGTTAATTTATTGCAGTTCCATTATCACAGCCACCGGGATAAAGGAATCCATCTGACACAGCCCTGATATTACATGGACACACTATTTCTTACCAGCTATAACAAAACACTTATTTCATCATGACTCAACACCCTTAATTCTGACCCCAGAATAAACACTTTTTCCACTGCTAGTCTTGAATCTCAGCATGAGACATACACACAACCTTTGGAAAAAGGCAACAGACAAACTGTATCGGTACACGTGAATCAAGCCTCAAAGGCAAATCTGCATGCACAATTTTGCTAGCAATCACCAGCATTTATGAAGAGAACAGTGCATGTGTTCATTAGGTGGGCAGGGTAAGATTTACATCCCTAATGATTAATCCCAGGGTTTTAAACCCTTTGTAAAGAATGGGATCAGTAATTACACGTTGCCCTCATTTTGCAATTTTCATTGGGTGTGCAATTTGCAAGTAGGCCCCAATTCAGCTCATGCCCCCATTCACTTCAGTGGGAGCCGGGTATGTGCAGGAACACTTTGCTGAATTGGGACTTTACCCCCCTGGATGGACGGAGGTGAGGGTCTTTACAAACAGCTGCCATGTCAAGGCCTAGCACTGAAATCGTCAAAGGGAGTGGTGATGGTGGGGGGAGTTAATTAAAGATGGTTTCAGAATCCAGATTTGGATGCAATGAGCTGAAAATTCCCCTTCAGATGTTAATACCTGGCAATGGGAGGATTTCCTTCCGCTGCTAACGAGAAGCCTAGATTAACTTTTCCATTGGTTTTGGAGCATAACTGCATCGCAGCAGCGTTTTCATATAGATTTGGGATCCCCAACATGTGGCTAACTGGTGGCCGCCTCCTGTAACGGCAGCAGGTGGTGAAAGCTGATCAGCTGTGAGGTTTTTCTTCATTTTATTTTTTAATATTGCTGGGCCTGGCCGACTCCTAACAAATAATGTCTATTTATCCGACAAGGGCAAGTCAGGAATGGCCAAATGCGCCTGCGTGCATTTAGTTTTTATCTTAAAATTACACACACATAGTGTGGTCTTCAGGCTCCCAGCAGGTTTCAGATGTGTCACTCAGTTTGGCGAGGTTTGATGCCAAATGCAAAGACAGAATATGGTTTTGTGATTAAGACCGTCGGCTGGGATGTGGTTGTAATTCCCGGCTGTGGGACAGCTTTGCTGTGGGATCTGGGGCAAGCTGCTTTGGCCAGAGCTTTCAGGCTGGGGCCAGGTTTTTAAAAGAACTCATCAGTGTGACAGCTGGGCAGGTTTGACAGCCTGGCTTTTATTGGGGTGCCTGCCTGCGTGGGAGCTGAGCTCTCTCTGAAAATTTGGCCCTAACCCTCTCGGGCCTACACCCTCAGTTCACTCTTCAGGAAAATGGGGATAATTTTTTCTCTCTCCTTCCCTTTGTCTCACTGATCTTTTCGGACAATAAGCTCTTTAGGGCAGGGACTATCTCTTGCCATGTTCATTTATAACTGGGGTCCTGCCCCGAGTTGGAGTAACTAAGTGCTACTGCAGTAAGAATCGGTGTGTAAGTGGGCAGATTTGAACTTGGGACCTCTGGAGCTTAGTGTAGGAGCCACTACAGCTTGAGCTATAACTAATAAATAACTCCAGTGTGCTCCATGCATGGGCGTGTTCCTGGCTGCCCCCATTATAAGGCATTAATTCCAATCAAGTGCTGTTGCAAGGCCATGCAGCTCTCACGTGGTTGTCCTAAACAGAGGGTAAGGCACAGTCCGCCAGGATTTTGTTGAGTGACAAAATCAGGTGAGCCAAAGGCATTTCTGCCTCCTGTCTTATTTCACTCTCCCAGCACCATTGACAGCCGTGTGATTAATGTGGGCACCACCCCTCTGCTGCCTTTCCCTGATTGCTGGTGTCACCAGACACCCCTTTTAGAGCTCAAGTAATTTACTAACCGCACGGAAGTCTATGGACCATAATTGCATTTGTGTTAGTGGACTGCAAGTCTTTCCCTGTAGATGCTAAAACAAGAGACAAAGGTTGTGTTGTGTTTGTCTAATCTAGGCCTGTGGCAACAACCCAGATCTCAACCAACGGCAGAGCCAGGCTCCCTTAGGAGTAGAAGTTATGAAGCAGCACAACAGCGTAGGAGGTTAGCAGAGGAATGGAAGGCTCAGCTAGCAAAAAATGAGGTACACCTGTTTGCTGCACTAGTGACATGCTAATCAGAGATGGGTAGTTTCTAGCGCGCTGATCACAAATCCAGCCCCGATGCACTGGCCTTGCCTAACCCACCCGTGAGGGATTTTAATTGTAGCCAAAGCCACGGACAAAAATGTCTCTCCACTGCAGTACGCTTGGTCAGAAGTGGCAAACTAATATTATTGTTCGTATTCCAGTGACTGTAAGTAAGAGCTGGGTCCTATTGTGCTAGATACAGTCAGGCAGAGTCTATTTCTCTTTTATACTCTTTTGGCTGTGTCTACACTGGCGCGATCTTGCGCAAAAGCGGCCGCTCTTGCGCAAAAACTTGCTGCCTGTCTACACTGGCTGCGTGTTCTTGCGCAAGTAAACTGATGTTCTAATGTATGAAATCAGGGCTTCTTGCGCCAGAACTCTGACGCTCCCGCTCAGGAATAAGCCCTTTTGCGCAACTGTTCTTGCGCAAGAGGCCAGTGTAGACAGGCAACATGAATTTCTTGCGCAAGAAACCCCTATGGTTAAAATGGCCATCAGAGCTTTCTTGCGCAAGAGAACATCTACACTGGCATGGATGCTCTTGCGCAAAAGCACATCTCTTGTGCAAAAGCACATGCCAGTGTAGACGCTCTCTTCTGGAAGAGTTTTTGCACAAGAACTCTTCTGCAAGAAGCTCCCAGTGTAGACGTAGCTTTCGGGTCCTTGCCCCAAAGAGTATAAAAGAGAAATAGAAAAGACACCAGAGGAAGTACTCTTATTTCCATTGTACGGATAGGGAACTGCCTTTGACAGATACCTATAGGGGTCTGTTCCCAACACCCCCAACCCCGCACACATACTAGGGCAGCACTTTCAAAGCTTGGCATGCCAGGAAAGTCTCAATGACAGTGATGTGAGTGAGTGATTGAGATGAATGTATGAATGGGCTGGGGGATGAGGCCAGCTGAGCTGCAACCTGGTGGCAGGTAGAGAGCAACTTAAATCCAATTGGTGAAAGGATCAACACCCATCAAATGCTGCTCAGTACCTAGGGAGAGATTGCAAGTGCTGGAGTATATTCCCTTCCCCCTCTGCCGCCCAGCAAGGTTAATAATATTCAAGGGGTGCTTTTACCAGATACGAGACTAAGGTTTTTGACATACCACAAAATCATTACAGTATAAATTAGAATAGTCATTTCCCCTCCCTGTGGTTCCCTCACCAGGAAAATAAACCTTTTGCAGTCCCTCCTGTTAAGTTGGTATTTGTGTTTTCTGACTCTTCATTACAAATTCTGTTGCCCTTAGCCAAAGTGTCACTGAATTCAATGGACCCTGTGGTGCTACGGGCTGGACAGACACACAAACAGTCCCTGCCCTAAAGCGCTTAGTAAATGGACTAATCTGGAATGTAGGAGACTTAGGATCAATTCATGGCTCTGCCACAAAGTCTCACTGTGACCTTGGGCAAGTCACTTAGGCTACGTCTACACTACAAGGTTTTTGCGCAAAAGCGCGTGGGGCGTCCACACCTCAAGCGCGTTTTTGTGCAAGAAAATCTGCAGTCAATCAACAGAACAGAGGGCTTTTTGCAGTGTAGGTAAACTTCCTTCTATGAGGCGTAACTCCTTTTTGCGCTACAGCTCTTGCGCAAAAAGACATGTGTGGACGCTCCACAGGGGTTTCTTGTGCAAAAAGAGCCTATCAGAAAAAGCACAGGTGCTTTGATGGCCATTCTGTCAATGGCCAGCCATCAGAGCTTTCTTGCGCAAGACAGAGTGTCCCTGCAGTGTGGACGCTTTCTTGCGCAAAAGCACATCGCAAAAGCGATGCACTTTGAGATGTGGACACGCTTTTGCACAAGAAGTTTTTGCGCAAGAACTCTTCTGCAAAAGACTTCTCGCACAAAAACCCTGCAGTGTAGACGTAGCCTTAATCTCCCCATGCCTCAATTTCCCACCTGTAAACTGAGGATAATCTTTTCTCTGGCTTGTCTATTTAGACTGTGAGCTATCTGGGGCAAGGACTGTCTTGGGCCTGCTCTAAACTTAGAATGACTTAGCTGTTGGGTTAAGGCTGTTCTGTCAACCTAGTTACCATTTCTCAGATGAGAATTAACTACATCAGTGGAAAAAATCCTTCTGCCAATGTTTGAAACACTTTGTGCAAACACTGTGGCACCAGAGCTGTGGTGTTGTTATGTAGACACACCCTGGTTCTATGCATGTGCTGCACCTGGCACAATGGGGCCCTGATCTCAGCCTGGAGAGGTTAGCCTACAGGTTGGACCTCCCTAGTCCAGCACCCTTGGGACCTGGCCAGTCCTAGATAAGGGATTCTGCCAGACCAGGGGAGGTCATTTCTGGCTACCCTTCTACCAGTCCCCTAGCCCTGGCCTGGCTGCTGGCTCCCCTTGCTGCCAGCCCCACCACATGCTGGGCACCTGGCTCCTCCAGGCAGCCTTCCTGCCAGACCATGGAGTCCCAGTTTAAAGGTTCAGCCTGTAATACTAATTTGCAGATGCAGTTTGGGCACCAGGTGACTGTCGCTGGCAAAGCAGATGTCAGCTGATGCCAGAGACCCCATGCCTCATTTGAATACTGACTAATACACAGCTGGGTGTTAGAATTGTTGCAATAGGTACCAGAAGTATAGAACTATGTGCTTAGTATTTACACTTTATTGAATACTTGAAAGTGGCTGCCAACTTTCATCTCGCAACAGCTGTATCCCATATTGTCAGGGACTATTTGAGCACTTGCATTGTAATGCTCAATAACTCTAAATCACCAGCCCGGAAAGAAGCAGGGTTTACTGTGAAATACTAGCCTCCAACAGGAGGCTTATCAATACCAGAGGACAAAAGACTTTGTTGTTTCATCTACCATAAAGAGGAGACATGCAGGTGAATTCCTCTTGTCATCTGAACTGAGGGTGCTCAGAGGAGGGGGAAAGGGACTAAAAATCCCTCACAAAGAGAAACTGCATCACTATGCTGCTTGGAGCGTCAAGGGCAAGGTTTTCCGAAGTTAAAAGCAAGAGATCCCTGGTGTTTAGCCTAGATAAGCCCTAAGGGACATGAAGAGCTTGCTTATTACACAAGCCTCTGTTTGTTACCTTTGGAAATTTAAGACTAACTCATTTGACCCTCTAATTTACCTGCTTTAGCCTTGTAAATAACACTCATTTCCTTTTCCTACTTCGTGAATCTTTTGCTGGTTTGTTATAGGATTGGCTACAAGCGTCTTAGATGTGAGATCCAAGGTTTGCTCCCTACCTCTTAGCAGCCTGCCCTGAGGTTGGTCCTCACACTCTCGAGCTACCACAGGGTGGCTTAAGAGTGACGAAGGAGCAAAGGGTGAGAAAGTGAGACCCTGTCACTCCCCCTTCTCCTTTCCTTTGACAATTACAAGCTAGCCCCCTGGTTTCCAAAACTTCCCCTGCTCTCCCTCCATGGCTTGAGCCAAGAGCTGGGTCATACTGCAGTCTGGCAGAATTCAGTCAGTGTTCCATGCCCTGGAACCTACCACGGCAAACTTGCGTTCAGTCTCTTCTTCTAACTCTTTCCCTAAGAGCAGCTGCTGGGAGGTATCCATTCATTCCTGTCTTTGCTGGCAGCAGGATGTTTTATTTATCTCCTCCGTGACTTTATCGGGATTGAGTGTTCTATAGGTGCCACTTTCATCCATCTCCCACCCCCCCCCCCCCCCCCCCCCCCCCCGCTTTCCGATCTGGGTAACGTAATGACTGTGTCCAGATTAAATATTTACCATCTCTTCTGTACTCACTCGATTCCCTGTTCCCTGCCTTCTTGTAATTAAAGATTTACTAGGTGGGCATTGGTACTTCTTCTGCGCCTTCAAACCAGCCTCCCTTGTTAGTTTTTTTTTAAGTGCTTTGTTATCCTAGGTCTGGTGGAGCAAGCCATAAATTAGGTCTGACACACACACACACACACCTTTACAGCCTTGATAAATCGGTGCAATGCTGAGGCATGGTGCATCTGGATAACTTATAACTGGAGCAGCAGCGGCATGCTGCCAAGACAGAGATGCCAGCATGGGCCCGTGGCCAATGTCCCCTCTAATTTTTCCCACCCACGTACGGAATTCATTTTGTTCCGTGCACCACAGCATGTACGGACACGCACCACCAGTAGAAACACGTGGTGTGGGTGCTCTGCTAATCAGCTGGATGTCATTTGAATCTCTCCAAGTGCTCAGCTTATAGGGAACGCTGTCCGTGGCAGAACACACCTGTCCGTCCAGCAGGGTTTAGAGGTTGGGAAGGGAGAATCCTCATCCAACGAGTCCAGGAGCAGAGGTGGGGCCAGACTTTCTGAAGAGCTCAGCTCCCATTTAGGCACCTAAACAAGTGGCTGGATGACAGGAGACCCAGCTCGTTTTGAGTGCCCATCGGTGTCACCACAGACTGCGCCCTTCACAGCGCTGGCCTGCCCTTAAGAGCCTTCGTGAAGCCAGAAGGCCTCTCGGCAGCTTGGTCCCTCGAGTCTCTCTTCGTTTCTGTCTCTGCTCCGGCTCGTTATCCCCCACACGAGTTCCAGCCGGCTGTGCAGCACGACGCTGGCTTAGCAACGGTGAGGCAGAGGCTGGGAGCTGGGAAAAGCTCTGCTAGCGCCCAACCCCTGGCCCCAAGGACTAAGGGGAGACTTTTTTACCTTGCCTTGCCCATCCCCAGTCGCTCGCCGCAGCCAGACGGTGGCACTGCTGCCCCGAGCGCGGTTTGGTGCCGCAGCATTACCATGGCAACTGAAAACACTTCTCCCCGTCCCCCTCAGCTGAATGATTTCCTGGGCTGAGGAAAGCATAGCCCTGGGGGATGCTCGCTCTTGCCTCGGGGCTGCTGCTTAGGGGGATCCATGGCTTACCATTTCTGACAGGGCATGGGCCCTTTTTGTCCACCCGGAACCCTCACATCTGGGCCCCCCCCGGCTCTGCAAGCTGCTTTGCTTTCCCCCCTCTAGCCTTGCCCCCGGGAGCCATGGTCACACGGAGCCCACCGCTGCCTGGCAGCACACCGCGAGAAGGCCAAAGGGGCACCCAGCACAGGGTGCGGAGCCTCTGGTGGGTCGGGGGGCTGCGGGCCCACAGAAAAATCAGCTGGGGGCCACACAGAAGTGAGAAGCAACCCCTCCCTGACCCCCTCCTCCCCCCACACACATTCCCCTCGCACACCAGGACTGGGGGGCGGGGTGCTGGCGAGTAGATTATGTGGGCTCTCCTGCACTTTGGGGTAGGGTCAAAAATGAGGGGTGTGGGGTGTGGGAGGGAGCTGCTGGGAAGCCGGCTTGGGTTGCAGGGTCTTGGCAGCAGGGAGGGTGCAGGAGTGGGCTGTGGTGGGAGGCTGGGAGGGGAGGGTGCAGAGTCTGGGCAGGTGGGGGACCACAGGGCTATAGTGCAAACTTCCCAGTGCTGGGAGGGGGAGCCTTGGGTGGGGGAGCGTAGGCTCCCCACTGCTAACCTAGCAGTATAACAACTTCCCCCTGTTTGCTCCCTCACCTACACTTTCTCTGTCCCTTCCCCGGAGCCACGTGCTGGTGGAGCTGGGAATATAACCCAGGTCTTCTGTACTGCAAGCCAACACCTGCCAACTATTCTCCCTCTCCTGGCTGTGACTAGATTAGATGGGACCCCCGGCAGAGATCAGCAGCTACATCTAAATTGACAGGAAACGCCAGTTCAAAACAGGGCAAGGGCCCTGCTCTCTCTCCTGGCCTCCCCTCAGTGCTCCTGCCCTGGACCCTGCTCCGGGAGCCAGTCCTACACTCCTGCCCTTGCAGAGACAGAGCCCTGTCCTGCCACAGGGTTCCAGCGAGGAGTAGGGTGACATAGGGTTTGAACAAAATAAGAACAGCCTGGCCCTTCACCTATAAACACAAACCGGACAGGAGACACATTTCTGTTTTCCATACTGCCTGGAGTGCTGGAACAGCGTGTGTAGTGGGGGTGGTGACAGCCATTGAACCAAACTATAATGGAAACCACTTCAAGCAAGGGGGTGCTGCAGCACCCCCTGTATCCCGCCTAGTTCCAGCACCTATGCATATTTCTCTGCTGTGCTTCCTGGTTCTGCCCGTGATCCCGGGCTGCACGCCCCAGCAGGGCTAGCGATACCGTCTGCATGGCTCTGTGCTGCCAGAGGTGGGTTGTGTGAACCGACTCCTCCCTCCAGGCCCACCTATATGGAGAACACTGGGCTCTGAGTGCCTCCCCTGCAGACTCACAGAAAGGACAGGCCGACTGCTGAGTTTGCCAGGACCGCAGGGCCAGACCTTGCCCAGGAGTGCTGCCCACGCTGATGTTTTTACAGCGCCAGGGAAATGAGGTGAGCCATGCTGACATCTGTGTGCACCGCTGTACCCTGCTGTGTGAACTCTTCCCAGCCCTCGGTTGTCAACTCTAGATGGTCTGATTTCAGTTGTCAAAAAGAAAAACGTGGGATTTTTTTCCCAGTTGTGTTTTTGTTTATTGCAGGAGGATAAGTAGATTTTTTTTTCCTGGAAATTTTTTTCGTGAAAATGAAAAATGTTCCATGTTCAGCTAAATTTTTCAAAAAGGGAAAACACAATCATTTCCCAGCCATCTCTGTTGCCTACTGGAGATAGGTCCATTGTACACGATACTGAAATAGCCTGCAGCTTAGGGGACTCTAACACAATCTCTGGTCCTCCGTCCTGGGTATTTCTATAGCACTCATCTATGCTTGCTGCATTTGTATAGGAGCCAGAACAATCACTAAAATGAAGATCAAGCCACAGGAGAGTGTCCATTGCAGCTTTATTAGCCAAAACTCCAACGGAAGTTTTGGAACGTGCCGTGTCTAAGCATTGAGAAGTCAGGGCAACTTATTCTCACTGGCTCAGCCCAGTGTTTTCACAGCTCCAGAGGCAGGTGCCCAGTTCAAGGTTTGCTTGGCTTGTTTGTCTTCTCCAACCACTGTAAATGGCAGGCCTGCCACTGGAGGAGGAGGGGAAGGAGAGGAAGGGAACAAATGCCCCAGGGTCTGGTGATTCAGAAGGCAGCCGGAGCCCTGCACCCTTTAAATCACCCCTGGAGCCCTTGGTGGTGCTTTCCAGGCAGCACTGAAGGGCTAGTGGGGGGAGATTAGCCCCCAGATCTGCCCCTTCTGGCCGAGGCTCCACCCCTTCTGGGAACGCAGAGCCACCTCCCACCTTGCCGAGGGGCTGGGCAATTCTCTCAGCCCCCCGATAAAAGGGAAATACAATCTGTGCTTCCATCAGGACCGGAGTAATTATCCCCTGATGGCCTTATGTAGCAGATTAAAAGGGCACACCAATAAATCCAGCAGGGGTAGTTTTAAGGGCTTGATCCTACACAGACTCAACCACTCTTGGAAGGATGCTGTGGCCATTTCAGCTCTGTGAGCTCTGCATTTACAAGAGGCAGACAGCACGTTGCAGGAGTGGGTCTCTATGCTCATGGATTTGGCTCACAGCAATGTGTCTAAAAAAGCAGCCACTATAGTTAAATTCTTGCTGCTGTCCAAGCTAAAAAAATATTAATCCATCTGTCCATCTTCCTTCCATGTGTTCCTAGATCTGTGCGCCACGGTGCTAAGCACGTGCATAGTGGAAGATGCCATCCCTGACACAAAACTTACAATTTAAATAGACAGAATTGTAAGGAACATGGAGAGGTGATGAGACTTGCCCAAAAGACACAAATTACATAAGAACATAAGAACAGACCAAAGGTCCATCTAGCCCGGTATCCTGTCCTCTGACAGCGGCCAATGTCAGGTGCCTCAGAGGGAATGAACAGAACAGGGAATCATCAAATGATCCCTCCCCTATCGCCCATTTCCCAGCTTCTGACAAACAGAGGCTAGGGACACCTTTCCTGCCCATCCTGGCTAATAGCCATTGATGGACCTAACCTCCGTGAATTTATGTAGCTCGTTTTTTAACCCTGTTAAAGTCCTGGCCTGCAGAACATCCTCTGGCAAGAAGTTCCACAGGTTGACTGGGTGTTGCATGAAGAAATACTTCCTGTTTGTTTGTTTGTTTTAAACTTGCTGCCTATTAATTTCATTTGGTGACCCCTACCCCCTAGTTCTTGTATTATGGGAACAAATAAATAACTAGCAATAGAACGAGCAAAAGAATCCAACCATGGTCCTGACTCCAGTGTAGTGCATTAGCCACCACTAAATCTGCCTCTGCCTCACTTTGGGACTGTTTCTAGAGTGATCTAGATCAGTAAATAGGTAATGAATAGCTACAATGCTGGGAGATGCCATTCAAAAATGTATTTGTGAAGTTGGCAGCTTAGACGCCAGCTCATGCTAAAGTCACCATGCCTTAACTGAACATGGACAAATACATGGCTGGAATCAATCTAGCTCGCTTGGGTGTTAGTACTGTTAAATTGTTATTAGGATTACAAGCCGGTATCTAGTGTTCAGACTTTATTGAATGCTTGTAAGTTGCTGTGAGCATTAATCTTACTTATAACAACATCTGTATCCCATATTGTAAGGTAACATATGAGCGGATGTAGCATAAGCTTCTGTGACTGCACCCTTGTCTATACGTAACACGGAAATCGCCGCTCTGACGATCGGTCTTCCAGGGTTTGATGTAGTGGGTCTAGTAGGGACCCGCTAAATCGAACACTGATGGCGCCCTCATCAACCCCTTGACCTCCTGCAGTCGGGCTGCCCCAGAAATTTGGTTTAAGGGTTGTTGACTCCAGCTACCCAATTCTCGTAGCTGAAGTTGTGTATCTTAAGTTGAATTTCTGGCGTAGTATAGACCTGACCTATGCAAATCGCCAGACAGGAGAGAGACATTAACTAGTGTGAAGAGCTGGTCTCCTGTAGAAGGTGTGTGGTGTCCTGCCCAACAGAGAAGGTCCATCCACACCAGACAGATAATTGTGGACCAGGAACAGGACCAAAAATCTTTGTTCCTTTGCTTTCTCCCCTCCATAAAGATGAATCATACAGGTGGACTCCTGCCATCAGCTGGCAGTGGTACCTGTCAGCGTCATGGGAGACAGGAGAGTATAAGACTTCCTCAATGCAAAGCCATGTGGACTTTGCATGCAAACTGATACCTAAGTGCCTGCCGCATGCATGACGTACACATCGCTCAGTGAACTCATTCCCCATCATCCCATATGTCCCCAGCACCTGGCTCAGGTAATGGCGCCAGTATGGCCAACCCCAAACATTAAAAAATCATGCATAGGACCCCAGCTAATTATAAAACCAGTTTAAAATTCATGAGATTTCTAAAACACATAGGCAATGTCTGCACTATAGCCTCTTGCGCAAAAACGTATGCAAATGAGGTTAAGCGTGGAATATTGCCATGCCTAATTTACATAATTAATGAGGCTCCATTTTTTGCACAAGAGGCTTTTGCGCAAAAAGAGGCCATCTACACTGCTCCTTTTTGTGCAAAACCCCCCTCTTGCGCAGGAGCCGTTCTTCCTGGAAAAAAAAAAGCAGAAGAACGGCTCTTGCTCAAGAGGGGGTTTCTGCGCAAAAGCCTCTTGCGCAAAAAGCGGCCGCTCATTAATTATGCAAATGAGGCATAGCGATATTCCATGCTTCGCCTCATTTGCATTTTTTTTTGCGCAAGAGAGGGCAGTGTAGACGTAGCCATAGGATTTTATTTGCCTTCTGCCTTTGGAAGCATAAGCGGGCCACGTTTTTCAAACTTTTCTCCATAAGCAAGAGGGCTTTTCTGAAGTGGAAGTTGAGATTTGGCTGGGTTCCTAACTCCTAAGAACTGGGGATTAACACCCCCCCAAATATGCCATGTCACTTGATGCCATTTCCCTTCCCCCTTTGGCCCCTCTCCCTCCTCCCCTAATAAAATCTGGGTCTCCCTCTGGGGCCGGGTCGAACCAGCGATGTGACTGTGCCCCAAGAGAAGCTCCATGCTAGCAGAGGAGGCGATTCCCCCTCCCGATGACTGATGCTGCTATCACCCGCCAATGGACCAAAAGGCAAGTGCTGCCTTCTCCTGCATTCGAAAGGCAGAACATATGGTTCAGCAGATGCAGAGGGGTCTCTGGGGAGCTTTCATTCTATTAGGATTAATCAAATGTAAATAGAAAGAAGGGGATTCCTCTTCTTCTTGGTCAGGGCTGGCATGGAAGTCTATACCTCCTTGGATGGATCCTCTCCAAGGCACCACAGTACTGACCTGGGCACCCACTGTCAGCAGGTCTAAGGGACCTCCATGACATCAGGTTCTTCGAGGGATTGTGGTGCCGGCTTTTCGGTGCCTCTTCTGCTCCCTAAAGATTCCCTGAGAACATGGCCTATTTCAGGGTATGTCTACACTTGCACCCTATTTCGAAATAGGGATGCAAATGCAGACATTCGAAATTGCAAATGAAGCCGGGATTTAAATATCCTCGCTTCATTTGCATAATCGCATTATGGCGCTATTTCGAGTTAGCGCTATTTCGAATTAACAGACGCTGTGTAGACGTGGTTATTTCGAGAGAAAATCCTTCTCTCGAAATAACTGTTAATCCTCATTGTACGAGGAATAAGGGTTATTTCGAGAGAAGGGTTTTCTCTGGAAATAACCGCGTCTACACAGCGTCTGTTAATTCGAAATAGCGCTAACTCAAAATAGCGCCATAACGCTATTATGCAAATGAAGTGTGGGATATTTAAATCCCGGCTTCATTTGCATCCCTATTTCGAAATAGGGTGCAAGTGTAGACATACCCTCAGAGAGGCTGTCGTAGCAAGGGGATCCCTGTTTGTCAGACTAGAAGCTCTTTAGGGTAGGGATTGGCATTTTGTTCTCTCTTTGTACAGCACCTAGCACAGTGGGGCTCCTAAATCCACAATTGGGGCTCCTAAGTGCTACTTCACTACAGAGAGTGAACACTAATGGGTTCATACGGCCGGCTTGGAGGCCCACGCCCTGTTTGTGGGGAGCTGAGCGATTGTAACTCTACAGGCATGTCCAGTGTTAAGGTGGGTTGTGCCTTTCTAACCGCCCCCTTCGTGCTTCCTCCCACGCGGCTCCCATGCTCCCCATCACCCTCTGCAAAGCTACCTCATTGTTCTGCAGAGCCCTCCTTCGCCAGGAAGCCTACAAAAAAACCCTTTGCCACATCTCGGCTGCTGGTGTTCCGAGACCACTGCTCAGCAGCTGAGCCAGCGTGGTCCCGTTGTTTCCTTGTGCCCCACCTTTCCATCTGCATCCATCTCTTGCTGGGGTGGGGAACCTTTTTTGGGTTGGAGGCTGCAGACGCACAGAAAAATCAGTCGGGAGCCGGGGGCTGTGAGGAGGTGGCTGGGGGGGCAGTGGCAGAGCAGGCTCCCCAATGCTGGGGTGGGGGGGCAGATCCAGGCAATCCAGGGGCCACATCCAGCCCTCAGCCCTTACGTTCCCCACCCCAATCTATTGCCTTGGACTTAGCTTGCAAACTGTTTGGGGGGCAGGGTGCATCTTTGCTCTGTGCACCTCGCGTCGCAGGATCCTGGTCTGTGGCTGAGCTCTTAGGTGGGACGCTAAAACACAAAGGTAGACATGAGAAGTTGTCCCCATGTGGCTTGGGGCAACTTGCCTGTCTCTCTGTGCCTCAGTTTCCCCCTTTGTAAACCGAGAATGTTATTAATTCCCCTTCGTCACGGGGAGGTTGTGAGAATCACAGCACTTGTGAGGTGCTGGGGCGATGCAGGGCATAGACAGAGTCCTCTAATAGGTGCCTGTTCCATACTTGAAGGCTGACCATGGGGTCAGAACTATTCTAGCTATAGCAAGACCAAGGTCAAAGCCATTGTTGCTGCTAGCAGGGCGCTGGAATTGTTCTCCTGACCGATATTGGACAGGACCCCCCCACACACACACACACACTCCTGGAGGAGCGAGGAGTATGGGCTGGTCAGCGCAGTTCTCAGAAAGTTTCCCCACCCTCACTGGTCAGGAAACGGAGTGAGAAATCAGACTCTTGGGCCAGGGTGGGAACATACCAAAAGGGGAGCAGGGCTATGCCAGAGAGTGCTGCTCACAGGGAACAGACAGACACCCTCTCACTCACACAGTCCCCGTCACTGACTTTGGTTTGGAGCTTCAGAGCCTATGTTTCCTCATGGAGACCCCAGTGGCATAGCCATAGACCTGGGCTTCAGAGAGGGAAGGTGGTCTGTGTAAGGCCCAGGTCTAGGACTCAGGAGATCTGAGTTTAATTCTTGGCTCTTTTAAAACAAACCTCCCTGTGTGTGACCTTGAGGAAGTCCCAGGATCCTTCGTCACAGGCTGCTCGGTCAGAGAATCCCATTCAGAAACTGAGCAGGCTCCGTTTAAAACTCATTAGGTGTCTCGTGCTACTGAACTTCTCTGTCAGAGGAGGCTACTGCTTCCTTTGTGCTTCCTCTCTGTCTCAAATAATAAGCTCTTTTGGCAGGAGCTCACATGGCACATGCAGCGCCCACAGCATGACAGCGCTCTGATCTCCACTGGGGCCTAAGACCACGATTGCCCTATGCACCCCCTGCCAGGCCCGAGTTCGGCTCCTGAACGTGGGCCTGATTTCCTGTGTGAGAATTTCATCTTCTCATTCCTTAGTGCGTGGGCATGACACGTTGGAGAGAGAATAGCAATGCGGCAGCTTTCCCCAAAACCACAAGCTCTCTGCAGCCTCTTCTTAATATTTGTAATTAGCAAACTTTCTGGATCAATATTTTAGTAGGTAGGGAGCTGGGGTAATTTTTGCTTGTGGCATCTTTTCTCCACATGACTGCAGCCTGGGCCGTTTGGAATAATTAACTTTTTGTTAGTTACCTTTAGTAGCTAATGAATCTTTAATGCTAGCTGGGAATTCAGTAATGGAAATCTTGTTAACAACCTCAAAACTTAAAGGAAAGGGAGAGGGGGGATAGTGGAGAGATAAGTGGGGAAAAACCTGTAAGGAGAAGGTGGTTTGGGGCTAAGAAGTAATGGAATTCGACAGAGACTGCGCTAGTGTTGAGAAATGTTTATATACAAAGGAAAACAAGCCCTGATGATGAACAACAAGGGAGCTGGCTGTCAAGTGGCTACATGCATTCTTATCTCTTTCTTGCATTAATTAATCATAATTAATAACACTAAACATTAATAATAATTTAGTAATAAGCAATGGCTTGCTTGGCTGAGTACCAATACGACTGATTAGAACTGGTACTAATAATGAGTCAGTAGGGGGCATTCTTCCCTTTGAATGAGTATAGGGCCCAATTAGGGTTGCCAGGTGTCCGGTATTTACCTGGACAGTCCAGTATTTTTTTATTTTTTTTCCCCGCCAGGAGGCAAAAATACCAAACTGTCTGGGTCAATACCGGGCACTTGGCAACCCCACACTCAGCAACTGGGCCCAGCCCCAGCTTACCTGGTTCCGCAGGGGAACTGTCTGGCCCGGAGCAGGAAAACAAGATGGCCACTGGCAGCCTGTTAAGGCCAGAAAGCCTCAAAGGCATTTCTTAAAGGGGCCATGCTGGGGTTTTTTGTTTTTTTTTGCTTAATAACTCTTGGGGTCCTTTTTTTTTCTCTACAACTTTGGTCTCCCCCCTTTTTTTTCTCAACAGAATTTTTTTCCCCGGTGTTTTTTTTTGGGGGGGGGAGGGTGTTTGGTATTTTTTGGGTAAACCATCTGGCAACCCAAGGCCCAATGTCCCGCTGTCGGCCTAGGGGATTCTGTTCTACTGGAGGTTTCAAACCATGGAGCAAGGCTCTGTACAAGGCCAAACATGCAATACAAGAGAGTCTGTGCTCCAAAGAACTCTCGCCCTTTGGTTAAAGGGAAGACTTGGGTAAAACAAACACAGTGGAAATACAAACTTTTCTAAAGAAGAAATTCAGGGTGCTGAAGCCCTGGTTCTGGACTTGTAAACATTTGACTATTTTTAACCTAGTTGCCAGAAGAAGGGGAGGAAAACCTTCAATTTTCCAAACCTGCCACATTTTGTCCTCCCCTGATGACACCAGACACCGCTTTCACAAAGACTCCCCAGGCTTCTTGCAGTTGAAAGACCCACAGCAAGCAACATCCAACCTAAACTTTCTCTCCTGCCTACCTTTCTCATTGTGATTTAAGAATTGTAATAGATCCGGCTTTCCAAATTTCAACAGGAAGACGATGTCATAGCCACGCATCAGGCATCACGGTGGATAAAAAAGCAAAACAAAAAATTGCTCGCTCTGAGCGTTTCAGTTGCAAATCCCCTTCCAGTCTGCTAGTGCAACATTTGATTTAAGAGCCTGTTGATCCAACAGATCCAGTGCTCAGCTAAACCAAGAAGCAGTTGAAATGGCAGAGAAATGTTGTGTTTACTGGCAGCCCGATCCAGATGATAAAATCTCCAAGCCAGCCATATGATCCATTGTTTCTTTTCACTGTGGAGTGAAACAGAAGGTGTTGGATGCATGATGGGGTGTGCTTGCAGATGAAATCAGTGCTGCATTAAAGGTATAGTCTCTATAGGCCTGTGCTTAAGGCCCCTGTTCCTGGAGTCATGTGGTAAGATGGGAATCTCAACTTTCATTTAAAAATGAAGTTAAGTTTCCAGGCCTTGTGGTCAGGAAGAAAAGTTTGAAAACAAGCCCAAGTGTAACCAATGCTTGAGTTGGCAGGGAGCCTGAAATAGAAGCTCCTAGTGGAATGAGCTGCCTTGTGCGTTCCAGGGGAGTGTGAAATCCAGACTCTCTGCTCTGGGGTCCCTGCCACCCCCCAGCAGAGTGTTGGGGTGCAGGAGGGACCCTGAGCAAGACACACCAGCCAGAGACCTAGAAAGAGGATTCTTCCAGTCGTCTCGGTGCGCTGGGCCACTCTGTCCTGTGTCCCATCTCTAACTGCTGCCAGCCGCTGCTGCTTCAGAGGAAGACACCCTCCCCACTCAGGGCATCTGGCCAACAGTGCATGGGAGGAAAAAATTCCTGCCTGAGCCCTGCAGGCGAATGGCTGAAGCCCTGATGCACGCGTGTTGATAATACGGTTCACACCACACGAGCAGGTTAAAGACAATGCAGGCATTCCTCTTCTCTACCATGGCCCTTTGACCTGCACCCATATGTCTGGGGTTGCATTCTTTGCCCCCTGTAATTTATCTTTATTCTTTTATAGTCCTCCCTTCCCCTCCCTTCTTGTTTGCTGAGGGCTGGCTGTGTGTCTAACCAAACCAGGGATCACAGTGTTTCCTTTTAGCTGTTTGGGGCACGTTCCAGTCCTCTTATTCTAGTGAATAAATTAATTGTAGAGGGGAGAATTGATACTTTGTGTCCCTCCTACCCACGTGCCCTTCTTCTAGGGCCAAACCCCAAATATTGGGATGCCTCAGATCTTGCTGTCCTGTGTTTTTGGAGTTATTTTCTGCACTTCCAGGTTCCAGACACAACTGGACACCCTGCAGTCCCACCCCCAGCAAGGGCTGTTATGATAATGAGTGTTTCTATGTACACATTGCAGCAGCACCAGGAGGCCCTGGCCCCATTGTGATAGGCGCTGTACCCACATATAGTCATGAGATGGTCCCTGTTCTGACAGCATGGCCTGCCCCAGCAGGCAGTGGATGTGGAGCAATGCAGGGTCTTTCCAGTTCGGGCTTGCTGGCTTTAGGGTCATTGAGAGACCAAAACACCTGTCCTGAAGGGCTGGGAGGAGGGAAGCAGGGTCACAAAGACTGGGAAAGGGAGCAGGTCAAGAAACTAGGGGGAGGTGATTTTCCAGCAAGCGTCTTAGATTTTAAAGCCAGAAGAGACGCTGGTGGTCATCTCCTCTCACCGCCTGCCCAACTCCATCTCGTCCCCCAGCGATCCTTCCTGTCTCCGAGTGACCTGAAGGGGAGCTAGAACATCTGCCTTAGAAAGACACGTATTCTTGATGTAAAGATTTCAAGTGATGGGGAACTCGCCACATCCCTTGGGAAGCTGTTCCAACGGTTAATTACCCTCGCTGATGCAAATATTTTATTTCCAATTTGAACTTTGCCAACTTCATCTTCCAGCTGTCAGATCTCATTCTGCCTGGGCACGGTAGATTAGAGAGCTCACTTGGAACAGGTAGCTTCTCTTGGTAGGTAATAATTACAGAACACAAACAGGTCACCTAGGAGATTCCAGGCTCCAGTTGGCCTCAGGCCACCAGAGTCCTAGAAAACTTTTCCAGAAGACGAGATCTTGCTGGATTTCCAGCCTAGCCTCCCTGCTCCTCCTGTCTTAACGTTACATAAGAGATTCTTGAACTTGCAGCTCCTTATCTGATCCTACAACATGGTATGATTCATGCGCCGCTTCTGCTCAGGGATGGATACACTTTTACTTCTCTGTCTTCTCCCCCAAACCCCAGGGTTTTGCTTTTTGAAAGGTGCCAATCATTTTGCAAACACCAGCCCCCCTCTGTTTCCCCCACAGCAGATGTCTCTCCTAGTTTGTCAGTCGTGGAATGGCTGTCAGAGGTCTACATTATTTATCCGCTCTGTAACATTTACTGGGATTTAGTGTTTAATAACTGTCACTCCAATATATCTTTTCTTAATCCCCTCAGATCTGTCGCTGTAGCAATTTTAAATATTTATCAACGCGGTTTGTGTGTTCACTGTTAAGGTTGCAATTTTCTTGTAATTAAAGATTTACAAGACACTGCTCAAGATTTAGAAAGGATTGGTAAAGATCAAAGCTGTTTAGCATTCGGGCTGGAAGTCACCAGCTTCCTGGAGGCATTATAGGACCGGAGAGTCCTCCCTTGCATGTAACAGCACAGCTCCCACTCCAGCAGACAGCTCTTGTTGATTTTTTTTTTTTGCCTTTGCTTTTTCCTTATCTTTTTATGCCCAACCTTGCTCTTTTCCTTGAAGGATGCAGCAGAGCTAGCAGGGGATACACTGTGCACAGTTCTGCTGATACATCTCACTCCTGCCCGGCAGCATTTCCTGCCATTGCAACTTTGCCCCTCCCAGCCGATTCTGCTCACAGCTGTACCCCTCCAACTCAGCCCTAACCTGGTGATTCCAGTCCCAGGATCTGCCCCTCCAGCTCTATCAATACCCCTTAATCTTGACCTGCCACATGCTCTGCTAAGCCAGTGGGCCCACACATCAGCCTGCACACCAAAGAACCCTCTCCAGGAACAGAGTTCCTGTCCCTTTTCTTTTGGGACTCCATTTTATTCTTCAGAATCAAAATATTAATGCTAGGTCAGTATTTCAGTTGCATCCTTTCCCCCTGATCCCTCTGGAGGTGCCTGTCTAATCCCTACCGCAGTGGTTTTCACCCTTTGTTTTATTTGCAGACCCATACAAGATTTCAAATGGAGGAGACCTTTGGAAATCTTAGACATCCTTCCCCCACCCCAACCCTCCATTGAGCATACATTGAAAAACCACTGCTCTGCGGAAACAACAAGGAGTCCCGCAGCCCCATAGAGGCGGATAGATTTATTAGGTCATGAGCTTTCATGGGCAAAACCCACTTTATCAGATGAGTTGGAGTGGAAATGATAGAATCCGGCATATATATAACAGCAAAAGGAGTACCTGTCCATTGTAGGACCAGGGTTAATGAGGCTAATTAAGTCAGGGGGGAATGTGTCTCATTCGCAGCATTTGATGTGGAGATGTGAATATCAAAAGAGGGGAAATTGCCTTTGTAGTGTGTTAACCAATTAAGATCTTTATTCAAGCCTAAGTTGATAGTGTTGCATTTGTAAATGAACGCCAGTTCTGCTGTCTTCCTCTGTAATCCGGTGATAAAGTTCTGATTACATTCACTGCCTGGGAGCCCAGCCAAACCTCTCTGATCTCTTCTCCTTCCTTAACCTGCTGCTCCTTGCAAGATTCCCTTTATAAACCATCTGTCTGGAAATCACAGCTAAACTGAGTTCACTTTCCCCTGCCCTATCATCTGCTACAGAAACCCTCCTGCTCTCACCCTCCTCTGAGCTACTTGCTGGCATTTGTGGGGACTAGCTGATCTCCAAGCCATCCCTGGCCTTCGCATCAGCTGAGTAGCAATGGAATAGCCACTAGTGGGGCTGGACTCAACTCCCCTTAAAGGGCCAGTCATCTTGTAAGAGGCAGAGCGATATGGTGGGAGGGGGAACATGGCTGAGCACAAGTACAGTCACAATAGTGGGCAAACGTCATTTCCCGGAGAGGCGGAAGCTCTGCACCTTTGGACACCAAACCAGGTGTGGTTGCTGGGGCATTTGTGGAGGCGGGGTGTGTTACAGGCACACTGGGGGGGTTGCGAGGCCGGGGCAGTCTGCTTAATGCACACCCTTAGCAAAGGATAACTGAGGGCCGGGCAGAGGGATTTTTGTGGCAGTGACTGACTATGCAATGGGAACAGTGGATGACACTGCCTTAATTAAACGAAGCTCATCCGCATATCGGATTGGACCCCCTCCCCCCTGGCCCTCACTCCAGTACCACTGACCAGGGTCTCTGATGAGGCCAGGCTGGGAGAGCCATGAGGTCAGAGTGTTCTTCCCAGAGAGCTCTTATCCCTCCACCCTCGGCGCCAAAGCCAATCAATTGTGAGGTGCTTTGAAGAAGCAGCCCTCTGTGCTTTGCCTTGGCCAGCCTCTGATTTCTGTATTCTGAGTCAGTTTCCATTGCCTCAGTGCTGCAGGCACAATTGTTCCGTTGTATTAATATTCAATTCCCATCGGCACAAAGGCCTCCCTTTCTTCCTTTCTTCTTCCTTTCATGGTTCCAGAATGGTCACAGCAAGATTATAAAAAGGTCCCATGTGTTTCACATGGGCCTGCTACTCTACACCTCGAGATAAGGTCGAATGTATTAAGGTTGATTTTTTAGCACCCCATTTTGTAACGCTGAAGGGGCACATCCCCGCTGTGCGCAAAGTAATGCAAAGTAGCACGTCCCCCGTAGGGTGGCTACCTTGACTTTGACAGCCATGCACTGCGGGTAGCTATCCCACAGTTCCTGCCACCCCTTTGCGTTCTGGGTTATGCCCCCAGTGCCCGCGGGGACCAAAACTGCGCAGCAGGTACACGGCAGCATCCCCATATTGTCAGTGTCCCATAATGCCCTCATTTCCTCCTCCCCTCCTGCTGGAACGCAACAGCAAACAGTCTTTTTGCACCCTTATTTGCCCTGGTTATCTGTGTGGATGCCACAGCAGGGTAAGCATGGAACCCAGCATGAAACCTGTTCAGTAGCAAAGTACTGCGGCGGTCATATTAACCCCGGTGCGCCTTATGCCCAGCGCCTACCCAGGGCCTGACAGAATGAGGAAGAATCTCAGGAGGCCAGGAACATGCTGTTCTGTGAAGCGCTTGAGTCGAACAAGTGGCAAACGCCTCCAGCATTCGATCCTCTAGACCTCGTGGAAGGCTGGTTCTGGTGCTGTGGTACCACGGAGCGATGCAGCTATGGGATGATCAGCAGTGGCTGCAAAACTTTTGCATGCCTAAGGCCACTTTCATGAAAGTTTGCAAATGGCTTTCCCTGCCCTGAAGCACAGGAATACCAGAATGAGACCCGTGCTGACGGTTGAGGAGTGAGTGGCAATTGCCCTGTGGAAGCTTGCAAGGCCAGACAGCTACCCTGTGGAACTCCTTGCCAGAGGAGGCTGTGAAGGCTAGAACTTTAACAGAGTTTAAAGAGAAGCTAGATAAATTCATGGAGGTTAGATCCATAAAAGGCTATTAGCCAGGGGGTAGGAATGGTGTCCCTGGCCTCTGTTTGTCAGAGGCTGGAGACGGATGGCACGAGACAAATCACTTGATCATTGTCTTTGGTCCACCCCCTCTGGGGCACCTGGTGTTGGCCACTGTCGGCAGACAGGCTACTGGGCTAGATGGACCTTTGGTCTGACCCAGTATGGCCGTTCTTAGGTTCTTATGTACCCGTCAGCTGGGAATCACTTTGGAGCTGAGAAATCTACAGTGGAGGCTGTTGTGATCCAAGTAGCCAAGGCGATCAATACCCTTCTGCGACGGAGGGTAGTGACTCTGGGAAATGTGGAGGACATGGTGGAGGCTTTGCCACACTGGGGTTTCCCTAACTGTGGTGAGGCGATAGACTGAGCGCACATTCCCATTTTGATACCCAACCACCTTGCTAAGGAGGATGTACACCGTGCAAGGGGTACTTCTCCATGGTGCTGCAGGTGCTGGTGTATCACAAGGGCCATTTCACCCACATCAACGTGGGATGTCCAGGAAAGGCGCATGATGCACACGTCTTTAGGAACTCCTGCCTCTTCAGAAAGCTACAAGCTGGAACTTTCTTCCCCGACCGGAAAATTAACATCGGAGGCATTGAAATACCAGTAGTAATCCTTGGAGCCCCAGCTTACCCCTTGCTCCCATGGCTCATGAAGCTGTGCACAATCAGCCAGACTGCAGAAAGGAGCCGTTCAACTACAGGCTGAATGAGTGCAGCGTGGTGGTAGAATTCTTATGTGTTTTTGTATTTTAGTAGCACCTCATCACGGCCCAGCACCCTGTTGTGGGAGGCACTGATGTGACTCAAGAACCCCCCTGAGAGGCAGGATGTGTGTGTGCGCACTGAGGTTATGGAGATCGCCTGTGTCTGATATTTACACTCTCTCGTTCACCAAGGGAATGTTATGGCTGTGTCACTCTGGTCATTGATCTCATCGTGATACAGGCATGCGACGGTTGTGCAAGGAGTTAAGTGTGTGCACTGAGAATTCTGTTCTGAAGATCTATGTCTAGGGACAGGGCCCCAAGAAAGGTGAAAAAAAAAAAACCAACCAGGTTTTCTTTCAGGCAAGAAATGTTTATCTAGCTGCCTGTTTACATGTAAATGAAGTATTGTCCAGTTCACAATGGGTCTCCTTTCACCAGTCTGAACTGAATGCTAATGAAGGACTGTGGAAACTTCTGGGGGAGGGGAGAACTGGGGGAAGTAAAAAGGTGCAGACTTATCTTGACCTGCCCATCAGTTGGGGAGGCGGGGGAGAGAAGGAAGATGCCCTGTCATTCTTCACCTAGGTAGGAAGTAGATGGACAGGGCATTTGCTTCATGAAAGAGGGCTTTCATCTTCTATATATATTAAGAGAGTTTGTCTATCTGTGTGTCTGTTTGTGTGTTTGTCTGTTCAAGAACTCCTCCTAAACAGTTAGAGCGAGGACCACCAAATTCGGTATCCACCTTCCTCTTCTCATCATAACTATAAGCAAAGTAACTGTTTGGTGGTACCAGGGAAATGGGATGTGCCTAGAATGGGATTGCCCCAAAGAGATGAGCAATTACAGCTATGGGGATGAATGGCAGTGCTGCCTCTATAATTTTTTTCCAGCCATGTGTGGAATAATTTTTGTTATGTGCACCAAGGCACATGCAGATGTGCACCACCAGAAATAAACACATGCTGCTGGCTGTGGGCACTCTGCTAATCAGCTGCGCAGCATTTGAACCTCTCCTGGGTGGCCACCCACGTGCTTATTTTACAGGGAGCACTGATGAACAGGTGACACTTTGGTCACACATGTTCTAACTGCCGCCTGGGTTAGAGTTGATAGGACTTCAGTTTTGTGCCACCACCTGCCTGGAGGTGGGGAAGGTCATTGGGAGACGCTGAAAGGGAGAGTTTAATGAGACTGCTACACCCCTCTCTTTCCTGGTGACGCATATTTAAGACCAGTGGGGGAGCTCAATCCTTTGTCATTCCAAGCAGCAGTGAAAGTTACTTAACATTTCTGGCAGGTCTTATCCCATTGCAACCCCAGTCCCTGCCAGCTCTTTCAATAGCTCCCCTGCTGGCTTTTGCCGCAGCTCAGCCAGCTCTTGCCGGAGCTGCACACCAGAGCGCACCCGCTTACTGCCACCTCTTCTTCCCAGGCAGTAGAGCTGAATGCCTTGCAGCTCACCCTGTGGGAGAGCGTTTTGTGAGTTCTCTTAAAAACCCAGACTCCCCTTTGCGGATGCTCATGCTCCTGTAGCACATTTTGGGAGCTCAGGAGGGCTGCTTGCTCCCCTCTCCTCTCCATGCTGGTTTGCCAAGATGAGGTTGCCTGCTCTCCCCGCCCCAGGAGGTGGCCGGCAAAAGTGTTTCCTGTGTGTGTGGAAAGCCCTTTTAAGATGGAAGTGGCTTTGTCAGTGAAAGCTTTCATACCATGGCCTGTCTCATTTTAATCTTTCAGGCCTGTCTGGGAGTTGGTGCAGTGGAGGGAACCCATATTCTATTCCTGGCTTTGAGCCTGTATGTCCTAGGGTAAGTCACTTCATCGCCGTGTGCCTCAGTTTCCCCACCTGTGTCGTGTGATTGATCGACTTTACGCACCTCCCTGCCGGTGTTCCCTTGTGCGGCCACTCAGGAGAGATTCCAATACCCTCGAGCTGATTAGCAGAGTGCCCACAGCTAGATTTTTGTTTCTACTTGTGGTGCACGTTAAAAAAAAATCACTCCGCACATGGATGGAAAAGATTAGCAGGAACATTGCTCCCTGGGGAACGATGAAGCTAAATCCACCTTAATAAAGTGCTGCAGACCCCTGGTACCTAGGTATGCAGTGGTCCATGAAGAGGAACCACAGCTTGTCACTGAGAAGGGTGATTTTGTGGTTAAGGCATTGGCTGGAGACTCAGGAGGGCCGGCTTCAAACCCTAGCTCTGCTACAGGCTTCCCAGCATCTAACCTCCCCATGCCTCAGCTCCCACGGGGATGAAAATCCTTTTTTTTTCTCCCACTCTGTCTGGTCTGTCAGCATGTCAGGGCTGTGTGTATGTACAGCGCCATGCGCCAGGGGCCTCTAGGCGCAGCTCTCATATCAATAGCAATGCAGCATGGCTAGGGAAGAGGGCAGAGGGCCTGGTTTTGTCACTCGAAAGATGAGCACTACCCCTGGGAAGGGTCCCCTCATGTCTCTGTGCCTGACTTTCTGGAGGGGTTATTATGACCCTGCTCAGCCCAGAGGGGGGAGTTTGTCCACTGCCACATTTGAAAACCCTGCCCATCTGCAGCTGTGTTCAGCAGCATCTGGCTGACAGCGGAACAGGAAGCGCTGCCCTTGGGAGACCGTCAGCTGAAGACGGAGTGGGCAGCCAAGCACAGGTACAACTAGCTGGAGCGGTCACAGGCAGGTGGTGGGAGCAGTCTGCCTGCAAAAAGTCACTAGCCTTCTCTCCCTTTGGCTTTCTTCCCGGGCCCTTTCCTGACCTCTCAGAAGCCTTCCCCAGCTCGCCCAGAGGTGGCCAAATCTGCCTGCTGAAAGCTGCACCTCCTCCTGCTCTGGGGAGGGGCTGGGAAATACCAGCAGAGGTGGAAGGAGATAGGACTGTCCAACCAAAATTGGCAAGCCTAGCATCCACACAGTACAGACTGGACTCCCAAAGTCCTGCCCCAGCATGCACTGGGCTCAGCATCAATGTTCTCTCTCATTTTTTTCCCATCCATGTGTGGAATAAATGCTGTTCTGTGCACCGAGGTGTGGATGTGCACCACCAGTAGAAGCACACGCTGCCGGCTGTGCACACTGTTCATCAGCTGGGCAGCACCTGAATCTTTCCTGGGTGGCCACCCAAGTGCACCACTTACAGGGAACACTGCTCGACATACATGGATTCTCTGCTTGTTCCCGAGGCTTGGTCAGTAACTACTCCCTCACCATGCATGCCTGTCTATGAGAGTGCACATAACCTGGATGGGCTGTCCCTGGGACGTTACAGGGCCGGCAGAATGCAAGGCTGTGAGAACCACTGGGCTAGGGCCAACGTAAAGGAAGCAGGTCAGCAGGAGAGGTGGTGCCAGATGTGTCTCAAATCTTACCTCCACAGGGTCAGGGGCTTGCTAAAGCAGAGGGTGGATATGGTGTGGATTTGACTTGGTTCCTTCCGAGCCGTTCTAATCCACTTTACACTGATATAAAATATCACCACGTCCAAGCATGGACGATACTCCCTGGATTTGTACTGCAGAAACCAGGGCATCCTCTGCCGGGGAATGGCCTTTCCTGGCCTGGCCTGACAGAGCCTGAGATTGGGAGGATCTGGATGGTGCTTGGTCCTGCCATGAGGGCAGGGGACTGGACTCGATGACCTCTCAAGGTCCCTTCCAGTCCTATGATTCTATGGTGAGTGTCAGGGCAGCCTGTGACACTCATCTGGTCATTCAGACTTTGCCTAAAGAAGCTCTGTCTGCTGGTTCTGTGGCCCCTATCGCTATGCTGAATAAGAACCCCTCGAAAATCAATGGGCTCATCCTCACAACCCCATTTTGCTGTCAGAGCGATTGTGAGGTGAGGTGACTTGCCCAGGGACACAGAGGGAGTCTGTGGCAGAGCTGGGCACAGACCTCAGATCTCCCCTGTTTCAGCCAAGTGTCTTCATCCAAAAGGCCACCAGAGGGCCGGGGCACCCCCACTTGTCATTTGCTGGCGTTTGTTCCGTCCGGCGTCTCGTTTCTGTCATTCTTAAAAGCCTTTGTCTGTCCCTTCTCACAATGTCAGGCCTCCTGCAAGGCAGAACCTTTCAATTGCTCATCAGAATGCACAGCCTGCACGCTGTTCTCAACCAGACTGGATTAGTCCATTAACACAGGTCATCCGCGCTTTAGAACAGTCGAAGGTCGGCTTCCCGTGAAAATTGCAGACATTCTCTGGAAAGGTCAGCGGGCAGGGCCAGCTTTGCACTGCCACTGTATTTTGTTGCAGTCATTCCTGCCCAGAGATCATCTTCAATGCTGCACCACGGCCCAGGCAACATTACTTATTGCCTGATCACGTGAGCATTGTGGAAGGGCTGCAAAAATCATCTCAAACCCGCTGTAGCATGCTGGAGCCTGCAGGCGCTCGTGTGTCTGCGGTGGAGCATGTCACATCCTGGGCCTAGCTCTTTACTTACCCTCCTCCTGAGCGCCGAGTCCCCCAGCGTACAGAACAGCCCCACGGGGCGCTGGAACAGCTGACGAGGCGACGGACAGCGTTTGCACGGGGCCAAGACCGATGTGATTTGAAACGTGCAAAGTGGTTTAATTGCAAATGAGGACTGTGGAGAGGTTATTCATCCCAAGCCCCAGACAGCTTGGAAAGTGACCCTGTGTTACTTTCCAAGCCCTGGCGCCTTTCAATAAGCATGATTTAAAAGTAAATTGCCCACTTGAAGACAGTAGAAACCACTTAATTGGGACAAGCTGGGTGAGGCCAATTGTTCCAGTGGAGAGGGGCTGCAAGTCACGCTTTGAATGCTGAAAAGGCCCAGAAGGAAATAAATGAATTAAAACAATTCCTTCCTGATTTCCAGCTTCATTGTGTCCTCTCATCGTCCCCGTGCTGAAAGGCCAGCTCAGAAGCAGTGTTCCCTATAAGCTGGGTGCTTGGACAGCCGCTCAGAATTCATTCTAATGCTGCCCAGCTGGTTAACAGAGCGCCCGCAGCTAGATTGTGTGTTTCTACTGGTGGTGCACATCTCACATGCCTTGATGCACGTAAAAATTATTCCACACATGGATGGGAAAAAATCTACCCATGGATGGGACAGATTAGAGGCAACATTGTTCAGAAGCGTGTTACTACTGGCTTGGGTGTTGCAATGAAAGGGTGGCGTGGTTCAGGAAAATCTGGGTTCTCCTTCCGGCCCTGGCACTGACTGGGTGTGTGACCCAGGGCAAGTCACAGAATCTCTCTATGCCTCAGACTCCCCTTGTGCAATGGAGAAAATAACCATAAGCTGGAGGAGGGAGTAGATCAGGAAAGGTTTCTAAAGCACTTTGGAGAAAATGAGTTCTACATATGTGTAGAGACACCAACAGAGCTGCCTAGGTTTTTATAATGGATCTGCTTGTCATAACATCATCACACGCATGAAGAACACTGCTGGTGTTTCACAAAGTAGTCTGTAGTCTGAAGGTCCATCTCAGGATGCTCTAAAGCAGGGTTTCTTAAACTGTGTTTCTTAAGGAAGTTGGAGGTGTGCCACGGAGAAAAACAGGTGCTCTTAAAGGGGCAGGAAACCTTGCTCCCCCCCCTCCCCCCAATAACTTCCCCTTTTTTTTTTTCCTCAACAAAAAATCCTTGGTCTTCCTCATAAAAAAAAAATTGTTTGGTGTTCCTTGGTCTTAAAAAGTTTAAGAAACACTGCTCTAAAGAGAAGAAGGTGTGCCTGCTTTAATTCAATGCCTCGCTCAGTGAATTGTGATTGACAAAAACGTGCCTGCTGTGAGTGGTTCTGAGTAACATTCCCTCTAATTTTTTCCATCCATGTGCGGATTTTGTTCCATTCATGTGCGGAATAAATTTTGTTATGCATACCAAAGTCTGTGCAGATGTGCACCACCAGGAGAAACACACACATAGCTGTGGGCGCTCTGCTAATCAGCTGGGTGGCAATTGAATCTCTCCTGAGAAGCTGCACAAGCGCCCGGCTTACAGAGAACTCTGGTTCTGAGATCTTGAAACCGCCCTGGAAGGCTTGACAGGAGCCCAGACACAATGGTGATCAGCCAAATGAAGGGTTGTAATAATGGATGTGACAGACACAGCGCGCATTAACTCGATGGAATGAATTTCAGGAAACGGCATTGAAGGACATGGCGCGCCCAGCCAGAGCAGTGGGGACAAGAGCAGAGAAAAGGTCATGGCTTCTAAAGAGCACCATCGACAGCAAGTTCTCCATCCCGTAAGCTATTCCGATTGTTATATGTGTTACAGCTGAGCCTGGGTGCCAACCAAACACACTGTACAGCTCACTGAGGTCAGCTCCAGGCAGAAGGGGTAAAGGAGCAGAGGTTTATTGGTTTGGGCTGATGCTTTAGTTATGGCAGGACATTTTTACTTTTAAAACAAAACAGTATTTTTTTATAATAGTTTTTTTAAATTAGGATTAGTGGGTTTTGTCTTGTTATGCTGGTTTTTTGATGGATGTTTGTTAACTTTTGGGGTTTTTTGCTTTTTATTTTTTGTTTGTTTGTTATACTAAGCTGGTTTTGATTACAAATATTTTATTTTAATTGATAAATGCTTGCTTTTTTGAGCTGTTGATTTGCCTGCTGCTTAAATTTTAATGGGGATATACAGCAATTTTTAACATTTTTGTGTTTGTTTTTGGCTTTTTTTTTTTTTTTTTTAGAACATTTGGTCCAGTAGTCTTTGCACTTATTTCTTATACATTTTTTTATTATTTTACACAGAGCAAGGTTGATTTCTTTGTTACTGAGAAGCAACCTTTGTTACAGAGAAGCAATATGCACATTTGAACAAGGGCATTAAATTAAAATTTAAAAAACCAATTATTATACCCTTTTAGGGGTTTTTTACAATACTAATTTTAAAACTTAAAACAGAATTATAAGACTTTATTCCTGCCTTAGAATTAGCTTTAAACACAAAATTCTGGCTGGTGCACCTTTACCAATGGTAAAGTAAAGGCCCTTTCTGCTTTCAGAAAGGGTGTCTGGCAAAGTACACTGAGGCACATTACTTTGCATAAAGCTACATTTTAGCTACATGGCTACATAAGCTGAGTGCTTGGGCAGCTACCCAGGAGAGATTCAGATGCAGCCCAGCTGATTAGCAGAGCACCGCAGCCAGCAACATGTGTTTCTGTTGGTGGTGCACATATGCACATGATTTGGTGCACACAACAAACTTTATTCTGCACAAGGAGGGAAAATATTAGATGGAACATTGGTGTAGATGTAGCTTTAGTGTGCAGCACTCAGTCCACTGACCTGAAACCCCAGCCAGTGCGGTTGTGGGATCCAGGTAAAATCATGTCAGAAAAACGAAGGCGGAAAGTTTGGCTGGGTAATTCACCTCCTAGGCCTTGCTTTGCCCGTTCATCTCCCAGGCCACCTTTTCCTCTGCGCTCCTCCTCCCACCCTCATGGCCACCTCACAGATGTTCTTTTGCGGGCACAGCAAGGAGGAGGTTCCCATCTTAGCATCCCTTGTGGCAGAGAGGAGCAGGACTGGGGCAGGAGTGAACAGAGAGGGGATTCTTTCTGGAGGAAACAAGGCCATCCCAGCCCTTTCGAGTCATTGCACAGGGCCTAAGACCTGCCCTCCATTAGGGCCTCATAGATCAGAGAGCGGGACCTCTCGTATGCCGGGGCATCTTTGAAAGGAGCAGCTCCTCCGTGAGGCGGCCAGACCTTCCGAGGCACCACTGCGTGGCAGCTTGTCCCCCGCGCTCTCCGCCGCTGAGACCCAAAGCCATCCACCCGCCGAGTGCAGCATCTGCCTGCAGCCTGCTCGAGCTCAACCGCAGGGTGCCGACGTGTCTTGAAGCTCAGCAGGCAGCCGGCTTCCCATGCGAGCTGACATCCCTAGCAAACAAGTCTCTAGTGAATTTTATTACAGGGCGGGCAGGGACGTGCTTGGATCCCCAGGGATTTTTTTTTTTTTTTGAATCCTCCAACGCCTTAACGCGTGAACTGCCAAGCTGAATGCGCCGACATACCTAAGTCATGTCTACAGCAAGTCTCCTAACAGGCCTCCCTCCAGACTGCAGCACTCCCAGCGATGCCAGGCCTCTCCCGGTTTCATTATTGTAACCGGGATTTATTACTTGCTGAAGGTCCCCCCACTGTGATCTGGGGCCCCAGGGCGCAAGGTGCTGGGCTTATGCTTAGGGAGACAGTCCTTACCCTGAGGAGTGTGCAGTGTGACCAGATCAGGAAGACTAAGGGTGGGTGGAGAGGGTGGAACATTGGCTTCATTTTCAAGGCCACCGACGGGGGGGGCAAAGTGGGCAGTTGCCCTGGGGGCCCAGTAAAGCCCCCAGGCCCTTTAAATCGCCACCGGAGCCCCAGGTGGCACAGTCTGGGCAGTGCTGAGGACTGGCTGCTCCTAGCCCCTCCCTTTCCAACCCAGGCCCTGCCCCCTATTGCCCATGGCCTGGCAAAGTCTGTTGCCAGCCCTGCTCCTTTTGCACATGGGGAGCTGAGACCTGGAGAGATTGAAGACCCCGACTGAACAAAGCACTTAAGCTTGGGTAGAGCTAGAAGGACGTGAGTAATCCCATCCTTGTTCAGCAAAGCACTTATTTTGGGCCAAGTGTCTATCCTTCATTAGAGGAAGAATGCTAGAAATACACCACTCCCATGAGAGGCAGCATCTCCTAGTGGGTAGTGCACTGGACTGGCAATCCAGAGACTTGGGTGCCACCTTATCTTACCTTGGGCAAACCCCTTCTGTCCCCTGTCCCCTTCATCTGCTCTTACTGTCTGTCTGCACAGAGCATAGTGCAAGAGGGCTCCAAATGGTGATTGGGGCTTTTGGATGCCTCTCTCATGCAAATAACAAGGTTCTTGCAAAAGAAGGGCACAGCCAGGGGTTCGTTCCAAAAACATTTTTTATTCGGTGCTTAAAATAGAATCTGGCACACGATGTTCTCAACTGGATTGGTCGGGAAGTTGCATACGAACTCCACAATGCTGTTCACACTGAGCAAGAGGGGGAGAAAGCGTGGAGGGAGCAGTAGCGATCGCGTCTCTGTTATTCCCAAAGCCAATGTAAAAAAGGGAAGAGGGGTGGGGTAAAAGGCAGGCTTTTTGATGCTCAGGACTATGGTTTATGGGAAAGTAACCACAGCCCAAGTGATAAACCTGGCGCGGAGCGGAAGGAGAAGAAATATTTTCAAACAAGCCTTTTAATTGCAAATGAAACTCAGGGTGTAATTGTAAATAATCATTCATTGCTCTTTAGTAGTCACCTTCATATAGATCTTTCTCCCTTACTCCCATTGGTATTCCTTTAAGTGAGACCCAATGCAACCCAAAGGCTATAGCTCCTTATATTCATAGACTTAGGTCAAAAGGGATCATTCTGTTATCTCTTCCGGCCTCCTGCATATCACCGGCCAGAGACCCCCCTCCATTAATTCCTGCATCAAGCCTGCTAACTTGTTGAAATGTAGAGATTGCACATGATAAAAGCTCTCACACTACAGGGGAAGCTGTTGCAATAATTAATTATACTGTCTGTTAAAAGTTTCAGAGGGGTAGCCAAGTTAGTCTCTACAGGATAAACTTAAAAAACAACAAGTAGTCTGGTAGCACCTTGAAGACTAACAAAACAGGTAGATGGTATCACTTTGTTTCCAGTTTGAATTGCTCTAGCTTCATCTTCCAGCTGCTTGATCTTGTTATGCCTTTGTCCTCCCTCAATAGTCAGCCGAGGTCAGACACTCCTCAAAAAATCTCCCCCCTTTTTGAAATATCTTCAGCCATTATTCTATCCTGCGATCCTCCTTCTCCCAGATACACGAGGAGCAGACTGTAAAGGTAAAAAACCGGACAGAGAAATTTTCGTTTCACACAGTGTTTCAAGGGGGGGTGGATGCTGTCACTCCCGGCGGGATTGACCTTGAAATGAATTTAAGATGCTCTTAAGAATTTGGCTCAGAGGGGGAGCCGTGTTAGTCTGTATCTGCAAAAACAGCCAGGAGTCCGGTGGCACCTTAAAGACTCACAGATTGATTTGGGCAAAAACCTTTGTGGGTAAAAACCACTTCGTCAGATGCATTGGAGTGGAAATTTCAGAGGCAGAGATAGATATATATGCACTAATATATCAAAAGAAGGGAGTTATCAAGGGTAGGACCTGTGTTAAGGAGGCCAATTCAGTCAGGGTGGAATTTGCTGTGCCTAAACTTTCTCTGCATTAAGTAACAGGCCCTGGCTAATGGCATGTCAGAATGAGAAATGCCTTCCGGAAAAGGGGGTAGCTTTATCTCCACAGGGAATATAGTTCAACCCATTCCTCTCCCAGCTTCAGGTGCTTCGGAATAATGAGCAGGGATCATGGGTAATGTACTGGCTTTTGTTTGTGTGAACCAAGTCACCCTCTACTGGACAGCCCACAGGGAACGTAAAGAACCTCCTACGGCTTCCTACTAGGGGAGATCTCCCAGTTGAACTGGGTAGAGGCTATCGTTTTGGGAGCGGGAATGAGACATAGGTGGTCTGGCCTAGTGGTTAGAAAAAAAGTCAAGTCTAGTGGGCAGAGCAGGTGTTCAGGTTGGGGAAAGGAGTCGAGGGTGAGCACCAGAGTCAAATGCCGTGCCAGGAATCGAAGCTAAGGGTCGAGCCAGAGCTAGAGGTCAGTACCAGGACTGGTGTGGTTGGAAGCGAGGTGTGAGGGCAAGAACTAAAGGAGAGGCCAGAGTCAGCCATGGAGCAGGAGCACAGTGGGATCCAGGAACAAAGGCACCAGTGAGGCTGGAGAGATTAGGAGACAGGAAGAGGGGTGGGCACAGGCACAAGCTGGGTCCAATGCAGCAGCGGGCGGGGGGAGGAGGGGATCATCTAGTTTCTCAGAAATTCCCGCTCCTCCTTCAGGCTTAAGTAGCATGGCTGGCTTGGTGGAACTGGGCAACCTTCCAATCAGCACTCCCATGGGGTGCCTTGCTTGAGGCTCACCAGATTTCAGCAGCTACCAGCTGGAGGCCAAGATGCAACAGCTAGCTCTCTGAGAACTGGCCAGCCTGGGTTCGAGAGCTGGAACGTCACACAACCTTTGCTTGTTTCCCAAAATGTGGGTAAGCTCAGATCTTGGCTCGGGGGAGCTCTGAGCATCCAGTATGGAAACTCCAATACCAGCATGCATGAGCCAGGGCTATGCTGGTAGCTTGGCAACTTGGGCCCATCTCTCTTGATGGCTTGGGTGTAACGTAGGTCTTAGATTGAAATCAAACAGTGACTCTTTGCACTGGAAGGGGGGGATTTCATCTGGTAAATAATTTATTCCATGAGTAGCCCTAATGAACTAGAGGGACTAGTCTCATTCATTGTAAGGTGGCAGAACGTACCACAGAGCCTGTCTGGTGCCATATTAGTCCCTCAAAGCATCTAGACACAGAAGGTGTTACCAAAAAGATTTAATTTGAATTGGTTTAGTTCTAGACCGTGTATAGACCAGACCCTCTTATTTGAGTTCAAAAGTGGTTTCTTTCAGTTTAGTTGGGACCTGTTCCCAACAGATTTAAACTAAGTCAGTGAGGCTACATCTACACTGCACAGTTATTTCAGAATAAGCTATTCCAGAATAGTTATTCCGAAATAGCTTATTTTAAAATAGCGCGTCTACACTGCAGGGAAGCCTCAAAATTAGTCGGAGGCAGGCTTCTCTAATGTAGATGAGCGATCTCAATTTAGAGCCCCAGGAGACATATCTTAGAATGGCCCTGGTGAGGGGCTATTTTGAAATAGCAGAAGTGGAGCATCTACACACGCCTTATTTCAAAGTACAGGCAGTCCCTGACTTATGAATGGGTTACGTTCCGAACACCTGATTGTAACTTGATCTGGTCGTAAGTCAGAAATACCCTTAAACGCGCTGCCTGCACTGCTCGAAAAACATGACATACATGGGTGTCAACTCGAAAATACATATAATGGGGTTAATGGGAGGTTGGTCGTAAGTACGGATGGTTGTAAGTCGGTGTATTCGTAAGTTGGGGAGTGGCTGTAGTTATTTCGGAATAGGTCTTATTCTTCATAGAATGAGGTTTACTGAAGTCAGAATAAGCTGTCTGTTATTTCGAAATTATTTTGAAATAACGGAATGGCTGTGTAGACGCTCGCATAGTTATTTCAGAATAACAGCCATTATTCCAAAATAACTTTGCAGTGTAGACACACCCTATGAGTGCAGGAAAGTGGCAGTGTAGACAAGCCCTTAGAGTTAGACAAACATCAGGTTTGTAGCAGTTTAAAGGTGTCCACACAGTTCTTTTCACTGGTTTAACTATATGGATATTAAATCACATGTTTAGTTAAACCAGGGTGACTTAGCATGTAGACAACGGAGCCAGATTTTCACAGTAGTGCATTTCCCATTTAGACACCAAAATAGAGGATGAAGGGCTGCCTAACCCAGGTCCATCCCTTTTGTATGAAGCCCTACTCCTGGGGCTGCAAAGCAAGCCCCCCCACCCCAACCTTGTCCAGGAGGACAGTGCGGCTGTAGGCCCCACTGGCCTGGAGTAACATTTTCAAAAGGGACATACGCACCTAAGGAGCCTAAATCTCTCCGAAAGTCAGTGAGACTAAGTGACGAGGTCACAGAGACACTTTTGAAATTTTTGGGGAGATTTTCAAAAGAGTTCAGCAGCCCACATGCCAGGGTCTCCAGCAAAGCCACTTCATGAGGTACCTAAAGTGAATGTTGAACTCTTTGAAAATCTGGCCCAAGTTTCCTGCTGCAGGGAAATGCAAGAGTCTTTAGCAAATGTATACTCTATGCAATTGACCAAGATTACATTTTTACCATAGAAGAGAACCTTTCTGCATGCTGCTCAAATGTCTTTCATTTTAGAGCCAAAGCTACATTCTGTTCCACACGCATCTGGGGGCCTCTGCGCAGATCAGAATTAAAAACTCATGAAATGAGGTCACAGCGCCATTTGCACTAGAGGTCGGCCTGCCACTGCATTCTGAGTTCCCTGCATGAATCATAGTTTGTGTGGCCCTAATTTTGGATCCTGAGCACACATTGTGTCCTGCTTTTAGTCCCTGGCATGCTGAGGATTACGCCTCTCCATATAGTGGGCATAAAGGCCCTGATTCAGCAGCGTACGTAAGCACGGTTTTAATTTTAAGCGCGTGCTTATGTCTATTTAATCAGTGTTAGTGAATTTTTTGATGAAGAGGGAGGATTTTATGGAATCAGAGCTGTAGGGCTGGAGGGGACCATGAGAGATTATCTATTCCAGGATCAAGTATATCTGTTCGACACCATCCCTGTTACATGTTTGTCTAAGGACTTGTCTACACTGCCATTTTACTGCGCTGTAACTTTCTCCTTAAGGGTTGTGAAACCCCCCCTCCCCACTCCAAATGCAGCAAGTTACAGCAGTGTAAAACACTAATGTAAACAAGCTCCCAGCACTGTTAGCTACTCCCCTCATGGAGGTGGTAAACCTAGCACACTGGGAAAGCTCTCTCCCACCTCTGGTGCTGTGACCACACTTCCTCATTAAAGTACTGAAACAAAAGACAGAACTATGTAGCACTTTAAAGACTAACAAGATGGTTTATTAGGTGATGAGCTTTTTTGTGGGCCAGACCCACTCCCACGAAAGCTCATCACCTAATAAACCATCTTGTTAGTCTTTAAAGTAATACATAGTTCTGTCTTTTGTTTCAGCTACACCAGACTAACACGGCTACATCTCTATCATTAAAGTACTGCCACTGTGCTTTAAACTTAGAAGTGTGGACAAAGCAGGAGTACCGGATGCTGGCAGGGGCACCCTCTGAGTTTAATTTAGTGAGTCTTAGCTAGACTCACTAAATCAAACACCGGAAGATCGATCACGGCAATGGCGATCTTCCTTTTAGTGCAGACAAGGCCTAAGTGGTCTAGCTGCTACTACACGGGACAGTACACTACACCCAGTAGGTGTATGGGTTACACTAACATGGTCTTTAAAACCTTCAAGGACAGGGATTGCACAACCTCCCTAACTAACCCGTTCCAGGGCTTAATTATCCTTAGAGTTAGAAATTTTTCCTAATATCTAACCTAAATCTCTCATGTTGCACATTAAGCCTCTTACTTCTCCTACCTTTGGTGGACATGAGAATAGTTGATTACCATCCTTTGTAGAACCATCCTTAACATTGTTGAAGGCTCATCTGGTCCCTCCTCCGTTTTCTTTTCTCTAAACTAAATATGTCCAGTTTTTTAACCATTCCTCACGGGTCAGTTCTACATTTTTGATCATTTGTACGGCTTGACTCCGGGCTTTCCCAATTGATCCACATCCTTCTTAAAGCGTGGGCTCCAAAATTGGCACAGTACCAAGGCCTCACCAGTGCTGAGTATCAGTTACCTCCCATGTCTCACATGGGACCCCCCCGTTCATAGAGCCAAGAATAGTCTTAGCCTTTTTTAGTAGCTGCCTCACACTCTTGACTCATATTCTGCCGGAGTATGTGTTTTGTTGAGTTGGGACCCAAATGAGGAATCTATTGCCTCCGTGAATGACCTGAAATTGTCTTGATTTTAAGCTTTAGCTGCAGAGAAAAAGCTGATTAGGGGCAGAGGGACATCCATGCCCAAAGTGTGGCCAATAAAGTCCTAAACCAGGCCACCCTGAGGTTACTAGGAGACAAGGGCAAAGCTGATCAAGGGCAGGATGATATTGCTGGCAAATTTACACTATTTATATTCACTGAGTCAGAGGCAAGAGACAAGCTTAAGTGATTAGTAGGTAGCTGAATGCATTGCTTTTCAATCGCATTTCTTTCCAGTGCATTTTTATGTGGGTTTGGGACACTGTGGCAAGTTGCCAGCTTTGCTCTTGGTGTTTGAATGTATCACCGCAGAGCTTGGCTCCAACTCTGCATCTGCAGTTTCCAAAAGGCGGATGCAGAAAGGTGGTAGCAGGGCTAATGTTCCAGTTTGCGTTGTTTTATAAGGATTGGGCCCAAGACACAAAGTTGAGGTCTGAACTAACCCCCCAACATGCAAGGGGTTTTGATCTGGTATTTTTGTCCAGGAAATCCTGCTGTGTTAGCTCAGGAGCTCATGGGCTTTTCAAAGGAAAGCGAGAAATACTCCCTGAGCCTATCAATTTCTCTGCTGAGGTGACTTATTCCAGGCAGTCAAAAAAATTACCCTGCACAACTGTTTCATTTGCACAAGCCAGCCCACGGCGGGATGAGAACCCATAAGTCCCAATCATGAGGCCCTATAAAATTTGCAGCTGTTCTAATTCACAGAGCAAGGTTCATTCTCTGACTAGTCCCTCCTGATTAGTACTGTTATCACCAGGCCATCTTCCAGGTAATGATTCCTGGAGGCAGAGTGGAGCTGTTTTTATGGCCAGTTCTGTTTTCTCAGGCTCTCCTTCCAAGCTCTGGTGAGCTGTGACTCCATCAGACCCTGTGGTTGGTTTTCAGTGGTTTCAGGGTGAGCTCAGTGGTTTTCCAGCATGAAAGCCCGGGGCTGGAATCTGTGTGTTGCAGGTCAGGAACAAGGAGCATCAGCAGGGCAGTACAGGGGAATGATGCCTAGATAGAAGAGGGGGCTGTAGGGGAGAGCTAAGATGCACTGGCAGAGCTGGGGGCCGCGGGGCAGAACTGAAGCAGCAGGAAGGTGCCATGACAGGACCAAAGAGCATCCAGAGTTTGTATAGCCTGCCCACGTGACAAAGGATGTTGGTTGATTTCTTTACTTAGGGCTAAAATCCTGCTCTTCCCCAAACCATTGGGAATGGCAGTGCCAGCGCGGTGCTCCAGAAACGCTGCGGAGAGAACAGTGCTTCACCCAAGCCCCTTGGCATTTTTGTATTTCCCCATTCCTGTCACAGAGATCTCTGAGCTTGCTTGGATGCTTCTCTTGTGTAATCAGGCTGTCCCCTTGTATCAGCCAGAAAGGCCGGGACCTTTGCTTTGGAAGGAAGATGAGAGAATGGCAGAGGGACCTCAAAAATGAACCGGGGGTAGGGAGAAGCAAAGCAGGCTGGGGCCCTTGGTTACTCCATCAGCTAATACGAGACCAATAAGCCCCTCTGTCATTTCAGAAAGCAACGCATTCCAACCAGGGGAAATGAAAACATCATTGGAAACAAGCTAAATATAGACTGGCAGCCGTGTGAGTGTGAGTGAGTGAGAGAGAGAGAGGTTACTGAAGCAAACAACTCAAATTGCAAAAAGGAGGTGAAATTTTCCCTTGTGCACAGGAGTTAGTACAAGGCACATAAGCCCTATAAAACTGGGCTTATGTGATGCAAAGGTGTCATGCTGGCTCTCTCCACAAGGGAGACTTTCACTGCGAGATGAATAGTTTCAATAGGCACATTAGCTAGGATAAAAATCAGGCTGGGGTATCACTCCTCAGGCTTCTGTGAACACATTGCCAGCTACAGGTCAGGAAGGAGTCCAACTCCTTTCCCCATGAAATGAACATTGAGTGTGAGGGGGTAAATGGAGGGTTGTATCTTTCTCCTTAAAACAAACAAAAGGACATTTTTCTTCACTCAGCACACAGTCAACCTGTGGAACTCCTTGCCAGAGGATGTGGTGAAGGCTAGTACTGTAACAGGGTTCAAAAAAGAGCTAGATAGATTCATGGAGGTTCGGTCCCTCAATGGCTGTTAGCCAGGATGGGTAGGAATGGTGTCCCTAGCCTCTGTTTGTCTGGAAATGAGTGACGGGAGGGATCACGTGAGGATTCCCTGTTGTGTTCCCTCCCTCTGGGGCATCTGGGATTGGCCACTGTCAGCAGACAGGATACTGGGCTAGATGGACTGTTGGTCTGACCCAGCATGGTCGTTCTTATGTTCTCTTTAGTATCTACCTTGGCCTTTAAAAACTTGAAAAACAACAAATAGTCTTGCAGCACCTTAGAGACTAAGGGTAAAGATCCCAGAGCAGATAAAGAACGGGCCCCTTAAAGTTCAATAGGAGGAAGGATACAGGACCAGGTCAGCCATTATCGATTTGTTCCAGTCTACCTGACTAGCTGAACCATTCTTTACTAATGTAGTTTGTCTCTCTCTGCATTGGCTGCCCAAACCCTATTAGAAGGTGGTTTAACCACAGTTGAGTTTAAACCATAGTTAAGCGTTGTTGTTGAATTTGGTTATACAGCCAGGATAAATGGGCTTTATGGTACTATTTAACTAGTGTGATAGTCAGGAAAAAAATATCATTGGTTATGGAAACCATGCTAATACGAGACCAATAAGCCCCTCTGTCATTCCAGAAAGCAACACATTCCAAGCAGGGGAAAGGAAAACACAGTTGGAAACAAGGCAAAAATAGCCAGTGGCAGCTGTCACAGTAATAAAAAGTGTATTCTACACTGTGCTCCTCCAATGAAGATAAAGCAATTTATGCGAGTCAGTGACTATCATTGTTCCCACTTCAGAGAGGCCAGAATTAAGGCACAGAGGATGTTTTCTGAAATGCCCATTCATTTTGGGGCCCTGGCTGGAAACTCCTGGGACCGGACTCTCAAAAGAGCTCACCTCCCATTTAGGCAGTGAAATTCTGACTTTAGCCAGCTTTTCAGAAGAGTGCCAGGCATGGCAGCTGAGGTCTTTTGAAAATTTTGACCCTAGGCCTTGATTTGCATAGGCACTGAGCCAGGATAGCTCAACATTTCTGCAAATTCAACTCTCAGTTTGGGATGCCAAACAACTGGGGCACACCAAAACAGCAACCACTTTTGAAAATGTGGGGCTAAGTGACTTGCCCAAGGTCAGGAAGTGAGTCAGTGGTAGTCAAGAACAGACTTTTGGCATCCTAAGCATCCCAGGAGAGATTCAAATGCCTCCCAGCTGATTAGTCGAGTGCTCACAGCCTGCAGCATGTGTTTCTACTGGTGGTGCACATCCACACATGCCTTGGTGCAAGTCACAAAATGTATTCCATGCACGGATGGAAATAATTAAGAGGGAACATTGATCCCAAGTCCCAGTGCCATGTTCTGAGCTGTTTAAACACTGCTGTAGTGAGAGCAGCTGGTTTTCGCTAGCACAGTTGTGATCCCACAGCAGACAGGAGTGGGGAAAAGGAAACACCCACCGAGGACAGAACAATTCCATGTCAGTGCTGGCGATCATTGTAGTGTATTTTTGTATTAATTATATTCCGGAGCTCTTTAAGTATCACTGTGAGTCCCAAAGTGAGTGGAAGGAAACTGAGAAAATAGAAGAAATAAACAAACACAATTTCCCACTCACGGGAATCAGTATTAGGGTAAAATAAACAAACCAAGCAGCTGTTGAAACCTCACCTCCGGTGCCAGTGTAACATTAACACTAATGATAGTGATGATCACAGATGTCCTTTCCCTACACCTACAAAATTACAGCCTTTAAAAGGGCTGCGTGTTTGTTTTGCTTGAGGGTTAGCTACATTTCTGCCACGCGTAGGAACAAGTTCATTTCCAAAGGCGGAGGAGAGAGGTGAAAATATCACCTCTATGACTGATTAATAAGGGAGGTTTTTTATAGAACTGAGAGGCCTGGAATTAAATCACGGACATGTCTATTCCTGGGAAATTTACAGGGTAATACTCCCAGCTGATCTAACACTGATACAGATTTTTTGTGTGTGGATTTCCCCAGTGTAAAAAGAAGCAGAGGAGAAAGGAGTTTTAAGCCCGGACTCTTCACACCCTTGTCTTAACATATGTGAGTTGTTCCATTGAAGGCACTTGGGATCACAGAATCTCCAAAGTGGTTTACATTCAGCAAAGTATTTAGGCATATACTTAGCTTTCAACCTGTGCTTAAGTCCCATTGAAGTCAATGGCAAATCTTCAATGGGTCCTAAGCATGTGATTAAGTGCTTTGCTGATTAGTGTCGGTTGGCTGAATTGTGACTGGTAAGAAGTATCATATGGAATAAGGGCTGAGTGAAAGCTTCTGCCCAATAAGGAAATATGCAACTGTTTTTAGATTTAATTGCCTTGTCAAAGCCCTAGTCTACACTAGGGCCTTGTCTACACTGGCACATTTTGTCACCAAAAACTGCCTTTTGTTGACAAAACCGTGAGTGTGTTCACACTACAATGCAACTTTTGTCAGGAAAAACACCCAGTTTTGGCAACAAAAAACTTCCAGCCCTGCAAGAGACTTTTGTCTTTTCTTCTCCCTTTATTGTGGCCAAAGAGCCAGTGTGGACTCTGTTTTGTGGAGAGAACTGGCTTCTGTCAGTATCCCATAATGCCTGGCGTGATGGTGGTGCTCAGTGTTCTGTGATCTCTGCTGCCCTGCAGGCCTGCACCCCCTCCCCTTTCAAAGCTCTGGGACTTATCTGACAGCTGAGTGAGCTGCTCTGTTTGGGGAACAAACAAAAAGAGCAAATCATTAGAATGCTCCTGTTCTGCCCTGCTAGGAACACAGCGGCAGGGTTACAGAGACTGCTGTGCTGCTTTGGCATTCCTCAGCATGGAGAGCTCACAGAGCTAGGAAGGAATCCCAAGAAATGCAGGGATCAGCTCTGCCTTCCCACTGCTCTACACTGTGGGATGTCGACAAGGTGTTAGCAATGTGGCCATGAAATACCAACAATGGGAGGCAGAAAAACCGGTTTGACCGGTTTTCACTTTCGGTGACTTTTACATGTTGACAGCACTTTTGTCGCCAAACCTTCCCAGTGTAGACAAAGCCTTGGAAAGATTTGCAGGCATAATTATACCAGTACCACTAGACCAGCAAAGCCATTCTAGTGTAGACCTAGTTTATACCAGCCGAAGAGCGTTCTTGCCACTATAAGTTCCCCAGTCCCCCAGACAAACTTAGCTATACAGGCAAAACCATTTTTTTGTCCCTGTGTTTACAATGGTCCAAAAATGTCATAAAACTAATCACACCCCTTTCTGATGTTGCTACACTAGCAAAAGTTTTCAGTGCTGATCTGGCCCTAGTGCACGGAAGTTTCCACGTGCGACTTCCTCTGGTGTCAATCACACCTAGGCTATCCCTTTGCCCTGGTAGCTAGCATCCAAGTGTTAACAAGGTCTTGCAATTCCCCCATGAGAGGTGCAAGCTCCAGTTTCATTCAGGCCGGATGAGTGCGCAGATTCTTCCCATGGTTTTGAGAATTAAACTGTTCTCTACTTTTTTGGCGTTTTATTTCAGCCAGGAAGAGGCAGCCTCCAGGCAGTGGTATCAAAGGGGCGTGCTTTGCGTGGGATGAGTTATTCTGGCATTGTATCCACGGCGCCTGCCCCCTGCTCCCAGCTGGGACAGGGACACAGTAATTGTTATGTGTGTCTGCCTGGTAGGGAACAGCCTGTTATTCTGATGTTTGAAACAGAACCATGGTGCCAGTCCCAGCTGTGCAAGAGGATCCGGGGAACAACACTTCTAACTTTCAAGCAGAGAGAGAGGAAGAGAGCCAAGCTGTAAACCTCCCATCTTGATTTCAAACCCGCCAGCGCTCCGGACATGGGAGACGTACTGGGATGTGGGGTTGGAGTCGAAATCTGAGCTTAGGCACTGAGCCATAGAACCCCTCACTTGAAGATGTCTGTAACTTCTTCAGTGTTCTTCCACCATGTCAAATAGTCCTTCTAGCGTGACGTGGGAAGGATCTTGCATCACAGAGCAGGTGTATGGAAGGGCTGTCTTGCTGTGAGGAGGTTGTGCCATTTTCTTGCGCATTCTCCCAAGGGCTCACTGGGGGAGCAGTATGTCAGGGCTGTTTTTTTTAATGAAGTAATTTTCAAGCTTCTGTTTATCCAAGGAACTACAACCACCATGAAGTGTATAAGCTTGCCAGCCTACTCCACCAGCACACCTCACACCCAGCCTGGAGTAGCCACCTCTGGGCTTGAGAAAGGAGTTCAGACTCTGTCCCATTCAATCCGTGGAGTCTCTGCTAAGGTGGTCAGTTATGCGGTGATGGGTTTTGCATCGTGAAATGGTGGCAGTCCCTTAATATCTCCATTTGAGTGGCTTCTTTCCAGCAAATGGAGGGGAGAGCAGACTCTCAGGGAATTGTAAAGCAGGGATGGCTTTGAACACGTGGCTTAAGGCATCCACCCCCCTCCCTGTAAATGCAGGGCAAGGACAGAGCTGGGAGGGCTGCAGGGATGTGTGGCTGGTGAACTTGGAGAAACGACTGCCTCTGTTCCTTTGTCGGGGCAAGCAGGGCAGGTGCCCTTGACTGAGGGTCTTAACAGGAAGATGTGCCTGCATGTTAGCCAGGGCCCACTTAGCAATGTGTGTGCATCCACTGACGCTGACCATGACCCACGGTGCTTGTGGAGTAGAGGGGCCAGCTGTGTGTGTGAACGAGAGAGAGCAAGACACACACACGCACACACACTCCCAGTGGCTTCTTTGCATCTCATCTCTCGCTTTGCTGTTCACCTAGCGAATCGCGGAGGCTGGGACTTCACATCTCATGCCATTTTCAGTTTTAATCACACACACACACACGTATGTGCGCACACACGCACACACATGGCAGCTGTCTGCCATTATTTCCTAGACTGGGGATGCAGGAGAACCACGAGGGGAATCTCTCTTGGTCTAAGTTTTATTTCTTCTCTCTGATCAACTCAGAGCCCCTCCTAAAAGGGAAGGGCATTGTTACATTTATAGATGCGCCAGCAAAGTGTAGCCATGTACACTTTGGCCTCTGGGTCTTGTTTATTTGCTGGTACATCACATTTTGTTGCAGGGGATTCCAGCTCACCTTGCTGAACTTTTTCCTCTGGCACTGTACATTTTAATTCAGGGAACAGAATTGGTTCTGGAGCAAAGGGAGGGATTTATCATCCTAGCAGGAGATGCTGGGCAACGTTCCTCTGCAAATGCCTTCAGATGCCTTCAGTCCTGACATGCAGCTCCCTTCTATTCCAGTCCAGGGTCCTCACCCACTTGCTATTCTGCCAGGGCACCCAGTTATTGAATGCCAGCATTCCCCGCTGCTCCAGCCCTGTCCTTCTCCTAACTAAGATTAGACTGCCAACCATGCCAACGTCTGCAGTGGGTTTTTGATGCCGATACATCTGTGCTGAGATTTTTCTCCCAATGCCATTCTACCACATCAAAGCACTGTACATGAGAATGCTAGAGCCTTCCTTAATTCTCCCAATGGGCATCGCATGCCCCTCAGTGGATGGCTGATAACGTCCAACAGACTGGTCACTCTCGCTCTAAGGTCCTGCTTCACAACCCATTGACTTCAGAGGGCTTTGGTCCTAGCTGAATTTCCAGCTGTCAGAGCATGTACGAGGACAGGTCATTGAAAAGATGGTAGTGAGAGGATGCAGAAGACCAGCCCATACATGTGGCTACAGGTTGAACCTGTCCCCCTCAGGACCTGACAGGTGCTGAACCAGAGAATTTGCCAAACCACGGGAGGTCAGTATGGTCTAGCAGCATCACCAGCACTTCCACTGCTTCCTGGGCTCTTAGAAGACATTCAGGGTAATTTAAAGCTAAACTGCACAGAGCCAGGACTGGTGGCTGTGAACAAACTTTATGGGGCCACAGGAAATGTGGCCACACCCATGATAAGTGGACATCCGGCTAACTACAATCATACCCAACCACGGATGATGCTGGACCAGAGAGTGCCGGACTAGAGAGGTTCAACCTGTACTTCCAATTGCTACTCATCTCCCCATGCCTTTTAACTTAAAACTCTCAGTATACTAATACACTGTAGGTGCTGGTCTCAGATATAAATTAACCAAATCATTTGGCTTCTGGCCCCGTACGACCACTCTCTTGCACAGATTTAGAAAGAAAAAGCAACATTCATAACCATGGACTTTATACTTCATGGTGGGAAAATTATTTTGTTGTCTATTTACACTGATCCATTTCTGATGGCTTCTTTCCATCACTCTCTAGCTATCCATCTGTTTCTCCAGCAACCAGCTCACCTGTCTCTTCCTTTCTCTTTCCATTTGATTTCCTACCCCCAATTAAAGGCTTCTTAGAAAGTTAAAAGTAAACAATTGAGGCTTTTAATAAAAACATCCATACACCACTAGCAAAGGGAAGCCAACTCTCCCAAGCTCACTGATTTGAAATTCTACGGAAGGCATCGTCTCTTGGTATGGCATAATTAGAAACAGATGGGGGTGGGGGGATGGGACTCATGCTGTCCACGGGTATGTTTCATTTGCAAGTTAAATTGCTCATCAGAGAAAGGGAGGTGATGACAGCATTGAAGACCAGAATATTTATTCCCCTCGCACCCCCCATAAAGCCTCTTCTCACTTTCATCTCTCGGGATGTTTCAAGTTATGCAATGGGCCACGTGCAGAGAGCGAAGTGCAGCTATTTGGAAATAAGACACTGTGTTCCTGGAACCTCCATCACTTCAGAGATCTTGCCCGTCCATCCCTCCCACCCCTACCATTCAGCAATGTTTTTTCTAGCACGGAGCCTTCAAACTAGAGACCAGGGTACAAAGGTTTTTTTGTTTCTCTTTTTTTACAAAAACAGAAAAGCAAGAATTTCCTCTTTTTTTTTTTTTTTTGTAACATTATCCACAAAAGTTTATAAAATAGCCTTGAAATCAAGCTCTTGGGTTATAGGATCCGATTGGCTTTTCACAGCGGAATTCAGTCGGAGCCAGGAAGGCGTCACTAGCCCATTCAGAGATACAACATCTCATCCTTGTTTCCTTAGCCCAAGGGTCATCTTCTCCTCTCCCCACTCTGTTCCTTGAGCAGGTGAGTGAATAAGAGGGCTGGCAGGTTTGAGTCTCGGTTATCTATGGCTGTACATACACACACGCACACACACACATACACACAAAAGAAGTCCCAAAGGGAAAGGCCTTTGTGTATTTCCAAGACAGGGCCCATCCGGCTAATGGACTAACAGCTGGGCACGTCAGAGCTGGGCTGCCGGGGGCTCGGTGTCCTCTGTAGATCTACCATATGGCTGCTCATGTTCTCTGCTCTGGGCGTTGCCTTTCATTGACCCTCGCTATGCCAAAGATTCACTTGAGAACCTCCCCCCACCCCGTAATAGCGGGTTGTCTGTAAGAGAAACAATCTGTTTGGCCAAATGCTGATGGGTGACGTGGGTGGGGCCTGGGGGGCAGAGGGGCACCGCAAGGCTGGGACGTTGGCCATGTCCCTCTTCGTTTGTCAGTCAAGTCTTCTTATTTTTGGTAAAAAATAGTTCCACTTGCCTGCTCCCCCACCCCTGCAACTGCCATCCCCACTCCACGCCCCTCCAAAGGGATGACCTTCACGAGTCCAGCGGTGTTGCTTGCACCTCTACGCCAAGGAGCTTCTCCCCAGGTCTGCCTTGATCCCAGTGTTTGACGAAAGGAGGGTAGATCACACGCACGGAGGAGGAGCCCAGATTCCAGGGCAGGCAGTGCAGGGGCAGCTTCCCAGGGCTGCCAGGCTGTGGCCTGAAGGAGCCAAAGCCATAGCGGCCTACCAGGCTGACAGCAAGCAGCAAGACACAGAGGGCCAGCACCGTCAAGACACTCTGCCTGCTCTCTAGGTACTGGTACCGGTAACCAGCCTCTTTAGTCCTGGCATTCACGCAGGCCACCTTGGACTGCAAGTTTACGAAGGCCACGTGAAGGCAGGCCCAGTACTCCATGCCCTGGTGGAGCCGGGTGATGTTATACACGTGGGTTCCCGCAGGGATTCGGGCCACGTTGGTCACATCCAGACTGGAGCTGAAGGAGAAGCTGGACCAGGTGAGATTGGAGGAAACTGTGTTGAGGTGGGGCTTCCAGGCAACAAGGATGTGGTAGGCCTGGACTTCCTTCACCAGGAGCTCCAGGTTGTCCATGCTGAGAGGGAAGGAGCTGTTGACCATCAGGCTGACACTCTTGGTGTCAGCACCAATGAGGTTGTGGGCCACGCAGGTATAGAAACCAGCCTCCTGGTCAGTTATCTTGCGTATTTCCAGCGTCCCTTCAGGGTGCACCTTATACCTCCCGTCCTCCGAGTAAGGGATCAGTTTGACCCCAGAAGGTGTGACCCAGTAGATCTCTGGTTCTGGCTCCGCCAGGGCTCTACAATGTAGTGAGATGTTCTCACCATCTGCCACCTGCAAGTGGGAGGGGAAACTCTTGGCGGAGATGAGAGGCAAGCACCGGTCGGTCATTTCCCGGAAGGGGACATCTCGGATGTGCCTCTTCTTCAGGTCCGGGGGTTCGGCGCACAGTGTGGACTGGGGCTCGATGAAGCGAATGTGGTTCTCCGTGCTGTTGACCCAGCGGATGACGCAGTCGCAGCGGATGGGGTTGCTATGGATGCTGATCTCTTGCAGGTTGGGCAGGGACTCTACCGTCTGCTTATGCAAGGCACTTAGGGCGTTGTTGTTGAGCATCAGTGTCTCCATTTGGGGCAGGTGATGGAAAGCACTGGGGTGGATGAAGGACAGCTTGGGATTGTTGGTCACATCCAGTTTGGTCAGCTCAGGGAGATTGATCAAGGCAAACTTGTCTATGGAAACCAACTCCTCCATGTTGTTAAGGCCCAGCTCCTTGAGGTGCAGCATATTCATGAAGTCGCTCTGCCTGATCCTCTGCAAAGGGTTTTTGTTCAGATCCAGGAACTTAAGGCCAGGGACTTGCTGCAGCGCCCGCTTGGGGACATGCACCAGCTTGTTGTCGTAGAAAGACAGGCTCTCCAGGCTTCTCAGCCCTTCCAGGGCGAAATCTGAGATCTCCCTTAGATTCATCCCAGCCAGAACCAAGCTTCTCAGGTTCGACAGAGGCCTGAAGTTCATATCCAAGATGGCATCCACTTTGTTGCCGCCGATCATGAGGATCTCAAGGTTGGGGAGCACCTGGAACCAGCGGCTGTCAACTGTCCTCAAGAGATTAGAGTTGAGGTGGAGTCGTAGGAGGTTACTGAGGCCTGAGAAGGCCCGTGGGGAGATCCTACGCAGCTGGTTGTGGTTCAGATAGAGCTCCTGGAGGTTGGCCAGGCCAGAGAAGCTGTTATCCGACAACTCCACCAGCTGATTTTCTTCAAGGTGGAGGCTTAGCAGCTGAGGCATGTTCTTCAGACTGAAGTCCCAGATGTCGGAGAAGCTGTTCTGCGACAGGTCCAGTTCCGTCAGGTTTTTCAGATAGTCCAGCTCGCTCTGGTCCACCCTGGTGATGCGGTTGCTTTGCAAGAGCAGCGTCTGTGTCCCCTCTGGCAAGCTTGTGGGCACCGTGGAGATGAACAAGTCATTGCAGTCCACGGTGGCGGCCTCCCTGTACACAGACCTGGGGGTGTACCACGGTCTGATCTGACACACACACTGCAGTGGGCATTTGACCCGCCAGGGCACTACAGGGATTGCGGTGGCTGTTGCCACACAGATGAGAAGCAAGTTCATCTGAAAGTGTCTCATTTTCAACTGGCAAGACCGACTTCCTTCCAGGGTAGAAACTTTCACAGGGCACATCCAGAACTTCCCACCGGGAGAAGGAGTGGTGGAACCAGGATCCCCCAGCACAGAAAACCCCCACCCTAAACCACTTTGACCATTCAGGGGTGTTCCCAGCAGCGTTATTGTTTCCGTTGAAGGCGGCACAGCTTGGCTTTCCCCGGAGAAGAAGGCATAATGCGCTGAGTGGCTCTTGCTCCTTTAACCAGAATGTCTCCTTTTCTTCCTCCCAAGGTGATTCGTTTTTTCACTCCATTGCATTTTTAAGGTTTCCTCTCAAGGTCGTTCCTGAAAAAGCCAAAGCAACAGGTCACGTTAGAAGAGAACCATGCAAGCGGGCCAACAAAAAGACAGAGAAATACAGATTTAATCTGGCCCCGGAAGTAATGCGCGGAGTGTTGGTCTTGTGGTCTGGCATGTAGAAGCTCTGACTTCAATTCCTGACTTTTCTACAGACTCCTTGTGCGACAAATTATTTAATCTCTCTGCCTCGCAGCTATAAAATGGGGGGCTGATAATTCTTCCTTTCGCCCATCCTTTGTCTGTTTAGCTTGTAAACGTCTCAGGGCAAAGACCGTCTGAATGTACGGCACCTTGCAGAATGGGGCCATGATTCCAGAAGTCTCCAGGTGCTACTGTAATCAGAATAACAATGATCCATTTCTTCATCTGGCTCAACTGAAACCTCATAACCATCATTCTCCAGCCTATTCCAAGTTTGGCATCTGGCAAAGATTCTGCATCTCCATTCCTCCTGACCCTTGGGACCCTTTAGACCTAGATATGGATGTTCCCACCTTGGGCCCATCTCTACGCAGAACTAAGTGGTTAAAATTAAGTCAAGGGAATTCAGAATCAGCGTCTCCAATTAGGGCAAATTGCCACTTTGTTATATTAGTAAAATAATCCAAAATCCTGGAAGGGATATTAACCCTGAAGCTTCAAGGCATTAACCAACTAATGGCACTAGGAATTAACATCCCTTGAGTGCTAGTTATCCTATCATCCTAAAGGTTTTCTGGCGTTTTTCTCCGAAGCAGCTGGTACTGGCTACTGCCAGAGACAAGATATTAGGCGAGATAGGCCCGCCGGGTATGATCCAATCTGGCAATCCCTACGTGCAGGATAGTTTATACAGGTTTTGACAAGAGGTGGAAAGAATCAATGTGCCTGTGGGGGTCTCCAGTGATCACTCAATGCACAGGTGTTTGCAAGAGCCTTGCTTTACTCTGCACCCAGTACCAGCCGGCTGTACAGAACAAGAGCTGCCCAGCACATTGTTTGGGAGCCTCAGCCCTTGAAGGCACAGCCCTCAATACCACACCGGAGGCATAAGCTGGGAGCCATCCGAAAGGTGACTCTGGGGATGGGGGAGCCACTCAAGGACTTAAGTCTTGATCACAGCAAAAAGTCTACTGGCGTGAAGCCAAAGTTAAAAAGTCTAGCCGCAGAGAGCGAGCAAGAGAGTCCTTTGCTCATTCTTTTTCCCTGTAGGGGGAAAAAAAATCAGAAGCCTAAATATTCTCACAGGGGCCACCTCTTTTGCTGAGGGGGAAGAGTAGGACACATGCATCCAAAGCACACAAACTAGTTTTCAGAGTGCAAGCAAACCTTCAGATACTCCATCAGAAGAACACAACTAATGCATAGGGTCGCACCGGGGCATTTTAATCAGACACTCCTCCTAGTGCAGAGACACGTATTTTCCTTTGGAAAGCCTTGTTGTCCATCAGCTACCCCTCCCCAGCCACTGTGACATTTTTGTGATTATTCCTGGCTTATGGAAAGAGAGAACATGGATAAGTGACATTGTGATGGTCAGTTGCCATGAAACTGTTCACTATCAGTTATGGTGCAGTGGTGTCTAAGACATGCCAGATATTTGCTGCTCTAGCTCTTGTGGGGAAAAAGGGTGCGTCTCCAACATCACCCTGAGTTTGTGGAAATCAGTGTTAGCGCCACTGACTTCAGTCCGGTCTTGGTTCTCCTTCACATAAAGACTTCTCTTTGCCAGGCAGTTAATCTTTGCTTCTATTCCCCCCCAGTGAATCAGACACACTGAATCTGCCACTCCCAATCTTCCTCTCCCCACACATCTCCCCTCTAGTCCAGAGGAAAGAGACAGAGCTGCAATGGCTTCAACCAAGGAGTCCATGCCTGGCTGGTCGTGATCACATAAGAGTTATAGACTGTAGAGTAAGAACTTTATGCCAACCCACAGAGTTATCTTCTGTGAGCCTCCTCTCCTTCTCCAGCTGCCTTTTGGGAGCCGAGCCAACCAAGGGGTCAACATCAGTGTTTGAATCCAGGACTTTAAAATCTAAGCACATGAGTCTGAACCACTGGAGCTAAAAGGCCAAGCCTATGAGCTGGAAGCAGTAGTTACTCCTAGACCTCTTGTGTGGAATAGGCAGGGGCCAAAGGCCCACACTAAGGCCATGACTTCAGTAAATGGAAGATCGACACTGCTGTGAGCTGATTGATCTTCCGGAGTTCGATTTAGTGAGTCTAGTTAAGACCCGCTAAATCACACTCAGAGCGGACAGTATTCCTGCTTCTGTGAGGAATAAAGGAAGCCGATGGGAGTGTTTGCTCTTGGCCTCCCACTGTGGGGATGGCTGGGAAACTTGAAACAAGGTACCTTGACTCCAGCTATGTAATTAACGTAGCTGGAGTTGTGTATCTTGATTTGACCTTCCCTTTTAGTGTAAGCTTGGCCTTAGTGCAGGTTGCACGTGGTTTTCTGCTGTCTTTGCCTCCTCCATACACAAGCAAAGCCTTGGGGCTCAGGGCTTTGACTCTGGTGCCCGGACAGTTTTCCTCAATGACAGCCAAGAGGAATCGCCACCCCATGCTGATGCTACACCTCCCATTTCCACCCCATGCAGAGAGATTCTGTTGGCAAGGCAACACCAGAGCTGCTGCAGGTTAACCCATGTTCCCCTGGCTCTTTGGCATGCAGGTTTCCATCAAGACCTAGGTTGACATGTCCCTCCTCTTGCTCACAGAACGGGGTTTATTTGGACCCTTTGCAGTGCTGCCAAGTCTGCAATTGTTGGTGGCCCCTGCTTGGTAGTAAAGAATAGGCTGTTGGACACTGACCAACCCTGTGACTTTCTCTGGCTCCCCCATCTATATACACGCTCTGGAGAGCCAATACCAACAAGGGACTGGCGTCTGGTAGCCTTTAGCCTCATGCCAGTGGCAACCTTTTCTGAACACGTCCTCCCTTGCAGGGGTGAGATGCTTTGGGTAGGGTGGGGGGGGAGAGGGGGATTTTTACCCATGTCGTCTGTCACCTTCACCTCCCCCCCGTCATGCCGTTCGCTCGGTATGGCAGAGTTCATTCGCATCTTGGCAGTGCCGCTTGGAGCCAGATGGGTCTTTGCAAGCCGCTCTCCCTGCCAGCCAGATCCTCACTCTGCCCCTGCCGTCTGTTCACAGGGAGCGTGGGGCCAGGGCCCAAGCAGACCCAGGTATGCCAGTGAGCACACGCCAGTCCAGCATGGCAGGGAACGGGGGAAAGGGAGCAGCAGGAGGGAGGGGAGTGTGGAGGGACTAGCCCTGTTCTCACCACATTTTCCATGGCTCTTCTAGCATAGAAACCTAAGGCCCGGTCCCCCGCTTGCCTGGATCCAGCCCCTGAGGCTCAGGGTTCTTGTGCTCCAGCCCCTCTGCTGCACCCCTGTGAGGCTGGTGCACACAGCATCTACTAGTCTGAGCCCCCCCAGGCTCTGGTGTGCGAGGGGAATGCAGGGAGTGTCTTTCTCCTTCTCAGTCAGCGGCTGCCTCAGCCATGTTTTTTTTTCTTTGCTTCTCACTTGTCCCCGACTGATTTTTCTGAGGGTCAGCGGCCCCTGGCCCAAAAATGGTTCTCCACCCCGTTCTAGCAGATGGGCAAGAGAAAGAGTGAGGCAGAATCTGGCAGCAATAGGAGGAGGAAAGGGGAAGGAGAGAGGGGAGGATGATCTCATGGCTAAGGGTATGTCTGCACAGCCAAAAAAAACCCCACCAACAAAACCTGCTGCAGCCAGTCTCGGAGGAGGGTCAGCTGGCTCCGGCTTGTGCTCTGAGGCTGAGAAGAGTGGTGTAAACGTTCCTGCAGGCCTGGAGCCCGAAGGGGGATGATCTTGCAGCCTGGGATCCGATGCATCGAGGCTGAGCTAAGTGAGCCCGGGAGAAGGGAGCAGTGCTTTGAGCCTCACTGCCAAGGGTCTTTTTGCTGTGCAGCCATACCCCAAGCATGCCAGCTGATGGGGGCAGAGCAAAGGGGGCAACGGCCCCGGGGCCTGGCAATTCATAAAGGGCTCAGAGCGCCTAGCCACCGCAGCTGCTATTGCAGCAGCAGCAGCTGGAGCCCCAGGCCTTTTAAAAATCGCCGCCGGAGCCCTGGGTGGTGCGTTCCGGGTGGCCCTGAGGGCTGGCTGCCCTGCCCCTCCCACTTCTGCCCAAGGCCCCACCCCTTCTGGGAGCTCAGAGCCATGCCCCTCCTACCTTGCCCAGGGACCTGTCGAGGTGGTCAGCTCCTCTGATCCAAAAGGGATAGGGCTGGGTCTGAGGAGATGTGGATTCAATTCCCAGCTGCCACAGACTCCCTTCCCCAGACACTGGAAGCCCTTCCCTTCTGCATGTCTCCCTGGGAAACTGGGATTATTCTTCCCTCCCACATCCAGATACTGGGAGAATAAATCTGATGGCTGGGTAGTGTTCCCTGTGAGCTAGCTGCTCAGGAGAGAGTCAGATGCTGCCCCGCTGATTAGTGGAGCACCCACAGCTAGGTTTTATTTCTAGTGGTGGTGCACATTCACACATGCCTTAGTGCATATAATACAATTTATTCTGCACACTGGTGGGAAAAATCTGCACACAGATGGAAAAGATTAGAAGGAACATTGCAGGGAGGTGCTCAGGTACAACAGTGATGGGGTCAGCTAAGTACCAAGATCAAAGAAAAAGAGACACACAGAAATAGTACATTCAAAATACTTTGAGATCCTTGGATGAAAGGTACAAAGTAATGTTACGTGGTAGAACTGTTCCTACAGCCAGGATGTCCAGATCATATTCTGTATGGGATGCTGAATCCGGCCAAACTCTATGTTACAAACCTAGCCTTTTCTGGGACCTCTTAACTTTCCACCCATTTTGGTGCCCCTTCCAAAATGGGTTGAGCTTGGATTCACACTGGAGAAAAATCTCGACAGAGAAAGCAGGGTGAAGAGAGGGCCTTGCACCTTTCAGTTGAATTGCTCTAAGAAACATGGGAGTTGTTGTGTGTCCTACAGGCAGGAAATGTTGTAGCTTGGCAATGCTTATAAATCCTTGGTATGCCCACATCTTGAATACGACATACAGCTGTGGTCACCTTATCTCAAAAAAGATATCCTAGCATTGGAAAAAGTTCAGAAAAGGGCAACCAAAATTATTAGGGGTTTGCAACAGGCGCCATATGAAGAGAAAATTAAAAAGACTGGGACTTTTCAGCTTAGAAAAGAGGAGACTAAGGGGGGATATGATAGAGGTCTATAAAATCATAACTGGTGTGGAGAAAGTGAATAAGGAAAAGTTATTTACTTGTTCTTATAAGATAAGGGGTCACCAAATGAAATTAATAGGTAGCAGGTTTAAAACAAACAACAGGAAGTATTTCTTCACACACTGCACAGACAATCTGTGGAACTCCTTGCTAGAGGATGTTGCAAACGCCAGGACTATTACAGAGTTCAAAAAAGAGCTACATAAATTCCTGAAGGATAAGTCCATCAATAGCTATTAGCCAGGATGGGCAGGAATGGTGTCCCTAGCTGTGTTTGTCAGAAGCTGGAAATAGGCGACAGGGGATGGATCACTTGATAATTCCCTGGTCTGTTCATTCCCTCTGGGGCACCTGGCATTGGTCACTGTTGGCAGACAAGATACTGCGCTAGATGGACCTTTGGTGTGACCCAGTATGGCCGCTCTTCTGTTCTTATGTTCTCCAGTTCAGTGGCAGCAGCTCTATTGATATCAGAGCTCCATAGGCTCTGGTTTGAGAAGAACCGGTCTGTAAGGAGCTTGCATCTGACTGTTCCCACACATTACAGGGAACTGAACTTTCCTCTGCAATAGGAGAGGCAGCCAAACCGGGCTTTGGTCTGCCCTGCCTGCCTTTCACTGTTTCCTTTGCCATGGGCATGTGACAGCAGCACATGTGGTCTTTCCATTCCCCTCACCTAGGGCCTGGGCTCTCCCTTTGATTATTTAAGCTGCTCTCTCCTTGCCATTGATTTTCCTGCAGGCAGCTGCTGGGGGCGTGGAGAGCTCTGGCAGGGAGCCAGTGGCTACCGCAGGACTCTGTCCTATTCTTTGTCAGAATATTAACATACTAAGGGAGTTGATAAAAGGCATCTGCTTCATTGCAGAGATGCCTGAGGACACTAGTGTCCAAGTAGCAGTGACATTCCTGGCTTCTTTGGGAGGCTCGTAAAGCAAGGGTGGGGAACCTAAGGCCCAGGGGGCAGATGCAGCCTGACTCTGGCCCCTGAGACTCAGGGATCCCCCCAACTTTGGGGAGCCTGTGCTGGTGCTCCAGCCCCCCACACTGTACCCCACTCCCCGTGGGGCTGGAGCACAGAAAATCTGCTAGCCTGGAGCCCCATAGGGGAGTGTCTTTCTCCTTCTCAGTCGGGGGCCACGTCATTGAGGGTTTGTTGGGGTTGGTTTTTTTGCTTCTCACTTGTGTGCAGTCCCTGTCTGATTTTTCTGTGGGTCAGTGGCCCCCTTTTTACCACCAATAAAGGTTCCCCACCCGTGCCATAAAGACTGACATTTGTTATGGGCTTGATCCAGTGTTGACTTCAGCGAACCAGGACTGATCTAGCTGAGCATTCTTACCCCATACCCAAGCACATTATGAAATTATTAAAAGCAGGGGTGACACGGGGGAGGTGCATGCAGGGCCACAGACCACCCCAAGTTGGGAGGGGCTGGCCAGCAGCCAGCAGGAGGGCTGGCACTGGCAGCAGGAGTTCACTTCATGGTGCCCGCCCTCCACTCACCAGCAGTGGCGGGGAAGGTGCAGGCCTAACTGAGAAGAGGCAGGGCAGGGAGGGGAGGACTAGGGGCGAAGAAAGGGGCAGGAAGAGGTGGGGCCGGTGCCCCCATCCTTCCCCAGTCACCACTGATTAGAAGTATATGAAGGGCTTACGATCAGTTCTACCTCTCTTCTGTTCTTTGTGGGGGCAAATAGGATCACCTACAACTTCACTCCTCTTATCCTTCTCATCAGGTGCCCCCAAGGAACCTTTTCTTACACAAGGAAACCCCCGGGCCTTTCAGCTGGCCATCGCAATACTGATTTGCACTCTCCACCCACAGAGTCCCACGGGCCGCTAAGGAGACAGAGTAGGGATCTGCCTGCCAGATGCCTCCTTCACCACCAAGTACTAGAATGAGCACTGCAGAGCTTGGGAAACATGGTGCACTTGTCATTGCTACATCACTCCTTGTCTGGCAGGTACATTGTGATACACCATAACACATATTGTAAGTACAGGTTGCACCTCTCTAATCCGGTACCCTTGGGACCTGACTGGTGCTGAACCAGAGAATTTGCTGAACCCGAGGAGGTCAATATTGTCTAGCAGCATCACCAACACTTCCACTGCTTCCTGGGCTCTTAGAAGACATTTAGAGGTAAATGAGAGCTAAATAGCAGCACAGAATGTGGAGAGCCAGGACTGGTATCTGTAAACAAACTTTACGGGACCGCAGGAAACTTAGTCATATGCGTGATCAGTGGCCATCTGGCTAACAAACATCATGCTGGACCAGAGAGTTTCAATCTGTACCTACAAATTAGGAATACTACATAGCTCAGGGAACTGGTAGTGGGTTGTAAAGCCAATATTTGGAGCAAGGACTGTCTCTCACTCAGTGTATATACATAACCTAGCACAAAGTGGCTTGGAGCCTGGATGTGAGCCCTAGGTGCTCCCATCCTATAAAATAATAATGAAATATTTTGCCACTAAACAGAAATTGATCTCAAAAGAGTTCGCCAGCCAGGTATTAGTCCATGGTCCCTTTTCTAAGCTTCTTTTCTTTAGCTTCTCCATTAAGTGAAACAGCTAAATGACTGGACCAGCCCATACACTAGTGTTTCTTAAAGTTTTTAAGACCGAGGAACACTAAACAATATTTTTTTTTTATGAAGAACACCAAGGATTTATTTATTTTTTTTTTGCTCAACAAAAAAAGGGTCAGGGGGAAAGTTATTGAGCAAAAAACAAAAGATTGCCTGCCTCTTTAAGGGTGGCCATTTTGAACTCTGTTGTTCTCCAACACACACCAGTGTGCCACGGAACACAGTTTAAGAAACACTGTCATACGCTATGTGGGTGATAATGATGAGGGACAGACAGGGAATCACTAATAATGAGCAATAGGCAGAGGAATTCTGTAATGCACTTCTGGAACTTCTTGCCAGAGGATGTGGTGAAGGTTAGGACTTTAACAGGATTAAAAAAAAAGAGATCTAGATAGATTCATGGAGGTTAGGTCCATCAATGGCTATTAGCCAGGATGGGTAGGAATGGTGTCCCTAGCCTCTGTTTGTCTGGAAATGGGTGACAGGGGAGGGATCACGTGAGGATTACCTTTTGTATTCCTTCACTCTGGGGCATCTGGCATTGGCTGCTGTCAGCAGCTGGATACTGGGTTGGAAGGACTGTTGGTCTGACCCAGTATGGCTGTTCTTATGAATGTGAGTAAGTGATGTCGTGTTCCATATTTGATTGCTACAGCGTTTGGGTCCTTCACAAGGAAGCGGTCTATAGGAGATTTCTTTGGGTGATCCAACTACCGCTACCATTTGAGTCTCCATCCACTTCCCCAAAGCACAGACACTGGTTTCAAGAGCTGAACTGTGGCAGGAAGCCCACTGTGGCATAATAGACACCACCATGCAGCTGTGTGACATCCTTATCCGCTCCCCTTACAAGAGTTCATCTGCGCCAAGGCGGCTTCCCTCGGGGCTGGCGTGGAGCAGTACCCTGTGGAGGAGACTCGTGCCTGATGTGATTTTCCAGAGCTCAACTCCCATGCCTCACTGGGATCCCAGACACAGATGACTTTGCCCCAGGACTAGCAGAGATTTCACTGAAGCGAAGACATGTCAGCCTCTGGAATGGACAGATTGCACCACGCATCCGGCATCACTCTCACCATTCTTTGCAGTTTTAATTTAACCATGACCCCCACTCCTGCAGGGAGCTTGTCTCTGCAGTCCCCTGCACCTGCCCAGAGCCCCGCTGACTCTGAAGCCAGAGAGGGGTCCAGCTGCCAGTATTTCCTGTCCTGTGTCAGTTCGGTGATGGTGCTCATCACCCCTGCAAAGCCCCGCCACATCAGCCCATTTGCTGCCTCGCTTGGTTTCCCAAGAAAGCACGTGTGTGTTGAAATGGGAAAACAAAGGAACAGGGCACAGTGCCTTACTTCTCCTGGCCCTGAGCTACCCCAAGCTAAAGAGGGGAGAATTCTGGGGAGATCCTCTGTTTGAAAGCACTGGCACTGCTCAGAAAGCTAAGAAGAAATCTCTTTAGCTGCAATATGGCAATGAAAGAGAGCTACCGCTAGGCAAAATTCACTAGCTCCTGTATCAACAGCTCTCCCCCCTTCTACTAACTGCAGTCTCTAGGCATCAGCAGCTGGAAGGCACCTCTTTATAAAGGCATCTGACTGGTCAGTCCTAAATGATCCCAGGTGTGGCCCATTCTCCCTTCAGTTAGGTGCTCTGAGTTCATCAGTGGTTGCCACATGTTGCTATGAAGGAAGGAGGGCAATTATTAACCCTCTCTGTTCTGGATGGGATCCCTGCCTCTGTATCTTGCTCCAGTCCCTGTTCATCAGGGCTGCTGGGGTTTTTATGGTATTATAGCGTGGCTGGTTTCCTGTTCAAAGGAGACCAGGCAATACAAATTTCCCAATATCTTTTCTACCTCCCCTCTCCTGGTGCCGCCTGGGAGCTGCTCCAGTTCCCTGAAAAGTTAGCGAAGTCCCGTGGTGGAGGAACATTTTTAAAAGTGGGGGTGCTGATCCCGCTTTCCTAATGTTCACCCATACCCCCAGCTGAGGCTGGGAGCAAAGCGCTGGCCCGTGGGGCCATCAGTAGAGCCCCTGGCGTGTGGGGCTGGCAGCCGGGACCCCCAGGCTCCTCAGCACGTGGCACTCAAACCGGGACCCCAGCATGCAGGGCTGGCAGCAGAGCCCCTGGCACATGGAGCTGGCAGCTGAAACACTGGGCCCTAGGCCAGGAGCTCAAGGGTGCTGCAGGTTCCCCCACATCCCTAGTTCCTGCATCTATGGAGAAGCCTCATGCCTTTCTAGCGCATGTTCAGCCACTAAGGGGCCATCGCAGAAGCTGGGAATATCTGGGGCACAGAGGCACATCAGCCTCCTTCCCCTCTTCCTCCCAGCATAGTAGATGGGCCAAAAGAGGCATCACTGGCAGTGTCCGTGTCTTCCTGTGTGTTTGTGTTACCCACTGTTCAGTGCATTCCCCTCCGAGCCTGGCTCACCAAGGACAAGACCCTGCTACAGCAGCCTGTGAGGGAGCATGAGAAGCCACTCACGGGTTTGGATCCATTTACCCTATGGACTGAAAATCCCATGCAAGGCCAAGCCTACCCTGGCAATTCACAGCGCTGTAATGGTCTGGCTCGGGGGTGTGAAAAAACACCCCCTTCCCTGAGTGCAGCACGTTACAGCATTGTCAAGCGCCCATGTGAACCAGGCTACGGCGCTGGCAACCACGCTCCCAGCTTGGTTAGCTATACCCCTTGCGGAGATGGTTCACATAGAGCTGGGAGATCTCGCATCCCAGTTCTCGGGCTGTGGCCACAGTTCAGTGTTGGAGTGTATAAGGGTTAAACACAGTTTAAGTGTAGACAGTGCAGTGTTGGGGTGTGTAAGGGTTACACAAGGGGTCTGGGTAATCATTACCATGTTGATGTGGGTACAGAATTGGCAGACACTGTCCCTATGGATTTGGAGACTTTTTCCTCCTTTCCTGCTTGCTGGGGATAGATAAGAATGTAGCTTGTACCAAAGATGTAACTTTTAATGAATGCTCCATGTATTAATAGTGCTATCTTCTTGCCAGTGTTCCCTGTAAGCTGGGAGCTTGTGCGGCCCCTCAGGAGAGATTCAGATGCCGCCCGGCTGATTAGCAGAGCACCCCCAGCTAGGTGTTTTGTTTCTACTGGTGGTGCACATTCACACATGTCTTGGTGCACGTCACATTTATTCCGCACATGGATGGAAAAAATCCGCACATGGATGGAAAAGTTTAGAGGCAACATTGCTTCCTACCCCCCCTTATCCATTCCCATTCGCTCCGAAGTATACATTCAGGGTCACATCTCCTTTTCCCCTTGTAAGTTGCTGATTCAAGGAGTTTTGTGATGTAAAAATTGCCTGCATCAACTAAAAAGCTGTAAACAGTAAACAGAGGCGGGTATAATTATATTCTTCACATGGGGATGATTATGCATTATATGGGTGTTCACATTACTAAATTAGGCTTAAAGGGTGATGCAGTTGATAAGTGTATTTGCATACTAACGAAGATAAAAAGGTATGCCTGTGGTTAATTTGTTGCTCACTTGGATCCCAAGGCGTGCTGGAGGGGGTCCGAGGTAGAATGAGCATCAGCATCAGCAATTGAGGTATCCTTCTACCCCATCCACCATTGGGTAACCTGCTTTTTTCTAACACTTCTAATGTATATAAACTCTTAGTCCTAACTCAAGCTGGAGAGACTCATGCTTTATCTCTAGGAATACTGGGCAGTCTCAGATCGTGGTGACAGCCAAGATAGGGTCGCCACATGTTCGCAGCATGGTGGATGTAACATAAGTAACCACCTGACCATCTCCTTCACCATATTTTGTGGTTTTGGAGAAAACAGGACCCAGCCCCAAATGCAATGTTGGCCTTTGATTTGCAAAAATCTGACCCACAAGATGCGACAAAACAACATGAACCATTCCTGTGGCCCCAGAAAAAAACCAAACAGCAGCAAGAAGGATGGTTCTCCAAAGCCTGCCAGGGTTTACAACTGTCCTATTCTCCCTATAAAATTCTTCCAAGCAAAGTTTATTCAGCATTGACTCACTCTGGTTTCTGCCCCAGAATTGATCCTTTGCACTTCCCTGCTTGTCTGCTGCGAGGGCATTAGGTTTTAAATGATCGCCTAGCATTAAAGGAGGAGCAGGCTGAATTGATTTTACATCTCCCCTTATGGACCCTCATCTTTCTTTGAAAACCTATGGGCGTGTCTGCCATTGTAAATCTCTCAGGCCATTGAAAAGGCTTTAGAGTTCTTTTCTCTTCAAAATAATAATATGGAAGAGCTCTTTTTATTTCTGCGAGGTTGTGAAAAAGAACCCAGAAAAAAGTACCTCACTTCAGCTTCAGGCCTGTGGAGTCAAAAGTCTTTCTGTTGAGACCATTTCAGGTTCAGTATCTGTTGTGAGAATTTTTTAAATTGTTTTTCACATGACATGTAATTAGACTGTGGAACTCATTGCCACAGGAAGTCACTGAAGTCGAGAACTTAGCCAGAATCAGAGACTGGATGTTTATATGGATAACAAAAATATACAGAATTATTACTGCAGTTCATGCTAAGACTTCATTTGGAGTATTACATTTTGCATATTATATCTCGTGCTTCCGAGTTTAAGACATTTTCTATAAGAGATTAAGATGAGACCTAATATGGATTATGAGTTCTTCTTCACGCTGCAACACGTTCTCATCAGACACAGCAGGTGAGAGTAAGTGCTCACACTACCAGCCTCGTTAAGCTCATTAGTGGCTTGCGTGTTTATCTAGTGAGATGCTTGCCGAAGAGTTAACACTTTACCAGGAAAGCTGGCTGATGATAATGGCTTACGTTTATCTAATGCTTTTCACCCAGACTTCCACACTGTCACTTTCTCTCAACACACCCACATGTGAGAAATATCCCTGCCTGGTTTGATTCCTCATGACCTCATGCGTGGCTCTGATTCTCCTCCCACTTACATGGAATCCATCAGGAATAGTTAATCTGCTTTAAATTCACATCCGACTTCATTCCAGAATAGCTTTCATGTGCAGACAAGCCTTTTACACTGGTGAAAATCCATTAACTTCCATGGCGTCATGACTGATTTAAGCCCCAGCTCAGCAAAGCATTTACGCACACACTTAAAATTAAGCATGTGTTTAAATCTCATTGAATTATTATTCCCCTTTATTCAGCACTGGTGAGGCCACATCTGGAATATTGCATCCAATTCTGGGGCTCCCACTATAGAAAGGATGTGGACGCATTGGAGAGGGTCCAGCGGAGGGCGACCAAAATGATTAAGGGGCTGGAGTATATGACCTACGAGGAGAGGCTGAGGGATTTGGGTTTATTTAGTCTGCAGAAGAGAAGGGTGGAGGGGGGGATTTGTTAGCAGCCTTCAACTTCCTGAAGGAGGGTTCCAAAGAGGATGGAGAGAGGCTGTTCACAGTGGTAACAGATGGCAGAAAAAGGAGCAATGGTCTCAAGTTGCAGTGGGGGAGGTCTAGGTTGGATATTAGGAAAAACTATTTCACTAGGAGGGTGGTGAAGCACTGGGATGGGTTCCCTAGGGAGGGGGTGGAATCCCCATCCCTAGAAGTTTTTAAGTCCTGACTTGACAAAGCTGGCTGGAATGGCTTAATTGGGGTTGGTCCTGCTTTGGGCAGGGGGCTGGACTCGATGACTCCTGAGGTCTCTTCCAGCCCTGGGATTCTATGATTCAAATCCTTAGGATTTAAACACATGCTTAATGTTTGGCTAAACAGTTTGGCTATGTCTACACTTGCGGCTTCTTGCGCGAGTAATATGCAAATGAGGTGAAGCGTGGAATATCGCCGAACCTCATTTGCATACCTAATGAGCCGCCATTTTTGCAGAAGAGGCTCTTGCACCAGAAGGAGCTGTCTACACTGCCCCTTCTTGCTCAAGAAAAACCCTCTTGCGCAATGCCGTTATTCCTGAAAATAATCAGCGTAGTGGCATGAGCAAGAAGGTTTTTCTTGCGCAAGAAGGGGCAGTGCAGACAGCTCCTTCTGGCGCAAGAGCCTCTTTTGCAAAAATGGCAGCTCATTAGGTATGCAAACGAGGCTCGGCGATATTCCATGCTTAGCCTCATTTGCATATTTCTCGTGCAAGAAGCCGCGAGTGTAGACATAGCCTTTGGGCCTCATGCCTCGTGTCAGTGAGCAGAAGCAGACCCTGGATTTGCAAGGGGTGTGCCTGGCCAGGGGTTGGCCGGTGTGATAACGGTGAGAAGCAGATGTGTCCAAAGGGATCATTTCACTGGCCACTGAACTAATGTCTCTTGCAGGCATTTGCAGTGTAATAACACCTAGCAGCACGAGGGCAGAAGTCACCCCAACTGCTGTATCCAGCTGAAAATGCAAGAAGAATTTTGGGATACAATGGGGAGGAAAAGTAATTCCCCGTTGCCCAACATTCTCTCTGTTTTAGGAGCAGAGGACTGCCTGGACAGACACAGTGTCATTGTTCCCAACCCCAAAACTCCCTGGGAAACCTCTGCAATTCCTTTGGAAACTCCTACTCTCTGGAGGGGTGGATGATAAAACAGGACAGACCCTTGTGCCCCTCACGCAATTAGACCAGCATGGAGGGGCTGGGTCAGACCTTTATTTCCCCAGAAACTTAAAAATCAAGTTCCCCCAATTAACCTCAGCCTGCTCCATTAAATAAGTTTGGATCCAGTCCCAGTCTGGGATCAATAATTCATCCAGGGCAGGGCGAGGAGATTTGGAATCAGTGATCTGTAAAGAGGGACGTGAATGAAGTGTTGGAGACTGCATCTTCCTCCTTTCCCATGAGGCTCATTAGAGCTGGGCAGATACTAGATTTCTCAGTTCACTGGCCATTCTGAAGAAAGAAAGAAAGAAAGAAAAGGAGGGATGGAGGGAGAAAGAAAGAAAGAAAGAAAAGATCGCTTTGAACTGAATCATTGAAATGCTTCAATTTGAAAATGTCAAAACAATTATTTCAAAAATGTTCTTTTTGAGGAAGGGGCTTTCAACCAGACTGATTGGGTAAAGTCAACACAACTTCACACAACTTTCCAGGGTTGCTGAAGCTTCATTTTTTTGCCAAAAAATATTTCAGATGGGATTTTTCACCCAGCTCTAGGTCTCACTTTGCATGTGAGTCACCCAGCCCCTGCTCAGATTGGCATTTCCTCCAGATCTGGAAGGAACCCAGCATTGAAGGCAAAAGGAGAGTGGAGGGGAATTTAAGTCAAGGAAGCATGTGGAAAGGAGATATTTTCACCCAAGGATTGATGGAAGCACCATTGATTGGGACATTGGCAAGCCGACTGGAGTAGATAGCAGAGAATAACCGTCCCAGTCTAATTGCCCAAGAACAATCTTGTACTAGTCCCCAGGCATCTGGATAGATGTTCTAATAGGCCTTTTCTATTGTTAGTTTCTATGAAACATCAGGGCATTAACACTTATATAGAGAACACGAATATAACTCACCAGAAGGAGGTAAACAAGAGATTGAATCCTTGCTCTGTAATACTGAATGCTTGAGCCTCTGTCAGCAGAGCTAAAGCACCAACTTTTATAGGCAGTAATGGTAGTAAGTCTCAGAGAGGTAGCTGTGTTAGACTGTATTTGCCAAAACAACGAAGAGTCCCATGTCATCTTAAAGACTTAGGCTACATCTACATTGCAGGCTTCTTTCAGAAGAAGCTTTTCTGGAACAGATCTTCCAGAAAAGCTTATTTCAAAAGAGAGTGTCCACACAGCAAAAGTGCAATGAAAAAGCGACGTGCTTTTTGGAAAAAGAGTGTCCACATTGATAGGACGCTATCTCGCATTTAAGTTGTGATTAGTCTGGACGGAGTGGCCACCAGGGCACCTGTGCTTTTTCCTGGAGGCCTCTTCTTTCAAAAGAACTCCCTCTTCTGCATCCACACATGCCTTTTTCCGGAAAAGCTTTTTGGGAAAAAGGCTTCTTCCTTGTAGAATGAGGTTTACCGCTGTCGGAAAAACCACCCCTCCGTTCTTTCGACTTTCTGTTGAAGGAACACAATACCAGTGTGGACGCAAGTATTGTTTTTCCGGAAAAACTCTGCTGTGTAGACGCACCCTAACAGACTGATTTGTGCATGAGCTTTTGTGGGCAAAGACCCACTTCATCAGATGCATACCTAATGGTAGTAAGCACCCGTGTTGTTACATTGCCTAGCCCCTAGTGCAGGAGGCAACACACACTGGGCACATGGATTGCATGCACATTTTCTTCTTTTCTTTCCCTTCCCCTGTGTTGTCTTCCTGTCTGAAGGCATGGAGGAGGACACAAAGAGTCCTCAGCAAAGGACCATAGGCTGCTCTTTCTCACATTGTTCTCCTATTTGTCCCTGGGCTTTAAGGTCCAAATACATGAAGCGCCTTAGCCATTTGGAGCAACATTTCTCCCCTTTCTTGACTGCCATGGAGAAGGTGGTCCTAGGTAAAGCTCTATAGCAGTGGTCACCAACCAGTAGATTGGGATCTACTGGTAGATCTTGCAGCTTCTAACAGGTGATCCTGACTGGATTGTCCAAGAGGCTATTAAGCGCTGGTACTTCAGCTGCCCTTCCCCATCCCCACTGCTGCGTACCTCCTACCCTTTACCTTGGAGCCTCACTCCTCCTCCTCCCCCGGGAGCCTCCCACCTGTGGTACAGAGCAGGCAAGGCGGGTGTGTGTGTGTGCTGATGTCAGGGTGCCCCCTCTTCCACCCTGTATTCTGTCTCCACAGAATGGAGGGGGGGGGGCACAACAGGACTTGGGATGGGTGGAGGGAGTTTGCTGGCTGCTTTTGGGAGTGGTGCAGGGCCAGGGTAGGGGTGAGCCTGCCTTAGCCCCACTGCACCACCACCCAGGAGCCACCTGAGGTAAGCAGTGTCCATCTGGAGCCAGAATCCCAAACCCCTGCCCCAGTCATGAACCCCAAGCTGCTGCCCCAGCCCTGAGCCCCCTGAACCCAAACTCCCTCCCAAAGCTTGCACCCTGAACCCCCTCCTGCACCACAACTCCTTGCCCCAGGCTCAGCTCAGAGCCCCTCCCGTACTCTAAATCCCTTAGCCCAAGACCCTAAACCTCTGCCCCTGCCTGGTGAAAGGGAGGTAGGATGGGGGAGGGAGGGAGGACGGAGTGAGCAGGGGCAGGGCCTCAGTGAAAGGACATGAAGGAGGCGGGACAAAAGTATTTGGGTTTGAGGTAGATCTTACATTGTACTTAAATTCAAAAAGCGATCTCATGCTTAAAAAGGTTGGAGACTCCTGCTCTATAGAATGATTTCTCCACAGACAATGAAGCATTAGGCTGTAGGGATTCACAGCCTTACTTTCTCGCCTGTCCTAAATTGATCCCATAAACACCTGTTTAGCAGCTCTGGCAGGAAAATCCTATAAGCAGGTAGGCGTCTATCATCTGAAAACCTGCTAGGGTCCCACACCTCAGGCCAGAGACAGATCAAAGGGGAAGGGCTGCCTCTGCCCCACAGAACTGGGGCAGGCCACACTGAGTGTAAGCAGCACTTCCCAGGGAGCTCAGAGAAAAGGTGGTGGCATGGATCTGGGCAGTCGCACCAGCAACGTCAGGGTAATGGGGAGTGCAGGCCTGGCTCCAGACAGCAGCTGCAGATTTTGCGGGTTGCAGTAATATGGTCACAGGTCCGTGCGCCTTGTTAAGCCCTCCCCGTTGCCAGTCTGTGAAACCCCAGGAATTCTTAGTCCCTGCTCTAAAGACATTCAGAACTCTCTACCAATTGTGTTGCTAGTTACTAAGTCGGGGGTGATTTGGGTTAGTTAGGGGTTCTGTAAGAACCCTTTACTTATGCCACCATGCTGCCCTCCAACAACCCCTGCACACACCCTCCTATATCCCACTCTGGAAGTGCTCAGTGCTTACAGGGTTGTTCACAGCGGTCTCCATGGTATCTGAGCCTCTGGGGCACCAGGCAGCATAATAGCATTAGGCAATCATTGCCAAGGGTCAGGTCTTGGTGCATCTATTCATGCAGAGTGGCAGACATTCTCTCAGTCACAGCCGTGTAAATGTGGAAGAACAAAATGGTCTCCTCTAGGACTGTTCCAGTGTAACCGAGAGCAGTATTTGGACCACCAATTTCAATGGGGCTAATCTACTGGATGCGAGTAAAATCTGAAGAATGGGGCACAAAGAGAATGTATGGGGCCAAATCCAGGCACCTAAATCAGGGCCCGGCTTTCTAAAGTGCCCGCAGCTGCTTCTGATGGCACATGGATGGGCATATTGTCAGGAGATTTCAGCCCCCAACATGGGCCCAATGCGGTGAGCCAGGCCACGAGTGAGCCGCCGTCTGCTTTCACGTACACCACTGTGGATCTGCATTAGGCACGCGCCCATCAGTGATTTGTAGCACTTCAGTGTGGATACACACGGCTCTGACGGAAGGGGGTCATGAACTCCCATCCCTCCGTATTTCCGCTGAGGCAGATCATTGGTCAGAGGCCAAATGACCGCTGTCTGACCTGGGCTCGGAGCTCTGAAAGGGTCTACTCCCAACAAACAATGGACACAATATCCTTGTTAGGGTGTTGCCAGGCCCAAGTCTCCCCTTAACCCCTGCGATTAGATTAGCCTGTCCCCCTTCTTCCCCACAAAGGCCACGTTATTTCAAACACAAGGGCTACGTCTACACTGGCAGCTTCTTGCACAAGAACTCTTTTGCAGAAGGGTTCTTGCGCAACAAGTCTTCCACAAGAGCACGTCTACACTGGCACGTGCTTTTGCGCAAGAGATGTGCTTTTGCGCAAGAGCGTCTATGGCAGTGTGGACGCTCTCTTGCGCAAGAAAGCTCTGATGGCCATTTTAGCCATAGGGGTTTCTTGCGCAAGAAATTCATGTTTCCTGTCTACACTGCCCTCTTGCACAAGAGCTCTTGTGCAAGAGGGCTTATTCCTCATGGGGAGAGGAATAACTCTTCCGGAAGAAGCCCTGTTTTCCGACGCTGTACTGTAAATTTACTTGCGCAAGAATGTGCGTGCAGTGTAGACACCCAGCAAGTTTTTGTTCTTGCGCAAGAAGCCGCCAGTGTAGACGTAGCCCTTAAGGAGCCTAAAGCTGGGCACCCGAGTACATGTTTAGGCCCTGTGTTAGGGGCCTCACTTACAAAGAGGACAAGCCGTCTGGATTCCCCACTGACCCATCCTCCAAGGTGGGCACCAACGGCCTCTGAGAGAATGACTGGAGAGTCCCTTTGGAGCCATGGCGCTAGAGAGCCGTGGTCGCAGAATCTGAACAGCGTCGAGCAGTGGCGCACGGTTTCCATTCCAGCCCCTGTCACCAGCGGGGCCGACAGCCACCGCAGGCCCGGGGCAGGATGTGGGTGGGAGGGGGGCCTGGCTCTGTGCCCTCAGATGTGGTGGGGCCTTGGGGCAGTGGAACGGTTCTCTGGTGGCAATTAAAGGGGCTCTGGACACCGGCCGCCACCTCTGCTGGCAGGCCTGCCTGTCATCCATCATTAGAACAGAGCTCAGGGAGCATGGAGCCACTGAGAGCAGCAGGATTAATTCCTTAGCTGAAATACAAGTGTGATGGGTGGTAGCGGGGGGTGGGGCGGGAGCCTGCTGGTTGTCATTTATTAGTTACACAGCCTGGAATGAAGTGTGCCTCATTATTTCTTAATTAGGAACTGAAGAGATGCCTGTAGGTAGCATGCAAAGTCATTTACTGTTTTATTGCAAAAAGTGGCTGCGGGGAGGAAGGGGAAGCGACTGTGAAGTGGGAAGAGCGACCCGAGAGGCTCCGGTTGGAGTTGTAACGTCTCCCATTTCGCTGGGCGGGGCAGGGGAATGAGCCTTGCAAAGGAGATGCTGAGGTGGGAAGTCTGTGGGTGTCAGAAGAGGGTTGGAGTGGTTTCCTCTGTTCCTGGGGCTGGCGAGCAAGCAGAGGTCAGCACTGCTCATGGCTTTTCCCACCCGTGGATCTCAAAGTGCTTTGCGAAGGCGGGTGTGGTGGTCCCACTGCTGCAGAGACGGCAGGGCTGGAGTGCTGCCAGCAGCCGCCTTCTGGGACTGAAGTCCAGGCCAGGATTTAGGGCAGGACTGGGGGCCGGATGCGGCCCCCAGCTTGCCTGAATCCAGCCCCCGAGGCTCGGGGCTCCCTCCCAGCATGGGGAGCTTACAAAGGCTCCTACGGGCTAGATCCAGTGGGTTGGCAGGCTGGATTTTGCCCGCCCCAGGTCCAGAGGAAGGCTTTGATTTTCAGAGGTTGCTTTGGCTGTAAGCTCTTTGGGGCGGGGACTGTCTTGGGTCCGGTGTACAGCGCCTAGCACAGCAGGGTCCTACTCCAAATTGGGGGCTCCATGGCACTGTGATAATGCAGATAATACATAATAATTCAATGGGAGCTGCAGATGCCCAGGTTGGACCCGAATTCCTAGTACTATTCCAGCTAGTAGACGTTCTCCTGATTTTTCTGTGGGTCAGTGGCCCCCGGCCCAATAAAGGTTCCCCACCCCTGATTGAGGGAAGGATATGAGGCAGCATAAATGGTGTCAGACAGTGTGGGAATTGGCGAGAACTCCAGGGCCAGTCCCAGCACTGTGTCTTGTGGGTGAGACATAACACCCACATCTTAGTCACTTGCAGTCACTGATTAGCCCACATCTGCCTACTACAGGTTCTTGTACCTTCTTGTGGAGCAGCTGGTGCTGACTACTGTCAGGAAGAGGACCAGGGACTAGATAAACCTCAGATCGGAACCAGCCAACTGGATTTTTTTACACAAGGGAAGGGATTGTTAATCCTGCTGTTCCCTTAGAACCCCAGGGTACTAATTCTCCCTGCCGTTCCAAGGGGATACTCTTCATTCCCCGTCCTAAACTCTCAGCAGACACTGTTCAGCTGCTGTGACTTTCCTCCCCAGAACTGGCCGCATTTGCAGCGGCTTGCAAAAACAATGCTTCCAAAGCTGTTGTGGGATGAAAGAGGCTGTCGAAATGCAAGATGCCAGGGTGCAAGCTAGCTCCCATTCCAGTCAATGGAAAGACTCGAATGGGAGCTGGATTGGACCCCATGCACCGGTGGTTAAGGGAGACATGATAGGGCTCTTGCTTCTTAGCTCTCTGGAAATGCACATGCTCATTTCAGGGTGCCTGCATTCTGCTGCTGCTTGTTTGCAAGGAGTTGTAGGCTCAGAATCTGGGTTTTAAGTGGCTTTGTTTAATGATTGTGATCTTCCGTTCAAAAGCCTGGCCCTACAGGGCTGCTTGCTGGAGTCTGTAAGAAAGACAAGTGCTCGCTGTGTGACTGGGAATGCGATGTCTGGGCCATGTGACACCCGCTGGAGCGCCCTGCCATGCCAAGCAGTCAGCCAGCCCTCGGCAATTTACTGCATCAGACCTCACTCCCTCCGGCTGAGCCGCAGCCCTCCTGTTGCCAATGGGGTCAGGAGCTCCGCACCAGCAAGCCTGAGCCACAGGGTCTGTTCTCCCCTGTTGCCCTTGAAAGCACCCCCCGCAGTGCCAGAGCTGAAAGCAGCCCCCAACCCTGTCCCACCAGATCTCCTTCTGAGACATACCCAGGAAGGTCCTACCAAAGCCTCAGCAGCCATTGGTGGCTCAGGGTAGCGCTAGAGAGGTGCACTGCCCCCCCGTGCTCCTGCCAGAAGTTTAATTGCTAAATAGGGTGCCCCCCACATGCCGCCTCCCTGCCCCTCTGGGCAGGGGAACCCATAGCCTCCGTGGGCCCCTGGGCAAGGTGAGGGAGGATCAGTTCTGTGCTCTCAGAAGGGGCCAGTCCTTGGGCTGAAGGGGCGGGACTGCAGGCAGTCAGCCTTCTCCCCCCCACCTCTCGCTCCTTCCCTCAACCCTCAGAGCCACACATGCAAAAGAGTCCTTAACTGGCAGGATAATCCTTCTGTTTCAGCGTGATTCAGCTACTTTGGCTTCAGAGGAGTAGCTGAGTTATTCTGAAAATGGAAAAATTTACAAAAACTTACAAAACAAGGAGTAGTCCTGCAGCACCTTAGAGCAGTGTTTCTTGAACTGGTGTGCCGCGAGGCAGTCAGAGGTGTGCCACAAAGAACAACTGAATTCAAAATGGCCACCTTTAAGGGGCATGCAACCTTTTGTGCCCCCCTCAATAACTTCCCCCCGACCTTTTTTTTGCTCAACAAAAAATCTTTGGTGCTCCTCATAAAAAAAAATTGTTTTGTGTTCGTTGGTCTTAAAAAGTTTAAGAAACACTGCCTAGGGGTATGTCTACACTTGCCCCCTAGTTCGGACTAGGGAGGCAAATGAAGCATACCGAAATTGCTAATGAAGCGCGGGTAAATATCCCGCGCTTGATTAGCATATTCGTGGCCGGTCGCCATTTTAAAAAGCCGGTCGCCCAATTTAACTTGCCGCGTGTAGACGCGGTAGTCCGATCCAAAACCTGTCCCTCGAATTAACTGTTACTCTTCATGCGTGTTAATCACTATGGTCTTTCCCACAAAAGTCTCATCCACGCTCATTCATGTGTGCATGTGTGCGCACACACACATGCACACACACACATGTCTTCAAAATGAAAGCTCTTTGTGACAGCGAAGAGAAATGAACAGGTCAAGGGAGCCGCCTGGTACCACTCCAGACAGAGCTCAGGGCACACAGCTGCCCTTAGGAGCACGAGGACCTGAGAATTTGACAGTAACAAATAGAGAGGTCAGGAAAAGGAAGCAGTGGAGGTTTTAACGGGTCACGGCTCCCGCCCAAGGTGGCTCAATTTCATCTCCGCTGTCAGCCAGGTTCACAAGCTTGAAGGGTGATGGCGAGACGTTGGCCAGGTAACGGAAAGCTTTTAGTGAAAACAGATGTTCGGCTGCAGTCCATGTCCAACCCACTCTCAACCCAAAGGGAAGGTGATTGCAGAGAAGAGAGGATGAACGTGCCCAGATAAAGGCTGTGATTTTCCCCCCTTTTCCATGCACAGACAAGTCTTTTCTTATTTTTTTTTTTTAATTTTGGGATGCATCTAGAAGTGAGGGGCAGAGAGCAGCATACATATGAGTGTCATCAAAGTATTGGGAGGCACCCCATCCACAGCCAGATGTGACTCTCAGCCAGCAGGGAGAACAGAAGGTGTATTGGCTCCCAGGGATACAGCGTAGAAAAGACTTGTTAGCACAAGAACCAGGAGCCGCCAGTATAACCCACCGTGAGGAGAGGGGGCCCAGAGCCAAGGGCCCTGACCACCCTCCCTGCACCCCAAGTCAGCGAGAGTCCTTCACACACCCCAGCATCCCCTCTCCCTCGGCAGCCAGCCTTCCTGGGCCAAAGGTGTCACCTGCTCGCACTCCCCCTCCTGGGCTCAGGTTACAGAAAGCATCAGCCATTGTGTACGTGCAGGAGGCTGTGGCACTGACATCCCCAGCCCCATCTCGCTATCGGTGCCGTGCCCAGGGAAACTGAGGCATGAGGAGAGGTTTACTGCGGGACAGCAGAAATCATAGGCGCCAGAACAAAGGGAACGGAGCGAATGCATCCCCGCTTCACCACAGTGAGAGACACGCAAAGCCCCTGCACAGCTCAGCTCTGACGTGCAACCTCTTTCCCGGTTTTTCCTGCCCGACCCGCCCTACGGCATCGCAAAGGCACCTCCGTCCTCACTGGCAGCATCTGCTGCCATTTCTGGCTTCTCCTCCCCAGGGGCCACAGGCCCGTCAAGAGCTACAACACCTCCAGTCCCGCTCTCCACTCCTCAAACCCGGCTCACTGCCCCACCTACTGCGCGGGTCACCAAAGTCGCCTGCTTGTGTGTTTCAGAAAGGGGTGGCCTGGCGCCTGTGCTCAGATACACGCCCCCCGTCTGTTGGCTCTCCTGCCTTAAAGTAGGAGATTTAGCGACAACAATCCCACGTGTAAACATCTCTCTCGTCTTAATTGTAAAAACACCATATGGTGGAAAGAACAGGGCTCTGAGAGGGGAGGGGTTCCATGCAGCCGGGAAGCCGGCATCCTCCCAGCAGGGCAAAGGAAAGGGTAGATTATGGCGGCTGCAGCCGGGCGAATGGCGCATGCAGAAGGCCTGCTGGGCCTAAAGCCCATCCACAGGGGACAAATGGCTCCAGAAAGTTGCCCTGGAGTCCAGCAATTCAAAGGGGCCTGGGGCCCCCGACTGCGGCCCCTGCTACTACGGCAATGCCAGCGGCCAGAGCCCCTGGCCCTTTAAATCACCGCTGGAGCCCTGCAAAGCACTGAGGAAGAGGCATCATGGTCTGGGTAGCTCTGAGGGCTTGGCCCCGCCCTTTCTACCCGAGGCCCTGCCCCTTCTGGGACCGCACAGCCACCCCCCTGCAGCTTGCCCAGGGGCCCAGAGGGGCTGTCGGCCTCCCTGGACTGTGCTATTATCAGTAGGAAGTAAGGAGACCCACAGTGCGGTTCCGATAGAGGGGAACATAAGAACGGCCACACTGGGTCAGACCAAAAGTCCATCCAGCCCAGTATCCTGTCTGCCGACAGTGACCAATGCCAGATGCCCCAGAGGAAGGGAACACAACAGGGAATCCTCAGGTGATCCCTCCCCTGTCACCTCTCCTAGAGGGGCAAAGGAGAACCGGCCAGCTCCCAGCTATTCCTCATGGACGGAAGGGCTTAAAAGAGAAGACTAGAAAGAATCAGCTAATGTGTGCTTGGGAAGGCAGCAGGCAGAGCTGTCCCCTCCGTAGGTGGGGCGCTTTGGGGGCCCCGTGGCAGCCGCTCCCACTGTCCTATGGGAGGGACCCGGGGGATTACCAGGCCTGGCATGGGGCGGCAGCAAGTGTGGCAACCCCTGTCCCTCCCTCCCAGCCCGCTGTACAGCTTCTCAGCAGCAGGAGGCAGAGTGCTCCGGCCCTGGGGTGCTCTACTTCCTGCCACCTATGTGGTGGTGGGGTGACCCCGACTGCCGCCACGCCAGGCTTCCTGCAATCCCCTAGGCTGGGTTGCTTGGGGGGAGAGGCAAAGGGGTAGGACAGGGGCAGAGCAGGGGCAGGGCTTGAGGAAGAGTTGAAGTGGGGGCAAGGGTGGGGGAGGGCCTGAAGTGGGGGGGGGTTACCCCAGGCCCCATGCCAGTGGTATTGAGGGGAGCGTTGCTCCAGGCCCCAAATTCCCATCGGAACAGCCCTGCAGGGAGTAGCTATTTTAACGGAAAAGGAAAAGAACCAGGCTAGTCCCTGCGGCTCACCCTGACACTGTCTGCTTTAATCCTCCCATTAACCACCTCATTTAACTATACCACAGAGCCAGTTCCCGGATCTCTGTTTGCCAAATAAATTGTAAATATGCTTCTTTGACCTTGAGCATTACGGCGCCGAGCTGTTAAGACTGTGCTTGAGGGACTGAGTTGCTGCGGTTGGGAGTTGAGCAGAGAAACCATTTCTCCCAGGGAAGATCACCGGGCAAGGCAGCGCGGAAATAATTCAGTGGCTGCATAGATTTACAGCAGTCATTTGTCCCTCCTTAGTGTGACCCCAGGAGTTTTCACCGCCCTCGGAAAAGAAAGAACTCGGGACCGTGTCTGATGAAAACACAAGCCTTCGGTCACTTGAACTCAAGGAGAACATCTACTAGCTGGAATAGTATTAGGAATTCGGGTCTAACCTGAGCATCTGCAGCGCCTATTGAATTATTATGTATTATCTGCATTATCACAGTGCCATGGAGCCCCCAGTTTGGACTAGGACCCTGCTGTGCTAGACGCTGTACATTGGACCCAAGACAGTCCCTGCCCCAAAGAGCTTACAGCCGAAGCTACCTTTGAAAATCAAAGCCTTCCTCTGGACCAGGGGCGGGCAAAATCCGGCCTGCCAAGAAACTGGATCTAGCCCGCAGGAGCCTTTGCCAGGCCCCCTGCCTGCCCTGCACCTCCTCTGCGCTCAAAGTAGCTCTCTGAACGCTGCAAGCACAGGGGTAGGAGGGGAGTGGTTTCACATGCTGCCCCTGCTCCCAGCAAAATTTTGCAGCCTCCATTGGCCAATTTCCAGCCAAGAGGAGCTGTCTGTTTGCAGGACAGACAGTGCGCAATGTACCCCTCTCACTCCAGGCTTGTAGAGTTCAGAGTCAGCCACACATGGCACCTGCAGGGGCGTGGAAGGCAGGGACCCTGGCTGAGAAACCAACTGGGCTGCTGACTGGGAGTCACCCAAGTAAGTGTCTCCCAGCCAGAGCCTGCCTCTGGCACCCCAGCCTCCCTCCTATACCCCTACCCCATTTAACCAAACCCTCTGCACTCCTGACCCTGCACTCATAACCCCTCCCAGGCCTTGCACCCCAATCCCCTATCCCTGGTCACAACCCAAATCCCTTCACCCTTCCTACAGCTGCCCCAAGTCACAACCCTCTCCCCTTCCTGCACCCCAGTTTCCTGCCCTAGTCTCCTGCCCCCTCCTTCACCCAAATTCCCTCCCAGATCCCACACTCACATCCCTTATCCCAATCTTCCTTCCACATCCAACCTCCATCCCAGACCCTGCACCTTCTCCATTAATATTATCAAAGTGTGTGGCCCTCGACCACTTCCTCGGAGTGGCTCCCCCATCAAAAATTATTGACCACCCCTGCTCTATACCCCCGGTGAGCTGCCTCCACTGGAGGGTGACATGGATATCAAAACAATAGGCACCTTACCAATCACCTGCATTAAATGGAAAATTCACTAATCAATAGCTTGCTATTAATTAATCATAGAACACGAGAACAGGAAGGGACCTTGAGAGGTCATCAAGTCCAGTCCCTCAGTTTGGGGGCTGAAATTTGCAGTAATCAGAAATCTGACAAGGCCCAGAGGACTGATTCTGAGTGCTTCCTGCACCCCAAAGACTGCTCCGCACTTTCTTGAACAGAGTAGTGACCTCATGTATCTATACATTAAGCTTTTTAAAAATGAGGCTAAGTTATTGGCCTATTGTCCAACCTCCAGTGTGGAGGATTGGAGGGCTCTTTCCCTCTGATTCTTCCCTTTGATCTACCCCACAGCAATTTGCACTGGTTGGGGTGTGTCTGTCTGTCTAAGGGAGGGATCATGCACAGACTTCTCTCCCCCACCCCCAGCCAGATACACTGAGACAGGGGTGGGGAATAATATTTGATGGGGGAGCCACTCCAAAATTTTGGCAAGTGGCCTAGGGCTGCACTTTTCTATGGAGGGGGTGCAGGGTCTGGGATGGAGGTTGGGTGCTCAGGGCAGGGAATTGGGGAGCAGGAGAGGGTGTGGGGTCTGAGAGGTTGGATGAAGGAGGGGGTTTGTAGCACGTGAAGCTTTCCCCTCCCCCTGGTGCAGAAAGGCAGCGGGAACAGCCAGCTGTGCTCTCTGCTGCCTGCCTACCGTGGGCCGGATTGAAAGGCTTGGTGGGCCGGATGCGGCCGTCGGGCCAGATCTTGCCCACCCCGGCACTAAGATCTGGAGAAAGAGAGAATGCAGCAACAAGATAACGCTCGCTGGAATGAGACGGGCCCAAGAAAATGAGAAGAAGAGAACGAGAGAGGAGACGATGCAGAGAAATAATGAGAGAGGAAATAAGAAAGAATGAGAGAGACAGACAGTGAATTAAAGAGAATGAGAAACGACTAGAGATAATGAGAGGCGAGAGAAAAGAAAGCAGGCGAGAGAGACTTGAGGAAAGAGCGCGGCGAGATCAGCAGAGAAGGGCCGGGTAAGAACAAGAGAGATAACAGTTAAAGAAAGTAGAAGCCTTTTTCTGAAAGGGGAAAAAAATGCAGGGAGAATGAGAATTGATGAGGCGCAGAGGAGGGAAGAGTCTTCTCATCAGCAAGTTTGCCAGATGAAGCTAGGAGATAAATCACAGCATGGAAGGAGCCTAGATCTCAGTGCTGCGCTGGCTGCCTCTCTCCCTCTGTCATCTGTCTAATAGCCCGGCATTGGGAGATAAATGGTTGCAGCTGAGTCCTAGCCTTTCCCCCCCCTTGTCCCCTCCCTTATTGCAGTGAGAAGGGGCTGTCACATACTTGACTGGAGCACTGCCTGGCAGGTCCTGGGAGTGGCTAGGTTAGGAGGCTGTGAGGAGGAGAAGCTGCCCTAGAGATTCTTATAAAAGACTGGGAGGGGTTTTTTTTCTCTCTCTCCTCTATCCATTTGGTCTTTAATGGGTTTGTGGCTGATGTTTCATCAACAGAGTGGGAGAGACAGAGAGAGGAAGGGAGTGAGAGACAAGGCAAATAGTGATGCAAATAGCAGCAATTCAATTGACCTCCCCTTTTACCTCTGGCAGGTCTGAATTGGGCCCAGAGATTGAAAGCTGCCCTGAGGTGATGAAAGCAGCAGGCTCTGCGGTGGGGTGGGCTGCCTTGAGAGAGGCCTTTTTAATCTGCTTCTCAAGAGTTTCACGGGTGGCACTGAATTCCCAGGCAACCAACGCCACTCAAAGAGCCAGGTTCTCCTCTTGGTGGCCTTGTGGAGCTGGGCCGTGAACATCTTGAAAGACTCAGAGGGGGGGCCGTGTTAGTCTGTAACTTCAAAATCAAAGAGCCGTCCTGTGGCCCCTTAGAGACTACCAAAATATTGAGAGAGAATCATGAGCTTTTGTGGGCAAAACCCACTTCCTCAGATGAATGGGAGTAGAAATAACAGAAAGCAATAGACATCTATAACAGCAGAAGAAGCACCTGTCAATTGTAGGTCCCTTGTTAATGAGGCTAATGAAGTGGGCTGGTTGTGTCCCATAGATAGCTTTTGATGTGGAAATGCAGAAGTTAATGGCAGCAGAAATTGGCTTTGTCAGAAGAAGGATTCCAGCCTCCCAGTATCCTCTTCCCCAAATGCTACTCAGCCACCTGCACCTGACACAACACACAACATAAAACTCCTCCCCCATCACCTCCTTTCTGCATAGTTCTAAATATACACACAGCAAGGGGGGGCGGGCTGGGCAGAAGTCAAATAGGCTCTGGAGATTGTACTCCCTTCCCAAATTTTGAAGGAGTCCCTCCACATCAGGGGTGAAGCTACAGCTAGACCATTTCTACAGCTGCTCTATGTATCAGCATATGCCTCCCTCTGTTGCCATATGTAACCCTCTCTCTAGCCCTCACTGGCTCCCTGCCTCAGTTTCCCTGTCTGTGAAAGCTACTGACTCCCTTTGTAAAGAGCTCTGAAACCTACGGATGAAAAGTGCTTGGTATTTAAAGACATACCCACCCACGTCTATCTATCTATCTAATCCTCATGTGTGTGCGTATGCACACACACATTCCTAGCGCTTGTGCACACACACACACACACACACACACACACACCTAACTTTCATCACTGCCTTTCTTGCTCGGCAGTATACATATAGCCTTCAGGTTACATGGACACATCCAGACCTTGTCCCCAGCTCTCAATCTTCATCCACAAAAAAGAAAAGGAAGAAATACTCATGACATAAAGCTCAGGCTCCATATGGCAAGTGGTTGTCTCCGAAGGCTCGCCATGGATGTGAAGGAGAAGAACCCTCCCTCTCCAGCTGCATTTTGGGGTGTAATTAATGCTTTTGTACTATACCCAAGGCAAAGGCAACATCTCAATGATTTGGGCAAAACGTTCAACGATTGCTAGTGACTGACCCCGAGAAGCCTCCGCTAGATTTATTCCTTAATGATTTGTAAAGTCTCCAGATGAGCTTCAGGTTAATAATGTTGGTTAATGAAGTTTTTCCCATCCCCCAAGTCTCTGGTGGGGAGCTGGGTGTCAGACTACTTGGAGCTGCTACTTGACTGACAATTTCCCGGCCCCCTCCTTTCAATCTTAAAATGTTTCCAGGGAAGCTTCCATGATTTTAATAATAGAGCCTGGATGGGACTTTGCATTAGAGTCTTAAGGGCAGACAAGCCATGGACACTTTTGCACAGGAATAAGTGGCTAGCTTCTATGGAATGAGGAGTAACCAATCTGACCCAAATCCCAATCCATAAATGATAATGATAAATTGTTCTCCTGAGCCTCTGAGGACAGGACACAAAGCAATGGGCTTAGACTGCAGCAAGGGAGGTTTAGGTTGGACAATAGGAAAAACTTCCTAACTGTCAGGGTGGTTAAACACTGGGATAAGTTGCCTAGGGGGGTTGTGGAATCTCCATCTCTGGAGATATTTAAGAGCAGGTTAGATAGACAGGGATGGTCTAAACAGTACTGGGTCCTGCCGTGAGGGCAGGGGACTGGACTTGATGACCTCTCAAGGTCCCTTCCAGTTCTAGTGTTCTATGATTCTATAATGTCCCAGAAACCTGAGATGATTTACCCTCCTCTCTCTTCCTCCCTTGTTTCTGCTTCCCTCTGCTCTGCAGGGTCCCAGCCAGGGTGTGAAGCCCCCAGGAGCTCAATCAAACAGGTCAAGTCCACACTAGAAACCTTTGGCAATATAATAATGTTGGTTGGAGTGTGCATGATTTTTTATAGCAGTTTTATACTGGCAAAATCATCGCCCTGGTCACCCTGAACTAGGCTGGGAGAGCAATCCCCTCTTTGCTGCTTTTCATAAAAGCATTGACACAGTTAAATCAGTGGAGTTTATTTTGTTTGGGGCCCAGCAGAATTTAGATTTGAAGCGACAGCTACTGCATGGTAAACGAATCCAAAGGGCTCATTAAATCACATGTGTTCTGGATCAGCTACTTAAAGAACTGCAGTGTTAATAGTATCTGTTACATAGCTGTTAATCCCAAATAAATGCTTTTACTGATCCTTTGCTGCTTAACATATAATAAGAGTCTTATTAAATCTCATTTCAACTGGGTAGGTCAAGTATTGCTCTGTGGCTACAGCTGACAAGAGTTGTGTGTTTTTCTAACTCTGCTGGTACAGTGCCTTCAGATATCACTTGGTAAATCAAAAGAGCTGTCAGGGTTCTTCTAACTTATGGGGTATTTGGGGTGGTCAATAACCTAGGGAGAAATTCATCCCTGTGCAGATAGGGTTGCCAGACACCTTCACAAAAAATCCCGAACAGGCAGAGAAAAATTGGTTGAGCCAAAAAAAAAAGGGAGACCAAACTTGTTAAGCAAAAAAAAAAAAAAAAGGTCAAAGAGGTCGCTGCATCTTTAAATTACCACGCTCCTCGCTCCCCCCTGCCCTCGCACATGCCACCGGCCTTCCGTCTGAATTAAACAGAAAATACTGGACATTTTACATGTCCAGTATTCTCTATTTTTTTTTATCAGATGGAAGGCCAAAATACCGAACTGTCCGGGCGAAAACCGGACACCTGGCAACCCTATGTGCAGAGGCCAGGTATCAGTCAATCCCTATTTTGATGGCTTCCGGGGGACTAACGTGATGCCCCAGAAAGATTTACATAACCCGAGGAAGCACCTGAAAGATTCCAGGAGCAGATTCTGCTTTCAGTTGTCCTGGTGTGATTCTGAAGTAATTCAGCTGACTTCACTTGGGTTACTCCAAGTTTCAGTCCAAGTTGAGAAGATGGCCCTAAAGGCCCAGCTCTCCTTCTGGCAGTTTTACACCAGTGCATCCTCATTGACTTTGGGGTTTCACCATGAGGAGAACCAAACCTTTAGTGAGTAATTGTCAGTATTGGACCCTAGAGTAGCCATCTTGTAGTAGCTCCAGCTGCCCACACAAGAAACTGGCATTGATTCTGTGTGTCATACATGATACTTGAGTTGGGGAACCCATTCAAATATAATAATATATCCCATATTCTACCAATACGCCAACCAAACTTCAGTTTTGCGATTAAAAATAGTTCAGCTACAACTCCAAATTATTTTTCATTTGTTTGGAGGCCTCTACATTTCCTGATTCCAATCAGAAATCAGAAACAGCGAAACCTTACCGATAGCTACCCCTAACCTCTTCAGGGGTGGACATGGCACTTCAGGGGTGGACAGGACAACACTCGCAAAACACACACACACTGTTTGTTGCTTTTTTGTCATTACTGGAGGCCTGAGAGTCCTTGGTCCCAACGGGATAGCGGTGTTCATCTGTACCCACAAAAACAACAAGGAGTCCCGTGGCACCTTAAAGACTAACAGATTATTTGGGCATAAACTTTTATGGGAAAGAACCCACTTCAGATGTACCCTGTGAGCTCCTCTGACAGCACAAGTGTCTGGTTGTTCAAACTGCGTCCGGGCGCTGTGTCTCGTTGTTCCACCCATAGCCAAATGCTTCACCCTTACTCTTACACAAATTACGTCAGCAACGGCACGCAGCCGCCACCTTGGGGATATAATCCTCCAAAGGGTCCAGCCTTCCATAGAGACACCTCCATCTCACTTTCAGCCTGCCAAAGTCACATTCCCAGTCTGCAGCTTTGTGTACAGGTCACTGTTCTGTGACAGTCCAATGCAATGCTGCTTTGGCGCTGTCCCTGTCACCATGGTCCTCCACATCCCAGTCTTCCTCCTCTGCTGTTAAGTGCTTAAGTGGCTCTGCTGCAACATGCAATGTCCTAAGCACATTGAACACACCATGGGAGAGAATTGTGGGATCCAGGATTTCTCACAGCAGGCAGTTTTCAGCAAGGACTGTCGTTAAAGTGAGCCAGAAGCCCTAGGAGGACTGGGAAGCAAAGAGGTGGCTGATGGGACATTTTCACGTTCCCAAAATGCCTAGCGCTACATTCCACATTCCTACAGCGCGTAGCGACGTCAGGCACTGTGGGATGCTTACCCACATGGCTTTGCTCCATCTGTCTACGGGGTCTTAACAACGTAGCCATGAAATGTCGACAATCGGTGGCAGAAAAACAGGTTTGACCGGTTTTCACTTTGGGCGATTTTTGCATGTCGATAGCATTTTCCTTGCCACATTTTTCCAGAGACTCCCTGGGTTGTTTTTGGCCACCACTTTTATATCCCAGTGGCCCTTTGAAATGCTACCCCTAGATAAATCTCCTTTCCTCTGCGAGCATAGAGATATAGAGTCTCCGTTGTTTGTTAAATGCAGGTCCATCTGTTCCTGCCCCCTTCTGTTGCCAAAGAATGGCCACTTCACCGGTGATAGCCCATCAACGGTGAGGACAGCTGGCTAGAGGCACCAGCTTGGCCGTAAGAAACCAGTTTAATCCCTGCCCAGACTTGTCAGTGTAAACGTGTCAGTGAACATTTCCGCTTATGTTTCTACCTTCACATCTAATGTTGCTACACACATTTCACCATGATATTATTGACCAAGGAGTTATTACTTTTCAAATGATACCTCAGGAGGCATATTATGTGCAAAGCTTATTACAATAGGGGGTAGGGAGTGAACACAGGCGTACGTTGGGTCACCGCTATGATTAAAGCAAGACCCTGAAACGGAGCCTGGAGACGCCGTAGGTGCAGTGTAAAAAATGTGCTGAACTTCCCCTGTAATATGGCAACTGACTCTCCTGCAGCGGCTGTAGCCTTCCTAATCTGTATGCTCTGTCACAGCCTCATGCCATCCATTGGGTTAGCACCATGGCAACACTGTGGTCTTTAAGCACAGGAGTTTGTGCTGTGATCGCAAGCGGCATTAGGCAATTTAATTAAGGGGCTGGCAAAGGGAAAAAACTTTGTCAGTTTTATTAAATTCCATTGTATTCGGCAGCTCTGCATCTCCACTGCCAGCTTAGAAGGATAGGAACATGCTTCCCCACTTTTTCTTCTATTTCTAAATAAAGGGCGAAGGAGGGGGTTGGGGGAGAAAAAGCCCCCTGTCATTGGTTAGTAGAAAACCCTCCACGCTGCATTATTTCCACATTGGCTTGGCTCTGAAAAGCTGTTCCAACCGGCCTCAGCCACTCTGTCCTCCCTACAGCCAGATGTACAACACACGCTGACCTTCCTTCTGGCCTGTGCAGCATAAGCCAGTAAAGATGTCTGCCCTGAGGCACTACATGTCTCCTTCTTTGACCAGCCAGCCAGAGAATGGGCCATGCCCCAGTGAAGTGAACACAGGGCCAGGGCTTCCACACTCCAAGCCCTGGACCCAGACCCTTAAAGGTATTTAGACACCTAACTCCCACTGATCTATTTGCCTAAGTACCTTGTGGCTCTCAGCTTTGGGCAAATTACATCTCCTCTCTCTGCCCCACTTTCTAGCTCAGTGAACCAGGAAAGACAACACATATTGCTGCATGATGTGAGGAATCCCTTTCAGTGGTTCCCAAACTTTTCAGCATCATGCCCCACTTTTTGATTAATGAGAAACCCTCACGCCCCCCCCCTCCCAAAAAAATAGCAGCAAAACTTGGGGTGTGGCTGGGACACCTCGCGCCCCCCCTGGAATTTCTTCACGCCCCCCCAGGGGGCATGCCCCCCAGTTTGGGAACCATGCCTTAGGTGATGGGCCAAATTCCCTGTGGGTGTTGCCCCCTGGGCTCCAAAAAAAGGAGGATTTGATCCAGTGTTTGCAAAGTGCTCCTACGTAAGCGGTATGGGAACACCCACATTGTCTAACTGATCTACACGCAAAAACTGGGCTACTTTAACTACATGGGAGGGTACAGGGACCCTCCCAGGGTGGGCACAGTTAAATCAGTATCAGAGTGCTTACAGTGCTTTATAGGGTTGCCAGATGGTTTCAACAAAAATACCAGACACACTTGACATTGTATCACAAGCTACATTCCATCTTATTTAGAAAATACTGGACATTCATATTTTCTCAATTTGTTTTCCGAACAGAAAGCTCAAATACTGGACTGTCCGGTTCAAAACCGGACACCTGGCAACCCTAGTGCTTTAGCTTATTCTCACAAGGGAAGGAGAATAAACTATGTCAGCAACGGGCAACCAAGGTCAGTGAGTGGTCCCTTTTGTCTCAGCGAGAACCCCACACACGTGCACTAACCATGACCCCAAGCAAAAGATTAAAGATGTTAATACATGGCATGGACCTCTCCCTTGTAGAACACTGTGAATCAGCGGATTCATGGTGCTCTGGAAGTGCTGGGGGGGCAGGGGAAGGAGTTGGTAAGTGAGGGGCCCCAGTATATGAGAGGCATGGGGGAAAGGGGCAGAAAAGGGGTACATGGGCTGCACATGGAACCCCGATGGACTGCATGCAGCCCACAGCTGCAGGTTGCCCACCACTGATCTATGTCATCGCTGTTTCTGCCCAGACACAGAAAGGCAGCACAACAAACAGGCTCAAAGCCCAAATTTACATAGGGTATGTCTACACTTGCACCCTCTTTCGAAATAGGGATGCAAATGCAGCAATTTGAAATTACAAATGAAGCCGGGATTTAAATATCCTGCACTTCATTTGCATAATCGCGTTATGGCGCTATTTCGAGTTAGCGCTATTTCGAATTAACAGACGCTGTGTAGACACAGTTATTTCGCGAGAAAACCCTTCTCTCGAAATAACTGTTAAACCTCATTGTACGAGGAATAAGGGTGATTTCGAGAGAAGGGTTTTCTCTTGAAATAACCGCGTCTACACAGCGTCTGTTAATTCGAAATAGCGCTAACTCGAAATAGCACCATAACGCGATTATGCAAATGAAGCGCGGGATATTTAAATCCCGGCTTCATTTGCAATTTTGAATTGCTGCATTTGCATCCCTATTTCGAAAGAGGGTGCAAGTGTAGACATACCCATACTTCTTCTTTGTGTATCTTATTGCCTTCCAACAGAAAGCACCTTTAAAAAAAAAAAAAAGTCCTCGTATTTTGTGCAGCAAGACTGGGATATTCTTCCAGGCCTTCTGACGTGTGTTTCCTTGTAAGGAGGGCAACGGCACTAATTCTGTTTGTCTCCGGGAGGAAGTCGTGAGATAAAAAGCTGCTGTAGGAGCTTGTTAGACAAACAGCCTGAGCTGGCTGTGCCTGGTTATCTCTTTCCAGGGCCGATGGGCAGAAACAGTGGCCGGTTCTGTTCCTGATTGTTTTCTCCCTATTTTGTATGCTTTTTAATGAGAAGGGCTGTAAAATATTTTGTTTGTTCTTCTGTTTTGCTTTTAGGCTTTGGAAGGGGACTTTGTGTTCCGAGTGCCTCTGAGGTCCCTGGGGCTCTTTGTACATTCTGTATGGAAGCTAGTCTTTACTTAGGGGCAGGGCCACCAACAGGGGGAGGGGGAAAGCAACGGGGGCCTCTGCTCCGGGGCCCAGTGATTTAAAAGAGTCTGGGGCTCCAGGCTGCCACCACCACCACCACCACCAGAGGCCCCAGCCTTTTAAATTGCCGCTGGAGCCCTGCTCAGCACAGTCTGGGTGGCACTGAGGGCTGGCCCTGCCCCTTTCACCCGAGGCCCTGCCCCTTCAGGGCAGTGTGCTTGGGTGGCCATCCAGGAGAGATTCAGGTGCTGCCCAGTTGATTAGCAGAGTGCCCACAACACCCACAGCCAGCAGCATGTGTTTCTACCCATGGTGCACATCTGCACATGCGTCAGTGCACACAACAAAATTTATTCCACACAAGATGGAAAAAATTAGCTTCTGGTCCCCCTGGAGCTGACCCGCAACAGGGAGTCAAGAGAAAAGAAAATGGGAATAGCATGGCTGATGCAAGGCAGTGACTTGTAGCAGGATACGGAACAGTGATGAATAGTTCGTGATAGTCTCACTCCTTACTGCAGCTGCAGGGCTACTCAACACACCTGTGGCCTGTTTGTTTGCAGCCCGCGGGTGGGAGCCAAAACAAAAAAGTTGTCAATATAATGGTCTTCTGTTGATATGCATTTTAGTAGTTACATTCCTGGACTGTCATTTCTCATTAAAAATGCTGTCCTATGGGTGGAAATTGGGTAAATATTGCATTTTATTAATATCAGCAGAACTGACTTAAATGGGGGTCTCTGTGTTGTATAGTCTTGCCTTAATCTTTGTATTCATGCTCGTCAGTGTGAATAAGCTATTTGCATATATTTGCATGTATTTGCAAGCACACTTAAGTTGCGGGCCCTGGGCATGTGCTGTATCACTGTGGCTCCTGGAGCTTCCAAAGTTGAGTAGCCCTGCCTTACTGGTTGGAAGCCCTAAGAGGCTGTAATGAACTGTGTGTGTATGAATGAGCTACTGCCCTTACTGGCCAGAATCAGCCCTTCCCAATTGTGCCATAGACCCAATACTGCCAGCAGCTAACGGAGATTCTCCTTTAGCTCAAGTAGTGAAGTACCTGTGGGCATCAAAGCCGAGAGCTGCAAATTTTACTATGTGTGAACAACTGTGAGGCTTGAATATGTGGGAAGCCTCAGATCATTATACACGGCTAAGCAGGCCTGAAGGTCTCTCTTTTTAGCTGAGGAACCTTGGGGCCATCTCATTGTAGCCCAGAGAATTACTGGGCTAGTCTGCGGGTCATATGGTTAACGTCTGCATTTGTAAATGTCTTGCAAAAGCAAACGGAAAAAAAGCTGGCTGAGCCCGGCTCTGCTTTTCCTGAATAAATAAAAGGCTGGGGAGCCAGAGTCGAAGTCTCAGCTCGTGGCACAATCATTCTTTACCCTGTAAAATGCGCTTCATTTAAGAAAATTCATGCTGCATTGGACTGCGTGACATTGCCTTTTTGGAAGCTTCACAAATGATTCGCAATCCTGCCGGGGCCTATTACAGATGGAACTCTTGCCTTATTTGGGCCCTTGGGCTGTGGAAAGAGACATCGACTGTGCATTTCTCAGCACCAGAGTTAGAAGTCTGAGGCTTGACTAGTTGCTAGCAAAAAAACAAAAACAAAACCGAAACAACTCAGGATTCAGAGTGGGTCAGCACTGCACAAAATACCCAGAGTAGCAAGTTTCAGAGTCCAGGCCAAATGGGACTTGTGCTGTTGTTTTAAAAATAGCAGTGTAGATGTTCTGGCTGGAGCTGGGCTCTGAGATACACTCTCCTCCCCAGCCAGGATTCAGCACCTGAGCTCCAATCCAAGTGGGCACATCTATACTACTTACTACTTTTAGCCTCATAGCACAAGCCTTGTGAGCCCAAGGTAATGACCTGGGGTTTGTTGCAGTGCAGAGGTACCCTCAGATTTCCTGGCCCCCCTCCATATTCCTGATCGGACCTTTGGAACAACCAGTTATGAGATCCGCCCCCAGCTAATCCAGCCACAGTATTAAACGGAGTCAGGTGGGATCGTAGCATGGGACTCTGGGAGTTTAGTCAGAGTCTGGGGCTATGTCTACAGTACACTGATCCATCAGAAAAAGATACGCCAATTGTGCTCCACAATTGGTGTACCTTTTTCCGATAGTTTACACTGGGCCAAGTTTCAGAAAAGCCTCCTCTTTCAGAAGATCCCTTCTTTCTTGTGGGAGGAGGAAGACAGGGCTTCCCAAAGAGTGGGTCTGCTCTTCCACACAAAAAAAAAGCGGAACCCCCCCTGCAGTGTAGACATAGCCTGGGGAACCCGGCGCAGTATAGATGTGCGGTAAAATATCTGAAAGTGTCTCAGTGACTTAGGAGCCCAAATCCAGTTTTCAAAAGCGATTTAATCACTTAGGGCCAAGTTTTTAAAGGTATTTAGGCGTGACCGTGCTCAGCGTCACAAGGTCTGGGGGCCAACAGCTTTTGCGGGCCCCCAGACAAGGGGTGGGGGGGGCCTGGCTCTGTGCCTCAGGCGGAAGGGGCGGGGCCAAGGCAGCCAGCCCTCAGTGCCGCCTGGATTGTAGCGCTGGGCTCTCCATCCCTCAGCCCTCAGAGCTGCACAGAGAGGTACTCCAGCGGTGATTTAAAGAGCTCAGGGCGCTGGTTGTGGCCACAGCTGCAGCAAAGCGGTGGCATCCGGGAGTTCCAGGTTCCTTTGAATTGCTGGGCCCTGGGACAATTGCCTGTGTAGCAGTCAGAAGTCACCGTTATGGTGTCCTGACAGCTCTCCTGATCCGTCGGTGATGACAACCATTCGGCTGTGTGCATGCATGCTCCTCCTGTATTGTGTTGACTTTGCACAAGTAGTCAACACAACAGACTCCAAGAGAGCCCCCAAGACCACAAAATCAGATAAGGATCCAAGATGCCCAGCCAGGTTTACTGTCAAACAAAATATAGTCACAGGTGTCAGCAGACTCTACCGCACTTATACATATGTACCCCCAACAATGGCCTAGCTCAGTCAGTGGTAGATCCCACTGTGCCTTCAGCTGGTCAAAGACAGCCCTTCCAAGACACAGCTTTATATACAGATACACAAAAGTTACACATCACTCCTGACGTGTCAGATTGACACCCTCTGAGGTTACTTAGATGCCACCCATCCCCCTGCCCCTGGTGGTTCGCGTAGAACCTCTCTATCCCTCATTCTGTCATTTTAGACCCTTTCCTGACCCTGGGTCAGTATGTCCCTGTTATCTGTGGGGAGTGTGTAGGTACCAAGGTCCTTTTTAATGAGGCATTGTTACCCTGGTTCTGGAATGTGCTTTCAACTTATGCCCAGTACAATTACTGCTTTACAGCTGGTACCTAGTACCAATTACTCTTCAGCACCTGGGACTATTACCAATTAGTGTTTTAACACTATCAGGCCTGTTTGGACCAAGTTCTGAGAGCAGGGGCCTCTTACTCACAGCTTAGCTTAGCTTTATATTAGCAAAGTCGTGACCATTGTTGCCTAGGCCTCAGGCCTTACACCAGGCCTGTGATACATGGGCCTATGTTTCAGGCCCTCATCTTACTACGGTCCCCTTTACCCTCACCCTTCCCTTTTCACTGGGCCTCTGCAAGGCCTGACTGATTTAAAGGACTTTGGCTTTGTCTACACTTGCAATGGCTTGACAAATCTTTTATCGATCACAGGTGCTTACCTCCTCCCCTCCCGCCCGAAAAAATAACAAGTTTTGCTGGGGCAAGTGTCAATGCCACTTTGTCAGCAGGAACACTCTCTTACTGACAAAATGAAAGCCGCTTGTGGTAGCTTGAAATATTTTGTTGGCAAAAATGCTGACAAACAGCATTCACACACACCGACTCTTAGCGATAGGGCTGTTGACACAGCCCTGTTGCTAAAAGATGTGTAAAATAGACAAAGCCTAAGTCTCATTCAAAGTCAGAGGAACAAGGGCAGAGAGAAAGGAGGGTCAGGGCAAAACTGGGAGGCAAGGTCAAATCAGGATCTTAGATGCCTATATACAAATGCGAGAAGTATGGGAAATAAACAGGAAGAACTGGAAGTGCTAATAAATAAGTATAATTATGACATTGTTGGCATCACAGAAACTTGGTGGGATAATACACATGATTGGAATGTTTGTATGGAAGGGTACAGCTTACTCAGGAAAGATAGACAGGGAAAAAAGGGAGGAGGTGTTGCCTTATACATTAAAAATGAACACACTTGGAGTGAGGTGGAGATGGACATAGGAGACGGAAGTGTTGAGAGTCTCTGGGTTAGGCTAAAAGGGATTAAAAACAAAGGTGATGTCATGCTAGGAGTCTACTACAGGCCACCTACCCAGGTGGAAGAAGTGGATGAGGCTTTTTCAAACAACTAACAAAATCATCCAAAGCCCAAGATTTGGTGGTGATGGGGACTTCAACTATCCAGATATATGTTGGGAAAATAACACTGGGCACAGACTATCCAATAAGTTCTTGGACTGCATTGGAGACAACTTTTTATTTCAGAAGGTTGAAAAAGCTACTAGAGGGGAAGCTGTTCTAGATTTGATCCTAACAAATAGGGAGGAACTGGTTGAGAATTTGAAAGTGGAAGGCAGCTTGGGTGAAAGTGATCATGAAATCATAGAGTTCACAATTCTAAGGAAGGGTAGAAGGGAGAACAGCAAAATAGAGACAATGGATTTCGGGAAGGCGGATTTTGGAAAGCTCAGAGAGCTGATAGGTAAGGTCCCATGGGAATCGAGACTGAGGAAAACAACCGAGGAGAGTTGGCAGTTTTTCAAAGGGACATTGTTAAGGGCCCAAAAGCAAGCTATTCCGATGTGTCGGAAAGATAGAAAATACGGCAAAAGACCGCCTTGGCTTAACTACGAGATCTTGCGTGATCTAAAAATAAAAAGGAGTCATATAAAAATGGAAAGTAGGACAAATTACAAAGGATGAATATAGGCAAACAGCACAGGAATGCAGAGGCAAGATTAGAAAGGCAAAGGCACAGAATGAGCTCAAACTAGCTACGGGAATAAAGGGAAACAAGAAGACTTTTTATAAATACATTAGAAGCAAGAGGAAGACCAAGGAGAGGGTAGGCCCACTGGTCAGCGAGGAGGGAGAAACAGTAACAGGAAACTTGGAAATGGCAGAGATGCTCAATGACTTCTTTGTTTCGGTCTTCACCGAGAAGTCTGTAGGAATGCCTAACATAGTGAATGCTAGTGGGAAGGGGGTAGTTTTAGAAGGTAAAATAAAAAGAACAAGTCAAAAATCACCTAGAAAAGTTAGATGCCTGCAAGTCACCAGGGCCTGATGAAATGCATCCTAGAATACTCAAGGAGCTGATAGAGGAGGTATCTGAGCCTCTAGCTAACATCTTTAGAAAATCGTGGGAGACAGGAGAGATTCCAGAAGACTGGAAAAGGGCAAATATAGTGCCCATTTATAAAAAGGGAAATAAGAACAACCCAGGAAACTACAGACCAGTTAGTTTAACTTCTGTGCCAGGGAAGATAATGGAGCAAGTAATTAAGGAAATCATCTGTAAACACTTGGAATGTGGCAAGGTGATAGGAACAGCCAGCATGGATTTGTAAAGAACAAATCTTGTCAAACCAATCTGATAGCTTTCTTTAATAGGATAACGAGTCTTGTGGATAAGGGAGAAGGGTGATGTGGTATACCTAGACTTTAGTAAGGCGTTTGATACGGTCTCGCATGATATTCTTATCAATAAACTAGGTAAATACAACTTAGATGGGGCTACTATAAGGTGGGTGCATAACTGGCTGGATAACCATACTCAGAGAGTAGTTATTAATGGTTCACAATCCTGCTGGAAAGGCAGAACAAGTGGGGTTCATGAGGGGTCTGTTTTGGGACCGGCTCTGTTCAATATCTTCATCAACGATTTAGATATTGGTGTAGAAAGTACACTTATTAAGTTTGCAGATGATACCAAGCTGGGAGGGGTTGCGACTAATCTGGAGGATAGGGTAATAATTCAAAATGACCTGGACAAATTGGAGAAATGGTCTGAGGTAAATAGGATGAAGTTTAATAAAGACAAATGCAAAGTGCTCCACTTAGGAAGGAACAATCAGTTTCATACATACAGAATAGGAAGCGACTGTCTAGGAAGGAGTACGGCAGAAAGGTATCTAGGGGTTATAGTGGACCACAAGTTGAATATGAGTCAGCAGTGTGATGCTGTTGCAAAGAAAGCAAACATGATTCTGGGATGCATTAACAGGTGTGTTGTGAGCAAGACACGAGAAATCATTCTTCCGCTCTACTCTGCGCTGGTTAGGCCTCAGTTGGAGTATTGTGTCCAGTTCCGGGCACCGCATTTCAAGAAAGATGTGGAGAAATTGGAGAGGGTCCAGAGAAGAGCAACGAGAATGATTAAAGGTCTAGAGAACATGACCTATGAGGGAAGGCTGAAGGAATTGGGTTTGTTTAGTTTAGAAAAGAGAAGATTGAGGGGGGACATGATAGCAGTTTTTAGATATCTAAAAGGGTGTCATAAGGAGGAGGGAGAAAATGTGTTCATCTTGGCCTCTGAGGACAGAACAAGAAGCAATGGGCTTAAACTGCAGCAAGGGAGGTTTAGGTTGGACATTAGGAAAAAGTTCCTAACTGTCAGGGTAGTCAGACACTGGAATAAATTGCCCAGGGAGGTTGTGGAATCTCCATCTCTGGAGATATTTAAGAGTAGGTTAGATAAATGTCTATCAGGGATGGTCTAGACAGTATTTGGTCCTGCCATGAGGGCAGGGGACTGGACTCGATGACCTCTCGAGGTCCCTTCCAGTCCTAGTATTCTATGATTCTATGATTCTAAGGGCTCTTAAGTGCCAAAGTCAATTGTGAACATGGGGTTTAGGCTCCTAAATCACTTTAGGAAATGCTACTGATGCTCATCAAAGCTCAGCGTTATGGAGTCTCCGTGCCTGCATTTCAGCACATCCCAATAGCTGGGGACACAACACGAATTGCACACAGTCAGATTTTCCAGAGAGCTCAGGCCAAGTGTTCAAGTCCTCAGTACACACACAGCTGGGGTCTGTTTTTTCAGAAGAGTGCCCTCCACGATGCACTGTGCTGGGCTGCCCTGAATATCATTCTGGCCACTTCGTGAGGTGTCTAAAGGAGGGCTGGGGTCCTTGGAAAATTGCAGCCATAAGGTAGTAGAACACAAGCTCGTTGAAGCTAACGGGAAGCTTTCCCGATGAATTTGGTGCCGTTTGGATCAGTCCGCAAATGCCAAGCTGTCAGCCCTGGCTCTGAAACAACACGACCACAGAAGAAGCCCTCAGACTCAGTAATAGATGCAGGACAGCGTTTATGACCATGCCAGCTATAAAGCCGAGAGAGATTTGACTATCTCCCCTTTGCATGTGTGGTGGATCAGAACTCCCCGCACATCTGTCAGACCCAGCAAACCCTAGCCTGTCTTAGACGTTCGGATTAGCTTCGCATAAAGGATGGCAGCTGACGATGCCCTGTGGCGCATTTTGGGCAGTCCTTTGGCCGCCGAAGGAGACACGTGGCAGTGGCGAGGCGAGAGGAGGATTTCCAGCTGCCAGAGAATCGAGCCGCGGGGTCAGATTCGCCATCCCACCCCCAGAGCCAGGACTCCCAAGGGAGCAGCAGGGGGAAGCTGGGAGAACATGGCAGCTAGTATCTAAAACCAGATTGCCCGTCACTGCATAGCATTGGTTCTCTAGGACAGTAGATTGCAAGCAATTATGTCCTAATACAAGAAGAACAGCAGAGTATCTTGTGAGCATCCTCTCTCTCGCTCCAGCTCCCCTCCCCCAGCTGTGGCCTCCTGTTTGTCCTTCAGCTCACAAGGTGAGAACCTCTAGCACTGCTGCTTCTGCTGGAACAGTGTCCCTGTGTGTCTCTGTCTCCTTTCCAGTTGCCTCTGGCAAGATCCCCCTTCTCCCCAGGCTCCAGGGCCTCTCAAGGTCTTAACCTTTTCGTTCTCAGCCACAGTAAATATCCGTTTATTACTCTTTGCACGGGGTAGTTCCTAGGAGCCCCCCGTCTAGGCGCTGTGCAAACAGAGCAGAGACAAGCGCTGCCCTGAACGGCTTACGTCCTAACCCAGCCTCCTCCGCCCCGGAGACTCAGGGTTCAGCTGTGGGAGCTCTGAGGAGCGGCAGCTGTTCAGGACAGGGCGTGTCACTTCTCTGGGTGTGCATGGCACCTAGCACAAAGGGACCCTGAGCGTGGTTGGAGCCCGGGGTTGCTACCACAATGTAACTGATAATCGGACCATAATGCTAATAGAACACCTCTAGATCCAGGCACATGCAGAGGCTACGTGTGAGGGGGCAGCAAGGGGGCCACTGGTCATGTGACCCCTGCCAGCCTTAGGAAGGACTGGACAACCCCTCTCCTGCACAGGCCCCGCCTCTCCCTGCCTCTGCTCTGCCCCTCCCGACCCTTGATCTGCCCCGACCTCGAAGCAGCTCAGGGGACTAACAGGCCTGGGCTTCTGGTGCAAGCAGCAGGGGTCCCGCCTCCCCCGTTCACTGGCAGCAATTCACTCAGTTCCCCCAGCCGTGTCGCTCCACTTCTCACCAGTGAGTGTGGAAGCGGTCCTTCCCCTCCCCACCAGTGAGTGTGGAAGCGGTCCTTCCCCTCTCACTAGTGAGTGTGGGAGCGGTCCTTCCCCTCTCACCAGTGAGTGTGGGAGCAGTCCTTCCCCTCCCCACCAGTGAGTGTGGGAGCGGTCCTTCCCCTCTCACTAGTGAGTGTGGGAGCGGTCCTTCCCCTCTCACCAGTGAGTGTGGGAGCGGTCCTTCCCCTCCCCAGAGCGGTGCAGCCAGAGGAGTGGCGTGGGCTGGGCCCTCCTTGCTCCGCTTCCCCTGCCGTTGCTAGTCAGTGTAGGGGGCCAGGTCCCCCTGTTAATCCCCAGGCTGCATGCCAGCCACTCCTGTCCACAGTACAGGGAGAATGTGGCCCCTTGTGCCCTCGATATGTTGCCCCTGGGCACATGCCTAGGGGCACCAGCATTCTAGGGGCGCCTAAAAGTTAAAAGTGAGTGAAAAATTAAAAAGTTAAGCCATGTGGAACCCACACACGCGCTAGGTGTGGTGTTAGGGTTGCCAGATGGTTTCAACAAAAATACTGGACACACTTGACATGACATCACAGTCTACATTGCATCTTATTTAGAAAATACCGGACATTTCTAGTGTCTCATTTCTATTTTCTCAATTTGTTTCCCGAACAGAAAGCTCAAATACTGGACTGTCCGGTTCAAAGCCAGACACCTGGCAACCCTATGTGGTGTGCTGTCCCAGCTAGCTTTTAGCACATGCGGTAGAGTCTCATGTCCTAGGCTCCCAAGGTCTCAGGTTTGATTCTGACTGTTGGCGTTACACATGCAGCTCCCCTGTGGGTAGCTGGGCTCCTGGCGTGAGCTGGTATCTGCCCAGTGTGTGGGGCTGGAGCAGGGTGAGCATCTGAGTCAGCCCGCCAGGAGGTGCTGTAAGCTGTGGGCAGGCAGAGCGACTGCTGAAGATGCTGGAAGTCTCCCAGCTCCTTCCCCATCTAGACCCTGCTGTTGCCTACACCCCATGCCGGGGTGGGAGGGGCACGGCCCATTCACTTGCGGGAGCACAGCCAGATGGCTGCCACGCTCCCCCGAGAAGAGCTGACATTTCCAAACGACTGTCTCTTCCAAACTGGAACAGAGCCTCAGAAGGTCAAAAACAAAGCAGTTTTGAATCGGAAAGGTCACACTCCAAAGAGGAGGGAATGCCCAATGGTTGGGACTCAGGAAACGTGGTTCCAGGCCCTGGATCTACCACGGGGTCTTTGTGTGACTGTGAACAAGTCACGCAGTCACTCTGCCTCCATTCCCCCTCCGGAATAACCCTTCCCTACCTCACGGGAGAGTTGTGTGAAACATGCTGACGACTGTGAGACGACCAGATGCTACAGAGACGAGGCCCAGATAAGTACCCTAGAAAATGGACGGTTTTGACATTGCTGATTGAGCGGAAATGCTCAGCTATGTCGAAAGGACATTTTCCCGTTCCGGTTCCTCCCACCGGAAAACTGCAATAATTCCTGCAACTCAACATTTCCATGGGAACGGGTTCAACTGGCTCTGGGGCACCGTACCCGGCATAGCTGTCCTGCAGGACCAAAGCTTCTAGCCGAGGACCAGGGTGGATTTCCCAGCCTGTTGCAGAAGGATCTGAGGGGCAGGTGATTTTCTGGAGGGGAGCTGCAAGCCTAGATTCATCTGGGAGGTTGTTGCAACAGCTTGGCCAAGATACGGGACAAATCGTTCTTGCCTCTTAGCACTGTAGTGACCCACTCTGCCCTACAAGAAAACCCACCTCCTCCCGAGAGCTCTCTCTCTCTCTTTCTTCCCGCCGGTGAGTGTGGGGTGGCCCTGCCCCTGCCCCGAGACGAGCGCTGCTCCCCATCCACTAGCTCCCCACCCCACCATCCCCGCTAGTGCTTCTGGGCCCCCAGGAATGTAGCCGGCCCTGTGCCCCTCCTGCCCAGGGTGTTTGGGAGGCTAGTGTCCCCTCTGGCCCCCACATCACCCCTGCTCTTATTCTTTTCCTCTTTTCCTCCCATTCTCTCCTTCCCCTTCTGTCTCTTTCCATTCGCTCCCTCTTCTCCCCTTTTTCTCTTATCCTCTTTCCCATCCCTTTTCCATCCCCTCACTGCCCCTCCCATGCTTAGGCATGCCTCCCGGAGCACTGCTCTCTCCTGCTTAGCCGCCGTAGCTATGGAAACAGGCCAGTTTACTCTCCTGCCACTGAAGACTTGGGCTGCGGGCCCTCGTCCACGTGCCCTCTGGCCTGCTCGTGAACTCCGGCGCTGGCTCCAGGGTCCCCAAGAACCTCATGCTGCCTGGAGAGGCCTGTGTCAACCCGGGCGTGGCCTCCGCTTTGGAAGGGTCACCGGAGGGGGCGGGAGGCTGAGCGCCAAGGCTGGCTGCTGACTCGCCAGCGCTTTGCCTCCAGCAGGGCTGGCTGCGGGCAAGGCTCCCACCGCTATGCGTCTGTGGAATATGCCGCCACCATATGCCGCGATGCACCGCCAGCTCTGACGAGGGCGAAGAGCCGGGCGGGCAGTTGCTCTGTAGGTGCTCGGCTGAGGGCGAAATACGTGTCGAAAAACCTGGTGCTTTTCATTCTTGAGTCTTCCATTCCTAGCCCCCTCCCAGCTCTGCCAAAGCACCCCAAATCTGTACTGCCACAAGCCTCTTAACACCCCTACAGCTCTGTTAAGGCACCTAGTGTTGACACGCAGCACCCTGGTTATTCCAGCCCTGGGCCCCTGCACACAGCTATGACAATGCACCTCAACTCCCCCATCCTGCTAACTCTGAGCTCCCCAAGCCTAGCTCTGCATAAAGCATTTCCATCTTGCCCTGCTAGCCATCCTGGCTGCAGCGGTCTTGGGACCTCTCTCCCACAAAGCTCAACAGAAGCATTTCAAGACTGCCCTGCAGCAGCCTCTGTTATTCCAGTTCTGTGCCTTTCCCCAGCAGACCCTGCCAAAGGAGGGGGGTGGGAATGAGATGTGGACAAATATTCCCCAGGGAAGAGCAACTTAAAAGACCACCCAACTCATTTTGCTTGAGACCCAGGGATACCACGCTACGGCACTGTTCTAAAAACCGGGTTCCAAACAGCCTGGGCCCTGAATCACAATGCCTGGCTTCCTTCCCCGCAGACGGGAACTCAGACCCACACTTGCCAGGCAACAAGAAGTCCTGCTGCATACATATTGCTCTCCCTGTTACTGTTGTGCCAGGCCTACCAGATGGGGACAAACATTCCTGGCCCTTTAATGAGGTTCTCCGGAACGCAGTGCTGTACAGCGATGCTCTCAATAATTCAGGCAAGATCCTGAACTGCCTAGAAAATGCCTCCCGGTCCTTCCTAATGAGCTCACCACGGACAACGCATCCCAGGCCGGTGAAAAGGGGGCGTGGCCGGGAACGACCACAGCACAACTCCTGTGCCTCTGGGAGCACGTGGGGGTGCAGCTGGGGAGGGTGCTCCTGAAAGCCGAGGGAGAGCTCTTTTAAAGGAGGGTGAACAAACAGGCTTCCCCACAGCAGGGAAAATAACATTTCTTACAGGTACTGTCCAATTGCAACCCAGGTCCCTGCCAGCTCTTTCAGTAGCTTCATTAGTCCCATGACGGGGAACTCAGAGCCACTGGCAGACAGGAAAAGAGAACCCAGATTACCTAGGGAAAGGGAACCCAGCATTGCCTCCCTAGGGATTGGAGTGTTCTACCACAGGGGGGTTTCAAACTTTTATTCTCATGACCCAGTTGAAGAAAATTGTTGATGCCGTGACCCAACATAATGTGGATGGAGTGTGGGCTCCGGGGTGGGGCTGAGGATGGGAGCTTTGGGCTATAGGAGGGGGCTCCGGCTTTGGGGGTGTCAGGGCTGGGGCAGGAGGGGCTTACCTCAAGCGGCTCCCGGTCAGGGGTGCAGCGGGGCCGGGGGGGGAGCCTAAGGCAGATTCCTGCCTCTCCAGGCACCGCAGACCATGCTGCCCCCAGAAGCAGCCAGCTGCAGGCTCCCAGCCAATGGGGGCATGGAGTTAGTGCTCAGGGCAGGGGCAGTGCACAGAGCCCTGGGCACTCTCCCCCACACACCTAGGAGCTGGGCCTGTTGCTGGCTGTTTCTGGGGCACCGCACAGTCTGCAGTGCCAGGACAGGCAGGGAGCTGCCTTAGCCCCCCCAGTGGTCACCTGATCCCCCTGCAGCAACGAGTCCCAGTGTCCGACATTCCACCCCCCAGGACTGGGTCACGATTCATCATTTGAAACCCACCGTTCTACCACATGTCTCTGGCTGCCTGCATGGATCTAAAGAACTTGGTCCTCCGCTGGTAGAGAGATGCAAACAGATGGTGATGCAGGGACTGGAACCACAGGACAACAAGCACTGAGAAACCAATGCATTTACGGATGCACCCAGTGCCGGCTCTGCACCAGTGATGCCATAACTGCTGGAGGCAACGAAGAAACAAGGGGTAGGGAAAAGCTGGACTGTCCCAGCAGATAACTTTGCAAAGACCAAAGGCACATGCAGGAGGTGGAAATCTGGATCTCTTGAAAATTCTCTTTTCTGAGGCCAGATCTTAAGTAAGCCTGCTCTGCACAGAAAGTATTTTACCAACATAGCAATGCTGGGATACGCTCTGGTGTGGACACAATTCTATCAGAACAACTGTGCCTAATACTGGTATAGCATATGCTGGTTCCTGATCTGGCATAAGCACTTTTATACCAATATAACTGCATCCACACTAGGGGGAAGGTTGCTGTTTGACCTCTCCTGGCATAATTAAAGCAGAAAGACTTTCCAATGCAGATGTGCCCTAAGCTTCCTTTGGGATGAATAACTCTCCATGCACTTTGCACAGATTGCCTTCCCTGTGCCACTGCATTCAGGGCTCACAATCAGACAGAAGCTGTAGTGGATGCTCCATGAACAAATAAGAAAGAAGGTTGCACCAAGCCTTGCAAATTCCTTTGATTTGTTTCGGTTTGGGATTATTGCTCCAGAAATATTTACTTCCAGCGTAATTGTAGCTGACACCTGGTGGGCTCTTTCCATTTCCTTTCTCCGCCACAGGTGACTGGCTACATTTGGATATTAATAGCCAAAGGTGGGGAGGGGTCAGGCAGCTTGTTCCAGCAGAAGATTGCTGAGAGCTTTCTGCTAGCAGCCAGGAGTCATTACGCACCAAATGTCTAGTTTAAACAAATGATTAGGCAGGCCTATTAAAAAAAAAAAAAGAAAGAGCGTGCTTTTGGAAATGGAAGAGAAGGGACCGTGAAATGAATGACAGAAGTTGAGGGGAAAGCATGGGGGAGCCTGTGTCTCCTATATTGCTTTAATCTTTGAATTTTGTTCCTCTTGACATTGGCATAGAAAGCTGAACAGGAACTAGATACGCTAGGTAGAAAAATGGCAGAAATTAGATTTTTTTTTTTTTGTAATTTCAACGGATAATATTTATATTTATTTTTAAGTATTTTTAAAATCAATTTACATTTTCATAGTGGCGCAAAATTATGGGTTTTGAGCATTTTTTATTTTTATTGATTTAGCTTTTCACCGTTCAGAGAAAGTATGGGGGGGAGGGTGTCAAACAAGAGAGGGGATCAGACAATAATTACTTAATGGCAGTGGATTTTGAAATTCAATACGTTAAAGCTTTATAACTGTTAAAACACCAGTTTGTCGACGTCGCATGTCAAAATAGACAAAGGAAGGACCCTTAAATCAAACACTAATAAGTTCGCAGGCAGCATTTTTCTCCCATCGCCGGTCTGTACATTTAGATTAGTATTGACAGAAACACTTTTTCATGGGTTTGTTTGTGCACAGTGAAATCGACATTCACTGAGGGGGTAAAGTAAGCGAGACATGGAAGGGATGCTCAGATCTCAGAGGCTGATCTTCTAGACAGGGGTGAGTTTCATTTCATGGCTTTCTGCTTTCCAACCCCAGGATTCTGCTGGTGGAGCAAGGGGGCCTCTCACCCCCAGCTCTGACTCCTCCATCACAGCCTTATTGCGTGACACTCGGGAATGTGGCGGTCTTTGGCTCAGCAGCATTATCTCCTTGAAGAATTTCCCTCCCGGCTCTCATCTTCCTCCCCCACCTCTCTCCAGAGGACTCCTCCGCCTCCTAAACTCCTCCTGTGTCACTTGTATTGCTCACAGATCCCCTGCAATCACTGGACCCCTAATGCCTCACTTTATCCAACTGGCCACGAGCAGTGGCATTGGGCACTTGAGCTTGGAGGTACGGAGGATATGAAGGATGAAAAAAGTAATGGAATGCCACCAGTCGGTGAGCTAGTCCATGGCTGTTCCATCTTTCATATGCCCCCCCTTCCTTTGGCTGGTGAGTGACCGTGCACTAATGCCCTTCCTTTATCTGACACCTCCTGTCACATTCTGGTTCCGTGACAGCCCTGGATGGGAGATTCTGTGCTGATGGAATGGGAATCCCAGGGCTGGCCCACAACATTTTGGCACCTGAGGTGGGGAGCTCAAATGACGCCCCCATGCCCCCTCACTTGGGCCAAAACTTTGAAAGGTCTCAATTCTGCCTTCTTCCTGTTCTACGCTTCTCATGGGACTGCTCTGCTACCTACATATGCACCAGCAGCAGACACAATTTTCTACACTCTGGGTCCTAGTGGTGCCCCCCCCCACAGTCTGGCAGCTGAGGCTGCTGCCTCAGTTGGCCTCATGGTAGGGCCAGCCCTGGTGAATCCCCCCCAGCAGCCTCAGAAACCAAGAGGAATGGACACAGCAGAAAGACCGGGGAGTGTGTGGGTGGAAGGTGGGTGTGACGGGGCTGCATGAGGGAAACTCCTCAAGGGGAGTAATTATTAAGCCAGTGACCAAGCCCGGGTTTATTATTCACCGAGCTACTGGCAGTGGGGTTGCCAAAGCAGGGCTGGAAGCTTGCTGCCTCTCTTGTGCGCGGGGGAGCTGCTAGCACCCGGAAGGGAAGGGCTGTAAGGAATGAAAGGGGACAGCAAACAAAGGCGGAAAGATGTGGTTAAGACGCAGGAGATTAAGGTTCAGTTTTTTGCCTCTGCTATGGCCTCCCTCTGTGACACGCTACATAGCTGCTGGAGGGGTAGTTTCTGGCAGGGGTGGATGCAGGACTGTCCCTAGGGGGCGCAGGGCCTGGGGTAACCCTCCCAGTGCCCCAGGCGCAGGGTCCAGGGCAAAGCCTTCCCAGCCTCATTACAGACCCCTCCCCGTCTTTGCTCCACCCTACCCATCCCCCCCTCCACCCCTTCCCCTTAGGGCCAGGGCGCTCTGCTGCCTGCTGCCATGGTGAAGAGGAGTGCAGCCGGCCGGGAGAAGGCAGTACTGTGGGGCTGAGGGATGGTCTAGATCAGTGGTTGGCAACCTGCAGCCCACTGGGGTTCCACCTGCAGCCTGCGGACCCCCTGTCTGTTCCCCTCCCCCACGTGCCTCTCGTGCAGTAGGACACTGGAGTCCTGCACTTCCAACTCCTTCCCCTCCCTCCCAGCACTGTCGGAGCACCATGAATCCCCTGATTTGCACTCTGTCCCCACTCCTCCCCCGTCCTTCCAGAGCCTGAACAGCCCTGTGTCAGCTATTCTCAGCTGTTCAAGCTTTGGACGGGGGGAAGGGGGGGCAGGAGCAGGGATAGAGAGCGAATCAGGAGATTCACATGCTCCGAAAGTGCTGGGAGGGAGGGGCAGGAGTAGGAAGTGCGGGGCTCCAGCGCCCCTGTGCGTGACAGGTGTGTGAGGGAGGGGACACGCAGGGGTGCCGCAGGGCTACAGGTGGTCCCCAGGTGGGCCAAAAGTTGCTGCGGCCCACGGAGGCGAAAGAGGGCCACTCATGCGGCCCACACCCTATTTTTGATTGCCTGTCGCTGGTCTAGAGAATACTGAGTCCCGCCTTGGGTGCCAGGGACTGGACTAGATGACCTCTAGTGGTCCCTACCAGTCCTATAGTTGTGTCAAAGCACAGACCTGACCTTAGGTTTCCCAAGTCTGAGGCAAGAGTCCCGCACCTGCTGGACCACCCGGGAAGTTCTAATTTGTGTGCTGGTAGGTGGCTCTAACATTACGAGTCAATGAGCCTTCCCACAAGCTGTCCTTGGACTAATGTGAAGAGCAACACAATTCTGAAGGGGTCTCCTCCTGCTGCCAAAGAGAGGAGGTCCAGGCGACATGCTGTGGCAGAGAACAGCGCACAATAGTGTACCTTATCCCACTGTTAGACAGGTAAATCTCTGGGAATTCAAGATATCACTAATGATATGAGTGCAGGAAGGAGGGCTGACCTTTGCTGCCATCCCACACCAGACACCCCCATTAATCCTCTGGACACCCCCACCCCATGGGATGGTTGAGGCCACTTCCATGGGCCCCCCAAACTGCTGGACCTTGGGTGGCCACCCCGAACCATCCTCTGGACCCAAGCTAGGATGGTGTGCATGGCTACCATAGTATATGCTTGGGGGCTTGGATGGGATTCCACGCAGAAGGAATGCTGCTCTCTTTAGTGTTCTAGCTCAATCCAACTGAGCTCATGTACCTCTCCTGAGCTGGCGGTGAAATTACCAGCTGAAGTTCCCACGTCCCTTCAGGCAAGCACTCCAGAACATGCCGAACTCTTATTTTGGTGCCCGGTAGGGGAGCTGAGCATTCTTAGGAATTGGGCCTTTATTCTCTGGCAGCCTTTTCATGAGCACCTCATCAGTTTGGGAGTCTAAGTTGCATTGACATTCCAGAGCCTCCGCTCCTAGATCACTTTAGATGCTTTTGAAAACACTTACCCCCTACTGCCTCTGGGTTCCCCGTCTGTAAAATGGGGGCAGTAATTCTTTGTCTGTCTTGTCCACATAATGTGTAAGCTGTTTGGGGCAGGGATTCTCTTACTCTGTGTCTGTACAGTGCCTGGGATAATGGGAGCCAAATCCTGATGGGGCCTTCCAACTCTAACCTAATACAAACAATAAATAATTCCAGTGAAGATGGGAGAAAGAAGAGGAGACAGAAAAGAATGAGAAGAGGCTTAAAACACACGACTGTTATGAAAACTACTTGCCTTTCCAGAAACTTAGGTCAGGGTTAAATAACTGGTGTTTTCCTAGTAGTCGCCTTGATCATACAAGAACGATCTATTGGGTTCTCCCACAGACTGCAGCAGTAACATCAGTTTTGACTGGAGTATTCTGGATTGTTACTGGAGAGCACTATGAAAATGGTTAGGGAAGCAGAGACCTGCAATACTATTTGGATCAATTGGCGAGAATGAGCTGAGTCATCAGAACTCTTTCAGAATCTGGATAACGTCATCCAAGAATTATAACTGGACCAATCCGACTGGTCCAGTTATCTCTTGAGAAAAGTCTTTGCAGTGGCATTTTGGCTCTTATGCTTCTCTTCCTGGCCAGAAAGATCCTGAAGAGCCGAAGCCAGTGAGACAGGAAAGAAATTTCTCCACACTTTTCTGAATTTCAGAAAAGATTCAGATGATGTTTGACTTTAGGACAAAAATTCATGGGGTTCTTCTTTTAGCGGAATGCCACATTTTATTGATAGGATGCATTTTCTCAGCTTTGCACAGATAGGTGCTTTTCTTTGCATGGGGCTCAAAGTGCTTCACAAAGAGAAATGAATTTTATCCCCATTTTGCAGATGGCCCTGCGTGAAATGACAGGGTAAGTCTGTGACCGAGATAAGAACAGAGCTTTGGAATGCTGACTCCTACTGCCTGGTTCTAACCGCTTGGACATATTCCTTCCCAGATTAAGAACAGAGCCCAGTAATCCTGGCTTCTCTGCAATCTCTAGAGGGCATCCTCAGAGCCAGTGAAATAACCCAGGAGTCTTGGCTTGCAATCTCCCACTAATGACCAGACCTGTAATAGAATTCATGAGTCCTAGCTCCCAGTCCCGTGCTGTAACCATTAAATACCACTGCTTACATTTGAAACTGGACTGTTTTCGGGAAGAGGTCGGGTCTGGACAAGAGAACCAAATGGGAGATGCATGGGCATCCATCCCAACCCTGCCCTATACGCTGGCAAGGAGCAATACAAAAGCAGACGCCGCACGCTCAGCCGTCAGCACGAGACACAGAACAAGACAAACATGGGTGTGTTTAGAGCCCCAGCCTCGAAAAGTAGAGCAGACGTGAGTCCCTGATGGACCTGTCAATTCCAGCTAATAAAAAGGATATTTTACACATCAGGCACTTTGCACACACTTTAATGAGAGCAAACAAAGACTCAGGGATGCAAATTAGGGACTGCGGGAAAAGCAGCTCCCAGGACAGATACTGTTCTTCACAGTAGGCTGAATGCTTCTCACTTCTACCAGTTTAGTCTCATGGGGTGAGAGTTACATGGGAGTACCGTGGAAATGAATCAGAGAATATTACCCGGGCCTCCTTCAGTGCTGCACCAAAATGCTAGACTCTCTACCTAGCATAACAGGTGCCGTTCAGCAGAATCCAGTTCAATTTAGTTCATGTCAACAAGCCTTCTCATAAGAAACAATTCCATCTCTTTCAACCAGGCAGCAAACATTCATTCCTCTTGTCAAGGGAAAGGTAGACTATTTGCAGGTGCTGCTTTCTCCTCAGCCTCATTTATTTTGGCAAACATGTGGAGAGGGACCCCCAATATTATCCCTCTTCCCCCAACCCCTCCCTATGTTTTCCAGGGTTTGCACAGAACTGAACTCAGACCCAAAGTGCCCTTGGGCTGATTTTGGCAAATCCCAGGGCTGGTTTTGGAGAGCAGTGGAAGGGGAAGCTAGGATGTTGGGGGGTGCTCAGCACCCACTTTTTTCCCACAGGGGTGCTCCAACCCCAGAGGACCCATGGAGTTGGCGCCTATGCTCACCAGTGAGTTACACATACACACACAAGCCTGCACACAGGGCAATATTAGCATGTGGGCTGCAATAATATGTTCTCGTGAAACCGGGGAAGATGGCCATGACATTAAATAATAAAAAAATAATAATAATTCCCCTGTGGCCCTTCACCCTGGCTCCATGTCAGTGGGGATGAAGAGGGAAGGGGCCAGACGGTGGTCAGGAACTCAAGGAATTGTATTTTTCATGTAGCCCTACATACATTTGTAAGAGAGGAAGTGGGTAAAAGAGGCAGGACATCACAGGTCCTAAGCCTATACCTTATACTGGGTACCTACTGACCATTATTCTGACCTACATGCCTCTAGCTTCCATCCAGGACACCTCACACAATCAGTTGTTTATGACGAGCTCCTAAGATACAACTGGATTTGCTCCAATCCAACTGACAGAGACAAACACTACAAGACCTTTAACTTGCATTCCTAAAACTTAAATACCCACCCAGGGAAGTGAAGAAACAGATTGACAGACAGCTACCTGGGAATCTGCTTCTTCAAGACAAGCCCAACAAGGAAAATAACAGAACACCACTGGCCATCACCTGCAGCCCCCCAGCTTAAACCCCTCCGGTCAAAAGGCGTCATTGACAATCTACAACCTACCCTGGAAAACGATCCCTCACTCTCACAGGCCTGGGGAGACAGGCCAATCCTCGCCTACAGACAACTCCCTAACCTGAAGCAAATTCTTTCCAGCAGCCATACATCACACCTCAGATACACTCACCCAGAAATCTACCCCTGCAACAAACCCTGTTGCCAGCTCTGTCCACACATCTATACAAGCAACACCATCACAGAACCTCACCACATAAGCCACATACAACTGCATATCCTCTAATGTGATCTAGGCCATCAAGTGCCAGCAATGACCCCTGCCTTGTACATTGGCCAAATTGGACAGTCTCTCCAATTAATGACTATGTAGCACTTTAAAGACTAACAAGATGGTTTATTAGATGATGAGCTTTCGTGGGCCAGACCCACTTCCTCAGATCAAATAGTGGAAGAAAATAGTCACAACCATATATACCAAAGGATACAATTAAAAAAATGAACACATATGAAAAGGACAAATCACATTTCAGAACAGAAGGGGGATGCGGGGCGGGAAGGAAGGTAAATGTCTGTGAGTTAATGATATTAGAGGTGGGAAAGGTAGATGTCTGTGAGCTAATGGTATTAGAGGTGATAATTGGGGAAGCTATCTTTGTAATGGGTAAGGTAGTTGGAGTCTTTGTTCAGCCCCCCGCAGAGAGTGTCGAATTTTAGCATGAATTTTCCATTATAAGTATTTCGGGAAAAAGAGCGTCTACATTGGCAGGATGCTTTTCTGGAAAAGCCCTTTTCCCGGAAAAGCGTCCGTGGCCAATGTAGACGCGCTTTTTCGCAAAAAGCCCCGATCGTCATTTTTGCGATCGGGGCATTTTTGCGGAAAACACTACTGTGCTGTCTACACTGGCCCTTTTCCGAACAGTTTTCCGAAAAAGGACTTTTGCCTGAACGGAGCAGCATAGTTTTCCGAAAAGCAGCTGATTTCTTACAGTAGATCGTCAGTGCTTTTCCGGAAATTCAAGGGGCCAGTGTAGACAGCTCGCAGCTTATTCCGGAAAAGCGGCTGATTTTCCGGAATAAGTGGCCCAGTGTAGACACAGCCATACAGTGTCAGTGATGCTTCCAAAAGATGCTCTGGGGCAGAGGGGAAAATTGCCTATTGTCTCCACAGACCAATTTCCATCCTACAATAAACTTTGTCCACCGGTCGTCTATGACACTGCTTATGAATGAGCCCCTGCTGCACAAGAAGGAACCCAGAGGAACAGAGAGAGAGACACACAAGCACGCACATTGGAGATGAATCCAAGGCAAATAGGGAAAAAGACTAGAAAGTGGGTAATTAAGTTCCATTGACTTCAATGGATGCTTAAAGTTAACTCCTGTCCTGAATATTCATGCTTTCCTGAACTGGGCTCTGAACGTTTCCAGACAAGAAGGTAATGGAAATGTCATCACAAGAGTTAATTTTTTCTCTTCCATTTTTCCTTCAGGGGAGATTTCATGCCATGCTGAATACATAAAATGCTCTGATATTACAAAAGGCCGCAGTACAGTGTATTAGATACCGCAGCACGGTTACAGGGCATCTGTCAGCACCAATCACAAAGATTGATGGCACCAAGAATGGACCTGACATTTCCAAATGTGCTGCTTTGATAGAGATGTCACTCGGAATGGCCCGACAATAAAATAAATAAATACATTTAAAAAAATCCAATAGGAACTGGAATGTAAATGCAAAACATTTGTCACCTTTATCTTAACAATGTACGGTTTTCCTGCCCAACAGGAAGGCAATCCGGTGCATTCTGGGTGTGTCTACATTGCAGCATAACAGCAGCTGGCTCCGTTCAGCTGACTTGGGCTTGCGGAACTTGGGCGACAGGGCTAAAAATGGCAAGGTAGAGGTTCACGTTTGGGTTGGTCTCAGAGGGTGTGTCTAAACTACACCCCTCTGCCGACAGAGGGATGTACATTAGGCACTTCGAAAGTGCAAATAAGACCGGGATTTAAATATCCCGGGCTTCATTTGCATACTCACGTTTGGGTGCTGTGCCGATCATTCGCCCTTTCGAAGTACAGGAGTACAGGATTTGTCGGAAAAGCTCCCTGCTGTCGGCAGAGCCGCGGCTAGACTTTACTTTCACTTTCGAAAGGGCGCGTGATCGGCACAGCGTCCGAACGTGAGTATGCAAATGAAGCCCGGGATATTTAAATCCCGGGCTCATTTGCACTTTCGAAGTGCTTGATTTGCATCCCTCTGCCAACAGAGGGATGCAGTCTAGACGTAGCCAGAACCTAGGAGACTCAGTAGCTTGTATTTTTGTATTGCTGTGTGGAAATACCTCTTTCCAAGACTTGGGTTGGGGAGAAAGAGTCCCATACAAAGACTGTTAAGTACATGGGATGGAAAGGAAAACAGCCAAGTAATGCCAGGAGGAAAGCTTTTATTAAGATGCAGCTAAAGTCCATATTTCTTCCCATGCCCTATTTGTGCTGGAGTAGCACTACTGAATCCACAGGGAGGATGCTGAATAGGGGGAAATACGACAGCAATTCATATTATCATTGGTGTTGTGTATTTGTATTGGTAGCAGCACAAGGCCCCGTTGTGCTCAGTGTTGTACAAACCTATAGAGAAAGAGAGTCCCTGCTACAAAACGCTTACAGTCAAAACAGAGACGTAAAGGGACTTGCTCAAGGTCGCACCATGGGGCAGAGCTTGGAGCAGACTGGAGCTCACCAGAAAGGGGATTTTCTGTTTCCAGGTCTTTGACACTTTTTGTTACACAAAGGAATGAAAACAAGAACATTTCTACATTTCCTGCAAAATGAAATTCCGAAAAGAAAATCATTGTTTTGGGTCGATCCAAATGTTTCGTTTCAAGAACACCTAAACATTTCATTCTGATTTCAAACTCTTAAGCACACAAGGAAAAAAAAAACGTATAAAAACAATTAATTTTTGTTTCAGAAAAGACAAATGGAAACAGTCCATTCTGAAAATGGGACATTATTGAAATGCGTTATTTTGGGTTCTTTTTTTCCCACGACGGTTTCCTCAAAACGGACACATTTTCTGGAAAAACAGTTTGACACAACCTTTCCAACCGACTATAGAATTACACCAGCGGGGCCAACCCCAACAGCCTCGCTAGGACCCTGGGCAAGGCGGGGAGGGCAGAAAGCAGGCCAGGCTAAAGAGTTCGCAGGGCCCAAGGCAGTGTGGCTGCCCCAGTCAGGGCAGTGAGTGAGCAGCCGGGTGGGTGGGGCTGGGCAGCACAGGGGCCTGAATGCGTGGGGTCCAAGGCAACCGCCTCGCTCGCCTTGCCCTGAGGCCGGGCCTGCCACAAAGGGATGGGGTCTTGGCCAGGAGGGGCGGCGCTGGGGTAGCCAACCTTCAGTGCCACCTGGAGCATTCCGTGTCCCCTCTTCCCTGCCTGCAGCCTCAAAACCATCCAGAGCGCCTCATGCCTACGGTGCTCCAGCAGCGATTTAAAGGGCCCGGGGCTCCAGCTGGCGTTGCTGCTTCATAATCCCCACACCCAGAGGGCAAATGCCTCCTTTACCCCATCCCACTAAGGTCTCCTGAAGCTGAAGACAGCTCACCAGCCACTAAACTAGACCGTGCTGATGAACACAGTCAAACCGCCATAGCTGGAGCATATGACCTACGAGGAGAGGCTGAGGGAGTTGGGTCTGTTTACTCTGCAGAAGCAAAGAGTGAGGGGGGATTTGAGAGCAGCCTTCAACTTCCTGAAGGGAGCTTCCAAAGAGGCTGGAGAAAGGCTGTTCACAGTAGTGACGGATGGCAGAACAAGGAGCAATGGTCTCAAGTTGTGGTGGGAGAGGTCCAGGTTGGATATTAGGAAAAACTATTTCACTAGGAGAGTGGTGAAGCACTGGAATGGGTTCCTTAGGGAAGTAGTGGAGTCTCCATCCCTAGAGATTTTTAAGTCTCAGCTTGACAAAGCCCTGGCTGGGTTGATTTAGTTGGGATTGGTCCTGCCTTGGGCAGGGGGCTGGACTTGATGGCCTTCTAAGGTCTCTTCCAGCTCTATGGTTCTATGATTCTATGATCCTGCATGTGATTCTGCTAGCACGAACCACTGCATCACTTCAAAGCTCCAGCAAAGTCAATGGGGCTACCCACAGATAGAGAGGCACTGTTAGGTGGCCAAAATGCAGGATCGGGGCATGGATCATTATAGTCTTAGGTTTTAAAAACCTCTCCATCTAAAAGCCAGTCAATTTGGTACTACCTGTATTATTCGTGTACAAGAGAATAATTCAATGTAAACTGGCGCTTGGCTGCCAAATGTCCATTAGGAAGCTATAAAAACCCCTTTTGTAAGGTAAAAGATGGTTGCAGATGTTGAATTCTGAGTGGCATGGAGTAAGTTGAGTAGTTACAGAAGGGTGTGGGTATGAGGACTTGGAGGTTCTCTTGCCAACTCTGCCACTGAGGCTACATCTAGACTACAGGCTTCTTTCGGAAGAAGTTTTTCTGGAAGAGCTCTTCAGAAAAAACTTCTTCTGAAAGAGTGTCTACACAACAGAAGCGCATCGAAAAAGCGATCTGCTTTTTCAAAAGAGAGCGTCCACCCTGAATGGACGCTATCTCGCATTTAAGCTGTGATTACTCTGGACGGAATGGCCACCAGGACACCTGTGCTTTTTCCTCTTTCCTCTTCTTCTGGAAGAACTCCCTCTTCCCCGTCCACACACGCCTTTTTCCGAAAGAGCTCTTTCAGAAAAAAGGCTTCTTCCTTGTAGAAAGAGGTTTACCAATGTCGGGAAAACCCCTCTGTTCTTTTGATTTTCTTTCAAAAGAACGCAATAGCAGTGTGGATGTGTCATTTTTTCGGAAAAACGCCCATTTTTCCGAAAAAAACTCTATAGTGTAGACACACACTGAGTTGCTGCATGACATCCACCAAGTTACATAACCCTGCTATGTGCAGAATTGTCCTGTGACGGCAGGAAGAATTCTCTTGCAAAGTAGGCAAGGCTTGACGTGGATGCTTGCAAAGTATTTTGAGCCTCCCCACCCCGGATGGAAAGGCAAAGTGTCATTATGTGTCTTTGCATCCTTCCCACAGTTGCTGCCACAGCATCATATAAATACACGAATTAGCTAAAAATAATATCCCTGTATTGTGTTGCTCCTCTAGAGGGGAACTGGCAGAGAATGTGGAGGTTAGAGCTTCACCTTGGAAATCTAGGGCAACGAGTAATTTCAGACAACAAAACCCCACTTGGTTCTCTGGGGTGGAGAGCAGAAATTGCCCACCTGGTGGGAGAGGAAAACATTCTGCTGGATGCTGGGTGGGGGAGCAGATGAGCTTTGCCCATTCCAGGCACAGTTAGCACCAGTCCAAGGCAGCAGCAGGCAAGGAAGAGATAACTGATCCCCTGAACGGATCAGGCAAAGCAGATTCCAGAAGCTGTGGAGCAGGGATGGGGAATCCAAGGCCCAGGGGCCAGATGCGGTCCCTGGCTTGCCTGGATCCGGCCCCCTGGGACTCAGGGCTCCTCCCACCGTCATTGGGGTGCCCACACTGGCACTCCAGCTCCCCCTGCCCCTTGCCAGACTGATTTTTCTGTGGGTCAGCAGCCCCTGACCCAAAAAAGGTTCCCCGCCTCTGCAAGGGAGGAAGCAAAGGCAAGAGATGCCTCAAGGCCTGACAGTGAGCCAAATAGGGCCTCACTCCATCCATAGCCCCCCGGAAAGGGCTAGGACAGCTCCCAGCACAAGGAATTAATTAACATAAGTCAGGGTGGCAGGGTCTGGCCTTCAGTGTCGGCACCGTGGGCAAAAGCAAAGCACAGTGGAGAGAGACTCTTCCCACGCGCGGTGCTGGCAGCTGACAGTGCAAGCCAGAGACGGCTCTGAACCACACGGCACTGCACAGCTGCAGGGGCCGGCAAAGGGCTCAGAGCTCTCAGCTCTGGGGTGTTCCAGTCGATGCCGTCCTGGCTCCGTTTCCCCTGCCCCTTCCACTCCCACTGTCCTCGCTGACAGCATCTTCCCTGCTCCCGGCCGCATTAGAAAGACACACAAGCTCCAGCCACAGAGAGCTTCCCTTCTCCAGAGCTCCCCTTTGCGCTGTCAAGTGCCTCCTGGAGGAGGCTAATGAGCATGGGCCCAGGGAGATGAATGCTTAACTGGTCAGCCTGGGACTGGGTCCTGGGGGAATGCGAACATCACACAAACTGGAATCCAGCCTGGTAGCGCTCAGGCTGCTAATTGCTGTGCTCTGCGATGCCTGCCTGGCTGGAATGATCACTTATTGGAGCAGCCCCCAGCTAGACCAAAAAAGGGCAGGAACCATTTATTATCGTGGCTGAGACTAACCATTGGAAGCCTGGAGCTAGGGAGCGGTTGCCAGCAGACGGTCCATCAGAATAGAGGGTGAAATCACCTCAAAGCAGAGGCTCTATGAAGGTCAAGGCATCTCTTATATCCCACTATGGCAGGGGTGGGCAATAAGCCAGAGGTGGTTCACAGGGTTAGTCCCTGGGGGGCCGCTGGTGCTTTATTTACATGTGGGTCTGCAGGTAGGGCTGCTTGCAGGTCCTGTTGGCTGTGGGATGGCAATTCCCGGCCAATGGGAGCTGCGGGAAGTAGCACGGAACAGGACACCATTTCCCACAGCTCCCATTGGCCGGGAACAGCGAATCACAGCCAACGGGACATGCAAGCCGTTGTAGCTGTGGACCTGCTGGCAAAGAAAGCATGTGGCGGCCTGCTGGGGTCTAACCCTGCAAACTGCATCTGGCCCATGGGCTACTTATTGCCCACCCCTGCACTATGGTCTCAAGGGGTTAAACTAGCACGTAGGCCCCAGGGTGGCCCTCTGCACAAGGGTGAATCCACCCCAGCCTGCTTAAGAGCAGCTAATGCCGCATGGGGAGCTCTGATAAACAGCCTGTTTTGAAGCCGTGCCCATGAGTATCCAGTGCCAGTCTGCTCAGCATTGAGGCCTGATCTGGCTGCCCCAGAAACAAGTGGTGCGACTCCCATTAGCTTTAGTGGGAGCAGCACAGAGACCCTGACTACTCCCTACAGTCCTCCCTTTCTCGTGCGGTGCGGAGAGGTAAGGCCCGATCCTCCATTCGCTTGCGCTGGTGTAAATCTGGTGTTGCTGCAGAGAGGCCAATGGTATTATGCCCACATGAGGGGAGGTTTATTATTAATACAGGAGAGCCTCGCCGGCTTCCTGGTGCGAGGTGCTGGATACACACTCAGCAGGAGTCAGACCCTGCACTGAAGAGCTCACAATCTAAACAGACAAGATGAGAAGGGTGGGGAAGTGAAGTAAAAGAGATGAAGTGATTGGCCCATGGTTACACAAGAGTCTGTGGCAGAGGCCGGAACTGGACTCTGAGGCTACATCTACACTGCACTGTAGTTAGAAATAAGATACTCAATTTGCGCTACGTATCTTTTTTCGATCTTATTTCAAAATAGTTTTGTTTGTAATTTGGCCCTGTCTACACAGCACCATATTTCGAAATAACCCCACTATCCCGAAACGTCTGTTAGTCCTCGTGGAATGAGGTTTACAGGGACGTTGGAATAGCGAGCCCGAAATAACAGGCTTGCTGTTAAGACGTGGGATAGCTCTATCGGGATACTGAAATAGCATTGCAGTGTAGATGTAGCCTGAGCTCCTACCTCCCCCTTGGCTGCACTAACTCCCAGGCCATCTTTCCTCGCTGCAACATGTATTACGGAGGCAGGTTCTCCTGGTATACTTCCCATCCTATTGTTTAACCCTCACACACGTGCCCCTGCTCTCCTGCGGAAGTCTGAATTAGAGTTGCAGGGGATGAGGAAGAAGTGGTCAGACCCGCAGTAAACCTGAAGAGAAGTCCTCCTTGCATTCAGTGGTTTCCAAGATGTTTTTTCCTGAAAGCTTCCAGCATAACCAAGCCTGCGCAGACAAGAATGATTTACAGCCCCAAAATTATTCATTCACACGAAGAAATCTTTTATTTTCACATCGTTTCTCTTCAGGGAACTAAGTCTATGTTTCTATGGAGACCAGTGAAGATTCTGTCTGTACCCATCAATTTAATACCCAGGGTCCTGTCATTGAGGCTCTTTCCAGAATGCAGGGGGCAGAGCGGAGGAGAGGAATATATATTACCCCCACACGACCCAATACAGCTCGACAGGGAAACGCTGTGTGCAGTCTAGCTCTTCTCTCAAGCCTGGAGACGGTGGGCAGGGCAGGGGAAGGCAGCAGCAGCAGGAAGAGTGTTTTCAACCAGACCATTTTGTTTGTGACCCTGCGGACAGAAATTTTCATTCACAAAACAATGGTGTCCAGTTAACCCATTTCCTGCTGGACTGACGTGTGTGCTCTGCATGGCAACAGCTGCATTAGCCCTTAAGATGAAGAGCATTCAAGATGCTTCTCAGTCCTTCACACCCGCCTGCTGACAAATTACTCTATCTCAGTGTTTCCCAATTGGTGCTCCGTGGAACCCCGGGGTTCCGCGAAGCGAAAGTAAGGGTTCCACGAGAACGTGGCATTGCCCGGCCCCTCTTAAAGAGACAGAGTATTTTGCAGGTTTTTTTGCTCAACCAATTCTGGCGGGGCTTTTTTTTTTTGCTTGCCAAATTTTACCCTGGGAACCCTAGGGTATTTTAAGCTGAAAAGGGTTCTGTGGCCAAATAAAATCGGGAAACACTGCTCTATCTACATCCTGTCCTGCTTGTAACAACACCATGATCTCTCTTTCTGTCTCAGGGCAACTGTGACATGCAGGCCCCCACAATTACCCCTGTGCCAAGGGACCAAATTACAGCATTCCAGTTTGTTCTATTTTGTAGTGCAGATGGGGCCTGTCCTTCTAAACTCCTAAAGCCTGGGTGGTGTCCAAAGCTTTACTGCATTTCTGCTATGCAGTTAAAAACTAGGTTATGTCCCATCCACAAATGGAAATAACCCAGCCTGGCTATAAATGTAGAATGAATTGCTTCTGAGCGATGATTTGTGAAATGGCACATCATGACGATACAGCTGTCCTGTATGTCTAGATTGTAAGTTCTTTGGGGGTGGGGACTGTGTTTGTGTGTTTGTACAGCTCCGAACACAATGGGACCTTGGGGTTCATTGGTCCCTAGGCATGGCCAGGAGATAAATAAATAGCCATAATAATAAAATACATCAAGCAGAGGATCAGTGTGTGAGAGCCAAGCAGTGAGTGCCCAAATTTCAAATGACTGTGTGGCCCAAAAATACCCCAATCCCTGAAAATGTAGGCATCCTAACTCTCCACCTTAGCCTGTTCTTACTTACCTGGCTGGATATACTTTGAGGAAAATTAAAAACCCTGAGGGCCAGATATCTTAGTGGAAACTGACAAAATACTATTTTCCAAAACATAGAAAATTATATTTGCCATGAATGAGCACTGAGCAGATATTCATCCATTCATATGAAAAACAAAAGAGGAAGTGGCAGTACCTGGAGGAGCTTTCAAATATCCCTGTTTGGGTTTCAAGGGCTGTAATAAAACCCTCAAATCCTAAAAGTGTTGTTTGAAAAAGCACAAGAGAAGATAAAGACATTCAAAGAGCTATATTCAGGACAAAAGTCTACCACGGAACTGGCAATGTGCAAAGTTATTCTTCCTTGCAAAGTAGAAAAAAAATATCAATCATATTTACTTTCCTAAGGTGCCCCTTGGGCAGCTGCCCCAGGCTATTAACATTAAATGTGTCACGAAGACCAAAAAGAGTTAAAAAAGCTGAATCGAGCTGGATGGATTTGAGGCCAGGTGCACAACTGATGTAAATCTGCAGAGCTCCACTGATGTCAACAGAACTGCACCGATTCATACCAGCTGAGAATCTACCCATATTTGTTAAGCCGCAAAACAGCCAGAGATTCTGAAACTAATGCCCATCCTCCATAAGTGCCTGCCTGCGGGCATGGAACAAAACAACCATTTATTGTTTTGATTGAGATCACTCCTAGAGGCACTTGATCAGGGCCCTAGACTGGGCTGGATGCTCTACAAACAGGCGGAAGCAGATCCTTTTCCAAATGGTTTACAGAGACTAGGCTTTTGGGAAGGCTTGATGTGTGTTTCAACATGGAGCTGAGAGTCAGAAACGTTAAGACACTTTCCTAGACTGGCCTCCTTTGCCAGCTCACAACATCTGTATGCCTTTGTTTACCTCTCTATAAACTAAGAATAATTGAGCTACACAAGCTCAATTAATATTTGTAAATTACTTCTGTACTTGGATGGAAGTCATTCAACAACTGCAATGAAATATTAATATATGTCGAGGCTGTAATTCAGAGATGTGTTTTATTATTTTCAAGGCTCTTATAAATTAATTCACTTCAATCTATCTATCTATCTATCTATCTATCTATCTATCTATCTATCTATCTATCTATCTATCTATATTCCTACAAACCCCCCCCCCCCCTTACAATTGGATAGAAAGATGTAGGGCCTGATCCAAAGCTCACTAAGTCAAACACAGCTTTTCCGCTGACTTCAGTTGGTTTTTGGACAGCCCCTTAGAGCTTAGGTCAGCTAGTAGACAGGGTATCTTGTGCATTGGTTTAGCCCAGTGTTTCTCAAAGTGGTCCATGGAACCACTCTAAGAAACCTGCTAACTGGCCGCTCCGGTGTGTTTATTTACCAGCTCCGTGGCCACGGATTGGCTCCAGTTTGCTGTTTGCAGCCATGGAGAGCCGCGGGAAGTGGCATGGGCCGGGCTGCCACTCCCCGTGGTTCCCCTTGGCTGCAAATGGCGAACCAAAGCCAATGGGAGCCACGAGGCTCCGTGTCCGCGGAGAGTGATTTGGCCTATCACCCGCCAGACAAAGAACTGCAGAAGCAGTGCCATGATGAACACAAGATTTTGGTACCTGGCCAAATAATAAGAAAGTGGATCAAATGGGATGCTTAAGGCCCCCGAAAGGCCCCATTGTTGTGCGGTGGCTGCAAATGTCAGCTGAGGACTCAGAAGCACCGAGTGACTCTGAGTCACGAATCCATGAGCTGTCATTATCCAAATGCCAGAGAGCACTCCTAGGGAAGCAGCCCGTCACCAGTGACGCCCGAGGCTGCTGTATCAGGGGAAACAATGTAGCTTTGATTTGGTCAATCTAGAGAATGCACAATGGCACCCTTGATTGAGTGCACTTGCGGGAAGCAAGCAGCTGCTTCAGGGAGATAGCAGCTTCCCCCCTACAGATGCACTGGTGACCATGTTGGTGAATCATGTTATGTGTGGAGACAAGAGAGAGGCCTAAACCCAAACACTCCCAAACTATGGGGAAATTTGGCCCCCTCTATGAAACTCAGCCCCCCTCTCTACATAAAAGATATCATACAATACATTACAATTGTAATAAAAAAAACCCTAGGAGCCTGCTTCTAGGGTGGCCAGATGGTTTCAACAAAAATACTGGACACACTTGACATTACATCACAATCTACATTGCATCTTATTTAGAAAATACCGGACATTTCTATTTTCTCTATTTGGGTATGTCTACACTAGCCCCCTAGTTCGAACTAGGGAGGCTAATGAGGGCGACCGAAATTGCAAATGAAGCGCGGGATTTAAATATCCCGCACTTCATTACCATGTTCCCAGGCGGTCGCCATTTTGGAAATTGACTAGCCTGGAAGAACTGCCCGCGTCTACACACGGCAGAGAAGGGCGATTCCGAAATAAACCCCTTCCTTCGAATTACCAGTTAAACCTAAGGTTTAACTAGTGTAGACATACCCTTTGTTTCCTGAACAGAAAGCTCAAATACTGGACTGTCCGGGCCAAAACCGGACACCTGGCAACGCTACCTGCTTCTGCTCTCACTGCCACTGGTGTAAATCAGGAGTGTAACTCAGTGTAAAACTGGCTTGAGGAGAATCAGGATCAAAGCTAGCAGTTCAGACCCCAGAAGTGCCTGGTCCCACTGTAGGAAACACAAATTAAGCTTGCTGGAACAAGGATGGTAAACAAGAAACTTTCAAATTGAATAAAAGCATCCACTAAGGAGCCGCATTAGTCATAGATTATACAGCCAGAAGGAACCATTGTAGATCTTATTGTCTGAACTCCGGCCCTAAATTAATTCCAGTTTGAACTAGAGCAGGCCTTTCAGGGAGACATCCAATCTTGTTTAAAAACGTACAGTGATGGAGTATCCACCACAACCCTAGGTAAATTGTTCCAATGGTTCATTACCCTCATTTTAATGGTGTGCACCTTATTTCTAGTCTGAATTTGTCTAGCTTCTACATCCAGCCACTGGATCCTGTTATATTTTTGTTGTCTAGATTAAAGAGTTATGAAATTGTTATGAAATTTCTGTTCCCTGGGTAGATATTTAAAATCTGGGATCAAGCCACCCCCTAATCTCAACAGAGTAAGCTCCTTTGAGTCTATCACTAGAAGGCACATTTTCCCAACCCTTTACTCTTGGCTTTAATCATTTAATCATTTTCCCAACCCTTTAATCATGGCTCTTCTCCGATCCTGCTCCAGTTTATCCACATCCTTCTTGAATTGTGGAAACCAGAACTCTACACAAGATTCCAGCAGTGGTCACATCAGCGCCAAACACAGAGATAATGTAACCTCTCTACTCCTACTTGCTAGTCTCCTGTTTATACATCCATGGATCGCATTAGCTTTTTGTCAACAACTATCTGCAAGCCATGGTTGGGGAGCAGCAATGGGGCTGACAGCTTCCACAGACCCCAAATCTTCTCTTATTTGAAATAAAAGAAAACCTGGATCCATCTTAGAAGACTTGGGGCTTTCTAAAAACAATGTTAATTGGCTCTATATTTAAAGAAGATGGGCTTTGACGGACCGCATGCAAAAGGCTAAGCCAATCAGTGGTAACTGAGCCCAAGATATTTCTATATAACATATTAGCAACCACTCGGGGCAAGATCAAGGGAGCAGGTGGTGGGACACAGCTGTGGAATAATCATCTTCAACTCATCCATAGGAGGTGGGGGACACAAATTACAATGGGGCCAGTGAAATAAAGGCATTCCTGGCTATCAGGTGGAATGGCAATTGGCTTGGATGTACAACTGAAGTCACACAGCAATGAGACTGACTGTATTCTGTGCAGCTGTAGAAAAGTGATCCTGAAGGAGATTTCATTGTTGTCACAAGTGTGTTGCAAACAACAGCAAGCCAGGGGAGGGGACGTTTTCTGAAGAGATCTTATTATGCAGTTGCATGAATCTGTTCCTAATAGCAAAAGGCATTTGCTGCAGTTAGCCCTCCTTGTGACAATACTGAACGAATGCCCCAGCATGGCATCATGCGGCCGGGGGTGCTGTCTTTTGGATGAGTGGAAAAGTGGGGTCTTGACCACTTATGGTCCACAAAGGCTACCTTGTAAACTCTTGTACCTTGACCAAATTCCAGTTTGGATAATGACAGCCTCTCAACTTCAAGTTCATCCTGTAGTTCTAATTGGCTCTGTGTGCTATTAAATAGCTGCTGTGCCACACTCCAGAAGTGGCTGCATTTCAGAGGTGGGAGAAGAGACTCCTACTCTTAGTTTTTGTATCTGCTTGTAAAGTACTTTGGGGGCCTGGAATTTACACCTGTGCAAAATAGGTGCAAAGTGTATGCAAAACACTACCATTCTGATTTGGAAGCATATTATGGCCACTTTGCATTGGATTAAATGACTGCACACAAGATGCTGCACAGCAGAGGAATTGGTGTAAGCTGAGTGCTTGGGCATCGACCTGGGAGAGATTCAAATGCCACCCAGCTGATTAGCAGAGTGCCCACAGCTGGCAGCATGTGTTTCTACTGGTGGTGCACATCCGCACATGCCTCAGTGCATGTAACAAAATGTCTTCCGTACATGCATGGAAAAATGAGAGGGAACATTGGAGAGGATCATACCTTGGATATCTTCAGGGTATGAGAATGGATGTGGTGCCTTATTTGCCAAATTCTCATGACAACCTCCCATGCCTGGTTTAAGTTACAAGGGTGTGGGGGGAAGATTTGTGAACGTGACATTTTGCAAGCTCCAAAAGTAGCTCAAGACGGTTGCAAATGTTTCAGATGCCACTGGCTTTGCCCACCCCTACTTCTGTCTGCCCATCTCAACTTCCACCAAAGAGCCACTTCGTTGCTGAAGTCCAGGGACTGCCTGCTTGAATCTAACTTAAATCCTAAAATGAAAGGCAAATGATCTGGAGAAAGGGGTAAGCAGTGAGGTGGTAAAGTTTGCGGATGATACCAAACTGTTTAGGATAGTCAAGACAGAAGCAGACTGTGAGGGACTCCAAGAAGATCTCACCAAACTGAGTGATTGGGCAACAAAATGGCAAATGAAATTTAATGTGGATAAGTGTAAAGTAATGCACATCGGGAAAAATAACCCCAACTATACGTACAATATGATGGGGGCTAATTTGGCTACGACAAATCAGGAAAGAGATCTTGGAGTTATCGTGGACAGTTCTCTGAAAACTTCCACACAGTGTGCAGCGCGGTCAAAAGGCAAATAGGATGCTAGGTATTATTAAGAAAGGGATAGAAAATAAGACCCAGAATATCTTACTGCCCCTGTATAAAACTATGGTACGCCCACATCTTGAATACTGTGTACAGATGTGGTCTCCTCACCTCAAAAAAGATATTTTGGCCTTGGAAAGGGTTCAGAAAAGGGCAACTAAAATGATTAGGGGTTTGGAACGGGTCCCATATGAGGAGAGGTTAAGCGACTGGGACTTTTCAGTTTAGAAAAGAGGAGACTGAGGGGGGATATGATAGAGGTGTATAAAATCATGAGTGGTGTGGAGAGGGCCAATAAAGAAAAGTTATTTATTAGTTCCTAAATAGAAGAACTAGAGGACACCAAATGAAATTAATGGGTAGCAGGTTTAAAACTAATAAAAGAAAGTTCTTCTTCACACAGCGTGTAGTCAGCCTGTGGAACTCCTTGCCAGAGGAGGCTGTGAAGGCTAGGACTATAACAGAGTTTAAAGAGAAGCTAGATAATTTCATGGAGGTTAGGTCCATAAAAGGCTATTAGCCAGGGGATAAAATGGTGTCCTTGGCCTCTGTTTGACAGAGGCTGGAGAGGGATGGCAGGAGACAAATCGCTTGATCATTGTCTTCGGTCCACTCTGGGGCACCTGGTGCTGGCCACTGTCGGCAGACAGGATACTGGGCTAGATGGACCTTTGGTCTGACCCGCTACGGCCGTTCTTATGTAAGTTAGGACGAAATCACAAGTTCATTTGAAAACATAGCTGAATCCCAGAGGAGATGATAGATACAAGGGCAGAGAGAAAGAGACGTGGAGAGACATGCAAACAGTAGCGAGACAAAGTTAGAAAGGAAAAAAAAAATCCCAGCATGTTAGCGGGATGAAGATTAAATGACAACCTCCAATTCAAAGGGCAGCAGGGAAAGCTAACAAACAGTGACAAACCAGAGCATGTGTACACAGGCCGTCGATTCCCGGAAATAAAACTTTTATTGGAAATGATATCTAAAAACAAACAGCCTACAACAGGAATTAATGATTTCCACCAACCTGGCCCAGTGTACTCAGACCTCCAAGGAGGAAAAGCACGGGGACAAATGCCTCCAAGTGTTAAATTCTGCTAATGACACTCCTACAGCAGGTTGGAGGTGGCGGGAGCGGAGGGGGAAGGAGTGAGAGAGAATCACTTAGCCTTCATTACTCCAAATTAAAATCAGAAGTGAGATGACAATTACAATTTGTGACCAGCTAATTGTTTCCCTCAGAAGCTGATCGTTCTGCAGATTGGGGAAATTAATGGCTCGCAATCCCAGGTGGCTTGGTTTTGAACCCTGTGGAGGAAATTAAAATCCTTGGAGCGAGAACTTGGCGCATGGGGAACGTGGCTTTGTTCTGCTCAATGCCTGGGGAACGTGGCCCCTTGGAGAACCGCAGAGGCCTGTCTCCATGGCTGGGAATGTTCAGAAGGAATCCCCTTGTGTGAGTTCCCTGCAGGGCTGTGAGTAGAACAGGATGCTGGGGTTGTTTTGCTGACCCGTTTGATCTTGGACAAGTCACTTCATCTTTTGGGGCCATCTTAAGAACTTGTAAATCCCTCATTACCACAGTATCTGAGCACCTCACAATTTTAATGTATTCTCTCCGGGTAGGGAGGGGAGGCGTTTTATCTCTAACTGATCGTGACACAAAGAAGCCAAGTGACTTGTCCTAGGTCACAAGGTCTTTGACAGATGGAAGCCAGGTCTTCCCAAGTCATAAGCTACTACTGATTGCCCTTGCCACTGGGGATTCCTTCGTTTCCATTTTTATAATGATGAAGCCAGGATAACAACTACTGCTGGATGCATTTTAGTCATCCAGACTTAAAAAAAATTGGGGGGGGGGGGGGTGGGGGGGGGGGGGGGGGGAAGAGGCAGATGAAAAATGGCTTTTTGACCAAACCAAACATTTTTGCAAACCAATTTCATTTTTCTCTTTTTTGATGAAAGCCAAAATCTTTTGGTAAAAAATAAAAAATCAGGCATGGGTAAGTTCTTGGTTTAGTTTCTGATTTTTTAAGTTATTTATTTAGACACCAAAAACATGTTTTGAAAATAAAAACCTTTGGCATCTTTTATTTTCTGGTGGGTTTTTTGTTTGTTTGTCTGCTTGATTGCTTGTTTTTAAGTTGAACTTTTTTTCTTGGGGTATTTTGCGAAGAAAACCTACCATGTGCTTTTTTTTTCAAATTTATCATTAAAAATACTTGCCATTTTTGCACCAGCTGGTCATGTTTGTGTAAACTGTGCTTACACTGGGAGGCTCTCTGTCGCCCTCTAGTGGCTGAACCACATAGAAAATCGTGACTCGGTGTATGAATGACCACAGCAGGATCCTTTAGCTTGAGCAGCATGAGGCTCCTGCTTTTTGATTCAGAGGTTCAGTCTCTACATATCATGACTCAGACCCACGGCATTGTACTGTATTTGCAAAGAGCTCTGACATCCTTGTGTGAAACAGAACATACCTGTGTCACCATCACTGTGTGGGGTGAAAATGCAGGAGCAAAGCCCCCACCTGTCAGCCTATCACTAAAATAATTGAAGACGTCAGTTGACTGTCTGAGAGGTAGAAACCACCAGCATTTTGCTTGAGCATGACAGGTTAAATATGTAGTTTCACAGCCCTTTTTCTAACAAAACATTCTTGGCCCTTGCCTGCCTTTTCCCTTTGCATTCAAGGGAGAGAATCTATGAAGGTCTATGAGACAGCATGATACAGTAGAAATGCCCAGCCTGCCTACTCTGAAAAATGGCACTGTGGATTTGCCCTCTAATGTACTTACTCTCCCACTCAACCAGAGGGGCTGGAGAGGAGATAAGAAAGCTGCCTTCCTAGCAAGAAAGCCGCAGGGCTTTTAAGCACAACCAGGCGTTGCTGCGCCTACATCAAAACAGAAGTGAGTGGTGATGTGTTAAGCCCATAAACAGGCTGGCATCAATCAAATCTTCCTTGCCAGAGAGTCTTTCTTGTCCTTCCTCCCCAGGGAGTGGAGGGAAAGGGTTGTCACAGACTAGCACCATGATGTAATTATAACTCTTAATTGGTCTGTCGAAGAGAAGCAAGGTGCCAGATTTTAATGAAAAGGGGGACCTTCCGCTTTTGCTTCCTACTTTTATGCCTCAACGCAAATCGGTGCAGGCACATTTGTTTGCCTGTCTGGAGTTTGCCCGAGTCCTCTGACCATATTTTGACTTTCCAAGTAGATGCCGAATGAAGGTTTCAGCCCAGTGCCTTTTGAGGATCTCAACCAATGCCCAGGGAGTCCATTGATTTTGGTGGGCTGTGAATCAGGCCCTGAAATTATGCTCTCAGGGTTTGATCATTCTCTTAGAAATAGAGCATTGGAAAGGGCCTTGAGATCTGTGAAAAGGTCCGCCTACCTCCCAGTCCCATGCTTTAGCACCAGCTGTCTGCTACTATTTAGAAGGTGGCATAGATTGTAGCTGTGTGTTTCTCCACAAAAGTTGGATATTCTTTCTTACAGTGCCTCTAGCTGAGGGTTATTTTTATATCCTCTTCAGGGAACCAGCCAGAATAGAGCAGTTTCCATTAATAGCTGCAAGGCTGGGGTGTCTAAGAACATCCACCTGCAGACCCAAGTAGAGAAAGCAGCCCTACATTTTACCCATTGCACATTTCCTCTTTGGGTGGCTCCCACTCTAATTTGAACACAGCAGCAAAATGTGGCATGTCCTGTGAGCTCTCTCTCTCTCTCTGTCTCCGAGTTCATTAGTTGTGAGGTTCAAATGTGCTTTCACTAAGTGACAGACCATCCTGATCTCCCCTTGGTATTTATTATTAAATGGTGATGATGGCATTCCAGCCACAAGCCTAGCCAGTTGTCAGTCCACACACACAATGTATTAGCACATCTGTAATAGGGATGTTAAATATCAGTTAATTGAATAGTCGATTAATCTCATGAATTCTTATCAGTTACTCGACTATTCTGTAGTCCCTGGGGGTGGGGTCGGCAGCCAGTGCGCTCCGGCCTCACCCCCGAGGAGCCCCCTGCCACTACGCGATGCTGCCACTGTATCAGAGACAACAGCACAGGGTACCAGGTGGGAGCTGGTCTACGAGGGGAGCCAGTTTAAAACCCAGCTCCCCTTGCGGACCTGTGCTGTCACCCTGCGCTGCTGCCTCTGATAAAAAGGCAGCAGCGTAGGGTGGCAGCAGCCCCTGTCTAGGGGGTGGTCTGAACTCCTGGATCTAGCACAAGCCAGAACCGAGCCGGGCTGCTGGCCAGTCTGCTAAAAAATTTACCGGCAAGGTTGGGAAGGGGAATGTGTGTCATCTATAGCATTAACTGATAAGCGTTTGCTTATCAGTTAATCGTCTACACTGTTACATCCCTAATCTGTAACAAACCCAAGGGAACAGCTAAACAGGGAGCCCTGCCCCATTCCGGGAAAAGTACTTCCCATTCACAAAACCAGTATGTTCCGGGAGTTCCGTAGTGGAGGGCACCCCGTGGCTTGTGGGACCCATGTGGCCCATCGGCATTCCATGTGTCACCTGTGAGACGCTTTGGTTACCATTGCCCACACACAGGGCTGCCAGATTCCACTGGTTTCCATCCACATAGGTTTTCTCCCCTATCTTTATTACTAAAGTGACACGCATGTAAAACCAGGGCACGTGACGGGAGGTGCGTGCTGGTTGCACACAACACTGGCTGTGAGAGCCGTGCGCTCCCTCTGCATCCAATCACAGCGCGGCTACGGTTCAATCAGCTCTCCCTGCAAATTCTAGGTACACAAGCGCAGTTGGCAAAATGATCATATCTCAGGATATGCTGATCTTGTGGCCCACTGAGATGGAGGAGAGCCATCCATGCAGCCCACTCACTAACCTAGATTGCCCACCACTGGGGTAGGGGTACAAGCAGTTTACTCAGCCTTGTGGATGGCAGAACTTGTCTCTGCAAAAACAGGCTCCCTTTACAACACATAGCATGTTACCTGTAGTGTAGAGCCTTACCGGGGACTAGATTTGAGAGCTACACTAGGAGATTAGTAATTAGAGTAGGCAAGATTCTTTGGGTAAACCCGAATTTTAAATGTGAACCCTAACCTCCCCCGCCCAGTTCTGGGAGACTTGTGATACAAATGCCTTAATCTCTGTGTTTTGCCCCTGGGTTAGATTCAAAAGCAAAAGCAGATTATAATCCAGATCCATTCAGGGGCCGCACTTTCTAACAGAGCAAGGGCCAAACTCTACTGTGTTCAAAAAGGGCTACAATCAATTTGCACAGCAAAGAATTTAGCCTCAGGCATGACCCAGGTTGGTGAAAAAAAATCTCACACGGCAGATCTTGAGAGATTGTCACTTAAACACAGATTGCAAAATTTCAGCCACTGCAGAACTGACCTTGCATCCTGACTTACCTGTATACCTAACTGTCAGAAACCCCATCTGAAATTTACTCCAGATCCAGATATGGTCTCTCTTTCTCTCTAGGGCATGTTGTATTATTCCACAGAGATCCCACGAGAGCAGAGTGTACATTAGGTCTTTTCCTTCCACATGTGACTCAAACGCCTGCTTGATCCAAAATGCTTTTCAAGTACAGAACCGAATGGAGAGGTTTACTAGGGCTGCAGCCATGAGGTTTGGTACCATCATTAGTTCATGATTTGAGACTAACTCTATAAGCATGTGGCTGTAGAAGCTATGACAATATTAGTAATTAGGTATACTGTATATATGTACATGTGTCAGGGAATTGCAACATTCACAATAAGCATGAGACTGGGTGTGTATGTGAAATTGGGACATATATAGTTTTGTGCCACATATTTTTGTGACACAGAATTGGCCTATTTTGTGCACACCACTCCTGTATATTGCCAGTCTATGGTAACATAATTTTGATCTGTGTGAGGCAAGTAAGGGAAATGAGTTATTAAAGAGCAAGGTGCAAGTTAACCATTTGAGGCCTGATTTTCGAAACTGCTCAACTCCCTTTTAAGCACCAAAATGGAGCAGCTGGACTCAGAGCTGCTGGGTGCCAAGCACTTCTGAAAAACTTGATCACAAAGGCATGGAACCTGTGAGCAAAATGTCTTGTGAGGCATGTGGATTAGCGTAAGTCCTTCCCCTTGTCTGCATTTATTTTCACAGCCTTCTGATCAAGCGAACAATCCACAGTGAGTTCCACACCCCGTACATGCAGCAGGCATGCAACCAATTCTGTTGGCTGCTTCACAGGAAGGTGTAATGCCCGTGCCCCCCGCCCCAGCCTGCTCCAATTGTATGATGAAGACAGGCTCTCTCTGCAACCCAGCTGGCGAGCATATTATTTCGAAAGCAAGAAGATAGATGGCCAAGGTAGGTAATTTTTTTCCTGGCTAGCATAACTGCAGGTGCATTATTGCTGCATCAGCCCAAGTGACCATCCCCAGTTGGCCAGTGCAGAGACAGTATTCCTTCCACAGCAGGCAAGAAAGTCGGAGTGGGAGCAGGAGGGCTAGGATGCTGGGGGTCTTTCCGTGTTGCTATTTTGGGAGAGCTTCTCCCCCGGCTGCAAAGCCAAGGAGAGGCATCAGCACTGAAGGCAGGGAGTAGCTGTCTAGAAAGGGATGTAAGAGTGAAACTGTTCAAATGGTTAACCAATAAGCATCGGCTTATCAGTTTCCGTTATGGTTACATATCGGCTCCCAGCCCTGCTCCCGGGGAGTCAGCTGCCACCCTGCGCTGTGGGCTCTGCAGCATAAAGCTTAACTGTATCAGAGCTCACAGAGCAAGGCGGCTTCCTGGGGGCTGGACCGGCACGGGGAGCTGGTGCACCGTCTCCTGCTATCAGCCCTGCTCCCAGGGAGCTGGCTGTTGCCCCATGCTGTGGGCTCTCCAATATAAAGCTTATGCTGCAGAGCCTGCAGCGCAGCCAGCTCCCCAGGAGTGGGGCTGGCAGCTGGGAGCCAGTGCATGCCGGGAACCGGCTTATAGTATAAGTATATATATATATATAAGTATAATATATTTTAATGGTTACATGGTTACTGGTGTCTACATCCCTGGTCTAGATAGGCACTCCAGGCAGTGTCAAAGCCTTGCCTTTGAACACAGCTGCCTGCATGCAGCTCAGCCGCATCACAGAGAAGCAAACATGAGCTATGGGGCTGAAAGGGGACCGAAGTCAGGGGGCTTTTCCCAGGGAGGTCGGGCACAGAGTCAGAGTTGAGCATCCCCGGAACAAGCCATGAATTCCACCACTCTACGCCAGCAAGAGGCAGAGGAATGTCTTGCTGGTGAAAACCAGCAGCATGGCATCCCGGCATCCCCTGAGATCAGAGCTTTCCCCCATAGGAGCAGAGGAATTGCCACTTGATCAGAACTAGAATTCTGCCTCCCCATACAGAGTGGTCAGTGTCAGCAGCTGGCTCCTCTGCAGTAGATGGTGATGGCTTCCAAACTGAGGTCAGGGAAAGTTTCCTCCAGACCCCACCCCCAGTAGTGAGATTGGCTCATGCCCACAAGCAGGAGGTTTTATAACCCTTCCCCTCCCCACGGGCCAGGTGCAGCACCAGGCAAGCTTCCAGAAGCCCTGGCTCCAGCTGAGTTTGCCCTCCTCCCAAAATCCTGGAGTAGGGGGAATGCCGGGGTGGAAAAGGCTCCTCCAGAGTGTAGCTGCAGCATGCGGCCCTGTGGTAATTCTGAGCCGTGCTGCAGCCCAGCAAAGCTGCTGCAACTTAAACAGAACCCGAAAGCTGCCTAAAATGATGCTGGGGTTAAGGGGGGAGGCTGTTCCAGTTTTGCCCTTCTGGACTGCAACTCTGAGTTCACCTCTGAGAGGTACAGCACAGAACCTCCCCCCTCATGCATAAAGTGAAGCATGTGCATAGATCTTTGCACGTCAGGGGCCACTTTGGGCAAGTCTCTTATAGCCGCATTGTTGAACCGCACACAAGCCAGGAATAGAACTGAATTGTCCTACCTTCCATTCCCCACCCCTGCTCTACCCACTTAACAATGCTCCTGCCTCCTACTCAGAGATATTTTAAGCAGGAATGTTCCAGTGCTGCAGTGCTTTGATGTCAGTCTTTTGAGAAGAATAAATCAAGGCTCTTTCATTTTTTTTATCTAGGGGGTGAGTGGGGGTGGGAAAGACGATTAAACAAAGTTAGAAAAAAAGTTCCTGGGTGTAATTAAAATCTCAACCTCCATGGGAATATTTTATATGATTTCTCCAGAAATGCATCTTGTTGGAAACAATATCTTTTTTAAACTAAGTAGCATTGCCCCAGGTGGGAAGTGTCCCAAAAAAAGAACCCAGCAAGATGCAGAGGCCAGAACACAATCACATTCAGACCCAGCCCCTAGGTTCGCTGCTCCTGCCTTGCTCTTGCTACCTTATGCCCTTTTCCACTGACATTGTCAATTGGGGAAGGGGGGGAGCGGAATAAAAGTGTGGTGCTAGCTAGTTCATAGCAGGGAGATTGCCTCAAATTCCTGGTGAGTTGCAGGAAGGAGGAGGCACAGGACAGGTGTCATGGTGTCCCATATTAATGCTTAACCACCCTGTGTAATCTTGTCCATTGCAATTTTCAACTCCTTTGTCTCTTCATTTGTAGACTAAATTGACTTCTTAAGAATGGAACAGGCCTATCCCCTTCAAGGTGGATTCACCAGCAGCTTACAAATAGATGGTGACTGCTACCAAGGGCCCAGAGAAGAGCAAAATGTTAAAGACCCCAGCTGTGATCCATGCTCCTTGAACTCTCTCAGGACAGCAGTGCAGAGCGTATGCAGCTAATCCCACAGGGCAGTGCAGAGCGTATGCAGCTAATCCCACAGGGCAGTGCAGAGTGTATGCAGCTAATCCCACAGGGCAGTGCAGAGTATATACAACTAATCCCACAGGGCAGTGCAGAGTGTATGCAGCTAATCCCACAGGGCAGTACAGAGTGTATGCAGCTATTGCAGAGTGTATGAAGCTAATCCCACATGCAGGGCATGGCAGGAGCGACAGTGGGGGATTGACTACCAGCAAATGGAGTTTCCAATTAGCTGGGTAGCTTTAGCAATAGCAGACAAGAGGCATAACGGCTTCACCACATACATGCAAAGAGGGAACCGAGCAGCAGCTTCTAGAGTGCAGCCCGGATGGGTTAATCTTTAAAAGCCGCAAGGTCAGGAGGACAAAGCAGCCACGGTGATTTCATGTAACTGGCTCCAATCAGGCTAATCTCTAATTAAGAAGAACCATCTACCATTCTCCTCCTGATCCCTTCTAGTCTCTTTGGTCGATGGGGCTGGGATAACAGGGATGGGACCTTGTAGCCGCTTTTGCCGCTTGTGGCACATGTTCACTGGCCGAAAGGAAGAGAGATGATGGGTACCAGTTAATGGCTCTGAAGAGACTTGGAGCAGAAGTCCAGCATCGTACAGTGCACACCTGGGGCCAGATTCAGCATTTCAGTTGCTAAATAAGTGATTGGCTTGGCAGGTGAGCCCAGAACACTGGGGTGCATATTAGTGGCTGAGCTCTCCTGAAAATCTGGGATAACATTTTCAGAAGTGACTTCGGATCCGGTTCCTAAAGTGCCATTTCCAAAACAGGTGTAGGCAATCCAGCTATGTCTACACTGCCTTGCAAAATCCAGGCTGCAGGACTCAGGTCTCACTGCCGTGCTGACGTGTGAGCTACATGCTACACACACATCTGAGTCAGACCTTCTCCTGCTGGGGACCCAGGTCTGCGCCCGCATTGCAATATAATAGGGCTGGGGCAAGAGACGCAGCAGACTTGGGCTCAGATACTGCTTCCTCCCACCCCAGAAGGTGGGTTGTAAGGACTTACTGACTTGAGTCAGAAAGCTTGGTGTGTGGACAAGGCAGGGGGAGAGCTCACAGCTGACCCTGAGCCAAGTGCAGTGTAAACATGCCCTTAGGGCCCGAGTCCCTCTGACTTGCAATGAGACCCAGGACATGTTTACACTTCTGTCAGCGTAACTATGTGAGTTGGGGTATGAAGACATGTGATCCCAACCAACATAGCTTTGCCAGAAGAATCATAGAACCATAGAACCATAGAGCTGGAAGAGACCTCAGAAGGTCATCAAGTCCAGCCCCCTGCTCCAGACAGGACCAATCCCTACTAAATCAACCCAGCCAGGGCTTTGTCAAGCGGAGACTTAAACACCTCTAGGGATGGAGACTCCACTACTTCCCGAGGTAACCCATTCCACTGCTTCACCACCCTCCTAGGGAAATGGTTTTTCCTAATATCCAACCTGGACCTCTCCCACCACAACTTGAGACCATTGCTCCTTGTTCTGCCATCTGTCACTACTGAGAACAGCCTTTCTCCATCCTCTTTGGAACCTCCCTTCAGGAAGTTGAAGGCTGCTGTCAAATCCCCCCTCACTCTTCGCTTCTGCAGACTAAACAGACCTAACTCCCTCAGCCTCTCCTCAAAAGGCATACGCTCCAGCCCCCTAATCATTTTGGTTGCCCTCTGCTGGACCCTCTCCAATGCATCCACATCCTTTTTGTAGTGGGGGGCCCAGAACTGGACACAATACTCCAGATGTGGCCTCACCAGAGCCGAATAAAGGGGAATAATGACATCTCTGGATCTGCTGGCAATGCTCCTCTTAATGCAACCTAATATGCCATTAGCCTTCTTGAAGTTCCTAGTTTAGATGCAGCCATAATGGCAAAGCTGTGCCATTTGCCACTCTCTGATCTGGTAACATCCATGGTCTGGCATGATTTTAGTTAGCTGGATGTCCACTGATCGTGGGTGTGGCCAAGTTTCCCACGGTCCCATAAAGTTTGTTTACAGCCACCAGTCCTGGCTCTCCGTGTTCTGTGCTATTATTTAGCTCTAATATACCTCTGATTGTCTTCTAAGAGCCCAGCAAGCAGATGAAGGGCTGGTAAACGCCACTAAGCATACGCATGTTTTTTATGCTTTATCTACTTATTTCCTTGTGCCAATACAGTAAAATTGCGTAACGACACTAACGCTTTGTTATGAAGAGAGCTGAGAAGCCTTGGCGAGGTATAGGCTTATATAGGGCATATCAGTACAATCATGCATTATTAAGTAGCATTGCAAGCGCTGTTCCATTTCTTTACCTCGGTGAAATAAAAATAAAGAAACTTACTCACTACAATATTGACCTCCTGTGGTTTGGCAAATTCCCTTGTTCGGCACCAGGCAGGTCCCGAGGGTGCCAGACTAGAGAGCTTCAACTTGTAGTTTCATTCCCGGGGAGCAGTTTTATTACATTGGTACAAAGCACCACTTTGCTGGTTAGCTAGCATCATGCTAGGAGCAATTTTCCAGTATAGGTTTCTGGTATTCTTCTGCTGATAAAGTGTTCATAGGACAGGCATAGCTGTAGTCTCCTAAATCAGCTATGCCTTTGCCACTTAGGTCCTTTTGAAAATTTTACTCACGGCCTTGACCCAATGGGAACTGAGCTCTTTTGGCCCCTGAAGTTTAAAAAGACTTTTTGGGGAAGCTTGACGAAGCCCTGGCTGGGCTGATTTAGTTGGGATTGGTCCTGCTTTGAGCAGGGGGTTGGACTAGATGACCTCCTGTGGTTTCTTCCAGCCCTGTGATTCTATGATTCTAAGCCTGTCACGGAGGGATAAGAAACTATTTTCTTTTCTTGAGTCTCGTTCTTCCCTACAATGGACCTTCCCCCCTGTCTGACAACTGACACCATTTCACTCAAAAACATCCATGCACTGGTGTCTCGTTACATCCTGGAGGATTAGTGATCACATTTTCCTCGCCTGTAAATGTTGTGCTCATGAAAGGAATCAGATTGACAGGGTCAGAGACTGGATTTTGCTAGTCATTGACATCACGGACCACACCAGTGCAAGTTTCTTCAGCATGGTCTTCCCAGTGTGCCTCATGCCTGACCTGAAGAGACCAGCTTCTAAGGGCGAGAGAAGTGTTCAGTCTCCACAGCCCACTCTGTTCTTGGCCGGCCTCTTCTGAGGTAGCCATCACAGTGATGGTATTTGAAGATGTCAGGAGGACTAGAATTCCCACCAAAATCCTCCCACATAGGCTGTCAAACATCGGCACATTGTCCTCTCACAGTGGTGTAAAACTGGCAGTAACTCCAATGGATTTGAGGTCCAAGAGGGGCCTCGGGAAACAAGGGGCTGAATTTGACCTGTATGGCATATAACTCACTTTTTTCATTCAAAGATCTCAAGATGCCTTACAACACCTCTTATAAAGTGGTTAAACAATGTCACACATATGAACTGAGGCACACAGAGGCTACGGGACTGACTCAAGATCATGCAGCGAGTCTGTGTCAGAGTTGGGAATAATAAGAATAAAAATAGAATAGCAAACACCACCTCGCTCTTCTGTGCATTTTTCATTCATTGATCTCGGTGCAGAGCAGTCTGAGATCCACTAAACCAGATGATCACAATGGTCCCTCCTGGCTTCAAAATCTATGAACAAATGCCTTTAAATCTGTAGTTTTGCTAACAATCACCTAGGCAGTCCTAGGTACAAGGGGCACTTTTAGCAAGGCTGAATGGCTGAAGCCCATCCTGGGAACTGATGCACGTCACCTGTCCTGCTGGAATGAATGGTCAAGTTTATGAATAACTCACGGACACCCAATCTGGTACAACACATCTAGAAGAGATATCCAAAATCCTATTACATATGAATAAAAAGAATCATAGAAGCCTAGGGTTGGAAGAGGTCTCAGGAGGTCATCAAGTCCAACCCCCTGCTCAAAGCAGGACCAACTGCAACTAAATCATCCCAGCCAGGGCTTTGTCAAGCCGAGACTTAAAAACCTCTAGGGATGGAGATTCCACCATCTCCCTAGGAAACCCATCCCAGTGCTTCACCACCCTCCTAGGGAAACAGTTTTTCCTAATATCCAACCTAGACCTCCCCCGCTGCAACTTGAAACTACTGCTCCTCATTCTGTCATCTGCCACCACTGAGAACAGCCTCTCTCCATCCTCTTTGGAACCCCCCTCCAGGGAGTTGAAGGCTGCTATCAAATCCCCCCTCACTCTTCTCTTCTGTAGACTAAATAAAAAAGCTCATTGGTCTTAACTACGGTGGTACATTTTACTGAGAAGATAGGATGTTCTACTCCTGTGGCTGGAAGAATAAAATTCAAGCCATGCAGAACATGTACTAATCAATGGTGTCTGAAAATTCCCAGAGACAAGCAGACAATGAGTGACCCTGTTAACGGTGGTGGAATGGCACACAGCCACCTTAATGTGACATGCTTCTGGTAGCCAGACAGGGAAGAAACCACTCAGGGTGCTCCACAGAGGGTTGTTTAGGATTAAACCAAGCACAGGAAAATGGAGATTGAATATTGTGGGGTACATTTCTGACAGCATGGTCTATTAAATTCTAGTGTTGTCTCCCCAGTGGGGTAGTGAAAGCTCCGCCATTTGGGCTATTTAAAGTAAGGCCCAACAAGGATTAGGCAAAGGATTTTGTAGTGAGCATCACACCTATCACAAAAGATGCCTCTGTTGGCTTAAGTGATGCAGCTCTGTGGATGTCAGCTGAGCTGGACAGATTTACAGCAGCTGAGGATCTGGTCTGTGGTTTGGTGAAGACAAGAGACAACTGATTATAGTATAGCTGCATTATAGGGGCTGATGAGTTACAGGTACCGGGGAGAGCTAAATCCATTGCAATTTTACGAACAATACTAGAACATTTACCTGGTGTTGCTGAGGTCCTTAACTCAATTGATTTTTGATTTTCGGAAAAGAACATGAAAATGTACATGCTTCATTTAAATAATTGCTCTGTGGTGGGTCTGGAGATGAGGGGTTCAGTTTACAGCCTGCCCTGGGGAGAAAGGACTACCCCAGCCCTCTCTGACTGCAGCAGCATGGGGCCAGGTGAGAAGTGCCTCTCCATGGCTGCTGCAGCTCCAGCAGGCACAGCCAGGGGCGGGGTGCATGTCCCCTGGCTGGGGCAGGTCCAGGTTCCTCTGCCCCCTGTGCTCCCCAGCCAGAGTGAGGAATGCATCACACTGTGAACTTGCCCCTCACTCCCTGACGAAGGGATACAGCCGGCAATGTCCCCTTACAAATCATCTTCCCTAAAAGGCACCTAGTGGGGTGCTAGGCTCAGGGCTGGCCCCATTCATCTGCCTGGGGATTTCGTCTCATTTTTGTTTGGTTTTCTGAGAAGCAATCCTGTTCCAGGCACATCCCATTGTCCTGGCACAGCCAAACCCTGACCTTGCTTTCAATTATGAGAAGAGGAAGCTGCCTACCGAATTTGGTGGTCCTAGCCCTTACCGTTTAGGAGGAGTCCTTGAACAGACAGACAGACACACTCACAGACAGATGAACTCTAACATATACAGTAGATGACCTGCTGTGACGGCGCATCGGGGAGCCCCCTGACCTTGCACCCCCGTCCGCAGCAAGATGTGACTCCGCCAGCCAGTGGAATAGAGAGGGCTTATTGCTGCTCCGAGACACAGCACAGCATAGGACTGATGCAGGCATAAGAGGATAGGCCAACAGCCCTAGTTCCCTTGGGGGAAGGGGTAACACGCCCCTGAACCCCCCTACACGTGTTAGTCTGCTTCCTCCATGCTTCCCCAGGCTCTCCCTGCTTCCTCCCCAAGCCACACCCGTCCTTTGTTCAAACCCCTTCCCTGGTCAGGTGAGAACCGGTTGGGCCATTGTCTACTCGACATGAGAGCCCTCATGGGCGACCCCCTGCTGGGCAGTGCTTACAGACAGAGGCCAGTAGGGGTCATCCACAGCCCACAGCCCAACCCTAGAAACCAGTGAATGCCCAACCAGAGTGGGCCTAGGGCCACTAGCGTAGACAGCCCCCCCACTACATCATACCTGCATAAGGAATCTGTAGGTAAGCCTGGAACTGAGCCAGAGCGTCTGGTCCCAGACAAGTGCCTTAACTTGAGACCTCTTTGCAGCAACCCTTGTCACAGGCGTATTGCCTCACGCTCAGACCAGAGTTCTGTGGGCTCCATTCTCTGCTCTTACTTTCCATCTGACCCTCTGTTTGTATGGGGTTCTCTCTCCCTTCCCTCATCTGACAGGCTGCTCCCCCCCCCCCCCCGCCCTCCATACATGGCCTTATTCCGGCATTATACATGGACAGTTTTCTTTGTGTGGTCTCCTTCATCCCATTATTGTGTGATGACGATGTACATGTGGCAGCACAGATCTTACACACTCGTGCCTAATACAGCACTCACTCATGCACTACATCCACTCTCACATCCCCCTCCCCTGAACTCCTACACAACAGTCACACCCCACACTCCCATACCCCTCAAAAATACCACAATTCTATGTTACACCACCACATCCACACCCACCATCCCATACCCACTCTAGTGCGTGCGCGTGCACACACATCTCAATACACCAACATCCCACACTTGCACCCCACACAACATACTCACGCCTCTACCCCTAAATGCATCCACCTAGACATCACAGCACATGTGAACCGCACGCAGAAGAAACACACCAACATGCCACACATCCGTACCCAAAACCATACACAACCCGACAGCACAGCACACAGACTCCACACCCACAACAAACACACCACGCTCATGGCCACAAACTCCACGTGCAAGTCCCAACACGCACCCCGACCTCAGTGAGGGCATATGAAGACTGTGCATAGTGCGGTACTGCCAGCGCTGTGGCTGTTGATTGCTCGCCTGTCTCCTTCTGTCTCTCCAGTTCTGCGGTAGTGGTTTGGATCTGAGGAGAGCTCCCCTGCTGCAGAGCACAGCCAAGAGGGCTCTCATCTTTCCAGCAGCTGTTTCTGTGATTCAAACCATGGCGTATTCAGAGCCATTTCCCTCTGTCCTCCCATAAATGGGAGCAAGATCCTGTAGACATCCCAGAGCTAGCTTTAAGTCTAGCTATCTCAAGGACCAATCTATGGCAGCATGGGTTAAGGTGCTGAAAGTACAAGCCTGTCTGGGACCTTGGGTGCATACATGGGCGGCTAGTCTGTGATTAACCCCATGCTGTTGCCTCGTCACTGCTTCATCTAGAGTACAACTAACTCCGGTGTGTCACGCCCTGTCTCTGGAAGCGTAGACACACCGTCCGTATTTTGCCAAAGTCAAGTGTTCCAAACCCCTGAATCAGTCTCCAAGAATCATGGGAGTGGTTTAAAACCACATCAAGATGTTAAAAAGTAATACATTTCAGGCCCATATGCAGGAATTTCTCTGCTTTTTTGGGAAATGTGGACTGCAAGGATGTGAATGCACCCCCATGCCTCTCAAAAAGGGGTATGAGTATTAGGTATGAGTGTGTAAGATTTGTGCTGCCACATGTACATCAAGCACCCCCACAAGTAAGTGGGAAAATCAGCCCCAGCCTTCTCCCGCCCCCAGTACACCGCCCAAGGAAGCTAACGATCCCACCAGCAGACCAATGTAATGATGGATCCTGGTCACATGCCCCCTGCACATATGCTAAGAGGAAGAAGGAAAGCTCGCCTTGTCATAGGGATGCTTGTTCTGCGCTCAGCATGCTAGAACGTGTCTGGTTACCCCGAGAGTGGCACTGATCACAAAGCAAATCCTTTACGGAAATATCCCACTCGCCTCGCCCCAGCCTTGACAGGAACAAAATAAGCAGCGATTTACCACCAGCATCTCACCATAAGCTGGATAACGAAGCCCTATTTGTTTCACCTGGGGAGTTGGGGAGGTATATCCATTTGGAAAGGTTATTGGTGCACATGGGAGGAAGGGGTGGATTCCCCGAATATCAAACCAGGGGGAGATGGGAGACTTGCTCTGTTGCTTTCAGAGTTCAGCTTAATTAATATGTCTAACAGTAAAAAGGGTTGAGGTGGAGGGAGGTGGGGGTAGACAAGCCAATCTCTAGCTGCCAAAGAGAGAGCTGTAAATTACCACAAATGCCAATAAGTCATTAGGAAGTGCAAGAAAAATGTAAGGTTGCCATGGCAACTGACATTCACAGCTTTCGGCCAGTGTTCCAGGGGGCCATATTCTTTCGTTCCTCAGGTGTGCGCACGGTATATGATAGAAAGAGGAGCAGCTCTAAGCCGCACTGGGGTGACAGAGAGTGGGAGACAAAGCACCAGGCAGACAGGAGCTTGTGTTGTTATTAAGGGAATACTTAGACCTGGCTGGCAGCGTCTCAGCCGGGAATGCCGAAGCTCTTGTTACAGCAGTCCTTTTTCTTGTTGTATGCACAGGCAGAAGTGTGCAGAAGAGCATGTATGCAAGCCTACGAGCCGATGTGTGCACATTCTTGCATGCATGCACGGGCATGCGCATCTGCATGTGTGAGCGCATGTGTTTTAAGCCCAAAGAGATTAACGCGCCAGCTTTATCCCAACTCCAGATTATGTTCATACGACTCCGTGAGGGAAAGCAAGGGGAAGGGGGAAAGGGCTGTTCTTCAGGGTGGTTACCTCAGAACACCTGTGAAAGAACGTTGCCCCTCCCCCTTCTCTCGTGTTCCTTTGGGCTCGGCTTTCTGACCCCGAAGTGGAAATTTACTCCGGGCCTGACCCCGGTAGGTTGGGGAGAGCCCTCAGTGCCCAGCTCAGCTCACAGGCCCCTCAGCTGGCAGGTTGGCTGGCTAATACGGATGCAGGGGAAAACTCCCCCTTTCGCTGGCCTCCATTTTGTGTGTGCATGGTGGGTGGGGGCAGTGGGGAAGCAGACCGAAGAGCCAAGAGTGCTGCGAAAGGGACACAGACCTTTCCCCCCTCAACGTCTATATCTACACAGGAAACAAACAACCCCACACTGCAGGAAGTCTCAGAGCCTGGCTCCACTCGCTGGCTTGGGCTATGGGGTTCAACATAGGAGCCTGGCCAGTTGGGCTGGCCTGGGGTGTGGGCTCAGAGACTCTCCCCCGCGTACGGGGTTCCAGATGCAGAAGTGAAATGCCTCGGCTGCTATTTTTAGCCCCGTGGCGCGAGGCCCGCAAGCCCAAGTCAGTCGTCCTGGGCGCCCGAGACACGCTGCTGTGTAGACATCGCTGGTGTCGTCTCCATTTCACAGCTCCTCAGCCACCTGCGCCAGACACATACATGGGTCCTTGTGGAGAGGCAGCCACGTCCCAAAGCCCCAGTCTGCCCCCTTTCCCCTGCCTTGGTGGCACTCTGAGCAGAGATGCCAAGAACAGAATGGGCCCTTGCGAGTGAGCTCCCCTCCTGCCCCTGGATGGAGTCTGGTGTGGGGAGGCCTGAGGGGGTTAAGGTGGCCAGGAGAGCCAGTTAACCACTTGGGCTGCACCTGGAACCAGGGAGAAAGGACTAAGTAGGGATGAGGCACAGCTGGGCAAGAACAGGAGGGCCCTGTATACAGGCCAGAAGAGGCTGCAGTTGCTGTGAAGCTGCCCGGGGATACAGCAGTGTGGTTCAGGACTGAGCAGACCTTGGCTTCTTGTTGTAGGGTCCCTGGGCTGGAACCCAGTGCAGTGGGCAGATCTGGGTTCCCCTGCCGGCCTCTGGGGAAGCGGCTCCTGGAGGGGGCAGTGGATAAGAAGGTTGCCTGCCACTGTGGGTCTTGAAAGGCTTTGAGACCCCAGAAGGGGAAGCTACGTCGTGACCAGGCCTGAGCCGCACAGAGGAAGCAGCAGCTCGTGGAGCGAGAGAGGGGTTGCAGACCGAGTGAGAGAGAGAGAGAGGGAGAGTGCACCGGTTGCAAAGGGGTATCAGCGGGGCAGAGCTAATCCCCAGCACAGCCAGGAGAAGGCACCATTGAGAGGTGAGTAGAGCACCCAGTGACATGGTCCCTCCAGGGGCAGAATGAGGCACATTAGCAAGGTAACCGAGGGAGATGCCTGTCCTCCCAGTGCTGCCTATATGGTACATGTTCTATGCACTTGTGTAGCGCCCCAAGGCTGTCAATCTCTTTCATATTTGTGGGGGGGGGCCTCACCCTGTATTTGTTATAGGACTGGGGTAGCTGATCCTTTCAGTCCAGGGAACGAGAAAAGTTCCCCCCTCCACAGGCTCCCTCCCTCTCCAAGTGGGCGCTCCAGTTGCCTATTTCCATCTCACTCTTGGTCCTGGACTCCCTCTGAGCCAATGCAGAGGGATACCTGCTGGCCATTCCTGGTACTGTCCTGTGTCTCCCCCCTCCCTGCCCCGGCCCCCCACACCACATCTCCAATGTGAGGCGTCTTCCTGCCTTCTGTAACGCAGCATCAGGGAGGAAAGGCAAACGCCACCTGCAAGCCTTGTGGAATTAAAAATAAACCCTGAATGTGCATAAAGGGAAACGAGGGTTGGAAGGGTACACCGCCTGACTGCAGCCAGAGAGAATTTCAAGCAGCAAAGGCGCATGATGGAAGGATGTGCAGTACCAAGAGGGTTGTTCTCACAGTCTGGGGCAGAGCAGAAAGGTGAGGGGAACTGCCCTGCAGGCTCTGTGATTGTCTTGTTCTCTAAGGAAGGTACTTGCCCCCCTGTAGAAAATCACTGGTGCTGCAGGAGAAGCCTGTGAATGCACTGGAGACCTTTGATTTCACTAAGTCCTGCCAATGGATTGCTAGAGAGGGATCCATAACTCTCCGGCATGGATTATGGGTCCCCGTTGTGGCAATCCACAGAGGCTAGGCGCTTGCTATAGTGCACATCACAGGGGGTTGTGTTTGTAGCTGTAGCAGCTCATGCTTTTCGTTCAAGGGAGCCCCGATCCAATCCCTGGAATGTCTCGATTTTTTTTTTTTTAGGGACAGATATTCAAGACTTTGTCTTTCATAGGTGCCTATTACCTCCTGCCCCAGGCCAGATTTTTCACACTTGCTATCTGGCCACCCTAGATGTGTCAGCCAATACAGTGGCCCTCATGCCTACGCTCTATTCTCTGATCACCCATCGCCATGGGCAACAGGTGAAGGCCCAGCTGGAGAAGGCATGTTGAAGCCCCGCCCCTTCTGCCTGAAGCCACACCCTGTCCCCTGAGACCACACCCCTTCAACAACCTTCCCTACCAACCAAGCCCCGATTAAACCCAGCCAAGGGCCAGGGCTGCCAAGCCACAATCCCAAACCCTTCTAGGTGGCTGGGCAGTGTAGGCAGTTCTGGAAAGGCAATGCCTTCCCTTGCCTACATTACCCACCACCCATGCCCATAGCTGATGTTATATGGTCATTAGTATAGTGGGGGGCCATTTGGGAGAAGAGAGCTCTGGAATGGTGTCTGTTAGTGAAAGATGTGAGAGCCACCCTGTCAGCATGTCCTAGGCAATGGATATCACAAATAAAAACAGTAAGCTCGCCCCAAAAAATGCCACCCTGGCTAAACAGCAGCATAAAAGAGACTTAGAAGCACCCTAAAACACCCTTTAGAAACTGGAAGACAAATCCTGCTGAGGAAAATAGAATGGAGCAAAATCTTTGACAAATCAAGTGTAAAAGTAATAATTAGGCAAACCAAAGAAGAACTCTAAGAGCAACTAGCAAAAGACACAAAAGCTAACAGCCATTTTTTTCTAAGTACACCAGAAGCAGGAAGTCTGCCATAAAATCAGTGGGGGCCCGCGATGATCAAGGTGATAAAGGAGCACGCAGGGAAGAGAAGGCTGGCGCAGAAGCAGCCAAATGAATTCTTTGCACGGATCTTTACTGCAGAGGAAGCGAGGGGAGAGTCCCACATCCAAGCCGTGCTGTGTAGGGGGCCAATGTGGCACAGTTTGGGGGGGGGGTCAATAGAGAAGGTTTTTTTGGGACAAATAGATAAATCAGACAGTAATAAGTCGGCCGGACCAGATGGTGTTCACCCCAGAGTTCTGAAGGAATGCAGATATGAAATTATGGAACTATTAGCTATGTTAGGTAACCTACTGCTTAAATGAGATTCTGTACCAGATGAATGGAAGATAACTAATGTGATGCTATTAAAAAAAAAAAAAAAAGGCTCCAGAGACAAACCTGGCAATTACAGGCCAATAAGCCTAACTTCAGTACCAGACACATTGGTTGTAAAGAACAGAATTACTAGACTCTTGTATAAAAACAGTATGTTGGGGAAGAGTCAACACTGCTGGGGTAGAATCTCAGTCAGGTGCTGGTGTGCATAGGTGCCTGGGGGGAAAAGGGGTGCAGGGAGACGCACCCAGAGGAGCAGGGAATGGGCGTGTGGGGGCACCCCATTTAGTAATTAAAAATTTAGTGGGGGCACGGGAGGGTGGTGCACCTCCCAAAGCTACCATGAGTCACCTATGCCAGTGAGGAAACCCAGTTTAATGTTAGGTGAAGAGTGAACCTTGAAGAGCAGGTGGCTGAGGGGAGAGAGATGTGGCCAGTGAGAGGAGAAGGTTAAAATCCTCCTCTTCAAAGGGAAGGGTCTGCTGTTATGAGTTGCTGAGGAGCCCTTGTGGGGTGCCAAGCACCTTCTACCTGAATGGGAGTCACGTACCGACAGCATGTTGCAGGACTGGGCCCCGAGAGAGATTGCACAAAGGTGACAGTGTATAATAGCGCTCCCAGGGGTGAATGCTGCAGAAGTTATCTCCATCTATCAGTATTCCCTGTAAGCTACGTGCTTGTGTGGCTACTCAGGAGAAATTCAAACGTCACCCAGCTGACCAGCAGAGCATCCATAGCTAGGGGTTTTGTTTCTACAGGTGGTACACATTCGCACATGCCTTGATGCACATAAAATGTATTCCTCACATGGATGGAAAAAATCCACACATGGATGGAAAAGATTAGAGGGAACATAGGACATGGCCTGTTCTAACAGGGCATATCCAGTTTGTATTGTTTACACCAATTTAAATTTCTTACCCAAGCCACAGCGTAAGCCATCCCACCATCAAGGGCAAACACTGTGCTCCTGTGCCAATAGCTTGAGGGCAGCCAGAGTGAATTATGATATTCCTTCCCCTGAGTGAAGGAGACAGAATCACCCGTCACGGGTGAGGAATTCTGTTTATTCTCAGGAAATTCATTTCCAGTTTATTTTAAATGAAACCGTCTAACTCTGAGTATTTGGAGACTGATGGTAAAGAAGGAACACAGAGAACACATAGCGAGGGAAGGAGAGCTGGATATTTTCATCTTGGGGAGATCTGTCCCATGGACTTATTTATTTTGGAGGATGCTGGGCTAAGGAAAATCAAGACTGGAAGCCTCACTTGATGTTTTATGATGAAAAATGGCCTCAGGTTTCTGGTCTGCCTAGGTGATTTGCAGAAAGAAGAGAAGAACATTTTAAGAGCCATACTGCATCCTGAAAGCACAGGAATGTCATGCATATCATACTGCTCTGTATAGAGTGTGAGGGAGTGTTGCCTGGTGGTTACAGTAGAGAGCTAAGGAATAGCAGTAAGGAGGTGAAATAGTGATTAGGTGAATTTACCTCCTATAAAATGGTAAAGGGCTGAAATGGGTTGAAAGGATCACGCATTAGCTATTAATATACAATCAAATGCATAAGCAGTATAATCATGGCCTAGTTTTTAGGGTGGCCTTTGAAAAACCTTTTTGGGAAGGAGTGCAAACAAAGCCTGTTTGATGTCCTGGTGTGCAGTTTTTGGAACGTCCCTGATTTGCATACAAGACAAGGATCAAACTCTGGTGACTGGGAGGATATCATCAGGATATACAAGGAAAAACTAATAATTTCCGTCAAATAATAAGATTATCAGCTTTGTTATTGTTCATAATTAGATAAACATATTGTATAATCTAGTGGGTCATGAAAAATCTCCTATTTGATCATATATATAACAAATCAGAGAGGGGTGTTGATAAAAGTAGGGTATCATATTGAGTGTAGAAAGTCTGTGCTGAGACTTAAGCTTTGCCTTTGTTTATTTACAGCCTTTGTTAATGTAAATGTAGCCAAATCTTTCCATCATGTAATCTTTCCTCCATGGTGAGCGCTGAGCCTCCTAAAAGTCCAGGCTTGACTCTCCGCAGCCTTACACCTTGTGTGCCCTTGTACCCCCGTGCAAAGTCAGTAAGCCCTCGCTTTGCACCTCCACAGCTGAGACTTAGCTCATTTCTCTTTGCAGAGTTCTTTGGGATCCATGGATGAAAGGAGCTATTGAAATGCAATTTTTTTTATTAATTGAAATGGAAGGGCATGAGGGACTTTGAGATTCTGGACAATAAAATCCTACAATAAGATCTGACCTCACTAGAAAACCTAAGGTCAAGTAGCTCCCAGTCGCCAATGCACTGTACACTATATTGGTATATAATAATTTTGCTTTCAGCTTGTGCTGACTGGACAATTCCACCTGCCCTGCTTTGACTCCTGAGCTGTGAGTGACAATGACTTGCCTCTTCCAGTACTCATTTTCCAAGACTCATTTTGAGAAACACTTTAGGAAAGGCTCTCTGCTTTCCGCTCCTCCATTTTTAAGAGCGAGATCTCTTTCTTCAGCAAGGGCAGCTGGTTTAGAATGACTGCCCTTTCTCCCCTCCCTCTCCCAGTGATATTCCTTTCCAGAGGATCTGCCCTCCTTAGCTCCCACAAATACGAATAACTTGTTCCAGTCCTCATCAAAACAGAAAACCACAGGTCTGCCTGTCACTTGGATTCAATAATGTTCCCTTAACATACGAACATACTGGGTCAGAATCTTTGCTGGTGTAAGACAGCATAGTTACAGTGAAGTCACCAGACACAGGGGGTAAAATTCTCAGTGAAGTTGAGCAGAGTTTTGCAATTAACCTCAGTGGGGCTAGAATTTCATTTGGGATGATGGAGCTATATTCATTTATACCAAATTTCATTTACAAATTTGACACTGTTAACCTGGGCTTGAATAAAGACATTAATTGGTTAACACACTGCAAAGCCAATTTCCCCTGCCTTTGATATTCACATTTTTGCATCAAAAGTCATGAATGGGACATATCCAGCCCACTTAATTAACTTCATTAACAGGGGTTCTATAATTGACAGGTAACTGCTTTTTCTGTTATATATCTTGGATTCTGTTATTTCCACTCCAACTTATCTGATGAAGTGGGTTTTACCCACAAAAGCTCACAATCCTATATATTTTTGTCTCTAAGGTGCCAAAGGACTGCTTGTTGTTTTTTATTTACACCACCCTGTAGCCAATGGCACTCTGCCAACCTATACCAGATCAGGATCTGGCTTACTGCAGCTACCAACATGGACTCTTCTTTTCTACTATCAGGAGAAGACACTCCACTCTCTTTCATCTCCTATGGGGATTAGATATTCAGTGCTAGGCCTGGCCTTACATTTCTGTGAACTGTCTGCAATCCAGCACGTCCAATACTTTCCACCTCCCCGAGCCAATGGGTACGCTACCCGCTGCTAGTTCCGATACTGCGCGTGGCTTTCAAAAATATCCCTCCACTAGTCTCTGAGTCATACCCAATATCCTGGGTATTTATTTGTGTAATTACTTCTTTCAAACGTTCATTCGAAGCAAGAAACTTCTCAGGTTCACAGCTCCCAGTGACACCAATGGAGTTGCTCTGGCCCGGCAGAAAAACATCCCTGAAGATAAGCAAACAGCATCCCAATATGTACCAGGCTGTCTACACTACAGGTCTCGGGGGGAAGGAGAGCAGGTGCAGAGCTGTAGCTCCCTGTCCCTCTCCAGAGCACAGAGGACATGGTGCCTCTGCCAGGCTGCAATATAAAGGCCTTGGGACTCCGGCCGCCACCAAATCACTGCTCCCTTTCCCCGCCCCCGCCCCCCAACCTCCACCATGTCAGCAGGCCTGTGAATGGGCATGCATCATCTCCAACTGGCACTGAGGTGACTGACTGCACAAGGGGCAGGCAAGGGAGAAACATACCCTGAAAGTGAGCTAAGGCAAAGCAGATTGTGTCTGCTATTCTGAAGGACGGTGCAGATGGCGGAGCTGGAGCAACGGCCATTACCTCTGGCTCTTCACTTCTCTAACCCTCTGGATTTAACTCTGTAACTAGGTTATCCACAGCTACTCTGTAAGGAAGACAGTTTGCATGAAGGGCCCTGTTCACAACAAAATTGCACTGGGCTATGCATGTTGCACACAAATCAAGTCCGACCCTACTCTCACGGACAGTAGTGTCAATCCAGAGTTGCTCCAATGACACATCCATTCCTCCGTCCATCTGTGCTGTGCTTGTGCCAGGCACAGCCATCAAACCATCTCTCCATCTCTCTGGGAGCACCTCAGAACCAGCATCCAATCCTTACTCGCTAAGGCTACGTCTACACTGCAGTGCTAAATAGCCATTCTGCGTTTTTTGAGCATGCTCGCTATTCCGATGTTCCTGTAAACCTCATTCCACGAGGAGTAGGGGACGTTTCAGAATAGCGATTTATTTTGAAATAAGTGCTGTGTAGACAGTGCCAAATTTTGAAATAAGATCAAATTACGTATCTTATTTTGACCTACAGTGCAGTGTAGATGCATCCTGCAACCCTTACTCTCACAACACTCCCATTGACCTGAATTGGAAGTCTTGCCTGAGTAAGCCCTGTTTTTGCAGCCTACAGTGAAAGGAACTGTAGCCTATTAACAACAACCAATGTTACTTAGATATAGATTAACCCGTGCTTCCCGCCATCTTTTAAATTTACCAGCAGCCCTATTTCTGTAGGACTTCCTCCCTCAAACAGACAGACAGACAGACAGACAGACAAACAACCCCCCTCACACACCATTTGCAGTTCCCCTACTGCTCTGTAACAGCACCAAAGAAATCCTTGCTATTTTTTCACTTTTCAGCACTAGTAGCTTTGTAGGTGCAGACGGATAAATACAGAGAGATTTGGGGCATAAGTTATTGCTTTTAAACAAAAAACAGCCCTCTTAATTTGACGTCCATCAAACCCAGAAAACAACACAGGAGAAAATTAATTGTTTGCCAAATGGAAAGGAGCACGTTCAGTCAAGACTGGTGAGGATTGGGGGTTGGGGGAATCTATTTGTTGTGCCTCTCAGCAGGCAGGGGAGGAGGGAAGTTTCAGAAAAGGGAGTCAACGAAAAATATTTAAAAACCATAAAGATGTCTGGAGAGTGTCATTAAAATTCTCTTTATCTTATTTAAATGGTGGTTTAATGAAAAGGAAAGAACAATTAAAAATCCTCAGTGGTGGAATATGGCACTTGAGTGTAATCTGGGGATGGTTTCCTTGATAGCCCTTCGGAGCAGTTCTCCTTTGTATGGTGTCAGTGGAGGACTGGGTAAAACTCAGCTGGGTCACAATGGAGCACACCCAGCTCCTTATTCCTCTCAAGTGTTCTAGAGGGAGTCTCATTCTGTTCTCTGGTGACTATTGAAGAGATCATGCCTTGCATAACCTAGGTTTTACTGCACTATTACCTGAGCAATGGAATGCACACAGGCAGTTACTGTCTCTCCCACCTATATATGCCCCCCATCCCCAAAGCAATAACTTGAGATAGGGACTCAGGATTCTTGGGTTCTTTTCTTTGTTCCATTGATAGTTGGAGCCGGGGAATGGGAGTCAGGACTTTCTCTGGGAAGAGTGTGATTTGCTGCTTAGAACTGGAAGTGTGGACCCCTGGGAACTCTTCCCGGCTTTTGTGAGGGAGTGGGCCTTATTGGTCAGGACATAGGAGTAGGGATCCTGGTTTCTATTCCTAGTTTTGTGAGGAAGTGTGTCTTCCTGATTTGAAAAGCTGAGTGGAGTCAGCCCTCCTGAGTTTGGGAGGAGGTTTGTTAAAATGCCCCACATGGTAGATAGATTCTTTACAAAGGCTTTAAAAAAATCAAAGCAGGCGATGTTAAGTTTTACACAGACGCACAAAAGACTCTTTTAAGTATAAAACAATTCCCCCTGCTTAAGCTTTAACACAAACAACTCAAATTTGGTCAACAGAGAAAGGAAAACAGAGACAGCCAAGCTCAGACTGTATTGTGTGCCAACTTGAATCTTGGAGAGAATTTTTATTGCTGGTTATAAACTCCACCAATACAGTTTTATAACAGAACCTGGGATAGTCTCTTAACTCTAATGAGCATCGCTAGAGTTTGTAAGGGGTCAAAGGATACCAGAGTGTTTATAATGTGCTAGACAAGGAAATGGTTTTGGTTCTGGGTAGAGCTGGTAAATAAATAATTCATCCTGAGTAATTTATTGACTAAGTCTATAGCTTTTTCCTATTTGGGTGAAATGCCCCCAATGTGCAGAGCCAGCATAATCCCAAAGCACCACTTAAATTCCAATTAAGCTCTCTGTGCGTGGTCTGGGAACAGCTCCCAGTTTCCCCATATTTATTTGTTATTCAGAATTACTCACCAAACAGATTCTGCACAGAATTCTTGCCCCACACCTTGTTTGCAAACAGTTTACTAGGAGTGCTTGATATTTGAATTTCAAGCTATTTTCATGAGCCACATCAGGCCAGATGGCATGCTTTCATTTTCCTGACCGGATAACTCTTAGATTCAGGCATCCCCTGCAAATAGCTGTGAGTAAAAATTCAGATCTCTTTCTGGAAATATTCTTCAATATTCCCTTACGAACATTCCTGCCAGTAAACTCATTGGCTGGAGTACTCACAAACACAGACAAACTGAATTAATTTGAAAATCTGTATTTCCCTCCAGAGAGCTGCCTACCCCTAATCCCAGGTGCCCTGTAGCAAGAGGGTGACATTCAGCCATGTGCCATGGTGTATATTCAATGGGACTCAAGTGGGGCATATAGACCCTGAGCTGTCTGCTCTGCATAAGGCTGAATATCACCCCGCGAGTGAGTATGAGCAGCAGGTTTGAGTCTGATGGGCCTGGTTCTTCTTTTGCTTGCACTAGTTTCATGCTGGGATAATTGTGTTGGCTTTAGGAGAGCTATTCCTGAATTATGCCAGTGCAGGGGAGAACAGAATTACAGAATCAGGCCCTTTATTTCTAAAATGCTGCTGGCCAAGTCAGGGGAGGCCATCAAGCACTGATACTGGACCTAGGGGGTGTTGCTGCACTCAGGGCTGGATTAAGACATGCTGAGGCCCTAAAACAGGGGTGGGCAAAGTCCCTGGCAAGCCCCCACTTCCATGTTTACCTGCGCCTCCGCAGGTATCAGAGGATTGCTGCTCTGGTTGGCCGCGATTCGCTGTTCGTGGCCAATGTGAGCAGCGGGAAGTGGCATCCTGGCACTTCCTGTCGCTCGCATAGCCCGTGAATGGCCATTCATGGCCAACCAGAGCTGCGATCCTCCGATACCAGCTGAGGTGCAGGAAAACATAGTGGCGGTGGCCCACCAGGGACTAACCCTGCAGTCTGCTGTTTTTTATTGCTCACTCCTGCCCTAAACTATGTCAAGTTTTAAGAGTCCCTAGAGCATTACCAAAAAATGCTCATCTGATTAAATAGGTTTACCCACGAAAGCTCATGATCTTATATCTATTTTTGTTAGTCTCTAAGGGTACGTCTACACTACAGGACAGAATCAAATTAAGCTACGTCACTTCAGTTACGTTAATTGTGTCGCTGAAATTGAAGTCGATTAACTTGGCTTTTGGTGCTGTCTACACTGCAGGAAGTCGGCAGAAGAACACTCTCCCTTCGACTTCCCTTGCTCCTCATGAAAGCAGGGTTAGCGTCATTGACCAGAGTGCCCCTCTCACTTCGAATTAGCCGTCTTCACTAGACCCACTAATTCAAACCCTGGAAGATCGACAGCGGCAGCTTTGATCTTCTTTGCAGTGTAGACGTGCCCTAAGGTGCCACAGGACTATTCGCTGTTTTCAGAAAATGTGTATTATTCTAACAGAAAAGATAATGAAAATAGAAATAATGAAGTTTTATATTTGCATATCTATCAGTACATAGGCGATGATGCAACTAAAACCTAGAAGCCCTAAGATGTAGCTCACTTAGCTTGTGCATAAATCCGGCACTGGCCGTACTGCCTGGCTTGCGGTAGTAATAACAAATAGCGAATGCATTGTTTCCAGCATCCCTCCCACCAAGTTCAACAGGGACTAGGAGCCTTGGAAATGCCATGGGTTTCTTGTGACTTGTGACGCTGAGGGGAAGAGATGTTGTAGCTCACAAATGAGCAATGGTTCAAACTTTTGAGGGCCACACACAGCCTTGCGGGGTAGTGTGGAGAGTGGGTAGGGCACAGGACCAAGGCTCAGGAAACCTGGGTTTTATGCTCAGCTGCGTGACCATGGGTAAATCAAGGCACCTCACTGCACCTCCGTTTTCTCTCCCACCTAATGGATCTTTAGACCACAAGCTCTTTGGGGGCAGGAACTTTCTCTCACTCTGGGTACAGCGCTGGGAACTACGGATCCTTCCTCTCCATTGGAGCCGCTTTTATAACATAAACATCAGCCTCAAATAAGCAGCTATACACTTGTCCTCCTAGCTCCTTGCTTGCTCCTACCTTTCCTTTTGGGAGAAGTCGAAATCAGAGGGTCTTACGGGACCCCCACTGGGTTAATGGTTTTAGATGCTCTGAGATGCTATCAGAGCAATTTTCTTGCCCATTTATGGCCTTACTAAAACCTGTGCATTGGAACAGCCTATTACAAAACCGGCAATAAATATATTTATTGCAAAATACTCTACCCTATCAACAATCTCCAAACCTGCATGTCTATTTTACTGCCTATCCACTGATTGATGCCTTGGAACATCTTCAGGGTTTTAAATGGCGTTCTCTCCCTCTCACTCTCTCGCGCTCTCTCATCTCATTTTCTTTGCCCTAGAAAAAAATGTGGGGGCTGGGATGCAGGAGAAACATTCAAACTGCCGGGCTGTTCTGCAGTGTCAGAGAGTGGGAGGCAGGGCTGGAAAGCAGGGGCACAGAAGGTCAGGATGCGTTGGCAGAGATGTTGGAAGGAAGAAGCGTAGCAGGGGATGGTCAGAAGGCACTGACAAGGGTTAGGGGAGGCCCCAAAGGGAATAGCAGACGCTTGGAGTGAGGTGCATTGGAGAATGTGTGTGATGATCCGGTACTGAAAAGCAGGAGTTGCATAAAGTTTTGTGTGTGTGTGTGTGTGTGTGTGAGCTTTATTTGAAAAGGAGAGGGCTGCAAGTTAGGACTGAACTGACCTGAGGCAAGGGGGGTAGCTTGCATGGCCTGCTACCTACCTGCCTGAGTCCACACAGCAAGAAACAACAGCTCCAAGAAGCATGAACTGCCTCCTTCATCAGTCTACTGCCACCCCTAAAGGAGCAAGCGGGGGGGAGCATGGGAGTGGACACTGTGGGGCGGGAGCGGGAGGTACCTAGAGACTTAGGTTATTTGAATTGTCCCTGAGCACTGGGCATCCAGAATCTGCTAGGGTCTTTGAAAGTTTCGCCCATAGGGTTTTTAAGGGATCTGCACAGTGTGTGTCCAAAGGCTAAGGGCTGAGCTCAACCCTTACAACGGAAGAGAAGCAAACACTTCTGAATCACCACGTGCCTCGCGGTGCTTCCCATCACACCAACTCACCCCAGCAAACTCCAACCCTGGTCTGCACCTCCTACCCACAAACTCACCTGCGACTCCTTTCCGTGAAGACCAGCATGAGCCACCATTTGTTTTACCACAGCGGCCAGAGGCCCCCGTTGATGGTTAGTGCCTATTGTGCTAGGGTGGAACACAGAACAGTCCCTGCCCGAGATAGACAAGAGGTACCAAGAGCAGGAGATAGTAAAGATTATTGTCTGCGTTTTGCAGATGGGAAACTGAGGCAGAGTGATGACATGTCAGTGCCAAAGGGGCTAGGCACTTTTCAAAACTGGATTCTATGTGGCTGGCCCAAGGTCAGATGGGAAGTCTGTGGCAGGGCTAAGAACTGAATTCGGTTTCCCTGAGTCCCCAGCCAGAGCTGTAACCACAAGACCATCCCTCCTCTTAAAGGTAAATTCTGCTTTCATTCACTTTTACCATGCTCTCATTTTAATTCACTCTACAGCAGTAGCTTTCAAGCCCCCCTCTTGATTAGCAGGTCTAGTTCTGTCTTCTCTTTCGGGGGGGACGGAGGGTTTCACAGTTCCCAGTGCAAGGGATAGAGGAAGATACTTCTCCTGGGAGTGACAATTTCATTTTAAGGAGGCTGCTTAGCAGAATGAGAGAAAGTTGCTGGCACCTCCCACTCAGTAGCAAGAGGCAGAGGGATGTGCACCAGTCCGTGTGCTGGCGGCTCACACCTCTTTGTCCTCAGAGTGCAAGCAAAACACTGATCTCCAGTGTGTTTCCAGGCGGAACTGCAAAAGCGATTGGTTGCAGCAAGTTTGAGGGTGACTCTAGGATAGCGAAGGGCAACCGAGGCTAATGAGTGGGCTGCATGAGCGACACTACCTTCATCTCAGTGGGCTGCAAGATTGTCCTAACCAAGACAGCTTCCCAGGCTAGGGCAGTTTTGCTCACTGCGCTCGTGTACCTAGAATTTGCGGAGGGTGCCGACTGAATTGTAGCAGCGCTGTGATTGGATGCAGAGGAAGCGTCTCATGTGCAATTGGCACTCACCTCCCTTCGCATGCCCTGACTCTACGTGCGTGTCACTTGAGTAACACCAGTAGGAAAAAAACCTCTGGACAGAAACCAGCAGGATCTGGCAACCCTGCACATAGGCAATGGTAAACAAAATGTCTTGTGGGCCACACAGAACCCCAATGGGCCGCCTGCAGGCCATTGGCTGCCCAGGAACTATTTTGAGGCAGTTCTCTAGCTGGTGCTACAGAGATCACACTAGATGATCAGAGTGGTCCATACTGTCCATGTAATCTATGAATCTGTGACTCGCCAAAATAACTAGGGGGCTGGCTCCTGGCCAGCTTTGCAACTTGGTACCGCAACACAGGAATGTGCCACAGAGATGCCGAGAGAACGCAGAGCTGGTGCTGCCCGTGATGCCCCATTGCGCATGGGTGAAAAGAACTTTCCTCACGGTGGAACCTTCATCCCAAACTCAGACTAAACATGTTCCTGAAGCGACGTCCACACTGTGAGCTAGTGTGCAAACCCCAGGTGGCACAGACACGCTCGCAGGAGCTGGGTAAGAGCTAGCGCAAGTATAAATAGTAGTGGAGCTGCGGTAGCCTGATTAGCTGCAGCAGCCGACTGCCTTTGCTGTGCAGAGTATGTATCTCTTGGGCTTGAGGGGGAGGATTGTACTGGGCACAGCTGAGCCATGTTGCCACTGCAGCTGCCTGGGCTTTAGTGGTTACACTATTACCTACATTTGTGCTAGATCTCATCACGCTGCTGGAAGTGTGTCTACATGAGCAGAGTATAGCATGTAGTGTAGACATAGCCTGAGAAACATTTGGATAATCTCCTCCTCTCTCTACCCACCACTTTGTTTTAATTTTATGGCAGTCTCTGCATTCCTGGCTTCCAGAGATGGGAAAAAGCTGGTTTGGGGGTCTGTCCTTTCATTTGCTGTCTGTCCAAATGCACTTGTCACTCACGGAGGCAAAGAAATGAGGATCACAATGATTCGCCTCCTTGGAAACTCTCTATGGCTATGTCTACACTCGCGGCTTCTTGTGTGAGAAATATGCAAATGAGGTTAAGCATGGAATATTGCCGAGCCTCATTTGCATACCTAATGAGCCGCCATTTTTGCAGAAGAGGCTCTTGCGCCAGAAGGAGCTGTCTACACTGCCCCTTCTTGCTCAAGAAAAACCCTCTTGCGCAATGCCATTATTCCTGAAAATAATGGGCGTAACGGCATTGCGAAAGAGGGGTTTTCTTGTGCAAGAAGGGGCAGTGTAGACAGCTCCTTCTGGCGCAAGAGCCTCTTCTGCAAAAATGGTGGCTCATGAGGTATGCAAACGAGGCTCAGTGATATTCCATGCTTAGCCTCATTTGCATATTTCTCATGCAAGAAGCCACGAGTGTAGACATAGCCAGTATGACTCTTGCAACCACCTGCAATCTCAAGCAAGGTGTGTGCTTGGTGGCCATCTTCTGGAGAACAGTGACTTAATTAATAGGGAAAGGTCTGGGTGAAGAGGGGCCCTCAGTGCACCAGGCTGGTACATTAGGAAAGAGCCCCATACCTGTCATCATCAGCTGAGAAGGCAGCATGGGAAACCTTCATAGAATCATAGAGCTGGAAGAGACCTCAGAAGGTCATCAAGTCCAACCCCTGCTCTAGGCAGGACCAATCCCAACTAAATCAACCCAGCCAGGGCTTGGTCAAGCTGAGACTTAAACACCTCCAGGGATGGAGAGTCCACTACTTCCCTAGGTAACCCATTCCAGTGCTTCACTACCCTCCTAGTGAAATAGTTTTTCCTAATATCCAACCTGGACCTCTCCCACCACAACTTGAGACCATTGCTCCTTGTTCTGCCATCTGTCACTACTGAGAACAGCCTCTCTCCAGCCTCTTTGGAACCTCCCTTCAGGAAGTTGAAGCTTCCAAGAAAAGCTGCTGCAATCAAATCCCTCAGCCCACTTCTGCAATCTCATGAGATTCAGAGGTGCACCCAGCCTTTAAGGTGTTTGTCTTGACTGAACCCCACACCTTCCGAGGTTCTCCCATCTCTGGCTAATTCATGATCTTGGGGTTATTTCACACATTTATACCAATTAGGGATAGCCAGGAATAGAAGTCAGGTCCTCAGCTGGGGTAAGTCAGCATCGCTCCACTGAAATAAAAGGAACTGAGTCCATGTTCACCAGTCAAGGATCTATCCCTGGGAAATCCTTCCCCGCCTAATTTTAAATGTGCCAAGCAATGCAGCTCCTGCCACTCATTCTGGGAGGTGATTATGCCACTGAATAGAGCTCACCATCAGAAAGTTATTTTCTGAAGTTTAGGCAGAACTTTCCCCTTTTCCTAATCTCCTCCGATGACTCCCGGTTATATTCCCCTTGAACTTATAACTCCTCTGCTTCCTGTGTGGAGATGCCCAAAGCTGCAGCCCTCAGTTTCCTCTGCAGACACCTCTCGCTGGTGGCCACTGGGAACTCAGCAGGGTTCCCACACTGCCAAATGTGCCTACGCAGTGGAACGCAGAGGCATTGCTGTACAGCTCTGAACCCTGCATACAAGCTCTTGCCTCCCCCCGCCCTCCCAGCTATCTCACTGCTGCCTGGGACTGGGACACATCTCCGGGCACGTGTGACAGAGACGGTGGCTCCGTGCCACGTAATGCATAACAAGATCAGATGTGATCTGGCTGGGTACAAAGGGTCCTACTCAACACACTCCATTCATTTCCTTTGCGCTAGTGGAATTTTATCAGGGTTCTAATGACGCCGCTTCATAAAGAGCGGTGGTGTTATCGCGGCTCGCCCCCTCACCCCTCCCTGCCCAAGTAGCGATAGACAATCTCCTTGTTTCTACATTACAGCCACACGGCTATGGGAGAAGATAAGGGGCAGGATTGAAATGTAAGGGTGGGGAAATACACATCCCCTTGTCAAAAATAACCTGGAGATTATTAGCAGAACAGAGATATTTAGCTGTGCTCACAACTATGTTAGAGGTCTCAGACTTCAGACCCAAAAATGCCCCTTTTCCAAGGACGGGAGTTATTGGACAAATTGGGTAGCAAGGAAAGTGCCCGTTCTAGGGATGAATAACAGCTTCAGGGCTCCCTTTCCCCAGCGATAAGTGCACTTTGGGGGGGTCAGTGTCTCCTTTGTCTTACACATTGGGCAGCCATTTGCGTTAGTGCAAAAGTGAGAGGGGAGTGGATGCAAAATGCATTCACACACCTGTGCACTATGACCTCATAGTCAGTAAGTCAGTGCTTTCTATGTTGGTACTGCTTGACATGCCTTTTGTAAGGGGGCATAGGTTCCAGACGGATTGGGAATCCGGCCCTTTATTTAGAACCAGTTTAGCCATCTGCCCAGGGAAGTGCTGCATCTGCTGCACCTGGAAGTCCATTCTAGCCCAATGTTTCTGGGATACAATGACCTGGAGGATTGGGATCAGCTGGAGCAACCTAGGACAGTGAGCCAGGAATAGGAGACAGATGAGGGTGCTCCCCCACACCTATGGGGGGAAGCCAAGAGCAGGAGTCAATCACAGAGTCAGCCTGTGTTTCCCATCCATGAGTGGGGAGCTGGGAGCAGGGGACAGACCAGTGAATCTTGACATCTCTGAACCCCTGAGCAGAGAAGCAGCAGGACTGGGGAGCAGGGGGCATGGAAGGATCATGACGCTCGCAGGAGAGTTGGTTTCTCAACCCTGCTGTGAGTATAAACTCAATCTCCAAAAGGCAGAGGCGCTGACCCTGCAGCCTGCCTGCAGGCAGAACTCACCCCAGCTTGGCAAGGCATTTGCCCTGCCACAAGGCTGCCAGATCCAGCCTCTCACGGCTGTGAGCTGCGTTGGGCTGTGCCTTGGGAACTGGCAATCTCAAACAAACCAACGGGACTCCTTACACGGATTCAGATTTACATGGCACCTGCCCCAGCGGAAGAAGGGACCCACAGAGCCATGTATTTTTACCACCACTTGCTTAACAGCCGCTAAATGCCAACAGTGTGGCTGGAGCCACCCAAAGCACAAACCTCCCTGTCCTGAAGAACTCATGGGGCTTATTGATACTTCAGTTGCCAACCCACGATTAAGGTTCTGCCTTGTTGGGGGTGAAAGGGAAGGAGCTTCCCACCGTCATCCCTGCTGCACTTTCTGTGCAGCCTCCTTCCACGGAGCCCCCAGGGCCCCTCAGTCCTTTGTGCCCAGAAGCCAGAGACCAAGGGGAGCTGCAGGTTCTCACGCCATCATTCCTTCCCATTCCACTCCCGGGTGAGGGCACATGCTGGAACCGAGCAGATGGTATCCCTAAGGGCCATCTCCACTGGCCCTCGGCCTCCAACCTGTGCAAGACCTTCTGCACAATGTGCATTTTCCTTCCATTGAATGCACGATCCCTAATAACTGCAGCCCTCGGGCCCTCTCCCTTCCACCCCACCCTGGGAGAGGCTAACACCCAGGGGCTGAGAAAGGGTCCCCCTCTTTCCTTCAGTGCTTGTTGCCATTGCAAGGAGGGCAATCTGCTTCTATCCCCAGGGCGTGACTCTACTCTCCCCCCTTCCCCCCCCCCAGCAGAATCCTATCACTCCTGGAGTCTTAGCCGGGTGCTAGAGGGACGAAAGGAATTGCGGAGACTTTACAAGCCCATTTTTGCTCCAGGCTCCAGTGCAGAGGAAGAGGCAGAGCAGGAGGGAGAGACCCGGTGATTGTCCAGGCAGCAGAGCAGAGAAGCGGGAGGGGAGAAGACAATTGATGTCACTGCTGAGCATAGCAACACTGGAACCACAAAGCCTTATTTACACTGAGCATCCAGGGACACGGCCACTACCTACCTGCTTCCCTGCAGCCTGAGCCCCGACTCTGTTACTATGGAGGGTACCATAGCTGTACTACGGGGGGAGGGGGGAGTGGTGGTTCTATGATGGAACACAATAGCAAAGGAAAACCAAATACACATCAATCTGCTCAAAACAAGAGTTCCTGCTAACCTCCCAGCTCAGCCCATGATTATACAGTGCATGGCTTTAGCAGGCTGGAGTCACAAAACATCCAAAGAGGGCTGGGATTTTTAGCCTGGGGGTAGGTGTAGGGTGAGGAGTGCCCACAAGGGATGTTTAGGATGGACGGTAGGAAAAGCTTCCTGACTGTCAGGGTGGTTAAACACTGGAATAAATGGCCTAGGGACGTTGTGGAATCTCCATCACTGGAGATATTTAAGAGCACGTTAGACAATCACCTGTCAGCGATGATCTAAGATGGTGCTTGGTCCTGTCATGAGGGCAGGGGACTGGACTTGGTGACTTCTCGAGGTCCCTTCCAGTTCCAGGATTCTATGCGTGCGCGTCTATGGGGTTGATGTGTACATGGGACGTGGGTGGTGGAAAAGGGTGCTATAAATACACAAACAAAACAGCAAGATCTTTATTGTCCTGCTGTTCCTCCTGCCAATACCATGGGGCAGGAGAGGAGAGCAGACACCCTGTCTACATTCCCACCTTGCTTAACTAACCCTCTGCTGCAGCAGCCTGATGAGACTGCTCCCATCTGTGCTAAACACTGACCCATGGGCTTCAGCCCTAGCTACCCTGCCTCAGCCTCGGAGGGCTGCATGACAGACAGGCATCTGGGTGGGCTCTGCAGGCTCTGGGGGGGTTGGTGGTGGGTGGTTTGCCTGCTCCCCAGGTCAGGGACCCGCCTTTGCAAATGCGCTAGGTACATTTGCATTGCTGTTCCATAATCAACGTCCACTGTATCCCAAGAGCTGGCTTGAGGATCACTTTTTTCTTTGCTGTCTCTTGTGCGCTACTCCACTTTCCCCTCGGCCATCTGCCAGCTGAGCCTGTGCTAATGGACCAGACTAGGTTATTTAATTCAGCTGCTCTCCCTTCTCATTTAATTGTTTCCATTCGTCTCTGCCACAGAAGGGTTAACGTGCTGGAAACGTTGGCTCCTGGCCAGGTCACATCCTCTTGGTGTTCTTACTCAAGTCTGGATTCTGATCTCACTGACACCCGGAGAAGCCCACTGCATCTCCATTGCTTCCACTGGGGTTCTTCCAGATTTACACCGGTCACTGGCTCCATTGATTCCAGTGGAGTTTCCACATTTACACCAGCGTGAATGAGATCAGAATCAGGCCCTTCACATCTGTGCTACAGAAAATCTGCCTTTCCATCGGCTGCCCTGCCTCAGTCTTGTTTTTCTCCTCTGTTCATCACAGCCCAACTGAAACACGCGGGTACCACAGCGTCCCCCCCATGCACACCAGCCCTCCCCATCCACTGCCTTTTTTCCCAGCGTTTAGCATTTGTCCTAGAAACAAGAGGGAGAGAGAGAAAGAAATGCACTGGGAGGGGAAAAAAACCAGCCACCCAACTCCAGATGCCAAGACTTCCCCATCGGCAGCTGTCATACCAAGCAGCCATGAGCAAATACCCCCATCCTTTCCCCCTCTCCCCAGACCTGCTGTGCACCGACGATGCCCGCTGCCAAATAAAGACAGATCCCAACTTACCCTTGGACTCTCCTCCGGTCTCCAAGCGCCGCTGTCATTTGCCTGTTGACCCCCTGACATGGACATGCACACATCAGGTTCAGACGGAGCCCCGGCGCTGACAGACAATGGGGGGCCGCAATTTCCTTCACAGCTGGCGTAATGGACTAGCCAAACCTGAGGAGGTTTCTGCTCTATATCTCCCCCCCACACACACACCCTTTATTTCTTTTCTCAAAGAGGATGACAAGCCAATTTTCCTCTCTCCCGCTCTCTCTCCTTCAGCTACTTGTCTGGAGGCAGCAGGGAGGGACCATCTTTCTTCCCCCTCTCACGTCTCATTTGTAAGCACACACACTCCACTCTCCTTGGCTTTCAGCAGCTTCCCACCACCTCCTCCTCCTCTTTCTCCATCCTCCCTCCTCCTCCTCCTCCTGCTGGAGCCTAGTCACTGCAATGTGCCACCCACCTGAATCCGCTCCCTGCCTGCTGTGCCACTTAACTCCTGAGGCACCAGCGAGCTCTGCTTTGTAAACACGGGGACCAGGAGGAGAGGCACCTGGCAGAAACAGGGAAGCACGCAGATTGCTGGCAGGGCTGAGCGTCGCAGCACCAGCAGGAGCATCAAAAGACTCAGCAGCCACTAGTCCTGTTTAAAGCGGTGTAAAGGCCGGCACCTCTGGGGGCAGAGCGGCTTCCCTGCTTCCCTCAGTGCGACGCATGTCTCTCTCTGTCTGAACTCTCCCCCCACCTTTTTTGGGACTGTTTAAAAGGACCAGAGGCGGATGGAAGACTTTGTAGGATGGACTTGCAATTGGTCTGTGCCCATCCAGCTTGCAGGGCCCTAATCTGGGCCTGTCCCTGGCTCCTCCCACTCCCATCACACCCAACTGGCTTGCGGTGTCATGGCACCATGCTGTCCTGGGGACCCTTTTGTGTTGTGGTGCTGGCGTGGGGACCAGTGTCTTGGCAGCGAGGCGTCATAGGGCTCCCCCCGCAGGTCGGCACTGAAATAACCCTGGGAGTTGCTGGTAGTGTCAAAGGATCAGCAGCGTCCATGGCGCAAGGGCCCACGTGGGAGTTCCTGCTACGGTTTGTGGCACCCTGGCATGGAGGAACCGGGAAAACCCCCCCCACACACATACACCTTGTTGCCATGAGCCAGTTCAAAGGGGCATGGCTCTGTGGCATCCAGGTCCCTTCCTGCCCCCTCTTCACCAGTCTGACACAATTATTTAGCCCTACAGCATGCTGAGGGCTCTGCATCTCCTTCCCCATCCCTGCTTGGGTCATCGTGGTGTCTTGGCAAGGAGGGCCTTCCTTTTCCTTTGCACCAATCCAGCTTGGGGTGAGCTCCGGTCCAAAAATGAGGTGCTTTGGACCTTGGCATGGAGTTGTCTGGAGATCCTTGCGCTTTTCTTTGGCTGGGGGCTTTCAGAGTCTGGCAAAGCACAGGCTCCACTCTGCTGCCCCTTGCTTCCCACCCTGTTGCAACTTCCAGGGCTCATTGCGCATCATCTAACAAGAGACACCCGGTTCCTCCATGCCAGGGTGCCACAAACCTGGAGCCATGGTGTCTTCCTTCTTGGCCCATGTGGAACCCAGCAGGCCTCAGACAAGTGCTTCTGAGCCACATTTTTGCATGCCACTCTTAGAACCTCACTGAGTTCATTCAGATCTTGTTCCCTGTAAATGCATCGCATGCTAAGCTTGGCTGCTAATGGCAGGAGCATAGCAGAGTTTACATCAGATCAGGCTGGACAGAAATCTTAAGCTGGTCCTATTCAAGGCCTAACCTTTCAGAAAGGAAGGATGTTTCTGGGTGTAAAGTGATGGCTCAGGACCTGGAATACCTGGCGTGAATACCTTCCTACCCCAGGTTTCTTGTGCAACCCTGGGCAAATCCCTGAGCCTCTCTGGGCACCTGTAACATAGGAATGTTAATACTTCCCTACCTCATAGGGATGGCATGAGGATAAACACGACAATTGTGAGGTGCGCTGGTAACTGGTAATGGGGCCCAAATATGTACTTCAGATAGAAACAACAAGGAGGTGTTAAAGACTAACAATTTCATTATGGCATAAGCTTTTGTGAGTTGCAGTCCAGACTTGAAAGTTGCCATCCTCAAGCCAAAAAACTTCAGAACCAGACTGCTTGTATTTGGGCAATTCCACTGCCAGTACTGAGGAGAACGGAGAGGTCTGGACATCAGAGGTGGGAAAAATCTGGAGTCCTCTTAGGTCTGCAAAACCTGGTCTGCTGGATGCCAAGTAGTGAGAGTTCCATCTTGCACCCTCTGCTCCTGGGCAAGGTTGCTTGCTGTGTTTCAGATGGAAACCTAACTCAGCTCAAGTGCACCAAATTCAATGATCTCCCAAGCACTCCTTTGGCAAACAGGTCTCCTATTTCCTGACCTAATGGCATTTTGAAGGGGACCAGACCAGGGCGGGGAGATAGGGTAGGCAGACTTTAGCTACCTGTCAGTAACATTATCAAACATACCTTAGGTGACAGATTCCACCCCCCCCCCCCCATGCTTTATGAAATTATCTTATGGATACAAATATCCTCACCTTGAAGATGTTTTACAGAAAATACCTCATGCAACCTATCCATTTGAATGTCACAATCTGCTGTATCTATAGATCTTATTTTGGTGTCTGTATCATTCTTGTATGTAAAATTAGAGATATGGGGGTAGGGAATGGTTTATGGTTTTAAATGTGCAAATGAAAGCCATCCGGGGTGTTTCCAGTTCTGAGACATCTCAATGTCTGGATGATCACCTGTAAACAGCTTCCTTTGTTCCTTTAAGTCTAAGCTGTAGTTGGTCTTAGGAAGACATGTGACTACCCCAATTGGCAGGGTCTGACCAGGTAATTTGCCATGGAAAGGGAGAATGTGGAAGCAAAGAATTCCTGCCCAAAAGGAAGGCTATTTAACATACAAAGTTTTCAGGGTCTTTGTCTTTGGCTGGCTGGACACCCCAAAGGAAATAGCCAGGAACCGCAGGGAGAAAAAGATATTCCCTGGTTTGGAGGTTTAGCTGAAATAAGAACAGTTTTAGGGTAAGTTTGGAATAAGCTTTAGTGTGTGAGAACAAGTTATGCGTTTTCTGTTATATCTACTTTGCTCTGTCCATTTTCGCTTGCATCCACTTAAATACTACTGTTTGTACTTAATAAAATCACTTTTATTTACTATCAAGCCCAGTTTAAATAATTGTTACCTGGGGGGAGCAATCAGGGTGTACATCCTCCTTTCATTGTTAAAGGGGGCTTACCTGAATGGTTTATTTGGGGGGTTTGATCCCTTTTGGGGGTTGATTTCCTGGATGTGGTGCCTCAAACTGCATTCTCCTCAGAGCTGAAATGATTCAACATCTGCATTGCTCTTTTTTTTGGGGGGGGGGAAGTGATCTCAGCTCTGTGCCTTGGCTGGGGGAGACCAAGTGAGCTAGCCCAGCAGGACAGGGTGGTGAGAAGCCCCAGAGAGCAAGGAGGCGAATGTCAGTGGCTTTGTCAGCACTCTGGGAAACACCACCAAGGCGTGTTTTGTGACCGCCCCCCCATCACACCTTTACAAAAGGGCTGCCAATTTGTACATAAAGTGGATCACCACATAAAAGAAATTGCTTTGTGGATGTCCATCCTGCCTTTCATGGGTCCCTGGATATCTGACTTCCCTTTGCCCCCTGGACAATAGTCTTGTTCCTGCTACAGCTGTTGTTTCCATACAGAAGTGATATTAGGGAAGTTTTTAGTGCATTTGTAGCTTCTTCTAGTGCATCTTAGGAGGAGGAGCCAATGCCACATGGCCAGACAGCTCTCTGCAGACCACAGTTTGGGAATGCTCTTTGTTTGTTAACTGTAGGGTACAATGTCTCTGGCTGAGGGGAGTCAGGGAGCTGTGGGATTAACTAAGCTATCATTCACTTGGTGAAAGGGAATGGCCATGTGCCAACCCAATGGAGAAAGGGAACCTGTGAACAGGAGCAACCTGGTCTCCGTCCCCCCTCCCCCCCCCCGCGTGGAAAGCCATTAAGCTGAACCATCCTTTCAGATCCGACAGCTCTGACTTCCCACTGCTTTGTGCCTGTGCAAGGCACCTCCCCCCACTACAGAGCTCCAGCTTGGTAGTGATTAGGCCTGCTTTGTCCAAGTGTAAATGATGGCATGAGGTTGAGGCGATGGAGAATCGGGCTCTTCAACTCACACCATGTGGGGTTCCCAGACTCTCGGAGAGGTCGTTGTTGGGGCCTCCCAGGGCTGTGAAGTGTATTATCTTGTCTCTCCAAGTATACACACTGAGACGGACCCCATCCCATGCTTTTATGAAATTGACTTATGGACACAAATATGTATATATGACTCAAAGATGCTTTGGACAAAATACCTCTAGTAACCTATCCATTTGAATGGCTGGAAGTGTACATGATTCTAGGATGCATTAACAGGTAAGCAAGACACGAGAAGTCATTCTTCTGCTCTACTCCACGCTGGTTAGGCCTCAGTTGGAGTATTGTGTCCAGTTCTGGACGCCACATTTCAAGAAAGATGTGGAGAAATTGGAGAAGGTCCAGAGAAGAGCAAAAAGAATGATTAAAGGTCTAGAGAACATGACCTATGAAGGAAGACTGAAAGAATTGGGCTTGTTTAGTTTGGAAAAGAGAAGATTGAGAGGGGACACGATAGTGGTTTTCAGGTATCTAAAAGGGTGTCACAAGGAGGAGGGAAAAAACTTGTTCTTCCTGGCCTCTGAAGATAGAACAAGAAGCAATGGGCTTAAACTGCAGCAAGGGAGGTTTAGGTTGGACATTAGGAAAAAGTTCCTAATTGTCAGAGTGGTTAAACTCTGGAATAAATTGCCTAGGGGGGTTGTGGAATCTCCATCACTGGAGATATTTAAGAGTAGGTTAGATAAATGTCTATCAGGGATGGTCTAGACAGTACTGGGTCCTGCCATGGGGGCAGTGGACTGGACTCGATGACCTCTCAAGGTCTCTTCTAGTCCTAGTATTCTATGATTCTATGATTTTATTTTGGTGTCTGTAACATTCTTGTATGTAAAATGAGAGATACGGGGTAGGGAATGGCTTACGGTTTTAAATTTGCAAATGGAAGCCATCAAGGGAGTTTCCCTCAATGTCTGGGTGGTTGCTTGTAAAAAGCCTTTTGTGCCCTTTGAGTCTAAGCAAGGGTTGGTCTTAGGAAGTCATGTGAGCACCCCACCTGGTAGGGTCTGACCAGGGAATTTTCCATGGAAGGTGGGAGAGAGAACGCCAAGGTCCCGCTCACACCTATAGCTGGCTAAAGCAAGGAGCTGTTGAGCCTAGCACAGAGACAATCAGTTTAAAAGACTCCAGCGAGATCTAAGTGCAGAGCCAGACACCGGCATGGATGAGTGGTGGGGAACATGCTTCCAGCTAGCTAGGCAAAGGCCGTGCCCAGAGGCAATTGCAGGTGGACCCAGGATTCCATTTCAGGCCCTTCTCCTCCTTTGTGTGAGTGAACTGACAAACTGGAGGAGACCTTTGCCTGTCTGCCTTCAGCTCAGACTTTGTTAGCGAGCTCTATTCATCTCAGGCAGCCCCACAGGCAAAGCCCCTGCTAGGTTGCGACGCTTGCCTTGAAAGGGATTGTGGGTCCATGCACTGGCAATCAGAACAGCTGGACTTGGCAACAGGTTTGGGAGTTTGCAATAAGCCCAGTGAAAGCAAAGGATTTATAGGGTCACTCCAGGAGTCTTTCATCTCATGTGATGACTGATTTGACAGCACTTAACTCATCTGGGACAGAGTCAAGGGCATTTCCTTAGACCAAAGATCTGACTTACTTTAATTATAGTCCCCCGTGACAGGTCACACCTTCTAGAGTCTGGGAAATTGATCACTGCAACTATGAGAGGCTGCTATAATAAAGCATGTGATTTACTGTCAGCCTAACAAACAAACAAACCAGGGCATCTTGTGAACAGAGCCCTTTTAGCCTTTAGACAGTAGAGAGATAGGTCCTAATCCAGCACTTTAATTGACGTGGATGGATGTTTTGCTACTGACCTCAGTGGGAATTGGATCAGACCCCGCTCTTTAAATATCTTTTATACAAACTCTCCTGGGAAACCCTTTATAGAGATAAAATATGAAAAAGGATGATGGGGCGGGTAGGGGGAAGTTTAGATGCAGCTCCAAAAACCCCTGAGCTTTTGGTGCCCAAAATCCAATCCCAGATCTGAATTTTGCAAGTGATCCATTATATACTGGGTAGAATCCTAACCCCAAGCCACTATCCCCTAACTTCTGTTTTAAAGTGTAGGGGTAAAGATACACCAGAGGGATGATGCTGAATTCCGAGGAAGGGCCCCATCCACAAAGTCAACTGAATTCTAGGGCCATACATTTAGGACACACAGGTCCCCTACCGGAGTGGTCTAAGTTTATCATTGGGCAAATATATGACTGGACCAGATACAGGTAGGGGGGAAAGTAACTTACATTTCTTATAGATCCTGTTATTGTCTGTGTGTGGGGGGGGCAGGGGGTTGTGTGTGGGGTACAATATGACAGTACCTGTAAGAAATTTAAATGTGGTGTGGAGCTGGGGGCGGGGGAGGAGGGCGCTCAGGGCAGAGGGTTGGGTGTGCGGGGTGAAGGAGTCAGGGTTGGGAGTGTGAGAATGGACTCAGGGCAGAGGGTTGGGGTATGGCATGGTGGGGAGGCTCAGGCCAGGAGGTAGGGATGTGGGGTGGTGCAGGAGTCAGGGCAGGGGCTGGGAGGTGTTGGCGGGTTGAGGGCAGGGGCGGGGTTGCAGGAGTCAGGGTTGGGGGTGTGAGGAGGGTCTCAGGACAAGGGGTTCAGATGGGTGTGGAGGAGTCAGGGCAGGAGGCCACAGGTGTGTGTTGGGGAGGCTCAGGGCAGGGGGTTAAAGCATGTGGGGAGTGTGGTAGGGCAAGGCCATTATTTAGGTAAGGGCAGGGGGGCTGAAACTCTCCCCCCACCCCCTAGATTTGTGCCAGGAAGCTACTTGCTCTTCCTTTCCCCATCACTATCAGGGAACAAGTAGGAAGTGCACAGCTTGGGTCACTCACTCCTCTGCCCTCTGCCTTCACCAGCTGGGAGCCAGAAGAATGCAGGGTCACTGTGTGCTTTCCTCTCACTCCCCTGGGAGTGCTGGGAAGGGGAAGAGCAAGCAGTATCCTGGTAGGAATCTTCAAGGGGGGGCTTCAGCCTTCCTCTGCCCTCCCTAAGGGGCACCCTGGTGGGGCTCGGGGCTGGGGCAGCCCCGGACTGGTGGGGGTGGGGCACCCCCCAACCAGTCCCTTTAACCTGCCTGTCTGCCTGCTGCTTGGTGCAGCAGCCTGCAGGAGAGCCCCAGGAGCCAGGCTGGCTTCAGCTCTGCAGCAGAGCGCCCCACCTCTGCACCTCCACCTCTGCAGCGGAGAGCCCCAGTATCCATTGGCTTCTTCTTACCGGAGTGGTGCACCAGTGTGCACTGCATTACTTTCACCTCTGCATGCAGGGCACTAGAGCCCGGAAAGGTTCCTTCCTTTATCGAGGAGATTAAGCCTTGGAGCAACCAAGAGAAGCTTGTCTGGGAAGGGGAGATTTACTAACTCTGTGTCTCTAAGCAGCTCCCTGCTTGGGGGCAGTCAGTGATCCCTGGGAGTGGCAACCTCTGGTGTGTGGGGAAAGACAACGCTAGTGCCATGCACACGCACACACAAGCACACACATTCAGGCCATAGGAGCCCATCTTTCTCATAGGAAACTATTTGGACTTTAACGGATGCTCTCTGAGAAATTACTCTCCATATTTGCTGGCCCGCCATTGACCTGCCTGCCCTGAAGTTTAATCTCATAGTTTAGCCATGCGGAACGGACGCACAGCTAATCTTTAGTTCAAGGAAGGGAGAGGAGGCCTCCTGCGTTGGAAGGAAATGCACTTGGTCTATTCTGTTCTGTTCCAGTTCTTATACGGAGCTCCTCACTGTCGAATCCCAAAGCCTTCCAAAGTGATCCCTGAGAGGAAGGATGGTGCAATGGTTAGAGCACTTGGCTAGGGCTAGGCAACCTGGGTTCAACTTCCTGCTTTGTCATGTACTTCCTGTGTGACTGTGAGCAAATTACATAGCCTCTCTGTGCCTCAGTCTCCCCTCTGTAAAATGGGGCTAATATAGCCCTGCTCTATCTCACAGGGGTATTATGAGGCCAAATACACTAACGACTGTGAGGTGCTCAGATGCTATGGTGACAGAGGCCATATAAATACCTTAGCTAGATTCCAGAAGTGTGTGAACCTATCAATATCTAGATGAGCTCTTAACAGACTAGTAATACAGGGAAACCTCAGCAAAAGCAGAGAACAAATGTGTGTGGGGAGGTGTGTGTGTGTGTGGAGGGGAAGGGGGATGGATTAAGCTCTTCTGCAACTCAAAACTTTTCACATCATTTTGGGGTGAGTTCTGGCTTGTTTCTTGTGCAAACCAGTTCACCCATCCCTAATAGCGGGGCAGGTGTGCTGCACTCAAGCTCTGCTTGCGTGGGGAAGGGAGAGGGGAGATTGCTTGCACAGCATCTGCCCACGTTATGTCCGGTTGAATTAGTACTTATCAGTCTCTCGCTTCCGTGAGCAATGAAGCTCTTGAATTCATCCAAGAGCTTAACCCATGCAGTGCCAAAACCAGAGCAAAGGAAAGAGGCTGGCAGGCTAACAGAGGAGATTGTAGAGGCTTTGTTTATTATATTTATTAGTGCAGTTGTACTTACAGGCTCCAACTGAGCTCAGGGCCAGGGTAATCCTGCAATGAGATGTCATTTCAGAGGGGCAGGTTTTATACAGATATCTTGTTATGTGGCTGGCTAACACGATGACTTCAGGAAGGAAATTCTGTTGGCAACCTTTCCAAACCAAAGAGCCAAACTACATCAAAATTCAGAACAAGGGCTCAACAAAGAGCCGTACAGGCCGTCCTTGCTATAAATCCAAGATACGTTCCAAAAAACTTGGACTTATAGTGAAACAACTTAGAGTGGGGAATTTTTTTCCTGTGGTTGACTTCCATTTGTGCAAATTGGTGAGGGTATGTGTGTGTTGTGTGACTTAAGAGCAGGTAATGGAAGGACTTATAATGCATCAGTTCCTACAAGCATCAACGACTTGAATGCGGAACGGTTGTATTCCGGGACAACTATAGTGGGGACACCCTGTATAAGAATGCCAATTTGCATAACTGCCTCCCTGTAGCATACTGTATCCCAGACCAGGATCCCAGGCCAGAGTAGTGTATCCTGTATCCCCTGTATCCCAGGCCAGGGTAGTGATTTAGTGTGTTTCTCTTCTTGCAGATCAGCTGCAGATTAGCAGAAGTTGCCTAGGGCTGGTGGTAGGATACCAGACCTGAGGAACCAGTGATTCCGTCACACCAGTGTTGCGCATTGTTCCCACATGTGACTTACCAGGGATGTTCTGCAACTAGCTGTGGGCATTAGGAACCAGAGAAGAGTCCAGCAACATAGAGTAGCACGGGGGAGAGCCCCTAAATCTTTGACTGAAAGGAGGTTGGATGTGGGATGGTTTCCTCCCCAGCTGCCTGAGAATTGCTGATTAGCCCCATTGGCTTTGTGATGACCTTGTTCACTGAGTGGGCTCTGAAGACAGCTGGGTGAGCAAGTGTCATGGAAGCAGCAGGACACAAATGAACTGCACAGAACTATGCCAGTATCTGTGATGATGTCCAAGGGCTTGTATACATTTGTGCAGCATGATTGGGGTTTGGTCCTTAAAACACCAGAGAAAGGGGAGGCTGAGACTTGATTTAAATTCCCTGCTCTGCCACAGATGCCCTATGTGACCTTGGGCAAATCACTTAATCTCTCTATGCCTTAGCCTCCCACATGTTCAATGGGGATAATATTATTGCAAATGGGTATTGTGAGTATTAAACATTATGAATGGCCCAGCTACTGTGGTGAGGGGAGTATATACATCCGTATGATAAGAATAAGTCTTCTAGTAGAATTGCCCTACTCATGGGCTGAGTTCTTGCCCTAGGTTACTTCCCCCAGGGCTTTATGCTATGACTGGGAGGTTTGGATCAGAAAGGTGCTTCCCTGGGGATGGGAACCGCTCCACAATGCCACTTGAGAGACCTGTTTTTGAACTCTTGCCTTGCTCTGCATTCTGGGAGAGAAGGCCAGATTCTGCTTCCTGCAGAGGGAGCGAGGAGAAGAATTTGCACTGCTCCATCTCCATTTTTGGGGTGGGGGAAAGAAGAGTTTCATGGGGACAGCCGAAGGACCTCTAAATGAAGAAATTTCATTGGGGACCCCTGGGCACAGAAGCATTTACACCTCGGGCCCCCTGATGCTGCCCGCAGCCAGGACCTCAAACATGCCTGGAGGAGAGACAAGTTTGTGTGTTATTGGACTGGAACATGGGCCGGAAGCCTCTCTGGCTGTCCCCTTATTCAGGAACACGTTGCTACTGCACATTGAGCCGGCTAGCTGCAGCCAATGACTAATGCATGTCATTTTCAAGATGCTGTCTCCGCACAGACAAGTGCTTCCCGATCGACGTTTTAATTGTGTGTGATTTTAGCTGAGATGGCGCTAATTTATTTTCTCTGCCACTTCAGCGATTCTGATGCTTTTACCACCGCAGAAATCACCTGGAACATATTCTCCAAGAACACAGGGTTAAAAGATTATCTCACTGGAGATGCACCTCATAGAAATCTAAGCCAGATCTTTCCTCAGTAACCTTTTACAGGTCTCTGCTTCTACAGAACCTCACGTCCCTGGTTTTTCTCCTCTAAGCCATCAAGATTGGCTCTGGGAAGAACGCAGCCACTACAGTCTTATGAGACAGTTGTGGTTACAGACAGAATGTGATCTAAGGGGTTAAGCATTTAAGTTCTGATCTCAGCAAGAGACTTAATTTTCTGGTGCCTCCATTTCCCCCTCTTTAAAATGGGAATGGTACTGATCAACTTACCTTGCACGGCTTCATGCCTGAAATTCACACCTGTGCCGAGGGCCCTTAGAAGTCCTGTGTATCACTGAGGCCCTAATTTGAACCCCAAATTGCAAAGCAAATCAGAGTCAAAACCACTGCACTTCTCCTAGGGTGCAAATGTAGACATACCCTAATTCGGACTAGGGATGTAAATGCAGGCATTCGAAATTGCTAATGAAGCGGGGGTTTAAATATCCCGCGCTTCATTAGCAAGATCTCGCCGGCGCGCTAGTTCGAATCACAGCTGATTCAAACCAGGAAGTGCACGCCGGGACGCGTTAGTTTGAACCAAACCCCTTGGTTCAAACTAACGTTACTCCTCATTTTTTGATGTTAGTTTGAACCAAGGGGTTTGGTTCGAACTAACGCGTCCCGCCGTGCACTTCCTGGTTTGAATCAGCTGTGATTCGAACTAGCGTATTGTCGAGATCTTGCTAATAAAGCACGGGATATTTAAATCCCCACTTAATTAGCAATTTCGAATGCCTGCATTTGCATCCCTAGTCCGAACTAGGGTGCAAATGTAGACATACCGTTAGTTTTGCAAAGAAATTCTCTACAAGCCAGTGAGTCCAGGAATAAGTTCACATTTTCAAACACAGAGGTGAAAGGGGAATGCACAAAAGACCAAATTCTGAGCACTTCACTAAGGCAAATACCCAGCAACTTCTGTGGGAATGTGTCTGAGTAAAGAATAGGTGAAAGCAGGTTAGAAACATCAGGGTTTGGCTCTACCTCCTTGTACTACAGGATGAACCTCTCTAGTCCAGCACTCTCTGGTTCAGCAATGTCCGTGACCTGGCATGATTTTAGTTAGCCAGATGTCCACTTGGTGGGGCCAAGTTTTCTGTGGTCCCATAAAGTTTGTTTACAGCCACCAGCCCTGGCTGTCAGTGTTCTGTGCTGTTATTTAGCTCTGATTTACCTCTAAATGTCTTTGAAGAGCCCAGGAAGCAGTGGAAATGTTGGTAATGCTGCTAGACAATATTGACCTCCTGTGGTTCGGCAAATTCTCTGATTCAGCGCCGAGGTCCCGAGGATGCCAGACTAGAGAGGTTCAACCTGTACTAAGCTCCCAAGCTCAGGTATGTTTAGCCCAGGTTTGAAGACCAGAAGGGACCATTCTGATCATCTAGGCTCAAATCCTGTATCATGCAGGCCTGAGAATTCCACCCGTGATCCCAGCCTTGAACCCAATAACATGGCAATAAAAACAGAGCAAGAGTGAAAGAATCCACCCAGCCTTACCCGGTGAAGCTCCTAAGTGGGCCATCCTAGATATCTGCTGGAACAATTTGGACACTGCAGCTTGAATTACCTGCAGGTTATTGTGGCTTAGAAATCAAGAGCAACATATTTTCCTAGCATCCGTTATAGGAGGCCGGAGACTTTTCCTTGGCAAAGGCTACCACATTGGGGGTACGTCTACACTGCCACTCTAGTTCGAACTAGGGTGGCTAATGTAGGCATTCGAACTTGCAAAGGAAGCCCGGGATTTAAATATCCCGGGCTTTATTTGCGTGTTCCCAGTGCCGCCATTTTTAAATGCCCGTAGTTGAACTCCTGCCCGTGGCTACACGCCGCGGACTAGTAGTTCGAATTAAAGCTCCTAATTCAAACTACCTTTATTCCTCCTGCAAGGAGGTTTAATGGTAGCTTGAATTAGGAGCTTTAATTCGAACTACCTAGTCTGTGCTGCAGCCGTGGCAGGGAGTTTGAACTACGGGCATTTAAAAATGGCGGCGCTGGGAACATGTAAATAAAGCCCGGGATATTTAAATCCCGGGCTTCCTTTGCAAGTTCGAATGCCTACATTAGCCACCCTAGTTCGAACTAGGGTGGCAGTGTAGACATACCCTGAGAGATTTGCTTTTGGTCAGTGCTGTGCTCAAGTCAGCAACTGCTACTGCGGGCAAACAGGTGAAGGGACATTCCGGGTTGCCTCCCCCAACTCTAGGTTCACCCGCTGCCCATGACTGGCCTGAGTCCCTTCACCTGGAGAGGTGTACTAAGCTTGGCACACAAGTGCCCCAACTCTCTTCAAGAGCCAGCCCACCTGGTGGCAGTCAACAAAATAAGTGGTTAGGTTTTCAGAGCAGCTGCACATCCAAGGTTTGATTTCCATTATCTTTCACCTGGCACAGCCATTACATCAGAGGCGCTGGTAAAGGATTGGGCTGATCCTCACAGTATTTTGTTTTCCTTATTGTTACCAAGCAACTCTAACGCCCTGGGGAGGACACTCACTGGCTGGAATATTTCAAACACTTTGACATTTTGATAAAAAAAAAAGTGAAAGTAGACTAGCAATGTTTCTTGCTGAAAACACGCTCTCGGTTCTTTACCCAGCCCACTGCAGGTTGAGGGACATCTCTTCTTTTGCTGCTGGACAGTGTTCTCTGCAAGCTGAGCACTTGGGCGGCCACCCAGAAGAGATTCAGGTGCCACCCAACTGATTAGCACAATGCCCACAGCTGACAGCGTGAGTTTCTGCTAGTGGTGCACATCCATGCATGCCTTGGTGCGCATAATAAAATGTGTTCCAAACACGGATAGAAAAATTAGAGGGAACACTGCTGCTGGACAAATTGATCTACTCAACCTGTGCATGAGGGATCATGGAGGTTTGCAGTGACTGTTGTACCTTCTGTGCTTTGATTTCTGGTCAAAATACAAAGACAGGGCCCTGGCTTGACACAGAGAGTTGAAATTAACCATGTTATCCCATGGGACTCCTAGGCACTACAAGATATAAGAAAAATCCAGGGTTGTCACTCTGTCTGGGCTTCATGCTGAAGCCTAGAATGAAGAGATGGAAATAGCTACAAGCATGACTGATATTTTTTTTTGTTTAGATTATCCCTGGTGATTATCTCTGGGATTCAGTCTGTGAACACCCAGTTTTTAAGTTCACCCATTCTGACTTTACAAATTACACCTGTGTGGAGTACCGCTAAGGTATGCCATAGCAAGAATACTAGCCCATTGTGAGATCAGAGGTAACTCAGCCAATCACCACTCTTATTCTACAGACAATTTGCATCAAAGTATGCAATTGGTTGTATGAGGAAGATTGCACAGATGGTGGATTACTTGGCACAGCTGCCACACCCATGTAACTGCAAGGATTTTCTGCCATTAGTACAAACTACAGTGGTGGTTTTTTGCACCTTCTTCTGAAGCAACTGGTATTGGCTACTGGCCTAGACAGGAGTCTGGAGAAAATGGAGCCCAGTTTGATCCAGCTTGGCAATCCTTATGTCCAGGTACATCTACACAGCAGTGTTATTTCGGATTAGCATCAGTTATTCTGAAATAACATATTGCGCATCTACACAGAATAAATTCGAAATAACGGTCTTAGGGTGTGTCTACACTGCATCGTAACTCAAAATAATATACGGAATTTGAGCTACACAAATTGCGTATCTTATTTCGCTCTAATTTCAAAATAAAGCGCTATTCCAAAATGTCCTTTAACCCTCATGGAATGAGGGTTACAGGGATGCTGGAATAGTGCTTCCATTATTTCTAAATCTATTTCAAAATAACGGGCACGTTTAAAGATGTGGAATAGCTATTTCAGGATACTTCCGGTATCCGGAAATAGCGCCACGGTCTAGACGTAGCCTCTCTCTGACTTCTGTGAACCTCATTGTATGAGGAGTAAGGAAAGTCAGAAGAAAAATGCTCTATTTCCAAATAAGTGCTGTGTAGATGTGCCCAAATTCGAACTAAGCTATTTCGACTTAAGCTATACATTTAGGCTACATCTACACTGCATCCCCTCTTGTGCAAAAGCCTATGCAAATGATGCGTGGATTAGCATATTGTTGTACTTCATTTGCATAATTAATTGGGGCCGTTTTTGCGCAAGAGGCTTTTGCACAAAAAGGAGCCATCTACACAGCTACGTTTTGCACAAAACCATTCTCTTGCGCAAGAGCCGTTCTTCCTGAAAAAATAAGGAAGAATGGCTCTTGCGCAAGAGGGTGTTTTTGCGCAAAACGGAGCTGTGTAGATGGCTCCTTTTTGCGCAAAAGCCTCTTGTGCAAAAACGACCCCAATTAATTATGCAAATGAAGTGCGACAATATGCTAATCCACACTTCATTTGCATAGGCTTTTGCGCAAGAGGGATGCAGTGTAGACGTAGCCTTAGCATAGCTCAAGTTGCAAAGCTTATTTTGAGTTTAGCCCTGCTATGCTGACGTACCCTCCAAGACGAGCATAATGCCTATGCTGTATTTATCCTATTTTGAGAAGTTAAAGAGGGATGCTGAAAGCTTTATTCTGCACAGAGGTGAATTTAACTTGGGGTGCGTCTGCCCTGCAGCCATTGCTTGAAATAAGCTATGCAATTTGAGCTATGCAAATCGCATAGCTTATTTTGAGTTAATTTTGAAATAGATTGTTATTCCAAAACATCCCTTACTCCCCGTGGAATGAGGTTTACAGGGCTGTCGGAATAGTGATCCTGTTATATTTCGAAGTAACAGGCTCGCTCAAAAGACGCGGAATAACTATTTTGGGATACTTTTGGTATCCAAAATAGCTCGTCAGTGTAGACGAAGCCTTGGAGAATAATGTTTATATATGACTGAGGCAACCTTTCCCCGTACTTTTCTCTCCCTCTCAATTATAGGTGGTACCTGAGGAAATCCTGGCTGCACTAATGCAGACTGAGCAATGAGAGCTAACATGCCAGGAGCTCTAACACCATTCGAAGCATGGTTCATTTTTATTTGGACACAGGAATCTCTCTATTATTACTTGTATTGTTTTAAGGAACTAAAAGTGTCTCTCTTGGCTACATGCTAGGGGGGAAGAAATAAACTGGAAGGGTTTGGAAAAAGCATCTGCTGCTCTTTCCCCACCTTCAGGCCGAAGGCCCCTCACCTCATGCTTCTCTCCCATGCGGAATAAACTGAATCGCTTACCAGCGGTGCCGAGTAAGTTCTTGCAGGCCTATCGCTTGCACAGGACAGAGTCATAACTCATGCAAGTCTCGGGCTCTCCTGAGTTATAGTGTTTCTTATGCTAGTGGCAGAGCTATTATATGTTACCCCTGGTACCCAGGGTCTCCCAATATGTTTTGTTTTAAGCAGAGATCAATAAGCCTTCCTCCCTTGGCAATGACACCAAGAAATATTGGTCATGTGAAATACAAACGGGCCATCTCAACCCAAGCCCTGAAGCTTTCCCGATCAATCTCAGCAAACAGATATTTTACAGGACCTGCTGTGCACTCTTCTGTCCCTCCTTCCTCTCCCACATCTCTCTGCTGGGAAAGTACTTACCTGGCTCGCATCCTCCCTCTGCTCACCCAGCCCCAACCGCGATCCATAGCTTTCCCTCAGCAGTCAGATTAAATGCTTCATGGGGCTGGAGTCATGTGTTTCAGGAGGGCTTTTGCAAGGCTGTGTGCAAGGTGGAAGGGGCAGAGCGGACTCGGGAGGAGGGAGGCAGAATCCACGGGAAGGCAGAGCATTCCTTGCGGCTGTGCCCTGAAAGTTACAGCCCACCGGGGAGCCTGGGTGAAGTGACAGGAGAACCCATGCAGCTCATGGAAATGGAGAATAGACCCTTCTCTCTGTGAGACTCACTCAAGAGGCTCTGGCCTGGAGCCTGCCAGTCCTCGCAGGGGAAGCAAACCTGGGCGGTGAGTCATATGGGCCCATGGTGTCCAGGCACCGGGAATATTCTTGGCCTATGGCCTGGCTCAGCAAAGGCTGGGGTTGGGTCTCTCCTCTGGACTCACCTGCCACCCCCACACATTCCCCCAGTGCATCCCACACCAGCTGCCCCACACACCCCTAGTGTGTCCCCTAGCCCTGCCTGATGCCCCCAGATTTAGAAGGCCCTTGGGGCCTCCTGCTGCCACATATGCCTGTGGCCCTGGGGGGAAGGTGGTGGTGTCCATGCACTGCCCCTACCCTGAGTGCCCCAGTGGCCAATGGGAAGTTTAGGTGTGGTGCCTGCAGGCAGCAGTGTATGGAAATCTCCCCACTCCCCCCACCTGGGAGCCACAGTCAGAGGGGATGCCCCAGGTAAGAACTGCACCCCCGTCCCCTCCCTCTTATCCCACCCGCTCCCAGAACCCCTCCTCCCACCCCCAAACTCTCTCCCCAACCCCCTCGCTGCAGCCCCTCTAGCCCAAAAATTCGCTCACAGAGCCTGCCCTCCTCACTGCTTCCCACAGCCACACTCCCTCTCAGAGCCTGACCCCAGGCTCCCTCCTTCATCCAAACTCCCCTCCCAGAGCCTGCACCTTGCAGTCCCCTGCCACAGGCCAGAGTCTGGTTAACTAGTCCTTGCAAGATAACTTGGCCAGCAGCCAGCTGCACTGGGCCAAAGCAGGACCCTGGCTGTGGTGGGACCCCACAGATGCAGCAGAGCCAGTGGCAGGACCCTACAGATGCAGTAGGGTCCGCGGCAGGATCCCACAGCTGTGGAATAACCCCATGGCTGCAGCGGGGGCTGGCTGGCGGGCCAGGTGGCAGGTCAGGCAGCGGAACCTAGGTTAAAACGGTTAACTGGTTAAGCATTATTGTTTAACCAATCAACCGTTTAAACATCCCTAGTCTGCACCCAGTAGCCAAATTCCCCCCCCCCCCCCGAACCTTCAGCAGGTGGGAGGGAGGGATTTGGGCAGAAGAGGAGCGTGAGCTCTGAGCGTTTCGGGCACCATCCAAATTTCTGTGAACTGGTTGCCTCTGTACCTGTTGCATGAAAACAGGCAAAATTCTCACCTATGCAGAAGGCTCCCAGACCAAATCAGGGCCCTATTGTGCTAGGCACCATCTGTACACATAGCATGTGGGTGTGGCCAATAACTGGAAGCCGTGGGGGAAAAGGAGTAAGAAGAAAACAATATGTCCTCCAAGTGGCATGTCAGTGGTATATCGTAGTGCAATCTATGAGGTCTAGCACCTAGGCTAGCTTCTGCCAGCAGTCTTGCCTCCCCAGCCAGCCCACGAGGACTCTGCCACACCCAGTCCTTTCCTAGGCACACACTTGTATTCTCCAAACATAGAACTTCCTACAATTGTTCATTCCACCCTGGGCCATAGCTTTCCCCCTTTTCCTCTCTCTGTCCCTTCTGCTCTTTCCTCTGAACTGAGGTCTCACGGAACCTCTCCCCAGATGAGTGTGTGGGCACGGAGGCAAACAAGGCTAGCCATCAGTAGGATCTCTGGGTATAGGGGGGGTTATGGATTTCATTTTTACGTGGATGGTCAGAAATCAGGGGACCTTCAGTAGCTTCTCTTCGTAATGTTGCCTGGTTCCAAACAGTGCTGTGTTAAAGTGCAACAAAGTTTCCCTGGTGCACACCAGCAGATCTAAATAGACCAATTAATGCGCAACACATAACTGCACTATAAAAAACATATCCCCATTGTGTGTAATACAAGCTCTGGGAAGAGAAGCCATAGGTATACGTAGCAATTTCCAGTGTTTTTCAGATGTTTATTGCTGGGGGGTTTTTATCACGGAGTTTTATCGGGTAAAACCTAAAATCAGAAGCCCAATATCAGGTTCGGTCTTCTTCTTCAGGAATGCTGAGACCAATCACTTGCTGACATTAGATTTAGACATTTGTGGGCCAAACGGAGTCCCTTGAATTCAGTGGGGTCCACACAGTTGTGAGGGAAGGCAGCAGCAGGCCCTGCATTTGTCTTTTCAGACCGTAGGCATTATTAGAGTTTATTGACCAGTGTGCACAGTTCTGTGTGTGACAGATTGGGTCACAGAGATCCTCTTGAGACGGCTACCTGATTGGCTCATCATACACTGAGCCCGCTCACCTGCCTACTGGGTGCCCCACCATCCTGTCCTGCTGAGCTAGAAGCTCTGATCTCCCCCAGCAAAGACACCGCGTTGGGGTTACAGCCCATAATAGAGCAACACAGATGCTGAAAAGAGCTCACGTCTGAGAAGACTCAATCACAGGGATATGACACAGCATCCAGGTTCACAGCCCCAATGGGATGAGAACCCCAGATAAATCTGTCTAATTCTGTGTAAAAGTTGTACACAGAGCAAGCTCATAAGTTCATTCCCTTTATCAATCACAGAGAGAGATGCACAACTGTTTCCTGCCCCTTCCCCCACCAGGTAACAATTATTTACACTGGGTTCATTACTAAACAACAGTGATTTTATTAAGTATAAAAAAGTAGGATTTAAGTGGTTGCAAGTGATACAGACAGATCAAAGTAAGTTACCAAGCAAAATAAAACAAAACCCACCAGATAAATGTAATATTCTAAGAAACTAGTTACATGCAGTTTCTTTCCCTAATAGCAGTTTTAATCATTTTCTCACAAACTAGGGAGCCTCCTATCTTGGGCCCGATCCTTCACCCTGTTCAGTCTTAGTTGTTTCCAGCAGTCTTGTTGGTAAGCAGCGGGTGTCTTGGTATCTTGCAACCGCTAACTCCCCTATTGTTTGGTTCACTGCCTATAAATAGGTTTGGCATAAGGCAGGAATCTTTTGAGTTCAGCTTCAATCCTTTCAACTCAAAATGGGTTCCAGCCTCAGGTTACCTGCCACCTGTCTTGACAGGCCTACCATAGTCCAAGCTTACTGGAAGAGCAAGACTATTCACAGATCATTGTCTTGAGCACCTAGCCATTAAGTTCTTTAAGTACCACTAATAGTTTTCCCTAGCACTCCTAGATTAATAAATATGTTTACACTGCATATTTCTAACTTCAAATGCAGGAATGATACACGCACACAAGTAGAATATACATATTCAGGGATCACAAGTTCTTCAATGATAGGTTATATGACCAATTTTGCATAAAGCATACTCCAGTTATGCATGTTCATATTCAAAAACATATTTCCATAAAATATGGGGGTGCAATATGAATAAAGTGAGACAGATGGATTCTACCAGCTAGATGAGATAAATATATAGAGCACTGTGAGACCAAGAATCAGAAAGTCTAGTCTCTGCATTGCACAGGGTATACTGATATTTTTGTGCATAGAGGTGAACTGAAAGGCATCCTGGGAGAAATATGTCTTGAGGAGGGACAGAATGTAATTGGAGGGAACACATTGCACTGGCAGGAATCAGTGGTGTTCTGTAACTGCCCCATATGGAGAAGGTGTAAGAATCAGTTCTAAGCCCCATGGGAAGAAATGAGTGCGTCTATTGGTTCTGGGACTAAGAAGAAAAGACAGACAGGATAAATGAAGCTCTCTGTAGGACCCAGGGGCACATTTTAAGTACTGACTGATTCAGATTCTTAGCTGTGTAAATCATTGTACCTCCATAGAAGTTAAGAGGGGTAGGCTGGTTTATGCACCTGGTCCTCTGAAAGGTTACAAGTTCTTCTCTAAGCACTAGGTGAGCTTCAAAGCCAGCTGGCAACAGGGGGGAAGTTTGCTCTGAACAAGCCCAGAGGAAACTATTGCAAACTAAGCCACATAAAAGTGGGGGAATTTTCCATCTATTCATCCTCTTTTGTCTAAGACTGTACGTGTTGCTCAATAAAAATTAGCCTTTGCCTGCTGTGCAGAATTACTCAGTCTTTCAGTGCCCTACCTGTTTGGGAGACACATTTTGGGGACAACAAGTTACCTGAGTAAGAAAAATGCTGTATCAAACCAATTCATGCGCTGCTGTATCATATTAGCCGGAATAAGTGATCCGTTCCTTTGAGACTGTCTTTTTGGAGAAAACTTTTTATCTCTTATCACAAGGAGCCTCTTCGGTATGAAATGAATGGAAAGGGCTGTGTGTTAGTTTAGATGGAGTCTCCCACGCTGTATTGTCGGTGGTGTAATGCAGGATGCTGGAACTGAGGTCTGTGCACAAGGGGAAATAGACAAACATAGCCAGAGCAGAGTAGCTATTAGTGACTTCATTCCATAACAGAGCATCCACGTGAGGGAGTTGTATGAACATGGCTAGAGCAAAATAATTATGCCGGTCAATTTCACCAGGCATACAAGCCCCATGTTGTCTGATAACGTATTCATGCAACTGCAATAACTTTGTCCCAGTAAGCAAAATTGGAGAGGTAAACCCTGATAATCTAAATGGGCCAGAAGATGGATACCCAACATCTTTGGATACTTGGAGTTTAGAGGAAACAAAATTTTGCTGCGATTCAAATTTCAGACATGGGAGAGGAACCAAAACATGTTCCTCTCCCATTCTCCCACTGCAGTAAAGAGGTCAGCTAAAGTCAGGAATTGTTCCTCTAGTTACTTTATTTCTCTGCTTTGTGACTGTCTCACTGCAACTATATAAGCTTTTCATAAATCAGGGCTGATACCAACATCCCCTCTAATTTTTCCATCCTTGTGTAGAATAAATTTTGTTGTGTGCACCAAGGCACATGAAGATGGGCACCACCAATAGAAAAACATTCTGCCAGCTGTGGGTGGCTGCAGGTGCTCTGCTAATCTGGGTGGCATAATCTCTCCTGGGTGGCCACCCAAGCGCAGTTTATAAGGAACACTGGCTGAGTCGATCAAACAGAGGAACAACCATAGTTTGAGGATATCTAAAGCTACCTCTACCAATGTTAGAAAAGCAGTTCATTTCCCCCTACACCACGATTTTTCTTTATAGCCATTTTGGGAGAGAATTTACAGGGGTGAAGCAAAGCTGACAGAGTCCCTTGTTATATGAACACAGAGGCTGAGTGTGCAGCAAATACGGTGTGCAGTTTTTACAGAAAGAGCTTTGCATTGCGGAAGTTTTATATTGCTCTCTCTCTTCCCCCTACACCCTCCTATCAAATTTACCAGCAGGCAGTTGGTGCCAGAGGAAATAAACTCCTTAAAGAGCACAATGTTTGTGGGTTTTACAATATAATGCCTGATGTATTTAGAGCTCCTTTAAGCTATAAGACCGTCAGGCTTTTTTACTGCCAGTCAAAAATTCAATTACCAGGCTGTGGTGTCATCCAGTGGTGATCAGGCATGTTGCATTCTTTAGTGAACACGGATCATTAACTCGTTTTCTGTATGTGTGTTTTAGTATCAGCTAGGGGCTGACCCAAAATCCATTGAAGATAGTGGAAGGTGATATGAATGTAGTTAATCAAACAGTAATTTGTGGGTTTAAGGCAAGGGTGGGGAACCTTTATGGATCGGGGGGCCACTGACCCACAGAAAAGTCAGTCGGGGGCCACACACAAATGAGAAGCAAAAAAACAAAAAACCCCTCCCTGACTCAGCCTAGTAGAGTTTGTGTGTTCCAGCCCCACGGTGGGGCAGCAGGGGATTGGAGCACCAGTGTGGGCTCCCCAATGCTGGGGAGGCTCTGAGCCTCAGGGGCTGGACCCGGGCAAGCCAGGGGGGCTGCATTCGGTCTCCGCACCGGAGGTTCCTTACCCCTGGTTTAAGGGGACTGCTTTCCTCTTATGTGTTCTATACACAAAGAACAACCACATGCTTTCCCTCTAACTTTTATTTTAGATCAAGGGCAAGCACCAAGATAAGAAAAACAAAAGTAAAGTTTCTTACCGCCTGCCCTACCCAAGTCATTTTTTGGAAATCTTCCACCATTCTCTACCACTGGTATTAGCAACAGCGCAAGAACTAGGTTTAGACAATATAGCAGTGACCTCCTGTCCTTTGTCCCATCTACACTAGCTCTCCCACTTTTTTCACCAGCAGGGGAGCTGCACCAGGGACAGTGAAATACTAGGAAATGTTCTATACTGATAGAATCATAGAATCACAGGACTGGAAGAGACCTCAGGAGGCCATCGAGTCCAACCCCCTACTAAAAGCAGGGCCTATCCCAACTCAGTCATACCAGTTGGGGTTTTGTCAAGCTGGGACTTAAAAACCTCTAGGGATGGAGATTCCACCCCCTCCCTAGGGAACCCATCCCAGTACTTCCTTCCTTGTGAAACAGTTTTTTCTAATATCCAACCTGGACCTCTCGCACTGCAACTTGAGACCATTGCTCCTCATTCGGTCATCTGTCACCACTGAGAACAGCATCTTTGGAACCCCCCTTCAGGTAGCTGAAGGCTGCTATCAAATCCCCTGCCCCCCCCCCATCTTCTCTTCTGTAGGCTAAATAAGCCCAAATCCCTCAGCCTCTCCTCATAAGGCATGTGTTACAGTCCCCTAATTGTTTTTGTTGCTCTCTGCTGGACTCTCTCCAATGTGTTCACATTCTTTCTGTAATGGGGGGCTGAGAATTGGATGCAATATTCCAGATGTGGCCTCACCAGTGCCAAAAAAGGGAAATAATCACTTCCCTAGGTCTGCTGGCAATGCTCCTTCTAATGCACCCTAATATGGTGTTATCCTTCTTAGCTACAAGGGCACATGCTATGCCTGAACTGAATACAAAATGGCAGCTGCTTCCACATAAGCGCAGTCCTCTAGAAATATAAGGGAACAACAAATGAAGAAAGTAAAGATCCTCTGAGAGAGCACAGTGTGTATGTGTCCCCTTCTGTAACAGTCTGATTGAACTGCAAACAAAATGGCCGCTACCCTCAGCTGTCAGCAAGGTCCTTCAGAGAGTTAATGAGTTCCTTCAGAGAGTTCCTACGAGTCACGTAGCAGCATATACCTCATCCTGTCTTTACTTTGTCCCCCCCCTTCCCCACCCACACACACCTGCGGGTTTATGTGTCCTGTTTCAAGGCAGTTGGTATTCAAAACATCTTCCCCTCACTAGTGAGGAACCTTTGCTTGCAATGCACAGGCACACCCAGAAAATAGCAATGGGCCTAAACGATGAGGCTCAGATCAGGACCTATCTGGATCAGAATCTCACTGAAAGCGTAAACAGGGAGGAGGGTTTGGATCTGAGACTGCCATTCCTGTCCCTCTCTCCCAGACACCAAGGGGTGTGTTACTTACCTGTGCTACCACCAGGGATGGAATCTGTAGCAGGGTGATTAACAGTTCCTTGAATCTGTCCCAGCTAGGAAGAAGGAGCCTAGCTTTGTCAGGGCTTCTCCTCATCCCTGCCTGTGTTTAGCTCTGCTGCCATCTTTTAAAATGAACAGAGAGATACATAGCAAACCCTCTTCTCCTCTTATTCACACACTGCAGCTTATAAGCACCCCAGAGAGCCTCCCTTTGTCACACTACACAAAGCTTCCTCGGCACTGGAGCTATCAGCCTCCTCCACCCTCTCCCCCTGGGATGGAGCCAGAGCCTGGCATCTCTCTGTGCACTGGGCTGTCTTTCACTTCGTGCCGTATCAACCTGTTGAGGAGATAAAGACCGGAGCAAGATGGGCAGAAAGTGACACAGTGTCCAGAGCAAAAGATGGGGAGCAGGGGGCCTGGCTCCATTTGATTCTCCCTGTTTCCCCCTTTTTGTGGGTTGTGTGTGCTCTGCCTCCGAGCTACAGCTCAATCAAAGATTCCAATGAAAGAGAGTGAGTGGTGTTTACTGGCAGTTTTTGTATTTGTCTGGGTTACCATGACAATGTGCACCACCTTCTGTCTTCTAGTGTGCCATGCGCCCCCCCACACACACACACACACACACACACACACACACACACACAACCCAAGCCTTCCCTTTCCTCTCTTCATTTCCATTTGAAAGGCAGGTTTCTCAGGCCTCCAGGCTTTGCTTGCTCCTAACAAGTAATAACAGGCCGGTTGCTTTTAGTATCTGCACTGGCAGTTGAACACTGATTGGTATGAAACTACGGAGGGGAAAGTGGCAGTTCCGAGATGTTGCTTTTATTTGTTTTTCTGTTATTGTACCATTTATTTCCCCCCTCCTTCGTTCATTGTCCTTACAACAAACACAAGGTCACAGAAGGGCCACCGATTGCTGGGATTTGGGAAAACATCATCCTCTTTCACAGACACATGCTCTGCCTAAATAACTGATTCCTATTGTTTGTAATGCATAAGTGCCAAGAGCCTCCAAGCAAGATCTGGGCCTCAGGGCGCGAGGTGCTGTACATGCACAGACTAACAGTGTTGCCCGAAAGATCTTTCTGTCTTCAACAAAACAGCAAAGAGTGAGAGGAAATCATGCATATCCCCATTTTACAGATGGGTAAACTGAGGTCAGAGCAACTAAAGGCCACTTTGCAAAAGACCCCAGCCTGTTGGCTGCATTCTGGGCACTGAGCTTGTTTTGAAACCTGCCCAGAAGTGCGCACCTAGCACACTGAAGTCCTTCATGACTGGAAATCCCAGGTTCTGCCACAATATACCTATGTAAATTATGTCACGGTGAGAGCTACCAAGCACTTCTGAAATGTGGCCTCAACTAGGAGGGCCGAGTAATGGAAAATTTAGCCTTAAGTGACTCACCCATGGTCACATACAAAGTCTGTAGCAGAGCCAGGCGTGACTTGGTATGTCCCAAGTCCCAACTCAGTGCCCTCATCATAAGACTGGCCATCCTTGTAAGAAAACAGGAGGATTCTCTTCCTCCAGACGCCTCTGATCCCGGGTAGGCATTTGAAATCTGAAGCTAGATCGGGTTCTGAAATTTTCCCATCATCTCCATGACTGGGAGAAACCAACCCTTTGCATCCAATATGAGCAGTGATACAAATTTCAAGACTATCCCAGCTCATAATAGTATCCACCTGAGCTGATCTGTATCAATGTGACCCATCCATCCCTCTCCACCAGAAAAGTGGCCCCAGCGACATAGGAACTGAGATTTCTTTCTGTGGATGCGTCTTGTTCCATACCACAAGTTAGACTTTGCCACGCAGACGCCCAATCCTGATCCATTAGCTTAGGCTCTCTTACCCGTGGTCAACACTAGGGCTTTATTTCGAAATAACCCCCCTTAGGTCCAGTTAATAAGTGGAGTGTCTACATTACCAAGCCCGTTATTTCTAAATAACAGGCTGCTTTCCTCGAGGAATAACACTAATTTTGAAATAGTTATTTCAAAATAGCAGTAGTGTGGACACACCACTGCTCCTATTTCAAAATAACTACTCCCCAGAGGAATTAAAAGTATTTACTCCCCAGTGCTTCCTGGGGCTTGAAGTCGAGGTAGTATGTCCACATTAATGGAGCCTGCCTCAGACTAATTTTGAGGTTTCCCCGTAGTGAGTATACACCATTTCAATTTTGTTATTTTGGGAGTTCTTAAATTGATTTTAGTTATTTCGAAACAGTTTCTGAGTGTAGACATGCTGTGCACATATGAAAAAGTCCAAGTGCCCTGGTAGAAATGCAAAAACCCTTTCCAGCACTGCCAACTTCCATTCAGCCAGGCACGTGTGTAGCATGCGAAGGAAGATGTGCATTCGCGGTCTTGCCCGCTGTATCCAAAGGGTTAAAAGTGGGGTGGCAGGCACTGGTCATTAAAAACCGGAAACGACAATTGATTGCTCCTATCCCGGGTGAGATCAGTCTGGCAGACACAGCGTTCTGCCTCCTTTCCAGCAGAGAACATTGGTCACGATCCCCCAGCCTTGCTTCAGTCTGACCCTGCCTTCTTAACCGAAACAGATCCCTCATTAATCATCATCACCCATAGCTCTTGCTAAGGCTGCCCCTTGCCTCAGTAATCCCATTAGCTTTCCCTTCCTGGCTCCCTCCATGGCCCTTATCAGAGGCTTCTCAGAAACCCAGGCAGGGTTGCCATCCTCCCTCCACTTCTCTGCATCTCCAAAAAAGCCCTGAGAGGAGCACATTGCCTTTTTTTTTTTTAAATTGGAATCTCTGCTGAATCTGCTAATTAAGTTCTTTGCCTGCAACTAATATTCTTCTGTTAATTCCTCCGCGGAATGATTCCTCTGGCAGCCACAGAGGTTATGTTCACTGGCATCTCTCCAGGGCTCCTTTATGAAAAAAGAAGGGCCCTTTCTAATCACTGGGAATGACTCATCTATTAGCAGCCATCCTTCAGTGCCTTGCTGATGCTGCTTTGATGCTCTACACGCCCAGGCTGAGGAAGCAAGAGTGGAAAGTGCTCAGTACCTCGCCGGATCAGCCCCCAAGGCCTTCTCTAGACTAGGATTTAAAGATGAGGCATTTGACAGTGTCAATGAGCACCCATGGGGTATGTCTACACGACAGAGTTTTGTCGGAAAAAAGGCCATTTTTCCGACAAAACCTGAGTTACGTCCACACTGCAATCGCATTCTTTTGAAAGTAAATTGAAAGAACAGAGGGGTTTTTCTGGCATTAGTAATCCTCTTTCTACGAGGAAGAAGCCTTTTTCCAAAAGAGCTCTTTCGGGAAAAGGCATGTGTGGACAGGGAAGAAGGAGTTCTTTCGGAAGAAGAGGAAAGAGGAAAAAGCACAGGTGCCTTGGTGGCCATTCCGTCCATAGTAATCACAGCTTAAATGCAAGATAGCGTCCATTCAGTGTGGACACTATCTTTTGAAAAAGCAGACCGCTTTTTCGATGCACTTTTGTGTGTGGACACTCTCTTTCAGAAAAAGTTTTTTCGGAAGATCTCTTTCGAAAAAAGGTTCTTCCAAAAGAAGCCTGCAGTCTAGACATAGCTTTGGAAAGGAAAGAAATCCACACAAAGAAATCCCAGTCCTTATGTGGCTGGGGCCAGTTCTCTGGTGGAGAAGGATGGATAAATGAAGCTCTCTGTAGGACCCAGGGGCACATTTGAAGTACTGACTGATTCCGGATTCCTAGCTGTGTAAATCATTGTAGCTCCATGGAAGTTAAGAGGGCTAGGCTGGTTTACAGATCAACTCGGGTGGATAATATTATGACCTGGGATAGTCTTGAAATTTGTATCCAGATTTCTCAGACACTTCCCACACAGCTCATATTGGATGCTGAGTTTTGGGCTAAGTCTACAGTGGCACATTACAGCGCTGTAACTTTCTGGCTCAGGGACGGGGCGGAGAGTGTAATAGATGGGGGAAGGCCATGCCCCATCCAGACTCTGCCCCCAGAACACCTACTGCAGGTGTACTGGGGGTGAGTATTGCTGGCCCCAAGCACCCACCCTTCCCACGCTCCAGGGCCAGGGACTCTGAGGCCGCACGCTGCTCCTCCTCTCCATGCTCCAGGGCTGGGGAGGCTGGGGCCGCGTGCTGCCCCACCTCCCCGTGGTGCTCCAGGCAGGGAGCCCATGGGAGTGAAGCGTGGGCAGAAGAGGTGGGGCTGTGAGTGAGGGTGTGAAAAAACACCCTCCCTGCAAATGCAGCAACTTACAATGCCGTAAAGCACCAGTGTGAACCAGGCTTCGGTGCTGGAAGCTGTGCTGTTCGCTACTCCCCGTGTGGAGGGGGTTTACACAGAGCACGGGGACACCTCTCCCCCTGCACTCATTCTGTGGCCTCATTTCAGTGCAAAGTGGAGACAAAGCCTTCATTTCTCCCCATTATGGAGATGGGGAAAAACCAGAACCCGATCTAGTTTTATATTTCAAACACCTACCCAGGATTAGAGGTGTCTAGAGGAAGGGAATCCTTCTGGTTTTTATGAGGAAGGCCCGTTGTATGCCAAAGGCACTGAGCTGGGACCCAGGACTGATGGAGTCTCTCCTGGCTCCGCCACAGACTCTGCACGCGACCATGGGTGAGTCATTTAAGGCCAAATTTTCCAATACTCAGCCCTCCTAGTTGAGGCCACATTTTCAGAAGTGCATGGTAGCTCCCATTGTGACACAATTTACAGATGTGAATTGTGGTAGCATCTGGGAATCCCAGTCATGAACCAGGACCCCCGTGTGCGAGTTGTGCACAGACCTGCAGTGTGCATAGTCTTCCAGATGTGTGAAACTAGTAATAGCTGGGTAGGGCTACACTGCAAGAGAAGATCGGATTTCAAGTGGCGGTGTGATTGCACCATATGTAATCTTGCTTGCTTGGGTACAGATAGCAGTGACGCTGCAGCACTCCAGAACTCAGCATGGATTAGCCGCCTGAGTCATTACTCAGGGACCCCAAAGGGGGCAGTAACGTGTGTGCTGAAGCCCGTCTTACCGAGGCTTCATTGCTATTGGTACTTACTTGCAGGGCCATCCTGAGGGGGGCACGGGGCCTGAGGCAGCTCCCTGCAGCCTCCCTGCAGGAGCCTCCGCCCCACCCCTGCTCCACCCCTTCCACAAGTCCTGCCCCTGCTCCGCCCTCTTTCCCTCTCCACTGAGCAATGTGGCCTGAGGAATTATGGGGGCCTAGTGCGGGGTGACGGCAGGGATCACCCTCCCACTCACTGCAGGGGCAGCTCTGCTTCTCCATGGTGGCAGGATGCTTCCCGCTGCCGTGGAGAAGCGGAGTGCAGCGGGTTGGGAGAGGGCAGCCCAGCGGGGTGGAGCAGGCTGCAGGGCTGCTTTGGCTCCCACCACCCGCATGGTGAGTGTGTGTGTGGGGACCCCTGCTGTTGCCCTGCACGAGGCCCCCATAATACTCTGGATGCCTCCCATCCATAGGATGGCTGGAGCAGCTGCTGCAGGGCACCCAAAAGCACAGGGCCCGGAGCAAGTGCCCAGACTTGTCCTATGGATGGGACTTCTCTGCTCACTTGCACTAGCTATATAAAAGCAGTGTAGCCGAACTCTAAGGGCACGTCTACACAGCAGGGCTAAAGCCGACATAAGCTACGCAACTTGAGTTACGTCAGTTGCGTAGCTGAAGTTGAAATAGCTGATTTCGGCTTTTGGCGCTGTCTACACAGCAGGAAGTTGGAGGAAGAGACTTCAACTTCCCTTACTCCTCATGAAATGAGGGTGACAGGAGTCAGAGTAAGAAGTCCTTACTTTATTTTGACATTATGTTGAAATAACTGCTAGTAGTGTAGACGCGGACTATGTTATTTCGGAATAATGTCAGTAATACTGCTGTGTAGACGTACCCCGAGTGAACACAAGGCAGTGTGTAGTTTTCACCCTCGGTTCCCCCATAGCAACATTGGGCAACCTAAGCTAGTGAGTGGGCTGCAGGAGTGGCCCTTCTTCATCTCAGTGGGCTGCAACATTGTCGTAACCAATTGTCTCCTGGGATAGAGCAGTTTTGCTCACTGCGCTTGTGAGCCTAGAATTGGCAGGGGGTGCGGATTGAACCGTAGTAGCGCTGTGACTGGATGCAGAGGGAATGCACGGCTCTCTCAGTCAGTGTTGTGTGCAATCAGCATGCACCTCCCTTCACATGCCCTGGCTTTACATGTGTGTCACTTTCGTAATACCGGTAGGAAAAAAATGATGTGGACGAAAACCAGTGGAATCTGGCAACCCTGTGCCAGGGAAACAGGAAACAAAATGTCTCATGGGCCACACACAGAACCCCGATGGGCTGGATGTGGTCCTCAGAGTGCAGGTTGCCCACCACTGCCTCTCGGCCTTTACCTCAGCCTGCCAATGTGTCAAAATGACACACTGCCTTGCTAAGTGCCACCTGTTGGCATGGAGGACAGGGGTAGACTGGGGAGGGGGGGAGAGAGGGACATGGGGCTGGAAGAGCGGGGGCAGATGAGGGTTGGTAGACTGAGGCACGCCAGCAAAGCAGAATTAGAATTGCTGGAGGTCAGGACTGAGGGGGCAGGAGCAGAGCTGCCCATTGGAGCCTGAGGCTGGAAGCACAAGGTTACTCTGCAGAGCGCTGGGGGAAGCTCAGCACTGGAATAGCGGGAGCTGCTGAAGGGCATAACCAAGGAATATCAGCAAAGCAAACGTGCAAGTTCCGCAGTGCAAGCGGAGGGTTATTTCAGGAGCAGGATACATCAGCCCAGAGCTGCATACCTGTGCATCGCATCTGCCCCCTGAGTCCTATCCACCTCTGAGCTGCTCCCACTCCCCCCCAAGTTGTGGTTACATGGAGGGGTGAGGAGGAAGGAATTCCCCCCAGCACTGAGCAGCTGTCAGTTCAGAGGTCAGGCAAGTCCATCCCCACCATTCACTGCAACTAAGGGGGCGGACTCAGGGGCTGGGTGGAAATTTCACTGCAGTTCCCACCCCCATCCCCTTTGGCTCACTGTCAGGCTAGCTCCCAGCCATCAGCTATTTAAAGAAGCTCTGGGAGGAAATAAATAAACAGGTGACAGAATGAATAGCTTTCCCTGGCCAGCAAGAGGGGCCGGATTCAGCCCCTGAGTCGGGAGGAAGGCAGGGGCAGGGTATTTCTAGTCAAAGGACCCGCTGCAGATGAAACCCGAGGATGCATTTCTGGGGGAAGGACAACAGCTGTGGGCAGACAAAGCCAATCCGGCACTTCCCAGTGTTCCAGGGAAGCGCAGAGGGGAAGGGCAGGGGGGCAGAAGCATCATGCTGCAATGTCATTGCTGGGATCTCCAGGGTTTAAAATAAGCAGCAGGGCAGACAGCTATCGCAGGCCCCCATGCAAGGTGTGTGTGTGTGGGGAGAGTTCTGTGTCCCAGAAGGGGTGGGGCCTCATGCAGAAGGGGCGGAGCCAGGCAGTCAGCCCTCAGCACTGTCCAGACCCCAGAGTGCCCACTCCTCCAGCCCTCAGAGCTGCACACAGCAGCGCTCCAGCAGCAATGTAAAGGGCCTCGGGTCCTGGCCACCAGTGCTATTGGCCTTGGGGCAATTTCCCCCTTTCCCCCACACCATCAGCAGGCCTGAAAATTAGACTAGTGAGCTGAAAGCTTCTGTTCAACACTCTCACCCAAGGAGTGATCTGCCCTCAAACAGAAAACCCCTCTCGCTGTCAATGCTAACCCCATATTGTGTGGGAGCGGGAGGCCCTGAGGCAGACTATGGGAAGGAATACACCTGAGGGATCCCATATAGGCACTGATCACTCATCCCTAGGAGGAGGGTGCGGGTCTGTAATGGGCCCATTTGCCCCCTCTCCATGGAAATGGAGCCTGGGACGCAATGCGTTGGCAGCGGTCGACAGGGAAGCTTCCAGCTGGCTGTTACCATATTGGAGCTGGGCCTGAAAACACACAGTGAAGCTAAAGATGATATATATACAGAGCTGGATTCTCCTTGTATGGTTACACTTGCCTCTTACAGGAGTTCCTCTGCGCCCGAGCGGAGCGAGCCTGCCATGCCCCCCGATCAGAACGGTGTCGCTTGGTCCAGGTGTGAGTGATGAAGGGAGGCAGGTGAGATGTGAGCCCGTTGGTTATACAGCTGCAGATCTATCTACATTCCAAATCACTGCTCGGTTCCATCACGCTGCTCCATTGCTCCCACTTCGGCATCACACTGACAGCATGATGGACCTTCATGCTGCACTGCCAGTGGCCTCTGGCACCGGGCTGCAATCCGAGAGGCTGATCGCTTGCACACCGCATGTAAATTCAAAGGCTCTGCAAGGAGGGGTTGTTGGGTTTTTTTAAAAAAACCCTCCCTTTTCTCTCGCTTTCTATTTTTATAAATAATACCTGGTTTCAAACTAAATCGAATACCAAGTGTGCAATTAAATCCCCGGGTGCCACTGCCGCTGAAGAGTGCCTCGACGCAACTCTTCCCGTGGGCTGACGCCAAAGCAGAGCCCATGACTGAATCAGAGCCAGGGGTAGGCGAAGGCGCTTGTAACAGAGCCTGATTCTGTTCCCATGCCATTTCCATGGCAGACAGGTTTGGACTCGGGCCCCAGCTCCTGAATCCCCCTGGGAGCTGGGCTCATCCCACATTCCTTTGATCTAAATTATTGTTAGTGCAGACTGGACCTCCATGGAACCGTCTCATGTGGGGGGGGGGGGCACTCAAAATTTGCTAGGTGGCAAAGCGCTTTAGAATCAACAGGATAGATGGGGGGAGAGTAAGACAGACAGTACGTATGGGCAGGGGGGAAGGGACCTGGGACATGTTTTTTCAATTACTCTAAGGCAGTGGTTCCCAAACTTTTCAGCATCATGCCCCCCTTTTTGATTTTTGAAAAACCCTCACCCCCCAAAATAGCAGCAAAACTTGTTGAGCAAAAAAAAAAAAAAAGAAAGAAAGAAAAGAACTGACTGGGACAGCAAAACGTAATGGGGGAGGGAGAGCCGGGGTGCCTCACACCCCCCCTGGAATTTCTTCATGCCTCCCCCGGGGGGGCACGCCTCCCAGTTTGGGAACCCATGCTCTAAGGCTAAGTCTACACTAGGGGACAATGTCCAACTTAGATATGTCAACTCCAGCTGTGTGAATAGTGTAGCTGGAGTTGACCTACCTAAGTTTGAGTTACCACGGCTTCTCCACTGCGAGGGGTCACTGGGGGAATCAACCCCATCAATTCCCCTTACTCTTCTCAACCTAGTGGAGTACCGGAGTCGACAGGAGCACCATTGGTGATCAATTTAGTGGGTCTACTAGACCTGCTAAATCGACCCCTGGAAGATCAATCCCTGCAGCGCTGTTCTCCCAGCAAGTGTAGATGAGGCTCTAGGCCCCTTGGCAGCTCAGAGTGGAGACAGCCCTGGAGAATATGGCCCACACAGGTGGCTTCCCCAGCCCCCACAGAGCTGGCATAGCATCTCCCAGCCCCCAGCCTAGGGGTGTATCAGGGTGGGCCATGGGGTGGGGGAGTGGTTGTGGCCAGAGCACACCCTGCTGCTGATGTTCGTTGCTTTCCAGGCAGCCACATGCAGCAGAGCAATAGTTAGAGCACCCCTGAAGCTGTCCTAAGGCACACTAGCAGCTAGAACATAAGAACATAAGAATGGCCGTACTGGGTCAGACCAAAGGTCCATCTAGCCCAGTAGCCTGTCTGCCGACAGTGGCCAGCACCAGGTGCCCCAGAGAGGGTGGACCGAAGACAACGATCAAGCAATTTGTCTCCTGCCATCCTTCTCCAGCTTCTGACAAACAGAGGCCAGGGACACCATTTCTAGGGACACATAGCTAGGCAAGCCACTAAATGGCGTCAGCATCAGTGGTGCTAAAAGAGTTTTTGGTGTGGGGTGCTGAACTGCAACCCTCTTATCCTTGTCCATACCCTCCCACCCCCTATTGCTGGGGCCAACAGCCAGGACCCTGCATGCAGGAACAGCGGTGGCTGGGTCTCTGAGGCCAGTGACCGAGTGGAATCCCAGGCTGTTGGTTGGCCAGGACCCTGGGGCTGGCAATGGAGCCCCCAGGACCAGTGGGCAAGTGGTACCCTGGGAGCAGCGGGTCTGGTGGCTGGGACCCTAGATAGCAAGCCATGGGGCTGGTGGCCAGGACAATGGGGCTTAAGCCTGGGGGTGCTGCAGCCTCTCCTCCCTCCCCTATTTCCCATGCCTATGCTCAGAATACTGGTGGGACAAAGAAGGTGGCTTAAAATCATTTCTGCTCCTCTCTCCCTGAATTTCTGCCCACAGCACAACAGCATCTCTAAGAATTAGGCCCAGAAAAATGTGACAAAGACAGGACCAGATCCTGATCTCCATGATACTGGTGATATCTCAGTGAAATTCATGGAGTTACCCCACTGTGAACTCAGTGTAATGGAGAGAAGATTCTTGCCCTCTGAATCTCAGTCCTACTTGCCAGTAATTTGTAGCGCCAGCTTCTCCTCTGATTACACAAAAGCCACTCCCAATCCAAGAGGAGGAGGGTGTTGAGGGCTGCAAAGGCATTTGACCATGTACACATTCACTAACTAGCTGTTCAGGGTTTTTTTTTAAGTAGTATTTTTTGTTCTAGTTGTTATCAGCAGAGTGTTGACACAAGTGAAATGAATTCATTGGGTCTCAGCCCATTTCCAGGTGGCACAGCTGTCCTCAGCACAAAAACCCATCATTGTCACCACTGAAACTATTTGGGTCCATGTCAGTCATATTTGCAGAGATCAGGGACTGGATAGACCATGGAGACAGAACTCTCTCCTCATCCCTCGGGGGGTTCCTTGCAGGTCAGGTCTGAGGCCTGGGTAAGGGGTATCTTGGGAGAAGCTTGCTGTGATTTTGGCTGTCATTTATTCTGTCTTAATCAAGAAGCATTTATTGAATATAACAGCTGCAAAGCACACACACAGAGGCAGACACATAGATTGAGCTCCATCTTTGTCTGTTTTGTTTACCATGGGCCACATGTTGTCTGAAATTTTATATAGTGAAGAACTCCAAATGCCAATCAGTACCCAGTTGCACATGTACAGCTTTTCTGAAAATCTGGCAACTTGATTTGGTGTCTACAAGGGATTTGGACTGGGCCCTAGATCTGCCTATGCCCCGATCGAAAACTTTGAGGATGTGAGCCTAAGTAACTTGCCCATGGTCACCTTGCAGTGGCAAGGCAAGGTATTAACTCTGAGTCTCTTGAGTCCCAGGCCAGAACCCCAAACACTGGAAGTAACTTTACCATGACACTGTCCATGTTGTAACTATGCTGTGAATGGGAATCCCAACCATCAGGATAGTCTATAGAAACCCTACATTGGTCCAATAAAAGATATTAAGTTAACTTGTCTTTCTCTGATGATACTTAATTCCCTTTTTAAAAACATGTAAGTGTGTGTAATGTGGAGCCTGAACTATTTGAGGGTGTCTCTCTGCTGCTCCAGATATAAAATACAGAAGGGGAGCCTGGGATGCTTTCTAGTTGTGAGTGGTGGGCAATTTCTCTGCAAAGCATAAAACTGAAAGACAAGTGCCACTTATCGAGATAAAAAGGACCGGAACGTTTATCAATGTATCAAACTTCCTGTCAGCTTGCAACCTCCTCTTCCTTTATTTAAGACATTTCAGTAATTGCTTCTAAATCTAATCACTGAGTCTTTTTGATGTCTTCTCTGTCACTATTATGTAAATCCTGCTATATCTATGCTGTATATTTTATGGTTTGTGTATTTGCCAAGGTCCCTTAGAGTGTGCAGAACTAAAGCAGTACCTTTGATTACAAGATCAAAAAATCTCAGAAATATAAGGATAAAAACAAAGAGAATCTCAAGGAAAACAGAGAGCATGTGGTTACACTAATTTGATTATACTGGTAGATGGAAATTTTAAGGTTCTGAATTAGCATAGAGAGAATTCCCAGTGTTCAGGAAGAAGCAAGCTATTTTCAGACTCAAGAGAACATGATGCATATGGGCAAAGGATGGCCAGGACTAAAATATCAGAGCGGATTTTTACTTAAGCTACTTTGGCAAATGCTGACATATTAAAATGTCCTGGATGCAAACCCTCAGTTGGTGTAAATCAGTGTAGTTCTATTGACTTCAGCAGATCTTCACTGGTGTACAGCCCCAGAAGGTCTCGGCCTTTATCCTTGTTCAGTACTTAGGACCGGAGCATCCGCTAAAGTGGAAAAGTGCATCATGCAGGTCAGGAGTGCACAAAGGTGACATAAAGCTAACCTGGACCCGTTTGCATCCTCACCTGGACCCCCAGCCTAACTAGAGCAGCCTCAAGCCTGCTCTAAATCACATACTGGTTGTTACGGACCCTGAGGGGCTATTGTCTAGGTTCAGGGAAGCCTCAGACATGCACCTTTTCCTTGAGTGCAACCCTTAAGCCTGTGGCCAGGTGGCACAATAGCTGCTGTATGTGCCATTGGAGATTCCCTTTCACATTGGAAGGCCTTCCTGCTGGATAGCTAATTCTACATTTAACATGGCTTTGGCAGTGTGCAGGGACCACAAAGTGAGTGCAAACATCCCCTGAGTATACCTCCTATGGGATGGGCCTCTCTAGAGAGTGCAAACTTGGCTTAAGGAATGTACTGTACTAGCCACTGATCCTACTCCTAAACCCAAGCACAAGGGACAGGCAGGGGGCATATTAGGGGCATGGCCAGAGCCCACTGCACTACAATTCTTTCCCCAAAGCATATAGAAAGGCATGGGAAACAGAGTGAGTTAGAGTACCCCCAGGTTTGCTCTTAGTTACATGGCTCGCTAGGCATGTCCTTGCATTGCCATCACACAGTATGAGGAGAATAAAGGTAGATAATCTACCTTAAAACCCACCCACACATGGATCCTCCTCCTCCCTCTCCAAAGTATAGGAATGAGGGAGGTGAGAATAAAGCCAACCGAGTTTATGCCAGTTCTGCCTCCAGCACCTGATCCAAACACTATTGAAGCCAATTGAAAGACTGCAATGGGTCATGGAATATTTGAACAGGCATTGCATTGCCAGTGAGAGCCCTTAGAACAGGTGAGAGGCCCCAGCCCTGACATTCGACCTTCCCCATAAACCAGTGGATTTCAGAGCTGGGGTTTAGCTGCAACTCATTATAGAGAAAGGCTCAAGCAATGAAATCCTGACCCAAACCCCGCCCTTTCCACCGTTTCAGGGCACATGGACTCACTGTACTTTAGCTTCAGGCTCCTCTCTCATGAGAAGAGACTTTGCTGAACTTAGGCGATCACTTGGAGCTGCCTTTGTTTTCCTGGGAAGTCCCCGCCGACCCGTCTTCCTCCCGACGGCGATCTGCCTGGTTATTCTGGGAAATCAGCTCCTCTGGAACTCTCCGGATCATTGCTGACAGTGACAGGCCTGGAGTTTCTCTGCCTTCCAAAGCTGAAATCAAAGCAGCTGTTCTTAGGGCTTGTTTTACAGGGGCTTCTACACTAGTGCAGTTACAACCGTGAAACCCTGGCGCAGATGCACAACAGGGTTCATATCACCATAGCTTACTTCAGTCTAGCAACCCCAATGCAAAAATCTCTAATACAGCCCCTCCGCCCCCGCCTTAGGCTGCAGAGCAGACATCACAGACTCATGCTTCCTTGACAACTGCATGTGCAGGGGAGGGGAGCAGGAAGTCAGTCTTTTTGGTTAATCAGGAGAGGAGATATAGACTTGGCTTGGAGCCTCTCAGAGCCTTCTCTTATGATGGCTGATGACCGTATCCATTTTTTGTAGGGGTCAGTTTCCCACCTTGGCTGGTTAAGCTGCTGAAAGCCAGTGTAAATAGGCTGCTGCTCCCATCAGAAAGACATTTGGGAGGCTCACCATGTAGGTTAAAGTAAGAGAAAGAAGAGAATAAACTTTAGAACGCGCTTTTTCTCCAGCTTTGAGAATGAAAACCAGATTTCTTTGCCAAAGAACGACAGCTCCTCTGCCCCATTCACCTCTGAAAAAGATGATGACAAACGAGGTGGCCTCCAGGGCTGACAGGGGAAGCTGGCAGAGCCATGGAAATCCACTGCCAGATTTGGGGGCGCTATAAATGGCATTTAATTCGCTACATTCAGGTGGCCACAATGGTGTTTAGCATGGCAGTGGCGGTAAGGCAGAACTGCAGTCCCTGGCATTTGTTTATTAAAGCAGCGCCTGACAGAGACTAATGACTTCTTAATGGATCTGTTGTCACAGTAAGCTGTGGTCTTCCCTTCTCCCCTCTCCTACCACCCTCGTTCTTTCTGGGATCTTTAGCTCCTGGACCATGATGAGGAAAGGGTTCAGGTTTGCTTTTTGGCTGTTCTTTTTCTTTTCTCTTAAGGAGGAAGCTCAGCTGGGGTAGTGCAAAAAGACGAGCTAATTCTGTGGCATTGGCAAGAGCAGAAAAAAAATGGCTTTCTAGAGAGGAAGATTCCCAGCAGCAGAAAAGCACAGGGGGAGTCGGGCAGAGAGCATGTGTGATTTTATTGCAGGCGACCCCTTCCCTTTACATTATGCCAGGATCTTACAAGCAATAGGGAAGCTCCAATGAAGATCTTTGCTAGTATAAGATTTTTTCCCCCTTTCTTTAAAGGGACAGAGCCCGTTTCCCCACTGCTCTGCATCGTGTGCTTTCTGTTACCTTTGGCATTGGTTGTGGGGAATCAACCCCACTGTTTGGGCTTCCCTTGCTCCTTCTCCCCAAGGCCTTGCTGCTTCCTACTGGGCTGTTCAGTGGCTCACTATTATTTCAGAATAACGTCAGTTATTCCAGAATAACGCAGCTGTGTAGACATAGCCTATTAGAAGGGGAAAGGGAAAGAAAGCAAAGAGCGCATCTACGCTGCAAGCCATTATGTCAAAATAATGTCGCGCTGGAGGACTTCTTACTCCAACTCCTGTCACCCTCATTTCACGAGGAGTAAGGGAAGTTACTTCCTTCGACTTCCTGCCGGGTAGACAGTGCCAAAAGCCGAGTTAAGCTATTTCGACTTAGGCTGAGCAATTGACGTAGCTCAAGTTGAGTAGCTTAATTTGACTTGTGCCCTGCTGTGTAGACGTGCCCAGAGATACTCACCCAGGTGTTCTCCTTACCACTTTCTACAAGCTAGTCTTCTTTTATCTAGGCGTTTAGCTTCTCTTGTCTTCACACATCTCCTTTCCCTTCCAGTTGGTGTCCAGGTATCCAGATGTTCTTCCAGCCCAGAAGTTCTTTTCCCCACCCCTAGTTCTCCACATGTTCTCTCCCTGGTGCGTTTCCTCCACAGACATTTTGCCCACAGATATCTCAGATTCCAGATGTCTAAATGCTTTCACAGCCCCAGCACCATAGTACCTGAGTGCCTCACAAGCATTAATCACTGTATCCTGTGAAGTAAGTGTAGCCTGCACACTTTCTGGATATGGTGTTTTGTCCTATTTAGTGGCACTGACACCTCTTATAGAGAGAATAATGAGTCTGTTCTACAGGCTGAGTTACTAGCCAGCTGGCATTTAGCGCATAAGCTCCAGAGATCCCAATTCTACTTGCAGATGACTGGGCTCTGTTAGTGGTACACAAGCACTATAGTTGGGGAGCTGAGATGTAACTAGATTAAGTGACATGCCTAGGGTTATATAGTGTGTCTGTCCTGAGCCAGAAATTGAACCCACATCTCCTGAAGTCCCAGCCTAGGAATCAAATCACAAAATAGGTGCAGGAAGTAAGGGTGTGGGGGTGCTGCAGCTTCCCCCAGGTTTTGTGCCCTGTACTGGGGTCCCAGCTAACAACTCACACCTGCGGGCCCCACTGGTACCCAGGGTCCTTGCACTGCTGCCTCCGGGGGTTCTGGCCACTGGCCCCGCAATCTCCCACTGCAGGCCCCTTGGCCCCGACCATTGGCCCCATGCACACAGCTCCCCAGCTGTCCTCACCTGTGGCCCCAGCCTGGGGCAGTGAAGGGCATGGATGGGGTAAGCTCGGGGGTGCATTTCAGCACCCTCTAAACATTTTCCAGCACCACGGAATCACAAGCCTATCCTTACTCCAATGCTTATGGTTTCTTTTGCCCCCCAGCTGTGGATTTCTGTCCTGCTTGCATTGTGATGGGGGATGAGACAGTACTAAGTAAATATCCTGCTTTCTACAGGCCTAACTATGGTGCTTTCTGAGTCTTAAGACTAGAGCTGTGCACTCGTGTGGAGGTTGTTTTTTTTTTTTTTGAATACACCAGAAATGAAATATGGGCAGTGTTGTTTTGCATTGAAGAGTCTGTTATTTCACTGCAGGACTCCTATTTGCAATAAGTACATCAGGGAAGATTTAATTATGCTGGCATTAGGAATTGTGTTGAAATAGCAAAATGATCTATTGTCTTCCAGCAACCTCAGGGCATGTGACAGAAGTGATAGGAATAGGTCAATTTCCAGCCATTTCTAGCAGGCGCGACAGGCAGCACCGGCCTGGTTTCTTTTCAGCAGGCAGATGTATCCATGATAATAAAGCAGCACCTGCTGTGTGGGGAACCTCACGGACTCGGCATCTCTCAGCAAGGCGCTGCGGTAGACAATGACATACTCACTCTTGTGAAAAGGCAAGGAGGGTTCTATTCAATACAAGCAAGCCCATCCCATTTCCAGTAGAGGGCGTTGTTTCACAGACATGTGGAAACACCGACACGCCGCTGCTCATTGAGCGGAACTATTTGCCATAAATTGCCTTGGGGGTAAAGAGAAATTGGTGGGCTAATTTCAGTTTGCCTGCTTGCCCTATAGCTTGTGAGAGGTCCCTACACCAGCCCATTAGTTCCTTAAGGGCTAGATTTTCACTTGCCCTACAACCAGCAGCTCCCATTCTCAAAAAGCTGTATTGGCATTGGAAACGGTGCAGAAAAGGGCAACAAAAATGATGAGGGGTTTGGAGCAGGTGCCATAAGAAGAGAGATTAAAAAGACTGGGACTTTTCAGCTTGGGAAAGAGGAGACTAAGGGGAGCTAGGATAGAGGTCTATAAAATCATGACAGATGTGGAGAAAGTGAATAAGGAAAAGTTATTTACTTGTTCCTATAACATAAGAACCAGGGGTCACCCAATGAAATGAATAAGTAGAAGGTTTAAAACAAACAAAAGGAAGTTTTTCTTCATGCAGCCCATAGTCAGATCAGGACTTTAACAGGGTTCAAAAAAGAACTAGATACATTAATGGAGGACAGGCCCATCAATTAGGCAGGATGGGTAGGAATGGTGTCCCTAGCCTCTGTCAGGGGTTGGAAATGGGTGACAGGGGGTGGATCACGTGATGATTCCCTGTTCTGTTCATTCCCTGTGGGGAATCTGACATGGGCCACTGTCGGAAGACAGGACACTGGGCTAGATGGACCTTTGGTCTGCCCCAGTGTGGTTCTTATGTTCATTGTGACACTTAAGGACAGATTCTCACAAAAGCTCAGCACGCAGCAGGCTGAGCATTGGTAAAAGCCCAGCCGCAGGTGACAGCAGCTTTGAAGCAACACTGAAACATCAGGAAAAAAATGTCTTTATATGCAATCCCTGGCCAGGGAATTTTCCACTTGAGCCATGATGGACAGTGCATGGATCCCTCTGTGGAAAGGAGGAGCCGCATGCAAGCCCTAGTTAACCCATTCTCTCATTTCCTGCGGGAACTTGCCAGTCTTTGGTGAGTACGGTTGGTTCTTAAGAAACCCCTATTGTCATATCACACAGCCAAATTGCAACTGTTGGGCAGGCTTTCTTTTCCCAGGGTCTTAATAGAGATGGACAGAGCCTGAAATTATAAGCAGGGAGAAGGGAGAAAGAGAGAAATGTGAACCAGACGCAGCTGCCGGAATCCTCCACCCTCCCGCCACTGTGCTCAGAACTAGTCCTGATCAGACACATGACACAGCCCCCAAGAGCTTGAAGAGGCTGAGGGGTCACAGATCTTGGCCCAGTTACAAGGCCATGGAAGCTGGGCCTGCCCTTAAAGAAAGAAAAACGTAGATAACGATGAATTGCCCAGATAAGATGGGTGGGGTAGGTGTTGAGTGAGCTGCTGAGACAAAGAGGATTTTGGTTGTGCAGGCAAGGCAGATGGAAAGACTGAAACAGCGCACCCCTGATTTACGACCCCGTCCTTTAGAAAAATGATAGACCAGCTCCTCAGTGGACGTGGCTCCTTGAAGTCCTAGATTTACATCCGCTGAGGATCTGGCCCATTCATACACACAAGCCAGAGTTAAACATTTCTGTTAGCTCTACAAACTGGTGAGCTCCAGTCCTAAGTAGGGGGCATGGCCAAGCAAAGGAGGTAGGGCTAACATGCGGCTATGCTGGAGCACTCTCTTGGGGACTGTGGCAACTGAATGTAGTTTAGAGCAGCCCTGAGGTTGCTCTATGTTGTTCTGGGTGTCTGAAATGCCTCACAGCAGCTTCTGGTACTGGGGGCTGTGAAGGTGGCTTCAAGCCACTTTTATCCAAGCTGTAGCCCTGTTACAGCAGGAAAACTGGCCCCAGTATAAGAGCCATATTATTATTAGAGATGGGCCCCAGCTGTCACATTTGAATGGGTTCTGAGTTTGACACCTAGAACTCTGAAATGGGATTGAGATCTAGGGACGAGACTCGTGGCCCAGCCCCCATTGTAGGCATAATCCTGTGCACAAAGCCATCTGTTTATAAGGCCTCCTAGATGCTCATCTCCACACATAACAAAGCAAGTGGAGTGTGACCGTGGGGTGGGCCAGTTCCAGGGGTATCATTCTTTCAGAGCCATTTATCACTGTTCCCTCCCCATAAACAGCTGAGACCCAGCTGAAATGCCTCACGGCCTGTCACCAGCCTGATTTATGGCTTTTCACTCCAGAGTCATTTGTATTCCCTGAGACATGGGATTTCTTTCCTAGTGAGCAGGCCTAGATGGAGACAGCATAGCTTCAGGGGAACTCCACCTTAGTGCTTTGGAGATCTTTTCTCCATCGTACATGCACTCGCAAACACACTAAGATCCGGACATGTTCACACACAAGCAGAATCAAGGCAGATGTTACTGATGTATTTATCCAGATACGTACACAGAGACACAAGAACAGACTTGCATATAAGACATGGACACAACAGGATCCAGACATGTACACACACACACTACAGATGCACATGGATCCAGACATGTGCACAGAAACACAGACAGATGCAGCTACACTGAGTATCAGACCCAGAGATACAATTCAATTCAGTTCAATATGATTTTATTGGCATGACAAGCTAGCCAAGTGTTGCCAAAGTGTAAAAAAGACAGTACTGAGATCTCTGTCAGCGGTCCAACAGCAGGTACAATTTATCAGGCATTCAGCCAGAGTGGAGATATACAATACGTTGGTATTTAATCCTCAATATCTGAAGTATCTGCCTGAAATGGTGACACTCAGACATACATATACAATTACACTAAGATGCACACACTTCCACACAGAGACAAATATGTCCGTTGGGTCCAAACACACAGACATCAACACCTACCTGCTTGGACACAGACATACACACATACATCAGACAGGGACATATTGATTCGTCCATGCGCTCAGACACGAACATGCACACACACATTGATTCAGACACTCAGGTTTATCTACACTGCAACACTATTTTGAAATAACTAGTGCTATTCTGAAATAACTTAGTCCGCATCTACACAGCAGGCAGTTATTTCCGAAATACTGTCAAAATACTGTCAAGCTGGAGGACTTCTTACTCAGACTCCTGAAACCCTCAGGCTACATCTACACTGCAGGCTTCTTGCGCAAGAACTGTTTTGCGCAAGAGTTCTTGTGCAAAAGGTCTTCCGCAAGAGTGCGTCCACACTGCCATGTGCTTTTGCACAAGAGCGTCCATGGCAGTGTGGATGCTCTCTTGCGCAAGAAAGCTCTGATGGCCATTTTAGCCATAGGGCTTTCTTGCACAAGAAATTAATGTTGCCTGTCTACACTGCCCTCTTGTGCAAAAACACTTGTGCAAGAAGGCTTCTTCCTGAGAGGGAGCATCAGAGCTCTCGCGCAAGAAGCCCTGTTTTCCGACACTGTACTGTAGATTTACTTGTGCAAGAACGCGTGTGCAGTGTAGACAGGCAGCAAGTTTTTGTGCAAGAATGGCCGTTCTTGTGCAAGAACCGTGCAATGTAGACACAGCCTCATTGTACAAGGAATAAGGGAAGTCGGAGGAAGAGTGCTCTATTTCGAAATAAGTGCTGTGTAGAAGCTCCCCATTTCAAAATAAGACACGCAATTGATGTAGCTCAATTTGCGTAGCTTATTTTGAGTTCAGCCCTGCAGTGTAGATGTACCCTCAGACACATCTATATTCTCCCATCCAAAGCCATACACACTTAGGGTGCGTATACACCTTGCAGGGCTGAACTTGAAATAAGCTACGCAAATTGAGCTATGTTAATTACGTATCTTATTTCAAAATAGCTTATTTTGAAAAAGGGAGCATCTACACAGCACTTATTTCGAAACAGAGCACTCTTCCTCCAGCTTCCCTTATTCCTCATACAATGAGGGTTACAGGAGTCGGAATAAGAAGTCCTCCAGCTTGACAGTATTTTGACACTATTTCGAAATAACTGCCTGTTGTGTGGATGCAGACTAAGTTATTTCGGAATAGCACTAGTTATTTCGAAATAGTGTTGCAGTGTAGATGTACTCTTAGAGATTCACACACACTCTCTTGGACCCCCACACGCTGACTCGCACTGTCATACAGAGACACACACACACACGTAGGCACACAAAGACCTTGTCTACACTTGCAAGTTTTGTCATCAAAAAACCTGCATCCACATGGCGACACGACAATAGTCATGACAAACACCCAGTTTTGGTGACAAAAAACTTCCACCTCTGCACAAGACTTTTGTCTCTCTCCCTCCCTTTATTGTTGACAATCACGCAGTGGATTACAGTAGGTTTTTTATCAAGTTTCGTGACCTCCAGCATGTTTCCCACAATGCCCAATTAGCCACTCTGGCCAGTGCTTTGAACTCTGCTGCTCTTCAGGTGAACAGATGTGTTCCTCCCACCTGCCAACCCCAGGAACTTAAAAAAAAGCATTTCCTGGTATCTGGCTCATTGTGTAGTGGTCCTCATGGCATCTTCTCAAGGAAACAGGTGGTTATTGCTCAATATGCTCTCCTGCTTGGAGTACTGTGGAGCTTTTGGATCTTATCAGTGTGTGTGTGTAAGAATCGATGCAATCACAGAAGCTAGTGACCCGTAGGAACTGGGGGTGTGTCTAGACTACAGGGTTTTTGCGAAAAAAGTGGCCTTTTTTCGAAAAAACATCCCCTGCATCTAGACTGCTGCTGCGTTCTTTTGAAAGTAAATTGAAAGAACGTGGCAGGTTTTTCAACTGCAGAAAATCTCATTTTACGAGGAAGAATACCTTTTTTCGAAAGTGCTCTTTCGAAAAAAGGAGCTATGTAATGCAAACTGTGCTTTTTCGAAAGAGAGCATCCAGACTGCCTGGGTGCTCTCTTTGCAACTCCTACCGAAAGTACTGGTTGTAGTCTAGACGCTCTTTTTCGAAAGAGGCTTTTTCAAAAAAGGCTTGCAGTCTAGACATAGTCTGGGACGTGTATGGTCACATTTCCCGAGCCCTGTGTGAGAAAGGGTATGAAGAGACGGGTAAAGGAACTCCGGCAGGTGTACCTGGTGCGGCATCCAAAACATGCCATTTTTATAAAGAACTGGACGCAGTTCAGGGTGGGGGTGGGGACCCACGTCCACACCCAAGGGGAATGTGGATACGCCCCATAGCACAAAGTCAGAAACACTTGTCCCAGAGACAGAAATTATTGATGAAGAGGTGGAAGCGGACAAAGGGGTTAGGCTCAGTCCGGTGACAACCCATGCGCCAGGCAGGGAGGAACGATTCTCAAGTCCCGATGCCTGTGAGGACTCTCAGCAGCAGTACATAGAGCATGAAGCAAGGGATGAGAAGTGGAGTCATGAAGCCAAAAGTGCATGTGGGTTATGTCACACCATGTCTTGGTGTGGTCATGAAGGTGGGGGTTCACCGCGTCTGACCGTGCATGACCGTGCAATCTCACCACTCTGTGCTAGTTTCCCTAGTCCAAAAGTGATGCTGGACGCTGCACAGCTGTTCTGTGACAGCCCAATGCAATGCCACTTCACTGTTGACCCTGTCACATTATCGTCCGCATCCAAGTCTTCTTCCTCGGATACTAAGGGCATAAATAACTCTGCTGTAATCTGCGATGTCCTAAACACATTGAACACAACATGGAAGAGAAATCTGGGATCCATGATTTCTCACAACAGATGCTGGAGTTTGCGGCAAGGACTGTCATTCAAGTGACAAAGGGAGTCAGCAGCCCCAGGAGGGCTGGGAAGCAAAGCGGTGGCTGACAGGACATTTTTCACGTTCGCAAAATGGCTAGAGCTATGTGGTGCATTCCCACAGAGCCCAGTGACTGAAGGTGAGATGCCAGGCACTGTGGGTTGCCTGCTCATAGTGCTTTGCTCTTTCTTTCGACAGGGGTGCTAACAATGTGGCCATGAAATGTCAACAATGGTAGGCAGAAATACAGGTTTGACCAGGTCTCAGTTTTGGCAATTTGTGCATGTGGACAACACTTTTGCCACCAAACCTAGTGTAGCCAAAGACTCACAGATACCTTCTCACATGGACAGGCACAAACACACAAGTCACACATTGACTCACATATATTCCCCCTCTCCCCAGACTCACACAATCTCTCCCGTACAGGGACAGACACACACACTGACATGTCACACACACTCACAAGAATGTCACACACTTAACTACATAGCTAAACATCCCAGAGCGGTTGGCTTTCTCCCTCTGCAGTCATTGAAATGCAGGCAACATGCTCCTCCTTCGATTTACCGAAATCTTGGTCCACTGCCAAAGGCATCCTTGGCACAGAGCATGGCATAATGGCATTGGACCAGTAACTCTCCCGTTACTGTGGGAATGAGCGCTGGGGAACCTGGCGTGAGACTTCCCTGCCATCTGTGGCTGAAAGCATAAGAGGGTCTTTATCTCAAGGAGCCACCTTCTGCGTGCTGCATAGCTGTAGGTGCTGCTGAGGGATTTAACGCAGGCAGCCCCTGCTAATCCGAATGCCTGGCTAGCAGCAGAAGCCTCTCTGGTCTCTCCTCCCATGCACCTGGGTAGGGCAGGATGAATCTGGCTGTGCCTTGGCAGCTCTGTCATCAGTGCAGGGAAAGTGCCAGGTCTTAGCATGAGAAGCCCAAACCTCCACCCCACGTCCTGACAGAACCAGGGAAATTGTATCACTTTCCCTTACCAATGCTGGCCTCTTGGCAATCAAAACCTTTCCCCAACTCCCTGTGCCCCCATCGTCTGTGTCTAGCTCCAGCACCGAGGAACCGAGCCGCATCTGGATTCAGGGCTGCCCAGGTGGACAATCATTGTAATAATCCACTGCCGAGGCTCTCCTCTGCCCCAGTTCTGTTCTGCTCACTTGGGGCTGGATTTTCAAAACTGCGGAAGGGAGTTAAGCACCTAAATCCCAGTGAGTTGGGAAATAAGCCCAGTTCCTTACCTCCCTTCGGGCTCATTAAAAAATCCCAGCCTGGGTCTTTATTTGGATTGCAGTAGCACCAAGAGACTGGACTGAGACGAAGGCCTCTTTTGCTGGTGGTGGAACATGAGGATAAATAGTCCTTCCCTCCTCCCTACCGCAAAGAGCAAAAAGACCAAGGCTTTGTCTTCACCACAAAGTTAATGCAAGTGTTCCCTCTAATTCAAGTCCCAGACTCACATAAATACTCTGTGCTCCAGCATCATGGGGCTTTTCACTTGTTTTGGCTGGTACCTCCCAGACACAGGCCCTCGCTCAACTGAGCCAAACTCATCAGCTGCTAGCGTGCCCATGAACTAGCGTGGATATAGGCAAGTGTCATGCCAGGAGGGTGACTAGATATCCCAACTTTATAGGGACAGACCCACTATTTGGGCCTTTGTTTTGTATAGGCAGAGGAACCGACAGGATTGCCAGGCCCGTGGAAGGGGCAGGGCCTTGGGTGGAAGGGGCGGGGCTGAGGCCCCCACCAGAGCAGCCCTGAGATCTGGCTGGTGCTCCAGCGGTGGTTTAAAGGGCCCAGGGCTCCAACCACTGTCACTGCCACAGTAGCAGCAGGCCCTTTTGAATCATTAGGTCCCAGGTCAATTGCTTCCTTTGCCCCCCTTGTTCCCCACCCCAGGTCAGCAAGCTTGAATATAGGTTCCTATAACTCCCCTCATCCCAGTTTTGCTCCCTTGCTATCTGGTCACCCTAGCTCAGTGGTCTCCAGCTGTTTTAAGCACGAGATCACTTTTTGAATGTAAGTGCAATGTAAGATCTACCTCAAACCCAAATACCCTGGCCCCGCCTCCTTCGTGCCGCTTCTCTGAGGCCCCGCCCCTGCTCACTCCGTCCTCCCTCCCTCCCCCATCTTCTCTCCCTTTCACCAGGCAGGAGCAGCGGGTTGGGGCGCAGGCTTTGGTCTTGAGCTACGGGATGTGGAGTGTGAGGTGCTCTGAGCTGAGCCTGAGGCAGGGAGTTGGGGTGCAGGAGGGGGTTCAGGGTGCAGGCTTTGGGAGGGAGTTTGGGTTCAGGGGGCTCAGGGCTGGGGCAGGGGTTCAGAGCTGGCTCCAGCTGGGCCCTGCTTACCTCAGGTGGCTCCTGGGTGGTGGTTCAGTGGGGCTCAGGCAGGCTCACCCCTGCCCTGGCCCTGCACCACTCCCAAAGGCAGACAGCAAACTCCTACCATCCCAAATCCTGTTGTGCCCCCCACCTTGGTTCTGTGGAGATAGAATACAGGGTGGGAGGGGGCACCCTGACATCAGCACCCCCCCTTCCCTGCTCTGTACCGCAAGCAGGAGGCTCTGGGGGGCGGAGGGGCAGCTCCAAAGCAAAGGGCAGGAGGTGCACAGCAGTGGGGAGAGGAGCAGCTGAAGCGCTGCGCTTGATATTAGCTTCTTGTCCAAATCAGTCAGGATCACCTGTCAGAGGCTCCAAGATCTACCAGTAGATCCCGATCTACTGGTTAGTAACCGCAGCTCTAGCTTCTAGTCCTCCAGTGCCTTCCCACAATTCCCCCACGTGTGCCCAAAAAGGAGAGAGTCATTCTCCCACAATGCACTGGGAAAGAGTTCCCAGAGCAACTCAGCTTCGGGCAGCACACAGAACCATGGGACACGTCCACAGAAGCCCCTCACATCTCTTCAGTGTAAGTAGCACCCGGCTTGTGTGTTTATTTCCTTGTGTGGCTGCTCCCGCTCCCGCTAGGCCGACTCGGGCAGAGTTAACTCGGCAGTGACGATAGACCCCAAGAGAGCATCATTGTTCCCATTTGACCCACAGGAAGTTGAGGCACAGATAGATGAAGTGATTTGCCCAGAATCACACAGGGAGTCTGTGTTGCCGCCAGAACATGAAACCTCTATTCCAGAGCCTCAACCCTCTTCTCTACAGCACTCATCCATCCCTTGGTCTGCAGTGGCTGCCCGCTGGAAACACTGGTGGCACTTTCCCTATCACATTCTAAATGCTGCACCTATGAGCAGCACTGGATTGGATTCATATCTCCCATGGGCCAGGTCTCATTGGAGTCAATCACCGTACAGCCCAGTGTGAATGAGATCAGGAGCAGATCTGCTGCATTCAGACCTTTTATGTCTCCAAAAACACAGCCTCTCAACTGCTCTTCCCCATCGTCATCTCCACCTTGGTTGTGGGAAAAAAGGAATTAAACATCCCTTCCCCTCCCCTGTCTTTTACAAGTGCCTGACTGGAGAAAAGTCTTTGAACCGCGAATTGATGAGATAGCCATGTGGAATCCTTTGAACTCTCTCTGCTCTGCAGCCAGCCACTCTCACTATCCTAATTAAGAAGGTAAGGCTTGGAAGAGAGGATTGAACGGATGCCAGTTAGGAAGAGGAAGGGCGAGGTACAGAATGCACAAAAGAAGTGGGCTGCAAAGTTACCACGAGGAGACAAATAGAATATGCTGCAGATATTGGGGAGGGAAGGGTGAAAGCTGATGCTGTATAACTAGGAAATGGGTGCCTTTTGTCTCAATAGCAAAGAGAAAACATGACTGCAGGCTTGTCTACACTGGCATGTTTTGTTGCCAAAAACGGCCTTTCGTTGACAAAACAGTGAGAGCGTACACATTACAATGCAACTTTTGTCTGGAAAAACATCCAGTTTTAGTCACAAAAAACTTCCAGCCTTGAGAGAGACTTTTGTCTTTTCCCCTCCCTTTATTGTCAACAAAGAGCCAGTGTGGACTGTGCTGTTTGTTTTGTCGAGAGAACTGGCTTCCGCCAGTATCCCATAATGCCTGGCCTGGTGGCTGTGCTCAGTGTTTTGTGATCTCTGCTGCCCTGCAGGCATGTACCTCTCCCCTTTCAAAGCTCTGGAAAGTATCTGACAGCTGAGTGAGCTGCTCCGTTTGGGGAACAAACAAAGAACAAATCATTGAATGCTCCTGTTCTGCCCTGCTTTAGGAACACAGCGGCAGGCAGGCTGCTGCTGCAGTGGGAGGGCTGGTGAGACTGCCGTGCTGCTTTCATTTTCCTTAGTATGGAGAGATCACAGAGCTATGAGGGAATCCCAAGAAGTACAGGGATCAGCTCTGCCTTGAAGACACTGTGCTGAGACTCAGCAGATTTGTCTCTGCCTGCCTCAAACTCCTTGTATGACCATGGGTGAATCACCACTGGGTCCAGATTTTTGAAAATAGCTCAGCTCCCATTTAGCACCTAAGTAAGGGTCAGATTTTCAAAAGTGCCGTGCATTCAACAGGTCCCACTGTGCCACTGACCAGCAGTTTCCCCAAAAAGTATTCATAATGTTCATTACTTCTGCTATTTAAGTGCTACCGTAATACAAATAATGGGTTATAATTTCAAAAGCACATACGGGACTTTGTCAAGGGGACCTAAGAGCCTAAGTCCCTTATGTGCTTTTGAAATTATAACCCATTATTTGTATTACGGTAGCACTTAAATAGCAGAAGTAATGAACATTATATAACATTGAACTGTCAAGAGGACCTAAGAGCCTGTCAGTGAGACACATATTGAAAACTGGACCTATTAATAACTATCACTGATCTCAATAGAAAATTTCAGCAGTGTGAAACCATCTTAAGGAGGACAAAAGATCCAATTTCTACAATCTATTTTTAAAGTTTTTAGGTTGTTGCCATTTACAAATGATGATTGTTATTAAGGATTGCTCTTACTATTAGAATCACTAGCAAGTTTCCATCCCCACCCCCTTGTCAATCAATAGTTTAATTCCCTGGCAATATATTTGGAGTGTCCCCAGCACACTGAGTGGTAAAATGCACTGAAGTAAACACTGCGGCTATGTCTACACTGACAGCTTCTTGCACAAGAACTCTTTTGCGGAAGAGTTCTTGTGCAAAAACTCTTCCACAAGAGAGCGTCTACACTGCCATGTGCTTTTGCGCAAAAGATATGCTTTTGCGCAAGAGCATCCATGGCAGTGTGGACGCTTTCTTCCGCAAGAAAGCTCTGATGGCCATTTTAACCATAGGGGCTTCTTGCTCAAGAAATTCATGTTGCCTGTCTACACTGGCCTCTTCTGGAAGAGCTCTTGCGCAAGAGGACTTATTCCTCATGGGGAGAGGAATAACTCTTCCAGAAGAAGCCCTGTTTTACAACGCTGTACTGTAAATTTACTTCTGGAAGAACGCTTGTGCAGTGTAGACAGCCGGCAAGTTTTTGCGGAAGAACGGCTGTTCTTGCGCAAGAAGCTGCCAGTGTAGACGTAGCCTGCCCTGTTAAACAGATCTGGGGAATAAATCCATCTTGTGTTTACGGAAGAACAGCCAGATCCCATGGGAGGAAAACACTGGTCATGTCTTGGATTTCCCCATGACTAACAGGTAAAAAAGTGTTTGCCTACAAAGACATCACTGGAATTACATAGGCACACAACTCCCTCTGGCTGCTAATTCGTTCTGAATAATGAATGTGCTGACACTACTCACTAGGGACAGGAGCAGACTGAGTTAGTGGGAGTGGGAGTGGGGGGGAGGGGAGAGGAAGAGAGATCCGACGGCTTTCAAAGGGTTCTGTAGGAGGATTGCCAGTCTACTGCCTTGTGTTCCCACGTTGTCCTGAATCAAACCTTGCTCTTCCTATAAACTGTTGGCAGGAGGTGCTGCTGGGCTTGCCAATGTTCCTGGCTCACCATAGATGGGGGCAGTGGCGAGAAAGGAATGGAGTGAAAAAGAGAAAGTGACAAAGGAAATAAGAAAGGACGAGGGAAAGCGAGACAGAGCCAGAGAGGAAGGACTCAGACAATAAATAATGAAGCTGAACTTTCATTACCTGATTTAGAACAGCCAGAAAAGTGCAGTAACTGAGGCATGGGGAGCATCTGACTGGAAAGTGGCTGGGTGGCCATCACTCCAGCCAAGATTTACCGCACTTTCAAATTGCTTCCTCCCCGTCATACCCAGAGTTGCTTTAACGGTGAGAAATATCACTTGTCTTCCCCAGTGAAAACAAACAGAGCATGAAAAAAAATGCAGCTAAAATAATTGCAGGTTACAACAAATCAATTGGAACTGTGTAAATAGCCTTCAGGCAGGCATACGACACAGTGTTGTTCCGCTCACATGTTTAATGTGCGCGTCTGTGCGAAGTTCCTCACAAGGCCTCAGCAGCAGCCGGTCTGAGCAGCGCTCTAATGGAAATTCAAGGAACCAGGAACACAGACCCTGATTGTGTCAGCTTGATGGCTCTGGGTTACCCCAACTCTGGGGTGGCTGTCAGAAAGAGCCATCATAATTCATTGTCCCTTGTTATTGAGTAAAGCACAGCACAGAGGGGTTGAGAAAAAGGATATAGAAACTAGCTTCCCCACAGTCCCAGCAATTAGATTCATCTGCTACGTATTTGACAGTTTGTCTGTGTGTCTGTCTGTCTGTTTGGTCAACAACTGCTCCTAAGCAGTAAGAGCTAGGACATCCAAATTCGGTATACAGCTTCCTCCTATCATAACTTAGAATAAGGAAAGGGTTTGGCTGTGCCAGGACAATGGGATGTGCCTGGAATGGGATTGCTTCCCAGAAAACCATACAGAAAAGAGAATCATCAGGCAGATTAAAGAAGCTGGCTGGGAGTGTATCTCTCTGTCCAGGACTGCCCCAGCCTTGAGCTTCCCACCCCCCAGCTGCCCTTTAGGAAGGGGGGCCTGAAGCTACCCCCCTGATTTATAAGGGGCTGTTGCTGGCTGTTTCCCTTTATCAGGGAGCGAGGGAAAAGGGCAGTTTGCTCCATTCCTTACTCTGGCTGGGGAACACAGGAGGCAGACAAATATGGACCTACCCCAGCCGGGGGACATGCACCCCTTCCCCATGGAGCTGCAGTGGCCATGAAGAAGAGCTTCTCATCTGGCCCCAAATTGTTGCGGTGAGAGAGGACTGGGGTAGTCCTCTCTACCCAGGGCAGCCTGCATGCTGAACCCCACGTCCCCAACCCCACCCCAGAGCAATGATTTAAATGAAGCACGTGCATTTTCATTTTATTTTCCAAAATAACATAATAATAATAATAATAATAATAAATAATTGAGTTAAGGACCCCAGCAATACTGGATAAATCTTCTAATAGATTATAATACATGATTAGGGGGCTGGAGCACATGACCTATGAGGAGAGGCTGAGGGATTTGGACTCATTTAGTCTGCAGAAGAGAAGCGTGAGGGGCAATTTGATAGCAGCCTTCAACTTCCTGAAGGGAGGTTCCAAAGAGGATGGAGAAAGGCTGTTCTCAGTAGTGACAGATGGCAGAACAAGGAGCAATGGTCTCAAGTTGCCGTGGGGGAGGTCTAGGTCAGATATTAGAAAAAACTATTTCCCTAGGAAGGTGGGGAAGCACTGGAATGGAGATGGTGGAATCTCCACCCCTAGAGGTTTTTATGTCTTGGCTTGACAAAACCCTGGCTGGGTTGATTTAGTTGGGATTGGTCCGGCCTTGGGCGGGGAGCTGGACTTGATGATCTCCTGAGGTCTCTTCTAGCCCTATGATGATTCTATGATAAGGCTGGAAGGGACCATTAGATTATCTAGTCTAATTTGCTGCATTATACAAGCTAGATCATTTGTACTAAGCCCAATAACCTGTGTTTGTCTAATGCATTCCTTCCAGAAAGGCATCCGGTCTTGAGGTGGAAAATCCATCCCTTCCATAGGTAGCTGGTTGCAGTGGTTAATCAACTTCACTCACCTCGCAAGCTGTGAAGTTTGTGAGTTTGGTGTCTGGAGAGAGATGCTGAATCTTTTACCACCTGGGGATTTGCACACAAATGAGTCTGCTGGGAAGATTCCCCAAAAGACAGCTGCAGAATGGGGGACAAAAAAACACTAGATATCCAGGAGACATCCTGGTTCCCAGGCTGATGAGAACATTCAGAGTCAATGACTGTGGAGACTGGTCTTCACACCAACTTGCACCAAATTAACACAAGGTGTGAATTAAATCCCACCTTTTTATTCTTGTGCAGATGCTCTTACTTCAGAAGAACAGCATCAGCTGCAGTGCCTTTAGCCATGTTTAATTAGTAGAGTTAAGTGTGAGTTTTTGTGTTGACCGGACCTTGGAGAATTTTCTTCAGGAGCTGCACAAGCACCACCTTGGGAGATGGTTCTAAGCAGAGACTTGCCAGGCCCTGGGCAAGGTGGGAGGGGGCCTAGCTCCGTTCCCCCCAGAAGAGGAGGGGCCTCAGGCAGAAGGGGAGGGGCCTCAGGCAGAAGGGGAGGGCCTGGGGCTAGCCTCCCACAGCCAGCTCTTCAGGGGCCCCTGGAGTGTGCTGTGCAGGGCTCTGGTGGCAATAGCAGAGGCTGGGAACCAGGTCCTTTTAAATGGCCAGGCCCCAGGGCAGCTGCCCCCCTTTGCCCCTGCCATTGGCGGCCTGGGTTCAGAGTTTCCAGTCTATGTAGGTGTGTAGTAGGCTGTGAGAGCCCAGGCCATAGGCAGAACACCCCGTCATGCATTCATAAGCTCCTTTTAGCCGAGACAGTTGTTATGTACTCAGGCAGCTAATTCTTAGAGACACACTGTGCAAAGTGAGAGGGCAACATCATTGTAGTATTGAAAATTTTATGGCTTGCAAGCCTCCTCACTAAACACTTTGAGGGAGCAAGACAGGAACAATTTTCAAGGATGTTTCTTGCACGTCCAGGAACCCCGATGAAGAGAAGGGCCCCAAAGCGTCTGCCGGCAACGTCACGAGTCCCCCGAACTTTTCGCTTTTGCATCTCTTCATGCGCTTGGCGACGTTCTGGCCTGAGTGCTTTGTGGTTTGGTACCTTGGCTCCTCCGCTTGGTAGCGTGCGAGGGTTTTAAATGGGACAAAGGGTATGTGTTCGCGGATGGGACATCCTGCAGCAGTCAGGGATATTGATCTGACGGGGTTTCTGGTTGAAGAGGTGGTTGCTATAGAATAGATCAAGCCTCCATCTTTGTTGCTGGAATGCCTGGGGGACAAGAGGAAAAGGCAGATACATTCTAGCTATTGGGGTCTGTTTTTCCAACAGCAGTATTTCCAGCTTCCTGTTGGCCATATACCATTTGGCTGGTGCTAAATTTTCCAGCCAGTACCACACAACTGCCTCTTCTCACCCAGACAGCATGGCCCTGCCACAATGCCACCCCCCAGCTGCCTCGTCCAGGGAACACAGCCCTGCTTCATCGATGAACGTTTTCCACATCTATCTAGATTCCCCCATGCAGCTGAGTGATCCCGGCAGCTCTCTGAATCTTGTGGACTAATAGGGAAGGATGAAGGGCAGCTCCCCTTGCACAGGCAACAGAGGCTAGCAAGAAGCTGTCCCCACAACCTTGGAAGATGCACTAGGCCTTGCCTGTAACAGCCATCCTACAGCACGGACCAGGCAGCCAGACAGCCCTGAGGGCCTCCAGAACTAAATGCAGGGGTCACTACAGTGTGAGGTAAAGAGACACAGTGTGTACTTAGCAGGTGTAATAGCCCCACATCCTCAGTCCGTTAGGCAGGGAGAGCGGAGTCTAACAAATGCCTACTTGTAGGTTACACTTCTCCCAAGGTGCAAGATGCCAGGGTCAGTGCATCTGAATGACAGCACAGATTGCTCACCCCCATTTATTCCAGCCGCAGCCTTAGTGCCTGGACCTCAACTCACAGAACAAGGTGGTACATTACACTCTAGTTCCCAAGATTATCCCCCTGCACAGCAAAGAATGAGCCCCAGTCCCCACTAACCTGGAAAGTTCTGGGTAATGTACATTTAGAGAGACCCCAAGGAATGATCTTGTCTCTCCTCTGTAATGACTTGGAAGCTGCTGTGTTAATTATCCAAACCTGTACAGCAGGGCAATTACCCCACCCCTACGTGAGGTGCACTTGAATAGTCAGGAGAAAGGCTGGTTTAATGCGACATGATATCTATCTACCTTTGTTATACTATTGTTATTTGTATTGCAGTGTTGACTAGGAGACCGCTGTGCTAGTCGCGGTACAAACACAGAACACAAAGATGGTCCTGTCCCAAACTGTTTACAATCTATAACCCATGTATTTTTTCACGATAGCTGGTGTTTTTCTTAAAGTGCCAGCTCCTGGACTCAAGTTGTTGCTTGAGAAGCTTAGCTTCCATCTTAAAAATAGTGTCAATTTCTAGCTAGGCCTAGAGGTTTTTAAGAATCGGTCAGACAAGCACCTGTCAGGAATTGTATAAAAGTCTCAGAAGGGTAACCGGGCTAGTCTGTAACTTTAAAAACAGCGAGTAGTCCTGTGGCATCTTAGAGAACAGTGGGCACCCCACTGTTTGTGGCCTTTAACCTAGCCTGAGCAAGCTAATGGGAGAAGTACCATAAGCAGTGAGTTTGATCTTGCAGGGAGGTAATTTATTTATGCTTTCCAAACAGAAAGAAAGGTGGGTCCCTGCCCCCTAGGAGTTCACAGCATAAAAACACAAGGGGCCCTAAAAGGTCTTGGCTGCATCTAACCTATTAGGTGATTTTTTCCCCCATCCATATCTGACTATCCTTCCTAGTTGTCTGTACAGTGTGTGTGTGTATACTCATGCACAATGTATCTTTGTAGAAAGGCTTTCATTTGACACTCTGTTGCTGATATATTGCCAAACGATGTTTGTTCCCACTGATTCATCTTCCGCTGCCTCGTGTGTGTTTAACTAAATGATAATTTAATGCCGTAGTCAGGTCAGTAGTATATGAAAATTAATGGGGGCTAATTCTATAGTGTTTGAACATTGCTTCTTATGAAATATCTAAGTGGCTGACATGTTACTGCCAAGTTTGAGAGAAGCACCCAGCTACCTAAACCCATTCACTATCTTAACGGGTTGCCCTTTGTCTGTATACAGTTGGTTTAGACACATGATCTAGTTCAATCATAAATCATTAGCCTGGATCCAGGAATCTCTGGGTGAAATTTCATGGCTTGTGTTATACGGAAACTCATATTAGCTGATAGTAATGGTCCCTTCTGGTCTTAAAAATCTATTAAACTACATAGGGCTTATTAGATTAAAGCTAGAACTGAGCAAACTCATCACAGCAAATAATTCACTGGACAAATTTGCTTTTTTTCTGTTTGTGATTTGTCCACGGGTAGCTAAACATTTTCCTGGCTACATCTTCCATCTCAAATCCTTTGCTGAATACCTTCCCCATGTATTCTCAGCCTGTAGCTTGTAAATAAGCAGTTGGCTGCATATACTGAAGTCAAGCTGTTCTGGTGAGTTTTTGATTGGCTACACAGCTCATTTGACATTTCTGCATTCCCCTACTAGGATAACTTTTAGACTCTGGCTTGAATATTCACTTTTATGAGTTTAAAATTTGCTTTCGGCAAATATTTTTCTATCACTGCTTAAAATCTGGCTGCTTCCACAAATATTCCTGCCAGGAAACTCATTAGGTAGAATATTAATGGAAAGGGAACGCAAAAGGCCTGTGAATGCCCATCAAAGAGAATTTGGTTTAAAAACCTGGGTGAATATTCAGTGCTTACTCAGCTCTGTCAAAGTCAGCATCTTTCATTACACCTGAGGGGAGTGAGGAGGGGAAAGGAAATGGAGAATATAAAACACCCTGTGATCACTAAGGAAACGGAATCCTGCATTCACTACAGGTTGTACCTCGCTAAACCAGGTGGGAGAAAAGTGCCAGGCTTGAGGTGAAGAGGACACTGTGCAGGGGTTGGGACAAAGTGAGCACAGTGCATGGGTTAGTGGTAAAGAGGGTGCAGAGGTTGGGGGAGTCCATGGGTGCCAGGGGAATTGGGGGGCACCATGCCCACAGGGGCCAGGGGCACCAAAAACACAAATTCACCCAGGGAGCCATTGTCCCTAAGGCCAGCCCTGGCATCTGGGATTGGACACATTTACCGGGAACTTTTAGCTCCATCAGGCCTGACTTTGAAGTGAGCCCCTTACAAAAGATGAAGCAATTAGTGGATTACCATCTCGCTGCCTGGAAACAGCCAGTTAATCAATGCCCCACTGGCAGCCCATTTGTTCGTTGTCTGTATTTCTCGCTATGCAGTAGGTAGCCCTGGCTCCCTCAGCCTTAATATTACTTTGTCACAGCGTCAGGAAAGCTTTCCATGGGCTATTCCCAATGCGGGGAGCGGGGGCTTCGTATCATGCAATTTGTGCCTGAAAAGTTATACGTATTAAAGATTTTCCGGGAACAGAGTAAGGAGAAAACTCCAACAGCTATTCTTTGCCAGGGTGAATTGTTGGGCAGGAGGAGGGGCAAATTGAAAGGAAGGGTCATACATGTGATAAGGGAATCCTTATAAGACATCCCTTGCTTGAGATTCTTCTGCAATGTGAGCTTTTGGCTCTAGTGTCTCAAGTGATGTCAGGCTGTATAAATATTTATGGGCTGCCATGCCAGGGTTTGTCACATGGAATTATGTGACACTAATGTGACTCTGTGTGTAGGTGAAATGCGTAGGTGAGGATCTGCACTAGAGGACACTGGCAAATGACACACACGGCTCTAGGGACGTTCACAATAATGATGCCTTGGGGTGAGCCACTGGGGGATGAGACAGCTCCAGGCAGAGAGAGACATTCCCTCCCTCCCCCGTGCAAAGAGAAGGGAAGCTCAGAACTGGTATTGAAACCTCTTACCAAAGTCATCCGGGTGGTTTTGAGGTACCACGCAAAGAATGGCAGGGTCGGAGTCCCCACCAAAGCAAAGCAAGCACAGTGCAGGGGTTAGTGGCAGAGGGGGTGCAAGGCTGGAGATGCGGGAGTTGGGGAGCCCATGGGTGCCAGGGAAAATAGGGGTGTGTCCATCAGTGCTGACCGGAGGGACCACCTTAAGGCAGATAGCGGGATGCTGCTGCTCAGTTCCCAGGGTCTGCTGGGTTTGAGCCCCTTTTGCTGACATCACCAAGAAGGAAACCACTTATTGCCAGCGGTCTATGTGATATGGACACCTGTCCACTGGGAAACAGAGACTCGACAGGCCACCAAACTGGAGCAAATTTTGGCCCCTACTAAAGGGGTCAGATTTCAACCAGTGACCTAGAAGGGAGAGCTCCCTATTCCATCAGTAATCTGAGCACGCAGCCCCACCTTGTCCTGAGACCATTGAAGGAAGCCCACTATGCCCTAGCATGGCAGGAACTGGTACTAATGACACTTCCTGGTCTGTAGGTCTCACGTACCAACCCACATGCCAGCCAGGCAGCCAATACCTCTGCAAAAGCAAAGCCGCAGCCAGACCCTCCTCTTCCACTTTCTCACTTGCATGTTCCAAGAGGCCATTTCACATTATCAACTGGCTCCCCACTGCAAGTGGAAACCAATCCTAATGTGAGATGACACCAAGACAACAGACTGACGCGCCGCTAATGGGATGAGTCTGCCACACGGTGTCAGGACAGAGACAGCCTTGCCTGCCGGCCTCAGCCTGTTCTTCCCGGTGTCTCTGAGCACTGGGGAGAACGGACTCCAGGACTTCTCAGACAAAAAAGCCCCACTGTACATGTGGCCGCCACCATCACAGCCTCTCCTACAGCGGGATGCACCCTCTGATGCAGCAGTCTGGCCAGGGACAAGGCTTTGACAGCCAGCTGCGGAGGGAGGTGCATGGCTGGAAACAGAATTCACAAACCTTCAGCATCGAGTGTTCCCCCCTGGGCTGCTCCATGAGTTCAATGAGTGGAGGGAGCAGCTGTGCATGTGAGCAGTTTTCAGATCAGGCATTATTTTACTATCTCCCCCTCCCCCCCCGCCTTGTGATGTCTTCCATTGGAACTCCAGCATCCACTGACAGAGAGCCACAGTAAGCATTCGCAAAGGCAAGCCCGTGGCAGTACCTCCCCGTGAATAAGGGTGGCACTCACACATTTGTAAAGAACCCAGACCTCTTATTCCGACTGTTCACAAATAAGAGTCACTGGTCACGTTGCAGGGGCATTTGCTGGGCTCCATTACTCACAGGTCAGGGCACTCCCAGAGGAAAACGTTCAGCCACAGAATATGCTGATCCATGGGCTTGCTGCAGCCCACGCTTACAGGGATGATAAAACACCCTTGGCCAAATTGCCCGAGACAGCACTGGGGTCACCAGGAGCTGTCCTCCACGTGACTATTATTGCTTCCATATGGGCGGTGATGAAAAGTCTTTCTCCCCTGCCCCTGTATAACTGGGGAATAAAATGCATGTCCCTTCTGCTAAAACGCACAATCCTGTTCCCCTCTTTTGTTCTGCATATTTCAACTGCCAGAGGCTTTGAAATGCTCTCCCAGCACCTTGATATCACCCTCCATTGTTCCCCTCACCTTCCACCCCAAACAGGGCAGGCAGGAAAGTCTCAGAGGTAGAAGATGCAGCCCAGCCAATACCAGGTATCTGGTCAGTTTGCAGCTGTGATTCACCTTCAGAAAAGTTCAGGAGATGGGGGAAGAGCAGAAGACTAATAGGATTAATCCTCTGAATTCATTATGCAAAATCTTGGCATCCTGCCAGGCTCTCTCTCACACAAATGGTCAATGCTTTTCTTTAATAGCATTAAGCAAATCACAAATCATGACGTGGGCTGATCAATCTCAATAGGTTTCTCTGCATGCATTTGAAAAAACCCAAATCTTTCTGCCAGAGAAAACCATTGAACTGATTTTTCCCAACCCTCTCTTGGCATCAGAAGCAACTGACAGAAAGTTGCTGGGGATTTTTATCTGTGCTGAAGGTCTTCCACCGGCAGCGAAAAAAAGTGCATGCACCAAAAAGAAGAGGAAAGATTCTGACCTGCTGAACTCAGTGCAAGCAAAGCGAAATCTTGGGCCTGATTCACAGATCAGCTACAGCCTGTCTGCATCACTCCTGAGGCAAAAAGAGGATGTCAGCTGAAACAGGGAATATGTCCAGCCCAGGCCCCAGGAGTTCCCTATGTGAGGTACAGCTGGGGTAATGGCTGCACAGCTCCAAAAGCAGGGGGCAGGCTGGTAATGTGGCAGAGCAAAAAGGCCAATCTCTAGTGAATCTTGGAACTGGAGAAATTAGAAATGGAAGAGACCTAGCCTAAGCTGTACAGGTTTTTTTCCTCTTGACCCATACAACATTGTTCCCTACAGTACATTGTCCAGTGATTTATGCAGGCTAGTTTTAGAAGTCCCAAAGAATGTGGCTTGCACGATGGGTTTTTGCATCACAAGATGACCACATAATTTGGAACAATGAGCAATCTGAGTTCTGCAGAACGATCATAATCATAATGCCAAATTCTTAGATGCTGTTCCCCATTATCTTTCAAAACACTTCCCAGACGTCCAATGTTGGAAGAACAGGGGACAGTGCAAGTTCCCTAGGTGACTTGTGGTAGCACTGGAGAGGTGCACACACACACACCCATGCTGCTGCCAAAATTTTAATTGTTAAATGAGTGTGAAGAGCTCACCTTCTCTCAAGAACCCTCTTCTGGCCTAGGACATGTGTCCACAAGCTCCCATTCCTCTGACTGGCTCTGGGACTAAAGAATATCCCAGATGCCCTTTCTTTTTGGTCACCTGGGACCAGGCTTCTTTACTGCCCCCTTGATTAGCTACTGGAGGGTTGGGGGGAACCCAGGCCCACCCACTCCTCTGGGTCCCAGCTCAGGGCCCTGTAAATAGCAGCTGGCCACTGAAGTCTTTACTGTGCTCTGCTACTCGCTCCCTAGACCACTTCTCCAAGAATCTCTTCCTTTCTTAACTTCTTTCAGGGTTTTATCTCAATGGCCTCACAGCACCCTGTCCAGGGTTCTGCAATTCACCATAGCCCAGCACTCCCGGTCTTCAGCTGCTGGACCTGGGCTTCAACCAGGTCTGCAATCCAGCCTACACTCTGAGCTGTCCAAGGTACCGCTGCCTTTCCAGCGGGTCAGTCCCTGAGTCTGCCTGGCTTGAGCTCCAGAGAGGAACTGCCCGGCTCTTAAACGTTACGTTCTTGTGTGAGTATATATGCATATGTGACCTGATACACAGGGATGTTGTATGTATGTATGTGTCTGAAAGGCTGATACAAAAATTTATCAAACACTCCGGTCATCTGAAGAAGTGGGCTGTGCCCCACGAAAGCTCATGATACCATCTACATGTTTTGTTAGTCTATAAAGTGCTACCAGATCATTCGTTGTTTTTTAAGTTTATATCTATTGTGACAGACCCCGACCAGCTGGCGGCTGCACACTAATGGAGGTAAGATATGCTGGGATCTGGGTGAACAGTTTTTCTCTTCCCTCAGTAAACAGGGCCAAGCCTAGTGCAGCGTAATCAGGCAGGCTCCTGGGGCCGATTAAGAGCTTGTTGGAAGAAGCAGGCTAATCAGGGCACCTGCAGGTCATAAATGCCTGCTGAGGGTTGTTTATAAGGCCCCCCTGCAGGGAGGTCTTTTTAGCCCAAGATTTGAGAGTGAGAAGGTGAATTGTGTATGAGCTGAGGATTGCGAGCAAGGCAGAGGGCTGTGGAGGAGCAGGACTGACTTGCTCAGGTATCAGAGGAAAGGTGCTGGGAGGGATCGTTTGGGGAAGTGGCCCAGGGAAGAAGCTGCCAGACTGGGAGTAAAAAAAACCCTGTCTGTTACCACTGGCTTAGGGTCCATGAGCTGGAACCTGGAGTAGTGGGTGAGCCTGGGTTCCCCCCAACCCTTCCCCACACCACTACCCGGTCTGCTCAGGAGAGGGGTGACCAGGACTATGGAGGGGTTTTCATCGCAAACTATGGACTGGCCTATGATGAGAATGACTCAGTAGGGCGTGACCCTGGCCTCTAGTAAAGAGCAAGGGGCTGTGTGGAGGGTCACAGCGAGCCTCTGAGGCAAACACTGGCCGCCAGAAGCACAAGACCCTCAGGGCATGGCCAGAGCTTTGCCACAATATCTATATGCGTTGTGTCCAACCAGCTATAGCAAACTAGCCACACCCAACCAGCCAAATAGCCACATTGTTCAAGCCAGCTGGCCACACCCAACCAGCCAAATAGCCACATGTGGCGAGGGGCTAGCATGTTGGACACCATGGATCTATATTTATATGCACACACCACATGTATAGATAGCGATATACTGGAATAGCAGTGTGTTTGTGTGTGCTGATGTAGAGCACTGTTTGGGTCTGAATGCGGGCTGATGAATGACTCACCTTCCTGTCTGTCTATGAAATGTGTAATATACCCATCGTTTGAATCTTCTAGGCATGTCAGTGTGTAGGTCTACAGGCTCATGCAGGAGGATAGTATTTGTGCCTGTGGGGTGGTATGTAGAATTCAGGACCATCCTTAGCATAGGCAGAACAGGCAGCTGTGTAGGGCATCTGAAAATTTGGGCACTCCTGGGACTTAATGTCCACCGTCTTCTTCCTGTCCCTGTTCTGTGACTGTTGCAGCCTGGTAAGTCTTCCTCCAGAGGGGATACAGTTAACTTAAAAGTGAGTAAGCCAGCCTGCCTGTGTGCCCTATTAGCACAATATTGAAACTATTAAAGAGCTGTTGAAGTGGTAATGAAGCCATTTAACAGGCATTTGCCCACCACCCCAGGTGTATGCTGTCAGGTTCTGAGTTTACTGACACAAACAGTTGTCCATTACTGGGATATTTATCAGAACATGTAAGTCTACAGGATCGTAGTTTAAAATCTGCTTTAAAAATATTTAGTGTGTTGCTAAAGATTACAAAATCACATCTCTAAAAAATTGTCAGCCACCCTCCCCCACGCCTGCCATCAGGCATAGGGGTACCAGTTTAATAAGTGCTACGTAGGACCCCATAAATCTTAAGGACAGTCCTGGTCAAGCTTATGTATAAGCTAACTGATAGTGCATTAATGCGTGTCTGCTGGACAGTATATGACTATGTACAGCATATGCATGCATGTTTATGGAAATGGGATATGAGTACATATAGTCCTTTTAAACCTTGTAACATCTATCCATTACCATAGTGGCTAGTTATACACGCACATCTGTGAGTATATGTATGACCAGAGCTTATGTCTGTCCTGGGTCTGGTGTATAATTGCTTGTACAGTGTACGTATACTGTGTCTATGGCTTGGTGTACGACTGCACAGGTATCACCAGCTGCAAACAAACTGGCAAGTGGAGTGAACTCTATTATAGAGAATGAAGAGTGAAATTTAATGCTGAGCTTCCCTTCCTGTTGCAGCCTCCTCCTCACCTAATCTAAAATTAACTTCACTGTTCAGCTGCATTTAAGCAAAACCAGTTGCCATGGCCACGCCGGGGGCTCCTAGATGTAGCAAACAAGGTAATCAGTTAAAATGAACAGCCACCAAGCCGATGCTTGCTGTAGGTTACAGATGAAGTTCATTCACTTGTTAAACCTAATGGACTGTATTGCCTATGAAATGGAAATGGAAATTCTCTCTGTGCTGGCAGCTGGAGTTTGAAGTGGGCTGGAAAGCAGAGGTGGGCGAGGGGGATGGACGTTGAATGAAGGCGGCTTGTGCTGCGGGTGACGTGACTCAAAGAAGCCATTAAGTGAGTGAGGGGGTTCTGGGGAAGGTCTATGCCTCTGGTGAGCTGGAAGGCAAAAAGCTGAAGGCTGATCACCTCAAACACTGCTGAGCAGGAACTGGCATTAATAACACCCTATTAGTGCTTGCCATGCTGGCCTGCTCCTCCCAAGCAGCATTGCTTCTTGGAAGGGAATAAGTCTTTGCACCACACTGCTGCAGGAGAGGCAGGAAAAGGTCTTGGATTCTGTGGCATTATCTCTACTGCCCGCAGAATCTCAAAGCACAATGGAAGATGATACGCAAGCTACAAACAGGGATGGCTTTGTTTTGCTACCAGAATGCAGCCTTCTCCAGGGTGAGCTGTTGCACAGGGCACTACATTGCTTAACAGAGGAGCTGAGGAATAATCAATCCATTGGCAGAGCGTTACAACTGCAAGGGGGACTGAAGTAGGCAGAATGAGCTGGAAGTTTGCCCATCAAGAATAGTTGATGCATTTCTAATACAGGTCGAACCTCTCTAATCCAGCACCCTCGGGACCTGACTGGTGCCAAACCAGAGAATTTGTCAGATCACGGGAGGTCAAGACTGCCTAGCAGTATCGCCAACACTTCCACTGCTTACAGGCTCTTAGAAGACATTTAGGGTGTGTCTAGACTACATGGCTCCGTCAACGGAGCCATGTAAAGTAGTGTACTCAACACAGTCAGTGAAGCGGGGATTTAAATAATCCCCGCTTCATTAAAATAAAAATGGCTGCCGCGCTGTTTCACGAGGTTTACAGGAGCGGTCGACAAAGGCTTCCTTTGTTGACCGTGCCGCGTCTAGACTGCCGCGCTGTGCCCCAGGGTTTGAAAAGTTTCTTGGTCAGGTTGGCTTGACAGAACAGGCCGTCCTGGCTGCCTAATGCCAGAGGAATTCGTTTGCTAAAGCAGGTAGGTACTCTGCCTGGCGAACTGCACCCTGGATTGGATCTGCAACCAAATTTCCTGCCGTGCTTATGCAAAATGTTTTGCCACACTTGGCAAAGAAAAGCTGCTGTCACCTCCTGAAGCATTAATGAGTGGCAAAGCAGGCAAGGCCACAGGGGATGGCTAGCTCTGATTGCCTGGTATGGCCCTGCAGTGACAGCTAGCACGAGTATGGAGAGAGATGGCACTAGCAGAGCATCCCAAATCCCATCCAGATACTTCCCAAGGGGGCAGGATCTGGCACAGTCACAGGGATGAGGTATCCCCATACAGACTTTATTTCATTTTTAACTCTGTGGGCAAGAGTACTTTTGGTGTATTAAGTGGAGTGGTCAAGTGTTAAGTAAAGTTTCCTTTACGCAGCTCTCTGAATGCACCTCCATCCTGACCTGCTAACCCCCTACTATTCCACCAGGCTCAGAGAGAAGGGTGATGGGCATACACTAATAAAAACCTAAATAGAACAGGATAGTCTTGAGCCCATACACAGCTCTGCAGATGCATCTGCGGCCTGACCCACAGCACATCTTGCTATGCCAGCCCTGGGATTCCTTCCTAGCTCTGCTGCTGACACAGCTCTATGCTGCCTAGCAACCCGCCGCGATAGTTTGTGCTGTGGACAAACCTCCGTTCAGAGTGAGGTCAAGTCCTTTCATTTGTGATCTAATCGGAGCAGGCGTCAAAAGTGTCCATTTATTAAAGCTCGTTGCATCCCAGATGGAGTCTGCGGCACACAGAGACTCAGAGCCCCGAACATTCACGCTCAGATTGCAACACGTCTATTCGGAGTTCACATCTTTTGCAGTTCCTGGAATTCCCTCCGAGGTTTTCGCTGAACACACCAGGCCACATAGCGCCCTCTGTTCACACCGGGATTCTGCTACACTGTGGGGGAGATACATTCCTTTCCCCCCTCATTAACTTGTCTCTCACCACCTAGTGAAGGAGGAGGACAGCGAAGGCTGGAGGAGTGATGGTGGGTAAGGTACCAGACCAGCACTCAGGAGATACAGATTCATTCTTGGTTCTGCCACAGACTCTCCGTGTGATCTAGGACAAGTCACTTAGGGCTAGGATATAGCTCCCTGTCCGTGGCATGATGTGGTAGGCCTGGCCAGGTTGGAGCAGCCCCCAAGCCACAGTGCACTGCAGGTGAGGGTCGAACCCGACACCATGTGACAGGCAGGGGGCTGCTCTGGCCAGGCTGGGCAGTGTTTGCTGCACTGCAGGCGGGGTCTCGTTCGGCCAGGCTAAGCTGCCAGTTAACCAGTTACCAGGGAAGCATGCTGATATGGCTGATGCTTACCAGGTAACCAGTTAACTGGTTTACCCTTTACATCCCTACTTAGAGCTTGATTTTAAAAACTATTTAGGCACCTAAAGATGCAGAAAGGCTCTAGTGAGGGTTTTTAAAGTGCCTTGGCACCTCACTCCCATTGAAATCCTACTAAGCATTTATCTGCATCTTTAGACACCTAATATCTTTTAAAATGTGGCCTTCAGTCTCTGTTTCACATTTCCCCATTTGCACACTGGGAACAAGTATCCTTCCTTTTCCTCCCATCCCTTCGCCTCTCTTCTCTGTTTAGATGGTAAACTCGTTAGAGCATGGCCTGTCTTTCATTATGCCTATGTACAACACCTAGAACCATCAAGCCCAATTCCACGTGTTGCCTGTGAGTGCTTCTGCTATATAAATAACAAAAATGGCTAATTCTAGATGCAACTTGCAGAGATCCCCAGCACAAGAATGAGTGTGTCTTTAAATAGCTCATGGATGAGTTTCTAAAAAGATACACTACAAGATAGTGGGCTAAATTCAGAAATCACCAGCCAAATTCTTATGGCAGTCTATGAATCTACATCTACTGTAAATATGTTACTTCAGAAATGAGTAATTCTACTAATCAAATGAATCGTTCTAACTTATTCATTTCCAGCAAACCTATAGGCCCCTGAGGGGTAGCCATGTTAGTCTGTAACTTTGAAAACAATGTGTAGTCCTATGGCACCTTAGAGACTAACAAAAATATATAGAATCATGAGCTTTCATGGGTAAAACCCATTTCATCAGATGAATTGGAGCGGAAATAACTGAAAACTATATATATATATAATGTAAATTTAAAAAAAAGCAAAAATCCCCCAAACCTGTCAATTGTAGGACCCATGTTAATGAGGCTAATTAAGTGGGCTGGATGTGTCCCATCCATAGCTTTTGATGCAAAAATGTGCAAGTTAGAGGCATGAGATATTGGCTTTGTAATGCTTTTAAATCCATAACTGAGTGGCCAGGCATGTTAAAATGTTCCCCTACAGCTTTATGTGTGTTACCATTTCTGATGTCTGTCTAATTTGTGTCTATTTATCGTAACACTAGCAAAATTTACCTACTCTGATAATCTTTTGTTGTTGTTGTTTTTGGATTGGTTTTTTGGTGGACAAGTAAATCACCACTAGCCTTCTTCATGATCATCCATCATAATTGCAAAGGGCAGAATAGTAATTTTTGAAGAAGGTGATAATTTTTGCAAAACTGAGTCCACATGGAGATTGTAAACCAGTTCATCTCCTGGTACAAATCAGAGCAATTCCATTGTCTTCAATGCGCATGTGTCAATTTATGTCAGGGATAGTTCTGAACTTAAGAAAACTCATGGCACAGAGTTAAAAGGGTTTATTGAAAATCTAAGGGAAATTAGCTTTCCAGTGACACATGGCACAACCCCCAGCTCCTAATATTCTGGCTCATGCATTCAGTATCCCACCAATTATATATATATAGTTTATCAGTAATTTTTCCCTACTCACAGTTTATGTGCAACTGAGTAGCACCCACTGGAATACTTCAGGCACTTACACTCTTTAATGGATGGTGTGTCTCCAGATGTGTCACAATGTAAAAAAGCCTCGGTAGCATTCGATTTTCATTCTTTTATCATTTCAAATGATGTTTCCTTTAAAGCATTCTTTAAAACATCTACCTCTTTAATTTTCACGTTTGCATGAAATTACATGTTTTAAGGATTTTCCCTATCTATTTTTACTGATTTAATTTTTCACAGTTACAGGAAACCATGTGGGGGTGAGACAATAATTATTGTCAACTAGAATATTTACCCAGCATTGCTCAGGTCATTCAGGGCACGGGGCTCGGGGTGCAGGAGTCAGGGTTGGGGGTGAGGAGGGGCTAGGGCAGGGGTGGGAGTGTAGGAGTCAGGGCAGGGATTTAGGAGCTGTGGGGGGGTTCAAGGGAGGGGTTGGGGGTGCAGGAGTCAGAGCAGGGGAAGGGGGAAGCCACTGGCTGCTCCTCAGGGCTGGTCCAGGGCGGTGGGAGCTACACTGCCTGACTGCTGGCTGTTGTCCTGGGCCATACACACACACACTGATGAAAAGTACTTCCATCAATAATAACTTGAAGTTTACAGATAGGCACAGTATGAAAAAATGCTGCTTATGGAGCTTAATTTCAGGATATTTGTGTATTTCTACATGGGATGTTGACAGTTTGTGTTTTAAAGATAATAAAGATTTAAGGTTTTGAATCTTAGCATCTACTGTCTTATCTGCTATATAGGTGAGAGAGATTGTGTGTCTGTCCATCCATCTGTGAATCTGCTTGTTCAAGAACTCCATTTAAACGGCAAGAGCTAGAACCACCAAACTGGATGGGCAGCTTCCTCTAATCATAACTTACAGCAAGGTCAGAGTTTAGTTGTGCCAGGAATATGGGATGTGCTTCAAATTTGATTGTTTCTCATGGAATAGAAAGGGAGGGGTCTGGTAGGAGTGACAGTTATACCGTAGAATGACCACTGGGGGCAGCAAGGGGCCAGAAATGGGAACTGGGGCAGCTATAACCCCATTGGGCCAGCAGGGGGCAGGAGTAGAGAAAGGGACAAGCTATCTGCTATATATTTCAGAGAGTTTGCCTGTTTGTGTGTCTGTTTGTCTATGTGTCTGCCTGTCCCCCAGACTGGGGACATGCAGCCCTCCCCTACCTGTGCCCTCTGCAATGGCCATGGAGAGGCACTTCTCACTTGGCCTCAAGCTGCTATGATAAGAAAGGGCTGGGATTGTCTTTTCTCCCCGCCTGCATACCAAACCCCACATCCCGGCCCCCACCCCAGAGCAATGATTTAAATGAAGTAAAACAAAACTTATTTGAGTTAATGCCAGGTAAATCATCTAGTATATACATATACATGTATTTCCCCAAGTTCTGCTGAATTTTCATTCCCAAACCTTTGTAACCTTTTCAAAACCTGCTACATCGGTACGTGCTACTACATTAGTACAATCATGTACTGCAGTGTATTATGCTAGTGCCTGCCAGGTTATAGCACAAGAATTCTAGATAATTAAAACTCTTTATTATTGTTCAAAGTGGATGCACAAAATACACTCATGATTCATTATCCTTGGGTTTTTATCATACTTGTTGATTTCCTTGCTATTTCCTAGAATTCATATTATATTGCCCAGATATTGCAATGAATTGAGCAAGGTTCTGCTATACGTTGTTGATACCTGTTATTCATTTTGCAATAGTGCCAAGATGAGGACCCAGTGTTTTAGGAGCTAATAGACACATAGGTGGAGATAGGTTCTTGGTCTGAACATCCAGCAATCTAAACCAGAAGTATTATTATCAGCATTTCACAGGTGGGGAAACTGAGGTACAGATTGATGAAGTGACTCAAGGTCATGCAGAGAGTCAGTGTCAGAGCCAGGGTTAGCACCCAGATCCCCCAAGTCCCATTTCTAAGGTCTTAACCACAAAGTCATCCTCCTGCTCATGCACAGTGCATTGTGTACATTTCTGAAAGCTCCAGGCTGTGTGTCTCTATAAGCTCCTGTGTGCTACCCAGCATTTGGAAAGAAAAACAAGCGTTATCTTAATGCTCTGAGGGCCCTTGCCTCTTATCTTCTCTGCTCCTGGTAATTTCTCCAGCGAGGTTTTTAGCTCTCTCCTTTTAGCACTAATCACCCTTATCTGACAGTAGAGATGTATTGATTGGATAATGCAGGTTGATATGAGAAGGCTGGAAGAGGGGGCTGAGTGAATGCAGGACAAAGGATGACATGATCATCTCCAGGCGGCTGGGGAACCAGCTGGCCCTTGCTTATCAAAGATGCCACTGCTAAGCCAACTATCGCCACAGAAAGACTAGGGGCTGACTAGACAGGCACCCTCCAGACAATCTTGGAAGGAGCTTGCAGGGTGGAAAGATAAAGGATCCCTTTGGAAGAATTCCCCACTCAGAGGCAATGTTACTGGTAGGGTTGTCATACCTAGGACGCTGGTCTTAGATGACGTTCCATGATATGAAGTGTCTTTTGCCTATAGAATTAGCTCTGGATCCCTCATAGAAAGCAGTTTCTGGTTGAGCTCCCTTCCCCCATTCTATCTCCTATCCTAACGGAATGATCTCTGTTGAAACATGTGGGTCATTTAGGCTAGGTCTACACTACAGAGTTCTTGCGCAAAAACTCACGAAGTGTCCACACCTCAAGCGCGTTTTTGCACAAGTAAAACGAAAGAATAGAGGGGTGTTTCCGGTGTAGGTATTCCTCCTTCTACAAGGAACTCCTTTTTGCGCAAGAGTTCTTGCACAAAAAGGTGCGTGTGGATGGGGAACAGGGTTTTTTTGCGCAAAAAGAGGTAATCAAAAAAAGCACAGGTGCCCTTGGTGGCCATTCTGTAAATAGCAATCAGAGTTTCCTTTTGAGAGAGCATCCATGCAGTGTGGACACTCTTGTGCAAAAGCCCATCGTTTTTTTGATGCGCTTTTGCAGTGTGGACGCACTCTTGTGCAAGAAGTTTTTGTGGAAGATCTCTTCTGATAAAAACTTCTTGCGCAAGAAGCCTGTAGTGTAGATATAGCCTTAGACACCAACATTCTTTCTGCTGTGCATGGACACTCAACACCCAAGAACTTTTAATACCAGTAAAAGGTTGCCCTGGTGCCCCAAACTAACATTTCCTTTCCTGCGGGGCTGTGTAGAATGTGAGGTTGCAGTTCTCTGCTCTCCCAGAAAAGGAATAAGGCTAGGAAGGATGGACTACTGGATAAAGCCCAGAGGAATTAAGCAAGCTGGGTATTATTCCGGGCTCAGCCCACTCCATGGGCACGAGCAAACAATTTTGTCTCATTGTTACAGGGACGTAAGAGTAGCTAGGTATTTTTAGATGGTACCTGGATTTTAGTGGAGATGTGACTCCTTTGTGGATACAGTTTGCTAGGACTGAGATTCTTCAGTGAGAAAGGTACTGTCGCCTCATGGATGCTGCTGCTTTGGCAAAGTGGTGCCCAGGGAGAGCTAATGGAGCCAGTGGGGCTAATGGAGAAGGCACTTGAGTGTGGGCTAAGAGACCTGGCTTTGTCCAGTGTTCCCTGTAAGCTGAGTACTTGGTGCTGTCACAGTTGAATTCCCCAACCTGGCACTTTGAGTGTAGGTAATGGGGGCGAGCTAACAAAATAAAATCTCTGTAAAATCCTGTCTCTGCAATCCTGTCTCTGCAAAAATGTTTCCTGTTTCAGTTTCCCTGAAATCCAGCGATTGCTCCATTACCAAGTGTCCAGAGAGTGCCCCATTTTCCCCGGGAAGAAATCACTTGGAATCTCTTCCCTGAGGGCAAAACCCCCAAACTTTTAAGTTTAAGGACACAAAAGATCAACCAATACTGGTTAACAAAACAAAAGAAAATACTTTTAATATTAAAACAAGACTATCGTTGCAAGCATAGTAAATGACTGGGTGTTAAAAAGCCATGAATTGAAACAAAACTCAGGGATTCTCCTTGGGATTAATTCTTGGTTACAAGAGAGAAAAACAAAAGACAATTAACCAGCTCAGACATAATTTCCAAACCCCAAACAAAGAAAACAATAAACCTGACAGAATACGTAAGCTTTTCCCTACTCACACATTCTGATGAATTCAGGGGATCTGTTTTGGGGGTTCATTTCTTCCCTCCATGCCTGGAGAAAATTCCCCTCTCTCTCAAACAAAAGAGTTAATTCTCTCTGGTTTGAAATTCTTTAGCTGCATTTCATTGGCCAATGCCCAAAGCCCCCCTGCCTTAGGTACAGAGCTTTAAGGTTAGCTTAACCCTTTCCTCACTCTCCAGGTAAGTTAGACTCTCTTTTACAGCTCCCATTCATGACAGGAAGCTCCCAGGAGAGATTCAAATGCCACCTGGCTGATTAGCAGAGCTCCCACAGCTGGCAGCATGTGTTTCTACTGGTGGTGCACATCTGCACATGCATCAGTGCATGTAACAAAATTTATTCCACCCATGGATAGAAAAAATTAGCGGGAACACTTGGTTCTGTCCCTAGCTTGATTAAGGGGTAAAATGGTGACAATAATCCTTTCTTTTGTCCTTTGTCTCATGTGTTTCGTTTGTGAGCTCTTTTGGGCAGGGGCTGTCTGTTACTCTTTGGATGTACAGCACCTAGTGTAATGGAGAACCTATTGCTGTTGGAGCTTCTAGGAACTTCTGTAATACAAACAATAACAATTGTGCTTCTCTTTTCACTGAACAATGACCTCCCTCCACAAACCTCCCTTCCGTGACAAGAAAAAAAGCTCATTACAAAGTTCCCATAACCCCCTGGGCTAGTCTGAGTTGGGAAGGCAGACAGTGAGATACTTCAGAAAGAAGCTCTAGCAGCATCACAGATACTCAGCAGCAAACAATAATGAAAAGGCATCAGATGTGATTCCGGTAGCAATCAGCACAGCAGGCATTTAGGACTGCATCTAGCTGGGCTCTTACTCTTCCATTGGCAGCTCCTCAGCTAATCAATAGAGCTCGGTGCTAGAGGAATGTTAATTAAAGCAGAGATTTATTGGAGGGAGGCCTGGGAGGGATGTGTGGAAGTTATTATTTTACAGCAGGGGCCTGTTTTTCTGCATAGGATAGATAACATTTAGAACACATCAGAATCAAGTTCAGTCAAGTGGGTCTGACCACTGCAGGCAGCAATAGATTTTGACTGCCAATGCTAACGAAGCAGGAGCCAGGGCTCATCTATCTATTGCTGTGTTTTCCTGAAACATATTGAACATCTGACTTTGCAGGTGTGCTTAACAAGCTATTCCGTGGGGGTAGGAGCCCTTAGTATTGGAGTTTGGATGGCTCAGGCTTTAGGGTTACGAAAGCTCTGTAGCCATCCTTGTTCACTTGTGTTACCATCTGCTTGCTCTTTGGCCTATATCAGGGCTGAGGAACATTCAGCCCAGGGGCCAGATCCAGTCCCAAGGCTCCTGCATCCTCCCCCCTGCCCAAACCCCACACTGCAAGCCCGCTTCCTGGCAGCTCCCTCCCACACACTGAACCCCTAAGGGGGGGCCACAAAATCTATGAGCCCAGATCCTCCTAGGCACTAGTGTGCAAGGAGAATGTGGGGCATGTCTTTTTGCTTCTTAGCTGGGAGCCACATCAGCCACTTTTTTTGCTTCTCACTTTTGTGTGGTCTGACTGATTTTTCTGTGGGTCGGCAGCCCCCGACCCAAAAAAGGTTCCTCACCCCTGGCCTATATAAACTAAGATGTGAATTAGTCCTTCTTAGCCTAGCCAGAAACCCATTGTAATGAGCACTGTTGTGAGTAAGGGAATTTTGTGATTAAGACACCGGAAGGAGGCATTGATCTGGGATAAGTTCCTGCCTCTGCCAAGACTCCCTGTGTGGCCTGGAGCAAAACCACTTCATCTCTCCTTGCCTTAGTTTCCCTGTTTCACAGATGGGAATGATAATCCTCCATTTCTCCCATCTGTTGTCTCTTGCCTGTCTTGCTGAGCCTGTAAAATTCTTGAAAGCAACAGCTGGCTCTTGCACCCTCTTGTGTTCATACAGCGCCTGGCACTGCCATCATAGAAATAATTTTAAAACGTGCTTGCGATGCCAAAGCCGTGAATGGAACAAACCCTTTTAAGCATTTCATGTGATTCCAGTTCAGTGAACTACCCAGTCTATGGCAGTGTTTGATGAGCAAGCAGAGCATATGGTGCCGGGAAGCTTTTCCTCTTAAACAATAGTCAGAACCCCAACTGGTGTAAATCATCAGCACACCTTTGACTTCAGCAGAGCAATGTTGATTTATGCCAGCTCAGGCTCTGGCCCCTGAGATGTAACATTTCTGCTTATTTTTCATTTGCAACATTAGCACTTGCCTTCTGTTTGACAGGGGAATGTTCTTTGCACAACAGGATTAGCAAAGGGTTGGGTTGTGGGAGCTTAAATTCCAGTGACCTTTCCTGTAGAGCTGTGCAGAGGATTGAAGTTCCATGTCACGAAGGCTTTTGAAAATTGCCTTCCTTTCGAATCAGCCCAAAACTCTGAAATCTGTCAGAAGTAAAACAACAAAGACATTTTCGTTTTGAGTCACTTGAAAAGTTTCATTTGGACAAACGGGAGAGGATTTTTATGGCAGATGATAGTATAATACCAAATGAAACATAGGAAATGAAAAGACATTTCAAAATTTCCTTTCAATAAGGACAAAGGCAAAGGACTCCACTTAGGGAGGAACAATCAGTTTCATGCGTACAAAATGGGAAGTGACTGACTAGGAAGCAGTTCTGCAGAAAGGGATCTGGGGGTCATAGTGGACCACAAGCTAAATATGAGTCAGCAGTGCGACACTGTTACAAAAAAAGCAAACATCGTTTTAGGATTCTCTAGCAGGTGTGTTGTGGGCAAGACATGAGAAGTCATTCTTCCGCTCTACTCTGTGCTGATTAGAATCATAGAATACTAGGACAGGAAGGGACCTCGAGAGGTCATCAAGTCCAGTCCCCTGCCCTCATGGCAGGACCAAATACTGTCTAGACCATCCCTGATAGACATTTATCTAACCTACTCTTAAATATCTCCAGAGATGGAGATTCCACAACCTCCCTGGGCAATTTATTCCAGTGTTTGACTACCCTGACAGTTAGGAACTTTTTCCTAATGTCCAACCTAAACCTCCCTTGCTGCAGTTTAAGCCCATTGCTTAAGGCCTCAACTCGAGTATTGTGTCCAGTTCTGGGCATCACATTTCAGGAAAAATGTGGAGAAAATGGAGTGGAGCAACAAAAATGATTAAAGGTCTAGAAAACATGAGCTAGCTGTGAAGACTGAAAGAATTGGGGTTGTTTAGTTTAGAAAAGGGAAGACTGAGAGGGGACATGATAGCACGTTTCAAGTACCTAAGAGGGTGTTACAAGGAAGGAGAAAAATTATTCTTTTAAACCTTGGATGATAGGCCAAGAAGCACTGGAGTTAAATTGCAGCATGGAAGGTTTTGCTTGGACATTAGGGAACACTTTCTAACCGTCAGGGTGAGAGTTCCTATAGGTAGAGCTGCTCACCCTAGAGTTAGGGTTCCTATGCACAGGGCATTTGGAGTCAGGCTTAGAATTCCTGTGGGTAGGTCACTTGGAGTTAGATTCAGGTTTCCTGTGGGTTAGGGTTCTCCACCTTATGGTTAGGGTTTGTATATGAAGGCCACTTGGAGTTAGGCTTAGATATGCCACCTGGATTGGCTGCGTGAAACAACTGTGGGATAGATACAGCTGACCCATAGTATTAAGGGGCCACAGAGGATGGCTAGTGGCACCCAGAATGAAAGTAGGGTAATGCTCCACCATGCCCCTAGTACCAGCCTAACATCATGGGGCAGTTACAGGAAATGTTGCAGTACCCCTTCCCCAGAATTATCAGTGAGATAATCATAGGTCATGGCTGGATTATCGGGCTGCTTGGGTGGGCAGGACAGTGCTAGACAGAGACACACGTACTCGCTTAAATTCAGGGAGACTTTATTAGCATAACAAGCTCTCCAAGTTCTGCCAGTGTGTGTGTCAGGCTGCCCGGGCATCCGTCAGAGGTGGATATGAGCCATGCAGGTCAGGACCATAGGCCGTGTTGCAGGTTGACCTTGTGTCTGTTCACCAGCAGTGTCCATTTCTGGTGCAGTGGCAGGTTTCCATATAGTGTTGTGCCCTCCCGGCCAACTCCCTCATTTCTCCAGGACTGGAGGGTGGTTTTTCCTCCCTGCTTTTGGATAAGGCATCTTTTTCTCTAATTCACCTTCCCTTTTGTCTTGGATGTGGGCAGAAAGTGCCTCTCTCTTTCTCCTCTGTCACTTGGGTTGCACAGCTATCGCTTTTTGGGTCTGGACTGTGCGTTGTGCCTGCCAGCTCGCTCTCATACAAACCAAATTTCAAATAAGGCCACCAATTTTTTTCCATGCATGCACAGAATAAATTTTGTTACGTGCACCGAGGCATGTGCAGTTGTACACCACCAGTAGTAGCTGTGATAGTGTTACCCACACAAATTTCTCTATCCCTTCCACACTGTAGGGACACACACCTTTACCCAGTTCCTAGGGCTCACGGTGCAACCCTGTGAATTTACACACCCACCCTTACCCAATTCCTAGGGCTCAGGGTGTAACAGTCCATGGGTTGGCAGGATCTTTAGCCACTGAAAGAGCCTCACACAGTAATGTCCTTATCCTCTAGTTATTGACAATTCCCAAACAAGCAGAATGCACATGCTAAGCACACAGTGTCATGCTCACCAATCCTGATAAAGGCAGGCAGACTTCCCCTGTTAGCCAGGCAATATCAGTCTCTCTGGTCTTAGGCTGTGTCTTGGAGATGAGTTCTTCTTTTCCAGGTCTTCCCCCCTCCTCCTGGTCCTCTTCCAGCCTTTTCTTCCTTCTGTTACTTCTGATCTTCTTCTCCTTCTCCTTCTCCTTCTCCCAGTTTATATAATGAAACATGAGTCTTGCTTAGCTATACCTTAACCAATTATTTTAGTATAATTTTACTAACCAATCATAACAAAATTACCTAACCAACCATACCCCACCACCTTAATTGATTTACACCTAGCAAAATTAATTATACAGCAGACAGAAACAGTTACAAACCAGACAGAGATCGCACAGTCAAACAATAGGAAAGTGTAGTGACAATGCTCACAGGATGAGGATTCCACAACATCCTCTGTTTCTTGCCAGACAGAATGGTGTTACTTAAGTTTTCTTTACCCATCTTGAGATCTGTTTCTTTATCTGGTGACAGTGGGGGAGCTATCAGGGCAAAGTCCCCTCCTCACAGCCTGGTGTGACATTTTGTAATACAATTTAGATGGAACTGTGAGGATGTGACACCAGGCCTTACAGTAATGGCTGCTACTCTTCAGTCTGGCTGCAGAAGGCGGCTTTGGTTCAGGCCTAGCACAGGCCTTCCAACATGGCTACAGAAAAGCCATATTGTTACAATAGGTTCGGGCTGGCACTAGCCTCAGGCCACCCTGCCCCTGGGCATGGCAGGTTAGAGGCCAGGCTAGGTTAGGGTGGGGGATTGTGTGGCCCTCCTCCCGCTGCAGCAGATCCCTGGGTAGGTTCCTTGGCCACCCGCATGGTGCTAAATGGGCAGCTGTGTGGCCACTACAGGGAATTTAGACCAGCACCTCATGGTCTTTAATGTCTTTACTCTCACAACAACCCTGTGAGTTCAAGCAGCACTGTTATCTCCACTGTATAGAGGAGAAACTGAGGCACCAAGCAAGTAATGACTTACCCGAGGTCACACGGAGATTCTGGCAGAGCAGGTACTTGCACCTGGACTTCCTCAGTGCCAGGCAAGCTCCCTCAGCACCATACAAGAGCAAGTCTCCTGTTAATGGCACTGCCCAGCAATTGTCCATCCTAATTGGAACCGGGCCCAGAGTTTGTCGACGAGCCTTCAAAGCCTTACAGCTCCTTTGCCCCTTGAGTGCCATAAAGAGCCCAGGCTCCCTCCCAGCCAGCTCTTGCCAGGTGTAATTCCCAGCTCTCTCGGCAGGTGGGAAATAAAAGGGGAAAGGAACATCCAGGCAGGACTCAGGCTGGCCAGCGAGGCGTTGGGTGGGGGTGTATGAGGATGAACCATTCTCCTGGAATCCCCACAAGGGCACTCCCTCTTCGGCAGACCAGGAGAGAGTGAAAAGGGGGTGTCTGTCACTTATTCTGGATAATGGGTCTCCCCCAAGGGCTGCAGCAGAACCCCAGGTTGGGCGCTGGCCTCTGGCTGTTGATATTCAGAGCCATGCTGCACTTGGCTAAGGGAGAACAAGCCAGTTTCTATTTTTATAGAGGCCTTTTATCTGTTTCTCTCCGCTGTCTGAATCTCTTGCATTCTCTCTGTCTCATTTTCAATCTCTCTCTCTCTTTTCCCTCATTTTTCTCTGCTTTGCAGACAGCACTAATTAATTTTGCTAATTAGTTCATGTGTTTGCGCACTCTGAAAATAAATAGACAATGCTCTCTGAGTGCTAAGTATTATTAATTCAACGGCCATTTAAGCCTCCTATTGCAGACAGAGGCACAAGATGCTTTGTGTGCAAATGTGCACGTGTGTGTCTGTGGGCTGAGGGTAAGTGCTGTTTGTGTGCGCTGTGTATGTGAAGGTGTGTGTCTGCTGCGTGTACCCCTTGTTGTGTGTGTGCTGTGTATTAAGAGGGGGTATAGGTGGAAGTGCATAGGTTGTGTACACTCAGGATGTATGTGTGTAGGCTCAATGTGTAGGTCTTTGCAACAGTGGGGAATTCACTGTGCGTTTGAGGGTGCTGCATGCCTGCCTACATAGATGTGTGAGTCTATGTTGCATGTGGGACTGAGTGTGAGCTCAATGCATACATATGTTAATATGCAAATGACTGTGCAGGCACTCTGTGTATGAACATGTAGTGCGTGTGCATGATCCTGCACCTAGATGGTGTGTGCAGTCAGTGTGCGTGCCTTTGGCACATGTACAAATGTGCCCTCTTTATGTCAAACACAGGAAACACAATAGATTTGACTTGGACAGTTCAAAGATTTGCTCTAGGTGCATGGGTCAGATGTATTCATTTGGGAGTAAGCGTTCCTATAAAGAGAGCTGGACCTGCCCATATCACCTAAGTTTGGGGTCCTAATTCAGGATAAGAGTCTTTTCCCTCCTTCTCATCCAAAAGCTGCCTATTAAGTCATTCTGCATATGGAATTGAGTATGGAATAAAATGGGTTATTATAAATAATAAGGTACTTCGTTATTATGTATGTTCAGTACGACTCACTCATCGTTTCAGCTGTTGACATGGGAATACAGCAGCTATCCTTTATGAATACTAATTACCGGTAACTTTGCCATTCCTTCTAAGAACTCTTGTGTGTTGGGTGCTCCTCTTCGCATCTGGGTCATGGAGACAGGAGTAACGGTGTCAGGCTGCAAGGCCAGCCTTCGTGAAAACACTTTTTTATGGGAGAGAAGCAATTTCAGGAGGCTGTTCGGCTACGATCTTCCCCTGGTGTAAATCAGTGTAGTTCCACTGGTTTCTGTGTACACCAGGAAGGGGCCTTGGCCCATTGTGTCCAAAGTTGGATGTAAGGTCTGTCTGGGGCATTGCCATGAAGTGCTAGATTCTCCTCTCAGATCTGCAAAATTGGTCTCACTTCTTGTATTTAGCTCCCCTTATAGAACACGTCTGGGAGCTGGGAGTAATTAATGTGTGGGGAAGGTTGGCTTAAGGTACACAACTCCAGTTATGTAAATAATGTAGCTCGAATCAACGTTCCTTAAGCCAAGCTTGGTGCCATCTCCACAGCAGGAGGTTGATGGGAAAAATGCTCCCTTCAACTTCCCTTACTCCTTGCAACAGCAAGGAGTACTGGCACTCTGAGCGTTCAATTTAGTGAGTCTTTACTAGACCTGCTAAATCAAACCCCAAAAGATTGATTGCCAGAGCGTCAATCCTCCAGTAAGTGGAGACATGGCCTAAGGCTGGCCCTATTACCTCTGTGTGTCACAGACTGTATGTTACATTTTGGCCTTAACTTTCAAGGTTGCCCTTGCCACAGCTCAGACGGGGAACAGAGATGGTGATTAGTAAATCCTCTGCTCCCAGGATACTGCTGGATGGGAGAGAATCTCAACCAGACTACTGTGGTGCACAAACGCTCATGCTTCTCCATTGCCTAGAGCACTTCCCATTGCTGTTACAGCTTCTAGACATCAGATGATGCCCTTTTGGGGTCATGATGTGCTAGCTGAGATGATAGCTGGCCCTCATTTGTACTGTTCTGCTGAGTTCAGGATACTTGCCCCGATGATAAATGGGGAGTATGAAGAGCCCCTTTGCATCCTCTTCCTTCAGTAGTGCAATCATGAAATGCAGGTCAGGATTTGGTCTTGAGTCTGCAAAGCATCTTGGGATGCATAGAATTAGGTATCAAAGCCTCGTTAAGAAGCTCTTAGCCTTGCCTAACAGGCTGCTAGCCTCAGCACACCAAACAAACAAGCTCAACACACTGCAGACAGCCACTTATCCCAAGGATCACAGAATCGCTCCTCCTTTACCTGGAGAACTCCTTGGAAAACTCCCCTGATAGTTGCACCCATTCACTGTCATGGAAAACACAACAGGAAGCTTATTATCAGCTTAACACCATTTCTTTTTTGGCTGACATTTTAACCAGCCACATTCAGAAAACAAAAACAATCCCACGTTCATTTGAAACTGCAAGTGAAATTCCAGGGGAAGGACTCAACTTTCCTGATTCATGGTTCTCACCTTCACTCTTGTGAAGAGTGCCACGGGTTATTTAGGTCCCACACCAGCAAAACACTAAAACCAAGTGCGTAACTTGCAGTACACGTAGGGTTGCCAACTGCCTAATTGTGCAAAACCAAAGACCTTTGCCCCACCCCCTTCCCTACCACTTCCCCAAGCCACGCCCCTTCTCCAAAGCTCGTTCAGCCCGTTCTCCAAAGCTCCGCCCTCTCTCACTCCATTCCCCCCTGCCTCTATCATTTTCTCCTCCTCTCACACACACACTTTCACTCACTTTCACTGGGCTGGGGCAGAGAGTTGGGGTGCATGAAGGGTTGTGGGGTGTGGACTCTGGGAGGGAGTTTGGGTACAGGAGGGGAGAAGGGTCGGACTCAGAAAGGAGTTTGGGTGTGGGGTGCAGGGTTTAGGCTGGATCAGGGAACTGGGGTGCAGGAGGAGGGCAGAGAGTTGGCACTTACCCCGATGGTGCAGTTTACAAAGGTACGTCCCTCTGGCAATGGCTTCTCCTAGGCAGGTGGGCCAGGAGATCTCCCTGTGCCATTTCTAACCGGTACTGCCCCAGCAACCCCCATTGGCCACAGCTCCTGGCCAATGGGAGCTGAAGAGCTGGCACTCTGGGCAGTGGTGGTGCCCAGAGACCCACTCCCTACCCCAGGACTGCCAGGGCAGTGATGGCTGCTTCCAGGAGCAGTGCAGAGTGAAAGCAGGCAAGGAGTCCACTGCTGCACCAAACTGTTAGCACCCCAACTCTCCTGGTTTGCCTGAAGTAGCCACCAGGAGATAGGGCATGATTCGGGGAGACTCCTAGCAAAAGCGGGAGGTTGGCAACCCTAAGTACGTGGCTATCCCCCGTGCCTTCATATGCTGACATACTTAGCTGAGGAGGGATTTAATGAGTCTTGTGGATAAGGGAGAAGCTGTGGATGTGGTATACCTAGACTTTAGTAAGGCATTTGATATAGTCTCACATGATATTCTTATCAATAAACTAGGCAAATACAACTTAGATGGGCCTACTATAAGGTGGGTGCATAACTGGCTGGATAACCGTACTCAGAGAGTAGTTATTAATGGTTCACAATCCTGCTGGAAAGGCATAACAAGTGGGGTTCCGCAGGGGTCTGTTTTGGAACTCTGTTCAATATCTTCATCAACGATTTAGATATTGGCATAGAAAGTACACTTATTAAGTTTGCAGATGATACCAAGCTGGGAAGGGTTGCGACTAATCTGGAGGATAGGGTCATAATTCAAAATGATCTGGACAAATTGGAGAAATGGTCTGAGGTAAACAGGATGAAATTTAATAAAGACAAATGCAAAGTGCTTCACTTAGGAAGGAACAATCAGTTTCACACATACAGAATGGGAAGCGACTGTCTAGGAAGGAGTATGGCAGAAAGGGATCTAGGAGTTATAGTGGACCACAAGCTGAATATGAGTCAGCAGTGTGATGCTGTTGCAAAAAAAGCAAACATGATTCTGGGATGCATTAACAGGTGTGTTGTGAGCAAGACACGAGAAGTCATTCTTCCGCTCTACTCTGCGCTAGTTAGGCCTCAGTTGGAGTATTGTGTCCAGTTCTGGGCACCGCATTTCAAGAAGGATGTGGAGAGATTGGAGAGGGTCCAGAGAAGAGCAACAAGAATGATTAAAGGTCTAGAGAACATGACCTATGAAGGAAGGCTGAAAGAATTGGGTTTGTTTAGTTTAGAAAAGAGAAGATTGAGGGGGGACATGATAGCAGTTTTCAGGTATCTAAAAGGGTGTCATGAGGAGGAGGGAGAAAACTTGTTCATTTTGGCCTCTGAGGATATGACAAGAAGCAATGGGCTTAAACTGCAGCAAGGGAGGTTTAGGTTGGACATTAGGAAAAAGTTCCTAACTGTCAGGGTAGTCAAACACTGGAATAAATTGCCCAGGGAGGTTGTGGAATCTCCATCTCTGGAGATATTTAAGAGTAGGTTAGATAAATGTCTATCAGGGATGGTCTAGACAGTATTTGGTCCTGCCATGGGGGCAGGGGACTGGACTCGATGACCTCTCAAGGTCCCTTCCAGTCCTAGTATTCTATGATTCTATGATCACAAGTGTTTGGGGCCTGGTTTCGTGTCTTATCTGAAGGACTGCGCCTCCAGCAGCTCAGAGAAGGCTAACATTGTGGAGAGAGCATGTGGATGATTTTGCTCAGGTCCAACTCTGAGGAAACGACACGGTCTCCTGAATTACCAACACCACTTCCCGTATTGCTCTGGGTTTCCTGGGAGATCTCTCATGAAAGCACTGACTAGGCTCAGCCCTGCTTAGCATGAGATAACTGCCAGCATCAAAACCCCGCCAGTGGTATAGCCACAGGCTGGTTGCAGATTAGCTGCTTACCTGCTCATGCCGGGGACATCAACAAAGCTAGGCCCTGTTGTTTCTCCCCTTAACTCTGCTTCTTCTTTCGCAAAGGAACACAAGCGAACAAACTAGTCCCAAAGCCCTCTAAGCAAAGGAGGGAGCCACAACTGTGTAAACCATTGGAGGGTCCCTAAGCCACAGAATTTGATGGTCGTATACCCTGCAGCCTGCATGTGAATTCCCTGCAAGATCTGCCAGTGAATGTAAATATCAAGATGTCTGTATTTCTTTGTGTCAAGAGCAAACTGTCCCGAAAGCCCCTGTAGCTCCCCATCCCAATTATCTCTCCAACTCTGGAATCCCAATTATCCATCTAGCAGCCAGGGTCAGGCAGAAAGGCAGTTAGGATGAGGAAATTTTCATTACATTGTCCCCCAGGCTTCGCTGTATTATTTTCTCCCATTATGTCATGCTGTCAAAACCCATTACTGGTGTGCCGGCATGGGGGTTTGATCATCCAGGCTGATTTCCATGGGATCACAGTTGATTAACACTGAATGAACTAGAGTGTCAGAGCAGGGATGTTTGTTTGTTTGTTGTGGTTCTCTCAATGGGCCTGCCAGCTTCTTGGGTTGCTCATCTAATCCTTTAAAGGATGCCTTGCATTGTCTATCTGGAGGCTTCCGAATGCTTTACATAGATTAATTAATGAAGACTCACAACATCCCTCTGAGGCAACCCAGTGCTACTGTAGATGGGGAAACTGAGGCTCAGAGAGATTAAATGACTTGCCCAAGGTTATGCAAACAGCCTGTAGTAAAGTTGGGAACTGAACTTAGAGCTCTTCAGTTTCAGTCCTCTGCCCATGCCTAACCATACAACCTTTTCTTTTCTCACTTCCTCACTCCAGATTGGGTTTTCCCCAGCCTTGCGCCCTTTGAAGTCAGGCACACCTGTACGCAGTGGTCGTGAAACACTACCAGAACAGTAACTGCCTGCATGGGCTTTGCACTAGTGGACATGGCTGCACCTTGTGCAAGGGAAAGGACAAGCTGACCCATTGTTGTCTCAGTGGACAATCTCCTGACTCCTTGTCTTCATCTTTAGTCAGACGCGTGTGTTTCTTCTAACATAGAGCTTCGGTTCTTCCTAATTCCCTCCTGCTATCGGAGCATAAGCAGCACCCACTCACCTTACTCACTCTGCGGTGAAATGCCAAAATAAGAGCCTGGAAGAACAGAGCCCTCTGTTCAGCTAGAGAAAGGGCAGAGAAATTGTAATATTACTCCTCATCGCTGATCTGGAGGGATAACCTTCAAGGGAGGGAGTCTACATTCCATTCAACCTTTGCCTTCTCTGTCAAGCATGGCAGAAAAGGGGAAATGAATGACCTCTGATTTTCTGAGCCTCCAACTGGGTCTCTCAATCTCTGTAAACTCCACTCCATCTGATGAAGTGGGTTTTGCCCACATAAACTGATGCCCTAATAAATCTGCCAGTCTCTAAGGTGCTGCCAGACTCCTCCTAGCGATACAGACTAACACGGCTGCCCCCTCTGTGACTTCTCCCCAAAGGGAGAGCCATTGTCATTTTGGAGTTAGACCTTAAAATTCCCACGTATCCTCGCTTTGTGTTGGATAGAAGCCTGTAAACTTGCTTCTAAATCATACACATGCACAAACCACCTGAACTGCCCTATGTCATCTCTTGGACCAAATTCCCCTGCTAGTTGCAAATGGGCGAGGCTGCCTTGAAGCCAATGGCACTGCGATCTTTTATGCCAGATCTTTTATGTTCTGGCCGGGCTGCTCTCCTGCCCCCGCTTGCACCCTGCTCCTGGCGGGGTGGGGGGGGGGGCGGCCTTCCGGGCCCGCTGGTGCCCTGTGGGTTGGAGTCTGCCCCATTGTTGCTGTGGAGGTTCATCGTTCCACTGAGAAGGAGCACAAAAGGGGCAGAGACTCAAACAGAGCGAATTCATTTAAAAACTCGGATGAATATTATTATTTGCTTTGGCTATCAACCATCTAGCTCAAAATAAGGAGACATTGATCTGTCCCATACATCTCCTCTGGATCTCTCTCAAGATGCCAGCATGGTGGCTTCCCCTTGAGAAAAGCAGTTGACCATCTTTTCAATATGTTGAGAACTAGGTTTTTAGAAGCGCTCACAGTTCCAGCTGACATCAGTAGGGATTCAGCACTGGTGAAAGCCCGAAAGCTTTCTTCGGTATAGCACGTTCCATTGAGTCTGTATTCCCAAATGGTTGGCAGAGGTTTATAATGCAGTCTCATATGTAAATAATAAATACCAGCAGACGAGAGAGAGGAAGGCAAGGCAGGTGAGCCATGTTGTCAGAGGGGATTTAAAAAAGATGGAGAGCTGGTTGGCCAGGGAGTTGCTCTTACGAGGGCAAGAATTATAAAGACTCTTGTACCTACAGTGGTAATGCAGGAAACAACTGAGACAAGACAAGCTGTAAAGCAGAATGAGAGGAGCAAGGAGATGCAAAATGCGCAGAGTGGAGCGAAATAAGTAAAACTGGCTGGAAAAATGTCTGTTGTCCCAAGAGGAACATTTTGGTTTTTCATCAAGAAACTGAGGACTGGAAGACCAAAACATACAGGCTACGTCTACACTGCCCTCTCTTGTGCAAGAAAATATGCAAATGAGGCGAAGCGGTGAATATCGCTGCACCTCATTTGCATACTTAATGAGCAGTCATTTTTGTGCAAGGGGCTTTTGTGCAAGAGCCGTTCTTCCTGAAAAAAGCAGCAGAACGGCTCTTGCGCAAGAGGGGGTTTTTGCACAAAATGGTGGCTCATTAAGTATGCAAATGAGGTGCAACGATATTCACTGCTTCACCTCATTTGCATATTTCTTTGCGCAAGAGAGGGCAGAATAGATGTAGTCAGTTTTTGACAATCAAAACCTGAAACATTTCAGCCAAAAACGAAACATATTTTTGATTTTCTGGTGAAAAAATAGGTCTTTTTTGAGGAGAGGAAATGCTTCCCAGAAAAGTTTTGTGTAGTCATATAACTAGTTTTCTAAGTTTAGATGGAAAATTTCAGATCAGTTTTATGAGGAAGGCAACGGTGGGATTTAAAACCAAAGCAGGCCATTCTAACGGACTCCTGAAGCTAACTTGAAGCCAATGGAGTTTGAGTCTGAGACAGGTGATGTGTCCACACTTCTGCACCTGTGTGGGAAGGCCCATGGAAATTAAAGTTAAAACAATAATGGAAGATGAATTCCAAGCCCTCTGTCCCTGCACTGTAGTTAGCTGGAGGGTATCTGTACCATACACAGCTCTAATTATTTTTCCCATCTCACTCATGCATACAGGTTTCCTTTCAACAGAGACATTAGTGTCACTGGATACATAAAGTGTAAACACTGTCTGGAGGTGACATTTGGCAGGCACCGAAGCAGTGTAATTGCAAAGAAAAGAAAATGCACCTTCTGTGGAAGTACCCACTTAAAATCCAATAACTCTTACATACCAGATCCTCGTCTGAACTGTCTGTGGTGACTGGCTGGAGTCAATGGAGCTAGGTTTATTCACACCAGCTGAAAATACAGCCTCCAGCTATTTCAGCATGAGCCTAACACCTTCCACCTTTGAGGGGTTCAGAAAGAAAACCCAAATTCAGTCGCTACATGTCACAGAGTTACTTTAACCCCATTTCTATGCCCGGAAGACCTGAAACTCCCATTTGACTTCGGTGTATGTCCCGCAGTGCTGTGTGAAATGAAGATCCTGGTTGAGCAGCATGGAGCCCTTCTCTCCATGAAAGGTATCAAAACAATCAAAATGCTGTGAGAGACACATCAAAAAAAGGAGCAAGCACGCGGCAGAGAACCAGGAATGCCAGCGTGTCAGCTGGCTCTGACTTTTCCCCCTTCAGCTGATGACATGGGGCTGTCAGGCCCTGTCAAGGTAATTATAGAAAATTGCTACAGGATAAACATTGGTGTGTTTGGAGAAGTAATTGTGCGGCAGCCTCGGGTTCCTTGCTACATGTCAGGTAGGCACCGAGTTTAGCTCCTAGCTTTCTGACAGGCTCACACACTCTGAGGGAATGTATTCCCTCCTTCCTTCTTATGTATGGGTTTCTTTTCCCCATGACAGCAAGTCAGTGCTTTTCTCCTCCCCCAAATCAGTTTCTCTCAGGGACAGGAAGGGGGCAGCCCTGGCAATGAAAGTGGTCTCCCTAAATGCAGGGAATTTCCCTTCTTCTCCGAGGGTGCATCCACACATCACCCTAAACTCGAAATAAGATACGCAATTTGCGCTATGCAAATTGCGTATCTTATTTAGAAACAATTTTGAAATAGCTTAGTTTGAAATTTGGCGCATCTACCCAGCGCCAAATTTCGAAATAACACACTATTTCGAGCCAACCCTTATCCCTTGTGCAATGAGGTTTATCGGCATGGTGAAATAGTGCATGCGTTATTTTGAAAAATATTTCAAAATACTGGGCAGCTTGTGCAGACAGGGAGTAGCTATTTTGGCATACATCTGGCATCCCGAAATAGCCGTGCAGTGTAGACGTCCCCTTAGGGAGGAGCAAACTCCTTTGGAGACGGTGAGAGCAGGACGGGCATCTGAGCCCAAAGCACATCCAGAAAATGAAGATCAGAAACAGCCTCACAGCCTTTCCATTTTGTGGCTTGTTTTTTCCCGGCGTTTGCATGCCTCCTTGCACATACTAACCACAATACTCATTAATAGTCACTATTATTACTAATTAGCAATCTGGTCTTGTTTTTATCTGAACCAATTTGCTGATATTAGGAGGATGAGGGAGAGCTGTCTTTTGGTGAAAGCACTGGCGTCCGGAGCTCAGGAGTTCACTCCCTGGGAAGTTTCGGCAAGAGGGCCTGGTCTCAGCTCAGCCTGGCGAGGATCACTTGCTGTCCCTGGAGAACACTGGCAATGGATGGACAATCCCTGACTCCAGGGGGTACACAAGATCAGCCTGCCTTGATTGGCAGTGCTTTTGAGTGGTCTTGCCTTTGGGGCTGCCTCTGTGGCAACGTCTTCACAGCGAGTTTTGTCGGCAAAAAATATGCTAATGAGGGACTCATTAGCATAAGTCACGATGTCATGAGCATATTTTCTGCTGTTTCTTTTTGCACAAGGGGTGTTTTTGCACAAAAAGAAGCATGGGGTTTTTTTGTGCAAAAACCCCATTTTTGCACAAGATTCTTATGCCTCTCCAGGACAGGCATAAGGATCTTTTGCAAAACAGGGTTTTTCGCAAAAAAAACCCATCCACACAGCTTCTTTTTGTGCAAAAACCCCCTTGCACAAAAAGAAACGGCAGAAAATATGCTAATGAGATCGGAACTTATGCTAATTAGTCCCTCATTAGCATATTTTTTGCCCACAAAACTCGCAGTGAAGAGGAAGCCTGTGTGAATAAGAAAATAAGACAGCCCTGGCTCAAGGCAGGTAACAGCGCAGACCAGCGCTGGGCAGGCTTCCCAGACATTTCTGCCCTCCCAGGCTGTGTCTATATTGCACCCATTTTGCGAAAAAATATGCAAATGAGGCAAAGTGTGGAATATTGCCGTGCCTCAGTTGCATACCTAATCAGCTGCCATTTTTGCAGAAGGGCCTTTTGCGCAAGAAGGAGCTGTCTACACTGCTCCTTCTTGCGCAAAAACCCCCTCTTGTGCAGGAGCCATTCTTCCTGAAAATAAGTGGCAGAACGGCTCATTAGGTATGCAAATGAGGTGCAGTGATATTCATCGCCACACCTCATTTGCATATCTTCTTGCGCAAGAATGCGCAGTGTAGACGTAGCCCCAGAGTTTTACCACTGTGCCTTCATTAGAGATTGGCCCAAGCTTGAAAGTTCAGGGCTGGATCCAAACTGCCCCCAAAATTCAGCAGCCAGAATTTGGGGCAAGGCCCATCTGTGGCCTTAATTCCCCTGCTCCCAATGTCGCAAGGCCCTTCACTTCCTCCTCCCCTCTCACCTGCCTCATTTGGCTCCTCTTCTCCATGTCCTGGCTTTCTTGCATCCCTTTGATGTCAACAGTGTAGACGGAATTCCTTGAGGGCCACCGGAAATGAGTTCCACAGAGTTCCATTCACAGAAAACTGTAGGGTCTTAAACTCACCCAGGACTTTAAGCACATCCCCAGACTTCAGATTGGGGAAGACAATTTAGATCAACTACAGGACTGATAACCAATGGCCAATCTTTAAGAAGGAGGGGCCAAGCCAGGGGAATGGAGCGAGACACAGCTTTCCAAACTGGGGGTGTCGAACAAAGAGTATTCTTCTGTGGATGTAAGATGCTATTTTAATGATGCTAATTCCCACGCCTTGCCGTTTTTCTCCCAATGTCTAAGCACCTTGGTTTGGCTGAGCTGCGTGGCCTTCCGCCCCATCCATTATAGCCCACAGCAATGCCAAGCAGACACCGGCACCAATTTCCTTGATGAATTCCCTGGCTTGTTATTTGAGGGATCGGACAGGCATTCGCTTTCGGGAGATTAATTTTTGATTTATTGCCAGCAACTGTGATTTATTCCGATCCTTCCCCAGGGTAAAGACAGGGCTGTAAATATTTTAAATGCCGTTAGCTGGTGACAAGAAACATCGCTGGATGGTAGGAGGGCAGATGGGGTTTGGAAATCATAGCAGCCTTTCCACTAAATGACTTAAAGGCAACTCTGAACACTTGCTATTCTGTTTAGAATGGGGACAGAGGAAGGGGGGAACCTGCCTCATATTAAATTGTTAACTTATTAACTGAGACAATGTCTTCAGCTTTCTCTGCAGAGTCTATTTCCTCTCACTGCTGCCGCTGATTGGATTGAATTGAATGTCAGAGCCTGCTGTGGCATTAGGGAGAATCCATATGCTCCCTGGTGAGACAGGGGGTGGCTAATAGGAATCCTGTTTAAAGGGGGTCGTGCAAGCAAAACTCTGAACTCAGGAATAATAACCAGCCCCAGTATGTTGCTCTTTACAAAGGAGGTCATGATCAATCTCCCCAACGTTGAGATGGGGGAAACTGAGGCACGGGAAGTGACTTGCCCAAGGTCACATAAGAAGCCAGTGGCAGGCTCATGAACAGAGCTCAGGTTTTCTGAATCTCAGTCACTAAGCCCCACTGTCTCCCAGCTCCAGCCCCATGCTTAGGGTTTGTCTGCACTAAGGATCCTAGCCACTGGAGTAAGCTGTCCCTGGTCGAACCTCAGCTATGAAAGGAAAACACCCAATCACCCTCACTTAGGGTTTGTCGGCACCGAGGGCTTGTCCCAGGTCCATCAACCAGAGCCCAAGTGCCAATGCAAACCTCTAGTGCAGACAAGCACAGAAGCTATTTGCCCGGGGTAATTCCCTGCCTGAACGTCCCGGTGCCCTGTGCAGCACAGACGGATTCATTGCCTCTCTGCACGAGGGGGTTGACCTGACTGCCACACTGGTCTGGTTACACAGGTAACTAGAGCCAGTGTGCAAGGCCCCAGGCTTCCCTGGCTTTCATGCTCTGTGACGCATTTTTCATGGCCGTGAATTTGAGCCGTCTCTCTGGCTGCTGTGGCCCTGGTCACAAAGGTTTTTGGGATAGGTATGAACAGCTGAGAGTCACCAGCCCCTCTCATGCTCAGACTAGAGAGCTGTCCCTCCCTCTCCACTTCACTCCAATTCTCTCCTCCTCATCCCCTCCCCTGCCCACCCCCACCCCCGTGCAAGGAGCACAAGAACTCCACCAGAGTCATGTCAGGAGAGTGACAATGGAGATTCTCTGCCACCCTTCCCTAGCCCTACCCAGAGGGAGAGGGGACTTTCTCTTCCAAGGGCTTCCCCCTGGAGGAATTCCCCCCTGGGGCAGGCATGGTGCTTTAAGAGCTCTTACAGCTTCCTTCCTCTTCTGCATGTAGTAAAATGGGGGAGGGGGAGGCAGCTGGTCTGGCAGAATCTCCGATTCATTGCAGTGGTGGGGGAGTATGAACCTCCCAGGGGGGACCTCTGCAGCAAAATTAAAAAGCTCTGACGTTCCCTGCTAGAAATCCCCTGGCGTTGCCTCCTTGACGCTGTGTTTTATTGACGATATGAAGAACCTGATCAAAGAGAACCTAGATACAGAGCCTTGTGGAAGAGAAAAAAAAACACACAGCCGCTCCCGCTAAGTTATGCAAAAAATGCAAATGGGTTTCTTTTTTTTAAAAGCACCGTTTCATGCCCTTCTCTCTGGAAGTTTGAGACAAGTACAAGTTTTGAGAGTTGAAAGTTAACTTTTGGCTTCCGCCAGTCGCTGTGTGTGCATGGACACAGAGGTGTATCCGTATGGTTTCGTTGTCTCAGAGAGATACTTACAACTTGCAAGAGTTCCTTAGATGGATTAGCAGTTAGAAATATTTGTATCTGACAAAAGGACCTTGCCATGCTCTGGGAAGTGGGTTAGGCTCCATCATCTTGAGCTTGTATTGCTCAGTGTAACGATGGAAAAATCGATGAAAACTCCTTTTGAATAGATGGATGTAAGGACTTTTAGAGAGTCTGACAACTCATCCTGGCAATAGAGGCAAGTATGAAGGTAGGCAGAGAAGGAAAAAAACATGGATTGACTATTCCCGCCTCATCTGTGTCTATCCAGAACCCTTGAATGGTGCACATTGCTGTAATGTGTATGTATATATGTAGGGCCCTACCAAATTCACAGTCCATTTTGGCCAATTTCACAGCCCCAGGATTTTAAAAATAGTAACTGTGATGCTTTCAGCTATTTAAATCTGAAATGTCATGGTGGCGTAATTGTAGGCGTCCTGACCCAAAAAAGAGTCGGGGGCGGAGGGAGCTCACAAGGTCACTGTAGAGGAGGTTGCAGTACTGCTACCCTTACTTCTGCGCTGATGCTGGCAGTGCTGCCTTCAGAGCTGGGCAGCTGGAGATTGGTGGCTGCTGGCTGGAAGCCCAGCTCTGAAGGCAGAGCTACTGCCAGCAGCAGCGCAGAAGTAAGGGTGGCATGTGATGGTATGGCCACCTTTACATCTGCACTGCTGCCTACAGAGCTGGGCCCTCAATAAGCCACTGCCACTCTGACTGCCCAGCTCTGTAGGCAGTGCTAAAATAAGGGTTGCAATACCTTACCCTCCCTAAAATAACCCTGCCACCCCCCCTGCAATGCCCTTTTTTGTCAGTTTTGATTTGTCTATTTTATATGTGTTCACTTGTTTTTGATTGTATCCCTTTGGTATATATGGTCATGCCAATTTTCTTCCACAATTTGATCTGAGGAAGTGGGTCTGGCCCACGAAAGCTCATCACCTAATAAACCATCTTGTTAGTCTTTAAAGTGCTGCATAGTCCTGTCTTTTTTGTCAGGGCCCCCAATTTGAGAAACATTGGTCTCCCCCACAAAACCTTTATAGTAAAGTATAAAAGCACACAAAAAGACCAGATTTCACTGGAGGGGGAGGAGACTAGATTTCACGGACCATGATGCATTTTTCATGGCTGTGAATTTGGTACAGCCTTACATGTGTGTCGGGAATGGAGGCACATTATCTCAGTAATTGCCAGCAAATCTGAATCTATAAAGAAGGGGAGGCCTGGGGGGCTGCAATATGGTGAACTGGAAGAGTTTTTGGAGAACAGGGTAGGAATACTTCGCTAAAATAGGGAGAGTTATTCAGGGAGATCTCCCCACACTTTTGACTTTTCAAGCTTTCCCAGATTTTCCAACACTCTTTCAGTACCAAAGAGAATTGCAATTCTGCACCACATTTAGGCTGTGTCTACATTGGCACCCTTTTTCGGAAAAGGGATGCTAATGAGACCAGTCGCAATTGCAAATCCGCAGGGGATTTAAATATCCCCGCGGTATTTGCATTACATACTGCGCTTTTTTCCGGCTCAGCTTTGCCGGCAAAGCGCCAGTCTAGACGAGGATCTTGCGGAAAATAAACCCTTTTCCGCAAGATCTCTTATTCCTGCTTGAAAGTAGGCATAAGAGATCTTGCGGAAAAGGGTTTATTTTCCGCAAGATCCCCGTCAGACTGGCGCTTTGCCGGCAAAGCCCCGAGCCGAAAAAAGCGGCAGTTATGTAACATGAAATACCGCGGGATATTTAAATCCCCGCTGATTTGTAATTGCGACTGGTCTCATTAGCATCCCTTTTCCGAAAAAGGGTGTGTTTGGGTCAGGGAGGGGCGGTACAACAATCCCCCAACATCATATCGACGCATCCTCATCCTGATACCCAGCAATGCCAGCCAGTCCTTTGGTGTGCAAGGACACAGCTCTGCCAGAGCACCTCAGTCCTGCTCTGCTATTCCTGCTCTGTGACCCCAGTTCTCCCAGGGCTGCTCTTCCCACCCTTAAGAGCAGAATTTTCTCACCGTGCACAATGTCAAAAGGGCGGACTGCAATAAACAAACAGCCACCAGTGCCCAGGTGGAGGGAACTTGGCTCGTTACACTTGTGATTTAAGACACAGCAGGCTGAGCCTTTGATTACAGTATCATGTTCACTCCCACTGTTCAATGTGATGACACCAAAGCCACAGCAGCAAAGGAATCCCTCTTCATTTCAGCGCCCTGTGGCCTTTCCTTCCCTTGACCCACGCTACCACAGTGCTGTGCTGGGATCTCGGCCGATTGAAACATATGCCTGACGTTTGTACGGGGAGCTTCCCTTCATAGCAGGCAGGCCAAAGATCTGACAGTGTTGGCAGTGAAAGGATAGTATGAACGGGCAGCTCAGCAGCTGTTCGCTGTTTTCTTGGACTGTAATTACTCATCTTCTAAGACACACACAAGCCTCTGCTTGTGGTGCTTGATTCAGGGACATTAGAGGTTCATGGGCTGGCCACAGTAGCTTTGGCACTGGTTCAGCGCCAACAGAAAATGGCATCTTCAAACAGGCATCCACCGGGAGCACTCAGCTCCACGCTGGGGTGTGATCAATGCACCAGCACTAGCAGCTTTTCCAGCCATTGCATTCATACACACCCATTTTCCACCTCTTTGGCCTTGTCTACACAGGCAGAAATGTGAGGTGTAAATCACCGCCAATGAGCAGCAGGAAGGAGTGTGTAGCGTATAGGGAAAAGGGGAAGTGTTATTTAAATAGACAGAGGTCTCTGCTAGTGGGCCTCTTACTTTCTGTTGCAGAAGCCACCAGAACCTACCGAGCAGCTGCGGAGATGGGCAGCGAGGCCTTGCGTGTTTGTACAAGCACAGAACGTTCTTTGGAATCCAGCCGTGTCCATGTAATTTTCCCGAAATGTTGTGTAAAGAGCAAAGACACACCATGAGTAGAACCCCTCTTTGGGTCTCATCTCACTCCATTATTTCTTTAGTTTATTTTCCAGTGGCTTTGTGCCCGTCTAGGTGAGGCTGGAGTGGATACCGAGCAGCTCTGTACCAATCCAGCCCCAATGTAAACAGGCCCCATTCTTCCTGTAGGCAACAGGATGTTGCTTTCTTTCCAGCATTCGGATGTCCACATGGCTGCATTTAGCCAAGCAAGTGCAGTTCTGATGACAGTGCCTGTTAGCATGTCTAGAGGATGGTCTTATGCTTAAGGCCTGGGTGAGGAGCCAGGAGAGCTTTCTGACCTCGGAAAAGTCACTTCCCCCCTGTGCCTCAATATTCCCATCTGCAAAATGGACATAATAATACAGGCGGCTGTGAGACTTAATGTACACCTGTTTGTAGAGTGCTTTGAGATCCTAATGCTCTAGCAATACAAAGGATGGTTGTCCAATGCCTTGTATTCTCAAAGCACTGGGCAACCTTTATCTACTACTAGTGATCATCCCTCATCCATCTTCCTTTGCTTCTTTCTAAGTGTCATTCCAGTTGGGGCTCACATCTGTGGAATAGGGGCAGGGAGCACCCCTTTGTGCTATGTTTGTACCGCACCTAGCACAGGAGTGTTAGAGGCTCGTATGCTCTAAAACAAGACAAATAAATAATACCAGGGTTATCTCTGTTGGTCTGGGATAAGCTGAGATTGCTTGTTTGTAATGCCAAGAATCTTTAAGTTTGGCTAGTCTGAGCCCGCTTTGCCAGCTAGAGAGGCTAGAGACAAGATGCTGCAGGATGACAGACAGGGACAGCTGTACGTATCACAGGTTCCTCATACTCATGGTCGGATCATACCTCCCACAGGCTGAGTCTGGAGGGCTCATTAAGGCAGAACCAAGAACGGAATGTAACCCCTAACTGATTTCACTCTCCGCGATCACTGTGATTGACCAGGGCGGTTCTACAGCTCCATTACACGCACCTGCCTGGTCTCATTATGCAGACCTGAGACAGCTCCATTCTGCATTGTATTCTCTGCTACTGCCAGCTTCTCATCTGAGTTTGAAGGGGTTTCTCAGTTCCTGAACACAATGGGCAAAGCACAAGGGAGGGGAAATGCCAGACCCAGCTGTACCGTGGCTTTTCCAGACTCATTGACATAGTAAGTACTGTGGAAACTTAAGAACCCCATCCACTCCAGCCTGCCCTTCCTTAGTACTACCCACAGTGGGAGGCATCCCCCCACTGTCCCATAGACACCGAGTTCCCAAGAAGAAAGGTACCAGCATAGGGAGCGTGGGATGAGAGGGAATGTGTACACAGTATGGGGTTTGTTTGCACACAGTCATCCAGCTCACACACTGATTGCTGTCTCATAGTGTGGGTCTGTACAGCGCCTAGCACAACATGCCCAGATGGTGGAGGGAAGCGCTAATTACCATCTGAGAGAGGCACTGAAGGGAACTTCTGTTCTGCACTGGCCATGCCATGCAGGATACCCACTAGCAACGGTATCCAGGGCTTTTCAAAACCCACCCAGCTCTGAAACTGAAGCCACAAGAAAGCTACTTGCAAGAAGGAATAGTATTGGCTCCTGGTTTTTTTAATCTGCCCACATAGCAAATAAAATCTTTCCCTCCCGCTGCTAAATTGGAAGAAAAAAAAACCTAACCGAACAATAAATATCTTGGAGGAAAAAATAACTGGAGCATTGAAGATAAAAGAATGGCTGTTAAATGAAAATGTTGAGGCAGAAAGGCATTAGACAGCGCTAGTAATTGTTAATTTGTACTCGGATTTGGTATGAAAGGGCTTTTATTACTTCAAATCTGCATTCATTCTGGTTTTCCATTTGGAGAAGTAACACACAGAGAGATTTTAAACCCCTGAGGTACTGGGTAAAATAAAAACTCCTTTAATGGATTTCAAGTCTGGTTGGTCCCAGGCACCAACTTTTTTTTTCTTCATTAACTCTTTAGAACTGAGAGCAATGAAGGTGACAGTGATAGATGTACAATGGTCATGTACTAATTGGGTAAGATCATTAGGCATGTTCAGGGGAGCTGACAGCCTCCACAGCCCCCCAGGCAGGGTGAGTGAGAGGGCCAGTTCTGCTCCCTGAAAAGGGTGGGGCCTTGGATTGAAGGGGCAGGGCTGGGGCAGGCAGTTCTCCACGCTGCCCAGAGCATGGTAGTGGCCTCCCACTAGCCCTCAGACACATGTGGGGTGCAGTGCCCCCATCTGCCCAAACAGCCCTAAGAGCTGCCAGGAGCACTCTGTGCAGCACTCCAGCGGTGATTTAAAGGGCCAAGGGCAGCAGCGGCAGTGGCCTCTTTGGATCACTGACGCCCGGGGATCTGAAGAATTTGATGTTATAGGATGATGAGGCTAGGATTATAGGATGTGGAGAAGGGAGTGTTTTCTTGTGGTTAGGGCTTGGTCTTACATGCAGGACTCCTTATTATCTGTATATAGTAGCATTCAGATCCTCAGAGATCAGGCCCCATTGTGCTAGCTGCTGTCTGTACACATAGTAAAAGGCAGTCCCTGCTCCAAAGAGTCTAAAGAGAAAAGACAGACAAAGGAAGGACGTTCTTGTTCCATTTTACAGGTGGGGAACTCGGGCAAAGAGAGGTTGATGACTCACCCAGGTGTGGCGCTCATCCACTACATCCAAAATACTCGATTTAGCCAAAGAAACTCCCATCCCTGACGAGGCAAGCCCTCCTCCACTGTCTCTGCAAGGACATGTGATAGAGAATTACGTCACATGCAGCTCATTATCCGCAGCTCATTTTTGTGGCTATGGATGCGGATACTAATGTATCTAGAATGCTGCAAATCTGCAGCTATACGCTTTATATACATGGGTATCCACATCCACGGATGTCAGTGTGGATATCTGTGGCTCATTTTTGCAGATACAGATCGGATGGGGATACTAATTTTGCATCCGGGCAGGGCTCTAGCAATATGCAATAGTTTAGGCCAGAAAGTAAAGGAGAATTCCAAATACAGTCAAAATGTTAGCAGAAAAAGCATGTTGAAGACATAACGCTTTGGAGACCAATGATGGAAAATCACATAGTGATGCTCATGGGGGCACATGGTGGAGGTCTATAAAATCATGACTGGCGTGGAGAAAGTGAATAAGGAAAAGTTATTTACTTGTTCCCATAGCACAAGAACTAAGGATCACCAAATGAAATTAATATGTAGCAGGTTTAGAACAAACAAAAGGAAGTATTTCTTCACACAACACACAGTCAACCTGTGGAACTCCTTGCCAGATGATGTTGTGAAGACCAGGACTTTAACAGGGTTCAAAAGAGAATTAGATCAATTCATGGACGATAGGCCCATCAATGCTTATTTTCTAGGATGGGTAGAAATGGTTTCCCTAGCCTCTGTTAGTCAGAGGCTGGGAATGGGTGACAGGAGAGGGGTCACTTGATGATTCCCTGGTCTGTTCACTCCCCCTGGGGCATCTGGCATTGGCCCATTTTGGAAGACAGGATAGTGGGCTAGATGGACCTTTGGTCTGATCCAGTATGGCCGTTAATTTCAAAATAATTTCCAATGAGTTCAGAAACAGGCCAGGTATGAAATGTTATGTCACCAGAGGAAACACAGATTGAGGATTAGCTTGGGGGAAACTAGTAAGACAAACAATTACTAATTAACTACCAACTTTTTTCCTACTTAACATTTTGCTTGTGCAACATCTGCCTGTTCCTATTTCTGTCTTGTCTATTCAGAATATAAGTTATCACCTATTCTGTGTTTGGGGAGCAGCAACACAATGGGTCCCCAACTCTGAAGCTGGGGGGAACTGCACATTGGCCAGACTAACTAGAAGTTTTCATAGGGTGTGCGTTTGTTGCTTGTCATGCAGGCGCCAGCTGTGCTGCTACATTAATGATCTGTATGTACTATTGCTTTGTGATCTGTTATTCTCTGTAATGTTTCATTAAGACTTTGCAACAGAGGCTCCCGGTGAGTTATACTGCCTCAATGCAGCGTCGAGGCTGCCGTCTCTTCAGCCCAGGTTCCAGTTGTGTTCATTTCTTATCTCATTTTCCTCAGCTCAGAGGGAGCTTTGAACTCCCTTGCGCTGCACCAATGACAGGAATTAGGAAGGGGGGAAGAGGAGGAATGTACTGATGGTTAATAGAATGCTGCCCTCTGCCTGAACTTGTCAGCAGCAGAAGCTCTGCACCTAAGCTGAAATGCATCCGTCTCACTTTCCCATTATGAATGCCCCAGCCCTGTCTGCCACTGACATGAAACACCACTGATGCACTACGGTAGGTTGGCAGCGTAAGCATGGCAGCTGACAGAGAGCAGGCTGCTAGCACACCGTGCTGGGCCGAGCTGCCTCGTGCCCCCCAAGGACGGGCACGGATCCAAGGACGGGCTCAAAGTTAATGTGGTTTTCAGGTCAGACTTTTGGAGAGAGGCCATCTGCATATTTGGATTTCAATGAGGCACACACTTCACCTCCCAAAGTGCCTGGATCCAGGGTCTTCATTTGGACTCCTCTCTGAATTGCATCAAAATTCGATTACCGTGACACATACAGGCCCTGTACCTGCCCCTCCGGACAGCTGTGATTGCCAGAGGATTTGTATGTGAATTAAAATGTTCTTTATTGTCAGTCTTCTTCGGGCCTCTCTCACCCCCTTATTACGCCATTGCTCTGTCATGGCACCTCAGTCATTTGCAGGTAAATAGATATACAGAATCTGATTCTCCTCTCAGGTCCCCCTCTGTCAAACCAGCCTAAGAGGAGACTCTATGTCCAGGTCTACACTAGATCCGGAAGTTCAGCTTAAGGTACATAACTCTCACTACATAGAATATGTAGCTGGAGTTGGCTTACCTTAAGCTGAGCTTGGTGGCGTCCTCACTACGGGAGGCCGACGGGAGCAAATGCTCCTGTTGGCTTCCCTTGCTCCTCGCAAAAGGAGGAGTATCAGCTCGGATGGGGGCACCGTCTGAGTTCGATTTTATTATTCAGATTATTCAGATTAACACCAAATTATTTTCTGAATCTTCCTAAGAGCCTGATATTTTAATATCTTGTGGTAGGGAGTTCCACAGTCTGAGTAAAGCAATATTTCTTTTGATTAGTTTTAGATTTGTCTTACTTAGAACAAGGGGGGGGGGAGCAAAAAAAGTAAACAAGGCCTCCTGATTTACTCACTGCACACCATTTCTTATTGTATATGCCTCTATTGTATTTCCTCTTATTAATGGCTGCTCTAATCTGTATCATTTATATAGGAATGGAAATAAGACAGATTCAATGGGCATATAAAGTGCACAGAAATAAGTGAAGATAATTAATTATTTGAACAATTTACGTAGGGGCATGGTTGATGATGCATCACTGGAACTCCTAAAATCCAGAGCAGATCTCTTTCTAAAAGCATAACATCACATTGTTCTAGGCCACATATTCTCACTTTTGGCCTTTGGGTAGTTTACATGACGTAGGTCTGACTCACATGCTGTTACATCTGGAGTGAGCATAGATCACACGACAGGAGGTTGGCCCAGGCATTTCACATCGGAAGGCAGAACGGGCTATGTAGTTATGGTAGCATGATATGGGTTATTAGCAAAGTAACCCATGTTAATGAACTAGTTCTCAAGCAGGGTACACATCAAATGATGTAAATATATGCCTGGTTTTACAACAGGCTACATAAAAAGCATCAGAGAAGTCAGTACAAACAAAAATTTCATACAAACAATGACTTGTTTATACCGGTCTATTTATTAAACACTGAAATGTAAATACAATATTTATATTCCAGTGGATTTCTCTTATAAGCCTACGGTAAACATGACAAAGGCAGCAATTTTTCAGTAAGAATGTGGCTGTGACACTCGAATTTGTATGTCTAATTTTGTTAGCAAGCTGTTTTTAAGTGAGGTGAAAGTTGGGGCAGGACTCAAGACTCCTTGAAAGGGGGGCAGCAGCCTGGAAAGGTTGAGCGAAGTTGCTCTAGTAAAGCCACAAGATTTTGGGCTCCATGAAGGAACCTCTGGGTGAGATTCTCTGCAGGAGAACTCCTGTGCTATGCAGGAGTTCAGGCTAGACCACGGGTGGGCAATACGTTTTGATGGGGGGGCCAGGCCACTCCAAGAATTGGTAAGTGCTCAAGGGCCGCACTTTTCCATGATATTAATGGAGGAGGTGCAAGATCTGGGATGAAGGGTGGGTGTAGAAGGGAGCTTGGGGTAGTGGATTAGGGTACAGGAAGAGGCGTGGGATCTGGGAGGGGATTGTGACCTGGGGTAGGAGATTGGGGTACAGGGTCCAAGAGAGGGTATGAGTGCAGGAGAAGATGCTGACATGGAGAAGGAGTGTAGGAGGAGGTGCAGTGGCTGGAAGGGGGTTATGACCTGGGGCAGGGGTGCAGAAGTTTGAGTTGTGACCTAGAGTAGGATGGGGTTGGGACCTGGGGAAAGGGTGCAAGAGGGGGGAAGAGTTTTGGGAGAGGAAGGAGGTGGAGTGCCTGGTGCAGGCTCTGCCTGGAGTTAGGCTCCCTGCCTGCCCCACCTCTGCACACCACTCAGAGCAGCCGACTACCAAGGCCATGTGTTCTCTGCACACCACAACCCCAGTGGAAAGGGGAGGTAAGCATGGCCTAGGCCAGGGGTGGCCAACCTGCAGCTCACAAGCCACATGCAGCTCTTCAAAGAAAAAATTGCGGCTTCTGCACCCGCGGCTCTGAAAGGGTCAGCGTGTTTCTGTCTGACACAGAGCGGGAATCGCGGCGTCCCGTGCAGAGTTCAAAATGTCCGCCTTAAAAGGGCAATGCCTGCTCTGCTCTTAAAAGAGTGGCGGCCGTGCCTTTTCTTTTCTTTTCTTTTTTTTTTTTTTTTTTCCTAGACCAAATACAGCAGCTAGGGCTTTTTTTTTTTTTTTTTCCCCTCTCAACAACTTTTTTCCCTCGGCTCTTTGCGCTGTATCCATCACTATTTTGGCTCTTCATCTGTAACGGGTTGGCCACCCCTGGCCTAGGCAGCTTCCACTGGCCAGTTTCCAGCCAATGGGAGATGCAAGATTGTGCTAGGCAGCCTCCCCCAGTCCACGGCATGCAGAAAACATGTGGTCCCCACAGCTGGCACACTGAGTGGCATTTGAGGCATGGAAAGCCAGGAGCCTACCAGTGGGGCAGCAAGCCTGATCTGGTGGCTTGGTGGGCTGGATGCAGCCCGTGGGCCATATTTTGCCTGCCCCTGGACTAGACAATCAGGTTGGTCCCTTCTGATCTTGAAACGCAAGAAACAAGTCCTGACCTTTTAGTTTTTCAGCATCTGAACACGGCAGGGGGCTTATCTGAGCTCCAGCCCTTCCTGGTTCAAAGAGCGAGCAAGACCACTCCTCCACCTGAGGGCTCCATCCATCCCCGACTTCCCCTCTGTTATTGCAAAAGCCGCGCGCAAAAGTCCCATGGCACGAGCCCAGCCATAAATCCGTCAGATGCGCTACACCGGCAAGAATCGATTCTCTGCACAGGATCAACAGAGTCATTTGCTGTCGGGGCCTTGTTCTGCTGTGAATAATAAGCAGGGATGGAAGCTCTGGCAGCTGTTTTAACACACCTTCTTGCAACCTGAAATTTGGAAACCGCTCAGGCACCCTGTTCACGAAGAGAGGGAAATAAAAAAAGAGAAGAGCATGAGGAGGAGGGGTGTGTGTGTGGGGGGGGGAGCATTCCTGCCACTGGTTGTCAGCATTGTCTTCTGTGGCATCTAATCCATCAAGGGCTCTTCAGGCTCCAAAGTGCTGTGGCAGTCTCTAATTCAATGAGGTGTGAAAGTGCCTCTTTGAGCAAAGAGGGGGGAGAAACCCAGAGGCAATCTGCCTGCCACCTTCAATCAGCTGCAAGGCGCTGCCATGGCGGCTGGCAAAGGCTGCATCACTAAGTGTTTTGATGTCCCTTCTCTTCCTTCCCTATATCCTACCCGGAAGAAGAGGACTCTGCATCTCTCTCGTTAAAGGGTGAAGGGCTTTTTTGTAATTCATCCCATTTCCATATCAATTAGGCCATGTCTACACTGCCACTTTTCTGCGCTTTTGCAGTTTTTCCAGGGGTGGAAAGCACCAGTGTAAACAAGCTCCCACCACTGTGAGCTACTTCCCCTCTTTCCGTGGTTTACATAGAGCCCTGGGAGAGCTCTCTAGAGCTGCTGCTGTGGCCACACTGTCACTTTAAAGTGCTACCATCCCCTTGCTTTAATGTTTTAAGTGTAAAGTTAGCGTTGGGGGGGAGGGGCGTATTTGTCAGAATTCTTGAGTCCCACTTCATCCCACTGCATCGTGGCAGCTCAGGCTGGCTAGGTGGTACCTAAAGGAAAAGGGGAAGCCAGTGTCCAGTATTTTATAAGCCATCACCTGATGCTCTGGATCCCACCAACCACACTGGATCATGCGGGCACAGTCCAGCAACAACGTACAGTTCCCCGATGCCAGCAGGTTTTGTGGCAATTAGCACGTGTGTGTTCTCCACCCAGATGTTAACTCCCTGTTAGGTCTCTGTGCCAAATGGCACCGACTGCCTCAGCAACTTTATAGCTTAGCTGGACGCATGTGTTCATTCAGAGTCAGATTGAAACTCAGAGGCACTGGCCTGTTTTCAGGACGGGGCATCCGATGTCTTCCAGAGCCCTTCAACATGCAAGAGGAATGTCCTCCCCAAAAAGCCAGCTGTTCACAATGGGAGCTGGAGGAGCTGGAAGCGGCTGCTCGTATTTTGAAATCTCTACCGCAACACCAGCATTCTCCCAGACACTCCAGAAGGGAGACCGTTACCAGGATAGTACTCTAGCCAGCCCATCCCTTCCGCGATGGCCCACTCCATACTTTATGAAATTGGCTTATGAATATAAATACCCTTCAATGAAGATGTGTTTATGCAATGGAGTGACAAAGAAAAACAGCACAGGACACCCTGGCCGTGGTGCAGAGTAGGCGATGGCGAGATTTGGGGCTTTGATGTGGCGGAAGGAAAGAAGGGTGCAGTAGCTGTGAATGCTCCAAGTCCTGGTGGGGCTCCAGTGAACATGCAGGAGACCTCAACCACTATGGATACAATGGGCCAAACATGTGTGAGCCACCCTAACGCCACCCAACAAAGCCTTCTCTTCACCAGGGATAATCTGTTGTGTCTTTTGCTGCCTCCAGTGCATTTTCTGCATTCCTCCAAGAGCCCAGCAGAAAGCCAACCCTCCTCTGTAACAGCATAAATATTTATGACATGTAGCTAATGCAGTCGACTTATTGGATTTCCAGCATTTCAGGTGGGAATTCTTCATACAAGAGACTAATATTATCCCTGGGAGTAGCATGCTGCTGACCGACTGCAAAACAAGTGTTCCAGCTCTTTGCCCTTCATTTGATAAGCTTTTTCAAATTAAAAAATAAAATCTGCCAGCTTTGCTGGCTTAAAAATAAAACCTGACTGCTCCTCAATCACTGTCAGAATCTGAGTGGGAAAACAGGTACCAGAAACCCTTTGTGTTACTAACTGCTCTCCTTTGGCAGGTCTTCGCAAGGGCTTTGAAAGGAGCTTGCCTATTAATTAATTAACAAACCAATAATCTGTCTCCATGAAGGTGCAGGTTGAGACGTAAGCCCACGTTCTTCAGTGCTAGGCTTGTGTAACTCCATCAATCTCAAATGCATAAAATTAGGCCTAATCTACACTAAATCCTGCCGTCAATCTAATCGACGTGACTTCAGCTATGCAAATAGCGCATCTGAAGTTGACGTACTTACCTCAACATCTTGTGTGCGATAAAGTCAGGTGGGGGGGCTGCTCTCCCATTGATGCGAGCTACTCTTCTCATCCTGATGGAGTATCAGTGTCGACAGGAGAGTGCTCGGACCCCGATTTACTGTTTCTCAGCAAACACGATAAATCGATCGCTGATAGATCGATTGCTGCAGCGTCAATCGTGGAGAAAAGCCCTTAGAGTAAGGCCCTATTGGTACTGTGAAGTACCATGTAAAGTACACATGCATGCAAAGGATTTGGGGACTGGGTAGAAGATTTCAAGATGGCTGCACCCTGGGGCCTCATCCCCTGGGAGGGATGAAGATCTTGAAGGCAGAAGCCAAATGGTCACAGACAAAGCCTGCCAGAGGATTAAGGCGTTGGTATAGGATGCAGGAGAGGCAGCTTCAGTTCCCAGCTCTGTCACAAGCTTCTTGTGTGAGTCACTTCATCATTCTGTGCCCCGCTTTCCCTAGCTGTAAAATGGGGATAATAGCACTGCGGTTGTGAGGTAAATTCCCTAACGTGCACGAGATTCTCAGAGACTGTGGGGACAGGGCGATATGAATACCTGGGTGGGTCATGCTACTCCTTGACTTCCAAGTCAGTGTCCTATCCGCTGGAACGCAATGGCTCCCCACGTCTTTCTTTTAAACACAGAGACAGGCCTAAGCACACACGATCTTATAAAGACACCTCCTGTGAGTAAAAGAGCGGGAATAAAGAGATCGACAACACGCACCCGACGGAGAATGAAGCTGCTAGGTATGTGCCTTTTCAGCCTGCTGCCACCACTGCAGAGGGGCAGGGATTTCACAAAGGGGAGGAGGAGGGACTTTGAAAGGACAACAGCACTTCTTTGCAGAAAAGGCTTTTGCTGGAGCCTCTTCAGCTCCTTGCCTTGCCAGCCTTCGCTTCCTCCTTCCAATGTCCCTGCCCTGGGCCCTTCCGTTCGTACCAGCTCAGAGTCATCGACGATTCCTGGAGAGGGGCATTGCTCTAGGACCGACACCTGCCAGGTGCCATATAGTCAGTGGCGCTTTGGCTATTTCCTCCGTGAAAGGCAGCTCTAGCAGCGGGTACCAAAGGCCACAGGGCAGTGCTGTGAGTCATGGAGCAAATGCAGCAAAATGCTTCCACCACATCAGCCAGGGGCCTCAGCATCTCTCAGGGCATATTCTCCTTCCTTCCGAACCCTCTCCTGCTCCATCTAGGCCTCCCATCCTTTGCTCTCTCTCACAGCACCTGGAATGCTACTCACTGAGAACAGCTGACTAATGATGCTGGTCCATCCCTTTGGATTAAAGCGTGGCATGCAGAAAGAAGGGGTTGGAACCTCTACGTTTTACCAGATGAGCTCTTTTCAATAATTATTCATGAGTAATTATTCTTGATTAAGCAGAGGGCTCCACAACAGCAGCCCAGGAAAGGGAAGCACAATCCGATGGGACCCAGGAGGGAGGGAGACAGGGAGCAGGCAGTCTGAGAGCTACACAGCAACACACCCTATTTGTATACAGGACACAGGACTATGGCAGGAAGACAATGCAGAGAGGTTACACCCCTTAATTTTACAGCATGACCTCTGTGAGCTAAAGGAGGAGACCAGAGAAGGGCAAAGCGATTAACAGTAACAATGCAAAGACACCTCGGCCCGGGATGTTGCATGTGTAGCAGCCCCATCCCACAAAAGAAATCCATGACAGAGACACCTGCAAAAGCAGGTGGCAGGAAGGGGAGTCTTAACAAAGGGACTAAACACTTCCAAGACAGTGACCTGGGCTAGCCCACATGTCAAACAAACCCATGGCCACCCAAACTTAGCAGCTGCCATGTGGAAGGAGAAAATCATTCCAACAAATGATGCTTTGGCTTGATGCAAGAAATAAACATCAGTGATGATCATAGAATCATAGCACACTAGAACTGGAAAGGACCTCAAGAGGTCACCAAGTCCAGTCCCCTGCCCTCCAGGCAGGCCCAAGCACCGTCTACTCTAGATCATCCCTGACAGGTGTTTGTCTAACCTGCTCTTGAATATCTCCAGTGATGGAGATTCCACAACCTCCCTAGGCAACTTATTCCAGGGTTTAACCACCCTGACAGTTAGGAAGTTTTTCATAATGTCCAGCTTAAACCTCCCTTGCTGCAGTTTAAGCCCATTGCTTCTTGTCCTGTCCTTAGAGGTAAAGGAGAACAATTTTTCTCCCTCTTCCTTGTGACACCCTTTTGGATACTGGAAAACCACTATCATGTCCCCTCTGTCTTCTCTTTTCCAAACTAAACAAGCCCTATTCTTTCAGTCTTCCCTCATAGCTCATGTTCTCTAGACCTTTAATCATTTTCTTTACTCTTCTCTGGACCTTCTTCAATTCCTCCACATCTTTCTTAAAATGTGGTGCTCAGAACTGGATGCAATACTCCAGTTGAGGCCTAATCAGCACAGAGTAGAGCAGAAGAATGACTTCTCCTGTCTTGCTCACAACACTCCTGTTAATGCAGCCCAGAATCATGTTTGCTTTTTTTCCCCCAACAGTGTCACGCTGACTCATATTTAGCTTGTGGTCCACTATGACCCCTAGATCCCTTTCTGAAGAACTCGTTCCTAGACAGTCGCTTCCCATTTTGTATGTGTGAAACTGATTGTTCCTTCCTAAGTGCAGTACTTTGCATTTCTCCTTATTAAACTTCATCCTAGTTACTTCAGACCATTTCTCCATGTGTTTATGCAATGGACCGACAAAGAAAAATAACCCACAGGGACCCTGGCAGTGGTGCGGAGTAGGGGATGGAGAGATTTGGGGCTTTGATGTGGTGGAAGGAAAGGAGGGTGCAGTAGCCATGAATGCTCCAAGTCCTGGTGGGACTCCAGTGAATATGCAGGAGACCTCAACCATGGATACAATGCATAGGAATCCTCCCTCTAAAAGCCTGGAACAACCAGGGCAACAAGAAAAAACCGCCAGAACCTGGAGCATTGGTGTCCCCACGGCACGAGAGCTTCAGTTTTGGGGAAGTTTCCCAGGCAAGAGATGGAAAGCAGAAGTCAAGAGACAGCCCCAGGTAATAGACCAGGGCAGTGGAAGTGTAACCCGGAGCCTATCCTGGCTCACACCTTTTCAGCAGAGTTACTAAGTCACATTCTGCCTCCAGTCGCAGCTACAGCTCTGCTGTAAAAGTGCCCACTCTGGCAGGCACAGAGATGCGAATTGTCAGCTTCACTCCAGCAGGGGGAGATAGAGATGCCAGCCTGGCCAGCTTGGAGCTGCACCTGTATAGTTAACAATGGAACTTACAATCAACGGGGTTGCTTGGTTGTAGCTGTGAGTAGCATGTAACCTGCCAAACCTATGACCAAGACTGCCAAAAATAAGGGCTGAATGTTAGGCTCTAAAACCCCGATTAAGGTGACTGGGAATGTGTGGGTTGATTCTAAGAATTGCTGGGCCACCACGAACTTAACTTTACATGTGGAGGAAAGAGATCTGCAGAGGAGTGGCTTACCCAGATAAACCAGGAATAGAACCAACACTGTCTGGGCTGCCAATCACCTGTAACCACTAGCATAAGGTGTATATATCTGACTATCCAGCCATTTCTCCCATAGGGTGGGTGTTTTGGGGGGCGGAGCATCAGATTTTCTAGGGTACCACACACACAAGTGAGTTTTACCCACAAAAGCTCATGATACTGTGTGTATATATATATATATATATATATATATATATATATATATATGTTAGTCTCTAAGGTGCCAGAGGACAACTCGTTTTTATTGTTATAAGAGGTTTCGGTGCTGTAAGCATCGTTCCTTCCTCTTGTCATACAGATTCTAAAAGTGTGAGGAAGCATTGGAAATTGGTGTTCTGCTGCTCCCTAGTGGCTATATCACGCTGGACTTCACAACATTAGCTACAGAGTGAAGATCTAGTCCCAGACTGGATAGATGAGGAGAAAGGGAGGTCATACCCTTTTACTGGACCAATTTCTGTTGGTGAGAGACAAACTTTCAAGCTTCTTCCTGAAGAAGAGCTCTGAGTAAGCTGAAAAGCTTCTCTCTCCAACAGAATTTGGGCCAATAAAAGATAGTATCTCACCTAGCTTGTCTCCCCAATATCCTGGGACCAACATGGCTATAACAACATTGCCAAATGTGTACACTCAGGATGTGTACTCAGGATGCTAGAGTAGGGCTACTCAGTAAGGCAAGGGCTTTATAAAGCCCGATCCTAAGTGACTAGAGGAACTAGGTAATAGGAGCAGCTAACGGGAGTTTCACAAGGGAGATTGCGGGGGAGTGGAGTTGGGAGGGGCCTTGATACATTGAGCATTCTTTAAACTTCTTCAAATTAATATAAACCCCAAACCACCTGATTTTTTAAAAAAAACTATCAGGAACTGAATTAGTTTTAGGAGTAAAAAGAGAATGCAGACAGAAGCCCAGCAGTAGAGTGGGGCTATTGAATACGTGAACACTGTGGTCGCCTCATCTCAAAAAAGATATCCTGGCATTGGAAAAGGTTTAGAGAAGGGCAACAAATGATTAGGGGTTTGGAATGGGTCCCATATAAAGAGATTAAAAAGACTGGGACTTTTCCGCTTATAAAAGAGGAGACTAAGGAGGGATATGATAGAGGTCTATAAAATCATGACTGGTGTGGAAAAAGTGAATAAGGAAAAGTTATTTACTTGTTCCCATAACATAAGAACTAGGGGTCACCAAATGACATTAATAGGTTGCAGGTTTAAAACAAGTTTTTCTTCACGCAGTGCACAGTCAACCTGCGGAACTCCTTGCCAGAGGATGTTGTGAAGACTAGGACTTTAACTGGGTTCAAAAAAGAGCTAGATATATTCATGGAGGTTAGGTCCATCAATGGCTTTTAGCCAGGATGGGTAGGAATGGTGTCCTTAGCCTCTGTTTGCCTGGAAATGGATGACAGGAGAGGGATCATGTGATGATTACCTATTGTGTTCAATCCCTTTGGGGCATCTGGCATTGGCCACTCTCAGCAGACAGGATACTGAGCTAGATAGACCTTTGATCTGACCCAGTATGGCCGTTTTTATGTTCTATCCAGTTTATTGCACCAATGTAGCATATTGCATAGGGTATCATTGCACCCTATGGACAGGTAGAGTATGTGTGCATTCAATGGCAGGAGCTCCTGGCCCTCACAGACTGTGTACAGGCTTTGGAAACCCGGGTGGCTGAATTGGAGGAGCTAAGGGAAGGCAGAAAGGTACATACATGAGACTTTCCGGGACACAGTAGAATGCTCTCACCCCTGGTCAGACAACCTCTGTGCTGTTGAGGAGGATGAAAGTCTCAGGGAAGGAGAACATCCAACTGGAGCAGAAGGAAGTGATCCCATAGTTGGGACTCTCCTGCCAATGTCATGGTATCCTCTCACACTGAGGATACCTCTCCGGGGAGAAGGAAACTCCAGTAATTAGGACAAGAGAGATGTTAGTGTTGGAGGATTTGATCACTAGAAACAGCAGCTCACACAGAGAAACCTGTAGAGAACATTTTAACCTGCCTGGGCACTCATTAATGGAATTAAAAGTAGCCATTCTTCTATAGAGGGATTTCACAAGTCAGCTACAGAGAGAGAGTGCAGAGCTGACCTTCATATTCAAATTTGTCACCGTCTCTCTTCGCCTGAACAAAGACTTGAACTGGTTAATATATTTGGAATCCAGAAGAGGAGAGACAATTCTTGATTTAGTCCTAAGTGGAGTGCAGGATCTGGTCCAAGAGGTGAATAAAACTGGACTGCTAGGAAATAGTGACCATAATATATTAAATGTAGCATCCCTGTGGTGGGAAAAACACTACAGCAGCCCAACATTGTGGCATTTAATTTCAGAAAGGGAACTACACAAAAATGAGGAAGTTATTTAAACAGAAATTAAAAGGCACCATGCCTAAAGTGAAATCTCTGCAAGCTGCATGAAAACTTTTCAAAAACACTATAATAGAGGCTCAACTTAAATGTGTACCCCAAATTTAAAAAAAAAATACAGTAAGTCAATCAAGCCACCATGGCTTAATAACCATATGAAAGAAGCAGTGAGAGATAAAAAGGCATCATTTTAAAAGTGGAAGTTAAATCCCAGTGAGGAAAATAGAAAGGAGCATAAACTGTGTAAAAATATAGTTAGGAAGGCCAAAAAAGAATGTGAAGAACAGCTAGCCAAAATCTCAAAATTAATGGCAATTTTTTTAAGTGCAACAAAAGCAGGAAGCCTGAAGTACAACTCGTGGGGCAAATAGATAATTGAGATGCTAAAGGAGAACTCAGTGATAGGGTAATTGCGGAGAAACTACATGAATTCTTTGCATCGGTCTCAGAGCTGAGGACTTCAGGGAGTTTCCCAAACCTGAGCCATTCTTTGTAGGTGACACATCTGAGGAACTCTCACAGACTGAGCTGTCAGAGGAGGTTTTGGAACAAACTGATGAACTAAACAGTAATAAGTCACCAAGACCAAATGGCATTCACTCAAGAGTTCTAAAGGAACTCAAATGTGAAATTGCAGAACTACAAACCATGGATGTAACCTATACTCCAAATCATCTTTTGTACCAAATGAGTGGAGGATAGGTAATGTGATGCCAATTTTTAAAAAGGGCTCTAAAGGTGATCCTGGCAATTACAGGGTGGTAAATCTAACTTCAGTACCAGACCAACTGGTTGAAACTATAGTAAAGAACAGAATTGTCAGACACTTAGATGAACATAATTTGTTGGGGGAAAAGTCCACATGGTTTCTGTAAAGGGAAACCATGCCTCACCTTTTTTGTGGTGGTCAACAAACCTGTGGACTCTTGTCCACTAAATCCTAGGGATCGAAGGGATATAGCTTACTTAGATTTCCAGAAAGCCTTTGACAAGGTCCCTCACCAAAGGCTCTTAAGCTAAGTAAACTGTCATGGGATGAGAAAGAAGGTCCTCTCATGGACTGATAATTAGTTAAAAGATAGGAAACAAAGTGTAGGAATAAATGATCATTTTTCAGAACGGGGAGAAGTAACTAGTGGTGTCCCACAGGGATCCATACTGGGAGCAATCCTACCCAACATATTAATAAATGATTTGGAGAAAGCGGTAAACAATATGGTGGCAAAATTTGCAGATGATACAAAACTGCTCAAGATAGGTAAGTCCAAAGCAGACTGCAAAGAGCTTCAAAAGGATCTCATAAAACTCGGTGATTGCGCAACAAAATGGCAGATGAATTTTAATGCTGATAGATGTAAAGTAATGCACATTGGAAAACATAATCCCAACCATATGTATAAAATGATGAGAATTAAATTAGCTGTTATTACGAGAGAGAGAGAGAGAGAGAGAGATCTTGGAGCCATTGGGGATAGATCTCTGAAAATATTCACTCAGTGTGCAGTTGTGGTAAAAAAAGCAAATAGAAAATTAGGAATCATTAAAAAAGGGATATAGAATAAGACAGAATATCTTATTGCCTCCATATAAATCCATGGTACACTCACATATTGAATACTGCATGTAGACGGGGTTGCCTTATCTCAAAAAACATATCTTGGCACTGGAAAGAGTTCATAAAAGGGCAACACAAATGATTAGGGGAATGGAACAGGTGCCATATGAAGAGACATTAAAAAGACTGGGACTTTTTGTCTTGGAAAAGAGACTACTAAGGGTGTGTATGACTGAGGTCTATAAAATCATGGCTGGGGTGGAGAAAGTAATTATGGGAACAAGTAAATAACTTTTCCTTAACACGAGAACTGGGGGTCACTGAATGAAATTAATAGGTAGCAAGTTTAAAACAAACAAAAGGAAGTATTTCTTCACACAATGTACAAACTGTGGAACACCGTGCCAGAGGATGAAGACCAGGACTTGAACATGGGTTTAAAAAGCACTAGATAAATTCATGGAGGATAGGTCCATCCATTGCTATTAGCCAGAATGGGCAGAAATGGTGTCCCCAACCTCTCTTTGTCAGAAGCTGGGAACGGGCAATAGGGGAGGGATCACGTGATGATTCCCTGTTCTGTTTATTCCCTCTGGGGCACCTGGCATTCACCACTGCTGGCAGACAGGATACTGGGCTAGATGGACCTTTGGTCTGACCCAGTATGGCCGTTTTTATATTCTTATTGAGGACTACAGTTTAGTAGCTGCAGGATCTGATGGTACGCGTGTGAGTGTGCAACCTTTCTCTGAGTTTGTACCAGACTTAAGTGTTCTCTTAATTAGAATCATCAGTCCAGAAATGCCTCAGTCTTCTGATCCAGCTAACTATAAATCCCATGCAACCTTTTCCAACCCCGCTGGAAACCATGAGGATTATAACATGGTAACACTACTGATTTTTCACAGAGTAGCAGCACCACTCACATCATCACTGAAACAAAAGACAGGACTATGCATCACTTTAAAGACTAACAAGATGGTTTATTAGGTGATGAGCTTTCGTGGGCCAGACCCACTTCCTCATGAAAGCTCATCACCTAATAAACCATCCTGTTAGTCTTTAAAGTGCTGCATAGTCCTGTCTTTTGTTTCAGCAAGACCAGACTAACACGGCTACATCTCTATTACTATCATCACTGAATTAAGAGATATCAAGTGTACATAGGAACAGATGAGGCGTTCTAGTTTTATCTGGCTGAGCCAGATTCTGATCCTCATGCAGGGAATATTCCCTTCCTGCACAGGTGGTCCTAGTGAAATCAGGGATACTAATCGAGTGCTAAGGTGCTACTCAGTAAAGCAATCAGAATCTGGTTCCCTGGACTCCACAGGGTTGGGGGTAACAAGATCTGGCTTTCCCTTGAACATACTTTGTTTTCATCACTTGATTCTATACAGACTCTTTAGTATGAAACTGGGAGGTGAAAGGGGGAGTTTCCAGTTAGCCCGCCTGTGGCACACTTCCATAAGAAAGGAAGAGAACACAAACATGGCTTCTGTGTGGGAAAGGGCCCCAGTCTGTGCCCCATGCCACACCATGGACAGGGGCTGTTCTGTCCGGGCTAGAGTGCCTCTGCCCATAGCGGGCCCCATGGGGCTGGAGCAGCCCCTGCCCACAGTGTGTGGGGAGCTGCGGCAGCCCCCACCAGTTACCCAGAACTGGTAAACCTCGCCTGTAAAGGGTGAGGCTTACCAATTAATCTTCCATATCCCTAACTGGCAGATGCCTGGTCTAAAGTGACTTCATCTAGGAATCACAAGGGGCTTAACCATAATTGATCCCAGTAGAATAACTGGAATTCGCTAGAACCTCGGGGCCTCTACTCTCAGTGACCCTGCAATATGGTTCTCTTGGGCAGAGGGGGCCAATCGTGTCTCATTTAGCCGACGTGTGGTCATTTTGCGATGCAGACAAATGAGACTAAAATACACCAAGCCCAATTTCATTTGTGACTTTATCTGCAGAGTTGAGATGGTGTGTGTGTGTGTGTGTGTGTGTGTGCGTGCACAACATGCTCGCCTCTGTGTGTGCGCCCCAGGGATCAGAGGGTCAAAAAAAGAATTGCCCTCATAATTGCCAGCTTTGGGCAGGCGGTGGCAGCACAGCATTAAAAACAGTGATGATGCATGTGAGGTTTGTATACATATCGCACAGAGAACTAAACTCTATAATGACACATACAAATGCTCAGCACTACTGAAAAACAGGGTCAAGGAGTAGGAAGATGAGCACCCAAACACAGAAGCCCCTTTGAAAATCTGACTGCCAGTGTACGGAAGCCTGTATCATATTGCTATCCTGAGGTTCTAGTCTGGTCGTTCAGTGAATGACTGCCTAGCCATGTTCCACTGTTTGGTCTCCAAATCCCACCCGCCCCAGATCTGTGCTGATTAAATCTTAATGTACTTCTTTTAAAGAGGCAGTAATTAGAGCAGGGATTTAAGTGAGAAAGGTGGGTGCACACTAGCTGTAGCATGTAGGGGAGTGAAAGCGGCTGCCGCTCCAGAGAAACAACCTGCTTGGGATGAACACCCATCAGTAACTTTTCTGGGCAGCTGGCATGTTGCGAGCCGGGGGCCAGTGAATAAATCTTCCCAGCAGAACCTTTTCAAAGTATCCAATCGATACTTTCTTCAAATAGATCTACTCATTGCAGTAGAACAAGAAGCAATGGGCTTAAACTGCAGCAAGGGAGGTTTAGGTTGGACATTAGGGAAAACTTCCTCACTGTCAGGGTGGTTAAACACTGGAATAAATTGCCCAGGGAGGTTGTGGAATCTCCATCTCTGGAGATATTTAAGAGTAGGTTAGATAAATGTCTATCAGGGATGGTCTAGACAGTACTGGGTCCTGCCATGAGGGCAGGGGACTGGACTCGATGACCTCTCGAGGTCCCTTCCAGTTCTGGTGTTCTATGATTCTATGATCTACAGTTCCTTGTCTGTTCCCAGGTTAATCAGGTTGAATACAAGGAAGTGGTGGCTGACAGGAAGTAAACAAAAGGCCCTTTGCGATCTCTGCTAGTCAGTGGGGATCATGCCATTTAATGGAGAAGAGAATGAGAGCCAGAGGGGATGAGCTGGTCCCAGAGGTCCAGGTAAAGTTCTGTTTAGACCTGATCCTGAATTCCTTGTATACACAGAAATCCCACTGAAGACAAGCTCTGGGGGGTGCCTGGGAAAGTCCCTAGGCATTTTGGGGTGCTGTAAGGAAGACTGGGCCAGACCTGCTCTCCATCCACTGTGTTCCTTTGTTCCTCATAACATCAGAACAAGAGCTAGGACGGAAAGCAACGTCACTATGCTTGGCTTATAAACATACTTACAGTGCAGCATTCTCAGGAGGAAACCTATTTCAATGGCTTTTTGGGCCACTTTAATCCTGGCCCCACTGACATTAAAGCAAAACTCCAACTGGCTTCAGTGGGATGAGGATTTGGTGCAAGATCTTCACATTTAGTTAGTTGGCGACTTCCCAGGGCAGAGGTGAGCTCCGCTTTTTGGAATAGCCCAGATGTTGGAGTTGCTTGGCGGTCAAGGCAGGGGTTCTGCAATGTGCCACTTGCTCCTCACTGCTTTGGCTTCCTTCAGGTATACCAGGTGGAGCATGGATCCCCTTTTGTACCTGCCGACTGGATCTCAGTCCTCATGTTTTCTTTTCAATATCATTGTCAGCGCACTTGAACAATAAAACCCTTCCAGGGGACTGGCAGAACCGTCTTGTAAGGAAAGATCAAGAGAGCTAATTCTGCACCAGGGAGGCAAGATGGTCTTGTGGCTAGGATGATGGGCTGGGACGCAGGAGATGAGGGTTTAATTTTCAGACACAACGTGGACCACCTGTGTGACCTTGGAAACATCTCCATTTCTCTAGGAGTCCGCTCCCCCTGGGGATAATAATAGAATGCTAGAACTGGATGGAACCTCAAGAGGTCATCAAGTCCAGTCCCTGCCCTCAAAGCCCCATCTAGAACATCCCTCCTGACAGGTGTTTCCATTCGACTATGCTTTCCTCTTGTTTATTTAGACCAGTGTTTCTTAAACTGTGTTCTGTGGCACACCGGTGTGCCGCGGAAAGCAACAGAGTTCAAAATGGCTGCCCTTAAAGGGGCAGGTGACCTTTTTTTCTCAATAACTCCCCTCCCCCCGACCCTTTTTTTTTTTTGCTCAATAAAAAAATCCTTGGTGTTCCTCATAAAAAAAATTATTGTTTGGTGTTCCTTCGTCTTAAAAAGTTTAAGAAACACTAATTTAGACTGTAAAGTCTTTGGGGGCTGGGACTGTGTCAAACTCCAGGTATGTGAAATAACCAGCACAATGGGGTCTTGGTCTCTAGGGCTAGTGGATTACAGTATTTTGCTCAATTGGGATAGAGCACTTGGAGGTTTTAGCACCATGTGACCAAGATCCCCGTGGTGCATGATTGTGTTTCACTAACTCATTAGTTATCTAGAAATTGTGCTAAATAAATAAGTGACAGTGCTGATGGATCAACTCTTTAAGAGGGAAGTGTCAGATACAGCTGTATCATGAGATACAACTGCCTAAAATAATTACACAGCATAAGACACTCACCCTAGTCTACGCTAGGGACTTATTTTGAAATAATCCCCCTTTGGTCAAATTTATAAGCAGAGTATCAACACTACGAAGCCTGTTATTTTGAAATAACGGGCTGTTTATTTCAAAATCCGTACTCCTACTTTCCTCGGGGAATAACGCTAATTTCAAAATAGCATTAGTGTGGACGCTCCGGTGCCACCATTTTGAAATAACGACTCCCCAGAGTAATTCGAACTAATTACTCCCCAGTGCTTCCTGGGGCTCTAAGTTGAGGTAGCACATCCACATTCACGGAGCCTGCCTCGGACTAATTTCAAGGCTTCCCTGTAGTACGGACACACTATTTTGGGAGTTATGAAATCAATTTTAGTTATTTTGAAATAGTTTCCTCATGTAGACATGGCCTCAGAGAAACTCTAAGTATACAAAATGTTCAGCCAAGAAATCCTAGAGACTTTGTATTCCAGAGACCTGGACAGCTTCTTAGCCAAAAAAGAGAAAGAAGTTTTGAACTGGCTTAAAAGATTTGTATTGCTATATGGAGCTTTGGGTCAAGTGGCACAAAAGTGGAACAGTTTTAATATCACTATTTGCGTGGTAGAGTTGGAGCATGCCAATTTGTCTGTGGAAAAGCTTAGCTACGAGTATGGCTGGGGCAAGATGGCTTTGAATTAAACTGACCTTATGGATAATCGAGTCTTAAGTGTCTGAATTCTCATGTGAACCATGTTCTTTGCGGGGTCACACATAGGAAGAAAATGTTAGATTCCAATTGGAGAGCAGCTGGCATCCTGGCCAGCCTCACACTGTGGCGACGAATAATGCTTCACCCCGTAAGCAGTCTCATTGAAGTCAACGAGGAAATAGTCAGTGTAAGGCTCTGTAGCATGGTGCGACTCACCACTGCAGCGCTTCCTGCTGGTCTTTCTGGGTACGTCTAGACTGCACCCCTCTGTCGGCAGAGGGATTCAGTTTAGGCAGGTCGACTTTGCAAATGAAGTGGGGATTTAAATATCCAGCACTTAATTTGCATAAAAATGGCCACAGTTTTTGTCGACTCAGCACTTTGTCGGCAAAAAGCGGTAGTCTAGAGGGGTATCCGTCGAGAAAGAAAGCCTTTTTCCACAGATCCCTTATGCCCCCTGCACCTTGCCTTTCCCCAGCACTGCTCTGTTCATAGTATTTCAACTAACAGTCAGCTAGGTCCTTCTCCTTCCAGGGCTGGAGAGAGAGTGTGTTCAGCCCTCTCTTTTATACATCCCTCCTGGTCTCTGATTGGCTGCCACAAGACCTCTCATGATTGGCCCATAGCTACAGCCCTCTCCACGGGCTGTTTTAGCCCTTTTTATGCCTGGAGTGGGGTGGCCACCCCGCTCCAGGTTATCATGATCTGGCTCTAATTAATTAATTACACCATCCACACGAGGGCCACACATCCTAAGTACTTGAGGTCAGTCCTACAGGAGGACTATAAATCAAGCAGGGTGCTGGCTCTCAGTGACTGGAGGACATTTGGAATGTGACTGACAGGAACCCAAATGTCCCACAACCATGTGTATGCATGCGCGCGCACACACACACACACACACACGTCTACTTACTAACAATGAAAACTATCCTCAGCAGCAAGCACAAGTTGTCATTGTGCCTGGTAGGGAACACAGCTAAGAGGGGCAGTCTCCAGTCAGACTTTTAAAAAACTGAGCAAACACTCTCACACCAGCAACACGTGGGTGTGCTCCCGGATCACTATACTAGTGAGGCTTTGTAACTGTGCATGTGTGACTGCAGGCATGAGATTGCTGAATCCTCTCAGTCCAATCCTCGTTTCATGGTACACCTGGCAGATTCCAGTGTGGGAGGAGCAGGGAGGAGTGGGAAGGGCTTGAGGGAATATTGTTCTGTGCTCTCTGTGTGACGTTGATTTGCAAGGTTTTCAGTAGCTCTGGTGATTGAGAGCTAGGCACATAGAATCATAGAACACTAGAACTGGAAGGGACCTCAAAAGGTCATCAAGTCCAGTCCCCTGCCCTCATGGCAGGACTAAGCACCATCTAGATCATCCCTGACAGGTGTCTGTCCAACCTGCTCTTAAATATCTCCAGTGATGGAGATTCCACAACCCCCCTAGGCAATTTATTCCAGTGTTTAACCACCCTGACAGTGAGGAAGTTTTTCCTAATGTCCAACCTAAACCTCCCTTGCTGCACTTTAAGCCCATTGCTTCTTGTCCTAGACTAGAGGCCAGAGAATGAATCATTTTGGGGAGGAGGCAAGGAGACAGTGCACTGAGCGTGGGTTGGGGAAGGGCCCAGCATGACGGGAGGGGTGAGGGGAGCATTGCATTGATCAGGGAGGCAGAGGAGAAATGGACAGACTGGGACGGAGCTGGGAGGGGGAGCCTAATTTGGAGGAGGGAGGAAGGCAGATGTGGAATTAGCCAAGTGAGAAGCAACTAACTGATTAGTTACAGAGGCTGGATTGGTCAGGCAGGCACGGCAGGACAGATGGTGGACTGGGAAGGAGTGAGGAGGGTGGGGGGCGTCACTGAGGTGTACTGACAAAGCTGAATGGACTGGATAATCGATGGGGGGAGATAATCTGATGGGCTGTGCAAGATGGTGTATTCAGGGGCCTGGGAATTAGTATTTACTGTTAATTCTGGTATAATGGCCAAAGACTCCAATCCAGATGGAGATCCCCAGACTGTGCTAGGTGCTATAGAAACACACAGGGAGAGAGCATCCCTGCACCAGAAAGTTTACCGTCTAAGACCCTGCTCCTGCAAACACTTAGGGTGTGTCTAGATTACAGGGTTTTTTCGAAAAAAGTGGCCTTTTTTCGAAAAAACTTCCCCTGCATCTAGACTGCTGCCATATTCTTTTGAAATTAAATCGAAAGAATGTGGCGGTTTTTTCGACCTCGGTAAACCTCATTTTACAAGGAAGAATGTCTTTTTTCGACAGTGCTCTTTTGAAAAATGGCGTTATTGAATGCAAACAGGGCTTTTTCGAAAGAGAGCATCCAGACTGCCTGGGTGCTCTCTTTTGAAAAAGCAGCTTGCTTTTTCAAAAGTACTGGTTGTAATCTAGATGCTCTTTTTCAAAAGGATCTGGGTACGTCTACACTGCAACACTATTTCGAAATAACTAGTGCTATTCGGAAATAACTTAGTCCGCGTCTACACAGCAGTTATTTCGAAATAGTGTCAAAATACTGTCACGCTGGAGGACTTCTTACTCCGACGCCTGTAACCCTCATTGTATGAAAAGTAAGGGAAGTTGGAGGAAGAGTGCTCTATTTCGAAATAAGTGCTGTGTAGACGCTCCCAATTTCAAAATAAGCCATTTTGAAATAAGATACGCAATTGACGTAACTCAATTTGCATAGCTTATTTCAAGTTAAACCCAGCTGTGTAGACACACCCTTATATACAGGCTTAACTTTGCCACTGGTTGCAGTGCCATCCCATGATAGAAAAGTTGAGCAAGCGTTTGCAGGATCGGGGCTTAACTAGAGCAGGCAAACAGCAGCAGACACGCATCATGAGTAAAATATCAAAAAGAGTTTAAAAAAAACCCACTTTTGTCTATTTCCTTTATTTTATAACTAGCACATCTCCCCAGCCTTGCTCGGGTCCTTAATTAAGTTTGTTCTCTTTCCCCTTGTTCCCTGATGGTGACAAAGGGGAACATCCCCATAAAAAACGGTAGAGAGCACTTCAGACCCATCACACCTTCCATGAAGAGCACTTGGGGGCTGGAAGGCTAAGGGCTGGGGTATTCCTGGATGAGGGGGCATCCCCTTTCACCTGCCTAGTGATTCTGTCTCTTCTCTATATGGTTTTCTGAGAAGCAATCCCATTCTAGGCACATTCCATTTTTCTGGCACAACCAAACCCTTTCCTTGCTTTAAGTTACGATAAGTTGAAGCTGTGTAATGAGTTTGGTGCCCTTAGCTCTTACCATTTAGGAGGAGTTCTTGAACAAATAGGCAGACTAAAATATACAGTAGATAAACCTTTCTGTTTCCTTTTTGATTTATGATTATTTATTTAATCCTTTAAACTTCTACCTGTTTTCTTGTGGTTTTATTCATACTTTCTTCCCTCACTATTACCTTTCCTCAATCCCCCTCCAATATGTCCTCCTCTCCCTGCCCCCCAACAAGGGTAGCCTTCCCATTTAAGGGTCAGGTGGTCTGTCAGCCCTCTTCATTTATGAGGCCCAGGTGGGACATGGTCAGGTAGGTGAACCCTATAAAGGGCTGTGAGAGCCCCCTGTGTGAGGGGGGGGGTGGGCATGGGCTTCTATAGCATGTTTTGTACTTGGGAGGGAAGAATTTATCTCTAGTCAACTCTGAGACAGGCTCAAGCAAGCTAGCTTCTGGAAGCTGTAGGCTTTGGTGGGGGGGGGGAAGGTAGGTAAAGGATCTGCTTTTGTTTTATGTGTTGCTAGTGTTTTGAATGATGTTTGGGAGTAGCAACAAGTCCTTAGGGGAGGATCAGGAGATCTAACTTGTGTGAGGGGGAACTAAGGCAGCAGCTCTTCTGAAGTCTGGATGCAGTAGTCCTGCTCATATCTCCTGTACCCTTAATCTGTTTCCTGGATGATGTGGTAAAACTCTAGAAGTCAAGTCCTCCACTAACCCAGAAACCCCTTTCTCAATAAAGACCCCTGAGTGATAAGAGTTTAGGCTGGAGCTTGACTGTAGAAGTCTGAATAGGTGAGTCTGTGGTTAGAGACCTGAGAGTAGCTGGGGGGCGGGGGAGGTTGTTGTGGGGGAAGAATATGCTATCACCTATTACAGTTGAATCTCTGTGCTCCCACTGTCCTTAACCTGGAAACACCTGGGGCAAGGAGGAGGAAGTGGCTCTGTGCCCTGCTGCTTCCTCCTCTTCTCTCCCCCTGCCCCTGGGCTCCCAGGCTGGGGGAATGGCAGCACAGTGCCACTTTTTCCTGCTGCTCCCAGGCAAGCACCCCCCTACTATTCCCCCCCATGCCCAGGCCCTGCAGTGCTCTCCTGGGCCTGACAAAATCTCTAATCCAGCATAGCCTGTTTTCCAGGGTTACCAGATCAGAGGTTTGCATGTATTGAATTAAGTGGGCTGGGAGTAAAGAGGAAGATTCAGTGAAACAGGAAAATGGAGACCTTAGAAAGGGGAAGAGGGAAAGATCTGTATCTGTAGGGAAAACAGGCAGAAGAAAAGAGATCAGGGAGGAAATAAATTTGGGGGGGGCGGGGAGGGAGAGATGTGTATGTTCATGGGGGAAAAAGAATAGAGACCAGTGTTCCCTGTAAGCTGAGCACTTGGGCAGCCAGGGCCGGCTTTAGGCCGAATCGGGCCCCGTGCCCTAAAGCCGGAAGTGTGCTGGGTGCGCTGCGGGAGGGGCGTTGGCCCCGGAGGAGGAGTGCAGCGGCTTCCCTGCACCGCAGGAGGGGTGAGTCGAACACAGGGGTTTCCCTGTGCTGTGGGAGGGGGAGTCGGCCCCGGGGTTTGGTGGGAAGGCGGGACTCTGCCCTGTAGCTGGGGTTTTAAAGGGGCTGTGACTCTTTTTTTTGTGTGCTGGTTTTTTTTGTTTGGTTGTTTGGTTGGTTTTTTTTTGCTTAACAAAAAAATCCTGGCTGCCAAGGCTCCGTCGAAACTGTTCAAATTGGGTCCCGCACTTCCTAAAGCTGCCCACAGGGCCAGCCATCCAGGAGACTCACATGTTGCCCAGCTGATTAGCACTGCACTGTCAGCCTGTGTTTCTACTGGTGGTGCACATGCCTTGGTGCACATAACAAAAATTATTCTGATTATGGATGGAAAAAATGAGGGAACACTGGAGATTCAAATGTGAGTCAAATGTTTTTTTTAACGGAATTGGTGACAATATTGTACAAAACATGGCTTTTGTGTAGTACTTTTTGGTTAGGACAAAAGATAATTTTGAGAGATCTGGGGAGGATCTGGCTAGCGGAGTCTAGTGTTCTGTAGTGCATAGCTCAATATTTTTTACAGTAAAGGTTGCCTATCACTTCCCCACTTCACAGATGGAGAAACTGAGGCACTGCAAAGGGGATGCAAATTGCCAAAGGTCCACTAGCAAGTCTGGGGAACCCAGGAATAAAATCATAGTCCAGAAATGAATAACAAAACATCAAACATTGACACTTCTTGGTTTGACTTCGATGCTTTGCTTGCAGTCTCGGTTTGGAAGATTCTTTTAAAAATACAACCAAGAAATTCTGCCGGGTGTCTAAAATTTGGGCTGGGAAGGATGCCAGGCCTTCCCATTTAAATTTGTCCTAGCTCTTCACTTTTATTTTCCTAACTGCAGACTTGGAACAATTCCACATAAAGCTATTCCACTGGTAACTTGTAACATTTTCCCTGGCTTCTATGTAGCACTTTTCATTGGTATAGCAAATGTTTTGCGGAGAAATTCGGTATCACTGTTCCTGCTTTACAGACGGGCTAACTGAGGCACAAAGGGATGAAAGTGACTTGCCCAAAGTCACCCAGCAGACCAGCAACAGAGCCAGGAATAGAATCTGGGTCTCTTGAATCCCATAAGGTAACCTCTGCTGAAGTATAATTGCACGCTAGTAACAGAGAGACCAAGGGGCCTGATTCTTTTGGTGTCTCTATTTTACACTGATGAAACCCTTAGTGATACCAATGTTGTGACTTCTGACTTATGCCAAAGTTATCCAAAGAATCAGGCCCAGTGCTTTCAGTGGGGCACTACCTCTAATTTACACTGGGCCCAATTCTGATGTCGCTGAAGTATCATGTGCAGACTGCCTGCTAGCTGACTGGTAAGGTCTTGAAGCTAATAGTAAATATTTTGCTAACAGCAGTGATGTGGTTTCAGGCCCCAGAAAGTCTTTACAGCTGTCACAGTAGCCACAGCATATTGAAATAACTATAGATTTTTCTTGTAATGTGCAGCACTAGTGTTTCTTCCTAGGATTACCAGCTGCAGCAGATGCAGTATATGCTTTAATTAATGTTACTTGAAATATCTGTTTCAAGCTGCTGCTGTTCTGTAGTGTGAATCTAAAAGGCAAGTCTCTTCCCCCATATTCATATCCTAACTAATTGAGCTAATCATTATGGGGTGTCATGAGTGCCATTTTAAAAACTGTTTAATTTGTAAACTCTAAACCCGTTTTGAACCCAGTCTTGCAGAAGTGAAGAGCAGGGCCCAATAGGGCATTAGTGTCTTAGCTATTTCTCAGATAGGAAAGATCTATTTAAGAGTAGAACTGCCCTTGCAAATAGTCTGCTCTGTATGGTTCAGCAGACATAAGCATGTTGTTGACATGCTGGTATTTATTTTCTTAACAACTAACATTGTTCAAGGATGACACACATAGGCATGCATATTGATGAAGTAAAAGGTGCAATGAGGAGATGCTTTTAAAACTATAGATGGGACTTGTCAGCTGCCTATGACCCCGCTACAGCAAAATACTTAGGCACATGATTATCTTTTAAGCATGTAATTAATCCTATATTTATTCAGCAAAGTACTTAAGCACATTCTTAAATCCATGGGACTTAAGTACTACATACTTTGCTGAACTAGAGCCTATATTTATTTGCTATGTTAAGTGTTCGTTATACCTATTGAGTTTTTCTATTACCTTAAAAACCTGTATATTTAATCAAGTAATGTCTGCATAAACCCTCCTTAGTTCTGGTATGGTCCATCTATATTTGTATCGCTTCTCCAGTATGGGTACTTGTATTTTGCTAAAAAGGTGTTGAAATTCCCGTTTCATCTTTGCCTTGTGGGGTTGTGAATCTAAAACATGACAACATTGGGCAAGTGCTCTAGAACTACCAAGTGAGGCCCTGATCCTTACATTGGCTCCAATGGGACTTTTGGTGGGAGTAAGGGTCTGCCTGCAGGGACCAAACCACAGGAGTGGGGCCTTAGAGCATGGGCTCTCTGGGGCAGGGATTCGTGTTACTTGTCTACGGTTAGCATAATATGGTGCTGAAATGGAGTGGGGTGCTACTGTAGTAGAATGATTCTTTGTTTATAGTATTTCTGATATCGCTGTGCAATCTGAGTCAAGTGTGAAATAGAAAATAACAGCATAAATGATAAACTGAAAGAATGTAGGTATTTTGTTTTACTTGTTTAAAATGTCAGTCAGAGGGCTAAATGATCACATTTAACAATATTTTAATTGCATGGTAGGGAATAAGGCCTCACATACCACTTAATTTTATCTCTGAGTCTTGATTTAACACACAGTAGAAAATCAAATTCTACTTGTCTTTTCCAGTTCATATCCCATTTCCTGTTGTAAAATCAGTTTGCTTCAAATCTTTGAGGAAACTGGGGAAATCATTAAGGAAAATCTTATAGAATTCATAAGAGGGGAATCATTGGGTCTAGAGAAAATGGTTTCTATGGAAATTACTTAAGCCTTCTGCTACATCTTTATTCCAGGGCTGTGTCTAGACTGGCCAGTTTTTCCGGAAAATCAGCCGCTTTTCCGGAAAAACTTGCCAGCTGTCTACACTGGCCGCTTGAATTTCATAAAGCACTGACTTCCTACTGTAAGAAATCAGTGCTTTTTGCGGAAATACTATGCTGCTCCCGTTCGGGCAAAAGTCCCTTTGCGCAAAACTTTTGCGCAAAAGGGCCAGTGTAGACAGCTCAGATTTGTTTTCCGCAAAAAAAGCCCGATCATGAAAATGGCGATCGGGGCTTTTTTGCGGAAAAGCGCGTCTAGATTGGCCACGGACGCTTTTCCGCAAAAAGTGCTTTTGCGGCAAAGCGTCCATGCCAATCTAGACGCTCTGTTCTGAAAATGCTTTTAACGGAAAACTTTTCCATTAAAAGCATTTCCGGAAAATCATGCCAGTCTAGACGTAGCCCAGGACAAAAACCCCCTGTTAACCTTAAATCCTATTTATGTGGTATAACAGCGGTATGCAGTTAGTGATATAAAGCACCCCTTATCTTAGTATCAAAACATCTTCCAGTGATGTGTTGAGCCAACAGTAGGCCGTTCTTGATAATATGACTTTGTCCAAAAGCCCACAAACTAGGACCCATACATGTTGAAAAGGAGACAGTGCAGTGCTAACCCATGCTGCTGACTCTCAGCTGGAGCCCAAGATAATGTCCATTTAGCTTGGGCTTATCTACAGCTGTACATGCTTTTCCAGGAGGCTGGAACCTCTACTCCATGATTAAGGAATCAGAGTTCCTGTGTGGGAAACAGCAGCTGTCAGTGAAAAGGCTAGGGTCTTTCACCTGGTGTGAGTCCAGTGCTACAGGATTGCAGGGAGGGTCCTTATGAACAAAACTCCAGGGGGCTGGAATCTTTGAATTCAATGAAAAATGCAGATTTATTGAAACCAAAGCTGTCCATGAATCAAACTTTTTTAAGTTTACAAAATATTCAGGGGAAAATGATGCCATTGTCAATGAAGACTTCTAGTTGTTTTTGTTTGAAAAACTATGCTACTAGTATTAATTACTATGAAGCAAACTCCCTTGATTTCCCCATGCCCCAAAGGTACCTCATTATCCAGCCTCTTTTCTCCCTTCACTAATGTATCCCTTTCATTAACTTACTCCACCCTATTAATACATGTACCCCAGTTTAAAAACTTCCAGGTCAGTAAAACAAGCAGGGCTTTGATATGATATAGTTAAATTATAAGGCAATTTACGTGGAGAGTAAGCAAGGAAACCAACTCCTCCATTATTTACCCCCGTTCCCTCTTCCTGTGTTACCTCATTAATTACACTCTCCTCCCGCAATTAATTGCCCCTCTTGCTGTTTACCCCGCAGGTCAATGGCTTCTCTCGTTTAATCCAATTTCCTACCAGGGAGGGAATAACCCCAGTCATTAACCCTTCCCTTGCCTCGCCTTGTTCCCCCCTCATGTACCCGCTGGTGCAGGCGCCCCCATGCTCTTTCGCTCCTGGGCAAGAGCCGTGGGGGACCTGCAGCGAGAGAGGCGCGCTCCGGAGCCCCCTTCCCCGGGGGCGCGCAGGGATCCGAGAGCGCGCCCGCCGCGTTCGGGGACGCGCCCGCTGGTCCCTGCCCTAATGCGGGAGTGGGAGGGGGAGGCTGCAGGAGGATGCGCTGGGCAGCCGGGCGCGGAGCAGGGGCGCAGCTCTCGTGCAGCCGGCGCGGGAGGCCAGAGGCGGGCGCGTCCCGAGCTGCAGCGCCAGGTACAAAGATGCTGCGGGGGGCGCCGTGCGGGGCTCTGCGCTGCGGCGGGGGGCAGCCGCGGGGCTGGGGCGGGATCGGGCCCTGCTCCTTCCCCGCGCAGGGCGCTGCGCAAAGGTGCCTTTGGCACCGGGCCAGCCCCTCTCGCCCGCCCCCCCTCCCCCCCCAAGCAGCCCCCGTCCTCCCCGCTGCTGCAGTCCGGGTCTCTGCTCTGAGCGGGCTGCCAACCCCCCGCGCTCCTCGGGGGTGTCCGGAGCCCTTAGGGGAGAGGTGAGCCATGGCCCCGATGCCAGCCAGGCGCGCAGTGCTCGCGGGGCGCGCTCTGCACCCCAGGGCAGAGCCTGGGTGTCAACCAGCCTCCTGGGGTGGGGGGGGTGTCATTTGACTCCCTGCCGTGCATAGAGAGTGGAGATGCCTGATCATTTGGGGGGCGGTTTTGTGGCCACCCTGTATGTGGAATTCTGCTGACAGGAGGCAGAAATTCCACCCCAGGAGACCGCTGCAGAATCTGCTAGACATATATCCTTTATCACCTCCCCCCCCCCCCCCAACACACACACTTTATTCCCCTACCCCCATCACCTTTATGCCAAATGTTGGGAAACCAAGCTATGCCTTACCTCTGCCTTTGGACCCTATGGAAGATCTCCTGGCTGGAACCTTTCTCTCCCTTCCTGATGGAAATGTGAACATCCAGACCAATATCTGATAACAAAAGTTTTTGCCTGTCACCTCAATGTTGCATGGTGTTACAGTAGTAGGGGGTGTGAGGAAAACACTGGTGGGTCAATTTCTTTGGGGGTGCAGAAAGGGAAGACAGCTTGGAGGTAAACCATAAGCCTTTTTCTGCTTCAGGGTATATACTGACCTCTGATGTGGGAGGGACTTTTTTCCCCCCTTCCTGGGCTGTTATTTCATAATTGTTTACTACAGGCTATTTTTATTTAATTTAACCATCCCCTGAGGTGGCTGGCATAGGCAGGGTACTAGGTTAGCTGGAGTACTAGCCTGATCCGCTGTGGCTATTTTGAAAATACCTAGAATAGTATGAGGTTGCAATATGTAGATTAGAGGCCCTGCCAAAGGACTGGTTGCTTACAAGATGGAGAGATCTGTTCTCTAGCTCTGCTAAAATTGTTTTTAAGTGTGGAAGTTCCATTGTGTTGGTGTGTGAGGCTAGCTGGTGTTAGTCAGGTGGTAAATGCTGAATCATGTGTACTCCCAGCTGTGCAGCAGGTTTAGCTATTTGCTGTCTCTAGGAAATGACATAGAAATTCTCCTTTTATTGCGTAGATGTACAGTCCCACGTCTGCTGTAGGAATGTATTGGGCCTGGAAGAACTATGGGTTGTTGTGATAGATAGTATGTGGTATGTTTATTTGTTTGGCCTTGTGTGCTCCTTGGAAAACATGGACTCTCAAACAACATGTATGCCATATGTACTAGGCAAGGTCTTTGAACAAGACCGTGCAAAGTAGATCTGTGTGGGGTTAGAGGGGTTGAAAGGGATATTTTTCACTGGGGGAAAAAAAAGCATTCTAGTTCTATTGCAAGGAAGGGCCTTTCTTTTAGCATCTGTCTTTGTGGATATTTTTTTTTTTTTTTTTTTTTTTTTTTAATTCAAGGTCAGCTCCTGAGATTAGTAGTGTTGTCTATTTGGTATTATGTCTGAAGAGAGATCGCTGGCTCTCTTCCAAGAGAAAAGCTATAGAAAGTGTGTGTTTGCATTAGGGATGTTAAAAAGTGGGTAACTGTGTAACCGCTGAAAATCTCAGTGGTTACATGGTTACACCCACCCGCAGTGTGGGGCGGCAGCCAACTCCTGGGAACCAGTGTGCACTAGGAGCCATCATTTAAGTGGCTCCCAGTACACACCAGTGGACTGCTGCCCCGCACTGCTATCTCTATTGAAGGCAGCAGTATGGGGCGGCAGCCAGCTCCCCAGGAGTGGGGCAGGAGCCTGTGTGTAACCGTGAACAGTACCCAGTGAGCCCAGGCTTATTGCTTAACCATTTAAACGGTTATACAAACTAGGGATGTAAAAGTCTGAGACAGAAATTTGGCCTACTGAGACTGACATTTTTACTGTTGTAAAATGGACACAGTGGAGATGTTTCTGTCTCCTAGGTATACCTAACCCATGCTAAAGACAAAAGCAAAAATTCAGGGATTTTTTTATTGGGATGCTGGCTCCTTTATTGTTAACCCAATTTCTGTAAAATGCCTGCCCTTTGGCAGCCAGCTAAATTGAGTGCCAGCATGACTGCTTTGTTTTCCAAAAACTTCTTAACAGGACGGTTCAGCATGAGAAATAGCCACTTAAATAGCATGATCCTGAATTTATCAATTGCTTTGGTCTGGAGCACATGCTGTCTAATCATTCTTATAGCTGTAACATGAGAGATTCAATTCATATGTGTACAGATCATCTCAGCCAGAGTTGGAAATGGACTTAAAGTTTGGGATGGTTTGTGTTTACAGGGTTGATTTGGGTCGCATTATATTAATGCAACAAGAAAGGATCGTGGTCTGTGACTAGGGCTCATAAGAACTACAGTAATAACGGTAGTGATGCCTATTTCAGCAAAAAGCTCAGTTATTTTTTTAATCTCTTGCTCCAGAATGTGGAACTTTGTCATCTGTGGGGCCCTTGTCCACTTAACTTGCTGCCTTTCCATTTCTGAATCCAACATAGAAATGCCCTCTTATTTCAGGGGGGGATTTTAAAACTTCTTCTACCTTGCATCTCCAGTTTCATATCCCTACAAACTTCTCTGCCCTGCCTGCTGTCCAAAAATGGTTGGGGGTGGGGGTGTGTGTGTGTGTGTGATATACACACACCCACCCTTCCTTCTGGAAAACATTTGAGGGGCCAGCAGGCCCATACTCAGGAACTTCTCTGGGGGGGTGGTTTTTTCATAAATGGAGGACAATAGGGGTGAATTCACACCCGTGTGGTCCACAAGTAAGCAGGGAAATCAGCCCCAGCCTTCTCCCGGCCAGCCAGAGCATGGGGGAGGGAGGCTCAGGCAGCGCGCGCCGTTCCTGCCTTCCTTCGACTGGCCAGAGCATGCTTACTTGGGGGGGCGGGAGGGAACGTGCTTGCTTTCACACACATACCTGCTACGGGTCTGGGCCAAGAGCAAAACTTTACCATCTAGAACAGAGTTGTTCCATGAATCAGGGGAGAAGTTTACAGTAAATCCCAAGAAATTGGTTCCCAGGCGATCCCCTTCAAGTGGCTCATAGGTTCTCGACCTGTACAGTCAGCACATCTGTCTAGGGCTGAGATCCTGTTATCCCTCCACCAGCTAGCATTTTCTTAGATTTCAGTTCATAAAGCCTCCAGGTCCTTATGGAAGAACATTTTGGTCCTCCTACAGGATTGTGAGAAATGGAAAGTTGTGTTTCCAACCCCAAGGTCACAAAATCTGACATTGTTCCCCCTCCCCCCCAACCCAAAAAACCCGCATTTTTTCACACCGCCCCCCCCCCCCACACACCTTTTGAGGGAGGGAGAACCATTTCAAGCTTTTTCTTTCCAGACATGAGGGCTAGAAACCTTAAAAAAGCAAAATGTTCTTTGTGGAATAACATGACTCCAGGAGTGGAGCCTTTAAGTAAGACACCAGTCTGTGAGAATTGGCCACGCTGAGTGTGCCGTAGAATTGCTACCACCTCTTTTTGTAACTGTCACCTTTGTGTGCAATCTGCAACGAATCGGAGTTTGGTCACATAATCTGCTCCTGAATAATTTAGATGAAAAAACTGCCGAAATTCACAATGAATGTTAATTTACAACAAATTATTCAGGGGCCTGTTCAGACATTCATGTGCTCTGACTTTCTCAACTTTCCTGGGTCTTCAGCATAATTGTTGCTGTTGTTGGCAAAGGGTCATGGGGGTGGATTTCTGTATTGCACCAACACCAAAAATGATTTGAGATGTTCTGTCATAGTAGCAATAGATAAGGCCTAATCCTCTATACCCATAATTCTTCAAGCTTTCCTGTGGCTTCAGCGAGGCTACTTAAGTGAGAGGGGAGTGCTCGTGTATTGGTCTTTTGTCCTTTTTGTATTTTATGAAGCACAAAAGAGTAGCTTAAAATATTTATCGAAAAAGAGTTCTGGGTTCAGGCAGTGCTTGCTGAATTGTGATACGGGAAAGACACTGGGGTTTTAAAAACAGCATAATGCTAGTTTGCATAGAAGTGACAGAAAAAAATTAGATCAGAATTTGTAGATGAAGTCTATTGGTTCTTGGGATTTCAGGTTTGAAATACTGTTGGTGGGTAATTTATGATTGAGAGGCAAGTTTAAAGAAAGGATGGACACTGAGAGAAAGCAAAGAGGTTTTTATTAGTATTTCACAAATGGAGGAGAAATATTGAATACAGTACATATTTTCTAAAGCAATTTTAACCCTCTTTCTGTTGAGGGGTTTGATTTATGAGGGTAACATTTACATTGAACTGGCAGTGTCCAATGTTATAGAGAGAATGTGACCTGCTAGGGAGTAAGCAACGTTCTTGTGGGATGAGAGTATGCTGCTTTTCTTGTGACATTTTAAATCTTAACAAATGGCAAGTAACTATCCAAGCCCTGAACACCAGAACTCGGAGATCATGGGAATCGCTACACTTACCATAAGTGGCTCTTCATATTTGTGTGGAATGTGGCCCTGTGAGCAGTGTTAAGAGTCTTGTCCAGCAGTGTTTTGTTTTCATGTTGGAAACACTTGTGTTCTGGCCAAGCCCATCTCAAAGTGTGGACTGCTTGCTTTGAAGCACCATTAAAACCTTTTTGATTAAAGGAGGCATTTATAGATCCCGAATGAAAGGGCTTCTTTTAGTTTGTGTTTTTGCATGCGTGTTTGTTCATGGTGACTTAGTGCTCATAAAAGGAAGGGATTAAAGGCACCTGCTAAACCTGGACATGATACAAGTAAACAAAGCTAGTTCAGACTTCCCTTCAGCTCTGCCTAACGCTTGAGATTTTTCAGAGCAGACGGGGAGAATTAAATGCAACCGAGCTAAGCGATAATGGATGGGGAACATTCTAATTATGGCCCGGATCCTGTAATACAATCTACCCAGACCCTGGCACCTGCGTGGGAGCTACATTGTTGTCAGTGGGTTTCTGTCCAGATGCAGTGCAATGGTCTGCACAGATCCTATTTCAGGGTCTGGACCGTAATTAGAAAGTTCCCTTTCTATAATTGCTTGGCTCACTTGCACTGAAGTCTTCACTAGTTGCTGTTGTGGGGAATATTTGTTTAAGGCCTTATTTGCACTGGGGATAAATAACCACACTTCTGTTTAAAAACGAGTAGCCCTGTGGCACTTTAGAGACTAACCAAAATATATAGAATCATGGGCTTTTTGTGGGTAAAACCCACTGTTCTCTTTAAAGTAGTTCTTATTCCAAGACCTACATTTTGCTCTGCTGTTCCCTTGACAGTCTCTTTAATGCTCCGGGGGGCATCTCATTTGACTACAGCGCCTTGTGATCAAAAGTTTCCTTGATATTTTCAAGAAAAGTGGCCTGTAAAAACTTATAACTAGATTCACTGGGGGGTGGAGAAGAGGGAAATCTGTAACACAAATCTCATCAAAGGCTCTTCAGTTTTCCTCCTTGCCCTGTAGGTAATCACTTTCCAGAACTATCTTCTTTAAAGTGATGTATCCAGGACTATAGGCTTAAATTTTGTTGGAGTAACTTTTTTGATTGTTGTTTTTTCTCCCGCAAAGCATATGTCATATCATCACTCTCACCTGTGCTGCTGCTGCTCCTCCCCCAGCTGCCCTGGATGGTTGCTGTCTGATCCTGGAAGCTCAGCCCAGTGTGGATTAGCTTCCATTCGCTGTTGTCCTAACTTAATTTAATCCATGATAACATAGAAAGCTTTCTTTCAGTCCTTGTAAAAAAAATTAAGATAATTTAGAACCTCAGCTTACTAGCAGGGGGAGGGATAGCTCCCTGGTTTGAGCATTGGCCTGCTTAAACCCAGGGTTGTGAGTTCAATCCTTGAGGGGGGCCATTTAGGGAGCTGGGGCAAATCTGTCAGGGATGGTACTTGGTCCTGCTGTAAGGGCAGGAGACTGGACTCAATGACCTCCCAAGGTCCCTTCCAGTTCTAGGAGATGGTAATTACTAGGAAATTCCACAAGCCAAATACACAGGGAAGGGTTGGAACTCCACTTTGTTTACAAGTTTGATTCCTATTAGAGAGGGATGACTAAAGATATTAGCTGGCTTGTACACTACCTTCCACATCCTAATGACTTACCCATTGTTTAGTTGGTTACTTATAGAGGTGCAAATTGTTCTTATCGGCCTCTTGTAACTGAACAATCTAATCTCTTTTTTTCTTCCCTCCTCTTCCCCCCCCCCCCCTTATTTATTCTTGGATCTGGTCTTTTAATACTCCAGTCATCTGAAGAAGTGGGTTGCACCCACGAAAGCTCATGATCCCATATACATGTTTTGTTAGTCTTTAAGGTGCTGCTAGGCTATTCGTTTAAGTTTTTTCCACTAGAAATGGGTTTGCCTGGCTAATTCAGGTGAGCATTTTCAAGGGTGATACGCAGGTATAAACCTTACCTATACCTCTCTGGAATCTCAGTTTGTGGGCTATTGCTTCGCTAGTGGGTATGGCCAAATCCTGTCACTTTGCGGACTCTGATCTCCGCATCCTCTCGTTGTTTCTCCTAGGTGCAGCAGCCCTCCTTTTACTAATGTGTTTGCAGTCAGAGGGAACAGGCTGTGTTGTGTAGAGACCATAAGAGCATCACTCCCATGCTGCAGGCAAGAGGCTTGTAGGGCAGGGTTGGGTCACAGGGGTTGAGGGGAAGCTTATCGTTAGCTGGAAGAGCATTACCTTGAAATCTTGGCTGCTGGTGCACTGAGCCTGGTGTCTGACAATGGTTCACCAAAAGACAGCAGTGTACAGGGCTGCTAGAGAAATAGTCTCATCCTGGAGGATGCTTTATGATGCTAGGGGTCCAGTGTTGCAGGGTACGGAGCACCCTCAATTCCCAGTGACTTCAGTGGGAAGCAAAGGGTGCTTAGCCCCTCTTAGGCTTGGACAAAATTGAAGTTCTGGACCCACCTATGTTTGTATGCGCTGCATCTTTGAATTGAGGGCTATAGGCAGACAACTAGTTATCCAAGGCAACATTTTGCTTGTTTAATAAATACCTCAAATGCACTCTGGTAACTACCTGGACTGCCATGCTAGACAGCAACAGATTCCTTCACCTTTGTTTTTTAGAGTGAACGTTCACCTCTGTGACAGGTGCTCGGATGGAGGGGGAGCATCATCTAGACATTGTGGTCAGAGTGAGCTGCCATGCCCTGCTCCCGTCGCATCCCAGTGTGACGCCAAACATCTGTGTGGTCCTGGCAGACTCCTTCCAGAATCACACCTCCCTGACAGCCAACTTTGTTACTTTCCAGTTAAAGGGCTGATGGATTCCTACAGCCCTTCCTCCCTTTGATGCCTGCAACAACATAGCTCTGACTCGCTGTCAATCTGCATCTGAAATCCCCCCCTGAAATGCCCACATAGGGATGACTAGGCATGGCAGTATAAACTTGGGTTGAGTGGGGAGAGGGAGAGGGCATGGGGATATTCCTGTACCTGCCTGAAGTGCAATCTAATGCTCTTTCTGTGCTGGGTAAACGATCAGTTTATTTGAATTCACACTGCACCTGACCTTGAGTAGGCCTAAGAATGTATGTGGATTGAGGGGAGAGGCTGTACATTAGGAAACTGTTAAATGCATAGACTAGCTGCTCAGCTTTTTTTTTTAACTCTAAAAGGTCTGTTCCTTATAGTGTTAGACAGGCCTCTCTCTGTTGTGCATTGGTCAACTTTAGTGCTTCTAAAGATACTTGCTTAACAGATCTTTACCATTTAGCATAACTTGTAGTTTGTGTCTTGTGTGACCGTGCTCTATAAGCATACAGGAAGACATGGTCCAGCTTCGAAAGTGTCTCAGTCCCAAATTGGGGATGCAAAGCCCTGATCCTGAAGTAATTTCAGATCACTACTGGGAGGCCTTCCTGAAGAAGGATGTTTGAAGAAGGGATATGAGGCTCAAACCTTGTAGCAAGAGAGGAGAGGTGAAGAGGAGAGTGGAAGCAGAGTAAAAGGGGGCTAGATGATTAAAAGATTTGGAGGATATGAAACTAGAGAGATGTAGGGAGTACAGCTACATGAGGCTTTGGAGGTAAGGACAAGAAACTTGGACCATGTGAGAGTGGGTAAAGGGATTTGAAGATGAGGGAGACATGAACAAAGCATTGGAGAGCAGATTTTAGTCCCTAGGCATTTGTTTTCCTTACTGAAGAGGGCTCAGTGTTAAGTCTCCATGGGCCACAGATGTAGGAAGCTCAGGACAGGCCTTCGTGGCTTAATGAAACTCAGATGTATCTAGATCATGCACTTGAGCTGCAGGAAAGGTGGTGTGAGGTTCATTGCTAGTTACACAAGGGCCGTGTTACTCCCGGTGTGGCAGTGCTGCTGGTTTCAGAGGGAGCAACTTGCATGCTCTCTGATGGAGAAAATCACTGTAGCTTCAGCATTTGTGGACACCCTAGGCCTCTCTCCAAATTTCTCATCTGAGCCAAATGCACAATAGACAGCTGCCAGGTTTAGATGTCTAAGAGGAAATACTGCAAACAAAAAGGATGTTGGAGGATTTACTGCAGCTGTCCATGGCCAAGTTCACACAGTGAGTTGCTATCATTGGTTTGTTCTTTTGGGGGGCAAGGTCTGTTGTACCAGATTATACTACCTTGGTAAGGTAGAATCTCTCTAGTCCAGCACGCTTTGGTCCAGCAACATCCGTGGTCCAGCATGATTTTAGTTAGCTGCATGTCCGTTTATCAGGGATGTGGCCAAGTTTCCCACAGTCCCATAAAGTTTGTTTACAGCCACCAGAGTGTCCTGTGCTGTTTAGCTCTCACTTACCCCTGACGTGTCTCCTCTGAGCCCAGTTGGCAATGCTTCTAGACAGTCCTATCAAGGCCAATATAGACAATATTGACCTCCTGTGGTTCAGTAAATTCTCTAGTTGGGCACATGTTGGGTCCCAAGGGTGCCAGACGACACTAATTGAGCAATGGTTCAGAATTACGACAGGGATAGCCCTAAACCTTTGGAAATTTTAGACATTGTCTGCAGATCCTAGATTGAAAACCGCTGTTCTATGGTAATGACCGTCTTTTGTCGACTGCTTAGCTATTGTCTTTGGCTTTCAAGGGGTCTGCAGGCCACAGATGGAAAACTATTGCCCTAAGAGAGCAAGAGAAACAAAAGATAGTCATTCAACAGCTGTCCAGGGTGCTGAAATCCAAGATTCACATAATGCACCTTTGTTGGCACGGTTTTTAAAAGAGTTGACTTCTAAGGGTTAAAACAAACGTAGCAAAGGCTGCTTTCTCCTTCTGAACAGGGTCCAGGGGAAGTCTAAAAGTGTGAAGGGGAGATGGTGGCTGGTCCTTCTGCCAAGGAAGGATTGGTCCACATGTTGCTGATGCTACTTTGAGACCTTCCCAAGGAACAAAAGCGTGTGGTCAACCCTGGCTCTTGACATGTGTTAAGAAGTTTCAGTCATACTAGGTTTGTTTAACAGGGATCTTAATGTCTTGTTGGTGCCTAATCTAACAACTGGTGTACGTCGTTCTGTTGAAAGTAATCAAGATGATTGGTACTTGGAGTCCTTTTGTTCCACAAACTCTGAACTCTGCATGCCTCTTTCACAGTTGGGTCTGGTACCACCAGCCACTCATGTTTAATTACACTGCCCTGTTTGTGACAAGTTGGGAGAGTTGCTAATATGCCTTTCGGCACAGCGTGGCTCCATGGTGATAAAGCCGTATCTGTATGCTGAGCTGTACCCTTGTTGGGTTCAGGGCATGTATAAAAAAAGCTCTTTCTTGCTGTCACTTAAATGGTGTCAGGATTTGTGAAATCTTGCTTTCAGACTTCTAATAGACCCAGCAACAAAGACTGCTTGTTGCAAGCTCATTGGCTTTTGTGTTTGGATCCTTGTGACGTCTCCGCAGATGTGTGCAGGCGAGAGGGAGAGGAGAGTGACAGAAGTGAAGCTTTGTAACCGCAGGCGTGAGATTGATTCCTCTCTCAGTCCAGTCCTCATTTCATGGTACACCTGGTAGAGCCCAGTCTTGTGGGGAAGGGGATTGGGGCATACTGCTCTGTGCACTCTGATGCTGATTTGCAAGGTTTTCAGCATCACTGGTGATTTGAGAGCTTGGCTCATAGAACACTAGACCTGGAATGGACCTTGAGAGGTCCCCAAGTCCAGTCCCCTGCCCTCATGTCAGGACCAAACACTGTCTAGAGAATTCCTGATCGATGTCTATCCAACCTGCTCTTGAAAATCTCCAATGATGGAGATTTCACAACCTCCCTAGGTAATTTATTCCAGTGTTTCACCACCCTGACAGGAAGTTTTTCCTAATGTCCAACCTAAATTCCCCCTTGCTGCAACTTAATCCCATTGCTTCTTGTCCTATCCTCAGAGGTCAACAAGAACAGGTTTTCTCCTTCCTCCTGGTAATATCACCATTGTCCCATCTCTGTAGTTACAAAATTCAATGTTAGGATTTGGTGCCCTCTGCAAGTCTCACCCACAAGAACACCTCCAGTTCATATAATGCTCTAACTGAAACAAGACGGCCAATATCAACCAAAACTAGTCACGTTGTACTGCTTTTCAGGGACTGGCATCTAGGTGATGGACATCTGCAGGATCCAGATGCCAAGCCCTTTAGGGTTTTCATTTTCTAGCCCCGTCAGCATCTGGGTCTGTGGCTTTGTATTTTTGGCTGACCTCTGCTCAGCTCTCTTGGTCACGGTAGCAGCTGTGAGACTGGCCTGGCATCAGCCTGATAACAGAGCTCTGCCTTGTTATCTGGAGTATTGTGTCCAATTCTGTCTCTCTTCCCCCCCCCCCCCCCCCCCCCCCCCCCCCCCCCCATAGAAAGGATGTGGATGCATTGGACAGGGTCCAGCAGAAAGCAACGAAAATGATCAGAGGGTTGGAGCAGATGACCTATGAGGAGAGGCTGAGGAATTTGGACTTTAGTCTGCAGAAGAGAAGAGTGGGGGGGATTTGATAGCAGCCTTCAGCTGCCTGAAGGGGGGTTCCCAAAGAGGATGGAGAGAAGCTGTTCTCAGCGGTGACAGAATGAGGAGCAATGGTCTCAAGTTGCAGTGGGGCAGGTCTAGATTAGATATTAGGAAAAACTATTTCCCTAGGAGGGTGGTGAAGCACTGGGATGGGTTCCCCTAGGGAGGTGGTGGAATCTCCATCCCTAGAGGTTAAGTCCCAGCTTGACAAAGCCCTGGATGGGATGACTTAGTTGGGGTTGGTCTGGCTTTGGTCCTGTAATGTTTAACTGGTTAACTGATTAGACTGGATTTTACAGGTACCAGGTTCGATCCTGCCTGTTGGAAAAATAGAAATGTTGGTGTTTAGGATGGAGTATGTGGCATTGGCATTCTTCCCTGTGCACCATGTCGCCTCTCATGTGGGTGGGGCTGCTTTTAGGCAATGATGTGAAACTTAGTCTTGACCACTTGTGGCCGTTAGGAAGCTCTGAGAATTTCCCATGAGTCTCTTCCCTGTCAGATGCTGGTTGTTGCAGCCTGTGTAACCAAGCAGAGAATTTGGGCCAAGGTGAGCATGGCCCAATTGCAGCTTGCAAAGTCCTCGCCCCCTGACATTCCCCTGGCAGTTGCAATTGGAGATCGTGCTGTAAATTCCGTGCTCTAAAGCAGTGTTGCTGTGTGTTGCAGGTATTAATTTGAATCCAGGTCCAGAAAGAAGCTTTGCCAGTGGCACCTACTTTTTAGAATAATCTGATCCAAACTCCTAGGTTGGAGCACTTTTGAGTTCTGGGGTGTTGGCATCCTGTGCCTAAATACTTCTTAGGCACTGCGAGCCCAAATCCTCTCCAGTAGAGGAACAAGAAAACAATCATTTAAAAAACTACTCCAACTTAGAATCAAAGCAGTAAAAACAGAAACTGAAGGAAACCAGTGGTGATTTATCTCCGACATCCATTGTGTTATCTCAAGCCACTTTAAACTACCATTGAATCCGTTGTAGCACTTCGTGTAAGACTCACGTATTCAGGAGGGGGCATTAATTTTGGGTGCCATGGCTTTTTGGAAACTGCACCTGAGACTGGCTGAGCCTGATTTTTAGATACCCTGGGAATGTGTAGCTCTGTTCATGTCAGTTGAAGTTGTGGGTGCTCAGAAGAAGGCCCAAAGATTTTCTCAAATTTGGGCATAATCTGAGGCTCCACTGAAAATATGGGCCTGTGTAACGACAGGGCAGATTTTCAGAGGGGTTCAGTTTTAGCCAGTTATTTGGGTGCCAAAATCAAAGCTGAGCTGTTCTGGAAAATAGACCTGTTATTTAGATGGCTAAATGGGAACTGAGTTTTTCTGAAAATCTGCCTCTGAGTTGTTACTTAGCAGAACCTCAGAATGGATGAGACCACTTCGGTGCAACAGACTGTAAAATAGTCCATATCCTCCTGTTTTCTGAAGCCCTGTCTCCCTCTTGGAGTTGTGTATTATCTCACCTTCTGCTTGTTTTCCTCCGGAGGGAATTAGTCTTAACACCGGGAGCTCACATCCAAGAAGTGGCATAAGCTTGGGTCTTAGTACTAAAAAGGAAAAAGCCCCTGAACGGCACTGCCCATCTGCTTCTACTTTTTATATAATCATAGGTGGCTAGGGGCATGAGGGCTCTTGTTTTGGAGGGTGTATTGCAACTTTGAACTGTTTTATAAAAGGACACAGGCGTGTTAGATGATGCAAGACCTATTTTTCCCCTTCCTTTTCAAGTATGGCAGAAGTGGGTCTTAAAAGTAGCAAACGTCAACCTGCTTGTGTCCCATGTGCATATCTTATTGGCCTCTTTGTAATCATCAAGGACTTGTGCAACTCTTGACTGGCTGGTCCTTGTATCACTTAAATGCAGGCTCATTTAAGGTGTATACCTTGTAAACTCTTTTCCTTTCAACCTTTATTTGACCCTCCCCCCCAACCCCACTCTTGACTTTATTTTCTTCATTTCTGACACGAACCCCACTGGGGTAGATTTCCTAACTCCTGCTTGGCCCAAGATCTGGACTGTCTGAATGCAAAGAGAATTGTTCCAGCCTGGCTAGCTCTGTAACAATGGAGCTTGAGGGCAGGTCTTCACTCATTGCACAAGAGATCAACGTTATGACGTTCGATTTAGCGGGTCTAGTTTGCCCCCTTAAACTGAACACTGAGGGCAGCTCTGGCTGGCTGGAACAGCCCATGTCTGTGGTGGGCCCAGTCCCCTCCCGCCGTAGGTTACATGGTGACTCCCCGGGAACAGGCTGGCAGGAGCTGCTGGCCCCACTCTTGGGAGGGGGCTGACTGCAGAGCCTGCAGTGGAGTCTCCCCGGGAACAGGGCTGGCAGTCCTGCTCTCAAGGAAGCTTTACTGCAGGCTCTGCAGTATAAAGCTTAAATAAGCTTTATACTGCGGCGCCCACAGCGTGTAACAGCTGGGATTTTTAGGGGTTACAGTTACCTTTTTAACAAACCTTTAGTGTCCACTCCTCCCCTCCCTACTTCAGTCCTGACCAAGAGACACCACCCACATGGCTCCTGCATCCTGGGCCTATAGCAGCCAACAAGGAATTATCACCGGGCCTTTATGATGTCGAACCCTGTTCACTGGGACCTAGGCTGACATCTGCCACATGCACTTTCAGATAGTAACAAACTTGGGTCTCTTCTGAGGCGCTGAATGGGGACTGATGAGCTATGTGTGAAAGGCTTTTCAGCTGTTACCAGGCCTTTGAGTCATCCAGCCTGTGTAAGCGATCTTCTTAAAGTGTAAGGCGTATGAGCAATAACTCCTCCATAGGTTGTAGAACCGCTGATCGTTCAAAGAGCTAAAAATGATTTTGTTCTAACTTTATATACCATCCATGTCTAGGTTTTGTGTAATGAGCATCCTTGCTGATCTACTGGGCTTTGCCCTAGAGCCATTTTGATACTCCAAGGAAAGCAGGTGTTTGTGTTATGAATCAAAAGTGGGGTGACTGTAGGGCTAGTTCACCAAGCAAACACAAACAAATGCGCTCTCTGTATATTGTTGCAAGCAGCCTGTGTAAATCTGCTGAGTACCTGGAGAGGCAGGTAAACCAGACAAAGAGTCCCCTGTTGGATACAATGATCTCTCTGTGGTTCTCTCAGGCATTCAGGGTTTTGACAAAAGTGGGACAGGGCTATAAATCAGCATTTTATCTGCTTTCTGAAAGGCTTGTTTTCCATCTCACTTTTCTCATCTCTTAAATGGCAAGGAAGGAAAAAAGCTCAGTGTTCCCCACTGAAGCTTTGCTGTCCAGGCCAGTGCAATTCTATTGCAGGATGTAACCTGGGTTGATATTTTTTTTTTGGTGATGTCACAATATTTAGAGATGCTTTTTGTCACTCTGGTGTTGACATGTGCTATGGGGCTGAACTGATGAAGCAGACAAGGTCTGTAAAATGCAGTGGAGCAAGGTTAGTGAATCAGGGGAGGAGGGAGTGTACCGGGAGAGCGGAGCTGCTGCCGACTCTCCAGTAGGTTATAAATCAGTCTGAGTGATGTCACTCCTGTGAGATCTGGGAGGACATCCGAGTCCCACAGCTAAACTGAGGTGCTTCTTCCGACCTTTAGGCTATGTCTACACTACAAGGTTTTTGCGCAAAAACTGGTGGAGCGTCCACACCTCAAGCGCGTTTTTGCGCAAGTAAATCGACAGAACAGAGAGCTTTTGCCGGTTGAGTTATTCCTCTCCCCACGAGGAATAACTCCTTTTTGTGCTACAGCTCTTGCGCAAAAAGGCAGGTGTGGCTGCTCCGCAGGGGTTTTTGTGCAAGAAACCCCTATCGGAAAAAGCACAGGTGCTCTGATGGCCATTGTGTGAATAGCAATCAGAGCTTTCTTGCACAAGAGTGTCCATGCAGTGTGGATGCTCTTGCAACAAGAGCACATCGCTTTTGTGATGTTCTTTGAGGTCTGGACACCTCAAAGGTCTTGAGAACTCTGCTGCAAAAGGCTTCTTGTGCAAAAACCTGCAGTGTAGACAAAGCCTCAGGTACAGAAAAGAGTTGTGTTGTGGTTGTTTTTGTTTTTTTTTTTTTAATGGTGATTTCAGGAGCCCAGTTTGAAATCTCCAAAAGGGGCCTGATTTTTCAGACCACTACCATTTCCTGCCCTCTGCTCATTCAAAGTGGCCAGATGTCCAAAGTCTTGTAACAAAGAGGAGGACTTCTGTCATTCTGTTATGTAGGCCATGTTTAAATCAGTAAGTTCCTAACAGTGGGGTTCACGTGTCAGTGTGGGAAGGATTAGAGAACGGGTCTGGAGTCAGGACTTTGGGTTTTGTGTCCAACTTTGCCACTAATTCAGTGTATGGTTTCTACCCAATCCCCTGGGTCAAGTCACTTAACCTCCACTTCTCCATCTGAACAATATGGGGGGGAGGGGGAGATGAGATACTTGACACAGCAGGGATGTGAGGCTTCATGCTGGAATTTTCAAAGGACCCTAAGGGACCTCGGCCCCAAAACCCTCCTCAGCGGGAACGGAGCATCTGAGTGCGTGGGTTCTGTGGCATCTGCCACCCAAAGGTTGCAAAGCAACAAACCGATATCCTGGAAGTGACCAGCATGTGTCCCAGAGAGAGAGAGTAGCATCCTCCTGTTGTTGAAGCAGACTGCATGTAAATTAAGGATGTGAAAGGTTAACAGGTAAGCATCACCTTTAACGAGTGATGCTTACTGGTTTTGGTTAACTGGGGGCAGGGCTAGCCCTGGTTTTGGTTAACTGGGGGCTCGTTGTGGACAAGGGCTGCTCTAGAGCAGCCCCTGTCCATGGGCAGGCTCAGGTGTGCTGCAGGCAGGGACTGCTCCAGCCAACCTGGTTGGGGAGGTGGTGGTGCTCCCCACTAGGCTGAAGCAGGCTCCCCTCATCCCCTGCTCACCTCTCCTTTAATCAGTTAATGGTTAAACATCACGTTTAACTGGTTAACCAATTGAATGGGATTTCACATCCCTAATGTAAATGGTGTCCACTCAGGCTACATGCCTAGAAGTTGGCGCATGTCAAATCTACTCTAGTGTGTTTTCAGGCCGTGCTCTTATGATCACTTAGTAAGCCTGTTCTGGTCCCCTCCTGTGATTCGCCTCGGCAGAACATTGGGTGATAAGGGGAAAATGATGCTAACAAACTTTGCATTGTCAGATCCTCAAAATGCTCAGGCAAAGGGTGGTGTGAGGATGGCTTCCTGAGCACGGCATACAGTCTAAAACTGCACAGAGCGCTGGTGGACATGATGCTACTCACGTAGCACTTCTCATCCTCCAGGGCATGATGTTTATCCTGATAGCTGCCCAAAGGCATGCAGGGGAGTAAATGCTGCCATAACCACTCCTCAGATAGGTCTGTAGTGTAGACCTGGCCTCAGTAGTGCTATCTTGGTATAACTACATTCAGTGCTTTTTTTTTTTTGTGATGGTAGTGCCCGGTACGCAGTACCGGCACCCAGTCAGAGCTTACCTGGAAAGAATGGAGCGTACCGGCACCTCTGTACATAAGTGTCCAACAGTCGGCTGGGCTGCGTGTCTTAAAGGGGCCATGTCTCTTAAAAGGGCAATGCCGGCTCAACAACTTCCCCCTGGAGTACCGGCACCTTTTTTTGTTTAAAAAAAAAAGAAAAGCACTAACTACATTGCTCGGGGTGTGTGAAATCCACACCCCCAAGTGACGTAGTTATACTGACCTGATCTCCTGTTGACAGGAGAGCTGCATCCATCAATACAGCTAAACCCCTTGGGCAGGTGGATTAACTACATCAGTGGGAGAAGCTCTCCCATCAGGCTAGCAGTGTCTTCACTTAGCTGCTCTCTGTAGCACTACAGATGAAAATCCCTAAGGGTTGAAAAGTTTAGGATTTGCCCAAGATGCGTTTAGGGATCCTTGTTGGCTCTTGAGAGCCCTGACTCGGTCCTGGGAATGCACATAATGCACATTCAACCTGTGGAACTCCTTGCCAAAGGATGTTGTGAAGACCAGGACTTTAACAGGTCCAAAAAGAGCTAGATAAATTCATGGAGGCTAGGTCCATCAGTGGCTATTAGTCAGGATGAGTAGGGATGGTGTCCCTAATCTCTGTTTGCTAGAAGCTGGGAATGGGTGACAGAGGTGGATCACTTGATGGTTATCTGTTCCATTCATTCCCACTAGGGCACCTGGCATTGGCCACTGTGGGAAGACAGGATACTGGGCTAGATGGACCTTTGGTCTGACCCAGTCTGGCTGTTCTGACCAGAAAGCCACATAAGAGTTCTAGTCTCAACCCCAATGTAGTTTTTAATATGAAAGAGAATAAATCCAGGCAGCCGGAGTGGTCTCCTTGCAGGAATGCTGGCTGATACCAGTTGAGAGAACTGGTGGTCCTGAGGATGTCTCCATTTCTTGCATGTCCTTACTTATGCCAGTTTGGATCATTGTAGCTGCAGGCTGGGGCAGGTTCTTGCTGTAACACATGCTAATGCTCCAGGGTGCTCACAGCATTCAAGTCTATCCCCAGGTGGTGACTGAAGCTTTCCAAAGCAGCGTGAGCCACTTCAAGGTGTGGATTTTCCAGGCCACATCCCATCGGTCGCCTCTTTCTCCCTGGGGTTTTAATTGAAAGACCATTTAGAAGCATGCAGTGTTAAACGCCAATGCAGAGGAATGGATGGATTGCAGTGACTTGCATGGAAATAATTCCATCAGGAGATTCACTTAAGTGACCTATGGTACCAGGGCTAGAATGGGTTTTGGGTGATGCACTGCAGCTCATTTGTTGTCCGCTGTAAATCTACCTATGTGATAAAGGCTGAGGCCTTAAAACCCCACATCTCTCTCCAGAGCCCTACGTACATATCCAAAGCCAGGGTACGGCCAGGTAAAAATGCAAGTGAAGGGTTTTTTAGTCTCGCTGACTCAGTTCCCAGAACTCATTTTAAGTGACCCGAATGTTCCAAGAAAATCTATCATTAAGCCTGCTGGATTATGGGCCAAGAAAGGCATGTGATACTCTGCAGCTGCTGCCATCGGTCTATTGTAATGGGAATAATAGACATGCAAGTAATGGTCTATAATCCTATCAAAAGACTGGTGGTAATTTATGACAGTGGGGAACTAATGATTTGTCACCAGAACCCTACAGGAGAACATCTCGCAGTGTTCCACAACAGCAACACTGCCAGCATTCTAAAAAAAAAAAAAAAAAACCCTTTAGACCATTATCAAGCTAATACTAATATGACTATATGAACGGGGTGTGGCTTTTAGACTCTCTCATCTATAGACACTAGCTTTCAAACTCTCTATTGCAGTTAAATGACCCAAACCTGTTTTAATACCTAAAAGTTATTGCAATAACTTGATCTGGCATTCTCTTCCCCATATCTGTCACCCTCTACCACCCCTCATCTATGCTTGTTGACTCTTTATAGGCCAAACCCTGGCTCCAATGAAGTCGGAGAGCACAGCTGACAGGCCTCTGGGTAACTAACCTGTATAGCACGTCTCATTCATGGGACTGGAAGTTGTACACAGTGATGTTCATTTTATAGATGGAGTAACTGAAGCACAGATCGCTTTTTGGCCAAGTTTTAAAAGTCCACTAGTTTTTGGGGTGCCTGATTTAAGACCATTGGGCCTGTCCTTCAAGGTTGCTGAGCACCTACAACCTTGCGTGAAGTCCAGTGGAGTTGTAGTAATCAAATCCTTTGAAAATCCAGCCCAAAGGGTCTCCAGCTGGCCATGGGAACTTGGTGGGCGCTACCAAAAACTTAATCCTAAATTGCATTTATGGGTGGTGGGTGATGTTGGTGGCCCTTTCTGGCCTGACTTGCCTAGCTCAGTGGTAGAACTAGAAAGCAAACTTGCCTGCCTACCAATCCAGTGCTCAGTTCACAGGTCCACAACTGCTTTAAGAGTTTATACCCTTGCGCTTAACTGGTAAGCTCCAAGACAGTGTCTGTCTATTATTTTTGAGATGTGTGTGATGCTGTATGCCTTCAACTTTTGTTGGAGTCTATGGAAATGGAGGCTATTTGGCCCCTTACGGTATAGGACTCAAACCCTGCACATGTAGCATATCCACAGCATGAACCATGGAACTGGATCTACTGAACCATGGAACTGGAAAATATATATATGAGCCTCATTACACGAGTGGCATAGACAAAGCTACATGCCAAAGCCATGTTGCTAAGTACTGGGAAAATACACTGTTGCATAATATAGGTTTTATGAAACCTGAAGGACTTGACCAGTATGTTCCAGGAGTAATGAATTAGGGAGGAGATTACTTACTATTTGAGCCAACAAGCAGGTGATTTTAATAAGAAATGGATTCCAGCAATGACTTAAAGGATGATTCCCAGGGCTTCCATCTCCCATCTGTTCTGGGGGGATGCTGCATTCCATGCCAGGTTTCAAAGTTAGTACCTGATCCAGAGAGGTACCTAGCAACTGCAACCCCTCCAAGTCCAGTGAGAGCTGTAGGTTCTTGGCCGTATGTGTTTGACTATAGATGTAGGTTGCCTAATTTTAGGCGCTTAGGTTTGGGAATGTTACTTTAAGAGCTTTTGATCAGTGCCAGGTTAACATTAGTGAAAGCTGAATTCCTTTGCTAGGGGGAGTCATGGATATTTCACTGATTGGCTAGGAGGGTGGGGAAGCACTGGGATGGGTTCCCTAAGGAGGGAGGTGGAATCTCCATCCCTAAAGGTTTTTAAGTCCTGGCTTGACAAAGTCTCGGCTGGGATGATTTAGTTGGGATTGGTCCTGCTTTTAGTAGGGGGTTGGATTCAATGACCTTCTGAGATCTCTTCCAGCCCTAGGATTCTATGATGGGGGAGACTGTTAATTTGCACAGTAGAAATTCCCTGACCCTGTTTTATAGGGTACTACTACACCAGACTGCTGGCTATTGCCTTCTCTGGTTTCCCTTCCCCAATTCACCCTGCAGCAGAGGAGGAGGGATGGGAAGCCTGCTGCATCTTCCAGCTCTGATAGCAGTGCAGCCTAGACGAGGATTGCTTCCTCTGCAAAATCCCCCTCTTCCTCGCCTGCTTACGCATGCCTGGAGCCAGGGGGAGGACGGAGCCCTTAATGGCGTCTATTAATAGAGCATCATTTCTGTGCAGCATGGGGTAGGGTGCCAGCAGTTTGCATTAAGCGCCTGAGTGGTGGCTTCGTACTGTTGGCCCAATCCAGGAGAATGGCTCTAGGTTCCATCTGCTGCTACCAGTGTCCCGGTACAGCGAGGGCACACTCTAACGGTCGTGCTGGGTCTCGATTCCATGGAGACACTGAAAGTGACTGTCAAACACATTCTGGAGATCCAGGCAGTAGGAAAACTCCATGCTAACCAAGCAGCAGGCGGCGGATGATTTAACCCCATCATGGCCACAGTCGTTGGAAGAAAACTATTAATCAAAGCCATTGGAAATAAATCTCCATTAAGACCTCTCCAGCCTCACCATGGCCAATGTAGGATTGTTCCCTAAAGCAGGAAGCAAGGAGGCTTCAAGTATAGGACAGAGTCAAAAGGTCTGGGTTCCGTTCCCACCGCTGTTGCTGACCCATCCTGTCATTTTGGGCAAGCCATTTAAATGAGCCTTGCCTCAGTTTCCCCACTTGTAAAATGGGGATAAGAGTAATTGCCCACTTGGCAGAGGTATTGTAGTGAAACGTTTTTTGCAGTCCTCAAAGGAGGGCCCTGTGACAGTGCAGTGTATTTGTTATGAGGGTATTTAAATGTTATTAAATCTCCCCTTTGCCTGGCTCAGTTCAACATATGTTAACCAATTTGCGGTAAATCCCAGTTGTCAATAAAGGGGAGAAGCTTAAGAAATAAAATGAGCCCGTGCCAAGAACAGTGATGTAACAAATGTACAGCAGCAGAGGTTGCTTGCCATAAAATAGCCAGCTACTACAATGAAAGGGACCTTTCGCATTGTCTACACACAGGCACATGGTGCTATTGATTCTAAACAGATGTTTAGGTGCTGGGCAGGCAGATGGAACCCTGAAATGTAATTACTTGACTTCCCAACATCCCTCTAGTCACTGCTGGTGGCTAAAAGTCTCCGAGGGGCAGCCATGTTAATCTGTATCTGCAAAAACAGAGGAGTCCTGTGGCACCATAGAGACTTAGGCCATGTTTTCACTTCCCAGAAGAGCGATGCTAAAGACCCACTAAATCGAATGCTATGGGCACCCCCATTGACACCAGAACTACTCTTCCTCACAGGAGTAAGGGAGGTCGAGAGGAACATTTCTCCCATCGACCTCCTGCTGTGAGGATGGTGCTGAAGCTCAGCATAAGGTACATCAACTACAGCTACGTTTTTTACATAGCTGGAATTGCGTATCTTAAGCTGACCTTCAGCTGTAGCAAGGACCTGGCTTAACAGATTTATTAGGGCTTACACTTTTGCGCGTAAAACCCACTTGATCAGATGAATTGGAGTGGAAGTTAGAGATCCGGGGGGGGGGGGGGGGGGAGAGGGAGGAGAGGGTGTATACACCAGTAACTTCTTTCCTTTGTTCTTGGTTAGCCTCATTAACACAAGTCAAGGTAGATGTGGCTCATTCCCAGCAATTGAGGTGGGGATGTGAATACCAAGAGAGGGGAAATTGCCTTTGCAGTGCGTTAACCAGTTAAGATCCTTGTTCAATTCTAAGTTGCAGGGTGGCTGTCTGCTCTGGTCCAGGTTCTGAGAGACTGGCTTTGATGCAGCGCCAACTGCTGGCTAAGTGAGGCTTTCCCTCTGCTTGGCACTTCCAAAACCTTCCTGCAGTGCTGACGCACTTTACAGTAAACACGGGCATTTCTGATGGCAGCCAAGCAGGCCTGACTCTGGACTGAAAACGGTTCCAATGGTTAGGGACCTAAAAGCAGCACAGCGCTCTGTGCATTGCAGCCTTGCTATTTCTCTGCCTCAGTCTGTGACAAACCTATAGCCACTTTTAACATCCGACTCTGGAGGCCACGAGAAACATTTTGGAGAGTTCACAGGCACTGTCTGCATATGTTAAGGCCTAATTATAGCCAGCTCCTGCCAGCTGGGACTCTAGCAGAGGAAGTGAGCTCAGGCACCGGGCCCGCCACTGCAAGCTATGGCTGCACAAGCCTGAACTTCCTTCTGGCACAGCCCTGTCAACACCAATTACCGAGTGGCTCGAAAACGTGAGCACTGGGGTGCTGCTGTTCCACGCTATGGCTCCGGTGCCGTGAGCTTCCTGGGAGCAGTGCCTTTTTGGTCTGCTACTCTGCACCCTGGATCCTGAGTCCTTCTGTGTAAGCCTGCCAGAGCCACGAAATGTGAAGATGCCGGGTTTCTGCTCTGCTAATTGGGCTGGTGCAAAGAGGATCTTGCCTCCCTGTCTACTTTTTGTGATGCCTGCCCAAGTGCAGGGCAGAGCGACAGTTGGGGAAAGTGAAGGGTGTGGTCAGTGGCTTTGGGCACAGATCCAGAGGGTCAAACCTTCCGGGGCTGGAGGAAAGGATCAGGCTTAGCCACTATGTTTCTCATTGGTTTTTGTTGTGGTTGGTTGGTTTTGTACTCAGTGCGTGGTGTGTGTGTGGTGTGGTTTTTTGTTTTTTTGTTTTTGGTTTTTTTCCCTCATTGCAAACCCTTTTTACTGGAGTTTTGTTCCCACTGTGATTCTTGTGGTGTGAACTTCCCTTGAACAAAGCTCCGATGATGCCAGCTGTGATTCTGGTGCAGGGGGAGGTATGGCAGCGTGGGTGCTCTTTCAGATGAAAGCTTAAGACCTTGTAGCAATTTTCAGAGAGTCCTCTCAGCACCCCAGGGGGCAGGTAAGCTGTGTCTTCAGCTTAGAGAGCTGAAGCAAGAGGAGAATTGACTTGCCCCTGGCTAAAGAGAACCAAGATGCAAAATTGGGACTTCCTGGGCTCTATGCTGAGTGCTAGCCGATGCCCCTCCGTCTTTTCCCTGGCTATAATTTATGGCACTCTGTATGGCTGCAGAAAGACTTGTAACTCCTAATGGACAACCATCAATTCGTACCAATGCTGTCCACAAAGGGCAGGATCTCATGCCAACTTTTCTCATTTGGAAAGCAATGTTGGCCAATATGGGGAAAAAACCCCAGAAGCCTGGACTGAGCACCAGTGCCAAATGTGACCACTCTGTCACCTGTCCCCATCACCTGTCCTCCATCTTTTACTCTGCTCGGATTCAAAAGTCCTTGGAGCAGAAACTCTTATCTTCATGCTTGTCTAGAAGAACGCTAATCACTTGGATGAGATCTTAGAAGTAAGCTTTCTAACAGCTTCAAGATGCATACGTAATGGGTTTTTATTAGGCTCCTGTGTCCCAGGGTTTATTTCATGTGTGTCACTTTGTGATCAATACTCTTGTCGATGTTGTCTCGGGACCCCTTGCAAGTTTCCATGGATACAGATGTGAAGTGACAGGTCCCCATTGTTTGCTTTGACCTCACAGTGACATCTTGCTCCCAGACATTCTCTCCAGAGAATAGGCTTGGGCTACTACTTTGATTTTGTTTTGTACCATTGCATATTTTGACCCCTCTGCAGTCCCCTTCAGGATACAGGCAGATGAAAAATTTGATGAGTTTATTCGGGGTGGAAACTTTTTGCAGGATTGTCAGATGTGCTTTGGTGGCCAGGATAGTGAGAAACGTGCAGGGCCAACCAGGCAGAAAGGCAGCATGCAAGGTTAACTCCTTCGCTGCTTCAGCATGGGAAGAACAAGGATGTTGGCTTATTAAAAATCCATTCCTACAGGGCACGTGGCATGTTCAGCTGACCTGTTCTGTGGCAGAACTGGGCTATGCTTATAAAGTAGCATGAAGAAAACCTGTATTCTACATGCAAAATGACAGACTAACATTGGTATGAGTTACCCACAACATAAAATTCGGTGCGTTTCCTTAGTGCCTTTAACTCTAAAGCATTTTACAAGTTGAAAATTAGATCTCATAGCTGTGTGAAGTAGATGGGTCAGCTGTCCATTCCAGCGGGGGAAACCACTTTCCTGTAGCTCCAAGACTGCATCCATCCCTGCTCCTCATCCTGGCCCTGTAAAATTAACTTATTTCTCTGATTGGCCCAGGGAGATTTTCAGCTTCTTGATCGTCAGGCAAACGTGATAGATGTGGGACAGCCCAGCAGGATTAGTCCTGAATGACCCAGTGTGGAAGAATATGCGCGAAAGGCTGCATCCTGCTTATTCCAGCAATGAAAATTGGTGATTGCAAAAATGAGCTCCTCTCTTATAACCAATAACATTTTTAAAAAAGGCTCACTTAAAAAAAAAACAAAAAACCTCAAATTTCTCCTGCAGGACAAACCAAAATTGCCTTTTCTTTTCCTTTTAAACAAAATAAACCTGAGCGGGTGCCTTCAAATCTGTTGGATTTTAGGGGTCCTGAAAACAGAATGGGGTCCATTTAACCTGGAGAGGCTCAACTTGGGGACATTTCTCCCTGTTTCCACTTTCAAGGTGGGAGCTGTGGGAATGTTGGACTGAGCGAATCACCTGTGCTGTAGAATTTTACACAAGGGATACATTTTCCCCACTGTGAACCCTGGTACCAACCACCTGCTATTGATTTCAGTGGGTTTCATTCCTTCTTGTCAAGCTTGGTCTAATCTCACATCTCTCTGCTTCTGTAACCTGAAGTCCTGATTGTCCCTCACCTGCATCCAGTGTAAACGGGGAAGCAGAAGTTTCAAGGCTATTTCTCTACCTGACACCAGCAACGTACTGGCTGCCATTTGACGGATGCAAAAAGCAGTTCTCCATGGATTCTTTCTGCTCATAAGCGAGGGCGCCCTGCAACTGCACAGTGACAGACTGACAAACAAGGAAATTCAGCATGGCTGTCCCACTGAGCAACCCTGGGCACGTGACACTCAAAGAGGAAGCTTGCATATTAAACATGGGTCTGAAACCTCATAATAACAGCCATGCTGGGTCAGACCAACGATCCATCCAGCCCAGTATCCTATCTGCTGACAGTGGCCAATACCAGATGCCCCAGAGGGAGAGAACAGAGCGGGTAATCCTCACATGATCGCTCCCCTGTCACCCACCTCCAAAAACAGAGGCTAGGCTAATAGCCATTGATGTACCTGTCCTCCATGCATCTGTCTAGCTCTTTTTTTTGAACCCTGTTTGAATCTCAGTTAATACCTAGTTGCTGTTGTAATACAAACCACCACTGATTGCTGAGAGAGTCTGTTCAGGCCCATATTTCCTATGTCCCTCTTAACAGGGGGTGCAGGGTGGGGTTGGGTGTTTTGTTTTGTTTTCTGAAAGATCTGCTCTAAGGATTACTTTGGGGATCTTTTCTGGCCTGTGGTAGGAATGGTGTCCCTAGTCTCTGTCACAGGGTGGAAATAAATGACAGGGGAGGGATCACTTGATTCCCTGGTCTGTTCACTCCCTCTGGGGCATCTGGCATTGGCCACTGTCGGCAGACAGGATACTGGGCTAGATGGACCTTTCGTCTGACCCAGTGTGGCCATTCTTATGGTATGCAGGAGGTCAGACTAAATGATCACAGCAGGACCTTTTAGCCTGTGAACATGCCCACATTTTGTTTAATTTTTGGACTGACCTGTGGTTACTACCGCCAGCGGGCATTGAGTATCCAAGTGAGTGAATGTTCACCATGCTCAACTGGCAGTAGGTCCGATTAGTTTCTACATTCAGACCTTGCTTGTGTCTTGACACTTTATTTAATATTTCAAATGATTGAAGGGCTATTTTATTTTCACCAAAGTTGCACGGCTGGGGGGAAAACTTTGCTGGGGCCAAAGGCAGAAGTGGAGTTTGCTGACGCTGTTTGCATCTCTGGGATACTTCCATTGGCTTCTAGCCCAAAGACTTGATCTCCTTGTTCGACTGGACCACAGATGCTTCAATTCCCAACATCACTAATTTCCCAGTGGTTGGAAATTTGTTTAGGGTTGTTGGCCTACCCTCTTCTCATCATCCCCGTGCAAATAATCCAGATCAGTGAGGCTGGTTGTATAATTATCTCTGCAGCTATTCTGGGTTAATGAGAAATGCAGACAGTTGAAATGAAATCAGTTCATGGCAGCTACTACCATGCCCTGTGGTGGGAAGGGAGCAGGTTGTGTGTGCTGGTTGTTTTTTTAGACTTTAAATGGAATTTCATGGTGCCTATGATATTAGCTGTCACAAATAATGTGTTTGCTCCCCCCCCCCCCCCCGAATCAGCTGTTTGAGGCTTAAAGTTACTAGAATGGTAATTGCCATGAAAGAGTAGCTTTTACTGCAGTGTGTTGGGGGAGTTGCATGTATCCTTTTTCCTAAAGATAAGAACGTACCCCGAAGCTTGTAACATCAAACAAGCATGAATAACTAACACTTTAGGGATAGGAGACAGGAAAATAATGGCGCTGGAGCTGTGTTTATTCTAAAATGTCAGGTTTTCAACCCATCTGATTCGGGGATGAAAACGCATCTTTGAGACCACCTTCCGCCTATGGCAAGTGGGTGGTTTTATGCTTCCATTAAAAAGGCATTGGCTGAAGTCTTTGGACCCTGAGATTTCCCAGGGAAGGCAATGCCTTTTCACTTGGGAAAATAGTCAGATTCCAGGAAGGGTTTGCCCCTACCCCTGTCTAATCAGTAAAATGAAAATAGCATATTAATAAGATGGCAATGGAGTTGCAGATGTCACTGGTCAAAACCTCACTTTAAGTGTGTGTGTTTTTTTGTTTTTTTTGTTTTTTTTTTGTTTTTTTTTTTAAATGGAAGCTTTATTTTTCCTTCTGTGTATCACTTCTGTTCTTAATTAATCCTAATCTCTTGCTCCTTCAGGGGGAAACTCTCCTTTTTGTCCCCCACAAAAGCCTATAGTCAAGTTTGCACATGGTCCCCTAGGGAAATCAGGTTGCTTATAAGATGTATTTCATTTCCAGGCTTCATACAATTAACCTAACAAAGATTTCTCTCCCCAACCCCCTCCTCCCTTCCTTTCAATCTCTGTTTTCATAATTATCAGCAGAACTAGGAGGCCTGTAGACCGTGGCCCATATTTTAATTAAATTACCTCTTTGATGTTTTATGGTTTGTGTTTCAGAGCGGAGACTTACTGGTGTCAAAGCTTAACACACCATGCACAATTAAAGTAATAAGAGCTAAGATCAAGCAAGAGTAGAGCTCAAAACAGGGCCCCAGGATCTTAACATTTGAAGGGTTCAAAATCTGAGCTGGGATGCACATGGACTTTGGTTTGGTCCACTACAAAAACATAAGATCTGCTTTGAAACCACCTCAGTCTTTGGATGTTAAAAAAATCTCAGATACAGTTTCAGGGTTTGTGTGTGTGTGCATACACACATACACAACAATTTATATATAAAATACACATACATATAGGGTTGCCAGATGGTTTCAACAAAAATACCAGACACACTTGACATTACATCACAATCTACATGACATCTTATTTAGAAAGTAACGGACACTTATATTTTCTCATTTATATGTTCTCAATTTGTTTCCCGAACAGAAAGCTCAAATACTGGACAGTCCGGTTCAAAACTGGACACCTGGCAACCCTACATACATATACAAACTAGTAAGGCTGTGGAACCTTGGAACAGGGGTGGGGAACCTTTTTTGGAATGAGGTGAGGGTAGCTGACTCACAGAAGAATCCGTCGAGGGCTGCACACAAGTGAGAAGCAAAAAAAAAAAAGTCACTGACGTGGCCCCCAACTGAGACAGACAGACCCTCTCCACGTTCTCCTCGCCAACTAGGACCTAGGGCAATTCAGGCTAGTAGATTTTTCTGGGTCTCCTTAGATTCTGGGGTGGGGTCAGGAATCAGGGTGTGTGGGAGAGGGCTGCCAGGAAGCTGGCTTGAGGTGTGGGGTCTGGGCGGGAAGAAGGGTACAGGAGCCTTGGGGGTGGATCCATGCAAGCTAGGGGCTGGCTCCGCCTCTGGGCCGTATGTTCCCATCCCTGCCTTAGACTAACAAATATATAGTATCATCAGTTTTCATGGGTAAAAACCCACTTTATTTTTATATTCTATATTATGAGCTTTCGTGGGTAAAACCCATTTCCTGACTCCACTCCAGCTCATCTGATAATGTTAGTCTGGAAGGTGCTGCAGGACTACCCATTGTTTTTTAAGTTACAGACCAACACGGCTCCCCTCTGAGATTATATAAACTAGAGACAACTTTAAGGGTCTGGTTTCAACCCCTTGTTCTATTCCCCTCCCTGTAGGATAAATGGTGAATGTTGCATATAAACTAGCTCCTTCCCCTTCATGGGGAAAATTTTAGAAGTAGGGCTCGGTGTGTACACACATCCCCGGTTTGGCATCACTTGGGCCTCTTTAGATAATTGAGGAAACTGCTGTGTCGATAAGACGTAGGGAATGCACAGTTCTGAATCCAGCCGTGTGCTCGGTGACTTGTGAGGCCCAGCAGTCTCATGGTAAAGCGCTTTGCATCACAGAGGGGATCAAAGCTGCCAGCTACGGCTCCTGGGCAGGCAAGAGCCCTGTCGAGTCAGCCTGCTTGTACCTTGGAATGGAGGAAAAGCCTGGAGTCACTCACTAGCCTGAGGATTTTCCTGTGACCGAGAACATCTTCAGGCCCTGGAGGAAGTCACTCTGCAGACTCCACTAGGATGTGGAGCTACTGAGGTTTGAAGATATATTTGAGGGTGGGGGAGGAAGAGAGTGAAGGAACCTGGAATGTCTCTCCCTTTCCCCCAGACTTTTAAAAAAATCTGTATGTTGCTCCATCGTGAATGAAATCTGTGTGATTATAAATAACTCCACATAGAAAACACTGGCCGGTAGCCATACAGTTCCTGAGGAGAATTCCTGCCCTGCATTGAACTCCTTGTAACTGAGACCCTCTGTCCCAACAGGGTAAGTTGGATTTTTAAGGTCTTGGGTGTGTACATGGTCTGGGTGGGCAAATCTCCTGGAGCGTAGGGTTTTATGACTCTCAATCTTTTTTCCCAGGGTTGCGTTGGTTTTCGTCCATAGACCGTGGGCAGTAGCAGTGCAAGCCCCCCTCATCACCTGGCAGTTAGGATTAGGTGCTCTGTGAAACAGTTTATACAGATTCTTCAGTGCTCTGCCCTTTGTGCTCTCAGTTACCGTCTCGTGACGTGAGAGAGAGAAATGCTGCAGTTCTGATGTGGCTGCATTTTATACCTGCTCTGTACTTGTTACAGTAACTGCATGCTGGGTACAAATGTAGAAAATCAGCCACTGTCTTTATTATTTCATTAGAGTCTTTCCCTCCCTCCCCTGCCCCCCACCCTTCCGCCTCTCTCTATATCACTGGCTCTCTGCCTTTGAACACTCTCTGTTTATTTTTTCCTCTTGGATTTCCTTTCTCTCCTCCAAGCATCAACCCAACTATCCAGACCACACTGCTTGTGTGTTTTGAAATGTGGGGGGAGACAAGTTTGCCTGTCCCTAGCATATCTTTTGGCCACTGGCAATCAGCTCTCTTCTACACCTAGCCCAGGTACTGCCGTATTTGCCATCCCAGCCTCCTGGGAAATATGGCTTGGTGGCTAGTTCAGTCAGCACGCGAACGTTCCTCTGTTAGAGGAGCAGGCAATGTTCTCCCAGGGCAGGCCAGTTTGGGCTTATAGAGCCCTACAAATCCAAGGCTATCCAGTGGAGGTGGGTGTCACGTACCCACCCCAACCCCCAGGGTATGTAGTATCAGGGTGCCCTCGGCGGCATGGAGGCCCCGATCCCGGGTTTATTCTAGGCCCGCAAGTTCACAGGGGGGGAAGCTTACTCGTGTATCGAGGTCAGACCCCATGCATGGTGGCCTACCCCCCTTCGAGCCACCTATCCCTCCACCACAGCTATCTGCTAACGGGTTATAGTCCGCGTCCACTTTGGGCATCCCTTGTCCCGTCGCGCACCCAAGTTCAGTAGTAAGAAGGCAAAGAAAAGGACCCTCTCAAAGCTCCGCCTTCCCGTGTTTCTCGACAGTCAGTTTTTTGGTTGGGTAGGGGAACTCGGGCCCTCCCGAGCTCCAGCCCCAGGACCCTAAGGTAAGGTCAAGCAGACCTTACCCGAACGATGAGTCCCCACGTCGGTCACTCACCACCCCTCTCGGGGATGTTGCCGTCCTTCTCGGCACCCCCGTTCTGGAACCGCTTCCTACGGACTTAGATGCTCCTCCGCTGGATGTTTCCTCTGGTTGTGGGAAGACGCTGCTCCTGCACCGGTGGTGGCTGTCCCCGTTCTGGCGCCAGAGTCCCGGTCTCGACCGCCTGGGCATCTTGTGACCCGCCTCCAGGGCCCTCCGCCTTCCTGACCCTGGCGTCCTCGGTGGTTTCCGCACGCCGGCCGGCCCCGGCATCCCCAGCGGCTTCCGCCTCCCTGCTGGCCCCAGCATCCCCGGCGGCTTCTGCCCCTATCAGCTGAGCCGGCGCCTCTTTTGAATGCGGCACGCGGCTCAGGGCGCATGAGCAACAGCACCAGGGGGAGGGGCTGCGCCAGTCTGTTCCTGGGCCGGGCGCCTCCGGCGTGTCTGGCCCCATGAGGAGGGACGGGCCCGTCCCGTCACAATGGGTATCAAGTGAACTTAGCACAGAGATCCATGGCTCATTTTTGCAGACACGAATTCTGTATCCATGCAGGGCCTCTAGCTATAGAAGCACCTGCTGTGAAGTAATTATCGTCTCATTGGCTTGTCCTGCCTGAGCTGTGCCCCAGTGCCATGCGAGTTAAACATGCAGTTAGAGCTGCTATGTATTGCCTCTTGGGCTCGAGCTGCAGTAAAATTTCCCTCTCAGTGCTGCCGACAATGCAGTAAGTGATTCAGCAGAACAGAGCGAAGTGGGGATGGGAGGCGGCCAGTAAGTTTTTTGTTTGGTCGTGCGCCAACTCAGCAGTCGGGTGCCCCTTGGGTGTTGCCTGGCCATCCTTTTTGAGGCTGCTGTCTGGATTTCAGCCTGGCTGGTGATTGGACTTCGGGAAAGACTTTGTGTGAAAGTCAGCGGCTATTGGAGCTTCTCGGTGGGGCTGAGCAAAACAGTGCCATCAAGATTGTTGGTGTTCAGGAGTCAGGAGTGTTGGCCCTGCAAGAAGAGAATAGATTGTTTTCTGCTTCTCCGGACCAAGCCCCCGGCAGAGCTCCAAGTGAGTTGCTTTTTGGTTTCTCTGTCCACGGCCAGCATAAATGCAGCGCTAAAAATGCCGCTCTGTAGCTGTTGAGCTGAACAGGGAGCACAGGCTGTTAACAGATCTCTGATGCTGGTTACTAAAGCCAGGTGTTCTAATTCCTGTTTGTTGCCAGTTCCAGAGATTCACTAGTATTTGTAATGGTTTGCACTTCAGGCTTCGTCTCAAGCACTGTAAGATAAAGCTCCCACTAAGGTCATGGAGGTTGTGCTTGCCCTTGGAGCACCACGAACTGGACCTTTTGTTAGATGGCAAATAAGGGAATAGTTGAACACCTAGGGGGTCTGCCAGACTTCTCTTCCAGAACTACTGGTAAACAAAAGACAGGACTATGCAGCACTGTAAAGACTAGCAAGATGGTTTATTAGGTGATGAGCTTTCGGGGGCCAGACCCACTTCCTCAGATCAATTTGTGGAAGAAAATTGGCATGACCATATATACCAAAGTGATACAATTTAAAAAAAAAAAAAAAGTGAACACCTATAAAATTGACAAATCAGATTTTAGAACAGAGGGGAGATGGGGGAGATTAGTGTCTATGAGATAATGATATTAGGGGTGATAATTGGGGAAGCTACCAGACTAACATGGCTACATCTCTATTACTGGTAAACAATCTAGAAGATTCACTCTGGCAGTTTTTCTTTCTGGGCTTGGTGAAGTGAACTCCCCACCATGCAATGTGGGCCCTTAGAAACAGAGTTAATCTTGGTGTGCAGCTCTTAAAGATTGCATGGTGCTTTTTGTATGAGTACGAATTTTCTGACACATTTTTCTCTTGATGGGTATCCTTCTGTGTAACTGTCCACACCTAGTTACCATCCACCACCCTACAGGCGGCCACATTTCAGTGTAGTGGTGAGAAATGCCTCTGTGTATATAAGGGTCCGTGTGCTTTTCCCTTTTTTAGGGTCTGTGAAATTGAACTGAAAAGCTGGGAAGGAAGGGAGCAAAAATCACCTGGCTGTTCGCAGATGCTTAACCACCACCCCACCCAGGACAAAAGCTTTGCTGTGGTAAGTACTAGCATCAACAGTGCTTGGTCAGCAGGCATGCTCCCCAACAAACCAAGCAAACACGGCCACTATGGGGGAGAGGTTTTTTTGTCAGCAAAAGTGCTGACAAACAGTGTTTACGCTGCCGTCAGGTCCATAGGATGGTTCCAGGCAGTCGCTCCAGGCTCTGCACTTGGCAAATGACTTAATCATGCAACCCCTGTTGCTGCCCCGCACCAGGCCACCCAGTAATCCCTGGCTCGCATTGCTCAAGAGAAGGGGCAAAGGGGTGGGGCTTGGGGAAAGAGGTAGAGCAGGGGCAGGGCCTGTGGCGAGGGAGTTGCCCCAGGCCTAGCGCCCCTCTAGGGATGCCCCTGGTGACCCGGCTGCATGGACACAGCAGTGTCGCTAAAAGCTGTGCAGTGTACACACCCTGAATGAGGGGCCTGGTTGGATTTTGAAGAGGTGGGCAGCAGGGAGCGTGACTGCTGATAGGTGGAAACTTGTATCTAGGGAACAGCCATTGTGGGTGGATCTATGCAATTTGAATATTGCTCAGAACAGCTGACACTCCAGTTTGTATCCGCTCAGGTTGGGTGGCGCAGCTGGCTAGCATCTAGTCATGGCACAGGGCCAATGGCTGCTTGATTGTTAAGGTCTATGGAATGGAGACTCACATGGCTGAACCCTGAGCTCAGATCCTTGGAGATCAGCAGGTCTCCAATGCCCACAGGTCCTGGGATTCATGTGAGTATAAGGCCATCCCCTGGTTGCTAATCTAGCCTGCTCCAGGAAACTCACTTTGCAGGTGTCAACTCAAAATGTTGGAAAGAATGTGATGTGGTGTCCTCCCAACTCATGTTACCTTTGCATGAGTGATGTGGCCACTAAATGGTGAAATCCTTTGGCATCCAAGAGGCTTGATAGGAAGGAATATGGTGTGTCTAACATCCCTGCTGTAGCCACATTACTAAGGCAGAGTCGTGATTTGCCTAGAAAAGCAGGAATTGTACAGAAAGGGCAGGAGTTAGTCACATGAAGGAGTTTTGTGGGGACCACTCTTCCAGGCCAAGGAATTCATTAACCAGAGTTTTGGGGGGTTTCCCTACCACTCTGTCCAAGCTCCATTATGTTCGTGTACAGGATGAACCTCTCTAGTCTGGCACCCTCGGGAGCTGACCAGCGTCGAATTAGAGAATTTGTCAAAACACAGGAGGTCAATATTGTCTAGCAGCATCACCAACACTTCCACTGCTTCCTGGGCTCTTGGAAGACATTTAGGGGTAAATCAGAGCTAAATAACAGCACAGAACACTGAGAGCCAGGACTGGTGGCTGTAAACAAACTTTACAGGACTGTGAGAAACTTGGACACATGCGTAAGTGGCCATCCTGCTAACTAAAATCATGCTGGACCATGGATGTTGCTGGAGTAGAGAGGTTTAACCTGTGGGGTGGAAGGTAGATATTGGTCAGAAAGCTGCTATGGTGCAGAAGAATAGAATAGCTGATGCTGGGCCTGATTTTCCTCCAGCTCACACTTTTGTCCATAAAAGCATCTTTGCTATGGGCAACAGAGTGACACTGATATAAATGAAAGGAGAATCGGGCTCTCTGACCTTCTCTTGTTGAGAGATACTGCCAATGACAAACTCAGCGTAAAAGCAAGAGGAAAGGGTTGTGAATTAAGGATTGCAGCCTTATTCTATACTACAGCAAATGTCCTGAACCATCAGTGGGACATGGCTGGTTAACACTTCTAGAATGTGGCCAGCAGTTCTAGAATGTCATCTAGTTCCTGTGCAGAGAAATATAGCAAGGTTGTTTGGGGGTTTGGGCTAGATTATTTTTCTTCCATGTGTCTGAAGCTTCTTAATAGGGCATCCAAATCATCTAGAAAACTGTGTGTGTCTGTGTCTGTGTGTGTGACCTTTTCCATCTCCACTGACTTCCAATGCCAGACTTAGTGTTTGTATTCCTCACATCTTCCTTGTCTCTGTCTGGTTTTGCCAGCAGTCTGGCTGGCTGCTTCCCCTTCCAGTTCTGTTGGATGTTTGGTTTGTACCACATCTGCCTTTGGAAAATCAGAGGTATCCTCTGAAACTAGTAGAAGGTTCTTTTCCCTATCTGAGCTGTGACATTCTGGGTTATTGACCAGCTCTATATCTGTTTTCCATAGTAGTGAGTCCCTATTAATATCTGTAAAGGGAGCTTCAATATTGTAAAGGGATGAGGAAGGATGATTAAATAGTTAGATTAGTGAACTGTAAGGGGTTCTGTTCTTCACTTCTGCACCAACTCCTTTTAGAAGTCCATTCCTCTCTATGTCCTTGGACACACAACATTGCCATCTGTGCTACAGATTGATCTTCTGTAAATGGTGTTTATTATAAATGTCAGTGGTGAGCGGGTAGTTTGAGACTTACTTGACATTTATGAAGCACTTAGTGATCTTTGTGCTAGAGAAGGGCAAGGTAGTATTATAACTAGGGTACTACCAAATTAATGGTCCATTTTGGTCAATTTCACAATCCCAGGACTTTAAAAATAATACATTTCATGATTTTAGCTATTTAAATCTCCATGGTGGTGGTGTAGGCAGGGCTGGTCCTAACCAATTGACAGCCCCGGGTGACCGCCAGGGAACTTGTCGAGCCCCCCCCCAAAAAAGGGTCGACAGTTACAGCCCCTTTAATTGCCACATGTCCCGAGTGGGCTTCCGTTGGGCTCTGTCAGTGGCCCCTTGAAAATGGCCTGGCTCACCCGCCCCTAACACCGGCTCTAGTTGTAGGAGGAGTGAGGGCTGTGGTATTGCTACCCTTCTTTCTGCACTGCTGCTCATGGTGGTACTGCCTTCAGACCTGGGCAGCTGGACAGCGGCAGCTGCTGGCCGGGATCCCAGCTCTGAAGGCAGCAGCGCAGAAGTAAGAGTGGTATGGTATTGCCAGTCTTCTGCACTGCTTCTGACGGGGCGCTGCCTTGAGAGCTGGGTAATCCCACTCCCCAAATATTACTACTCTCCAACCACCCGGCTCTGAAGGCAGCACAGGAGTAAGGGTGGCAATGCTGCCACCCCCTAAAATAACCTTGTGACCCTCCTTCCCCCGCAATTACCTTTTGGGTCAGGACCTCCAATTTGAGAAATGCTGGTGTTCTCTATGAAGTACAGGGTAAAAGCACAGAAAAGACCAGATTTCACAGTCTGTGACATGTTTTTCATGACCATGAATTTGGTAGGATCCTAATTATAAATCCACGTTAAAATGATGTTGGTAATCGGCATTAAACTGCTGGATGCTATTCTGCAATACACAGGGCCACATATTTTGGTGTAACAGAGCTGAAAACCTATTGCCTCGGTGGACTCGCACTATTGTATGAGAAGAGCAGAACTTCCTGGCTTCTCGTCCGCTCGAAGCGTGCACCGCGGATCTGTCCTATCACTGCAAAGCTCTATAAAAAGGGCTGGAACAGAACGAGGCTGCATTTGGAACAATGAAAACCTGCCGTGCAAGTGTCTCTGGCCTGCAGTGTGTGGAACATGGGGACAGGCCCTGGCTGGTACTTAAGCCTGTTCTCAGCTGACTCAGAGGCACTGAGTACAGAGTGGGTAGTGTCAAGAACTACGTCTCCTGCATTATGCATGAGGGAAATCCAGAGAGTTGGGAGGGACGGGGGGAGTAAAGAGAGACCGAGGAATGGGGGAGCAGTTATTAATAAATGGAATTGTGTGTTCTCCCATCCACTGTGGCACTTGGAGATAATAAAGCTCTGTGTAAGCCAGAGAAAGCTGCATGTGTGGGGGGGCGGATCTTCTGAAGCAATTGAATTATTTTTTTTTTCCTCCTGGACACTGGGAATGTCTGTTTGTGTGTGTTCTGCAGCTGAAGGCTAGGGACGGGTCTGAGCCTCGCATCCTTGGAAGCAGTAGGTCCCGGGGTGAGCTCCCTGGATGTTACTTTGGTCTTTGAGAACTTAATTCCGTATTCCCTGTTCACATGGAGGACCTTCTTGTCTGGGATAGAGGAGACTGAAAAATCTTGAACCTGAATTTCAGAGGGGATAAACATGGCTTAAACGTGAGAGGCAAAGGTAGGCTGAAGTGTGTATTAGATAGTTCGAGGGTTGTTTATGGGAGGGGATTTTCATATGCCCAGAGCATGCAGGTAGAATGGAGGTGTAGGCATAGATAGTGTAATGGACAGGAGTTTCATATACCCTTATCTCACTCAGCAGCCCTCATGAGCATCCTAAGATGTCAAAGGGGGCAAGAAGGCAGATTTTTCTAATTTGTCAAAGGTAAGAACTTTGTCCGGTCTCAGCAGAACAAGAGCTTTGAGTGAATTCGGGCTCCATGCAGGATCTGTGTTAGCTCCGATTTCAGACAACCTGTGTGAAGGCAGCTTCAGGGGGTAGCCGAGTTAGTCTGTTACAGAAAAAAACAACAAATGGTCTGGTAGCACTTTATAGACTAACAAAACATGGAGATGGTATCATGAGCTTTTGTGGGCACAGCCCACTTCTTCAGATGACCGGAGTTATGAGTAGGGGATATGAAAACTTGAAATAAATAGGAGAAGAGAAGGGGGCCGGGGGGCAGGTATCCCAACTGACCTGAGTTTACCTCTTGCATGTGAATCCTTGAGTAACCTGGTGGGTTTTGCTTTGCTGCCACTGCTCTGAGCTCTGTGCAGCCTTCCCATGCTGGATAGTGAAATTCATCAGACGCTTTTCCCTGCATTCTTGACTCCCCTCCTCTGCTTTCCAGTATCTCCCAAACAATGCGGAGATCTCATTTGCATCTAACCCTTAGGTATTTGAGTGTCTCTGACCATTTGAAACCAGGCTGGTGTAGCTAGAAGTAGAATGAAGCCGCTGATCTCTGTATAGGGAAGAGAGAGCTAACTAACTTACCCCTTTGGCTATTGTGAGATGGTTGCCATGCTTTCAAAGCACTGTGTAAATAGCAATGTATTATACATAGCATGATAGAGGATACTCTGATGGACATTGCTGGAGTACATTGAAATCATTCAGCTGTTCGTTCTGTCATTTGATATATACATAACGTTTCACTATGAAATTTAGCTTCAATGGGGGCAGACAATGCCTAAAACTCCCATAGAAGTTTGTATAGAAACAGAAACATCTGAATGAATTAGTTATTTTTAAATGGATTTAGTTGCTGTGCTCATTATCTTGAGCTATGGTCTCTTGCCTTTGCACTTTTTATTCATCTGTGCTTTGGGTGAGAAGTAAAATTGAGGTCTGATCACTTGTGGTCATTAACAAGTCCTTTTTGAAGGAAGATGGCCCATGGGCCTCAGTGTCCTGGCCAAATTCTCAATTTGAGGGATCATCTCTTGTCTCCCTAAATTCCCCTGTGGCTTCAGTTGAATGCAGGTGCCTCCTTTGCTGCCTGTTTTATTGCATTGCTGTGAAGCAGCACCCCAGAGTTATCCCCTTTCAGTGAGAAGTAAAGCGTTTGGATCATTTAGCGAGAGCCAGTTACCCTAACACTGGTTGCATCAGTCAGAGCAAAGGAGCAGGAATCTTGATGCCTGAAATGCCTGGAAATGGGGAAGGAGGCTTTTTCTGTAGGCTTTCCCTTCTCCCAACCACCTCTGTGATTAGCTTTGTCTACTTACAGGAGACGTTGGATAAAAATAGGAGTCACACTGAAATTGTTTTTTGAGCCATGCTCCAGTAGCAACCCCAGACTTTTTCCAGTAGAAATAACACTGTTCATTCATAATTATGCCAGTGCATGATTTCAACATGCCTTCCTCGCTCTGCCACCAACAGGAGTAGGTGATGATGGGCAGGCGGGGGGCTGATGAAACCACAGCCTCTGGGGGAAACATACTCATGGGATGGAACCAGCTCCCCACAGAGGTACCCACCATCACCCACTAATGTGTCCTCAAAACCACCAAAACTGCCCCTTGCCTCTTCCCTGGAGCCCTTGGCTGGGATCAGAGCTATGGAATTGGCAAACAGGTTTTACCATCAGTGAGCTCCCCCCATGAAGGGGGAACTCAGCCCTTTGCACTGTGTTCTGCTTCTTATTACATGGGTGTGAATCTGAATTAAATGTGTTGACACCAATGAAGTTATTCCAGATTTACATTGGTGTCACTGAGGTCAGGATTAGACCCCTAATATTTACAGATCTCTTGCTTTTTTTAGAGCCTCTTTCCTTTTGAGGTTCTCAATCTTGTTGTCATTCTCTGCTTTTCTTGCTCTTTTTTTGCTTGAGCCTCTGTTCTTCCTCTAGAAAACACAGTTATTACTGTCAGGGCCTGTTTACAGTGTAAAATCCGCTTCAGATGTTTATGGCCAGCTATGCAAAAAAACACATTGTTCTGAGTTGGCGGAGGGCAATCTTGCAGAACAAGCCTGCTTTGCTGTGAAATTTTTTTTCCATGACTAAATATTGATGTTTGACATTGAATGCAACAGACCATTTTAGAAGCAATATAAAAGCCTCCTGTTTTCAGGATATAAATTAGTGGGGTCACTCAGGGAAACCTTCCCCAATGGCCAAGATTCATGAATGGGTTCTTTGGGATAGCCACTATATGTTTGTATTGCGCTTAGAACCCTGAACTTCTAGTTGGCTTTGATGTAGAATCACAGAACCGTAGGATTAGAAGATAGTGCCTGGGTTATCTAAGCTAAGCCCCTGCCAAGAAGCAAGATTTGTTGTGTCTAAACAACCCCAGACAGAGGGCTAGCCAGCCTTCTTTTGAAAATCTTTGAAGAGGCTTCCACAACCCCCCGAGGCATCTGTTCCAACAGTTAGAAGTTTTCCTGAAATTTATTCTGAATCTGCTGTGCTGTAGTTTGAACCCATTGCCTATTGTGGGCAAAACTTTTTGCCATCTTCTTTTTGGCAGCAATTCAAGTACTTGAAGACTGCTACAGGTTGGACCTCCCTGGTTTGGCACCCTTGGGACCTGACTGGTCCAGGATGAGGGATTTTGCTGGACCAGGGGAGGTCATTTCTGCCCCCCCTGCTGCCAGCCCCACCATGAAGACCAGCTCCTGTCTACCATCCCATGCTGCAGCCTCTGTATCAGAGGAGCGGTGTGGGATGCCGGAGCAGCCTCTGTCCGCAGGGGGCTTGGGACCCCATGGATAAAGAGTGGCAGGCGGCTTCCTGGGAGTGGGGTGGACAGCTGGGAGCATACTGGCTGCTAGCCCTACTCCCAGGGGTAGCCTAGCAACCATTGCAACATTTTTTTAGTGGTTACACAGTTGTTAAAATGACCCTTTTCTTAAAACATCCCGTCAAAACTTTTCACAACAATATATCTGTTTTAGTTAAAGTTTTGCTGGGGAAATACTTCAGAAGCCAGAAGAGAGAATCCAACCAGGGACTTCAACTTTGGTCTTCCATGTCCCAGCAGAGTGTGCTAACTACTGGGACCGTGTGTGTGTGTGTGTGTGTGTGTGTGTGTGTGTGGTCTTGGTTTTGTCCTGCTGCAGAATGGTAAAGTTTTGGAATCTCAAATTTTTGTGAGATTGGAAAAAAACATTTCCCATCCAGCTCTTCTTTTAGGATGGGGGCATGTGATCTTAGCCCACTGTTTTTTTTCCTAACACCCTTTCTATTTGTGTAGTTCAGAAAGACCAAACCTTTGTCAGTGCAATGAAACTAATAGCTTTTATTAGAACACATGGATTAATAAAACAGGTTTCCACTTAATATTTCTAACTTCACATACAAGAAAGATACATACGCACCAGTATGATATACAGATTCAGCGGATTACAACCTTTAAAGTGATGTGACATCACCCATTTTGCATGAAGTGGTTTTGACTTATGAATATTCATAAGCCCATTTTCATAAAGTATGGGGGGGGGGGAGACATAACATCAAGTGTTCACAGCTTTCTGGAAATCTAAGGGTTTCAAGGTTCAGAAAATCAGGCCTCCTTAAAGCATTTCTTTCTTAAAAATGGAGACCCTTACAAAAGATTTCTGAAAGCAAAGGCTGGTAGCTTCTGGCAGGATGTGTTGTGGGGGGTGAAGCTATAGTGTTGATGAGGCTTTTGTGTGCCTTCTCACGTTGCCCTGGTGTGTTTCTCCCACTCTTTGTTTTTCTCCCCTGGCTTGTAATTACATGTTGCAGTTCTGATGTTGGAAAGCAGTTCCAAATTATACCTTGCCTGGGTTCCGTGCTGTGCAGCTGCCGAGAAGATGCAATAAGAAGTTATTAGTCACACTTAATATCTAGCCAGCCAGTTGCAGGGGGTGAAAAGGGCATCATACATGCTAGCAACCGTGCCTATTTCTCAATGACCCATCAGTGTATTATGAACAAATATAGATGTAGAGGAAATAAGAGAGTTCAAAAGGAGCTGACTGTACCACTGGGATCTGGGGTGAGGAGACTGTTATTTCTACACATTTTGCTCTGTGGCTAAATTAGCATGAAACTGACTGGAAATCATTAGCATGAACTGGCTGAAGTGTTATAGTTAGTGAGATAATAGACTTCCCAGGAGGTGCGTTGTGTGCTACAGGGATTTCAAGGGCAGGCAGCTTTCCCTACAAATCAGGTTGGTTTTTCTGTGCTGTTTCTTCTGCAACGAAACTACCAAGCACCTGTTTAACAGGGAACAGAAGGGGTTGATTAGCTCAGGCTTTAGCACAGAGTGAGCATGGTCACCTGTCTCTCTATAGCTGGAGATCAGCAGGCAACACCATTCACTCAAAAGGCTAATCTTTCGATGCCTGTTCTACGGCCTCACGCTACTCCCTGCGACAACCATGCCCGCTGGGGAGGGAAGTCCAATAGTGAGTGAACGGAAATGACTCTTACACAGGTGTTTAGGCATCTAAAATGTGGACAGGTGTCTGAATTCCTTTGTAAACATAGCCCATAGGCTTGATCTGTGTACTGGTGTGTTCCCTTTAAGCTGCCACAGTGTTATAACTTGAACACCAGCTGGTAGTGTAGTCTCATACACTAACACTTGAACAGCTGGGGTAACCCACACACCTGGGTGTGGGTCACTGTCCCATGTAGGGGTACATCTATACTTACCGGAAGGGGGATGCTCTGGAGATCGATCTTCTGGCGTTTGATTTAGCGGGCCTAGTATAGACCCCCTAAATCGAACACTGAGGGCAGCTCCCACCGGAGTCCCCTACTCCTCCTTTTGCAAGGAGTATGGAAAGCCGATGGGAGCTTTTGTTGTCGTTGGCCTCCCCCAGGGTGGGCACTGCCAAGGCTCGGCTTACGGTAAGCCAACTTCAGCTACGCATTTTGCATAGCTGGAGTTGTATACCTTAAGCCGACCTTCCTGCTCTAGTGTAAACCAGACCAAAGAGAATAGTGAGATTGCTCTATGGCCTTAGCTGCTAGCCCAGCTGGCTTTTAGCTCATTCAGTAGAAGCTCCTACACTGAGGTCCGAGGTTCAATTCTGCCCACAGATGACTAGGGTTTGTTGGCATAACATGCTGCTATCAGGCCTCCATTGGTTTCAAATAAATAGCTCACTTTTGGAGGATAAGGCCTTAAGTGGTTTTATTTAAAAAAAAAAATACAGAGGGGGAAAGGATTGTGAGATGAACCTGTTGTGTAGTCCCACTTAGTGCAAGCCTGGACTCGGTGAGTGCTGGTTTTGAGTCAGTCCAAAAGTGAGAGCGAACCAGAACCTCAACTATGAACTCACTGGTCAATTGCACCGCCCCTCCCCCCAATTTGGAAAGGAAAGCGCGCACACACAGCAAATACAGCAGAGTACCGTATTAAATATAAATGACTTTAAAAAGGGGGGGAGTTTTTTGTTAAACACTTGGCAAAGTGAGGAAATGATTTCTGTGCTTGTTTCATTTAAATTAAGATAGTTAAAAGCAGGATTTTTCTTCTGCTGCATTAAACCGATGTTCCATCATGCACTTTTGAAAGAATAGCTGTAATATTTTTTTCAGTGTTACAGACAACCAAGGTGTTCATAACTCTGTTCTTCTGTATCTGCAATCTCAAAAGAGTCTCCTTTATCTTAATTACAACCCAGATCTGCTCTTTGCTCGGTTTGACCCAGGTCACTTTAGTTACAGCAGGCAATAGGAGATGTTAGTCTTGCTTAAATTGCAATGTGAGCTGAATGTAGAGGAATACAAGATGATGGAGGGTGGTGAAGCACTGGAATGGGAAGTGCTAGAATCTCCATCCCTAGCAGTTTAAGTCCTGGCTTGACAAAGCTGTGGCTGAGATGATTTAGTTGGGATTGGTCCTGGTTTTAGCAGGTGGTTGGATTCAATAAACTCCTGAGGTCTCTTGCCACCTGAGATTCTCTGTCTAAGAGCAGTGGTGGATGGCTGGTTGGGTGGATGGTGCTATGCCAACTGCTCTGTCCCCCACCACTGTGTGTTTGTTTTTGTTTTGTTTTTTTTCCAACAAGCAGTTTTGAAGTAGAACCATGCCAATTTCAGTCCATTTCCGAATGAAAATTCCAATAAACGGCACCCTTCCCCCTCTCGCAATTAACACCTTTGGCAAAGGGGAAATAAAAGGGAAAGTCTCCCGCTTGGCGATTTCCGTGCATTGCTGGGGGCAGAGTCACAGTGTTAATTTTTCATGAATAATTTTTGAAGTAGTGTCTGAATTCCACCCCGTCTTGTTCATGTGGGAATTTCTCTGCATAAATGCTGGTTGCTATGGATACATGGAACGGCCGCGGTCCCAATGGAACAAACCCAACAGCTGAGGATACTGTTACCACAATTGGGGGGCTGCGTGTCTGGCCAAGCAAGGTTTGAATGGTGATAACGTTGCAAAATGTAACCATTGCTAGACAAGGAAATTACTCTGCCAGCTTCAACCATGGTGTTGACTGGTGTGACCCTGTAGTTGTTCACTGTGTATCCCAGACGTCTGTGTGGAAAGGAAATTAATTTCAGCTTTTATAAAAGCATCCAGGTTACCAGCTGCACATTTTCTTCCCTCCTCCATGAAACCCCCAGTGTTGGCTTTAAACACGGGTTCCAGTGCTAAAGTCCCTCTTGAATGTCTCAAGCCACAAGAAGCTCTTGGTGGCAGAAACCTCTTAGGGTACATCTAGACTGCAAGCTTCTTTTGAAAGAGCATCCACACCTCAAAGCTGGATCGAAAAAGCAATCTGCTTTTCCGAAAGAGCATCCAGACTGCATGGACGCGCTCTAGAAAGAGAGCCCTGTTTGTAACTCACAGACTGGCCACTAGGGCGCCTGTGCTTTTTTTCGATTGCCTCTTTCAAAAAAGTCCCTATTCTCCATCCACACACCCCTTTTTTCGAAAGAGCTCTTTCGAAAAAGGTGTTCTTCTTCTTCGTAATTTGAGGCTTACCAATGTCGAACCCCCCTCCCCCCCCCCACCAGTGTTCTTTCGATTTAATTTTGAAAGAATGTGATTGCAGTGCAGACACGGGAGACGTTTTTTCGAAAAAAGGGCAGGTTTTTTTTTCCAAAAAACTATGTAGTCTAGATATACCCTTCGTTAAGAGTAAAGGATGGATAAATCATAGCAGCATTTTAATCTTATAGCTCAGCTCGTTCACAGCGCTGGTCTTATTGATACTCGTTGTTCTGCCATACTCCTGCCTTTGGTGGTGATGGCTTTGTGAGAGTGTATGAGCCAGACACACTTGAGCTGGAAAAATATTTCAAATATGATTTTCTGTGGCTTCATGTAGGGATGATCTCAAAGGTGATTCCTTCTGCCTTTCTCAGACAAAGCTCTTCACTGTCTTGGTACTACATTACAGCAGTGTGAAGGCCTCTGAGCTGGGCACTGTGTATACATACAGTGAGAGACTGTTCCTGTCTAACAATCTAACAGTGGAGCCGACAGACACACATTGGGCCCTTGAGCAAGGTGTGGGAAGGGGGCACTGACTCCATGCCCCCTGGAAGGTGTGTGGCATCAGGCAGAAGGGATGGGGCTGGTGGTAGCCTCCCCTACGCAGCCCTCAACACTGCCCGGAGTGTGCCCCGTGGGTCTTGGTGGTGATTTAAAGGGCCTAGTGCTCTAACTGCTGTCACTATTGCAATAGCAACAGACAAGGCTCCCGGGCCCTTTTGAATGGCCGGACCCTAAGGCAGATGCCCCCTTTGTCATCCCCCACCCGTTGGTGGGCCTTCAATCTAAATACACCAGACAGACACACGATAGCAGGGGAAGCAAGGAGGTGAACTGGCTTCCAGAATGAAAGAATGGGCCAATAATGGAGCCAAGATTAGCTCTCCTGATTTCCAGTCCAGTGCAGATTATGCTGCCACAGCAGCACATGCTGCGTTGCATTGATAAATACCTCCTGTCTCCATGCCACCCTTCACCCCAAAGCGCACCAAAGACCTTTCCATTCTGTGGCAACAGTCACTGCACAGGTTCGTCCCACACAGAGGACAGGAAACTCTGTGAAATTTATCTGCCGGAGCCTGGTTCTGATTGCACACTGGTGCAAATCAGGAGCAAATTGCCTTGAAAATGGAGTTAGACCAGCATAAAACCACTGAATGTGAGGCCAGACCCAGGTCCCAACCAAGCATCTGAGCAATCAGCCCCATGGGGAACGTTTGTCGACCTACCTCAAGATAAAGGGCTAAGTTGACCCTTCTGGAGTATCAGCATGGGACGGCGGCGTGCCTGTGTTTTGCACATGCTGAGCTCTAAGCCATCCCCTAATAAAGTCGATAGCCATGATGGTGATTTTGCACTCAAGAAGGGTCAGGAGGGAAGGAAGACACAGACACTCATTTGGGCAGCTGGTCAGAACTTCAGTGCAGTAAAAGGCTCTTGTGCCCACTTCTTCTGGTGCATTTGTAACACTGACAGGCAGTACCAAACCTGCGACCTCTGGAGCTCAGTGCACGAGCCTCTACAGTTTGCGCTAAAAGCCCACTGCCTCTCAGCTAAGGCTATAGAGGAATCCCCTTCTTTCTCTCTGTAAGTTGTCTGAGTGCCACTACGTGGGACAGTGAACCACACCAGTAGATGCAGGGGTTACACATCCTTACTGCTCAAGTCAGGTTTCTTCTTCAGTAAAAGGAGTCATGTTGAAGGGCACAGTCACCCATATCCTTTTTAGTGCCGTCATCTCACCTACTTTCCAAGTGTCACTGTTTATCTGCCAGTCTGTAGCCTCAATGCACTTTCTCTTTAGGTTTCACATTGTCCGAAAGCTCTTTTGTAAGTAGGAAATCAGTGTTTTTGTCTCATTGTTCGTGGATGTCTTTAATAGTACTGGTCTGTCTCTGTCTAAATATTTCAAACAAAGTCATCAGCTTTTAAAAAACCCTTGCTACAGAGGAGGGAAGTTGTGATGGACTGGAAACAACATGCAGTTGGGTAAGAATAAACGTTAGAGGTCTAGTGGCCCTCTGATAGCTAAAGAGGGGGCACTGGTCAGAAGTGAAGTATATTGACAGGGCATTGTACTTAAAGAAGCCATGTCATGCATTTGCTTTAAGGTGAATGGGACCGTCAAGGGCATGCTTTCATTTTTACATATAATAAAAAAATGGGGTGGAGGGTGGAGAGTTGTCCAGGGGGTAGCATAGAAGATTGAAAGCTACACAATCTGAGGCTTTTATTCCCAACTCTGCTATTGATTCTTCATGTGCAACTTTGAGACAAGTCAGTTCACCGCTTTGTACCTCTGTTTCCATGTGTGTAAACTGGGGAGAGGCGCACCCTCAAAAAGGCAATTGTAAAGCTTAGTTGGTAATGTTGGTGCAATTCTCTGAGAGCCTCAGCTGGAAGAGGCCCGAACAGTGCAAAGCAGGGTTATGAATGCCTCCCATTCTTGACAGACTTTGTAAACGGAGAGCAGTGACAAGAATGCAAATATTATGAGAATTGTATGCATTCTTGAGAGGGAGGGAGGTTTTTTGCACATGCAGTTGTCACATGACCCATATTTAGAAGCCAGATAAAGGATTCTAAGGTTACTTCCCAGAATAGATATTTGTTCTTAATCTAATTGCATCCTTTCAATCGTTTTCAAATAATAGTGTGCCAAACTTTATCTGCTCTGGGACCTGACAGCGAGGGTGTTTTAATGCACTCAGTCTGGTGGCTAATGAGAATTTATCATCTTGATTTATAGTAACCAGCAAAACTACCGGCTATGCATAATTGACAGTATCGTAAAACCAAATATAGCATTTCACACAAACCAACCAAAAATACCACGTGGCTGTGTCTAGACTGGCAAGTTTTTGCGCAAAAGCGACTGCTTTTGTGCAAAAACTTGCCAGCTGTCTACACTGGCCGCTTGAATTTGCGCAAGAACACTGACGATCTAATGTATGATGACAATCATACATTAGATCGTCAGTGTTCTTGCGCAAATACTATGCTGCTCCCATTCGGGGGAAAAAGCCCTCTTGCGCAAATGTATTTGCGCAAGAGGGCCAGTGTCGACAGCTCAGGACTGTTTTGCGCAAAAAAGCCCTGATGGCGATTGGGGCTTTCTTGCACAAAACCGCATCTAGATTGGCACGGACACTTTTCCGCAAAAAGTGCTTTTGCGCAAAAGCGTCCGTGCCAATCTAGACGCTCTTTTCCGCAAATGCTTAACGGAAAAACTTTTCCGTTAAAAGCATTTGCGGAAAATCATGCCAGTCTAGACGCAGCCCATGTGTATTAAGCTGCATCTAGGGGTCCATGCTTCCAGTGTGTTACTCCAAAAATAATTCCACTGGACTTAGCAGACTACTAGGTGCTGGGAAGAAGAGTGCTTAGAACCAGAATCAGGTCATAGACTCGTGAGAAGTCGTGAGAACTTGTGTGGAAGGCCCATTGAATGGGAGTCTGATCATTCACTTCAGAGGGGAACGTGATTGGTGCCTTACTGTGCATCTAAGAGTATGTCTAGACTACATGCCCCTGTCGGCAGAGGCATGTAAAATAGGCTACCCGACATAGTCAATGAAGCAGGGATTTAAATATCTCCAGCTTCATTAAAATAAAAATGGCCTCCGCACTGTGCCGGCTCAGCTGATCGTCGGCACAGCGCGGCAGTCAAGACATGGAGCGGTCGACAGGGGAAGCCTTTGTTGACCGCTCCTGTAAACCTCATTTCACGAGGCATAAGGGAGAGGTCGACAAAGGCTTCCCCCCTGTCGACCGATCCGCATCTTGACTGCCACGCTGTGCCAGTTCAGGTCCGATGCTAGTCTGCTCTGGCAAACGCCTTGCTGAGGTCCCATTGCATTAAATTTCAAAATTCCTTTCCAACCCAGTCATTTCAGGAATTTTAAATGGAGGAAAATATTTTGGAAGAACCTGCTCCATAATCAGCCCACGGTTTGGTGGGGTAGTTGATTTAAGAGCCACCCGTCTACCCATACAGTCAATAGCAATGGTATTGTTCAACAAGGAATCAATGCTCTTTTTCTACAGTGAGATCCCTTTTGAATAGGGTGTGTGGGTCTAACATAAAGCATAGATACGGTCTGGAGAAACTGAGCAGCCCTGCTCTCTCTGTTGTAGAATAACTGCGGGAACTGGCACTTGATGCCATCGTTACAGGAAGCACTAATTGGAGCCCGTATTCTCATGCACCTCAGGGTGCAGAACACTCTGCAGGCCTAATCGGGGAGAGATACTGAACAATTTTCCTCTCAGCCCTCCACTCCCATTTGAATAATGCTCAACACCTAGCAGGATCAGGCTCTATAGATGAAGTGTTTGTCAATTTGCATGATGATTCCTTAGTACAACTATATGGGGCCTGATTTTTTTTGAAAGGGTGCAAAGCCCTTCTCGTTCCCAGGACTAAGATGAGATTTGTAGGCACTCGGCACTTCCGAAACTCAGGCCCGTAACCCATGAGGGCAGCTTTATTTCCTTCCATTCTGCTCTAACTTCTTTGATCTAAAACAGCTCTAAGATATACAAGTGTGGGGCATGACCACTTTTTAATGGGGTCACCAGGGTTGGCATGGGTACTTGCTGGAGCCTGGGGCCAAAGCTGATGCCCAAGCCCTACAACAAAGCCCGAGGGTACATATGGGATGGTAGGGCTCAGGCGAGCTCTTGACTTCAGTTCCTTCTCCTGGGGTCATATAGAAACTTTTATTGTCAGAAGGGGGTTGTGTAACGCTGACAGACCCCAGTCAGCTGTGAGTGGAATCAAACCTGGGACGTCTGGAACTTAGAAAATGAGCCCCTACCACATGAGCTAAAAGCCAGCTGGCTCTCAGCCAAGGCTGTAGAGCACACTCATTACTCTCTCTCTAAGTCATCTTGGTGCCACTAGATGGGACCCTACACCACATGCAGAAGGTTTGTGGGTTACAGTCGCAGTGCAATGAAATTTGAGAACTACGGATGTTAAATATTGACTAATTGACTAATCAAATAGGGCACCTCCGCCTTTGAAGTGTAGCCCTAGGATTGTTACTACACTTCAAAGGTGAAAGCACCACATGGAGCCTGGTGTCCGCTGGGGACTCCGTCGTTGACCGCAGGCTCCGGGCGGCGCTGCCGCTTTGAAACACTACATGCAGCCTGATGCCGGGCTTCACGTGGCGTTTCAAAGTGGCAGCGCTGCATGGAGCCCGGGGTTTGGCCCCAGGTTTCAAGCAGCGCTGCCCTTTGAAGTATCCCGTTCTCTTTCCCCCTCTTGCTGCCTCTTTGTGATGGAGGCAGCAAGCGGGGGGGAGGGGGGAGCAACTAGTTGAGAAACCTATTGGATAGTCGACTAGTCCTTCACATCCCTATTGAGAACCCCTGCTCTAAGAAACTAAAAGTAAACTTTATAATCTAAAATGCTGCCTAGGAGAGACCTGCAGTTTACCTCTACACAAGCCACTGTGTTGGCCTCTTTCTGGGAGCTTGTACCTATTTCCATATTATCAGAAAACCAGTTGCACATGCTACATCCGACACAGTCTAATCTTGTTAATAGAAGCCCCTTTGTACCAGCTGAAGGGGTTGTGTGTCCTAATGCTATTCTGTATTACTGGGTGCATCGTGGACAGACGACAACCATGAAAATGCTAACTTGAAATTAAAGCTTAAAAATTCTAGAACCAAACAGTATACCCATATAGAATGTAAGGACATATAGCCAGAGGGACTTAGCTCCAACCCAGAAATGATTAAACTTGTGGCTTGCCCTCTCTTCATTCCCAGGGGTTTTAAAATTGAGCACTACATAATCTAGTACTTGCATTGCCTTGATTTTTTTTTTCCTTTTTTCTTTTTAAGCTTGTGAGCAGCAAAACAGTATTAACAGGGCTGGAAGGCAAAGATGAATTCTCTCTCCTCAGTTGGTTTTCAGATGTAGCAAGTGAATCAGGCATTCGCCCTCCCCAATTCTCTTTGTTCTTTGAGGAGGTTTAATAAACGGGCTGTGAACATAACGGGAGTTGGGGGCGGAGCGAAGATGATTTAATGTAGCTGTCTCTTAAATGCACGCTTGACTTTTCAAAAGTCTTAAGACCGTGAAGCAGGGATTTGAAGTGCCTAAGGGATTTAGGCTCCCAAATTGCATTGCCTTTCAAGAGGAAATGGATGCCTAACTCCTTCAGGCAGCTTCAAAAACTCCAGCCTAAATCTACATGCATGACAGCTGAATTCATCACTCTGGTGCATACTTTAGTGTTACTTGATGAGGGTCCACAGGACATACCGATTAGTGGAATATCTGTTACAAACAGATGAAAATTCGTTCACCTTAAAAAAACAAAGGATTTGCTTATTTTTAAAGCATGTCCCAACATTTTGCTTTGTGTGCATGTTTGTTGACGATATATGTAGTCCATCGCTGACCACGCTGACTATATGTGATTTTAAAAAACCTGTGTGGGAAAGTGTCAAATGAGAAAGTTGCCACACAGGGACCATCCCCCTCTCTTGGTTGTGGAAGGCCGATTCCAACGCCACAAAGAACGATTTATGACTAGGGACTGCCTTAGTTGGAGTGGGTGTCAAGGACGTTGTCTGTACCTTGTCCTGCTCTCTGTGCCCCTCAACATGTTGCTAAACCTCCTTCATGGCTACAGAATCACAAATTGATTTCCTCCACCCAAACAGTCTTCGCATGCTCGAGCGAGGCAGTTTCCCTATCCGCAGAGGGCAAAAGATCCATCAATGACTCTCACCTGATTTAACTGCAAGTCAAAGCAGTTTCCCAGGGTGTACTTGTTGCATGCAAGCAGCTACTTGGCGAGAGCAGAGAGTAGGTGGGGACCAAAGCGCGTGAACGACTCCCAAAGGAGCATGCTGTGCTCCTCCTGCCCTGTCTTATTACCCCTCATTGAAACTAGGGGTGCCCAAAAGGATCTTGTTTTGAAACCCAACTCAACATTTACCACTTTCTTTTTGAATTAAAATTCATTCTCAACAATGATGTGCAATTTTCAAGTGTTGCATATTGTTTCTGCTTGAAGACAGTACTGCTTGGACCTCTCTAGTCCAGCAGCCTTGGGACCAGCCTGGTGCTGAACCAGAGAATTTGCCAGACCACAAGAAGTCAATATTGTCTCGCAGCATTACCAACACTTCCACTTCTAGAAGACATTTAGGGGTAAATTAAAGCTACATAACAACATAGGACGCTGAGAGCCAGGATTGGTGGCTGTAAACAAACTTTATGGGACCGTGGGAAACTTGGCCGCTCTCATAAGTGAATATCCGGCTAACTACAATCATACTGAACCATGGATGTTGCCAGACCAGAGAGTGCTGGACGAGAGAGGTTCACCCTATAGTTTTGTGAAGGTTTTACAAACCAGATCACTTCTGCAATGCCCCCCAATTAATCTTTTCAAAAAAACTACAAGAAATCATACAGCTTTAATTATGAGTCACATTGGGACTTGTCCTACTGCTGTATATGATGTACAAATCCTGATAAAGGTTAAGAACATAAGACCGGCCATACTGGGCCAGACCAAAGGTCCATCTAGCCCAGTATCCTATTTTCCCACAGTGGCCAGTGCCAGATGCCCCAGAGGGAGTGAACAGAACAGGGAATCATCAAGTGATCCCTCTCCCGTCACCCATTTCCACCCTGTGGCAAACAGAGGCTAGGGACACCATTCCTACCCATCCTGGCTAAGAGCCATTGGTGGACACAACTTCCATGAAATTGGAAATTTGAGAACAGATTTTCAAAAGAGTTTAGTATTGAGCACACTCAGCTCTTCTGAGAAGTTGCCTTGTGTTTGGCCTAACTGGGACATTGGGTTCTTCTGAAAATTGTGACCCAAGAAGGTAGAATATTGTATTCAATTTAAACTGCACAGGACATTTTAAGGGAGTCTTTGAACTGGAATTTGGTCAGGATGTTAAGATAATTCTGGAGAGGGGGCTGTGGAAGATGCAACGATCCCAAGTGTTTGGGATGTTGGGTTGTAAATCTCATCCATGGGGCATTGTATTGCAGCATTAGCGCCAATCTACCGCACAGGGTTCAATACGGAGTCTGATGGAGTCTCCACCATCCCTTCTTGCCATGCTGTCTCATTTCTCATCCACATGCTGGCTCGTTCCATGCCAGTTTACCCTGGAAAATCTGACAATATCCCTGCCAGAACTGATGCTAATTGAATCATTCCAAATGTGATATTTACTTAGAGAAAATTTTTGTCTGCACTTGTAGCCCACACGCTACCTGAAGTGGAAGAGTGAGTTTGCACTACAGCCTTAACCAGCTAGCTTTTAGCTCGGGCTGTAGAGGCTCATGCACTAAGCTCCAGAGGTCCCAGGTTGGTTCCATCTGTTGACGTTACACACTGTCCATGCACCCGCTGAGAAGCTAGATAAGAAAGTTTTTAGAAAACTGGAAGTTACACCTCATAGAAATGTTGGCACAAGGAGCCCAAGGAACTTGCCATGGGTTAAGAACGGCCATACTGGGTCAACCCAAAAGTCTGTCTAGCCTAATGTCCTGTCCTCTGGCAATGGCCAATGCCAGGAACCCAAAGGGAATGAACAGAAGGGGTAATCAAATGCTGATTCAGCACTTCCTGGTTCCCAGTCCTTTCCTCTAGCCACTAGATTATGCAGCCTCTTCTCAAACACATTTTTCAAATGTTTTAGTTTTTTGGATGCAGGGCTGTGCAGCAATGAGCCTTTATGAACCAGAGTTCCATTGTGCACCGTGAGGGTGAGCTGGGGAAAGATGAAACAAACAGGTATTTGGGATCCCTGCAAAACTTCCTCTCTCTTATCTTTATCCTACCATAAGTCCATGTGTCTACGCTACAGCCTATGTTGGCGGAATTGCTCAGGGGTGTGAATATTCCACATCCCCCAGTGCCATAAGTTCCACTGACATAAGCATTTGAGTGCACAGCATGATGTCGGTGAGAGAGCGTCTCCTGCCGGCATGGCTTACGCCCCTCACAGAGGAGGTTTCTTGAATGCTCACAGGAGAGCACTATAGCGTATCTTCATCAGAGGTGCTGCACTGGCGTGGAGGCATCAGTCCATATAGACGTACACTAACAAACTGGCTTTCCTCTGCTCGAGTCCTGGGTCTCTATAGAAGAACTAGAATCAGTGAGGCTCAGTAGGAAAGGCATTCCATGCCTTCTGTACTCACTGCAGCTTGTGGGATGATGGGAATATTTTACAACCCACAGCACAGGGGAAAAAAAAAAGTTTAACTGTTTGGAGTCCCACTTATTTAACCAGTTCAAAACCTTGAACTGGGGGGGGGGGGGAGGGGGAGGGGACGAGAGGGGATGGACCATGTAACCTGACATTTAGCAACATTGACTTCTAAGAACCTCCCACTAGCATCGTCATCAGAGTAAGGCTAAATCCACCCTGGCAGTTCACACAACACTTTCTGGCTCAGGGATATGAACCCCCCCCCCCCCAGCTCTCAGCACAGCAAGTTACAGTGCTATAAAGCACCCGTGTGAACCAGGCTACAGCACTGGAAACCACGCTCCCAGCTCTGTTAGCTCATGGAGGAGGTTTACATAGAATGCTGGATGCTGCATGCTCTGGGCAGCTCTGAAGGCTGGGGAGGGGGGAGGCGCATCGCGCTCCGTGCGGTGCAAAGGGCTGGTTGCCCCAGCGTGCCCCTTCCAGGAGTGTGGTGCCAGGCCTTACCCCCTTCCCTTGCTCAGGGGCCCGCATGGGCTGTCTGCTCCCCTGGCACTGGGAGAGCTCTCTCCAAGCACTCGCACCGGGGCCACAAAGTGCTGCCACAGCTGTGCACTAAACTCTTCAAACTAGACAAAGCCTCAGAGCTTCATCCCTTCCTCAGAGCCCTGCACGTTGGCAGATATCCGTGGATACCTGCATCCGCGGATGTCAATGCAGATAGCTGAGACTCATTTTTGCGGATACAGATGTGACTGCGGATACAAATTTTGTATCGGCATGGGGCTCTACTCTTCCCAACCCTACCAAGGACAGAACATGTGCTGGTGGGGGGTTGGGGGGGGGGACGACTGGCACCATATATGAAAGAAAATGTAGAATCAAATGAAGTTAAAAGTCTTAAATGAACCAAACTGTTCCATAAAATCTCTATAGATAGTAATTCCGTGCTCTAACAATAAAAATATAGCACTAAGGATATAGTACTACATAGATATACATACATAGACATCTATCAGGGATGATCTAGACCCGTGGTTCCCAGACTTTTTGGCATCACACCCCCCTCTTTGATTTTTGAAAAATCCCTCCCTCCCACCCCAAATAGCAGCAAAACTTGTTGAGCCCAAAAAAAAAAAAAAAAAAAAGGGAAAACTGAGCAGGGCAGCAAAACTTGATGGGGCAGGGGAGGCTGGGTCGCCTTGCACCCCGCCTGGAATTTCTTCACGCCCCCCAGTTTGGGAACCCATGATCTAGACAGTGCTTGGTCCTGCCGTGAGGGCAGGGGACTGGACTGGATGATCTCTCGAGGTCCCTTCCAGTTCTAGTATTCTGTGATTGGCCTTCTTGTATTGAAAGTTGAATCACCACCCTGAAGCTTTAACTCTTCTCGTCATCCTGGCGTTTCGAAACTCTGTGCAGCCACCAGTGTCACCCAAGAGCCATTATTTTGCTCTGGGCTATGTGGGTGCAGCTACACAGTAACCAGAGACTTAGATTGGTGTGACCTGGTCGTGGAATAATTTCTCTTCCTGGTAGCTCCATCCAAAGAAGCCAGGACTCACGCTGTTCTAAGATAAAGGACAATGATTCAAAATGAAGAACACAATAAAAACAAATGGGGCTGCAATGATGAATTCTTTCCTTAACGTGCACACGGTAACGACTTCTATTAATCTCACTTTCAGCAATGGCAGCAGGCAGGGTTGATTGCTTACTGTGGGTTGGAGCAAGTGCATCCTTACTCGGCGTTGTAAATGGGCTCTGGGACATGGTACCTTCATGTGTCAGCTTCGCCCACTTGCATGTGTCATCAGCCTGCACAGAGGGTGGTGATCTCACATTTCTTTCAATACCAGTAAGATCGTAACAATGTAAGTGGAGGAGGCTGGCATATTTGGAGCTAAAACGAGTAATATCATTTGGAGCAGGGTAAAGATGTGTGAGAGAGAAACACAAACCTACACACTGAAATACATTTTCACAGCTCGTTCAGGTTTTTATTGCTTCACTAGAAAATAAGACCTTGATAAACTGGAGTGAATGTAAAGTGAGGTGTGAAAGAATTATGAAAGGCGCAGAACATGAGTAATGAGGGGGCTTTACAATTTAGTGCGTAAAGACTGTGAGAGTCTTATGTTTTTCAGAGTACTGTAAATCACAAATAACATCTGACAGTGGTGTGAGTGAAATTAGAATCTAGTCCAAATCCAAATAGGTAGCAGGTTTATATTAACAAATAGCAGGTTTAAAACATACAAAAGGAAGTATTTCTTCATGCAATGCACAGTCAACCCATGGAACTCCTTGCCAGAGGATATTGTGAAGACCAGGATTTTAACAGGGTTCAAAAAAGAGCTAGATAAATTCATGGAGGATGGGTCCCTCAATGGCTATTAGCCAGGATGGGCAGGAATAGTGTCCCTAGCCTCGGTTTGTCAGAAGCTGGGAATGGGTGACAGGGGAGGGATCACTTGATGATTCCCTGCTCTGTTCATTCCCTCTGAGGCACCTGGCATTGGCCACTGTCAGAGGACAGGATACTGGGTTAGATGGACATTTGGTCTGACTCAGTATGGCCGTTCTTATGTTCGTACATTTACTAAGGCCTGGGAGTCTTTCTGTTGGCTTCAGTGGGTTTGGAAAGAGCCATGTGATGGCAACCGGCGTGAGTCAAACCCTGAAATCCAAAGCTCTCAGAAGTCAGTGGCGGGGGGGTGTCAAATATTGAGTGATGCTGAGTACTCCTGTAAACGAGAACAGAGCTGAGAGTGTTCAGTACCGCTCAGGATTTGGGAGCTTTGCCTGTAGGGCTGAATAAAAGCAGAGGAAGGTATTGACCTTGAGTAAAGACTTAGGAAGAAATAAGACACAAGGAGTAAAATATTCAGGACCGGTATAAGGAGGGAATGGCCTTGAAGGTACAGATAAAACCATGAAGAATGCAACCTTTTCGAGCAAGGCAGTTTGATAAAGTGGGCAGAGTAGAATGCCAGCTATTCAGGACCCTAATTCCACCTCTACCACTAATTTGCTCTGACTTTAACCAGGCCCGGATTTTCAGAAACAGCCTCTCAGTATGGTTTCCTCAGTTTGAGTGCGGAGCGGGAGACAGGTAGGGCCTCCTCGGTCATACGTGCCACACGTGTTCAGCTCCAACTGAAGAGAGTGAGAGCCTGCAGGGGTGAGCTTCTATGAAAATCAGAACACCCGCAATTAGTCACTTTGTACATAAATAAATTAGGCCTTAGCCTTTCTGTACCTCAGTTTCCCTATCTGTGAAATGCCCTGTAATTGGGCTATTGTGAGGCTACAGGCTATTTCTGAATTTTAAAAGGGATTCTAGCAGGGCTGTCCCAGGGGCCAGATCCAGCCTGCCTAACACTTCAATCCGGCCCACAAACAACATCTGGCCACTTACTATATCCTGCTGCTCGTGCCACCGAATTTCCAGATGGTGGCTCAGGCAGTGGGATCCTATTTAAATAGCTCCCAGTTGCAGGTCTATCCTGGCAGGGGCCGGACCTGCAAGCCTTCTAAATAGCCGCAGCAACCCCGGGCGGCTGCCAGGCAACACGGTAGCGGCAGGGCCTGGACCTGTGAGCCCTTTGCTGTGTTTTTAAGCCCCAGACAACTCTGGGGGGAGTCTAGTCCCCAGCCCCGCCCCAGACTCCAGGTTCAAGAGTTAACTAGAACCTTTCTCACAAAGCCCCTCTATAATAAGGAGCTATGCATGCACATGGGAAGGAAAGCCAGCCCCCGAGAGAGAGAGCCCAGTGTTATTAAAGGACATAGAGAAGATGATCCAGGAGGTCTTACAGCCTCGTCATCTGACTCGCCTAAGTTTTTCATTAATTGTCCCATATTTTTCTCCCCTCTTCTGCGTGTTGCAGTGTTGTCTAAAGGTTGCACATCAGATAGCTCAGGGCCGAAATGTCAGATCCAATGTTCCTTTGCACTGTCACTGCTCTTTAAGTGCCTGGGGTTTGAAATTAAATGTCAAAGGCATTTTGTAGCGCATGGAAACCAGATGCGCTGGAAGATTGTCTTCGGGAAGGATGGAGCGGCTTAATCACGTACATTGAATCTTCTTAGTGAAATGGAATCACAGTGTTGCCTTATGAAACAGCCTGACTGTACACAGCCGGGGTTGTTTTAACCTCTCCTAGTGGGCTAACATCTGTGCTGAAGAGGGACGTGGCATTTGGCGGTGACGTACCTTTTGCCAACTTTCTGTGACACGGCACTGGTGTCGCCTGGGGGCTCTCATCTGGACTCTGGCAAGGGACTGGACAGCTCACTTACTAAATCAATAAACAGCAGTCACGTTGCCATCTTGTTGGTGACACTTGATTCTTCCATCTAATTAGAGAGCTCCAAGGCATGTTATCTGAGGAGATGGAAAATATCCCACAGAGGAGACACCCGGGAGGTCCGGCATCGCCCTCTGCCTGTAACAAGGGAGGATGGCTACCAAACAGATGTTCTCTGTCAGCAGTGACTGGAGAACCTTGGTTTGGTCCATGAGGGAACCGTAGGACTAGTACCCGCCACTCTGTCAGGGATGCCTGTTCCCTGCTCCAAAGAGCTTAGCATGTAAAGAGCTGGTTCTCTACGATGCTGAAGGTTCTCCATTCCCACTGACTTCTCTGGGAACTGGGTACCTACCATCTCACATGGAGCACCAGGGCCATCCTTAAGACTTAAGGGGCCCTACGCAGTACTATTAAACTGATGCCCCTGTGTCCGACAGCAGCTGAGGGGAGACACACACATTTTTAGAGACGTGATTTTATAATCTGCAGCAACACACTAATGAAATATTTTAAGGCAAATTTTAAACTCAGGTCCTGTCGACTCACACCATAAATTCAGAAGCTGTTGGTATCTACCTGGGGTTGGCAAATGCCTGTTAAATGGCTTCCTTACCACTTGACTGGCTCTTTCACAAGTTCAGTGTTCTGCTAATTGCTCTGGCAGGCCGTGTCACTTTTAAGTTGACTAGATCCTCTCCCAAAGAAGCAGAACCACAGAGCAGGGATAGGAAGAAGTGGGTGGGTGGACATTAAGGCCCAGGGGTGCCCCAAATTTTCAGGTGCCCTATGCAGCTGCATATTCTGCATATGGGTTAAGGCATCTCTGCGGAATACAAGGTATGTTGCAGAGTCAGACCCAAAGTAAAGACAGGTCAAACAAAAAAGTTTTATCTGGAGAGGGAGGGTAAGGTTAGGGGTATGTCTAGACGACAGGACTATCCCAAAATAGCTACCTCGCGTCTTTCAAATGTGCCCGTTATTTTGAAATATTTTTCGAAATAATGGGCATGCTATTTCAGCATCCCTGTAACCCTCATTCCAGGAGGCTTAAAGAATGTGTCAAATAGTGCATTATTTCAAAATTTGGCGCCGTGTAGGTGCGCCAAATTTCTAAATACGCTATTTCGAAATACAATCGAAATAAGATACGCAATTTGCATAGCGCGAATTGCATATCTTATTTCGAGTTTAGGGGGCCATGTAGATGCACCCAAAGAGTCGGGAAAGGCTGCTTGAGGTGGGTCTGAAGGACAGGAAGATAGTTCTAGATCTAGGCCCCAGGCCTGGGAGCAGCATAAGCAGAAAGAGTGGAGTGAAGTGAAAAGACGGGGAAGAACCTAGACGCCAGGATTGGAAGTGGAAGATACCAACAGTGAAGATCTACCTATGGGCAGCTACGCAGCCCCATGGATCAGCTCCTCCCCCGCCCACTCAGCACTTCCCACCTGCTGGCCTTGCCGATCAGGCCCGCCCCGTGCCTCCTGCCCACCTTGATCAGCTGTTGGGTCGTATGTAGGAGGTGCTGAAAAGGGAAGGGACAGGAAGAGTTGTGGGTGGTTGGGGTGGATAACAGTCCAGCAACCCGTGGGAAACACAAAGTCAGCACCTCTGAGTATGTGACTTACTAGCAGATCTCTGCCATCTGTGGGTATGTCAGGTTGGCAGTATCATTGACATTAGAGGAGAAGGTTAGTTGCGGGGAAATGACATCTGAGTGCCCCTTTGACATCTGTGGGACAGGAGTGAGCATGCAGGCTACTTAATTAATAGAATGGGTGCTGGGTTCTCCCAGAACGTCACCATTAATGGGCCAGGTGATTGCTAGAGCTGTTGGAGATGGGATTTTATGTAGTGCTTACGCCGCCTGCTACTGGACTGTGTCAAGGCTCAAGTTGTCTTGGCCCAAGCTACTGTGCTGCTGAATGTGGCAAAATGTGGCAAACGCGTAGACAAGGTAGGGGGATCAAGAGGTGGCAAACATCTTGTTAAAAAAGAGACTGATACGTGGCTGAGATAATAGTTGCTTTCTGGAGATGCACATCCCCAATGCCTCCAGCCTTACGTGTTCAAAGGAAAACAATATCCTGTGTCTGAATTGTTTGGGTGCTGAGCACACGTGGTGTAATTTTGAATGTTGGGTTGAGTGTGCAGGTGCTGGGCAGTGTGGGTAGTCTGTGATGCCTGACAGGTCAGAGTCAAACTCTGACTCTGTGCCATCACCTGCTGAAAAAATGAGTAGTCCCGAGGCACCTTAGAGACCACTCGTTGTGACAGACTAACACGGTGACCCCCTGAAACTCATCACCGACTGAGTTAAGCTAGTCTAGATTAGAGATGTTAAAAAGCAGGTAATTGGGTAACCATGTACTCCTCGATTCACAAGGAGTGAGAGAAGCCGACGGGCGCATTTGCTCCTGTCGACTTCCTGCTGTGAAGATGGTGCCAAGCTCCGTTTAAGGTATGTCGACTCCAGCTATATTATAAGCCAACCTTCCGGGTCTAGTATAGACTTGGCCTCAGATACGTGGATCTCTTTAACGTCGCTGTTGTGAGCCTATCCTGGCACGTGTGCTGATACATGTGCCTGTCGGTGGTTTTTGCTTGCTGCACTCTGGGTATTGCCAATAAGGAGAATTTCTGTAGAAAAATGGCATTTAGAATGTCCCAGAATGTGAATTCCTGCCGGGAAGGGAGACACACCGCACAAACCCTGCTTTGTTTTTGAAGCCCTCTGAGAACAAACAGGCACATTTTCTTGGCGCGGCTGTTGTTTGTTTCTCTGAGCTTGTCGCAGGGCTGGTGTGACTTTCCTGTTTCTGCTCCCTCGGTTTTCCTTCCTCCGGGCAGACTCCAGCTTGCTCCCTCCTACCCCCAGGTGACCCCAGAGGCAGTAGAACTCACGGTTTCCGGTGCACAGAGTAAGGGAAGAGATGTTTGCACAGGACAGCCCCGCGAGGAGTTGCTTGCGAGTGCCCATTTGTGGTGGGGCTGAGGAAGGCAGGGCAGGAAGGGACCTCTGCCTCCAGTTGGTGTGTATTTTACATGTTTATAAAGTAGATTCCACTGCCAGCCCACTTTCCTTCCCCTCATAGACTTTGTTACAGCTTTAACAGCCCTGAAATGGATCTGCAGCCAGTCAGTGGTGTGGGGGGTTTCCTTTCACCCTCCCCATGGCTGCAGAAGTCACCGCTGCTCATCCTGACTACTGGCACTTGGGGGTGGAGGCAGGGTGGGAGGGTTTGGCCGTCAGGATATTTCCCTAAGTGGTCACACTGCACAGCTCTACATTTGGGAATGGAAGAGTATGTGCTCATTTCTCAAATATCATCTCCCCTACCCCTCGAAGTGTTACTGAGCCCTGTTCCCTGGGCTTTCTCTCCATCTTTGAAAACAGGGAAGTGGAAGCTGGTAAATGGAGCACACCCGAAGCCATGTACCCGGCATAAGCCCTTACACCCAAATGCAGAGGTCCCTGTTCTGTTGTGTCCTCTTCCAGGCAGTTTCCCGCAGGAGCAGGCCCTCAGTGCAGGTCTCAGATTGAGCTGAGCCATCTGCATGGTTCCCCACGTGGACTTTTTTCCCTGCTTGCTACAACCTAGAACCCTGTCCCCGTGCTCCGTGTTTGGCTTTCCTAACTTCTCAGCAAAGCACGGTCAGAGACGTGAGCTTATTTCTAACACACGACCTCCTTTCCCCTCGCTGGTGGGTCGCCTGGCACTATTAGTTTTGTTCAGCCTAGCAGTGGTTTCTGGCCCATAATGCTGCATGTTGCTAAAATGCATGCCTTGCTGCCCGGAAGGGTTAAAGCCACAATTCTCTGGTGGGGGCCGGGAGCCAGGAACGGGAGTATGTGCTTTCCTTGAGTGCAGAGGGGCTGCTTTCTCTTCCCGGGAAAAGATGTTAAGGGCTTTGGTGCTATATAAGAAGCAGGCATTGGGTTTTCACCAACTTCTCATTCTTCGTTAGCTGCCTGTTTCCGAAACAAAATGCAGCTGGTGGCTCCAACTACAGACGGTGTGCTTAATTTTGCTTGGATACACCAGCATAACAGGAACAATTCAGTTGACAGGGTTAAGGAATAAGTTATTTACTTATTTCCACACTAGAAGAACTAGGGGTCACCAAATGAAATTAATAGGCTGCAGGTTTAAAACAAACAAAAGGACGTTTTTCTTCACTCAGCACACAACCTGTGGAACTCCTTGCCAGAGGATGTGGTGAAGACTAGGACTTTAACAGGGTTCAAAAAAGAGCTAGATAGATTCATGGAGGTTAGGTCCATCAATGGCTATTAGCCGGGATCGGGAGGGATGGTGTCGCTAGCCTCTGTCTGGAAATAGGCGATAGGAGAGGGATCACATGAGGATTACCCGTTGTGTTCCCTCCCTCTGGGGCACCTGGCATTGGCCACTGTCGGCAGACAGGATACTGGACTGGATGGACCTTTGGTCTGACCCAGTATGGCCGTTCTTATGTTCTTATGACTTCAGTAGAGTCACTCCAAACTCTCACCTATGCAATGGGAATGACTCCATTGACTTCAGTGGTGTTCACATGGATTTATACCGACGTATCTGCAAGAGCAGATTTGGCCTCTGTTTTCATTTGTGTTGCTGGACACAAGATTCCTCCAGTACAGAAAAGCATTTCTCTTGGGTGTTCTCCCAGAAGACTGTAACTTCACAACCACAAATGGTGGATATCAAAGCTCCTGTGTCCTTTTCACCCCTCCAGCATTTGTTACCCAAGTGAGCTCTGCAGCTGGTGATGCTTTGCTGGCAGTCACTCCGTGGATGTTACCGTTTTGTAATGTGCTTGAGCTGGGAAAGCATGAGGCTTCTAATAGCTCACATTCAGGCCCCAGCAAGGTGTACATGTCTGGTCAGAACCATATAGATGACACTAAGCTAGGGGGAGAGGTAGATACGCTTGAGGGCAGAGATAGGGTCCAGAGTGACTTAGACAAATTGGAGGATTGGGCCACAAGAAATCTGATGAAGTTCAACAAGAACAAGTGCAGAGTCCTGCACTTGGGACGGAAGAATCCCAAGCATAGTTACAAGCTGGGGACCAACCAGTTAAGTAGTAGTTCTGCAGAAAAGGACCTGAGGGTTACAGTGGATGAGAAGCTGGATATGAGTCAACAGTGTGCCCTTGTAGCCAAGAAGGCTAATGGCATATTAGGTTGCATTAAGAGGAGCATTGCCAGCAGATCCAGAGATGTCATTATTCCCCTTTATTCAGCTTTGGTGAGGCCACATCTGGAGTATTGTGTCCAATTCTGGGCCCCCCACTACAAAAAGGATGTGGACGCATTGGAGAGAGTCCAGCGGAGGGCAATCAAAATGATTAGGGGGCTGGAGCATATGACTTATGAGGAGAGGCTGAGGGAGTTGGGTCTGTTTAGTCTGCAGAAGCGAAGAGTGAGGGGGGATTTGATAGCAGCCTTCAACTTCCTGAAGGGGAGTTCCAAAGAGGATGGAGAAAGGCTGTTCTCAGTAGTGACAGATGGCAGAACAAGGAGCAATGGTCTCAAGTTGTGGTGGGAGAGGTCCAGGTTGGATATTAGGAAAAACTATTTCTTTAAGAGGGTAGTGAAGCACTGGAATGGGTTGCCTAGGGAGGTAGTGGAGTCTCCATCCCTGGAGGTGTTTAAGTCTCGCCTTGACAAAGCCCTGGCTGGGTTGATTTAAATTAAATTAAAGGAGATTGCCTATCTCCTAGAACTGGAAGGGACCTTGAAAGGTCATCGAGTCCAGTCCCCTGCCTTCACAGCAGGACCAAGTACCACCCCTGATGAATTTTTGCCCCAAATCCCTAAGTGGCCTCCACAAGGATTGAACTCACAACCCTGGGTTTAGCAGGCCAATGCTCAAAACACTGAGCTATCCCTTCCCCCTAAATTTAGTTGGGATTGGTCCTGCCTAGAGCAGGGGGCTGGACTTGATGACCTTCTGAGGTCTCTTCCAGCTCTATGGTTCTATGGAATCCATGAAGGAAGGTAACACTAAAAGCAGATTCTGTTTGAAAATAATGGGAGGTAATTGAGGGTTTGACACTGAGGGTGTGTCTAGACTACATGGCTCCGTTGACGGAGCCATGTAGTTTAGGCAGGACGACAAAGGGAAATGAAGCGGTGATTTAAATAATCACCGCTTCATTTAAATAAAAATGGCCGCCGCAGTGTGCCGATCAGCTGTTTGTCGGCTCAGCGCAGCAGTCTAGACGGGGATCTGCCAACTCCAGAACCCTTCATCGGCAGATCCTTTATGCTATCTGCCGACAAAGGGTTCTGGGGTTGGCAGATCCCCGTCTAGTGTGCCGCCGCGCTGAGCCGACAAACAGCTGATCGGCACAGCGTGGTGGCCATTTTGATTTAAATGAAATGGCGATTATTTAAATCGCCGCTTCATTTCCCTTTTTCAAGTAAACTAATCTACATGGCTCCGTCGACGGAGCCATGTAGTTTAGACGCACCCTGGAACGTCTTGCTGGAGGATGTTGTGAAGGCCAAGACTATAACAGGGTTCAAAAAAGAACTAGATAAGTTCATGGAGGATAGGTCCATCAATGGCTGTTTGTCAGAGGCAGGGAATGGGTGACAGGGGAGGGATCACGTGACAATTCTCTCCCTCTGGGGCACCTGGCATTGGCCATTGTTGGAAGACAGGATACTTGGCTAGTTGGTCCTTTGGTCTGACCCAGTGTGGCTGTACTTCTTACTGGTTAAGATCATGCTTTTAATTTTAAAATATGTCTATAACAAAGGCTCCTCTGAGGTCTGAGGGTTTGTAACTGAATGCCATTGTTTGGCTGGAATGCATCTAGGGACAACTTGTTTCCTAGCGGTACAAACAGTGGGACTGTGCCGCTATTAAAAAGGTGATCGTGTGGTGTGTATCTGGAACTACCCCACTGAGCCATAATGTTAGTCTCTCTCCCTCTGTGTTCCCGTTTTGGCCATAAAGGCTTTGCAGAGGAATTATTTACACTCATAACTTAACAAGGGTCCTTTGGGCTTATTTCTTCCTGGAGTTTAAAAAAAAAAAAGTGGTGTATGTCATTACGAGAGCGGAGGGCAAATGTGGTGCTGAGCTGCGTGTGTGCAAAGACTTGAGCAGCAGAAGGAGGTTTCTTTCATATGACTCTGATGTGACTGCATGCGGAATATTGCCCTCAGTCTTATGCTTCCCTGCACCAGAAGAACACGAACCAACTGGAAAAGAGTTGAGACGTTCTCAGGGGACGGAGTGGATTGGATTGCTTTTGGAGGAGAGATGAAAGCAGCGAAATATGTGCGTTTTGCCTAAGCCGTGATTCCATTGATTGGGGTGAGGGGAGCATGAATTTATATCAGCGCTTGAAGGGTATTGCGGGAGGTGGGATTGTTTAGTTTGGTAACAGGGGTAAAGCGAGGAGGAATGGGAAAGAGAGGCCATTTAGACTGAGTGGGAAAGGTGGACAGTGAGAAGGATTCAGCTGTGAAGTGCCACTCTTCTATGGGAAGTACAGGCACTCTCCGGGTTACAAACATCCGACTTAGGAACACCCGCGGGTGCTCACAAAAGCTCACCTGCAGCCTCCTTCGGGAGCAGGCAGCGGGCACAGGTGGTGGTGAGCAGCGCAAGTGCTGGCTGGAAGACTTCGGAGTAGGGGGGAGTGGATGCACAGCCAGCAGCTGGAGAGAAGTGGCACTTTGAAGGGGAAACCACTGCTTCTGTTCAGCCACTGGCTGCATGGCCTCCCCTGGCTTCCTCGAGTCCTCTGGCCTGTGCTTGCACCTCTTGCTGCCTCCAGATGGCTGGGGTTGTGTGCAACCCAGGGGAAGTCAGGGGTGGGAGGGGTGGCCAGAGGATAGGGCTGGCCACAGAAGCTGGCGCAGAGCCTGTAGCCGGTGTGTGGCAGCCTGGGGATGTCCGGAAGTCCCCTTCAGACTCTCCACCTACCTCCTTATCTTCCTGTAATTAAACCTGCCTTTCCTCAAGCACCAGCACTCCAGGTTAAATTAAAAAAAACACCCTATTTCTGCTATTTTTCATAGCAAATATACAGTATCTCAGCTACATTATGGGTTAAATAGGCTTTTGTGGAGTAGCCTGGGAACCCAACTACCAGTGATAACATCGGTTTCCATGGGAAAATGCGCTGAGGTTTCCAACAACCAACTTACCAACAAACGTTTGGAACACAACCCGTTCGTAAGTTGGGGACTGCCTCCCCCGGGATCTCCATTGCTTGGGACTTTTACACCTCAGCTGGACAAAGCGCCAATTGTTATACTGTAGGAAGGAACGCATTATCTAATAGAGCGGTTTTCAAACTTTTTATCTCATGACCCAGTTAAAGAAAATTGTTGAGGCTGCGACCCAACATAATTTGACTGGAGTGTGGGCTCCGGGGTGGGGCTGAATATGGGAGCTTTGGAGTGTAGGAGGGGGCTCCGGCTTTGGGTGGGTCAGGGCTGGGGCAGGAGGGGCTTATATCGAGCAGCTCCCAGTCAGGGGTGCAGCGGGAATGGGAGGGGGGAGCTAAGGCGCCCCCACTGCTCACCTGATCCCCCCTGCAGCAACGAGACCCAGTGCCCGACATTCCACCACCCAGTGCTGGGTTGCGACCCCTGGTTTGAAAACCACCGCTCTATTAGGTTTTGTCAATCTTCTGCATCCGTGATCCCCTGACGGAGAGCCAGTCATAGAGGGGAAGTGGCTTATCACATCTTTTTTAGGTTTCTTTTTGACGTGTATGTTCTAAGCTCTGTGAAGCGAAGCCAGTAATGTTCAATCTTAGCAAGATTTGTCCATGTTACATGGTTTCTGTTTTAGGGGTCAAATTCTGCTCTCAGTTACATGGGGGATACAAGTCTGGAGTAACGCCATCCACTCCTTACTGTGTCAAATGCTTGCTGTGTGAGAGGCTAATTAAAAAGTAGTCTTCTTTGGAGAAACAGCCCAATTGCACAGTTACGTTAAAGCTGCCAGAAAATCTCAGCTGCTTAGAGGGGAAATGTTCCAGAGAAGAATCTTACACTGACATGTTTAAAAAGCACAATTTTAACCCATGGCAAAACGTCTGGACTTGCACTGGTGAAACGGAGAACAGAATTTGGACTTCTGAAAATCTGCAGTGATGTTTTTCAGCAATGTTTGAATATGCTCATGGCCTGTGGCTCTCATTAAAATGTAATGGAGATGAAGAGGCTAAAGCCAAGATAGTCCATTGTAACTAGTGATATTTTCCCCCCAAGTGCCTCAGCTCTGTGGTACGTGATCAGAAACATCTTTCAAAGGAGTCCTGATTTCTGAAAGGAGGTTGCCCAAGACCCTCTGAAAATTGGGCCCCTTTAAGGTGTCTCAGTTTGGGCATGGGAAATCACTAGTCATTTATAAAACCATGGCTTAAAAATTCTAGAGAACTTATAGAAAACATATAAAAGGTACTGTACCAATTCTTTACCAACCAGTCGTTCATTCTGATTTTTGTGTCCCCTCTCCCAGGCCCAGTTTCCATTCGCTGAATAATAGTCACCTGAAACCTTTAAGACAAGAGACAAGTATTTAAGAGACCCAAGATATTGTGTTAAGGTAAGACGTGGCACTTTGTTTATTTCAGTCATAACCACGTTAGTTTGAATTGGAACGTCATAGTGGTTAACAAACTAGAGAAGCTAACCATGGGCATAAGACTAACTGGTGATGGCTGCTGTCCAAACCAAAACCCCTAATCCTAATGTCACACTTGGCACACCCCGGACGGGACCAGGACCTCCAGAACTAACTTGCATGAGTTACTACAAATAACGAGACTAAAACCGGGGGGGGGAGGGTATGTGTTAAAAATGCCTATCCTTTGACAATTAGCACAGACAGGAGGCCCTGTAATACACTCACCAGTGGGTTACACAAGGACTGCAAAAAGAATTCTGATCTGAATTTTTGCAGCTTATTCCTGGCTTTTTTTATAAAATCAGAATGAAAACCTCAGATCTTGAACAACCCCGATCTTGCTCGTACTCTGCTTTTGGGTATAGATTTAGTGACAAGCATTTCTGCCAAAGTAAAGACCATATACATTTGGGGATTACAATAATGATTCCCTGGCTATTTTGGTTGTATGTGCTTTATTCCCCTCTCCTTCCTGATTGCTGAAAACAGTACTGAAATAATTGCATTACCTTAGTGGAGAGGATGTTTAGCTGCTTACCCAATTCAAGAACAGTCTATAATAACTTAATTAACTTATTCCATCTGGCAAAGGAAAATCTCAGTAAATCAGTTTAATATTTACCCAGCTTGTTTCCTATCTTAATTAAGTGTGTGTGTATCTTTAACACAACTGGAAACTCTGGTGCAGAGATGAGAATCGGGGATTGGTTAACTTTGATGTGGGCAAACACTGAGAATAGACGCTTCCCCGGCTAACTTTTCTTGAGCTTGTTGTCGCTTGGTTACGTCTACGCAGAGCTGCTGCTGTCCAACCACAAAAACCCAGGCGTCAGCAAATGGCACATGCTCCATGTGTCCGTTTCAGCATCAGGAAAGCAACATCACCGCCAGGCACTGGCACAGCAGATCAGCTTCAGTTGTATCAGAATGCCCTTGAAATAAATAATCTATCCAGATCAGTCCTCATCTCCAGACAAAGGTTAATTCTAGCCCTGTTTTTGGGCCCAACATCAGCTTTATGTGTCATGATATTTAAAAAAAAAGAGAGATTATGACAATGAAATTAGTGGTATGTTTTGAAGTAAGGCTACACCTAGACTGCAGAGTTAAATCAGAAAAAGAAACGCAGTTTGTGGTACGCAAATTGCGTATCTTTTCCGATTTACTTTCGAAAGAGCTTTTCTGAAATTTGGTACGTCTACACAGCACCAAATTTAGGAAAAAAGTGTTTTTTGACACATCTCTTATGCCTCTTAGAATGAGGTTTACAGGGATGGCAAAAGAGCATGTCCGCTTTTTCGAAAATTATTTCAAAAAAGCAGATGCGTTCTGTGGACACGGCATTGCTTTTCCGGGATACCTCCAGTAAAGCAATGCAGTCTAGACATAGCCTAGATGTCAGATCCTTTCACCAAAGGAGGTGGTTGATTCTCTGCTATTTTTAATTATAAATTACAGTTGGAGGATTTTCTAAAATAGATGCTGTCATTGAACCCTGGAATATTAAGCGTGATGTGGGAATCACTGGATAGACATCTGTGGCCTATGTTACACAGAAAGTCAGACTCTCTGATCAAAAACGAATCTTTATTGCTATGGAGTGAAATCTTGGCCCCATCTTGACTTTCATTGATTTCAGCGGGATCAAGATGTCATCTCATGAGTGTCTGGTCTGATACTTGAGTCGCAGTCTGTCTCTTGAATGAAGTGAGAGGATCTGCCCTTGTTGTGAGTTACTTAAACAGTCCTTCCAACTCATTCAAAATAAAGTATAATGATGGTTGAGAAATAGTATTAATAATCCTATGCCATTAAATCATTTTGTGTTACTTCAAACCCTAACTAAAAACCTCCGTACCCCTTTGCCGTAGGTGAAATATATGAGAGATCTTTACACATCTCTGAAATCTGACTGTCTCTGAGGTGGAACACAGTAACTGTCTCTCAGTTCCCAGGAACAGGAGGTGAGATATAGGGATGTAAAAAGTGAATTAAAATATTAACCATGCAACAGATAAAACATCTGTTTACACGTTTAACTGTGGGACGGCCAGCAGTCCCATGCAGAGTTTAACCATTAATGATAACCAATAAGCATCAGCTTATTGGTTAACTAGTTAAACTCTTTCACCTCTTGTGAGGCATCAATATCCACTTGAAAATGTAATTTGGGTTGACAGTGTGTATTCCTGAGATGAACTCTGACTGGGACACAAAGGTTAAAACTCCTTCTCCTACAGAAAGCACCCTGGGATCTTTACTGATTCTGAGTGGTCAGGGCCTTCTGTTTACATCTTCCCTGGAAGGTGTAAGTATAAAGAACAATGGAATTCAATTAGTCATCAAGTAATTTCCTGGCTTATGAGTAGTCAGGGGAATTTTAACCCCTGGGCATCCACATACTGCAGCTCATGCAATTTTGCTTCATTAACCTTTTCTCTCTGCGCAGAGGGAAACCCTCGCTCTCCATGTCAGGGCCTGTAGATCTGTGACATGTTGCATCTTGTCATAGACTGCTGTGATGCATCCGAGCAGATGCAATTTAACCTACGTGACACCATGGGAGAGTGTAAACACTTCATTGGGGCACACTGAGAAGAGCTGACTTTGGTGGCAAACTGTCTCCTCGTTGGCAGAGAAACCAATGGTGCTTTGGCCTCCTTCATGTGGTCTGGGAAGTCTGAGAGTTTAGGGCTTGTCTGTATGAACAACTAGACTGCAGCAAGCTCAGGTATGAATCTATCTCTCATTAGCCTGCCACGGTCTAACAGTCCACGTGCACCCTGATGATACGCGTTAACCATTGGCTAGTGCTCTTTGAGCTAGTTCCATTTCAAAGAGGAACTATATCAAAGTAGTCTAATGAAATGCTAACGTACATCAGCAGGGACTATACCAGTGGCACACAGAGGTCTTCCATGGGATACATCAACTCATCCAGATGTCTGCCTCATTTTAAAACAAGCTACATAAAAAGCACTAGCGAAGTCAGTACAAACTAAAATTTCATATGACCGGCTCATACTGCTCTATATCCTATACACTGAAATGTACGTACAATGTGTATATTCCAATAGATTTATTTTATAACTGTATGGTAAAAATGAGAAAGGCAGCAATTTGTCAGTAATAGTGCGTTGTGACACTTTTGTATGTGTATGTCTGCTTTTGTAATAAAAGTAGTTTTTAGGTGAGGCAAAACTTGGGGTACACGAGACAAATCAGACTCCTGAAAAGGGTATAGTTGTCTGGAAAAGTTGAGAACCACTGGTTAGACCACAGCAAGCTAGAGGGGGATAGTTTCACACCCCAGCTTGCTGAAGTCTAATTGTTTTGCATTGACAAGCTCTTAGCCTCAAGCCTGACCTACACTAGGGGACATAGTCATACTAAGGTACACAACTCCAGCTACGTGAATACTGTAGTTGGAGTCGACGTACCTTAGTTTGAATTTCTGCAGCATCTCCACTGCTGGGGGTCAATGGGAGAAACTCTCATGTCGATTTCCCTTACTCCTTACGACCTGGTGGAGTAGTGGAGTCGACAGGAACATGATCAGTGGTTGATTTAGTGGGTCCTTGCTAGACCTGCTAAATCAATCCCCAAGAGATCGATCTCGGCAGAGTTGATCTCCTGGTAAGAGGAGACAAGGCATCGGTTGTAGCCCTGCTAGTGTTGGAGTCTCACAGGATCCTAGATTGGGAATGTGCAATGCATTCTGGCTTGTCCGTTCATGTGTAGGACACTGTTGGTCACATAGATGCAAGGCTGGAACCTAACACCTTCGTGGAATGATAATGATGTAGCCTTTAGCAAGTCCCCCGAGAGCCTGATAATTGGAGATGATGAGCCCTTGCCCTTCCCAATCACTTCGAGGGAATTCTGGGTGGTCAGTTTCTCTGTCTTAGGCGGCTCATGTTACCTCCATGGCCATAGTATCCAGACACTGCCTGGCAACATATAACACGAGGATGATGATATCTGCCATGCAGGCGAGTCACAAGAATGGAAAATGCAGTGAGTCAAGAGAACCTAGAATTCTCCTCTAACTGCAATGTCCTCTGTTCTATCGGACGAGATTTGGATGGAATTTTCTGCATTGGTGGATGCTCTTTGACAGGACTTTGCCTTTTCCAAGCATGCAACTTCCATCTGAGAGTCTAATAACCCTTTATGGATATGAATGAATTAAAAATCATGTAAGACAAGTATTATCCCCAATTTACTGATGGGGAAACCGAGGCAGAGAGCAAGGACATGGCTAGCTCCAGTAACGTAGCCAGTTGTGATTCAGTCTCTGGTTCCCAGTACTGTGTGGTTGGCATACTAGAGTCGCCTCTCTCTGGGTGTTGCTTGTATTGGCTTTGCCTGTAATTCTCGGCAGCTTGCTGCAAATCCCACAGGCCCCCCCTTCCCCCGCACACACACATACAGCCTGTGCTTGAGAGGGAAAGTCTGTGAGGGGAGATGAAGCAAATGAGTGTGCAAGCCCAGAAGGAGAAAGCCGGCTTTCCCAAAGCAATAGCTGTGTCAATTGTGTAACCACGGGCAGACGGCTGCTCATAGCAGTTGCAATGTGTGATTAGCAATCTGCTAATCGCCAGATGACAGATGCTGCTAGCTCTGGGGTGGGGCAAACAAGGGGAGCAGGCACACCAACGTTAACAGCTCATCTGTGGACATGATAGGTTTTGGATCCTGCTATTTTGCTCCCCATTGTGGGGGTTTCCCTTCTATCGGGTGCTGATGAAAAGCACCAGATTGCAAGCCTCTGTCCATCCGCAGAGTAGGGGTGGCAGCAGAGTAAATTATCTGCATGCCGTCCTGCCTGCCTTGAACATCTTTACTAAGTCCGAGAGGAGAGCCCCATCTCCGTGATCTTGTCAGTTCGTTTGCACCTTTGCTGAGACTGCAACAGAGGAGCAATTAGTGCCAGCTGAGGATGTGATCTTTATGGTATGGGCTGTATAGTCTTATCTATTGTGAATTTAACGGAGATCCACCAAATTCATTTTGGGGCAAGTCACAACTCGGTCGTGACTTTGAGTCACTACCAAACAAGAGCCGGCTTTTAGAAATGATGACCCGGAGTTGAGAAGTTCCGTAGCCTTTCATCAATCCACTGAACCATCTACTCCTCTGTTTTGCTTTTCAGAAAAGCTCAATGTCTCTTGTATGATGGAGTGTGATAGCAGAGCAGACACATGCCCTATCACGGGCGTGTAATTCCATCTGCTCACTGCATGTGCTATGCTGCTTTTTAAGCTCCTCTCTCCTCTGGCTCCCTTTGCAGTACTCCTTTAAAATTACTCCTCGTTCTTCTTAAGCAAGATTATAATAATAAACCAGACTACAATGCAGTGTGCGCCACCCACAGGTAAAAATATAAAAAGGCTTGGCAGAATTTATATTTTTTTCTGATTTTGACAGCAATGATTAAGTGTCCTTCCCGCCCCCCATTTTTTACCTATTTAAATGTTCACCGTTCTGCAAAATTATGGAGTTTCAACATCTTTTTTTTTCTATTTTTTATTTACATTTTCATCACTGTGGGAAATTGTGGGACCTCAGACAATGAGGGGATCAGCAATAATTATTTAAAGACAGACTCGACAGTGAAAAGTGAAAGCTTTATAGCTGTTAACGCACAAACTTGTCAACATCACACGCCAAAATAAATATCCTTCAATCAAACTTTAATTTTAAAGTTTTCAAGCACTTTTTGTTGTTGTTCTTTGCCTATCTGAAAATTTCCATTATCATCAATGGAAATATTTTTGTTGGTATGCACGTGTAACGATGAAATCAGCATTTACCAATAAAAACCTCATCCTTCTGAGCCTAAATATAAAGAAGAGCCCCAGACATCCCCAAATTGTCAAGAGATCATCTTGGTTGATTTCAGATGTAGGTTGAGTGCCCCAACCCATCTGCCCTAAAAGCAACATTTATGGTCACTGAAAGGAAACTTGCATCAACTGTGTTCTGTGACACAATAGAAAACAAAAGGAACTTCCAAGAACGATTTTTCTCACCACTTTCCAATCCTATTGATGAAAAGAAGAGATGTCAAAACAAGCATAGAGGGAGAGGCTTTGTCCACTAAGGGTGGGAAATGGAGTTTGGTTTGCTCATTAGTAGAACTGTTTCAACAAGGTGCCCCTGCTGCTACAGGAAATGGCCCTAAAAATCTGCTGATCAGCTGTCACATTGAGAACACCCACCAGCTGCTGTGCTTTCACAGTATAGGAAGCATTGGAGGTTTTCTTGTTAGCCTCTTTTAGTCAATGGATGTCCAAATCGTGTCTCTTCACTGAAGGCTGCATGTTTTCAGGTGTTAAGTCAAGTTCTGCTGTTGGTAATAGACCTTTAAAGCTAGAGCAATTCCTTCTGCTGATGATCTGGACTGCGACGCAGGTGATCTCAGTGCAGTTCCCATCTCTGCCACATTTCTTGTGTGACCAGTGGCAAGTCACTTAATCTCACTGGGCCTGGGTTCCTTCTGACAGATTGATAATATGAATGAACTTTTTGAATTGAGTTGAGCATCTTTGGAGTTGATTGTAGTACAAATACAAATGTTTAGGGGGGATCGTGAGTTTGTATAGAACTTCTGTAGCAGGAAGACTAAAGAACTTCTTTAGCAGTGGTATGTTGGGCACAGTATCTCCAAAGGGAATTTCCTAGGAAGTACCTTGAGGTGAGAGGAATGCAAGTTCTTTCCCTCTGCAGCCAAGTTTTGAACATACACCCTGGGAAGCGTGACCTGTTGTGTGTTAAACTCCTGCATCTGGGAATTCTAGATTAAATCCGCATAAAAGGGTGGACTGAACTTGTCATGAATGTGTTTTCTCTGACTTGAAGCTGTGATGAGTCTGTAACCACAAAGAAACCACTAGCGGATGGGGTGTTAAAAGTCTTCTGCCAGGTCCCTCCTTAGAACTCTGGTAAGGGTATGAGAATTTGCATAGGTTCTGTTATTGTTTTCCGTAGGTTTTTTTTCTGTAGTATTTTTTTACCTCAAGAATGAAGTCTGCTTGCTTAGGAAGGGCTGTGGGGAAATGTATGTCTGTCTGTCACTCTCTGAAGAGAAGCGAGCAAGTCTGCTTAGGCCAGCGGTCACCAACCAGTAGATCGGGATCTACTGGTAGATCTTGGAGCCTCTGACAGGTGATCCTGACTGGTTTGGCCAAGAGGTTATTATCAAGTGCAGCACTTCAGCTGGCCCTCTACCCTACTGCTGCACATCACCTGCCCTTTGCCTTGGAGCTGCCTCCTCCCCACCCCCGGGAGCCTCCTGCTTGCTGTGCAGGGCAGGGGAGGGAGAAGAGGGGCACTGATGTCCAGGTGCCCCCTCTCCCACACTGTATTCTATCTCCACAGAGCAGGGCGGTGGGCACAACAGGACACGGGAGGGAGTTTACTGGTTGCTTTTGGGAGTGGTGCAGGGCCAGGGCAGGGGTGAGCCTGCCTTAGCCCCACTCCACCCCCACCCAGGAGCTACCTGAGGTGAGCAGTGCCCAGTCAGAGCCCATGTCCTTAAACCCTACCCCAGTCATGAACCCCCTCTTGCACCCCAAGCCCCTCCCCCAGCCTCAAGCACCCTTGCATCCAAACTCCCTACCAGAGCGTGCACCTAGAACCCTGTCCGGCACCCCAACTGCCTTCCCCGAGCTCAGCTCAGAGCCCCTCTTGTACTCCAGATCCCTTAATCCAAGACCAGAGCCTGCACCCCAACCCTCTGTCCCAGCCTGGTGAAAGTGAGGAAGGATGGGGGAGGGAGGGAGGATGGAGTGAGCAGGGTGGGGGCCTCAGAGAAGGGGCACAAAGGAGGCCGGGCAAGGGTATTTGGTTGTGAGGTAGATCTTGGATTGCACTTACATTCAAAAAGTGATCTCATGCTTAAAAAGGTTGGAGACCCGTGGCTTAAGCAGACTGTCTTTGCTGGGAAATACACAGAGAAGGCAGGGAACTGCTCTGCTTGGGAAAAACCTGGTCAGAATGGGAGGGGTACATGAAATATAATGGCTGGCGGAAGCCAAGAGTAGGTGTCCTTGTTGAACTGTGAAGGGGAAATACAGGCACAGGTGACCTGTCTGTGACATTCCCCCTTTGCAAAATGGGGGTCGCAGAGGAGTGGTTTAATACATTACTGTCTGTGAGTGCTCAGACGTGACAACGGCAGAGGTAAGTACCTAGATGCTAAGACTGTAAATGGAATTGCCCCGTGCTATAGTGTGACTCAGAGATTTGTGAGTAGACCGATTTCATTATAAAACTGTCACCTTTAACTAGAAGACTTGTCTTACAAGGTGGATAAATTCCAAAGCTGCGTGCTACAGTCGCTGCCTTGAGTATCAGCAGATCGGATGATTCAGTTCCCCCTGCCATTTATACAATAGCAGTAGTAATAATAATACTCAAAAGCTGTGTACAGATCTCACCACTGCAAACCTGGGTTGTAACTTTAGTCAATCCGCTGATTCCTCTTGACATCCAACGTTTTGCTCTATATCATGTGCTATGTGCTTTGGCTGCTTCCACATACTAGTTAATTTGCTGGGTAATTTAAGGGACCTTCTGCGGTTTCTGGTGGTAACCTCACACTTTTGATGCCTCTGGCTCGCAACTAGTCATGTTCTCCCCCAGTGGATATGCATGCATGCCACAGCGATTCTACAAAAGGTGAGAGAGGGGAGAGGATGCAATGGACCATGAAATAACACGGAGAAGTGATGCGAGGAACCAATGGCCCTGAGGAACAGCGTCCGTTTCTCTGTGCCTTTCTTAGAGGGGCAGATGGGAACCTGAAAGGGGGGTATTGATTTTAATACAAAATACATTGATCTATCTGGGATTTTCCAGAAGGCCTAAAATTGAGGTGTGTAAGCTGCCTCCCTTCTGTCTCGAGGCGTGTGGGGAGGTGCGTGAAAGAGGCTATATTGACTTCCCCTGCGGGACATTGCAAATGGTGATTTGTGAAAAGCATGAATTTGCGACCAGATATCCAGCGAGTTACCGTGAGCTGAGAGAAACATGACCTGTTTTACACGTCTGACCTGACCTGTTTTACACTACACTTCTCTTCTGCTGGGGTGTTTGTGTGTGTGTTATCCAACATGTTGTTCTAAAAGCGTTTCTCTGGTAGTGGGAGCTTGTGGTCTTTCTGGTTGCGTCACACTGAGACCACGCTGTACACAGTTTTAGTGCTCCGTTTGCTCACCTCCGGCTTTTTTGGGTCCCTCTTTTGCTCCACCAACTGGGGAGCAAAGGGGAGAACAAATTAAGAAAGCAGAGTTGGTGTGTGGGACTGTAAGTAGAACAAGTTGGGATGCCCACAGTAGCCCTAGATTTGGCATCATGGCTTAAAGTAAGCTTTGACTGAGAACCCTGCCTCTCTGTGTGCTACTTTATCATTGCAACAAAACTATACAACTGTACCCTACTCAACTTTAAGCACTTTGGAAACCACCATTCATACCTAGTGCATATTACTATTTTTCATGATTAGATCTCAGAGAGTGTAAATCACCATAGCTCCATTGCTTTCAGTGGAGTTATGTGGATTTATACCAGCTGAAGATTTGGCCCAATAATAAGAGTAGCAGTGTTATTAACAAGACTGTTCCCGTGGTTATTCTGCAGGCATTCTCTTTATGCCAGGGCACGTTCAAACTAGTTGTACCATTGCAAGCACAAGGGAAGAGGACAGGAATTTTTATGGGAGACAGAGTATACAATAGAAGAGTTTCCCCCCGTTTGATAGCAGACAAGAGGACCGTTAGAATCGGTTTACAAGTAAAACTTCAGGCATTAGTCTTTACATTGCCAAGCACTTCAACACGCTCGTTCTAAGAACCCTAATGTGCTCTTGTTAACTTTGCTGGGGGATGAAAATGCTCAGCAAGTAGTGCTAAATCAGCAGTCTTTTAGTTATGGGATCATGCTATATAGGGAAAAAAAGAATTGGCTGATGGGAGATCGGGAGCCATTAGAAAAGATTGATCATAGTGGCCAAAGCACAGGCTAGAGAGTTGGAATGGAATCTGGGCACTGACATCTTGGGTACTGACATCTTTGGTGACCCTGGGCAAGGCACCAAACCTATCACTGCCTCAGTTTCCCCACTTTGTGCTCCTCATGGTACTTAGGGCAATTGCCATTTTAAAAGCCCACAGAATTCTATCACCTACATAACTTAAGAGCGGCCATGCTGGGTCAGACCAAAGGTCCATCTAGCTGTATCCTGTCTTCCGACAGTGGCCAATGCCACGTGCCCAGAGGGAGTGAACAGAACAGGGAATCATCACATGATCCCTCCCCTGTCACCCATTCCCAGCTTCTGACAAAGAGGCTAGGGACACCATTCCCATCCATACTGGCTAATAGCCATTGATGGACCTATCCTCCAGGAACTTATCTAGTTCGTTGTTGTTGTTTGTTGTTTGTTTGTTTGTTTTAAAACCCTGTTAAAGCCCTGGTCTTCACAATGTCTTCTAGCAAGGAGTTCCATAGGTTGACTGTGTGTTGTGTGAAGAAATACTTAGGAAAGTATTCCACAAAATGTATTAGAAAGTAACTTTTTCCCTAGAACTCTGTAGAAGGATTTTAGCTCTCTAGAATTTTTTAAAAAGAAGATAGATAATTTTCTGTTCTGGTTTATTTTTACAGTAATATTCCATATCCTGTTCTCCTGATGGCACTTTACCATAAGACTTAGGTCATATTCCAAATACAGGAAGAAACTGTTGTATCTAGCATACCTCAGCATGCAAATGATTGCCTTTTTAATGATGGCCACTGCACCCATCTCAAGGGAGGACTGTATAGAAATATTAGCCGGTGTTCCTAGAACTCTTCGATCTTCTCAGGCAGGAAGGAAAGGGTGGTGTGTCCTCCATCATCAAAGCTTCTCTGACTTTGAGGCGCAAGGCAAACTGGGGGTTTCTTGATGGCTCTTTGCTTTGGTGAATCCCAGCTCTTGCCAGTCCAGCAAGCTAAGCACATCATCGTCTGACTTGTGCCTGCACAAATCCCGGCATCATTTGGAACTGGTAGTGGGAAGGGATACGAAACGAATGGATGGAATTGCTCATGGTTAGAGATGAAACACTGTACAATAGCATGAACTGTGACACCCTCCTGCTCCCAAACCTGTGTTCCCCTGACCCCTTGATCTGCGTGGAATCCCTGATTGACAGCAGCAGCATATGGGTTCCTGTAGGAGGCATCTCACATGGGCAAAACAATAAAACAGATGGACAGCCTTACTGGAGGGTTGAACAATAGCTGTCTGGGGGGGAGGCAGGACGGCTGTATACAGAGGTTCACCACTCCAGCTATTGATTACAGCTCCACAGCATTGCAGATGGACTGAATCAGGCTGCTTCCGGCCCTTTTGCTGAGATGAACCCAGTGGGGGGGGGGGGAGAGGAAGGGAGGGGAGACAGGAGAGCTGAGGTATGAAATTTTAATGAGGTGTTAATTGCCACTTTTCCCCAACAGGCCAGCATGCTGGTACAGCCTCTAGGTGCAAAACTCTATGGTGTTAAAATCCCTGTAACTCCATCGTGTTTGGGATGGATAGAATTTTCTTGATCACGTGTGATTTTTGCCTTGCAGACTTTTCCTAACTTTTTACTCTAGCTTTCGGTTCCCAGCTAGTGCCCTAACCCCTAGGACATTCTCAGTCAGGTCCAGTTTGCTCTGCTCAGCTTGGACACTAAGGATCCCACAACTGCTTTGGGGGGGGGCGGGAAATCTGGCCCAAAATCACACCCCTGCTGCACTGTTGTGCTGTGTTCCAGCCGCTGGTTGCTTTCCATCCTAGCATTTTATTATAGGGCTGCGTGATGCGCGGCACATTGAATCTCTCCTGGCTGAGGCATCTAGGTGCTATAGCCACAGAGATAGTTGCTAATAATATTGGACTTAATCTGAAAAGTGTTTTGCGATTAAAGATGTCATGAGCCTAAACTGTAGTCTAGCAAAACTTGGGAGAGTTTGGAATCAGCTGTTAGGTGTGACCCACTGCAGTGATTAGGTCCAGCCAAAGAAGTTGGATCCAAATGTCTTGAGAATTTTTGGGGGGAGCGATTGTGTTTTTTGGGGGGGTCTCTGGTTTGGGACTCATCCCCCCCCTTACAAGTGCAGAATATGAATGTGAGGGGTGTTAGTTTAAAGCTATGGAAGATCGATGAAACAGGTTTCCCTTTGCAAACCAGTTTTTCACACCCTCCTGCCCCCTGCTGCTGGACAGGGAGAGTGTTAGAGTTGCTAATGAGATTTTGTAATGAAAGATGGCAAATTACCTGGATTTGTCTGGGCTTGTTTGTGACGATTACTGTGTTCTGAAGAACAATTGTGACAGCTGAACCCAACTTCAGAAACACGTACACTGGGCTTCCCTCTCCTTTCTGAATACAGAGAACAGAAAATGCTGCCCTTTGTTGGTTTTCAGAAGGCTTTTGTCTGGAGGAACGGTTACTCTCCGGTCCCATTAGACCTCCCGGATTAAAGTTTCAGAAAATGCTCCCCTTACTGCTTCTCCCATATCTACTAAGCACTGTGCTGGGATTGCTATTCATTGAGCCTCTTCCACCTGCGCAATAATGCAACAAATGTTTTAAGTGGCTTCCTGAAACTGCTTCTGGGTTTGTGTGTATGTTGCATATTGTGAGGGGCTGTATAGGTAGCTTAGCTATTTAAAGTAGAGAGAGCGTCCGTCCGTCTGTATACATATAAAGCAGTGTCTCTCAACCAGTGGTATGAGTACCCTTAGGGGTACTCAAGAGAAGCCTGGGGGGGGTACGTCAACACAACTGAAATTTGGAGAGAACTGAATTTTTGTTTTAAGTTTTACAGCACTTTATTATTTTTGTACTTTTTACACCCAAAAATTTCATCGCCTGCCCGGCTATAATTAAGTTGTTTAAACAAATGTGTTGCAATGGTAGAAAAAAATGTGTGTGTCTGAAAACTATAGGTACTGGGGGTACTTATAATTTTTTTAAGGGGGTACTTTATAAAAAAAAAGTTGAGAAACACTGATATAAAGGATCTTATTTGCCATTTTAAGTCTTAGTCCTGCATATCATCCCAGGTAGGCAGTGCCCACATGAACAGCTCATAGGATCAGGGCCCTAACAATCTGTTTACATGCAAGTGATGACTTTTAACACAAGTGACCAGAGGTCCTGTTACTGCCATAAAAAAGAAGGCAGATTTACAGCCTCCAAGTCAGCGACCTGGAAACCCTGCTACCATATTACATGAACATGGGGTACGGGGATGAGAGGAAATGGGAATAAAGCAGTAGGGCAAAAGAGACCCCCCCCAGGAAGTGTTTTTTGTTCTCCTGAGTTTCCAGTAGGGAACGACTTTTTTAAAAAAACATCAGCTTACACTGCATAAAGCTTAATGTTCTTCCTCATTTTACAAGTGATGCCAATGCATTGTTTGGTAATTTAGTCACTTTTAATTATGTGATTGAAACCCATAAAATGATACTGTAAGTGTCTTCTTGGGAACATTAGTAACAGGAGTTATACTGTTCCTTCTGCCACCGTAAGTAAATACACGTTCCTAATTGCTATGAAGAATGTCCTGGTGGAGCTGCAAAGCTGATTTACAAACAGTTCTCCGCCGGAAGGTATTTAGTTTAATTTTATCGTGGGATGATTTGTTTCCCCTTATTTTCCTTTTGTTGCTTTTTGTTTGTTTGTTCCAAAAGGAAGGCCCAGTCCTGCAAAGATCTACACACCTTTTACAACCAATGATTCCACTGAGAGTTCAGGATGCTTAATATTTTTTGCTCAGACTACAAGGAAGGAATTGGTTTTAATTAGAGCTCCTGAAGGCCCAATTTCAGTAAAGCACTTATTCCGTTGCTTAACTTGATGTGACTGGTCCCATTTTTGTTCAGTGGAACAGCACAGGTGTTTAAAGCTAAGCAGGTGCTTAAAGCTAAGCAGGAGCTTAATTTAAGACTCACTCCTGTCGTCATTGAAGCTCAACTTTATTGAGTTCATTGGACATGATCAAGCTCTTGCTATGTAGGAATGAGGACTGCTTATGGGCTTTGCTGAATCTGAATGAAAAGTCATATTCCCAAAAGAGATGGGTCCAAATCAAGCCCATAAGATCCAGGCTATTCCAATGGGTATCTGGACTGGAACCAAATCTGGACCTAGACTTGACCACTTGGACGCAGCGCTGAATCTCACTGAAAGTTGCGTGTTTGCAGCAAGGACAGACGTTTTCACATGCACCACACCTTTCCTTGCTGCTCAGCCACTGACTGTGTGCCTGCTTGGAATAGTTAATCTCTGGCCTGTAGGGAGAGCCTGGCTGGAGAGGTAATGACCTATTTGAGTGGAATCTTCTATTAATGATCAGAACATGTGCTAAGCCTCTCTTCTGGTCCTCCCATTCTTCCTTCTGCCTTAGCGAGCCAATGGTAGTTAAATATGCCCCTCCCGTCTCTTTTGTCCCTGCATGCTAGCTAGGAAGCTTCCCAGCTAGGAAACTTGCTCGCACAGAGCAGATGGAAGTCTCAAGTTGCAGGGAGGCAGGATGGGACTGGTGCAGCAGGAAACAGATGCTAGGTTTTCTAACTCAGCTGCCCAGAGACCGTGGGAAGAGTAGATTCCTGTCACCTTGAACCAGGCTCCTCAAGGCTAGAATGTACAGACAAGTCTGTTTCTTCACAGACATATGCATTTAATGCAGAATCAAAGGCTCCAATCTTCTACAGTTACCCTTCTGGAGCATTGCATCCAATTCTGGGTCCCCCATTACAGAAAGGATGTGGACACATTGGAGAAAGTCTAGTGGAGGGCAACAAAAATGATTAGGGGGCTGGAGCACATGACCTCCAAGGAGAGGCTGAGGGATTTGTACTTGCTTAGTCTACAGAAGAGAAGAGTGAGGGGGGATTTGACAGCAGCCTTTAACTACCTGAGGGGGAGGGTTCCAAAGTGGATAGAGAAAGGCTGTTCTCAGTGCTGGCAAATGACAGAAGGAGGAGCAATGGTCTCAAGTTGCAGTGGGGGAGGTCTAGGTTGGATATTAGGAAAAACTATTTCCCTAGGAGGGTGGGGAAGCACTGGGATGGGTTCCCTAGGGAGGGGGTGGAATCTCCAGCCCTAAAGGTTTTTAAGTCCTGGCTTGACAAAGCCCTGGCTGGGATGATTTAGTTGGGGTTGGTCCTGCTTTGGGCAGGGGATTGGATTCAGTCACCTCCTGAGGTCTCTTCCAAACCTAGAATTCTATGATTCTATTATTCTCGTTTTCCCAGGCTGGGTGAGTGGATTACTGTCTCCAAAATGTGTCCTTTAATAACCTGTCTGAGAAAGGAAATAGCAGGGACTTATAGCCAAATACCTAGCAGGGATGTTAAGTATCGATTAATTGAATAGTCGATTAACCTCATGAATTCTTATTGGTTACTCGACTATTCTGTAGTTCCCGGGGGTGGGGCTGACAGCCCCACTCCTAAGGAGCCCCCTGCTACTATATCAGGGGCAGCAGCACATGGTGCCAGGCGGGAACTGGTCCACAAGAGGATCCAGTTTAAAAACCAGCTCCCGTCGCAGACTGGCTGTCTGTCACCCCGTACTGCTGACTCTGATACAGAGGCAGTAGTGCAGGGTGGCAGCAGCCCCTGTCCGGGGGCGGGGAGAGGGGGCAGATGAGCTCCTGGACCCAGCGCGAGCCAGAACTGAGTTGGGCTACCTGCCTGTCTGGCTCCTAATTCACTTTAAATGCAGAGTTGCAGCGGGGATAGATCCCAGACCTGGCATGAGCCAGGACTTAGCTGGGCTGCTGGCCAGCCTGCTAAAAAATGTACTGGCAAGGTTGGGGAGGGGAATGCATATAGTCTATAGCATTAGCCTATAAGCTTTTGAGTATCGGTCAATCAATTAATCAACTACACTATTACATCCCTAATACCTAGAACTGTAGTTCATTTAGAAAGATCACAAGATGAAAGTGATGCAGTTACAGCTGTTGGGGAAATAATTTTGAAGAATGATTTTTTTCATTACGGTATTATGTTACAGTGAGAGAGTTTAAAACTGGTCTAGACTCTTTTCTCCTTCACTACTAACTTGAGTTTGCAGACGTTCTGCTCAGTTTTTATCACTGGGGTATATATATTGTCTTAATCGCAAGATGAAACTTGAGAGCTTGTGGGACTGCTATGAAAAGGGGCTGCACTTATACCTGATCTGCACCTACAATCAGTTGATTAGAGGAGCCGGTTTTTTATATTTGTACCCACAACAGAACTATGCAAAAATGTATGCAAATAACACATATTCAAATGCAAAGCCACCTTCCTGGAAACTCTCTTTTTATAAACCACCTATGCCAATATTTAAGGTATTCTGTCCATGCATTGGTTAGAATGAAAGTTACACTGAAGTTAGCCAAGTTCTGTAGCTGAGAACTCCAATAGTGAGAAACAGGCTTTTGAGCTTACACACACTCTTCTTTGGGGTATTGTGTCCCTAAGGGAGTTGTTTGACCTCTCCTTGCAACTATATAATAGGTAGGTTAGCATATACCTCACTTGAATATTCTTGAGAATTCTTTAATGCTTATAAATACTTTGAAAGGTTCAGATAATATATAAGTTGAAACTGTTGCTTGGAAGAGAGAGTAGGTACTTAGTCTTGAAGAAAGCACACATGGATGAACAAAATCACTCCTCTGCCTTTTACAATAGGCCATGTTCAGATCCACCAACAGTTTATTTGGTGATGGGAAATGTACCTTGCATAATAGGAAATTTCGTCCTTAAGCCTGTGTATCCTGCCCAGCAGATTTGTCATGACTGCTGCACAAGAATAAAAAGTGCGGCTAATTTTGCCATGGAAAACGTAATTTGTGCTTTAAACCCTGTTTATCTACTAATCACATGGCCCTCGGCTGTAATGTGCATCTGCCTCTGTAGAATAATAATAGTTTCCATTGTTTGTATTCTCCTGGAGTAAAAACACAGGAAAGTAGTCACCCCATCTTGTGGGTCACAGCTATCTCCATAGATCCATTCCTTTTTGCTTACCCTACTTTAATCTCTTGCCTCCTCCTCTCTCTGTGCAAACATTGTTAGGTTTTAAATAGAGCTGGGCTCAAGCTGCAAGTTGCAGATAGGCATGCAGATTTCAGTGGGTCTAAAGTGGACATGTGTGAATCTGAATCTTTGGATAAGGGTCAACTGGTTTTAAGCAGGACATACTAAGACTTAAAAAAATCATTTAAAAAAAAAGTTGATCCATTTTTTTACACATTTTACAAATTGCACCTTATCCACAACCTATTTGGTTTTGATAACTGAACTTATTAAAGTTTTACTCTAATGTTCTCAGCTTATGCCCCTCAATTCCTCCTGCATTTCTCTCCAGAGAATAAGCATAACACTTCTATTCCAATCTGTTTCGTTGTCAAGCTCTCATTTGCTAGTGCCATGCTGCAATATTTGAATTGCTGGGTAACTTTAATTTGTTTTGGAATGGCCATTTTCCTAAGTTCAAGGAAAAATTCCTGTTGGGTGTGGGCTTCCCAGAAACTTATTCTGTCAAAAAAAGTCATCAGAGGAGGGTTGCTATTGTGTTCAACGCAGATTGATGCACTTACTGAAAAGTGTCTTTTCGGCTGGAAGGAGTTCTGGAGCAAGCAATGTGGCAGATTGCAAGTATTCTGGGCTGTATTCTCAGTCTGGACTGAACAGCTTGTGACAGTCAATGCTGCAGTATATCCCACTTTCAGGGGGAAGAAAACCAAGCACCGACCAATCGGAGACATGCACTTGCTTTGAACTCTAGTTGTCAGTTTTTCTAGATGGGCTGGGGAAGTGAAGCCAAAATACAGATGATGCTGGAGTCAGGGTTATGCCTCAGGAGATTGGCTTCCTCTTCGATGGAATCGAAGTCTCACAAGCCACGGTGCTAGAAATCTTGCAAGAGCAGCTCATGTCATCAGAGTTCCGTTGTCTTAAACCAAGATATCACAAAGAGCAGAGGGGATTTTTGGTCCAGTCCAATCTGAAACCCGATCCCCTGGAAAGACAGTGTCTGGCTGCCTGGACTGTGTGCTGGCTTCTAAGATTTGGCTGACTGTCTTAAAACTTGAGAGGGTGGAAGACCAACCACCCTGCCACGAGGGACAATTGCTGAATGTTATGGGCCCTGGTGTTGCAAATGTGGCAACACTTGGATGGTGTCCTGACCATGAGACCAGCCCCAGGAAAAAGAGACTGTAATTGATTGTAAAGGTTTGTGTACTTAGAATCATAGAACCATAGAGCTGGAAGAGACCTCAGAAAGTCATCAAGTCCAGGCCCCTGCTCTAGGCAGGACCAATCCCAACTAACTCAACCCAGCCAGGGCTTTGTCAAGCCGAGACTTAAACACCTCTAGGGATGGAGACTCCACTACTTCCCTAGGGAACCCATTCCAGTGCTTCACTACCCTCCTAGTGAAATAGTTTTTCCTAATATCCAACCTGGACCTTTCCCACCACAACTTGAGACCATTGCTCCTTGTTCTGCCATCTGTCACTACTGAGAACAACCTTTCTCCATCCTCTTTGGAACCTCCCTTCAGGAAGTTGAAGGCTGCTATCAAATCCCCCCTCACTCTTCGCTTCTGCAGACTAAACAGACCCAACTCCCTCAGCCTCTCCTCATAGGTCATATGCTCCAGCCCCCTAATCATTTTGGTTGCCCAGTTGTTTTGATGAGAACCACTCCCTTTTAGTTTAACAGTGCAATATAGGGATATTAAGGACCAGTCGACTATCGGATAAGCAAATGCTTATCGGATAGTCAACAGGATAGTCGACTAGTCGCTTCACCCCTCCCCATTGCTGCCTCTATCAGATAGAGGCAGCAAGCAGGGGCAAGAGGGGGGTACTTCAAAGCGGCAGCGTCGCAGGGAGCCCAGGCTCTGTGTGGTGCTGCCGCTTTGAAACGCCACAGCAGCGTTTTTGAAATGCCACAGCAGTGTTTCAAAGGGGCGACACCGCACAGCTGACCCCAGGCTCCGTGCGGTGCTAAGCCCGGGATCCGCTGTGCAGCGCTGCCCCTTTGAAATGCCACCACGGGGTTTCAAAGACGCAGCGCCACTCTATCGACTAATCGAAAGTCAATGCAAACAATGCATCGACTCTTCGATTAGTGAAATACACGCTACTTAACATCCTTAGTGCAGTAATTCTTCATAGTGATGTCTCATGCAATGTTGCAACCGAAAGGCTAACGGTCTTGAGATGGCATTGAACTGTGATGGGATGGGCTTACGTTTTTGGTCCTTATATTTTTGGTCCTGTAGCGAAGGTGATAAAGCTTTAGGACAGAACTGAGTGCAGGAGGAGGAAGAGCTCACACTCCCGTGCCTTAAGAGGAGGGATTTATGTGCCAGAGCCCCATTCTCAATTAATTTCCAGCGTGGCAATGTAACCAGGATGTTTCCAAAATCTCCTGTTTAAAATTTCAACTCACAGATCCCTTGAGTCACTCATTGAAGTGCATTTGAGGCCTCAGAGAGTCCCATGGCCAGTAGCATCTCCATGCGTGCATATGCCTGAATGCAGCTCCGTTCCTTTGCATGAGTGAAATTCTCTCCACGCTTTCCGTCCCAGCGAGAGGAAAGGTCGTGACAGCGTGGGCTGGGTTCTGCTTTGACATGCAACAGCCGTGGGCTTGCAGCAGCACTGTGCGTCCTGAGTAACCCTCCCACACACGCAAGCGCGGCAGCAGAGGTTTCCAACTGCACAGTGAGTCACATGCACATGCCTCTGCTAACAATGGGTTTTCCTAGCCTGCCAAATGACCTGCCCTTGCACCACTCGCTCATCTGGTAGCATGCAGCAAAAAACAAACAAAACAAAAAACTAAACTAAACTAAAAAGCCCTTGTGAAAAGAGAGCGGACATATCCCGTGGAAATAATTCTGGAGATATTCTGCTATTTGCTGTTCTGTCTTAATGTTGGGTATCTGCTAAGAGATCTCTCTGCAGGTCTGCCACTGATGCTCTGTATTTATAACACTATTAAAGACACCCTAACAATTCAGCCACGATGCAATCTCCAATGAATTATGAAAGCCCAGCTAACGGGATTATTTCTCCTCCTTTGCCTTGTCTTTTAATCCATGTTGAAAAAAAGCAACAGAAGACCTAATGCTGGTAGGGTTGAAAAGTTTCACATCCTGCAAACACCTAAAGGTGTTGATTTGTTGATGTGACAGTGTATGGTTGCGTCTCTTAGATGTGCCCTGTGTGCCTCAAAAGACTCTTTCAGGTATGGGAAGATGAAGCAGAACTAAATAGCGAGTATACAGACCTCTCACATGCAGAACCAAATTCTGCCACCATTTGTATCTGGGCAACCTAGATGACTTCAGTGTGATTCTTAGATGTGACTGGAGAGACAGGAGGAAATTTTGTCTGTGAAGGCTCAAACCTTAAAGAGCTCAGTTCCTTCTCAGACAACATTTCCCTTAGATTCAGTTGGTGTTTCCATAGATTCCCAAAACATCCCTGCTGGCGTGCTCTAGAAAGCCCCAATCAGAAATCTCCCAGTTCCAGGTATGGCAGGGGAAGTTATTCTGAACTGCAGCAGCTCTAACCAGAGCAGGTTTTAGACTCTGCTCACTTAGGCCTTGTCTACACTTACCGGGAGCTCGACACTGCGGTGAGGAATCTCTCGAGGATTGATTTAGCATGTCTAGTAAATTCCTGCTAAATTGAACACTGATCACACTCTTGTCGACTCCGGTACTTTACTGGGTTGAGAAGAGCAAGGGGAGTTGACAGGGGAGCTACTCCCATCGATGCCCCCTTCCCGCGGTGCAGATGCCTTGGTAATTCATATTAAGGTACGTCAACTCCAGCTATGCTATTCACGTCTCTGGAGTTACGTACCATAGTGTGACATTGCCCCCTAGTGTAGACCTAGCCTCAGAAAACCACTGGAAAGGCTCCCGTAAAGTGAAAGCATGCAATGCTCCTCTGCAATGCAGGAGCTGCCGGTGTGCAAGATTCGCTGCTTTGATTCATCTGTTTGTGTGCCGTTCTCCCCGTGCAGAGAGGTTCAGCACCAGGGGCAAGCCCCGTGTATGCCCTCCAAACAGGACTGGTGCATACACCCATGTTCTGGCTCTCTGCACCCGGAGCGGGGAGAGGGGGGGTGGATTTTCCATTTTGAAGTTTGATCTACTTCCCACGGAAGTTAAAGGAGTTTTCCCCATCAGCTGTAATGGGAGTAAGATCACATCCGTTCTCTTTATACTTGTCACTTCCACTAGGGCCAGTTTGTTCTTCCACTACATCTGTACCACTCACATTGGAGTTCCAGGCAGCTCTGCTTGCAGAAAAGAGGGCAGAACTGGGCATGTTGACTTCAGTAATAGGAAGGCTAGGATTATCTCATGAGTAAAACTCCTCTGTGTGCCATAAGCATCATAAGAAGAGGGCCATGGGGTTTAGTGCTTAGAACAAAGGAGTAGGAGCCAGAAGGCCCCAAGCTAACATATTGACTCACTGCATGACCCCAGGCAAGCCTGTTGACCTTCTGGACCTCAGTCCAGCTGGAAAATTGAGTAAAAAGCAGAAAGCTTCCCGACAAAGAGATGCTACAGCTGAGCTCGGCTTTCCATAAATGACCACAAGTCGTCTTATCTTGTAACGTACAGTATGATATTCACACAGCATAATGGTATTGTAATAATTGTTACTGTCAACCGGCTCTGCTGAAGCACATTGCATGGGATTTCATTAGCACTTTGAACTAGGGATGTAAAATCCCATTTAATCAGGTAACCAAATCATTGATGCATTTTTATGTTTAACCTGTTAACCGCTTAAAAGGGGGTGGGCAGGCTGGAATACCCTTGCCCACAGCATGTCATGCCAGGCCCACCATGGATGGGGGCGCTCTCCGGCCGGTGATGGGTGGGAGCTGCTCCAGCCCTTGCTGGTTAACTATAACTGGTGCTAACTGGTTAACTATTCACATTCCTACTTTGAACTCTTCCCTGTATAGCTTCAGTGAAATGCAGCCCATTTTTTATATTCACAAATAAACTGTGTCTTTTGTGGTATTTATTTATTATGGTTGGTTTCACTCTTCATTAGTCCTGAGTAACTTAAATTTAGTCACTAGGCACAGCATAGTGTTTGCATGCTGAAATGAATGTCCGATTTCTCTCTATTATTCTTGATCAGAGTTGATTTAGGGTGAATGTTTATAAACAAAATGATCAATGGGGTTGTGAACCCAGAAAACTTGGTTTTGGTTTCTAATTTATCAGGGATTTGTGAAAATCATTTGCCACTGTTCACCTACTTCTAACCTTCATAGTAACAGCAAAGAAAATGTTTGTTTGTCCCCAGTGTTTGGAATTTTCTTACTGTGGACTTTGATCATTGATTGGGTTTTAAATTGAAAGTACAGTGGGCATATGCTGTACAGGTTTAACCTCTAAAACCTGGGACTCTCTGGTCCGGCAACATCCATGGTCCGGCAGGATCGGCTCCTGGCAGTCGGGAGTCGGGTAGCAAGAGAGTCTGCGGCCAGGAGCCTGACTAGGGGAGGGTAATCATAGGCCAGTGGCGGCAGTGAGTTCAGTGTCCCAGCTGATGACGGCATCCTGGCCAGGGTGTGTGGCATTATTGGTGTCCCAGCCAGGGCGAACAGTTGTGAAGGGCAGCACAAGGTCAGCAGCAGGGCAGTCCAAGCAGGGCTGGTGGCCAGGGCAGGGAGACACCTGTGGCCAGGAGCAGGGCTGGTGGCCATGGCGGGGGACGGGAAGCAGCAGGGGCTGGGAGAAGACTTGGGCAGGTCCCAAAGGTGTCGGATCAAGGAGGTCCAACCTGAAGTAATGGGCAAGATCTTCATCTTATAACGTGGGGTCCTATTTTCAAGAGTTCAGTGCTCACTGTTTAGCTGCAAAATTCACAACAGGAGCTGCTGGCTGCTGAGCTGTTTGGGGCAGATTTGAAGTTGTGGGTGCTGAGCACTTGAAAATTGCCCCCCCCCCCTCCATATTTCTAGATGACCCCACTGAGATGTGCCGAGGCCCCCATGCTGCTGTGAGATCCGTGCATAAGAGCTAGCCAGTGCTGCTATGATTTCAGGACCAGAGTCTGCTTTTGATTCAGTGTGCATCTTTGGGAAAGATTTCTTGATTGCATATAGAGAGGATGCTTTAATTAAGCTGCTCCAGATCTGTATCCATCTCATGGTGAGCAGAATTTGATCACTGATGCATTTTTTTAAAGTGCTCCAGGTTTTAAATCTGTATAATTTAGTATCTCTGGCTAGGGCAATTCTTACAGCAAACCAGGCAACTTCTATGAAAGAGGGGTTCTGATGCAAGATCAGAGGGGTGGATTCTTTCACAACCAAATTATTTGAGAGGAGCAGCATGACAGGATGGAGCACAGGCCAGGAAGTCAGGACTTCTGGATTTCTAATCTTGGCTCTGACAGTGACTCATGATATGGCTTTGGACACATTTCTTGTCCTCCTGTGTGTTTCCTACCCGCCCCCCCATGTAAAGTAGGGGCATGTGTTGCAAAGATCCAATAAAGACTGTTGACATAAAGCATTTCAAAGAGGTTGATTCTAAATCTTTAGTTCACAAGCATCTTTCTGAGTATTCTGATTATGTCATCAACAGTGGCGTAGCAAGGGTGGGGCAGTTGCCCTCAGGTGCCATGCTGGGGGGATGCCAATTTAGTCCCCCTCCGTTCCCCCTGTGATCCCTCGGCTCGCCTGCCTCGTCCCCGCCTCTCCACCCCCAGCCCGTCCCTTCTCCATTTCCGCTGGCAGGTTAGTGCATGTGGGGGCCCAGACCCAAACTGGAGGGGGTGGGGGAAACACGGTACAAGCTCCCCTGCCCTCCTCCCAGGGTCGGGCTCAGCCGTGCGCTGGGGGGGGTGTGTGTGCAAATTTTGCCTTTGCCCCCGGGCGCATAACACCCTCGCTACGGCTCTGGTCGTCAAATGACTGGGAGCCAGTGAAGATACAAGAGGATTCTCTGGGGCTCACATCTCACATCAAATGTGAGACTGTAAGCTCTTTGGGGGCAAAGACTCTCTCTCACTATTTGCATGGACAGTGCCTAGCGTGATGGGACTCCGAGCTTTGATTGGCGCCTGTAAGAGCCACTACATTACAAACAATTACAGATGAAAATTGCTTTTGTCCTCTGATTCCCCATAAGGAAATGAGGAACACAGAGAGTTCTGTAATCAGCTCATTAATTTGTGGCTTGTGTTTTTTTGCAGCTGAGAATCCGAGGACTCCCGCTACTGTGGCAAGAGGCCAGCTTGCCCTGTTGAAGGAAACTGGAGGCATAATACTATCCAAACATTCAAAATGGTAACGCAAAGGTACCTCCTAACCTACACCGGAGCAGTGCTGGCTCTGTACCTTCATCATATCATCAGAGCCATTGAAGTTCCCCTGGATCGTAAGTTTACAGATTTATTTTCAATGTTCTCTAAAAATCTCTATTACAATTGTTGTGGAGCTTTGTGGTATATTGGTTGGAACTAGGGATGTTAATGGGTAACTGGTTAACCACTACCCGGGGAGCAGCCCTGCCGCACCCCCGCAGCTTCTGGGAGCTGCCGCTGCTTCTGGGAGCAGCTTCCATGCGGGGCTGCTGGCTGTGCCAGCCACTTCCAGCCCACGCAGGCTGGGAGCTGGCAGCCCCATGTAGATCAGAAGCAGCTGGGCTGGAGCAGCCTGCCCCTATGTAATCAGTTAACCGGTTAAACTTCACATCTAACTGGTTTGTTAACCAGGTAAACGTCATGTTTAACCAGTTATCTAATTAAATGGGATTTTACATCCCTAGTTGGAATGATGGACTCAGGCTCCAGAGAGACCCTGGGGTTTCCAATCTGGGCTGAGGCATTCATTCACCCCGCAACCTTGGGCAAGTCTCTTGAGCTTTGTGCGTTATTCAACAGGACTGGAAGATTGGCTAAAAATGGGCAACCGCAGTGAATGCTGTATCGAAGTTAAGCTTTGCCTGGTAAAGAAATAATGCCATGATAAATAAGAGCCAACTCCATTGTCTCAAGCGCAGGATTCTCAGCTTTCCTGGAACGTGTCACATGAGAACATTGATCAGTTTTGCATGCTAATGGGTGGGAGAGTAGTTGCAAAGAGGGAAGAAAAGGAGTAAGTGACCCCTCCCCACAAAGGCAACCTCTGTAGTCCTGTTCCATTGCCAACTTTTAGCTCCTGTTTGGGTTGCTTAGATATGAACTGTTCATTTTGAAATGATTGGAGCCCTTAGGGAAGCACCTTATGCCACCTGGGTCTCTATCCAGGCTGTTCCCCATGCAAGTACTTCAAGTGCAGAAGATGGGGCCTGCAAGAGATTTAAAATACCTTATCTCTATAGGCTTCTGCTTAAAAACGCCCGAAGGTCACCGATTCCCTGACCTCGGGTGGTATGCTGCCACCACCCAAGTGCAAAACCCCTTTTCCAAACCCAGGAAAACTCACTTGGGAATTTCTTCCTGGGGAGCACTCTTTTACCCTCCCTCAGGAGAGCTTAAAAACAAAGTGTAATTTCTAATAGCTGGCCTCTCTGTCTTAGGCACATGCACACAGACCCTCCTGCTTTGAAAGACACAGGAATCAGACCATAGCCTTAAAAAAGGTGATTTTATTAACAAAACAAAAAAAGACATACTTGGTAAAGCATACGTAGTTGCCAGGTGTTACAGAGCAACTGAGAAAAACAGATTGAAATACAGAGAATTGCTTCCTTGGGATTCAGCTTCAGTTTCAGTGTACAGGAAGGGGTCATCTGGACTCAGCACAGAGTTCACAAACCAGAATTTAAAAAAACCTGATTGCATCTAACTACACATTCCCTGTCTACTCACATTTGTTATTCCAAGGTTCCGTCCTTTTTAGACTTGAATATTGCTGGGCATTCCATGTCTGGCTCCCAAGGCTTACTTCATCTCTCTTCCCAGCTCTTTCTTTCTTCAAACCACACAAAGCATTGTAGCAGGCACATCACTGCTTTCAAGTCAGATCTCACACTTTCTTACCATTGGCTCTCCTGGCTCCCTGCCAACATTTCCTGGATACCCACTGTTCTCGGTGTAACCCTTTACAGGCAAGTTAGTTACTGAGTGCTGGGATGTCTGGAAAAGGATAGTACACATCCCATCCATCACAGGTGCTAGTCCTGCAATGTCTGCACATGGGAAGACCCTTGTGCCCAATGCTGTTTTGTATCATTCCCATGAGCATGATAGCCTGGGGAGAGGAGTTTAACAGGGTGCATAGACACTGTGCATAGGTGAGAAGGAAGAGATAACTCTGTCCCTCTTATTAGGAGAAGGTGCAAATGTCTGCAGAGATATGCAGCGTTAGTAACACACTGTCTTCCACAGTGCAGTAGAAGATAGATGGGGCTCATTCTGACAGGAAGGAAACATGGTGGAGCTGAGAGGAGAACCAGGGAAAAGAGGGTTTCCTTTTCTTTATTCCCACTTTCCTTTCTGCTGTACATGGGCTGAGGAAACTCCAGTCATATCTGTTTGGCTCGGAGAGGTGTTAGAACACCACCAAGGTACACAGAATCCCCTCCTGCCATTCTTAGCTACATGCTGCCATGTAATTACCCTTCATTATCCCCAGACATATGGATTCACCCTTATGGGCTTTACATGAAGATGAGGGCACTTCCGCCCCACAGGTTGCAGCTGTGTTAAGGCACGAGCTGACATGCCACTGATAATTAAGAGACTCTGAAGATGTATGATACGGGCAATTACCATGGAGACTGAGTATAGGGTGCTTCTTGGTGGAGGCAAGAATCTCATTAGCAGTCCTCCCAGGCAGATGCTGTCATCAAGATGTAGATAGGTCTGGTCCCAGCAGGAGGAGGAAACCGGGTTATCAGGAAGGTTGCATATAGAACTCGGCAATTTTTATCTCTTTCATCAGGCCATTTTGGGTCAATTATTAGGCAGGTTTTATATTCTATTCAGGAGGACGAATGTGGGGGGAAATGCAGGGCAATGAAATTGCTGTTGAATTATTTTGTTAAGTCGCCTTAACACCAGTGCTTAGAGAATGTTTGCCCTTGTGCGCACATATTCTAGACCGTGTTGCCTAGTGGTTAGAGCATGGCAAAAGTGTCATTGGCTCAGGTTCAATTCCAGGCTTGGACACTTGGGTCAATTACTTAAACACTCTGTGCCTCCTTTTTCCCTCTGTAAAAGGGGGTGGTGTTAATCACCACCACCACCACCCCACCTCACAGAATTCATTGTAACTTTGAAGAACATGGAAATCCTTTCATGAAAGGTGCTATGGCAGGGTACAGTATTATCAATGGAGAGGAGGCTTTGGGTGAGCTCACCGATTCTTAAAACCCAAATAAGGCAATTTTTAATGGGATCTGTAAATGGACAAAGAGTCCGCGATGGAAGAGATACTTGCTGTTTATGAGAGTTTCAGGATGAGGGACCTGAGCTTCCCCATAGAGATCCACATCTGAACTTTCATGCAGGTTGTGGACGTTTTGATGTGAGCTCGGTGGGAAATAGGCGATTTGAGCCGAGTTTTGACAAAGTTGCCTTCAGGAATGTGGCTAGCAAAAGAAAGACATGCAGCCTGGTGACTAGGATCCTAGCCTGGGAATCCACATTCAGGTCCCTGTCCTGCCTCGTTCTGAGTGATCTGGGATGAAAAACTCTGTGTAGCTGCAGGTGGTGGTGTTTTAATATGCACACTGCACTTCCTTGTTCCTAACTAGAAGGCATTTTGAGCACACAGTTGGATTGTGTCACTTATCAGGCCCTGCTTTAAGAACTTGGAGCCCTTTCAGAAATGTGAGCTGCCCAAAACGGAAGTAGAAGCAGCACAGCCAGAAAAAAAAAAGAATGGATTTCAAATACAGCTTTCCACTGCTGTTCCTTGTGCCTTTGATAAAGGAAGGAGTTGTTTTGCCTAGTCAAGTGTAATGCAACCAGAGAAAAATAGAGAGAAATGCTCAATGCAGTAGAATATTGCTTTATGTTTCTATGGTCCCTCTGACCGAAGGGACTTGAAGTGTCTAACTATTGCTTGAGCCTCACACCACCACCTGGGATGTAGGAAAGTATTTTCATCTCTGTGAGAAGTGCAGAAGTGGAGATAGTTTTAAATGCCTTGGTTTACCTTTATGATTGTTACTTTGTTGTGTTCAATGCCTATGTCCAAAGATGACTGGCCCTCCATAATCCCTAAGATACTGAAGTGAGCTGCCTTTTGCTGATGGGGAACAGGACCCATCTACACTCACAAAATTATGTCTAGGGATGGCGTCATAAGCCAGTTGGATCTGGCCTGTTTAGATGCAACAAAACTGTGCTTGCTGCCCTGATTAATAGACTCTGGCTTTGTTCTACGCTAAATGGAAGATTGCAGCTGCCGCGATCGATCTTCCGGATTTTGATGTAGTGAGTCTAGCTAAGAGTCACTAAATCGAACTCAGAGGGCAGTCCTGCCGGTGTCCAGTACACCTCCTTTTGTGAGGAGTAAGGGAAGCCAATGGTAGCATTTGATCCCGTCAGCCTCCCTTTGTGGGGGTGCCACCAAGCTCGGCTTAAGCTAATTTCAGCAACATATTCTTCATAGCAGGAGTTGCACACCTTAAGCTGAGCTGTCGGGTCTAGTGTAGCTCTGACCTCTGATTCTAACTATACAGGCAGGGCCAAACTGTCATCTCTGATAAGAATGCCCTAACGATCCATTATAACACGAGCCCCTTCTTCAGCTCCCTGCTACGATAGTTTTGCTAGCATCAGTGGTCCTTACGTGTCTTGGTCACGGAGCGAGGAACAGAGCCAAGGAGACCGCACTGGTGTGCGTTAGCCATTAAGCTGTTTGGCACTCTGGAGGGGGACCAGCTCCCTTTCTGACCCCGTCCACACTTTGTTTGAAACCAACCACCATATTTCACTACCGTAACCACCATTCAGACAGGACCTTTGTGTGACTGCCTGTAGCCAGATGAGAAGACAAAGGGGAAGCCAGGCTCTGGGGCAGGACACGCCTGTCTTCCCCTAATTTAGCCTCTTTTAAGGAAATTCAAATGAACTCAGCACCACTGAGCAGACTTCAAAGCGCTGCCGCTCCCCGCAGCAACTTCTGGGGGGGAGGAAGTCCGAAAGTGGGGCATCCCAAATGGATGCAGGAGGGAAAGGTCTTGCCTGATATCTGTCCCACCAGCTGAGCCCGTTCCAAAGAGTTTTGTTTCACTCTTTGAAGGCATCGAGCACGAGCTCCGTTCTCCTGCCGACAAAGCCTTTAAAACTGCTGGGGGAGCTGGTGTTTTAATCTCACTTTTAACCCTCTAGCCCTCTTGTGGCTGCTCATGGTCCAGCTCCAAGACTTGCGTAACGAATTTCCATCACTCCCTTCTTGGAAGGTTACAGGTTTCGCTAAGTCGAGCAGGTGGTGCATAAATAGCCACAGCTGCTCCTGGATTGTGCTGGGCCCTGATAAGTGGGCAAATTGAAAGCTGTCTAAGCAGATGAGCTTTATTCCCTGTGTATTCTGAACTGTGCAGCTCTTCCTTCCTTCACAGGGATTAGCTCTTTCTACAGGTGCATGGATGTGTATTGCAGTGAATCTCCATAAATGGGGCAAGGAGGGTCTATAATAGATGGGGACGCTGCCTTTTTAACTAGGAAGCTCCCTCTCCAGGAGCTTGCCAGCTCAGCTGCTAGTGGGTCGTGTGTCCAGCTAGAGCAGCAATTGCAGTCAGGTTTAAAAAGGGGAGTCTTGGAGTGCTAAAATATTTCACTCTGCAGTCATTAGAGAAATAAGGAGGCAGTGCTTGTTAGTGGTTAGAGCAGCAGACTGAGAGTCAGGAGACCTATGTTAGATTCTCTGTGACACTGGGGAAATCACAGCCCCTCTCTGCCTCAGTTTCCCCACCTGTAATATCAGGGGTAATACTCTTATTGTGTGACGAATGTTGTGAATGCTAATTAATGCGATTTGAAGATTCAAAACACTTTAAAGTGAAAAGTTTTATTAATGTATGCCTTTTCATTATATAGCTACGTAGAACAGTTATATTACTGCATGTAGAGATCCTGGGGTAAACCACTCAATAATACGTGGCTCATGCAGTGAATTAATAAACCACTGTGGCATCTGAAGGGTCTTAATGGTACCAAACTATGGCGCTATAATTTTAAATATTGTTTTGTGCCCCTCTTCTCACCCCTCTAAAATATTTCATAAGCCAACTTTGCTTTTGCATTATAGGCAATATTGTTTATTATTATTTGTTGGGAAAGTCAGCATATATTTGAATAAGACTTGTCTCTAGTTTAAATGAATTCCAACCTTGTAACAGTAATATAATAATAGTATTAAGCCTTCATTAACAAAAGGTATAATAGTTGTGCCTTATTATGAAAGTCTCTTCTTTTTATCTGCTTATTGCTTTTACTAGAATTGGTAAAGAAATACAGTGAGTTACATTTCTTTCAGTAAGCAACCAAGGCCATTACAAATGCAAATAAATCAGCAACTCTCCTTAAAACCCTCACTAGGTCCCTCTAAAATTAATTCTGTGGTTTTCACCTTGTGTTACAGTAGTAGTTAGCCATGAAGCTGCTGCTTTTCTTTAGGGATAGCATTTCCCCTTCTGACCCCATCCCTACTGGGATCAGTGACTCTCTGTGCTACATGCTGTACAAACATCCAGAAACAGTCAGAAGGAAAAGTGTCCCCGCTATTGGTAACTTGATTATTTTGGATACATTCATTGTTTTTCCACTTCTTTTTTTCTAAACAAAAGCTTTCCTAGACTCTTCAGCCCACTTCTCCTATCGAGTCTGGCTCCCTGAGCCCCGACTTGTGCAGGCATTGCTGAATATGGAACTGGGATTTCCCCACTTCCCAAAAGTTTTGGGGCTTCATGCTATGATGTGAGGACAAGGCAAATGTTACACAGAATCGCAACAACGATGCACTTGGGGAGGATGGGGAGTTGTCCATCGAGCAGTGTGCTGGTATTCATTTCCTCCAGCTTGGAACTAGGGATGTGAACAGGTAACCAGTTACCTGATAAGCATCACCCTTCACATCCCTACTGGGGTGATTCATCCCTTACTGGGTGATGCTTACCGAATAACAGTTAACCGATGCCCGAGAGTAGCCCCCTGCCCGTGGCCTGCTGTGGATGGAGGGCTGCTCCAGGCCCGCTGGGCCCACCGCGCCCAGGCTGGGGCCGGAGCCGAGAGCCCCATGAAGCCAGTTTGGCACCATTCAACCTCACTAAATTCACAAGTGCAGCTTTTAAAAGGCAGGTGTGAGGTGGGAGAGGGGAAAGCATCCTGGGATGTGTAATCCTCATTGTGAATATGAAAGAACCGTGGTTGTGATGGAGAGATTTCCCCGTGTTTAAATGAAGGCAAGTGGGCTAGAAGGCATTTGCACCATTTACTCTAAAGTGGCCATGCTTGGCTATTGACACATTTATAGTCCCTGTGATAGCCATGTTGTTTACGTAATCTGTTGGATTCTTTTTCAATTAACCTTCTTCTGTTTCTTTTTTTTTTTTTGTAATGCTTACACCTCGGAACTAACAGCAAATATTCAGAGTGAATGTAAGTCCTACCCTGTCTTGTTCTTTATATATATGCTCCCTCTTCCATTATGAAATAGAGCGGAAGGAAGCAATACCCGCTGTGCAGTGGGGGGCCGTCGCTTGACACGAAGTGCACAGGGTGCAGCATGGGCAATCTGAGCAGCTTGTGATGGCCAGACAGAGTAAAACAGAATCCACTAACACAGGATCTGGCTTGGAGATGGATGCAGTAGGAACATTCAGATATTAAGAGCATGAGCTGGGGAGTTTGGCCACACCCCTGCCTCCTCGGATTGGCTGTCTGTTGGCCAGCATGCAGATGTCTCGGCCAATGGCTGAACATTCCAAAACGGTGCTGCCTCTAAAAGCCTCCTGTATGCTGATCTGACTAACGATTACGTCACTCCATTGACTCTAACAAAGTTACTCTGGATTTATACGAGATCAGAGTCTGGCTCCGAAGCTAGCAGATGCCCTAATTTGCAGATGCTTCTGTTGGCTCTTGCAGATGAGTGGGTTCACAGTGGAGGTCAGAGCTGCAAATAGGAAGACACAGCAGACCTTCCAAGGCAGCGGTTCTCAAACTGTAGGTGGGGACATTCAGAGGGCTATCCTTGTTGCAATGGTGGTTCATAAGGACACCTTTCCGATTCTGTCTTGCTATGAGATTCTCACCACCATTTGTCTGCTTCCAACCTAACTCCTTGCCTTTCCAAAGTGGCTCTGCTCTTTCCCCTTCAGCCATATGCAGCTGGCACCTTTGAATCCGAAAACTGCCCATAGACCTAAAGCTCCTAGCATGCATGTCTCATTGAGAATGGCTAGATGTGCAGGGGGTATGAACTCTGGGGTGCGGCAAATAGATTTGCTGTGAAGGCAGTGATAGAATTGCCCCCGACTTATTGCGCAGCTCAGAGATGATTGTATATCTCAGCTCTTAAGCAGCCTGACTCTTCCCCGCGTTTAGCACCTTGAGAGAGGATTGGGAAGGCAAGCAGTCAGGGTGTGGGATAGGGAATCTGCCGTACTCTAGCCTACACCCTAACCCTTCCCCCATACTCCATCTGACATTGGAACCCAGATTAAGAAGAATCTGGCCTGAATTAGCTGCATGTCACTTACTTTTCTGTACATAAGGTATATGGGGACAGGAAATAAACCCAAACAGAACTAGAGGGGACCCTAGCAAAACAGATGTACTGCAAAATGATGTGCTATGGGAATAGCAGCAAAGAGAAGATGGAGTCAGAGAGAGGGAAGCTAACCTTGACTTGCCTCGTGTACTGAAGGAAGTGGACTTTTGATTGGTGGGGAATTGGAACCCATAATGCGGGGATCATGTTGTGGGAATGTTTGAGAACTGCTGCTCTAGGGAGATTTCACTTCTAATAAAGCGGCTATCATGTCGCAGCAGACACTTAATCTTGCAACACAAACACTAAGAGAACTGAAGGTAAAACTGTTGTTTGGCCGCTCCTACTAAATAATGGACGTGCATGTCCGATCATTTTCCTCTATCAAATTAGTAATGAACAAGTATCTCCACTTGAAGCTGTTTCCCACTCCTGGCATAAGAGACTAGTGTTCGGATTCTGATCCCCTATGGTCTTGGTGCGTATCAGGGATAAATCTGTTGAGAGTCTCTGGAACTACACTGCTGTTAAATACAGAGTAATGGTGCAGAGCCTGACCCTGAACTGGTCATTGGTATATTCTTTAGTCTTCCCAAGCCTTATCTCCTAGATATCAAGCTGGAACTATTGCTGGAAGTTTTCAATCCATTATCTTAAATGTGTGCAGCCTTGATTGCTCTTTGCAGGGACTTTTACCTAAAACAGGAATGTTTGTGTTCTGTCTTTGACTGCCATGTTAATAAAGAGAGAGTTTTTTTAAAAGAGATTCACGTCAAAGAGCCTGCTGGTGGCAAGAAACAGCTTGAGCAGGGAGTTTGAATCCCTAAGACGGAAATATGCAGCTCCTATATTTTGAAGGATCCTTCTACTGACACTGGCAGTTTCAAAGATGATGAATGTAAACAGTGAATCCCTCCAGACAAAAAAAGTCTCTATTCCCTGGAGAATTCCATTGAAGGACAATGAGTAAAGGGCTTCTCCTCACTCTTTTCTTTTTTCTTTCTGTGTCTTTTGCAGTGCCGCAGCCCCCTACAATTACAAAACAGTCTGTGAAGGACTATATTGTAGACCCAAGGGATAACATCTTCATTGAATGTGAAGCCAAAGGGAACCCCATTCCAACGTGAGTGCATTTTAAAGTTCTCATGACCTTGATGTCCTGTTGGATTTCAGATGCAGAAAAATGCAAAAATGGATCTCAGATCGAAAGGCATTCTTACACTGGACACCACTGAGTCTCTTTGGGTACCTTGGGCCAAACTCTCCGCTAGTGTGAACTGGCACAGCCCCATTGAAATCAATTTTATACCAGCAGAGAATTTGGCCTCTTACATTCCACTGTACAGTGTTTAGCTCTGGAATTCAGATGCTATGGTGATAGAGGCCATATAAATACACAGATAGATTTAAGGTGGGAATACGCAAGAGGTGAAAGCCTGGCACTCAGTGAGACCTTGGCCCTGGAAGGCTTTATGGAAGAGCAACCAACTCTGTGTCAATGTATCTTATTATGTGGGAAAGTTAATGGTTGATAGGTTAAATATAACCATAAGAGCTGGTAAGGCTCTTCCTGTGTGCACGTGGTTACATAACACATGCATGTCCAACGTTGGCAGTTTTTCTTGGACACGGAATGGGAAGTTCTTCAACGTGGCCAAGGACCCGAAGGTCTCGATGCAGCGCAGGTCGGGGACACTGGTCATCGACTTTCGTGGTGGTGGGAGACCAGAGGACTATGAGGGGGAATACCAGTGCTTTGCTCGAAATGAGTACGGGACGGCGCTCTCCAGCAAAATCTTCCTGCAGGTTTCCAGTGAGTAATGTCAGCTTGTCGTTTTTAAGGCTGAGCTAGGCAGTCTATAGCCTCTGGTAGCTGAGTGGTCCTGATTTGATTCAAAGTGTTTGCCTGGTATAGAGTTTGCAGAAGGAAATATTTGCCATGCAAATGCCACATCTTGGAGTATGTGTCTTTCCTTTAATTCAGCCTGGCACAATCAATGAGGGATGTATAGTGGTAATAAAATACCCATTATTGATGTGGACTAGCAGACTGGTCTTCCTTTCCTTCCCACACACTCCCGCTCCTATATTCACCAACCCAATTGCAATAATTGTATTCTACCTAACTTCACATCTGCTGGTCACTGTGGCATCTGGGCATAACGCACACACAAGCATCAGTTTGTAATTGATCACAATGGACAGCAAAGTCAGCTAGGAGAGGCTGCATAGCCTGGTGGTTAGAACCAGACCTGTGAACCAGGCAACCTGGGTTTCTCTTCCTTGCCATGCCACTAACCTTCTGTGCAACCATGCCCAAGTCTTGCCTCTCCATGCCTCAGTTTCCCCATATGTAATACAGGGGTAATGACACTAACCTTCCAGAGACTGTTGTTGTTGAAGCTTAATTGTAAGTAATGTTGTAAAACACTCAGGGTACGTTTACACTGCGTGGCTATTTTGGGATACCTCTGGTATCCCGAAATAGCTACCCTGCATCTTAACAAGCCTCCCATTATTTTGAAATATTTTTCAAAATAACAGGCACGCTATTTCAGCATCCCTGTAACCCTCGTTCCATGAGGGATAAGGGATGTCTCGGAATGGTGCATTATTTCGAAATTTGGCGCTGTGTAGACACGCCACATTTTAAAATAAGCTATTTTGAAATAGATTCTAAATAAGAGATGCAATTTGCATAGCACAAATTACATATCTTATTTTGAGTTTAGGGTGCTGTGCAGACGCGTCCTTAGAGATCCTCCAAGATACGTACTTTTTGGAGGGTGAAATATTGTAGCACAAGAAACCTGTGTCCATAAAAATGAAACTGCACCAGGGTTTTCCATTGAAACCAGGCCAGGTCCTCTGAGAGGGCGATACGATTTCAAAACAACAACAAATCTCTCCCAGTATATTCCCTTCAGCTCAATGCTTGCCATGTCTCCCGCATCTTCTTTTGATTGCAGAGTCTCCCTTGTGGCCAAAGGAACATTTGGACCTCGTAGAGATCGATGAAGGAGCTCCGCTAACTTTAAAATGCAACCCACCCCCAGGCCTGCCTCCCCCTGTTATCTTCTGGATGAGCAGCTGTAAGTGGGGACAGGGGTCAGATGGTTGGGGCTCCTGGCACCATTTGTTTCACCGAGGGAAATCTTGACTGATCGCGATGTGTGCTGTAATGAAGAATGAGGAGGATATGATAGAGATATATAAAATCATGAGTGGTGTGGAGAGAGCCGATAAAGAAAAGTTATTTATTAGTTCCCTAAATAGAAGAACTAGAGGACACCAAATGAAATTAATGGGTAGCAGGTTTAAAACTAATAAAAGAAAGTTCTTCTTCACACAGCGTGTAGTCAACCTGTGGAACTCCTTGCCAGAGGAGGCTGTGAAGGCTAGGACTATAATAGAGTTTAAAGAGAAGCTAGATAATTTCATGGAGGTTAGGTCCATAAAGGCTATTAGCCAGGGGATAAAATGGTGTCCTTGGCCTCTGTTTGTCAGAGGCTGGAGAGGGATGGCAGGAGACAAATCGCTTGATCATTGTCTTCAGTCCACCCTCTCTGGGGCACCTGGTGCTGGCCACTGTCAGCAGACAGGATACTGGGCTAGATGGACCTTTGGTCTGACCCAGTACGGCCGTTCTTATGTTCTTATGTAACCTCAGACTCCCTTCTCTCCCATTTAATTGCAGCAGAAATGGAGCGGTTTCTTCCTGGCATAGGCTGAGGGTGCTCAACCTCTATTTTTTGTTTTTATGTTGTCCCGTGTCCCACAAACTAGTGAGAAAACCACGTCACGGCCCACGAGCCTCAGGAATTGTGGGGGTTAGATCCTGGCATGAGTTTTTAGCCCCTTTGTGGTTCACAGGTTTTAAAAATGTAGGAATGGAAGGGGAAGGGAGAAATTGGCTGGGAGCTGAAGCGGGACAAATTCAGACTGGAAATAAGGTGCTAGTAGTGAGGGTGATTTAACTTACTGAGGGGTGGGTGTATGGAGGTTTGGGTGTTTTTAATAGAAGATCTGTTCTAGCTCAGTCTAGGGATGTAAAATCCCATTGTAATGAGTTAACCAGTTAAATGGTAAGTTTAACTGGTTAACTGATTAAACGGGAGTGGGCAGATGGCCTGGAGCATCCCATGTCCTGTGGGCAGAGGTTGCTTCAGCTCGGCTGCTTCTAACCCCCGGCTAGGAGTCGTCAGCCTCGCACAGAGCTGGAAGCAGAGGCCATCCCAGGCTGAGAGCCAGCAGCCCCGTGGCGCTGGAGGAGCCATGGGCGGGGACCTGCTCTTGGGTAACAGTTAACTGTTACTGGTAAGCATCACCCATTAAGGGTGATGCTTACCAGGTAACCGGTTACCTGTTCCCATCCCTAGTTCGGTCACAGCCGATTGCACACTAAGCGGGGAAGCCCCATGGCCTCTGTTATGCAGGAGGTCTGACGAGGTGATCCCAATGGTTTTCTTCTGGCCATAGAAATCTATGGAAGTGCAGCGGTTTGGTGCTGCTCGAGTAGGCTGAGGAGCCGTTGGCCTGGGGGTAGTTGGGTGAGGAGATTGTGGGAGCCAATGTGTGCTGCTGGATGGAACAGCGGACCTGAGATGTGGCTCAAGAAAACAAGCCTCTGCTGTAACCAGGCATGGTGTTGGCAGCAGCTTGAAACCAAATCACCTTGTGCAGTCCTGAGGAATGCCTTGCTCGTGTGTGGACCTTGCTCTTTAAAATCCCTCCCATCCCGTGTCATGAATTCTGTTGGCAAAGCTATGAGCTCTTGCCATGCAACAGAGTCCCTTCTGGCAGGCCAGGAGGGCTGTGTGTGGGTCTAGGTTCCTGACGGTCTGGCAACCTCCACAGTTGTATTTTGTTCATGGAGAGTTTCATGTCTGGCCCACAGGACAAGAACTGGTTTGTGCTCATCTGCTTTTGTTGGACTTCAGCGACCCTGCCTCCGTTGGGCATTTGCTGCCCTCTCTGGGTGCATGGCCAGAAGGCACCCGAGTTGTTTTAAGGCAGGTGTTCAGGAGTCCAGCAGCGTGGTGGCTTTTGTTTCCAATTCCTGTTTTTTCTCTCTCAGCCATGGAGTCAATCCACCAAGACAAGCGTGTCTCCCAGGGCCAGAACGGTGACTTGTACTTCTCCAACGTGCTGCTACAAGACGCCCAAACTGACTACAGCTGTAACGCCCGCTTCCACTTCACCCACACCATCCAGCAGAAGAACCCATACACTCTCAAGGTCCAAACCAGTAAGTGTAGCTTGGACCCGCGGGTGGCGTTTTAAGTCTTTCTGCAAGGGGTTCCCCTCCGGATCATGCTGTCTCATGCAGAGAAGGCATTCTGGGCTACTCTGAGATCTCTCTGGCAGGAGGGCGCTTTCTTCCCTAACATGGTTTAGAACAGGGCGGGAACCTTTTTTGGATCAGGGGCCACTGACCCACAGAAAAATCAGTTGGGGGCTGCACAAAAAACCTCTTCACTGACATGGCCCCCGACTGAAAAGCAGAAAGACACTCTTCGCATTCCCCTCGTACACTAAAGCCTGGGGGGGCGGTCAGGCTCATAGAGTTTGTGGGGCCCCCCATGGCTCTGGGGTGGGCTCCCCAATCCTGGGGGGAGCTCCGAGCTTTGGGGGCCAGATCCATGCAAGCCGGGGGCCGGATCCAGCCCCTGGGCTGTAGGTTCCTCATCCCTGGTTTAGAATACCATAAGCATTGGCAGTTGAAGGTGACAGTAGCAATTGGACCAATAACCTGTAGGCCTCTATTACCTCAGACCTTCACTGGCTCATCGGGTGAAGCAGGTCTATAGCTGATGCTATAGTTGTGTGCAAGAGGGAACCCAAAAACAGCTTCCACAGAGATGAGAAGTGTCTGCGCTTTGCAGGGCAGTTTTTATAGAGAGAGTCTGTTTCGTTTCCAGGCAATAGCTTGGGTTTGCTTAAAGGGCTCGTGATGTATTGAAGGTTAGGGTTATTTCCTTTGCGATGGACCTCAGTTCTTTTACACTTGCATGGTAGTTACTTTCCAGAGCAAGTCTGAATGAATGCACAAATACCTGCAAGAATGAGGTAAAAAGTCCCAGGCAGCAGGGAATCTCTTAACATGCTGAGTCACATTTTGTTCTTGGTGCAATCTCCTTGAACTCGTTGAGATTTCACCCGTGTAACTGAGAGCAGAATTATACTGGGCCCAATTCAGATCTGTTCGAAGTTGGTGCAGCTCCTTTGATTTCACCGGAGATTCACTTGCTCAAGCCTGGCTTGAATTTAGCCCGTTGTTTCTCTTACCGGGTAGGGAAGATATTGTGCTTGTGAACACACATGTAGTCTCCTTGTTTCACCCACGACCTGCGCAGCACAGGGCCAAATTATATATAAACAAGGGGCTGTTGTTTAGCTGTGTGACTCCCATTCATGTTAACAGAAAAATTTACCCTATGGAGCCCAGGAGATTGCACTGAAAACTTGTGCTGGCTTGCGGGTGGCCTCCGTGTGAACCCAGAGAAGGGCCCCCTCTCTAGGGGCAGGAGCACCACATTTGTAATTCACTCTAACTACATAATGAGAAGTCTCCTGAGAAGACATTGAGGCTGCAGATGGACAAACCAGATTACGTCTCTAATCTCATTTACAGGCCTTTGCTGCCAGTGAAATCATTTCTCCGCTGCGGGGATCATAGGCAAGGCAGTTTGTTTTGTTTCAGAATCCTTATTTTGCCTCTAGGTGCAAGGGATGTACATTTGTCTGGTAGCTGAGTATGTCAAAGGAGGAGATGGAGAGTATACACGCTAGTTCCTGACACAGTGTTCTCTTCTCTGGTCTAAAAGTAGACTGGTTTATAGGAGAAGGCAGGTTTCAGTCCGGACTGATTTTGCTGTGGGTCTGCTGGAGGAAACTTTGAGAAAGATCGTAGCTGTGAGGCAATGTGGAAATTTTGTGAGGGAAGGAGTAATATTTATGTGTAGGCCTACAAGACGGGGGGTGTCTGTTGCTATGCACAGCACCAGGGGACAATCTCAAGTCAGGCAAGCACAATATCACCTTAGTTTGAGAGCACAAAGCTGAGCTGCTCCCTGGGTACATTGACACTGGGGTGTAAATCAGAGTGTAAGACATTAGAACAATAAGTAGAGGGGAAGGGATTACACAAGAAAGTCGGGATGTTACAATGCATTTAGCCTGGTAACTGTGTCTGGTAAAGTTTCAGAGGGTACACGTTTATATGGGGTAGGAGGAGGCAGCTTCATGGTTATATGCAGTCCCCTGCACTGCTGCTGCAGTCGGGAGCCAGTGCTTGGGGGGAGCTGGCTTTTAAGCAGACAGATATAGAGGCAGCAGGGCTGGGGGCTGCATGTAACCATGTAGGTTAACCTATGAGCTCATGGGTTAACCATTTACACTATCACATCCCTATAAGCAATGTGTGAACATGCCTAGTCAGCTCCAGCTCGCCCAGATGCCGCTTGGTACAAGGAAACAGCAGTGAGAACGGCATTACTAGGCTGTGTGTCTAATGCAGTGAGAGTTCAGGGCTATCCACTGCAGGAGTTAGGAAGACCATACAAGCAATGTTTCAAAGATTTTGCTGTGTTGCATCCTCATTATGCTGGATGACCAACATCCCAGGTGAAAACAGTTAACTTTCTGCCTCTCTGCATAGCTTCCCCTTACCTGTTCGCCCCTGGTCTCAGTTTGGAGTCAGCTGAAGTGGCAAACGCTCCCTGCTGCCCATTTCTTTGCACTCAACAACTTCTCCATTCCACGCACGCGCGTCTCCTCTTCATTTCGACCTCCCTGTCGCAGCAGTTTGCCAGCTTTGCCTGTGTCCAAAGAGAGAGAGAGTCTGTTTGAATGCCTCCACGCACCCTGGGAGGAGCAGTCAGCCAAGGAGAGAACTTGGAATAGCGCAGTGTCTGAAACATGGGATTGGAAGGTCATGTTATACTAGGCGAGCAGCCACCGAATTAAAGGAACAGGAGCTCTGCTAAAGAAGCATTTCCCGTAGCTTGAGAGCAGGCGGAATATTGCTTTTAAATAGGTACCGTGCTACACGTTCGGGAACAGGTAGAGTGTAGTTAGGGCTGTGCCTGAGTGGGGGTAGAACACTGACAAAGCAGGATGGGAGGGCCTGACTGGAATCTCACTCAGGGTACACTGAAATCGGTGGAGCCCCAGTGGCATAGAACTCGATCCGAGAAACAGGCTGAGACATTCTGCACCTTTGTGGCACTCTTGCCCATGTAGGCTTAGGAATAAGACTGTGGCAAACTGGGCCCTGTGTGTAATGACTGACAAAAGCTGTGTACCTAGATTTGTGGCTGATTGATGGGAATAGTCACAGTCGAATAACATTCAGATTATCCACGTACAGAGCTGGTCAAATGATGGAAACATTTACCTGCCAATAAAGGGCCAGGTTTTCAGCTGGTGTAAATAGGTGTAACAGCACCAAAGACAATGGAACTATTGGCACCAGCTGAGTATGTAGCTGAATGTATTAATTGGCTGAAGGAACGAACGTGCACAGGAAACTATTGATGAATTGACAAGCTCTAAGAAGCTCTGTGCTTAGCTGTAAACACTAAGCCACATAGTATAGCTGTTCTTCCTCTCAATGTGTCTATTGCAACCATTCTCTCAGGCCCTTTAAAAGGCTCATTAAGGTGGCTGCGCTGTGGCTTTCAATTATCCTGGACTCTTTCTTAAGTCTTCCCTTGGAAATGTCTGCTTTATTATAACATGCAAATTCCAGCCCCAGAGCCCCCTGGAGGCCCTTGGATAGACGGCACCCTGAAGTCTAATTTTCTGGCTGTTATGATATTATGTTATTTGGCTATATCACATTCCAGGAGAGGTTGAAATTTGGTTTTTAAACTGTTGTGATATGTGCCTTAAACTATGGGGGTTGGCTACTTTAAGAAGTGGGTGATCCAGCTGTTCAAAAATGATTATATTCCATTTTCACAATGTATATTCCATATGGGAGGAAAGAAAATTGCCCATCCACTTTGTAAAGATTCAGTAGAAAGGTCAGGCTGTATTTTCCCCTGTAGTGCTCTGAGGACTGTGTTCTTGTTCCAAACCAACTCCCAGTTGCTTCATGTAGTTCTTGGACTTCAATGAGTCATCTTAAATCTTCTGAAGAAATATCATGACTGTTCTTGATGTTTAAACTTCAGGACAGTGACTTTCCTTCTAACCAGTGTACCCAGTTCTTAAATGCTCTAAAACTTTCTGTAGCATCCCTTTTAAAAATCTGATAACTGTTAGATCCCAGCCAACATTTAAGAGGAGATATTTTAAAAAATGATGACATAACCTCGGTGGTACAAATCAGCATTGCTCATTGGAGCGATGCCAATTTGCACCAGCTTTGGATCTTGGCCCCTGGTTCTTTTTAATCATGCAGCAATCCTGTAATGCCAATTAATGTTCTCCAAAATATACAGTTGTTAGATACAAGTGCCTGTCACTGAATGATAGGTGTGTGTTAGTGAACAATGGATTTTTATGAGACACGATGCACTTAAAAAGCCTTTTAATTAAAGGACTTTTTTGGCTGACTACTTTTAAATCTTAATTGTGTTCAGTTTTATTACACCTTTCTGTGTGGTAGTGCTGTTGCTTCATTGTGTTCAACCTATGTTTTATACTGACATAAAATAGCAAGAAAGACGCTTCCCTTGTGTGTTTAAGGAATCAAAAGCAAAATAGCCATTTGTGTCACAATGGAACTGGATTTTTCCAAGATACAGACACACTCCTTAGAGCAAAAGAATCAAACACTTAAATTGCAGTAAGTGTTTAAAATATCAACTAAGGGTTTTATATTTTGATTTGAATATACATCCTGTAGCAATGAAGCAGTCCTTTCTCCTTTCATTGCTGTCTTATGTTGCAGTTTCTTCCTTTCCTTCCAAACTGTTGCACTTTTCAGAATATTTTGTGTGCTTGTGTTGCATAGCTACAGTATTTTTATGTTTTCAAAATAATTTTGTGTTCTGACCTTGGTATTTTGTCCCTGCCCTCTTGCGTTCCTCCATTACGGCTTTCATTTCTCAGTGCTTGCTTTGTTGCCGTGGGTGCGCTCATGTTCTTTTGTTTATTACAGAGAATCCCCATAATGAAACGTCTTTTCGAAATCACACTGACATGTACAGTGGTGAGTCAATGCTGGCTTCTGGAGAACTTCATGTTCTAACTCCTTTCTACCTAACCCAACTTACTCTTGTGTTAACACCCACTAGTTTGTTGGTCATTGAAAATGACATGCCGATTGAACAGACAAGTTACCAATCGTGATATAAATCTATATAGGCACACACACACTATATGTAGCGAGAGTCCTATTTCTGGTTTTGTAACTTAGTTTCAACTTCATCAAAACTGCATGTGGACAGAAGAGAACCCCCTAACATATGATATGGTGTCCAAATTATTGAAAATTAAAGCTAAAAAATTATCTGAATGCTCAGTTTAGGGGCATTTGGATTAATGGAGTATGAACTAAACCAAAGCTCAATGAGCAAGGAGGTTTGGCCAAATTGAATCCAAATCCCCATTTCTACTGCAAATAACATGACCTTTTGCAGAGAGCAGAGAACGTAAAAAGAAAATCCAAGATTTCTCACTGTTAAGAAAAAGTATTTATTATATTTGCTGCTAAATGTAGCATTGAAAAGGGAATCGAGGCATATGGTTTCCTGAAAAGTGCAGTAATGTGTTTCTTTGTTGTGGTGTTATGCATGTACTGAATGCTTTCTGAAGAGCCTTTCTTCCCCTTTTGTCTGAGCAGAAATACTACCTCAGGGGAATACATTTGTTGGGGGAAACCCGTAGCGTGCTCATGAACTATGCTACAGAGGCACAATCGCTGAGCTCCCCAAGGGCCCAATCTTCCTTCTGAAATAAATTGGCAGTGTCATGGAAGTGATGTGATAATGTAAATAATAGTGGTGGGCCACGGTGGGTCTGTTTCAGTAGGGGAGGAGGTTTGCATAAAGTGCTGGAAATGGAATCATAGCCAAGTGTTTGTAAGCTCTGAGGAAGGGGGAGGATGTGCCCACATGCAATTAATTCAGTGTATGCCGTTCATGATCATGTTCGGGGCATATCTGGGGGGAATGTTCCCGATTCTGATACAACCTGCATCATCCCCTCGCTTAGGCAAGTCAAGGTTGAAATGGACTCCGGAACACCAAGAGAGGTTCTATTTGCCCTGAAACCAGAAGAGGACTTTGGGGAGGGTTTATTTTTCCCTCTCTCCCCCTTTCAAGTACCACAGGATGCTGGGTTCTGTCCGCAAATGTGCACAGGCAAACCCCAGCAACTGGGTAGCTACAGGAGCAGTTGGGCCTCACATGTGTTATAAAATCCAAAGGTTCTCCAGACGTCCAGCCATCCCCAGCTGGCATATAGTTCTTTGGTGCATGGCAGAGCAACTCAGTGTGCATTCAAGACTGGACAGGAAATCAAGGAACAGTAACCCAGTTTGCTAGTAGGTACCCCAGATATAGTGCTGGGGCCAAATTGGATGCAGTAAGGAATGTGGACCAAAGAGGGTCTGCCATCTTATTATAAGATTTCATTGAGGATGAGAAAAGCAGTAATATGGGCATGTTACTGTGAAGATATCATCCTACTGTTGGCTTGGAGAATTAGCTAGATCAGAAAAGTAGCAAAGCTCTGCAAAGCTACTGAATCACAAACCAGATTGACGCTTTGCACAATCAGGAAGAATAGAGAATACTGCTGCCTAAGCAACTGAAAGCCTTGCTGTTTTTTTGGCAAGATATCGCCTGACTGCAGAAGTCTTAGCAATCTTGCAGGAGTATTGATGTGTATTCTGCCATGGTTTGCTGCCAGATGAGATGGCCAAGAGAGGATTCCCTCCCCCACCCCTTTTGTGTCTCCTTGTCTGAGACTCTCCGAGAATGTTCTAAGTAGGGATGCCATATGGGTAAGGGGGGACCTCTTCTGGAAATGGGGCGGTATTGTTTTGAGTGAAACCTGTCTCGGGAACTATTGAGAGGTATTTGGCATAAGAAACCCAGAATAGTGCTGTCAGTGTAACCGCCCTGCTAAGCAAATATCAGTGTCAGAAGATATGCTGTGTTTAAGTCAGGGATGCCCTTGAAATGGGAGAATGTGTGTTATGCCCAGCACAGATGGTACTGAATGGTAAAGAATGAAAATAGTTTCACTAGGAGCAGCGGGGGTTGAATCAGTTTATATAAGTCTCCAAGCAATGGAAGTAGAAAGAGATTTCTCCCGTGTGCCTGTGAGTAGATATAAATGTATGGGATAAAGGAGAGGGGATCCTATAGAGCAGTGTTTCCCAATTTTATTTGGCCACAGAAGCCTTTTCAGCTTGAAAGAATTTCCTTGGCCCACAGCAGTTTGTTAAGCAAAAAAACCTGCCGAGTCCTGCTGCAATGTGTCTCTGTCTCTTTAAGAGGGGTTTCTCACGGAACCCTTACTTTTGCTTCGCGGAACCCCAATTGGGAAACACTGCTATAGAGAACTGTCCTTTGAAATAATGGGTGGCCACTCATCAAGTAATAAAGCTGGGCAAATGCTGTTTAAATACATAGAAGTTTGACGTTCTCAGTGAAACCATTTGCACGGTTTGTGTTCACTCTCCTCTGTGTAATGTAGAGACTGAGATTTTCCTGCAGGCAGGTAACAGACACTGCAGGAGAGGAATGGAATTTTGAATTCAGCATAGGAAAATTGAACCTGAGGCACTTGGGGATTGTAATTTCCCGCTCAGGTAGTATCTGTCTGTTAGCTCGAGTTTACCTAGCGCACTAAAGTTAGAAGCATAGCCACAGTGGCAGGACAGTCTGTCCTGAGTATATTCCTGCCCAGGATAGCAACAAGCCCATTCTCCTGCCCAGGCCATTGCTTCTATGCTGCTATTCTTAGCACACTAGTACCCAAACTGGACATTACATCTCCAGCTCCAAGTGTAGATGGGCCCTAAGAGTCGGGCTCCTTTAGCCGCCGATAAAGAAGCACACGGGGTGAGCTCGTGTGCCCAGTCCAACAGCTCAGACTTTCCATGCCAGGCCCTTGCCTCCAACAAGTGAAATACAGACCAAGAGTCGTTCTTAGTCAAAATTTTCAGATCATTTCTAACAAATCGATTTGAGGAAAGGATGCTAAATTAGCAAAACTCTGTTTAATTAGGAATTCAGCTTGGATTATTTGTCCATACTAGCTCTGTGTTCCAAGTCATCCTATGGAGAAAAGTTTTATAGCATCTACTCCTCGTATCAGTCCAGTGAACAGGTCTTGTGTATCCGCATCCAATCTGCAAACATGGTCCACAGATAGAAAGTGGATATCCGTGGATTTACGGGCTCTAGACCTGTGACGCAAGGGGGGTATGGATGCTCTAGCACAGGGGTTCCCAAACTTTTTCAGCCTCTATGGGGTCCTGAAAATTTGGCGAAGCCCATAAAATATCATGAATTTTAATTCAATAGGTACCCAAATAAATAGACACAGATTTGGAATTTTGATTTCTTATATATTTCTTATCAATTCTGGGTGGGTTTTTTTTTTAAGAAAACGATCAGAAAACGAGTAACAAAACAGGGTCATACACCTGTCATTCATATTTTCTCACAGAGCTCCTGGATCCATTGTGTGGAGCCCCAGGGCTCCATGGGGCTCACTTTGGGACACCCTGCTCTAACATCTTCTGAGTGCTCATCTGACCCCTCACGGAGATGCTGCCGAGTTCTAAATTCCTTGGCCCCCTTCTCCGCAGCCCAGTGTCAGAGGAGGCTTGTGAAGAACTTTCCACTCGGGCAGTGTGTTGGGGTGGAGATTGCAGAGCAAACTTGCTGTGCAAAGTCGCTGGAGGCTGCTTCCGCCCTCTCATCTCTTCAGCATTGCAAAGACAGGAGTGGTCAACAGAGCAGCTCTCCAAGGAGCCAGATATCTCTCTCTGCTACTTTGCATGCAGGTCCTGAGATGGCAGGCAGACGCTGAACAATCACAGGAGCTGACCTGTCATTGGAGGAAGTAGCAGGGGAGTAGAGGGGTATTTTCATCCTGATATTTGGAGATTGGCATTATAGGCATCTATGAAAAGCCTCATTCCTATGTAACTGCAATATCAGGGATGTCCTAAAAAGTTAGCAAGAGCCCTGATGCAGCAACATCTTGCTTCTGTTTCCTTTCCCTGCATCTCTCTTAGATCACACCCACCTGCAACCCAGCTAATGGAAGAGGGACACCAGGTTACAGTTTGCATTCAACCTAAAACATTTATGTTCTGTCTGCTTTGAATATCAAACTACAGAACAGCCCATTGGAACCATCCTATGGGTCAGATATGCCTGAACTCTGGTTCCCCTTTCAGTAAAAGGGGATGATGATCATAGAATCAGAATACTAGAACAGAAAGGGACCTTGAGAGGTCATCAAGTCCAGTCCCCTACCCTTATGGCAGGACCAACCCACTCTTAAATATCTCCAGTGATGATATTGACCATCTTTGGGATCTACGGCTAAGAAGTGCTATGTAAGAGTTCAGAATCATTATTAGTAACATTCTACTAGCTGGAAAGATTTACCAGCCCTAGAAAAGTCTTGCCTATAAGCGAAGGAACTCCACTGGAAATGACAGATTTTTTTTCAAACTAGTGGAAAACTTTTTAAAGGTGGCTCTCTCACTGTGCAGAAAGTAAATAGATCCTTTCTGAATATGTGTAGGACTCCTCTTTTGAATCTCTTAGTAGAAATTAAATGTTTTGCAAGCTGTTTCACAGTTTTAAAATCTGGACTGCAGACATTGCAGTTAAGTGGGTGTTTTAAACTACCCTGATCACACCTGCATAAAGTTTTTTTTTACTTTGATGAATAATGGTGTGGCTAGCAGGGACGTCAGCTAAGTGGAGCAGGAATAAAAATCCACTTCCAATTTATTTATATCCATGTTCCAGCCAAGTGGACTGAGACTTTCCCAGCAGCTTGACACTTTCTATCTATAAATGTCACACATCTGGAATTGGAATTTTATGTCTGCTTGGAATGATTTCTGCTGCACCCTAATGACAAATGGCAAATATTTATCAGTAGCATGTACTAAGCATGTATTGTGAGCTACCCCAGTGTGTTTGTAGGGTGCGTAAAAACAACTGGGACAGGATACTAATTTCCCTCCCTTTATTTTTAATTGTCATCATTAATATTTGTCTGGTAAAATTGCTTGCATTGATTCTTATCCCTTCCCTGGCTCTTGAATAAACAAGATTATTGTTGTAGTGAGATGTGCAACCTGTTCAGACCATGATTATCATTTAAATGATATTTGTCTAGGGAAATAGGAAATACATGCAGAATTGCTGTTATCAAGATACGATAGCTGTAGGCAGGAATTGCCTTCATAACACCAGTCACTATGCTTGTAGCCTAGCCTCCATACAGTAGTGTTGGGTTGCTACAGTAGATTTGTCTTACTTAGGAGAGAGAGCTTATTAAAAGGTAGGAAAGGAGTTAAATATGTGTATCTACTGCACTTGCAAATGTACTGTATTGTCGAAGTAAGGTCAAGACTCCTACACGGTGGTAATCCATTAATCAAATAATTAACTAACACTTTCACCAGCACTTGTTGGCCACTAATCATTTTGTATTTTGAAAACCCTGTGATATGTGAGTGCAGCTGTGGTGTGGCAGACAGAGCCAAGTGGGAAGCTGTGGTTTGGGCTGCAGGCAGTTTTTCTTTTGCGGGGCTGATCCAGATGTTTCAATGGAGTGAACACCACAAACTGTTTTCTCTTCCCATCTCAGCCCCTCTCCATAAACAAAAATGGTTGCGAGGCTGTCGGGCAGGATGCTGCTCGGATATATGCGATCCTACGGGTGCCGCAAAGTCTGCCCTTCTCGCTTTCTCTCATGCACGCATGCACACACACGCACTGGGCAAAAGTGACGAGCTGTTTTTCCGATGGGAGCTGGTAACTGAGCTAAAGAATCTTTTGGGTCAGAGGGGGCCAGGTACTTCCACTCCTCCTCATCCATCATGGCACAGTTTGGCTCCTTATCCTTTCCCAAATGAACACCTCCTTTCGCCTTGACCATCTCCTATCACCTATCCTTGGCCCGTTTGTTCCACTTCCAAAAGTATCACTCCAATTGCACTGCTGCTGTTCTAAGCCCACTGCATCTTAGGCCCCATGGTTGTGATGAAATGACAACAGTAGGGATGTGAATCTTTAACCGGTTAACTAGTAAGCATCACCCTTAATGGGAGATGCTTACTGGTTCTGGTTAACCAGTGGGGGCTGGAGCAGCTCCCCATCAGGCAGGGGACTGCTCCAGCCCCATGGGGCCCACGAGCAGGCCTTGTCCGCTGCAGGCCCGTCCTGCGGCAATGGGCCACTCCAGCCTGGCTGCAGCAGAGGTGAAGCAGCCCCCCTTAATAGGCTAACTGGTTAAACCTGAAGTAAACTTCACATTTAACCAGTTACACAGGATTTTATATCCCTAAACTACAGTCATCTTAACAGAGGCCTTTTTGTGCCTGCAGACAATGGGCATGTCTCTTCTCAGTTGCCTTCTCTCCATCCTTTCCCTAGTTCTCTTAAGCTCTCTTCGGCTAACTTGTCTGATGACTTGTGGTTTTTGTCACTGTCCTCTGGGCTCTCCAGTTTCTTTTTGTTTTTTAAAGCAAGATGCCCATTTTTTAGGACTAAAAGTTGCCAAATAGAGCAGAATAATCGTCTCACCATTATTGCAGGCCTAGACAACACTGTCACTTTGGCTTATTTTCAATACGCACATCCTGTTATATGTGTGTGGTACTTACTGCCTGCCCCGTACAGTAAATGCCTCCATTTGTGGATGGGATTATGGTGTCCAACTTGGCACACAGTTTTTTTTTTTTTTTTGTTATTTTAAAACCTCATTTGATTTCAGCTGGTTTTTCCTTACAAGATCCTACATCAATGTCCTGAGGCCCAGCGGGACCCTCGGGCAGGCTCCCTGCCCCCACATGCCACTCAAAGCAGCTGGCCAGCATGTGCATCTGCATGGTGTGCCCTTGGGAGGGTCTTCCCCTGCTGCTCCCGCCCCCGGCACAATCCTCGCAGCTCCCATTGGCCAGAAGCCAGCAAATGGGAGCTCCAAGGGCAGTACTTGCGGGCACATGCAGCACATGGAGACATGCTGCCTCCTTCCCCGAAAGGGACATGCTGTGGAGATGCACACGTTGGCACCAGCAGCTGGCTTGGCAGGCAGGGAGCCTGCCTGAGTGCCCCGCTGGGCTGCTGGCCAGGAACCCTCTAGTATAAGTGCCTCCCAGCCAGAGCCTGCACTTGGCATCCCACTCCTCCCACACAGTAACTCCCTGCCCCAGGTCATAGCCCAAACCCTCTGCACCACTGTCCCTCATCACAACTCCCTCCCAGACCCTGCACCCCCTCCAACACTCCTTCCCAGGTCAAAATCCTCTCCTACACCCAACCCCCCTCCCAGACCTCACACCCCATCCTGCACCCCAGTCTCCTACCCAGAGCTCCATCCTGTAGCCAGCATCTGTCCCAGACCCTGCACCCCCTCCATTAATATCATAGGGTACGTCTACACTAGCCCCCTAGATCAATCTAGGGAGGCTAATGAGGGCGACCGGAATTGCAAATCAAGCCCGGGATTTAAATATCCAACGCTTGATTTGCATGTTCCCGGCCGGTCACCATTTTAGAAATTGACTAGCCTGAAGTAACTGCCCGTGTCTACATGAGGCAGTGAAACGGGATTCCGATTTAAAGCCCCTAACTCGAATTAGCTGGTAACCTCATTGCAGGAGGAATACCAGCTAATTCGAGTTAGGCTTTAAATCGAATTCGCTTCACTGCCGCTGTAGACGTAGGCAGTTACTTTGGGCTAGTCAATTTATAAAATGGCGATCGTTAGAACATGCAAATCAAGCGCAGGATATTTAAATCCCGGGCTTGATTTGCAATTCTGGTCACCCTCATTAGCCTCCCTAGATCGATCTAGGGGGCTAGTGTAGACGTACCCATAGAAAAGTGTAGCTCTTGACCAATTAAAATTCTAGGAGTGGCCCCCTGTCAAGAAGCATTACCCACACTCATCCAACACTGTTTTAATTCCATCCATCAAATTGTGAGCTCCACTCCATCTACCAAATGTGAGTGTGTGTGTGTGTGTGTGTGTGTGTGTGTGTGTGTGTGTACACTTCATCAATGTCCCATTGAAAACTGGGTCAAATCCTACAGTGCTTGTGCAGCAAAACTCCCAATGAGCAGCCAACAAGCCTCTTGACTTGATAAGGATGGTAGGAGCTGGGTTTTACTGAAGTATCAGACCCAGCTCACACGCTAGTGGAATACAACTGAATCTCTCTTCCCAAACCAATCCTAACTGTTAATCTTGTTTCAGAACTGCACTTTTGTTTTAGCCAGTTTTGTGCCTTTTCAGATAATTCCATGTAAGTCTCCCATGGAGATAACACACAGAACTATGGCAGATGCCCAACTAGAGATGGGATATTGTATATTCTGTCCACTGAATTTCCTTCAGCAACAATTTCCTTTGTTAACTATGTCACAGAAAGAAATTGAGGGCCAAATTTTGTCCTAATTTATACATATGCAGCCCATTGACCACACTAGGATTGCACTGGGATAATTGATGCCAGGTCTACATTACACCCAGAAGGTCGGCTTAAGATATGCGACTCCAGCTACGCAAATAATGTAGGTGGAGTTGACATACCTTAAGCCAAGCTTGATGCCGTCTTCACAGTGGGAAGCCGATGAGAGCAAATGCTCCCATTGGTTTCCCTTACTCCTTGTGACTGCAAGGAGTACTGGCTCTGACCGGAGGCATCCTCAGTGTTTGATTTAGCAGGTCTTAACTAGATCCACTAAATCAAATGCTAATCGCCGGCATTTAAGTATAGATCAAAATCTCCAGCATTTAAGTATAGATGTGGCTTGAGATGTATAAATCCAGCTATGCACTCAAGCATGTAAGTATGCAATGGTGCTAAAGTTACATATTTCCTTAAGTGCTTTGTCTGGTCAAAGCCAGGATGCCAAATCTGGCCTTTAATTGGTTTGGCATGGATTGTATTTCATAACCAATGTTGTTTAAAATTTATCACATGATTTTCCCCTGGCCGCTTTGAGACAGAGCACTTAATTGGATGTAATTCCTTCTGACCTCAGTGTCTTGGCAAACCTTGTACCCTAAGAATCTGGTCCCAGGATGCTGATCTTTCTGAAAGGGAGTTTTATGATTTTATTATGGGAGCATAGAAAGGGATCATTAAGCTTGATGGAGTACCAAGTAGAACCAGCTTTATTGAGACGATAGTCCTTCAAGATGATTGTGAAAACCAACCAACCAGACATGCACTCTTCTCTTTTGCCACAATAACTGAAGGTGGTTTACTCACCTCTCAAAAGCAATTATATAGCTGGGGCAAGTTAATGTATAGGCAGGTGCAAAGGACACAGTTATGCCATAGAATTATCATTTGGTTCTGCATCACATTCAAATTCCTTGTGCTCATCTTCCTTCCACAATTAGTTGCTCTCCTCTCCCTTCTCCCCCCAGCATTTCCTTTCTCCTGACTATCTTTCTAGATCTTCTTCCTGCACTCAGCTTTGCACCTTCTCCCATTTCCAGCCTATCAAATGCCCTTCTTTTCAGATCTCTTCTTTAGAACCTCCTTCATCCTCCTTGTTGCACCAAAGAGTTAACCACCTTGTATCTTTCTGGTCTGAGATTGGCTTGTCCAGAATACATCTTCCTCTCTTTGTAAAAGTACTGTGTGTGTTCACAATGCTACAGATAGGTTCATCGCTCCTGTTGTCAACTCAGGCAGCTGTGTGTGTTGCTGGTAGAAATGACATGGAGAAGAATTTTAAAATTGGTCTGTTTTTTTTTTCTTTTCTGATGATTTCAGCCCGAGGGATTATGGAATCAACTCCCAGCTTCATGTATCCCTACGGGACCTCAAGCAGCCAGATAGTGCTGAGAGGAGTGGACCTCTTACTCGAGTGCATTGCTTCAGGAGTGTACGTACCACTTACGACCATGGGGAAATGTTTTCTAGCAGTTCCTTTTCTGATCTGTTCTGAGTAGAATGCAAATTGTACAGGCCTTGACACTGCACCTTTGAAATCGCTGGGAATTTTGCTATTAACTTCACTGAGGTAGGATCCAATCTATAGTGTCTTCCTCCCCATTGGAAGGACAGGTAACAGCCAATGTACTCTGGGCAGCGGGCAGAAAGATGAATCGCAAGCAGTGAAAACTGATGACATAAATCTTAGATGGACACTGCCACTATGTTTTCTGGGTTGGATCCGTTTCCTTTTGTTTGTCCTCTCTGGGGATGTAGTGACACATCCCTAAATATGATAAGTCCTACTAAATATGATAAGGAAACATGCCCCGCGGCAGTTCTTCTGAGCTCCCAACTGGCCAACTCTGGCCATAGGAGTGTGCACCAGCTAAAACTATGCAGAAGTGATTGACCTCGTGGATGCTGCTCAGAAAATCACGCCTAGTGGTAAAAAGTCTCAGCGGGGTCGCTGAGTTAGTCTTTTAAAACAATGAGCAGTTCTGTGGCCCCTTAGGGTGCGTCTACACTGCACCGTTATTTCGAGATTACTAGCGTTATGTTGAAATAACGATGATTTTGAAATAATTTCGAAATAATGGACGGCTTATTCCGAAATCTCTAAACCTCATTCTATGAGGAATAACGCTTATTCCAAAATAGCTATTTCGAAGTAAGGCGTGTGTAGACGCTCCACTGCTGCTATTTCGAAATAGCCCCTCACCAGGGCCATTCTAAGCTATTCCTCCCCAGTGACTGATGGGTCTCTAAATTGAGATGGCACATCCACCTTAGGGCAGCCTGCCCCGGACTAATTTTGAGGCTCCCCTGAAGTGTAGACGTGCTATTTCAAAATAAGCTATTTCAGAATAACTGTTCTGGAAATAAGCATGCAGTGTAGACATACCCTGTTAGAGACTAACAAATACATTGTATCATGAGCTTTCATGGGTAAAACCCATTTCATCTAACTCCTAGTGGTGTTGGTGAAGCTTAAGAACATTGATCAAGACCGTGGGATAAGTCAGTCGTTGTCTGACGGGGGAAGGAGGGTGAGTCATCCGTGAAACCATTAGGAGGATGAAATCTAAGGGGACTGTTTTAATTGGTTCTGAGTGGGGAGTAGTCTGTTTTCTGTACAGTATATGTCTTCTTTTGGAAGAACCTTCCTCTGAAATATGACCCCTAATCTGTCCTCCCTTTAGACCTGCACCAGACATCATGTGGTACAAGAAAGGAGGAGAGCTCCCAACAGACAAAACCAAGTTGGAAAATTTTAACAAGGCCCTTCGCATCGTCAACGTCTCTGAGGAAGACTCAGGGGAATACTTCTGCCTAGCATCCAACAAAATGGGAAGCATCCGCCACACTATCTCGGTGAGAGTGAAGGGTACGTCGTCTTTATCTCACCATTCGAATTACCTTACCAGTATTCCAGCAGAATGGGGAGGCAAGAGAAAGCTCTTCTTGTTTGCTTAGACCTTTTCTAACACAAAGGTCTGTGATTTGCAGAACTAACTTGGATGTTTGCCCATATGCACACGTATTTACATCTTGACCAGCCTGATCTCCTGAAGCAAGTCCTCAGCTGATGTAAATCAGCATAGCTCAGTTTTTGTTTTAAATAGAGCTACATTAGTGGGGGAAATCAGGTATTTGCAATTTTTTTACTTATGTAGGAGTTCATGGCCACCCCTCCTTATCAGTTTCGGAGGGAGGCCATGACCCCTTGATCTCGGGTCCCTCCCTAGCCCAAGATTTTAGGGAATTAGCAGTCACTGAGGCCCTATCTTGGTGGGCAGTCCAGGGGTGTGACTGCACGTAGGGCGGAGCCCCAAACAGTGTAGGGGCTCCTTGCTCTGGCACACAAACGCAGACTTCTAGGCCTAAGGAGGGGAGGCTGCCACCCAATGGTTCTGGTTGACAGCAAAAGTAGGGGGATCTGGGCACACCCTACTCCGAGTCCCAGCCCAGGGCCCTAACGATGGCAGAGTGTTCCACCCCAGAGTCAGTGGAGAACTACCCAAAACATGCTGACCTGGATTCAGGCAACAGCCCAACCAGGCTGTAGTCTACTGTCCTTGGCTACTTCCAACAATTCCTTTGCTTGGTACCTCAGCTCTGTGGGTGTCCTCCATCTCTCTGGAGCTGATGGGGCCACAGCAGTCCCAGGAGCTCCTCAGCATTCTGGTCAGCCAGCGGCTCTAGCAAGTCCTCTGCACTCCAGGGATCCTCTTTGGGCTCCAGCAAGAGGCATTTGTCTCCTTCAGCATTTCCAGCCCAACTGAGCTGCAAGCCCCACCTTTTATACTTCTTGTCCCGCCCCTCTGCTTCCAGGCTCCACCCACTGGGGAGTAGGTGGCCATCCCTCCCCGTCAATCTCTAAAGGAAGCCTTGCCCCCTCATTACAGCTCATGAGAGACCACTGAGTGGGAGTTCTTCTGCAGGTCTTTCTAGGAAATCCCATTCTATATAACAACTAGAACTATTCAAAAGTTTCAGGGGGTAGCCAAGTTAGTCTGTACAGGATAAACTGAAAAAACAACAAATAGTCTGGTAGCACTTTATAGACTAACAAAACATGTAGATGGTATCATGAGCTTACGTGGGCACAGCCCACTTCTTCAGGGTCATCTGAAGAAGTGGGCTGTGCCCATGAAAGCTCATGATACCATCTACATGTTTTGTTAGTCTATAAAGTGCTACCAGACCATTTGTTGTTTTGTAAGTTTATAACTATTCAGTTTGAGTCCCGTGGTATTTGCTTGTTTGCTTCCTTGGAAGGAAGATTATTCTGAACAGAAAACAGAATCTCAAAGGCCCTGCACAGTACAATGGAGCAGGATGGGGAGTTGCTTATCTAAGAAGTGGACCCAAGCTGAAAGTGTTGGATACAGATCTGAGCTTTGCCAAAGCTGAGTTATTGGGGTGAGGGGAAAGGCGGCAAGCGTTTTGAACCTTGAGATTCGATCTGAGCCATTTCTAATGGAACAGAACTGTGCAAAACCCAGCAGGGAATGTTTTCAGGAGGTTGTTTAAATCTTCTCTCTCTCCCTGCCCTGGTTCTAGGAATGTTATGCAAGGGTCTGCTGCAGAGTCCTGTGCTCTCATTTCTCAGCATGGCCAATGCGCATCTCTTTTCTAGCTGCTAAAATACAAGACTTGACTTGCATCTAAAGCACTTCTGCACTGGTGAAGGGCCCTAGAGCCCTGAGCGGTACAAGATTTGTATCCGCATCTGAATCTGCAAAAATGAGTCACAGCTAGCTGCAGATTTGCAGGGCTCGAAAGGGCCCATTCCTCACATGTAGCATCTTCTATGGGGTCCGCCTCAGCAGCTAATGAATGGGGAGGAATTCAGAGGAGTTAGCCGCAATACAGGTATAACTCATCTGTGTATGTTTTCCTGTCTTTAAAGCGGCCCCTTACTGGTTGGATGAACCACAAAACCTTATCTTGGCCCCCGGTGAGGATGGTAGACTTGTGTGTCGAGCCAACGGGAACCCGAAGCCTACAGTCCAGTGGCTAGTGAATGGAGAGCCTATAGAATGTAAGCAAACTGCTGGCTTGGGGCTGCCTAGTAGGGAATGGGTTATATTCGTTATGGGAGCATGCAACAAAATGTGAGACTGCTTCTTTTTCAGGGTGGAAAAGTACTAAGCATGAGTCGTGCCAAGGTTGTTTTCAAAACAGGAGTTGTTGAAGATGTCCCAAGCACAAATGTCTTCCTTATGACATCTTCCATTATGTTTTCTATGAGCAGAAGATAGATTTATGACAGTATTACCATTGGGACACCAAGGTTACTTTAAAATTAAAAAGGGGGGGCGGGGAGATTGGATGTACCTCTATAATCCGGACTTCCCTTTTCCAGCAACATCCGTGTTTCAACATCCATGGATGCTCCAGGCCTGGAGCACTCATGGGGAAAAGCCAGGAACCCTGTACTCAGCAACTCCTCCCCACCCTTTGAGAGCTTCTGGAGCACCACACATAGCTAATTTGCAGCATTCAAGCTCAGGAAGGCAGAGGGAGGAACAGAGACAGGAGCTATATGGGGCAAGAGGTGGGCTAGGAGCGGAGCCCTCCAGTCAGGGGGCCTGTAGGCAATGTTCCCTTTAATTTTTTCCATCCATGTGCAGAATAAATTTGGTTGTGGGCACCGAGGCATGTGCGGCTGTGCACCACCAAATGATGCTCATGTGGGTATTGTGTGCACTCTGCTGGGCGGCATTTGAATCTCTCCTGGGTGGCTGCTCAAGGGCTCAGCTTATAGGAAACATTGCCCATGGGGCTGAAAGCCCACCCATCCCCACTCCATCATTGGTGGTCCCTCTGCTGCCACCGGAGCGGAGCCCCATAGCAGAGAAGCCGCAAGTAACCTCCTCTGGTCTGGCAAATTCTCTGGTTCGGGATCAGTCAGGTGCTGAGGGTGCTGGACGCGGGAGGTTCAACCTGTTCTTAAAAATGACCAGTAGCAATGGTGAGAGCCAAGAAGAATGAAGGCATGTGTCCATCATGCCGATAGCTCTCCCATTATCCTTCAGTCCAGTTAGGACATGCTCCCCTCCATTCATGAGGAGATGTAATACTAAAATGAGGATCAGAATGAAAATAAACACTGGACTGACAAAACAAGAATAACCATGAAAAATCCAATATTTGTGCTGCACAGAAGAGTCTCGATTTAATATTAAATGTGTGCATAGGTGTGACAGAGTCCAGGCAACTAAAGGACTGGATAGCCATGTGTGTTACGTAATATCTAGCGCTCACTATTTTAGGTTTCATCCCTAAATCAGTGGTGGGTTTTTAAACATTTCTGTCACTAAAAATATTTGTCCTGGAATCATGGAGGAATCTTATCAATGCCTCGCTCACTGTGACATTTGCTTCTGTATCAGAACCCTTCTGTAATGCTCATTGGCTTTAGAGGCATTGAGATCAATTCGGGAGCAATCACATTGCAACAAGATCCTTCTAAAAAAGACACTGAAAATGGCCCTGGAATTAATTCCACTAAACTCTTTTGGTCACTTCAGATGAGACAGAGAGAGAAAGACAGGGAGAAAGAGAGATCTTCCTTCTTTAACAGGGAACTGCTAAATCTGACAGCTAAATAAGGTCTTGGCCATAGCCCATAAACCACTGCCCATGTGATTCACCTTAAATAGTTGTGATCACTGCCCAAGGCAGGTAATGGTTTTTATGTTTGTTTTAAAAAAGAAACACTGCTCCAGTGACCAGCAGTCAAGTCGCTCACTATAGAGTGAATGGCAGAGAGGGTCAGATTGAAATTGGCTCTCTACATCCTTCTCAATGATGAACTCCACATTTTCCAGGCATACCCGCCCCGCCCTCCCAATTTGTGCTGAGGTTAGAGTCTGCGCCTTAGGGGCCAGTGTCTGAATATGAGTGACAGGCAGCATGCCACACCAGACTTCTGTGTAGCCCTTACTTACCTTGGTCTGTAGCTAAACAGAGGACTGCACAGACTCCCAGGCTAGCACTCTGACAAGCTGTACTCCGTCCCTGCTTTCTCTGGGGGTTACGTTCGGGAGGCATCTACCAAGTGAGCGGTGAGGGGGTTGGATGTATTGTGGGGTGGTGAATGGTATTTGATGTTTTTCATTCCTGTATAGTGTAATAGCAAACCAACAACCTCTCTCTGTTTGTTCTGAAGCTGCTTCTCCCAACCCAAGTCGGGAAGTGACCGGAGACACCGTTGTATTTCGGGATACCCAGATTGGCAGCAGCGCCGTGTACCAATGTAACGCTTCCAATGAACATGGCTACCTTCTGGCGAATGCCTTCATCAGTGTTCTGGGTAACTATCCGATGCTATAGTTGGTCTGCTGATCTCGGAGTTACGGTGGTGGTTTGGGAAGGTCCTAACTGCCCAGCCCAGAGATAGTCATAAGAAAACCGTAGTCTTTGAATTAATGGGTGAAATCATCGTATACCATGGAATGATGTTCCCCAAATCTCTGGCTAATTTAAGTCATGATAGATCACAACTGTAATGGGTTAAAGTTGGCAGTTACTTGGCCCTTCCTGAAAAATCACGTGATTGTTTTCCTATTGGTTGTAAATATTCAAAGGGGCTGTCCATACAGATAGGCACGCTCCCGACCCCATCTCCCCTGGCACTGAAGCCTCGTGCAGTCTTTCAGGCCCTCTGTTACAAAGGATACCCAGCACAGCAGTGCAAAGCCAAGCAGCTGTGTCATCCGTGAGGCAGGCTTCAGAACACGGTGGTTTTGAAGAAGAGGGAGGGTGTTGGATACTGAGTGAGGAGCTCTTCCAAGCATCAGGATTGGTGTTGGCAGGAAGGCCAGAAATAGAAGGTAGCAAGGGGCAGAGAGAGCAGTTGGAGGGTAAAAGTGAAGGGGACATTGGGGTGGGGAATAGGAGGAAATGTGGAAGCTTTGCAAAGCCTGGAAGAAGGAGCTTGAACGTGTGGTGCCAAAAAAAAGAGGGATGAGGCGTGTGTGGTTCCAGCCCACAGGACTTTAAAACCACATGATGGTCTTTGCTGTTTAAGATGTGCCTCCCCGGATTCTTGCCCCCCGGAACCAGCTGATCAAAGTGATTCAGTACAACAGGACTCGCCTGGACTGCCCGTTCTTTGGCTCGCCGATCCCCACCTTGCGCTGGTAAGGACCCCAGCGCTCAGAACGGCTGATTGCCATGGGCTGCGGAATGCGCCGTTTTCTGCTGCCGCCTCCTCTGACAGTCATTTCTTGTCTCGTTGTGAGGTTTAAGAATGGCCAGGGAAGCGCCCTGGATGGAGAGAACTACAAGTGGCATGAAAATGGGAGCTTGGAAATCAACATGGCTCGCAAGGAGGACCAGGGAATCTATACCTGCGTTGCCACCAACATTCTGGGTAAAGCAGAGAACCAGGTTCGTTTGGAGATCAAAGGTAAGCTACAGGGCGGTGAAAGCATTGCACATACAGAGCCGCCTGCCCACAAACAGCCACCATGTTGCGTGTGCATTAGCTGACACCCACAATTTTAGGTAGCTAGCTGGCTAAACCTAGTGCTATGTGGGACAAATCATTGTGCATCATCACAGAGCGATCCGCTGGGGATAGGTCTCTCTTGAAAATGCCTGGCCACTCTGAAGTCAGTGGCGTCTAGATCTCCATTCCGTGTCTCCATAGGCAGTCCGATATTCTTTGAAATAAAAGCCGTCTGGCTAAAGGACAGCGGGATTCAAGATCCTAACCTGTTGCATTCAGACATACTAATATTTGCATCTGAAGAGTTAATGGCTGTTGTGGATCCTGCTTTTAAAGGAGGACTGTCCACACACGTCTTTTCAGATCAGGTTGTGCTGGAACCAGCAGGCTGTGGACAGCAGTGCAGTTCCACACCTGTGTTGGGCAACTGGACAATTTGGGCTGCATTTAGTTTTGTGGTCAGTTTGGGGAAATGCAAAGACAGAGGTGTGGTAATGTGGAATAGTGATAGAAATGTAGCCGTGTTAGTCTGGTGTAGCTGAAACAAAATACAGGACTATGTAGCACTTTAAAGACTAACAAGATGGTTTATTAGATGATGAGCTTTGGCCAGACCCACTTCCTCAGATCAAATAGTGGAAGAAAATAGTCACAACCATATATACCAAAGGATACAATTAAAAAAATGAACACATATGAAAAGGACAAATCACATTTCAGAACAGAAGGGGATGCGGGGGAAGGAAGGTAAATGTCTGTGAGTTAATGATATTAAAGGTGGGGAAAGGTAGATGTCTGTGAGCTAATGTTATTAGAGGTGATAATTGGGGAAGCTATCTTTGTAATGGGTAAGGTAGTTGGAGTCTTTGTTCAGCCCCCCCGCGGAGAGTGTCGAATTTTAGCATGAATGCCAGTTCAGAGGATTCCCTTTCAAGTGCAGATTTGAAAGTCTTCTGGAGTAGGATGCATGTGATTAGGTCATTGAGACAGTGTCCTTTCTGGTTGAAATGGCAAGAAACTGTTTTTTCTTTGTGATCCTGTCTGATATCTGTTTTGTGGGCATTGATTCTTTGGCGAAGTGTCTGAGACGTTTGTCCAATGTACAAAGCAGGACACTTTCGCACATGATAGCATAAATTATATTTCTGGATGCGCAGGAATATGTATTCTTGATCTTATAACTCACTTGGTTAGGCCCAATAATGGTGTCAGCAGAGTGAATATGTGGACAAAGCTGGCAACGGGTTTGTAGCAAGGGAAAGTACCAGGTTGGTATTAGTGTGGTATGTCCTGTGGTTGTTGGTAAGAATCATCTTGAGGTTAGGTGGTTGTCTATAGGAGACTATGGGTCTGTCTCCCAGAGCTTCTTGGAGTTTACTGTCCTGTTCCAGTATAGGCTGTAATTTATTGATAATGTGTTGGACAGGTTGGGAGCTGTAGGTGATGACAAGTGGTGTTCTATTGTTGGTTTTCTTGGGTCTGTCTTGTAGTAGTTGGTTTCTAGGTATTCGTTTGGCTCTTTCAATTTGCTTTTTATTTCTCCGGGTGGGTAGTTGAGGTTTATAAAAGCTTGGTAGAGATCCTGAAGTTTCTGGTCTCTGTCAGTGGGATTAGAGCAGATGCGGTTGTATCGAAGGGCTTGGCTATAGATGATGGATCGTATGGTGTAATGGTGTAATGTGGTAATGGAGAGTGTAAAACAGAGTTTCTCAACCAGTGATACGAGTACCCTTAGGGGTACTCGAGAGAAGTCTGGGGGGTACGTCAACACAACTGAAATTTGGACAAAACTGAATTTTTGTTTTAAGTTTTACAGCACTTTATTATTTTTGTACTTTTTACACCCAAAAATTTCATCACCCACCTGGCTACGATTAAGTTGTTTAAACAAATGTGTTGCAATGATAGAAAAAAATTGTGTGTGTCTGAAAACTATAGGTACTGGGGGTACTTATAATTTTTTTAAAGGGGCACTTTATAAAAAAAGGTTGAGAACCACTGGTGTAAAACACTTCTTGCTCACTGCAGTGCTGCTATATAGACATTACATGTCAAGAGCTACCCGCATTGTAACAGAGAGAAAGTAATCTGAGCCTTTTCTTTTCACCACGCTGAACACTGGCTTAACGATAGCTCACTTGGTCTTTTCTTCACAGATGTGTGTGCGTGTCATGGGTTCGGTCACAGCACTCCCCTTGTGACGGTCACTTGATGTGCTGACATACCACTGAATCATCCTGCTCTCATAGGAAATCCCTTTACTCTGTCTGGCCGAGCCTCGTCCAGTACTGACAAAGAGATGAGGTCCCAGCCTTATGTAGCGTAATGCAGACACTGAGATCAGCTCAGCGCTGGGGAGGCTCCGCTAAAGGGTCTTGCCTCAGCAATCAGGCACACATCCCCAGTGGGAGCTGAACCCCATATAAATCCGTCTTATTCTGTATAAAAGTTTCACATAGAGCAAGTTCATATTATCCGCCCTTTCTTATGCAAGGAGAGCACCGCTGCTTCCCCCCAGGTAACAATTACTCACACTGGGTTTATCAATAAACAAAAGTGATGTTATTAAATATAAGAAGTAGAATTTAAGTGGCTATAAGTAATAGCACACGAAGCAAAATAAGTTACTAAGCAAAAAAAAAAACCCAAAACACACCAGCTTCATAGACTAAGCTTAATACACTATGGGTACGTCTACACTGCAGCGTTTTTCCGGAAAAATAAAACTTGCGTCCACACTGCCATTGAGTTCTTTCTACAGAAACCCCTCCGGTTTTCCAATGGCGGTAAACCTCATTCTGCGAGGAAGAAGCCTTTTTCTGAAAAAGCTTTTTTGGAAAAAGACGTGTGTGGACGCAGAAGAGGGAGTTCTTTCGAAAGAAGAGGCCTCCAGGAAATAACACAGGTGCCCTGGTGGCCACTCTGTCCAGACTGATCACAACTGAAATGCGAGATAGCGTCCAATCAATGTGGACACTCTCTTTCGAAAAAGCAGATGGCTTTTTCGTTGCGCTTTTGCTGTGTAGACACTTTCTTTCGAAATAAGCTTTTCCGGAAGATCTCTTCAGGAAAAGCTTCTTCCGAAAGAAGCCTGCAGTCTAGACGTAGCCTAAGAACCTTGTTACATGCAATACCATACCCTCACAGTAGTTCCCAGACTGGACAGCCTCCCCTTTGATCCTTCAGTCTTAGATGTTTCCAGCAGTCATGTTGGGTGGTAAGCAGGGGTGTTGTCTGTCAGCCGCCCCCCTGTCCTTTGGCTTCTCACTTTTAAAGGCTGTGCAGAGGTGGGAAGCCTTTGTTGGCAAGCCTCCCTCCTCCCTCTGTGCGGAAAAATGCTAAATTGGTGATGGACACCCATATCAGGTGATCTAAACCCATGTTCTTGTGGGGAATCTCCTCCTATGGACTGTTCCACAGGAAAAACAAACCCATTTACGGATCATTGATCCTATCAATGATGAGCCATCTGGTTCCTGAAATTCCCTTAATGGCCCTGACTTAGCATGTCTATATTAGTAAAACAGGCTTGTACTTCGTATTTCAAATGTCAAATACAGGAATGGTACATGCACACAAATGGGAAAATTCTATTCAGTAGATGACAACTTTTCAAATTATACCTTAGACAAAGAATTTTGCAATGTTGCATATTGACATTCATACGCATGTTTCCATAAAGCCCCGTGACAGTGTTTCTTACTAAAAAAAATTACTTTTCTGTTAAACTACATTAGAACATCTGCCTTACCTTAAAGCCAGGCATTCCACACTGAGTACAGTGAAGACATAAAAGCAGAACTGGGAGCCATGCAAATTTAGCCTCCAGTAAATGCTTTAAAAGACCAATTTTCAAAGAAGCTTAAAAGAAATCCATGGCTGTTGGGTGCCTGGCTCCTTGAAGGATATATTTTTCCTTGAACATTTTGTTTTGTTACACACTTTCACAGCCCGTTGTCAAAGAGACAAGCAGACTGGCAATGGGATTGTCAATCTTAGGAGCTGGAGTACAATTTAGCTTTGTTTTTGTAGTTTAATATCACAGAAGGATGTGGTTAGATACCTCGAGATCTGAATGACTGTTTGAAAACTTGATTGTGTGTTTTAAACGTGGTGAGCTACCTGGAGTATGTCTACACTAAACAGAAGATCGGAACTGCTGTGATCAATCTTCTGGAGTTTGATATAGTGAGTCTAGTTAAGACTCACTAAATCAAACTCAGAGGGTGCCCCCATTGACTGCCAGGACTCCTGCTTGTGCAAGGAGTAAAGGAAGCCAACAGGAGCTTTTGCTCCTGTTGGCCTCCAGCTGTGGGGACAGCAGGGAGATGTGAAACAAGGTATGTAGACACCAGCTACGTAATTAATGTAGCTGGAGTTGCGTATCTTCATTTGACGTTCCCTATGAGTCTAGACCTGACCAAGTACCAGGTAGATGGCAACAAATAAAAGATGCAGAGCTGTTTTGGCAAGGTCACAGTTCAAGCAGCAATAAAACAGCTGAACAGTTTGCCTTGGGTCTTTGCTTTCCTAGTGAAATGCCCTGACTAAAAAATACTGTATTAGATCATTTCAGTGTGCATTAAAGGTGGGAAGCATTGCTGAGGAAGACAGGTGAAGTGATACTAAATTACCCAGCTTATAAGCAAGTACTTGTATGTGTCAGAGACAACCGAGGATGGTCACCTGCATGGCTTGCAGCAACATTTACATATGCCTCGACTTGCAAAAGTCACACTACTTCTCCTTTCCGTCTTCAGTTTGGGTACCAAGCTAGAGACCCTACAGTTCTATGCCTAGAAGTGACTTCTTGTGATTCTTTGCAGACCCAACTAGGATCGTGAACGGGCCCAAAGATCTGATTGTAAAGCGGGGCTCCATGGCTCGGCTAGATTGCCAAATAAAACATGACTCTACATTGAAGCTCACAGTCAGCTGGCTGAAAGATAACACTCCTCTGTACATTGGGAACAGGTAGGTGCACCACCATGTGATCTTCGGTCCGTAGTGACATGAGATTTCTGTCTCCCCAGGCAGTGCTACTCTTCGCTCTGTCTTTCTTGTGCTTGTGCCAATGTGGATCACGGTGTGTCTGGTTTCACAGCCTAGACGGCGTTTCCCACGTTCAACCGGGAGGGGGGATAATATGCATAAAATAACCGGTGTCCCTGTCATTCAGGGGTAGGGGACCTTTTTTGGGTCAGGGGCTACTGGCCCACGGAAAAATGAGTCGGGGGCCACACACAAGTGGGAAACAAAAGAAAAAAAGCGCACACCTCCCAGACATGGCCCCCAACTGATAAGCAAGAAAAGGGACACTTCTCTCATGCAATGCGGGGTGCCATGGTTCTCCTCAAAATCCAGCCTCGTGGGGGTGGGTGCCAAGGCTCAGGGCTTCCTCCCAGAGCTGAATTAACTCTCTGCTGGGAGCTTGGGGCTAGTAGATTTTGTGCCCCCTCACGCTCTGAGATGGGGCCAAAAATGAGGGGTTCAGTGTGTAGGAGGGGGCTGCCGGCGAGCAGGCTGAGTGTGGGGTGTGGGCAGGTGGCAGGGTGCAGGAGCAGGCTGGGGATCGGAGGTCTGTGTGGGAGGCAGGGTGCAGGAGGGGGCTGGAGGTGTGGAAAGTTGGGGCAGGAGCAGAGGTGTAGGAGGGGACTAAGGGTGCAAGTGTGGAAGAGGGAAGGAGATTGGGGTGCCTACCAATGTTCCCTCTAATCTTTTTCCATCCATTTTGTTATGTGCACTGAGGCATGTGTGACTGCGCTCCACAGTAAAAACCAGAAACCTAGCTGTGGCCACTCTGCTAATCAGCTGGGAAGCATTTTAATCTCTTCTGAGCAGCCACACAAGTGCATAACTTACAGGGATCACTGGCGCCTTCTGACACAGCTCTGGAGGCCGTAGATGGCTCCTATGGACCGTGATTCCTGGCCTACGGGTGCGACGGGGGTGGAGCCTGCAAGGCAGTGCAGGGACAGAGTTTTCCTTCACTGCCGTGCCCCCAGCCCAGAGGGAGGGCAAACGGCAGCTCACAGAGCCACTTCCTCCCTGCTGCCAGGCAAAGCCTTTGGGCCAGATGCAACCAGCCGCTTGCCTTGATCCAACCAGCCAGGCTTGGGAGTTCCTCCATCCCCCAGCAGCTAGGGTTGCCAGATAGTTTCACAAAAAATACCCAACATGGCGGGAAAAAAATTGGTTGAGCAAAAAAAAGAAGCAGCGGGGGAAGAATGTCCCAAGTGGCCTTCCGTCTGAGCAAAACAGAAAATACCGGACATTTTACATGTCCAGTGTTTTGTGGGGTTTTTTACCGGACACATGGCAAACCTACCAGCAGCAGGGAGCTGGTGCTGGTGCTCCAGCTATGCAGGAAGGGGCCCGATCCTCGATCCTCTGCACTCCCCCACGCGGCTGGAGCACCAGCACCAGCTTGCCCCACTGCAGAAGTGGCGGGAGCCTGAGCAAGTTGTGTGCTGGGGCCAGATCCAGCCCCGCGGGCCGGAGGCTCCCCATCTCTGCTGTACTTCAACATTGCGTGGTGCTGCTATTTTGCACTGTTCACGCCTTCCATTGGAGACTGACGAGCAGTTTGGAGTTGCTTTGCCAGTTACACAAGACTTGCCCCTCAGGACTCATATTTTATAGAGTATGTCAAAAAGAATGAAATCAATTTTTTTTTTTAAGAATCTCATTAAAACCTCTTGGCTTAATAACTGCAGACTGTTTCGGAGTTAATACTTGTCTGCTTTGATATATTGTGCTGGTACCATTGCAGCTCCCCTCTCCCTATCTGTCTCCCATCTGGAGAAAAGGAAATGAGCTTTTGATCAGGGGACACAAACTGTTCCTTGGTTAGAGAGAAGAATTTGATTCCATCTCATACCCTGCTATGATTATTTATTCTGATTAGTATGGTTAGCTGTAGAGCACTAGTGGGGCAGCAGACAGACTTGCCAGGCTGCTGGGCACGGTGGGAGGGGCCCACCTCTGCACCCCCAGGAGGGGTGGGGCCTCGGCAGGAGAGGCAGGACTGGGGCAAGCCTTCCCAGGCTAGCTCTTCAGCATTGCTGGAAATGCACAGCCTGGGGCTTTGGCCACCGCCACTGCAACAGTAGTAACCTGGGAACCCTGGCCCCTTTTAAATTATTGCCCTGCCTTGCCCCCACATTGGCGGGCCTGGGCACTTTAGCGCTTCTGATACCATGAGACTGAGTTCAGTATGACTACCTCGCTAGAAGGGCAGGTGCATAATCTGCCGAAACATACCAAAGCCAATAAACTGAATGAAAAGTAGATCCCAGCCCTGAAGAATTTAAAACATGAGTCAAACCCAGCTGGACTTACTCATGCAAATAGTCCTATGGAATCCAGTGGGACTCTTCACACAGGTTAGGATCAAATCCTTCAGCACCAGCACTCTGATTCCCCGCTCTGTGTTTTTGTTATCCATCATACCCTTTCCAGGATGAAGAAGGAAGACGATGGTCTGATCATCTACGGTGTGGCTGAAAAAGATCAAGGAGATTATACATGCGTGGCCAGTACTGAACTGGACAAAGACTCCGCTAAAGCATACCTCAAGGTGCTAGGTAACTATTCTTCCACTTGAGTTTACTGCTAACCCCCAAGATTGGATTCTCAAAGAGAACAAAGCAGTGGAACTAAAGGCTTTGGTTTATTAGTAGAGACTGATTTTGAGTGTTAAGTTCTCAGCCAAGCATGGCTAATGCACTATCAGGGGGTGGTTTTCTGTGAGCTTCTTAAGCAAATTAGCGTAGTGAAAACAGACAGTTTCTACACTGCTCGCTTTATCGGGCTGGGTTGCCTGATTTCAAACCTCCTCTAACATTGTGATTGAGTGTGAGTCCTCTGAAGTTTGCATTTGCAATGAACCTTCCCATTCAGCAAATACTGACAATAAAGGAGTAGAGAGAGAACCCATAAGGAGAAATAAGCCAGTGAAAATCCAATCCAGAGTCCAAGTAGAAAGGAGCAGGAGTGGAAAGAAATTTTTATAGAGCCAAAATGTTCAAACAGGAGATCTGAAACTCAGAGAAGCAAGGCCAGTGCTGGGCAACCTGCTGCCGTTGGGGTTCTACCTATGGACCGTGAGACATTTTATTTACTGTTGCCCATACACAGGGTTGCCAGATTCAGCTGGTTTCCTTCCATGTAGTTTTTTCCCCTACCGGTATTACTATAGTGACACATCCGGGGCATGCGAAGTGAGATACGTGCTAATTGCACCCAGCATTGCCCGTGAGAGCTGTGTGCTCCCTCTGCAGCCAATCAAAGCACTGCTACGGTTCAGTCGAATTGCACCCCCTGCAAATTCTAGGTATGCAAGCACTGTTAGCAAAACTGCCCTATCCCAAGAGACCATCTTGGGATCCATCATGACATTCTTCTGGCCCACTGAGATGGAGGCCACTCATGCGGCCCATTCACTAGCGTAGGTTGCCCCCTTCACACAGCTAGGCACCACCAGTTATAGCTGAAGTCAACGGCAATTCAGGCTATTCATGACCTTTGAAAATTTGGCCCCTTCGTTAGAGAGTGGGGGAGATAGGAAACACCCTATTCCCAGGGGCGGCCCGGGGCGCCCGATGATGATGTCATGGCCATTGACGGCCCTGCAGGCGGGGGCGCTGATCGTGTGTTCCGCCTGGTGTGCCAGCTGCTGCAGCTGGCCTCGGGCTACTCCTGCCTATTCCTACAGGCTTTGCTCCAACTGGAAGAGGTAATGAATCAGGAGGAGGAATGGGTTTAAACTACAAGGGAAATGGGGTTTAGATACTGGAACTTGGCCATTAGACCTAGTCTCAAACTTTGAACTCTTAGTCCTCACCTACGAGAAACCTCTTGGAGAGCCTCCAACTGTTGAAATCGATGGTGAACATGTTGCTGGCTCAGGCCCATGGTGCCCTACCACATTCAGCATGTTACAATGATCCTGCATCCCTGTTCACTCAGCTACATTTGACTTCTGTTTTTTAACAGATAATTGACCTTAAGCTAATTAACTCAGGTTTGCTTCTCCCTGGTGAAGACAGCACAAACTGGATTACAGAGGTTCTAGGAGCCCCTTGGGTCTCGAGCTGGGCAGGCTAGAAGTACTGATGCTCACTGGGTCCTACACTGGAAGGAAAATCCTGGTGCCTCTGCAATATTTTTTTTTACTCCATGTCCCTTTGAGCCAAGTTTAATCACTAAACTAACTCTGTTAACAGCCACTGTCTTACCTTGCAGTTATCCAGTCTACTCCAACTAATCGTATGACAGCCTTACCCAAAGGTAATCACCACTAATCCGTTCAGTTTGGTTCACTCCGACCCTGCTTTTATTTGTATATGCTTTTTGGTGTGTCTGTTTGGCCTTCTGCAATCACGGCAGCTGGAAATGTAGGTCTGGAGGAGTTGGAAAGCCAGAGCCTGATTCTTCAAAGCCTGGCACGGTATGTTTCTGAGCGTCATCGCAAATAGCCATGAGCAGAAGGCTTGTTTGTAATAATTGATTCGGTGTCAAGGTACAGTACGGTATTGCACATGGATAGTATCATTCACTACTAGCAATGTGGACGTGGCAGGAAATGTAGCTCTGCCACTGATCTGTTGCAACCGTGGCCAAGTCACTGCCTCAGTAAAACGGTGATGAAAATTGTTAGTTACTTGCGTGGCCTTTCTGCTTTAATGAATCTTTCTCTCAAAGGAAGGTGCCCCAGCGGTATCAAGTCTTGTGACATGACTTTGGTCTACCAAAACCAACGTAGTTTGGTTTCCTTGTCTTTTTGTCAGTCCACCCTCCCAACAGTATAAAACCCAGTGTGTTTTGCCTTTGTTGTTCTATTTGCACACACCTCTTCTTACATTTTAATATTGTCTTTTTAAAATCTGGATCCCCTTCATTGTGGGGTACTGCTAGCCCCACCCACATACCTTGAAAAAGCCACCTGCCTTCCCATAAGGGGTTCTACTGAAGGGCAGCACAAGGGTGCCATGTTTGTTCAGATTAAGAAAATACACTTGTCCTCTAAGAAGGGGGTGGCATGCAGCAGCTCCCCCAACAGCCATCAGTAGCTTTCTCACAGCTGCTCTTCATTTCGGCTGGGACTCCACAAGACACCCAAGACATTAGGCCTTTAGTTTCCATTGACTTTCAGTGGGGTTTGGGCTCCCAACGCAGAGAGTCTGGGATTGTCAGAGGAGCTGTTGCTTTGCCAACAGAACGACCAGAACGGCCTCGCGACCTGGAGCTAACAGACCTGGCTGAAAGGAGTGTGCGCTTGACGTGGATACCTGGCGATGACAACAACAGCCCAATCACAGGTTGGTGCGCTCCCCCTAGCCCCTCACCAGACCAGGCTGAGTTCATCAGACTGTTGTTGTCTTTGATACAGCAACTCTCTTCCTGCGGGGTGGGAAATGCAATGAGTTGAGGGGAACTCTGCCACTCATCTAACCTCCCCCGTCTCTCTCCCACTCTAGATTATATTGTTCAGTTTGAAGAGGACAAGTTCCTGCCCGGGACATGGCACAACCATTCCAGTTACCCAGGGAGCGTGAACTCGGCTGTTTTGCGTCTCTCGCCCTATGTCAACTACCAGTTCCGAGTGATTGCCGTGAATGACGTGGGGAGCAGCCTTCCCAGCCTGCCCTCTGAACGGTACCATACCATTGGGGCACGTAAGTACTTTCGGTCTAGTTCCATTTAACTCACGGTGCTGGCTCTGCTCTCAGGCACGGGGCTGTGTTCGCCGCATGGGTTTGGGCTAGCATCTGATTTCTGATGTGACAGGTGAGAGTTGGTTAGAGTTTTATTACAAGCCCATGTTTCCATAAAGCCAACAATCACCCCACCTACCTCAGTGGAGTTAGTCCAGAGATGTGACAGAGCAGAACCTGGTCCATGCGCTGATGGTTAAGGATGAATCTTGATTTATTTGGTTAAGTCCCGTGCAGAGGCGAAATTCCAGTTGAAAGAGTCAAGGTGTGTAATTTTCTGGTGCAACCTGCGTCAAGGGAGACCCTCAAAATAAAGCAAGTTGTCCATGATACTATGGAAAGAAGGAAAATCCTTCCGCCCCTTACAAGGAGACTTAGAAGCTTCTTTAACAGTTTGATCCAAGGGGTATGTCTACACTGCAGCGGGCAGTGTCTGCCCCTGCTGAGGTGGATATAGACACACTACCTCCACTCAAAGCATGCTTAAAAATACGCTGTGGACACTGCAGCATGAGCTAGCCAGCTGAGCTCAGACTGAGAAGGCAGGCTTTCAGTGGCAGTGTGGTTAGACCCCCTAGGATCAATGGTAAAAGACCCAAACTGCTAACTCACTCTGCTATTCCCAGGTATTGGCAGAGATCCCAGAACAGGTTGGGTATGAGATGCGCTGTTGCACTTCACCACGTGTGTGGTCAGTGCTGTAGGGAAATACACAGCAAGATGATATTTGTGTCACAAGGTGATTGTGTCTACACTGCACCGTTATTTCGAGATAACTAGCTTTATTTCAAAATAACAATGCGAGCGTCTACACAGCCATTCCGCTATTTCAAAATAATTTAGAAACAACAGATGACTTATTCAGAAATCTGTAAACCTCATTCTATGAAGAATAACGCCTATTCCGAAATAGCTCTTTCGAAATAAGGCGTGTGTAGACGCTCCACTGCTGCTATTTCAAAATAGCCCCCACCAGGGCCATTTTAAGTTATTCCTCCCTGGTGCCTCCTGCAGCTCTATATCGAGATAGCACGTCTACACTGCAGAGAAACCTCAAAAATCAGTCCGAAGCAGGCTTCCCTAATGTAGACGTGCTATTTCAAAATAAGCTGTTTCGGAATAACTATTCTGGAATAGCTTATTTTGGAATAGCCATGCAGTGTAGACGTACCCTAAGTCTTTTAGTGAAGCAAACTTGAAGTGCCCACAAAAATATGTATCCCCTCTAATAGCTGCCTGCCTGAGCCCTGCTCTGCTCCTTTCAGATTACAGAAGGGCATCCATTGGCTTGTGGATCACAGATCATTGCTTAAAGTAAAACTGAACAATAGCACTTCACACAAAAGACACCCGCTAAAAGGTATAAGCCTAGATAGTTGAAAATAACCAGAATCTGTGGCCTGACTTTGAAAAGTGCTGAGAAACCTGCAGCTTTCCACCTTGCATTATCCTGAATGGGAGCCAAGCACTCTGAAAACAAAAACAGAACACAAACCCAACCCAACCCACACCACACTAGTCAGTGGTCCAATTTTCCCAATCGTTTATTAACAAGTATCCAGATTTGCTCCGTGCATGGCTTTTAACTGCCCGTGTCATTTTTCAGCATTGTAAGGAAAGGTTTTGATGTGGATTTCAGGTCCAGAAATCAACCCTACAGGTGTTCAAGGAGCCGGGACTCAAAAAAACAACATGGAGATCACTTGGACAGTGAGTGCAATTTTTTGACTCCCCAGCAGCTGAGGGTGCTGGGGTTTGCAGAATCCTTTAGATCTAGATTATTTTCTTTCAAGGGCCTTCAATAAAACCTTCAGCTTCTGGCTGCTCTTGAGTCAAGGTTGATCCTGCTTATTCTTTCCCCTTAACCACCAAGGGCTATTAACCATTAGACTGAGGAAAGTCTCACGGGAATGCTAAGATTATTCTCAGTGCACTGGCCCTTTTAAGGTGAGCACATTTAAATCACTCTTCATTGTCTTCCCCCTTAGACTCTAGATAGCTGCCAGAACAATCAAGTCCCATGCAAGTTTGTATAGTGTTTATTTTTTGATAGCACCCCGAAAGACACACTCCGAAGTGCTTGCTAATTAGAAAATCTGAGTCTAAGGTTAGGGTTACAGAAGCAGGATCGTGCTGTTACTTGGGCCAGGTCTACGCTGTGGAGGGGGAAGGTCCGCTTAAGGTACACAACTCCAGTTACATAAATAACATAACTGGAGTTGATGTACCTTAAGCCGAGCTTGGTGACATCTCCACGGCAGGCGATCGATGGGAGAAATGCTCCTGTCAACTTCCCTTACTCCTCGTGACAGCAAGGAGTAGCAGTGCCGACAGGGGTACCCTTAGCATTCGATTTAGCGAGTCTTTATTAGACCTGCTAAATCAAACCCCGGAAGATTGATCACCAAAGCGTCCATCCTCCGGTAAGTGGAGATCTGACTTTAGAGATGAGCTTGAATCAGTCAGCTCATAAGAAACAGAAGCTTTGGCTCCAAGTTCTGTTCGTAGGAATGGAAGCAAAAGAAAAATGTAGATTACACCTGATCTTGAGGGAACTGCCCCCCTCTTGTCTAAATAATAATTGGAAGCAGTGTTTATCTAATGTTTTCCCTTCAAGTGTCCATGTACACGCTTAATGAACACATTTTCCAGGGTATGTAAAGCAATATTCTGAGACTTGCTACTTGAAGGAAGCCTCGAATGAGGATAATTATATAGACATTTTCAAATGACAGATGTTTATTCCTAAAACAGCCATACATCCTGCCTGGGATCTACATAGCTGCCATAAGAAATGAAGCCCAAGTAATTGGTGGGAAGAGGGATACAGCGCAGCTTTTTATTCATGCCTATATTGTGCCGTAGAAGTGAATGTAATAAGTTCTCTTTTTGCCCACTAAGCCACTGAATGCCACCCAAGCTTACGGGCCCGACCTCAGGTACATAGTGAAGTGGAGGCAAAGGGATACGCGGGAGAGCTGGAGCAACGTGACGGTGAGAACCACAAGGCATGTTGTCTGGAATACACCCATCTACGTGCCCTATGAAATCAAAGTGCAGGCAGAGAACAACTTCGGGAGAGCTCCAGAGCCGGACGTTGTCATCGGCTTTTCAGGGGAAGATTGTGAGTATTTTCCTAGCCGGAGCTATTAAGTAAAAGTTAGCCAAGCTTTCCACGCCCACTGGAGATGGAAGAGCAGCACTGCAGCTCAGGGGGACACCTTTACAGCCATGCTTTCTGTGGCTCAGGAATCCAGTTCCAGGTGACTCCAGAGAGGAGACGACTCCTCAGGTTCCATCCCTAGCTCTGTCACCAAAATCCCTGTGCAGCTCCAAGCCAAATGGCTGAACCTCCATTTGTGCCAACTGGAATATCTCCCTTCTGGGAGTGAGACAGTGAAGGCGGAGTTCTGGTTATTCATACTGAAGTCCAAGGTTCTTTGGCCGTTGGGTGAAAAGTAGAGCTGGGAACAGTAGTGTTGAATTTACATGGGTGATTGCATCTGAGACAGGCATGACCCAGAGTTCTGAGGGGGTTTGTGGGGCCAGCTCATCTGTTTTTAGCCAGCCTCACAAGGTTTTTACAGCGAGTATGGTGTCTGCCTGAGCTGCAGGTAACTCTTTCCTCTGCTCTGAGCCAAGTGCAAATTAATTAGGGGGGTCATCTTGCATGAAGTCCTGGATTGAATTGCTGTGCTATGGCTTGAGCTAATATTTAAAACCACACCAGTAACCATAGTGATGTATCTCCTACTCCTTTCTTCTGGGCTGCAGGTTTCAATGCCTGCAACAGACCAGGGCTCTGAACAGTCTGCTATCGGGTTTATTTTTAAAAGACACATTTTAGGTCCATCTCTACTGCACCACATGAGTGGGAGCTGTGCGTTGAAATCCTTGTTGTTGAAGCGAAGAGCTTGGTATATCTGAAAAGGAGACCCCTAGTCTCTGGAAATAGGATCATCTGGAATACCACAAGGGCCACCTCCCCCTCACTGGACACAATCATGGAACAGAAAGTGTGGGGTATTACTGCTCAAGTGAAGGTGGAAAATACCCCAAACCCTACAGGCCAGAGCTGTGCCTCTTGAAGTTGGTGACTATGAGCAAAAAGAATAGCCAGACAGCTGAGATTATCACCTTCCTCCCACACTAACACACATTACTACAGTACTTTGACGCTGCACAGTTGCCAGCTTCCACTGCCTTAAGGTATTTCTCTCCCTTTAAAGACCATCTTGGGAACTGTGCATTTGGATTCTGCAGGCTCCCAAATGCACCTGTTTTCGTGTTGTTGGAACTACACTAAAGTGAGAGGTTGTCTTAAAGAAAGTATTTCAGCTAACCTCACGTTCTTTAGCTCCATAAATGACTCTGAGATAGTTATAAAAACACATGAAACAAAAGTATGAACACTAGACCCTTTACATGCCCCTAGTGAATTACCATATGTAACAGGCTAAACGACTTCTGAGCTTTCTTCATTGCTGCTTCTCTAAAGATGCTAACCTTCAAAGCATTTTAATTTCACTTCCACGCCTCTCTCTTTACCTTCAGCTTGTTTTTCTGTGTGACTCAGTGTGGCAACATCTCCTTTGGACCTAGGAGGAAAGACATAAACCCAGAGTTAGCCTGAACATTCTTAGTGGACAACACCTTTGTGGGCTAATGTGGCCGGAGTTTATTCAAAGGTTCTCCAGGCACATAGCTGGGGCTATGTTAACAGTAGCAAATCAGATGTTGGGTTGTGAGGCCATTCTGTAACAAGATACTTTGTACAGCTCAGCCATTGTAGAGTTAGCTCGGTATACCCAACAACCCTTAGGGGCCATCGCAGTTGAGTTGCATCCCTCCCTGGGTGGGTGGGCACACAAGAAAGACCCAATTCTCCTGTGTGTGTAACTAAATGGTGAGGGCAGAAGAGTTTTGTTTGACCTAGCTGCCCTGTGCTAGGTAATGTCTGTACTGATATCTACCCACTTTGTTCCACGGGCTTTTTTAATCCGACACCCTGCATTGCCAATCAGTGTCAGAGCTGTGCCAACTCGGCATGTCTGACCAGGCACTTTGTGCAGCTTACTACTCTTACTGCTACAGTCACTCCTGGTTGTTGGGAGGTGTCTTCAACAGATTCAAACTTCCAAGGAACCATTCCACTCCCTCCCCTGGATAGACCCTAGGAATCCTTAGTTATCTGGGCTCATATCTGCACTCAAGGGGAAGGTTGAATTAAAATACGCAACTCCAGCTACATTAATTACGTAGCTGGAGTTGACATACCTTGATTCGAGTTTCCCCACCATCCCCACAGCGGGGGGCCAATGGGAGAAAACACTCCCATCGGCTTCCCTTACTCCTCACAGGAGCAGGAGAACCAGCTGTTGACAGCGGCACCCTCTGAGTTCGAGGATCTACTAGATCTGCTAAATCGAACTCCGGAAGATCGATCGCAGCAGTGTCGATCTTCCCCGGAGTGAAGACGTGGCTTTAGACGTTTTCAAGGAAATATTAAACATTCACAGATTTCCCATTTCCTCTCCTAGTTCAAAGTGCTCTAGTGAAAAATATTTCTATAGGGGAAAAAAAAAAAAAAGAAATCCCATCAGCCTTTAAGGGATGCTCTGTCCTTGGTCCTGAATCTTGTCTAACGCTTCACATAACTGAATTCCTTTTGCACAAGTTTTTCACCAGCTGTTTCTTTCGGGCAAACTAAACTTGCCTCTTGCTTGTCAGAATGGCCTCTGCTGTTCAGGGAGGGCTCTACTGTGAACTGAGATCTCTTACTGCCTCGTTCTCCTTTCCACACCCCATAAACTGGTTGTTTTGCGGAGCTGTTTCTGCCGTGAGAAAAGAGACGTTACGTGTTCTGTGTTTGCACCCAGCTCCCCTGTCCTGGTGATTTTTGTGATCTGCTAAGGTGTGCATGTTAAATGCATAACCACCTAAGATTAAGGCTAGATCACCATAATAATCCTTTTTAGTTTGACCTTTGGCATAAGGAACTGCATCTAGCTCATATTCAAAATTTTCAGCAGAGATTTTCAACAGCGACCAGTGATTGGGGAGTACCTCACTTGACACCTTTGAAAGAACCTGATTGTCAGAGGACAGGTGTGTTCCACCCTTTCTGAACCTCCCTCTCTTTTAGATCCAATCAGGCATTACTTTTGAGAATCTCTGCCAGGGTATCCAATTCTCCAGTAGGGTGGGTGCAGTAGTTTCAAAGGCCTATTCGAGCAGAGATCAGACGTTCTTGTTCAAGCTACAGTGAACTCAAAGCTCTGGCCATTTTTTATCCCCGTACACCTAGATGATTGGGTGTGTAAGCAAAGGGTCGCTCTGCTGTTGGGTGGAGGGCTGGTGGTCATCCCTCCCCATCTGAGTCTCATCACATCACAGGGTCGCTGCCTGGTATCGGGGAATTGGTGAATCTGGGGCAGTGCCTGACCCTTTGGGGCAGGCAGAGCACCCAGCAGTCTATGGACGTAGGCCCTCGGGCAAGGTGGTGCAGCAAGCAGTCTTAGCTCTGGCAGACAACTACAGGCTTCTTGGCCTATGGTAGGGAGGTTGCCACCCCTTGGGGTTGACAGGAGGGAGTCTAGGCCCACCCTACTCCAGTGGAAGGAACGTTCTGCCGCTAGTTCAGAGGGGGACCAGTCTAGCACCCATGGGCTACTTCCTGCTACCCCCTTTATTTGGTACCTCACCCCCTGGATGTCTTCGGTCTCCCTCGGGTAAATAGGCAGCAGCTCTGCAGATGTGATCAAGCCCAGGCTCAAGGCTCCCTCTGACTCAGCAGTGTTGTCAGAGCCTGCAGCAAGCACAGGCATGAGCAATAAATTGTGCTGGGGGGCTACGGCATGAAATTGATGAAGTCACCATGGGCTGCACATTTCAACTCTATCAATGGAAAGGGTGCAGGGCCTGGGAAGGAGTGGGAGTGCAGGAAGGGGTTCTGACATGGGGCAGGGAGTTGTGGGAGGGGGTGCAAGGTGCAGGCTCTGGCTAGGAAGTGCTTCCCCCAGGCGGCTGCCGGCCTGCAGCACAGTGGGGCACTCAGGCAGACTAGCTGCCTGCCATGCCCCCACACCACTCCCCACAGTGGTCCAGACAGAAATGTTAGACGGGTTGGATCCAGCCCATGGGTCATAATTTGCAATGCTTACAGGTTAACTGGCCAGTCTAGAGCAGCCCTAGCCCCGGATGGGATGGTGGGCCGAATGGCAGGACCGAAGTTAAAATGGTTAAACCATTTTAATATCCCTTGTGCACACTCTGATCAACTCCGCAGCTGGGGTGCAAATCTGAGTAACTCCACTGGCTTCAGTGAAGCCATGCCAATTCACACCAGCTGGGAATCTGGCTCCTAGTGTTTCATCAGGGTTGAACATAAGCAATTGGCCTTTTCATAATCTAAGATGCCTAAAATTAGCAAGACCTTGTGTAGTGAGGAAATAATTCCTCGTACCTGGCAAACGGACAGATACTAGCACATCATAAACATGTTTTAAAGTACATGGCTTAGAAAGTTGGCTGTGTTGTCTAATGATTAGAGTAGAAGCCTCTGACTAGAGATTCTTGGACTGAATTCCCAGCTCTGCCATTAACTTTGTGGGGAAAGGGGCAGGGAGCTGGAGTGGATTTTCACCTCTGTGCCTGGAATATGTAATACTTCACATTCACAGCTCTCTGCTAGGATAGGAGGATACCTTGAGATCTTCAGATGAAAGGTGTTAGGGAGGTAAATAATACATTCTGGATTTTGCTTTCCTGGTTTTATGATGTCAGTACACTTACTGCACAGCAGTGGGACACCAATTCATCCCTGGAGTAACTAAGTAGTTTATCCAAGAACTCTAGAATTTGCCTGCACCTGTATTATGTGGCATCAGCTGCAAAAATCCTTTAGTGAGACAGGATTGTGACTTTGTTGGAATAACTGCACAAGCGAGCTCCAGTCTTCCTGCAAATACTAACATCTAGACAGAACTGCTCCTGAATGCCACAAGATGGCAGCAGGGGTGTTTGTGAATCTGATATTTACTCCACGATGCCTATGGAATGCAAAGCAAAATGCCCCAAAAACAGCCTAGCTGGCGTCGCAGAAGGCAAACACTGGAACACCCGAACGTCAGAAGAGATGGGGAGAAGATGACTGTGGGGATTTTTAAAAGTGCCTAATCTACACTTTGCTTTATTCCTGAATGCTTAGATCCCAAGGCTGCCCCCACTGATATTAGGCTGAAAGTTATAAACAGCACAGCAGTTGGTCTCCAATGGAACCGAGTATACCCGGATACCATCCAGGGACAACTTAAGGAATACAGAGTGAGCAAAACCAAATTGTTTGGACACTGCCTATTAATACAGCTAACCTTGCTCACAAAGGGTGACCTGGTGATGTGACCAGGATGCAGTGGGGATGACATAAAACAGTCAGCTGGGTCTAAACTTTGGGTGTCCTCGTTATGTGGGCACACTAGTGATCATGCCTAGCCACTCTGGAAGAATACCTGATTATTGAAGGCTAGAGAAATTTCCAGGCATTAAACAAACATTAGCCTGGGTAACAAGATCTACTGAGATCTTATTTGCAGGGACTGATTTAGGGTCAGATCCTGCTCCCGTTGAACTTCAATGACTGCAGGACTGGAATGAGACTTAGTCCTGTGAATGCAAATACACACAGCCTAATGTGTGCTACTGATTAGAGTCTTTGTTATCTCCAGGAGATATTCTCTGTTTGGGGGCCTGCATGTTTGACCCCCAAAGGACTAATGGCCATGGAAACAGCATTACCTTTTTTCCACCCATAAAGGTGGCACCTGCTAAGCAGGATTGAGGATTGCTGCTGCTTGAATTATACCTAAACAACAAGACAACTCCGGTCTCTCTAGCCTGGTTAATTTACAACCTATCATCATTATGCAGCCTACATGGTTTTTGTGTGGGGAGGCAGGGAGGAGGAGGAGGAGAAAGGAACCCTCCAATACAAATCACTGATTTTTGTGTCATCCCTAATGTACACACCATCTGTTTTAATATATGCTATCAGGATTTGATGCAAACAAGATTTAAAACAAGCCATACTAATTGAAAACTAAAGAAAGTGCAAAGATAAACATGCTGTTTTTTTGTATCAAATGTATGCACTGCTAATAACTCTCGCGTGTGCCAGTTGGATTCCCTGATCACAAGCAGCAAAAGTCTTGACTTAATCAAAAGTGGGATAGAACTTTTGAGAATTTATCAAGAATACAGGTTGGTAGCATATTCCGTACATGGTCATACTTCTCAAATCCAAGAATCCAGTTTTCATAGAAAATCCTTTGGATTCTGCCTTCATTCCCATGACTCTCTTGTGCACCATTGTGTATCTATTTTCGGTCTCAAATCTGTTTATAGATTTGTTACAACATCTTTTCAAGTTCAGACAAAGTTGTGGCTGGACAAACTTAAGCCTCTTCTTTTCTTTATAGTTAAAACTGACTAAGTCATCTGGAGAGGTAATGCTCTCTCCCTAGAGCTCTGAAGGTGGAAAGCCAGAACTGTTGGGTTCCATCCTGAGCTCCAAGCTGACTGTGACCTTGGGCAAATCATTTAGCTTGACTGGACCTCAGTTTTGCATCTGTAAAATGGGAATAATAATACTGACCTACTTCCCGGGCAGTTATGAAGCTTAATTAATATTTTAAAAGCGCTTTAAGACACAAAGAATTGTTGTGCTTTATTAATGAAAACCAATCGTGCCTGAATGGGAAAAGCTTCACTTGCCATACGTATTTCTTGAAGGCCTATTTCTGGAGAGAAAGTAGTTTGCTGAAGAACCTGTGGGTCTCCAAAAAAAGGCAGTCTGTGGGTTTTGTTGGAGATCGACCACGGGGCATAGTGTCCCGGCTGTTTCCTTACAGCAACTACAAACTGGAGATGGTTGTAGTCAATGGAAGAGGAGATGGGCCTCGGAGTGAAATTAAGGAGTTCACAACACCTGAAGGAGGTAGGTTCTTCTGGAATTTTTGCAGGCATATACTGTTATATGCTATGTGCACGTACTAGGAAAACTCTGCCCTAGAGTACAGACCTAGAGCTTTAAAATTCCTCCTGCCCTGTATACCAACTTCTATAGAACGACATCTTGTTTTAAAAGGAACAGAACTACCTGTGCAGGACAAGTGCAGCTCTAAGACTCCAAAGCTGTCCCTTAGCATTTCTCGGCCTGGAACACATCTTGCTGTAGTTCCTAATGGTAGAGGTACCCATAGAATCCTTGAACCAGAGTTAGAAGGGACCATACGGGTAATCTAAGAGGCAGGATTTGAGGTCTAAACCATCTGAGACAGATGGCTCTCCAGCCTCCTTTTGAAAACCTCCAGCAAAGAAGCTTCCAAAACCTCCTCAGGGAGTCTGTTCCCTTGTCCTGCTGCAGTTTAGATGGAGGAGGCTTCCTGAGATTTAATCTAAATCCATTTATGCTGTAATGTGAAGTGATTGCCTCTTGCCCTGCCCTCCGTCAAAAGAACAACTTTGCTGCGTCTCGTGTCAGGCTTTCAGGTATCTGAAGACCACTGTCATGTGTCCCCCTTTATCTCTCTTCCAAAAGAAAGTTCCCTCAGCCTTTGCTCATGCATCTGGCATTCTGTCCCTTTGATCATCTGTCACTTGCCACTGCATCCTTTCCCATTTCTCTACATCCACAGTGGTGGCCAAAATTGGACACAGAACTTCAGCTGAGACCTAACGAAGGCTGAGCAGAGGGGTGTTGCCAACTCCCAGGACTTGCCTGCTAAAATATCAAGTCAAGCCCTTAGTTCTTTTTATTTGTAAACTCAAAACAACTTTTAGAAGGACTTTAATGCCTATGAAGAGAGGATGGGTTGACTTCCCTGGAGCCTGAAATGCAACCTAAGGCCAGGTCTACAATAGACCTGGAAGGTCAGGTAAAGTTACACCACTCCAGCCATAGATGAATACATAGATGGAGTTGGCTCACCTTAAGCTAATGCTGGCACTGTCTTCTCCTGTCAGCTTCCCTTACTCCTCACGACTGCCAGGAGTACTGCTGCTGACTGGGGCCACCCTCAGCATTTGATTTAGCAGGTCTTAACTAGACCTGCTAAATCAAACTCCAAAAGATTGATCTCTGGCACGGCAAGCCAAGACGTGATCTAACACTGTGTTGTTTTATCCAGAGCAGCACATTGCGAACTCGTGTTGAAGTTGTGATCCACCACAACTCCCTGATCTTTGTCAGCAGTGCTGCTGAAAAGCCAGTTACCTCCTATTCTATATTTGTTTTTTCTTCCCCAGGGGTAGTACACGACACTTATCACTGAATTTCATTTTGTTTATAGCTCAGTTCTCCAATTTAGAAAGAGCCCTCTGAATTTTAGTTCCATCCTCCTAAGCACTGCCATTCCCCCTTAGCTTTTTGTCATCTGCAGATTTGATCAGTATGCTCTCTTCCTACATCCAGGTCATTTATCAATGTTAAACACCCTGTACCCAGAACAGATCCCTGTGAAATACCATCTGAGACATCCCTTCAATCCGAAATCATTCCATTCATAGTTACTCCTCTAGATGGAGAGTTAGTTAGTCCTGAAAAATTACTCCCAACACACACCATCCATGGATGCGCCTATACCAGAGTGTGTCTTACTCCTAATTAGTTTAATCCACATTAGAAATGGATTAAACTGGTTCAGAGTAAGAGCATCCACACATGAATCCACTCATGCATCTGACAAAGTGGGTCTTTGCCCACGAAAGCTTATGCTCCAATACATCTGTTAGTCTATAAGGTGCCATAGGACTCCTTGTCGCTCACACATGGAGTTAGTCTGGAATAGATAATCCACTTGTTAATTTACACTGGACAAGCCCTTAGTTCTTTTTATTTGTAAACTAAACAACTTTAGAAGGCCCTTTAAGTTTCCACTGGAGCACTGGACTGCCCATGCCAGGCAGTGCTAAGAGCTGGCTGCCTTTGGCCCCACCTCTTCTGTCCTTGGCCCCGCCCCTTCTAGGAGTGTGTAGCCTGGGCCTCCCCACCTTGCCCGTGGTGGCTGTCATCTGCTGCCCTATTACATTCCAGTCTCTGGCTCCCACCAGCATATAGGTCCAGTAAAGTGCAGTTAGTTTCAAACTTACTGTTTAAAAATATTATTTTGATCCCTAAAGGGGATACTACTTTGGAGCTGACCCAAAATACCACACAGTCACCCCAGCCTTGAGTATCTAACTCAAACGATTATACAAGAAAAGACAGACAAGAGTTGTTAAATGGTCAGCTCGATCTGACATACTTAGGACTTCTGAGTCTATATAGCAGGTTCTTAGCAGTATGGGTGAGTTTGCTGGCTTGCAAGTCCCTCAGGAATGCATCCAAGGTTTGGATGGGTCCATTAAGTCCTCTGTTCAGAGCTTCCATTTGTAAAGCAAGAATGAGGACAAAATGGAGAAGATGCAGTTGCCTTTTTATAGCCTTTGTTGCGTAGCTTGTGCAGCCTCTGCCCCAAACAAGCTCACAGTACCTGGGCACAGGAAAGCACTTGCGTACCCTGTCCACAGGCATGTCCCTTCAAGTCCTGCTGACTCATGGCCATAGCCCCTGTCTTTTCAGTGAATTCACTGTAACCCTGATTGTCCTTGACAGGAAATTAAGCAGGCTACATCCTGCTGATGCCAATCTGTCTGGGGGATGGGAGGAAATCACCCAGAAAAGTACAAGTTTGTGGTATCAGTGTGTGATATTTCTAACTCTCAATACAAAGTGAGACACAGAATAGGATCGTCCTTAGCAAATTACAACTTTTCCATTGGTACCTTACAAAAGTGGTGCGCAACCTGTGTCCTGTAGGCCACGTGTGGCCCATGAGACATTTTGTTTCCTCTTCCCCGCACGCAGACTTGCCAGAGTCTCCTGGTTTCCAGCCACGTCATTTTTTTCCTAATGATTTTACTAGAGTGACACACAGAGCCAGGGCACGGAAAGGGAGGTGCATGCTGGTGGCATACAACATTGACTATGAGAGCCGTGCGCTCCCCCCACAGCTAAATCAGCACCCCCCGCAAATTCTAGGTGCACAAGCGCAGTTAGCAAACTACCCTATTCCAGGAGACTGTCTTGTGGCCCACTGAGGGGAAGGAGGGCCGCTCCTGCGACCTGCTCACTAGCCTAGGTTGCCCATCCCTGCCTTACAAGGCTTATCTGGTCATATTCATTGCCATTTTCTAATATGACAACCTGTCAGCTATATTCCGTACAGCCTCCCACATCTCTCGCCCTGTGTAGCAAGGGAGGAAGGAGGAGAGAGTCTGATATTAAACTGGCTTGAAAACAGGAAAACCATTTCCTGAAAAACTGAAGTGGTTTCCCTCCTATTCCCCTCCCTCCTCAAAATGGAGCCAGTCCCAAACCCTGGATGCACTGGGGCACATTTATACTTACTGGGAGATTAACGCTCCAGAGTTCGATCTTCCGGCGTTTGACTTAGCGGGTCTAATATAGGCCCATAAATTGAATGCTGAGGGCATCTCCACGGGCGTCCTTTACTCAGAAGTAAGGGAAGCTAATGGGAGCGGATGCCGCCAATGCTTGGTTTAAAGCAAGCCCAATCCAGCTATACAGTATACATAGCTGGAGTTGTGTGCCTTAAGCTGACCTTCCTGGTTTAGTGTAGACCAGGCCTAAGAGTCTTCCCATTGCCTGGAATGGGCTTGGGTCAGGCCCTGGGCTCTCCAACTTATTGGTCAGCCAGTCAGCAGACAAAGATGGGTGGTCATAGGGGTCTAGAGGAGTGAGACAATGGGCTGAAAACCCAGGAGGCACCGGCGAACCTTGAGTGTGTCCAGGCTCAAGTGACTCACCTCCTCCTCCGCAGGGAGGGCTGCAGCTCACTGACAGTGTGGGAAGAAGGGCAGGCCAGTCGGCAGCAAGCCACCCACACCCCCAGCTCTGCCAATGGCACCTGCTCCTTACACACAACCCCTGTTCCCCCCTTGCTATTCCTGGCCTGAGCTTCCCACCCCGTGCCCCTCCATTCTAACCCACCAACCTATGGTACATGAGTCCTGGGCTCTCCAAACTTCAAGAACTGCCAGCTCAGCCTTGGCTTGCAGCTCCTCCCCTTAGCATTATAGGCCCAGGCCTCATCTGAGCTAGTAATAGTCTCATCTGAGCTGACGCTGTTAGTTGTGGTGAGTTACAGATTCTGCAGCACCATGAAATGCATGTGTCCCTCTGTGGGATGGTGCTTCTGTGAGGCTGACACACACCTCTCAGGATTTGCATGGACAGTACCACACTCAGGGCATGGGGCAGAAGCAGGACAGCCGTTTGCTCGGCCTCCAACATGCTCTGATCTGCTGTGACTGGTGCTGACAGAGCAGCCTCCAGCCCAACCTTGGCTGTGAGCTCGCAGTAGCCCCTTTGCACATCCCATGGAGGAGAGAAGCCAGCATCGTGAAGCTTTTCCACTTAATTACCAGTTGGGCCAGTAAAAGCTCAGAAATGCTCTACTGCCTGGTGGTTAGGCTCCTGCCCTCAAAATGGGGAGACCCTGCTTCAGCCCTTCTCTCTGCCTGCTCAGAACAGCTTTGAAAAAGGAGCTTCTTCCACTAACTAGTCCATGGGCCAAAAGAAGACTCATTTGCCAGAAGCCCTGTATGGTCTAGGGTTTGGGTACTCACCTGGGATTCTGGGCATGCTGCTTTTGTCCATCTTTTACTGAAGAAGGCAAAAAGGTTTGATTAGCAAGCTTCTGTCTAGGCTTATTTCAGACAGGGGAACCTACCAGGATATGCCCTATATTAACACCTAGGCCTTTCAAGACTACTGCCCCACTGTGCTATTTAGTGACTGGCCAGCTGAGGAGGTGGGGATTAAATACCAAGTGTCAGTGGTTGGGAGCAGGTGGAAGCTGTGAGTCCGCCCCTCACCTCCACCCTCCCCCCCCCCCCACACACACACCTGTTTTCACTCTAGGCTTACTCCAGGAACTGCCCTGGAGTTTCAGATTGAGGAAGAGATGCAGCATCAGAGGGGTTCGTGATCAACTCCCCAGTGAACCCAGGAAAACAGCCTGGCCCAGACAGCAGGGCTGATCTGCTCCATCCCAGGTGGCTGGGAAGAAATCTCTTTTGCACAAAGCTGAGGCGAGAAGAATGAGCAGTATTCCCATAGCCTGTATCTTACTTGCCTTCCTGTGAGCTGCCCAACTCGGCTCCAAAAGGCCAATAAGCCCACCAGTAGCAGACTTTTACTTTGGGTCTGTGAGCAAGCCCCAACAGGTGCCAGAGACGCACAAAGCCTGCAGTAGCATTTCTGTTTAAAGGTGAACTAGGCTAGTGGCAGGCCTTGGGTGCTGTTGCTGGTGCAAATTTGGAGTCACAGCTCCCTTCTCCAAGCAAAAGTCAGATGCAAACAGAGAGCCAAACTGGCTTGAGAACGGGTGTACACGATGGAGGCCCAGTGCAGTGTCTCGGTATGGTTTGGGAGGAGTGGGGAATAGATCATCCCCTGAGCTGGGAACTCCAGCAGCGTTCTGGTGGGAGGTGCAGAGAACACTGAGGCAGCAGGCACGCAATGCAGAGTGACGGAGCGAACAGCGTGGGCTCAGTCCCTGCCACAGATACACAACACAGCAGTCATGGGATCCAGTCGAGGGCAAGCTCAGTCCACGGGGCAGACAGGCTCCTCCCGCCCTCTGTGGACTGGTTCTGTGCCTAAGTCCCAGGCTTAGGCACCGCTGTGATCCGCAGAACCCTGCTGGGCTGCCACCTGATTCTAGTGGTACCTAAATTCGCTTGGCACGTGGATTCTTTTGCCTTTATACAAGTTCCCTCAGGGCGGGTGTTTCTGCTGCCAGACTCCGAGCACCAGCTGCCTGAGTCCCAGGACAGTTCTCAAACCAGGAGCTACCTTGCCCATCTTCCCTGCAGGACTCAATGGGGGCAAGCAGGCTTAGTGGCTGCTTAACTCCACACAACTCCTTGCTGTGGGTTGAGGTGCTCACCCAGGCTAGGGGATGGCTTGAGGCAGTTTCCTGCTTCTGCCCGAGGCCCAGAGGGGATTGGGAACAGGGCTCTGCCACCTTCCAGAGGAGTGTCCTGAGAGGAGAACAAGGTTTCCCTCGTAGCCCAGTGGGCTATAGTAGATGTTGGTTTGACCCCCTCCACACACACACACACACACCCATCCATTCTATCAGAAGGAAGATGAGTAGGTAGCTGCTGTCTGTCAAATGAGAGCCCTAATCCCAGAACTAAGGGCTATTCTGCTGTTGACTGCTCTTCCTTGGCTGGTGAATCTGTTCCACTTTAATTACTTATTACCCAGCTCACAGACAGCCTGACCCTTGTCCAGTGGGTTGAATCCTCGCTGAGGTTGGGGACGAGCCCGATTCAACCCCCTGCTGCCTGATGAAAAGGGTTTCAAATAGCACCCACCTACCACTCATGTGGCCATCCTAACTGCTAGGCTGTGAGGTTTTCCTCCCTCCCTCGATCGGTTGTGTTGATGTTGTTCCCCTTTAACGCTAAATTGGGCCAATGCAAGGCACAAATGGGAGCAGCCCTCTGTGGCACGAGGGAATTGTGCGCTTTCCTAGAAGCTGAGGTTCCCAAATTCAGTGTCCCCCTTCTGTCCGGGGGGCTTGGAAGCAGGAGGGAGGCCTTAGAAGAGGGTGGGATCTCAACCTTTCTTCTTGAAGTGGGTGCCACTTCATGAACTGGTAAATGGTCCAAAGCAAAGCCAGCTTGCAAGCAGCCCTGTGTAGGCTGGTAGGTTGTGTGTGAGCTTTGCATGCTGAAGAGCCTGGTTCAATCCAGCTCTGCGGTAGGTGAATGGTTTAGCGCAGCAAAGTGCTTTCCTTTTGGGAGTTGTTCTACTTTAACTACTATTAAATGGTCCAATGCAAAGCTTGGCCATAAGCAGCCTGGTATAGCCTGGTGGCCAGGGCCCTCCCCTGGGGTGTTAGAGAGCTTGGTTCAAGTCCCCTGCCCATCTGCTTGAGCAGCAAGTAGGATTTGAAGCCTGTGGTGTTTTCCTCTTGATGCCGTTCCACTTGACTTAACTCTGAGCAGGGTGAGCTCCTGGGCTATGGTCACTCTATAGTCCAGCGGTCGGGCTGCTTGCCTTCGGAGGCGAGCGACTCTGGTTTGAATCCTTCCTCTGCCCAGTTAAGAAGGATTTGGAGAAGGCTGTCCTGCCTCCCAGGGGGAAGTGGGAGGTTCCTGTTTAGGTCCCCATTCACAGGAGGCCATTGTCTTTCTGAAATGGAAGGGGCTCTGAACAGAGATTGCTCACTTCACAGGTGGTGGGTGGGGCAGGGTTGGAGTGGGTGGGGTGGGGCTGGGAGGGGAGGGGTGGTGGCTAGGGGCCAGGTTGGGGTGGGGTGGGTGGTGCAAGTGGGAGGTGGGAGGGGGGTGGTCCCCTGGGAGGTAGGAGAGCCTTGGTCCAACCCCTTGCAGAGGAGGGGTTGGACCTGGGGTCTCCTACCACCTGGGCAGTAGCCTGGCAGCAGGGGACAAAAGAGTGACCTGTTTTATTAAACAGCCCAATGAGTATTTTAATAAAATGGCCCCCAGCAGCAGCCTCCTGTTGTAAAGCACTTCCCCATAACAGGGATTGAACCAGGGTCCCCATCATCTCAGAGGAGCACCCAACCCATTACACCACAGAGGGCAGCTCTTTAGGCAGGCTCCCTTTGGCCCTATTCATAGCTAATTAAAGTAGCAGCAACAGGAAAGGTGGGAGCCACTCCCTCATCAAAGGGCCCATAGAGGGGAACCAATCCAGGGTCTTCAGCATCCCAGCACAGACCACTAACCACCAAGCTACAGCAGGCTGCTGGGTAGCAGCCCTTTCTTTAGCCCCATTCATAGTTAATTAAAGTAGCAGCAACAGAAAAGGTAGCAACTACTCTCTCTCTTCAAAGGCTCAGTACAGCAGAACCAATCCAGGGTCTTCAGCATCCCAGCACAGACCACTAACCACTAAGCTACAGCAGGCTGCTGGGGAGGTTAGTTTCCTTTGGCCCCATAAATTAACAGGGAACAGCTTCAACAGGACAACTTGAGGGATGCTCACTCTTCAAAGGCCTGCTCCACCCCAAGCAGGAGGAGGAATTAAAACCAAGCTCTTCTTCATCCCATGTGAAAAAAAAACAAACACCCCAATCTCTGAGCTATAGCAGGCTTCTCACTTGTGCATCTTGCTTTAGTCCAATTAATGGTTAATGAAAGTTGATCAAATTCAGCAAGAGCCACTGCTCTAGATAGCTCAATAGATTTTCATTGGAGCCACATGATTTAGCAACCAGCCATGATTTTTGCAATGTTTACTTATATGGCCCTGTACAGTATAAGTTACAATGCAGGGGTGGAGAGGCATTATGGAGGCTATAACTCTTCCTGGGATGTCTTTTTTAAAGCTTACTTTTACCCCCAGGACTATCATTCATTATAACATGCAATGAGGGAACTAAAGCTATTGGCTCAAACCCTGAAGCCCTTCAGAATGCAAAATTCCTATAATAGGTTTGCCCACATCAGGGCTTTTCTAAAATTGGACTATTCGGTTTCTGTACCGTTTGGCTGTGGTTGGAACATCTGCAAATCCTAACAAGCTGGGCTGGTTTTATAACTCCCTTTGGCACAAAACCAGATCTGATGATGCGCTCACAAGGTGCAGCCTGTCAGGGCTTTTAAAAAAAAATCTCTACTCCGTTCTAATGGGTGTAAATTGAGTTGTACGCACTTCAAAGCTTCCCTTTAAAAGACAAACATTATTCAGTACCCCGGATCAATGGCAAACTCTGATCATGAGCAAAACTAAGTGCAGGATTTGGTCCACACTACATAGCAAGTTACTGCTTTAGCAGCGGTGAATATTTCAGCTCGGTGCTCTTCAAGACAGAGTCCATGGTATGTGTGGTCTGCCGAGCACAAGCAGAGAGGGAGCGGGTCTGGCCTCACCGGAAAGCTGTTCCATGCTAAGGAGCAGTGTAGTTATCCTGCAGTTTGTCCAGTTTCAGTATCAAATATCAGGGAGACAAACACAACCCCAACAGATGTGTCTATACAGCTACTCAGTTGCCCTACTGAGCTGCTCTGTTTTGAGCAAAGGGCGACTGGCAGGTTACAAACTGTGCCTCCGGGTGCATCATGTGCTACCGTGATCACTAGTAGGCGGTCACATGCATGGCTCATAAGATGGACTGAAAATACAGCTGGAGTCATTGCCTCGGAAAGACAAGCCACATCACTCTCACCACATATTTCAAAGAACCCAACAGGACCTGCCAACCAGTCCGGTCTACACAAAGCCCTAAGATTTAAGAGCAAAATCCTGTCCCTCCGGGTGCGCACAAACAAGTTGTACATCCCATGAGCCACCCGCATTGGATGGCTTGGTCCTCGGTGGGCAAAACTGCAGGGGGGCGGTGCATGCTGCCTATGCACACATCCTTTCTTAACGCCTCTCTCCTTGGGGAGTGGGGTGCGCTTCCTAGCTCTCAGAAATGCTAGGCAGTAGTGCGGGAACAAGGGGGACCAGGGCCCCATCACTTTGAAAAGTGGCGCCCTCCCTCTTTTTTACTGGCTGTCAGGCCAAGTGAGGGGAGAGGGCAGAGACGAGCAAGCAGAGGAGGGGGCAATGCAAGGGCAGGGGCTCAGGGAGAAGGAGAAACACAAGAGTGGGGGCTCAGAGCAATACGGGGCTCGGGAAGGGGCAGTGCAGAGGGCAGAGTCATGGTCAGGTGCTAGTGCCCTCCCTTCCCCCATGCACACTTTAGGGAGCTTCTGCCCCTCCTGATTCTCGGTACTGTCCTGCTGCCACAGGAGATGCGCTAAAGCTGGAAAAACCCTTCCTGGAGCTCCAAGCCTACCCACACCAGGCAGGTTTTAGTCCCCAGTGGCCAAGCATCACTGTGTCCTCTGACTGCTGGGAGCCACACTCACATCCTCACAAGGGCTTGACAGACTTGGAAGAGGATTAGGTAAAACTGCAAAATATCCCAGGGCAACCTGTTCAATCCTCCCCCTTCTATTGTCTCCTCCACATCGAGCATTCCTGCCAAAAGGTGAATTACACCAGCCAAGCGCCTGGCTCCATGTGGCTTCATTGTATTATAACACGAGTAAACCAGGCCCGTTCTGCATCTCAGTACATTATACAGGGAGCAGGCGCAGGACAGCTTACTGATTGTTATACACAGAACAGCCCTTACAGTTTTTCTTTGGAGAGGGAGAGACTTGACCAGCCTCTAGCTACGTCTACACTGCAGGCTTCTTGCGCAAGAACTGTTTTGCAGAAGAGGTCTTGTGCAAAAAATCTTCCACAAGAGCGCGTCCACACTGCCATGTGCTTTTGCGCAAGAGCATCCATGGCAGTGTGGACGCTCTCTTGCACAAGAAAGCTCTGATGGCCATTTTAACCATAGGGGCTTCTTGCACAAGAAATTCATGTTTCCTGTCTACACTGCCCTCTTGTGGAAGAGCTCTTGCGCAAGAGGGCTTATTCCTCGTGGGGAGAGGAATAACTCTTCCAGAAGAAGACCTTTTTTCCAACGCTAGACTGTAAATTTACTTGCACAAGAACGCGCGTGCAGGGTAGACACCCGGCAAGTTTTTGCACAAGAACGGCTGTTCTTACGCAAGAAGCGTGCAATGTAGACACAGTCTCTGTGTATAACAGCAAACAGCCTTCGGGGTGCCTCTAGGGCCAGTGCAGTGATACCCACAAATGTATTTAAGTAGACAAACTACACATACAAAGGATGAAATTGGGCCACGAACACTAACACTTCATCTCCAAAAATGCAAGCGTCTGCCACGTGAGCCGTAGGAAATCTCCTAGCCCTGGTCTACGTGAGGGCTTTATTTCAAAATAACTTCCTTTAGGTTGAATTAATAAGTGAAGCTTCCACATGTACAAATTTTTTAAAAAGCGGCTTGGTCTTGTGCTTTCCTTGGGGAATAACGCTAATTTTGAAATAGCGGGAGTGTGGATATGCTATTTCCCTGTAGCGTGGACATGCTATTTCAATTTTGTTATTTCGGGAGTTATTACATCAATTTTAGTTATTTCAAAATAGTTTCCTAGTGTAGACATGCCCCTATTGCAAACTGTAATGATATAGGCAATCTAGCTCCCCAAGAACAAATACCTCCAACAGCCAGTGATGGCCCTTAGACGGGGAGGACTGAGAGCTACTACAGAGAATTCTTGGGCAGGTGCCTGGCTGGCAGGTCTTGTCCGCATTCTCAGGACCTAACTGATCATCTTATTTGGGGTCAAGGATTCTCTGCATGGGGCCTGAGCCCCTTTCAGGTTTCAACTAGTATAAATGGTGGATTCACTGTCGCTTGAAGTCTTTATACTCAGTAATTCAGCGATAGGTTGTGGCTCCATGATGGGGAGGGGGAATTGAGGGTCTGTGGTCTGCAACAAGCAGGAGGCCAGGCTGGTTGACCAGTCTGAATGTAATGTCTGTGAGACGCACACTGCCCTGGTATTGTTCCCATGAGATCAGATTGCAGTACACGCCACACAGTTAATAAATGAATAGACCTGCTTCTGTTGCCTCCAGTGTTGGATTCACATGCAGAATTGCTCTGAGGTTAGCTCCATCTCACTGTGCTTACGCAACCCGCTCTGCTGGTGCATGGTTTTTAGGGCCATTTTTGTTCCCATCAGCACCTGCCCTCTGTGTGTGTATCTTTATGATGTCAGCCCGCCTGCACTGTGTACCTTGTTGTAAGGGATGTTGTCTTTTCTTTCCTTCTCCCTCCTGGTCCCATCCTTCTCCCAAGTACCCAGCGCCCCCAGGTATTTCAGAATCCGACAGCCTAACCTGGAAACCATCACTTTGGAGTGGGACCACCCTGAACATCCTAATGGAATTCTCACGGGATACAACCTTAGATACCAAGCCTGTACGTGCCACACCTGTTTGTTTTTCTCAGCTGGTCAGTGATTTCTAACTCATCCAGTGTTCGCTTCGGTGAGAAGGTTATTCAGCGCTAAACCCAGAAAGAGCGCCTCCTCCCAGGTGCTACAAGGTATTTTCCCAGCTGTGACGGCACCATAGTAGCCCATTAATTAGAGACTTCCCTGACAAGGTAAAACATTTGCTGTTTTGGATGGGGACCAATCCTGCTGCAATGCTGAGCGCCTGCAACTTTTCAGTGTAAGCCGCTCGGGGCCGCAGGTGCTCAGCATCTCTCAGGACTTGGCCATAGGGGACCAGGGGAAATAAGGCTTAACCTGAGACTGTACTAATAAATTGGAAATACAATGAGAAGGAGGCGATAGTTCCCTCTGCCCACCCCTTTCCTCCCATAGAAAACTATTGCAGGAAGAGTGAAACTGCCCCAAACAGGGTGGAATTCACTGCTATGAAAAGGGCCAAAGGAAGGGGCTGGGCCCATTGCAAATTGTATTAAGAGAGCAAAAGCAGGACGCATATCAGTCCTCTGCGTGGATGTGGATCTCATCTCTGGCAGCCAGTACAGTTCAGCTGCACCATTCCTCAATGCACATCCCCTCCAGCAGGCAGTGGGCTGCACTTGCTCTCTCGGATGGGTTGTGCTGTCTCTTGAGTGTAGTCAATCCCGAAGCATATTGGACCATCAGCTGATTTCAGTCGGTGTCCCAGAGTGAGAGGCGAGGAAACGTGTAACAGGGCGTGTGTCTGAAACAAAGCTGAAGCCTACACAGCTTGCCTCTCTCCCCAGTTAATGGATCCAAAACGGGCAGAACGCTGGTAGAGAACTTCTCCCCCAACCAAACAAAGTTTACGCTCCAGAGGACAGACCCTATCTCACGCTATAGATTCTTCCTGCGTGCTAGGACACAGGTGGGAGATGGAGAATCCATCATGGAAGAGTCGCCGGCCCCACTGAATGAAGGTAGGTGGAGGACAGCGTTGCTGTGGCTTTGGAGGAGGGGTGCGTGCTCCCAGTGGAGTTAAGACACAAGGAGCATTATGCCTGTGTTCTGAAACTACAGGATTACACTGAAAAAAATCCCATAGACTAGGTGGTTTTACTGGGGGAACAAGGGTAACTCTCTCACTGTGACAGAAGTAGAGTCAGTGGTCCCTAGGCAAGGAAGTTCCTACCCATTAGTTCTTTGTACAGTTGACAATCTATTCTGTGCCTCAGTTACCCCTCTGTAAGGGATGTGGTACAGATAAAATCCATTTGTGATTGTGAATTGCTCAGCTACAATATTAACGAGGGCCATATGAGTACCTAGTTAGATAGGCAACTGTAATTTTCAAATTTAGAAAGGGAGGAACTGCCAGAGTGCCTCAGAATAATGGTCTATCTAGTCCAGGATCTTGTCTCAAACAATGGCCAGCACCTGATGCTTGAGAGGAAAGTACAAGAACCCTCAGAGAGGACAGTTATTAAATAATAATCTACCTTTATGGGAAGTTTCTTCCTGACCCCAGGTAGTTAGTGGTTGTGTTAAGCCCTGAAGCATGAGGGTTTCTCTCTTTTATAACTGCAGAGAAATGCTTGCTGTGTGCACAGGAGTTAGATTCCATATGTGTCCCCTTCCTGGCTCTGCCAGCCCCTTCACATGCTGTATAGTACCAGTTAGATATATCCTCCATGGGGATTTGCAGGGTGAGAGACGCTCTAGTAGACCTTTGCCATCGTAAAGATGATTTAGATTAGATATTAAGAAAACTTTGTAACTACAAGGATAATTAAGCACTGGAAAAGGTTACCTAGGGAAGTTGTGGAATCCTTGGCACTGGAATTTTAAAGACTAGGTGAGACAAAATACCCATCAGGGATGTTCTGCTTGGTCCTGCCTCAGGGTGGGAGGCCAGTCTACACCACCTCTTGAGGTCCCTTCCAGCCCTACATTTCAAAGACCTTCTTACTGTAGCTCCACAAAGAGCTCACCACAGACACGATCGGTGCAGATTCCAGTACATTGAAAAATCTCTGTGAAGAATACAGTTGTGTTGATGTTAGGCTTGGAAGACAAAGGGCCACAGCCATCAGGCTGGGATTCATCAGTGGGAGACAAAAACGTAGCTGGCGATCTACCCATTTCAAGGGGGCAGGCATTGGCAGGGTGCTAGGGCATCTCTACAGTTTAACAAGCAACAGCATCTCTGCTGGATTTCACTGCCCAACCTGATGAGTTGTTAGGGGAGACTGGGAACATTGGTCCCCAGCTACTAACTAGCAGGCAGGAAGGAGAGGGCAGGGCTTTGCATGCCATCTGGCAAGAGAAATGAAGGGAGTGAGGAAAAGACCCAAGTTAGTGAATGAGTTTGGGGGATCACTGTGTGTTTAGTAAGTAGGGGTGGAGTCTATACCAGGGGAGGGAGGTCTAGGTTGGATATTAGGAAAAACTATTTCCCTAGGAGGGTGGTGAAGTAGTGGAATGGGTTACCTAGGGAGGTGGTGGAATCTCCATCCCTAGTGGTGTTTAAGTCTCGGCTTGAGAAAGCCCTGGCTGGGTTGATTTAGTTGGGATTGGTCCTGCCTTGGGCAGGGGGCTGGACTTGATGACCTCCTGAGGTCTCTTCCAGCTCTGTGATTCTATGATATTTATAAAAGCAACACCACACAGTATTTTGGCATTTGCCCTAGGAGAGACCAGCAACGATGAAAACATCAAGCCAGCCAGTGGCAGGCGGTCTAGTTTATCTGTGTAACTAGGACGACAATCAAAAGGAGACAGTACTGCTGCCTAGTGGTTAGAATCCGAGCTGACATGGTTTAAATTTGGGGTACAGTTAGTCCATCCCCCAAAAGTATTGTGCCACCGATCTGCAGAGATGCTTCTACTGCGCTCTCTCGCTTTCCTGGAAGAGCGCAGACACGGCAGATAGCCACCAGAGGGAGCTATGTAACAGTATTTGCCCGGGACTCGGAATTCCTCAGAAACAGCTTTGTATCTTCCTTGCAGCGTCAAAGTGCGTTTCTGAGACTGTGCCAGTAGGTAAGAACATGAGCAACAGCCGCTCTTACTTGTAGGGTGCCCAGACCCGAAATAGAATAGCTCACTCATGTATAACTCAGGGTAGGGTTCTATGGGCAGAGAAACACAGAGGGTTGGCACACTCGGCCTGAGCTATCGCCAACCTATAAAGAGAAGGTGCAGTTCTTCGAATGATTGCACGTCCATTTGAATATAGGTGTGTGCGCTCCCCCCCCCGCCCCCGCCCAAGCACAAAGTGGGAATTGCTCCCTCAGTGGGGACTTGTCAACTTCGGACCCCCCTACTGCAGGTCGAAAGGGCCAGACCGACTCTGGGCCCTTTCCGTTCCTTCTGACGGCCCGTGACAGTCACAAGAACAGCTCTCTTTGCTGCAGTAAGCTTTCCTCAGCTGTCTTCATTTTTTTTTCCTCCAGCTTTCTTCATGCTGTATGCAGGAATGTAAATAGTTACTAGCTTACTTCATTTTGTTGGTGCTTCTCTGTAACCCAGCAGAGTTCTCATCTGTCCTCCCCTCCCCCCGTGCTGATGCACGCTTTTTCCACTGGGATTCAGACCCTATGTTTGCTGTTACAAGACTCTGTCTTTGAGTGACCCGCGCCTTCTAGCATAAGATTCTGCTAACAATCATAAGGAACATAAGAACGGCCATACTGTGTCAGACCAATGGTCCATCCAGCCCAGTATCCTGTCTGCAGACAGTGGCCAATACCAGATGCCCCAGAGGGAGGGGACACAACAGGGAATCCTCACGTGAACCCTCCCCTGTCACCCACCTCCGGAGAAACAGAGGCTAGGGACACCATTCCTACCCATCCTGGCTAATAGCCATTGATGGACGTAGCCTCCATGAATCTATCTAGCTCTTTTTTGAACCCTGTTAAAGTCCTAGCCTTCACCACATCCTCTGGCAAGGAGTTCCACAGGTTGACTGTGCGCTGAGTGAAGAAAAACTTCCTTCTGTTTGTTTTAAACCTAAATCACATGGCCCACTCTCATAACCTCAGCCAGACCCCATCAGCACTGGTTTTCCACAGTGCTAGGCCTTTCTTTAGTGATTCCAATGCTGCTACTCCTACTCCCAGACCTGATCTTCCAAGACCTCAGTTGATTGCTCCACCTGCATGTCAGTGCCTTCCACCATGGAAGCTACATGGCTAATTACTGCAGAGTCGGCCTTCTTGGAGCAGGTCTTCCAGGTCCTATGAAGCCACAGGAAGCCCTTTACCAGGGCTACATAACCTCTCCAAATGGAAGTGGTTCTCCATTTGGACATCTCAACACAGCCTCTCAGCCATGCAGTGATCATTACAGGCTATTCTTGAGTACTTGGTACACCTGGAACAATAGGGATTAGTGATTTCATCGATTAAGGCACACCTCACAGCTGTTTCAGGATTCTTCCCCTCCCCATTGGATAACCATTCTACTTTCTCATGTGAGATCTCCATTTGTTTCCTCAAGGGCCTAGAGAGATTATACCCACAAAAACAAGTGCTCATTCCTCTGAGGGACCTAAGCCTGCCTCCAGTATGAACCACGCAAACTGTGCCACCTGTCCTATCTTCCCCGGAAGGTGGCCTTTCCAGTGACTAGTATTTCAGTCAGAATGGTCTTGGACATCTGTACCGTTAGGTCAGAAGCCTCATATATGCGATCTTCTTTAAGAATAAGTGCAGCTGCATCCTGCCTTCTTCCCAGAGGTGGTTTTGCACTAATCAGCCAGTCAGTCTTCCTGGCAGTTTTCTACTAAAGCCACACACAAACAGGGAGGAATACAGTTTCCACCCTCTGGACCTCAGGTGTGCCCTAGTATTCTACACAGAGACGACCAGACCGTCCGTAGATCCACCCAGCTCTTCACAGCGCTTGCTGATGGGATGAAAGGTCTCCCCATCTTGACTCAGAGGACCTCATCCTGGATCGTGTCATGCATTGGCACATGTGACGAGCAGGCAGGTGTACCACCACCAGCTATCCTGACTGGCCACAGCACCAGAGTACAAGCATCAGTGGTGTTCCTGGCCCCAGTCCCTGTCCTGGATGTCTGCAGAGCAGTGACTTGGTTGTCAGTACATGCCTTTTCTACTCATGACACCATCACTGAACAGCCAAATATGATGCCAGTTGCAGTCAGCCTGTCCGTGGACTCCAAGCCCACCATGTATACAACTACTACATGTATACAACTACATGTATACAGCTCTTCTTCCCCGTTTTCCTTCTCTCCCCTCATCTCCTATTTATTTTAGTTCTGGACATCCAACACTCTGGGCATCTGAAGAAGTGGGCTGTGCCCACAAAAGCTCATGATACCATCTCCATGTTTTGTTAGTCTTTAAAGTGCTACCAGACAATTTGTTGTTTTTTAAACTTCTTGGGAGTCACTTGCACTGGAATGGACACATGCAATCACCTGAAGAAGCAAAAATTACTAACTTTTCTGTAACTGTTGTTCATCAAGATGTTCTGTACCTGTCCTTTCCAAGACCCCTCCCTCCGACCCTTTTGTCAGAGTCCGCCAGAAAGAAGGGACTGAGAGGGTATGGGGTCAACTGGGCCCTTTACACCAGCATCCTGAGTGCACTGCCCCAGAGGTCGCCAGACCCAGTGGGTACCGCTGAGGAAAAATTTCTGGTGATTAAGAACATAAGAGCGGCCAGACTGGGTCAGACCAAAGGTCCATCCAGCCCAGTATCCTGTCTGCCAACAGTGGCCAATGCCAGATGCCCCAGAGGGAATGAACAGAACAAGTGACCATCAAGTGATATACCCCCTGTCACCCATTCCCAGCTTCTAACAAATAGAGGCTAGGGCCACCATCCCTGCCCATCCTGGCTAATAGCCATTGATGGACCTAACCTCCATGAATTTATCTAGTTCTTTTTTGAACCCTATTAAAGTCCTGCGCTTCACCACATCCTCTGGCAAGGAGTTCCACAGGTTGACTGTGCATTGTGTAAAGAAATATTTCCTTCGTTAGTTACCTGCTACCTATTACATGCCAGAGCGCACACACACTTACATCGAGATGTGCTGCATACATTTTTTCCACCAGAATTGCTGCTTGACAACCACTTATCAATGTCTCTCATCCAACAGGGATTTCATTTATTGTGGTGAGCCAAATTAGGTTAGGCCCCAATCTTATCCAGTTAAAGCACTTTGTAAATACAAAACCCTAAGTCTGTGTCTACATTGGCAAGATTTAGCGCAAAAGCGGCCACTTTTGCGCTGTCTACACTGGCTGCGAGTATTTGCGCAAGACCACTGACGTTCTACTGTATGAAATCAGTGCTTCTTGCGCAAATACTCTGACGCTCCTGCTCAGGGATAAGTCCTCTTGCGCAAGAGTTCTTGCGCAAGAGGCCAGTGTAGACAGGTAACATCAATTTCTTGCGCAAGAAAGCCCGATGACTAAAATGGCCATCGGAGCTTTCTTGCGCAAGAGAGCGTCTACACTGGCACAGATGTTTTTGCGCAAAAGCAAATCTTTTGCGCAAAGGCACATGCCAGTATAGACGCTCTCTTACTCAAATACTCTAACGCAAAAACTTGCGTTTAGAGTATTTGCACTAAATCTTGCCAGTCTAAACGTAGCCTAATTGTGTTAGGTTTTTAGGTCTTTGGAATGTTCACATCCCAGCACCAACCTTTGCAGCTCCCCTGTGTTAAGCATCACACAACAGGGCCTGCATATTTCCTGGCAATCTTAAACTGTTTTTATTGTCGCAAGGGGAGTTATAAAACAAATGCATCCACCAGTCAGCAGAACCCCAAGAGCCACCACAGAGACAGGCTGGGGGAAGGGGGGGGCCTGCTGCCACTTTCCCATCACCCCTCTAATCAATAGACGACCCGCAGAAGGAAAAAGCCACAACTCACGGATTCATAATAGGATAAAATGCTCTTTGTGAGACATCCATCCAACCGAGTGAAAGTTCAGGAGCCCTTAGGGATGGAAGACAGACAAAGCTGGCGCTTTCTATTCTGTAGCATTTGCTAACAGACATGCAATTCAGTTAGACTTCCGATTTTATTTAATGGGTGTTTGCTTTCCTTTCTCCTCCTTAATTGTGGTGGGTGGGAAAAGTAACCGATTGAAAATACAGTAAAAATGAAATGCTTCCTACGGGCCTTTAAGCAGACCGGCTCCAGAACTGTTACACAGCACTGTAATATTAGCAAAGACTGAATTTCAGTGGTGGTCCCTGCCAGACACCATGTATTTCTGAAGCAGGAGCTTCAGTGAATGCGCTGCTAAGACGACAGGTACTGGATATGGATAATATCCTGTAGATTTGTTTGTTCTACATATGCTTGTTATTCACTTTGCTGGGTTATAGATAGTCACACTCAGCGGTGAAATAGTGTAGCCGTGTTAGTCTGGTCTAGCTGAAACAAGAGACAGGACTATGCAGCACTTTAAAGACTAACAAGATGGTTTATTGGGTGATGAGCTTTCGTGGGCCAGACCCACTTCCTCAGATCAAATTGTGGAAGAAAATTGGCATGACCATATATACCAAAGGGATATGTCAATTTTATGTGTGTTCACTTTTTTTGATTGTATCCCTTTGGTATATATGGTCATGCCAATTTTCTTCCACAATTTGATCTGAGGAAGTGGGTCTGGCCCACGAAAGCTCATCACCCAATAAACCATTTTGTTAGTCTTTAAAGTGCTGCATAGTCCTGTCTTTTGTTTCAGTGGTGAAAGTAACTTAACATTTCTTACAGGTACTATCCTATTGCATCCTGGGTCCCTATCAGTTCTTTAAATAGCTCCCTGCTGGCTTTTGCTGCAGCTTAGCCAGCTCTTGCCAGTCACACTCACCTCTGGTCACACTTTCCTAACAGATCTACAGCATTTGCCCACAGCTATCTCACAGTGCTAGGGGAGATTCCTTGTATTGCCTTCCCCGTATTTGGAATGAGAGATAATTGTCTCAGAAACCCCTGTAAATACAGGCCCTGTGAATGTCAGCCTGAACAGGGCTTGTGTTCAAAGCAAGTTTCCCTTTCCTGGCCAATGACACTCACTAAGAGTGAATCTTTTAGTGAAAACAAACAGCAAGGGTGAGATCTGGTCTTCTAAGCTGCATGAGAAAAGTGAGCAGGATTTGGCTGTTGAACGTGAGAGCTGGTAGGTCTCAACACACGGCTAAGTTAGGCAGGATTCGATTAATGAACGTACAGTGTTGAACGCACAGTGATGAACGCACAGTGTTGTTTATCAGCTTTAAGTGACTACGGTTTGAATTTTTACATACTTGCTATCAACCCCTTAAAAAGAACTTGGAACTCAATGGGAGAAGGTTCAGATTACAGCAGCTTGGGTCAGATTCACCTTACATAAGTAATACGGGCCTGAGGTTGGACTTTACAGAAAGCTAACCATGGAGGGTGAGATTTTGTCCTTACTTGAATGAAATGTAAGCACCCGCTTAAATGCTTTCCTTAATCAAAGCCACGCACCAGGGCAGAGCCTGATCATTAGTATCCATTCGCTGGGGAGGTGGGGTGTGTTTCACTGGGGCTATGTCTACACTACGAGTCTTCTCTGCAAAAAATATGCTAATTAGGGTCTCATTTGCATGAGTCGCGATCTCATTTGCATATTTTCTGCCGATCCATTTTTGCGGTAGGGGTTTTTGTGCAAAAACAAACAGTGTGGACATTTTCTTTTTGTGCAAAATCCCCTTTTTCCGCAAGATCCTTATGCCCCAAAAAAGGAGGTATCTTGCAGGAAAAGGGGGTTTTGCGCAAAAAGAAAATGTCCACACTGCTTGTTTTTGTGCAAAAACCCCTAGCGCAAAAACGGATTGGCAGAAAATATGCAAATGAGATTGCGGCTCATGCAAATGAGTCCCTCATTAGCATATTTTTTTCTGAGAAAACTCGTACTGTAGATGAAGCCTGGGAGTGGTGTTTCGTTTGACAGTTCTCGGGAATCTTCCTTCTCTTTGGCCTATGCAAATAGCTATCATTGTGCACAGAAAGGCAACTGTTGGGGGTGCGTGCAGCTAATGCATTTTCTCTCTCTCTTAAAGCCTTTGGTGACAGTGTGAATGACTGATCCCCCAGTCTCACAAGTGTGCTGTGGTTTTATATATTCCTTTGTTTTCTCTTCTCCTCTCTTCTATGCTGTCCTCGTATTCTCCTCCCTATATCTGGCCGCTGAACTCCGAAGCCACTCCAACCCCAGGTATCGTACCAGCTGGAGGCGGAGGTAACAGGCATGGGGCAATGCGCCATCAAGGGCTGTTTCTAGGGTGTGCTGGCACTTACGCATGTACCATATTAACCCATTCAATGAGCAAACTAAGCTATTGGAGGATAAAAGAGGTATAAGGGACACTGGTGTGTGGAGCAAAGCACCGCAGGCAGGGAGAAGAAAATACCGTGGTACTACCATTAAAGTTGTTAGCATCAGTACATCTCTGCACAGTACTCAGCCCCTGGTAATGGTCTGCAGGAGCTAGCATCAGAAAAATAAAATGAAACCTACTTCTTCCTGCTTTTGCTGCAGAAGGGCCCAACCCAGGGAAAGCAGCGTGCGGCCTTGTCATTAGGGCATGACCGCAGGGCAAGGCAGGTTGTAGCCCAACTCTGCACAAGCTGCTTTCCCTTTCTGCATCGCTGTCCTCCACTCTGTCCAGTGGGGACAATGCACGACATTCATACTGCCCGAGGGTGTAACGTGCAGCTTAATTAACGTACACCCTCAGAATGCACATGGCGATGCTAAGAGATACCATATACAAACACCCACCCACCAGCACAGAGGGGGTAGTCTCCTTTCACAATGCAGCATTTTACACAAATAATGGCACCACACACTGAAAATCCTTGTACAGCTCTAGGGCAGCTGTCTCATCTAGAAACACACATGTGAGTTGCTCATGTGTGTTTTGCACAGACAATTCTACATGCAAACACCACAGTGTACATGACACACTCTCTCCTATGGCCAGCAGTTAGAGAGTTCTCTCTTTCCCATGCTTCCATTGAAAGGGTTAAGGGTTTTTGCAGCAGCTATGCATGTCTGCATGTGAGGCTATTTGCTGGCTTTGCCCTCTGCTGTATATTTCCATCACAGCACTGAGATACAGAGAAACTATGTTCTTTTGAAAGGGGGGGGCTCTGTCTGCTTTCTAGGAAACCTAAATCCCCAACTACCCAACATGTGTCAACCCCACAAACACTGAAGCATAGCTTCTGAAACCTTTTTTGCAGGGGAGGGAGGAGAATAATGAGGGGTTTTCCCCTGTGTAAATATAACAGGGTCAGTGGCATGCAGCTTTCAGAGAAATGACTTTTTCAGAGCATAGCATTTTGAGATTTTTGCAGAAGCAGTTGCAGCCCAGCTGATCCAGTCAGAATGATTCTGATAAGCAGTACATGGGTGTCTGCCAGCAAATGCATCCCAAATGCCCTGTGCCAATGAACAGCTATTGATCTGAGAAGCCAACACCCATTTTTGCATGCACTAAAGGGATCTGTAAGAAGCCATGCTTTATATTCCTGGACACGGCTCTGAGGATTGGGTAGGGGCATTTGGTTTTCCTTGTAAGGAAATGGGATTTCTATGGGAGATTTGCCTGTGTGATGACTGCAAACAGTGCCTGTTTTCCATCACAAAATGGTGCATTTTAGGTTCTGCTTTTCTACTCCACAGATGCCCCCCCCCATTTTGTTACAGCAGTGTTTGTTTAATCAATATTATTTTGCAAACTTCCCTAACTTACAGACCTGTCTTTCTTTTACTGTATTGTCCCTTCCTAAAACAAAGGGTACCAGATTGGTCTGCTCTGAGCTTTGAAGTAATGAATATAAAACATACACTTTTCCCATATGGTTCCATACAACCAAAGAAACAGGAAACATTTCATTTCAACCCTAGCTTAAAAGAGTTCATGGAGATCTAAAATTCCTCTCTGGGCCAGGACCAGTGTTTCTAGCTTTGGTGGATCCCGTTGAATCTTAAAATCACATCTTTCTTCTTATTGCATCCCGGCAGTTTCATCGTGACTGTAGCTGTTCATATTTCTCAAACTGCTGAAGTTAGACGGAATGCCTTGCCCTTTGGCTAGTGAGTCCTAAGCTCTCACTGTAAAGGGACAGAAAGGTTACTTTGTATTCAAGGGGCCACTAAGATGATGTTTGAACTGAAAACGAGGAGAAATGTTAGTAACTGAAATGATGTGCTTGGTAAGATCAGATAGACGCCATTCCTAGCTTTTCAATGGCAAACAATATTTGTTTCTTCCCATAGCAGTTTGTGATACACTGGTCTGTAATGGGACCACTTGTCCCTCAGTCAAACACAGGGGTGGGCAAATACCGGCCCATGGGATGGATCCGGTCCACCAGGGGTAGCTCCCGCTGTGCCCCCACCGTGATATTTACCTGTACAGCCGCAGGTACTGATGACCGCAGCTCCTGTTGGCCGTGGATCACCGTTCCTGACTAATGAGAGCTGTGGTAAGTGGTGTCCTGGTCCCCGCCTCTCCCCACCGCTCCCATTGGTCAGGGTATGTGGCCAATGGGAGCTGCGATCACTGGTACCTGCCGCCATGCAGGTACATATAGAGGTGGCGACCTGCCGGGGGCTAACCCTGGTGAACCACTGCCAGGTTATTACCCATCTCTGGTCTAACATAAGTAGTAGGGATACATGAGACTAGAATTAGAAATCACCGCCCTTGTAGCAGTTTAAAATTTCACTCCACATTGTGCCCCAGGATATGATTAGTAGATTTATGCTTGCAAGGATTAGATTGTTGGTGTCATCTGATATAAATTGTATTTGACCTAGAAGGCTCTTTATCATCCTAAGTAGTGTAGGTTTCTAGTACAATTTTGTTTGACCTTCTTATAAAGACTCATCTCTCTGCTCAGCAACTTAGATTTTCTTGGCCCCTTGGATGCTCTGTTACAGTGAAACTACTACTAATCTCAAGATCTTTTTCACTCAGAAATGGTCCTTTTGGGGGGACTGCAGGGGTGGATGGGGGAATGACCAACACCCCCTTTTTCAATTCTGTTGCAACTGTGTATGGGAAATCAGATGAAGCTGATGAAATCAAGCCAAACGCTTCATCTTGTCAGATTTATATTTCATGACCATGCCAAATCTAGAGAGGGGCACAGCACAAGGAAGGGATTCCTGTGTAAAAACCCAAAGGGGTCTCATTTACATACGGAAGAAAGAAAACATTTGATAGTTCACACAGAGCTGCATCCCTGTAGCACTGTTGTACAAGATTGCAACCAAAAACCAAAATGGTTTTTGTTCCTTCACATAATACCATACAGATTAAAACTGGAAGCTTTTTCCAAGCGTGAAAGGATTATATTTTAAATGGCTAAATGCTGATTTTTGTTGGTTTCTCCTTTGCCCCCTTCTAAAAGGGGTTCAACGAGGAAAAGAGTCCTGCACTTGGGACAGAAGAATCCCAAGCATTGCTACAGGCTGGGGACTAACTGGCTAAGCAGCAGATCTGCAGAAAAGGGACTGGGGATTAGAAAAGCTGGATATGAGTCAACAGTGAGCCCTTGTAGCCAAGAAGGCTAACGGCATATTGGGGTGCATTAGGAGGGGCATTGCCAGCAGCCCTAGGGAAGTGATTATTCCCCTTTATTTGGCACTAGTGAGGCCACATCTGGAGTACTGCATCCAACTCTGGGGCCCCCATTACAATAAGGATGGACACACTGGAGAAAGTCCAGTGGAGGGCAACAAAAATGATTAGGAGGCTGGAGTGAAGGATTTATGAGGAGAAGCTGAGGGATTTGGGCTTAATTTAGTCTACAGAACAGAAGAGTGAGGGGGGATTTGATAGCAGCCTTCAACTACCCAAAGGGGGGTTCTAAAGAGAATGGAGAGAAGCTGTTTGCAGTAGTGACAGATGGCAGAATGAGGAGCAATGGTCTCAAGTTGCAGTGAGGGAGGCCTAGGTTGGATATTAGGAAAAACTATTTCACCAGGGGTGTGAGGAAGCACTGGGATGGGTTCCTTAGGGAGGGGGTGGAATCTCCATCCTTAGAGATTTTTAAGTCCTGGCTGGGATGATTTAGTTGAGGTTGCTCCTACTTCTAGTAGGGAGTTGGACTCGGTGACCTCCTGAGGTCTCTTCCAACTCTCTGATAAAAGGAGTAGATTTGGGGAGAATGCCACCCTTAACACTAGACACAGAGGCTAAGTCTACACCGCAAGCTTCTTGCGCAAGAAGCTTTTTGCAGAAGAGATCTTCTGCAAAAACTTCTTGCACAAGAGCTCGTCCACACTGCAAAAGCACATCGGAAAAGCGATGTGCTTTTGTGCAAGAGAGTGTCCATACTGCATGGACACTCTCTCGCAAGAAAGCTCTGATGGCCAATTCACAGAACGGCCACCAGGGCATCGTGCTTCTTTCAATAGGCTCTTTTTGTGCAAAAAAAACCTGTTTCCCGTCCACACACATCTTTTTGCACAAGAGCTCTTGCGCAAAAAGAAGTTATTCCTTGTAGAAAGAGGAATATCTATACCGCAGAAACCCCTTAGGTTCTGTAAATTTTCTTGCTCAAAAACACGCTTGAGGTGTAGCTGCTCCGCGAGTTTTTGCGCAAAAACAACTGGTTTTGCACAAAAACTCTGCAGTGTAGACATACCCTGACAATGATAGAAAAGTATCACTTGTAGAGAACTGCAGACCTCTCTTTTATGCAGGCCGTTCGATCTGGCAATCTAATGTGAAAACCCATCACTTGATTTTCCTTCTGGGTTTTCTACAGTTATTAGATTTGAACAAATTAGTGTAATTTTTTTTCTGTGTACAATTTCCTCCTGTTGCAAAAAAAAAAAAAAATCACAAGGCAAGAAAAAAAATCTCTTGGTAATGCATTTGGTTATCCATCCAAATTCATAAAAAATTAATCACCTCCCCCCAAGCCTACTGATGCTATAGACATGCTCAGGGGTAAAGTAGTGATTGCAGCCTAACAGCACATTAAAAGCTTCTCTAAATAATTAAAAAGCAATAGGGGTGTGCATGGTTTTGTCATATTTCACTGCACATTCAGGACTGCACCCCCATGTTTCTGAGGACTTGAATTCTCAGAGGAGTGGGAGATAGCCATGAATCTCCAGCCTAGCGCTGGAGCACAAAAGGAGACAAAAAGCATGGGGGAGTCCTACATAAAACCCACTTTCTAATCTGGTGATTGTAGCACAGAAGATGGGCCCATCTGCCTGATGAAAAACATTCTCCGCACATGGGGTGTAGGCGCCTGTCAACTCTCCATTCCTGCTGATGATCTGAATGGTCTTGGGAGCAAACAGTGATGGGGTTATTAGCGTATGCAGGTTCCAGCAAAGAGCTTAAGTGGAGTCAGCACGCCATGAAGAATCCATTATGTCCCAGGTCTCTCTCATTTACTTTTGGATTAATTAGCCTATTAACTCCAGCAGCCAGTGTGTCTGCAGCACTTCCAATCCATTTTATCCGAACAACTGCGCCTCACCCCTGGGACTCCATCTTCTGGCAGCAACCTCAGTATCTGTAGAAGGAAGAGGTAGTACACAGCTTAGGAAAGGATGGACCGGGCTCACAAAAGCTCAGGGCCCATGTGAATCAGAGCCTACTTGGCCTTCAGAAGAGTTGACAAGGAGGTGGCTTTGCAATGCCGAGGATGGTGGTTTACATATTATTGATCCTGTGTTTTAGGGAGAGTGAGTTGTCCAGTGATTTAGAGCAAGGTGAAGGGAAGTGGTAGACAACAGCGGACTCCTGGGTTTTATTTCCGATTTGCTGTCGGAACCTGGGCAAATCAATTAGCTCTAGATTTTCATACCTGGGCTTCCAGATTTGGTGGGTGCCGTTTTGCCCTGCCATTTAAGAGCGACATTTTCAAAAGTGGCCTGCAATTTCCAGACTTGCTGAGGATCTTGCAGGTCCCATTAACTTCAACTAGAGCAGTCAGTGCCCATCCCTTTGAAAACCAGACTTAACGTGTCTCCCGTCTCCTGAACATCAGAGGCCACACTTGAAATTGTTGGCCTTAGTAGCTAAAATCCCTTGCTGGGGCCTGCAAATTGGGACTATCGGTGACTAAATAAGGCAAGCTGCCAAAGTTCATCATTTTGTGCCGGCTAAAACGTAGAGTAGAATTTTCAAAAGCGCCCGTGTGACTAAAGAACATGGATTCTACTGAAAGGGCCTTGAAAGTTAATGGGGCTTGTGCTCCTCCATTAGGTGCTTCCGAAAAATTCTTCATTTCCCCGTGGCTCCGTTTTCATATCTGTCGCCTGGCAACAACGATACTTTCTCCCACAGGCTGGGCTTTGTTAAGTTGTAAAAGCGCTTGGAGATCCTGACACTTGTAAAGGTTTAATACTTTAGTGTCGCTTTTACTACTCCCTTGCCGCTCATTCCAGACTGGCTCCCTGACCGTCCATTACCCCTGACAGTGTCTTTAATGGTCCTGATATTCAAAGCAGCTCTGATTCTCTGTCAAAGTCACCCTTTATCCCGCTCCTGTCTGAAGTCAGCCCTCATTAAGGGCTGGAATTCAAAGGGCAGAAAATCTCCCCTTCCCGCCCCCCCCCCCTCGAATTACCAGCTGAGCTATTCTTTAAGATTCATTTCATATTAAAAACCCAATGAGGTGCTAGCTTTGAATCATCGTCTCCCTCATGGGCAGATTAAAGCTAAATCCCCCCCAACCCCCCACCCCAACCCAGGGATGCGCTCTTCTTCCCAGCTCCTCCAGCTGGAGTCTCACCTTCCTCCCACTTTTGATCTTCTTAGTGGTGCGGCATGGGGGTGCTGCCTGATAGCCTGCTTCTTTCTCACAGCTCCATCTGGGGCACCTTTGAGCTACGGGGTTCCGGGATCTAAGGATCCTACGTTTGCCTGTCCCTTGTCTGCCACAGGCTTGACATCATGGTTCATTTTAATGAACACCTCAAACACACACACACACACACACACACACACACACACACACACCCACCAATCTCTCACACCGACTTGCAGTGGCATACTGCATTCCCCTGATACAATGTGATGGCGCCACCCTGGGGTAGTGTTTCCAATGGAGCGTTCAACGGTGTTGCCGCATTTTGGGCAAATCCTTCCTGTCGTCGCTGTCAGCCAGAGCTGCGAGGCACAGCTCAGACTTTCTTTAAAGAGGCCGTCACCTTGGGATGCGAAGGACACCTGCAGCAGCGGGACCACTCTGATAATGGAACTTCACCTGTTTGGGTTTTCTTAAATAGATAGGATCGCAGTGTAATGTGAGAATTAGTAAACACACGCCAGCCAGTATAATACACTGCTGAGCCATTCAGAAAGCCAAGCACCAAGTCAGAAAGCCATGCACCAAGAAAGGGGCATTGAGGGGAAAACAGGCTCTATATCCTGCCAAGTGCCTTGGGTGCAAATAGACCTTTAAGGATTTGGCAGGAGGCACACTAGTGGTATGGAATCAGGACTGGGAATTAGGTCCTTGTGAGTTCTAATGCCAGTTTTGCCATGGATATCTCTGCCATTGATCAAGTGACTTCTTTGTGCCTTGATTTCCCCCACAGTAAAGTGGGGTGAGGGTGATTCACAGGGAAGTTGTGAGAAATCAGTAGCTCGTATTGGTTCCTATTCTGGGTCTTTTCATCACGTGTGTTCAAAAGTCTGTATACAGAGGGTTATCGTTTTAGAATCCATTGAGTTAATATTGCCAGTAGCCATTCTGTTCTCTTGGGCTTCAGAAAAATGCAAGGAATCTGCAAAAATAGTGCTGTTAATTTTTCTTGGCCCAGTGCAAGATTTTGTACCTTATAGCCCCAGGGCATAAGAAACACCCCTGATCTTGTAATTGGTTACGAAGAAGAGCTGCAGGAGAGCAGGCCTCTCCTGCTCTCAAAGGGGCATTTGTTTTGGGGTGGCCTAATCAAATAAAAAAGGCCTTTGTCATTCTACATGTCTCCCGTAAGTCTCCAAACACAAGTCCTGTGGTTCTTTGACTTGAGCTCTGGGTCTGACATGCTGCATTTTCTCTGGATTCTCTCATGTGTTGTTTGGCATTCTTGCTTCCTCACGAACATCAAAGCTTTGACGTGGGGGTGGCGGGAGGCGGATGGCTTTATTTTCACGGCTGTGCTTGTGCATGATGCTGGCTGTAGCTGTGTTTGTATCTGAGCGCTAAAGATCTGTACTCAACCCAATATTGTGGAAAGGGAAGACATGTTGTCTTGCTTGCACACTGTAAATTGTTTCCTTTTCAGTTTGATTGGGGCACTGAGGTTTTTAATGTTGCTTTGGTGTTTTAATCATTCCATGTGATGGGGGGAAATTGGCAGGGAGATGCACTGAGTGATTTAACAGCTCTTTTCTGTCTCTGAGCTCGATGAGTCTAGTTTCTGGACTACCAGAAATTTTCTGGTTGTACATATATTTTGTGCGTGGGACTCTTTGGGTCTGGCTGCTGTGAAACCATCAAATGTACATGATACGTGTACACAACCCTTCTATCAGCCTCTGGGAAGCTCACTGAGACACACCCTGAACCTCGAGCAATGACTGACCTGGAATGTAGCAGAGTCATATGTAAAGAAGCATCCTCTTTAAAGAACCAAAATAAGGTCCCAATCCTGCAGGGGGGCCCTCTGACATCAGCTGGCTTCTGCCTGGGCACAAGACCTGCCAAATTGTATATCCAGTAGAAGTGAAAACAAGGAAGAAGCAAAGATCTGGCTAGGTTCTGGGCTGTCTTTTTAAACTCCTCCCCAAAAGTTAGTTTTATTTGGATAAAGATCACATTTAAAATAGAACCTCTGTCAACCCTCATTCATGACCAATAGAGACACTGCACCTCACCAAATCACAACACTTAGTAAGGGAGAATTTTATGAAAACCTTCAGTACAAGGATCGCAAAGCAAAATTATGGATTAATTATTCTGACAAGTGGTATTTGATCAAATCCACACTGAGCCAAAAGCAATAACTGTCTGAGAGTTAGATTATTAAGTACAGGTGCAAACATTTCACATGGCCTGACCTTCATTCATAACTAAGGAGTGCTTGGACACGCTTCTTCAAATAGCAAAATAACCCTTCTGTCTACCTTTGTAATCGATTTTAAGACCAGAAGGAACCACTGTCAACAACATGTCTGATCTCTTGCCCAACACAGGCCATAGGATTTCGTCCAATCAGTCCTATTAACAAGGGCTATGTAGTGTCACCTGCCTAGCTAAAGGCACAAAAGTGTATGGGCGGATCCAAAAAGTGAAGGATTTCTTAAATGCCGTAATTCAGTTTGTGGTCTCAAGCACAAAAAACCCCACTACTGGACCATTAGTACATAGGATTGAGCGTTCTTTCAGTTTGCATTACAACTATGGAGGGACTAGGAGAGAAAGGGATGTATCCTTCCTTGATACATAGTATGTGTGTGCATAATTTATGTCTACATCCCTTTTTCTCTCCTGAAATACAGCATAAGGGGGATCTAATTGGAATGAGGAAAAGAATGGTGTATAGAAAATCTGGACGATGCAAACTTCATCTTAAATACATACATAGAAAAGGCAGGTGGTGGGAAGCAAAGCTGAAGACATCCCTACCAGATTGAAAGAGAAAGCTGCGTCCGTCCCCCCTCTAGTACAAATATCTCTTCGGCTCCCCCCGGCTCCAGCATTTTAAAGATAGAGCTAGAATGGAAATAATTCAAATGTCTACAAGCAGAATGCCGTCAACTCAGGAACACTGTTGGTCTAGTTCACAGTGGGCTAAAATAATTTAATTTCGCTTAGCCTAGTCTGTGCCAAAGGGGATTATTATATATTGTTAAGAGATAAATCTTATTTAAAGGGAACTTGACTGCTCTGAGCTCAAGTTTCTTCTCAGTTTCACTGGGTGGAAAATGGGGAGCAGAAACTGGCCCTGTTGTTCATCTTATTTTATTTTCATGCCAAGGATGCCTGTTCTTGCTGTTTAAACCCAAAAGGGGTGGGGGGGGGGGGATATTTAAGGCAGAGCAGCTGAAAAGAGGGGCAAGTTCTTAAGCCACGTGAAAGGGAATAAAACCAGCAGCCAGCCCAAAACGACACTAGGAGCTGTTTGTTTGGGAGCCAAGCTCACCCACTTCCTGCTGCTTTTCACGTGTCGGTTCTCACCTACGGCATTTTTCGCGTGTCCCTTTATCCCAGAGATTCCAGGCGCCCCCCACACGCCCACCTTTGCTGGCGCCGAAGTGCATGACCGTGGCTAGAAATGTGCACGTGGAAAGAAAATGAAAAGTCAGCTTCGTTCGCTCATTTCAGATGGTTCAGTTTGGTCCCCCCCCCCAGCCCCCGGCCGCCATCCATTCTCATTTGTCTCTGCGTTATGCTGCGCCATTCTGCGCTCTCTCTCAGGCGTGCGTTTAGCCTTTGGGGGTGGCAAATGCCACGCGTTTAACCTCTGCTACAACTGCAGTGTTTTACATTTCCCTCTCCCAGCTGCAACCTCGTTGCCTACAACGCCAATCAGTCTAACCAGCACTCCAACCACCACAACCATCGCCACCACCACAACCACCACCACAGCTGCCACAACCACTACAACCGTCGCCAGCACTACAACCACTCCAGAGAGTGCTCCGACAGCCACCACTAAGCAGGAGTTTGGTACTACGCTTTCCGGTTTCCTCTAACCAGTCTAACTGTAGCCTTTCAGCTATTTCCTGTCATACTCAGCAGCAAAGGTTGTAATTAACAAGCTGCACAAGAGGTCATGTAAACCAGGGGTTTTCAAACTAGGGGTCGCAACCCAGTACTGGGTCATAGAATGTTGGGCGCTGGGTCTCGTTGCTGCAGGGGGATCAGTGGGGGTGCTAAGGCAGCTCCCTGCCTGTCCTGGCACAGCAAACCGCGCTGCACCCCAGAAGTGGCCGGCAGCAGGCCTGGCTCCTAGTTGGTGGAGGGGAAGAGCGCACATGACTCTGTGCACTGCCCCTACCCCGAGCCCTAAATCCGCCCTCTCATTGGCTGGGAACCTGCTGCTGGCTGCTTCTGGGTGCAGCATGGTCTGCAGTGCCAGGAGAGACAGGAAGCTGCCTTAGCCCCCCCGCTGCACCTCCGACTGGGACCCACTTGAGGTAAGCCCCTCCTGTCCCAGCCCTGATCCCCACCCCAAAGCCGGAGCCCCCTCCTACACCCCAATGTTCTCATCCTCAGCCCCACCCCGGAGCCCACACTCTGGGCAAATTATGTTGAGTCGTGAGCACCAACAATTTTCTTCAACTGGGTCATGAGAAAAAAAGTTTGAAAACCCACTGTTTTAAAACCAGCGAGTGAGGGACTTCTTAGTGGTTTGGGGGTGGCTTAGCAAGAAATTGGATGGAATGTGATCTAAGGATCAAAGCACGGGACAAGTTTACAGGAGCTTGGGTTCTAATCCCATTTCCTGTGTGATCTTGGATAAGCCTGTTGAACGTCTCAGTGCTGCAATTTCTCCATCTTTACAATGGGCAGAATATCAGCCTCCTGAAGTGTTGTGATTATAATTAACATATGCAAAACATTTTAAATAGTTCCTTGGGAGATAGTTCAGGAGGCCACAAAATATTATTAAATCTTCTATTGCTATCTGTGAAAAGGGATTCTATTATTATTATTACCAGCTGAGCTAGCCGACCTGTTATTGTGCATGGGTTTCTTTTGGCGTATGCTCACTGCTCTCTTAGTAGTGTAGTCTAGATCTATAACTCAGGGGAAATTTGCGGAAGTATTTAAAACTGTAAGATGCAGACAAGTTCCACCTTTGGGCCCAGATCAATTTATCATGTGTTCCAGCCTCTGGTGAAACGATTACATCCTGCATTTCCATGGAGATGGGCTCTCCTAATGTAACATGATTCTAAATATCCTTAATTTATTGACAGGGAAAATGGAGAGGGGTCTCTGTTGCTTTTAAGAGAAAGTTACAGTAATTGCATCTCTGGTAAATAGACGGGTACTTACTGATAAATGACTACATTATCATTTGTATTCACTAACCCAAAAAGTGCATTAAGCTTGTGGCAGAAGCTAATACAATCAAAATAGTTCACAGTTAAGTTTCAGCTCAGACCATAAAGAATCACATGTGCAAAAGATCCCTGCAGTTCCCCTTTCAGAGGAAAGACAGCACACTGACTAGTAATGATAATCATGAGGATTTTTTTATTGGGGCTGCTAGATGCAAACAGAACCTATGTTCCTCTCTAGCTTCCAAGAGTAGTGATAGGCCTCATCTACATGACAAAGTTACACTAGTTTAACTCAAGATGTTAAACCAATGCAAACCCCTGTCTATTCACCGATGGATCGGTTGAGCTAAAGTTGATTAGGAACATGTTTAAGCTAAATTGCAATGTGCTACTCTTACCTGAAATGAAAGCATCCATAAAGGGTCTGGCCTGGTTTAACCAGATCAATGTATACACCAGTTTAAGTTGAGGCAACACAACTTTCTCATGCAAATAAGGCCAAATACAGACTCTGTTCCCTATTGTTGCAGGATTTCCACAACTAAGCAGCTTAATAGAAGCTGCTACCAGAAAAGTCTCAGACAAGTTACTGCATGAGAAATGTTCACACAAATTGAAAATAGGCAGTATCACATAAGTAGTGGGCACTACCACAATACAGAGAAGGCGACACTGGAAAAGACTCAGATGAACCAAACAAGCCGAAGAAATCAGCAGTGTTAATCTCAAATCATGCATCAAAACATAAGCAGAGAGGTCATCTGCTCATGCAGTTAGCCTAGATGATTTTATTACCAGTGCTGTGACAAAGTAATGCAATGTAATTTTAAGAGGAGGGAATAATAAATTCTAGGCTATCATCTCGTAGTTTGGAAAGTATATGTTTTTGTTAGGTTTCCACCATTGTCACTTTGAAATATACAAAAAAAAAAATGTATTTGCAATTTTTGTGTTATTTAAAGCAAATTGATTTTTTTAGCTGAAATGAATTTTGAATTATGACATTCAAAATTGGAAAAAAAATTAAGCTGTATGCTCACAATGCAGACTATTTTTAAGTGAAAAATTGTGAAAAGGGGCCATTGTCGTCAACTTAGGATGAAATGCAGAAACTTCACATTTTTCAGAAAAAATTGTGAAAGTCTTTTACAAAGTTCTTCTGCTTCTGGGAAGTCAGCCAGGCATCCAGTGTGCTCCAGTGTCAGAACAAAAACACAATCACACAACGATCCTTGAAGCATCAACCACCCCCTCATCGGCTGACCCAATAACCCCACTGGTTACTGAGACTCTGGCTGAATGTAACTCGCTAGGCAGAAATCAATAGAAACTGCTATGTTCTGAAACAGGGCCATGTTGAGAAACTGTTCTCTCATTTGACTCCACCTCTTCGTCCTTGGCCACATGACCACATTTTACTTGCTATGCTCCCAGAATTGTCTGTCCCAACTGTTCAAAAATCATGCATGAGAACCCCCCACCCTCCATAAGGGTTTTATTTAAATGATCAAATTTCGGAGTTTTTTTCCTTTGCCTTTTAGGCTTCAGAGCCTTTAGGCCACATTGGGCGTATATTTTCAAGCTTTTTTGTTAACAAGGGTAAAAACCTCATTTTTTGTTTTAACTGAAAGCTGAAATTCTCCTGCAGTCAGCTGACTACAGCAATTGCACTTTTAAGAAAAACAACAGGTGTCCAGATGCACGATACAATCATAGAAGTTCTCAACACTCCGCTGCATTGTAACAGCTAGAACAGGTTGGACCCCCATCTTACACAGACGGTGAGAACATGAGTAGTCTCATTGGCTTTAATGGGTCTATGCACCCACACACATAAGCTAACTATAGGTGTGAGTCTTGGTAGGATGGGGGCCCTAATTGTGATTTCTTGGGACAGGGTTCCTGCAGCTGTTTCTAGTTACTCCGTTTCCCATGACTGAACATTGAGCATCCAATGGGATCGCATGGCCCTGAAAAAAATAGAGAAGGAGATGTCCCTGTGCAATCCATTTATATTATGGGAAAATCTTCCATTTTTTAAGAATGAAACTTTTTCTGCTGAGTACAGGAAAGGAGTCAGAAATCACCAGCACTTAGCTTGCAACACCAAAGTCTGTACAACTGTGGGATGTAAATATCACAATGTAATTTTGTCTAAGGCCCTTTGCAGGTGCAAGTCACAGTAATTTGCTGTATTTTAATACGAAGATATTTATGCACTCTCCCGAGTAATATTGACATTCCTCATCTTGAAAGCCACTTATGTTTTTACTAGGAAAAGCTTGATTGCATGATCCAACTTGTGGTTTGCAGATTATTAACGTGGAGATGCTCTTTCCTACTCCCTCCTCTAGATTGTGGTAGTAAATAATGCATTAATGAATGCTTCTCTCACTTTGGATTAGGCACTCTCTTAGCCAGACCATAATAGTTATGATACAGACATTGATCTATCAATAACATAAGGCAGAGCCTCTCTGAATTTAAGAACCGAGTTACCGAATTACACAAGATGTGATGCTTTCTCGATTTTAAACACAGCCATACAGCTGAAGGGTCAGAACTAAGACTTCAGCCAAGTTTTGAATTTACTAATGAATACAATGTGACTTAGGCATTGTTGCAGACGTAAGCTAGCAAGGCATGTCCTCCACTAATGCAAGGGGCTTTAACTTTTGTAATTCATAACCACTGTGAAATAGTTTGTCCAACCCAGAGGTGAGCTTAGGGTCCGTGTGTGTATAATCCAAAGTACTAACTCCTGTTCTAACCTGTCCACCAGCCACGAATGGATCATCCATATGGAACGTAAAAGCTTTCCCTAACAGTAACTGGGCAAACATCACCTGGAGTCACAATTTTTCTGCTGGAACTGACTTTGTGGTGGAGTATATCACCAGTAAGCATCAGAGCGCGTGGAGCTACTGCAGGGCTGTTACGCCATTAGACCTGTTCATGGGGGGAAATATGCCAAGGAAACTCTTTGTCACTAAGAATGCATTGGAATTGTGTGCGTTGCCACTCTTCCAAATGCAATTACCTTCTCCTTTCGTTCCTTGCAGCGAGGGTCCAGATCCATGCATTCTGAATTAACAGGGCTGCTCATTCGTGAGTCCAAAGAAAGCCGTAAGGACCGCAGCTTGTCACGAGATTAAGGGCTATCAAAAACGACCAACCAAATTGGGAACAAATTCTTACAGAGAGGAAAATGAATACTTTTAAATAGACAATCTATGGCGCAACAGTCAAAAAGTGTACCTGCTTTTGAGGCACAATCACCTATGATGCGTAACTCTTGTATAATAGCTTTCCTTGTCTCTTTAACTTATAGGCTCTACCTGGCCTGGAAATTCAAAACCTGTCACCTGTCAGGGGTTTGTTTTTTGGTTTTTGGGGTTTTTTTTTTTTCTAATATTGCTTTTGTGGTGCCAATAGGCAGATAGTAATGAACGTTGTTTGCATCTATTTCCTGAACATTCATAATGTCTGGTGTGAATTTGATGGTTTTAAACAGTCTGTGATTCTTGATAGTGACCCAACTTGGTTTACAGCACTGTGCTAGAGATAACTCACATTCTACCCTTCTATTGCCAGATAGTACCTGCTCCCGCTGTAAGACCGATACACCTTTAGTTACAAAGCAAAGCGATATTTGCAGTTCTTAGCCCCAGTTTAAGGAAATTAGTTATCCTCCGCTCTGCATTGTTCTCCAGCATTTGAAATACTCACCAGGCCCTCAGCCCCCTGATGCTTGCTCTTAATGTAGTAGAATGCAAAGCATTTCTCGGAGGTTTGGACGCTGGTCTGTTCCATCCCTACCACACCCTTTCACTGATGTGAAATCTTACACACATGCAGCTTGCACCTAACATGGAGCCAGATGCAAAAGTCCCTCTTCAGGGCAGGCTCCAAGAAAAGTTGCACCTGAGTCAGGATTTCAACATCTGGGATATTCCCAATATCAGATGTTGCCTCCCCAATCTCCTTTCAGGAAAACTCCCCAGGAGACCTCTTCTTATTTACCCCCCAAATGGCCTAAGGATGCACCTATAGCTTGGAAAACGGCACCTATCTGGTTGCCAGCCACAGTGGCATTGAGGTGCTCCTACAAACTGTAGAGCTGGTTTCCATTTAACGCTTCCAGGTTCCCTCGCCTCTGGAAGAACCACCCCCCTTCTCTCTTAGGTCAGAAGGTTTTCAGAGCTTTCCCGCCTCTTTACACCACCTCTTATACAGAGGCTGAAAATGTGTCACCTCCCATGGCCTTGGCTAGAGCACCCCTAGAATGAACGGCCGTCTGAGCTAGCGCTATCCGACTTTCACCCATCTGTTCTGTGCTAACACAGTCTCACCTCTCCCTGTTTAAATTGCCTGCACCCCGGTAGGTTGCAAAGCCAAGGATGCAGCGTGGCATTTGTCAGCAGGCTGCACCGTCTTTTCCATAACTCCTGCCTCAGTTTAAACTGGACACTAGGGTGCTGAGTATTCTGCTAGCCCACTGCTCTGTAAGGCATTTCCTCTTTTGCAATACAGATTGTGCCACTTTCTTACAAGCCACCAGCCCACAAAATCCCCTTTTCTCTGCTGAGGGCTGCAGGGTTTATTGAAAAGATACAAAATATGCCAAACATGTTGGGGCATGTGTAACAAACCCAATTCCAGCCACAAATGAGGCTTGAACCTAGGGCCATCAGCAAGACCAGTCCCTGCCCACTTGAGTTGTAGGAGCAGCTTCCTACCTTGCAAGAGGCTGTATGCCAGAGGTAGGCAATAAAACGGCAGCAGTTCGCCAGGGTTAGCCTCATGGCGGGCTGCCGCTGCTATATTTACTTGCACCTCTGCAATGGGCAATCACAGCTCCCATTGGCCATGGAGCGCCATTCCTGGCCAATGGGAGCAGCAGAAACAGTTGCAGACCGGGACGCAGCTTCCTGCAGCTCCCATTGGCCAGCGATCCGTGAGGTGTGATTGCCCATACCTATGAAGGCGCAGGTAAATATAGTGGGCTAACCCTGGCAGACTGGATCCGGCCCATGGGCCAGTATTTACCCACCCCTTCTCTATGCAGACCCACCGCTAGCAGGGACATGATCACGCACACCGAGCCAGCCTTTCGACATTTTTACAACCATCAATGATTCATTAACCAACATCAATATATGTCCATTTCCATCTTGCAAATGCAACTGGTGTGTAGACCCTGCTATCCATCCCTTCTCAAGGGCTTGAGAGATGGATCTACTCCTGTGCCCTGTAAGTCTGCAGACTGGCTTGATCTGATCAGTGGGTCCAGGCAGATCCCAGACCCTGCCTCTGCGAATACACTGCTCTAATTCTCCCAGCCACCGAAACCTAAAAACTGGTTAGTAAAAGAGGCCCAGCCATCTCCAACCACAGAGAGGGGTCTCCTCGGTGTTTACTAAGACATTTTCAATATGACGAATGAGGGTGCTATTAAAACCCTGTCATTTACCTGCATTTTCTGTATTCCCAAATGCGCGGTAACTACAGACACTGAGGACATCAAGATGTTATGGTCCCCGTCCATCAAATCATGTTATTTCTGCCCAACAGAGAGATGTAGCATGCTGCAATGTCGACATTAACATGTCTGAGTTCCCTGCTGCCTGGGTTTGATGTGAGGTTTCTGTTTCTCAGGTAACAATACAGTGAGATCTATTCCTGTTAAAGCTCAGACCCCTTCCTCTGTGCAGCTGGCAGACCTGAGCCCCGGGATGACGTACCACTTGTGGGTTTTCCCCAAATGGTCTAGCCCCAGCGAAAACTCTTACATAACCTTTACGACAAGCTCAGGTGAGACGGGTTCCAGCCCTGTGGTGTGATGCATTTCCCAGACATTTCATTCCATCTGGAGCTGTACCACTCGTGTGCTGTATCTTCTGGCTGGGGTAGCTTGGCCACCACCGTGCATGGAGCAAATATCATTCACTCCACTGACAGGGTGCCCTCTCTGCCCTCATTACAGCGCTGTCTCAAGCCGCGGTGAAATTTCCACCGTCAGATAAGGTGGTCTCAACTGCGCATTAAGAAAAACAAAAATCCGGATGCAGCCAAAAATGTAGCAGGCTCCATTTGAAACCAAGAATCCTGCAATAAGGGTAGAGATTGTGCACTCGTCAATGCTTCAAGCATTAAGACAGACTCCTACCAAGGATCCTGCTTGCGATGACAGGCTTTGTGTTGGCACTTTCACTTGTGTGTTGCTTCTTGCGGTGGCGGTGGTTGTTCTGTCTGCGTCTCTATACCTGGGTGTTTGCGGTAAGGGGTGTTGATACATTCATGACAAGCTATAGATGAGGATAATGCCAGAAGAATGTGATGTGGTTTGTAGAAGGCCCACAGAGATGGTCACATAGGGTTTACAGGACTTTACAGGGTTTACAGGTTTGCATAGGACTTTACAGATGTATAAGATGACAGGTATCGTTCTCTGGGAATGACACATCTAATTACACAAGCAACTTTTCAGGCTTACCACCTGCTGCATTTTATAGTATGTTAATTAGGGGCTTAATATGGCGCCATTAAAGCCAATAGAAAGACTCCTAATGACTTCCCTGGGGGTTGGATCAGGCCTCATATATTTAAAACTTCTGTGTTATTATTGCATGAGTTTTGGCACAGCCACAATAGGGATAACACAGTCAGCCCAGGATGTTGTGGTAGGTGCCTTTCTTCGATGCTTATTGCAATATGACCCCAATGATTTATTATAAAATTAAACAATAACCAACTTTTAGGTAGGATCTTGAAAGCCAAATATAGTGCTTGACAATCTCTCTTTAAGTAGGAAACCCTGACACGAATGCTGTTCACAATCACATCATGCAGTGCTCCAGATAGAAATGGGGAGGAGAACTTGGCTCTGTCTGTATCTTATCCATGAGGTCCACCGTGTTGGTATCCTTAACTATGTCGAGTTATCCGTATACCGTAAGGTGCTAACAGGACATGCGAGAGATGGAAAAAGCTAATACTGGTGCATCATCTTTGTATAAGAATACACAGCTCTGATAAATACTAGCAAACACCTTGGAAGTATAGCCAGGCCTGGCGTGGGAACTAACTCAGTTTGATTTGCCTCTATCAACTCTAACCACTATTATGTGGGAAGGGTGGTTAGTTTGACTTGGGTTTTTCCTTTTTCTCTGCTATTTTACACTATGTGGTGCAAGGAGTATGTATATTCCTTGCTAGGGTCATTTTTGTGGCAATGCTTTTGTATAGAACTGGAAACTCAAATCCAAAAACCTTCTTAGTTCAAGCATTTTGGCTTCAGATCCCTACATCCGAGCTTGACCCTAGAGTTCTGGATTTCATTCTGATCCAAAACTGAAAGGAGGCTCTTTTCCAGTTCAGATTTTCCTATTTTCTTCTTTGTGAATAGCTACAAGTTGCCTTTTTATAAAGACAGACATCTCTTTTCCTGCCTGTCTCTTTACCCTTCTTGGGGGCTTCTCATGCATAGGAAGCAAGAGAATCGGGGTTCAAGGAATCCAAAAAACAAGTCGCTTCCTTGATTTTAACATGCACTATACATTTGTTAGCCCAACATCTGCATTTTCAGTATTTGAAGAGCTCCTTATTATATTGGCATTACAATTCAAGAATTCACCATCTTTATTCCTCTGATAAAGTCCCTGTCAGCCTGGAATCCACAAAGCTGTCACTCATTTATGCATGCATGCATGCCGCAGTTTCATTTTTTTCCCCTGGCTGGATGCTGCTTACATGAGGGTTGAGAGCCCACTGCCCCATCCTGTGCTGTCATTAATGTTTTTTGACAAGAAAGCACTGTCCATTTTTATTTTGGTTATGTTTTGCAAATATCTATTCTAGAGGTTGCTGCTTATTTATCTGCATTCAAATTGAAATAGCCCACCTGCACCGCGCCTGCAGTCTACTGCACTCTGACTGCTCTGTCGACGTTATTGAGCTTTTGGTTAATCAGAACAGTGCTTTCCAGTTGTAAGTGATGCCTTACTACAAATGTAGCTTGATTAAAAAAGGGGGGGTTCTTTTTTCACCCCTTAATAATGTGGGAAGGAGGATGCAAACTTCGCAAAACATACCAGTTACCTTTGTACCTAGAAACTAACCATGTATAAAAATCAAACTAGCACTGGATATATATTTTTGCTGCATGTCTTTGTGCAGTAGTTTATATATTTATAGTCCCATCTATGTACTTATGAACATACACCCAGACAGGAAATGGCTGTCTACAATAATGGTCAAATATGACAGCTTACAATACTGCTCATATAACATGATGGGGATTATTACCATACAATAAATGTAGTATTTTTCATACAGTGCAACTACAGTCTTAAATTTTCAAGACCACCTAAAGGGCTAAGATGCTCAATCCATGTTGATTTAAATGGGAATTGGTTTCCTGGTTGTGGACTGCTTTGAAAGTCCTATTCACTGTCAACCTCACATGTACATTTTTAAAGTAGATTAGCTGCCATACAAACTGGACAGTGAAGCCGACTCTAAAGACCACCTACAACATGAAGCACAGTGAATAACCTCTTTAAACCCAGTTCAAGGTTCAGCCTTCAGAAAAAAGGCACATATGTTTTGCAAATTGCCAGATCCGAAGTTTAGGACTGATTTCGCTGTAAGTGCATAAACTGTCATTTTTAGCTAATGCATTTTTTGAATCACTGTCTGTAATTAATTCAGGAAATCCAAAATCACCGCAACTGTGTTTCAAATTGATGCCTGTTGGATTACACGACTTCTTTCTTTTATTTAGCTAAATTGCTGGCCGTGCATAAAGACATCAAAACATCCCGTCAAATTACAGCCACCCACTTATTCTCTTTTTCTCAAATTCTGTGATCACAGTCACTCCATTTACACTAAATACAGGTTTGCTGGAGGTGTAATTTTGGCATCACGTGATTTTGGGGGGATAGGAATGGCAATCGTCAATCTACTTTGATAGTAGCCCAGTTCCACTAGCCTAATGAGACAACCTACTGTTAGTTTGTTTAAAACACTCCCTGCTGTGGTAAATCTAGCCTCACTCCACACAGTGGCATGAAGCTTTTCTTTCAGGCTGCTTTTGCTTTCACTTCCGTTAAGAACCACTCCATTTTTCAGCATTGTTTCTCTTTAGAAATCCCATCTTGTTAACATTGCCAATACAATTTCCTTTCATTTCAAAGCGCTCCAGTATCATTTGACTTCCCCCGCCTCGACCACAAACATTTGTGACTCTAATCCAATTCTCAGCTCTGTTAAATTCTCTCACCCCTTTCATTGTAAAAACTGGCATCTTAACAGAGGGTTCAGCTCCCCGAGCGGCTCTGTTAGTAGAAAAAGGGCCATGCACAGAATACCAGCTGATAAAGGCAAAGGCAGCCGATTCCCACTTCAAATCAAGGAGTACTGATCACCAAAGGACAGATCTACACTACAGAAGGTTTGCCAATACAGCTGTACCAGCAAACCTGCCTATTGAATATGCGGCTTCTACTAACAAAAAAGTGCTATTTCCGGTATATCTTATGTCAGTTCCCCAACCAAAATCAGCCATACCAGCAAAAATACTCTTATGTTGGTATAATTGTGTCTACACTAGGGTTTTTGGAGTATAATAATATTGTGAAGTAAAAAGGCAATATAGATTGGACCTCCCTGGTCCGGCACCCTCAGGACCTGAGCAGAGCCGAACCAGGGAATCTGCCTTACCAGGGGAGGTCAAGGCTCCTCTCCCAGCTGTCTGCCCTGCTCCTGCGGACAGTTCCAGCTACTCGGGTCCATTGCTGGAACCGCCTGAGGCTGCAGTCCCCCTGTGTCGGCCCCGCTGCCTCCAGTTCAGCCAAGGCTGCGACCCTGGCTGACTGGGGCGCTCTGCTCCAGCAATATTTTTGATCCAGCAGGACCAGAGAGTTCCAGATTTCAGAGGTTCAATATGTACAAGGTAGGCCTGGAGAACCTAATCAGAGATCAGCCTACGAGAGCGTCCCAATAGCACACGCTTTTCCCTGTGTTGTTCATATTCTGTACCTTCACCTAAAATAACCTCAACGCTATTTGGCAAAGTCGGTCCTCTGCGACTACCTGTCATGAAACATTTCAGTGATTCTAAAATGTGGGTAACTTACAAGTTCTCAGGCATTATTTGCTGCTGACAATCTGAATAAAGACATTAGGATGTGGTCTGTGACCGCATGCACACAGTTCCCATTTGCCTGACTTTGAATGGCATGCATTCAACTGGAAATACCCAGTGGGCAAACACCCTTCCCACCTCTCCCGACTTGAAAGCCCTGGCATCTGATTCTGTAGGGCTTAAACGGAACTTTGGACCAGGTAAAAATTGCAGGATGGGGCCCACATGCATTCGGTGCAAAGGTGCTTTTACATAACTGCGTGAAAGTTGGTCCAAACAAGGGCTGATTATGGGACTACTGTGTGAGTGTATGTCACTGCTCACGCTGATCTGTGCTGTGAAAGGTGGTATTGAGCCCTGTGTAAGCTAGGTGTTGATTGGCTCTGAGCCCTCGTCATATTAGAATTTGATACCATTTATCTAACTAGGTGATATTAAGCAAACCATGTAGCAGATTAAAGACTCTGGTACAATCTCTTCCAGGAAACAAAAAACAAAACCAATCTAGTTGAGGTTAGGGATGTAAAATCCCATTTAATCGGTTAAGTGGTTAACCCTTCGGTTAGCCTAACACTTAACTGGTTAACCGACTAAGTGGGATCCCAGATGGGGGACTGCTCCAGTCCTCCTGGAGCAGCTCTCGGCCCCCCTTGGGTTATCCGTTCACATCCCTAGTTGAGGCTGTTAATTCTCCTGCGACAAATAAAGCAGGGGGCATTCCCTGCCTTAGTCCTTTCAGAGCGAAGCCAAGTAACTTCTGGCTCAGATTTTCAATCCCATGGAGGTCAGATCCTGGCAGGCCCCTCTTTCTTGCCGTGAGTATCTATATTTATGCTGCCATTTGGTTACGTGTCGCTGGCCGATGCGCTGAAGGTTATTTTCATCTCTGCTCGGTTTGCTGAATACCAGGTGCATGTCAATTAGGAGAGCCAGGAAATAGCAGGCAGTTGCTATTTATAGGCTGGAGCGTTGTTTGTCCTACTGTGTTTAGAAGATGCAGGTAATCCTTGCCGGCGTGTTGTAGGAGGCGGCTCGGGGAGTAGAGTTAAGCCTGGTGATACCTCTGCGGGCTTCATATTAAATTCTGATGGATGACATTGCCGTATGAAATGGGCTGTGTAATACAGAGCATCTTCCAGCAAGGGGGTGTGCCACCCTTCCGGGCTCTGGGGTCAAGTCTCCTCTTCTTGGAATCTAAGAGTGATTCATCATTGATCTCCACTAGGAAATTGGCCTAGGAAAATTCTTAGGTACCAGATAGAGCACCCGAGCTGAGTTCAACACCCACTATGTCAAACAAGTCAGGGGGTACCACCGAGGAGTGAGCGAAAGTGGTGGAGGGACGCCAGAGTTAGAAGGTGCAAAAGTGCAAACTCCAGCTTGTCCTAGCTTAAGAACCAGCACTGGAGCAACTATGCCAAGTGCTGACCTGGGGCTATTCCCAAGATTGTCCCCAGCTCTGCCACTGCATGCACAGAGCACAACAGTCAGGGAATTTTCTATATTCAGTGCTTTGTTCTAACTATGTGCGAGGACAAAAAAAAAAATCAAAGCTTTTAGCTGCTTCTTGTAGGAATTTCACCCCTCATTTATGGGGGCCGCCTGAAATACAGCTTTCAACTTCTTTCCCGTCGCTGTGAATGGATGATCAAATCTGTTACCCAGCTTCTTTTGCATTTATTTTTATACACCCTTCATTAGTCTGTGCTGAATCCATTTCATTTATGTCGGTCATGACCCTTTGCTGTGCACAGCTCCTGCCAGAATTTTGAGTTGACAAAGCATTAAAAAAAATGCAAAGCCCATATTTCTATTTAATCTCTGATACCAAACTGAACAATACATACACACACAGTTCAGAAATGTGGTGGTAGAGATGGATCGTTTGCGAACTGATGGACTGGGTTTTCCTAACAGCTTGGCTCGGTATTTTTTAGTTCTCTCTGCTATTCGATTGTCCTTTTTAACTTATTTTCTTGAAATTCCTCTTACCAGCTTATACCAAGAACCATGTGGACATTGCAACCCAGGGCTGGTTTATTGGGCTGATGTGTGCCATTGCGCTTCTAGTCCTGATTTTGTTGATAGTGTGCTTCATTAAGAGAAGCAGAGGCGGGAAATACCCAGGTAAGAGCAATATCCAGCAATATTTTAAATTCATGCTATTGAGTTTAAAGAAACCCCTGCACGCCTGGGAGCTAAGTCAGTTGTACTGATCTCAGCTACACTCTTGAGTCAAAGGGGTTTTATTCTTCCCTGTTATGAAAATTAGAGGTAACAGAAAGAATGTGTTAGTGAAAGGTAAAGGAGAGCACTCCCTGCTATGCAGGAGAAATGCTGCATAGTCCATCACCCTTGTTAAGAGGGACTGGACACCTGCTCATCAAAGAGGCTTCTCTCTCTCTCTGCAAAAGGATCTCTTCCTGCAAACATCTCACTGAAATCTTCCCAAGACAGAGACTGGGCTTAGGAGAATTCACCCACTGAGGCATCCTCTATATCAAGGGTGGGTAAAAGGTAGGGTTGCCAGATGGTTTCAGAAAAAAATACAGGAAAAAAAAGGGCCCCAAGAGTTGTTAAGCAAAAAAAAAAAAAAAGCGTGGCCCAGCATAGTGAGGCTTTTTGACCCTTAACAGGTTGCCGCCAGCCCCCCGCCATCTTGCCTCTCTGCGGAACCCGGTAAGCACGAGGGTTGCCAGGCTGCCTCCATATTGAGCCGGACAGCCTGGGACTCTCGCCTGCTGGACAGGAAAAAAAAAATCAGAAAGTACCAGACATTTTAGGTGTCCGGTATTTTCTGAATTTTTTTACTGGACAGGAGGCAAAAATACCGGACTGTCCGGGTCAATACCGGACACCTGGCAACCCTAGCAAAAGGGCCTTGGTGGGCTGGATCCGGCCCACCAAGGGGGTTGATCTGGCCCGTGGAGGCCCTGCTGCTTCCCTGCCCCCAGGCCAATTAGGGTCTGGGGATGGAAGGGGGGGAAGGGCACATTTTCCTCTGCCCTGTCCCTGCCCTGAGAGGAGCACATGGTGCTTAGAAGCACCACACGCTCCTGGCAAGGCGGGAAGTGACTTTGCATGCTTTCCCGCCCCCAAGCCCTGATTGGTCTGGGGTTGGGGAAGCCCGGAAACATCATGCCCCCCCCTTCCGTTTGAGGCCCCGCTTCTTCCGGTGCAGCCTGGAGCCACTTCAAAAATTTGAGCCCCTGGCAAAAAATTATTGCTCACCCCTGCTCTATATCCATTTGAGTACCTACACCTTGGTATCCAAGCACTGTGCAAACACTCAGTACCTGACCCTATAAACCCCTCCTGTGTCGGATTCCTACCCCACAGCCCTGTCACCAGAAAGAGTGCAGGATTGGACCCTAAGTAAGATACAGAGGCAGACATCTGGCAGTGACTTCAGTGAAACAGACAGACACAAGGACGAATTGCAGAATTAACAATGCCCTGTGCTCGGATCATTCCTTGCAGGAAATAGAATAATACTCACCCCTGGAGCTATGGTAATGCACAATGAACTGCTCAGATGAAAGGCTACATACACCAAGTACCATCCCCAGCATTTGCCCACAGCTGTATTATCAAACCGTTACTTCCCCTCCTCTCGGAACGGGATTTATCTGTTTACTGTGTGGCAACAGCTGGCAAATGTTGACTCTTTAAATTGCTTCATTTGTACAACACTGGTGCCTCATTAGAAAGAATTAAAACCACAAGCATCATAATAGTATCTCATGCACCACTTTAAACTCATGCTTACGGCTCGATAAAGAAACGGATACAATTGGCACCCTTAAAATCCCGACGTGTCCCACTCCCAATAACATCCTTCAGAGCATTTGTAACATGCCTCGCTCTGGGTCTAACTCCATTTGCATTACTCGACCTTTACGTCAGTGAAATCAAGAGAGTCATGCCGGAGAAGCGGAGGCGAATCCAGCGCCCTTAATGCAGGAAATAATTGCAGATACCCGTAGCAAGGTAGATACCGCAATGCAAGATTTTAACCATACCCACTGTGGACACTGTTGAACCCAGGGGTCCTTGTCTGGCTGGGATTGTGTGATGCTTCTCTCCTGTTTGAAGTCACCGACCCCTACGGAGTTACTCTCTGATTCCTAAATGAATCCATCCTTGCAGAATGGCAGCTCATTGGGAGATTAAACACATGAAATGATTTGTAATGACTGTCCCAGCACAGTTGCCATGGGCTCTTGGTCCGATGTGAAATGTCTCAATCAGTTTCCATGTCACTTTACGCCGGGGTCTTAACAAAGACCCTAATTACCTTACCCATTACAAAGATAGCTTCCCCAATTATCACCTCTAATATCATTAGCTCACAGACATTTGCCTCCCCCCCCATCCCCCCTCTATTCTGAAATTTGATTTGTCCTTTCTATATGTGTTCACTTTTTTTTGATTGTATCCCTTTGGTATATATGGTCATGCCTATTTTCTTCCACAATTTGATCTGAGGAAGTGGGTCTGGCCCACGAAAGCTCATCACCTAATAAACCATCTTGTTAGTCTTTAAAGTGCTACATAGTCCTGTTTTTTGGTTTCCATGTCAGTAACTGTCCTTACTATGTATTCTCCTCCTCCACATTTCTTAGCCAAAAAAAAAAAAAAAAACCCTGAACAAACCCGCCCCCCCCCAAAGAAGGAGCTTCTTGAAACCGCACAGTGAGGATTTTAAAATCTCCCCTATTTAACTTCCCTTTTGCTTGGCAATTTGCTTGTTTATCACAGTGCGTGAAAAAGTTGAAGTCCTGGATCCCGAAGACCACAAAGCAGATGATCCGTCATTTGACTACAGGTATGTCTCTACCTGGCATGTGTTCAATAAGCCACCCCACCCGCCTCACGTCTCAGCCCCTTTACCTTCCCCCCCACATAACTTTCACCAACGTACCGCACTCATGAATTACTTTTCACCTTCCTTTTCCTCCTCCTCCTGTCTCCCACTGTGCAAGATCACTACAAAGAGAGGCATCCCTGCCTAAATATCTGGACAAGCAACCTAACTCGAATGTTCTAACCAGGGATGTAAAATCACAGTTAAACAGTTAACCACGATCCCGTGGGCGAGGGAGGGGTGCTCCAGCTGGGGTGGGCCCGCAGCATGGTGCGGTTGGCCCAGCCGGGCTGGAGCGCCTCCCGCCCGGAGCGCGCGGGTGGGGATGCCATTGCAACGTGGCCAGGTCCTGCCTGGCCCCACACAGGGCTGCGGCTGCTGGCATGGATGGAGTTGCCAATGCAGTGCAGCCAGGCTGGGGTCCTGCCTGCCCCCACCTGCCGTGCGACGTGGCTGGAGTTGCTGCAACGTGTGGCAGGACTGGTCCAGGGTCTGTGCAACCCCTCCTGCTTCCCTGCCCAGGTTTCCATCACCCGGCCTGGTTCACCAGATACTGATCCAGTAAGCGTAATGCTTAGCGGGTAACCTTTTCCATCCCTAGTGCTCATAAGGGCTTCCTCCTTTCCCCTCTCTCTGCATTCCCAAGCCAGAGATTGCTCTGAGAACCACCACTCGGGACAAGAGCATCCCCCGTGGGAGGAAACACTTCAACCACACACACACAGACACCCCAGGAGCCAAAGACCCTGAAAGAGGGCAAGTCCATTACAGGCGTTTGACACTCCACTGCTCCGTCTTCTTCTCTGCACACTCTACAACCGAGATGTCCAAGAGCTGTTCAGACTAGCCCGCAAAGCCTGTCTGGCCTTCATAACACGCACGGGGGGGACCAGTATGGATTCCGATGCCAGGTCTTCCCCAACACACTCCATTGAAATGTGCCTTTCGCTGCCTAGCAGACCCTGCTCCAGCAGCGGTGATCTACCCCACATCCTCTCTGCCCCTCTCAAACTCAATGGCATCCTTTGGAGAACAACAGCCCCTTCTCCATCTGGCCACAATAACACCTGCACAAGGGGCTACGTGACTTTCTGTGGCTGTTTGCGTGTGGCATCGGCTTTGTGGCTCCACATTGCTGCCAAAGAAAGAGGCGGGGGGAAAAGGTAAAATTGCCAGCTCTTCCGTTTTCTTCCCTTTTATTAATCACTGGGGTGCACAGCGTGCCTGCTCCTTCGAGCGTCTGCAACTTGCTTTTGCACTAGGATTTTCTTCTACTTAAATAAGCGCAGTGAGCTTTTCCATCCAGGCGTGATGCAAAGCCCATGGCTGTCAATGGGACGCTTTCCACCGATTTAATGGGTTTTTCGATGAAGCTCTGTGCCATTGCACAATATTCCAGCGTTCCTTGATACACTCAAACACCAGAGATGGGAGAGACTCGTTGAAAAATGCAGAGCAAGGTAGACTGTTTTGGTATCAAGCTGCGCGGACTGTAGCATACACGACTTAGAAACAAGCACTGTGTGTATCCCGCACCATGCAGCTCTCCAAAAAAAGGCATAATAATTGGATTCTTTTGGACAATCGTGTTTCTGTCATTAGTAGCAAATGGCTACAGTCATTATATTCCAGTAGCAGCTGTTTTTCCTCCAGAGGATGCCATGGGACCATGTTTCATTTTCCGCCTGGCATATGCCAAGATACAGGATGCAACTAAACCCCCAACAAAAACCAAAACGCTAACACATTGGAGGGCCAAACGAATAGAGATTCCTTCCCCTCTCCCCTCGATCCCCTGCATGTTTGGGCTGTGGATTTGGAGCTCAGGTGTCATGCCACCACCAGTGTGCACCAATTGTTTTCTGCCACGGTCTGTGACCCCCATAGCTGAATGTTCATTTTGCAAGAGCAGCCTGCTCTGCGCATGCCGGCGCTCCGATGCCAAACCATCCGTCAAGCGCACAGCGGTGAGGTTCTGACAAGATAATCGCATGGAAGGGACTTGCTTTGTCTATTACCTTTTGCCAGTGCTCAGAAGCTAGCCCAGCTGGCTCAGTGGAACACAGCGGGACCGGAACACAATATGGTTTATTAGCCCGCAGACAGGCAGAGAGAATTTATTCCCTCTGAGGCTGTTCTGCTGGTGGGAAGTAGTTATTCTGATAAGGATAAGCTCACCTTGACAGAACAGCTTACGAAAAGTTAATTGCAATTTACATTAACAACTGTACCTTCTTTTCCATTCACTGTGTACAAGTCCAGGGATATCCCCTCCAGATGCCTGACCAGGACTCGGGAGCAGCAAAGGAGAAGCCAGCCACTAAGGGTTCCATTTCAGGTTTCGCCCTGGGCCCAGCACACATGGGATGGACTTTAGGGATTTCACCACTGTTCTCGGATCCCTGTGCAGTGCAGACACCATCCATAAAGTTTATAGCCGTACCTCTCGCTGTTGGGTCTCAGTGCTTCAATCTAAGTAGCCACTCAATCACCTGGCACATGCCCCAATGGGTCGCTCCCTATAGGAACAGCTTAGCAGCCTCAGGGGCAGGTTTGAAATAGCTGAGGTCCCAAAAGCCACTGATTGAAATCATGGCCAATTGAATTCCAGCTTATGGCTCTTTCAGCTGAGACCTTAACAACCGAGCGCTTGTTTTTTCCTGCATGGCCAGACACCCTGTGCAAGTGGTTTTCAAAGAATGGGTCGCAACCCAGTACTGGGTTGTGGAATGCCAGGCACTGGGTCATGTTGCTACAGGGTGACCAGGTGGAGGTTGCTAAGCCAGGCTTCCTCCCCTGTCCTGGCACCACGGACTGCTCTGCCCCCCAGAAGTGGCCAACAGCAGGTCCAGCTCCTTGGAAAGGAGCCAGGGGGCTCCACACACTCCCCTCCCCCTGAGCGCCAGCTCGACATTCCCATTGGCTGGCTTCCAGCCAATGGGAACTGGGGAGGATGGCGCCTGCGCATGAGAGCAGCGCGCAGAGCCGCTTGTGTGCCCAGCCTAGGACTCGGACCTGCCACTGGCCACTTCCGGGGGCACAGCGTGGTCTGAGGTGCCAGGGCAGGCAGGAAGCTGCCGTAGCACCACCGCCGTTCTGCTGCCTGAGAAATCATGCCCCTACCCAACCTAGTGCCCCGATCCCCCGCACCAGCCCTGAGGCCCCTCCAGCCCCCCCAATCCTGGCCCCACCACAGAGCCCACACTCTAGTCAAAAGATACAATTATGTGGGGTCATGGGAACTCAACATTTTCTTTATTCCCACCCCCACACTGGTGGCATTGCAGGGACACATACAAAGCGTTTATGGCGCACTGCTGACTACAGGTCCGGGAGCGATTTAAAATGCTCTCCTTACACACACACGGGAAAGGAAGACAAGCTCTCCGCGTGGCTGCCATCTGACAGCCACAGGGCCAGTTCTAGAGTGCTCAGTTTAATGCCCTAGCACCAGCCAGGGAGTGGGATACTTGTGAGGACAATGGGAGGGGGTCAGATAGGGCTCTCTATTGTTAGTACATGGTAGCCCCCAGTGTGTACTATGCGCTTTCCAAATGCTGAAGGACAGCCCCTGTTTTGAAGAGCTTGCCAGCTACAGGCAGTGGATAGGAAACAACAGCTTAGATGCAATTTATATATAAAAATCAACAATGTAGTCAGTTGTTTGGGGAGGGGGGCTGCTACCTCAGTGGAGGTATTTTTAAAGGGGACTGTCTCCTTACAATGTATCACAGAATCATAGAATCCCAGGGCTGGCAGAGACTTCAGGAGTCATCGAGTCCAGCCCCCTGCCCAAAGCAGGACCAACCCCAACTAAATCATCCCAGCCAGGGCTTTGAAAAACCTCCAGGGATGGAGATTCCACCCCCTCTCTCGGTATCCTAGCAGTCACCTACTCTCAGTAAAAACAATGAGTAGTCCTGTGGCACTTTAGAGACGGGGTTAAATGAGGCAGATTCTCCCCAGAGCAGTGGCTTTGGCCAAGTCTTCATGACAAACACTGCTGGAGCACTTCAGTGTAGAAGGTCACTACAAGGAGGGGAGACGCTCCCCCATGACCGTAGCTAATCTACCACCCCAGAAGAGACGGTGGCTAGATTGATGGAAGAATCCTTCCTTCCTTCGACCTAGCACATGAACAGCGGGGGTTAGGTCGGCTTAACTCCGTCATTCTGGGGTGTGGATTTTTCACACTCATGCCCAGTGACACTGTTTGGTTGACCTCACTTTTTAGGCCAGAACTCCACTGTGTTATGTTGGCTTATGAAGGAAGGCGCCACTCAGTAGCTGAGCATCAGAATTTGGCTTCAGATTAGCATTGGTGTAAAATGCTGAGGTGTTCAAATCACGGGCACCTTGGAAGCTTGAAATGTTGTTACCAGCAAAGCTTTTGCCATCCTGTGCAGAACCAGACTTGACTATACCCTCTTCTAGCTGGATTCTCTTCTGGAGACTCAGGTCCCTGTGACTCAAAGTGATAGAGAAAGGAGGGGAGCAAGACTCTCCCTTCAGCCAGAAGAGTGGGAGGTGAACTTGAAGAATTGGTATGAAGTGAGGTTGGAGGATTAAGATTCAGAATGGTGGTGATGTTAGGCTACAGGAAAGTTAATGAAGAGAGTTTAAAAGGAGATGAAATCTGAGCTGACGGGAGTCCTTCATTGGTTTCCCTCCCCACCTCCACATAAGCATGTCTGATATGCTCTCATCCTACCCTCACATCCATACTGCCCCATGCATGCTGCTTTCAAATCTCTGCAGCCTATAATTACGAGGTGCTGTCATGTCTCTCTATCCCACTGAAAGAACAATGGTCACCCTGCACAGGGACTGGGCTGAAGAGACCATTTTCTTGGGACAACGTTCTGTGCCAGTGACTATGCCTCATTCTACCAAAGGATTAAACCGGAGCTTAGCACTGTGAAGAGGGAAATTGGCCGAGATCTCAGGGAACCAGAGCCTTTCACCCGTAGGGCTCCAATTATATTCCAGCCCAGGTTGACTGACTGAAAGAGACGATTCTCCACCAAATGTGCAGAGGCCTACATGTAATGAGTTCAGTAGGTCTCATTTCAGTTCCCAGTGACAAGGCGTTTACCTGGCAAATAGCACCAGCACGTCCGCTGTAGCCAGTCTACAGCAGAGACCAAGAACTGAATGGGCCATGGAGACGGAACTATTTTCTTATCTTTGTGGGAGGAGCAAGTGGTCCCGGGGCCAATAGGGGTCACCTTCAGTCTCCAGGGCTGTCAGTGCCACCTTTCACCAGCACGACATTCAATTGAAAAACCAAAGAAAAGAAGGGGGAAAAAATTGGGAGATCCACTCAACTAAGCCTGAGCCAGCTTATTCTAGATGCTGCCCACTGCACCATAGCAGGCCTTCCAGTTGGCTCCTAGGGACAGGCACACCGGTGAATAGCCTGTGGTCTGATCACCCAATACTTTCTTTTGTTGTGTATTAACTTCTGCGGGGGGTGGGGGAGAGGGGAGAGCCGGTGAGGTTCAGCCAGGGAGGAACATAACACCAATTCCATTTGGTATAACGAGGCACTCAGCCCCATGAAGAACGCAGTGGTTTAGTACCTGCCTCTTTAAATGCTACCTCATCGTATCTCTCTCTGATCCAGCTCTTTCTGCTTCTCTCTGTTTTATTCCCATTCTCTCTCCTCCTTTTCACCTTGTCTATCCACATGGACCATGAAGGTCTCTTGAAAGGTAGGATCGTGTGCTGCCCGAAAGTCCGGCACATTCAGCTTTTTCTTCGAGCAATATGTTTCTTTCATAGCTGAAGTACATCTTACCTCCTGTCCTGCCACCTAACCTATTAAACAACCATCCTCTCCCTCCCACTGAGATTTCGGGCACTTCATGTCCAGCAAGTTGCAATTCAATGCGTTGGGAACCCCTACCAGAACCAGTTAGGTTCTAAGGGCCCAATCTGCAACCTCTACTTGCAACTAATTCTTATTCATGCAAGAAATCCAACTCATTTAAATTGCACAATTAAGGGTTACTCAAGTGGGCGCGGGTTGTGGGGTCAGGTTCTGAGGGAGAGGAATTCTGAATCCTCAGATCAGCTGCTTGCATGATGCGCCTCTGATGCGTTGACCACAAGAGGCACTCAGTCTATGCACTGCATGGAGAGACCGAAGGAACGAAGACGGCAAAGCCACAAGCAATAAGATACTAGATCTAAACAATCAGTTCTACATATTGAACAGAGCCTTAAAAACCCACCGGTCTCTCCCTGACTTACACAACTCTAGGCCACGGTTCCCAAACAGTGCTGACCTGGGTGCTCTTGTTGTCTAATGCTCACATCCAAAACCATAGAAGGCCATTTTAATAGGATTAAGTTGCATCAACATGCGGACAACTACACACATTGCCTTCCTAATGTACTAACAGGACACAATAAAACTGAAGAGAGAGGCAAAGCCGAGAGGTGGGCTTGGAAAACTTCCTGGCCCCAACATCTCGCCCCACAAACCCCACGTGAGGAAAAGTTCTGACCCAGATCCCATTTTTCCCAAGGTATGGGGTGGGTTCAGAGAAAGAGCATTTCACAAACTGCTTTGGTTTTTGCCACTCTCTGCCTCTGTGAAAGGGCAGCCCTGCTTGCAGATTTAAATTCTTAAAAGAAGCTGCTTGTAAAGCTAACCTGTTAATTCTTAGCGTGATGCCAAGTTAACACCAGGCCACAAGCATTGCTTTTGTTTGGCTCCTGGCTCTACAAAGTGCGGATACAAGGTAATATGATCCAGAGCTGCAAAATGCTCTGTGGGACACTGAACCCCTCCAATGTATGGGGAGCTGATGCCATCACTTAAATGCCACGAGACAGATTAAATGCCCTAGTAGGTCATTCCCACTAAGCGGAAATAAGATCAATGGGCCAAAGTGTAGCTCCCAACGTCTTCACAGCACGCACAACTCTGAGAGACGTTGACTGCCAAATGCTACAACCTGAATTTAAATTTTCAGGAGCAGGAATGAGGAGGAAAAGTGAAAATAGCCCTCAATGGCCACGTCCCGTATCTCTATTGAAATGAGTGGTGTTACCACCTGAACTTTGCCCAGCCGTTTTACCTGCACAGCAAATGTTTTATCCCTCGCTTGCTGCTGGGATGGCTGTGGGACATTACGAAAGAGCCATGAAACAACAGGCCTTTGAGCTTAGTTGTTTCAAGTAAGGACGCTGCATTGTTTCCATTGAGAGAGCAATACCCTAAGCATAGCATAAATGCAGCTTTCAATGAGGTGCTGACCAAACGCAGGAAAGCTGTATAAAATTCCTCCTTTTCCTTTTAAATGCTGGATCATTTGTTTACATTGATGACTCAGCAAAAGCAACGTTGGACCATTCCAATTTTTTCCCTGAATTTTAGCTAGACACATGTACAAAAGTAGGCCAAGAAGTAGTGTTGCTTATTTTGAAGCAGACAGTTCTGAATTTGAGTCCTCAGTCAAAAAAGCCCACAAAGAAAACAATTAAATTTGACATATAGGATTTCAATAGAGATAGCATCTCTACTGGACAGAGGAGATCAAATATGGACACACTATCAAGGGTTATGAAAGGCATCTTTTCCTATAGTGCAGTTCACTCGCATACGTATATGACACACACATGTCCTTGATATATCGGGAAATGTGACTTTTCCCCTGATTTTTGTGAGATATGGCTCTTAAAGTGTTTTTTTCCTATGGACTTGCTTAATTTTTCTGGTAGAAAACAGTATCATTTCATAGTGTAAAATGTCAAAAGTTTTAAGGATAAAGAATCAAACAGATTAACCTGAAACAGGTGAGATGAAATGATTGGAAATAAACTCTGAGAGGTAAATTTCCACAGGTACTTTAGAGATTCAGAGATTTTGGCATCCTAGACCTAAAGGAGAACTCTAAAGGAGAACTTTGGGGGAGAAAACCAAAAAAAACAAAAAAAAACACACTCCTCCAACTGCATGTGGGCATGGATATCTGAAGGACTGCTTATGTCTTTGGAAGATAATATAGAAGTGAAACTCACTAGAGTCTAAACACAAAAGTGGGCCTGCCTATTTTACTGTCTAAGGATGGCTGATTTGCAAAAAGTAAATAGAGAGGAGAAAGAAATAAAAGGAAAAAATTGTAATGTTCTTCCAGATTGATTGATCAAAGCATCATTATCTATACGCTAGGTAAGGACATTCGTTTTCCTTTTAAAAAAAAAGAAAATTAAAAAGGAGGCTGGGTTTTCAAAAGAGTCAAGTGTGCAAATTGCACATGCAGCTGTGAGCCTCATGGATGCAGGCTGTCCGGTAGTTGCATTTGCATAGCAAGGAAATTTTGACAAGCCCATTTGCAATCCCAGCAGCCTAACTATGCACCTTTGAATCTTGCAGCACACACGCTGGATTTTTTTCGGAGAACCCAATCCCCAGTTTTTAAACAATGTCCCTTAGCCCCCACCCTATCTATTCTAACCGTGTCTGTCTGTCTTCTGCCATCCAGCGACGAAGACAACAAGGAACCACCAGGCAGCCACACCTCTTTGGACGGTACAATAAAGCAAGAGAGCGACGATAGTTTGGTGGATTATGGAGAGGGGGGTGAAGGGCAGTTCAATGAAGACGGCTCCTTTATCGGCCAGTACACAGTCAAGAAGGACAAAGAGGAGACAGAAGGCAATGAGAGTTCAGAAGCCACATCCCCCGTCAACGCTATCTACTCCCTGGCGTAACACAGTATAAATGCAACCACAACGACAAATATATACAAGGGGGGGTAAAACTGCCGCCGCCAAGGGGACACGAGTATGACAAAAAAAAACCACACAATGAAAAAAGTTCCAACAAAAGCAGAACAGTCCAGGTGGTCCCCAGTGCCACCCTCTCCTTAGCAAACAAGGGAACGGCAAGGATTCTTGGGGTGCTAACGTGTTGTCGCTGTAGCTGAAACCTGAGCTGAACCAAAGGGGCCAGAGGAAGAACCAGCCTCACAGGTTCTACATCCAAGCTTCAGAACTTGGCCCACCGACCCCTCCTCCTCCCCAGGTCGTCTTTTTTAGATCACGCAGCATCTCTTTGGTTCATCATTTACACTGCTGGGGTTCCCCCCTCCCCCCCTCCAGTTTTTGGGTTTTCTTGGGGAAAGGTCCCAAATCAGAGAAATGGGGGTAGGGGCAGGGACTGGGGACAGAAGGCCTTTCCAGGGTAACAGCAGCATGAAACCACACAAGGAAGAGGGAGGGTCCATCAGCTAGAAGTAGAAACAACACGTTCCTTTATTAACAGGAAGCTCTCTGGGACTGTATTTGAGACGGACAGCTTGACAGCCAGCACCTCGCTCGTGACGCCTCCAACGCAAGTCAGCACCACTAAGACCCTTCCTCTAAGGTCAAACAAGCAGCACCGCACCAGGCCCCAGAAGACAACTATGCCCATGGAAAGTTTTTGTGGGTGTGGTTGGATTGTGCTATACCTCTTTATTAAGGCTAAACATCCTCACTGGGTTCTGTCACCAAGGGATTGATGGGTGGCATTACCCTGCATCCATGCTACTTAAGAAATTCTGTTGTTGTTTTTTTAAAGGGACGTTGGGGAAGAAATTTAGGACTTGATTAAAGACAGACCGATGCAGCTTACCTTCTGACTCCCAGCGACTGCTCAGCCACTAGGAGAACAGTATCATTTGCCTGGAGAATTATGTGGGAAATTATTTTATAAACATAAACACCCCACTACTTTTAAGGGAAACCCCATAAATCAGTGGGTAGCGAAGAGGAAGAACCAGTATTAACATAGTTTCTTTTTCCTAAGGGTTGATACAGATCCAGCCATGAAAAGATGGCACTGAACAGCCATGGGATGGGGTAGAAGAATAAAAATATGTGACCCTGCATTGCAGCTGCTGCTAAGCTCCTTGAAGGTTTCAGGGGAGCCTAGTCCTGTAAACAGCAGGGAAGCAGGGTATGGGCTCTCCTTGTCCTGACTAACGGGGTGCCGCTCAGCTTGTTCTCAATAGCTCCTCTTAGCCTGATGCAGTGGCCTTTTCCCCTATGATCAATCACCCCACAGGAGAAATTTCCATGTGTCCCAGAGTGCATGTGGCACACGGACGCACCCATTTTTGTTCTTTACATATCAAGATGACTCGGTCCAGCTAACCTGCTAATACACTGTAATAACATGTCTTACTAGGAAGTTCTATCATTAAATGCTCTTCCATATGCCTTATATAGCTTCAAACTTCCCCTGAAGTTTAATAAACTAAGAATATTCACCCTCAGCTTAAGCCCCGGATCTGATGGTTTCTCATCTGTCAGTCCACTAGGAATATAAGGATGCCTGTGCAGCCCTCCCAGCTGAGAAAGCATGGATCACTGTAGAAGATAGAGTTTGACAATAGACTGTACGTAGTGGCAAATACAGTGTGTATTCTCCCCATCTCGTGCACTTTTGCAACCAAAAGTACCTTTGCTGAGAGAGATCAGACAACTTCCAACACAGTTATACAACAATGTTAGGCATGGTTGTTGGGGGTTTTTTATTAAAGAAGATGGCTCTGTTGGACATAATGGATTAAACACAGTGGGATTCATACAGCTGTTTTAGCTTTCAAGCTATTTTGCTACAAAGACATCTTGCCAACAAAGATGTTCCTGCTAAAAAGGATAGTGTAGACCTAATGTTTGCCACATTCTCTAAAGCTGACATGATACCTAACAGCTCAACTATTTTGCATTTCTAACGAAACCCAAATGAGGTCCACACCTGGGCAACGCTTCCAGTTAAATCAAGCATCGAAACAGGAGGGAGAGTGTAGCTGTGGCAGAGGAGTGGGATGCACCATGGGAATCAGAATGGGTCAGCTGGCGGATACAGGACTGCCAAAGCTGCCCATCCACATAGGGTGACTGCTGCTAACATGGTCTCAGCCACAAAGGAAAGTCACCTGTCATGGTACTTGGTTCACTTTTTCCTTCAGAGGGAGAAAAGTCACAACCATCACACTGTTACTGTCAGTGTAAATGTATCATAGCAAGAGGCTTCATTCTAATGGACTTCCTAGGCATTGTTCTATAGCAAGGGGAGTTCCTCACCTACTCCGCTCCAAAGAACAGTTTACAACACACTCAGCCAAATTTCCAGTCGTGCTGAGTTTAAGAGGGCGTGTGCTGTACACATTTAGGGAACATCTACACTGCACTGCTATTTTGGAACACCACAGGCATCCTGAAATAGCTACCCCACCTCTACACAAGCCGCCCGTTATTTCAAAATATTTTTCGAAATAACAGGCGCTCTGTTTCGCCATCCTAGTAAACCTCGTTGCACGAGGGATAAGGGATGGCTCGAAATAGCACGTTATTTCAAAATTTGGTGCCGTGTAGATGCGCCAAATTTCAAAATACGCTATTTCAGAATAGATTTGAAATAAAATACGCAAATTGCGTCTCTTATTTCAAGTTTAGGGTGCTGTGTAGACACACTCTAAAAGCGATGCGGTACACGCAGGCCAAATCACCGAACAACAGCCTCCCCGCCCACCCAAGATTAGCACCAAGAGCACAGCCTCTATCGTTTGATATAAAGCAGCGTTTCTTAAAGTGTGCTGCGAGGCAGTGGGAAGTGTGCCGCGGAAAGAACAGAATTCATAATAGCCACCTTTAAAGGGACAAGCCTTCTTTTTTTTTTCCCCCCCTCTCCCAACAACTACTTTTCTCTGGGGCTTTTTTTTTTCCCCCCCTCACCAAAAAAAATCTTTGGTGTTCCCCATAAAAAATATATATATATTGTTTGGTGTTCCTCTGTCTTAAAAAGTTTAAGAAACACTGATCTAAAGGAACACTTCCATTGGCGGGTAGCAACAGGAAATGCTTATCCTTCCTTTGGGCCAACTACTAGCGGGGAATGGGACACATTTAGCTACCATATTACACCGATATGGCCAGCGGGGCTGATGGCCACCGTGGGCCCTAGGTCAAGGTATGGGGGTAGGACCGGGACAGCCAGTCCTTAGAGCCTCATGGAGCAGCACTCCGGTGCTGATTCAAAGGAACCCTGGGCCCCTTTGAACTGCCGAGTCCCGAGGCAACTGCCCCTTTTGCCCCCCCCACCAGCAGGCTTGTGTGCAGCTATGGCGTTGCAAGGGTGTTCTTGTGAGCAGCTTGGTCTGTGATTCACACCCACTCCATCCCATCCCTGTGAATCACTTCACTGAGCCACCCACATCACATCTGTTTGGAAAAGGAAAGAGCAAAGTGTTTTGCTTCGTGGTTATTTCATATATTGCTCACGGGAGCCGCCCCAACGTTCCTAGACAGCAAAGAGTAGAGCAGGTTACCTCCAACAGACCAGAAGGAGTCTGGCGCCTTACACCTCAGCACACAGAACCCGACACCCTAATGCTCCTTGAGTAACCACAAAAGAAAAATAGGCGCCTATGTAGGATGAAATGGACAAACTATCTCTGGTTTAACTCCACTGAAGTCAGTTAGAAATTGATCAGAATCTTAAAACAAAACAAAACACACACACACACACACACACACACACACACACACACACACACACACACACACACACACACACACACACACACACACACACACACACACACACACACACACACACACACACACACACACACACACACAGAGAGAGAGAGAACTTTCTGGCAAAGTCCTGTATAACCTACTAAAGATGAAGATATTCAGGGTCTATAGGAATGGAGCTGGGATCTCTGGAAATTAAAAAGCTTTAGGATGTAGCAGAACATCTGCATGGTGATGGGGAGGCCTCCTCTAGAGGAGGGGTTCTCAATCTTTTCCTTTGTGAGGCCACTCCCAACATGCTCCCCAAACTCTGTGGCCCAGCTGCACCTCCGCAATTGTTTTTCTGCATATAAAAGCCCGTACTGGAGTTAAGGGGTAGCAGGCAGGGCCCCATGCCACAGGCAAGACCACAAAGCTAAGTGGCACAGGCTCTAGGGTGAAGGGGCTCAGGGCCTCTCGGTGCAGTCCTGTGTGGCTGGGCTTTGGCTTTCTTCCCTTGGCCCTAGCAAGTCTAACACCGGCCAGGCTTGGCAGACCCCCCTAAAACGGGTCCACTGCACCCCAGAGGGCTCCACACCACGGCTGAGAACCATGGTGCTACAGTTTTGCAGCAGGCACACATAATTCTCTGTTACATCTATCGGGAGGTTCACAAAACTACACAGAGCGTTACATTGCCTACCACATGCCATAGGTCTTCTCCCTGAAGGTTTTACTGGGGGGTTCCCTGTAGTCACTGTGGTTTTGGTAGCTAGCTCACTGCTAATTAGAATGTTGGTGGCTAAGTTAATACATGTGTGTGACTTCTGCCGGTCCTTACCGCAAAATCACCACGGGGCCCCAGAGCTAGTCACACACCATGCCTGCATCAAATGTGTTTTTAGATTAGATTATAAGCCATTAGGATGAGCTGTACCACAGGAGACATACTGCAGGGAATAGCCATGCTCTTCCCCTCCCATCCCCAAGCCAGATATGGGCTGGATGAGCTAATAGGTCTTGTTCATCTATCATACGTGTCCAGATGGATCTGTGCAATGCAAACAATCCACATTCTCTCTCTAGTGCCTGCATGGGTAGAGCCCTGCAAATCGGGGATGTCCACTTTGCATCCGCAGGTATCTGCATCTGCAGATGCGGATATCTGCGGCTTATTTTTGTGGATACGGGTGCAGATACAAAATGTGGTATCTAGAACCCTGCAAATTTGCAGCTATTTGCATCTGCAGCTGTGGAGATCCACACATCAGGTTTGCAGATGCAAATAGCAATTTTGTGTGTGCACAGGGCTCTGCTCATGGGGGATTCAAACAGGTCACCAGGTTGCGCTGTACACCATGGCCACAAGGAGGCAGAGTCCATCAGCTAAGGAGCACTGTCAGGTGCCCAGGGCATATGCTGTGATGTGCAGCCAGAAACGTAAACTGCTTTCAAGGTCACCAAGCCCACACCCGGGCTGCATCTCACCAGCTGAACCATCCCGACCATGATGCCAAAAGGGCATTAGAAGATTGCACCATCCACGCCTGTAAGCATGCTCTCAACTGGTGTCAGCAGCGTTTCCCCTAAACAATCTTATTCAGTAAATGGGATGTTCCAGTCTACTCAGTTTCTACATCCAGATTCAGGTAGCGCTTTCGATTGCCCTGCCACTTAAGTGGTGCCCTGCACTGTTGAACTGGCAACACTTTCATTAAAATGTTTAATTGGTGGAAGACATGAGAAACTAGAGAAGGGCTTGACCCAAAGCCCCAGATCTGAGCATGCTCAGAATCCTAGGAAATGTCCGGATTTGGATCCAAATTTAGCAAGGCTGGAACAATGCTCCCTCTCATTTTTTCCGTCCATGTGTGAAATAAATTCTGTTACATGCACCAAGGCATGTGTAGATGTGCACCACCAGTAGGAACATATGCTGCTGGCAGTGGGTATTCCGCTAATCCAGTGTTTCCCAACCAGGGTTCTGCGGACCATTCCGCAGACCATTGTCAGGGGTTCCACGAGAAATCATGGAATAAATACATAAAAATTTTGAAATACCACAAACAATTCCAAATATCCCTCGAAATATCGCCAAGCAAACGTTTTCATAGGTAGGGGTTCCTCGGGATATGAAAAATTATTTTAGGGGTTCCTCCATGGGAAAAAGGTTGGGAATCACTGCACTAATCAGCAGGGCAGCATTTGGATCTTTCCTGAGTGGCCGCCCAAGTGTTCAGCTTACAGGGAACACTGGTCAGGACCCACTTCTGTAACATGATGAACTAAAACCATCCATATACTTTGGGGGCAGGTAGCTATATACTTCATTGCTTGGGCCCTACTACACCCAAACCTATGGAAAAGTTCTATAGCTGTTTGAAATGTGGCCTTATGAGAACAAGTTGGTGTTTCTTCTCCAGCAGGTCCTAAACACAACAATGTGCAGAAACGATGGCACAGAAATGGCGGCTACGTATGCATGACATTGAGGCTGCTCCTAATTTTCCCTATAGACTGTAACTAGGGGAGTCGGATTGATTGTGTTATGGAATGACAGCTCATTCGCTTGAAATCCTGCTTTCAGAAATGCTATTAAGTCTAAATTGCCTGGAAACTACCTAGCTCATCCCACTCCTCACACCCACACATTTCCCCCTCCCCATATTTCCTGCAAAAAATAACCTGGAGGTCAACTGTTCTACTAAGTTTCTGACCCCAGAGATTGATCGGGCCAGTTATGAATTGTGTTTAAGTGACTAAACAATATACAACCCATTAATTGACAGAGACATCCTGCTGTAGATACTCGGGGGGGGGGGGGGGGGGGACAGATTAAAAAGGTAGGAAAAGCATTATTGACCATCATTAAGACTTTGTCTCTTGTTACATGCTTTACCTGACTAGCAGCACTCAGTTGATCCATTGTGGCCTTTTCCCATCCAAGCTAGCAACTGTCCTGACCCAGGGGAAGAATTTTGAGGTACTGAATTCATTTCCTGGAACGTAGCCAGAAGTGAAGGGCATGTCCTAGCACAGCAGTGATTGCCTCCGGCAACAAGATGCATTGTACTGTGTTAATTCTGTGCTAGCAACAAACAATTTCAGTGAAGCAATAAAAGAAATAAAACCTCATAAAAACAAAAAACGTGTTTTGTTTCATGCACACCCACCCATTTTATTGAAGGGAATAATAATGCTTTTCCGATTCTTAAAAATGCCACTCTGTCAGTGGCGTTGCCTTTACCCAGCAATTCCCGTTTCTCCATGTATTCGTTCCAAGTGGGCCTCATTCTCGGATCGTGACATCAATTGCAGTCCAAATCCAAGTCATATCTGCAAAACAGATTTCTTCCTTTGCACGATGGAGTTTTAAACATTCATTTCCACAGCTTGTGTTGGAAAGAAAGTATTGGACTATTTTGGTTTTCAGTTTTGTTTCATTTTTTATTTGTCAATATTTAACCCATAACTCTGCCTAAAACCTCCTGGTCATTCCAATACATTCTACATATTTATTTGCCTTTAAAAAAATAGTTATTTTGTGTTAATCTGCTTTTCCCCCAGTGATAAATGCATATCTGAGGCTGTAAAGAAAGGCTTACAGCAAGACAATTAATGGATTAGAGAGAAATGCTTAATATATGGACTTATAAACTGACTGCATGAGCAATGAAAAAGGCCAAAATATTCAGTTATCTTTGGGGGGGTAAGAATCACTGTAAAATTGATTTTTTTGTATAGAGAACACTAAACATATAATAAAACCATTGTCCAAAACTGAAGCAAAGCCTGAAATTTGTTTCCATCCCACTCCAAAGAAGAAATAGGGCTCTGACGTTGCTCAATAAAGCCAGGTCTATACTTACCTGGAGGTCAACTCTCCAGAGATCGATCTTTCAAGGTTTGATTTAGAGGGTCTAGTAAGGACCCGCTAAATCGACCGCTGATGGCGCCCCCCATCAACCCTGGTACTCCGTGGGGTCCCACGAAGACAGGGTATGTCTACACTTGCTCCCTAGTTCGGACTAGGGATGCAAATGGAGCATACCAAAATTATTAATGAAGCACAGGATTTAAATATCCTGCGCTTAGTTAGCATATTCGCTGCCAGCCGCCATTTTGGATTTGGGGTATTGCAAAATAAGTTGCCCTGTGTAGACGCGTTATTCCGAGAGAAAACCCTTCTCTTGGAATAACTGTTATTCCTCGTGCAATGAGGTTTAACAGTTATTCCGAGAGAAGGGTTTTCTCGGAATAACGTGTCTACACGGGGCAACTTATTTTGCAATACCCCAAATCCAAAATGGTGGCTTGCGGCAAATATGCTAATTAAGCATGGGATATTTAAATTCCGCACTTCATTAGCAATTTAGATATGCTCCATTTGCATCCCTAGTCCGAACTAGGGAGCAAGTGTAGACATACCCTAAGAAAAGTCAATGGGAGAGTTTCTCCCATCCACCTCCCACAGCGGGGACTCTGCAGAAAGCTGAGTTAAAGAATGTCGACGGGAGGTGCATCCCTTAGGTCAACTTTCTCCAGTAATGTGGAGTGGGAGAGCATGTGTAAGAGAATGTGAAATGCCCCTTATTCCCTTACACTCTTTACCTTTATTGCAGGTAATAAGAACACCACCACCTAGCTCTGAGTGCTGTTCATCAGTAGAACTCTAACTATATTCTGAAGCAGGTCAGGATCATTATTCCCAGCCTACAGGAGAAACTGAGGCACAGAGTGGGAAAGTGATTTGCCCAAGTTTACCCCACTGGTCAGTAATAGAGCTAGAAGTAGAATCATAGAAACATAGAATCATAGAACACTAGAACTGGAAGGGACCTTGAGAGGTCATCGAGTCCAGTCCCCTGCCCTCATGGCAGGACCCAGTACCATCTAGACCATCTGATAGATGTCTATCTCCTGAGGCACAGTACAGTGCTCTGTCCACTAGGCCCCACAGCCTAATGGCCTACTTTCCACATGGGCACTTCTCTCCTTCCCAAGCAATAGGTCAAGAAGCAAGCATGGGGAATACTCCATCCCCTACAACATTCCAGCCTGCCAGCTGGGCTGGCGTGATAGGGAAAGCAATCTACACTATGCAGAGAGCTAGCCCAGGTACGCTCCTCATGGAGCACAGAGAAACCAGGGACCAGATAACGATTCTGAATCACACAGTAGGTCTGCATGTCAAACTGGGGCTGATTCCCAGGCTGAGGATGTATTTCCACAACTGAGTGTTCTGTGGGTGTGGAAGGAGCTGTCAATCCCCTGTCAATCACCTGGCAACCCGCTTTGGGGGAAGGCAGTGTGGACAATAAAAAAAGACCCACCAGCTTGATAAGAATATGTATAGCACCAGAATTCCTGACTTTCATAACTGGCACATGAAATATTATTATTGGTAAAAACCTGGCAGAGAAGACAGATCCAGAAAAAAAAAGAATACGTACATAAAACAAACTGTCACAACAAAGGAGTTCCTCATTGTATTTATCCTGGAGAAAGAGCCACGAATGTGGGCAGTGCCTGATTTTCACAAAGATTGGTGCCACAAATCAGAGAGAAGGATCAAGCCTAGAACAGTCAACCTCTGATGAAGACACATGGGAAGATGCTGTCTAGCCCTTGCCCAAGGCAGTGTTTGTTTTCAAAGTTTTGCCTTCGTATCCAAATGCAATAGTCCTGCATTCTGTGGAATGGGAGCTTACAAAACTCAGGGTGACATGAATGGAGCTGCTGCCAGCAGAGGACTGGGCCCTGAACTGTGTCCACAGCCAGCCCATATAAGGAGGGATTATAGCAATTTGAAAACAAAACTGTATGAAACCTGGTGACAACCTTCAACAGAGAGGGAAATTTTTGTTTATTTTTAATAAAACTCTTCCTGCGCCATCAGTTGTCCGAATCACATGGGGTAGGAGTCCTAGAAGCTTAACAGGCATATTGGCATCAGCACCATATCGAAACAGAGCAGTCTAGGTATCTGCCAGCTTCTCCCTGGTTAGAAATCTCAGGTCAATGCCAAATGATTGCCCAACTCCTGCTGGACAGCACCCAGTACCCCACAGGAGATACTCAGCATCTTGCAGACCTGGTCCTACATGGTCCCACAGCACTGTGGCCACTGCGTGTTTGCCACACCAGCCAGGCTCAGGCCTGGGAGCCATACTGGCACATTGTACGTCTAAGCACAAGCTCTGAGCCAGGCGTCTTTTCTAGTGGAGCCTTGGCTCGTCTCTAAGCGGAAGCCCTGACAGCCCAGGGGAATCTGCGGCATTCGGGCGGGTTGCACAAGGAACGAGTCAGCCTAGAGCAGTGTTTCTCAGCGACCGATCTTTGGACCAGCACCAGTCCCGGAGATCTCCCCAACACAGTTTAGGAAGATTCAGAGCACTAGGATAGTAAGTCGTCTTCAGGACAAAGTATTGGAGGCATCCTGGGGAAACGGAAGGCGTGGGGGTGAATTGCCACCCACGCAGGGAGGAAGCAAATCCAAATCCAAATGCCTGCCCTATGCCCACTCAACCCAGTCACATCTCCTCGCACTTCAGCCTTTCCGGTGCATGAGTCCTGTTAGCAACGCGTAGCCTTTGCACTGGTGACCCGTGCCCGTCATACAGCACCTCCGCACGCTGGGCTGGCACCCTGTCCGCTGCTAGGCCAGCAGGCACCGTACAAAAGGTGGAAAGGCCAGATTCACAGAGACAGCATGAAACAAGTGACAGCAATGCTGGCTGGTGCCCTTGTAACGCCGACAGGCGGAACCAAACCTGGGACCTCTGGAGCTTAGTGCACAGTCGGAACTAAAAGCCAGCTGGCTATCGGCGACGGTCGCTGAGACAGCTCATTCTCTGTAAATGGTCTACATGCCACTCCATGGCACAGTGCCTCAGCCCTGGCAGGTGTGCGGGTTACACCCTTTCAGCTGAGGAAGGTATTGTGAGATCAGCATTTGCAGACCATTTCCACAGCTCTGTTAACATTTCATCCCAAAGTACCTCACTAGCTCCCTTACTCCCCAAAGCCTCTGGGAAACACGGGAACATTATCTCATTTCACAGGGCAGGACGCTCAGCCACAGAGCCAGGAAGGGACTCACTCGTAGAGCGGCTCCCAGGCAGAGCTGGGAGATACCCCAGAGACCGGACTCCCATGGGCTCTTCTCTACCAATGCAGGACTCTCACCAGAGCGCCCGCCTGGTGTGTGCTTTCTATACCCAGGAGGGCAGGGCAAACAGCAACCCCTGTCAGCGTCAGCACTTGTCATGCATCCACTGCAGCTCCAGCAAAGGGCACGCGTGTTACAAGGTCAGACTGGAAGAGGAAGCTTGGGCAGCCCAAGAAACATTTGGAAAAGAGTCACAGTTTAAACTGGCTCCCTCCTCCTCCCGCGCATCAAGGTCTGGATCCAGGCCTGGCAGATGAGAAGCCTCATCCCCCTTTTGGCCAGAGATACGGTGTTTTTCATCGGTTCCCGCCTGGCCTCCCGGGGGCTTGGCAGCGCGCTTGACAGCAGATCCCCAGTACAAAGCCTTGACGGGGCCGGGGGGGTGGGTGGAAAATAATACGAGCAGAAGAGTCTCTTTGGCTAATGAAACTGTAATTGCTCCAAATCTCACTAATAGGATGAAAGTATTAGTCGTCCAGTCCCTCTGCAGCGGGCGCTCTCCCCCCTCCCCAAAGTCCTGAACTCTTTCCTTTGCCTGCCATGAGCCAGCATCTGAAATACTTACAGAGGGTGCCCTGAAAAGTGCTGGAGAAACTTAGCTGCACTGGGAGGATCGACTGACAACTTTGAGATTTGTGGAGGGTGGGAGGGAAAGGGACAGGGGTCTGGATCTCAGCCCAGAGCGGCTGAGGGGGAAACTAGATAAAATCCCTGCCAAGCTCACCTCCTAAGCCTCACTTCACACCACCTGCCTGGAGTGCGGAAAGTGGCCGGGAAGGGAGCCTACCAAAATCGGGGAGCGGTGGCTTTGGTAAGACCCTGCTTAAGTGCACCCCTCAGTGACATAGCCCTGTTTTTTAATGAGCTGTTGGGTTGCACCTTGTAGGGCATAAGGGCAGGCTGTTTAGCAGTGCTCCTTACCCCAGCTCAGAAAACACAACCTGGCCTGTACTCTCTCGCCCCTCCCCCCCCGCCCCAACCATCTGTTGCAGAAAGGCAACATCCACAGAAGGGAACTGGGGCACCAAGAACACCCCAAAGCCAGGCAGTCAGGCCCCCGTAGGGCTGTGGAGTACCCCACCTAGAGCATAAAGGAGCAGCAGATTGACAGCCAGCCCTGTTCATGTACAGTACCCAGTTAGGGCGAGGGGGCTGCGGGGACAGGAGCGAATCGGAGAATGACCCACCGTTCCTGTAGGATAATGGTTCAGGGTGGGGGAGACAAGTCCCATCTGCTCCTCTCACTAACCTCTGGAGCATGGACAGGCCCTTATTGGTCTTAACTGGCCTGCCAAAGCAGCACCAAACTCCCCATGCTTATTAGGATTTCCCCTACATCCGCTCTGGTAGCTTTGCCCTCCAGAGGTGGGGGAGGTCCCAACTAGGCCACATACCCCTAATTCAGAATCACCTCTCTTTTCCCCATGCCATGTGGGGTGAGCCGGTTCTACAGATGCACCGACACACTACAAATCCAGTCATGCTTGGGGGAGCCCGGATTTTGAGGGTACATCTACACTGCCCCAAACCGCACAGGGGCAAGTCTCAGAGCCCAGATCAAATGACTCTGGCTCACACTGGAGGGCTAAAAATGGGTGGAGCCAGGCTCTGAGACTTGGAGCAGGAGATAGCAACTCACAGTCTGGGTTCTAGGCTGAGCCCAGACTCCTGCACGGCTATTTTTAGACCTGTAGTGCGAGCCCCGGGAGCCCGAATCACCTGACTTGTTTTCCAAAACTCGATCACTGGTGAGAGTCAGCTACAGGTGGGCTGAGTTCACTCCCTGAAGGCAAAACCACTGGGAAGCTCAGATTGACCATATACCAAACCAGACCGCTGGTCCCATCAAGTCTGGTCGCAATCTATCGGCAGTGCTTCAGGCAAAGGCAGAAGCCACCAGATCCCAGATTGACAGCGGGGATAATAGTTCTTCCCTACCTTACATAGAATCATAGAATTCTAGGTTTGGAAGAGACCTCAGGAGTCATTGAGTCCAGCCCCCCTGCCCAAAGCAGGACCAACCCCAACTCAATCATCCCAGCCAGGGCTGTGTCAAGCCAGGACTTAAAAACCTCTAGGGATGGAGATTCCATCACCTCCCTAGGGAACCCATCCCAGTGCTTCCCCACCCTCCTAGGGAAATAGTTTTTCATAATATCCAACCTAGACCTCCCCCACTGTAACTTGAGACCATTGCTCCTTGTTCTGCATCCGTCACCACTGAGAACAGCCTCTCTCCAGCCTCTTTGGAACCCCCCTTCAGGAAGTTGAAGGCTGCTATCAAATCCCCCCTCACTCTTCTTCTCTGTGGATTAAACAAGCGCAAATCCCTCAGTCTCTCCTCATGGTCATGTGCTCTAGTCCCCTAATCATTTTGGTTGCCCTCCACTGGACTTTCTCCAATGCGTCCACATCCTTCTTGTAATGGGGGGCCCAGAACTGGACACAGTACTCCAGATGTGGCCTCACCAGAGCTGAATAAAGGGGAATAATCACTTCTCTAGATCTGCGGGCAATGCTCCTCCTAATGCAGCCCAATATGCCGTTAGCCTTCGTGGCTACAAGGGCACCCTGTTGACTCATATCCAGCTTCTCATCCACTGTAATGCACAGGTCTTTTTCTGCCAAACTGCTGCTAAGCCAGTCAGTCCCCAGCCTGTAACAGTGCTTGCGATTCTTCCAATAAGGAAGGACAAAGTCTCTAGAATCTAGATTCTACAGTGGTGGAAGTGCCTATCAATAAATAAGTCATCTGAACTCCTTGCACCTTCCAAAATAGAAGATGCTCCAAAGTAGCAGGCTAGTCAAACACTCAGCTCACCTTCGCCTGCTGCCCCCATCATTCATAAAGGAAACAAAATATTTATTAGCCAGACGTGACTGATAATGGAACCATTCTCTGCCTTACGATCGATACGGAGAGAGAGCCGGGCACACATTAGCCACAGTCACTCTTTATGGCAGGATAACCAGACCCATTCCTTCTCTGCCCTCTGCCTACTCTCCTGGGAGTCTGGATCAATGTCTGCAGACTGCCTTAAATTACCCCGTTTGGTGGAACAAAGGCCTCTGTCCATTTCCTATCACTCTACCCAAGAGCCATCCTTTCGGTCCCCGATGAGACAGGGTTAGGTGTTTTCCCCTCCCCCAGCTGATTTGACAGCACAGGCAGGTTGTCACCTGCCAGCAAACCAAAACTTGCTAAGAAAATCAACCCCTTTGCAGCATGTGGGGAAACCCCTTGAGCAGCAGGCAGACCTGTAACATTTGCAGGGAGGAAGCAGGTTGATTTTTAGTTGGGATAATACGGGGAAACCAGGAAGCATCTTCTGTCGCTGGCTCCAGGACAAATTACAGTCTGGGCAAACACACCGCCTGAAATTCCTTCTGCAAAGCCTGTAGCACCGCTAACTTCACCTGCTCTAGGGAAGAAGCGAGAACCCCATCCTAAAGAGATGTGCTGCCCTGCAAAGGAAGGGGCCCAGAGACCACAGGGATGGGCTCCACGTAGGAAGCCAGATGGACAAGCAGAGCCCACCTACGCTCGGTAAGCCTCTGCTCGTTCTTTGCTGCCCACACGACTGGTTTCTCCAATTCTCTCCATCTGTTCCATCCCCAGGACAAGTGACTCTAGGACAGCAGCATTGGCTTCTCCAACACGTCCCACTCACAGTGGTTCAGGCGTGATCTGGAGCAATCTCCCACACCACGGCCAGTTCAAGGCCTTGGCCTCTCTGCTGAGAGGCGGATAATGAATGAGATGGCCACTTTTCTGTCAGAACCTGAAATGAGACCCAAGAAATGCATTTCACTTGGGCCAGACTGCACTGGTCTAGGGCTGCCGGTCCCTTCCAACCTGAAATGAGCTCAAACCGCTGTCCTAGAGGAGACGATCCCATTGCCAACCCGCTAAGACTCCCCATTTGTTTGGTAGAAGCTTTGCTTGTTCACCTGCCGCGGGCTGAACGAAAGCCCAGACCACCTCTGGCACTCTCAGTGGTACCAAGAACCCCAGGACCCTAATCCCGGGCCTCACCAGTCAGCAGCCCCTCCCTCACGCTGACACTGATGGTGTGGGCTTTTGTGGCAGTTCGCACACGCTCCAGACATGCCACCTAGATTTCTTCTAGACCAGTGTTTTCCCAACAGTGTTCTGCGGGACCCCAGGGTTCTGCAACGTGAAAATAAGGGTTCTGCGAGAAAATTCCATTATGATAACTTTTTATGATTTAAAAAAATTATTATTACGATGTGATTTTTGTTTTTAAATATGCACAATTAAACTAAATGTTGATCCCATGACCTTGTTTAGCATTTGTTTATTATTATCCTTACTTGTTTGTGGTCTACTTTTTCAGCTCCAAATATAAGACTGTTATTAGGGGTTCCACAAAATTCTTTTGAGTTTAAAAGGGTTCCGTGGCCAAATAAAATTGGGAAACACTGTGGTAGGCTGGTCTCTCGGTTAACAGTAATCCGTGACCGCGTGTCGTGGCAGACAGTCCCGGCCCGAGAAAGTCTGTTGGAATCTAGCTGTGCTTTTCTGTGCTGACCAGGAAAAGCACTTCAAGGTTCAGAGAAATCACGTGTATGACCAAACCTCTGCGCCGTGCACCACACTCATGACCCCCTCGCTGGGACCACCGTGGCCTTGCAGCAGGCGAGCTCAAGGCGGTTGCCTTCCAGTGCCACGCACAAGGCTGGATGTGAGTGCATGCTAGTCCGATTGCTCAGTGGAGCTGAGCGGTAGCACGCCTCTGGCTCCCCTTGCACTGCAGGGTACATGATACGTGTGGAGAATAGGCACTTCAAAGGAGACCTACTTAAGTGAGATTTTCAGTGTGGCAGGTGGCTTGGCCCAGCTCTCTCCTAGGTCCCCCTCCTGCTATGAGGCAAGAGTGACTGGTAGCCAGATGTATGGACAGAGCTCTGCCAATCTGCGGATAGCCGCTTTGCATCCATGAACGTGGGTGCGGAACTCCATGGTTCATTTTTGCAGATACAGATGTGGATACAAATTGTATATCTAGAACCCTGCAAAATGTGTGGACATCCGCATCCATGGACGGGGATTCAAATTTTGTAACAATGCAGGGCTCTATTTAGAGCAGTGTTTCTCAAACTGTGCCCCGCGGAGCCCCAGGGGCTCCATGAGACATCTCCAGGGGCTCCGCAAGGTTGACAAACTGGAAACATCGATAGGTACAACACATACAATCAGCTGGGGTGCCGAATAAATTTTTACTCATGTAAAGGGCTCCGGAGCCCAAAAAGTTTGAGAACTGCTCGTTTAGAGAGTCTTCTGCAAGGATGGGCAATCATTTTCAATGGGGGGAGGGAGGGCACGCCGAGAATTTGGTAAGTGTTCAGGACCTGCACTTTCCTAGGACATTAACGGAGGGGGTGCGGATTCTGTTTGTAACTCAGAAATGGCCGTTGCTCTGAACAGAACGATGTGGTTCTTTCAAAAGTTTACCACTGAACTTCCACTTAAGCTTTGAAACTTTACTGGGCAGAAAAAAACCGCTGCTTAGTTTAAATGAAACCAATTCAAACAGTTTCCTTACCTTGTCAAATCCTTTAAAAACGTTCCCCTTTTAAAAATAGTTTATGCTTAACAATGTACTGTATTGGGCGGGGGGAGGGCCATCTCTAGGGCTACCTGATTGTCTAATTCTGCTTCCAAATGACATGTGTGCTGGACAGGCCAGTTCCTAACTCTGGGATTCTCCTGAAACACATGCACTAAGGAAACGCTGCCATACTGGGGGCAAATCCAGCACAACTGCTTAAAGCAGGGATCTCAAACTCAGCTGACCTTAGGGCCAGTGCCAGTCCTCAAATCCTCGTAGAAGGCCAGAGGGCACTCCGCCTCTGGCAGGGCTCTGTGCAATCCCCCTTTGCACATCCTCCGGCCTGCCTGCAGCCCCAGGTTATTTAAACCCCTCAGCAAATCCCACCGCTCCCACCAGCAGCACAGTGGGGCTAGAGTGGATTCCAGCTCCTAGCTCCATGCCACTGTGGCACCTCCCTGTGGCCTGGGGGAGGTGTGTGTGCAAAGCAGTGAAGCAGAATGACCGGGGCAGCCTGTGAGATGATGGCAGAGGTTGCTGCATTGCTCCACTTTCCTTGGCTCCCCCGCTTCAACAAGTGCAGGAAAGATGACCCCTGCTGCTGCCTTGTGCCAAGCTTCCCAGTAATCCCTAAGGCCACATCCCTTGGGGGAGGAGGCTTGAGGGAAGGGATTAACACTGGTAAATATTGACATGCCAGGCAATTTTCAATAATGCCCTGTGTGCTCAGATCCTACAAAGATGGGCAATACAATAACTGATAAAGATAGACAGACCCACCAATCAACCCTGGGTTTACATCTCATCTGAAAGCATGTCATTAACCTGTGGAACTCACTGCTGCAGGAGATTAGTCACTGAAACTCTGGCCATTGGCATGACAGAGGAATGGACGGACATGTAGGTGGGATACAGAACAAATACACTCTTGTTTTGTAAGATCATGTGTTTGCCTCTGCGAGAGGGCCCATTAAGTTGCAAAACAACTTTCCTCCTTCCCACTCCAGACTTCTGGAGCCCTGCCAATCAATACAGACACATTAATGCATTAATTACTCTTCTGTAATGGCAAGCCATTAATGAATGGACAGACCCAAACCTGATCTCTTTACATTATTAATGATCCTATATTGGAGCCAGGGAAGGCCAGATGGATTGGACAGAAAGTGGCGGGTGGTCTCTGCAACCTTCCACAGTATCCCCCTCCCAATCCAGAAATGTGCACAGACTGATGAAAGAGCTGTTTGTTTAGCCCCACTAAGCTGTGTTGCCATCGGATGGGCGTTCACCAGTGCCTAGCACGCCCCAGGGGCTGTGCTGGGAGTCACCATCTGGGAGCAGTGTCCAGTGTCACTGTGCGCTTTGCGGCATGGTGGAATATATTAATTAGCAAAGGGGAGCAGAGTGCACACCAGGCCAAAGTTGTGATGCAGCTCCAGGTGGTGGCGACAACTAGCGGTTGTTATCTACAGCAGCTTGGGGGGCAGGGGTGTGAGTAGGGCTATTCGCTGTCCTGCATGTTTGTGGGGTGTGTGGAGCCCGGGGGGGGCAGGGGCCAGAAGCTGTGGGGAACTCACCCTGGCTCCCGCGGTGAGTTCAGGAGCCGCGTCTCCCAATGTTCACGAATGTCACCATTCGGGGTGGTGCCAGGAAGGCATCTCTGGCAAGTGTTTCCTGTAATGTGTCTGGGGTCTCAGCCTAGCCCTACAGGGACAAATGGCTACATCACCAAACCAACCAGCACCCGTTTGGGCGGTCTCAGCAGAGCTGCCAAGGACGGATGGGCGAGGAAGAGGGCTCACTCTCCAGGGTGGGAGCAAGGTGGGCAGCCCTGATCTGCCCCCTGGGCTGCACCTGACATGTCCAGACTCCACGGCGTGTGGAGAAAAACCACGCGTCAAGCTCACAGCTGGGTGGAAGCAGACCCAGTTCTGTTGACGTCAGCAGCATTGCACATGCTTTCACCAGGGGCCCAGTGCTCTCCCTCGTGCTCGGCTCTGCAAGCACATGACCAGAAAGACCTGTACGTGGGGGCAGAGGGCTACTCTGCTTTTATTCTCATCTCATTTCTGATTTGGGGGACGATAAAATATTTTCAGCGATATAAAATATACGATAAAATATTGCAGGCAGGAAAAAAAAGCAAAGAAAAGTGTTTGGAGCGTAATTCAGTCAGTGACTGTGTGTGTAAATCCCCCAGAAGCAGCATGCTTTGAAATCCCCTGTGCCCTGGGGTTTCAGTGCCCTTGGGGCCAATTTGCTACCTGTGGCCATCCAGGTCACTTTTCATGCAGAGCTGTTTTATCTCGGCAAATCTCTCCCTTGTATCTTTCATAGCTACCAAGGAGGAAGGATGGGCTCGTGGTTAACATACTGGTCTGGGAACAGGAGAAGGTGCATGCAGTTCCTAGCTCTGCCACATCCACCCTGTAGGACCTTAGGCAAGTTATTTAAACTCAGTGCCGCAGTCCCCCCGTCTGCAGCATGGGGACAGTGATCCTTCCCTGCCTACCTCCCAAGGCTGTTGAGAAGATAAATCCATTACTGCCAATGAGGGACTCAGACACACTCCCCTGCCATGGGAGGCAGATGTATGCCTAGACAGAAATAACACTTACAAGGATGCCTGTCAGCTGGGATCGTGCAGGCAGAGAGCTATAGCATCTGCTCCTGGTGCAAACTGGACACCCCGGTCTCTGTATGCAACACTGAAACCCAGCACCAGTGTTCCCTGTAAGCTCTGCCATTGTGCAGCCGCTCAGGAGAAAATTCAAATCCTGCCCAGCTGCTTAGCAGAGCGCCCACATAGTGTTTCTGTTGATGGTGTTGGTGCACATTTGCACCTGCTTTGGTGCACATAAAAATTATTCTGCACACTAAAGGAAAAAATCTGCACATGGATGGAAAAGATTAGTGGGAGCATTGCTCAGCACCTCCTGGAACATGAGAGGAAGTTTATGAGCTGGGTCCAAGCTTTGACATTAGCCCTCTCTCCATAATGGGACCGAACCAGAACATGCCCCTGCCATCATACTTATGGAAAATGTGGATCTGAATGTATCTTAAGGGCTGGGCCTGACATCTAACGGCAATTCCCTTCCTCCCCCTCTCCAAGTAAAAGTTTCCCCCTCGCCCAGCAACATGTCACAAGGGGTTGAGCCTACAAATCAAATTCCATGCCCCACTCAGTAGGGCTCCTCCAGATCTGCATCTCAGGGGGTTCCTTCCACTTCGTCTATTACCCGGTGATACGTTTGGTGAGGCAGGACCCTCCCCTGGCAAAATTCACCTTCCCAGCCCAGCCCAGAACCGGGAGCCCTTCACTTCCCAGTTCCCCCCCCCCACAAGGATGGAATCCGGGAGGTCCAGCCCTTCACCTGCTTCCCCCTCACACCATGTGCCTCCCTCTGCCCTACCGATGGGGGCGAGACAATTAATAGAGGGCAGGGGCTTTCTGATCCAAGCCGGGGAGAACGGCAGCAGCTCAGGCGGAGACAGAGCATGAATTATGCATGTTGCTGCAAGTCGCCCCCCCGCCCCGCCGGTCCTTGGACCAAGGCAAACGAGGTGAAGACAGCAGCGAGCCAGAGAGCCCTCTCCCCAGGGACCCAGAGTGCTGGCTGAGAGGGAGTGAGCAGGCAGGGGCGGGCGGGGAGGGAGGAGCACATCCTTATGCAGAGATGCTGCAGTGGCTTTGGGCGCACACAGGCAAGCGGCAGCACAAAGCAAGGACTCGCCTGGAGGAGGAGGGTGGGCAGGAGAGAGGAAGGAGGCTGCAGCATCCAGGGTTCTAGGATCTCCCCTGCACACACCCACACGTGTCCGCCAGCCCACGGTAAGTAGTCTCTCTCTCGGCTGCTCGATTGAGGGGTAGGGGGAGAGAATGATGGGTTAGCTGGTTTTCCAGGAACCAATTCTAACTTTCAGTGCCCCTGGGCAGCGGTGCTGGAAATTGGGGGCTGCCGCACTCCCTGGAAGCGGTTTCCATCATCAACAGGGTTTATAGCTTGGTTCAATGGCTCTCAGCCCACCCCCTGCCCCCATACAAATTGTTCCAAGCTGATGCTCATCTTTTCCTAGGTATATGGCACCGTTAACCCCTCCTAGCACACCTGCAAGCCACCCACCGGCTCCATAAGGGGGTGTGGGGCTGGTTTGCGCCTTTACCCGAGGGTGACTGTGGAGCAGGAAACGCAGGCACTGTCTGGGCTGGAAAAGGGGTGGGGGTGGACTGTGTGCACGGGAAAGAGGGGGGAATCCAAAGGACATGTCCGGGACTGTGTCAGTTCTGGTGGGGGGACCGGAGAGAGCCTCATCAAGCCCTTTAAAAGCAGACGGGAGCTACTTGCGTGGAACAGTGCTGGGTTTTACCCCCCTGCTTTCAGGGAGTGGTGGTACGTTGGGGGTGGCACTTTAAAGTCCCCATTGCTAAGATCACGGCTCCCACATGTCTGATCTGGAGGGCAGAGAGCACCGAGAGGTGCTCCCCCAGGTCAGGCTCCTGCCCTCTTGAGAGCTCTTGAGGCTTGCACCGAAGGCAGCTTGTAAACATAAGCTAGGAGAGATGTGGAGCAGGGTGCAGGCAGAGGCATGTGAACCCACTGCAGCAAAAGGGGATCAGAAAGACCACAGCCCCTAAAATCCCCTTCATCCCTGCACCGAATTAGAACTCCAGCTCTTGGGCAGGAAGGCGGAAGTTCAGACTCCACTGTGCGCACGGAGGCCCGTGCTCCAGCTGGAGTGCGTGCGGAAGGTGTCCGGCTGCTACAAAGCCCAGGGCGCTTGTGGGACTGCCGTGGTTTTCCGTGGGGCTTGCCTGCATTGTGTCGCAAGTGAAAGCCTGCAGGCAGGGCTGGCAGCACCCAGCACGAGTGAGGACAGAGGAAGGGATGACACGCAGGGGATCACAGGCAGCCGGGGCTAAGGGCTCCTCTCGGGCTCTGTTGCACCCGGGCTTTCCGACAGCTGAGGGATGCATGCCAGGGTGAAAGAGCTAGCGGCCAAGGCTGCTCTGCAGCTTGTGTTTGAAGATATGGGTCCCTTCGCCCATCCACTCCCACTCCGTTGACTTCCCTACAGCTGCAAGCCTTCTCTGGGCCTTTGGAATGCTGCATTTGTTTCACCTTCGGGCGGGTCATTTAAAAGTACCTTCACTTTCTTTAAAGAAAGGGACTTTAGTTGATTCCTTGGTCAGGAACTAACCCTGCTCCTGCCCAGAAACATCCTGGGTAACTCCCCTCCCTCACCAGCCCTGCAACTTTAGGCAAAGAACCTCACTTCCTGATGTGGCTTGCAAGTGTCAGCCAGTGCTACCCAGAAAACAGCCAGCTGGAACTGAGACTTCCCTATGCCCAGTAAGACCCACTAGCCATTTGGTGACAGTGCACAAGAGCGCGGGGGCTGAGAGCGCACGCCCATGCTAGCCCAACCCCTATGCAACCCTTTGTTTCAACTGGATCTTCTTCACTTCCTGTCCTAAACAGCCACATCCTGTTAACCAGCTTCTAAGAGCTGACTGAGCGCTGGCTCATGCGGTCAGTGAATCAGGAAAGCGCAGGTGGAAAGGTGCACGGGGGAAGGGGGGGTGAGAGAATATTGAACACTGGGGAGTCCTCTCCAGTCGCCAAGATAGGGCAGGAGGAGTCCGCCCGGACTGTTCCCCTGCTGCTCCCGTTCAGAGGGAGGGCCAGGGTTAAAAATGGGCAAATCTAGACTTGCCAGCTGAGGGGCGTGATGGCCAAGCTCTGGGTTGGCCCCATCTCCTCTTCCAAAGAGCCTGCGGCCCTTAACACACACAGACAGCAAGTGGTATGAGCTCATGGTGCCTGTGCTCCACCAATATTCTGGAACATGGGCCTGGCTTCACCCATGTGTGGGGTTATATTTTCAGAGCTGTCCCATCCATAGGTTGGACCCAGGCCACCGTCCCGGGACCTGTGCTCACGCCCACTCCACCCCTTCCCAAAGTTCCCCTCCCACCCATCTCTTACCAGAATCCCTCCCCCAAGTGACAGCTGATGGGGTGGAGCAGAGTGGGGTAGGGCGCTTGCTACTGTCGTGCCTGGCCCCCCACACTAGCCCTCCAACCTGCCCTGGCCCCCATGTCCTCCAAAAGTGTGGGGACCCCCAAAGCACAGGGCCCAGGGTGGTTGCCCCGCTCCATTCTTTGGACAGGACAGTTCTGCCTGGATCTGTTCTGAGCACCACCAAGAGTATACACATCTGGCACCCGCAGCTACCTGCTCATTCTAAACCCTGGGCGACCGGCGTTGTACGCTGAAGCATTCCGGGCAATGTACACTTTAAGGGGAGGTTTTAAAAAGAGGCCTAACAAATTCAGGTACACAGTCCCATTGACTTTAATTGTGCTCCTAAATACCTGCAGCACTTGGACAAATCTCTCCCCTCAAGCTGCCCTCTGTGTGGCAAAGAGAATATTGAGGGTAACCTTTGAAAGTTCACCTCAAGTAAACGTATCACGGTAAAAGGTCCAACACACTACATCTTACGAATGCAACCAGGAGATGGGTCTGCTCGGACCACCTCAGCCGGAAAAGCACCCAAAGATTTGACAATGAGGTTTCAGCTTGAGCTAGCTGGAACACTCGTCCCCCCTTTTCCCACAAACTGATGAAAATCTGAAATGCCTTCCAGCCATGAACCTTTTTTATTCCTCACAGGCCAACAGTGGGTTTTCCCAGGCACAGACACCTGCTCTGTCACAAAGGGCTGCTCTCACGTGGGAAACAAGTCCTCCCATGGCAGAAGCTCACTCGAAATTTCCTGTTAGGTCCAGAGAGTGATGCAGTTACATTTCCCAACTCTTTCAGAGGGGTAGCTGCGTGAATCTGTAACTGGAAAAACTTTAAAAAACAACAAATAGTCTTGCAGCACCTTAGAGACTAACGAAACATGTGGATGGTGTCATGAGTTTTCATGGGCACAACCCACGTCTTCGGATGAATCTCACAAAAAATGTAGATGGTGTCATGAGCTTGTGCCCACGAAAGCGCATGACACCATCTACATTTTTGTTAGTCTCTAAGGTGCTGCAGCTATTTGTTGTTTAAGATTTCCCAACTCTGGGTTTGTTGGCAGAAGCAGGATCTCGCCCTCCAATGATGCAAAAACTCAAAGAAATTCAGCTCTGGGGTTGCACCTTGTGTGATCCTCCACTGCAGCCTCCGCGTCTGTGTTCACTTCTCTTTGTCTCTCCCGGAAGGGGCTCGCTAGGTGAAATGGCCTCTCCCTGCCAGGGCCAGACAGGCACTCTAAGGAACAGGGGAGGAGAACCTGCAGCTCCCGGGAGAGGGATATGCGGATGCTAGAGTTGCTTCACACCAGGCCTTTCTAGAGCCGCATCTCCTAGGAGCAGGGGGCAAGCTGGAGGAAAACTATTCGGAGTGGAGCGTGCAACACACAAGAGAGCACGGGCTGCCCCCTGGCGCCCGGCAATCAGAGCTCACTACAGCCCGGCCACTCCCTGCCCCTGCCTGACAGCCCCACCCTGCCCTGCAAACACACCAGGGAATGCCACACTTCCCTATTTTCTCTTCATTCTCCTTACTCCCTTCTAGTAGCTTCTTTTCCTCCTCTCTCACTCCATCTTTTATCATTTTCTTCACCTTTTATTCTTCTCCCCCTTTACCGTTCTTCCCTTTCCCTCTTCACTCTCTCTTTTCCCCTCCCCACTCACCCTCTTCCGTTTTCTTGGCCTCTCTCATTTGCTTTACTTCATGTCTTAGTCCGCTGCTCCCAGTGTTCCCTGTAAACCATGCACCTGCCCAGCCACTCAGGGGAGATTCAAATGTGGAATTAGCAAGAGCACCCACAGCTAGTTTTTTTTGTTTCTCCTGGTGGTGCACATGCGCCTCGGTGCACATACAATTATTCTGCAAGTGGATGGCAAAGTTTAGAGGGAACACTGGTTGCTCCACATTATGTGCATTGCAATCATGCCCAGAATTTTGGTCAAAGCAGCATTTTTCAACAGAAAATTGGTTTCGATGAAACTGTCCCGCCGCCCCTGGAATAAGACAAATTGCCACCTGGTGGAGGATCTGGTTACACCCCAAGAACGGCCTCCGTACCGTTTTTCCAACACAAGGTGCACGTGGCTTCATTTCAGCCTCCCTCCAGCTTTTTTGTTTCTAGTGCAGCAGTAGTGAGAGGCCCCATTCAAAGAGCTGTGGTGCTAGATGTAGGTACTAGTTGGACAGTGATAGTCACGGCCCCAGAGAACTTGTCTGCAACCTTCAGGGTTGCCAGGGGTCTGGTTTTCCACTGGAAAGTCCGGTTTTAGAGGAACCTGAACAGTCTCCAGTCACAAGTATGGACTGGACACCCAAAGTCCACTTACCGCAATTCTGCTGTCTCCCCCCATCCCTCAGCCAGCCCAAGGCCCCCTTAACCCCTGAGGCAGGTAGGGGCAGAGCTGGAGGTGCCCCAGCTGGTAGTCCTGGTGGGCTAGGGAGGGACATTTCCTCTTCCTCACACTCCCCAGCCCTCCCTACAAACCCTTGGCCTCAGAGCTGCTGCTGCTGAAGTGAGAGACATGGTCCCCTTCAGCATCCCCCTTCTCTTTATGGCGAATTGAGCCTTCAGCAGTTTGGGTAGAGGGTGAAGGTACCAGCCCCTAGTGCAGTGGTTCCCAGACTTTTTGGCATCATGCCCCATTTTGATTTTTGAAAAACCCTCACCCCTGCCCCCAAAAAAATAGCAGCAAAACTTGTTGAGCCAAAAAAAAAAAAAAAAAAAAAAGGAACTGAACGGGGTAGCAAAACTTGATGGGGAGGCTGGGTCGCCTCACGCCCCCCCTGGAATTTCTTCACGCCCCCCAGTTTGGGAACCCATGCCCTAGTGTGTTACGAAGCCCCGCAGCCAGTCCCAGCAGCTCAAAGTTGTTTTGCTTTGCTGGGGGGGGGGGGAAGGACGAGACGAGGGGAGTTGTTAAAAGAAGCCTCCGTGCTTTCAGTCTAAGGGTACTTCAGGGCGGGCAGGACAGTGTCGAGAACTACAGTGTTCGCTTCCTCCAGGGGCTCGCACGCCACCTTGGAGAGCCAGTGCTGCGGCAAATGGGTTTATCTGTTTGTTCTGAAGTGTACACCAACAGGGGCGAGTCAAAGCCACTTTACCTCGCCCTGCTCAGCCATCCCATTTGTAACCAGGGCTGGCCTTACCATGAGGCAAACTGAGGCGGCCGCCTCAGGTGCCAGACTGTGGGGCACCACTAGGATCCAGAGTGTAGACAATTGTGTCTGCTGCTGGTGCATATGTATTCTCTCTGCTCTAGATGCACAGAGATGTTGGGGTGCTGTGCTGGAGGAAGGAGGGCAGAATTGAGACCTTTCAAAGTTTTGGCCCAAGCGAGGGGCAATGGGGGTGTCATTTGAGCTCCCTGCCTCAGGTGCCAAAATGTTGTGGGCCAGCCCTGTTTGTAACTGCATCTTGCTAGTGTCTCAGGTGCGGTTGTGTTGGGCCTGCTGGAGAGCGTACATGCAGCTAAGTATTTGGTGTACACCAAATTTCGGCTACAGCTGTCGAGTCCGGTTTTGAGAAATTGGAAAGTTGGCAACACTCAGTTCAAGGCTCTGTCCCCCTCCAGCCGTGCCTGGGACACAGAGCGCGGTCGATAAGCCTGCTACCACCTTGGCTAGCAACTATTGTTCTTTTAGCTCCGGGAGTTGTGGCTAAGAAGCCCTGGTTTCAGTTCTCACAGCCAACAACCCACTCAGGGTGGCCGCGTTAGAAACTTCCAGGCTACAAGAGTCAGACTTCAAGAGGGGTTGCTAATTCAAGCACTCAAAGTCCTGATGACGTAAGAGCCAATTCTTACATAAGGGTTCTGGTTGTTCTGCCTCAAGAGTTGGTTAAGAATGTGGCAAACAGCCTCTCTCATGGTATTTCAGAACTTCCAGACAGAGATAAGAATCAGAAGGGGAGGAGGAGGCACATTTTAACACCTCTGGGCTAGAAGCTGCCATGGGCTTGAGGTTCCTCATCTGCTCTAGAACCAGGCAACACTGGGGAGGCAAATGGACAGTGTTCCCCATAAGCTGTGCTCTTGGGGGGGCCATCCAGGGGAGAGTCAGGTGCTGCCCAGCTGCTTAGCCGAGCACCCATATCCGGCAGCATGTGTGTCTACTGGTGGTGCACATCTGCACATGCCTCTGTGTGGATAGCATTTATTCCACACAGGGATGAAAAAAGATGGCGCATTGGGTGTGGCATTTAGAAGAAGGGAGGGAATTGCTTAAGATCCAGGCCTGGGAGAAGATTCAGGGCAGAAGTTCTTTTATCTATCTGAGCTGGTTTTAATGAGGACATGCTGGGGGAACCTCTAAGGAAAGCACATGCTCCCATTACTGTCACAATGTAGTCAGGGAGCAGGGATCTGAGGCAACTTCATTCACGGTTCTCTCTTTTTGTCGTATAAGTTTGGAGGATTAGACTCTTTAAGATGCAACCTTTGCTGGTCTCTCTCCTCAACTCTGCTAGCCGGCAGGTTAACCCTACAGAGGGCTACAGAGTCTGCTGTTTCCATGGCAACTGTTCTGCCCTGATGAACCATTAGAGGTATCTCTCCGTTTAGAACGAGTAGCATTAGCCATATCCCGTGGTGGGAGAAGGTAGGCAGACAGTCACGGCCCAGGAATAATGATTCATGGATTCCCCCAGGATTTTTAGGAAGAAGAAAGAGTTAAATCAAGTAGCACAGCTAATCAGAGTAGACTGAGTCTAAGGCACCGTAATGCTATTCTCTGCCACATCAATTAGTATCAAAGGAATGAAGCCCCCACAGCCTGTATTACTTGAGTGACTTTTCAGAGAATTTCATGATGTGGATTACTATTTCCTCCTACAATTACAGCAGGTGATGTAGACAACGCAGAGCATTCACTGACTCCACAGCTACGGGCACTATTTCCCACCCCTGGGCCTGTGTACAAACACAGCTGAAGGCAGGGCAGAATCGATACACGACAGAGTACACCGTTCACACTAGGGATGTAATAGTGCAGTCGATTAACCAATAAGCAAAAGCTTATAGGTTAATGCTATAGACTACATGCATTTCCCCCCCTCCCCACACCCTTTGCCAGTAAATTTTTTAACAGGCTGGCCAGCAGCCCAGCTCAGTCCCTACTTGCACTGAGTCCTGGACTTACCCCCACTGCAGCTCTGCATTTAAAGTATATTAGGAGACAGGCGGGCAGGCAGCCCAGCTCAGTTCTGGCTCATACCGGGTCCAGGAGCTCAGACCCCTCATCCCCAGACAGGGGCTGCCCGGGGACTATAGACTAGTCGACTAACCGATAAGAATTCATAAGGTTAATCCACTATTCAATTAACCGATATTTAACATCCCTAGTTCACACCCAAGCAAACATGAGCATTCACGTGAAAACTGACCTTTGGAAAACCAAAGCAAGATCACGTTTGGGGGTTTTCCTCTCTCACTGCACACCAGAAGCGTCTTCTTTAGGGAGACACATTTATAAGCCCCAACATGTTTTAATAAAGTCTTAATGAGCATAGTCCTTGAAAAACATATTATAACTCATACCAAGCACTCATTTCCACTAGGCAACTCCCTTCCCTAAGCAGCCACTTTAAACCAGTCCCAAGGTTTCTAATGTAATTTTGTCTGGTCTTTAGAGACCAGGCTGAAAGGCTGCCCCATCTCTGTAAAATGCTTTGGCATTTTCGTTCCAAGAGCAGCACATTCACTCAGCCAACGCAACTACAACATGCTGCACCTCACAGCCGCTTGGGACCTCATGGCAACCACAGGGACGGAGTTTCCTGAGCCAAATGTACCGGGTTCCGTTGCTCTGAGAGAGCCAAAATAACGTTTGCAACATGGGGCCTATGACACACAACATTTCCTCACTTCTGTTCCCTTCTAGCAGAGGGAAGTAGTACTATCCATACTAGTCAAGGATATTAATCCATTAGGCAGCAGGCATTTTGCTTGCCCCTTGAGATGTCTGCTCTATAGAGGTTTCTCTGTGGCTAGTTGCAGGTATGAGCCCTTTCCTCAGCAAACAACAATGCCATTGTCATCCTTGGCAAGTGGGATTTCTGAAACTACCAGAGCTTTCCCTGCTCTGCAAACATTATTCACAGGAGCACTACATTCATGTGGTTGGATTCTTGGGAATGCCAGCAATTGGCCTTTCTGAATGTGGGGCTGTCTGTTAGGCATACAAGCCAGGAGCCGGCAACCGGGCAGCCCCGTGGGGCTGGGCGCTAGCAGCTTGGGCAGCCCCGCAGGCCAGGAGCCAGCAGCCAAACCCCATGATTAACCGTGTAACCAACAGAATTTTTATCAGTTACATAGGGAATATTTTTAGATATTTTTACATTCCTACTCTCTGTAGGAATGAAAGCACTTTGCCAGACACGCAACCATCCACCAGTCCTCCAATGCAAAAGCAGACAATTATGCCACATTGTCATACAAAGCACACATACTTGCTAAAGTCTCAGTTAACAGGAAGGTGCCAAGCATGTTTTTAGAAACTATGTTATGAGCAGTAGTTCAGAAAACAAACCAGGAGCACAGAGAATCATGAGAGACAGGTGGAGACAGACAAACAAACTTCTAAAAATCATCTGCATCAGCCTTTGTATAAATCAGGACATCGCACAGCATGTCAATACTGCAAATAAAACAAAACAATACGCTGCAGCCTGTCTCAGAGCTCAAGTCCCCTGACTCGGGCTTGCAAAGCTTGCAGAACAAGGCTGAAAGTAGCTGCGTAGACCTTCATCCTCAGGCTACAGCACGAGTTGGCAATTATTTCTGATCAAGGTCCAGATTTCTTGGGCAAGGCACAGTCAAGGTTCTCACACCAGCGAAAAGTAACAACAGAGAGAAAATAAAACGATTTTGGGGTCTGTCCAAGGGCAGCTGGTGGTCCAGATTGGCTTGAGGCTCTGCATGACTATCCCAAGGTAAAGCATCTACACTGCTATTTTGCCACGTCCCTCAAATCTGACTCAGCTGACCCAAGTTTGAGACCTGCTGCCCTCGAGTTTTGTTACGCTCCCACCGCCATCTCCCCACCATCCCAGCATAGAAGTTTCCTCGGATGTAATATTATGAACATTGCAGATAAATATGTATTTATCTGCAATGTTTTTCATCCACCAAATGTGTCTGTCCTGTATAAAGTTCCAGGCAGAGCATGTCCCCTGGTAATGAAAAGAAATAAAGCTGGAACATGAGTTACGTGGAAACCTGTTTGCTTGCATTTGTTGCCATTTTCTTTACAAGTATACCTTGTTTACAACAGACCTATGATCGATATGTTTTGACAGCAATTATACAGTCCAGTATCTTACAGCCTGATAGGATGTTCAATGCTGTGGTAAAGGGAGAATTTCCATGCTTTCCAATGCGATATGGCAGATGTTTCCATCCTGGAAGGGTTGTAAAATATTGATCTTGTTTTCTGATACTGATCCAAGACTTGAATTATTTATTTTTGTTATTTATTGCACAATTTATCAAGCTATCAATCTTATTTCTGAGAGGTGTGTAATCTGGTGGGGAATTGATAATTTTGGAAGGGAAAAGGAATAGATTTTTGTGGTAGGCTTTTGATTTATTTTAAGGAGGGGCTATTTGACACTTTGGAATATTAAAAACAGCCCCAGCCACTATGGATCAGGGAGCAGAAAGTGAAACAAGGATGACACAGGGCTCTGCAATTTATCACATGGATACCATGATGCACAATGTGGCTTATTGTTTTACTTGAGTCATGATGAGCCCTTTGTCCCACTTGTGCATTTGTGAGGGGGCATTGTTTGATCAACACTTTCCACTCTCCTGACCAAAGGTCCCTCTAATCTTTTCCATCCATGTGTGGATTTTTCCATGTGCAGATTAAATTTTATTACACTCACCAAGGCATGTGCACCACCAGAAGAAACACAAACCTAGCTGTGGTCTCTCTTCTAATCAGCTGGGCAGCACTTAGGGTTCCCAGGTGTCCGGTTTTTGCCCAGACAGTCCGGTATTTGGGTCCCCCGTCTGGTAAAAAAACCAGAAAATACCAGACATGTGAAATGTCCGGTATTTCCTGTTTCCCTCAGATGGAAGCCCGGTGGGGACAGTTTTCCCCTGCTGCAGGGAAGTGAGGAACGCGGGGCCTTTTTTTTTGCTCAACCAAGTTTGCCATTTTCGGGCAAGCCTAGCAGCACTGGACTCTCTCCTGAGTGGCTGCACAAGTGCATGGCTTACAGGGAACACTGCCCCCAAGGGCTGCCGGTGCTGGTATTAGGCCAGCTCTGCACAGTCCAATGCAATGTGTTGATGGTGCTACAAATAAGTGCTGGCAGGGCTGGGGACGCTGGAATGCAGCAAATACTACTGAGTGCACATGCGGAGGCAGGGCCCACATGGTGACTGTAAAAGCCACACAAGTACTTGCTGCAGCAGTCGCGCCATCACTGTACTCTGGAAACGCCGGAGCCCTTTGACACTACTAAGGCTTTCCAAGAGGTGTGTGCATCTTTCATCTCTACAACCTCTCCTCTGGTTTTGGCGCTTGGCAAGCGATGCGCCCTCCAGCAGCTGGCAGAGCACAGCGACAAACTCATGGCTGCAAAGCTGCTTTTACCAACACATCAAAGGGTTTCTGCAGATGATACCATGGTAACGAGGACAGCATAGAGCAGGTAGTTTGGGAAGTTGTCAGTGAGGTGAATGCCCTATGCTTTAGTCAGAATTTCCCTTTGCTGAGCTGTGCACGTACGATAGCTGGCACGGATTTGAAGAACAAGAGATTTTATTAAAAACATTTACTAAAGGCCCGTCTTGTTTTGGAGGTTTTATTCTTCTGGAGATTGAGGCAGTGAGGTTTAAGGGACAGAGCATGAGACTTAGTCAGGACTCCTGGAGTCCATTCCCATCTCTGCTACTGACTCTACCATGTGACCTTGGTCATCTCACTTAGGTGGTCTATGCCTCAGCTTCTCCATCTGAAAAATGGAGTTAATAATCAATACCCCATTGAAGAGGGGGAGGGCTGTAAGGTTAAATTCAATTAGGTTTAAAATGGCCTTTAAAACAGTATGTTTGCTTAATGGTGACCTAATGTTTTAAGCTTCAGCACCTACCATCAGGGGCCAAAATCAGCCTTTGAGGTGGAAATGGTCTCAAACACCTAAGTGATGAGTTAAAATCTTTCTTGACATGACACCAGTATCCTCACTTAGATTTCAAGAGAGCACGAACAGCAAGAGGGAGACTCAGCTCAGATCCAATGCACCCAAATCCCTCCTCTCAGGATTATATTTCGGGATGGGTACAGTGGCACTGAGTTCTCTGCCTGGCTCTGATTGACAGCCAGAAGATAAAACTCCCGTAATAAATCTGTTTTGCTGTCAGTGGCAGGAAGCAAAAGGGGCTTCAGCAGAGGACCAATTTGGGGAAGTTTGCAGTCCACCCAGGAGAAGCATCTGAACTTACAAGTGCTGATCTCAAACTCTAAATTCTGAGACTCACCGAATGCTCATTAGGAACAACACACAAATACCTCTGCTTGGCAGAACTGCATTTTTTTAAATATAATGTCAATGGAGAAGAGCAATGATTTTAAGCATTTTTCCTATTTTTACCCATTTCAGTTTGTATCATTGTGCAAAATTATGGGTTTTAAGCATTTTTTTCTATTTAAAATTTTTTGTATTGAGGGAAGTTATTTGACAGGGATGCAGATCAGACAAATTATTTAATAGTAACCCACTGAAACTGACAGGGTTAAAAGCTTCAAAACCATTTAAACAAAATGTTGACATCACATGTCAAAAGAGACTAAGGTATCAGGCAGTATTTTTCTTACTTTGCCTACCTGTACATTTAAATCACCATCTATGGAATATTTTTATCATGTGTGTGTATATACATGGTGAAATCACTATGTACAGACATCTGTGGATAAAAAACCTAATTCTTCCAAGCCTAGAAATATTAAGTGGAGACAGACTCAAGGAACCACATATGGGTTCAGATTTCAAAAACCCAGAAGTGCCAGAGCTAGAGGAAGGAATGTAGGTTGGCCAACTATATAGTGTTTTCCATCAACTGATCTCAAAGCACTTTTCAAAGTACGTCCGTATCAGCTGAGGAAACTGAGTCACATAGGAGGAGGGAATTGCCCAAGGTCACCCAACAGGCCAATGGCAGAGTTGGGACATGAAACCAGGACTCCTTGAAACCAGTGCTCTATCCATTATGCCATACTGCTTCCCACAGTTATAAAGAACTAGTCCATTTGCAAAACTCAGCTCTAGATTCCAAATATTGAAGTTTGGTTTGAGGTTCATCTCTAATATTGGGTATTTTAAACTCGTATTATATTTGTCTAGGAGACAAGCGTCCATAGGACCAGGGACCCATTCTGCCAAGTGGTGTACAAACATGTACAAATACACAGTCCTTGCCCCAGAGACTTTAGAACGAAGATCTTGCAAGCTGCTGATATGGACAGATCCTGCCTTGACCGAAAGCCACTGAAGTTGGCAGGCACAGGAATTTGCCTGTCTGGAACAACTTGCAGGAGCAGGGTCTAATCTGGGGGGGAAATTGAGAAGAACAGAGGCATTGCACTCTGATACAGTGCAGGCTTGGGACCTGTGTTGTACATAAATGCACTCCCCAGCTACTAATTAAAAGCACTTAAGAATCAGAAAAACAGGAGGAAGTTTAGAAGGCTGTGCCTTAAGCAGGATAGCCTTACTAACGTCCTACTGAGAGCACATCAGAAAGCTCTGCCTGCTACTTATCCTGGCATGAGTGAGAGAGGATGGGTATATTTTGTCCCTTGGTGGAAATAAATGCTCCCATTGGTATAGGCATTGTAAGAGATGCACATCGAGAGCAGAACCTGTGGGGCGCAGAGCACCTGTTTTCAGAGTGCACCAAACAATCTGCTCCCATGAAATGCAGATCTGGAGGTTTTGCATCCACCCGTTCGGTCAGAGTTTCCAAAGAGCTCCGCTCCCATTTAAGCACCTAAATGAAAAGGCAGATTCCTAAAGTGCTGAGAGCTCTTCTGAGAATCTGGCCCACGCAGGGTTTAAAATCATAGGTGTTGGAGACAAGAGAGCTCTACAGACCCCACCCATCTCCCTGCTGATGAAAGATTGTTTCATACGAAATGTGTGTTACTGGTTTGTTTGCCAAGTGCAGTTCATGTTTGCCATGCGATGGGGCTTTCACCACTTGTCTTGAGGAGACTTATCGACGTCTCAGTATATTTCACCATCAGGAATTCTCTCTTAATACAACCTAAGTTCACCCCTTTTCTCAAGTACTTCCCATTACTCCTAGTTATACTCCCATGAGCCACGCTAAATAGTTCCTTTTCATTCCCCCAAAGCTAGATGACACCTTAGAGGCATCTTGGGAGACAGGAACCAGGAGATATTGATCTGTCATTGATTCTGACCAACAGGCAGTTTCCATTAAGGAATAAAATAGCCAATGATCAATAGGACATTGAAGAGCAGCCAAGGAAAAAAAAAAAAGTGCGGTTATTAGTTCTAAGACACATCAACCTCCCAACGGCCTGGGCTTTGACATTCCAGTAAAGGAGCAAGGAGAGAGATGACAAACCCTGACCTTAGCAGAACCCTCTTGGCAGCACAGGGCTGCCAAATGCAGGCAAAGCAGCTGTAGAATCCTGCAGGAGAAACCGTCACCAACTTGGCACCAGCTAAGCAAAGAGCATCAAAGCCTCATGCCCAGTCCCTTCTGCCTGCCCAGCTAACGAACTAAAGACTCCGCAAATCTCTTCTTTTCAAGCCAGCAGCACCCATCCCCCACACACACTGCAAGCCAAGCAATTCAAGGCATGGAAATAAATCCAGCAGCACTGGACTTCCATTGGGTTCCGGCTGTATGGCTCTGTGCTGCGTTCATTTGTGTAGCTCATTTCTGGCAATTAACAAATGCAATAATAATGTGTGCCTGCCCGTGTGCTAATCAACAGACTGGCTTATGCTTATGACTGGACATCACTCTCCACCCCTTTCACTGTGCCCTTTGTAAGGAACAGATCTGCTGCACTTGTTCTAGGCCTTTGCACAAAGTCTACTGATGGAAGATTTGCCCCTGAAAGGCCATCTCTGCAAGGAAAATGGGAGAAATGGACACTGGTCTCTGGGGACAGCTGGCCCAAGGCAAAAGTGGGTTAGTTTCCAAAGCTATAGACAGCCACTCTGACCACTCAAAATCATTCTAGGTCAGCTGTTTGGCATGAAGTTGTAAATATGCCGGAGATGAGGCTGTGACACCTGGTGGGCGGGGCAGGTTTTCAGACCAAGTCCTACACACACACAGAGCTGGGCCAAATCAAAACCTCAGACCCCAAAACACACACGTTGGAGCTGCCACCCCAAATCTGAACTGGGCTCCTGATGCAAAATATGCCATTGGCCTTCCCCCCTCTTGACTGCAGAGCAAAAGCTCAGGGTTTACAAAATTACTGCTCTGAGCTCACCCCTCCAAAAGCACAGTCTAATCCAGCCAACAACAGGGAGACAAACAACATTTTAAGTCATTTTTGGGGGTGGGAGGCAATATGAAGTCCAAGCTAATGACTCAGTAGTCACACAATTCAGGCCCTCTAGGGGTTCCCCCAACTGTAATACAGCCAAGGCAGAGTGGGGCTTGCATTCAGGGCTGTGCACAGAGATGAAGGACAATGTTTAATATCAAAGGAAAGCCCATACAGCTCCCTGTTCACATCAGATTTTACTGATTGAGATTCCAATTCCTTACAGTCTGTGCATGAACGAGGAGCTCAGACTGCCCTGTCTCAGCAAAGCCCAAGAAGGGAAGTTTGTGGGGTATTGGGCCCCTGTTTTCCTTTCCAGCAAGAGAGCAGGGAGCTGGTAGTACTGGGAGAAATCAAACCACCCCCCAGATTGATATTTTAAATGCCTGTTTCTTTTCTTTCATTCACTTCAGCTTACCTGTTCCTAGCTGCAGCTCTGCCCGCTCAAACTTTGTCTGGCAAATGAGCTCCCTCCAGCTTCTTGAGAGACTAAACCCCACACACAAGCAGTGCTCATAGGGCTAGTCACCAGCACAGCTATAGTTAGCTAGACTGGACTTGGGGAACAATTAGCCTCAGTCAGCCACAGCTGGGAGTTGTTCTTTGCTCGCTGGCCTGTCTCAGACACAGCCTGTGGTTTTGTTTGTGTGTTTTGCCCAAGCTTCTGGGATTCAGCAAGCCCCTTTGGTAACGAACACACCTGAGTGCCCAGTCTGGCTGTGGTTATTTCTCCCCGCAGCACGCTGATTTTTGTTCAGTGTTTCTAGCCCCTGCCCAGCCAGTAGGCAGCTGTAAAAAGCCAAAGGGATTTACCAGCATCAGGCCATTATCTTGCAATTATATCCATGCAGAGGGAACCTGGCTTTTACTGCAGCATGGCTCCAGGCGGGTGCAAGAGTGCCAAGGCAGATGCAATTCCATGATCAAGGTCTTTATCTGCGGTGCTTTTTAGAGCCAGAGCTGGGTTCGGGGCTTTGCGCTGCTACGTTTCCAATAGCCATTGGTCATAAGGTGACCAGACGAGATGTGAAAAATCAGGACCCTTGTTCTTCCGAGGGCAGGTTGGAGGGAGAGTCATTGCACCTCTAAGACAAAGCTCCTGATATTGGTACTTCTCCAGGGTCACCTAGTCGGTCGCTTTTTCTAGCCCCTGGTTAGAGCAGGCTGGTCATGGGGGAGCATTGTTGTTGTACTCGAGCCTCAGGGCGTGACAGCTTCATGTTCACAGCACTATGGCCAGCCTGGATGTGATTCAACCCCTGGAGGTATTGGAACAGAAGGAGAAGGTAGCTGCCGCCCTTATGGCTTGAAATATGTGACATAGCCCCTGTCCTGAATGGGCAATCAGCCTAGAGGCCCCATATGGGACAGAGCAGATGCTCAACAGCTGTTGCGATTCTGTGGTTCAGTGGTCACAGAATAACTCCAGACAGCAGCTGTCATGCAGACAAGTGTTCTGCAAACCGCAGGCACAGCTCTGCCAGGGCCACTCAGTCCGGGCCTCTTCCCACTTGCTGCTTTGGACTCTACTAACCTGTCTCAAGCCGAGGGGCTGGAAAGAGGTCTTCAGTCTGCCCCTGCCCCTGCATAACAGGGCGTGTCCCCCTCTCATACTTTGGTGGGACTGCTAAAGCACTTAGAGCCCTCATCACCACCCTACCTATGCCTCTCTCCCTCTTCCTGCTATTCCAGGTCTGCCTGCCCCTCTGGAGAGAATCAGGCCCGTGTGCAGTGGTGAGGTGATTGAGTAAATGTACCTTAAGCAGAATGGAAACAGCTGGCTTGTTCCAGTCCTGATTTCAACCCAGGGCTCCCTGCACCCAGTGGGCCGTGGTGGCAGTAGATAGAAAGGGAGGCGTGTTCCTCTGCTTCCCAAATATTTCATCCCCGGTAGTAGAGTTGCCTTGAAATCAGGCCTGCAGGGTCAGCGCGTGGGAGCACGTGGTACAGCCGAAAATACCGGTTCCGTCTTCTTAGAGCTTCCACGGCCAATAATAAACTGAGTCCAGCCTATGACTCCAGCCTCAGGCCTCCTAGGGTGCAGTTGCTGCAGCCCCACAGGGACGACCAGTAGAGAATGAGCTACCGGTTGCAAGCACCATCTGCTCCCCTTGTAATCCTGCACAGAAGGAGCCTTCTGGGGCTACGTGCCTTCCTTTAAAAACACTGTATCCAGCAGCCTTTTCACCTGGGCTGGTGCAATTACCACACAGTGAGGAGAGAGGCCTGCTCAGAGAAATCTTTTGTGCCATCCACGTACTCTTGCCTTCCCTCCACCCACATCTTCCGGCTCCTCTGGGCCCCTCCTGGGCACAGCTGCAGCTGACAGATTCTGGGGTGGACGATCCGACCCCTCACAAGGCTCTTGTGGCTGGGATAACAGGCCACCTTGCTGTTCTGCCACAACCATGGGAGCTAAGATTTGTTCCCGAAGGTCAGGGGATGACCAGGAAAGATTGTGCCGAGGGCTGTGGCTATGATATGAATGGGGCTTGTTTGGGATGGGCGGGGGGTGTAATTTAAAATTTCCCACACATTTATCAGTATGCATTTTTTTTAAATGATAAGGATGGAAAGCAGCAAAAATGGATGGCCGGGGAGGGGGGACAGCAAAAAACAAAAATGAATGGCCTTGAGGGGGGGGAAGAGAGGGATGGGCAGCACCCTTGTGGGAAAGCCAGCATGCTCAGCGGTGGGGGGGACCCTTCCACGCCCTGCAGGCCTGTTGCTGAAGCAGTCGGTGGGTCTCAGCTGGCAGGGCCCAGCTCCCTGCCTGTCCCATGCCCCTGCGGTGCAGAGAGGCGGCCCTGAAGAGCTGCCGAAGGGGCCAGGAGGGGGCTCTGTCCTACAGCAACGGCAGAATGGGGATATTGGTCCCTACCACGCCTGTCACTCCTCCACAGCAAAGCAGCTGCTGCCAAATGGCTGTTGCCCTCCTCCTCCCGTGCCGTCTGGGGGGAACGAGGTGTGGGGTGTTCCTGCACTACCACAGTTCAGGTTGACAATGGATAAAACCAAAATACCCAAGAATGGGGAAGGGGCAATTCAGTAAAAACCAAGAACGAAGAGCCTTTGCCACAACCCAAGGCTGCTTTCCTCTGTTACCCAGCCTGGCCAGCCCCTTTGTAAATGCCCCGGACTCCAAGACCTGGATTTATTTCTACGCCAGGGCAGAGTCTTCATGGCTTTTCTAACCTGCCCGAGGGCCTTACGGTGACTGGAGGACTGGACTGGACTTCCCCTCCCCACCCGACTCAGACTCCAATGCTGCCTGCGCTAGGGTCTCGGGGAGCAAGGGGTCCCTTTGTGACCATTCTGTGCAGGCCTAGCTAACGCCACAGCACCCCTTGCAGCTGGCATGGCAGGGCTGGATATTACAGCACATGAGATGTACCCCGACCCCGCTCTGGGTTAGGATAAATGCCAGTGGAACCAACAGACCCTTGAACATATTATCCTGGTCGGGTCCGCTGTTCAACAGGGACTGCACACCTGTTACAAGGTGCTCTGCTCCCTGCAGGTCTGGCGCCTCCTGCTGGTCACTCTGGTAATTAGCTCGCCAGGCCCATACCCCATCTGCAGTTTGCATGCCGGCACTGTGACTCTGGGGCCTTAACCCTCTGGCCAGGTCATGCCGTGTCCCCCCTTCTGGGTACAATCCACCAATAGCCCTAGGCAGTCTTCCCACTCACTGCCTCAGGTGCCACTCGCTCTGTAGCTGGTAGGGGAACGCAGGCCCGCTTTCCACTCTGGGTTCCAGTCCAGGGGCCCTCGGCTCAGCAATTCGGGGCTTCTCCCTGCCCCTTCCCTGGGCTTCTTCCAGCTCCCTGGTTCCCCTTCTCTCTCTGGGTGAGCCAGCTCGGAGAACCCTCCTCTATTCTGCCTGCCTGCCTGCAGCCTTTCCCAGCAGCCCCAGCTGGAGCCTGCTACGCGGCTTTATGAGCCTGATCCTAATCAATCTCCTGTCCCCTGGTTCCTGTTCCAGGAGCAGCCTGTGGAGTTCATTGGTCTCCCTGGCCACCTTCACCCTGCTCAGTGCTGGGGAAGGGGGGTAGACACCCCATCGCACACCCCGATCAGGGAGCAGTGTTGTTGCCTCCATTGTGTAAAGAGCCGGTTTGATTTTGCAGAGTTGCCCGTGAGCACTGGGGCTGTGCAAACATTGGTGTTTCTCTGAGCATCACAGCTACACACAGGGCATGGCAGACTTGAGCGTGGATCGATTAGAACCCAAATCGGAAGCACTCACGGGTCCTTAGAACTGACGTTGCTGGTCCCAGCTAGCTAACCCAGCTAGCAAAGTCCATCTGTGGCAGCAGCATCACGTCATCCTAACCTCCCATCGCCCGGCCTTCACTGGGGCCACCGGTTGTTTTCCCCACGAAGCAGCGATGCCTGGTGAACGTGTTCACATATAGGTGTGTGCACGCGCTCCGTTCACCACAACACACCGCTGTGCCTTTTAGAGCAACTTCATCTGTAGGAGCAGCTCCCAGGGAAAGCACACGAGGTGGGAGAAGGAGGGGAGGGAGGGGGCTTAGAAGGCAGCGAGGAGGGGAGGGAGGGGATGCTAAGGTCTCACTGTAGCACTTCAGACCTAACGTCATTTCCATGAGCATGATCTTTCCTAGCTCCCAGGGGCTTCTTAGGAAAAGGCTAATGCTTCGGTGGCTACACGTATGTGTTTTCAGACATACACTCTCTTCCTCCATTAATGAGGGCATCCATTAGCAGGCCTGCAAGAGCCCCTTGTGGTGCAACAGACGGGGCTGGAGTGCTTGTCAAAACATCAGCTACAACTGGGGCAACAGGCCCCAGAGATCCCTCCTCTAATTAGAGATAGAGCCTGGGGTCTCAGCAGAGATTCTAAACTCTGGGGCTGTCTACATTGGCGCAATCTTGCAATTTTGCCACTTTTGCACAAAAACTTGCTGCCTGTCTACACTGACCGTGAATTCTTGCACAAGAACACTGATGTTCTAATGTATGAAATCAGTGCTTCTTGCGCAAGAACTATGATGCTCCCGCTCAGGAATAAGTCCTCTTGTGCAATTGTTCTTGCACAAGAGGCCAGTGTAGACAGGCAACATGAATTTCTTGTGCAAGAAAGCCCTATGGTTAAAATGGCCACCAGAGCTTTTTGCGCAAGAGAGCATCTACACTGGCATGGATGCTCATGCACAAAAGCACCTCTCTTGCGCAAAGGCACACGCCAGGGTAGACACTCTCTTCTGGAAGAGTTTTTGCACAAGAACTCTTCCGCAAAAGAGTTCTTGCGCAAAATCATGCCAGTGTAGACGTAGCCTGGGGAGGTTGGGATCCAAATGCAGAATTCAGGGACCAGGCCCCTCCTTTCTCAGGTGGGGATCAAATGTAGGCCCAGCTCAGATCTTCAGATCGGGCTGAATAGGGACAGAGAATCCAGAACAGCCCCGGGAAGTTCTAGTCCCATCTCTACATTTATATGGAATGCAAGCAATGTCTCCATCTATTATGCGGTCTCTATAAATGTTCATCATACACCTGGGCCACACTCTGAGCTCTTTGTATTTTTGCCAGACATTTTCAAGGGGGCTAACACAGGCCCAGATGAAGCCCAAAGCATAAGAAATGCCCACGGCCCATGTACCCATGACAGCACCCACATGCTTCCTTCCTGAGTCTTGTTTGAGGCATGTACTTTCCCCTTCCAGATATGGCTCCTTGGGATGCTCATTGCCACGGAGAACCATTTAAACAGGTTTCCCCACCACTAACCTCCTCTCCTCCCCTCCCCCTCCCTCCCCAACTGCCGTCTGAGCACTGATTTACACATAAACTAGACACCAAGATGGACCTGGGACAGGGCTGGCCTTACCATGAGGCAAACTGAGGAGGCCGCCTCAGGTGCCATACTGTGGGGGGGGCGCCCCTAGGACCCAGAGTGTAGACAATTGTGTCTGCTGCTGGTGCGTGTGTATTCTCTCTGCTCTAGATGCACAGAGATGGTGGAGTGCTGTGCTGGAGGAAGGAGGGCACAAGAGACATAACAGGCAGGCAGGAGAAAAGAGGGCATGGGGGCGTCATTTGAGCTCCCCGCCTCAGGTGCCAAAATGTTGTGGGCCGGCCCTAACGTGGGAGGGGGTACCACAAGGGTCAAACCGCTATAACATCAGGCACATGCCAACAGGTCAGCATTAGCCTCCTCCTGGAATCTGGAAGGAATGAAAGTGACACCAAAATGAGAGGAATGGGACAACAAGCCCATAAATCCTTCCCCGCCAATTATTTCACCGACTGGGTTTCCCACGGCATGACTCTGTTGGCTGACTACCGAGGTCTTGCTTCGCGTCACAGGGTCACTTCTCTTTCTTCTGGATGCGGGTCCATTCTGATTGTCCCCTGGATGTAGTGAGAAAGGGGAAGCGAAAAGGCAGTGGGGATAGATCTGACTGATTCCCTTTCTCTTCACCTGATGAAATAAATCAAGCTGGGCCTTTTCATTTCCACAGCTAGCTGCACTGGTGCCATTCCTGGGGAACAGTCAAGCATCGCCAACGAAGCGTCTCTGCTGGGCTATCAGGAATGAATGCCTATGGCTTGAAACACACAAGGGCACTGCCAACATTTGCAGCAACAGAACTGCGACATCTTGGCTTGCAGCCAGTTGAGCGTCCTTCTTTGACCTTCCCTGTGCTACTCTGCAGAGTAGTAACACAATAGCAAAGCACATTTGTACGGGGCCTTTCCTCTTGAAGGATCCCTAAATACTCATCTATAGATAAGGCCCTACCAAATTCAGTCAATTTTGGTCATTTTCATGGTCATAGGATTTTAAAAATCATAAATGTCATTATTTCAGCTATTCAAATCTGAAACTTCATGGAGTTGTAATTGTAAGGGTCCTGACAAAGGAGTTGGGGGGGGTCACAAGGTTATTGTGGAGGGGGGTTGCAGTTCTGCTACACTTACTTCTGGGGTGCTGCTGGTGGCAGTGTTGCCTCCAGAGCTGTGCCCTCGGTCAGCAGCCACCACTATCTGCTCAGCAGCAGTGCAGATGTGAGGGGTGCATGGTGTGGTATTGCCACCCTTCGTTCTGCACTGCTGCTGGCGGGCGTTGCCTTCAGAGCTGGGAGCTCGGCCAACAGCTGCTGCTCTTCAGCTGCCCAGCTCTGAAGGCAGTGTAGAAGTAAGTGTGGCAATACCACAACCACCCTGAAATAACCTTGCAATCACCTTCAACTCTCTTTTGGGTGAGGACACCCGAATTGAGAAACACTGGCCTCCCCTGTGAAATCTGAACAGTATAGAGTAAAAGCACACTAAAGGTCAGATTTCACGGTCCATGATGCATTTTTCATGGCCATGAATTTGGCAGGGCCTTATCTATACAACATGATTTATCCAAACTCCTCTTATCCCAAAGACCCATCATTGGAAATTGAAAAACATCCTTTATCCTGCAGGAGTCTTATTAGAAATCTGAATAAATTCTACACTCCCTTTCCTAGTCAGATAAACAGGGGTCTGGCGCAGAGGGGCATTTCGCCCACCACTGCAGTGCAATCACTTCCGAGATGAAATTCAGCAGGTATTCCGCACCGATAACAAACGAATGAATACTGGATTCAGTTGAATCCAAGAGGGGAACAGCTAGTTTGGCAGAATGGAATAACCCAGCTTGGAATTTCTGACATGAAAATCTTTGTCAAGGAAAGAGCTGAGTGAGAGGTTTTGGAGGCGTGGAGGGCTTCATTGATAAAGGGAGGTAAAAAGAGAAGATGGTTTAAATAGTAGCAGTGAGGGCATTGTGAAGCTGGGCTGGGCACTAGAGGTATGTCTGCATTGCAATCCTCTAAATAACCTCAAAAATTAGGTTTAACGGATATTTCGAAAGAAGGGTTTTTTTTTTCAAAATAACCGCGTCTACACAGCGTCTTTGATTTCGAAATAGGGTATTTCGAAATAGCGGTCGGACGCAATTATGCAAATGAAGCACGGGAAATTCAAATCCACCCTTCATTTGCAATTTCGCTTGTCTGCATTTGCATTCCTCTCTCGGAAGAGGAATGCAATGTAGACATACCTTAGCTGCTGGGATTCGGTATAAATTCAAACAAAGGACTGCGGTTCAAGAGACAGTGAACCAACGTTAGATAAATAATTAAAGCCACCTCACTTGTGAGGACATAGCAGCCTTGGAGACGAAAACACTACGAGGAAGGTTTCAGAGAGGTAGCCATGTTAGCCTGTTTCAGCAAAAACAAGGTGTCCAGTGGCACATTAAAGACTAACAGATGTATTAGGGTACAGTAATTTTCCCTCACATACTCCCACTTCCTCATCACTGCTGGAGATGAGCCATATCCACTCTGATTCAATTCGCACTCCCATCTCTGTATCCCTGCCTTTCTTTGCTTTTCGCTGCCAGCATCTGAGGAAGTGAGCTGTCTCTCACAAAAGCTTATGCCCTATGTGTTCACTTTTTTTGATTGTATCCCTTTGGTATATATGGTCATGCCAATTTTCTTCCACAATTTGATCTGAGGGAGTAGGTCTGGCCCACGAAAGCTCATCACCTAATAAACCATCTTGTTAGTCTTTAAAGTGCTGCATAGTCCTGTTTTTCATTTTATGCCCTAATAAATCTGTTAGTCTTCACAGTGCCACTGGACTCCTTGTTTTTCCTAGAAGGAAGCTGGCAGTTTGGCACAAGTAAATATGCAGAGCCTCAAAACCTCTCATTCTATGGCGAGAGCTCCTGTCCCATCCCGCCCACTTGGGACTATTGTTTGTTCAAGCTCCACGTCGAGGAAAGGCGGAATGGAATTTCCCTTCATTCGACTGCAGCATCCATATTTTATAAAGCAGAAAAATGTGAAGCGCAATTAAAACCAGAGAAGTGACAGATCAACGGATCTGCTCTCAGCAAGCCTCACCTGCTGTCGCGATCAACCAAGTGCATCTTTCTACCGCAATAGGGAGGATGCCCTTGTGGGTGCAACACTGGACAGGGACTCAGGAGAGCTCTAGGCAAGCGTTTCTCAGCTTTTTCAGGTTGGAGGCCCTCCTTATTGAAAGTCAATAGTTTTGTGACGTCCTTCCATGTATTCTAATCATAAGAGTAAAATATGTATCAGTGCGAAGCCCAGATAATTCATGTGTGCATGTTTGGAGAGCTGACCGAGAGTACTTGGCCTGTGCGGGGAATGAGATCTTCTTTGCTGTACGTCGTAATAAAATCATCACCATCTCATGACTCCTCTAATTGCCCTTTGAGACCCACCAGGTGAGTCACACTGGTCTATAGGACGCAGGAGTGTCACATGTTATAATAATGACACGAGTTACCATAGCGCCTAAGAGGCCTCGGCGTCGCCTGGACCCTGCCGTGCTAGGCGCTGTACAGACGCAGAACAAAGAGATGTTCCCTGCCCTTCAGCGCGTACGACAAGATGCAGACAAGTCAGTCGGGCAGTACAAGGGCAGCGCTGGTCAGCAAAGGGGTCTCCGCACGACACTGGAGGGCTTGAGTCTCATTTACAGCGAGGCTGAATTCCACAACAGTGTCCTACAGCAACTTTGATGTACATGAGACTCAGACCCTTAATCGCTCTGTGTCTCAAGACCCCATCTGTAAAACGGGGATAATGAGTCTGAGGAAGTGGGTCTGGCCCACGAAGGCTCATCACCCATTAAACCATCTTGTTAGCCTTTAAAGCAGAGATGTTGACTCGAGTCCCACGACTTGAACTCGAGTCTGACTTAAGTCGTCTAGGCGACTCGACTTGAGACTTGACTCAGGTTCATTGTTTGTGACTTGAGACTTGACTTGAGACTTGCTAAATTTGTTAAATCGACTTGGTGAAAAAATTGTCTGAAAATGCCAATATTGATGGCTTGTACAAAAGTGACTTGACATTTTTTAAATTAAGACTTGAGACTCGACTTGGGACTTGACTCGAAAGTGACTTTAGGGACTCCAGACTCGACTTGAGACTTGAACTGTAATGACTTGAGACTCAACTTGGACTTGACAATGACGATTTGAAGACAACACTGCTTTAAAGTGCTACATAGTTTTTCCTTTTGTTTTAGCAAGATCAGACTAACACGGCTACCTCTCTATTACTATTCCCACCCTTTGTCAGTCTTGTCTATTTAGACGCTAAGCTCATTGGGGTAGGGACTATCTCTTACTAGGGATCTGTACAACACCTACCACACCCTGGTGCTCCTGTCTTGGTTGGGGATTCCAGGCATCGCCTTAATACAAACAGACATCACCACCAGTATGCAATGGCACTATCGCTGTGGACTTTCATAAGCTTGACACATCATCAAAAGCAAAGGTCTGATCCAAGCCCTTGTATCCCAGCTCCCCAGAACACTGGGACACTTTACATCTGGATCCGATCCTCTCTTCCCCAAGCTCAAATAGCGTAGACTGTTCACCCTGGGGAGGAGGTAAGAAGCAGAAAGAATGGAAGAGGTTTTTCAAATCCCGGGTGTGCGTGTGTGGCATGAGAGAGATCTTCTTCCCACCCTGTAAATCGCACGTGCTAGATCTGGCGTCAATGAGCAGATATACCCAGGCAACAGCGTTTCCTTTAAGCCGGGCGCTTGTGCAGCTGTTCAGGAGGGATTCCAATGCCGCTCAGCTGATTAGCAGAGAGTCCAGAGCTAGGTTTTTTGTTTCTATTGGTGGTGCACATTCACACATGCCTCAGGGCCCATAAAATTTATTCCACACATGGACGGAAAAGATTAGAGGGAACATTGCTGTGGAACCAGCTATGTATTCAGGCACGTGTGTTTCAATTATTTATTCGTGCAGCAGCAGTGCCTCTAAGCCAAAGACTCCACAGTACAGGGCACTGGACAAACATAACAAAGAGACCTTCCAGTCTAAGAGGAGAGAGTAGGTGGGTGCAGAGGACATGGGGATCGCCAGGGGAAAGCGATAGCACAACGAATGGTGGATAAGCAGCAATCACAGCAAAGCAGCTGCCATTGTGGAGTGGTTTCGATACGGGTCTATTTGGGGTTCACTTTAAGAGGTGCCCCCAAGCATACTGGACTAAGGAGCAAGCCCCTGAATGTGGTTTTTTAAAAGTCACTTTTGTTAAGAGGAAAAAGGAAATGAGCGCAGCTTCGATGTTCTTGTGAAAGGGAAATGGCCGAGCCAATTGAAGCTGGTCAGGTGGCAAATCTAGTTCAAAATGATGCACAAGCAGCAAGACTCGGAGATTGCCAGGTGTGCACGGCAGGCTCAGGGGAATGTTGCAGCAGGAGGGGCAGAAGCTGCTGCAGGCTTTTTTGACCCCATGGAGAAGGTGGGAAAGAGGGAGTGTGCTTTGAAGACTGCTGCAGCCGCTAACACCATCACTGCATCAGCAAATGCCCCAGAGCTCCCGTGTCTCCTGTTTTAACTACTCACAGGCTTCACTGCAGAGAAATACAAGATCACGTAGGTTGCAGCAAAGCCTCTAGGACTCCCTAAAATGTCACCACTGAGCATGACAGCTGAACTGCTCCATCTCGTGGTACCCCACTCGCTCTGATAAATGAGTCGGTCCATCCCCCCCCCAACCCAAAGGAACACGGGACACAGTTCACAAGCTGATTCACACACATTCCGCCAGGCACAAGCCCCATGGTCCACTTGGTCTCTGTAACGGGCCCTGGGGACAGAATTTCACAGCACCTCCTGCTGGTTCCACTGGGAATTAACTCTGTCCTCATGCCACTGCCCCCTTCAGACCTACGGATGTTAAACTGCAATTTTCTGGCTAATCGTGTAGTCGATACAAATTGTATCAACTACACAATTAATCGATAAGGGGGCCCTCCACAGAGCCACAGTGGGAGCCGGCTGGAGCTGGGACTGAGGAGTCCTGGCTCGTGGCAGGTCTGGACTGCTGCACCTCTGCATTTTAAATGTAGTAAGAACCACTGGGCTCTTACTACATTTAAAATGCAGAGGCTCAGTGTCCCCAACCGGCGCGAGCCAGGACTGCTCTTTCCCGGCTTGCGCCAGGTCCAGTCGTACCTCTTCACGGTGGCCTGGGCTGACTGTGGGCAGGGGCTGCTTGGCAGCAGCAGCCTCCCCTATCCGCCAGCCCTTGCTGCTTCTGATAGAGGCAGCAGCATGGGCAGGGGGAGCAGGCAGCAATGCGGAGACAGTGGTGGTGGGGAACCAGCTTTTAAGCCGGCTCTCCCCAGCACTAGCTCCTGTTTCTTCCCCCACTTTGCTGCCTTTCATACAGCGGCAGCAAGGGGGAGGGGAAGCGAGTAGTTGAGAACTCCGTTCGACTACCCGATAAGCTTATGCTTAGTCAACTACTCACTCACATCCCTGTTCTGGCTGGTGTCTCACCCGCTGCTGCTCCATGCTCTGCTCTGGACCCATGCTGCTCCCAGGATGATGGTGTCCTGTTGAGGACACTACCCTCTGGCAGTGCCCACCACCCTGGTCTCTTGCCCCCCTTCTGGGGGTATCAGCAACCCACAGCCTTGCACCTGCCACTGTGATCAACTGCAACCTCCCCTCAGCAGCAAGCCGCAGTCTACAAAGGCCACCCCGGAGTGTGGCAAGGTGCGGTGCAAGGGCAAAGGAGAGGATCCCCCACTCCTCTGGGTCCCAGACCAGGGACCCTCTGGCAGCAGCCTTGTCCTGCCCTCCTTCACTCGCCCTCTACGGCCTCCTGTTCCCTGTGACCCGGCATCCTCCTAGCCCTTCGATCAAAGCCTGCAGCCTGGCAGGTATCAGGCTGGAGCCTCCCTCCTGCTCCTGTGCCCCTGCCCAGCACTGTTCCTTCAAAGGTGCTTCTTCCTGGGAACCAGCCCTGGTCAGGACTCAGCTGCTCCCTGCTCGGCTGAGCAGCACCTTATAACCTGGGCTGCTCCCAGCAAGCCGCCTTCTCATTGGCTCCTTCGCTGACTGGCCAGAGTTCTGCGCTGGACCCTTCCTGCCTGCTTCCTTCGGCGCATCTGTGGACCATGCGGCAAGGCACAGCCTGCCCATGAGGCTAAGGAGAGAGAAATAAATTGAGAGGGGATCTGAATGGGAAACGTTCAGTTTAGTAGCAGTGCCTAGAGGTAGAGCTGATCAGAAGTGGTTTGCTTGCTTTTTGGTTTTGGGTTGGATTTTTGTTTTCATGGATTTTTACGAAATGAATTTTCACCAAATTAATTTTTGTGCACCTTCCCCTCCAAGCCTGAATATTTTTGGTGTTTTGAGAAAAACCTGAGGAATCTAAATAATTTTTTTCTTTTGGGAGACAGAGACAGAGAGAGTGCGTATAAGGGTAGAGATGGGGGGCGGGGGTGATTTTCCAAACTACAGGGTCATCCAAGAGGGAAAATGGTTCTTCATCATGCAGCAGGACACCCCTCATAGGGAATGCTCCACACCAGAGAGACAGCCAGTGGGGAACTGGCCTGCCCAGTTGCTGGGAATAAATCTACTTTTCTTTCCCTTTCAGGGTCCCGGTCTCTGTTCGTCAATAAAGACAATCCTCACCCCAGAGGCGCAGGATGGGAGCTCCCATGGAATTGGTTTTCGTGTCATTAGCCATCATCACCTTTACAGGTAAGAGGTAGCCCCTCAGCCTGGGGGTGCACGCCGAGCGGAGGCACTGACTGGCGAGTAGCAGAAACACACTGGCTGGGGAACCAGCTAGGTTGTTTGGCTTCTTTCCCACCTGGAATTATTTGGGGCACGTGGTTCACATATGACAGGGCTCGCCTAGCACAAATCATCTGTGTTCTGCACGTGGCTCTCACGTGGCTTGTGGCTGCATCTCAGGAGGCATTTACACAGCTCAGGAGCATGGCTTTCACGCCGAAGGTCCGATTGCACCCATGTGGGGCCGGGGAGGGAACGTACAGCACACTGCAAACAGGCTGCCCACTATGAAATCCCCCCCTTATGCACCACTTACATCCCACTTTAGCAAGTGGGGCGTAGATTTGTTCTGGCCTCCTGCATAGGTGTGACTGTCACCCCAGTGGCCGATTCGCACTGTTGGCCTGGCCGCCTCTGCTGACTGCTTTTCCAGGGAGGCGTTTTCCACCATCCCCTTGATGTGCAGACCCCTGGATCTCAAGGCATTTCAGGCTGTGCTTTAAAGGGACATCCTCTCAGCGAGGAGATGGTTCCTTCAGACATGTGAGAATTAGATCGTGCCATTTGAGATAATTCATCTGCCCGGGGAGAGGCTGCTCTGCTGTCCTTTATAAATATCTAATGACCTTTTAACATCCTCTGGGTCCCTCAGGTGGGGCGTGGCTGACCTAGATCAGGAGGCAATTCCAAAATAGGTCTGACCCAAATATGGTGGACCCAGCAAGACAGGGCTGGGGTCTCACCCTTAACTAGCTGCGTTTGTGAGACTTCATCTGCACTCGGGCAAGGGCTGGAAAGAATGAGTAACTAGAAAACTCAAAGGGGATCTTCTCTAGTGACCTTTAAACTTCTGATGCAACGGATCCCCATAACTAAGAGAGGGGACTAGCACCTCATGGTGAAACCCCTCCAATGGAGCCCACAGGGAATTCAGGACTCCTGGGTTCTCTTCCCAGCTCTGCTGCTGGCAGCCTTGGGACCCAGGCAAGTCACGTCCCTTCCCTGAAAATCGGTCACATGTGGGTAATGGCCTCACTTGAGTGCAGAGAAGATTACAAGCTTGTAACACGCAGAGAAAAATCTCTGATGAACTGCGTTACCAGAGTGCAAAATATTACTGGGAGTCTAAAAATATCCCTGCTTCTCATCGCTGAAAAAAAACCTTAGAAAATGCATGAAGTCTGTTACTAACCAGAGCTGTGTGCATTTGCTCCCACAAGAAAGCTTCTCTTTACAAGTCACTGCTTTGGATTTTGGTTTAGTCTGCCTGGTCACATTTGCTGTAAAACCAATTTGTTTCCCAGCTCTCTCACACGCCAGGCTTCAGGCTGGGGGCATGCCATAAAGCAAGGCATAGAAGCTGTCTGTGCTTTATAATTGCTGCTGACGCAACTTTGATTTGGATAGCCCGACTGCAGCATTGACGCTGTCCTCCTATTCCTCCCTTTGCTGTGCGCAGGGCCAAAGAATCTAACCTCCCAGACAGCTGGTCTTTCCAGATTTGGCATTCAGCTTGTTCTGAGCAACAAGAAGAAAAATCAAACGGGCAGAAATCAGCTAGTTCTGCTACACAGGGTGGGGCTGGTGCAGGCCCCTCCCTGCTCACTGCAGTGGAAAAGGAGTCGAGGCCATAGTTTTGTCTGTTTCCATAATACACAATGTAGCTTTGTGACATCGATAGAGGTGGCTAGGCCTGTGGTGCAATATTTCACACTCGGAGCCACAACACGAGTCCTAAAAAAGTTGAATCTCTAAGTATTTCTGACGCTGTTTTTCCAGACCTCGCGATTATCTGGGTGCTCTAGTTTTCATCTTTTTTCTGTTTATTCTGTCGGATTTATTTCCTCAAGTGAGATCCACTTTGCTCAAAGGCAGCATTTGAGATACAGCTTTTCTTGCCCCCTTCCACCAGCTGTATGGCCTAGGGCACCAAGTTGAGAGGTCAAGTAAGGGAGCAGCTGTCCCATTTTTCATGGGACAGTCCCAATTTTGCCTGGGTCATCCTGCTTCCTGTGAACTAATCTGGCAGGACATGATTGTGCCTCAAAATATCCTTGGGGCTTTTGAAAATTTGCATCTGGATCTCATGACCCAGCAATGCAACCTCCTGCTGTTGTGATAAGAGGACCTTGTCCCACAGGACGAGGTTTCAAAAGCAACAGGTTGAAGGTGGACTGGCTTGCCCAGGGTCCTACAACAGAGTCAACCTGGCTCCGGCAGACTTAGAATGTTTTTCAGAGGGGTAGCTGAGTAAGTTTGTAACTGGAAAAACTTTAAAAAACAACAAATAGTCTAGCAGCACCTTAGAGACTAACAAAACATGTAGATGATTTTTTAAAAGAATTTTCTGTCTTCCTGGGCGCCCAGCCCTTCACCCTAACCCAGCTAGAGCGTTAACACCTTTAACCTTGATCTGCTCATATTGCTGAACAAGTGAGATCTGGTAATTTCTCCCAGACACGTGGGAATCATGGACACCACCTTGTCTGAACTTCTTGCACTCTTCAGATATAGAAAATCAATGCCTGAGCATTGCAGACCACCACTGAGAAGGGCAGTAGAGGATAGCAACAATGTTTGGGTGGCATTAGAAGGAAAGATTAGCCAGGCTTGGCTTTTGTAGCTTAGGAAGCAGCACCTGGACACAGAACAATGCATCTGAGCATTAATAACATTACTTTTCAACGAGAAATATATAGAAATCATTTGCCATTCATTACTTAAATTCTAATGACTTAAATGCAAATCCGGCTGCGTACTTGTTAAGCCTCAGTACATTGGCTTTTTACTATTGAAATGTATTAACATGCAGCAGTCTTACTAATTCTGCCTTTAACCCTGATTATTTTATCCGCTGCCCAGCAATGTTACAACCAGCATAGAGCGATTTCCAGTCGAGAGAGCAGCTCAGCAAGTATGCTGCTGGCAAGGCCAGGAAGAGAGATTCCCGGCCTCTGGAGGGGGCTATTCCAACAGCAAAATGGGGGCATCTGCATAGATTTGGGAAGGGGCTATGAAGTCCCATAATACCACTGCCCCAATTTCCCCACCTCTGGGACAGATTGTGATGCCAGTGGGGCTGCTACCACTGTAAGTTACATGGGAGGGGGGGGGGGTCACACAAATCAATCTGTCCTTGTGTGTTTGCCCACCGATACCCAGTCCCCCACAAAGGGTCAGTTTGAGTCCAGCTCATTTGCAGTCGGAAGCCCCAGCACAGTACGGGGGGCTCAGTGGGAGGACTCAGCTAATTGGATAATATCCAGGCACCAGTCGGCAGGCACAGCAGTAAGCAGCCAGCTGTTCAGAGAGGGCTTAGCCAATTAGTGGAGTTCCTCTCCCCTCTTGCTCCCATCCCTATATGCCATGGTAGCCGGGACAACAAACAAAAACCCTCTGAACCACAGGTAAAGGGTGTCCAGACCCAGAGGAGGCCTGCTGGGTATTTCTCAGCTGAAATTCACTCTTGCATAAAACATGACACTTATCAGAGGCGCTTCATTGGATCGGTGGTCCTGCTGCATCCTGCAGAGAAGGAGACAGCCTGACGGCTGGCAAGATAGCATAAGAGAGTTATTAATTCAACTACAAAGCCCTCAAGGAGCTTCCGCCAATCACATCCTGATCTCGGTGGGGTGGGAGCTCTCCCTGGCTTATCAGTTTGGGGCAGATGGGCCTCACACTGAGGCGCTCACTGTCTGGTTCAGCTGGTGGAATGGTGACAATGAGGGGGAAAACAACACTGATGGTTGTGTCCTCACCAGCTGCTTTTGCCGTTACGCATCACAGGCTGATTTTTATTATTCATAGTATTTAGATGACCATTTTTATGACGTGCGCCCAGGAGGGAGACTCTGTCAGCGTTTCCATTTGTCTTGAGAGCAAGGTCAAATTCCTCAGTCTCGCTGATGACGTAATGCTTTGCACTTTTCAGCCATGGTGGGTAAGAGACCTCCCCTCCATTTTGCAGAAGGGGAAACTGCGGCCCAGACCAGTGACGTGACTTGCCCAGAGCCGGAAACAGAAAACACTGATTCCCAGTGCAACTCCCTCTCCAGTTAGTCCACACTCAGTCTCTGAATATAGAAGCTTCAGGGAGCAGCCGAGTTAGTCTGTACAGGATAAACTTAAAAAAACAACAAATGGTCTGGTAGCATTTTATAGACTAACAAAATATGGAGATGGTATCACGAGCTTTCATGGGCACAGCCCACTTCTTCAGATGACTGGAGTTTTGAGTTTAGGATGTCCAGACCCAAAATAAATAGGGGAGAAAGGAGAGAGGGGGAAGGAAAAAAATGGAAGGGGGCAGGAAACAAGAAGCAGAGGGCATGTAAATATCTAAGAGAAAATCAAACAGGCAAAACCGGATATAGAAGCATTCGTGAGACCTACAGTAAATCTAATAGAGAAGGCCCCTTCTCCATTATGAAACAAAGAGGTGAATAGAAAGGAAGAGGGGCAACCAGCAGAAATCAAGTCAGGTGGCATTGCTTTATACAAGGGAAAAGGAGCAAAGCATGAAGATTCAAGTGCTGACCCAAGTAGGCAAACACTACGGTTACACCAGTAACTTCTTACTAGACCTATCTCATGAAGCACCATAGAACATTTAAATGTGTTTGGGTGTCTAAAGATACTAATAGGTGCCTAGTGAGGTTTTCAAAAGTACCTATGTGGCTAACTCCTTCATTTCAATAGGCCGCTAGCTGCATCTGTAAAAATCTTTACCTTTAAAAATCCAGCCCTGTATTTCTAGACCATCTGTGGACTCAGCCCCACTCAAGGAGCAGCCCTCTGAGATTGACTGCTTCATATTCAACTGTCCAGTCCTTGATGCAGATCACAAAATCACAAACTGCCCACAATTTATTTCCACTGAGCAAATGGCTTGATTTTGATCTCACCTAGTTTTTTACGGTGGGGTAACTCCATTGGTAAGATCTGCTCCTGATGAATGCAGCTGTGAGATCAGAATCCAGCCCATCATATCTGAATGCTGCCAAGCAACCTTGGCACCCATCCCCTGCTGGTAGCCAAAACAGATCTAACCATTACTGCGTGTTCAGTGACTTTGCATGGCCGCCGGGAAAGGGGGGTTTCCAGGTCCAGAAAGAGGTGGTGACACTGGGATGAGATGATTTACCCCCGAGCCCGAAAGGGAGGCAGGACAGAATCGTGTTCCCCCATCTAACTCCTGCCTAACACTCCTACCTACCTACTTCTCAAGCGGAGGGCGAATTGGAGGAATTAATTAGGTGATGTTCAGATGACGATATCAGGACGTAAGTTGCCATCACAAAGCTGAAGTTGGCAGTGTCAGGGCCAAGAATAAAACTCAGGGATTCCCAGCTCCTACTCCTGTGGCCAGTCCACTGCTCCATGTTACCTCTGCATTAGCCTTTCATTACTGCTCTTTGCCTGCTAATCGAACCGTCCTAACCATTTGTTGTTTCCTAAGTCCTGCTGCCCACTCCCAAACGGCGCTGGCAGAGAGAGAGTGAAAAGACGGTGTCAGGGGCCCATACATGTCAGAATACGAACCTCCCAACGGCAGGGCTAGATTTTGGTTGGGCCATGCTGACCAATGGATGGGGTTTTCAGGTTACCATGTCTTTTAGTTAGCATGGTACTTCCCCTCCTATCAGGGGAGAAAATGTGAAACCAGAAATTAACTCGGTAGGAAAAACCCAACCTCTGAACTAGAGATGAGGCAAAGTTCTGACCCAGAACTGAACTCTTCAAAATCCAGAGGGACTTGGCTGTGGGATTCTGGGACAGGCCTCCCACTCTAGCTGCACTTGTGTCCCTTTTAAAAACGGTTTGACCAAAGTTTGTTCCACAACCTCTCCTGGAGGAGCTGAGCTCAGCAGGATTTCTCTCATGCTGCTCCCTTGTAGGACGGTGCCCGGCCCACGGTACGATAAGGAACTACGGGCCAATCTTTGAAGATCAGCCAGTCAACATCCTCTTTCCTGAAGGCTCCACAGAAGAGAAGATAACGTTGGCTTGTCGCGCAAGAGCCAGCCCTCCTGCAACTTACAGGTGAGGACAGCTGCCCCCATTTGCCTGTCCTGCATCCCTAAATGCCATGCTACTGCACCAAAGTGCTTTAGAGAGACAGATTATGGAAACACCTAACACAACTGTCGTGGGTTTGGACTACAGCAGGAGAGGAGCCTCCTCTGTCCACGCCAATACTAGCTGTCCTCCTTGTGCTGTGGGGTTTTGTTATGAAGAGCCCTGGAGGAGTGGTGTGTAGGACAGAGTCTTGCACAGCGAGGTCAATCCAGCCGAGGTCGGTAATAACAAAGTTGTTACCACTTGCCGGCTGTTTGTAGCTCCTATGCAGAATGAACTGGTGGCCATTTTCTAATGAAGTCCCCTCAGCCCTCTCCTCAGAGAGGGATATAGAGTCAAGCCCTCTCACCTGTGAAGGGCGACTGAGACGCTGTCTGGGACCTATCCCACTCCCAGGGCAGGACTGGGACATGGTAGCTGGGCAGCTTGCCCTGCCATTGTCCCCCCCCCCAGCACTTTCCACCCACGTTCACTTCACACATCGTCGGGTTTTGTTCAAAAAAAGTTAAGATGGACACTAGCTGCCTCTTCTACGTGTTGTCCCCGCACGTCCCTCCTAAATCGCTGTGGGGCTTTTAGTCTCTGCGTAATGCCAGTGTCAGACACTCCAGCCATTCACAACAGAGAAATCCTCCGTCCCACCAAAACGTTTGAAAGTCGTGAGTTGAAATTAATTTGGGATCAGAGGAATAAACAGCAGGACAGCATGGGCCTGATAATCTGGTGCTTCTATTCTGGTTTCCCTCCCTTAACAGTAGAGGCAGCTGAGAGAGAATCCACCTGGTTCCCATTGTCACCTAGCAGAGTAAATATTGACTTCATCTAGCAGTAGATACAACAGACCTTACAATGCACCCCATTGCGTCCCCCTCATACCAGGGGCTGGTCAGCACACTTTGGTACCAGTATGATGTGACCATGCAGCTGTGATCGTTTCCTCCTCCCTCTCTCCTCCAGGTGGAAGATGAATGGCACAGAAATGAAGATGGAGCCAGATTCCCGTCACAGGCTGGTTGGAGGCAATTTGGAGATAAGCCACCCAGTAAAAGCGAAGGATGCTGGGTCTTACCAGTGCCTGGCATCCAACCCCATGGGCACGGTTGTGAGCCGAGAAGCCTACATCCGCTTTGGCTGTAAGTCCCTTGTTCATCTCCGCAGTGCAAATGGAAGGCAGCTACTGCACAGGGGGGAAACCAAACCTCCCACTGCTGACATAGGAAGATAAGGGAGATGTTTCCGTAGCCCCCCATGGTTAGTGGGCTGGATGCAAAAGGCTTCCGTTCCAGTGTCTTTCTACCACTTTTTCCTTTTCAAAATATATTCGTTCAGTGCCGTGACGACAACTGACGCAAGGGCCATTTATGCCTCTGTTGGGTTGAGTAAAATATACATGAACTTCTACTTTTGCACACTCAGTGCCTAATATCATGTCCTCAATTAAATCTTTTATAGAGCCTTCCACTAATGGGAAAGGACCTGCCCAAGCTTTGTGGTGCAATTAATTCAATGCACCACCAGGAAGCGGGTCTCGGGAATGGTCTTTGGACCCCCATCTGCAAAGCCAATGGAAATCCAGGTGTTTTGCTGAAGAGATGAGTGCATGGGCCCGGAGGGGGCAAGGAAGGGAGTGGATCATTCTCCGGCACCTCCTGCTGGCCACCCGATGAGGCAGCGCTGGCTGCGTTCTTGCAAAGACAGCTCATGACCTTGGCTTTTGGGGGCAGCAGTCGCTGTGTGAGTGACAGGCCTCCCTGCCCTGCCACCGTGCAGTTCTCTCCTTGGGAATGACATGAGCAATGCTCACTCCAGAACCACACCGCAGGCCTCCCCCGTGGGCACGACAAAACCCGATTAAAATGGAACGCGCCCCTGGGCAGGCTCTTCACTTGCTGGTTTCACTGTGTCTGTTTAGTTTTGCAGGAATTCTCCACAGACGAGCGAGACCCTGTGAAGATTACCGAGGGCTGGGGAGCCGTGTTCCCCTGCAGTCCCCCTCCACATTACCCAGGTAAGGCAGTGGCGGTGAAGGCAGGGGCGTGGAACCTTTTTTGAGTTGGGGGCACTGACTCACAGAAAAATCAGTCAGGGGCCGCACACAAGTGAGAAGCAAAAAAAAACCCCAAAAACAACCCCTGACTGACATGGTCCCCGACTGAGAAAGACACTGCCCACGTTCCCCTCATATACCAGAGCCTAGGGAAGGTGCAGGCTAGTTGATTTTTGTGCTCTGGCACCACGGTGGGGCAGTGCGGGAGCTGGAGAACCAGCACAGGCTCCCCAATGCTGGGGGGGAGCCCTGAGCCTCAGGGGCTGGACCGAAGCACCTGGGGGCAACATCCAGCCCCAGGCCTGAGGTTCCTCACCCCTGCACTAGAGCAAAGGGGATAGCAGACGTAAAAGGGGTTTGCGAGATTGAAGGTGATGCGTGAAGTGACCTCATGTGGCAGAACGAGCCAGACCCATGGGCCCGGCCCCTTCTTGCTGGGAATTCTAGGGGAGCCCATTTTGAAGTGTTACCTTTGAGTTCAAGTCTTGTCAATCAAAAGGGGCCATGTGATGGGGCTGGACAGGATGACCACCATTCATAGCGCAACTTAGGGTCAGTCTTGTCCCAGTTTGGGAAATAACCTTCTTGGTTCAGCCTGCTCTGGAGGTGGTCCGGGGTAGGGATGGAAGCGATTAGTCAATTATCCGATAAGCAATTTGACTGGACTAGTCGCTTCCCTCCACCTTTGCTGCCTCTATCAGAGAGAGGCAGAAAAGGGGGGGAAACAGAAGCTGGTGCTTGGGGGAGCCGGTTTAAAAGTTGGTGTGTCCTCCCCTCCCCCCCCAAGCACCATCTCCGCTGTGGGGTAGGGGAGGCAGAGGCGTAGCGGGGGACCAGGCACAAGCCGGAAATCAGCTGATTCCCAATTCACACCTGGTTCTCCCCCACCCCTTAGTGGCGCTTCAGCCTTTTAAATGTATTAAGAGCTTAGTGGCTCTTAATACATTTAAAAGGCAGAGCCGGAGCAGGAAATTCCATCGACTAGTTGATTCGCTGATTAAACGCCATTGAACATCTCTCGTCGAGGGGAGCCAGCTTTTCTCACACCTCACCCTCGACTCTCTCTCATGCAGGCCTGTCCTATCGATGGCTCCTGAATGAGTTTCCCAACTTCATCCCAGCAGATGGAAGGCGCTTTGTCTCCCAGGTGACAGGAAACCTTTACATTGCCAAGACAGAGGCCTCGGACCTGGGCAACTACTCCTGCTTTGCCACGAGCCACATCGACTTCATCACGAAGAGCGTCTTCAGCAAGTTTGCCCGGCTCAACCTTATGGCGGAGGGTCAGTGTTCGAAGGCCGTTGTGTGGGAACACGGTGCCCTCAGAAGCCGATTCCTAGAGAGGGAACAGCTCTCCAAGATAAAGTAGGAAAGAGGGGAACTAGATGTTCCTTTCCTCTCTGGGTCCCTTGGCCAAATCCTGCCCCAGTCAGGAGTTACTGATAGTGACTGTTACCTGGTGGTCTCAGTTGGTTGTTGGTGGTGTCTGCCTCACAAAAGTGCCCTCACATTGGCACTGCTGGGCTGTGTCAGCCGAGAGTGAACCGTCATGGCTCCTGAGAAACTCTCATTTATTGCAGCTGTAGGAGCGGCAGACTCCTCTCTGCGGGTCACTGGCTGACTCTGGTTGCCTCCAACCTCCAGCAAGAAGGCTGTAACGGGGGTTGGTCTGCAAGGGGCCTTCTCATGGGTCATGCACACTTGCGGCAGCTGTGTTCAAAGGAGTGTCAGGGCTACTCCTTCTCTGACACCACTCCCAGCCCCAAAAGAGGGTGACATGGTGGTGAACCCTGACCCCACACACACCCACAGACCTGGCGAGCTGCCCATGGGGGAATTAGCTGCACTGCACCAGAAGGTTTTATGCCAAGTCCACTAGCAGCATGACCCAGCCTCACCCTAAACCTCTCACCACGCAGCCAGAGGACAATACGTTAAAAGGCGTAAGTGGGAGAGAGCAGACAGAGATGCAACGAGCAAGAGGAGGCACAGGGAGGCCATGCTAGGTGGTGAGAGCTGCTGAGGAAGCTCTCTGCCCAATCCTGATGGAGCTATGTGGCATTACAGACCATGAGCCAGTACTAAAAAGATGTAAGAGCAGGATAGGAAGTAAAGAGCAGCCGGGCCCTATGGCTGGTTAGAACTACTCCCAGGGGGAATCTTTCAAATCTAGGACAACTGTGGGTAAGCTGGACCCAGAAATGAAGGGGGAGCCAGCTGTGGTAGGATACGCCGCAGAATCCTGTCGGTGATGTCACAGTGACTACAATTAACATTCCCGTTGGCACTGGCCCTTGTGGTTGTCACAGAAACCAGGTCTTTGGCTCAAGATTCAACAATGTTATGGCCTCACCAGTGTTCCTTGTAAATTGGGCGCTTGTGCAGCTGCTCAGGAAAGATTCCAATGCTGGCCATCTGATTAGCAGACTGCCCACAGCTAGGTTTTGTGATTCTACAGGTGGTGCACATGCATACACGCCTCGGTGCACAGAACATTTTATTCTGCACGTGGATAGAAAAAATCCGCACGTGGATGGAAAAGATTAGAGGGAACATTAGGCCTGACCCAAAGCCACTTGATGTTAATGTGCTTTGAATCAGGCCTTTTGTTTTCTGAAACAGCTAGAGACCATGGGGAAAAGAGAGAGAGAGAGAGATTGAGAATCTGGAATTGGAATATTTCCCTTGGAAAACTCTTTCCATCTGCAGGGGTTTGGGAGATGGCAGGAAAGCTCCCTGATGTGGTTTCTTTTCAGAACAGATTAAGGCTCCTGTTTTCTGTAAAAAGCAAAAATTACCAAACTACCTAAAGATCCGCAATAAACTGCAGGAGCCCCACGAGGAAAAGTGCAAGCCACTGAGATCGCCAGCTGCAGCGTTCCCTCATTAAGAATTTAGGAGTCTCACTTAGGGACTCCTGTTTGCATTAAGTTCATCCTGTTTGCATTAGCAGGATGCACCCGTAGGGAGGGGGCTATGCTTTAGAAGCAATTGGAGACTGACCGAGCGAAGTGACTCACTAAGTGCCTATTATACCAGTGCTCCAGGAGCCATGCTGGCCGGCCATTGGTCTCTGGGGAGAGTTTAAAGTGTTGGTTGTGACCTATATACACCTTAAATGGGTGGGACCAGGCTACGTGAGAGACCACCTCTCTCCCCATGCTGCATTGCCACAGTTTGGTCAGCAGGGTGCCCGAGCCAGTTTGCCCTTGTTATAAAAAGGAGGAGGCAGCTGGCAGGGCATTCTCTGTGAAGGCTTTGGGGACTCTGGAATTTGACAACATCCTTCCTCCTGCCCCCAAGCAGAAGCTGAATTTGGTGACTTTCTGGGTAGGCTGCAAACGACATCTATTTGCAAGGGGATAATGCAGAGAGCTGAGGAAGAGGAATTGGACTTTAACAGGGTTCAAAAAAGAGCTCAATCAATTCATGGAGGACAGGTCCATCAATACTTATTAGCCAGGATGGGTAGGAACGATGCCCCTAGCTCTGTTTGTCAGAGGCTGGAAATGGATGACAGGGGAGGGATCACTTGATGATTCCCTGTTCTGTTCACTCCCTATGGGGGGGCCTGGCATTGGCTACTGTCGGCAGACAGGATACACAGATGGGAAATTGAGGCACAGAGAAGTTAAGTGACTTGCCCAGCATCATGCAGCAAATCTGTGGTGAAGCCAGGAACATAGCTCTACCAGGCTCTGTTAGAAAGCAGCACAGTCACTGTTGTCTTTGGGTATGTCTAGACTGCATCCTCTGTCGGCAGAGGGATGCAGATTAGGCAGGTCGACATTGCAAATGAGGCAGGGATTTAAATAGTCCGCGCTTAATTTGCATAAAAATGGCTGCCGTTTTGCCGACTCAGCACTTTGTTGGTAAAAAGCAGCAGTCTAGGGGATCTGTCGAGAAAGAAAGCCTTTTCCCACAGATCCCTTATGCCTCCTGCAAGGAGGTTTACAGGATCTGTGGGAAAAGGCTTTCTTTCTCAACAGATCCCCCTCTAGACTGCCACTTTCTGCTGACAAAGTGCTGAGTCGGCAAAAATGGTGGCCATTTTAATGCAAATTAGGCACGGGATATTTAAATCCCTGCCTCATTTGCAATGTCGACCTGCCTAATCTGCATCCCTCTGCCGACAGAGGGATGCAGTCTAGACATACCCTTCGAGATTTAAATATGTGCTTTTAGGAGGTGAATCCTTCCCGGGACCTGTACCTTTTAATGCTGTGTGAGTGCCCAGTTCTAGAAGCCCAGAAACCTCCTCACCAGTGCTTTTCTTCCAGCAGATGCCAGACAATATGCACCCAGCATTAGAGCCAAGTTTCCTGCCGACACCTACGCCTTGGCTGGGCAGCTGGTGACTCTGGAGTGTTTTGCCTTTGGCAAGTGAGTATTCTTCGTTCATTTCATTCCACCCTTTGGCAGTGGGGGTAGCAGCTGCATTGGAAGGGAGTCACAGACGCTAGGGCCTTCGTAATGATGGGTAGAAAGAACAACTCACCCCTTCATTTCCCGATGTAGAGCAGGGCGAAGGGCCAAGCCATCATTTCAAACGATGGAGACTCTTTGTCCTGTCTGACACATAAGGGTGCAGGGGGGTATTTGTGGAAGGCCGCTGCACTGCATTGGATTGGATTATATGTTGCACTGCGCCTTAGGCCCTGTCGTTTTGCTTCACTGCGTTTGCTTTTACATAGCCCTGTCCCCCGGATAAAGTGGCGAAAGGTGGACAGCTCCCAGCCCTCCAGGTGGATCTCCACTGAGCCCCTCCTGCAAATCCAGGACGTTGGCTTTGAGGACGAAGGCACCTACGAGTGTGAGGCTGAAAATGCTAGGGGAAGAGACACCTACCATGGCCGCATTATTATTCAAGGTAAGGCCCTTAAACAGGCCCTTCTCAAAGCACACGAAGGAGACCCAGGGTCACCTCTGAACCCGCCCTAATCAAATCCACCGCAGAACCCTATGAAACACATGCCCAGGTTTCTGTTCCCCCCAGTACAGCTGTGCTATAGCAGGGATGAATGAAAACCTACCAAAGAGCTCTCTCTTGAGCAATTTCCAAAGAGGGTGGGACAACCAAGATAGAATCCCAGCTGGGAGCATCAGATTCAGCGTTCAGTCCAAACGCTCCCAAAGCCCAGAGGTGCTAGAGTCCAGGGTCACAGATTGGACCCACTCTACAGGTTTGATTGAGCTGTCATCACAACCCAAATCTTCCAGTCCAGATCCAGCCTTCCCCGCAACTCAGCGAGGATGCGGCATAGGGCTCCATTTCATTGAGAGAGAGAGAGAGAAGTCAATGTGCTTTCCCATGCGGTACATATAGTTTAGATGCAGGGCTAAACTGATGGAGTTTAGATTGAGGACCCGCAGAGGCTACATCTCAAACTAGGATTCCTCTGCTCATGTACACACGCTCACACTAGCGCGTCACAGCTGTGCAGCTGTGGCAGCACGGTTAGCGGCAGCCATGGCGTGGCTAAGCAGTGCTGAGTCGCTAGCCCCCAGTGTCAGGTGGGTTTGTACCTATCACAGCCTTGGCTGCAGCAATGCATGCTACTGTATGTTTGCGGCTATTTATATTGGCGCTCGCTCAGCGAGGGGCCGTAGGCGGGGAATCCAACCTTTGGCTCATGCGCATTGCGCTGGGGTAACATATTATGATCCATCACTGCACTCCCATGACATTGACATGGTGAGTGCAACCCCACGTCCCTGGCCCAAGCAGCCTCCGACCTGGCCTTCCTGGCTCCCATGTGGCTCTTGCCCCTTTGCAGCTCAGCCAGAGTGGCTGAAGGTGATCACGGACACGGAAGCCGACATCGGATCGGATCTCCGCTGGAGCTGTGCAGCAGCAGGCAAGCCCAGGCCCACGATCAGATGGCTGCGGAATGGGCAGCTGTTAATCACGCAGGTATGGCAGCCCTCACCTGGAACAGTGAATGGTGCAGCCGACCTGCTCTAGACCCTACGGGTCCAATGCTACAGCCCCTTTGTAGTTCTGCTAGTCTCTGTCCTCACCCAGTCCCGTGAGCCTGCCCAGCAATGCCAACTTCCCACACTTCTGAGCTCGCACTGCCACCAGCTGCTCCAGCACAGAGACCCCACAGAGCTGTGCCACCGCCTCTCAAATCCAATCCCAATCCCTCAGTCCAGGCCTGGAGCACCTTCTGCTGCTCCTGATCCCAGCTTTGCCTGAGCAGAAACTGCCAACTGCACTGATATGGGCCAAATGCACATCATTGATATCCCCTCAACCACCCCCCACCAGGGAAGCTGCTGGGATTACCGAGCTCATTTCACGTGTTAATTCCCACCATGCCCAGTCACTCCCCACTGTTACCAGCAGCCCTGGGACTTCACCTGCAAGCCTCAGCGCAGGAAAGCCTCCTTAGAGCAGTGGTTCCCAAACTTTTCGGCATCGTGCCCCCTTTTTGATTTTTGAAAAACCCTCACACCCCACACCCCCAACACACACACAAAAATAGCAGCAAAACTTGTTGAGCAAAAAAAAGGAACTGACCAGGGCAGCAAAACTTGATGGGGGGGGGGAGGCTGGGTCGCCTCGTGCCCCCCCGGAATTTCTTCACGCCCCCCCAGAGGGGCATGCCCCCCAGTTTGGGAACCCATGCCTTAGAGAGCAGTGCTTACCTCCGACCAGTCAGTACATACCTACACACTGTATGCACTGGCACAGCTACCACGGCGCTGACAGCCCTGTAAATGCTTAGTGAGGAAGGCATTTTGGTAGACAGAAGAATTATACCAACTTTGGAACAAGCTGGCCTAGGAGCAGAACTGAAACGCAGCTCTGAACGCCTGCTTCTTGCGCCTCATGGTCTTGGTTCCCGTCTAATCGGCCGGCCTTCCTGTTTGCACAGAACCGCATCGAAGTGAGCGGTGGAGAGCTGAGGCTTTCCAGGCTAGCCCTGGAGGACTCTGGCATGTACCAGTGCGTAGCTGAGAACAAGCACGGCACGGTGTATGCAAGCGCGGAATTAACAGTGCAAGGTAACTCCTCATTTTCCCTAAGTCCCAGGCTGCCAAGGACTATCTAGAGCAGGGCTACTCGACTTTTGAAGCCCCGGGGGCCACAATGATACTCACAGCTCATGCCAAGGGCTGCAACGTAAATGCGGTTGCATATACATGCAAATATATATGCAAATAGCTTCTTTCACCCTGATGGGCATGAATACAAAGATTAAGGCAAGACTACACAACATTCTGGCCCCGTTTAAGTCAGTTCTGCTGATATTAATAAAATGCAAATATTTCCCGATTTCCACCCATATGACAGCACTTTTAATGAGCAATGACAGTCCAGGAATTTAACTACTAAATCGCATATCAACAGAAAACCATTATATTGACTACTTTTTGGTTTTGGCTCCCACCGCGTAAACCCAAATTGCACCGCGGGCCGCAAACAAATGGGCCGTGATCCGCAGATTGAGTAGCCTTGATCTAGACACTGAAGTGTTTTAGAAAGAGTCCTAATATGTTTATATTTACACTACGTTTTTCATCTCCGGCCATTACAAACATAGGAGAAGCACTTACCCACCACGGAAATGCAGCATCTCTGGACAGGGCGCATCAACTACTTACTTATAGTACAGATTTGTGTAAACTTAGCCCTCCTGAAAGATGAACAGTCCTGGAGAATGAACTCCTCTACTGAGCCACAAAACAGGTTCAGAACAGAGCCCCGCAGCTCAAGTTTCTCCCTACTACCGAGTTTTCCCCTGACCCAGAGTAATCGGTGCTGAGCAAACGGTTCAGTATTCATGACACAGTCAGTGTACTGTGGCGGGCAGCAGAGAGGAGCTGGGCAGAGTCCACACTCATTTCACACAGAGCAGTGATAGCACCTTTGTGTTGGTACTAATCGGAGCTGGATTTGAACCAGCAGTTTAGAGGTGAAATGTTCTAAGCAGCAGCTGTTTAGCAGCAACCCGACACAGCAGTTTAGGGCTGCCAGTAAAGCAGAATTCCATAGCCAGTTGAAAGGGGAAATTTTAGGGCCCGTTATGCATTTACGCCAGTTGGAATTTGCTTGGGACAGTGAAGCAAAACTCCCCATCATCTTTGAAATCGGCTGGTTTTGTGGCTCAGCACAGACCCACCCTGCAAGCATTAAAGTGGTATCACTGTCACCAACACATCAGAATTCGGTAGAACCTCTCATAGCCGGTAGTGGAACAGCCAACACAATCCGGCAGTCATTGAGCAATGCAGCAAATCGGAATCCATTTCCACCGCAGCTTTACCATGCTGATGGATCAGTATTTGAGAAGATCCCTTAATCCTCTTTTCTTCTTAGCCTTAGCACCAGATTTTCGGCTAAGCCCTGTGAAGCGGTTGATACCAGCAGCCCGAGGTGGAGAGGTCATCATCCCATGCCAACCAAGAGCAGCACCAAAGTCCACTGTGCTCTGGACCAAAGGAACTGAACTCCTGATCAACAGCAGCAGGTACTGGCACCAAGTCTGCTTCTAGCTAGCAACAACAGCTAAAAACGTGTCTTCCCTTGAAGGTGACCGCCCAGCCTGGTGGCCCTCTGGTTAGCACCCTCTACTATCATTCAAGACCCGGGTCTTAGTCCCTGGGAATGTGATAACGTGCATCGGGGCGTTCCTCAGGCAGATGGAGGGACTTAGGGGATGGGAAGAACAAACTTCCGGGAAGAATGGAGGGAGAACTGAATCCGCTAAAAAAGTGCCCCTTCCCGGCACAGGGTACACTCACCACTTGCAGCGCCTCCTGCTGGCCATCCTGGGAACTAATTCTTATGCTCTCCCTCTGGTGACATTTCTGGCCCCTCTCGCTCCAGGAACAGCAGTCTCCTCTTTGTGGCTTGGCCCTACAGCCCAGTTACTTATGTCCTCCCCTTCTGGGGAATCTAGAGTCTTTCCAGACCCACTGTCTGATGACTCCAACACCCCTTCCCCAGTGGCTGGTAAGTCTGCCCGCTACACTAGGTTCCAGCCCAGGGACCCTCTAACAGGCAACCACCGCCCCACCCCTTGCTGCTGTTTTCCTGAGCCACTTCCTACATCGCTAACTCCCACCCTCTTTGGCTTTGCTAGTTTCCAACTCCCTCTACTCAGGGAGCGATGGCAGCCTACGTCACTGGAGTGTTTCCACGGCCCTATCCCCGGCCCTCCCCTGTTCCTGCACAAGTGAACCCAATCCGTGGCCTCCTTGTGGCCTAAGGCTCCCCTGCTTGCAGCTTAATTAGCTGATTGGACCCACCTGGCCAACTCAGTTCTAGCAGGGATCCTGTGGGGAGCACATTCCATCACATGCCACACAGTCCCACATGGGCTGGCTCTGGCCAAAGGCTGAGGTAAGCAGCGTAGGTTTGGTTCCCCAGGAACCAAAAAGCAGTACAAGCAGGCGGTTCCTGGTGGAACGGAAGCATGAAGCCTGAGCCCACCAGCTCGCCCACACGGAAGAGCAGCACAGAGCACCGATTACCTGGGCTCCGTTGTAGGGCAGGCTCACATTCCTGCGTTTCAAACCTTCCACAGAGCGTACATCACATAGGATTGATTATCAAAGGTTCCTTCCTTCTGAAAGCCACTGGCCTTTGCTGTCCTCCATTCGCTGCTTCTTTTAACACGTCTTCCATAGTTTTTGCAGTCTGATCTGTATGACCCGCATCCCTAGGGAAGTCAGCAGCATACGGGAATTCCAGGTCAGATGGGCGCGCACAGTGAACATGGTGGCTGTCCGTGCCTTTTTAATCTCACTTCTTGCTGTGGCTCTTTTCCTTCTCCAGGGTGACTATTACCCCAGAGGGCACCTTGATCCTCCGGAATATCAGCAAATCTGATGAGGGGAAGTATACCTGCTTCGCTGAGAATTTCATGGGAAAAGCCAATAGCACAGGAATCCTCTCGGTTCGAGGTAGAGATCTCTCTTGTACTCAAGCTGATGCAGCAAGGAGGGTGCTAATAAATGCTCTAAGGTGAAGGGGGCAGTTTCTTCTCCTTCGATTCCCATAAAACAATCCAGTCCTCAGAGGGAATCACACCCTTAACTCATTTCAGTCCCTCAATTCCACCCATCTTCTACAAAAGGCTACCATGAGCAATTGGCCCTGAAATAATATTTTTATTTTGCATCCAATTTAATCCTTTCTGCCCCTTGGAAAACTATTTGTGGTTCCTAGTTAGAGGGGGACAGAAACGTGGGTGGTTTTGCAAAGTCAAACCTCCTGTCAGGCTGTGTGTTGTAACCAGAGAATGACTGGTGCATGCACGCTGCCTCTGCGACTAACAGCCCTCTCACCTCCTCTGCAGATGCCACCAAAATCACCCTGGCCCCATCTAGTGCTGACATCAACTTAGGTGAAAACACTACCCTGCAGTGTCATGCCTCCCATGACCCAACTATGGACCTAACCTTCACCTGGTCCTTGGATGACTTCCCCATTGACTTTGACAGGTCGGAAGGGCACTACAGGCGAGCGAGCATGGTGAGTATCAAGGGGTCCTGTGTTGGTGCCCTCTCCAGGAACCTGGGGCAAAGGGGGAAACAAAACACCCTGGGTATGTGTAAACTACAGGCTTTTGTCAACAGAAGTTTTGTCGACAGATACTGTTGACAAAGCTTCTGTCGACAAAGAGCGTCTAGACTGCATCCAGTTCTGTCGACAAAGCAAGTCGCTTTGTCGACATAACAGTGTAGACGCAAAGGACAGTGTAGATGCAATAACGCCTTCTGTCGACAGAACTCTGTCGACAAAAGGCGTTATTCCTCGTAGGATGAGGTTTACAGCCGTCGACAAAACTGCTGAGTTCTGTGGACGTTATGTCGACAGAACTCAGCGGCAGTGTAGACGCAGGTATAGTTTTGTCGACAAAAATCCACTTTTGTCAACAAAATCCTATAGTCTAGACACACACCCTGAGTCCGGTTTGCCTTTGTCTCTTCTGGGACATGCCCAATTTGCCAATCCTCTGAACCTCACGAGGAGGGCCCTGGATTTTAAGGTACACATTTCACATGCTGCGTGGTGCCCAGACTTGTTCGGCCATTGCCTTCTCTCTCCCCGGCACAGAAAGAGGCTATTGGGGACCTCGCCATCCAGAATATTCAGCTGAGGCACTCCGGGCGGTACACGTGCACGGCCCAGACGGTCGTCGACAGCGCCTCCGAGTCAGCCATGCTGATTGTCAGGGGTAAGCTTTACGCCATTCCTTTCCACATCCTTCATGCAGCGCACCACCAGCCCAAACGGCTGGCACCAACGCGGTCTCACATCCCAAAACCTCCCACCAACAGCCATTTAAATTCCTCATGATCTGCAATATGACTTGGGGCACTTAAGGCCCAGGGGCCGAATGCAGCCCCCAGCTTACCGGGATCCGGCCCCCAAGGCTCAGGGTCCCCCCCCCCGTCAAGCAATGGCACTCCAGCCCCCCTGCCGTCCCCTCCTGCAGGGCTGGAGCACACACAATCTACTAGCCTGGGCCCCCCCTAGGCTCTGGTGTGTGAGGGGAATGTGGGGGAGGGTCTTTCTGCTTCTCAGTCGGGGTCCACATCAGTGACGGGGGGGTGGGAGGGTTGCCTCTCACTTGTGTGCAACCCCAACTGATTTTTCTGTGGGTCAGTAGCCCCTGACCCAAAAAAGGTCCCCGCCCCTGCAGCCAGAAGAGAATTAGAATCTGGAGGAGATTCCGCGCCAAACCCCAAATGTTTTAAGGGACGCTTTTGAGGCTACACTTTCGACCCTTCAGGGTACAGCAGCCTGATGAAGTGTTTCTTGAAGAGCAACAAGCCCTGCCAACTCTCTTGGGGCTGTTAACGTGACTGTCCTTCTCCCATTGTGCTAGGACCTCCGGGGCCGCCCGGGGGCGTGGTGGTGATGAACATCAGTGACACTGCCATCCATCTGAGCTGGAGCCGCGGCTTTGATAACCACAGCCCTATTGCCAAATACACCATCCAGGCCCGCACCCCACTCGCCAACAAATGGAAGCAAGTGCGCACCAGTAAGTGTTTTTATGGCAGCAGCCGTGCCTCGGCTCAAACAGATAGCTCTGGGGATGGAACTCTTTCTTTGCTTCCTGACGGCCGCTTGCTCTATTGGTTGTGTTCTCCTGTTATTGGGTTATAGATCCTGCAAACATCGAAGGCAATGCGGAGACGGCCCAAGTGGTGAACCTCATCCCCTGGATGGACTATGAATTCCGGGTCCTAGCCAGCAACATCCTTGGAGCTGGGGATCCTAGTGGGCCCTCCAGCAAAATCCGCACCAAGGAAGCTGGTAGGTGCATATACGCTCACGGTTAGAAGGAGACATCAGGGATCATCTATCCCGACCGCCAGTGGGGCAGGGTGGTTTTCAGGATGTCTTTGGCATCGCCACAAGTTCATCATGTCATTGAGTATTCCTAGAGATGCTCATGCCACAAAATTTGATTTTTTCCTTACCCATTTACATTCCATGGATAAAGGAGCCACAGCGTTGGATTACTGCTTCACAAGTGTTATTTATCATATGTCAAACGCTAATAATGAACTCCGTCTTGTGCAAGGTGCAAATATAGAGACACTCCCAGTCCCAAGTATTTTATACAGTAAACTTCCGATAATCCGGCACCTTTAGGACCCAGGAGGTGCCGGATTATCAGATATGCCAGAGTACCGGAAGTGGGGCTATGAGCGGCCTGGGGGGGGGAGGTCGGCGGGGAACTGCGCAGTGTGGGAGAGGGCAGCACCCCAGCTGCTCTGCCCCCGGCTTCCCCAAGTCAGCCGCTGGTCAGTTTCAGCAGCAGTGGACTTGGGGAAGCCAGGGGCAGAGCAGCTGGGGTGCTCTACCCCAGGGCTTCCCCAAGTCCACCGCTGCTGAAACTGACCAGCGGCAGACTTGGGGAAGCCGGGGGCAGAGCCGCTCCAATTGTCCGGCTGGCTGGAGCACTTCCGGCACCAACTGGAACCCGGACTATCAGGAATGCCGGACCACTGGATGCCGGACAATTGGAGTTTTACTGTACTCTGAGAACTTTATAGGATCCTAATGGTAAGAAATGGAAAAGACCTATTAAAGCTAGACCAGTGATTCTCAATCAGGAATACATGTTCTGCTGGAGTTACATAGAGATCTAATGTGAGGGGGGTACAACAATTCATAGTGGACTAGTTTTACCACAGGCTGCATGAAAAGCACTAGCAAAGTCAGGACAAACTAAAATTTCATACAGACAATGACGTGTTTTTACAACCTCAGTGTTTGTCCACAGGGGGACGTCACAAAGTATTTTATAGCGACGTGGTAAAAATAAGCATATTTTCAGTATTATGGTGCTGTGTCACTTGTGTGTTTATGTCTCATTTTGTAAGCAAGTTGTTTTTAAGTAAGGTGAAACTGGGGTAGGCAAGACAAATCAGCCTCCTAAAAGGGGGACAGCAGGCTGGATAGGATGAGAACCACTCTCCAACTTACTGCAAGGACAGGGTGAAGTCCCCTGTGACAACTTACTGCATATTAAGTCAATACTGCTTTTGGTCTTAGCCAAAAGCTCAGGAGCTTGAAGTGCTCTGACTGTGTGTGGTGAACTGGCAACTTCCACTGAACAAAAATTCACCCCCACAGTGCTTTTTAGGGCTTGGTTTTCACAGGCTCTGAAAAGCCACATCACCAGCTGAATTTAGGAGGGACTGTCCAAGCTCAGCACCTCTGCAAATCACATCTAAAATATCTTCAGTAGTGAAGGGTGAGAAGCTGATGGGTTGGCGAGGTGTCGGAAGTTGATTGCTCCCAGGTTTTCAAATGTGGGTGCTTTTCTTTCATGATTCCTTTGTTTTTAAACTCTCACATTCCTTCTCTTTTGGGGAACACAACAGCCCCTACTGTGGCACCATCTGGGCTCAATGGAGGAGGAGGGGCCCCCGGTGAACTCATCATCAATTGGACGGTGAGTTGGCGGCAAGTGCAGGCCAGCAAAGAAGGCAGAAAAGGGGAAAGGGAGAAGGCTTGGATCTCAAAAGGGAGCATAGAGGAGCTAACAAGGGAGACAAAACAGAGGAGGGAGGGGGAGAAAAGGAGACAAAAGTCACAAAATCAAAGATGGAAAGAAAAGGGGGTAGCAGACTACCACTTAGGGTGTGTCTAGACTACAGGGTTTTTTCGAAAAAACTTCACTTGCGTCTAGACTGCAGCCACATTCTTTCGAAAGTAAATTGAAAGAACACAGCAGTTTTTTCGATTGCGGTAAACCTCATTTTACGAGGAATAATGCCTTTTTTCGAAAGTACTCTTTCGAAAAAAGGCACTATTGAATGCAAACTGTGCTTTTTCGAAAGGGAGCATCTAGACTCTCTTTCGAAAAAGCGACTTGCTTTTTCGAAATATCTGCTTGTAGTCTAGACGCTCTCTTTCGAAAGAGGCTTTTTCGAAAGATTCTTTGGAAAAAGGCTTGTAGTCTAGACGTAGCCTTAGATATGGGCCTCATTCCACTGTAGACTTTACAGAGAGCAGATACTAGCCCTTGGATACAGATATTATTATGGTGCAACTATGCAAGGGGTGTGGGCTATTGTGACTATCACAAGACTCCAGGGGCAGAAGCCTTAAAACATGAAATATCCCAGGACTTGTGGTAATGCTGCAAGGGTTAGCAACACTGCCGTAGCATTTACGGGGTCCTACAGGGCCAAACTCTACCCTCTGCCACATGTGCAAAACCCTCCCTTATGGGATCTGAGCACACATGCTCCAGAGTAGAATTCTGCCAACTGTCTAGAGAAAAATCTAGTGCATGCCCTGCGGGTGTAAAAGGAGCCAACATGTCCTTTCATTCTTCGCCCCGGTTGTAGCCAATGCTGCGGGAGTACCAGAACGGAGATGGCTTTGGATACATCCTGTCGTTCCGCAAGCAAGGCGCCCAGGCGTGGAAGACTGCGCAGGTGCCCCACCCAGAGTCCCTGCACTATGTTTACCGCAATGAGAGCATCGAGCCCTACACCCCATTTGAAGTGAAAATCAAAGCATACAACAGGAAGGGGGAGGGACCAGAGAGCCTGACTGCTATCGTGTACTCTGCAGAGGAAGGTGAGGAGGGACAAAACGAGGAGCAATGGTCTCAAGTGGCAGTGAGAGAGGTCTAGGTTGGATATTAGGAAAAACTATTTCCCTAGGAGGGTGGGGAGGCACTTTAATGGGTTTCCTAGGGAGATGGTGGATTCTCCATCCCTAGAGATTTTTAAGTCCCAGCTTGACAAAGCCCTGGCTGGGTTGATTTAGTTGGGGTTGGTCCTGCTTTGGGCAGGGGGGCTGGACTTGATGACCTCCTGAGGTCTCTTCCCGCCCTGGGATTCTATGACTGCGGTGACTTAGTCTGCAGGCTCAGCTGATGCGTCTGCTGCTGCTGCTTCTGAGAGGCGCTATTCCGAGCTAATAGATACCCCTGCTAGGAATCTTTTCCTGTGATTAAGGTCAGGTTGATGGTGGTTTGGGGATCGGGCTAGAAGTCCTCATGTAGTGCCTTGTCATACAAACACACATGTTCTCTTAAGTGCACCTAGAAACATACACCCAATGCAGAAGAAGAGGTATTCGGCTCCTAAGAGCTCTTGTAACACACGACCTCAAGCCAGGCTGCCCCACTGGTTACATAAAACCCATAGTCAGAGCTTCAGAGATGGGGCCTCTAGTGAGTGTTCCTGCTATACCTGCCCCATAGCCATTGAGCCGGCCTCTGGCCATGAAGCCACTCTTTCCTGGGCAGTGACCCTGTCTCCCACTGTTATGAAATAAACTTAATTGCTGGGGTTTCCTTCTGTCCTTTGCCAGAACCAAAAGTGGCTCCCTCCAAGGTTACAGCCAAAGCTGTTTTGTCCTCGGAAATGGACGTGTCATGGGAGCCTGTCGAGCAGGACGACATGAATGGAGTCCTTCTGGGCTATGAGGTAAGAGAATGGAAGAGCTAGAGTGGGAGAGACTGAGACTCAGGCTGAAGCACACGGTAGTGCAGTTCACTAGGGGCAACAGGAAGGGAAAGCAAATAACCCAGCCATAGTAGGGCCTCCATTTCCAAGGGTGACGAAAAGGGGGGGACCTTTCTGAGGATTCCAGCATGTCCTCTGGCTATAGCGATACAGATTCTATGCAGCCCACTAGAGAAACTATCATGCTGGCGTGATGGGGTGCAATCACAGAAGTCCCCTTGGGCGTGTTCCTCAGTGTGCTGATCATGCCACTGACATCCACCTTCTTGCTCTCTGCGGCTCCCCACCACCCTGTCTTGCTGGACCAGACCTTCTGGTCTCCCCCAGACAAGGCACTACCATTTTAGAAAATACTGGAAATTATAGTGGAGTCAGTATGACCCACAGCCTGCCTCATGTGGAAACCAGCAGCATGATGTTGCTCTACAAAGAGATCATTCACCTTCGTCCTCTAACTCCACTTAACCCGCCATCCCCAGCACTGTGATATGTCTGAGCTCCTGTGGTCTAGAGGGGCTCCTGAAATGACTGCTCCTGCACCCACATCTCCTGCATTGGGTGGAGTGAGTCTGGTACTTACAGGTGCAAATGGCTCAGACCATGTCTTCACTAAATGGAAGCGCGACGCTGCTGCAATCGATCTTCCAAAGTTTGATTTAGCAGGTCTAGTTAAGACTTGTTAAATCAAACTCAGAAGGCGCCCCTGTCGGCAGCCAGTACTCCTGCTTCTGGGAAGAGTAAGGGAAGCCAAAGAGAGCTTTTGGTCCCATCGGCCTCCTGCTGTGGGGATGGCTGAGAAACTCAACACTAGGTCCGTCGACTCCAGCTACATAATTAACATAGCTGGAGTTGCATATCTTTATTCAACCTCCCCTTTTAGTGTAGACCTGGCCTTAGTGGCTTAGGCGCTTAGAACTTGATGTACTCATCTGTTTAGATCCGGTACTGGAAGGATGGCGATAAAGAGGAAGCGGCTGACAGAGTGAGGACAGCAGGTCTAGTCACCTCCGCTCATGTGACAGGCTTGAACCCCAATACAAAGTACCATGTGACAGTCAGAGCCTACAACCGGGCTGGAACGGGGCCAGCTAGTCCCTCTACCAACATCACAACAACAAAGCCACGTGAGTGAGCACCATGCACAATGTCTATATTCTGTCCCTGTTGGATCAGTGGCAAAAGACCAGGGTTGAGTCTGTGGTTTGAGAGTTTCGAATCTGCTCAGACAAAAAAATGCGTTGTATGCGACAGGAAAAGTGTTGGTTCATGTTTTCCACTGGTATAAACTATTTGTTTTTAGCTCAAAGATTTTAAGATGTTGGATCCCAAATCATATCATTTGAATAACCATTGCTATTTACTTTCCCTCTACTTTAAATCTAGCATGAATTCATCAGCCATTATCCGGAGAGCTGATGAAGCTAGGCACCAGGGCCTTCTATCTTGTGATAGCCAGGGAATCCCTAACTTCAGAGATCAACTGCTAAGAGGTTGCAAATGGAGTAGAACAAACAGCTAATGATAATCAGATTGATGTGACTGTAAGGTTGAAAGCTTACACACCTTATGTTCATCTTGATGTGAATGTACAGTGTCCAACTGTTTCTAGACACACAAGGTCTAGAAACCATTTAACAAATGAGCAAGAATGTTTTCGGGCTGAGAACTGATCCAAGCTCTGTGCTGGGAATTAATCAGAAAGAAATATTTCAAATCTGGGCAAAACATTACATGTTGCCAGTCACATAGGATTGTGTTTTTATTTGGATAACTAGCTGAAATGCTCTCCTGCTGTTCCTAGCCATGTTGTTCCTAGCGACTTATCCTCCAAGTTGGCCAGTGGGTCTCAGAAGGAGACCTGGGAAACCCTTGGTGTCAGCTATAGCATCCCTCCTTTTGCTTTTTTTTCTGTTTCTCATCCTGTTTGAAAGTCTTGGTCACCTTGTATCTCCTAGCACCAAGGAGGCCTCCTGGCAACATCTCCTGGACATTTTCCGGCTCCAGCGTCAGCGTCAAGTGGGACCCTGTGGTTGCAAAGGCGAACGAGTCTGCAGTCACTGGGTACAAGGTACAGGCCGTACCTAGCAAGTTCTTCCCTTCCTTATTCTGCTGCAGAAAACAAAAAAGGACCCCACCAGGCTAAATTCAAACGTCTCTTCCAACAGATGCTCTACCGGCAGGACTCACACTCCACTCCCACACTGTACCTGGCCAGCAAGAACCGCATTGAGATCCCAATGCCTGAAGACTCCACTCACGCTTTGGTTCAGATTAGGGCAACAGGGCCGGGAGGAGACGGAGTCCCAGCAGAGGTTCATATCCTCAGAAACGGTGGTGCGTCTTGCTCTGCTCTTCTCTTTCTTCCTTCCCTGCCTTATTCCTGTGCACACGTCCCTCAGGTGGATACTCATTTACCTTGCTCATGCACCCAACAGCCATTATCCCATAAAGTTTTACTAACCCTTGGAAACAAAGGTGAACCCAAGGTGTGATGTGAATTTCAAGGAGCTAATCCTGTATCCTTCCTTTCACAGTCCCGTGTTGCCCCAGGCCTCAATGTGGGTCTTTGCTCCAATTCTGGTCCATAGAGTAGCATGAACACTGGTTCCAGATCCTACTACTTCCATCTAGCACATGGGGTGGGAGAGCAGTGGCAGCTCTAGCCCAGGTCTATAACCCGACCAGCTTTCCCACATGCATGTTAGTTAAGAGCATTCTCTTTTCTGGGGCTCAGCTGTGGCTGTGACATCCAAGTTAATGTCTCTCCTCACATGCAGGCAGATCATGATCAAGCCCTCCCTTAAGTCTACTCTGAAGCTGGTGTTATTCATTTTGGGCTAAACTGTACTCAATTTATGTTCATTTACGTAACTCCATTGATGTCAAGGGCAAAGCTCCCATGGGCTTCAATAGGGCCAAGAGTTTACTCTTAGGGCATGTCTTCACTCGCCGCGCCCGAGATCGACATCCTGGCGCTCAATTTAGCAGGTCTAGTATACACTCATAAACTGAGCACTGAGGACAGCTCCAGCTGGTGCCTGTACTACTTGCGAGTATAAGGGAAGCCTGCAGGAGCATTTGCTCCCTCAGCCTCCCGCTGTGGGGACACCGCCAAGCTTGGCTTAAGGTAAGCCGACACTAGCTACGTAGAATATGTCGCATACCTTAAGCCGACCTTCCAGGTCTAGTGTAGACCTGGCCTTAGTTCTGACCCAGTCAAGTTTCCCATTTATATCAGGGTTTTGCCTGAGTCCTTCAGAATTTAGCCCTTAGTAAATGTTAGATTCTAGTCTCTTTGTAAACAAAGTTATTCCCTGAAGATGCAAAAACAATAAAGCAAGCAGCAGCATCCAGCATTCCAAGAACTAACACTTCACCAAATCCTCACTGGTTCCTTGGGGAAAAAAGAAAATAAGCGGTGCCAGTCCAACAAAGAATTCATTTGTCATGGTTGTTTCTTTTTTTCCCCTCTTTCAGGTACAAGTATGATGGTGGAAAATTCTGCTGCCAATCCAGCACCGCATACTGTCGTTATGATGACTAACTCCCTAGTAATGCTGGCTCTGATGGGCTCCCTGGAGCTCTGATGCTAACTAATGCAATCACTGGACACAATTCCTCCTAAGCCGGCGGGGAACTAGTTGACATTTGGCCATTGCAACTACGAGTTTGTGGCACAGCAGCGCTACAAACAAAAAGGGGATTGTCAAAATCAACTTAATGGGGAACAAACAAAAGAAACACCCTTTTTTAAGAAAATAGAACATTTCATACAAGACATGGGTCTTTAACCAATCAAAGATTTTTTTTAAATGAAAAAAAAAAAAAAAAAAAAAAAAGAGGAAGAATTCTGTCTGAATTCTGGGAGCCAGCGGTCTTATGTACTTTATCCAGGAGGTTTATTGCCTTACGAAGCCATGTACGAAAATAATCAGACTGCTAACCTTGACTTTTTTAAAAATATGTATCTTAGCTTTTGAGGGGAAGGATTTCAAAGTTACCAGCATGCTCCATATCAACCCCACAGCCACTGCTGAGTTGACAGCGCTGGTCCTCAAAGATAAGGGAGAATATTATTGGAGGGGCTTTTCCCAGCTGCGGAGCCAAATCAGCTATTTTGTCGCAACTGGCTCAAGGAGGAAAAGCCTCAGGAGAAAGGAATCTCGGTGCCCTGCCCAGTGCTGAAGGAGAGGAATGAGCTTAGTAGTTAGGTGGTGAAAAAGAAAGCGATAACAAATCGTAAGTGAAATTCAAATTGTTTTCATCGCCTCTTACTTGCAATGCTGGGGCTGACTTAATGCTGCACAACAGTTCATCCTGGCTGTTCTGATAAGAGGTGCCACCTTCAGTATTACCCACATCCTAGGATGGTTTTATTGTTCTTCCTTTGGATGTTTTTTTTTTTTTTTTTTTAACTTTTCTCAAATCTGAAATTTGGGGAGAAAAATCCAGCCTATTAAAGCCATTTCAGAGGAATTCATCTTCCACATTCAGAGAGGGCACTTAAAGGGGAAGAATACGGACACTGCAACCAAGGATTGGTGGCTCACGGAAACCATTGGGGAGGCAGAAGAGTTGGTCTCGTCTCAGAGGAGACTTCTCTCTAGTGCAAACGATTCCCACCTGGCCAAAGTATTAGCCACGCCCCACGTTTGTCAGATCAGTGTCTAACCAGTGGAGAAGTCTGGCTTTTCACATGCAGGATGCATGCAGTCAGAAAACAGGAAGGATGCTGATGGGACGGGATGCTCAGCGGCTTCAGCAACCAGCCTGGCTCAGAAAAGTTTATTGCTTTCCAAAGTTTGTCATGCCACAAGTTTGCTGGTGAAAAGATTGCACGGCCAAAGTAATCCACAACCTGATTCGCAGCGCACTCTGCTCTTTCTCAGGCTGTCTTACAGGGGGACTGGCCCGGCTCTTCTTTCTTCATAATTGACGGTATTGCTTAGCTGACCAAGTTGTTCCATAATGCCCTAACTAAGAGGTTACATTTGCAGGACCAGACCATGGGCCCAGTTCCAAGCATCCACCATTCGCTTGGACTTTCAGGGTCAAACCACTGCTAAAGAATGTTTCCCAGAGTGACGATGCCAATATAGGGGCCGGAGGAAAGCTTTAGGACTCCAGCTTATGATTTTCTCCTGAAGATTGCTAGCTGGATTTTTTTTTTCAATCCTAGCTGGTTCATAAACTATGCCTATGGCATCTGGAGACGAGTGGCTAGATTTTGGCTGGCCTTCATGGGATTGTGCAGTGAGGATGGAAGGGACTATATAGCCCCAGCCCTTCCTTACACAGTACATGTAAGGTTTGGCCAGAGTTACAGCCCTTGAGGTAGAGGGAGCACAAGAGCTGCTACCACTATCACTCTACCAAAGCCCAGATTTGCTATTCACCCAAAAGCAGGCAAGAAGGGATGGGAAGTAGTACAGCAGGCTGGCCAACTGGGGACTATGCTGCAGCCCTTAAATGGATCTACAAAGCACTATTAGGGGGCTCCAGGAGATATTCTGTCTCCAGGAGGTGGATGTGGGATGTGGCTAAACATCGCAGTCCTCAGTGTCATAGAGAGGTCAGGGACGGCTTAATCATTTTTAAAGCTACTGCGTGTCCTGGGTCTTATTGCACATTTTACATTTAGGAGCTTAGGGGCATCAATCCTTGCTCATTGTCAAGGGGTTATTCCCGGCAGCATTTACTGGCGAGAGCCCATTATAATTGCATAGCATCTGTCCTAGTATACACCATCACCACATGCTTTCCAGCAAGAAAGCAAGTACACCAGTGGAATCCCTACATGAAAAGCCACGCACATGGTTAGAGCGCTGGGGATTGAGATAAAGCATGGTTGTTCATGCGTTTGGCAAATGAGAGGTTGGAAGAGAGAGAAAAAATTCAATGGCGTGGAAAATTGCAAAACAGAATGAGAGACCAGACAAGAGATGGAGGGCTTCCTCTCTCTGGTTTCTCCTTCAAATGAACCACCGAGAAAAACCAAGTGAAGGGCAGTGAGTGACACAGGTAGGACAGGAGAAATGATATACACAGAGTAGAGGAAACTGATTGTAGGCCTTGATGTCACTAAAAATAAATGTGCATTTTTTTACTTCAGGGCGACTAATATTCCTGAAGCTTCAGGGGGTAGCCGAGTTAGTCTGTACAAGTAAACTGGAAAAACAACAAATAGTCTGGTAGCACTTTATAGACTAACAAAATATGTAGATGGTATCATGAGCTTTCATGGGCACAGCCTACTTCTTCAGATGACTTCTTCTGTCATCCGGAAGAAGTGGGCTGTGCCCATGAAAGCTCACGATACTATCTACATGTTTTGTTAGTCTATAACAGGGGTGGCCAACTCATTTAAAAAAAGAGAGCCGAAACAGTGGCATAAAAAATGCACGAGAATTGTTGAACCAAAAAAAAAAAAAAAGGAGGCTGCCCCTTTAAGAAACAGATTAGTATTACCAGGAGGTAAAGACAAGAGGTCAGCCCATTATCCCATGGTCATAAATGTACCTTTTCTAGCAGGGGAAAACAAGGCCACAGCCTCACCAGGATCCCCACCCATAGCTACCTCTGTTGAATGATGCATCATAATCCATTCAGAAACAAATTACCTTCTGGTTCCCCCTAGTGGATTGTTACAGTGTTTATGAATGACGGCTGTTATCTACATATAAATTATTATATCTATATTTTTGTACATTTTGTGTTTAAAAATCTGAACGTTATTGATGTGTTTCTTTTGCTTTTGTTTTGCAAATTAATTTGTGTTGTTAAAAATGCCTCACTTTTGTTATCCCGTAGCACAGTGTTGCCGGGCCTTCATCCTTTGTCCCAGTGGAACTGGGAAAGAGGGGAACTTAGAAATAAAACCTTACTTAAAAGCGTAGAGACTTAGAGCTAGATCAGCCACGATGCTCCATAGACCACCTGGCCAGGTGGAAAAACCACAGCATCATTGATCACCATGGCAACAACAACGCTGCTTAGCTCTAACTGTGGCATGGTGTCACTTGAAAGCCCTGCAAAAAAGGGAACTCACAATCCTTGCACCCCTGCTGGTGGAGGACATAATTGCTAATCCTGTTTGCAGATGTAGAGACAAGGCAGAGAAGTTTAAAGCAGCAGCCCAGGGAGTCAATGGTGAGCTGAGATTAGAATTCAGGAGTTGTTCAAGGCTCTGGCCTGTGAGCTATTTCTATTGTTTTTAAAGTGGCCATCGCAACTCTGGGGAAGAGGAAAAGGGACTATTTTCTATGTACCAACAGGGTTGAGATGTCTGCATCCCCCTGGCCAGTTCAGGGTAGCTAAACTCAAGCACGTGACTGTAGATCTCTGTATAGGATGCGACTGTGTTTTCACTGATGACATTTTAGGCTCGGGGTGCTCTCCCTGCTGAACAGCATTAAACTAGTGACTCCAAGGGAGTTAGCAAACTGAGGTTCAGAAGTGTTGTCCAGTTCTAATGAAGAAATCTTTAACAGCACTTGTCTCTAGATATGGTCCCAAGCAAGTGCTTGCAAAGCCCACGGTCTGTATCTGCGGCTGTGCCAATTTTAGTGACTATTATGGCCTTAGGAAAGTAAGGGAATGTGTACTCCTGGTCAGATACAAAAGTATCTGAGTGTGACAGGATCTGGCGCATGAATGTTTAGAGCTTGGAAATACTAATGGATTTTAAATAGTAGCAACACACAGCATTTTCCGTGAGGGTTAATGCATTTTTACATACGTTTCTGTTAAATGCATCACAGGCACATTTTTGCAACATGTAAAAATTATTTGAACTGGATTTCAAATGTGACAAGTTGACCGGCTTTCCTGAGGGCGGCTCTAGATTCTAAATAGAGGGAATACATTCTAATGTCTAAAATGTACAAATGCACCTATGTTCCCCTGAAAGCGAATTGCCCTCAACTTTACTTCATTAAGGTTTGCACAGTGCTTTGAAAATGTAAAGTGCTATATTAAGTATTATTCTTCAGCATGATTTTTAAACAACATTTTGTACTATCTTAAAATCTATGTACGCCTTGTACTGTACCCACAACTAGAAATGTGTGATCCAGTGGCCAGAACACAGGGCTTAGAACAAGGAACTCCCAAGGTCTAATCCCTCTTCCAACACTGGGTTCATCTGTTGCGCTGGGTGAGTCACTTCAGCTCCAAGTGCGTCAGTTGTGGGATAATTAAACCCTCCCTACAGCACATTTGCAAAGTAGCAAACACACCATACACCAACTGCTAAATAGCATATGTGGATTTTTAAATCAATGTATGGTAAATGGGTATTTTCTCCCCCCAAGGTTTCTTTCGATGGGTTTGGGGCAGGGGGAGTGTGTTCCCGCTTGATTTCACAATGGGAAGCAGCAAGAGAGGGAAAGAAAGCAGATGGTTTAAAGAGCCACAGAGCAGCAAGATGTCACTGACACACGGGGGATGAAGGCAGAAGCAGAGTATGGGAAGAAAAATGGCCCCTTTGCATCCCGCAAGGAGCAAAGGGCCAATTCCAGGCTTAGAGGAATAGCCAACACGTAGTAGAAGCTGCTGTGGCCAAGGCAGTTCCAGTTTGGTTGCCATGTGTTACAACTGCCTCATCTATACTATGAGCTCATTACATACTAGTTATTAGCTGTTAGCTAACACATAGTAATAAACCCACGTCGTTTTTTCTGGCAAACACAAGGCCCAAGTGGCACTGATGGGTATTCAAACCTTGTTTAAACCATGGGTGGGGAAACTAAGGGCCAGAGGCCAGATGCAGCCCCCCCGCTTGCCTGGATCCGGCCCCGAGGCTCAGGGCTTTCCACCATCCTCTCAGCATTTGGGAGCCCATGCTGGTGTTCCTGCCTCACCACATCCCCACTGCAGGGCTGGAACACACAAAATCTACCAGGCTGGCCCCCCCAGGCTCTGGTGTGCAAGGGGAAAGTGGGGAGTGTCTTTCTCCTCAGTCAGATGCCCCCCCCCCCACTGATTTTTCTGTGGGTCAGTGGCCCAGCAACCAAAAAAGGTTCCCCCGCCCCTGATGTGAAACGGCACAACAGGCTCAGCCAAAGGGAGGAAAGGAACAAAGGTGAATGTGTGAAATTGCATAGGGTTGCCTCAGGCAGTCGGCGAGATGGAGTTCAAGGAAGAGATATTCAAAGCCAGGGGAGGAAAAACAACTTGGCTTCAAAGTAATTTAAATGAATGTGTTGATTTGACACCCTTGCATTAAGCTGCAAACCAATTTCCTGCCTCATTAGGAATCCCCTGTGTTTAATTGGCATGGGTGTGTGATTTAGGGATTAAGGCAGGCAACTGAGTCAGGATTCCAGGAGTCTGTTACCACCACGCTGAGAAAAGTCACTGTGCTGAGTCTGTGCTCGTCTATAGTAACACCTCCCTCACAAGGGACTTTAGAGGCTTCCATAACAGGTGTGAAATTCTCTTATTTACCCAGCAGTGACTTACTGAACAAGACAATCTTCCATCTAATACTCTACAGTTTTCCACACCACGCTTCCAGTTATGTCCTCTGGCCAAAATTCTGCACAGCTGTACACAGATGTAATTCCCCAGTACTTCAATGGAACAACTTCCGGTTTACAGCAACGCAACAGGGAAGAATGGGTCCCTCTGTGTTTTTGTGTTGGACAGGAGACTGCTTTGTATCTTGCCCAGGGAATCATTTGCATGACACTCGAATCACCATCTATTAATTATTTTAAGATCCCACCTTCACTTAATTCTGCAAGGCTCCCCCACCTGTATAAACCCTCAGCTGTGAATATTTTAATTTGACTTCACTATCCAAGAACAGGGGTGGGTTTTGTCTCGATAATTTTGTTGTAGACTATTTTTTTAAGAAAAACAAAAACATTGTAAACTTCCTCTATTTACTGTAATTAAAGTTATTTATTTGGCTACAATAGCACGCAATTCGTAAATAAAGATCTCCAGAGGATTTAGACACATGCTTTGAGTCCAAAGTATTTATATGCAGCTTTAAAACAGATTATGGAACGGCTTGTTTATAGAGGAGACCTGGATGGGAAAGTTCGCAGTGCAAGTTGGATTGGTTGTCGGGCTAAGCCGAAGAGCATTTGAAAGCACTACGCTCAGATAAAATTAAAGGCTCACTGGGCAAACAAACTCTGTGAAAAATGGAGAATTTTTCCACCAAAAACAGCCCTGTAATGAGTAATAGAGATGTAGCCGTGTTAGTCTGGTCTGGCTGAAACAAAAGACAGGACTATGCAGCACTTTAAAGACTAACAAGATGGTTTATTAGGTGATGAGCTTTCGTGGGCCAGACCCACTTCCTCAGATCAAATTGTGGAAGAAAATTGGCATGACCATATATACCAAAGGGATACAGTCAAAAAAAGTGAACACATATATAAAATTATCACCCCTAATATCATTATCTCATAGACACTAACCTCCCTTCCCCCCCCCCCCGTTCTAAAATCCGATTTGTTAATTTTATGTGTATTCACTTTTTTTGATTGTATCCCTTTGGTATATGGGGTCATGCCCATTTTCTTCCACAATTTAATCTGAGGAAGTGGGTCTGGCCCACGAAAGCTCATCACCTAATAAACCATCTTGTTAGTCTTTACAGTGCTGTATAGTCCTGTCTTTTGTTTCAGCCCTGTAATGAGATTGTGCTAGCGTTCTGGCCACGGTCTATCTCAGGTGATTGTATACGGTTATTCTACCCCATGATGTAGGGACACTTCCTCTAATTCTTCTCCATTTTGTAAGATTAGCGGCAGAAACTTGATTTGCACCTGCTGTTTAGAGAACCTCAAAGGGGAGCCATGTTAGTCTGTAACTTTAAAAACAATGAGTATTCCTGTGGCTCCTTAAAGCTTAACAAATATATATACATAACCATGAGCTTATAGCTTTTTAGATATATAACACAGCAGAAGTACCACCTGCATTTTAGAGGTAGACGCAGCAATATCCATGATATATACAGAGGGCCAAATTCAGTCTGAACATATACACCTACTTCTGTGTCACCAAGTCTGAATTTGATCAGGAGTCTGGGAATCTTTGGTACAAGATAAAATAAAAGTTTTTATTAAAATTCCTAATAAAAATGCAAGATATTTCCATGCAGCCCTGAACATTTACACATTTGCTATTATAGCAAAGAAAGACCATAGGGACCCTTTAAAAGGAGGGTAACTAAGTGGAACCCCCCTAAGTCCTCCATTTGGATGCTCAGAACTAAGATACCTAAGCGGGTGCCTGCCTGCCCAAGTGCAGGATCAGAACACTGCATTGGAAAGTGTGCCCCCCACTCCCGGGAGTGTGACTCTCTTTCCTTGCTGGCATCAGTGCTCTTCTCTGAAGATTTCCAGTCAGTAAGAAATGGGGCAGCAGTTGCACATTGAGTCAGGATGTCAAAGGACTCTCTGATCAAGTCTCCAGAAGGAGGTGGGGGTCTTGACAGTTTTAGTGTCAGTTGCTCCTCAGCCCAGAGCGAAGCAAACACAAACCCAGACCCCTGATAAAGCAGCAGCTGCCCTGCTGAGCTGGGGAAGACAAGGAAACCCCATCCATCCCTAATCCATCACCATTTACACAGCAGCATCTGCTGTTTGGGGCGCCCCTTGTTCCTGAGGGAGGTATTTTTACTAGCCCGCTGCTTATTTTTGTTCCTCTGTGGAAGGGAAAGTGATCATTCTCTGGCATGTCTGACAGGCGGGAAAGGGCATTTGCTTAGTTTCAAAACAGGATCCTTACAAGGGGAGCGATCATTAGACAATGCACCTGACATTTTTTGGACTAAAGCATGGAGAACAGAATCCTTTCTGCTTCCTAACTCGTGAGGAACAAGAACCCCACGGCCTGTGCCTTTTTCCCAAGTACGGAGGTCACAGCCAGTTGGCCATTCACACCTACATGCCACAGCTGTTGTCTATGGGGTGCAAGACTGGTAAGCTTAACCAGTTCCCATCTCAGCCATACACTCCCCTCGATGGGGGATAGATCTCATCAAAATCCTAGCCAGAGGCTGGCTCTTCCTAAACTAATTTGCTGCTCCATTTGCCTCTGGGGCCACCTCCCTCACCATTCCGGTGGAGAGGAATAGGGTGCCAGTGCCTCTAAGGGGGGCAAGACAATTCAATGAGATTTGCAGAGACACATCTGCTCTGCCCGCCCCTAGGACCCCTGAACTGGCGCTGTTTTTTCTAGAGGCTGCCAGTTAAACATAAAAAACAAGGAAAACTTGAGGCTTCACCAGGGAGTAGCTGAACTGCGCAGCACAAGGAAATTCAATTAGCACAGAGGAAGCCCTAATCCCATTCCAAAGCAAAGGCGATGAGTGAGAGGAGAAGGAGCTGTTTGGAACTGTGTTCATTGTCCTCAAAGCAAGGACATGCTGGGGCTTGAGGGGGGTCTGAATGGAGATTTCTCGCCATGTTTCTCTGGTTAGAGTGTACCAACAGCTGGAATGACAACAATCAAACTGGAAATAAGAGGGAATTTATTAACAGTGGCAGTCATTGACTATTGGGGCAATTTAGCGAGGGAAGCAGAAAATTCATCACCACAAGGGAGACTTTAAATCAGTACTGGATGCCTTGCTAAATAACGTGCTTTAGTTTAGCAGGTTCTTCAATCTTCATTCCCACAGAAGGCAATCCTTTCCTCTCTTGCAGGAATCAGTGGGTGAAATTCTCCAGTCTGTGTGATCCAGGAGACCACGCTAAATGATTAAACTAAGTCTCCCTCTGGCCTTAAATGCTATTCATCTCCCTCCATCCAGGTCCCAAAAAGTTTTGCAACCCAACAGGCAGATGCTGCAGGGGCATGCATGCTGAAAAACTCAGTATCATAGAACTGGAAGGGACCTCGGGAAGTCTTCTAGTCCTGCCCGCTGCCCGCATAGCAGGACTAAATATTATCTTGGTAAAAAAAACTGCCTGCACATTGTAAGCAACCGCTAACATTGCACAGCTGGTATGGCTGCCAGAGCACTGTGCAGTAGCAAAATGGTTCTGCACTGAGGATCTTCATGGGGATCTGCAAAATCCCAAAGTCAGTGGGTGGGATGTGAGAAAAATGAGGGAGCGGAGTCAGGACAAAACTCAAGTGCTACCTACGCAATGCCCGGAGAGAACCTAAATCACTACAGAAAACTTACAGCAAGTCAAAGGAGGCTATTGTGGGAAGTGGTTTCAGCCATACCACAACCCCCAGTTACGTTCAGCCCAAGTCTCTTGAAGCATATGGCTGAGTGCCCAGCTATGCGTCCCAGAGACACGGTAGCTCTCCTTAGGAGATCTGGACAGAGGTAGGGATATAAAGGACTAGTCAGCTAGTCACTCCGGTGCCTCTATCAGAAAGAGGCAGCTGGGGGGGAGGGGGGAGAGAGAAGGAAAGGGGGTGCTTCAAAGCAGCAGCGCCACATGGAGACGTGGGCCAGCTAGGGTGTCCCCAGGCTGTGCATGGCATTTCAAAGCGGCAGCACCCCATGGAGCCCAGGGTCAGCGGGGGAGTCCCCAGCTGAACCTGGGCTCCACACGGTGCTTTCACCTTTGAAGGAGGAGACACTCTATTGACTAATCGATGCAAAATGCATCGACTATTGGATTGATCAGTTACTTGCAATTTAACATCCCTAGCCAGAGGTAATAAGATTTCTCTCCTGCCCACTTGCCTGTCAGACAGGCAGACACAATTGAGCGCCTTTGATGCTGCAGCAGCACCAAAAGCTGAATGATTTATGCCAGCCTCTCAGTGTCTTGTTTGCTGCTAGGCCCTGGTCTTTTCTTCTCTCTGTGCACTACATGGTCACATGCCTAACTCTAAGACAGACGCTTCTGCATTGCTCTGGATTGGTTCGAGTGGCACGAGTCCCAGCCCACCACAGCAGCCAGTCAGGGCTGCCAACCTCTCTCCCCATCTCCCAAGCATCTTAGAAGCACTGCAACCTTTAGGGGGTCAGCCCGGGGACCCCACCGGGTAGTTCTGTTGAAGATTCTCCTCTCTGCAGTAACAGGACGTGCTCATATTCATGTGCCTTGCCTACAATGCACTCACCAATACCCACAATCAAATAGCTTCTGCTCTAGTACTGGGGGCACCAGAGTCAGACTTGCGAGACCTGGATTCAAGTCCCTGTTCTATCAGATTTCCCTGTGGGACCTTGGCTTTCACAAGTCACTTGGCCTCTCTCTGTACCCATTCCTGTCTGTAAAATGGGGACAATGGCCCATACGTCAAGGGTTCTTGCCAGAATGAAGTCACTAAGGATGGTGAAGAGTTCAAACACTGCATGCTGGGGCCATGTTAGTTACTAACAGACATAGTTCAACCAAACAAAGGAAACCGGAAGCTCAAAATGGTCAAGTGAAGGAGGACACTAAGCAATGCTGGATCTGGAGAAACACAAGGAAAGTGAGAGAGCAGAAGAGGGACATGAGTAACCCGGCAGGGGTACGCGGAAAGGCATCACAGAACCAATATTCCTCCTACTACACGCCATAGAAACCTGAGTTTGCAAAAGTCTGACTTCTCAATCAGAATATTTTATTAGGCTGTTTGGTTTGCTTCTTTCTAAAATGCACATGGGCGCAAAGGTTCACATACCAGGCAGCAACATCCACCTGGGTTCACGCAGCTACCTGTCCTTACTCATAAAAATGCATACCGCCACTCAGCATGCAATAAATACATAGGCTGCAGAGGAAGGACCCCTTGAATGTTGATGGGGGGCTGCTCATCTCCTGCCACCAAATCTGACTGTGCTTCTACCCCCCAAGTTGCTCTTGGAGGTTGTGGGTCAAGTGGCCCCACACCCAAACTCAAAGTTTGCCCGTTTCCTGTGGCTTCTCTGACTTGGCCCAGTTCACCCAGAACTCAGTTCAGCTTTCACAAGGTTCATAAAGCTGAGACTGGGGGAGTTTACACTCAGACTTGTTATTGATATTGCCAGTGGCTCTATCCAAACCCTAGCGGATGCATTTACTACCCATAGTACCCATGGGAATGTGGGGTGCCTTGACCAGCTATCGGAGTGGGGCTGGCAGAGTCCTAGGCACGGGGGTGGCTGCCGGCTCCCTGGAAGCAGGGCCAGTTACCAGGAGCTCACACATGCCAGGAGCCTGCCAGCTCCAAGTTAAACTACAGAGCCTGCAGCAGGGGGACAGCCATCTCCCCAGGTGGGCAGAGTTTAACCGGTAACGTAAACCGATAAACAGCTTAGCAGTTAACAAGTTAAACTCTAACATCCCTACTATGAACTACGTTAAAAATATTGCTCATTACTCCATGCCTTTCACACAGGGATCTCAAAGCACTTGACGGAGGTGAACAAGTATTTTTATCCTCCTATGACAGATGAATAAACTGAGGCTATGGCCACACAACGTCAGCAACCAAGGCAGGAAGAGAACCCCTTGCTGTAACTACTATACCATGCTACCTTACACTAAGACTGCAGGCCAAATTAAGCCGAAGCTACGTCTACACAGCTTCCCTCTTCCTCAAAAACTTATGCAAATGAAGCACGGCAATATGCTAATACAAGTTTAATTTGCATAATTAATTAGGAGCCACTTTCACGCAAGAGGTTTTTGTGCAAAAAGGCGCCATCTAAACTGCGCCTTTTTGCGCAAAAACCTCCTGTGCAAAACCAGCTTCTAATTAATTATGCAAATGAAGTGCAGCAATATGCTATTATCCACGCTTCATTTGCATAGGCTTTTGCGGAAGAGGGAAGCTGTGTAGACGTAGCCCTAGATTCATGTAACTAGTTAAAGCCATTGGTACCACTTGTCCAATTAACTTAGTTCACAGTCTTCACACTAGCTGGTACTAGGGATGTAAAATCCCATTTAATTGGTTAACTTGCTCTGGCTCCCACCTGTTAACCATAACCAGTAAGCCTCACCCATTAAGGGTGAGGCTTACCGAATAATCATTCGCATCTGTACTTGGTACTTCCATGGGGATAGTAAAAAAGGGTGTCTGTAAGTGGGCATGGCAGCAATCCAGATCAGCATCAAAGTCCATATGACCAGACACAAAGACAGCAACTGTTCCTTTGTTCCGTCACAGCTGCTATCGTTACAAACTGGCTAACCTGGATAGTATATTTGGTTGCTATATTAACTGCTTCCAAAATCCAGGGTGTCCTGGCAGCCCCAGATGCCACTTTCAAAGCAGACTGTGCAAGCCTGAAACGACCTCCCAAGAAGGCACACAAATGCAAGCTCAGGCTCATTTTGAAGGCCCTACTCCCTTATCCTATTGTTTCTTGTGTTGTGTTTGTGGAGATCCATGGGCTGGGGCATTAATTGGTGGGAGCCCATTACCTGGACTGATGTAAAATCACAGATTTACATTCCAAAGGGATTTTGTAAAGGTGAAGGAGATATCATTAAGAAAATCAGCAGGTGACAGCCAGGACTCCTAAAACCCCCTGAGATGGCAGTTCAGTTTTAACTACCATTAATGGCCAGGGTTTTGACTGACAGCAGTATTTAGCACCAATCAATATATTTAGCCTCTCAGAACAGGTTGTCTTCAGTGGAACTGCCAAATAGATAGCACATTTTAAATGTAGCCCTGGAGAATACAACAGGAACAACCTGTACTGGGCAAAGAAGAAGTAAAAAAAATGAGTACAGGATCTTTCAAAAACGGGTTATTTTCGAAAGAACCGCGTCTAGCACAATTCAGATCCACAGACTAAGGAGGAAAAGAGTTAACCAAACTTTTGCCATCCTTACAAAAGTTTCAGTTCAAGGTTTGGGTTAGTATTTGAGCTGAACTGACATACCACTTTGGAACAAAGGTAATTAGTGAAATGTAGCTGTCACAAACTATCACGCCAATGCTGGAAAAAGGATAGTTTGAGCAAACGCCTTTGGTAACAGTTCAAGCCAGGAGTCTAGAGGAGCCTGCTTTGTCGTCATGAAATCAAGAGCCATGATTTGTATCCTACCTTAAAAACAAAAAAAATCACCACTTTCAAGGACATTTTAGAGGATTGCTTGGTTTCCAACTTTGCTTGATTACTGGTTTGATTCTATGATGTTTGCTGTGGACCAAACAGTTTGGACAGTGCCCTCTAGATCCCAAAAGATTACTGAAGTCCAGGCTCAGCTTCTCAGAAGAGATTTCGTTAATCACTTCCTACACAAGTGCTGCTTTGTGAATTCCAAATGGGCAAATAAAGGGATCAAACCACCCATCCCCCGGCCTCAGCAGGATGCAGAGACCAAAATAAATAAACTCCATACTGAAAAAGCATTAAGGAGAAACAACCCGTCTCCACAATAAGCCAACAGGCTTAGACAAACTAGCCCTGGGATTGGTCAAAGGGCAGTAATGAAAGGCCCCTATCCCACTGGAAACATAAACAAGTGCCCCCTTTTAAAGGAAAGGGACACAGAGAGAGAATGGGAGGATTGCTCATTTGAGTGAGCTCAGAAGTTTGGGACAGAGACTGAGGGAGAGAACTGGACAAGGCTTTGAAGATTCTAGGAGTCCAACCTCAACAAAACCAACCCCCCAAAAAAGGAACGGCTGGAACATGATCTTCCTCTTCTCCTCTTGGGACCGAATTAAGGTACAAAGAAATTATCTTTGCTTCCATGTGAGTAAATCCTGAATGCCAAGAGGTGCAACAGATGGTAGAATCTACTCTCTGCACTGATGATGCTTCAAATCAACAACATACAGGGAACCCTTCCTCTTAGTTCAGCCAAGTGCATTTCTTTCACTGATGCTGAAATAAGCAATCAGGATTGTAGCTTCCAAAAATAAATCCGATTTAAAATTAGCTGTTTATCTTGTTATCTCTGTGGACACCAGTGTCCACATCACATGGCAGTGCTTATATTATTAACAACGGTGAAAGGCATTTTAAAAACATCACATGGGGTTTTAGATTTTTCCTCCAGGGTTGTTTTTGTTGTTGTTGTTGTTGTTCTGTTTCTTGGTTTGTTTTGTAACTTCTAGTTTTTGCCTCCTTATTCACGCTTAGCTACGTTTTCAAGAGAGTTCAGGGCCTGGCTTTCAAAGGCGAAACACCCACAACAGGGGGGGACAAGTTTTCAAAATGGCTCAGGGCCCAGTGTTGGAGAATCTGGCCCTTTATTTTGGTGTCTAAATGTGAAAGCTGAGCCCCCCTCCTTGGCAGCTTTCTGTGGATGCAGTTGAGCCCTGCGGTAATGTCTGTGTAGAAGCCTGAGCCTGCGTTGGTTTTAGTGTCAGATAATTGGATTCCAGTGACCTTGATCAAATCAGAGAAGCAAAATTAAAAAAATAACTGCACCAAGTGGAAGAAATGAATCATCATTTTCAGTGTTCCCTCTAACCCTTTCCATCTATCTGGGTAATATTTTTTATGTGCACCGAGGCATGTGTGAATGTGCACCACCAGTCGAAACACAAAACCTAGCTGGGGGCACTCTGCTAATCAGCTGGGCAGCATCTGAATCTCTCCTGAGTGGCTGCCTAAGAGCACCGCTTACAGGGAACACTGGTCACTTTGTAACAATAGATTTCTGTCATTTACATCTTTGGCATTTGATTTGCTGCCTACTCACAACATATCAATTGTACATTTGCTGCTGTAATAACCAAGATGAATCTTCTGTTGAATTCAGTATATTTAATACTCTATTACTCTTTAGAATAAATGCTGCAATTCTAGATGCGCTATGCTTTTCATACTATCGAAGATAAATGTGATAAGTGGAGCAGAAAGATAATTCTTAGCACCTATAGTTCTTTATGCACAAGCCTCCTTCACATATAAACTATTAGTACTGGAAATAGAAGCTGAGTATAAACATAGTCAGAAGTGAATTAATGCACAAAATTGTCAAAAATCATTATGATACTTCAGATGGTTATTTCCTTTTCTAACACTAAGGAGAAAGCATTGGCAAATGCTACAATGGTCACAGCAACCCCAGTGTACTTGTGCTATGTAAACTGTTCCCATTGACCTTGCTCCAATTATCTGAGCATCTTCACTGGGTAGTTATGGTTCCATTCCCCTAAAGGGCAGGGGTACACATGTATGTGCTTTAAGTCAGTTGGCAGTCTATGTATTCAAATACTCCTAAGCACTCAAGAGCTTATGTCACATTTCCTCCCCCCCCCACCCCGCTTCCTGCAATCACTGGAAACTGGGGGGGGTTTGCACAATCAGTGCCCAAAGCTGTCCATGAGCTGGTGACTGAGTACCTAATAGCATCAGCACAGTTGCCTCTCTCACAGCATTCCTTATTATTTTGTGCGGTGCTTTGAGATGTGTGTGGCATCTCTCCCAACACGTGCAGTACACCTCAAGCTGGATTGTTTCGTTTATTCCAGCAGCTGAGGGAAGTGCTCAAGGGAACACACTCACCGCTGAACTAACTGCAAGAACTTGCGGCAAGTACCAAGCACATAAAAATGCCCAATCAAGTTCTCTGCCAAGCAGATGAATTACTCTGTTTTGGGGGTTCAGGAGAACCAAAATCAAGGGATCGCATGACACCCTCTCTACAGCATAGAATTCAAAAATTAATTTGTATATAGAATGTTGCATCGTATACCGCTGCCTCATGGGATGAAATCATAACTGCTCATCTGTGTCACAGATCCTGTAAATCAGGGGTGGGGAAACTTTTTTGGAGTCAGTGGCTGCTGACCCACAGAAAAATCAGTTGGGGGCTGCACACAAGTGAGAAGCAAAAAACCCAAACCCTCACTGAGGCAATTGAGTAGGAGAAAGACACTCCACACATTCCCCTTGCACACCAGAGCCTGGGGGATGTGGGCTAGTAGATTTTGTTGACTTCACCCCACAGGGGGACGGCAGGAGACTGGAGCCCCAGCAGACTCTCCAGTGCTGGGGGGGGAGCCCTGAGCCTTGGGGGCCAGATCCAGGCAAGCTGGGGGCTGCATCCAGCCCCCGGTCCTTAGGTTCCTCACCCCTGCTGTAAATGGAGAACAGAGATTCTCTTAGGCTCAGATGGTATAAACCTATGTTTTTGGTCAAGGAAGAGCCACCTTTTATCCCCACTGCCTCCTGAATTTCTGAGCAGCCATGATGTTCAGGGACAGAGGGATCCATAAAACCCTAGATGGCCCAGATTTGTCACAGTCTTTTCTTCTCTTCCACGGCCTTAGTTCCAACCAGTGAAGTACTGGACTGACAAACAGAGAAAGATCAAAAATTCCAGAAGTGAAGACAACCTAGTTATTCAATGCAGACAAACATCTACAGCAGTGATCTTCAAACAGCTGCCTCTGCCCCATTACTGTGTTAGGCACCCTGTAATGGCATTAGCAAATCTGACATCCTTCCTGCATGTAGCATGACTGAATTTAGAATGGGCAAAGATAACTGTTTCCTATTTATCAGGAGCATTGGCAGGGAGCTAACATTTGTGCTGCAAAGGGCCTCCTGCCAAGACTCCACATAACAAGAGAGTTTAGACAGCAGCAGCTCACCTACCCTTGCCTGGGCATGTGTGAGAGAGAAAGATAGATAGCAGCAGCAAGGGAAAAGAGGGGGGAATTTAGGTAACAATGGGAAAGGGGTTTTGGGGGGGGGCACTACAAGTTAAGAGCAGAAAAGGTTTTTTCTCCTGCGGTGCAGCCATCTAGATCTGGGATGGCCTGCGCGTATGAATGGCCATTATTCACATGCATGGCAGGAGGAGAGCATTAACAAATGCAGGGGTAGATAAAGATTAGCCAGCAGTGCCAGTACTCCCCAGAACTTCATCCACTTTGGATATGTTCAGGGAGATCAGATTACACCTCCACTTTAGTAAAGGCTCTGGGATCTTCCTCTTAGCAAATCTGCACTAGCCTGTGTTAACCAACATATTTAAACTAGCATGTTTTAGATTGCAAGGACATTGCAATTAACACGCTGGCTGCTCAAAGTGAACCAAGACTCACCCCATCTGAAAAATCAGAACCATCATGCCCAAATCTGGACACCCACCGTTAATAGACACTTTTGGAAAAGGTTGTCTTTTACATGCCTAGGCCTCAGTTATTCCATCTCTAAAATGGGGAGAACACCTTTGTAAGGCAGCGGAGGCATTCAATTGCTACTGAGATACAAAATGACATTATTCTCCCTTTCCCACCATGAGACCTCCTCAATCTGGGAAGGAGACAATGGTTTGGTCTGTCTCTTCAACGTAATCTCTACATTTCTAAAGCACCACTCGCCAACACCATAACACATAAGCTCTGTGTTTAGTTTACAGTAGTCAGGAAGACCTGTCCAGATGGGAGCAAGTGCTTTGCTGGTTTAACTGCTAGTTTCCAACTCGAGCATGAGTCTGCCCCGCAGGTTGGGGTAGAGTGGCAGCACGCCCCCAATATGACCAACACAAGACTCACTCTGCCCTCCGGTGGATGCAGTGCAATGGGATAGCCAGGAGCAAGCACCTCGCTTTGGGGCAGGAGCTTTTACGGAGGGAACCTGAGTTACAAAGCCCCTCTTGTTCCTTTCCATTCAAGAGCTGTCTTTGTGGGTATAGCATATGAGACGAGGGGTTGGGGGGAGACCTTTGTACATCTTGCGATGTGCACCAAAGGCATCACAGCAGTGCTTTGGATTGCATTTGCATTCACAAGTGCAATTAAACCAGGGATGGAGAGTCTAAGGCTCGGGGGCTGGATCCTGGTGCCCTGACGCTCAGGGATTGGCTTCCTCAGCATCCGGGAGCCTCAGAGGGCTGGAGTGCCAGTGCCGGCAGAGGCAAGAGCCTCATGGGCCGGAATCTGGCAATCCCAGCAGGCCCCACCCCAGAACCTAGCGGGGCCCACAAAATCTACTAGTCCAAGCCTCCCTAGGCTCTGATGTGCAAGGGGAACATGGGGAGTGTCTTTCTGCTTCTCAGTCAGGGGCCCCCGACTTAGACAAGCAACAGACTCCTGAGGTTTTTTTTTTTTTAAAACACTAAGAACACTCAGACCCCTGTTGAAAATGCTGCGGGTCAAACTGTGGTTGAGAATTCTGGGGGAGGTGAGAAACAAATGTAAGGACTTGTGTCTATGCAGAGTTGTGTGGGGTCCATTTGAGACGTCGTGTTAAATCACTGCAAATGGCTGCTGCTGTGTGGACGTATTTAACACCGATTAAAACCGGCCTACTGCAGTGTTGTTTACTTCGGAACAGACTGACGCTAAACTCAAAGGAGCCGGTTTTGAAAGGAACAAGTGTCCCAAGAGGGGTTTTCACCAGTTTAACTAAGTCAGTGGAAGACCGTGTGCAGACCTTTATTCTTATTGGAATGGTGTTTTCAAAGTGATCCCCAATGCATCTTCCAGACATGTAGGGAACACTTCATTCGCTATCTCCATGGTGGAATAGGGCCGCTGTTGAAAGACTTTCTGTCTGCGATCTTAAAATGGCATCGATTTCTGACCAGCCCCCCAAAACAAATTCATTCTGAATAGCAAAGTCATAGCAGAAACAGTAGCCAGTTCTGCTCTGAGCAGTGCCTGACCGAGCCATACTTGCGCCCCGGGCAGCGGGTGCGCGGTGCATGCGCGGGGCGCCAACCTATTGGGGGGGGGGAATGCCTGATTGAAGTGGTAAGGGGTGCCACGTGCCCAGGCGCGTGGCATATGCGCGGCGCTGCCCCCAGGCACTAGGCTCCCCTTACCACTGCAATCAGGTGCCCCCCATAGGTTGGCGCCCCAGGCAGCTGCCCGGCTAGCCCCCCCCTTAATCCGGCCCTGGCTCTGAGATAGAGAACAGCCGGCAGCAAGGAGACGAGGCAAATGTGAAACGTCAGAATATTGCTCACTAAAGTAGAAATTTAATCTTTCCTTTCGTGAATCTCCAACAGGTCAATGGGAAGGACATCTCCAGAGCCACCATGCAGGAGGCACTAGAAATACTCCACAACACAGACGAACAAATCACGCTGGAGGTCCACAGAGAGAAGCCCTCCTGCAAACCGCCCTGCACATCCGATGCAGCAACCCAGACCGACTCCAGATGGCAGAATAAGCAGTACCCAAACAGGGAGGATTTCACCCCAGAAGGCTGTAATCTCTTCCTTGGCAGGTATATGGTCAGTTTGGTTTGGGGGTCTTCTGGGAAGCAGAGATGGGATTGCTATACATCCCTCACCTCTGGACCTGCCCTGAACAACTTTGGAAGAGACAAATCTTATTGTTAGACTTCCCGTGTCTCAGCAGGCTTGTGAATGCCTTGGAAAAAGCTGCTCATGTTTTCCTCGGCCTTCCTGTTGTACTAGCTTTGCCACAACATGAATTGGTCCACAAGTCCATTGTCCTATGTTTAAAGATACAACAGTGAACACCATGAAAAGAGATGGCCCAGCACTAGTCAGTCACAAGACCAATACTTCCCCATCTGAATCCTTTTATGCTTAGTAAATGCTGAGTTGATTTAAACCGGGGTGGGGAACCTCACGCCCAGGGGCTGGATGTAGCTCCCAGCTTGCCTGGATCGGGCTGCCGAGGCCCAGGGCTCCCCACCCCAAACACTGGGGAGCCTGCACCTACTGTGGGACTGGAGCACACAAAATCTACTAGCCTGGGCCCCACTAGGCCCCGATGTGCAAGGAGAATGTGTGTGTGTGGGGGGGTGTCTTTCTCCTTCTCAGTTGTTGGGTTTTTTTTTGGCTTCTCACTTGTGCGAGGCCCCCAACTGATTTTTCTGTGAGGCAGCGGCCCGCAACCCAAAAGAAGGTTCCCCCGCCCTGACTTAAACAAAGCCCGTTGTTACGAAAGCACTATGGCAGGAGAGATTTGGGCGTTCCAGGCTTCCCATGCAGACTGCTCACTCGGTTTTGGTTCCTGTGAACCTGAACGGGTTTCTCACGGGTGACGGCCTGTAACTTTAGGACAGCCTGATCCAGCTTTCGCCCTGACCAATTCCATTTTGGCTAATCCTACCCTAAGAGCAAGCCCCTACACCGCCTCAGTGTCTGACATTCAAAAGAAAAACTTCCCGATTCACAGACCACCCCCGGGGTGCGAGGGGATCACTGTCTGTCTTTGGTTTATCCCTACCCACAGGTCCGACTACAATTTCTTGCTGCCCCAAGATTGGGATGGTGACGAGCCCGGGTACCTGCTGACTGCACCTCATGATATGGAAAACGAAGAGGAGTTGGACTACGAGGTAGCACTTCTCCCTCTTCATAGTCGCCTTTCTGCTTAAAGAGGTTTGAGGGCGTGACCAGGGCTCCAAGGCATGCAAATATAAACACTAAATAATAATGAAATAAGGTCAGGCTCCTCTCATGGGCTGGGGAGGAAGCGACTCTGAAAAATCCCATTCAGCCACCTCAGCCTTACCCTGAGTCACGCCTTAACCATCTCTGTACACATCATGTTTTGTTTCTCTTTCAGGAACTGGTCCTCAGTCATCAAAAGGAGCGGAGCTTCAGCAGCGGTTACACCATCCCTAACGATAACTACAGCGTCTGCTTGAGCGTGGTAAGCTCATGCCCCCTAATGTATTTACACAGAAAACCTGGGGGCCAGAGAGGGTGACGGGTAACTCCTGAGCTGCTGGAGGACTAGGCTAAGCCCTGGCAGGAATGAAATTTGACCACCTAAGTGTCCAGTGTGCTGTGGCTTATGGCTTAGTCAAGCTTTGCACAGTAGAGATACAGGCCTGAAATAGAACGGTGTTGCAGGCAGGACTGAGGCACTGGCAGAGCTGTGTAGAAGACTAGGACTTGAAGGTGTGCATCACAATGTAATTCTTCAAGGGAAAAACTATATATTCCAAGCAAGTCTCAATAAAAATACCTCAGAGCGTACCCCCAGAGTTTAGCAATATTCTGCTCAATAAAAAGCAAGGAAGATAACATGGAAGCGAGTGAGAAGGCAAATTAAAATATAATTGGCTACAAGACTCGATTAAACTTTTCTTTCCCCATTCACCCAGTTACTATAACCTACCTCTGATGGGAAAAGTTCCATCTCCCACGAAGTCTGCAACGCATTGCAGTTCATCTGCAGTAGCTTAGTGCTGTGTTTCCATTTCCTGATAGCTGACTTAGGGACTCATTCTTAGCTGTGTAGGAAAACTGCAAGAGGAAAAAACTAAAAACTATCTGTACTCATTTTTAGACAGAAGAGGAAAAGGAAGGAGAGCACACATTTCTGTTCCCCCATGACTGGGACAGTGGGGTTGGCTGTACTGATGGAAGCACCCACCTGGATGAGAATTCGGGACCCGATATGGATGCTGAATGCCCATATGTACCGAAGAGGGAGAGGGCAGATCATGGTGCCGGAGGGACACTTGCAAAGAATGAGCTAGCTAGAGATGATTTCTTAACCTATGATGAGTTAAGTGATTCCAGTTTCTACAGTGTAAGCCCAGAAGAGTACAGGAGATTTCAAGAAATCTTGGAAAGAAAATGCCACCAATACCAGCTTTTTAAGGCTCTCAATAGAGACCAGGGAATACCACATGCTCTAGGAAATCAGGAGGAAGGGCCTGAGCAATCCACGCTGCAAGACCAATGGCTTGCTACAGGTCCTCCGCTGGAGGGAGTCAGCACCATGAGCCAAGGGACAAGCCACCGAGCAGGAGTTGGTCCCCAGAATGCAGTGAACGGAGTCAGACAACAAGCACATATGGATAAATCAACAGAAGGGCAGAAGGACCCAGAACCAGTTCCCCTTACACCATCCAGTGCTGCTGCTGGGCCAAAAGCACTTGTGATTCCGTATCATGCGCGCCGTTACGTGAGTTACATGAACCTAGTGCAAGAAGACGCCTCAGTAGAGTGCTTAAGTGATGGGCCTAGGTCATCAATGCTCTCACATCAATGCAGCGAAGCCGTCCAGGGCAAACTAGACGAGGGGACCGGGTGGAGCCTGACATGCAAAAGGCACAGACACCCCTTGAGTAAACAGCACAAGAGTCAGCTGCTGAAGAACAGGGCACTGCGGATCATGGAGGAACGCAGCGGAATGACGACAGATGATGATGCCTTGAGCGAGCTGAAGACCGGGAAGTACTGGAACAAGGCTGAGAGGAGGCAGCACCTACTCTTGTCCAGGCAGCAGAAACAAAGAAAGGAGTTCGTGATGCAAAGCCGGATGGAGCAGCTGAAGGAAGACGACAGAGCAGGGACGGAGGGCAGAAGAGATCTCAGTATCATTGAGCTGAGTCAGAAGAAGCTGATGAAGAAGAGAAGCAAAAGAGTCTTGGACAACTGGATCACCATCCAGGAGCTTCTATCCCATGGGACCAAATCTCGAGATGGCAGGATAACGTACAACCCTTTGTTGTCAGTCACCACTGTGTAACGTTCCAATGTCCCTTCCCGGAGTGGCAGAGGGCTCAGCAAAATGTGAAACACGGGTTTGTGATTGGCTCTACGTGCCCCCGAAGACCTGCAGGAAGCCAACAAAGCACACCATATTCTCAGTAATGATAACACACATGCACACTCATAGACTATTAGAAAACAGATACAGAAGCACCCGTTCTACCACTCCCTTCTGCCCATGCAGGACATGCCCTTTCTACAGTATCTAGTGCTTTTTCAGTTATGTGATGGGCATTTGGCGATGTCCCCCCAGAGATTGTATCACAATATCAACATCACAGAAAATTTCCTGGTACTCAGTCTCCTATTTACCCTCAGCGGTTACCTTGATTTCCTCTTCCTCTGTATTAACATTGAGGCTATGTCTACACTGCAGGCTTCTTGCGCAAGAGCGCGTCCACACTGCAAAAGTGCATTGAAAAAGTGATGTGCTTTTGCGCAAGAGAGCGTCCAGACTGCATGGATGCTCTTTTGCAAGAAAGCTCTGATTGCCATTAACAGAAAGGCCACCAGTACACCTGTGCTTCTTTTGATAGGCTATTTTTGCACAAGAAACCCATTTGCCATCCACACACACCTTTAGGTATGTCTACACTGCATTCCTCTTTCGAGAGAGAAATGCAAATGCAGACAAAACGAAATTGCAAATGAAGTGCGGATTTAAATTTCCTGCGCTTCATTTGCATAATCGCGTCCGGGCGCTATTTCGAAATACCCTCTTTCGAAAAAAGAAACGCAGTCTAGATGCGGTTATTTCAAAAGAAAACCCTTCTTTCGAAATTACCCTTAACGCATCTAGACTGCATTTTTTTTGAAAGAGGGTATTTTGAAATAGCGCCCGGACACAATTATGCAAATGAAGCGCGGGAAATTCAAATCCGCACTTCATTTGCAATTTCGTTTGTCTGCATTTGCATTCCTCTCTCGAAAGAGGAATGCAGCGTAGACATACACTTTTTGGGCAAGAGCTCTTACACAAAAAGGCTTATTCCTCGTAGAAAGAGGAATAACTATTGTGCAAAAAGCCCTCTCTCCTTCTGAATTACTGTAAATTTACTTGCGCAAAAACGTGCTTGTAATGTGGACGCTCGGCGAGTTTTTGCGCAAAAACTCTGCAGGGTAGACGCTGCCTCATTTATATAGCCCAGTGGTAGGAACTCCCAGAGATTACTTTCATCACTGTCCTGCAGGACTATGGATAAATCCTTCATCTAACAAAGTCCCGTCAGTTTTCAGGGCTACTACAAGAGAGGAAATGCTGCAAGTACATTAAAGAAACCGCACCCCTCTTATTCCCTGAGCATGGTAACAATATATATTTTTTATTTTCCTGAGCTTGCAATCTAGCTCTATTTTTCAGAGAAGTCCTTTAAACCAGCAGTTCTCCAACTTTTTTTCTCGTGTTGAAGAAAATTGTTGATGCCGCGACCCAACATCATTTGATTAGTGTGTGGGCTCTGGGGTGGGGTTGAGAATGAAAGCTTTGGCATGTAGGAGGGGGCTCTGGCTTTGGTGATGGTGGGAGGGAGAGAAGTCAGGGCCGGGACAGGAGGGGCTTACTTGGAGCAGCTCCCAGTCAGCTGGGATGCTAAGGCAGCTTCCTGCTTCTCCTGGCACCACAGATCATGCTGCCCCCAGAAGCAGCCAGCAGCAGGTTCTCAGCCAATGGGAGTGTGGAGCTAGTGCTTGGAGCCCTGTGCGCTTTCACCCCTCCACACACTACCTAGGAGCTGGGCCTGTTGCCAGCCACTTCTGGGGCACAGCACAGGCTGTTTTGTCAGGACAGGCAGGGAGCTGCCTTAGCACCACCACTGGTCACCTGATCCCCCTGCAGCAACAAGACCCAGCGCCTGACATTCTCTGACTGGTAGTTTGAAAGTCACTGCTTTAAACTGAAGAAGCATTGCTGCAAATCCACCTGTGGAGTAAGAAGGAATTTGCTCTGGAAATTGAAAACAAGTAGTAACTGCTGATCATTTCGTATAAGCGTTTAATCAAAGAATTGACTTTGCAAAGAGGGTGCAGCGTGCACTCTTGATGACCAGCAGCAATTAAGGTACAGAAATCAACGGGAACTGTGCCAATTTCTTCCAGCTGAAGATGTGGCACTGTGTATTTATACGTAACGTATGTCATACTGGCTTTTATAGAAAGTGCTCTGCAGAGAACTTGTTTACTTCTGCATTCATCCACTTCTGCCATAAAATACCACCTTTTTGTAAAGAAATACCAGAGGGGCTTTACATAATGTGTTTCAAATATAAGTACAAAAGCTTGTTGTAGTTTTTCCCTGAATTAGATGTGCTGGTTTCATGAGGAGAGGAAGACCCGGTAAACCCTCTTGTTACAGTAAACCAGAGACAGAGATTAGAGTGAGAAGAGACTTCTGTGGATTCCACTGTCAGGAGAACCGTTGATTGCTACCTGATTTATTCTCTCAACTAGGACCATCCCTAGGGCGCAACACCCTTTGCCCCACACCCTGCTCTTCCCGCCCCTGCTCTGCCCCCACTCCAGCCCTTCCCAAGCCACACCCCTGCTCCGTCCTGACCCCTTCCTGCCCCTGTTCCACCTCCACCACACCCCCATTCTTGAAGTCCACTCCCCCGAGTGATGCAACCTGGGATATTACCAAAGGGGCCTGGCCCCAGCCCACTGCGCTCCCCCGAGCCCTGCGTTGCTCAGGGGAGCGGAGAGGAGCGGGCTGGGGCCAGGTTGCTCCGCTTCCTGCCACCCCAGTTAAGTGGGGCAACCCAGCTCGGAGATGGCAACGGAGCGGAGCAGGCGGTTGGGTCGCTCGGCTTCCTGTGGCTCCCGCCACCTCAATGAGTGCAGGGGGGCCCCACCCCTGCTGTCACCCCACACCAGGCCACCAAGGTAATGTATTCCCCAGGCATTCCTGGGCCCTGCAGTTAACCTCCATACGGGGCTGTCCCATCCCTGGGATGGGTGGGGATGGCTGCCACGGGGCTCCCCCAAAGCATGGGACCTGGGGCAGCTACCCCGAACCATCCTATGGATAGGATGGCTGTGAGCTCACCACAAGGGAAAGGGACTTCAGCAGATGCATAACTCTAAATCATTTTTACAAAAAGAATGACGTGGTTGCTGACTGGCTGAGAAGGACTCAGAGTAGCAGCACTTGTGCCAACTTGGGTGAAAAATGCAGTTATGCCAGCTAAAGCTTGCAGCCTCCCCAATTATAACCTGCAAAGGAAGCTTGACTGGCGCCACACTTTTGCGTGACTGGGCCTTAGCGCTGTCCAAGGCCCAAGGGGAAGACAGAGCATACACACATATAGAGGAAACAGGGGAGACCCAGCACTGAATTTCATCACTGAGGCAGTGTGATAAAACTAGACAGTGCACCAGACTAGGAGTCAGGTGCAACAAAAATGGCTGAAGGTCTAGAAAACATGACCTCTGTGGGAAGACTGACAAAAATGGGTTTGTTAGTCTGGGAGAAAAGAAATCTGAGGGGGGGGACATAAAAACTGTCAACTACATAAAACGTTGTTACAAGGAGGAGGGAGAAAATTGTTTTAATCTTTGAGGACGGGACAAGAAACAATAGGCTGAAATTGCAATGAGGGAGGTTTAGGTTGGACATTAGGAAAAACTTCCTGTCAGGGTGGTTAAACACTGGAATAAATTGCCTAGGGAGGTTGTGGAATCTCCATCTCTGAGAGTTTTTAAGAGCACAGTATACAAACACCTGTCAGGGATGGTCAAGGTAATAGTCCTGTCTTGCATGTGGGAACTGGACATGGGGTCACTTGAGGTCACTTCCAGTCCTACAATTCTATAATTATCTCACGATATGTTTCACAGCATCTAAGAACAATGCAGCTCCAATCTGAGGCAGGACCTATATTCACTACGGCAGTACGTAGGGAAGAAGAGTCAGGCAAACCAGTTACAAAAGCCAGTTGTGGCATATCCTGAACTAGTCAGAAGTTAGCAGGATAGGAACTGGTGAGCAAGGAGTAGTTTACTCCATATCATCTGTACCCTCCTAAAGTTAAAGTCTCAGGTGGCTCGAACACCCAAAATTAATTAACTCTTTTGCAAATATGGGTTCTAATTAACTTGCCCGAGTCTGCATCAGGACTATCATTGAGACTCAGGAGTTCCTGGCTCCTAAGTCCTGTGAAAATTACCACAGACTTAGGAAACTAAAAACAAGCACATTATGAGAGGTCATTTGATGGCTTTAATAGTTAAAGCTCATTTGATCAGAAACACACCCTATACCCCTTTGAAATACTGATGTTAAGTTAGCTTACTGCAACACTTACACTAGCCCTTTGTAGGAAGAGACCCCATTAAAAAGCAGTTCACTTCTCTGTGGCTCTGTTTTTCTTGCGAGCCTGCAGCAAAAAGTAGACAACTGTGCCCACCAACACACCTCCTGCTACCCCACTTCCAATTCCTATCAGGAACACCAACAAAGCCCTTCTTTGCCAAGACCGGTGATGCCACTGTACTATGACACTCGTGCCATTCTGTTGGTTTCCTTCCTTTTCGTTTGCTGCTAGCTTCTGCTCCCAAGTCAAGGATTTTTCAAAGTTCAGATCCACCAAGTCGCTAGGTATCACTCTGAGGCCAAAGTAGATCCTCTTGACGAGTTTGAATGTCTTCATCAGCTGCACATCACACCGGTAAGTCCCTGCATCAGATTCTTTGGCGGGGGAGAGTTTGATGACATAGCTTGGGGTCTTGAAAGCTTTGAAAAGCATATCATCCGTGGTGATTATGCCTCTGGCAAGCCGCCACGTAAAAATAAAGGCCTGGCTGCCAACACCAATCATCTCAGAGGTCAGGCAGCTGAGCTCAAATGGTTTGCCAATGGGGACAGTGAAATGGAGCAACCCACAGATCCAGCTGGTCAGGCAGTCTGATTTCCGGAAGGTACAATGACTCCTTTCCCCATTTGGGGCAACCTGACATAGCTCCTCTACCTTGAAGCCCAGGCCACAGGTAACACTGCAGGATGTGGTGCTAACCAAGACCTTAGCTACTGCTGACTTCAGCTGCTCTGGGACAGTAACTGTTTCAAGGGAAGCCGCCCACAAAGGCAGATAGAAACCAAACGCTAATGTCCCACAGATAAAGCTGTTTTCCAAGGTCTTCATCTCGGCCGACAAGCCTTTCTTCATAAGTGTTCATCCTACGTATTACTGAAATTCCAGGAGCAGCATTTTCGCAGCCTAATTCCCCACATACATGAAATCCTCCAAGGACAAGGACTTGAACTGAAGTGCTGCTAAAGAAAACACAACCTATTAATAGGTTAGCCCTTGTTCGTCACATGGTTCCTATTTCTATAACAGAAGTTTAATACTTTGTTTTAAACTACTCATCTTCAACAACAGAAATCCCCCTTTGATGCAAAATATTTTAATATAAACTCTCAGCAAGCAGAAGGGAGAACCGAAAAATGATTTTAAAACAACTTCTGCAGCAAAGAGAAGTTATTCCAGTTGAGTTTTTCCAGCCCCAAAGTATAAAATATGATCCATAATAAAATCTTGAAAGCCCAATACAATGCCAGCAATAGGAAAATAGTTCTTACCATGTACAGGAGTAATATTGTCTTACATACGTGTATCCTCAGACTTAAAGCATTCCCCAAATCTCCAATATCATGAAGATAAGCTTTTGACTTCATTGCCATCAGAACATCAAGAGTTTAAAGGCAAATTGATAACTATTTTAATAAAACCACTTATATACTGAGCTATTTTCCTTTCTAACAAGGCGTGAGGCATTTTGTATATGCAGGAGAGGTGTCCTGGTTCTTGACTTCCTTCTAGGGCTCCATTAAGTCTCTAAAGTTTCCATAACACATGCTACTTCGAAACAATTATGATGTCATAGCCAGGCTTCTACTAGGCAGGATGATGGTACAAAGAATGCTGCACAGAACCAGGCAACCATGTTCAATGGGTCATTTGATGAAGAACGCTCCAAAATGGCCAACTCCCATTAAAATTTTGAAGTTAATCAAGCCAGGCTGCCCCAAGCCAGGGTGAGACAACAGCATCAACATTAGTGCATAAGACTGGGAGTCAGAAGCCCATGGTTAAATTTGAAACCTTTGCTAGTGGTATTGATTTCAGATACCTCTTATATTAGCTGTGAATTCAAGATCCAAGTTCTATTCTGGGCTCAGATACTGACTCACTGACCATTGGAGAGTCACAACCTTCATGATTCGTACATTAGAAAAATGGGCATTGCCACTTACAATATATAGGGGTGTGAGTGACAGGACAATGAGAATTTGGGATCACAGCTTTGGAACCAGAGTTGTGAAAGTCTTCAATGACAGATGCAATAATGTGCCAAGTTTCGTGCGTCATGAGAAGTAAACATGGCATTTATCTTTGATGGAGCAATACAGTGTTGTGACAATAGTCCAGTACACAAAAGTAGCCCCTGATCAGCAAGCTGAGTATTGGATATTACGAAGGATTTCCTAGGATCAGACTGTAGGAACATGGACATGCTCCTTAAAAGTGAACAGCGTTAACAAACAACTGCCTCTCTTACTAACACCCCCTTGGATTATTAAAGCTGAAAGAATTTTTAAAATCCAGTTTACTGTTCTCTAGTTATGCTTTCTCCATGTCTACAATCTCTCAGTATTTCTATTAAGCTCAGCATAGCATCAGAGTACTGGAACATAAACTCAATGACGTCAATGTCACTAGCCCTTATGGTCAGTTTCGCTTTCAGGAACTTTTTTTTGTTTTGCACCAAAATGCAAGGGAGAATAGACTTAACATCTGTTCGTACTGGATTTTGTTGGCTTATTTAACAGAACGTGAAAACATTTTTATTAGACTAGGAATTTGTTTTTGTTAAATAAAAGTATTTTATCAAGCAAATTCTTATGGCAAAATAAATAAATAACCCATAGAGTGTAAGCTCTTTGAGGCAGAGACTGTTTTCTGTTTGAACAGCACCTAGCACGATAGGCTCGTGATTCATGGCTAGGAATTCCAGGCACTACCATGATACACAAATGGAATGAAAGGATCACAGAGACTTATCTGCAAGTTTAAGAAATAAAACATACTTCTTTATTTACAAACACAGAAGCTAACATCACTGCTCTATATCAGTGATGGCTACCAACTGGCCATTATCGGACTCATTTTGTACAAAACTACAGAGATATCAAAATAATGAATTAAGACGACAGAGGAAAAAAACCCCCAAGGATATACACTGTACAGTTGGAGAAGCATTCAACACAACTGACGGCTGGAGTCCATGACAATCATGCTTTAAGACAATCTTCAGAGCCATTGCCTGGGCAGTACTAGGGCTTGTGGTGGATTCGGATACATCATAAGAGTTGCATGAAAGACTTGAAATGAGCTGTCCGAGAGTTCAAAGGGCAAGGAAAGCATAGTAGAGTATATGTGAGAGTGGAATAAAAAACAGCTCCATTAAATGAAGCAAAGCCACTGGACTGTAAGTTAGGAACAAAACCACTGGCTTTCTCATGAACGTCTGATTTACAGTGTTCCTTCATCTCCCACTGTTTATTTTCTATGCTGCCGCTGGCTGCTTTGCTTATTTTAGAGAATACATAGGTACCTGATTGCAGGGTAGCCATTAGCCACAGTGGGTCCCTGGGCAAGGTGAGGGGAGGCTGGCTCCAGGCTCCTGGAAGGGGCAGGGCTGAGGGCAGCTGGCCCTCAGTGCACCCCAGAACGCCGCACGCACGCACGCACACACTCTGTCTGGAGCGTGCCGCACAGTGCTCCCACCTCCCCAGGCTGCCTTAAGAGCCGCCCGGAACACAGTGGCGGTGCTCTGGCAGGGATTTTAAGGGCTTAGGGTGCTACCACAGCAGCAGTTGGAGCCCTGTGGGTCCCTTTGAATCACCGGGTCCTGGGGCAATTGCCCTCTTTGCCCATCAGAGGGCTTGTCTCACCTCCTGGGCTTCTGGTACAAGTGGATACGGTTATATGAAGGATGTTTTGAAGTTAAAAACAAAGCAAAACAGTGAAAACAGGCTGAATGCACTAAGGCAAGGAAATAAATGAAAGTAGCTGAAGAACAAGTGTAACCCACCCTGAGCAATGAGGAGCACTGAGACTGAAAGCTCTGTTTTAATTTGCCGCATAAAAAGCCGAATAACTTGCTGGCATCACCAGGAAAGTAGGCAGGGTTGGAGAAAGAATCGCTGTGATGTTCCATCTGATCAGTCTCAAGCAGAACAGATGCTCTTCTGCTCAGGGTTGAATAAGGATCACCTTAAATTCAGATGTATTGTCAGGATTACATGGGCTACACACAAAGAAGTTATTGGGGGAGATGGTACTGTTGAACTTCAGTTTTTCCATGCCTTCTGTGTGTGTCTGTCACCTGTGGTTTGTCATCTAGAACTGAAGTGGAAAGAATGAGCAGCCACACAACTTACGGGTTGAGACTGAGACGGTAGTATTTCATTCTAGGTGATATCATGAAAGAGGACATCGCATAATACCACCACAGGTTTTAAAAGTATTAAGCAAGCACTTACAAAAAATATTACACCAACACTGTACAAAGAAAAGTAACAACTGATCTTCCAGACTGTGTGCATTTTTGCATGACTGCATGAGGAAGCAGTCCAACACTACATTTTTGCTACTCAAGCTAAGATAGTGATTTTAGTATGTAGGGTCCCTTCTTACACACTCCGGAGCAACTCCTGAAAGATACTAGAAGCGTCAACTCTACTGAGTTCAATGGTTGAGGGTAAGTCAGCACCCTGAAGAACCAGCAGTATAATTTGCAAGACATCCTGCCTAACTTCCTGTGAACTCATTTGCAAAAAGTTCCCCCTGATCAACCTTGTTGCACACTCCAAACTGTGGCTTGAGGCTGATCTCAATTTTGTGTATATATTAATCAATGTCATTTAATCATCAGAATGGACCAATTTGACTGACTTTAGAGATGCTCCCATCCAGTTCTCCTTACACAGAAGTACAGTGGCAGCATGATACAAGTCACTGGGGAACAAGGGAATTTAAAGCATACATGGGAAGAAGAGAAAGGTTGAGATTTTTAAAAACATAAAACCTCTTTCTTCTCCCTTTATTCCACCAGGGGAAAAAAATCTGACCACTGTAAAACAATATATAAGGCTCCTTTGCTCTTAAACCTGTGTTATAGTTTCATGATTGGCTCTTCTTGGCTCTTGTTCAAGGTCTTTGATATTTAACTGAAAAAAAAAAAAGCTTGAGTATTTATGCTACAGTTTCTTTTGAGATAAATATTGGGTTCTTTCTTCTTGAACTGCAACAACAGGTCAGCAAAAGAAGGATACAACAGTGACACTTGATATGACAATATAAAAAGAACTAATACTGAAAACAAAAACAACCAAGTAGCAAAATGCAATCTTTCAGACCTTAGCCTAAAGGCAACAAAGTCACATTCTTGGCTCTTATCTAGACATGCTTCCGTCTTTTCCCTCCCCAACTCTACCAACAAAAATGTTGTGAAGCTGGCATCTTTCATCTCCGTAAAACACTACATAAAGTGCCCATTCTTTGCAGACTTTAGAGACTATCTATCCCAGCTCCTAATTTGAAATCCTTGCCTGCTGGCATGGCATCGGACCTTGCACACGAGCGAGCAGTGGTGGTACAAAAGGGCTGTATGTATGAAGATATTAACAGATTTTTTTTTTTAACTCACTGTAAAGTACTGTAGAGATGGCACAGAAGAAAGAATAAAACACACAACAATTCACTGAAATGAGTGGATGAAATGGAAGTTTTCAGGAATACACAGAGGATAACATGGTCCTGGGAATAAAAATCTTGGCATGCTTCAGAACTAAACAGAAAATGATTTCTTAGCTAAAGGAAAGCTGGTGCTTCGCTTCAGCAAATGCTATAAGGAGACACTCCATTCAGTTTCTTTGCAAATCTCCCATCCTGAGAGTCAATATCTTACACTGTTCGGGGAAAAGGGGGTTGAGGGGAAGGAACGAAGGCCATTTTCTCTTCCATAATTCACTTCTTCTAAAAGTCACTCCCTGCATCCATGAGCAATCAGGTTTCTGCTGTATTAAGTTCAAGTCAGTTCATTATCTGACCAAGCACTTTGTCCATATTCCACAGGATGGTGCCAACATAGGAAAGAACAGAGGAAGAGAAAGCAGAAATGTCCTCATAACAGTTCTGAGATTGCACCACCTGCTGAAGAGATCAAAGAAAGGTGAAAAATATTTCATCGTCAGGGAACCCCAAACTAGCGTTTCTAGAAACTGGAGGCCACCAAATACGCTAACACTGCCAGAAGAACAAACTAAAACAGATATTGCAACTATAGCATGCTACTTTTTAGAAGCATGACAGAGTGCAGTTTGGCAATTATACCGCCACTTAAGATGCCTGTGCACAGAACCCTAAGCACAGAGAAATACCACATGTGGACTCTGTTCTCATTCTGCAGTAGCTTGAGCAAACTTACCTGGTTTGAGTTTCAGACTTAAATTCATCCCGACACTCAGATCACAACATAACTGACCTCAACCTAAGTTCCATTTGGTTTTGGATTTCAAGTTTTTTGCACAGTTTCAGTCTTAAATTATAACACGGCCCAGGCAATTAGCTTGTTTATACTGTAACTCATTTTTACAGGGTCAATTGAAGAGAAATGCATTTCATGTCAGACTGGGCAACATAATGGCAGAGACTGATCTAGGCTCAGCATCCCAGGTACCAGGCTTGCGGAGATTGAATTCGTCATGGCGATGCAGCAAACAGCTTCCAGAGGAAGCGTGCCTACTGCACTGCTGCTCTAGCAATGGACCCACTAATTCACAGAGCAGCACTGCAAGGAATGAGTGGCTTTAAGCAGGAGGCATGGTATAAATTAGGCTTTGCTAGCAAAATGTCTGCTTCTGCGTGGTGGGTCACACCAGAAGTGGACAAGACTCCTAAAGCAAGGAGAAAGCCATCTGTGTTTGAAGGGGACTATCCACAAGCGGCGTATCCTGATGCCTTCAAGAAAAAAAACTGATTGCCTGGCAGGGCAAGCATGAATACAGGGTGGACAAGGGAAAGGAGAGACAGTAGGCCTGAACATTTCTGTCTACGAGCTAACTGGGCTTGAGGAGTTGAAAGAGTGCATGCTCCTCCAGGCAGGGCATTTCTGGCTACTCCATCAACTTGTTTCACCAGTGTATTCTCCTCATATTGACCTCAATCCTGCACTGAGATCCACTAACGTGATCTATGAGGAGTCCCATTAAGTCCAATATGATGTGCACTAATGCCGGGTTTCTCAATCTTTTTGATATCAGGCACTAGCTTGCTGCCTTTCTAAACTGAGTCAGTGAGATCTCAGGGACATGCACCGGTCCATGGACTGGTTGTTGAGAAACACTGCTCTAATTGGTTCTCAATAGAAGATAAGTATGGTGTAAAAAATAATACTAATTAGCTGCTTAATGCCCAAGCAAGCTCAAGCACATCTGAATTAGCACTAATGAAAAAATACAAACTTTACTGATAGCACAATAAAAAGAAAAGACTCCATTGCCCATTAACACCCACTAAGATTGTTAAAGCCAGTCGGGGATTGGCTAATAATTTGTTTTGTAAATCCACCATTCCTTAGGAAAAAGAAGCCCTGGTTTCCAGGATCTCAGAAAAAGTGTGTGGCCTCCTAACCCTCGTTTCAGGAGGTGAAACAATAAAATGGCAACAATAAAAATACGTAATATTATAAGAGTGCCATACAGGCGCACACATTCCCAACATCAGCAACAACAATGGGTGAAATTCTATAGCAAGGGATCTACAGGTGTCAGACAATACTGTAATGATTCCATTTAGCTTTGATATCCTTGAGTTTACAATGATGTGCAAAATCAAGGGAAAGGGAGCTCATTTTAACTTTTGCTGCATTCAAATCATATACCGGGAAATTACTTTGAAAGGGCATTATAGAGGAGATGGAAGTACACCAGTACTGATGGCAAGCTGCAAAGTAAATGCAGGCTGTGATCCACTTACAAAAAAAATGTCTCAGGCAAGTCAAACAAACATTCATAAAGCTACGCCTCTAGGACTGTACACATACAGTATCTGAAAAACACAAGAAAAGTCTCGCTAATGATGGTAATGCCATTTGCCTAAGAACAGGTAAAATACATAGTCTCATAAACGCAAAGGTTACACATCTTGTATATTGTTTAAAAGCACTGAACTGGAGTGTTTTTTTTCCCCTTTTCTTTCCTTTTCAATGTTGAACAGTGTATGATGCTTTTCCCTCCATTTATAGCTATTTGAATACAGTGCTTAATTAGCCATGTATAGTCCTGTATTCTGCACACACTCATTCATGTATCCGTTTGGTTTTAAAAACTGGTTCCATCCCTCTAGCACGACATGATGGTGCAGGCAGGAGCAGGATGTGCAAAGAAAGCCTGCCAGGGTAGTTCAGAATCCTCAGAAATCAGATACTGTTTAGCACTATAGTTTTGCTCTAAAAGAAAGGATAATTTTAGACACATCTAAGTGCCAAAACAAGGATGACACTTAATGCGATTCAAATTACATTCATTATTTAGAATAATTTTTGCATAGCATCAGATTTGGTTTTGGCTAACAGCTTCGGTTCCATTTCAAGCATGTTGGAGGGTGCAGAACATCAAAAGATTAAATGGCAACAATAAAAACCAGTCAAGCTGCACATCCAATAGACAACTTTTGCCCTGGAAGGTAGACAACTTTCTGATATCATATCCCCTTGTATGCAAAGAACAAGCACTTATTGATACCAATACAAGCAACATAACAGGAGCAGAGCAGGAAGGACAATGAGCAAGGTGGGTAACATAGGCCCAGCAGTGTGGGGAGCAAGGAAAAAAATCAAATCTGGACAGCCTAAAATCCATAGCAGCAGCTGCTGTACTCAAGGACATGCAAAATTTTGTGTATGAATCACATCATGTCTTTGGATCTCCATTCATCACCCTTCACTTACTTTCACACACCTAGAAAATGGCGCTTAACACAGCGAACTCCAATTCGTATTTTGCTTTTCTGTACCTGACTGAGTGTTTCCAAATATGCAGGTAGAAGAACATGATCCCAATCTGCTACTGCAGCATGTGTGAAATGCTGACCCTTTGCTTTCTGTCCATTTTAGCTAAAAAGGACATTGTTAAGTAGCTAAACTCCCATAATTAGTGGATGGGTTTCCTAAAGTTAACGCACAAGAATCAGCAAGTGAACAGAAAAATGCAAAGTCCACAAATCCTGTTCTTATTTACAGCAATAAAATTCCCACTGAATTCAATGGAATTCCAACACAGGTGTAAGGGGAGAATTAATTTCCTCTTGACAGTGACCTTTTTAAAATATCCTTTAAGAAATAAAGGATTAGGAAGATCTCATCTTCCCCTGCCAGATCAGAGCATTGTGCATCTGCTAAAAGGAGTATCATTACATTTCTTTAGAGGAAATGAAGCTCTTGCCTAATGGAAAGTTACAGGTATATATTTTGGCATGAACTCAGACACAGCACTCTGATTCAGTTAGGAAAACGTGTGCTTCGGTAGCTGCTCATTCAGGAGAAGCCCAGAGGTGGAGAAAATAAAAGAGTTCATAAGCAAAGTTACAGAAAAATACTTTTATCCTCAACAATAAAAAAACTACTACTTTTGTGAAAATCCACTGAATATTTATGAATTCCTTCATAAATGGTTAGTTTCTTGCATAGGGAGGCTGTGGATGTGTGTATACTAATTGTCAAGGTTTGTATGGTGAAGAGTGTTACATGAAAGCTATTTAATTAAGAACTATAAAATCATGACTGGTGGGGGCGAATAAAGGAGAGTTGTTTACTCCTTCCCATAAGAACTAGGGGTCACCAAATGAAATGTAATAGGTAGTAGGCTTAAAAACAAACAAAAGGAGCTATTTCACACAAAGCAGCTAATCTGCAGAACTCCTTGCCAGAGGATGTTGCAAAGACCAAAGTTCTTAAAAGAACTAGATAAATTAATAGAAGATAGGTCTATCAATGGATATTAGCCAGAATGGGCAGGAATGGTGTTCATAGCATCTGTTTGTCAGAAGCTGGGAATGGCCACTGTTGGAAGACAGGATACTAACCAGATGGACCTTTGGTCTGACCCAGTGTGACCATAAGTTTTTAAGAACCAGAAATAATCCCTAAAATGTACAATATACCAAAATATGGAAGAGAAAAATCAAGTCAGCAAGAAGCTTCTCAAATGCAGCAATAATCTTTGCACTGCTAAGCACCTGCAACCAGGTCAAAGCAGCCACTGCTAGCAGCAACGCTCTTATGGAGCAATTAGGCTTATGCAAATGTAAGGTTCTTTGACATATCAACCACTACTGATGATGGCATGGAGCAATACCTTACACCTCAAAATCCTCCACCCCATTTACATTCTGCCCTGACACCAATGTCAAAAAACAATTTCCCTGGTTGGCAAACCAAAGCGTATTGTGAATTTAAGAGCCATCACATACCATGGCAAAGAATTAAACCATCACTAATATTTTCACTGTTGACAAAAGACTGAGTTAATATTATATTAGAAAATCCTGTGTGTTTTTTAGTTGCAATATACGTAACCAGGTGTGTGTTTTCATTTGGTACACTGGTTTTGTTCTGTGATCAATATAAAATTATCTACCCTTTTACAAAGGAAAATTTTGCCTATCCTTGACAGCAGCTAAACAATTAGTGAGCAAATGCCATTTGGGAAGATAAAGTGGTAAGACTGTATCAAGTCAGGGTCTGTACAAAGCAAGGCCACCAAGCAAGCCAACGACGCTCACGCTGGGTCCTTACCTGTCAAAGGCTGTCCCAGCTCCGCCTGCACTTTACCCTTCGCTGCTCCTTCCAGAGGTAAACCACCTCTGTCCCCTTTGTAGAGTTTCGGTTTAAATGGAGAATCTTTCTCTTTACCTTTTGATCCTTTAGGCCTGCCTGCTTGCTTCTTCTTGGATTTACCATCTCCCTTCACACCCAGCAGCGGATGAACTTCTGCAGAGAGACAGGTGCACTTGAAATATTCACACATGCATTATAGCCATTGGAGTGGCAAAGTGAAGTCACCTGATCCACCACTCCCCTTATATTTCCGTCATCACAAAATGGGATTCATCAGAAGGAAAAAACGTTTTGAAAACCTGTACAAGAGATTGTTTTATTTTTAGAAATGACTAACGCTGATCAAACATCCAAAACACTGCGAGTGCATGAAATCAGCAGGGTGAGGGCAAATAGGGACTACAGTTATGGCAATGATTACTGCTAGGAATCACAGTCTCAGACTGCTAAATCAATGCAGTTGAAGAGAACACCTTCCCACAGGATGCAAGTCAGCTTTTTATCAGGGAGACACATTCAATTTTAGCAGAATGGCACAAACACAGAACAAAATGTATTTTGTTATTTCTAATCATACTTATGATCTCAATATACCAATTTAATATTCTATTTCTAATATACTCAATATACCAATTGAATATACTATTTCTAATATACTTATGAACTCAATATACTGCATTTCTGTTGCTGCAGACCGAGGCTCTAATGCTATTCTAAAGTGAGGGCTAGCAGAGATAAAGGTGACTTATTCAATGGCAAAACATTTCCAATTTATCCTGCTGTGGCTAAATGAGCAGATTAATGAATGATGTACAAAGAGCAGTAAAAATCAGTTTTAGAGTGACTTCACTCATTTCTAAAGGAATGCAAGTTACCACAGAGCTTTTATCAGAGGGGTAGCCATGTTAGTCTCTATCCACGAAAACCTACTTCAATTGCATCTAACAAAATGGGATTTTGCCCAAAAGAGCTTATGCCCAAATAAATCTGTTAGTTCTTTAAGGTGCCACAGGACTCAGTTATTTTAACAGAACTTCGTATAGGGGGATGGCCAAAGACAACAACTATCAAAAGCAACATCAAGGTTTTGTCTATTAGCAGGATTAGAAAGTGATTTTGTAATGCCTGGTCTTGAAACTGGTGGCAGCTGGAAACGCAGCAAAGATGAAACACCCACCATCAGAGCAGAATGGACACTAAAAAGATGGCAGCTTTCACTCACCATCATTAGGCACTCCTTGCAGTTCAATGTTGGTCATTTTGGGTTTCTTCTTTGGCGGCTGAGGTCCATCAGATGATGACTGCCTCTTTTTCTCAGAGCCTAGTCCCTCATCAGTTAAGGAGGTCTGCACGGCATCAGGTGGAGGTCCATAAGGGTTTTCTTCTGGGTCTTCCACTTCAGGAGCAATAGGTAAATACAGCAATGCCTTGGAGTCTTCCAGTTCTTCATCGCTGTGAAGGAGAAAATATTTTAATGTTAAACCACATACATTTAATACATTTTTCTCTAAGTCCCAAATGTAAGATTGTCGCTGCAGGAAGAAGTCACACCCCAACACTACAGAGTTATCAGGCAATAAAAATATGCATTGCCAACAACAAAGACGACTGAGAAGGGAAGGTGAAGCATTGTGGAGGCAAGGAATCTAACCCCAGGAGGCACAGAGTGACTCATGACACACAAAATTGTGGTAATGGATTTTCATAGTACTCCCTGGACCACCATTACGTTGGCTACGATGTGAGATTCGAAGCTTAGGCAAATTAAGAAGGTAAAAACAGATATATCTTTACAAGTTTGTCAGGGCTTTGGGGGAAAACAACAGGGGAGAGCAATATGATAGGACTATACCCTTATTGTTTCTCAAGGACAACTAAAGATGGAGCTTTAGGGTGAAATGTTAAGGTTTTACACCTTGTTAGGGTAGCACGTAAGACTGCAGAATACAGTAGTCTTGTACACTCTGCGTTTGGTCTCAGTAAGTTATTCTCTAGACACAACTCCTCTCAACCCTGTTAGGAGAGCATGCAAAATCCCAACAGATGAAAATAAGAACACAGCCACTTGTTACATATAGAATAAGTGCAATTTACATATTACACAGAGAATCTTCAGCACATATTTGGGATTTCCAGGGTTTTTTTTAAAAAGTTACCTGCTACAGAAAGCAGCAATGGGATCTACACTGGTTACATCCACCTCCTCATCTTCTGCAGCATCAGCACCTGAAAAACAAAGAAATGCAGCGAAGTAGTCAGGTAGGGAAAACAGCCCTCTCCTCTGTACAAAGAGCAGTAAAATGTCTGATGCCGGAATGTCTAGTATGCAAGATCTATGATAATGAAGTTAAGTCAAAAGGCCAAAGACATTTCTCTTGAATACAGCAGAATCAGATTTTTCACCTCTTGCCTAAGTGTCCGGGTAATCCAGCAGCAATGTCTTAAAAATACCACCTCTACCTTGTTAATCTGATTGAAGTCATGTAAGCCAACACATTCAGGTATCTAGCATGTTTTCTGTAATAGTTGCAAAGAGTTAAGCCTTATCTATACCAGCAGCCAAAACATTTCTTTCCTGAGGGACAGAATGGGGCGGGCCCATTGTAAATGGCAGAGCATTTTCCTAGTGTAGGTGGATCTTAAATTATGGAGGTAGTATGTTAAAAGTACATTTGGTTCTATTTAGTCATAAACCACATCTTAAACTGAGTATTAAAAATACACATTTATATCAGTAAATATTTCAGGTTTTTACTATTTCCTATATCATGTTTTAAAATGGACTTAAAATTGGTTTAGGTTTTTTTATATATGTATAAAAATAAAACAACTCCCACCACTAAATGCCTTTTGCTGCCATTTAAATTGGGACAAATTGGAGAATATCCAGAGAATGCACATTATAATAGTTTTCAACTACAGATAAGGCAACCACGGGGAGTGGGGAGAAAAACTGTTATCTTTAAACCTCAGAGGAGAGGAAAGAGCAATGGGCTTAAATTGCAGCAAGGGCGGTTTAGGAAAAATTTCCCATGAGGGTAGTTAAAAGCATTGGTATAAATTGACTAGGGAGGTTGTGGAATTGTTGTCACTGAAGATTTTTAACAGCAGATTAGATAAAACACCTGTCAGGGATGGTCTGGATAATACTTAGTCCTGCCTTGAGTGCAGGGCATTGGATTAGAAAAAGGGTTTTCAAACTCTGGATCGCAGCTTGTAAGGGCAAACCATTAGCTGTCTGCGAGACACTTTGCCTGTACCTATGGAAGTGCAGATGTCAGACAATCTCACCTCCCGTTAGCTGTGGATCTCTGTTCCCAGCCAATGGGAGCTGCGGGAAGCGGTGTCCTAGTCTTTGTCACTTCCCACAGCTCCCATTGGCTAGGAACAGCAATCCATAGCCAACGAGCGGTGTGACTGCCCATACCTGCAGAGCCACAGGTAAACAAAGCGTCTTGCGGCCAGCTAATGGCTTGCCCTTAACAAGCCGTGACTCAGAGTTTGAAAATCCCTGTACAGCCGGTCCCCCGAGTTGCGAACGGTCAAGTTACGACTGTTCGCATTTACGACCAAAGCTCCCATGGAGCGGTCGTAAAAGCGGTCCCCAAGTTACGAACGCGACCCATGCTTACGAACAGCACGGTCGCTATGTAACTCAATGGAGTCCGAGTTACAAACAGATTGAGTTATGGCCAAGTGTTTGGTCTGTAACTCGTTCGTAACCGGGGAGAGGCTGTAGTAGAAGATTTCTCCAGCCCCTTCATGTCCACAATTCTATTAATCTGATTTATGCTTGAAAGGCCCAGACATGAAGTCACATTAGACACTGCATGTGCTACAAAACATAAACAAAAAGTGTTTGGCAATAGCAGAATTTTATAAACAATTTGGAAGCTCCTACCTTTTGTTGGTTTAAAAATAATCTTTCACTCGAATGTTTATTCTGGCACCACCAAGTGGCAAATGTTGTTACTGATAGAAATTGAACATTCCCTCCCCCACTAATAACAGTGATTCCCTCCAAGAGGCTTACTGCATGTTTGCTTACTGCTTTTATTTTGTTTGTGCATAGATATTTCACTTTGTATGGCCTCTTAATGATAGGTGCTAAGCTTATTTTTTACATGAAATGGTGGATGTCAAATAAAAACCTTGGAAGCAAAAGCACAAGTGGAGGGTGTTGCTTTGCCTATGACAAATAATCCTAGCTTGTTTTATCCTCTATCATTGCTTTTAGTCACATATCTTTAATTTCTATTTTACCATGTGTCCAGACATAGGAATTATTTAACAAACAATAGCACGTATAGCCATGTCTCTGTTACACATATACTTGCAGTACATGTTACCTGTCTGCTCTGGCTCACTCTTATCTTCATCCTCAATGTCAAACTCTGATTCCCTCTCTTCATACTCTACATTTTCATCCAACTCTTTAAAGTCAGGCGCAAAGGCACTCCAGTTTTCCTAAACCACAAATTCAAAGAGAACTTTACCAGGTGCAAACAAGCAGCAGCTGCAGTGAGACATTTGTGTAATTATACCCTAGCCCTGCACCAAAACCATGTGCACTGTCACAAGACTGGCCCCTCTTTGAGCTTCACAGTCACATGGCAGACTAAACACTGAGAAAGTGAGTTTCTGTGGCCATCTGGTCATTTTCATTTCCTTCAGCCCTTGAAATCAGATTCCATCATTGCACATTAATAAGGACTCCCATAACTAGAAGGATGCATGCTAGGTTTCACCATTTTTGTTTGGGATTATGTTCAGATCAGTTATATGAGAATAATAAATTGAGAAGGACTTTGTTCCCGTAATGTGAGAATTCAGGCTCTGCCATAAGACTCAGACTCAGCAAGGTGCTTATACTTAGGGATGTAAGAGTTCAACTGGTTAGCAGATAAGCTAATGCTTATTGGTTGCCATTAACAGTTAAACTCTGCAAGGGGCAGCCCCAGGAGCAGCTAACTGTCTAACCGATAGAATTTTTATAGGCTACATGAGAAATATTTTTATTCGTTTTTTTACATCCCTACTTATGCTCGGGCTTATCTTCAAGCAAATGAGTAGTCCCTTAATGTACGCTGCTGTGCTTAAAGTGAGCAAAATCCAAATACACAGGGAAGGGTTGGAACTTAACTTCATTTACAAGTTTGATTCCTATCAGAGAGGAATGAATAAAGACATGGCTGGATCCCACACTACCTTCCACATCCTAATGACTTAACCAGTGGTCCCCAACGTGGTGCCTGCGGGTGCCATGACGCCCGCTGGGGCATTTATGTGCGCCCGCCTAGTGACCAGGGCCGGCCCGAGCCATTATTGTGCACCGGGCCCCCGCCCCGGGGCGCATGCGCGGCCCTGCGCCCCGGGCGCCTGGCAGCCCCAAAAGGTTGGGGACCACTGACTTAACCAACCAACCTAACAATGGGTACTTACAGAGGTGCAAATTGTTCTTATCAGCCTCTTGTAACTTGAATAATCTAATTCACTACTTTTTTTCCTCTTTTTTTTCCTTTTCCCCCCTTCTTCCCTCTCACCCCCCACCTTCTCTTATTTATTCCTGGATCTGGACTTTTAATACTCCAGTCATCTGAAGAAGTGGGTTGTACCCACAAAAGCTCACAATACCATCTACGTGTTTTGTTAGTCTTTAAGGTGCTGCTAGACTATTTGTTGTTTTTTAAGTTTTTCCAGTTACAAACTAACGTGGCTACCTCTCTGAAGCTCCAAAATCCTTCAGTATGCCCTTAAATCAAGAGCAAATTCAGTAACTTTTTGGAAAGAAAATTCTGTGGAGAATTGCCTGCCAAAACACCCAAACACAACCTGCCCAGAGAGATTTAACTAGCTACTGTTCCCTATGGAAATGTATCCATAAAACACCTACCACTTGATTCTGAGCCCATATTGATACAACACCACTGGAAATAGAAGCGATGATAGGTCGGACAGGATGCCACTAGAATTATTTGGATAAATAAAAGAGGAGAAAGAAAAAGTTTATTTTTAAGGGAATTAAGAAAGCTTGTTTGTTAGAATTACAACTGACAACAAAATTATGGGAGACACACTCACTGCTACATCTAGCAACAGCTCCCCTCTGGTTCCATGGAGGATTTTCACTAAGTTTCCAATGCTCTTTTCCCAGATATACAGGGCATGTTGCCGTGCTGATCCTGCCACGATGTACTCCCCATCCCCAGAGAAACAGCATTTCTTCCACGGTGTCCTGAATGCAAGGGAATTAAAAACGTAAGAACAGCCACACTGGGTCAGACCAAAGACCCATCTATCCCAGTATTACATCTTTCAACAACGGCTAATGCCAGGTGCTTTAGAGAGACTTAACACAACGGTGGACAAGTGATCCATTCATTAGACAAAGCAATGCATTACATTACCGTACAATGTGGAGAAGGTACGATTTTAGCACAAGCTTCATGAGAAACAATTATTAGGTTACATCAAAGGCTATCTGAATGAGATCTATTCTTTGTCTGAACATACTGAGCAGTGAATGTTTCACCAAAGCATGTAGCTTTCTCTCAAGCCACCATTCTCTCTGCTTCTTCTTACCTGTTTACTAAATCCTGCAGCTTCTGCATTGGCTCAGGCTCTCCATCTCGCCCACAGGTTAGTATTTCCCGGCCATCATACACCCTGATTATTCGGTCAGCTGTGTTTATTAAAAAGCAGCTGTGGGAGGAAGAACACAGTTAGAAGAGAGCTATTTACATTAAAGCAAGGATTTTAAGAAATATTTAAAAATCCTATACTAATGGGTAAAATACCCTGTTTTAAATGTTTAACGATAATGGTCTGCATGTAGAAGATGCTGAGCACACACAAATCCCCCTGGATGTTAATGACAGTAGAGTTAGCAGGTTTGAGCCCCATATAAACAAAACATTTGCTATAACATGTACCTACGAAGAAAACATATGCCAGAGATGTATAATCTCATCTCCTTCTCGTTCCCACTTTTTATTCAAAAAATAAATTTATCCTTTAAAAACTAGCCAGAACTGTGAAACCAACACATTCTTCTGTCACATTTCCAGTTCTTGATATTTTCTATTTCTGCAACAGAGAGTGTATAGCTGTTAAGTTTGACCCTGAATTTTATAGCTGACACATCCCCCACAGCAACTAATTTTGGAGCCACAGTGACAGGTAGTCATGCTCTTTTACTCAGAATATTTTATCCAAAAACAAGCTCAAAACCTAAAGCAGAATGGAACCCTTCTAATGTTATTCACTACTGTACTTCGAGGGTTGATTCTTGCAGCAGAGTTAAACAAAACTCTAGAGGTGACAAGTAAGGAAAGGCTTTCAACATATTTATGTTTAACGTCGGTGTCTATATGGATTAACATATGTTCAGTTAGCGTATTTATAATCCATTCATCTGTCTTAAAACTTTTCAATTCATCTCCAATTCTCTCCTACTCACCTTCCTTTCCGGGCAAATTCTATTGATTTAATAGCTGTGGTGTTGCTGGTTCCAGTTGTTACTCTGAAGGAAGCAACTAGATCCTGTGTATCTGTTTTTAAGACCAAGATCTGAAGAATAAAAAATAACAGAAAATAATCAGTATTTTCATGAACTCTCACAACATGAGGCTGTGTAACCTAGGTATGATGCCGGAGACTAAGTTGGGATTCTTAGTTTTTAGTTTCTGTTTCTGCAACTAAATCTTGTGGTTTTGAACAACAAAGAATTTGTCCACCCTATGCCTTACACCGCCTCGTAGGAAAACAGGAAGAATGTCTACCTCACAGTGAGAGGCATAAATCAGCAGGTGCACCTTGGTGAGTACCTCTATCTCTGATAAGAATTAGACAGCTATGGCACTTTTTATCATGTGATTTAAGTGCACTGGAAGAAGACAGACCCAAAGAAATCTTCTCAAAAACAGTAGCAATTCAAGTATCAGGGGGTGGGCCATGTTAGTCTGTCTGTATCTGCAAAAACAATATGAAATCCTGTGGCACCTGATGAAGTGGGTCTTTGCCCACAAAAGCTGATGCCCAAATAAATAAGTCTTTAAGGTGCCACAGAATTCCTGGATGTAGTAGCAATACAAATACTTGGTGCTTAAAAAGCATTTTTATCTCTACAGATTTCAAAGATAAGGTTAATGTGCTTTACCAAAGGTAATAGTCATCATATAATAGTAATGATTCAAGAAACTCTCAGAGGGAACATGTCTCACAGACCAAAACAAAGGACTTCGTCCTAGAAAGGTCAGGCACTTGACCTCTCTAAACGGACACTTAAACCAGGACTCTGTGGCCTGGCAACATCTGTGATCCTGCTGTTCCAGGACCAGAAAGTTACACTAAAGGACCACCCAGTGGGGCCAGAGAACATGGAGTGCCCCAGAAGGGCTGCCTGGCAGGGCTAAGGAGCCCGATGGGGCCGGCAGGGTAGTAGGGCTGATGACAGGCTCTGGCCAGCAGCTGGGCCAGGTCTGAGGTGGGGAGGCGGTGGCAAAGGGGCCAGAAATGACCTCCCCTAGTCCAGAAAAATCCCTCATCTGGGATCAGTCATGACACAAGGGTGCCAGACCAGGGAGGTCCAACCTGTAATTACACTCACTGAACATCAGCACATTGTGGTCTTACCTTCCCCTTGGCATTGCCTGTATAGATATATTCCCCTCGCCTGTCAAAAGAGGCCACCACATTTAGATCAGAATCATCATCCACAGGTAGAACTACGTGTTTTGAATCAGAGAGCGTTAGCATCACTGGCGCAGATTTCATGGGACACACCAAAACCCTGTTTCTGCAGAGGAGAGAAGAAAGAAAGAGTTCGCAGTTTCTCTCTTTTTCCAAGTGTCTCCAATTTTCACATTTACTAGTGTGAAAAAGTTGAAGGAATTTGAGAAAAGCAGGGCTGTAGTGTAGCTGAATAGGATACAAGTTCTTTTGTTTCCTTGGCTTCTCTCCTGCATTCATGAGCAACAGATATTAACTGACTTATTCTAACCCACAACTGTGGAACAACATAGTCTGATTCCTCCCTTCCCCCAGCCCCACCTTGATGTGTACATCTCTTTAGGGATGTTTTCCCAAGCATATACATCAATTGTGCCAACTCAACAAAAAATGTGTAAATAAATTGTTAAAACACATCCTTTTGTTTATCCTCCTCCATTTCTGAAAACTATCTTTAAGAAGGCTAGAGTCTTAACAAAAACATTTTTATTCTTGTTCATATTGCTAAGGCTTTGAAGGGAGAGCATCTGGTGGACTAGACACAACATTCAGGTATTTTTACAAAATCCTTTTATACAGAGTTTTCATTATTATACAACTGCACAAGGAAAACATTCACTCAGCTCATAAAAGCCCCCTAAGGAGGGCTCTTTTCCATAGAACTTACTGGTCTCTTGGGTGGTACTGAACTTTCAGGATGGGTGAAGGGAACCGAAACCTCTGGTCACAGTCTCCAGACAGAACATCCCACTGTGATACGATGTTATCAGTTGAAGCGCTCACCAGTTTGTGACCATCTCGACTCCAGCTGCAAGAGAACAGAAACATATTACCTTTTAAGGAAGATAATACACAAAACTTATGCTCACAAAAAACAGTTTAAATTGTCTATTAGAACTATGAATTGCTATTGTAAAAATGTCTTCTGGGCAGCTCAATGTAGCTTTCATCTTTGTGTTTCCACAGACTGACTATGCATATCGTTTCATCAAAACTCAGCTTAGAAAAGAGGAGACTAAGGGGGGATATGAGAGGTCTATAAAATCATGACAGGTATCAAGAAAGTAAATAAGGAAAAGTTAGTTACTTGTTCCGATAACATAAGAACTAGGAGTCACCAAGTGAAATTAATAGGTAGTGGATTTAAAACAAACAAAAGGAAGCATTTCTTCACGTAGCACATGGTCAACTTGTGGAACTCCTTGCCAGAGGACGTTATGAAGACCAGGACTTTAACAGGGTTCAAAAAAGAACTAGATAAATTCATGGAGGATAGGTCCATTGATTCTTATTCACCAGTATGGATAGGAATGGTGACCCTAGCCTCTGTTTGTCAGAGGCTGGAAATGGGTGACACAGCGGGGATAACTTGATGATTACTTGTTCTGTTCACTCCCTCTGGCATTGACCACAGTCAAAATAAAAGATACTGAGCTTTGGTCTGACCCAGTATGGCCGTTCTTATGTTCTTACTTAGAGGATGAGCTCCTATGAAGTGCTGATAGACCTCAATTTATTCGTTTTTTATAGGTTACTTCAATGGATCTTGAAAATGGCCAGCACTTCACAGCAAGTTCAGAGTTTACCAAATTCCATTCACAGCAAAGCAGAATGACAGACCAAGATATTGTGCTAGTACACAGATTATAATCCTCAATAGAGTGAAACCTTGGAATGAATTTGCTTCATACAAAAGTTACCAGTAAAAGAATTCTCTAAAATTCTCTGGTTTTAAGGGCCAATTACACTACTTGACAGAAAGACAGCTCTTTTTTAAATCACAGGAGTGCATTCTTGATGCTGTAGTCTTGACAACAAATTTTAAAGACCTGCTATTCACAGCTATTGAGAAAAGAGGTAAAATCAGACAAAGGAACCGAGCAAACATAGTGTGGCATCCAACATAAAAGGGGTGGAGAATCTCTGAACTTGAAAGAGAATTTTAGGAATGAGGCACTGGAGTATTCTAATCCCTTAGGAGCCTCCCATAAACTCTGGTTTACAACAGAAATTTCATAATACTTAAGACCACATTCAATCTCTATAAGGTAATTTCTTACCATAAAGAACAGACAGGGTGGATATGGGCACTTATGATTTTCGCTATGCCTCTCGTCAAGAAGTCCCAGATGACAATGCGGCCATCGTTACAGCCCACTGCAAGCAATGTGCCCCACCTATTGAAGGTGCACGTTAAAGCCATACTGATACAGTCCAGCGTCCCATCAGCTTCCTGGAAATAAACAGTGGCAGAGGAGACCATTAGAATTCAACTTCTGCTTTCAAGCTTTGTGCCCACTTTATCTACTTTTAAATCTTATGGGCAAAACTTATGAGCTACCACCTGAGATTTCAGTTGAAAACCAAGATCCAGATATTTGGATCGGCATAGTCAGATTTGAAGGAGCACTCAACCAGGTTTAAGCCAAAACACTAGGAGTGAAACTGCTTTTAAAAGTGCATTTTCTAAAGCTCACTAAGTACAAAAATATGTTCAGAATTTATTTTGAAGTGGGAAAGGGAGCCTATTTAAAATTCCCCTTCTCCAAGCCAAATGGCAAACAGTCAGCCCAGATGCAAGACAGACCAAGATTACTTTTTATTTTTAATACAAGTTTTATGCTAACAGTGTACTTTTCATGTGTTCCAGGAGCCACAAATTTTAACCTGACAGATTTCAAAGTCAGATAACCTGATGCCAGATTTGAAGATAATATTTTCCCCTATAAATAACACATTCATAAATGAACAGTGTTTTGGGTTCTCAAAGATACCAAACAACTCAATGTAGAGATCTATATCCACACAGCCATCTCTTCCCTACTGCACTTGACCGCTTACAAACAAGTCCTGCACATACAATGGCTTCATTAGCACAATTAATTTTGAGCTGGATATAGTTGCAAGGCATGACAACTTTACTCTCTTAAAGCCTCAGTTAAACAGAGCCCTATAACAGCTGCCTTGTTTGTTTGGCTTTTGTGTTGTTGTTTTTTTAAGAACAACAATTAAACGATGCAGGAAAGATTAAAAGTGAATACAAATAAAGTCAAGCCTGTAATCAAACAAACGTTAAAGAAAAAGTGACCTTTGAGAAAAGAGATTTACCTCAGGATAGTTCTGTCCAAATGACTCTGCAACAAAACAAACATAATGTTTGAATAAAATTCTATAAAAATCACATACTTAATACTGAACTATCCCACATTGTTTCAGTTCACACACAAGCCATCTGAAATTATTCTAATGGAATAGGTCCCACAAGCACGCTAAACTTCCAGTACAATCAATGAGAAATAAGATATTCTGCAGGTAGCAGGATCGTGCCTTAGCAAGCATAGATAACCACGAACATATCAGTGTGGATCTTTATGTTTTACCCCAGATGCTGTGAGATTTACCCAACTATCAAGGTGTGTCGCTGTCAGTTTTCAAATAAGATTCCTCCCCCCTTCAGCTACTCCCTGTGTCCCCCCAACAAGGTTTCATAAATCTGCATGGACTCTGGCTTGGAGGAAGGAGCAGCTGTGTTGGTGAAACTGACTGAGAGCACATTTGCAACAAAACCAGCATCAGGCTGACAGCTCACCCACCCCGATCAGTAGTCCAAGTAGTTCTGCATTGCAAAATTAGGATTCTCTGTTTTATTGAAGTCAACCCAGCCGCTTGGCCAGGTTTTCGGTTAACCCCCTTTCAGAGTTGGTCCCACCCCGGCTAAGTGACAGGCAATAAGACAAGAGGGATAAAGAAACGACTCCAAAGCACTCCTGCCCCCAAACAGCTGTCAAAACCCTCCTATAGGCAGCTTCCTGCCTCCCGCTCTCTTGCTCACTGGCGCCCCGAGATCTTACCACAAAAATCCGATTCTCCTTTGGCAGAGCCCACTTAGGGGGCCGTTCCTATTCCCTGGAATAATAAACCATGAAGGGGGGGGAACGTGATTTCCGCCCGAAGGACGGCAGCCCCCAAATCCAGCGCGCCTGGCGGGGGCGTAGAGATGCGGTTGCGGCAGGCCCCGAAAGCCGGCCCCGCGCTGACCGACCAGCCCGCCCGTGTCCCCGCCAGGCCCCCCCCCGGGAAGGGACGCTCCTCCCCGGCCCCCCCAGGCCCTTAGGACGCCGCAGACCCGCTGGGGGCCCCGCCCCCCGCGGTGTCCCCAAGCCGCAGATACCCCCCCCCCGGAGAAAGGGGGGGGGCAAAGCGCTCGCACCCACTCACCGAGCAGCTCCAGGTTCATCTTGGCCGCGGTCTCGCTCCGTCGCGGCCCCTCCTCTCCCACTCCAAGACCCCGGGGGCCTTGCTGTCTGAACGGGGCTGCCCCAATCGCCGCCTGATCAACTGCCCCCGCCGCTGCCGCCTCCGCGCGGCTGCCCACCCCGAGCGCGGCTGCGGACGCGGGCCGGCAGTGGAGCGGGACGGGGAGGGAAGCACAGCGCCCGCGCGAGCCGCGCCTCGGAAGTCAGGCAGCGGCGCGGGCACCCCTCAGTGGTGCACCGGTTAAAAGGTTCCTAGCTGCAGCAAACGCTCGAGTGACAAAGGTTCCGCGGGCACAAGGGTAGCAGGGGAGGAGAAGGAAACAGCACTGGAGCTCTGCTGTCTCAGAGCAGTATTTCTCAACTTTTTTTTTTTTACATAAAGTATCCTCCCCTCCCCACCTACAGTTTTCAGACCCACACAATTTTTTTCTGCCCTTACAACACATTTGTTTAAACAACTTAATCGTATGGGGCAGGCAAAGAAAATGTTGGGTGTAAAGAGTACAAAAATAAAGCACTTTAAAACTTAAAATTCAGTTTTCTCCAAATTTCAGTTGTGTTGATGTACTTCCCAGACTTCTCAACTAGCCCTAAAGGTACTCATACCACTGGCTGAGAAACTGGCCCAGAGAATATAGATGCCAGCTTTCCTGCAGCATCATGATACTGTACAGCACCCCCGGTGTAGCTCTCTCCATGGCGCAGATTTTTGATTTAGCCATTCCTATTGTGTGCCGCATGGCTGCTAGGGCTGATAATACGGTTATGAAGAGCCCCAGAGCAGAAGTTGGCCCCTTTCAACCTTTATTCTCTAGTCTCCCCCTGGACAGAAATAAATAACTGCATCCACTGCTACAAAAAGCCTGGCTCTGCAGCACTCCACCCTCTCCCCCTTCTGAACAGTCTGAAACTGGTCATGATAGAGGAAGCCCCTGGGCTCCAGTTGTAAAGGAGAAGCTCGACCTGCACGAAGCTTGAGGTTTCGAGACACTGATAAGCAGTTGCCATTCATACAGTCAAGTGGCAGGCACTCAGATCACTCTTTCCATCCATTGCTATAGGAGTCGTCTCTAGCAGTCAGGTCCCATATCGACAGCACTGTAAGGAGAGTTCAGTTGCCAAAAAGAGTGCCATTTCTGAAGGACAAGTTAAGAAACTAGATGGAAATCAGTAAACGCAAGGGGCAAGATCTCCTACTATATAGTGACAGTATACTCTACTCCACCCCCAAAACACACTTATATAAGAGGAACTAATAAGAAACCATGGTGTAAATGTCAGGCACAGGAGAGTTACTGAAACATTTCTCCTGCCTATAAGAGAAAAGATACATTTATTCCCTGTTACCTCAGTCATTCCATTCTGCTTGGGAACTCACTTCATGCAATGTTGATCATTAGATAAGGAGATAGACAGTTTATGTTGAGTTGCAGAGAAGCACTGTGGGTTTACTACAGGAATGTTAGCTAGATGATCGTTCGACCCTCATAGCTACTCGGGGGGCGGGGAGGAGAGACAAGCTTCTTCTGTTTACTCTGCACAGTAAGAGCTACAGACCTAATAATAAAATAAAATAAAATAAAATAAAATAAAAATAATAATACTTAATTTGAAAAGCTTACTGAGACTGAAGATAAATATGGTCTCTCTGCAGGGGAGTCTCACCAAACTATGGAGACTGCAGAAAGCCTAGAGATTATGCTCTACTTCTCCATTGTGGATACTTTGGAATGGATTACAAGAGGGAAGTCATCTCATACCAGGTTTATGCAGGTTCAGCTCTACTGACATTACCCTAATTACTACCTACACTATAATGAGGCAGACCAGTGTCAGGCTCAAGGGCTAGCTTTGCGCCAAAGCACTGGAGTTCAGCAAATGCTCGTGGACACATTTGGATTATGGACTTTATCTGAAGACACATATTGGGGAGGGTTCAACTGAGGAAGGGGAAAAAAAGCCAGACATAATGCAAAAACATAAAATGTTAATGTAACCTTTATTATTCAGCACAGTGTGTTCTGTGCATTTTAACAATTATATATATATATATATGTATAAAATAGACAGTTGATAATGGCATTAAATCAAGCCTTCTTAACCCACCATCATGTCTCTTAAAAATACACATAAATGGACCTGGTAGTACAGGAAAGGAAATTAGTATTGCAGAAAGTTATAATACAAGGGAAATTTTTTCATTTGTTCTTAATGTCAATTTCCTGGTTATTGCACTTTTTCCTATGCACTTGATAAGTTTGTTACCTTTTCCTTTAACAATGTAAATATACATCAGTCCTTTAAAATAAAAAAAGGAATACAAAATCTAAAGGCATTACAATGGAGCTGTAGTTCTCATTTTCTTCTCCTAACCCCAAAAATGTAACCGTATTCACTACTGAACTTCAGTCAGCCAAAGCTCAATAGGCTCCAAAAATGACAGGTATGAAGTAAAAATAAAAACTTTCAACTTTAGTGCTACTTAAGCCCCTGAGGGAATTTTTAAATGCAGATGTGCTCCTGTTTTCTCCAGGAGGGGAAAATCTTTTAACATTAACGTATTTTAAAGAGTCAAGTCATTTTGAGATCTTCAAGTAGGACCAGCAGGTCCAGAGAATGCAATATGAATACAAAGGAAAGGAGAGCAGCAGGGAATAGCAAGGGATGCAGAGGGATTACTAAATCCCATTCTGAAATTGTACATAACTTGTCACCATGTGTAAACCAATATAATTGTTAATATCCTCTAACCCTCCAAAGAGAAACAGTGGAGGGGAAGAGGCTAGCATCAGCCTTCAAAAAACTGTGTAAAGCATAAACCAGAGTAGCTTGTTTTTCAATTAGAAAGGAACAAGCAAGCTGTAGCATATGCTTAATGTCGTTAATAACCCTCTGAAGTAGGTTTAGATACACATTTATATTCCCCCACTCACAAATCAGCAACTTCCTACCCTAAGACACGTCCTACAGATCCAGATATACAGTACATTTGACAGCTGTACAAATCAGCAACAGCAATGGCAAAGTATCAGAACACTGGGGCTGAGTCCTCCAGGATCACTTACGATCCACTGCATTGAGGAAGCATTTTCTTCCATCTTATTCCACAACATGTAGTGTAGTGTATGAAACAAAAATCGAGCCACTTCCATCCTGGACAGAGCAATTGCTGAAAAAGCTCCTCCCTAGGTAAGTCAGTCAGGGATGAGTGGTTCTTATCTTTGCACAGCAAGCTACTAGCAGCTTCTAAGTTTAAGTCTTAAGCTTGCAACTACATTTATTCAGTAAACTAGTTCTCTCATTTTTACATGCATCCAACTCACTGACTCAAGAATAAGCATTAACCTAGAGCACCTGGTACAGCCACTCAATTAGTGGCAGTATGTAAACCTCACAATGCAGCTTAGTCAAATCTTTTTAGGTCTAAAGCCCACTTATGCATCTTTAGAAAGGCTTGCAGTGAAAGCTGGGTAGGTAAAGTGGATTTTAGGGGCAAAGAGTACCATTGGTTTGTATCTTTCTACACTGCACATTATGTCAGCCTGAGGCTTTTAAACATTTCACTCTTTTGTGGAATCTTGTTCAACACAAGCAAATGATACTATTTTACTGGCACACACCACTGATTTGGGTCCACATACAATCCAAAGCCACCAGAATTCCTGTTAAACATGGAGCCTTTTCTAGATGTCTAATAGTGAGGGTATATTTACAATCTAGTGTTTTAGTATTTTATAGTACATCAATTCATTCACAAGCCATGAAGGCTGCTTCATATATGATAGAAATAAAGAACCCACACAAAGTAAGCAGTCAATTACACAACATTAGGAATAGCCACATTTGTTACTACCTTTCAGTCTGCTAATACACACACACACACACACACACACACACACCACAAATGGTTTTGGTTATATCAGGTAGTAGAGTCTTAATGGGATCATCATTCATGCATCTTATTTTTTCTCTGCTTTAATGAAGAGTTATTATTTTTGAAGCAAAAAGAAGAGATGTGAAATCTGCTATGCAACAGGTCAAGTGCCCAACGGGGGGAGGGGGGGGGAAATTGTGTAGGAAAGTAAGTGTGTATTAATTGTGGTGAAAACATAAAACAATCCCAAGGGAATTTAAAAACAAAACCCCAAACACTTCAAGGTATTTACAATCAGCATTTAAAAAAAGGCATAGGATAAAAGGAAGGTGCCACAAGGAGAAAGGTATACAAGACATTTCTGGAATTGCATATATATTTATATATATATATATATATATATATAGATATATATAGATATATATATAAATTCAATTTTATTTAACTGTTTTATTATGTTACACAAACTATGTTTATAGCTGCAAAAAAATACTGACCTAGACTCTTCTAGTTCTCAACATAGTTACTAGCCATCAAAGGACAAAGTAAATGGATATAAAACCAATTAATACTGTTAAAGTCATTGGTGCCATAGATAAACACCAAGGCAGTGAAGTTCCTAGCAATATTCCTGCTTTCAAAATAGATTGGTTTTTCGGTGCATGTGATTTATAGCTGCTGTCCATTTCTATTCAAGTTAGTGGAGAGGCTGCAATTTGTCTATGAAACTATGACTACAGTTTTTAATGCCACGGTCTGTAGTTAAGTAAAAAGCAGTCTTTTAAAAAAAGCATTATTTCAGTTATATTGCATGCAGAAGATGGGTTCAACTCTAAAGTAATACTGCAGGGTTATTTATCCCTCTCCTTTATTCAAGCTCTTTAAGAGGCAAAAGGTGACTGGTTATAATTTTGCTTTGTACCACCCAGTAGATTCCAGCAGCAAGGTGTAATACTTTTCACATGCCTGAATAGTTTTGCACACAGCATGCTAGATTTCCTGTTAAAATGAAGCCGCTGCCTGACCCACCTTCTGCAGTGGGAGGGTGCTGTTATACCTAGGGACAAACTGCCAATTAATCAGTTTCTTCATACATACAAAAAAGTCTTCTCTATTTCGGTCCACCTGGGACCGCCCCCCCCATGAGCACTTCAAATTATCAACCTTGCCCAAGCAAGTACAGAGGGATCGCTGTGGCAAGGGGGTGTTTTCAGAAGAAGCCTTTCATTGGGTATCAGGACTATCCTACCCCACACACCCCTTGCAATTGACCCCTGATTTTTAAATATAACCAAATTGGACACACAAACCACTGCACCCTCCACTGAAGAATGGCATGCCTGTTTTCCCTTGGGTACTCTTACCCAGCAAAGGACTTTAAAACATTGCAGAAATGTTATTTAAAATGTCTACAGCAGAATTTAAAACCACCATTGCCTTTACACTTGGTTCAAAACAAGGACAGTATTTTAGTTAAAAACACACACTGGTAATTTTCCAGTGGGTTTGGACATCAGTCGACAGTTGCTAATAATGTTTTGTGTTTCTAAACTACTATGTGTAATTTCTCTAAACCATTTGTTTGAAGTCCCCATCTTACCAAAAAGACTATAAAAGGAAAGCCAGGTTAGTTTGGACACCCAACAGAGTTACTTGAAGCAATAACTTGTTTACAAAGAGTGATATTTCAGGTTAAGAGTTTAAGAGGGAGAGGAAGGGAGTCAGATAGCTTATAATTCCACGGTATTTCCATAGCAGTGGAATGTGGAAATCCTCTTTAGGTAAAGTGTGGATGCCTTGATCCTGTCAATGTAAACATACTGAGTGTTGTAAGAAGCTAATGCACAGCGACACTCCTATTCCCCAACCCCTTGTAGCCTAAGAGCCCCTCCCCCAGTAGTTACTGTCATTTGTCCCCTAAACCATCCGAGCTTCTCGTAGGTCAACCACAGATAGCAGCAAATGGAAGGTAAGAGATTTTGTTTCAACTGTTAGCACTGAGAACTGCAGTGATAAATCCCTAGCGACTCAACTGCTACCTGAAGCCCAAGACACCTTTCCTTCGGTCAGTCTGGAGGGGATTAGCAGAGATCCCTTTCAGTCCAAGAGGCTTGGATTCTCCATCTTTTTCATTTATTCACTCATTTTTGTAATAAAAATGGGGGCCAGGGAACTTGTGCACTGGAGTGGAATTTTTCTGGTTGCTACTCAAGATGGAATGTCCATAATGCTCTCAGAGGCGAGACATCTTCTGTTTGCTCCAGTGCCGCTCCTGTTACCCAGAAAGGGCTACTTCTTCAGAGAAGATATCTGCAAGTAGGGGGTCAGAATTCTCCCATTAATAAAAACAGTTTTCAGGTTTCCTTCAGGTAGAATCATCTAACCCTTTGTTTGACTGTTCAGAGCTTGACTTGCAGAGTCTGTCCATGATTCTCTGCAGCATGGGCTGGACAATGCCCAAGAGGGGACGCTCAGAAGGGTCTCCGTCCCAGCAAGCTTCCATCAGCTGCCAGCATTCCTCATCAAATACAGGGAGGCGCTCTGGGCGTACTCCTGGAAAAGGGAAAGAAAGAACGAGGGCTGGTAACTACTAGAAAATCTTTAGCCACTTGGGCTCCAATTATAGAGGCCAGGGAAGTGGAAGGATGCATCTACACTGCACCGTTATTTCAAGATAACTAAAGTTATCAACAATGCGAGTATCTACATAGCCATTCCGTTATTTCGAAATAATTTTGAAACAGACGACTTATTCCTCGTAGAATGAGGTTTACAGATTTCGGAATAACGCCTATTCCGAAAAAGCTATTTCGAAATAAGGGGTGTGTAGACATTCCACTGCTATTTTGAAATAGCCCCTCACCAGAGCCATTCTAAGTTATTCTTCTCCAGTGCCTCCTGGAGCTCTACATCAAGATAACATTAGAGAAGCCTGCCTCGGACTAATTTTGAGGCTTCCCTGCAGTGTAGATGTGCTATTTCGAAATAATTATTCCGGAATAGCTTATTTCGAAATAGCCATGCAGCATAGACATACCCTCAGTGTTAGCAAGACACTCCTAGTAAGGCAGACACTGTTGTGATAATTGAGCCTAGAACCTTATCCTAATTAGGTGTATACCTGTGAAAAGTGAGTCTAAAAATCATAAGATCTCACCATAACCCATCACAACAAACACTGATGGGAAAGCATATAAAAGGAAGACCAGCAGACTGAATTAATCCAAATAAAAAGCCCTACTGATACAACCCCAGGGCTGTGTGCCTGATTATCAAGAAAAGCATAGAACCAATCAGTAAATCAAAGCTGGTGTCTAAGAAACTAGGTCTAATTGATTAATTAAATAGTGAGGGGGTGGGCAATCACACACAAATAGCTGCCTTTTGGGGTCCTTAATGAAAAGAGGCTTTGGAGAGAAGAACTGACTATGGGAGCATGCTTCACCACAGCCGTCACCAACTCCTGCTCCCATGATCTCTTGGGTCCTTGGCCTTCATCATCCTGAACCTGAGAGGGGGACCCAGATGAAATAACCCCTCTCTTGGCTCCACCTAAATACCAAATACTACCTGGGATGAAACAGGTTTGGACTTTAACCACCACCACCACCACCACCACACCCATCTCAATTAAAACTCGCCTTTCTCCCAAAGGACAGTTATTTACCATCTAAGAAACTGTCAGAGGGATTGTGCTTTTAAAACGCTCTCCAGTGAAAGAGAAAAAAGGGATGTTAATTGAAAGTATTTAATACTTGGTATTTCAAATGCTTTAACTGTTTGTCCTTCTCTGTATCCTTTATTAAAGGTAAAAAGGATTTTAATGGTGTATCTGCCATATCACTAAGCAACCTGACATCCCTATATACATCAAACCCCAGATCTTGTTTAATGTTGGACAACCACAAGGTTTACAGTGATACTTTGGGCCCATTTAGTCCATCTAAATAATACAAACAGTGCCCAAAACAGTTTCCCGCAACCACTGCAGACAAGGTTTTAGAAGCTACAGAAATGTGCACTATTAAATCTCACAGCTGCTAATGGCAGGAGGCACCCAAGTCAAGTATAAAGGTGCATGATTCAGTTCTACTGGGAGCAGTCAGCTACAGAAAAAGGCTCAACTGGGGGGAGGGGCAGGGGGAGAAATCTTTTCCTAACAGCTCAGCCACAATTGCAGAAATCGGCCCTGGAACACAAGAATGACTGCACACCATGCTTCCTTTTGAACAATTCACGGCTCACCCATTTGGTGTAGTCTCCCTCCCCTATGTGGAAAAGTTGTGGACAGGAATTAGAAAAAAAAAAATTTTATATATATATATATAAATAAATAAAAGGCACGGTGTTTCTTAAACTATATTCACCACAGGAAATATGTGCTACCAAAAGACAACAACTGCACTGTTAAACTATTTTGTAGCTTGGGAAGCAGAAGTTCATTGCTCAGAATGGGAAATGATAGTAGATAGTCTTTCATTGTAAAAGATTTTCAAACTTCCACACATTAACCATCTCCAGCACTTGGTAGTTTTAGCACTTAGTCAAACACTTGAGGGTGAAGGATTTTTAGGGCTTCTGGAAATAGCAAGGAATTAAACATTCCTTCAAGGATTATGCCATGGCTGGCTGCTTCTGGGATGTGGTTTACTTTACCTTCTAACCTTGACATGTTGTCCTTTTGAAGCAAGAACAGCGTTTAAAATATTGTGCTAGCACCATCACAGTGATCAGCAGGGACAGGTTGTGTCTTATTGGAAGCTATTTTAGAATCCTGCCAGTAGCTAGAGATTTCAGTTAGACCTTAAGTGACACACCGTCAGCATATCCCACTGAAGTTTGCTCAGATTCCAGCTAAATCTTTAGAGACAAAAGTGTCAGATGCCATTTAACTATCTATACTCTTGGAGGGGGATAGTCTGCAGTGCACTTTTTACTCAAAGGCCACTAAATCCATAGGGAGGCTGGGACTCGAAATACAGTTCCTACTTAAGGAAATATGAAGCAGGTAAAAAGGATTTCACTTTCCAAGAGGTTGCACAGAGTACTAGATCACTTAACAGCAATGCAGCGTTAGTCATATATACCTCTTCTAACATTGTTCCAAAGGTGGTCTTTGCTTGCACACCTCTCAAAAGCCTCTGGTAACTTCACGTGTCCTGAACAGATGTACCAGAATAGGATACCAAATGCATAAACATCCACCGAGTTATCATATTTCCCTGTGGAAAACAAGCAACAGACAGATTTGATCAACAGAACAAATGAACATCTAATAAAAAGGGTACAAAACTAATCTGAGTGTTCGTCTCACAACTTCCTGTATGTTGCTCCACCACTACCACAGCACGAAAAAACATAAGGCCTCCAATCCTTCAAAGATTAACATTCAAAGCAGTCCTATCAAATTCATGGGACTATTTACAGTACACAGAGGGTAAGCAGGTGCTTTAAGTCTTTACAAGATCAGGCCTAGCATGTTCACTATGAACACTTATTAAAACAGAAGCATCTGCGTGTTACCCTTGGAAGGATACACAAAAACAGATTTGCTGTGATTAGTCTAATCTTGGGTGACAGATCTGTGCAGCACAACAGGGTTCTGTTCTTGACTGAGCCCTAGGAACTACAGATAAAAAAAAAGAAAAGAAAGAAAAAAAAAAAAAAAAAAGGGGAAGGAGTCTTCCCACCCAACTTCTTTAAAAAAAAAAAAAAAAAAAAAAAGTAAGGGGGAAAATAGTTTGCGTTACAACCATAATACGGAGTCAAATTTTGAATCAAGACTTACCGCATTTTTTAGGATAGGAAATGAGTTTAGATGTCATCCCAACCTCTGAATTACCCCAACTTTTTGTAGTAACTTATTCTGCATTTTGTATGAAACACTTTCATACCCTAAAATACCACTAACCTTTTTAAAATGGTTTGTATGAGAGGGATTAAATACCTCCAATAGCCCTTCCAATGAATTAATGTGTTATTTCGTTCTGTAGGCTAATGAATCCCATAGTAACCTCTCTTCTCATAAAAGGAAGAAAAAAGTGGAGATGATCATCACTTAGACTGAAAATACAGGAAGGTGAGGTTAAATACTCACCACGTGCAACTGAAGTCTAGCACAGTTCTGAACATTTCCCTCCCTCCCCCAGAGGGAAAAGGCAGAGTACAACGTTTTGGGCCTTTGGGACTCAATCTGCAGACAGTCAATAGGAAATTCCATTCACCACCTTACCTGTGAAGAGCTCAGGAGCCATATGAATGGGTGTCCCAACAATACTGCCAGACATCATGGCCTCAGGCTTGCAGAATCCCAGGTCCGTGATTTTGGCTCTATTCTTTTTGTCAAGCTGTAGAGGCAGTCATGCATCAGGTGATGGTTAAACATGCTTTCACATCTATTATTGGCTTTAATATTAAAAGAAACTTTACAAAAATTCACATTTGAATTGCTGGGAATTTGCTTTATATACATTGCTCTGAATTACTGACTGCTCTAGGGCACTTGGACAATAAGAAAACTAAAGTAACATGACAAGTTTTTACTTGTTTATTAAATAGGATATATGGTCTAGCAGCGTGAGGACTGGGAACCAGTAAGTCCTAAATCTAATTACAGCTGTAACAAACTACCCTCACACAAGTCTCCTCACCACTATCTCACTTGCAAAATAATGATGCTTTTACAGCTCACAGGGACACTGTAACATTAATATCTGGTGTTAAGTGCTTTGAGAGTTCATGAAGAATGCTAACAAAGTGCAAAGCATTTGTTCATAAGTCATCTTACAGAAACATCTAAGTGTATAAGGCCATTATGTAGCATTGACAGTAAATGAAAAACAATTTCAGTTCCTCTTTGGCAACAGAGAATAAGAGGCTTTTATAAGAGACTTTTTAAGGGACTAACCAAAAGAAAGCAAAGTATTAAAAAAACCCTTTCCCTTACCAATACATTTTTAAGTTTGATGTCCCGATGAACAAGCCCCTGACTGTGAAGAAACCGGATCCCTTCAACTACATCCAAGGCAATCTGCAATCGTGTCTCCAACACCAGCCCAGCCTGAGGAAGCAACACACGGAGGAGGATTTACTAACCCTATTAATATAAGTTACTCTTTTGTGTTTGTGAGATTTCTTTGTTCTTCTCCATAAATACTGTCTAGCTACAAAGCAGCCCTTCTAACAATGCAAGGAGCCATGGGTGAATACCAGCTAATGAAATGGACTTTTGATACCAGCATCCTGGCACTTTAGTTTCATTAAGTTCTGAACATGGTATCCGCTTACCCTAGTCTGTTTAGTTCTTTTGATTAGTAACAAAACATGCTGCTATGCTCCCACTGTTTACTCCTGAAGTGGCTGCTAAATTGGCATGACAGCGTAATGGAGGCAGCCAGCACTGCAGGCAGCAAGATGAAAGAGATGGATGGGCCACCAGCAAAAAAGCCACATGACTTCTGAAAAGAAAGCTAGCGAGACATTCCAAGTTGTCAGCTGCTAAAGATCAAGCAGTGCAGCATCTCTTATGCCACCTTTACCAACACAGGCCAGATCAAACATAGCACACCAGTCTCAGCCACATTAAAGCATTATGTAACTATTATAATACTGCCATTGTGCTCCACTCCGAAAATTTCTCCTTCAGGAAGATCTTGGTTTTAGAGGACTACTTAAGCTAGACATGAAATGAAACATCATTACAATACACAATCTAGGGTTTTTTAGGTCCCATATTCTACCCCCTCCTGTGTTTAAACCAAACTAGCTTTTGTCCATTTCACTGTTATACTGACATAGGGCACAGCATCCCACTTTGTTCTGTTCACAGGAGTTTGAAGCACCAATTGTGTTCAGCTTGGGTTTGTCAAGTTAGAGTTTTCTTCACTTTCTGGTCTAAATAGTCTAGTTTTACTGTTCTGCCAGACAGTGGATGCACTTCAGGTTGACAGCATGGGTGAAGTGATTTCCCAAAAGCACACTCAGCTGAAAGTGTTTTTTACACGTACGGTGCTGCAGAACGGCAATCCAAAAAGTCACCCCAACAGGACATCTCCCAAACAAGCTGAGCATTACACCCTGCGAAATTCAAGTACCAATTCCATCTATCATTTGAGCCTTAGATATTGACTTCTATTTTAAGGGACTTCTACTATCCAACACGCTGGCGCTAGAGTAGCCTAAGACAGGTCAACAGCTTCTTCTACTTAAAATTGTACTTTGCAGGCCTGAATTCTCAGCTACACTAAGGTCCCTTTACACTATGTCAGCAGTGCAAGAGCCAATATTCCCTGGAAGCTGTGCGCTTGGGCAGACACCCAGAAGAGATTCAAATGCTGCCCAGCCGATTAGCAGGGCGCTCACAGCCACTAGCATGTATTTCTACTGGTTGTGCACATCCACACATGCCTTGGTGCACATAACAAAATGTATTCCATGCATAGATGAAAAAGTTAGAAGGAACACTGAATGGAGCTACAATGTTTTAGGAACTTCCCCAATTAAAAATGAGATTACATTTGTATCTGCTTAAATGTATTTTTATGGTTGTTCTGTAGTCCAGATTTTGCAAATCAAGGATAGACTGTCCACTTTAGCATTAAGCTTACTGGCTATTTCAACCAGAGACCAGAGCTAATCAAACCTTAATTTTACCTAAAAACACAAAATCTGCAACAGTCACAGTTAAGTAATTTCCCATTGTAAGCACTTTGAGTGCTGCCGAAATGTCACGCAGATGGTCAGTATGCCTGCCATGTATTGCTAAGCACATATTTGCTACTAGTCAGTTATAAATACATTGAGGAAAAGGACACCAGAAAGAGCTAAACAGACGGATCACTTTATTCTCACCCTTAGTCCTGTATAGAGATCTCTGTGTAACCGTTCCATTATCAATAGGACCGCAATGCTGGAGCCTCCCCCATAGCCATAATCTATCACCGACCCATGGAGATCTACCAGTCGCTCATGCTTTGGTAAAGACCTGGAGAAACAAAATCAGTACAACAGGTAGCCATTGTGACTATATTCCCACAGCCTACAATTCTGCCTAGTTCCCCTCCTTTCCTCTTAAATCAAGCCATATCTCCTTGTAAATCATCATCTAAGCCAGGGCTACTCAACATGCTGCCCGCAGCCTGTTTCTTTGCGGCCCGCGGGTGGGAGCCAACAAAAAAGTAGTCAATATAATGGTCTTCTGTTGATATGCGTTTTAGTAGTTAAATTCCTGGACTGACATTGCTCATTAAGGCTATGTCTAGACTGCATTCCTCTCTCCAAAGAGGAATGCAAATTAAGCAAATCGAAAATTCAAATGAAGTGTGGATTTACAAATCTCACGCTTCATTTACATAATCGTGTGAGTGCTTTTTCGAAAAAAGGATTTTTCGGAAAAACCCCCGCAGTCTAGACCGGGTTCTTTCAGGAAAAAAAAACAAACAAAAAAAACCAAAACACCTTTTTTGAAAGAACCCGTACTCCTGAAAAAATGGGGTGTACAGGTTCTTTCAAAAAAGGGTCCACCCCCCCAAAAGAACCCCCGTCTAGGCTGCGGGAGTTTTTTGTTGTTCTTTTTTAAACCGTTTTGAAAAAGTGCTCACATGCAATTATGCAAACAAAGCGCAAGATTTGTAAATCTGCGCTTCATTTGAATTTTCGATCTGCTTCATTTGTATTCCTCTTTCGAGAGAGAGAAATGCAGTCTAGACAAGCCCTAAGTGCTGTCATATGGGTAGAAATCGGGTAAATATTGAATTTTATTAATATCAGCAGAACTGACTTAAATGGGGCCTGTGTGTTGTGTAGTCTTGCCTTAATCTTTGTATTCATGCCCGTGTGAAAGAAGCTATTTGCATATATATATATATATATATATATATATATATATATATATATATATATGTATGTATGTATATGCAACCACACTTAAGTTGCAGCTCTCAGCATATGCTGTATCATTGTGAGCCCCGGGGTCTTCCAAAGTTGAGTAGCCCTGATCTAGGCTCTTAACAAGGGCAATAGGGCAAACAAGGGATAACTGGAGGCTGCTCGTTGCTACCACCACCATGTTATAGCAAAGGACAGATTACTGAGTTCATGCTGTAACAGGAGGTCTGCGCTGCAGCAGAGGCAGCTCTATGCATTGGTTATATTTCCTACATTGTAGTCCCACTGTGATTTTATTCAATGAACCAGGGCCAGCCCACAACATTTTGGCACCTGAGGCGGGGAGCTAAAATGATGCCCCCATACCCCCTCGCTGCACCAGCAGATGACAATTTTCTACACTCTGGGTCCTAGCGGGGGCCCCCCCGCACAGTCTGGCACCTGAGGCGGCCGCCTCAGTTTGCCTCATGGTAAGGCCTGCCCTGCAGCGAACGTGGAACTAGCATGTTTTGGCAGAAAGTGCTCAGTAGTCATTGAAGGGAAGATACCATATCCAGAGCAATGAGAATTGTGCAGCTCTACACAATACTAACTTGGACTTCACTGCATGAAGGCACAGGGGATGGAAGTATTGCAGACATAAGAGAATTAGCCTGAGGAAAGAGGAGGTGGGGCAGCAGGCGAACTTTGTCTGGAAATGGGTGACAGGAGAGGAATCGCATGAGGATTACCTGTTGTGTTCCCTCACTCTGGGGCATCTGGCATTGGCCACTGTCAGCAGACAGGATACTGGGCTAGATAGACATTTGGTCTGACCCAGTATGGCCGTTCTTATGTTTTTTGAATAGTCTTATCTATTCCACAAGTAGCACTGACAGTTATCTAGTCCCCACTGAAAGTTGTGCAGCATTTAGTGGCAACCCTCAGCACTAAGTCACTGAGAGTGGCAGGGAACTACATGGGACCAAAGTCTCTGCCTCAAGCCATGCAAGCCAGCACTTGTAGCTATTGAAATTTAACCTGGCTCAGCTGACATTTGTAGATCAGAGGAGAAGTTTTACCAGTTACACACCTCATATAGTGAAATTCAAGTGCAAGGTCATTCCAGTGCTTCTCGTCTGGAGGAACGACGGATTTGAGTGCACATGGAAAATGGCCCCCCCAGCTATCACACAAGTACACCACTCCGTACTGCCCTCGGCCCAGTTCACGACCTAGCTTCGGTTTACCTGCGAATACACAAAGTGTCAGTCTGATCAGAGGTAAAGCTTCCACATTCTCCCCACTCTAGCATAAGTTTCTTGCTAGGATGATACGATGGACAGAACTAGTATTTCACAGTTCAGGGGAAGGTGTGTGGGTCCTTCTTGAAATCAGGCAATTTAAATTGTTAGGTCAGGGCTAAACTGACACTGGTGTAGACCACAATATTTATATGCATGCAGAAAGGTAAGAGCTGTGGCTGCACAAGCTGTCTCTGGACTCTTCTGTGACGGTGACTCAGGCCATTTGCGGAGGTACCAAACAGGAAAAGGGGAGCTTTATCTTCATTGCTAAGTCCATCCTTTGCCTCCTCTGAGATTGCCCACATAGGAGACAAATAGCACCAGGTGGGAAAGGGACACCTATCCATAAGCAAACATCATTCTCATTCCAGTCTCCGGCACACAAGCCACAGAACTGTCCAACAAACTTTTTGGTCAGTACCCACAAAGGCTGGGTTTGATTCCATAACCAGAGACTGAAGGGCCTATATCCCATTATCAAGCCTACGAATCATCCCAAGAAGTCTTTCATGGTTTTTTTTTTTTTTTTTTTTTTCCTTAAAACTAACAAACGGTCTGGTAGCACTTTACAGACTAACAAAACATGTAGTTTTAAGAGTAAGTCTTCAAAACAAGTCTCTAAATCTTTATCGTGCCTACAAGTTCTTGGTAGGCCCACAAATTGTTCTGTTTTAAACCAGCCTTGCAAAAAATTCTGTAAAATTTCTACAGAGCTCTCACAGTTCTGAACAGGATGTAAAGAGTTAACCGGTTATCCAGTAAGCATCAGCCTTACCAGCATGTTTATCTAGTAACTACTGGCCCAGCCAATGCAGCTTACCATGGCATGCTGCAGGCAGGGGGCTGCTCCAGGGTTAACTGGTTAAACATAGTGTTTAACAAGTTAACTTTTTAACTGGAATTAACATCCCTAGTTCAGCATTTACAGAAATAATTGGTTTTTTGCTATCCAACCATCCTATCGCTCCTTCTGAGACTTTCCACTAGCAATGTAAAAAGGAGTTTAAAAGTTTAACTGTCACTGCTAAAAATCCTAGTGATTCCCCAGTAACACAAGCTGCAGGCTCTGCAGTATAACTTCACCCTGGGGGCAGGGCCAGTAGGGGTTGCGGTCCCACTGCCAGGGTGGCTTCACCGCAGGTCTGCAGTATAAGAGTTATATTGTGGAGCCCGCAGAGAAGCCGATTCCCCAGAAGCCAGCATGTAACCATAACGAACAGTTAACCATTTAAATGGTTACACTTTTACATCCCTGCTTCCCAGTAGAGGATGTTGTGGAAGATGGGCCAAGTTTTTCCTTTTCATGGCCCTGCAGGACTGAGCAACCACACTCAATACATTGAGCCAGCTGGCATATGTCAAGTAGAAACAAAGTCAGAAAAGAGTTACTGATCCAGCCAACACTGTTATAATTATCTACAGCTAGTTGAGGAGTCCCCCTTGCTCCTCCGACTCCTGCAGGAGCAGGACAGAACTAATCCAAGACACACCCTCCCAAGAGACTCTCGAAAGAGCGGGTATAGGTGCTCACCGTGTAACAATGCATCCTGCAGGGACCTGCTCTCCAGTGACAGGCGTGCTAGCCGCGGGGCATGGTCTTTCCGTACCTTCAGCCAAAGGTCTTCTGTTTTCTCCAGCCTGCCTGAATGGCCAGCCTCTAGCTACCAAGACAGAAGGCCAGAGAGGGTATGTGAGAGTCATTCTACATGATCACATGCCTCACAGAAGCAAAAAGGTGAAAGTAAGGTAAGACACTGGAGTATTAGAGATGGGTCATTTCATTAAGGCACCCACTTCATTGCAGGGAGGACTCAAAGTTGGCCTGCCATGCTGATAAAGCCTGAGCATCACAAGCCGGAGCGTCTCCCACTAGGCAGGCAACACTTCCACACTTAGGACAGCAGTGGGCTAACTATTCTCTTCAATGCCAGGCTGCCCACCCTTTGGCCACCTCAGCAGTGCGAGTTCTAGGGGCGGCACTGTCCAGAAACCCCCACGTTTCTCCTTATGGTGCTCTGCATCTGCGCTGCCCAACTCCGAGTCACACCTACCTGTCGCAGAGAGGCGGCAAAAGCCTCATGAGAGCTGTTGAGCCTGGTCCGGAATTGGCTGCAGATGCTCTTGGCCAGTTTGGATGCACTGAGGCTCTCAATAGCATCCTGAGCTACTTTCCGCTTCCACTCCATGGTGATAGCAGGAGGGCTGACCCACGTAATCCGCTGAATTATCTAACAGAACAGGATAAAAAGATTCAACCAAAGGCCAAATCTTGCCCTCAGGCCTCATACGCTACTACTTACTCCTTTGGAAATCTTTCTAGGGTTCATCGAGGGCAGAATTGGATTAAAAAAGAAGAGCAAATATGGTTCTTCAAGCTGTGTGGGCAACTCAGCTTTTACTCTTGGCATGCAGACGCCCTATGCACACAAGTCCAGTTCCTTTTCAACAGCAGTGTTTTGCTGGGGCCACACGTGCACCCCAAGTTCCCTCTTGCTCCCTGTCACTAAGGAGACAGAGCCAGCTGCACCTGAAGTTCACTTGTAGGGAGACCAGTGCTGCCATGGCTAGTATGGACTGTGAAGATGACAAATAGTGGGGTACCAGCTGGGCTGCTCCGCATCCCCAATGATCTTCCAGTGCCTCTCAAGAGATCCTTTTCTGAACTCTGCCAGACCCCCACTGCTCCAATGCACAACAGGCATTGAGAATGCCAGTCATTCACAGGCATAGCTGGTGCAGCGACTTGAGGTCTGCCTTGTACAAGAAAGATGCCTTGTGTAGAAGGAATCTCATCACTACTCTAAGATTCAACAACTAAAGCCAACTGGCAAAGGAAACTTAAAACTAGACTGCGACTAAGCACTTTTCCCTCCAACAAAAAAAAGTGAACTAGCTGCACAAAAAGCAAGGAACACCCATTCAGGTACTGCAACAGGAGATAAGGAACTGACTGCAGATGCTGCTGCCCCCCACACCTCAATACCTGCAACTATGAGGAACAAGGTGGTATTCTGGGTGCAGGCTCAGTCCCAAAAGAATCCAATCTCATGCATAAAGAGTGACATTAACACGGACACTTAATGACAGTTGTTTGCATGAACAATAAATAGTTACATGCAAATTTATTTGCATATAAATAATGTAACGGTCAAGTCAATTCTTTGCTTTGTGAAGCATCCAACATTTACGGGACACATGATTTATTTGCACATTGATGGTTTGTAGAAAGTAGCAAGATTCTACAGAACAGACAAGCAGAAGTTATTAATATTTAGTATCAGCCTTCATGAGCAATCGTAATCCAACAATTCCTACCTGTTTGAGCTGTTCCCATAGCATTCTGGTTACTGATGAGCCTGAGTGAAAAGTGACTTCTACGTGATAAGCTGCATTTAGTATCTGGAGTGAGGAGAGGAAAAATATGAGCAAAGTAGGAATGATGACTTGGTTGAGTCTGGTTTAGTATGGAAAACCTACCTAGAAAAATAAGACCACTGGTCCCAAAAATCTTGTAAACAATCATATATAGCCAATGTTGCACACAGTTCCCAGCCTACCTGACCAGACCACTCCATGTATTTAATCTTTGCCACAGACTGAGGAAACTCAAGAGGGCGGTTGAGTGACTTGGCAGAGAGATCACACAGCACAGCCAAGAAGTGCTAAGAATAGAATCTATGGTTCCCCAATTCTAGTCCCTCTCCCATAACCACTACGTCAGTTCTTCAAAGGTTTCTGTTGCTAATGTTTTTAGTAGGGCTTGTACGGTATAGTCTCACCCAACTCTTCCTTGTTTTTTAGTGCTACTCTTTTATTCTATCAGGATGAAGATCAAGTTTTGCTGTGATAGCCCAACAAAATTCTTTGTAAGAGGAGTTATGTGAAGACCATTCTCAGCAATTGTTGGAGCTACCATACCTGTTTGAGATAATTGCTTGTGATATGTGCTGAAACATCCTGAGATTTCTCCAGACTCCTCAGGCATCTCTCTAGAGTCCCCACAAAGCTTTCACGCAAGTAGTCTACGGAGCTTATCAATTTGTTGGCAACCGCTTGGTTTAGGCGAGAAATGATCAGTTCTTGGATTTGCTTCATGCAACATTTAATGTCTTTGGAACTCACCGGCTCCCCATTCTCAGGAATTATAATGTCTGCAGGAAGGAAGGAAAGCTTTGTACAGACAGGACACACAGGATATCACAATTGTATTATTCATGGTCAAACATGACAAACTGCTGCTCGTGTGTGTTGCAAAGCAGCTACAGCACAATCCTACTATGGATTTGTCTGGATAGTGTGTAACCCCCTCCCTCCCACCCACTCACGCACACGCCGCTTCTTACATTAATTATCTTGAGTTTGACCCTTAGGTCCCATCCATGCTATTGGACAAACTGCTGTTATCAGTGGTTTGTTTCAACTAGCTTGCTTTCACAATGTGGACAGCAGCCCCTCCACTACTCCCAAAGAAAGATAGTAACAGACTGAAGGGAGGGCTTTAGTTTTCTTTTACTTCAGGGAGGCAGGGAGGAAATAGGTGATCTTCTCAAGTATTATGATTAGCAGTGTTCTTTCAAAAATCATGGGTCAGGAAAAGGCCTTGTAGCAGATGCCACGTTAAACAGTTTAACATGGTTTTAACTTGGTTGGGAGAGTCATGATTTCTGCAGTCTTTATATAAGATGAACTAAGAATACCTCTACAGCAGTGTTTCTTAAACTGTGTTCTGTGGTACACCGGTGTGCCGCGAGACATTCGGAGGTGTGCTGCGGAGAACAGAGTTCAAAATGGCTGCCCTCAAAGGCCATTCCCCTGACTTTTTTTTTTTTGGCGCGCTCAACAAAAAATCCTTGGTGTTCCTCATAAGAAAAATTATTGTTCAGTGTTCCTCGGTCTTAAAGTTTAAGAAACACCGCTCTACAGACCAGACTGTTTAATGGTCTATAAGGAGCAGGAGTTTCACCCTATCCATAAATCAAGTGTTAACAAAACTGGCTTAGAAGCTGTGTAAGCTTGTTCTACAAGCATGCATCCTTCGTGGGCCACATACTAGATCTAAGACCTAAGACAAATGTGAAAGGCCAACTAGTCACCATTTGACCTCCAGAGGTTCTCACTTTTAAACAAAGTTAATTGTGTCCTTGTCTGTGTTCGCACCTCAATAAGAAAAACATTAGAAAAGTTTTATACATTCCTGCTCTTGACTAAATATTTTGCCAACCATTCTGCTAGCAAATGTTTACAGGCTACAAAAAAGAGATACGAGCAAAGCATTTCTACATATATAACAACTTTGCTAACAGAAAGAAGGTAAAACTTAAACAACTAATAGTCTAGCAGCACCTTAAAAAGACGAACAACCACCTACATCTTTAGAAGGGGAGCAGAGTTAGTCTGTAAGAGGAAAATCTTTAAAAACAACGAATAGTCCAGTAGCACCTAAAGACTAACAAAACACCTCCATGGTTGGTTAGTCTTTAAGGTGCTGCTAAAACTATTTGTTGTTTAAGTTTTTCCAGTTACAGACTAACACGGCTACTCCTCTGAAGATAGTTTTTGAACACATTCAAATAGTGCTGGGGTTGACTAAGTAGAGAGGAGAGGGAGAATACAGGCCATTAATCTCTTTAACTCCATGACTCTCAGACTTTCCAAAGCCATAATCTCACCCCCATCCAGTTCATTTTCTGACACAAAATTTTAGTTCTTTCACATTAAATTGACTGAAAAGTTACCACCAACTGCACAAAAGTTAGAGATTCAAGTCTCTGAATGTACTTTTTAATCCCTTGCCTATTCTATTGCAATTTCAAGCCAACTTAATAGCCTGTGCTAATACCATACACACTACTACAATGCTCCTGCCCGCTTCTTGACATTTACAGGATTACTATTAATAGTAGCATTAGTGTTATGTCATAGAACAGGGCCCCATTTATCAGACTCTGTAAAGACACTGAACAAAACGGTCTCCCCAGCCTCAAGGAACTTATAATTGGCTCTTAATTAGACACTAAGACTCATTTTCAGAGGTCTGTGGTATGCTTCGTTTTCTCGTGATACACTTGCCAATCTTCCATCTAATCCTCAAGATGGAAGGTGACAAGATTACCCTGGCCTCTGATTTCAAATGCATGTCTCAGCCCGCGCTCCTTGCGAGTGGTGTGCTTGTGCAGCTACTCGAGAGATTTAAATGCCACCCAGCTGAGCACAACACCCACAGCACAGTTGTATGTTTCTAAAGGTGGTGCACATTTGCACATACCTCGGTGCACATTAATCTTTTCTGTCCATATATGGAATAAATTTTGAGGGAACATTAGAGCCATTTTCCAGTCAGAACTGAAATCCGGTCTCAACTCTACCATTAAAAATAAGGTCTCATGCAAATCACTGATTGCTGTACCTCAGTTCCCCCAGATTTTTCACATCACAGAAAGATTATCTGGGGGTTATATGTTGGCATTTGTATGCTAGGCAAGTGTTTGATAGCTATTGACCTAGTAAGTTGCTACTGTGCGTGTACCAGAGCCAGTTTCTCACAGTGCTCAGAGGTCAGGCTGGAGACCATTATTTGAACATAAAATCCAGAGGGAGATTTTAGCTTCTTTAAAACAAATCATCAAGTGACTGCCTAATGACATCCCAGGACACAAGAGGAGACTCTACCTTTCTTCTCATAGCACATTCTCAAATATTATCGGTCACCATATAAGCATAGTCTGGTTTTACATGCTCTTGAATGTCCACATGTACAAAACAGAAGGCCCACTGCAGCATGTCTACACTGTAATCGACGGCATGATTAGAGCTGAATTAGGGATACACTCACACTAGCTTCACAGTTGCAAAAGCAGCTAAAAGAAAAGCAATGAAGATGCAACAGCACAGTCTTTGGTATGGGCTATGCAAGCTTACCAGAGACTCTGGATACATACTTGTATTGCTAGCCAGTGCTGTCATGTCTTCACTGCTACTTTTAGCTGTGCTAGCTAGATTAACACTACTTGCAGGCTCGCTTCCCCAAGGTGCAGTCATACCCGATTGTAGTTTGGTCACAGAATATACAAGTCCTTGGGCTAGGTCTAACTCCAAGTGCAACTGGCAGCAAGTGCTGCCCATAACCCAACCGCATGCACACCAACTCTCTAGCTCCAGTTAAATGGTGCTTTAAAAACCTCTAGCTCACTAGCCATTAGCCCGGCAGATAAAAATTTTAAAAATGGAAATGATTATTTAAATTGGATTTTTTGATAAAATGCTTTGAGGGGAAAAAGCCTATGTAAAGATAGATGTAATTGAGATACATCATAGCTCAAAGATCTCTCATCATGGAACAGGGAATTCTCAATTCTAATTCGAAAGAAAAGTTTTGTAAATGAGTTCCAATAGTTCATAGATTAGGGACCCAATTTTACAGAATTCCTGGGGCTTCTGTATGTATTAGAAAGATTAACCTAAATATCTACCCAATAGAACTCAGTGCTCAGTCTAGAACTGTGATTTTCCAACTGTTTTCCTTGCAACCCAGTAGAAGAAAAAACTGTAGATGCCCACGACGCAACATAATTATATCTTGACTAGAGTGAGGACTATGGGGGTGGGGCCAGGATGGGGGGGAAGAGAAGAGGGCTTCATTTGGGTGTGCAGGTTTTGGGGTGGGGTAGGACAGGACAGGATGAGGGTTTTGGAGTGTAATAGGGGTTCCAGGCCGGTGGGGCAGAGGTGTTCAGGGTGAGAGAGGAAGCTCTGGGCTGGAGTAGGGGTGGGTTTCAGGATGAGTGCAGGCCTCATCTGAGGGTGCAGCTTCTGGGGTGGGATGCAGATGGTGTTTGGAGTGGAGGCGGCAGATCAGGGTTTAGAAAGGCTCAGGGCTGGGGCAGGGATTGCTGCTCAGGGTTGGGGCCTGGGCGTTCCTCTGCCAGCTCCCAGTTAGCAGTGCAGAAGGGGCGCCAACGCAAGCTTCCTGCCTGTCCCGGCACTGTAGACTGCACCGCACAAGTTGCCAGCAGCCGGTGGAGGCCATGCAGGGAGCCCCATCCAGCCACACCTAAGAGCAGCAGCTGGTCCAGCTCTTAGGTGTGGCTGGATGGGGCTCCCTGCATGGCCTCCACCGGCTGCTGGCAACTTGTGCGGTGCAGTCTGCAGTGCCGGGACAGGCAGGAAGCTTGCGTTGGCACCCCTGTGGCTTACACTACAGCAAGGCAAACTAGTGCCTGTCATTCTGCCACCCAGTACTGGGTCACAACCCTTAACGTGAACATCACTGGTCTAAAAAGATACCAGAGATGCTTAGTTTTACAGTTCTCAAATTGTGGATGTGTGTCTCCAGAGCTACCGTGCTTGTTAACAGCAAACATGTTTTTAAATATGTAGAGGTGAGAAATAACAGGCCTCCATCCTATTGTCCCTCAGTAAATGTGCGTGCACAGACAATCCCTTACCTCTCTCTACAAGACTAAAGTTTCGAAGAGTTCAATGAATGGAAGCCAATATTTTAAATTTCTCATGTTGACCTCGCTGACATTTTTAAATGAAAATTAAACTGACTATTTTAACAAAAACAAATTTGATTTTCAAAAACTTGAATGTTTAAATTAAAAAAAATGGATATACTTGTTTTGGTAAAATATTACTTGCTTGCCGTAGAAGAAAAAAAATATATATCCAGAATATATCCAGAATACATAATGTTGTTTTAGTTAAATACAGCAATTTAAATGGTCTGTGTGGTGATGTTCTCCTCCTAATACTGCATGGAAAGAGAATTCTCCAAACATTAATGATTAACCTGTTAAATTGAAGCAGATATTTGTGAAGTCATTGGGAGGTGAACTGCTTCAATTACCTTTGATAAATGAAGTAAACCAATCATTCATTTTCTGATAGAGCTCTACAACTTATCTGAATTGTTTTCAAAATAAATTACTTAAAAATGTGTAGTGTGTACTTTCTAAAAACGAAGCCTACATCTCTGAGTTGAGGAATACGTATTAAGGTTAAGACAACCAAGAAGAATGCACCTTTATGTAGAAAACCATGATTAAATTGAAACTGAAGTTTCGTGCTGCTCTGTTCAAGCTAGTAATGCAGAGGGGATTCCATTACTCCAGGACAAGTAAAACAAAAACTCTACGCCAGGTAAGTGTTAAATTCACAGCCTGACCACCCTCACTCAAGCAGAGTTAGCTCAAATAACACTGCAGTATAGAGTAACAGGTAGTGAAGATAGCTGTACTTATGTAAAATGATACAAAACAAACATTCTAAGTCACAGAATAATCTCTCTCTCTCCCTAACCAATGGTCGGTCGGTCGGTCGCACACACACACACACACACACCCCCCCCACCCCCTCCACTTGATAGCAGGTGCTCTATTCCACACCTTCCAGCTCTCCTAGAAGTCTGCATGCAATTTGTTTTCCAGCTTTAAAAATCAAAAGTGCAAGTCTAGAAATGTAAAAGCCTCTTTAGAACACTAAGTGCTATCTGAAGGTAAAAGAAAAACAAACAACTTCCTCCAATCTTACAACTGGAAGCTATTTTCAATTTTGTTTGAAGCGGAAAACCACTTCATGTCACTTCAAAGGGCATTTCCATCTCAAGGTTCCTTCCTGCAGGACCAAATGTAACCACATATCATTGCCAGACAAGCAAGAGAAAGTCTCCGAGTATATGCCACATCAAAGCATCCATTTGTTGCCAATCATGGGACCATCCTAGTGCCCCAGACCAAAAAGACTCAGAGCGTTAGTTACTTAAAGTCTACCCCAGTCTCTCCAGGAGCCAAAAGCTACCAACAGAAGCTACATCTCACTAGAAAGTGCACTAAGAAAACATGCATCTTCAAAAGCTAGAACACCCTCCATGGCGTTCAGTTTGCAAGAGCAGGCCTTCCCAAAAGAGGGAAGCCAGGGTTGAGCTTGGCAGTTGCTCCATGATGGGAGAGGACTAGAAGGACAGGCTGGACCAAATCCTGGGAGATTTCCTGCCCGCACAACTTCCAGAGGAACGTGCAGGTTTTGGCACGAGATTTGAAGCGCTGTGCTAAGGGCCACTTCCTGCTCTCTAGTTCCCAACAGCCAACCCTTCCTTATCAGGACACTGTGGGCAATGCTAATCACTGCTCTGGGGCTGCGAAAGAATTTTTCCCCATTCCACCCCATTGGTCAAGATTGGTTTGGGCTTTTGTCTTCCCCACAGAAGACTACAGGTTGAGATTTAGGCAACAGGAAGGCTGGAATTCTCCTGCTCCTGGAAGTCAGAGTCAAAACCCATGTGAAAATTCTGTAGCGGCTGCACATTCTGGAAGGTGCACAGCTATGGAATTCACTGATTTAGGCTCCAGATCCAAAGTGGTAACAGAGGGCATCTGAAGGATCTCTCCTTACGAGATGGGTCAACATGCTTATTTCCCCATCCTGGGGAACATGCAACCCAGAGGCAGACACACTGCCACAGAGCAATTGCATTTTATTTGCAAAGGCAAATAGGATGCTAGGAATTATTAAGAAAGGGATAGAAAATAAGACCCAGAATATCTTACTGCCCCTGTATAAAACTATGGTACGCCCACATCTTGAATACTGTGTACAGATGTGGTCTCCTCACCTCAAAAGAGATATTTTGGCCTTGGAAAGGGTTCAGAAAAGGGCAACTAAAATGATTAGGGGTTTGGAACGGTCCCATATGAGGAGAGGTTAAAGCGACTGGGACTTTTCAGTTTAGAAAGAGAGAGACTGAGGGATATGATGATAGAGGTATATAAAATCATGAGTGGTGTGGAGAGGGTGAAGAAAGAAAAGTAATTCATTAGTTCCCATAGTATAAGGACTAGAGGACACCAAATGAAATTAATGGGTAGCAGGTTTAAAACTAATAAAAGAAAGTTCTTCTTCACACAGCGTGTAGTCAGCATGTGGAACTCCTTGCCAGAGGAGGCTGTGAAGGCTAGGACTATAACAGAGTTTAAAGAGAAGCTAGATAATTTCATGGAGGTTAGGTCCATAAAAGGCTATTAGCCAGGGGATAAAATTGTGTCCTTGGCCTCTGTTTGTCAGAGGCTGGAGAGGGATGGCAGGAGACAAATCGCTTGATCATTGTCTTCGGTCCACCCTCTCTGGGGCACCTGGTGCTGGCCACTGTCGGTAGACAGGATACTGGGCTAGATGGACCTTTGGTCTGACCCAGTATGGCCGTTCTTATGTTCTTATATGACAGTGCTGTCTTGCTGCCGAGGTCACCTCAACCCCCCCAAAATGGCAAGGATAATAGTGGGTCACTGGAGGCACTGTCTAGTGTGATGGCTGGCTTCTCCTGCAGCTGGAGCACCCTAAGAATTGACAAAGGATCAGTGTGGACTCAGTGACTGCCCTGTCCTGATAGGATCTTTGGATGTAATCTCACCAGTAAAACTGCAGGCTAGTTAAAACCCACACCATGCGTTCTTCCATGCATTGAGCACGGCAAACAGTTTTAGGAACTAGATCATACATTCAGGCTATGTCTAGACTACGCTGAAGTTTCAAAAGAGGACTTTCGAAAGTGAAAGTAGTCGCAACACGTTTTTTTTTGGCAAACCTCCCCCCCTTTTTCAAAAAGCTGCTCTTCCTCAAAAAATGAGCTTTATGTGGCTTTTTGAAAAAGGGGGGGTTGAAAAAGAACACACACACACACACACACACACACACACACGTGCCAACTACTTTCACTTTTGAAAGCTCCACTTTCGAAAGTGAGATCGGAAGAAGATACGCAAATTCCTGTGGAATTTGCATATCATCCTTCGAAACATCAGCGTAGTCTAAACGAACCCTTAGACACAACATCAGGTGACAGCCCAAAGGTCAACAGGAAATAAAGATGGTGGTAAGGTGGCCAGGGACCTGTACAAAAGTGTTTTATTTTTATTTTAAGGGTTCGATACTGTAAAGCTGTTTAAGAGAACAGACCTTACCTGTGAAAGGGGAAGAAAGGGACTTTCAGTTCTAGGAGTGCAGGGTAGAGTAAATCTCTTAAAAGAAGACAATTAGTCCTCCCAACCCAAGTTCCCTGTAAGCTGTGTAGCCACACAGCTGTCTTTCAAGTGCCGCTCATTCTTGTGCCACTAGGGTTGCCAGGTGTCTGGTATTCACCCGGACAGTCCGGTATTTTCGGCTCATGTCCGTTAAAAGAATTCAGGAAATACCGGATACCTAAAATGTCCAGTATTTTCTGAATTTTTCCCCGGCCAGGAGGCGAAAATGCCGGGTGCCTGGCAACCCTACAAACACTCAGTGCCCGGCCTCCCTCCCCCCCCAGACCTCCAACACCCCCAGCCCCCATGCTTACCTGGTTCCCCAAGGCTGCTGGCACAAAATGGCTGCCGGCCAAAAGACCTAGGGGAATGCCTCCCCTGAGTCTTAGTGCTCAACCGCTCCCCTGTTCCTATCCCTGCACTTAAAGGGGACATGCTGTTTTATTTTAAATTTTTTGGGGGGGCTTAAGTCCTTGGAGTCCTCTTTTTTTTTTTTTGGTCTCCTCCCCTTCAGAATTCCAGGTTTTTTTGGGAGGGGGGTGTCAGTATTTTTGTTTTAACCATCTAGCAACCCTATGTGCCACTCCTGTGCTACTCCTACTCTCTGCCGTGGAGTCCCTGGCCAGCTGCTCCTGCCAGCCTTCTGCTTCCTGTGCAGATCGGGGAAAGGAGGTAGGGACGCGACAGGGCTCCATAGTAGGATGGCGCTTGCTGGCAGCTGCTGTGTCTGAAGAAGCAGGCTTCAGACTGGTGAGAGCTGACCTACTTAAGAGGCAGGATGTGTCTGTCTATCACACACACACACACCCCATCTTTTAAACTCACCTTCCAATACATACTTGTATTACTATTGTTACTTCTTGATACAGATAATATATGTGCATTGCAGGAAGTAGTTTTATTCTTTCTAAGCGCTGTTATTTTAATTTAAACTGGTCTATGCATTTCCTAATTTTTTATTTCTCTTATGCTTTTGAATACTGTGATGAGTTCTAAAATGCCTAATCTGTCCTGGCTGGAGTAATTATCCCTGTAGTAACTTTTAAAAATATATAGGGTTTGTTTATACTGTTGGTGCACATCCACAGTCTCAATATTGGTGCACATAACAAAATTCATTATGCACATGGACGGAAAGCGTTAGGGGAACATTACTCACAACTACAGCTAGGCAAACCAGTAAAGTTTCAGTTCACTGACAATTAAAAAGGACTATTGTTTTCTCATTTTTGGCAGTTGAAAAGTCAAAACAATATTTTGGGATCAAACAAAAGGTTTGAGAGTACTTTTTACAAGTTTTTGTTTATGTATGTATATATAAAATAAATAAATAAATACACATCAATAAACAAAAATTAAAAATAAATATAAATAAAAGCATAAATAAATAACTTGTATATATAAATTAAAAAAAGCAACTTCCTTATGAAGTAGATTCCAAGAGGTCAGAGTGACAAGTTCCAAGAAAATTCTGAAACAATTTAGGCTTTTTGACCAACAATTTGACAAAGGCAAGATGAATCTGTAAAATGCTTTGGTGTTAACAAATCTGCATTTGATTTTGCATGTTGATTTTTACTATAATTCTTCTCACAATTCTTCCCCAAGGAGGAATGGCAATTATTGTCTCCCATTGTAAGATGGAGCATTAAGGCCTAGAGCTTGTCTACACCTGAAACCCAACAGCGGCAGGGCTCCAGTGCTATTCTAGTCCTGTGCAGCCAGCGCCTATATACATGGGAAGGGCTCTTGTCAGCATAGGAAATCCACCTCCCTGCAAGGCAACAGATAGAAGAATTCTTCCGTTGACCTACTGTGGTCTACACCAGAGGTTAGATCTGCTCAATTATATCCACAGGCATGGATTTCTCATACCCCTCAACAAGGTAGCCAAGTCAAGCTAACTTTTTAGTGCAGGCCAGACCTAAGTAGTGTGTCCTGGTCTACACAGGATGAGTTACTGTCAGAATGAATTAGAAATCTGGCATTCCTGGTCTTGTCATGTGTTAAGGCCTACTTCAGTGATATGCTTAGAACAACAAAAAACACCACAGTCCAGTGTAGACAACTATACAAATTGTTTGCTTTACAGACTAGATGATGCAAAAGAGGGGATACAGGAAGGCAGACCTCCGAGCCCCATTTATATTAGGGATATTAAAAATCATGTAATAGGGTAACTGTGGAACTGCTGAAAATCTTAGTGGTTACATGGTGACCTGTGCTGTAGGTTCTTCAGTATAAAGTTTTGCTGTGGGCTTTGAAGTATAAAGCTAAACCTCCTCTCCAGAAGAGGAGCAGGCAGCCCTTGGCCGCCCAGCACCCAGGGAGGCAGCTTTGAGTGTAACTGATACCATTTGCAGATAAGCATCCACTTACTGGTTAAATGGTTAGTTGTAACCCTAAACCAGACATCCCTAATTTATATTAGGGATGTTAAATTTAGATTCATTAACTAATCGAATAGTCGATGGGATTTCCATCAACTGTTCAATTAGTCAATAAGGGCGCCTCTGCCTTTGAACTGTAGCAAAAGCCCTTCTGGGCTCTTGCTACAGTTCAAAAGCAGAAGCCCCACAGGGAGCGTGGGGTGGGTTCTTGTACATTTCAAAAGCAGAATCAGAGCAGAACCGGCATGAGCGGAGACTGCTTCAGTTCCCACTTGCGCTGTTTCCTGCTGTGCCTCTACCTTCCCTGCCTCACGGAGACGGTGCTGGGGAGAACCGGCTTTTAAGCCAGCTCTCCCAAGCATAGGCTCCTGCTTCCCCCTTGCTGCCTCTCTGATAGAGGCAGGAAGGGGGGAGAGCAACTAGTCACATCACTAGTCAACTATTCGATAAGCTTATGCTTACCGGATAGTCAACTAGTCACTTACATCCCTAATTTATATTGGCCCAGGAAGCAAAGTTCATGGAAGGTCTTATAAATTCAGTCAGTCACCCTCAAATATCTGCTCTCTCCTTCCATAAGAGCATATGAATGGCTACACTGGGTCAAACCAAAGGTTCATCTAACCCAGTATCCTATCTTCCGACAGCGGCCAATGCCGCAAGCACCAGAAGAAATGAAGAGAACAGGTAATCAAGCGACCCTGTCACCCATTCCAAGCTTTTAACACACACAAGCTAGGAACCTCTTCTTCCCTGCCCATCCTGGCTAATAGCCATTGATGACCTATGCTCCATGAATTTATCTAGCTTTTTTTTTTTTTTTTAACCCTCTTACAGTCTTGGACTTCACACCATCCTCTGGCAAGGAGTTCTCAGACATTACCTTTGAATTCCATGTTAGCAGCATCTTCCAGCAGCTCCTCTTTCATGTTGTTGAGAGTCTCTATGATCATGTCCTTCATCTCCTCTTGCTTGCGATTAGCAATAGCCATCAGAGACTCATAGAGCTCATTCTCCTTTTTGCGGGTGTACTCCAGCCGTTTTGGGGTGATCTGCAAATCTCGCTGCATGTCAAAAGCCTGGTTGATGAAGATGTCCAAGCAGCGGCAGTGCACCAGGTTCAGAATGGTGGCTGCATCCACCAGGTGCTTCTGCAGTACCTGCCTGGAGAAAGTGCTCAGGAGGCGGAATTTCTCGACCTGCTCCACCAACATGCTCTGGGCTTTGGCATCAGAACTAGGGGCCCCACAGCTGCAGTGGTTGGTACTCAGATAGTCTAGGTCCATCAGCTGACAGTACAGGGATGACTTCTCATTCTCAGCCTTCTTGGGAGAGATCAATTCAGCCTCTGACTCTGGCACTTTGCAAAAGAAAACAGGCAAAGAGAATTTCTCTTTTATTTCCCGCAGTTCATGTTCATCAGATGCTGAGAGTTTTGCCTCACTGATGGCAAAGGTGACGACAGGTAGGACATTGTTCACATACTCTCCCAAGATGACCTCTGCAGATTGGAATCCCCGACATGGGGCTACCACAATGTCCACCTCCTGAAAGAAGAATCACAAATGATTTTAAGTTTTAGCAATTAACCCTTGCTGAGAACCCTCCCATCCTCCCTCTTTGCACAGAAAACTCATCCCATTGGCAGGATTCGTTTCATGGTCTATAACAGGGTCAGCAATCTTTCCGAAGCGGCGTGCCAAGATTTAATCCTCCTGCCCCGGGCTGTGCCGTTCTCCCAGGGAGGGGCTCTCTCCACCACGCGCCCCATGGACCACCTGGGTCAATACAAACCTTTCCACAGACTACCAGTTGCTAATGGAAACTCACCTTTAAATTAAACCAGTCTCCCCAGCTGAAGCACTAGCAATATGGCTCAGGCCTAATTATGTAATTAAATTATTGAACAGATTAAGCATTTTAACTCTCTCATGTTAGTTTATCAAACTTCATTTTAAACGAAGTAAAATATTATGTCCAACACAAAAGGTTTCAATGTTTTCTTCGTTTGTGGCAGGGGTAGGGAACCTTTTTTGATTCAGAGTCACTGACTCTCAGAGAGGGGGAAAAAAAAAAAAAAAAAAAAAAAAAAATCAGTTGGGACCACACAAGTGAGAAGCAAAAAAAAAACTCCTCCTAAAACCTCCAACCCTCATTGATGTGGCCCCCAACTGAGACACCTCACACTTCAGGCACTCCAGCCCCCACGAGGTGAAGAGAAAGGACAGGGAGGATTGAGGTATAGGGCTTCCCATAGGCCAGATTTACTTTTCTGGGGTTCTAGAGTTAGTGGATTTTGTGGACCCCCTTTGGCTCTGGGGTGGGAACAAAAAAGTGAGGGGTTCAATGTGCAGGACATGGTGAGGAGGGCAGGACCTGGAAGGGAGTTTGGGGCAGTAACGTAGAAAAGGTGAGGATGAAGTACAGATTCTGCAAAGTAAAATTGTATCCCCCCCCCCCCCACACACATCTTCCCTCTGCTCCAGCCCCAGGATGCCCCCAGCCTGATCCCTTGCATCACCTCATCCCCCTCAGTGCAACCCCTACCCCCCTCCCATCCTGCCCCACATCCTTCTTCAGTTAATGCACACTAGCAGGGCAGCTGGGGTGAGGAGAGGTGGGGAGGGGGAGCACAGTCTCTTCCCTGCGTGGCCCAGCACTTTGCCTGTGGCTCCGGGCCTGGGAGAGGCAGACCCCAGGGCTGGCTCCAGCCCTGCTGGGCACAGTGGAGCGCTGGGGAAGGGACTCCCTGTGCCCCCACACACAGCCTACAGGGAGCAGCATGGCACAGCCTGGGCCCCAGCATGCCACGTGCGCCGGCTGCCCAGCCTCGGCTCTGCAGAACAGGCCCAGCCTCGCCACCCTCCCAAAGGAAGAGGCAGCTCCAGGGACGCACATATGCCGCTTGTGGCACGTGTGCCAGGGGTTGCTGACCCCCTGGTCTAGAAACATGCAATAACCATGAGTCCATGGGGCTGGTTGCAGCTTCTCCCAGATCCTTCTATTAGCCTATAAAAGTCTATTCAAGGCTCATTTCTCATCCTTTTTGGGGTCTACAACAATATTAGCCAATGAAGCCCTGGAATCGACATACAAGGTTCAAATCTAGCCCAAGTTTCACATGGCAGTATAAGATACATGGTTTTATTTTAGATCTCAAGCCTCTTTCTCTCTTGCGAGAACTGACTTTTTTCACTGTGAAAGATTATGAGAACGGAGACTAAATATCTTTGCTCACTTTAATATTTCAGCCTTGCCACTTGAGTCACTTCATTTTCACTCATCGTATCTCGCTGAGATATGGCTAGAATGTTTTCAAGTTAACTGAAGCTATTGAAGTCACTGACTCAAGATCCATGTATTTGTGGTTCAGCCTTTAAGACCTTCTAAAGTACTAGGATGATTTTCAGGACTGTTATTAGTGAGAGTACACTGCCAGCCTAGAGAATGAAATCATTTGATCCACAACACAAGAACAGCTCAGGGAAGCTTGTGCTGTTCGCTCTGCTATCTGCTAGCATGACTCAACCAGACCTTGGAAGGGACATTTAGAGCAAAACAGTAATTCAGCCTCTCTGGCCTATTCTGACCATTTCTAGAATGCCAACAAAGGGCAGTTAGTTTCCACAAATTTCTGGACAACAGACAATACATTGCAACCAACCAACTCATTAGACGTATGGTAATGCCAAATTCTCACACCAAAGCAAATGCAGGACCACAGATGTCGCTGAACTAGAGACACCCAGCACAGAGTTTGCCGGCAGCTGGGAGCAGAACTGGACGGCCAGGCCAGCCAAGGCCCTAGGGTATCAGACCCCGCAGCCGGCCAGAATGCTGGAGGGGCCAGGAAGGCCACAGAGGGCGGGGGCGAGGGAGGGCCAGAAGAGCGCAGAGCCAACAATTGGCGGAACTGAGTGCTGGCAGGGCTGGCACAGCCACAAGCACCACTGGAGCCAGGCACAGAAGTGCCAGGTAGCTGGGGAGAGGAGCCCAGCTGAGAGGCTGACTCCCTTTGGACCCAGACCTTCCCTGGTCTGACAAACTCCCTTGTCTGGGACTGGTCAGGTCCCCAGGGTGCTGGACCAGGGAGGTCCAACCTGTACTGCACAGAGCTGGCTCTGAACTAGTTACCTAGAGAAAAGGCTACCCTATAACTATTTCCACCCCCACTCCCAAACAGGCATCTGCAATGCTTCTCAATAGGGCTGTAAAAATCCCATTTAAATAACCAGTAAACTGATAAAATGAGGTTGGGGGTTGGGGAAGACTCCAGGCCCCCTGCGGGCAGGAACTACTCCAGCCCCATACAGGACTGCAGGCTCTCAACCCACGTGGGCTAGGAGTCAGCACCCCAAACTAGGGCCCAGCAGGGGAGCTCCCCAGCTACCGGTTAATTGTTACTCAGTAAGCATCACCTATTAAGGGTTATGCTTACCCATTAACATCCCTTACCCATCTCTCCCCTTCCAATTCACCAAGGCATTTCACCAATAAGAAAACTCAGCCCTATATCACTAATTTATACAGCTCAAGGCACTTCAGAAAACATGGTAAGTATCTCAGGTACAGCTGGGGGTTGATTCCACATAGGTTAAGTGACTGGCCCAAATGGGACTTGAGTTCTTACTGTATTGCAGTGCTTATTGATGTCCATGAATCACTCATCAGAAACACATGACTATGACTGACCACTTGGGTGGGCTAGTCTGAACTTGTCTCTTCTGCCAGTGCCTCTTCCATCATAAGCAGTTGAAGAGCCTACAAATCAATACGTTGTGGGAAGGATGAGGGACAAGTTAAACACTGGAAGTGCCACGAAGTTAACTTTTACTTCATCATTCTTCTTGGCTTGCATTTCTACAGATTCCAGCAGTTTATATTGTCCCAATTAACTCCGCTGTCATAATGTTCACTTAGCCATTGTCATTTATGCAATAAAAACTAAGTGTAGTAGCAGTGGATAGTCTATTCGGGGAAGTAACTAGATGAACAGAGGATTGATGCAGGATGTTCCATGTGTGTCTGAGCCATACAGTATCTATGTACAGCTGGTCTAAAAGGACCAGTACAAAACTGCAAAATGGATCAAAGAACTTCTGATGCTTCTAGCCAAAATTGTAAAAATGCTCTGCCTGTCCACATACAACCTAAACTTTACCTGACTGACTGCTATGCACGTGTACTTTGTTTCTGTACCTAGGAGAAAGGGTAGAAACTGTTTTTAATGTGTTTGAATGAATAGTCACTGAAAAAACCAAACAAACCAGCAATGGTCCTTAAAGATTTGGTTCAAGGTCAAAGAAGTGAGGGAAGTTAGTAAGGATTTTCCATTCCTTTCTCCAAAGGTAGAGATAGGGAAGGCATCATTTTGACACTGACTGGACACTTAGAGCTTTTAAACTGTTTTATAACTACATGGTGGCTTAATGGATCATTGGAGGTATTTAAGAGCAGGTTAGACAGACATCTGTCAGGGATCTTAGATATTGCTTGGTCCCACCATGAGGCCAGGGGACTGGATCTGATGACCTCTTGAAGTCCCTTCCAGTTATAGCATTCTAGGATTCTGACACAGTAAACCAATGTAGAGGCAACATAGTCTAAAAGAAAAAGCTAACTTTGCTACTAAGTGTATTTTATTTTTTAAAATTAGGGTGAGGCTGTTAGGATCATGAGCAAGGTTCTTGGGAAGCAGGGATGTGGTGGGGGCTGGAGCAGCTCACCACCTGCAACAGACAGGGGGCTGCTCTAGCCTTGTAGGGGACCCCCCCCCCCCACCGACAGGGGCTGCTCTGGTCATGCAGAGCAGCCCCTGTCTGGCAAGCCCCAACGCCCTGCAGGCAGGGGCAGAGAGGAGAAATGCTCCAGCCCGGCTCTGTGTGTGCGTGTGTGCGTGTGTGCGCGCGCAAAGTGTCACCATGCGCCCCCTTTAATCAGTTAATAGGTTAAACATTATGTTTAACCCTTTAAATCGATTAAAAAAAAAAACCCCACAACAACAGGATTTTACATCCCTATCCTGGATGGCCTGCATCCTGATGCTCCACTGGTTGACTCCGCCACTTGGAAGAGCTAATACTTAACTTACAATGAATGGCCAGCTCTGAAACAAGCTGTATTTGCATTTGATGAAGAGTTAAATATTTCCATTCGGGTGTGCCTGAAAGGCTTTATTCTGGAGGTTGCTTTATTACAAATTCAAGAGAAACGCCCAAATAATCCAGAAATGAAAAAGTGAGATCTTTACTGTGCACCAGAAGGAGCCACTCTGAGCTTCTGACTAGGAATTCTTAGTCAGTTTTTTTACTCTAATGAAAGACTCAAGTGGTCTCCCATTTTTCTCCCTAAAAAGAAGTCTTGCCAGCATTTTGCTTGTTATGAGTGTCATGGGACTCTGAACCACGTAGCTAAACAAGAGTACAAGTTACAGAAAAATTGGATGGGCAATTCTGCAATATTCACATTGACAGATGACTCACACGGATGTCTATAAACAAAGGGGGAAGCCAGTGCTGTCTCTAGGAGACCGGCAAAAGGAAAAAAAAAAAAAAAAACCCCAATAAAATGCAGTACGAGCAACTGGTCTCTGCTTTGTAGGGTTTTCCAGCAACATTAGCAGCATTTGTTTTCTTTACTGTCATGAGGTAACGTACCCCAATTTATGGAACTTCTCTGAATATTTCCATGTGCTATTCAGCATCATGTTCTTAAATCTTGGATTACAAACTCTTTAAGGCAGCCATCTAGTCTTCTTGCATGTGCCCTGCAGCACATACACCTATGGTGCTCTAGAATCATTTTCTTAGGTCTATTTCACTGAGAGGACTGTTGCTAGCTAGAGTCATATGGTGATTCACGGAAATATCTTGGAACCCTAAGTCAGTCCTTACTACATTAGAGCTGACAATAAGTATGCTTTGCAGTATTTGACAAAAGCTTTCAAAACATTATTGTAAAGTAATTACATTCACGTTTTCCTGAAGTTAAAGCCCTACCTAAATGAAGACTTGATGCCTTGGAGACCTAAACACCAACTACACAAGTATCTGGGTTACAATTTTGCTTCTTGGGAGAACATTGCCTGACATACTGAATAGGTGTTGTCAATGTAAGAACTAATACAAGTAAGCCAATTTGGAATGCCATTTTCCTCTCTGGGACAACCTGTGCATATTTCTCTCGACTAAATTCTGTACAAGCTCAGACACTAGTTCCAGCAATAAAATAAAATTAAACATACAGGTAAAAGGAAAGATTCTATAGACAATACATACGGGAGGAGAGACAAGCAATTGAAGATCTTTATCTTTTACTATTGCATTGCACTGCAGGATAGAAAAAAATGTTGGCAAGGAATTGTCATGTTCTCATATACCAGCCTCGTCAGCAGCAAATAAGTCTCACCCACTGCTTCCAACATGACTCTTCCCCCCCGCCAAGTTTTTATATCTGGGACACTCATTTTCCATTTATTGAGGAAAGACTTCTGTAGTTAGAGGTACTCCGTGGTGATCCTTTGTTAACCAAGTGTTTGCTGGTGACTTTCACTAGGCATAATCTACTTGCACTCTCAACTCAGTATTTCACTCAAGTACTAACCCAATTACAGTAACCTTCTAATTCCAAGAACGGATCTACCATAATGCAATAACTTGATCAACAAATCAGATGCTGTTGGGCTGCACCACTCATGGCAGAGTCCAGGCTGAGCCCAGATGGGCCCCAGCTGAGGGTGGGAGAGCCCGCCTCCGGCTGCCCTAAGTTCCCACCCCATGCAGACTACCAGAGTGTCTGCACGAGCTCTGCAGCCGCGGAGCTTACAGGGAATTTAGGTCATCACCCTCTGCAAATAAAAGCTGTTAGGGCTACTTTGTTTCTTTGGATAAAGACCTTCTGTGTCATAAATAGGAATCCTTCTCCACTATGGAGGTTTGTGGTCTTCCACCCATAAAAGGGCCAATTACACAAAAGTCTACAGATCAACACACAAGAGATAGGAAACAAGTTTGAACTGTGTTAACACACTAGACTCTTCTCAACCTACTGCAAAAATCCCCACAGAATCTATGAGACACACAGATCACTAAGCCAGCAAAACTGAAAGTAGCAACATTCAGAGCAAAGCACCAGCCCCAGAGTCTGGGGTAACTGGATATAGGTGGAAGGAAATACAAGTTTCACAGTGATTGTTCTTCTGAACACCCTCCCAGCACAGATTCCGCATTGGCAGGCCCAGTGTAAGACCTAAACAGAAATGCACTTAGACGTTTAATTCTGGTGCACAGCAGAAGCACTTAGAAAAAGCCCCTCAGGCTAGCTTAAATGCAGCAGTACCATATTGGGGTTTGGAGGAAAGATTCAGCCAGAATCCAGCCACACACAGTATATCTATACTGCACAAGGCAGTAACCCTCAGAGCCCAGGTCAACTGATTTCGGCTTGAGTAGAAGGCTAGAGGACAGAAGTGAAGATATTCAGGCTCCGTCTGGATCTTGGGCTTAAAGGCCCCTCCTGCCTGCTGGGTCGGAGAGCACAGGTTCCAGCCCAATCCAAAGAGTTTACATTGCTATTTTAGCTCTGAAGCACACGCCTGAGTCACTTGACCCAGGCTCTGAGACTTGCTTCCAAGCATCTTCCTTCGTAGTATAGGCCAACCCTTGGGGCTTAGCCAGTCAAAAACCAAACATCAGAACTGCTCTCAAAAAGATGACTGGAAACAAATGCACACTTTACAGCCTTTGCTTAGAATGCTCTCTACAACAATTAACACCAAGTGGATATGCAGCCATGTTCATGGTCATCTGTAATGGATAAATGATGAGGAGAATTCAAATGTAACAGCATTGCACTGGTACCCAAGCAACATCAGAAAAAGCCAATTCAGCAAAGTTACTCACCCACCTAGTTTTGTTACCCAAGGAACAAACTATATTGCCCCTTTCCCCTTTAAAAAACGATGATCTGAAGTACAGGAGGTCCCTGACTTGTGACGTGATTGGTTCCGGAGGAAGCGTCACAAGTGGGGGGCATCATAACTCGAACCTGCATTTATGGTAGGCACTGTGCGCCGTCGTAAATACAGGCCGAGGATGGAAGTTAGGAGTTTCCGGCCCCTTCCGCACTTACAAAGAGGCTGTAAGTGTGTGTGTGGGGGGGGGGGTTTGGAACTCGGGTGGTCGCATCTTGGGGCCTCCTGTATTGAGTGCATGGGGCAAGCAAGGGTTCCTAAGACTATAACTGCACCTGCACTTGATGGACAAAACTTTTGTCATTCACGGGTGCTTAAACCTCTACCTCATGAACAATGAAGTTTTGCTGTGACAAGTGAAAGTGTGAACATTGCAGAAACCCCCTCATGGGGAGGGGAGGGGGAGTATTTTGTCAACAAACGTGCTGACAGTGCTGTTGACTTAATGACAGAACTGTGTTGACACAGTCTTGTCGCTAAAAGCTGCAGAGTATAGACATACAGGAAATTCCAAATAATTTAAGTGTAAGCACCTATTAACCCCAGACATCTGCACACAAAGGTAAGCAAGTCACCGCATCAAGAGTGAAGCACAAAGCATGACTGACCTGTGATCTAGGGTATAGAGGAAGTTTTCAGCCTGCATTTATGCCTACTTGTCAGTTTCCACAGCAATGCACAATATTTCAGAGATCTCAGTTGGGGCCTCGAAGCACTAAGGACATAGCAAAATTAACAAGTGTTTGCTTTCACCATAAATCTGTCCTGTTAGATTAATTATTCCTCTGTGATCCACATGCATTCTTCTGTACAAGTGATCCACCAGGAGTAGAATAGCTGTGCCAAATGTAGGGTTTTCTGGGGCCATTTACATTGTAAATATGCTTAAGAGCAAATATACTTGCCAGCACAAAAATGTGCTCCCAAACCACCATACCCATGAAGAGTCCTGTTCCTGGCTCTTCTTTCTGTGAAGCCAATATGCACCCGCTTATTGGTTAATCGTTTAGTCGAGTACACTATTACATCCCTAGTTGAGATTACTTACACGCCAGATCATCTGTGTTCCTACAGAGCCTCATAGAACCTGCAATAATGTACTGTCGCTTAAGGTCCTCTCTGTTCTTTATAGAAAAATAAGACTTGGTTAGGCAGGTTTGGATTAGGCACCTATGTCATTAAAAAAATATCTGAGCAACATGCTTAAACTCACACAACATCCAATACAGGCAATGGACGGGTCAGCATTTCCAAGATCAAGATGGAATTCTATTGGTAAACATTAAGAAATTAAGTAGAGGTTCTGACCATTATGAGGAAGATGCAAGTCAGATGCAGAGCGAGTTCTACTGAATTCCAACGTAGGTCTAGCAAGCAGGCTTTCAGAGTCCATAAGGCAAAGCCACTGTCCAGCCCATTCTCATTTTTACAGAATAGTAGCACACACAATGTTTCTCCAGTGAGTCTAGTAAGGGGAAGATGGGGTCATTAACAAAATACCTGGCAGTAAGGTGAGTAAGTGCCAATCTAGACGAGAATGCTGTTAGAGAGGGTAGGATTTAAGAAAAAAAAAAAAAAAAAAAAAGATAAGAATATCAGGAGCAGCACAGGAAGCAACTAGAGCGAGTGTACATTTGCAGCTTGATTTTTCAAAAAAGTGTTGAGCTCCTTCAGATCAGAGGGCTCAACAGGCATTGGGATGCTCTGTACCTCTGGGAAAAAATAAACTAGTGTGGACAATTATACTTTGGAGTGATGATTTCTCTCAGTATGCTATTGTTACTAGCAGCTCACTAGCTTTGTTTCTCTAATCCAGTGTTTCCCAAATGCTGTTCCGCGCGGAACCCTGGGGTTCCGAAGTGAAAATAAGGGTTCCGTGAGAAAATTCCATTACAGTAATTTTTTTTTTAAATCCTAAAAAGTTATTTTTGTCTTTTAAATGTGCAATTAAACTAAATGTTGATCTCATGACTTTGTTTAGCATTTGTTTATTATTATCCTTATTTATGTGTGGTCTACTTTTTCAGCTCCATATACAAGACTTATTAGGGGGTTCCGCAAAATTCTTTCGCATTTAAAAGATTTCCGTGGCCAAATAAAATTGGGAAACACTGCTCTAATCAAAGTAAGCTGGAATTTCTTGTCAAGAGCCATACTACAGAATTGCAGATTAGGGCTTATGTCTATTAAGAGTGTGCTTAAATCCTCTTATTGCTTTAGTAATGTGCCTGCACAACGGTCTATCACCTGCAGGCATTTTACCACGGTGTTACTGACCTGTGCTCAATGTGGTGTGCTAATCAGCTTCTCTACTGAACATGCCCATTGAAGCTAGAGCAAGGACGGAAGAATTTCAGAAAGCTCCAAGGCAGGGCCAGGGACATGGACTACTAACCAGCACAGAGCTGCGTGCTGCCAGTGGGCAGGCAACCCCCCGGAGCAGTGAATGACAGTGTGGAGCACCATACATTGGCAGATTTAGGAGGAAGGGCATTACTCACCTTGTAAACTAAGAGACACATGGTGGGATGCCCAGACTTCTCCCTGCTTCCTCCCTGTTGCGCGAAGGGGTGAGCAGTGAACCATAGAGTACCTGGCGTTACTGCTGGCCCCCTGCAAGTGCATCTACAAATATCTCCTAGGAGTTGGGGAAGGGGACAGTGACCAGCAACACCAGGAACTCCATGTATTCAGGCCCATTTCCCTAGGAGTACAGAAGGAGTTAGGGGAGAAGAGGGTGCAATAGCAGAATGGAGAGATTATTACTACTGTTAGGCTGTGTCTACACTGGGCCACTTATTCTGGAAAATCAGCCGCTTTTCCGGAATAAGCTGTGAGCTGTCTACACTGGCCCCTTGAATTTCCGGAAAAGCACTGACGATCTACTGTAAGAAATCAGCTGCTTTTCTGGAAAAACTATGCTGCTCCTGCTCGGGCAAAAGTCCTTTTTCCGGAAAACTGTTCGGAAAAGGGCCAGTGTAGACAGCACAGTAATCTTTTCATAAAAAAGCCCGATTGTGAAAATGGCGATCGGGCTTTTTCCGAGCAGCGTCTACATTGGCCACGGATGCTTTTCGGAAAAAGGGCTTTTCCGGAAAAGCATCCTGCCAATGTAGACGCTCTTTTTCCAGAAATACTTATAACGGAAAACTGTTCCGTTTTAAGCATTTCCGGAAATTCATGCCAGTGTAGACGTAGCCTTAGTGTAATTTATAAATTTCAGACATGCCTCTCAGATTAAATACCTGAAGTCACTCCATTTTATCAGCGACTACCATCGCTTAGAGGTTTTCTACACTAGCACAAGAATGCTTCGACCAACTCCCACCTGCCTGGGTTCTCTCCTTCCCCTCATTTTATTCCTGGGAGCCAAAGTTTAGGTCTCGATGCCTTTCATCTGCCAGGAGTCCTTATTTATATACTTAATCCCAGTGCACTCATGCAGGTTGCAGCATCAGTCCTTGGCTCCTGCTGCAGCTCAGCATTTCAGAGTTTTGGAGCAGGGCTACATTTGTGTTCATTTGTCTGCAAACATGTTTATGTTTTGCTGCTGCCATGAGGAATAAAGAATAATTTTATGTTCTACCATATAGTCTTTGTATCCTAAAGTAAAATCATAGATGGCAGACTCCTGTTGGCTATATACACATACACACCAGGTGTGGAGGGAGATTAAAGAATGTTTTCTTGCAGATTCTAAGACAGACATTAAAGATTTATAATGTTATTAAAGCTAAAAGGCATGTGTTTGCACACGAGCTATTTCCCTACAAATTAATTCCTAATACAGGTAACTTCTTCTGAAGCAGCACTGGAATCCAATTATTACTTTTGTAAAGACTGCTTAATAGTAGACAATGCAAGTCAAAGACCAAAATGTATACCCTGGTGCCATGGTCCTGCACTTTATATATTTTAGCCAATATAGAAAGTCATACAAATATAACAATAGAACCTTCATGAAGCTTTGCATGCTGTATTCCCTTTGACTGGTTGTTGTGACTGTTTAAGCCTTAATCTCTTGCGACGCCAAATCCACAGCTTTGGAGAGTGGAAATTCCTGTAGTAGATTATGCCATGTCTGCCCTGTTTTATTAGGGCATGCAGAAGAGCATGCTTCTCTTTCAAATTATTTATCGCCTCATTTTTTTCCCTAAAAAAATTAGGAAAGTTTCCCTACAAAAACAAACAGGTAAAATAAGTATCATATCTGCTTGTTCAAAAATATTAAGTCTGCCCAAACAGACCAGCAAGAAGGAAAGCTGATCTCTAAATGATCATTTCTGACAACATTGTATGCAACCAGGTAGAGCAGATTTAGACAAGTGGCATCTTTCACAATGTATAGAAAGATCTGTAGAGCGTTTTCAACTTTTTTTTGTTGCCCAAGTCACATAAAGTGACAATTAAATGTGTCATACTGTCACTTAGCCGTTCTCTAGCATGCTGCCTTCAGACCTCAGTGGTGGTAAGGCACCCAGTCAGTGCCACAGCCCCTCTCACTAAAAATTAAGCACAGGGTGAAGACAGTGGGGCACAAGGCACCGTTTTCCCCCAAGGCTGGCCCTGACCAGGGCCAGATGATTTGACACAGAGAAAGCTATCCCTATTCAACTGATCCTTATCTACATTAAGAAAGGATCCCACTGTTGCAGTGTATTAAATACACACTCAGACGTTTGATCTTCCTTGTTTTTAGTCTCATGAAATTTCATCTTCAAAAAGAAGCCTCCAGCCCAAATTCAGGATAGCAGTAACCCTTCCCACTCCCTCTTCCACTAAAAGAGGTCTCCTTACTTTGCCATCCCTTTTCAAGTTCATCTGAGTGGCTGTTTTCATCTAACTTGCCCCAAATATAACCAGAGCTCAAACAAAGAGATCTTTGTCACTTGCATGAGAAATGTGCAGGAGTTGCAAGCTGCACCATGCTCAGATGATCTATATAAAAATTTAACTAAATAAGTGAGTAAAATATTTCAGCTTAAAACTAAGCAACATTTTAGCTTAACTTCACTGGATATTACATTACCACATGCCCAAGAGATCCAGTATAAAAGGCTTTTTCCAATATGAACACACACCGCAGATGGATAAAGTCACACAAGTAAACACTCACCGTTCATGGGCTGATTTACTCTTTAGCTGAAGGCTGGTTTATACGCTGTACGTTGTAACTTGAAATTCCGTACCCCCAGCCTTGTTAGTATTTTCTTTCAATGAGCTATTGATAATATACATGTACAGAACAAAGAAATAAGTTGATAATCTCACTAATTAATCTGAAAAACAGGATAGTTTCTGTGTACTCAGTATCTGATCTATTTCCTAATGTAAATGTTTGCTAGTCACCATATTATGGTCTAGGTGGAGTGTGAATATACTGCAAATGCTTTGAATGCAAGCTACTGTAAATGAGTCTCCCTCTTTGAAAACAAGTTAGATATTTGTGGAGCCTCCGCATCAGTAGCAGGCAACCTGTGGGCCACTTGTGGCCCATCAAGGTTCTGCGCGTGGTCCAGAGGACATTTTATTTACAGTTGCCCATGCTCAAGGTTGCCAGATTCCACCTGGTTTTAGTTTACAAAGTTTCCCACCACCCCCACTATTACCAAAGTGACACATATGTAAAGCAAGGGCACGTGAAGTCAGGTGCATGTTGAGTGCACACAACATTGATTGTAACAGCCATGCACTCCCTTTGCATCCCAAGCACTACTACGGTTCAATCGGCACAGCCGGCAAATGCTAGATACACAGGTGCAGTTAGCAAAACTGCCCTATCCTGGGAGACCATCTTGGTTACAACAATCTTGTGGCCCACTGAGATGAAGTAGGGCCATTTATGCAGCCCACTCACTAGCCTACATTGCCCACCTGTGCAAGATAATGCATTCTTATTGCTGCTCTACCTTTATTTTATAGATGAGGAAATTTTGAGAAGTTACACAACTCGCCCAAGATCACAGCATGGCTGTGACAAAACTAGGAATGTAGACACCCTGTTCCAGGTGGTTATCATCTAAAAAAGGATTAATTTGTATGGCACTCTGTTATAAAGTCTGAACCTGGGATGTGCCAATAATTCTCAACTCACAATGCTGTCTGGGAGTGAAAGGTACTCAGTCTTTGCAGAATATAGAAGGATTTCTTCATTTCAAAGTAGCTTGGTACGGTTACAAATCTATGCAGCAAGAGCGGATTTGGAAGATCTGGTGAAGACTATGGATGAAAGGAGTTTAACTGATAAACCTCAGCTTATTGGTTGCAATTAACTCTTTCTGCCTTGCCAGCCCCGCTCTCAGGAGCCGGCTGCCATCCCACGCTGCGGGCTCTGCAGTAGAAGGCTGATACTGCACAGCCTGCAGCACATGTAACCACTAGGATTTTTAACAGTTACTTTAAAACCCTTTTTCACACCCCTAGTGAAGACATGCTAAAGTGATGGGAGAGCACTATCACTCGGTGTACTCCACTTCCCCAGGTGGCATAAGGGGAAAAAACAGACGTGAGACACATTCTCCCATCCACAGAGCCCAGTGTAGCCACTGTGGTAGAAGGATCTAACATCCACTTCAGTTCCTTTAAGCACGAGTGAAGTTGGGTAAATTACAGCGATTTACCGCAGGAGTGTAGACCTTCCCTATCCCAGAGCTGGCATTTGGAATGCTTAGACTATACCCGCAGGGCTGACACATGAGCAGAATGCAGCAAGGCATACTTAGAGGAGACACATCTGTTCTCAGTCAGTCATTCTGGACAGGAGGCAGATTCTGAAGGTATTTGGGGGGGGCCTACAGTCCTTAAGGTGCATCTGGGTAGCAGTAATAACTAAGGCCAGGTCTACACTAAAGGGGAAGGTTGAATTACATAGCTGGAATTAACATACTTTGATTAGCGGCTCTCTGCTGTCCCCACAGAAAGAGGCTGACTGGAGCAAACACTCATCAGCTTCCCTTACTCCTCACAGGAGCAGGAGTACCAGCCACCAATGGGGGTACCCTCTGAATTCTATTTAGCAGGTCTTTACTTGGTCTAGTTAATCGAACTCCAGAAGATTGATTGTGGTAGTGTTGATCTTCTCCAGAGCAAAGACATGGCCTGAGTGTTTTATCTGTGGCTAGAGCAATAAACACATGTATCCATTTGCCCCCTATCTGTTAAATCACCACAGCACTTCCAGGCTTCTCTGGGGTAGAGATGTAAAAGAGTAGTCAATTAGTCAACTACTAGAGAAGCCTACGCTCATCGAGTAGTCAACTCAACTACTTGCATTTCCCTTCCCTCTGCCCGTCCCCCCCACCACCACCATTCCCCTGCCGTTTGCTGCCTCTATATCAAAGGCAGCAGGGGGTGGGGGTGGAGAACCAGGAGCTGGTGCTGGGGGGAGCCGGCTCCCCTCAGCACTGTCCCTGCGGTGGGGAGAGAGGGCAGGGGAGGAAGAGGAGCAGTAGTGCTGCAGCTCTGCCTTTTAAATGTAGAAAAAGCCACATGGCTCTTCCTACACAAACTGCAGAGCCACAGTGGCCCCTTATAGGCTAATTATGTACTCGATACATTGTGTACAAATTATATGGAGTACATAGTTAGTCATTTACCTGATACTTAACATCCTTACTCTGGGGAAAGACAGTGCCTCTTCCAGCTTCCTTCGCATTGTTTTACATATTCACATACAATAAAGTTTATCTTCGAATAAGCCTAAATACAAAAGGTACAAATTCTAACCCCACATATGTCGCTAATCAGTACCTTTAGTAGCAAGTACGGCAGCGTCACCTCCAGCTCTGCTATCTGGTGTGCTGGATCCTCACTGTCCCCATGGATTTCCAAGTCCTCCTCTGGTATTGTATCCCATTGCCCTTGATGGGCTGCCAACATGTGCACCAGTTCATACTGCCCGGGTAGCGCCAAACTAATCTGTGTTTGTGTCCCATGTGTGAAGCGGATCCGCCGCCTCTTACAGTTCTCCTCGCTGCTTATTTTGGTGGTGGGTAGCAGCTTTTCACCCAAAAGCATGTTTAGCAATTGGCATTTGGCATTGCAGTTCTGACCAAGGATTAGAAGGCATGGGTGCCAGTTCACTGTCAGCTGGAGGTACTCCTCCTCATGGCGGGGGAAGGAAATGGAAATCAATTGCCCTAGAAGTCAAACAAAGAGATTGCATTAGGAATGCCGGTTAACATATGCAATAGGCAGGCCTATGAATTTGTGCCCTACAGTTCCATATCTATACATCAGCTCAGCATTCCCTTCACAAAGGGGAATGCCCTTTAAGGAGCAAAGCAGAGACCCAGGCAGACACTCATGTTTAGTAACAAAGTATTCCCATATTTGCACCTTCAAATATTTTCAGCTAGATTTTGAATTGAATTCATACCAACAACAGATGTCCATTGCATTTAAGACTTCATTTTTGGGCCACATAGGGTCTAGTTAGAAAGGTTCTCCTCTCTATTTCTGTATTTACTAAACCAAACTGAATACAAAGTCAATTCCAACTTAAGAGTTAACATTTTGACAAGATCCAGGCTAGCCTGGATAGTGGATGGGGAGGCGGTTGAATGACAACGATGTGAAACATCAGATGATGTTGTAACTTTATTTTTGTGCTTCTACAGGAACTTGGGAGAGAAACTAAACAAATCTTAGCCTCCCTGGGCTAGGCACCTTGATTTCGCAGGCTGGATAATGGTCCTAAGAGGGAAGTCACTTAACCAGGATGTGGCACTTCAGGCCCATACTTGAAGAGGGGGTGCGAAAGCACTCTCCCCAGAGTCCCCCCAAGTGATCATGCTCCAGCCAGCCAGGAAAGGGAGAACATAAGAACAGCCATGGGGTCAGACCAAAGGTCCATCTAGCCCAGTATCTTGTCGGTCAACAGTGACCAATACCAGATGCCCCAGAGGGAGGGAACACAACAGGTCATCATCACGGGATCCCTCTCCTGTCATCCATTTCCAGACAAACAGAGGCTAGGGACACCATTCCTACCCATCCTGGCTAATAGCCATTGAGGAACAGTGCACTGCCTGAGCCTCCCTCCTCTCCCATGCTCTGACCAGCCAGGGGAAGGCTGGGGCTGATTTCCCCCCTTACTTGGGGGACCACAGGGTGCATTAACAGACTTGTGGTCCATCTTTACAAAAAAAGCACCCCCTCACAGAAACTCCTGCATATGGGCCTGCACTTGGTCCCCTATTTTAACCGCTAGACCACCAGGACTTTTAAAAATTCTTTCTACTTTCAACCTGCATACATTTCCTCACCCTGGCCCAGCACGTGCGATTCACAGACCAGCCTATTCTATAGTATCCTTAAGATGTGTTCTAAACCTCCAAAGAAGAGTTCAGAGCAAAGCAACTGATAGTTTGTTACAGCAAGTACTAGAAAAAAAAAACACCCCCCAGACATTCTCCACACAAAAGTAAGTTTTTAAAATGGTCTTTCCTCAGCAAGTTAAATGCCACTCCTGGCTCTTCCTATTACAAGCAGAGATGAGGAAACCAGGAAGGTTGAAATGATATGGGGCACAAACACTTACTGCTGGTAGTGTACCATACTGTAGGGTGCTAGAATAATGCTTCACCTTGGGCTTCAAAACAAGATGAAGTGACAGTTAAGAACACAATTAAGCATTTTGCAAAACACTCCAAGCCTGAGGTCCCATTTCAATGGAATGCGCTGAGTCATGCACCAGGAAAAAAAAAAAAAAAAAAAAAAAAAAAAAAAAAAGGCAACAAGCAATGAACTGGTGGTTTAAGTCCCCTCCAGCCCCACATGCACTAGTAACCTGACAGTGTGTAAAACATCCAAGAGGGTTACAAGCCCAACAGGCTCATTCACCTGTAAAACCTAGGCTCACTGGACACGAGAACTGACCGTTTCTAAGGATGCAGGCAATGCCACTGTAAAGCCTCCCCCATGGCTAGATTTGGCACACTACAAAAATAAGGAAATTAAATGCTTTTACAACATCTAGATAAGACAATGCAGAGTAAGCAAGACCCTCTTTACTGCTGCCAAAGTCAAATGTTGCATTATCAAAGAGTGAGAAGCACTGAGATTGTCCAAAACTAAATAGGGAGACAACTGATGAAGTAGGTCTTTGCTCACGAAAGCTTATGCTCCAATAAATCTGTTAGTCTATAAGGTACCACAGGACTTCTTGTTGGTTATGCAGATTCAGACTAACACGGCTACCTCTCTGATACAAACAGGGATGACTTTCACTGACTGCCACCCTCCCCCCACCACATGTAAACGGCTGAGGAAGGGAGAGGGGAGGTAAGATGAGAATGCCAGGCTGAACAAATAAGTCACAAAAGAGTTGAGCTAGGGAGTAGGAAGAAGGTCCACATTGTAGTCTTGGAGTAGCCAGATACTTAGGGTATGTCTACACATGCTCCCTAGTTCGGACTAGGGATGCAAATGCAGACGAGCGAAGTAGCTAATGAAGCCGGGATTTAAATTTTTTGAGGAGTAATGTTAGTTCGAACCAAGGGCTTTGGTTCAAACTAACGCGTCCCAGCATGCACTTCCTGGTTTGAATCAGCTGTGATTCGAACTAGCGCGCCGGCGAGATCATGCTAATGGAGCGCAGGATATTTAAATCCCGGCTTCATTAGCTACTTCGGACTAGGGATGCAAATGCAGACAAGTGAACTAGGGAGCAAGTGTAGACGTACCCTTACTGATCCTTATTTCTTCACTCCTTTTCCACGGGCCTTTTGTTTCAACACTGGAGGTTGAGTGAACAGAGAATGCGGTCACATCACGCAAAAATCAGTGAATCGCTTACCACGGAATGTTGATTTCTAACACTATGTATGCTTTAACTTGAACTTTAATCTGTGCCATCAAAATCACTTTTGAATTGCTGGTCTGTAAGCAACTGTATCTGACAAAACTGTGTGCGCTATGAAGTGCGGCTTAAGGGTCATTAAGTTACACTAAAATCCAACTAGAGAGAAATTCTGAATGGATAACAAAAAATAAAAATTATTATTAATAATTATTATTATTATGTGGAGCCAGACTGTCATCTGGGTAAAGCAGAAGAGTTCCATTGTGTTCTAAAGAGCAACAGTGATTGAAACTAGCCCAGAATCTGGCCACATGTTTCAGATGAGATTTGAAGAGATTCATACAAAGGAACCTTCTAGGTAATGGGATCTGCATATGTGAAGAGTCATGCATCAACAGTGCACACAAACAGGGAAGAGGTGAGTAGCTAAAAAGGTAGTCAGAAGCTACAAGCCAAGATCTGAGACAAGAAAAAAGATCCATGCAACAAGTTTTCAAAAACAGAGGCAAATTTAACTTGGATCCTGCAATTAAGGGGGAAAGACCCTTCACAGGAATGTGCTTTTTCATGCCATAAAAGTAAAAAAGTGATCGCAAGAATAAAGACGCAGGAGATAGTAAAGGGAAATTGAGAATTTTGAGACCTAAGGTCATTTCTGCACAGCGTGCTGCATGGACAGTAACTATAGAGTGTAATGCCTCTGACCTGTGCAGGACACCAAGGCAATTTTGATTGCAAAACAGAGTTCTTCTACTCCACCCTCATCCCGTGAATGCATCAAAAGGACAAAACCTACTGATGTCTCTAAATTGGATCTCTATCCTTTCTAATCTAAGTGAGTCTTAACATGGAAATTAATGGAATGCACAAGACTCACTAGCAATGAAGGAGGAACTTCACCCTAATAAGTAGTGTCGTATGACAACACGCACCAAGCTGAGGCATTGAACTAAATGGATTTTGAATAAGTGAATTTGGGGAAGGAATGGCAAAGAAACAACCTTTCAAAGCTGAAGCAGCTTCTTACGATTAGAGATTCTCCAAGTTATTCTGGATTTCTTAATAGGTCAATATATCCAATTAGAGTACCGGAGAGCTTTTTTTTTTTTTTTTTTTTTTTTTTTAAATGAACAATGGATGGATAGTCATCCAATTACAAGATAACTTCATCACTTACTTCTAGAAACCCAAGCAGATTCAGAGTGAATATTCCCCCTTTGAGTGCTACGTTATCTTGCCAGCCATCCTGATTGGAGTGCTTCACAGTTAAATTCCCAATAGCCTGGTATTGTCAGTGAAAGGATGAAAATGACAAGTTTCTTGGCTCATAGCAACAAGTGGGATTTGCCCACAAAAGTTCATGATATAAAGGGGTTTGGGGTTTTTTTGGTTAGTCTAAGGCTACGTCTACACAGCAGTGTTATTTCAGAACAACATCAGCTATTCTGAAAAGAACTCGTCTACACTACAAGCAGTTACAATGTCAAAATAATGTTGAGCTGGAGGACTTCTTACTCCAACTCCTGTAACCCACATTTTATGAGTGAGGGAAGTCGAAGGAAGAGTGCTCGCTCTCAGACTGCCTGCTGTGTAGACAGCGCCAAAATCTGAAATAAGCTCTTTTGACATAAGCTATACAACTGACATAGCTCAAGTTGCGTCGCTTATTTCGGCTTTAGCCCTGCTGTGTAGATGTGCCTTAACGTGCTACAGGACTATTCTTTTTTAAAGTTACAGACTAACATGGCTACCCCTCTGAGACATAGCAGCTCATTAATGAAGGGCAACGATAGCATAAAGAGCCAAACGTAGGTTAGAAAAACTGTTTCAAGTATTACGGTCTCAAGAAGTGCCTTCACCTGCCTATCATTATCACCATCCTTTGCCTGCATGCAGACTGACTGGTGGTGTTTGTATTAGAGACCCACATAGGACCACACTATGTATACTCCAAAAAGATATACTGGGCAACAGATGTAATGATCTAGACACAAATTCATCTCACCAACTGGCTTTCTCTGATGTAATACCAGAATCTAATGGACCCATAAGAGCTTTGCTTTCATGGCTTTAATTTATTGCACAGTTCCAGGTATGCTGTGTCTTTCCAGGTAATTAGGCTTCTGAGACAGCCAAAGCCACCAGATAAGATGCAGCCTTGTCTATACAGGTTATACAGTATGCTTTATTGCCCAATAACAAAAAAACCATACAAGGGACAACAGTTTTTCAACGTTAAGGAATCATTAGTCATTTCAAAAGCATGATACCTCTTTAGCCTTCACGTTAAGCTAGTGGACTGTTGATATCTCTGTAGCAAAGCAGGCAACATCCAAGATCAGAGAGAAATTTCATCAATTCATATTAGTAATTATCCCTTGGCAGCACTGTCCAGAAATGTTTTTCAACCTTTGGGTACCAGTAAAGCGAGGGCCTTCACCCTCTAATTGCGAGCCCAGAGAAAGCCCCATTACAATGCACTCTTCCTTATTTGACCCACCTGGATCTTCAGGAAGCTACAACAGGTTCAACATGCAGCAGCAGCCTGCCTACCCAAAAACAGTCGAACACAGGGCATTCCCTGGGAAGGATCTTGAGCAGTACAATACCGTGGCACAAGGTCAGGCAGAGTACAATTCCTGGCTCTTCAGGTCACATTGCAGGATGCCTTTAAGAAGCCAGCAGAAGGAACAGTCACAGATCACTGGAGCAACATCTTCAATCACAGTATTGAGAAAAGCTTGATTCCTGTTCTAAAGCTTCTTTAGTGTAGACTAGCAATGGGCAACCTAAGCTAGTGAGTGAGCCACAAGACTGTCGTAACCAAGATGGTCTCCGGGGATAAGGTAGTTTTGCTAACTGTACACCTAGAATTTCTGGGTGTGCTGACTGAACTGTAGCAGCGATTTGACTGGGTGCAGAGAGAGCACATGGTTCCTACAGCCAATGTTGTATGCAATCAACATACATCTCACTTCATGTGCCCTTGCTTTACACGTGTGTCACTTTGGTAATACCAGTAGAGAAAAAACACACTATGGGGACAAAAACAAGTGCAACCTAGCAACCCTGCACATGGGCAGCAGTAAACATGTCTCACAGGCCACACGTACAACCCTGATGGGTCACAGGTCGCCCACCACTGGTGTAGACACTGAACACTATAAATGATAGGTACCTTAAGCAATTATACAGCACTTTCTCCATTTATCCAATACTACACAGTCCATCCTCATCTGCGTGGTGGGATAACCATCTCCACCAGGAAACAGGTGCAGAAAGTTTAGGAGACTTCCCCAAAGCTAGAGAACATGTCATTTGCTTAGCCAGGTTTCAGATTCCTGCTTTACTGTCAATGTCACTAAAACTAAATGTTGCCTTAGACTTTGTACTTAAAAAGGTCTCAGAGCCTTGTTGACTTTCCCCCTCATTCAATCTACTCTAGATTAGAGCAATGTCTGCTAGATTGAAACAAGTGCAGTTACAGATGGCTCTAACTATCCAGCCAGGAAGAGCTAAAAAGGCCAGACTGGGAGGGGAAAAAAAGCACAATAGAAAAACCAAAAAACAAACAACAAAAAACCTACTATTATGCAGAGGAACAGTTGTGATACGTATATTCCTGCTAGAATCTTGCCTAACAATTGCTCAAGAATATATGTTCTACTTCTGTTGCCAAGTGCGGGGCCTGTTAGCTGAAATGAAATAAAAAAATAAAACTTCCCCGCCCCAGGGGAGCATTTGACTGAATCTGCTTCCATTCCAAGATCTTGTACACTATATAGAAGATGGTGTTCAAAACATTCAACTACACTGGATTTAGTCTTTAGCTTGTGAATTTCTACACATATCTAGGTCAAGTGAACATGTTATTGTACAAGTTTTATGGACCAGAACTCTCTCATATGCTCTTTTATTAACAAAAAGGACTGAAAACACTTTTACACATGGAACCTCTTACATCATATGGCAGTTATTCAACATTTCACAAGAGCGCTGAAACTCGGGGGGGGGGGGGAACCCTGCTGATTCTTCTACAAGTTTTTGCACCAATTATTTTAGAGACCTGATGATATGCTTCACTATACATTTAAAGTAGCAAGCATGTTTGTCTTAATCCAGCCTTTACCAGCCATTAGCACAAGGTAACCCCAAGATAAGGGATGTCCTCAGGATTTAAGGACTCTTCACCATGCCATGGAGGGAGGACAATTTTTTAGAGATGTGATGTTATAATCTTCAGCAACACACTAATGAAATATTTAAGGAAATTAACTCTGGTTTTGTCAACTAAATTCAGAAACTGACAGTATATACACCTGGGGTTGGCAAATGGGCTCTTTCACAGGTTCCATGTTCTGCTAAGTGACAACGCCTGCCAGAGCTATTTAGTTAGCAAGATCTTCTCCGGAGGAAGCAAAGCCACAGTACAGGGATAGGAAGAGACGGATGGGTGGACTTTAAGACCCAGCGGTGTCCAAAGGTTTCAGATGCCATACACAACTGCATACTCTGCATATAGGTAAGGACGGCCCTGTGGAAGATGCAGCACAATATGGCGTCCCACCTCCACGCTAGTCACATTGCCAAGCTTTTTTCATAGCCACAAGAGCTAGAAATGGGCTGGGTTTTACACAGAAGCCAAGATTCTAGTGCAGTAAGACTTCAACAACCCTAGACATAGGCCTGTAGTGCTTATTCCTCAATTGGGGGAAAAAAAAAAAAAAAAGTGTAAAGTCGGTGTGGAGCATAGAACAAAGAGTCCCACCTCAAGTTCCCAGAGCGCAACAGTCGTGAACCACATTTCTTTAAACCTACAGATATTTTCTTCCTGTCTACTTTTCCATTTCTCTTCTGTGCAACTGTAAAGCATTCTGGGATATGCTGTCTATAATACTCCATACAAGATGGTGTTATATTGAACAAAATCCCTACAAAAACAGGCAAATTTGGAGGAAAGTCATTGCACATTTCGGTCAAGTTTCTCAGACTTCTGTTGCCCAAATCAATTCTTTAAAAAAGCCTCAGAACAAGCCAATCTGCACTGGTCACACAGGCTTTATAAACCATCCACATTTTGCAAGTGTTAGAGTTAGAGTTTGCACTTCCCACTGGCAAGAAGCATGCAAGATCTCCAGTATATTGTTGGATTAAATATGGGGTAGGAGTTCTCCCTTCTTATCACCATACCTCTGTGCACTTAACCAAAATAAACCCCTCCAACATCCAGGAAGCCTTTTGGATAAGAGAAAAGTAGAAGGCATAAAACAACCTTTTCAAGTAGCTCTTCACATAACGGTTTTGATTTGCACCTCAGACTTTCATCTCATACTCTAATTTTTAAAAGGCTCTAAAATTGAACAAAGGCTCAGAATACCCCGCAAGCCATTAAGCCACACAACCCCCTTGTCACTGACGTCAAGTTTTGTCGTCGTGCTGATGGCTCATCTATGATATCTTGGGCTAATCCTCAATGCCAGAAATAAAACTCAAAGAGGGCAGATTCCAAGCCTGCTGCTCTATGGCATCACATGTAATCTTGTCTTCTAATCCCATCAAGTGTTTGTAATTAGAAATAGTTGTTGCAAGATTGAATTAAGGGGAAAAAGTTATTTCCTGTGCCAGAACAAGCTTGATGGCCCAGAGAAGTAGAGGAAGGTGCCCTAGGCCAGAAGGGAAAATTGCTACAACGCAGTATTTGCAACAGGTTGTAGGGACAGGAAAGGTAAGTTCCCTAGCTCTAAGGGCAGACAACCTCACTACCCACAAATAAAATGAACATTGTAGAAGTTCAGGACAAAAACCTGAAGGACCTGCACAAAAAGGTAGATTTTAATTCATGCCTTGCTAGTAATTTCCTGCTCTAACACAGAACATAATGTGTAAATGCAGATTACGAGGGCCTTAATCCATTGTTGATATGTCAGCTTAATTGAGACTCGCCATCAGAGGCAAGTTTCAGGAAAGGGTACAAAATAATTATTTATTTTTCCTTGTTGGTCAACTCACATAGTTTACATTCCTGCAGATACAGAGCAGCTAAACTTCAAGGCCAACGTTCAATTCAAATCTTGTGTTTAGACAGCTTTGTTTGGGTACAATGTCATTTCTACAACACAGGTCCAACATCATAACAGAAAAGGCTTCCACATATAATATGATGGGGGCTAATTTAGCTACAACTAATCAGGAAAGATCTTGGAGTCATCGTGGATAGTTCTCTGAAGACATCCACGCAGTGTGCAACAGCAGTCAAAAAAGCAAACAGGATGTTAGGAATTATTAAAAAAAAGGAGAGAGAATAAGACGGAGAATATCTTATTTCCCTTATATAAATCCATGGTACACCCACATTTTGAATACTGCATACAGATCTGGTCGCCTCATCTCAAAAAAGATATACTGGCATTAGAAAAGGTTCAGAGAAGGGCAACTAAAATGATTAGGGGTTTGGAACGGGTCCCATATGAGGAGAGATTAAAGAGACTGGGACTTTTCAGCTTGGAAAAGAGGAGACATGATAGAGGTATATAAAATCATGAGTGGTGTGGAGAAAGTGAGTAAGGAAAAGTTATTTACTCGTTCCCATAATAGAAGAACTAGGGGCCACCAAATTAAACTAATGGGCAGCAGGTTTCACATGCGCAGAGTCAATCTGTGGAACTCCTTGCCTGAGGAGGTTGTGAAGGCTAGGACTATAACAGGGTTTAAAAAGAGAACTAGATAAATTAATGGAGGTTAAGTCCATTAATGGCTATTAGCCAGTATGGGTAAGGAATGGTGTCCCTAGCTTCTGTTTGTCAGAGGGTGGAGATGGATGGCAGGAGAGAGATCGCTTGATCAGTACTGGAAAAGGGCAAATATAGTGCCCATCTATAAAAAGGGAAACAACCCAGGAAACTAAAGACCAGTTAGTTTAACTTCAGTGCCAGGGAAGATAATGGAGCAAGTAATTAAGGAAATCATCTGCAAACACTTGGAAGGTAGTAAGGTGATAGGGAACAGCCAGCATGGATTTGTAAAGAACAAATCATGTCAAACCAATCTGATAGCTTTCTTTGATAGGATAACAAGTCTTGTGGATAAGGGAGAAGCAGTGGATGTGGTATACCTAAACTTTAGTAAGGCATTTGATACAGTCTCGCATGATATTCTTATCAATAAACTAGGCAAATACAATTTAGATGGGGCTACTATAAGGTGGGTGCATGACCGTACTCAGAGAGTAGTTATTAATGGTTCTCAATCCTGCTGGAAAGGTATAACAAGTGGGGCTCTGCAGAGGTCTGTTTTGGGACTGGCTCTCTTCAATATCTTCATCAACGATTTAGATGTTGGCATAGAAAGTACGCTTATTAAGTTTGCAGAGGATACCAAGCTGGGAAGGGTTGCGACTGCTCTGGAGGATAGGGTCATAATTCAAAATGATCTGGACAAATTGGAGAAGTGGTCTGAGGTAAACAGGATGAAGTTTAATAAAGACAAATGCAAAGTGCTCCACTTAAGAAGGAACAATCAGTTTCACAAATACAGAATGGGAAGTGACTGTCTAGGAAGGAGTATGGCAGAAAGGGATCTAGGGGTTATAGTGGACCACAAGCTAAATATGAGTCAGTGTGATGCTGTTGCAAAAAAAGAAACATGATTCTGGGATGCATTAACAGGTGTGTTGTGAGCACGACACGAGAAGTCATTCTTCCGCTCTACTCTGCGCTGGTTAGGCCTCAGTTGGAGTATTGTGTCCAGTTCTGGGCACCACATTTCAAGAAAGATGGAGAAATTGGAGAGGGTCCAGAGAAGAGCAACAAGAATGATTAAAGGTCTAGAGAACATGACCTATGAAGGAAGGCTGAAAGAATTGGGTTTGTTTAGTTTAGAGAAGAGAAGATTGAGGGGGGACATGATAGCAGTTTTCAGGTATCTAAAAGGGTGTCATGAGGAGGAGGGAGAAAACTTGTTCATCTTGGCCTCTGAGGATAGAACAAGAAGCCATGAGCTTAAACTGCAGCAAGGGAGGTTTAGGTTGGACATTAGGAAAAAGTTCCTAACTGTCAGGGTAGTCAAACACTGGAATAAATTGCCCAGGGAGGTTGTGGAATCTCTATCTGTGGAGATATTTAAGAGTAGGTTAGATAAATGTCTATCAGGGATGGTCTAGTCAGTACTTGGTCCTGCCATGAGGGCAGGGGACTGGACTCGAAGACCTCTCAAGGTCCCTTCCAGTCCTAATATTCTATGATTCTAGTACCTGTTCAGTTCACTCCCTCTGGGACACTGTTGGCAGACAGGGTACTGGGCTGGAGGGATCTTTGGTCTGACCCAGTATGGGCATTCTTATGTTATTATTATTTTTTCAGTTAATCAATTCCCTACATCTAGATTCAGGTAGTTAGTAGATGTCATGAGTTCAAATAGGAAATCCTGACAAGCAAAATAAACTCATTTACGTTATGGTAGCAAAATGCGGGATGTTGACAAGCTGTAAGAAGTGTTCCTCACTAAGTGAAATGCCAACGACACGCAAAGTGATCTGGTTATTTTCAAGAGGCATTTGTTATTCTAGAAAAGCTTCATGTAATTTTAAACTCAGTCGACAGATTTGTCAAGTGTTTACATTAGTATTGCAAAAGCCTTGTGAGAGTTGTTTTCCACATGAGCAGGCCGGTGTTCTCCGGACCCTTATCCAATTGTAATTTATCCAGCTCTGAGAAACACACAGCCTTGAAATTAAAATTTGCTCTGGCACCCAGCAAATAATCTTATTTGCCTACTATCCAATATACATTTAGAGAGAGTATATACCTATAATGATGAGAGGGAAGCAGACACAGAAGTGACCCAATATTGCCAGTGAGGGGAAAAAAAGCTTGTTAACTTCCCATCTGCAACTTTTCAGTCTAAGTTAGAGACCTTGTGTAGCTCACCACCCACAACCACTGTACAAAAATCATTACTGTTATTTTACATATTATAATAAAAGCAACTGCCTTACAAGGACCTGCTGGGGAAAAAAGTTGTTCTGACAGCTTGCAGCACACAAAAAATTTGGCACAGAAGAGATGTTTCAGGCCTGGACACCAGATATTCTGCCCTAAAATTACCTTTACTTCCATTCAGTCATTTGTGGTGTACATGGTGCTGTAAGACAACCGAGAAGGAAGATGTTTAACAGTGCCTGGTATCTGTGGTTAAAACGTCTGCCACAATCAGTCAGCAGAGAACATTTAAGAGAAACTCTGAGCTAGGGTATCCAGTTCATCTATATGAAAGAGCACAGAGCAAGGGCTGTTTATCTTAATCCCATATTCATGTACAAAAATAAAAGGCTCTCACGACTTCTCTTGCATGAATACTCTATTTTACTGTAGGAAAACTGTATAATTACTGCGTATAGAAAAAAAAAAATCAGGGAGAACAAGCCAGAGTAGGTTCCAAAAATGCAATTCTTTGAGGACAACAGGATGCCATATTTATGGATGTTTTATTTTCTGATTTCAAGTTTAGGTTATGCTGGATGGGATCTTAACTGCCAAATTAGCTTTCTTTTTCCTATAGCTCACAGAAGCAGACCATAAATCACACCTACATCTGGTAAGTTCTTATAAGCAGCTTGTCAGTACCTAGTTGATAAAGGAAAAAGACAGATGGCATCATTTCTGCAGCATTCTGTTTCATCATTAACACCCTGTCAATAAAGAACTGGTACCCTATGCAGCTACGCAGAGCATCATGGACTTAACCTGGAGATCCTAACTAATGAGAATCTAAAGAACCCACTTTGGGCAAGAGTAGGGAGCATTGCCCAGGCATCTTGGTCCAACTCTAGCTTGAGTAGTTTGCTTACCTAATACAGCAGACTTCCGATAATCCGGAACCTTTGGGACCTAGGTGGTGCCGGATTATCAGATATGCCGGACTATCAGGAGATACTATAAGATGGTGTTTTATATTTTATTTATATACACACACACACACACGGCTTGACAAACCGCAGCGAGAGCTACTCACCAGCCCCGCATCGCGCATGTGCCAGACTGGCACTGCACATGCATGCAGCGCCGGTGAATGGGGCGCACGGAGCAACCAGCTGAAATCTACTCACCACGGGCGAGTAGAATCAGCAGTTTGTCGAGCCGTGTGTGTGTGTATATATACACACAGTGTATATAAAGTGTTTTTAACCCTTTTTATTGTACATACTATCATGCATAAATTTAGTCAGAATGAAAGAATAAATGTACAGTACTCACCATTGTTGCGAAGCCTTTGAATACAGAAAGCAGAGAATACTATGTACAGTAGTGTGCAGCACTGGCTAATCACTTAAGTGTTTTAAGTTACTGTATTAATAGTTTAATACAGCACTTTATTCACTTAAACACAAAAATTATACACTTCAACACTAATACTGTAAATTATTCACCCAACACTGGAGGGTTGGGGTGCTGAGCAAGCTACAGGCTTGTGGATGTGAAGGTGCAGGAGTTTGGGTTGGGCTGTGTGAGGGGCTCAGGGCAGGGAGGTTGGGAGTATGATGGGCTCAGGACACAGATTTGCGGTGTGTGGATGGTGCAGAAGTGTTGTGGCAGACGACTGAGGATGTGGGGGGTGCAGGAGTTTGGGGATAGAGGCTCAGGACAGGGGGTCCACACCAGACAGCCCTTCCACCCACTAGCCCTGTAATCAGTTAACAGGTTTAACATCACATTTAAATCAGTTAACCAATGATATGGGATTTTACATCCATATCTGGGCATATCAAAACAGGAGATTCCCTGGGACTGGAACTGTCCCGGAATTTGGGACCATCCATGAACATACAAAGCTGCATGCCAGGTTCCCTTGGACACAGGCTAAGTATAGCCTGAGCCCTGGGACTTTTATCCGAGTTGTGCAAACATTCTAGGGAAGGTCTGTGTCTCAGTCTTTCCTAAACAGAGCCAAAACAGCCTAGCAGGCGACATGAGGTTTGTGCGTGTTCCATGGGAGCGGTCTTGCAGGCTAAAAAGGCTCCAGATAGCATCAGAATTAATAGCAGGGCCATGAATCAGATTTGGGGTCGGGGGTGATACAGGAGTGTTATGATGACGCGGCCAGATGGGGGCTTGGCCCCAATTGGGGGTTTGTTGGTCAGGCTTCATTTTTAAATAAAATATTATATCAAACACAAAAAGTTTCAGCATTGTCTTTATTTATGAGAAGGGCAGGGAACCTGCTTTGAGTCAGGGGTCACTGACCCACAGAAAAGTCAGCTGGGGCCACACAAGTGAGATGCAAAAAAAAAAACAACCACCACACACAACACTTCTCCAAATCCCCCCAAGCCTCACTAACGTGGCCCCAACTGTGCTGGTGGAAGCAGGGGGACATGGTACTGGGGAAGGGTGCTAGTGGGTGCTGGGGCGGGGACAGGGTGCCAGTGAGGGAACAGGGTGCTAGTGGGGGCAGGGACAGGGAACAGGCTGTTGGTGGGGGCAAGGAACAGGGAGTCCCTGGCACAACACGCCTCCTCCCAGGACTTCTCTCTCCCTCTCCCCCTCCCCCTCCCCCCCCCCGCAGAGGAGGGAAGTCCGCATGCACCTCCTCCGGGGACTCTTACCCTCTCCCCCCCCCACAGGGGAAGGATGTCCTGGTGCATGCCTCCTCCGGGGACTCCTACCCCCTCCCCCCCTCAGGGGAAGGATGTCCCCAGCACACCACAGACCTGGCCTTTCAGGTACTGCGCCAGCTGTCTGGGGGAGGGGGAGCAGCCAGCGCACTTCCTGAAACCCCAGAAGTGGCATGCAGCTGCGGGACTTCCGTCCACACCGCAGGAAGCCGGCGCTACCTCCATTGTCACTGGAGATAAGTAGTAGGGCTTCTTGGGGAAAATGGGGCCCCGAACGCCTCGCGATCGACTGGTCGAAGCCTCCTGATCGACAGGTTGGTGACCATGGTACTAGGCTCTTGCCATTTTGATGCCGGACTATCGGGAGTGCCGTACAACTGGATGCCGGACTATTGGAGTTTTACTGTAATTCCAATTCCCAGTTGAGTTTCAATTGGATATGGATTTCTTCTATTTCCTGCCCTCAGTTACGATAGAGTGATAGTGCTTAAACAGCTGTTGTATCCCCCAGGGTCTGCACGTCAGTGGCAGGTGAAAGGATTCCTGTAGGTATCTACTATATATTGGAGAGAGTTGGTCTGTCCATCTGTGTGTTTGTTCAAGAATTCCTCCCAAACTGTAAGAGCTAAGACCACCAAATTCTGTATGCAGCTTTCTCTTGTCATAACTTAAAGCCAAGGTCAGGGTTTGGTTGTGCCAGGACAATGGGATGTGCCTGAAATGAGATTGCTTCTCATAAACCAAACAGAAAAGAGACTCACCAGGCAGGTTAAAGGGGCTAGCTTCGGGTATACCCCCCTGTCCAAGACTGCCCCAGCCTCAAGCCTCTCACCCGCCCCCAGGCACCCTATAGGGAAATCAGGGGGGTCGGAAGCTTCCCCCTCTCCCTGATTTGTATGAGGAGGTTGGCTGGCTGTTCCCCTTCATCAGGGAATAGTGGGAAGTGCACACAGTTTGCTTCATTTCTCACTCTGGCTGGGGAGTGCAGGGGGCTGACAAACCTTGACGTGCCTCAGCCGGGAGGACATATACTCCTACCCCAGCTGTGCCCGCTGGAGCTGCAGTGGCCATGGAAAGGTGCTTTTCACCTGGCCCCAAGCTGCTTCGGTGAGAGGGCTGGGGCAGTCCTCTCTCCCTAGGGCAGACTGTATATCCCCAGCTGCACCCTAGAGCAAGGATTTAAACGAAGCATGTATGTTTTCATTTTAATTAAATAAAAAAAAAAAAACCAAAAACACTTTTGAATTAAGGACCAGAGCAACACTAAGTAAATATTTTAGTCACTTACAAAAGTTATGCAAGGACACCAGGTTAACAGGTGTCTAAGACTCAGTGATTAGGTTTCATTTCAGAGAGACACTTCTCACAAGACTCAATGGATTTCCTAAGAATCTCTTGTAGGGGAAAATGTTAAGTACACTTGCATGTGTGTGCCAGAAAGCACACTCCAAAAACTTTAAGAGCGCTTTGGGAAGTGGTACTAATGTTCAAGAGTTTTTATTGTTCATCCTTCGACTGACAGATAAGCCACATCCAAGGACTTCAGCAAAGCATAGGGTGATCATGTCCCATTTTGGCCGGGACAGTCCCTCCTTTAAAGCCCTGTCCCAGAGTCCCAACTGTTTTGGAAGAAGTAGGCATTTGCCCCTTTTCCTCTTGCCAACTTCATCAGTTGGCAAGAGGAAACAGGGCAATACCCACTTTTGTCAAAGAGGACAAGCAAAGATGACAGCCACATGGGGCGGGGGAAGAGCAGGGCTTGGCAAGAGGCTTGTGCCAGTCCCATGAGGGAAGGGGGGGCCGTGACAAGCTGCTCACATGCTCTTTGGGAGCAGGGCGGGGAAGGAAGAGGATGGCTCAGGCTAGACCCACACAATTCTCCCATTCTCTCTTTGGGAAATATGGTCACCCTAGCAATGCAACACGACCATGAAAATCATATGCCAATACTTGAGCAGCAAATTAATTTCATAAATGGAAGAGCCTTAGAGTCCCACTGACAGAATTCCCTCCCTCCCCCTTTGGAAATTCTTGAAGGTCTTAATCTGGTTATAGAAAGTAAGACTAGTTACAGAGTTGAACAGAACAGAGGTTTTGATAAGGTGACCTAAGGAAGCTCTCCATACACCTAACTGAATCAGCCATGAGCATAATAGTCTTAGACCACATTTCACAGGCTGCACCTTCAGGAATGCCCTTTGCCTCCCCAAAGTATCGGAAGAAAACTCACTATGTGAGATTCAGACCATCGCAAACCATTTATAAAAATCCAGCCCTTTCTATATGCACAGTTTGGACCATATGTGTACAAGACTCCCTTTGACTTCAACAGTAGCTACATATATTCACTCTGGGCAAAATTTAGTCCTTTAAGTAGCTCCAATACTGAACTAGCATTCCTGGACAACAAATACATTTCTTCCAAGTTCCTGTAAGCTTCTGTATGCTTATACAGGATTTAATTCAATCCTTTCCACACAAAAACTGCATAACACCACCATATGAAATGTCTTTGGGAGAATCTCGAACACACACTAGACACCAAATTGCCAGTCAGTAGCACATGAGTTGTATGTTTTTGTAACATGTTTGCTATGAAGGCAACCTGCTTAAACCAATAGCTATAGTGTTCAGCACTTCAAATCCTGAGAAAACAATGAGTTCTCAGATATTAACATGTATTTCCCAATTGAGATGCAAGAGTTTAACCAGTTAACCAATAATAAGCATCAGCTTATCGATTCCTGTTGACAGTAAAACTCCTGCAGGCTCCAAGCACCACAGATTCCACTAGCCCACGGTGCCAGAAACATGTAACCAATGGAATTTTAACTGATAACAAGGTTACTATTTTTTAACATCCCTATTTCCCAATACTAAGTCTGTTAATGGTTAACTAACAGAGCTATTATTTTAACCTGCATTACAATAACTTTCCAATAATATCATTTAACTAACATCACTCAGCTTAGGAGCAGCACAATTTGTTAATTAGACGTTTAAACAAAACAACATCTGGTTTACCTGACCATAATTCAGATTACCAAGCATACCACAGAAATACTCAAGAAGTCTCTCAAAGAAATCTTGTCACAGTGAGGGATGCTTACAATATGTACACGCACAGCGCCTATGATGCTTCCCTTACTCTCCCCAAACAAAGCCACACTACCCTAGAGAGTTGATAGTGAAAATGGGAGAGGTCCAAAACTCCATCATGGATTTGGCTATTGATACTGATTTTACACACCTGACCCTCACTGATGGCTAGCACTGCAAAACCTTCTGATAGAAGAAATGGATCACTCTCAATATTGAAAAACTTGAAGCTGCTTCCTGAATACCAAGAAGTCGAATTGAATGTTTTGCAGCCTTTCCAGAAGTCATACCGCAACAGACTAGCCTCGGCAGCTAACTACATTGAAAATTTCAGCCAAGTCTTAGTAGCAACGTGCAAGACATGGAGTTTGAAAATTCTGAGACAAAGCAAGTAGTGATTCATGCCTCAGCCTAGTTACAGACTTACTGCACCTCTGAATGGAATGCAAGCTCTAGCAAGGCCTAGCATGAATATATCAAACTCAAAACACTGTGCACAAAGTCACCACCGCAGCTGCAGCAAACTCAATACAGCAGGACCTTGTGAAGACATGTTCTAACAGTTGGTAAGGCTTCTCTCAGACCTTGACCAATGCAGAAAGCTAGCACAAGACATCAGTAAGGCTAGAATACATTAGCCTAACAACAATGAATCACTGAGTGGATCAGAACATGCCCAATGCTACAAGCTTGTATGTTTCATCTAGGGTTGCCACAGGGTTTCAACAAAAATACTGGACACACCTGACATTACATCATAATCTATATTACATCTTATTTAGAAAATACCAGACATTTATATTTTCTCATTTGTTTCCAGAACAGAAAGCTCAAATACTGGACTGTCCAGTTCAAAACCGGACACCTGGCAACCCTAGTTTCATCCTTCTTCCTAAAGGTAACATCCATCAGTGACCAGCATCCATTCCATCAGTTAATTTGTTATCAGTTTCAGTGATAGAGACAGTGATTAAGCCCAGTACCATAAGACAGTGTCTCTGTGCATGTTCTGTACAAATCTGGAACCTATACCCCAAACAAAATGCCATCCCTAGCCTAAGTAATACCAGTCTACCACCAGGGGCTTAATTATGAAGATGCTTTCTGTGTGCGGGGGGAATAAGTGAAGATACAGGGAAAAATTTTCAGTTGTTTAAAACCCATAATTTTGAAGTTGACAAAAATAAAAATGCTTAAAACAATCAATATTATCAGTCATAACTATGAACAAAAAATACATTCTACTAAAAAGTGAAATAAAGATGGTATTATCTGGTGGAGTTGATGTTATATCAGAGACTGAAAGACTCTCTCATGCCTGGTCTACACTAGATCAGGAAGGTCAGCTTGAGGTACGCAACTCTAGTTACATAGAATACATAGCTGGAGTCGGCTTACCTTAAGCCAAGCTTGGCAGCGTCCACACAGCGGGAGGCTGACAGGAGCAAAGGCTCCTGTCGGCTTCCCTTACTCCTTGGACTGTGAGGAGGACAGGCCCTGGCTGGAGCTGCCCTCAGCATTCAACTTCGAATCTATACTAGACCTGCTAAATCAAACACCAGAATGTCAATCTCCAGTGTGGGAGTGAAGACGTGTCCTTAGGGCAAAGACTTGAAAGTGAAGGTTCACACAACACTCAGATGACACAGATGTGATTGAGCCTGAACCCTTCATATGCAGACCAATTATTCTTAAGTCACTGGTACATCAGACAATTTTTCTACTTACTAGCAAACTAGTCAACCAAATCCAGAGCAGTGTGGAAAAGGAGATAAATTTCTGGCAAAGAGCAGTTACTCTGATTTTACTGGGGGGAATTTACACCACATCAGCTGATGTTACAGGACAAACCTCAAATAAGTACCCCTACAGTGTAGGGATGTTAAAACGGTTATTCATTTAAAACCATTTTAACTCCAGGCTCGCCGCTCAGCCTGCTACCCAACTCTGCTGCAGCTCACATGTCCTTCTTACAGTGCCAGCCCAGTGTGGCTAGCCTCTGCCCGAAGTCACTGGCAGAAGCCAGTTAACTATTAAGCATACTGATAAGCCTCCTGCCTACTGGTTAATGGTTAACCGTTTTAATATTCGTAATAGGGTAGCTTCCAAGCAAAAGTGTAAGTGAAATAATTAAGAAAGTATCAGTCCAACAGCCAACTTCATGAGGCCAAGATAGCTCAGCAACTGAAGTAAAAACAGTGCTTACTGATGAACTAAACTGTAAATTTCAGTATCAGATGGGTGGCCCAGATCTCTGAAAAATTCAGAGCAGCTACAACAAACACTGGAAGCTATGATCCTTAGGGTACTCACCCCTAGCATTAGAGAACTGGCTGATTAAGAAGTCATTTTAAGTGAATGAGGTCCACCAAAATAGACTTCGCTTTTTCCACCAACAGAACTTCTCCTGCTGCTCCAGAGTCCAAGGAGAGGAGATTCTGGGTCTGAAAGCACCATTGCAAAAGATTTTCACCCATGGGCCACTGAAGCATATGGTGCCATGAGCGCCAATCTGCAACTCTAGGGTAAAATGAGATCACAAGATTTAGTGGGGAAAGGGTTGGTATCGCTCATTATTCATGCCTGAAGCAGAAGTTGCTGCCCCCTTCCCCCCCAAGAAAACCTCACTATTTTATTGCTACTCATTTTAAAGCAGCACTCAGAAACCCTGATCAAGGCCAGCAGCTCATTTGCTAGGCACAGGTAGAAATGATCCCTGTCCTGAAGGATTCACAAATCTATTCACCAAAGAACTGGCTGTACAGCAAAAAAAAATTATATCCAAGGTCACTCACAAATTTGGCCTGGGGGCACTGGAGGAGAAAGCACAGCAGTCAGTTACCCAAACTACATTTCAATGAAAGTAGTAAGGCATGGAAACCAAAACTACTCAATTGAAAAAATGTTACAGAACCCTGAGTCACAGTGTCTGTGGGTGTAAGTTTCCTCCTATCAGGAGTGAAAGTTTCTTAAAAATGGGAGGACCCACCAGTGCCAAACTGTGACCCCATCCTCCTACGTCAAGGTTAACTGGGAGGCTGAAGCAGCTCCCCCCGTAATCATTCAGGAGTTTAACTGTCCCTGCTGTCACAGCCCTCCCTTTCCATTTGATGAGAAACAGCACAACCAAACCCTTACCTTATGATAAGAGGAAGCTGCATACCAAATTTGGCGGTCCTAGCTCTTACTGTTTAGGAAGATTTCTCGAACAAACAGACTCACAGATGGATGGACAGACAAACAAGCTCTCAAATATATAGTAGATTACATAGACTGCAAATGTCTGTGAAGTGCCCTTACCCCCACAAAATGATTTTGCGGATACTTTAAATACTCAGCAACAAATATTTATACTCATACACACCCCTATGTATTTTGCTCATCAACATGCTAAAGCACACTCTTATAAGAGCAGCCATGACTATACTGGTAACACGACCACGGTCTTCATGATCCGTGGAGCTGGGCCAGGTCCACACTAGGGACATAAGTGACTAGTCGACTATTGGATAAGCATAAGCTTATCTGACAGTCGACTAGTGATGCAACTAGTCACTTCCCCCCCTTTGCTGCCTCTATCAGAGAGAGGCAGCAAGGGGGGGGAGGTGGGAGCAGAAGCCTGTGCTGGGGAAAGCCGGCTTAAAAGCCAGTTCCACCCCAGCACTGTCTCCGCAAGGGAGGTAGAGCCACAGTGGGACACAGCACAAGCAGGGACTGAAGCAGTCTCCACTGGTGCAGGTTCTGCTGCGATTCTGCTTTTGAAATATACAAGAGCCCCGCAGGGACTGTTATTGGAGGCTCAATTGGAGATAACACAACAGGGAGGAGTAGGGTGTGTGTGAACTAGTCACCTCAAGGTAAGGATAGAGATATCAGGCTGCATGGCAGTTTCAAAGTCTTTTTATTTTCCAGAATAGCATCCTAGGATTTCCCTTCTTTTCCACACCAGTCCCAACTCAAAAACTTTTCCTCTGCTCTCATGGTATAGTAGGGTCTTATTTCAGAATAATTCATAAGGAGGCTATGTCTATAGTAAAGGAAACAGTACCTCAAACAGTAAAAGAGGTTTTAGTACTTATTTACATATGCATCCATGGTTACTTTATTTAATTAAGCAAAGCACCTTTCACAAGGTATGCTGTTTTCTTCACTATTTATTTTGATCAGTTGCTACTGATACACAAAATAAAATTGGGGTATATATTTCTGCTATCCTCCTTATTAAAAAAAAGGAGATGCCTATGCTCACTTCCATTTACTCATTGTGACAGCAATTCAGATCAGTCTTCCACTCCACAATTCAATCAGATCACATTCCAAACCATGTAGCACCTGCCCGTTTCTCTTTTCCATCTTTGCAAATACCGTCAACACTACTGGTACCACAGCACTCACAATTCCTGAGTATGGCAGAGTTTCACTTGGGTACCAATTTTTAATCACTTGCAAGGCATCTTCTCTTTTTAGATTCCATGTGTATTTCGTGGTTTATTAATCACTGTTCAGTGTCTGAAGTGCAGTAGATGCAGGGTTTGTTGTTTTTTTAAAGGTAGACATTAAGTAGGAAATATCCTAACTGATCTCTTTATCAGATGGAACAGTTTGCCCCATCACCACTGCCAAAAGGGGACCACTTTTCAATTAGAGATATGTCAACTCCAAACAACCCTTACTCAGTTGTCTAGTGGGTTTTATTTTGCCATCTCTCTGCATATAAAACAGGGGTGGGGAACCTTTTTTGGGTCAGGGGCCGCTGACCTACATAAAAAAAATAAAAATCTAGCCAAGGGCCACACACAAGCAAGAAGCAGGTTTAAAAAACAAACAAACAAACAAACAAACAAAACACCACACACACAACACAACCCACCCTCACCATGTCCCCTAACTGAGAAGGAGAAAGATACTCTCCCACATTCCCCTCACACACCAGAGCCCATGGAGACCCAGCTTAGTAGATCCTGTATGCTCCAGCCCCGCAGGGGAGTAGTGTGGGGACTGGAGCACCAGCACAGGATCACCATGCTGGGGGGTGCCCTGAGCCTCGGGGGCCAGATCAAGGCAAGCTGAGTGTCACATCTGGCCCCCAGGCCTGAGGTTCCCCACCCCGATATAGAAAAGTAGAACCCACTAGCATCTGAAAACCCGCAGTCGGAACTCCTGGGAGATTCCATTATGTAACGACTCAAGATGAAGCATGATGGCTAGTGAAGTCAGAAAGAGGAACAGCCAGAGTTTTGTAAAAGCAGCAGCTTTCACACCAAAGCAGGCTAATGATCTGTTTGAGCTTGTATTGCAGAACTATGATGGGGCTTTCACAAGAAGCCTCTCTTTAGAAACATTTTCTCCTGCTCATAAAACCACAATAGAATTTTTTTGACACGTATATATCCATGACCAACTTTACCTCTCATCTCTTCCATTCATGTGCAGGTCCCCAAATCTATATGCAGGGAAAAAAATTTAGGTGTACTGAAGTAAGTATGAATGTGCACCATCAGGAGAAATACAAAACCTAGCTGTGGGTGCTTTGCTTATCAGCTGGACAGCACTGGAATTTCTTCTGAGTGGCTACACAAGCACCAAGCTTACAGGGAACATGGTCTGTGACCATGTTTTATTGTTAAATCTGAGAAATACAAATAGTGATACCACAAATAAAGGTGTTCTCCTTTTAACCATAACTAGCATAATCCCCTAGATTCTATCCTCTCAAGCTAATTTTGCTTATATTACTATCAAATAAATTAGATGTTTTGGTGCTCAACCCACACAGGGAGGAGACATCCTTTCACTCTGATCAATCATTTTGTCCATTACAGATTAATGGTCATCCTTCTAATCACCAGATAGTTTAAAGTTTGTATAAAAAGTCTTTCAAATACAACATGAAAGCTAGGGCTCAGCCCCACAACTATCCAACCATTATTTTAATTCCCCCCCCCAATAAAACCAGCATGGCTGCAATTCAACTTAACACATGCACTTTATGTAGTTACAGAAAGAGATGAAGGCAACCTATCTTTTGGATAGCTTGCTTCCCAGTGGCTTCTTTGGGGCCAGATATTTCATTGTCTATGTTATTTTATAAACATTACCTGCCATGATAGTGTTCTTGAAAACAAGCTAGAGAGAGGTGTGTAATTTTTTTATTAAAGACATTGTTGGATATTGTCACTTTCTGAACTTAGACTTTATGTAATGCTACACTTTTATCTCAGCCCTAACGATTCAGACACTAGTATTATTATTTACTTCCTGATTCACATGCTCTTTGCATCTTAAATGCTGTAACATTCTGTAAATTCAGCAACGCAATATTTAAATCGCAATAAAAAGTTGTGGTTGGCTTGGTTGTTTTCTTTAATATCACACAGTCCTTTTTAAGTCAGATTTTTAAGAGGAGCTTTCTTGGGGAGGGGGGGGGGAGGGGGAGGGAGGGAGTCAGTAAGAGCTGTGCTCCCTGATTCTTAAGGCACTCTTGAAAGTCTTGTCCTCCATTACAATTAGGTTCTACAAAATGGTAATTTGGGCACTAATTTTTTCCCCCCTTTTAGATATTGTAACCAAGAGAAAGCAGCCCCAAAATTTCAAATTACACTCATTTGTATCAGCATTAGACAACTATGCTGGAAGCACTTATGTACACAAAAATAACTTGATGCATGCAAACAGTTCCATTCAACACTGTTGACTACTCACATGGTGAGGTAGCATGTAGAGGCCATGACCCTGGGATGCATGCAAAAGATGCTCATGTCTTAACTCAAGACATTCTTACATCTACCATTGCAGGATGTTACACAGCCACTGAACAAACTGCAGTTCTGGACCCATCATTTAGGCTAGCTCTAACCACAGTAGCCTGCCCACTGACTACTTAACAGGCTGCTCAGGTATTCTTTGCAACCTTGATACCTAAAGTCCAAGTGAACTCCTATTCAAAACTAAGTAATCATGCAAGGGCTCACACTGGAATAATAGTGGTTATTTCAGATTTTACGTTGTTTTTCAAGCAGTTTAAAGGGGTGATGCCGTGTACAGTTTATGCCCTAAACAGAGAGGGTTTTTTTTTTTTTTTTAAGTTTACATGATTTAAGACAAATACACAAATAAAACTGTCTTCAATGGTATTTAGACATTTCTCCTGCAATGTTTGCTAACCACATGGCTTAAGTATTGTGCCACTACACAAATCATCAAAGCTGGCTAAAACCAGAAGTGAAACTGATTGGTTTGTTTCCTATTTCAAGGGAAACTAAACACAAAAAACCACAAAAGACAGAACGTAAACAAAAAGCATCAGTAGTAAGAACTAGGTGACATTTTTAGAGTTGTCCTTTCAGTCTCAGGTGTTCTATACAGAACACTATTTTTATTTTGAGCATGACAGATTAAGTCTCACAATAACACTGATTTTTATATAAGGACATTGAATATTTTGTACACATAGCCAATTGAGCAAAAAGCTAATAAAGAAAAACCTACATGTACACTTCAAGAATAATATCTGAGTGTAATGTTTTAGAGAGGCATTAATTGCAGTAGTTCCTTAGCACAAAGATATTCCTTGGAATCTGAACTTCTACAGATCATAAAGATGTTTGTATAATGGCTGTTTACAATTACTCATCGGTAGAAAAAAAAATAGCAGAAAACAAAAAAAAAGAAACGTAGTTACTGCCAAGAGCTCTTACTGAAGCAAGTTGCACTGCACATAAAATCATCTAATTTTACAGTGAATTGCAAAATTGCCACCACTCAGCACCCCATACCTCTTAGCAAGAGCCTCACCTTTACTTTGCCCGCAGATCTCGTCTTTTATATCTAAGCCCCCTTGTCCCACAGAGCTTCTCATCCCTCCCAGGTGCTTTACTGCACCTCAGCAGGCTCAGCCCTTTGCTCCTTTCTGTACATCTCTCCCTCACCCTCCTCCCCCACTTTTTACCTCATGGGTGCTGCTCCTGCAGGCCTTACCCCAACCCCATAAACTACATACTCTGCCCTAAGCTCAGCCCTATACTCCCCCAACACACGGTCTCTCCCCCCCCCCCTACCTTTCCCAAATACACTGACCTCAGCTACTGTCATGACACACACTCTGCTCCGCAAGCCACCCCACTGCTCCCTCCCCTACAGAAAACCCACCTTTGGCACCACACAGACCCCAGGCTCTGCCCTCCCCCTCAGGTAGTCTCCCCCATCCTGCTCAGCCCTCCCTCCCCTAGGTAGTCTTCCCCCTTAGCTCCTCCCCAGATAGTGTCCCCCGCTCAGCTCCCTCCCCCAGGTAGTCTCCCCCTCCTGCTCAGCCACCTCCCTAGGTAGTCTCCCCTGAACGCCTCCCCTAGGTAGTCTCCCCGCTCAGCCCCCAGTAGTCTCCCCTCTCAGCCCCTCCCCTAGGTATTCTCCCCTTAGCTTCCCCCTGCCCCCTCCCCTAGGTATTCTCCCCCTTAGCTTCCCCTGCTCAGCCCCTCCCCTAGGTATTCTCCCCTTAGCTCCCCGCTCAGCCCCCTCCCCTAGGTATTCTCCCCTTAGGCTCCCCGCTCAGCCCCCTCCCCTAGGTAGTCTCCCCTTAGCTCCCCGCTCAGCCCCCTCCCCTAGGTAGTCTCCCCCTTAGCTCCCCCAAGTAGTCTCCCCCTCCTGCTCAGCCCCGCCCCCGTCCCTGCCCATGGAGGTTCCAGCCCCACCCCATAGGTGCGCCCCCCACCAGCTCGGCTCCTCGCCTCCCCCGCCAGGGGCGGCTCCCCGCTTACCGGCCTGCAGCATGCTACCGCTGGAGGCGCTGTTCCCAGCGGCGGGTGTCGGGGGGGCGGCCGGCGGCTCCCCGGGCCCCGGGGGGGCGGCCACGACGGGGAAGGGCTGCCCCTGGGAGTACTTGATGTCGCGGAAGAACTTCTTGGTCTCCCGCAGGTTGTGCTGCAGCCGCGCCAGGTGCCGGTTGTAGTGGCCGAAGCCGCGGCACAGCTCGCGGATCACTCCGCCCCCGCTGCCCTGGCCCCTAGTCGAGGGGGCTCCTCCGCCGTCCATGTCGTCCGGGTCCGGGTCCGGGTCCGGGTCCGTTCCGTTCTCCACTTCCCACCCCGGCGGAGACTCCGCCGCTGCCAGGCTGCAGCCTCGGCCTCCTGCTCCGGGAGGGGAACAGCGCCCCGCGGCCGGGCCCCGCCGCCTTCTCCACTGGCAGCGCCGCGCCGAGCCGCAGTGCGCACGGAGCGGAACCTTTATCCGGGCGCCGCGGAGGGAAGGGGGAGGCGGCGGGGGGGAGGACCCCCCGCGCCGCGGGGCACCATGGGGATGGTAGTTCTCGGTCGAGGGTGGCGGCGCCTGTGCCGCGGGCATTGTGGGAATGGTAGTCCTCTAGCGGGGACGCGTTTGCCTCTGCGGCGGCTGTTGCCGGGGTGCACCATGGGATGTGTAGTCCTTTGCAACAGGATGCCTCAGCAGCTACTGCAGAGCTGCTTCGCCCACACCAGGCCTTTTGGGGGAGGGGTGTTCCTCACGGTGCAGGACCGGCCTCTTCGTGTGGCAGAAACCCCTATGGGGGCACATCCCCTTCCTATGGGCAGAGGGGGCAGATCCCCTGTTTTGATGGGGAGAGACCCCTTTATTAGGTTCATATCCCCTTTCTATGGGGAGAGACCCCTTACTGAGGTCAGATCATCTTTCTAGGGGGAGAGACCCCCTGTGGAGGGGCAGATCCCCTTTCTATGAGGACCTTTATAACCCCTAATTATTGGGGCAGGAGGTAGAAGGATGCTTTCCCCAGAGGCAATTTATCCCATAGCTGTCTAGTACAGGGTTTCTTCCTCTGGAGGAGCTAGAATTGCGAAGTGTCAAAGATGGGATACTGGATTAGACGGACTGCCAGTCTGAGCCAAATTCTTATGGTCTGCTGCAGCTCCAAAGTGGGGAAATGGGATGGGAAGTTTTAGGGAGGACACCAGGGCAAAGATGAGGAGCTGCTTACCTACAAAACTGGTGATGGGAATTTTAGTGCACTAACAGAGCTCAAAGGGCCTTGAATTTAAGGATGAGAAAAAAAATACTTTTATATTCTACTCTATACAGATTCTTAAAGCATGCTTATCACCATAGCATCTGAGTGCATCTTCCAGTAGGGCTTTAAGTGACATGACTAACATTTGTTGCACATGTTTCTTTCATCTTCTTTCTAGAGGGCAAATTACATGTTCAGGGTGGTGCAGGTTTTTTGTTTGGTTGGTTCTGCTAGGGCTTGTGTTGTTGCTTTATGAACATGTTGCCACCTAAAATGTTTAATAATATTTTGCCCTCCTCTAACACCTTTAATCAAACTCCTTTACAAACACTATTTAATTGAAGTCCCAGCTGATTCTCAGTGAGCAGAACCTTGTCGTTGTGTAGAACCCCATGGACACTATCGGATCTGCCCATAATTTGTTTTTGTGGATCAGGGACTAAATACCACAACAATTTCTATCAAGCAGGTAAACGGTAGTATCCCCATTCTGTTCTCAAGAAAAGCTGAGGCACAGAATAGTTGTTTAACTTTAAGCACATGCTTAGGTCCCATTGTCTTACGCTAAGCATGTGCTTTGCTTTGCTGAATACAGACAGACTGAATCACATGTGTAAATATTTTGCTGATTTGGGACCAGAGAGATTATGAGCAGTAGGGTGTGATGCAGTATGGGAATTCCTGTGTATCTGCCGAAGACCCACTCAGTCAGTTGTCAGAAGGTGGTAATCAGAATGACATGATTTGAAGGCCTGACACATCATGACCTACTAGAAATATTTTGCCATCCCTTCCCAAATGTTTTCAGTACCAATGGAATTTTTCAGCACTGGTTTTGGACATGTGTTAAGAAAAAAAATTATTTGGATTTCAGGTAATAATGATAAAATTAATCACTTAAGAACTCAGTCATCATTTTTGTTTTTAATTCTCACTCAGATTGCCTCAGTTTGACCAACCGAGGTCTTGCAGTTCATCTCTGAGTTAATATTAGCACAGGTCTGAAAGGGGAAGGTTTCACAGTAGCTTCTGTCATTCTGCCTGGCTTCTAGCCAGATCTGTCATTCATTTACTTGCTTTCAAAATACCAAATTCAGATCTGTCATTCATTTACTTGCTTTCAAAATACCAAATTCACCCAAATGTAGCACAAATTACATATAAGAAAAAGAACAACAACATGACCAATGAAGCTGGTTTAATCATGATGACCCTTTAAAAAATTAGAATTAAAATTATGTTTAGCCAGAGCCAACTACAATTATTTATGTCACAGATCTAGAAAGATGTAAAGCAATTTCCATAGCTTCCCTACCTTGTAAAGAACAATTTGTTTCTTTTACAATAATTCATTGCTGTCTTGACATATTGGTAATACCCATGTCATTCATTTTCCATTTGCATTTTGTGTTTTAGCAAATAGCATTCTGTTTTTTAATATTTCTCCCAGTTACAGTTAATATTATAGTTCAAGAATCTGATCCTATATTTCTTGTAAAACCAGCTCCCTTGGGGCTCTGGCTCTGTTTGCTCCTTTTTCTTCCATGTGCTTAGAACCTTCTTAGTAATTTGTTAATATATTAATGAACAAACTGGTTTTACTCTCTTATATTTGTGGGTTCTTAAGTATTCAGATAAATGAAAATGTTTGCAACTTTCAGAAATTTCACAGATGTTAGCACAAATGACTATCAGAAAATGTCTTCCTTGTTCATCATTCTCTAGTTTAAAAAGTTCACTCGATCAAGCAGGAGAACAGTACCAATGTGACTTAGATAATTGATTACACGAATCATCAAGAATGAATAGCTGCAGTGAATCGTTGGCAGACATCCAAACTCTTCGGCTACGTCTACACTGCAGGCTTCGTGTGCAAGAACTGTTTTGCACAAGAGTTCTTGAGCAAAAGGTCTTACGCAAGAGTGCATCCACACTGCCATGTGCTTTTGCGCAAGAGATGTGCTTTTGCGCAAGAGCATCCATGGCAGTGTGGATGCTCTCTTGCGCAAGAAAGCTCTGATGGCCATTTTAGCCAGAGGGGTTTCTTGCGCAAGAAACCCCTGTTGCCCGTCCACACTGCCTTCTTGTGCAACAGCTGTTGCGCAAGACGTCTTATTCCTCGTGGGGATACGAATAACTCTTGCGCAAGAAGCCCTCTTTTCTGACGCTTTACTGTAAATTTACTTGCACAAGAGCGCACGTGCAGTGTAGACGCTCCGCAAGTTTTTGCGCAAGAATGGCCGTTCTTGCGCAAAAAGCCTGCAGTGTAGACATAACCTTCAGAGATTACTTACTTATTTACTGCAGCTGAGATCTGTTCCTGGTTCACAAGTGAAATAAAGAGTTAAATTCACAGCTAATATTAATGACAACGAAGAACTCAAGCAGCTGTGTTGATGATGCTGAGTTTGGAAAGAGGTAGCTCAAAACCCTTTTGGAGCATGATGCCGTGTTGGAAACCCCAAATGTTCAAAAATTATCACTCAGATTCCCCAGATAAATTAGAAAAACAATAAGACGCTCATGATACTATATATATATTTCTTGTTAGTCTCTGAGGGTACTAATGGTATTCCAAAATAACATAGTGTGCATCTACACTACTAGCCTTTATTTCAAAATAATGTCGAGCTGTACTTTTTTATGAAAGTTGAAATTCTCACGTAATTGTTGGTATCCGGCTCAAACAACTTTTGTGAGACTCACCATGAAATTGTGAGAGTTGGCAGCATCGATCACAGAGGTTGCAGATGGGAGTCACTAATAACAGTTGGCAGCATTTTGTGTTATTTTCCTTCTCCTCTCTAAGGGTACGTCTACACAGCAGGGCTAAAGTCAAATTAAGCTATATAACTTCAGCTACGTCAATTGCGTAGCTGAAGTCAAAATAGATTAATTCGGCATTTGGTGCTGTCTAAACAGCAGGATGTCAAAGGAAGAACACTCTTCCTCCGACTTCCCTTGCTCTTCCTGAAATGAGCGTTACCATGAGTCAGAGTAAGAAGTCCTCCAGCTCAACGTTATTTCGAAATAAAGGCTTGTAGTGTAGATGTGCACTATGTTATTTCAGCATAACGTTAGTTATTCCAAAATAATGCTGCTGTGTAGACATAGCCTAAATGATAGTCCAACGGCTGGGCCTTGCAAATGGTGGGGAATAGGTTCTGAAGTGGAAATCAATTCTACTTCCTCCAAAACAAAAATCAAAACAACTGCCTCCCCAGTCCTTCTTATCACCCTGTTTTCAATGTGCAAACAAACTCCATGCTTTTCAGACCAGAATTCTGTTTTCATTGGACTCCTTAAAGGATCCTTTTCTGTAGGAAAAACAAAATGTACCAAGGCTATTTCATACCCCCAGACACGTGTCCTGTGAAAAAGCATATCATTGTTCTAAGGACACCCTATAACAGCATTTTCAAAAACACCACTGTATTTGCCTTGGAGACATCCACCAAGGCTGTTCTCAATACTTAGGGCCAAATTCTGTTCTCAGTTACAACTAGAGTAACTCAAAGACGTATCTCCAGATTTACACTTACGTAACTGAGAGCCGGATGGCCCGTTTCTCATCTGGAAAAAACCCTCCTTTATGCCTTTTCCACATTTTCTTGATCTCCTTCCATGCCCTATGGCCCTTATGATCTCTGCTCAGCTGAAATAAGTGATTTATACAAAAATTTTCCATAGCATGACATTCAGTTTTTATGTGTGAGAATGTGGTTCGCTTTTGATGTATCATTTCCTGCTTGATAAAATGCTATTTACATGTGCCCTCCTCCCTCCTCTCAACCTTTCAGTCATAAGATCAACTTAAGATGCACTTTTCAACTGCCACCATCCCTTTCCTCTCCCTGAATATGGAGCTGAATAGTTGGCAAGGTCCATGAGCAGCATTTTGGAAGGCTGTCTCCCAGAAAGGCCTCCTTTGGTGGACCTGCTAAATGGGCTTATGGTTGAATAGAAAGATTAATTTGCTGTTCTAGGTTGGTGCTGTACTAAGGTCATGCCTAAGACAGAGAAGGAGAGGGTGATCAAACTAAGGGTACATCTATACTGCGTCACTATTTCGGAATACCAGAAGTATCCTGAAATAGCAACACCCCATCTTTAAAAGCACCTGCTATTTCCCGAACTCTAACTCTCGTTCCTGTAACTCTCGTTCCACGAGGGTTAAGGGATTTGTCGGAATAGTGTCTTATTTTGAAATTTGGCGCTGTCTACACAGCACCAAATTTCAAAATAAGCTTTTTCGACCAAGACTCGGAATAAGCTATGCAATTTGCATAGCTCACATTGCGTAGCTTATTCTGACCAAAGGGTGCTGTTTAGACGTACCCTAACTTGTAGATTTTTTTCTGAGGAAAGAATGGTGGGAAATATCTCGCAGGTAATTATTGACTTTTCTTTTGAAATCAAATGCATTTTGCTGCATTGTGGTTGAGAGAAATAAAGGCAGCAGATTCTATCTGCACATCACCCTGATATATAGAAGGCAGCATTTCAATCACATCTATCTATTCCATGCTCATCCCTGGTATCTGAGCTGCTGAAGCCCCAACACCCCTCAGCAAACGCCTAGCAGTTGTTTGAGTGCGGTGATTCCTTTCTGAGACTGCAGAAATTGACAACCTTATCTCCATGGCTCCACAAAGCAAGAATCCCACTGCAGCTCCACACACCAAAGACAAATACCATACATCAGGTATTTGTGATCAGATACGTGTCAATCTGTATGTTTGATTTGATCTGTGATCTCTCTCACACAACAAAGAGTGCTTGATGCCTCTCAGCGGATGAGAGTAGAGAAGAAATATTGAGCCCCCATTGTAAAGGGTATGTCCTGATTCCTCTTGATTTATGGTGTGCTGGACAGAGCTAATTGCATACATCCCACAGATGTTGTTTCCAATCAAATGTAAAATGTGTTTAATGAATAGCAACTTTTGCTTCGCACAATCAGTTCTTTATTTTCCCATGTTTATTTTTAAAAGATAGACCTAGATGCTAGGATTTTGATTAAAACAATAGAACGTTGTTTGGAGATGAACATTGTTTATGGAGGCTGGATAGTTCTCCCCCAGTACAGAGTGATGGCATGAGGTCTGTCTGCCACCTAAGTGCCATTTAAGTCATATTTTGAGGGTTCAGGTGGCACTTAAGCAGTACATATGCTTTTTCCTGGCCTTCTGCACAGGGAACTTCACCAATATATTGTCTTTTCAGTGTTTAATCTGGATTGTGCAGCCATAGGACAAGAAGCAATGGCCTTAAATTGCAGCAAGGGAGGCTTAGGTTGGACATTAGGAAAAACTTCCTATCTGTCAGGGTGGTTAAACACTGGAATAAATTGCATAGGGAGGCTGTGGAATCTCCATCACTAGCAATATTTAAGAGCAGGCTGGATAAACATCTATCAGGGATGATCTAGATCAGGGCTACTCAACACGCATGCAGCCCATGGCCCATTTGTGTGCGGCCCACGGTGTGGTTTGGGTTTACGCGTGTTATGCTTAAATGAAGCACACAAGATCTTTTATGGGGGAAAAGGCAGTACACCGCATTTATTGAGAATACAACAGTTGCATATGCTTTTCAATCATTCATACACAAACACCATACACACACACAGTCCCGCCATACGATGTTATAGTTACCAGTCCAGAGTCTGGATCAATCTAGTGGCCAGCCAGATTGATCACAGAGGGGGAGCCAGGCTCTGTCGGTCAATCGATCCGATGCTCCTGGAGTTAGTGGCAAGACAAACCCAAAGTTCCATAGCAAAGCACCCTGCTTTTATAATCCTCTTTCCCTGTTGAAGTCTATGGATTCCGCTGTGTCAATCTGTGACCAGTTACTGTTATCTTGTTGATGTTAATCATTCCCAAAACATCTCCAAAAGGCTCATCCTGTCCTGGATTGTTAATCAGTTGTTTTTAGGGATGCCTTTACCTTTAGAGTCGTCAATCTGCCAATCTGATCAATTCTTGACCGTGGGTACTCACTGATGGTTTCTCTGATGCCAATATGTCTCTTCGCAGTCTGTCTTTTACAGTTTGTCTTCACCCCACATTCTCCCCCTTCTCTCTTGACCATCTGGCTCTAACAATGACCTTCACACCATATCTCATTCATACAATCAGTCTTTCACAGAGTTACAAACAGCAAAGTTTTATATAGAACAAAAGCAAACAGCATTGTAAATTTTCTTACTAAATTTTGTAATTAAAACAATTCACACTGAAGGCTCGGGCCTTCAACACTCCTCTAATCTCATTGACATAGACACAATATGAGATCCTGTCTCTCTACTTACTAAACTTTAAAAAATATATATATCTTACTAAAGGGCTTAGTTTAATAAAATATTAAATGTGATAATATGTCACCTTACATTGCTACATTATTAATCCTAAAATACAAATATAAAAAGAATAAAACTTTCAGTTCCAACACGCGGAGCTCAACATGCGGCCCACAGGTGGGATCCTTTGAACATGGCCTTCACAGGGAACACACTCCACAATGGCAAGGCATCTCCCATGTGGGGTGAACACTGAAAGACGCAAGCGGACAGGCTGGCTGGAACTGACGGGTGCAGGGTGTCGGCATTTCTAGCCCCCAGGAAGGAGGTGCCAGGAGCACCGGGGCATTGTGGGAAGTGCTGGCTGCTTAGCCTTGTGGATAGAGCCTGAGAGGTACTGACTGACTCACACTGGCCACGTTTGGGTCCGGCGCCACAGCTTAAGGCTTAATCTCTGTATTCATGCCCGTCAGTGGGAAAGAAGCGATTTGCATTTATATTTGCCTGTATATGCAACCACACTTAAGTTGCAGCCCTTGGCATGTGCTGTGAGTATCATTGTGGCCCCCGGGGCTTCCAAAGTTGAGTAGCCCTGATCTAGATGGTGCTTGGTCCTGCTGTGTGGGGAGGGGACTGGACTTGAAGACCTCTCGAGGTCCCTTCCATGGTTTTATGATAGGGCCTGATTTAGAGAGGTGGAATGAGGGACCATGGAGGCTGCAAGTCATCAGCACCTCTCAAGATCAGAGCTATAGTGTGATCGTGTAGTGTTGTTTAGTGGTTACAGCAGGGAATAAAGGTTTGTGGGTTCTAGTCTTGGTGGTGGCATGGCATCACTGCCCACAAATCACTCCCCTGCCCTGTACCTTAGTTAAGTTACCCGTAAAATGAACATAAGTTAAAGAATATGTGGCCCACAGATGGTGGGAAGCTTATCTGGTTAGTGTTTGTGGACTTATTCCAGATCTTCAAATGAAGGGTGCTGTCAGGGAACAACATATTATATTTTTGCTTCAATTGATCCCTTAAAATTAAAGAGAACTATCCTGTGTTTGTGACTGTGTCAACCAAAGCTTAGTCCCACTCTTGAGAGATTAGCCTGGGCACCTACAAATCTATTCTTTACCCACATAGATAAAAGGACACCTTTGTCCATTAAGGTTTTGTGCTTGACAAAGAATAACACAGGCATGCTAAACTCTTAGCCCTCATGCAGATGAACTAATATGCTTATGGAGCTATATCAGGACAGAGTAAAAATAACTCTTTGCAGAAATAGTCCGAGCAATAAGACCACCTACTGGATCACATCTGCTCCGTGCTGAAATAACATGCATCAGTCAGAAACGGAAGATAAGAAAAACACTGCAGACAAGATGAGAAGCTTTCATACCCAACACAATCCATTTTCACCTGAGCCTTTCCTTCTTGATGAAACAGGACAGGTGTGAGCTACCAAAATCATTTTGTTTCATTAGAGTAAATAGAATTACCTGTAAGGATTAAAATAAAATGTCATTATAGGGCCATGCTCTGAAGCTTTTAATTATTTTTTTACCCATTGAAGTCATTTTTAGACATTGTACAGGAGTTTTGATTGAATAAAGGCTGAGCAACATATGATTTAGAACTTCAGGATTTGGCCCGTTGATTATAACATCTTCATTTATACATTGATACATTAAATCAATACTACTACTGCATATTATCATTGCTAATACCAAATAGCTCCTTTCATCCAAAGATCTATAAATAATTTACAAACACTAAGCCTCCTCCTGCTTTAGCTTTGAAATGCAAAAAACCTGATGCCGACCTTTACTGAAAGAGGCAAGCCCACCCCAACCACAAGACAACTCTGCAACTCCTTCTCTTCCCTCCAGTTTCCACAGCCACTTATGGTAACTAGAGACATCACACATACTGATAAAATTGAACAACATAATTTTCTTATTTAAACTGTTGTGATGGGAACACTGCAGCATCTTTGGCAGAACACAGACACATTTAACATTAGAATAGTGATAGAGATGCAGCCGTGTTAGTCTGGTGTAGTTAGTCTTTAAAGTTAGTCTTTAAAGTGCTACATAGTTCTGTCTTTTGTTTCAGCTACATTTAACATTAGCTATCCTAAAGTTTCAGAGGGATAGCCATGTCAGTCTGTAGCTGAAAAAAAACTTAAAAAATAATGCATAGTCTTGCAGCACCTTAGACACTAACAAAAAATGTAGATGGTGTCATCAGCTTTAGAAGTGGGTTGTACCATCCACAAAAAATGAGGAGTACAGGATTTCTGTCGAAAATGCCCCATCTAAACTGCCTTTTTTTTTTTCGAAAAGCCCCATTTCGAAAAAAAAGCGGCGGCCGCCATTATGCAAATAAAGCATGGGATATTTAAATCCCCACTTCATTTGCACTTTCGATACGTCTAATTTACATCCCTCTGCCAACAGAGGGGTGTAGTTTAGACACTGCCTTGACTGGCTCCGACCAATGATGCATCTCATACCTGTCTCTCGCAGGGGTCAGTGCCACATGTTTCAGAGAAAAATGTAAGAACCCTGCAGTTAGCGGATGTGGGGTGCACTTTCCCCCCCCCCAAATAGGTCCCATGCTGCTCCTCCATAGGTATAAATTGGCTTAAACCCAGAATCATTCATGAGACAGCGTTAAATATGGATATACTTATACTAGCTGGTAACTCATCAGATTGTATGCATGTCTGATGCTATTCTGTCTTCTTCTATCACTCTCCTGGTCACCTCTTCACTCATCCAGCCTTTCTCCTAGTTCCTAGGCCATCTCTAGTTCAGGGGTGGCCAACCCACGGCTCTCGAGCCGCATGAGGCTCTTTGCTCATAGAAATGCGGCTCTTATTAGGGTTACCATACATCCAGTTTTTTCTGGATATGTCCTTGTTTTCCCATGTTAAATTGCCATCTGGCTGGCTTTTTTAAAACACAAAAAAGTCTGGGATTTGGGAAGGGGGCACCTGCCTTCGAGGTTCATTCAACTGTCTTTCAGAGCCATGTGCCTGGACAGTTCATGGCTGCTCTGTGCACACGCCCCAGTGCCTGGAGGGAAAAGCATGTGGCTGTGGCGGCGGCTCCAATGAGACCCAGGGTGTTAATAAAAGAATAAAAGAATCTGGGGCTGCCTGGCTCTGGGGAAGGGGTGGTGCATTAGATTAGAGTGAGGGCAGAGCCGTTTTAGAAAGTTTTATTTAATTTTTTTTAAATGGCCTCCCTCTCTGCAGAGGGAGAAAAGGGGGGACCAGAGGAAAGGGGGAACCAGAGGAGCCTTGGTCATTCCCAGAGAAGTTCACTTCACCTGTGAGATGCCGGCAGGCCATAGGCAAGGGCTGGGGAGGAGAATCCTTTATTCCAAACAAACTTTGAAGAAAAGCCAATCCCTTCTGGAGGTGAAGATGGCTCTCTCAGAAAACACAAGGTGAAAAACTGCAAGTTTGCGTGGTTTGGGTACAAAAAAAGGCATTTTGTTCAAACTGAGACAGAAATGGAATTTGGTGTTTTTCAGGGTCTACATAAGAGGGCACAAGAAATTCAATGCAAGAAACATTAAGAATTTCATGCAACCCGAGTGCTAATTGCCTTATTGATTTTTCTTCTGTCCCTGCAAGAAAGGAATGCGCTTGGCAAGCTCTGACTGAGATTATTAACGATCTGCCTGTGTGTGCGTGCGCGTGCAGATGCGTGTACCTTAAAGGGATGAAAGAAAAAATCTCTTTTGGGGGCAATTAAGTTTATGAAGTTGGAAAAGAAAAAGAAAGAAAGAAAGAAAGAAAAGAGCTAGGGAAAGGAAAGGAAAGGAAAGGAAGATAGAAAGAAAGGGGAGAAGCTCTGGCCAGCAATCAGAGAATAGCATGCTAGTGGGAGGAGTTTCCATGGCAATGAAGAGGTGACTATTCCACTCCCCAGTGCATCTGTCTAGCATCCGCCCCTCGCAGAAGTGGGGCAAGGTGGGCTCCTGTCTAGGGTGCACGTGCGGGGACCTTGCAGTGGCCTCCCTCCCTGCTCTGCAGCACCCTGCCAGCTGCTGCCTGCAGTGCAAAGCCGCAGCCCGGTGCAGCACCATTCCCACTGACAGCTCCTGGGAACTGGGCTGGGAGGGGAGGGAGAGGCGGGCAGCTGCCGGCCAACCGAGCCTGAAAGCGGCTCGGCGTCACGCCCCCTCCAGGCGCCCCACTCCATCGGCTAGCTCGGATTGGGCCGCGGCGGCTGTCAGTCAGGCTCCCCCGCCGGCGGGGCGGATGGGTTAGGCTGAGCAGCAGCCGCGGCGGCCGCATCTTTGCGGTGGGCAGCGTCTCCGGGGCAGGGGACAAGCGGCAGCAGATGTCCAGGCGGCGGCGGGGGGGGGGGCGGCGGGGAAGCGATGCACCCCAGGCCCGAGGAGCTGCAGCCATGCAAGGCTCCAGCATTTTGCATCACTCCCTGTTTCTCCTGAGCAGTGAGTACCAGCGTTGGGGGAAGGGGGCGATGATTAATTGCATGGAAGGGGCCCCCTCCCAAAGCGCAGATGCAATCACTGCAGCTCAAACAGAGGGGAAAGTTGGGGGGGGGGTAAGGGAATGACCTTCCCGTCCTCCCCTCTCCCCGTGCAATGAGTTTGTTTGGATAAAGGATTCTCCTCCCCAGCCCTTGCCTGTGGCCTGCCGGCATCTCACAGGTGAAGTGAACTTCTCTGGGCACTGACCAAGGCTCCTCTGGCTCCGCCTGTCCTGCTTTTTCCTTGTTTTTCCCCTTTCCATTCCTCTGCCATTCCTCCAAGAAGTGGAAGTGCAGCTTCGACCGCCCACCCCAGCTCGTCAGCATGAAGAGGTGCAAATCGGATGAGCTGCAGCAGCCTGAGGAGGACTGCGCTGGGGCTGAAGATGCTCCCAACCTGGCTGCCATGGATGCCAAACCCGGGGATTGTGCTTCCGCTCTGTCAGATTCGGGCGCCGCTGCTCACCCAAACCCTGCTCCCCATCCTGTTCCCCGGAGCAAGCCTCCCGATTTAAAGGTAAGCCTCCCAAGCCACCGCCTCTGCAGGTATCGCAAAGGGACTTGGGTTTTTCCTGCATGCTGCTGGAACACAAGTTTCATCCAAAGATTCATATGTGGTTGATTATTTGCATGGGAACTTGACTTTCTAGTTGAGGAGTAGTGATGATTGACACATAGCAGTAGTATTCTCTTTCAGGGTTCCCCCATTGTACTCCTCTACCCCTGCTGTGTATGTATAGGTATGTTATGTGTTTTTAAGCCTATTCACCAAAATATTTGATTTAAAAAAAATAAAGGGGGAGGTTGGTATTGGGTTCCACTTTGTGGAGATTATGTGATCTGCTGAGCAATAGTACTGGTTAAAAAGCCTCAGAAGGGTTTGCCACAGAGGCTGGGTAGTGCTCGCAAGAGCCAGCATGGTGCAGTGGGTAGAGCTAGGAGTCACAAGAACTGGAGTCTCTTCCTGGCTCTGCCACTGGTTGCTGGGTGACCCTGGGCACATCACTTTGCTTTTCTGCACCTCTCTTTTCCCATCTATAAAAAGGGGGGAATTGAGAGAGGCCTTTTCTTTAAAGCACTTTGCAACCTGTGGATGATAAGTGCTGTATGATAAGAGCTAGGTATTAGTGTTATAATCAGATACATTCTTGAAGCCACGGGATTGGCTCCAGTATGCTTTTATACTAGTGTAAGGGGGCCTTGGTTTTGATCATGGCTTGTGGGTGCTACACAGGTGTTGGAAGGGCTGTGGTTTATGGGACATGAAGAGCAAAGGGACACTAGTTGTGAGTTCATAAATTGATGTTAGTCTTTTCTTTTTTAAGAGAATCAGTGCTGAAGAATAGTCATTCATACCCCAGCTTCTGATCCAATTTACACTTTCTTGATTTAATTTGGATTATACTAATGCCACTGAGATCAGAATCTGGCGATCTCAACTAAAAATGGTCTGAAACCATGCCTGCGGTGGGCCTTTCTTGAAGGATGAGGGACTGTGGCAGGGCCCATGTTCTGCAGAGGAACTCAGCAGATCATGTTAAATAAAACCCAGGGCAGCAGGTATGAAGGAGCTAAACTAGAGAACACCCACACCTTGTCTGCTTTGATTCAAGTGCAGCTGCAGTCAGAAAAGTATGTAAAAATGCCCCCTTTTCACTTCCAGCACGGCCGTCTGTGGGTCACACCTACATACTGGCAAGAATATGTTTTTACTAGCACTGCAAAACTGGTACAGCTCTGGAAGAACAAGCTAGGTTCTGTTTTACCTTGCACATCACCATCGGAGCTACTGGCTAATCAGTTCCTATTGGTCACCGACAGCAGTGCAAGAGGAAGAAAGGGCACTGCAGGAGGTCCCCCTTTGGAGCAATGCTGCTCCGGAGTCATTGGAAAAGAGGAATAAACAGGAAATCTGACTTGCTTTATTTTCACAGAGGCAAGTTTTCTGACTGTGACTTCTCTTCAAATTATGCAGGCACTGCAGTACATTTCACTAGATTTAAAACATGTTCTCACCCTGACTTGATAAAATAGTGCACCCCTTATTCTAATAATACTGAACCTAGAGTGGTTTTTTTTTTATCGGTTTCAATGCGCTATACAAGAGGTATGCGTAATTAACTGCAGATGGGGAAACTGAGGCAGAAGGCTAGGGCCTCAGGTTGTGTAAGCCATATTTCATTGGCTCCAGAAGAGCTGCAGGGATTATACCTGCTGATGATCTGGCCCAGAGAGGTTAAACACCTTGCCCAGGTTCACACAGCTGTGGATGGTACCTAAGTGTCATGACTTTTAGTCCAGTGCTTCATCTCTATTTGCCAATGTCGCCAGTTACCCCAAGGCAGATGTGAATCGAAAATGTCCATTAGGCTGTGTAATGTCATTAGGCAGGTGGCTCTCTTTCTCTTGGAGTTGTGGGGCTCTCGGCTTCTCTATCATTGGCTCTTTCCAGTTGCTGTTGTGCTTTCAGATTGAATGCACCTGTCACTGCTGCCCTATGAACAGCAATAAAAGAGCTGCTAAGAGTTATGCGTAAGACAGATGACCAGAGCCCCCGGTGGTATGCTCACCCCACGTGCTTCCAAAGTGGCTTTTGCTGGCCGACTCCTTTAATGGACACTTGGTCTTCTACTTGCATGGCCATTCGAGCAGCTCCATGCACGCCTGATCCAACTGCTCAGCTGTTCAGACTGGCCTGCAGTGAATTGGGTGGGGGCAGAAAAAGGTGAGGAGGCACGGAAACGTAGGAGAAGGGACCAGGGAAACAGAGCAGAAGCTGAAGTGGGTGGCAGGACCCTCCCAAAGAGAGCAAGGGGGAAAAGCAGGCAGGAGAGGAGAGGATGGAGAATAGTTACGGGAGGCAAGAGCGGCTGAGAGCAGAGATCAAGAGACACACACAGCAGGGCAAGCGAGCCGATGTCATCCCCAGCTAGTGCATCTCATCCTGAACCGGAGCAGCCACTTACCAGGACTGGGTGGGGAGTCTAGTCTCAATGGCTTATTTAGTCCTGACCTCTTGTACCGAGACTGCAAGCTATGGTGCTAATTATGGTGGCTTTGTCCTGTGGACAACTGTGCACTGAGACTCCTAGACCCTCCACCAAATAACTTCGTAGCGGAATCACTTTTGGTCACCAGTGACCTACGCTGGACGTGTACTGGTAACCTGGAAACAAAAGGCTCCCTTCTGTTCTCTCCAGTCTCCTTACTTCTCCGGCCCCTTCTCTGCAAACGCGTGGTGGTTTCCTCTTGTACAAGTATTAATCCAGTTCTTTTGGTATGAGCAAGCTTCCCATGACCGAAAAAAAAAAAAGAAAGAAAGAAAAACACTTAAGAATCCTGGCAAGAAGCAGAGCAGATGTGTGACACATAATTCTGCTTAAAAATATGTTGGGTGGTAGATATTTCTGAGCTCTGCAGCAACATACTGCAAAAGAAAGCATTCACATCTTCTCTGGAAAAGACGGTAGGCTGGGTATCCTGTGGGGAAGAGATCATAAAGGCATTTTGCCCCTTAGATCTCATTTCTGTCTTCCCCAGGCAGCTGTGATCTGTGCAGATTCTCTCTGTTGTTTTTCCCGTAATTGCCTGAGTTTGATGGCCACAGGAACCAGGGGCTGAATGTTGAAACTTGTCATGGTTTTGATCTAAAATCATCTCCATCGTCATGGTCCCCGCCTCTCCCCTTGTGTTTGACCTTGGAAGTGAAGAGCAGCTGGGAATCTGAAGGCTCCACCTGAGTTCCACTCCTCTCCCCAGGCCTGATCCCAAGCCCGTGGAAAACCTCCCCTTGCCTTCACAGAGCCCTAACATAGCCCACCTGTGCACTGCTCCGGGGTGCCAAGGAAGCGGACAGCAGCCAGGTCCTCTCTGCACATTCCCACCCTGCTGCAGGAGCATTCCTAACAGGTGCACAGCCAGTGTAGACAACTCCTTTGTCGCACCCCCTCCTAGGGCAATGGGAGTGGCCAGCTTACACTGCACCATGACGGTCTCCTGGAGGCCTGAGCCTGTTGGTGTAGATTAGAGCGGACCCTGGGCAGGGCATAGCTGAGGCTCTGGGCTTGGAGCTGACAGTGCCTAGCTGGGGATCCCAGACTTTAGCACTTACCTCCCCCACCTTGGTCAGTGTATGGCCATCAGGGCATGGTGCTTTTCACCCAGACTTTCCTTGACAGGGTGATGGGCTTTGTGAGCAAGATTTAACAGGCAGGGTCCCATTCTGTGTGGGCTGGGCTGTGCTTTAGCCTTGTTAACTTGGCATGAGTTTGTAGCAGCAGGGTTGAAAAACTGAATAATTCGTCTTCCTAGGGCAAAGTCCTTGCTCCTGCTCTAGGGTTACACCCCTTGCAAACACAGCCTGATCTAAAAAAGCCCATTGTAGTCAATGGAAAAAGACGTCATTGGGGATTGGATCAGGTCCGTGAAGCCAAACCCTACAAACTAAACTCACTTTGAACCTAGACTTCACTGGAGAAAAAACTCTCATTGGGGCCAAACCCTGAACTTTTGACTCCACTTTTACTCTTGCTCTTTTATTCCTTATTCAGGTAGGTCTGTTTTTGGGGTGCAAAGGGACCCACTAAGAGTCCCTCTCTTTCCCAACTTCCTAGATTGCCCTCCTAGGCCATGTCTACACTAGGAAACTATTTCAAAATAACTACATTGGACTTAACTCCCGATTTTACGAAATCAAAATAGCGTGTCCCCACTATGGAGAAAGCCTCGAAATGAGTCTGAAGCAGGCTCCATTAATGTGGATGTGCTGCCTCCACTTAGCGCCCCAGGAGGCACTGTGGAGTAATTAGTTCGAATGACTCTGGGGAGTCATTATTTCGAAATAGCACTATCGGAGCATCCACATTAACACTATTTTGAAATTAGCGTTATTCCCTGAGAAAAGTAGGAGTAGAGATTTCGAAATAACGGGCGTGGTCTTGTGGACGCTCCTCTTAGAAATTTGACCTAAGGGGTTATTTTGAAATAAAGCCCTAGTGTACATCAGGGCCTAGAGAACCTTTCAAGACCCCTTATTGCAGCTTTGGCCAGAGACTGTCCATACTCCTGACCCAGGAGCTGTCCACAGGGGGAGTGAAGACACTTTTTCTCTCCTCCCCCACAAAAGCCATCATCCCTAGATACACTAGAATTCACTCCCTTGCCCCAGCCATTTACGTGCATTTTTTGGTTTCAAAGGACATCACGAAGGTGGGCTATGTCCCTGTGGTCAGATGGCCCTAAACAGAAGTGCCCCAGTCACTGGAAAGGCCAAATTTACCAAATGCAGCTTGGTTCCAGGCACGGATCCCACCAATTCCCTTTGCCTCACTCATGCATACACCAAGCGCTACATGGGGGACTGTGCTACCTGCCTCCAGCTAATGTCAACCACCATTTCAGAAGTGTGGGGATGTGAGTAGGTGCTCAAACTATTGCTCAAAGGCAAGAACTCCAGGCAGTTAATTAATAACACCACCACCATTCTCCCTTCGGTATCATGTCTCAACCAAGGATCTCAAATCACTCTGAGTGTGTTAATCATGGATTCTCACACAGCTTGGGGAAGATCATCTTTGTTCCCATTTTACAGATGGGGACACTGAGGCAGGAAGTATTTTGCCTAAAATCACACAGTAAGTCAGTGATAAGAGCCAGGAATAGGACACAGGAGTCTTGCCTTTCAGTTCCCTGCTATAACCCAGTTGGCCACACTCATCAAAGTTTGCTCATGGGGAGTAGATTAACAGGTTTGGCGCACATGTTCACTGCACAAGTCTGGCACATCGAGGTTCTGGGTTCAGTTGTGAATTGCATCACATGTGACATGAGTTTGGGTGGTCTCAGCCTGATGCCAAAGAACCTTGCACTGCACTGCTACAGGCTCTGTAGAGGGAAGTCCTCTTTCCTTTCCCTGATCCGGGTGGCGATGCAGTGACCAAATAGCCATTGGAGGAAGCTTGCACAGTGCTTCTCTGTATCAGCCTCTCGCTGCTGTGAGCATTAATGTTTCCATGCCTTCATTGTGAAAAGTCTCTTGCTGGCAAAATTAGTCTACCTGCCTCATCCTGGAGGAAGCCCCAGGTTAACTGAACTTTCCATGGGACCTCAGATCTCTTGGGCAACTTGCCCTTGTTCCTTCATGTTCTCTTTTCATGCACCCTGCCTTACACAAGAGGAAATTCACCCCCGTGCAGCGAGCGGTCACAAAAACCCATGTGCCACTAGAATCCCACTTGAGCCTCCCAGAGAGGGCACCGGAGTCTGGGGCATAAGTCTTGGCCTGCACGGTGGAGAATTTCACCCACATGCTCAGGTTTAGAACCATGAATCTCCCTTACCCATTAAGCTCCCTGCTGCCACCTGCTTTGAATATCCATTGCAGGGACTCATCTTTGTCCATTAATAACATTCCATTGAAGCCAGCGGTGTTCTAAATGGGTCTAGTATATCCAATACTACTGAGATTTCATTCAGCCACACAGCAAGAGCAGTTGACCTGCTTGTGCCTAGAACAATGCAAATACAGGTACATTCAGCCTAAAACATACCTGCAACATTCATCCACATCCAAGCAGTTACACCCTGCAGAGAGGAAAAGTTTGATTCTAAATGTCTTTGGAGTCAGTTCAGAAAACAAATAGGACAGGATGAAATGCTTGGGGGCTGAGAGAAATTGCACTCCTCATGATACAGCTCTAGCTGTTTTAGGTTACGTCTACACTGTGCAATTATTTCAGAATAAACTATTCCGGAATAGTTATTCTGAAATAGCTTACAGGTGGTCCTCGAGGTACGAACACATCGACTTACGACCGTTCGTACTTACGACAAACCTCCCATTAAGCGCATTACAGCTGGTCCCTGAGTTACAAACGCGCGATCCGCACTTACGAACAGCGCGGTCACATTTAAATGAATGGGGTCCAACTTACGAACAGATCGAGTTACAACCAGGTGTTTGGTATGTAACTCGTTCTTAAGTCGGGGACTATCTGTATTTCGAAATAGCATGTCTACACTGCAGAGAAGCTTCCCTAATGTAGACGTGCGATCCAATTTAGAGCCCTAGGAGGAATAACTTAGAATGGCCCTGGTGAGGTGCTCTTTTGAAATAGCAGAAGTGGAGCGTCTACACACGCCTTATTTTGAAATAGCTATTTTGTAATAGGCGTTATTCTTCATAGAATGAGGTTTACAGAAGTCGGAATAAGCCATCCATTATTTCGAAATTATATTTTGAAATAACGGAATGGCTGTGTAGATGCTCACATAGTTATTTCGGAATAACAGTCATTATTCCAAAATAACTTTGCTGTGTAGACACACCCTTAATGAGCAGGGGAAAAGAACATGGGCAAGGTCTCAATTGCTTTGCAGCCCTTCTTCAAATTTAACTTCAAGTTTGGAGTTTGAGCAGGGTCACAGCATTATTGAAAAATAATTACAGATGCCAAAGTCTGTGTTATATAGATTTTTATACTGCACTCATCACAGGCACATCTAAGCTCCTTCCAGTAATGCAATTGAGCAGTGTGTGTTACATCTATCACGTGTCTGTTCTCTCAGCCTCACCCCCAGGGAAGAAGCGGGCAGAGAGGGGTATCTTGTTTTAAATATATGCATATATACCTATTTGGTGTGATTGATTATTTAAGTCACAGCCATGGTTTTATTTTCCGTATGAATGTAGTGCTGGTGATAGGCAGCAGCCATACCTGGTCAAAGTTCCAGGTGGAAAAATTTCCCATAGGTCCAGTTGACTTTTTGGAACTGATCAGTGGTTCTCCTGGGGTTAACCCCTCCTCCAGCTGAAACATGTAGGAAGCCAATAGGAATCAATTGAGCAACCAGCAAAAGCTGAAGAGACCATTTGAAGGGCTTAATGGGGGGCTGCCTGAATTTCCACTAGAGCCACTAGCTTTTCCTACACTGGCCTGGCTCCTGCCCTCTCAGGGTTAGAGCTGAGTTAATTGTCCATACACATGCAAGCTGAAACTGACTTAAAAACTAAGTTCGCTATTTGGGATGCTGTTTGCCCCTGGGAGAGCACCAGAGCCTACACAGCAGCTGAGTCCCAATTAGGGCAGGAAAACAGCATGGCTGAGGGAATCGCCTGTAGACATGGGAGACGGGAGGTTAGGGTTCTACTCTTTTCTCCTCCCCATGCCTCATTTTCCCTTCACAACCTGTGTCTTTTTCAGTTTAGTTCTTTGGGAAAAGAAATATCTCCCCCTATACATGCCTAGTGCTAGCACTTTGGGGCCCCAGCCCTGATTAAAGCCTCTACATTATATTAGGGCACGTCTTCTGGAGATCGACATTTTGACATTCGATTTAGGGGGTCAAGTACAGACCCATAAATTGAACGCTGAAGGCAGCTCCGGCTGGCACCTGTACTCCTCACAGTTGCAAGGAGTAAGGGAAGCCAACGGAAGTGTTAAGTGTAGACCTGGCCTTACACTTAAACTGCCTTTAATACAGCTGTCTTTGATCCGGGAAGAACTGTGGTTCGGATCCCCCCCCCAGATAGCCCTTCTAGACTCTGTGCCCCCACCCCTAGCGCACTCCAGCACTTCCCTCCTAGACTCCACCTCGCTTCCACCCCAATAATAGTTTAAATACAGCACATTAAGGATTTATCCTGTGCTGTGTTATACATGTACAGTACTGTATAATGGTCTATACATACAAAAGCTTTAATAATAGACTTTAGTTATGTCAAATACCCATGGTCTGGAAAATGCCATGATCCGGCATAGCCTAGTTCCCAAGGCTGCCAAATTAAAAGAGGTCTAAGCATGTTCATTTTATTATTGTAATAAACTAGGATTTACATGGTGAATCAAGACTGTGCTTTGGGCCAGTGCAGTAGGTCATGAGGGAGCAATTTGGATAAGCAAAGACGTTCAGATGACTGTCAATAAGATCACAGCTTCCAGCAGTCCCTTAGTATTTACAGAATTCCTCCTGTTTGTCCATTTGTGTTTGATAACATTTTAACAATTAGTTGTATCAATGTGTAAATAGCTAACAGGAAAATAGGGCGAGCAGCCATTTTTATTCTAGAACTGCTTTCAAACAAGGTGAAAACCTTTGATTGAACCTTGCTAAAGCTAGCAACAATTCAGGCCCACACTGGTGTAAACCAGGAGTAATTCCTATTAAATCAGTCAAATCAAGCTAGTGTAAGTGAGAGGAGAATAAGGGCCTTTGTGTTGAATTAAAGCCCAGAACGTGGTTGGTAGATCTTTGAAGCCTAAGAGATGTGTCATGAATATTTGCACGAGTCACTTTTTGAAACAGTGGCCTTTTTTCTTTTTAAAATCGCACAGATTGCTGTGGATTTTTTGGGGGGGATTTGATTCATAGATATTTTGGATGATATTCCATTTAGCAAACTGTATCAAACTTCAGCGTGAAAACCTCAAAATCTTAATCCCCTTAATGAAACAAAAAGACTGTAAAGTCACAATAAACATTTATGACTACTGAATTTTTCAAGAGATTTGGCCACCCACAAGCTCGGCCTATGTTGCTAACTTTGGGGGCTTTTTTGTTTGTTAAATTAGCTTATTCTGTTTTCTGGGCTAGCCATCTATAAAGTTTTGAAAAAACAAGGCTGTTTTCTCTAACATAAGCACTAACCATTTCACAAACTACTGCTAAACAAGAATCTAGTAAACAATTCCTTTACTTTTTTTCTGTTCTGTCAGATTAAAGGTTATAGGACCACTGAAAACAAGTGGAAGTTTTAACCCAGTAAGAACTGAATAAAAACTGAAGGAAGACTCAAAACTCTGGCTTTGAAATTTAAAAGCCAGATTTCTTCCTCATTTTGCTATAGCTATTTCCATCAGTTTCCTTGTAGATTATTTTTAACCAGACTTTAATTTAGCACTGAATCTGCCCCATCCAACACAACAATATCATGACTTTGACTTTCTCTGCATGCAGATCTCCCTTAAATTCCTTTGAGTACCTCATGTGTAAAACCCCTTAAAATTTTGGACAGTGTTATCCTGGTGATTACATTTTTCTATTAGTATAAATTTTCGGCCAGAAAGATTAGAACTCACTGAAAAATATAGGCCAGGAATAAAATTCTGCCTCACTGAAATCAATGGCAAAATACCCATTGAGCTCAGTGGAAGAGGATTCCAATTCCATCCTTACGTGATGTAAAGAGTGCAACTCCATCAAATTGTTATAGCTCTGCCAATGTACATCAGTGGAAGATATGGACCTTGTGTATCTAGTGGACACACCAATATAATCTGAACTCATAGCTGCTGTTAAAATTCTCTTTTTCTTTTATTCTCTCACTCCTCCCCCACCAAAGCCTTCTTTTTTATTTCCTTTTATTACTTTTAAAGCATGTGAATTGGTCATTTCTTTTCCCAGGGAGCTTCTAAAGAGCAAACAAAGAATCTAAATCTACATTGTACCCTGATAGTAAAAATCTGTGGGTTTAGGGTTATTATCTAATGCTGTCTCTGTTTCCATAGTGACTCTAACTAGAATAAACTTTAGATCACGATTTCCTGAAGTAGAAGGATAGCATAGCGGATTTGTTATATTTCTCTCAGGTAGAACATCAGGGATAGCTGCATTACAACTGGATGATGCAAGTATTAAAGTTTTTGTCCTAATGGTGTAATTGTATTGGCTAGTGATGCAGCTATAGTTACCACCCTGATTCCTTGTAAATATCAGAAGCAGACCCATTATTGGATTAGACACTGGTTTATAAATAGCTGGTTTTTTTTTTTTTTTTTAGGGGTAGAGTTCTTGGCCAGCCATGAAATGTTGCAGTTATCTGCCAATGCGTGTAGGATTTGCATTGCAAACACTGCTGCCTTTCCAGAATTCAGTGGCTTTGCTGGTTGACCACAAGGGCTAAAAGCAGCTATTAGTCCTGAATCCCCATCACATCATCATTTCAGGCAGGAGAAAATGTGAATATAGGTAAAAGGTGAGCCATTAGACTTGGGGCAAATTCCTGGTCTCACTGACTGAAGTAACTAGCAAGACTCCTATTGCCTTAGAATCCTAGAACTGGAGAGGTCATCAAGTCCAGTCCCCTGCCCTCACAGCAGGACCAAGCACCATTATTCTAGATCATCCTGATAGGTGTCTGTCTAACCTGCTCTTAAACATCGCCAGTGATGGAGATTCCACAGCCTCCCCAGGCAATTTATTCCAGTGTTTAACCACCCTGACAGTCAGGAAGTTTTTCCTAATGTCCAACCTAAACCTCCCTTGCTGCAATTTAAGCCCATGGCCTCTGATGATAGGACAAGAAGCAAAGGAGAACAATTTTTCTTCCTCCTCCTGGTAACACCCTTTTCGGTACTTGAAAACTGCTATCCTGTCCCCTTCTCCGTCTTGTCTTTTCCAAACTAATCAAACCCAATTCTTTCAGACTTCCCTCATAGCTCATGTTTTCTAGACCTTTACTCATTTTTGTTGGTCTGCTCTGGGTTCTCACCAATTTCTCCACATCTTTCTTGAAGTGTGGTGCCCAGAACTGGACACAAGACTCCAACTGAGGATAAGGATTTCAGTTCTACTCAAACTCATCACAAAGCAGGGACAGCATAGCAGGCTGCCCTCACATGGTCCTGCCCACAAGGGCTGATATGGAGAGGCTGTCCAAGGATGAAAAGATTCTAGTAGCCCTCGCTCATTCAGCCCATGTCCAGCGAGAATGGAGGATTGTGAGATGGGGTCATCTCTCTTACCGGGAAAGGGATTGAAATCCACCAGACTCATTTCACAGAGGCCACTGAGCAGCCATCCAGTGGCAACAGCCTTCAGTCACTAGCCGCATATAACTTGGTGATTTGGAAGTTGAAGGCCATGAGCCAAATGCTGATCTGCTTTACGCCGGTAAAAATATGGGTGTTACGCTGATTGCAATGGAGTCACTTTGGATCGATACTAGGGGTGTTAAATATCGGTTAATTGAATAGTCGATTAACCTCATGAATTCTTATTGGTTAGTCGACTATTCTAGAGTCTCCAGGGGTGGGACCGGCAGCCAGTGTGCTCCATCCCCACTCCCGAGGAGTCCCCTGCCACTCTGTGCTGCTGCCTCAGATGGGAGCTGGTCCACAAGGGGAGCCAGTTTAAAAACCAGCTTCCCCTCAAGGACCGTGCCTGTCACTCCACACTGCTGCACAGCATGTAGGGTTGCCAGATACTTTCACAAAAAATACCGAACCGGGGGGGGGGAGGAATTGGTGAGGGGGAAAATAAAAAAGGGTGGGGGGGGAAGACCAAACTTGTTGAGGAAAAAAAGCACCTTGAAATTCCCCCACTGTCCCCGCCAGACGTGGCAGGAGAAGAATGTCCCCGCCGGCCTTCCGTCCGAGAAAAACAGAAGATACCGGACATTTTCTGTTTTGTTTTTTTTTACTGGACAGGGGCCACAAATACGGGACTGTCCAGGTGAAAACCGGACACCTGGCAACCCTAACAGTGTGGGGTGGCAGCAGCTCCTGTCCAGGGGGAGGGGTGGGGCTGAGCTCCCAGACCCCGCGCAAGCCAGAACAGAGATGGGTGGCCTGCCCGTCTGGCTCCTAGTACACTTTGAATGCAGAGCCACAGCAGGAGTAGGTCCCGGACCTGGTGTGAGCCAGGACTTAGTCAAGCTGCTGGCCAGCCTGCTAAAAAATTGACTAGCAAAGGGCGGGGGGAGGAAATGCGTGTTGTCTATAGCATTAACCTATAAGCTTTTGCTTATTGGTTAATCAACTACACTATTACATCCCTAATTGATACTGGTGTAATCGGGGCATGTCTACACTAGGAAATTCTTTCAAAATAACTAAATTCAAAATAACTCCCCAAATAAAAAAATCAAAATAGTGTGTCCCCACTATGGGGGAGCCTTGAAATTAGTCTGAGGCAGGCTTCATTATTGTGGACGCACTACCTTGACTTAGAGCCCCAGAAAGCACGGAGGAGTAATTACTCCGAATTACTCTGGGGAGTAGTTATTTCAAAACAGCAGCAGCGGAGCCTCCACACTGCTTATTTTGAAATAGTTATTTCAAAATAGCAGTATTATTCCCTGAGGAAAGCAAGAGTACAGATTTCAAAATAACCAGCCCCTTATTTCAAAACAACAGGCTTGGTAGTGTGGACACTCCACTTATTATTTTGAAATAGCTCCCTGGTATAGACCAGGGCTAGTCATGGGCACTAGAAGAAAGCAGAAGGTCACATTGGGAAAACTCCAGCCATTTAGTTTCTGGAACATGTTGATCAAGACAGGAAGTGCTTTGTCATGTATTGGCTGCTACATTTAAAAAAAAATCCCAACTACTAACCATAGTTTTTCTAGTGTGTTGCAGTCATACAGTGAAGATTTCAGGGATTGCATGAAGTTCAGAGAGAATTGTTAGCTGAGTTTATGTATTTTGGGCCAAATCCTAAGATTCTTGCTTGGTTTTCACGCCACCCTTATCTGGGAAAACCTCCTATTGGCTTCTACTGGAGTTTGCTTGAGTAAGCAAGAAATAAAAACTAAAGGCCAGATACCCACCATGAATAAGAGCTACCCTTTTCTCAACATGTGTCCCCAATGACCTCAGTAGAGCCACTCACAACTGAAGGTCCTGTTCAAAGGGGCAAATCCTCCACTGTGGTAACTTCTGTGGGGCTAGGACACTTTACATCAGTGGAGGATCTGCCCCCAAATGAATCAAGGGATCACATAAGCACCTTTGGGTGTGGTCGGTTGCCTTCCACAAGAATCTGCTCTGAGTAAGGCCTGCAGGAGTTAGTTTGTAACTTACAGCAAGTCAGGGCAGGAGTCACAAAGGGTGGTAGCTGCGTGTTCTCCCACAAGCTGAGCCATGACACGAGAAGATTTTGTCCAAAGCTTCTGCCAGGTGGGTTCTAGGAGGAGTGACTAAGAGCCCAGTCCTGTAGCACTAGCATTGCACCCCTGTGCTTGCACAGATTGCAACTGATTTCACCAGCATTCCACAGAGAGGTTGGGGGGAGAGGAGGTATCTCCTGTGCAGATCTGCTTGCTGGATCAGGCTTCTGGGAATCCTTCTAGAGGTGTGTTTGGTCATTAGTAGTCATTAAGAAAGACAGCCTAGTTCTTTTTTTCCCTGGGACTTAGGGTAAGAGTAAGAACCCTTACAGGGCTGTGAGAAATTTACACGTTGACTTTAAGGTTTAAAACAAACAGCCCCAACTGCTGCATATCCCCAAATGTTCTTTGCTCACCATGGAGCAGACTCTCTTCCCTGCCACTTGGTCAAACTTGCCACCCTGCACTACCCATGAAACCCCATTGAGTTTGCATAGGTGAACTGGAGATTTAGTGCCTAACTCTCAGATGGGGTATTTGACAGGGCTGCTGATTAGTGAGTAGCCCCTCATGGCCAGAATTCCCCTTTTCAGCAGCCTCCATCTCCAGGGCCACTAACAGATCCTTCTACAGTCTTTCTTAGTAGTCCGACAACCACGTCTGGGGCCAGTGTAGTAACCACAAAACATACCCACCAGTAAAGTCCAACACAGAAAACCAAAGGATCACACGTAACTCTGGCTTTACACTGAGGTCTTCTCTGCCACAGCCTATGCTTTTCCAGGTCCTGGCTGGCTGGGACTTGGCCCCTATCACTCTAGTTGTTTTCTCTTTGCTAACAACTCCTTGTTCTGCTGGAGAAGGCAAACTATATACTACCCTCCTCCAGTGAGCGCCTTCTAATTGGCTGGAAGGAAAGGAGTCCAGCCCCACCCTTTGTTATGGGGTTGCTGGTCCCCAGCCCTTAAAGGAACAGTATGTCTAGGTTTCCTCCCCATTCAATTCCTCATTCTCCAGAACTCCTTCCTCTTTTCCACTACCAAACCATTTCCCGGGCCCTTGTTCATTTCAGCTCCCTATTGGGGCCTTCTGGGGCCTTCCTTCTACTCCCAATCATAGAACTGGAAGGAACTTTGAGAGGTCATCAAGTCCAGTCCCCTGCATTCCTGGCAGGACCAAGCACCATCTAGACAATCCCGGACAGGTGTTTGTCCAGCCTGCTTGTAACTATCTCCAGTGATGGAGATTCCACAACCCCCCTAGGCAATTTATTCCAGCGTTTAATCATCCTGACAGGTAGGAAGTTTTTCTTAATGTCCAACCTAAACCTCCCTGGTTGCAATTTAAGCCCATTGCTTCTTGTTCTATCATCAGAGGTTAAGGAGAGTAATTTTTCTCCCTCCTCCTGGTAACAATCTTTTAGATACTGGAAAATTGCTATAATGTCCCCTCTCAGTCTTTTCTTTTCCAGACTAAACAAACCCAATTCATTCAGTCTTCCCTCATAGCTCATGTTTTTTTAGACCTTTAATCGTTTTTGTTGCTCTTCTCTGGACTTTTTCTAATTTGTCCACATCTTTCCTGAAAGGACCAGGGGACCCCACTCCAGTATGTACAAACCCAGGGTGGGAACCTCAGGGGGGGGCTTTACAGAGCAGCCTCCATCTTACACATTGAGCGGAAATAAGACACAGCCTTATGCCTGAGTGTACAGCTGGGATTCTGGGACTGTGGCGTGCTAATCCCAGCTCTACTCCTTACGCCCTCTGTTGCTTAGGGAGAGTCAGGTAGCTTTTCTCCGTCTTGCTCATTCTTCCTGGGATTAATGCTTCAGAAATGTGCTCTGACCAATGTTCCCTCTAAGTCATGTTCCTGCTAATCCTTTACATCCATGTGCAGATTTTTTTTCCATCCGTGTGCGGAATATATTTTTATGCGCACCAAAGCATGTGTGAATGTGCACCACCAGTAGAAACACAAAACCTATTTGTGGGCGCTCTGCTAATCAGCTGGGCGGCACTGGAATCTCTCCTGAGTGTCTGCACAAACATACAACTCACAGGGAACACTGCAGCCTCCGAGACTTACTTAGGAGAAGTTCATAGGACAGTGGATATGTGCTAGCTTTTAGCAGATCTGCTGAGGAGTTGGGGAGGAGGGAAAGGACAGTTGCTCCAGAACCTGGGAATTCAAAGGGGCTCAGGGTGCAACACTCTGACAGCGCTAAGGACTGGAAGTGGGAGCCATTGTTCCCTCTTAATTTTTTTCATGCATGTGCAGAATACATTTTGTTATGTGCACCAAGGCATATGCATATGTGCACCACCCATGGAAACACATGCTGCCAGCCATGAGCACTCTGCTAATCAGCTGGGCGGCACCTGAATTTCTCTTGGGCGGTCGCCCAAGCGCTCACCTTAGAGGGAACACCGGTGGGGGCCGTTCCGCGCTCCAGGCAGCAATAAGGCCTGGCTGCCCACGGCCCTGCCCCTTCCAGGAGTGTGGAGCTGCTTCCCCGCCTTGCTCAGGGGCCCACGGAGGCTGTCGGCTCTGCTGGCTCTTAGTAATACACCTTTGAACACTGAACTGCCTTGACTAGTCTTTTGTGCGCGCCTGCTCTGTAGAAAGTGCAGGCACAGATGTTGCATGGAGCCACCGAGCTGCGGTGCTAACAAGACGTGAATGTCATTTGGGAGCCTGGCGCAGCTGAGCGGAGGGGGGCTGCCACTCACCATGTGGCCGTGTCACAATTTATACTGAGACGCCACATGGTTTCTGGCCTCTCTTCTTCCCTAACCTGGCCTCATCTTGAACCGTGACGGGCGCCTTTCTAGGAGAGCAAAGCCCCCCCACCTGTCACTGGCTGCTGCTCTTGCGGGGCTTCCATCCTGCCCCCCTTGCATAGCGGGGCTGTGGCATAAGAGTATAGGGCCATTAGTCCTGCTTCTCCTTGAAAGGAAGGAGAATCCCTCTGCCTGGAATGCCTGGCCTGCCATGCTGATGTGGTAGCCATAGGAGCAAACCCCTCCCTGACGGGTGTTTCAAAGTCAGGTTTGACTTCAGCATCGGCAACCTGAACTCATCAGCAGGCTTGGTACTAGTAGCAACACGTGCTGCTGTTCACGGGACTCTGGCATGTTCTTTTCTCAGGCCTGGGGTGCTTAATGCCTGTCATCTGGCTTTGGGAAAAGCAGAGTGCTGTCTTCTGCCAGCAGACACACCTTACTAGGTACTGGTTAACCGGTACCTGGGAGCAGCCCCGTGGGGGTCGGGAGCCAGCCCCCAGGAGCCTCGTACATGGTGGGGACTGGGAGCAGAAGCCAGCCCTCCCCAGGTGCATGGCTGCTGGCTCTCCCTCCCCGCGTGGGGGAACCAGCAGCGGCAGCCGGGATTATCGCACATAGGGCGGGGAGAGTGGTAGCAGCAGCCCGCTGAATTGGATAATCAGTTAAACCTAACGTTTCATAGTGCAAATGAGGGAGGCAATGGTCACATTCCCCTCGAAGAAGCAGGGGTTCAGGGCACGCAGGGGACATGCACAACGGGAAAGGCAGTAACAGTAGGACCTGGTTGGTTTGGCCGCCCAGAATGGGAAGGAGGAGGGGATCTTTATTGAAATGCGAGGAGGGCAGAGAAGATTGGCAAAAACACTGGGTGAGGGGAAAGAAAATCCTGCATGGGAAGAACCCAGCCCTGTCACAGCTGCCCCCCTCGGCCTTCTTTCAAGTTTCCGTGCTGGCGTGCATAAGGAGCAGTTCTCAGCAGTGTGAGTTCTTTCTAAAGCACGTGCTGAGATGCTCAGGGTCAGGGCAGTCCTCGCCTTCTGAAAGCCCGCCAGCCCGGCAGGAAGGCAGTGGCTTCTTTTCCAGGATCCCAGTGTTACGTCGTTGATTTCACTGCCGCTGTGCCGCTTTATGCCAGTAGATAATTTGGCCCCATGGCTGTCGTGTCATTAAAGGGTATTTTTCATCTCCGTTCTATCTCGCTGCTGTATACGGACTGATGAGGAGCAGGCCTGTACGATGCAGCAGGGTATAGTAACAGTGGTCCGTGTGCTTTGTTTTCTCTCCTCTGTCATAGAAAATACAGCAGCTCTCAGAAGGCTCCATGTTTGGCCATGGCCTAAAGCACCTTTTCCACAGTCGCCGTCGGTCGCGGGAGCGGGAGCACCAGAACTCCCAGGACTCTCTGTCCCAGCACTACGGGATGTCTGACCATGACTCCCCTGACGAGAAGGAACGTTCGCCCGAGATGCACCGTGTCTCCTACGCCATGTCCCTCCACGACCTCCCCGCACGCCCCACCGCCTTCAACAGGGTGCTGCAGCAGATCCGCTCCCGCCCGTCCATCAAGAGAGGGAGCAGCCTGCACAGCGGCAGCCGCCGGTCCAAAAGCAGCTCCCTTGATCCGCAGAAAAGCAGCCCCCATCTGGGCCGGAAGGCTCCCCAGGATAGTAGCCTCACTGCCATATTGCATCAGCACCAGGGACGGCCCAGATCTTCCTCTGCCACAGACACCGCCATTTTGCTGGCCGAAAGTGGGGCTGTGTACCTCCTGTCGGAGGAGTCGGAGTGCCTCGCCGACAAGGTAAGGTGGAACCGTGGCGAGACGGCTCCCACCATGGGAGATGACACGAGGCCTGCAGCATGCTACCAGGGCGTGGCTGCAATGGTGTTTATGGCACTACCTTCGATCTCCAGGGGTAGCACCTCCGCATTAAAGATGCGGGAGCTGCCGTCTGCTTCATTTTCAAGCAAATTAGACGGGTTCCTCAGGCTCCGGGCAGGTTGCCAATGGGACTCTCATTGTTTTGGGCGTTAATGTGAGGAAATAAGAGATTGCATAAGGGCTGCAGTTGCCTGCACAGAATTAAACCCTGTAGCATCCGCCTGAATCCTTGCTAGGCCTGTCTTTGATGTGGAGGTTGTGTCATGTACAGAAGGTGAACTAGGGGATTGATAGTCTGCTCTAAAGAGGACACTGGGCCCAAGAGCCTATAGCATGAAGAGTATAAATTGATGGGATTGTGTATAGTGGCCTGTAGAGAAGTACCCGGCTTGCACCCCACACCCACACCCACACCCACACCCACACACACACACACACACACACACACACACACAGTTGCACCATTGCTTGCTTTGTGGGGATCTCACACACATACACACATTCTCTCTCTCTCCAGATGTGGTTAGTTTCTGGTCTCCCCCACATACACACAGTCTCTCTCTCTCTCCAGATGTGGTTTGTTTCTGGTCTCCCCGGCAGCTGCCCTTGGTGTTGCTGTTTTTGGAAAGCCCCTTCGTGAGGCGTAGCTGCCAGTCGTCACTTTGGGATGATTTCTGGCCCGGTGCTTCCCAGGCAACGAGGTAGCCAGGAGGAGCGCCATCCTGTTTCTCTTGCTATCAGCCAGGCTTGAGTCAATACAGCTGAACTTTGGGATGGTGTCTGTGAGTGGGTGGGAGCCAGAAGGGAAAATGCATGAGTCCTGCAGTCACACTGAGGGCGTCAGAGGAAAAGTAAAAAGACTGGGTGGGAAGGAATGTGCTTGTCTTCCTCTCTCCCCCTTTCAGTGACTGCAGCTTGTCTGCAGAAGCATGCCCAGGCCAATGTATTATCCAAGAAACCTTATGCACCATAACCAGCCGCTTCTCGTAGCTCACACAGAAGCCTCTCAGCTGATGTCAGACTAGGGGCACCTGCTTAATCCCTGTAGTCTCTGGGTGAGAATCTTTTAGCTTATAAAGAGACTATCATGTGCTCAATATCTTCTCCTCCTAGGGTTCGCCTCAGTGCCTATTTTTAACTCGTAATTCATCCCCCCCTTTGTAGACGTTTTGATCGAATGAACTCATCTGCTGGCGTGCTGGACAGTCATGGTCTTATTTGGCTGGGTGTTTCGTTACAGGACAGCTTTCTGCTCTGAGTTACCGCCAGATGAACCCCTTTGGGGATTGCAGGGGGTGTAACGGAGACAGGCTTCAGCTCCATCTCTACAACCTTATGCCCGCAGGCTGATTTGGAGAGAGAAAATGCACAGATTCCAAGGCCAGAAGGGACTACTATGATCATCTCGTCTGACCGCCTGTGTAACCCAGCCAGAGATCTGCCCCCAAAAGGAATTCCTAGAGCGGAGTGTTTAGAAAAACCTCCAATTCGGTGTAAAAATTGTCAGTGAGGGGCAGTGTTCCCTCTAACCTTTTCCATCCAGCTGCAGAATAATTTTTATGTGCACCAGGCATGTGTGAATGTGCACCACCAGTAGAAACACAAAACCTGCCTAGGGTGCTCTGCTAATCAGTTGGGTTGCATTGGAATCTCTCCTGAGCAGTCGCACAAACACACAACTTACAGGGAACACTGGTGATGGAGACTCCAACACAACCCAGGGGTTATTTACTGTCACCATTAAAAATGTACACCTTATATCCAGTCTAATATTTTCAGCCCCAGCGCCCTATTTCTCAACTTGCTGTGCCACTTGTGACTCCTGGATGCTAGGCAGTGTTCACGATAGGTGGCCACCCACGAGAGTTTCAAATGCCACCCCATTGATTAGCAGAGCGCCCACAGCTGGCATCATGTGCTTTGATTGGCAGTGCACATCTGCATGTTTTGGCACACATAACAAAATTTATCCTGCACATGCATGAAAAAATTAGAGGTAATGTTGCTTCCAAATGGGATTCTGCTTCATAGAGTTTTTCATCTACTCTAAAGAGAGATCTAGCAGTCCACAGGGCCTAAATGTGCATCTTCAAAACCCAAAATTAAAGACTCAAGCACCTTGCAGGACTGGACCCTGAGGGGCCTGGATCTTAAGCAGCATCCATATCAGGTGGATGCCAATAGGTACAAATTTTAATTCTTTCTGTCTGAGGTATTTCTGAGGCGTCTGTTGTAGGGATGTGAATGGTTAACCATTAAGCATCACCCTTATTGGGTGATGCTTACTGGCTACAGTTAACCATCGGGGGCTGGAGCAGCCCCCTCCTGCTGTGGGCAGGGAGCTCAGCGGGGCCTGCCGCGGGTGGGAGCAGCGCTCCAGCCTGGTTAGAGCAGCCCCCGTCCGTGGCGGGCCTGGTCCAGCGTGCAGCAGGCAGGCCCCTGCCAATGGCAGAAAGGGGTGAGACTCTCCAGCCGGGCTTGAGCGGCCTCCCCGCCCGCCCCCATTTAATCGTTTAACCAGTTAATTAATTAATTAAATAGGCTTTTACATCCCTCATCCATCGCCCTGAAATCTAACCTGGCACCAAGAGGCCAGTCATGGGTGCGCTACAAATGCTTAGCTAGATAGCGCGAACCTATTCAGCGGCACACACAGGTGTGAGGCAGGGATGGCCTTGTGGCTGACTGTCGGAAACAGGCCAGGGCGGAGTTTCGGAAGGGCGGAGGGGGCAGCCGCGGTGCACACCGGGCGGCAGCTTTTCATCCCGTTCCCCAGACTGTCAGGGAGTGAGGGGAAAGTACTTGCATTCTGAGCAGGCCTCTCACCCCTGGCTGGTGAGCAGGGGGAAGGGGCAGTGCTGGGGCTTGCCTTCCCCTGCTGGGCCTTCAGCCGCTGCCCAGGAGACAGCCCCTGTTCCCTTCCCAGAAGCCAGCTGCGCAAGGGAGGAGAGGAAAGCGCTACAGACTCATTTCCATTCGCCTGTTGGGTCACTTCCCTTCAGAGCCTTTTCATCAGTAGCCCTTATTGTGTCATTAGTCATTTTCATTACGATGCAGCCCCGCTTGGCGTGAGCTATTGAAGGGGGGGCGGGTTTAATAGATCAAGGTGTTCGCAGTGCACCCAGGGATGTGTGAGCAGAAGCTCCATGCTCCTACTTCATGCGTCCCCCTTGCTCCAGGTCCCCCCACTCCCCTGTTCAGGACAGTGCATGGAGCATTCCCGACTTACATGGTACAGGATCAAGCATCCAGGGTAAGGGTTTGAGTCTCCTACCTCCAGGCCTCAGCCACCTGTTAGATGAGATTTCCTGAAGGTTTTCATGCCAGATTGGCAAGACATACAGCCAGCAGAAATATGTAAGTGGCTGCAAATTGGGACTGTCCAGAGTGATTTTTAAATGGCTTCGTGCGTAGCTCATTGAGGGGATGATACTTCCGTCTAGCATTTAGCAGTCTTAATTATGAAACAGTGCCGATTCACACAGCTGCACAGCCCTCTGAGGACCAAAAGTGCAGCCAGCGAGGGAAATGACACATGCTTGTTACCTGGGAGCAGCTTTCAGCTCTGTTGCTGCTGAGCGACGGAGGAGGAGTTGAGTTTATTGTTCACTTAGTTCTCAGGTGCAGTTGCTCAGTGCACCAGACTGGGAGCCGTGGCTCAAAGCTGTTTCAGGGTCTCTGAGGTAATGATTTTGGTGGTCTCAGCGGCACACATAATAGATGTGACTGAAACACCACTCGCTCAGATGGCAGCATTGCCAGCCCCGAAACTCACCAGTCTGGCCTTCAGAAATCAGGAACATGGCTCAAAAATAATACAGTTTTTGATTTCCCTTCTGGGCTTCCAGCCTTTACGATTCCTTTGTTGAAGCTTTTCTCTCCAATCATGAGGGCTGGAAACTTACTTTTGCTTCAGATGAAAGTTGAGGTTCTCATGCGGTAACATGACTCCAGGAGTTTGGATTTTTAAGAAAAAGACCAAATATTGCAAGGCTTGTAATAAAATCCCAAGAGTTGGCAACACCGTAAAAACTGGCCTTAGGAACAGTCGGGAACTAGAAGAAAGCCCTGGACTGAGATACTTGAGCAGAGCTGGGTATATGAATACTCTGGGGGGATAACTAGAGGAGCAAAAGATGGTCAGAGTTGGAGTGAATTAGTAGAGCTGGGGGGGCAGGATTTGAAGAGCAGACAGCAGCAAGGGAGAAGTGAGGGTCCCAGGTTTGGAAGAATAGGAATGGCGTAAGTGAGTGGACAAAAATAAAATGGTGGAGAGGTCTAGAATAGCAAAGGGGTGATGGTAGTACACAATGCAGTCAACTTGTAGAACTCCTTGCCAGAGGATGTTGTGAAGGCCAGAACTTTAACAGGGTTTAAAAAAAAAAGTTAGATGAATTCATAAAGGATAGGTCCAAGATGGACAGGAATGATGTCCCTAGTCTCTGTTTGTCAGAAGCTGGGAATGGGTGACAGGGGAGGGATTACTTGATGATTCCCTGTTCTGTTCTTTCCCTCTGGGGCATCTGGCATTGGCCACTGTTGGCAGACAGGACAGTGTGCTGGATGAATCTCTGGTCTGACCCTGTATGGCTGCTCTTATGCGATACAGGTCTGGATTCAGGTGTATTGGCAGAGCTTGGGTCAGTGGCAGGTCAGGGCAGGGCTGCTCTGGGGTCCAGGGTTGGACTAACGAGGATTGCAGTGCACTAGGGTAGCGTTTTGGGGATGAGAGGAGTGCTGCAGCTGCACTGTCAGCACGGTGGGGTGGACGGGACAGGGCTAGAGTGGCAGGGGGAATGTGCATGAAGAGACTCAATGGGAGCCATCTGCACTCTGCCTAGCTTTGTGCAGAGCTGTCCTTCTATTACAGCCAACCACAACATTCACACAGTCCACAGGTAAATTCACAACAACGACCAGGAAAAAAAAAAGACCATGACGGCAGATTCTCGCACTCACATCAGCAATGGCCTGGCAAGGCTCCAAAGAGGGAAACACTAGTGCCCTGGCTCCAGTCCTCAGTGTTTAGTTCCTTTTCATGGTCTGGATCGCTTTGCTGATGAATGCAGACCCAGCTTTACCTGCTCCAAAGGCAGCGTGAGGTTCCAGGCGGCAGCCTCCTGTTCCAGGCTGATGCCCTTCAGCAACACAGCTGCCTCCTGGCAGCCTGATTTGTCCAGTCAGAAGAAAGGGATCCAGGGTAGCAGGACAGATGGATTTCGGCAGGCCATGACTGCTCCTTTGGTGCCTGAAATGAATTTCTCTCTCTGTTCTACTGAATCTTAGATGAACAAAATATGACCTGGACCCTTTTGTTGCCTGATGAGTCAATGGAAACAATAACAACGGAGCCTTTTTTTTTTTTTTTTTTTTGCAGTCTGCATTTGGCTGTTTCTAATTATATGCTTTGAGCTGCAGCAGAAATGAAAACTCTAGGAACATGTGCTCAGACACAGACACACACATGTATACACAGAGCGATACATGAATAGGCCTGGATGCATTTAACACACACACACAAACACACGCTGATGCACACAGAGTTGCGCACACAAATTTTAAAAATGCACAAAAGGACACACATATACACACTAAGACCTGGTCTTCACTAGAGCAGAAGGTCAACCTCAGATACGCTATGTTAATTACGTAGCTGGAGTCAATGTATCTTAAGTCGCCGTCCACACAGCTGGAGGTTGACGGGCGCAAACGCTCCCATCGACTTCCCTTATTTCTCATGAGGGGCAGGAATACCGGCGCTGACAGGAGCGCCCTCTGGGTTTGATTTAGCGGGTCTTCCCTAGACCTGCTAAATCAAACCCCAGAAGATTGACTGGGGCAGTGTCGATCTGCCACGTAGTGTAGACATGTCCTAAGAGATATAGACACAGCCTCACGGACACACACAAGTCAGACACAAATACACCCAGAGACACTCACACGGCACTCACTAGCCCAAGCTCACAAACTCCCTCACCCATCTACAGAGTCCCTCGCCCAGGCACAGACATCCCTAGAGGCACATCTACACGCTCCCATTCAAACAAGCATAGTGTGTAAATTCACTTCCTCTGGAAGGCTCTTTTGCCGGGCCCAAGCAGTGTCAAAAGGACCTTAATGGACACGGGAATCTGTTCTGGCCCCTGTGTTACATGTTTTGTTTTGCTTTGCTTCTAGCCTTTTATTATGGCCTAGGATTGGCCTTTGCTGCAGCACCCAGCCTGACTGACCCCTTGTTTGCTTGCCACAAGAGTTTCCTACCAGGGTAGCTCAGACTGACATATGAGAACTCGAAAACAAAACGGAGTTCATGTCAGCTGATAAGGCAGCATAAACGAGCATACAAAAAAGGGCAGAGAAATAATTAAATGCACAAGAGACCATGAAAAATAAGATCTGAGGTGATACTGTGGCAGAAAGGCCTTCTTAGGGCAACGGAAACAATAAGAATATTTTAGAAAGACAAGAGCTCTGTAATATTAACTGCCTCATGCTGTGTTATGTGTCCATAGCCTTGGGGAAAAAATAGAGCCTCGCGTTGGAAATTAATCCAGGGTAGTGACCTCCGTGCAGGGTGGCAGTGTGTGAACGGGCAGGAAATTGGCTGCTCCTCCCTGGCGTGCTGTGAGGTGCAACCTGGTATGTGTGGTTTGCTCTCTCCCTCCATCCCTGACCCTCACTGGGCTGGCGACAGAGCTTCCCCTCCTTGTGACCGGCTGGCTGGCAAATGCGTCCCCCCCCCAGCCAGTCGCCTTGAGCTACCGCCTTGTTGCCCTGGAGAAAGGCTGGCTCTGCTTTGGGGCAAGGGCTGTCTTCTCGCTCCACGTTTGAACTAGGGATGCGAACAGGTAACTGGTTAACCAGTTCTCCGGGGAGCAGCCCCCCATCCATGGCCTGCCATGGGTGGTGGGCTGCCCCAGTTCTATGTGGCTGGCAGCTGGGGCCGGGAGCCAGCCCCAGCCCCAGCATGGGGGGCTGGGAGTCGGCAGCCAGCCTCAGCCCCAGCGTGGAGCTGGGCGCAGGAGCGCTGTGGGCTGTGGGGCTGGAGCTGGGAGATCCCACTAGTCAGTTGACCAGTTAAATGTTAGGTAAACCTAACATTTAGCCAGTTAACTGATTAACCAGGAGTTTACATCCCTAGTTTGAACAGCACACTGCAGTCCCGATCCTTGGCTGGAGCGACATGGAGCTGAAACGCCAGGGGCTGGCTCTAGAGCCGGATTCTTTCCTGCCTCTCTTTGGGTGCCAGCCTTTATGTCCCAGCAGAGTGGGTATAAAATGTACCCCAGATCCAAAGGGAAGCACTTGACACCCACCCTGCACAAGGACAAAAGCCAGCGCAAGGCGCAGTGCATGGGAGGGATGGGTTCAGAGGTGCTGAGTATAGCACACAGGAATGCTGCCCTTTGCCCCTTTCACACCCTGCATCGTGGAGAGCGGGAGGGAGGAGAAAGAACAGAACAGGAAAACCTTTCGTATCCATGGAAAAGTACCAGGTGACCTGGGAAAGGGGGATTTCTCCATCACATTAGAGTCCATGACAGACACAGCCATAAATTATCTTCCCCTGTCTCTAGCCTCTCTCATCTTCCCTCCCCCCCGTGTTTTCAAGGTTACTCAGAAAGATGCTTCTTTGCTTTAAAGCTATGGGACATCTAGATGAGCATTTAGCTCTGTGGCCGCTCATTTGCAGTAGCAAGCCGTGTAGATTTCTCCCAGTAATTAAGCTGTGAGCTGTGGCCTGAGAGAATGCACCGGCTGGTGTCTGGGAGCCAGGAAGATTACAGTAGAGGATGCCTGTCTTGTTGGGTTACTGCCAAAGAGCGGTCCCTTTGTGAGAACTGTAAATCAGTACAAAGCCAGTAGCCATTCAGACCGCTGGAGTCACATGCCAGGCGAGAGCCTCTCAGTGTGATTAAAACGTTTTGCGCTCTCAGCCTGTTGAAAATCAATAGTAAAACCACACTTCGCAGGCTAAAGAAAACCCCGCTTTGTCGGGCTAAAAGACCCCCTAACAATCCTGCTTCTTAAAATAACCCAGACAGCTCCACTTCCTGAAGTGAAAACCCCCAACTACATGGGCTACAGCGAGTTAAGATAACGAAAGGACTTTCCCAGCTTGTAGAAAATCCGACTTAGCACCTTGCAGGCATTGGATGAAATTCATTCCTGTGCAGAGCACCACTTATCCCTACTTGAGCTCTGATACGAGGTCTTAAGTAAGATTTAAGTGTTATGTCGGCCTTGTGCTTTGCCCGCTGCACATGGGTGAATCTGGCACATTCATTCATTAATCGTTACAGTAGGGCAGTATTTTTGTCCCTATTTTCACAGACAAGGCAAAGAGACATGCAGGAGCACAGTATGCAGTATACAGATACAATCTAGAGCAAGATTTAACTCAGAGAAGCTATTGGCTCTGTAGCATTCCCACACTCTGTGTCGTGTAATGCAACTAGTATTGTCTGACGGAAATGGTTCAAGCACTCACTCCCTTATTTCTGAGTCCCAGGGAGTTTCCGCTTCTGCCAGTTTGTTTTGAACATTTTGATTTTCAGTGGCACGTTCTGTGGTTAGGGGAAAGTTTGGGGACTTCAAATGTGGTTAAAATCACGTGACGCTGCAAAAATGTTCTTGTCTTACACAACGTTATCTGCTTCTCTGTGTCTCTCTGACTCATATCCGCTTTCTCTGCTGACAACCAACAAGCTGTTTATTAATATTAGTTTTGCCGTTCATCCTGGGCAGCTACAGGTGAACAAGATGCATTCGGGTCTGGCTTGTACACCATCCATAGCATTGGCAGGGAGGTGCCATTTGTCAGTTCTTCCCTACACAGAGAGGCAGCGGCGAAGGGATAGGACGGGAACTCAGAGAAGTTGCATTCTACTCCCAGTGGCATGCTGTGGGCCTATGGGCCAGTCATGTCTCGGTGCCTCTGTTTCTCCTCCCACTCTTAATCTGCCTTGTCTACATAGAATGTGAATTCTTTAGGGCCAAGACTGTCTCTCCGCCCTGCATGCATTTGTACGGCACACAGCATAACGTGTGGCTGATCCCAGTTGGGGCTTTCCCACACGACTGGAATACAAAGAAGAAGAATATAGGTGGACCTCTCTGGTCCAGCAGCCTCTGGGCCTGACCAGTTTCGAACAAGGGGATTTGCCCGAACAGGGGAAGCTCCTCCGCTAATGGCCTGTGCTGCCCTGCTGCCCTCCAGCTAGGGCCCCAGCCCCCCAGGGTTCTTTAGTTGCCATCGGCTCAGCTTCTGCCATGAGCTTCTGGAGTGCCACGGCTGGGGCTGGAGCTCCCTGGCTGCCACTGGGACTGGAGGTACCTGGCTGTGGAGTTCTAGCCCTGTTCTGGTCCCAATGGCCTGGAGTGGGGGGGCTCAAGCTCCAGCCCCAGCCAGGGAGCTCTGGCCCCGGTCCCAGCCTCGGCTGTGGAGCTCCAGCCCCAGCTGCGTAACCAGGCGGCTGGGAGCTCCAGCCTGCAGGCAGCCAGGGAGCTCCGCAGCTGCCTGGCTCTGGGGCTGGGAGCTCTGCAGCCATGGCTGGGGCCAGAGCTCCCTGGCTGTGGCTGGGCTGGAGCTACCCAGCCCCTGTGACCAGAACTCCCTGACAGGCTGCCCGACCCCCTGACACGGGCCTCCCATCTGAGTTGCCAGCCCCCGCTAGCCTGCTCCTACCCTGCCACCAGACATTCCCTGTTCCTGGGCTTTGTGGTCAAGGACCACGGATGTTTCTGGACCAGAGAGTCCTGGATTAGGGAGGTACAACTTGTATCAGGGATAACATAAGAAGCAGGTGGGATTTCAGATCCTGGGTGCAGTCTGTGGTACTGGATGCTCTAAATTCCTGTGAGGATCATCAGTCCCCAGCTAGCCCAGGACTGAGGTATGCAAAGATGGCTTTATATTGTATACTAGTGATGGGCAGCCAAGGCTAGTGAATGGGCTGCATGCGTGGCCCTCCTTCCTCTCAATGGGCCACAAAGAGTGTCACGACCAAGACGGTCTCCCAGGACGGTAGTTTTGCTAACTGCACTTGCATGCCTAGAATTTGCAGGGAGTGCCGACTGACCCGTAACAGCGCTGTGATTGGCTACAGAGGGAGCGCACTGCTCTGACAACCGATGTTGCATGCATCCAGCACGCCTTCCCTTCATGTGCCCTGGCTTTACATACCGTGTCACTTTAGGTAGGAAAAAAACGACACGGATTAAAACCAGCGGAATCTGGCAACTCTGCGTGTGGGCGACAGTAAACAAAACATCTCGCGGGCCACATGTAGACCCCCGAAGGGCCATAGGCTGCTCCCCGCTGTTGTACGCTCTTTGGGGTTAGAGACCGTCTTTTCATTCTGTGTTTATAGGGTGCCTAACACCTCGGGGGGCTGGTGTGTGACCGGGGACCCTAGGCACTATGGTAATCCAATTTAAAAAGTATTGAATGGTGAGATTAAGCCACCTCTGCCTCCACAGCTGCACTGAGCGTGCCTATGTAACCACTACCAGGTGGATTTGAACCTGGGACCTCTGAAGTGGAGTATAGGATCCTCTACCCTCTGAGCTAAAAGCCAGCTGGCTCCCAGCCCAGGCTGTAGAGGTCTCTTGATCTTAACTGTTGCTGTGGTCTAGGTGCCACTGCATGGTAACCACACTAGATGTGTGAGTTACACCTGCTGCAGCTAAGGGTCTAACCCCAGGGAATTTCAGACCAAAGAGGGGGGTTTCTTTAAGTATTAAACAGGCATAAAAATGGGGTGGAGGGTGGAATGAGGGTGGTGTGTACCTAGAAATATTAGACTAGGCAGAATGCTGGCTGCAGCTGTAACGGGCGTGACCAAACGGTTGTTCTTCTTACTGGGCCATTCCATTGTTTCCTGCGGATCATGCACCTTTATAGGATTTGTTAAAACAGTGGCTGGCATTTATGATTGTTTCTTGACGGTGCCGAACCAGTTTCTTGAAGTTAGCTAAGGGCATTGGTTAATGCTTTCATCTCCAGGCTGCTTGCATCTCCTCCCGGCACCTAGAACAGAGAGCCACAGGGAGCAGCCTTCCACTTAAAGCGGTGTGGCTGCTCTGTGCCTGAGGGTCCCGCTGGAATGGAGACCGGTGGGCTGGGTCCAGCGGCCCGTGGGCCAGATTAGGCAGCCCCCAGGCTAGATCCAGCATCTTGGTGGGCCAGATCCGGCCCGCAGGCCATGCCTTGCCCACCCTGACCTAAGCACAGGTTTAACTTTGAGCGCATGTTGTTCCATGAAAGTAAGTCTCTTTGGGCAGTTCTTCTGGTTCTCCCTGCGCAAAATGGGGGCGAGAATAGTTATCTGTCTGGCGGGGCAATTGTACTGCTCATGCACTTAAATTTAAGCATGTGCTTATGGGCCGGATTTTTAAAGGTATTTGGGTGCCTAAAGATGCAGATAGGCACCTTATGGGATTTTCAAATGCTCCAGTTACCCAACTCCATTGGTTCCCATTGATTCCAGTGGGAGTTAGGCGCCAAGCTCCCACAAAGCTCCTATCTGCATCTTTAGGAGCCAACATACCTCTAAAATCTGGAACTGAGTGTGTTTGATTGGGCCCTGTTGTGTATTGTACCTCTTAGATTGTGAAAGTCTGGGGCAAAGAGGCTTCTGTGTTATTTGTTTGTACGATGTCCAGTACAATGAGGATTTGGTCCCTGACTGTGGTCCATAGATGTTACTGCTGCCGGGCCCACCAAAGGGGCGGGCAAAGGAGCAACTGCCCCAGGGCCCAGTAGCAGCTGGAAGCCCTGGGCCCTTTTGAATTACTGATGGAGCCCCAGGCGGTGCGGATGGGCTGATGGCGGGAGGCTAGCCCCAAGCTCCTCCCCTTCCACCTGAGGCCCCGCCCCTTCTAGGAGCACAAAGCCAGCTTCTCTCCCCATTCCCCTTGCCCAGGGGCCCAGCCGTACTAATTTTCCCTGCTCCTCCATGGCAGGCGGGTCCGAATGTTGTCCCCCTTTGCACATGGGGAAACTGAGGCACCGAGGAGCAACGCAACCTGGCATTTCCAAATACAAATATTCGTTCTGTTCCTAAGAGGCTTGTGCGAATCCCAGTGGCACCAAGAGAAAGAATCTTGCAAGCTCTCTGTATGCTAGACTCCGACTGGCTGGCTGACTCAGCCCTGCCACAAGTCCATGTGCACACTGATAGCTGACCCCAACTCTTTCTGCCCCAGCTGCATTGCAGATTGCCATGTGGCATGCCGCATTAATAAGAATAAACTTTTCACCCAGGCATTTCATATTGAATTTTGAGTTCATTGCATAACAGTTTAAGTGTAAGAGCTGGATTAATCTCTTACATAATTGCTCAGCCTTATCAAGTGTTCTTGGAGCAGCCATTGACATTTTTTAATTAGGTCCCTGCAGCCCGCCTTACCAAACTTAATTTAAGGCACTTCTGTTTTCAAGATCTCTGCCTAGCTCCCTACAGCCTACCTCTTTTGACCCAGAACCCCCCCTACTGGTGACAAAATTGTTTGCACTAAGTTATTTTCTGAAATTCCGCACCAACGGCTTGTCTACACTGGCACGGTACTGCACTGTAACATTTTCACTAGTGAACGGGCCACATGAGTGGCCCTCCTTCATTGTAGTGGGCCACAAGATTGTACTAACCAAGATGGCTTCCCGGGACAGGGCAGTTTTGCTAACTGTGCTTGCATACCTAGAATTTGCGGGGGGTGCCGATTGAACTGTAGCAGTGCTGTGATCGGACGCAGAGGGAGGAGCGCACGGCTCTCACCATCAGTGTTATGTGCAACCAGCACGCACCTCCCTTCACGTTTCCTGGCTTTGCGTGCATGTCACGTTAGTAATAGCAAAAAACGACATGGACGGAAACCAGCTGAATTTAGCAACCTTATGGGTGGGCAACAGTAAACAAAACATCTCTTGGGCCACACGTAGAACCCCAGTAAGCCCCACGTGGCATTAGGGCAGCAGGTTGCGAAGCCCGATATAAGTCAATGTTTCACAAGTGGTAAAAAAGTCCCCTCCCAGCAGGAGTGAGCTGCATCCTACCCAGACTAACTGGTACAATGGGGCTCTTTGGGTTAGGGCAGAGAATTAGGAGTCAGGCCTGTTGGGTTCTATTTCTAACTCTGGTATGTCACAGGTGACATTAGTCAAGTCACACTCTCTGCGACTCCTTACACACCTTTGTCAAACTGGATCACATTTATCGGCATTGGAGGCCAGGTTTCTGATGCTGACTTTTGTCTCCGAAGAACCGGATTGAGATCATCAGACAGCCTTCAGGTGGCAACAATGTTGGTATGATCTGGATTCCGAACCAGCAACCCTGAGCGGACAGGCTCATCGTAGATTTGACCATTGAGCCTCCACTCCCTGGGAAATGAATCTCTTAACCTTAGAGCCAACCTTTGGATATGTCTACACTACAGCATTATTTCAAAATATCTAATTTCGAAATAGTTAATTCGAAATAGCTTATTTCAAAATAATGCGTCTACACACAAAATGCATTTCAAAATAGTGTTTTTCTATTTTGAAATAGCGCATCCACACTGAGTGGATGTTGAATCGCATTTAAGGCTGGTTGGAACCAGTTCCTCCAACAGGGCATCAGGTCAGAAGTTGCCTTGTGGCCAGGGCGGCCAGCAGGGCACCCTGGGAAGGGCTGGAGCCCCCCTATTTCAAAATAAGCGTCTACACAGCGCTTATTTCGAAATAGCAGTTTTGAAATTGGTGCTATTCCTTGTGGAATGAAGTTTACCAATTTCGAAATAAGCCCTCCACTACTTCGAATTAATTTCGAAATAACGGAATGGCTGTGTAGGTGCTAGGAAAGTTATTTTGAAATAACTGCTGTTATTTCGAAATAACTTTGCTGTGTAGACATACCCTTTGTTTTCTGTTATGAATTCCTGAAATCAGAGATGAAACCTCCCCACGAGAGCAGCTTCTCCAGTCGCCCTCCTAGGATGCTTTGCCTGCTCCACATTTTCTATTGTGTGGTGCAGTTTAGAAAAGCAGGCTACTGTAGTAGTAAGAGTAGGATAATTATGGGAGGAGACAAGGCACATTTGCTCCCTGACTGGATGACTGCAAACAACTTCTGATGTGCTGCTCTTTTCCCCTGCACGTAGAATGCCACGGATGCTCCATGCTACTGCAAGACACCACGTGGCACAAGCGGTCTTATCGGCCAATCAGGGAGCAAGAATCCTTCTGTGCCACTTTCCAATCCAATTCACTGGGTATCCGGGTCCACCTCCCCTTTTTTTAGGCTCTTTTCTTCTGGAACACGGAGACCTTGGCTATAGCGATGAGCATCTTGTGACTCATTCAGATTTCAAGCGATTGCAGTAGACTTCCTTGCGTTTGATGTTGATTTGTCTGACAGGCTGTGAGTGGCTTAAAACTTGATTGGATCTGACCGACGGTGACTGCACGTACTTCTTTCTTTTCTCTGCTTTGGGCCATTGCGGTGGCGGTGGCTTTGTGACTCAGGGAGATGTCTCACGGGGCACTTGGTTGAAACTGGACAGCTTCACTCCCCACATTCCCTTCGCACATCAGAGCTGTTTGAGGGGGAGGGGGCAGGCTAGTAGATTTTGTGTGCTCCAGCTCCGCAGTGAGTAGCGGGGGGGCTGGAGCACTAGCGTGAGCTCCACAATGCTGGGGGGTGTGATCTTCGAGGGCTGGATCCAGGCAAACTGGGGGCCGGATGTGGCCCCCGGACCTGAGGTTCCCCACCCCTGCCTTACTGGATGCCTGTAGGTTTGTTGGTGTGTGCACACATGATGTGTGTGTGTCTGGCATTTGTGTTCATGCGTATGTGGAGTATGAGAGTACGGTACCTTTGGGTGTGGGGCGTACACGGCATATACATGTGTGGGTTTTGTATGGGCAGGATTATGTATGTTCATTTTGATGTCAGTGGAGCTCTACTGAGTTATGCTAGCTGAGGATCTGGCCTTTTTTGTGTGGCGTGTTTGGGTTGTGTGTTCACATGACTTACACGTGCTTGACATGTGTGGTTTGTATACAGCATGACTGCATGCGAGTGGAATGTGCATGTGAGTATTTGTGCGGGTTGCATGTTGAAAAAAAAAGCAAACACGATTCTGGGATGCATTAACAGGAGTGCTGTGAGCAAGACACGAGAAGTCATTCTTCTGATCTACTCTGAGCTGATTAGGCCTCAATTGGAGTATTGTGTCCAGTTCTGGGCACCACATTTCAAGAAAGATGTGGAGAAATTAGAGACAGTCCAGAGAAGAGTAACAAGAATGATTAAAGGTCTAGAGCAGTGTTTCTCAACCAGTGGTACAAGTACCCTCAAGGGTACTCGAGAGAAGTGCGGGGGGATACGTCAACACAACTGCGCTTTATTATTTTTGTACTTTTTACACCGAAAATTTCATCACCTGCACGGCTATGATTAAGTTGTTTAAACAAATGTTTTTCAATGGTAGAAAAAGATTTTGTGTGTCTGAAAGCTGTAGATACTGGGGGTACTTTTTTTTTTTTTTTTAAGAGGGTACTTATAATTATTTTTTTTTGAAAAAGGGGTACTTCATAAAAAAAGGTTGAGAAACACAGGTCTAGAGAACATGAGGGAAGACTGAAAAAATTGGGCTTGTTTAGTTTAGAAGAGAGAAGACTAAGAGGGGACATGATAGCGGTTGTTAAGTAACTAAAAAGAGTGTTACAAGGAAGAAGGAGAAAAATTGTTCTCCTTGGCCTCTGAGGATAGGATAAGAAGCAATGGGCTTAAACTGCAGCAAGGGAGGTTTAGGTTGGTCAGTAGGAAAAACTTCCTACCTGTCAGGGTGGTTAGAATAAATTGCCTAGGGAGGTTGTGGAATCTCCATCTCTAGAGATAATTAAGAGCAAGTTGGACAGACATCTATCAGGGATGGTCTAGATGGTGCTTGGCCTTGCCGTGAGGGCAGGGGACTGGATTCAATGACCTCTCAAGGTCCCTTTCAGTTCTAGTGTGCTATGATTCTATGTTCTATGATTGTAACAGCAAAAGTGCAAGGATCACGCCTGGGTGATGCAAGAAGTTGTTATTCCTGGTTTAAAGCAAGGATCGGGTCTCAGGAAAGATGCTCTTGCAGATTCCCTGCACCTGTGCCAGTGTGTGCGCATGCGCGCGTGTGTGCAGAGGTTCAGAGCATTGGTCTTTGAAATCAGACATCCTGCCTCAGACAGCAGCCCATGCCTATGGTTTGAGAAGAAGGTGCAAATGCCCTGTTCATGCGCTTACTCCAGTGGGCAGCTCTGCACATGGGGAGAGCTTCCTCTGGGTGTTGGCAGCACAGGCGGGGTGGGGAGGCTGGGTAGCAGCAGCACTACCTGCTCTTGTGCGGAAGGGGAGGGGGTGTTTTCCATGCTGCCTGGTGGGCCGCGTTCCCCAGAGGGTGGCATGTCTGGATGAAGCCAGGAGGTGCTGCTGCAGCCCGTGGGCTGAACACCGGAGCGCTGCTTCCAAAGGCCAGGGGAGACGCGGATTTACCACCCGCACTGCCCAGCACTTGTCAAAGCGCTGGGGATGGGAGCAGTGGTGCAGGCACTGTGGCAGGGAGGGAGGAGGGAGGCAGGCAGGCCACGGCAGCTCCGAGGAGCTTTTTCATTATCTCACTAATCTCCCCTTGGTGACCCGCCAGGGAGCGGCCGACAGAAGGGGATTATCTCCCTGCTGAGTTGGCGGCTGAGGCTGGCACAGCGGAACCCCATTGGACTGGGAAGCATCGGCATCCTGCTCGCAGGTCCTAACCCTCCCTGGTCTTTGCTCAGGCCGGACAGTTCGCAGCCACTGTCAGATTAACGGCGGCGCGGATGCAGGTGGGTGGCGCCCCGCAGGGCCGCAGCCTCCATGAGCGGTTGAAGGAATATTCCCCTTTCCCCTCTCCCCTAGAGGAACAGGGGAGCCAAGCTAGATTAGTCTGGGGTGCTGCCAGAGAGCCGAACGCAAGGTCACCTGGGATTCCGCTACCTGCCTGATGCGACGAGATGGTTCACGTCCAGGTGAGTGCCTTCGTCCCTGACCGCTTCCCTTCCCCCCAAACCTGGAGAGGACAGCAGGAGTCAGCCAACCCCACTGGATGCTGTCTGTGCTGCTGCATCTAGCAGCGTGTTGTCTAGCTGCGCCCTGCGGCAAGGTGCAGTGGTGCACAGAATGGAGTGCAGCGGGGCCGGGGACCAAAGAGAAAGACACTGTGGGTGCAGGGAATTTGTAGAAAGCCTTTTGCTGCTCGGATGCCAATTCCAATCCAGCCCCCGGTGGTCGTCTCTGTCCAGCGGCCGTGTAGCAGCACTCTGCTCTGTTCCTAGCAGACGGGTATTCCCACAGGCCTCTCATCATGCAAGAGACGCCTGGCTTTCAGAGGTCAGGGAAGACTTTCTGTAGTGGGGAGGGAGGAGTAGGTCAGCAGACATCAGAGCGTGGCGGGGTCTTCTACATACTAGCCTCAAGACTCCACATCACAGCCAGTCCCAGCATAAATAGACAGTCCCTCTTCCGAAGCCGGTCCCTGCCTCTTCATTGGGCTGTGGGGCTGCTGCTGAGCATTATGGGAGCTTCCGTTGTGCCAGCAGGTTCGAGTGCTCCTCCATCAGCCGCTCACGCGAGGTTTCTCCTGTCTTGGTCAAATGTGTCTGTTCGTTTATGGTGCTTTCATCAGCGACATAACCGAGGCCTGGATTGTTAAAGGTATTTTGGTGCCTCACTCCCGTTTCTGGTGGAAAATCGGCCTTTTCCAGTTTTGCCTCCAGCCTGAAAACAAAGTCCTAGCAGGGAGATCAGAGCTGGGCAGGTCTGAGCCTTGCATCTCTGCTGTGGACAGGTGTGTTTTCAGCCCAGAGAATTAGGTGTCCAAAATCCATTTAACAGTCGCAAGGGCCGGGCTGAACAATTGTTCTCCAGAAGAGGTTTCAGCAGCCATTGTTGGTCACTCTTTTGGTCATTAGATGGCATTGTTACTGCGCCACATTAGGGCTGTGAGGGAGCTGTGTGTGAGGCTTCCTAAATCAATTGTTTTAGTAGAATTCACACTAGAGATTAAGATACTGTGAGGAAGTCTGTGTGTCTGTCTGTGTAGGCGCGTGCACAACGAGCTGGGCTGTGGATGATGGCGCCTGCTGGTTTACACCTACGAAGATTCCAGACTGGATTGAAGGCAGGAACACACGTGAGGACTCATTGTGGTTCCTCCCCTACCATACAGACGCAGAGCACAGTCTGATCCAGCTGGCATCTGCTGTGAACAGCTGGAATAGTGGCAGCGGGCTCTGGGGACGGGGTGCAGGTCAGAACGGAAGTGCAGTGGTAGGCGTGAGGGATGAGGCTGGACTAGTTGTGCAGGTTGAACCTCTCTAGTCCGGCACCCTGCGGACCTGACTGGTGCCGAATCAGAGAATTTGGTGAACTACAGAAGATCACTATTGCCTACCAGCATTACCAACACTTCCACTGCTTACAAGCTCTTAGAAGACATTTAGGGGTAAATCAGAGCTAAATAACAGCACAGAAGACCGAGACCCAGGACTGGTGGCTGTAAACAAACTTTATGGGACTGCGGGAAACTTAGCCACACCCATGCTAAGTAGACAGCCGGCTAACTAGAATCATGCCGGACCACGGATGATGCCGGACCAGAGAGTTCTGGACTAGAAAGATTCAACCTGTGTTGCTGGCAGGCCTGAGGTAGGGTTGTGAATAGGTAACTGGTTAACTGGTTACTTGGTAAGCATCACCCATTAAGGGTGATGCTTACTGGGTAATGGTTAACCGGTACCTGGGAACAGCCATCAGCCCCACCCACTGCGCCACAGACAGGGGCTGCTCCACACCGGTCATCCCCCCTTTAACCGGTTAAACACTGTGTTTGATCAGTTAACCAATAAAATGGGATTTTACTTCCCTAGCCTGCGGGGCAGACACAGAGCACAGAGGGGGGCCAGCGCTGGAGCAGCAGGGGGCGCTGTGGGTCAGACTCAAGATGTGCTGGCACAGCTGTGGAGATGGGGAACCTGGGACTGGACTAGCAGGGAGCATTTCAGGTCAGGGCTGAGGCGCGCCAACGGAGCTGTCCCAAAGGTCCATTACGGGAATTGCAGGGGTTGTTTCAGGTCAGGACCAAGGTGCCTGGGCAGAGTCGGCCTGCATGGGCGAGTTGTGTTTCCTTGGCGTCCGGAGACGAGAAGAGATCGACACTGGCTTTGAGGAAGGCGGCTCCCCACCTTGGGGAAGAGGCAGAGGGGAAATGAGAGAGAGGTCATGCTGGGAGGAGAGAACCCGGCACAGGTCATTGTCTTTGCTTTTCTCTGAACGCTCCCTCACGCGCTGTGAGCATCCCTGGAGTCCCCTGGCTGCAGACAGAGCAACCTCAGCCAGGCAACTCCTAACTGATGTTCCTGTGACTGAGGGCAGAACGGGTCCCTCCCTCTCTAGGGTGAATCTTCCTGCAGCAGCAATTGTGGGAGCTCGAGAGAAGAGCCAGGAAAAGAGACTCGTAAGCTTGGACTTTACGCCCATTGCGAAAGAAACCCTCTTTTGTATAGCGCCCGGCCCCCATCCCTAGGTGCAACATCTAGGTACTACTGCAATGCAGATAGTCATGCGAATACACTGCCCTGAGGCAGACTGGCCGGATAGCTGGAATTAGCTGTGCCAATGTATGAAATAAATATCGTGGGGGCCGTGAGTGCCATGGGGCAATAGCTCATGTCAGAAATTGACCACTGGATTTTTTGTCAGAGCATTGAAATGCTTCAGTCAAGCTCCCTGCATGACTGCCCTTGGCTCTCTTGACAGGATAAAATTACAGTAACGAATGACAGCATCAGCTGCCGACTCCTTTTCTCCTCCCCGTCCTCTCCCTTCCCCTCCCCCCAGCAGCACTGATACCTTCATGCTCCTCAGATACTTCAGTCGTTAGCCATACCAGAGAAGTGGGGGCTGATACCTCAGATTGGCTTCTGAGCAGAGGGAGAGATCCGTTTCCGAATGGAATGGGTCAGCGGTATCCCTGGGGTGACCACGTGGCTGTCAATAAAATTACGCCGTGGTGGTGGGGGGATTTGATCCAATGAGTTTAAACCAAACCCTTTCAGTACAGAAGAGCTCAGAATACGTCACAAACAGATTCAGTGACTATCCACAGGGGAGACTGAGGCCAGCACTGAAATGCAAGTACCTCTGGGGTGAAACAGGGTGCGGTATTTTGGTTGCAGTAAACAGCAGAGAGGGGGATGAAATTGCATTCTCTGTTTATACTCTCACAAAAATAAAGCTGCTCCATGGCCTTCTTAATATTCTCCTCTTGGCCCCAGCATTCCCCCATTACTACTTATACTCTTGCCTTGTTCATGTAGCCTATGATACAACGAAGGGCAACCATTTGCTTCACTATTGTGTTTTCTTCTTAATCCGTCCCCGCACTCTCCCACCCAGCTGTTTTCTGTGCACCAATCCTTGCATAACTGGTATTTCTTGCCCGGGGATTCTCAGCATTTGGGCAGTTTTAGGGGACCGAAGGATCATGGCTTCCCACGTGAGTTCTATGTGGTTTCTTATGTGGCGGGCCTCGCATATCAAATCTTAAAACCCATGGTTCTGTGTATGTCTACATGAAAGGCTCAGTGACAACAAGTACAGCAAAACAGAGAACCAAGAATGGAGTCCACCAGCTGCCCCTATTCCCTCCCTCTCTAATTTAAAAGGAGCATCGAGAAGCCCTGTCCTTCACTTGTTTTTGGTAGCCTTCCACTTCCCCTGCTTCCGTGTCTGCAGGATTCCGCAACAGTGTCTGTTCAGACACACTGCTCCTTCTCAAACTGCTGCTGTTAGGTGCTCCAGGTTGCATGTTGTCTGCTGAATTCTACCCAGTCCTTTGTAATTATGGGGGGCAATGTTTGCTCCTAGTACAGTGTTTCCCAACTGGTGTGAAGCGAAAGCAAGGGTTCTGCGAAGATCCGGCACTCCCTCAACCCCTCTTAAAGAGACAGAGCCGCGGCGGGGCGCTTTTTTTTTTTTTTTTTTGCTTGACGAAATGCGGCATGGACCTTTTTTTTTTTTTTTTTTTTTTTTAAAGGCAGCCGTAGGGGTTCCATGGCCAGATAGAATCGGGAAACACTGTCCTAGCACATTGAGCCCAGAAATTCTGGGAAGACCAGAATTATGCCTTTGAACATAAGAAGGTCCATCTAGTCCAGGATCCTGTCTTTCGACAGTGGCCAATGCCAGGTGACCCCAGAGGGGAGTGAACAAAACAGGGAATCATCAAGCGATCCACCTCATGTTGCCCATTCCCAGCTTCTGATAAACAGAGGCAAGGGACACCATTCCTTCCCATCCTGGCTAATTGCCATAGATGGATCTAACCTCCATGAATTTATCTAGCTCTTTTTTGAACCCGGTGATAACATCCTCTGGCAAGGAGTTCCACAGGTTGATTATGTGTTGTGTGAAGAATTACATAAGAACATAAGAATGGCCATACTGGGCCAGACCAAAGGTCCATCCAGCCCAGTACCCTGTCTGCCAACAGCGGCCAATGCCAGGTGTCCCAGAGGGAGTGAATTGAACAGGTAATGATCAAGCGATCTCTCTCCTGCCATCCATCTCCACCCTCTGACAAACAGAGGCTAGGGACACCATTCCTTACCCATACTGGCTAATAGCCATTTATGGACTTAACCTCCATGAATTTATCTAGTTATCTTTTAAACCCTGTTATAGTCCTAGCCTTCACAACCTCCTCAGGCAAGAAGTTCCACAGACTGAGTACTTCTTTTTGCATGTTGTAAACCTGCTACCTATTACTTTCATTTGGTGATCCCTAGTGTACATCTAGGGCCTCATCAAAAGCTCACTGCACTCAATGGGAGTGTTTCATTGGATCAAGCCCTTTAATGTAGAGACTGTGTTCTGGTGAGACCCCACTGGAAGAATTGTTCCCAGATATTAGGTCACAACCTTTGCTCCAGTTCCTAGCTGGCCTTACATGGAAAACTCCAGACTGGTGGTCCCTGTAACATTGAGGACTGGCTGTACCTCATCCTTGAAAGTCCTGAGTTGGTGTTAGTGCAGATAGCTCAGCCATCTGCCGTGCAGCCCAGGGCGGAGAGCTCAGGGAAGTCAGTCAAAGTTCATCCCTTCTGACAAGACACGTTCTTGTTGGCTGCGACGGGACTGGGCACAGCAGCGTCTCCTTCCTCCGCGCCAGCTGGCATCTGATGGAGTTCGGTTTCAAGGAGGAAGGGGGAAGCGTTCTCCCTTTTAAGGATCAGGTTACGCAGAGCTTGTCAGAATTCACAACTGTCCAGTGAAAGACTGCTCCTGAGCGCCAGTGTCTCCTCCAGCCCAAACTCCGAGTAAATTCAGGAGGGGAAGAGTTTAAAGCTAAAAAAGTGGCGAAAGGGAACTCTGTCTCCAGGAGGCTGGTTTGCTTCTGAAGAATGAACAGAAATACCCCTGTGCTGTGAGCTGTCGGGCAGGGGATGCCAGGAGTCCAGGGTTATTTTCCAGCACCTCCAGAGTATCCTTTGCCTATTGCTTGTATCTTGGAAGGAGGAGACAGGAGCAGAGACTAAGCCAATTGGCTTAGATCGAAACAGGCTCAGCTTGGATGGGTGCTCTAACACAGAGGAGCCTCGTTCACTCATCTGAACCACAGGGAGGCTGGAAGTGGATTGTGTGTTTTATGAAGTATGGATTCAGCTGGCAAGCGTGGTTTAAATATGTCTATTTTCGGGGTGCTGAATCTCATGATGTCGCATTGCTGAGTGAGTCTGACCACTTTGGTTTAATTTTAAGGGCCAGATCCGCACTGGAGCCGTGTTGAATGACACCAGGATCTGGTCCTCAATTATTTATGGTTCGTGATAGTGTAACAATCAGTATTCTTTTGTTAAGGAAAGGGGCCCGGTTATTTCCTGGCGTGACCCCTTCAAAGCCAGTGGAGTTACTTCACGGTTGAATTTGGGCCACAAAGTCGTTGATCCACTAGAACTCACTGCTGAACTCTTAGTGGTTAAATCTTTACTCAGCAATGGGATGAGCCCCCTGCTTTTGTAAGGAAAATGATCCGGCTGGTGGGTTAGCAAAGAGAAAATTAGCAAAGGTTCTACTGAGACGATTTTGTCCGTGATTTACGAGTAAAACAAAGCTGGATAAATTGACACATCCTGGGACATGAATAGATGAACAGGTGGAGATAGCAACATGTTGTGTCTTCAGAGCACATTTTACAATTGTTACAAAAGTAGAATTTGAAAGTCACTCTCCCTCTTGGTCTCATCATTGTTTGATGGTCACTCATAGTGAAATTGGCACTGAATGCCACTTTCCGTTTGTGCCCTTGTTTGGACAGATTGCCGTTCGCAGTGCGGTTTTGTTTGACCTTTAAAGACCATTTTTGCTAGGAGAAAGGATGGTTGTAGGTATGCGATCCAGGGCCACGTAGGAAGGAGCCTACAGATAAGCACCTAAGTCTGTATTTTGCACCTACATGGGCACCCTGTTTTTCCGAGGGGCGGAACGCCTACAAATTGTACTGAAGTCAATAGGAACGAAGGTGCTCAGCACCTTTTAATGATTAAAAATAATAGCATCAAGTGGTTGTCCTCCATAGATCTCAAAGTGCTGTACAAAGGAAGTCCCCACAGATGGGGAAACTGAGGCAAGGAGAAGGGAAATGAGTTGTCCGAGATGGCCTAGCAGGCCAGCGGCTGAAGTGGGAATAGAGTGCAGGTCTCCTGAGTCCTAGTCGTGCTCTATCCTAGGCAACAGTGCCTCCTGCATCAGACCTAATTCACATAGGTACCTAAATATGGACTTGGCTTTTAACCATGGCTCAAAGTTTCCTGTGGGACTTTGGGACAGAGTACCTCACTTTTCCCATCTGTAAAATGGGGATAACTGTTTGTTAGTCTTAATTCCTTACTCAAGTAAGAGGTGCTCAGGGGAGGAAAAAGATAAATCATCCCAGGACCTTCAGAAAAGGTTAGGGGTTTAAAAGTCACTGAGAGAGGGGCTAAGACTCAAACTATTCTTGAGAAAAGAAATCAGAGTCAGGATGATATAAATTGCTCCCCCTCTCTTCCCAACCTTCTTAGCTGGAGAATGCAAATTGATTACAGCAGCATTGTTAGCCAGACCTAGGGAATTCCTGCAACATGCCTTCCCTGTGATTTCATAACAGCTGCAGAGTTCAGGGATATTTCATGCTGAAGTCGGTAGAACAAATCCACCCCAGCAATACCTCGCAGATATTTAATAAAAACGAATAATCCCAGCGTTGCAAAGAAATCAAAGCAAGCAGGGCAAATGAATGTATTATAGATACGCTACCCTCAGCATGGATTGGTCTTTGGATGTGCTCTTTGAGGGCTTCCTCCTCTCTGGGAATGGGGAAGTCAATCCGTCGTGTGTGCCTGTTTCATGATTTGTTTCTGAAGTAACGGGGCCCTTTTCCCTTTTGGTTCAAGAGCACAGCGTCTACTAGTTGGAATGGAATGTACAAACACAGATTTAGCCATTTATGAGAGGGTGCGCAGTCTAGTGATCAGAGCAGGAGATGGGCCATCCAGACCTCTGGGTTCTATTCCCTTTAGAAGGGAAGTGTGGTAGAGTAGTCAGATCTAGGGGCTGGGAAACAGGATGCTGCAATTTTATTCTAGGGTTTGTTACTGGCCCCCTAATGACCCTGGATAAGTCAGGTAGGGACACACATTGTCTAGAGTAGTTTCTAATTTCTGGGTACCTAATTTGAAACAAATTGGGCTTGATTTCCTGAGGTGTTGAAGGCCCATTAGTCTCGTGGAAATTAATGGCAGCTGGTGGCTATTTTTTAAAAATGAGACCCAAGTTCTTTCAAAGTGGGCACCAAGAAAACTGAGGCATCAGAAGCCACTTGGGACAGTGTCCGCTCTCAACTTTCTATGCCTTCCTTTCCTCATCTGTAAAGTTGGGATTCTAATTAATTATGTCTCCTCCTGACCTGGGGTGTTGTGGGATGTTATTCATTCATGCTGATAAGGTGCTTTGAGATCCTTGGATGAAACATGCCAGGAAAGGTCAAAATTAATTCACAAGAGGAGGCTAGATACTGCTCCTATCTATTGTCATTTCATTAATCCTGAAGGGGATGTAGCTTCGGTACCAATGCACCGTTTAGCAAACAGACTTGTTTTCCCAAAGCTTCCTTTGACCGAGGGCCGTTGTTTGCCATTACAGTTCATGCTACTGCATAGTCCTTTGAAGGGTACAATCGAATGAATAGATTTGTATTGTATGCCCACTGTACTGATAGCACCATTTGCCAGCTCATGTGAAAGGTAACACACCCAAAGCTGACCTGGCAAGATTTTTGGTGGTGGGTAACAGTACATTAGGAAATTCCTAGGGCCCCGTTGTTCTCTCCTTGACATCTGCTGCTATCCGGTTCAGTGAGTGGGATTTTGTGGCTGAGAGTAGAATTTGGCTCTCAGCACTAGGGATGTTAAAATGTGTTTCATCAAGTAAACGTATAACTGTAAAATTTCAGCAGTTACACAGGGTATGTCTACACAGCAAAGTTATTTCGAAATAACTTTCCTAGCGTCTACACAAGCCAACAGCTATTTCGAAATTAATTCGAAATAGTGGAGGGCTTATTTGGAAATTGGTAAACCTCATTCCATGAGGAATAGTGCCAATTTCGAAACTGGTATTTCGAAATAAGTGCTATGTAGACGCTTATTTCGAGATAGGGGGCCTCTAGCCCTTCCTAGTGTGCCCTGCTGGCCGCCCTGGCCACAAGGTAACTTCTGACCTGATGCCCTGCTGGAACCAGTTCCGGAACCAGTTCCGGCTGGCCTTAAATGCGATTCAGCATCCAATCAGTGTGGATGTGCTATTTCGAAATGCATTTTGTGTGTAGACGCGTTATTTCAAAAGAAGATATTTTGAAATAACTATTTTGAAATTAGATATTTTGAAATAAGGCTGTAGTGTAGACATACCCACAGTTACATGCAGGAGAGGGAGCCGGGGGGGGTGGGGGCAGGCAGCTCCCCAGGAACTGGTGTGCACTGGGAGCCAGCTTTTAAGCCGGCTCCCTGTGCATACCGTGTAACCGTGAAGGTTAACCGAAGAGCCCAGGCTCATTGGTTGACCGTGTACATGGCTGCACTTTCATGTCCCTGCTCAGCACTCAAGTCAGAATGAACAAAGGTATTCCTGGCCAGTGACTAAACCATCATTAGACTCCTCACCCCCACTACATTCACAGCCTGTGTCTGTCCAGCTTCATCCTATTTTGTGGCTCTGTTTACACTATGAAAATGTTCTAAAAATCCTCCTCTGTAGCTAATGCCAACTCATCTGCACTGCTATTAGCGGCACTGAGAGTCCTACAGTAGCTGGGCTTTGGGCTGCCAGGTCATGGAACTCTGCTCAGAGCAGGCCTGATTTCCCAGAAGCTTTTAACACCACCAGCTCTCAGGCTGCCAATGCTCTGTCTGATGGAGCTCACCAGGTTTTAGCAGCGGTGGGAAATTTTCCAGAAGTTCCTCAAGTGTTAGCAGGCCCTTAAATAACATCACCCAGGGAGTAGCAAATCCCACACTTAAGGGATCATCTTTGACTCATCTCTGCAACAACGTAGGCCCAATTTATCACAATTGAGAATTGACCCACCTGGCTGAGTCGAATATAAGCCAACTCCTCGTACTCCCCCTCCCCACAGCTCCCTGGCACAAATATTTCTCAGTCAGTCAAATCCTGGGGCCCTTTCTAGGACAAACCTTCCCTTAGAGCCAGTGGGAGTTTGCCCAAATGCAGAGATTTGAAGCTGTGAATTTTTTCCCAGTCTTTCCCATTATTACTGTTACTTCAGTAATGTCCCCGGGCACCAAATAAGATTGGGAGCCCGCTGTGCCAGAGGTGTAGTAAGAGACAGTCTGCACTTTGAAGAGCTTGTAATTTAAATGGACATCGTGTAAGATAAATGATGCATTTATCTCCTTCTTACGTAAAGGGAGCTGAGGCATAGGGTAGATTAAGTGATTTGCCCAAAGCCATAAAGGGAGGCTGTGGCAGAGCAGGGAACTGACTGCCCAAAGTTTGTGTTTTAGCCCATTGACTTAGCCACAAGACTGTCCTTCCTCTAAGGCTGCCTGGCTTGATGAATCCCTCTTCGAAGAATACCATATAAGAGAGATCTCTTACTTTGTGGCCCTTGCAGTGCTGGTGGGTATCTATTACTGCCATTCCCATGTGGCTATCCTATCATATCTCTGTTAGCTGAACTGTTAAACATAAAAAAACCACAACTAGTGTTTATTTCTTAAGCTGTCTCTCGCCGGAAAGGAGCAGCCTGATCAAACAAAGCGTGGCGATTTTATTTGTTCTCACAACGCCTTGGAAAAGCTGGTGCAAGAGAGATGGCGCGTCCCTTCCAGTACCCAGCCTCCGGGTTCCCTCTGTTCTCACTGGCACCAGCCTGTGCTCGTTGTTCTTGGCAGCTGATACAGAAGCTTCAGTTCCCCACAGAGCTGCCTCTGCACACATGGCACATAGTCCCCCACCACCGCTCACCCTTCTAATCCTTAACTTCAGCCATGACAGAAGGAGAAGAGCTGGCCAGCCCAAGAATCGCTGGCCTGACGTTCTGCAGAAGCCACGTGTGTGTCCTCATGCCGGAAAAGCACTCTTCCGACTCCTGTCCTGGGAAAAGGATATTGCTATTAAACTCCCTAGTGGGAGCCTTTGTAAGTATGTCTCTCTCCTCTTTCCTGCTTCTGTGCGTGGGACAAGGGTATTTCCAGGGATAAGTGGTGAGGACCAGCGTGGAACCTGCCTAAGTAGAGAAGGGCCGGCTGCTAAGTGACTGGAGCTCAGGTCTAGAAGGCTTCCAGCTGCAGTCTTGCAGGGCTTAGGCCAAGAGAGGATGCGTAAGGCTTTGAGCACTAGGGCTCACAGGTCTATAGAGGGCTGGGGTGCGTGAGGACTAGGAGTGGATTAACTTGCAGATCGCTGCATGTGTCAGTCTCTTGGCTGCAGCAAAGTCATCTCTGAGCTTTCTCAGCTGGTTTGATGGAGCGTGGCTCTTTTTTGACTTTTTAAATGGCGTGCATTGATTTGGCAGCTGCTCTGATCTACTCGAGAACCTCAGGTGTTTCTGCGAAGCCCTGCTACAGCGCGGGGCAGCTTGGAGGAAGGTCTTCTGGCAGCATGGCCGAGTGCTCTTGAAAGCAACGCTGTGCCGACGCCAGGCCTCTTGCCGGCACTGACAGGGAGGAGTGTCTGAAAGCCGCTGGGTGTTGATGAGTTGTACTGCGAGGTGACCCTTTGCTTGTTGTGGACGCTCAGGGTCAAGGTTTCAAAAGATTTCAGGGTTCGATTTTCCAGAGCTCAGCGCCCCGTGTGCACCATGCTTCTGAAAATCCAGCCAATGTTGTAGGTGCCTAAAGGAGATCGGAACTGTCATGAAAATTCTACCTCTTATTAGCAAGATCTGAAAAATAGATGTAGTTCTTGTGCCGGATTAAGTCTGCTGGTGAGAGGCCAGGAGTAAAGATGCGGGGGGAGCCTGCCAGCAAAGTTAGTGGTCAACAATCCTCATGAAAAACCCATTTTGAGATAGCAGTGTGGCACAGTGGCCAGAGCAGAGCTTGCCTACTCAGGAGATCTCAGTTCTAGTCTTAGCCCTGATATTGTTGCAGCCTGTGATCTCTTGTGTCCCATGAGGGTAGTAATTCACTATAGGGAGGTTATGAGGCTAAGTGAAAGAATGTGTGAAAAGTACACCCAGTCCCCTTGATGGCTGGCACTGCACAATGTTGGCCTTACTGTCTGGCACACCCTTTAATGCTGGCTAACCATGGAGGTGTTAGGGTTTGTCCATACTTACGCAGAGAACAACGCTTCGGAGATCAATCTTCCGGGGTGCGATTTAGTAAGGATTTACTAACTCAAACGCTGACGGTATCGCGAGGAGTAGGGAAGTCGACAGGAGAAACCCTCCCGTAGTGAGGATGCTGCAGAAGTTCGATTTAAGCTCCGCTACTCTACGCTATTCTTGTAGCTGGAGTTGCGTGTCTTAAATCGAATTTCTCTCCGAGTGTAGACCTGGCCTTAGAATGCTAAGACAAAACATGTGTGCATGTTTCATCCTATCGGGCCAGTTACCCACTCACCTCCTTTGTGCTGTAGGGATGTGAAAGGTTAACCCGTAAGTTACTGGTTCCGGTTAACTGGTAGGGGCTGTCTGGAGCAGCCCCTGTCCGCAGCCAGGGTTGGGAGGGACGGGCTGCTTCAGCTGGGTTGGAGCAGCCCCTGCCTGTGATGGGGGTCCGCACCAGACAGCCCCTCCGCCTGCTTCTCCTGTAATCAGTTAACAGGTTTAACTTCACATTTAAATCAGTTAACCAATTATATGGGATTTTACATCCCTATCTGGGCATATCAAAACAGGAGATTCCCTGTGACTGGAATGGCCCCTGAATTTGGGACCATCTACGAACATATAAAGCTGCATTCCAGGTTCCCTCGGACACATGCTTCAGTATAGCCTGAGCCCTGGGGCTTTTATCCAAGTTGTGCAAACGTTCTAGGGAAGGTCTGTGTCTCAGTCTTTCCTAAACAGAGCCAGAACAGCCTAGCAGATGACATGGGGTTTGTGTGTGCTCCGTGGGAGCTGCCTTGCAGGCTAAAGAGGCTCCAGATAGCATCAGAATTAATAGTAGGGCCATGAATGGGGACTCTTAGCTCAGAATCAGGGCTGTAATCACCATCCCGTAAAAGCAAACGTATGTACATCCCCTGCTGATTGTAGTGCATTTGCTCCAGTGAGTGAGAACAGAATTTAATCCAGGGTTTCCCCAAAGAGGAAGGGGAGGTTAGCGTGGGGGCAGGGAGGGGATATTCTATGCAGGTTTCAGGGGCTGGGGAATTTTTTCTGGCCTGCTGGGAATTGGGTAGGGTGGGGAGATTTGGGTAAGCGCTTGTGATCTATCAGAAGAGGCAAACCCCAGAGTGGAATTAAAATGTTTAATGATCCTGTTAACTTGGGTTTTTGATGTATTGAGGTGCTGGTATCCCAGCAGCGGGTTTTCAGTCTGTGTCAAACAGATTTATAACTGCTCTGTCACTCTGAGAGCTGCGTTCCCAGGGACACATGTATTTGGATACCTGTGAGTTTTGCTTTTCGTGTGTGTTTATTGCCGACCATCACCAACTGCTGCCATTTGAAAACCAGATCTGAATTTTGCATCTCTGCCTTTTCTCTTATTCTCATGAGCTCTGCTGATTCATATGGTTTGTTTTGTCAGCCTTTCCCCTGCTCTTAAGCCACATGCCAGAAAAAGGAGGATTGAATTGTCTTTTAAAAATATCTCACCATGGGGTGGGAAAACCCAACATAGTTAGCTGGCAGAATTCCCCCATGCTGGGGAAATCCCTGTGTGGTATAGAGTCAGCAGAGCTAGTTCCTGCATCAGCCACCTCCCAGGTTAGGGGCACAGTCAGAGGGGAGAGGGCAGGGCTAGAGTGACAGGAATGTTTTGTGCCAATGTAGCTTTGGGATTCTTTTCCCTCCTCAGTTCTTGGCCCTGTTGGATTCTGGGAAGTGGGCAGGCATAAGGGGTCCTTCTATCAGCTGATGGGGAGGATCCACTGAGCCCAGGAAACCCAATGAGAACCTGGGACAAATAAAAAGCAAACAGGGGCAGGCGTGATGGTCGAAGGGCCAAAACAGGGGAACCGGAAGGGGACACCGAATAGAGAGCCCCAGACAGTGCCCACTGCTCCTCGAAAGCATTGAGGGAGCCAGTGGACGCCGCCCAGAGGAATTCCGCCTGGATGTGAACGGATAAAGGAACAAAAACGAGCCCCACCGTCACAGGCCCCTCTCTGACAGCCTCCGCTCCCTGGTGTTCAGAATGGCCACCTTGGCCATAGCCAGGAGGAGGTGGACAAGGAGGTCCCAGGACTTTGAGGGGCCACAGATGGTGTAAATGAACAGGTGAAAGGGGGGGAAAGTGCAGCCAGAACTTCAGTAAGAGGTTTCAGAAAAGGGGCTGCATCCCTGGCGCCAGGGCCTCCCTCACGCCACAGAACAGACAGGCACCAGGGACAGGGTGACCCTCACTTGGTACAAGTGGGCACAAACCAGATGTGCCATAGAGGTGAGTTCTTCCCTTATTTATACCCCTGCCCAAACTTGTGAGGAAGCAGAGTGTTACTGAGGGATAAATAGGGACCCCACTGTTCTGATCTGCCAGTAAAGTGGTAACCTCTGACTCGTGGGACTATGGTTGAGGTCAGATTCCTTTTATACCGAGAGCAAGTTGGGGGCTTTATTTTTGGTTACTTTGTTTCCCTCTTTCTGTGAGCTCCCACCAGCTGCAGGCAGAGTGTAGGTTGTGATCTTGAGCTCTGGGGCTTTTATCCGTGTTGCTCAAACATACTGGGGGAAAGCGTGTGTCTGTGTCTGTTCAGTCCTTCCTAAACTGAGCCAGGAGAGACTGGCCGGGGATCTGGGAATTGCATGGGCTCCATGGGCACTGGCTAGGGGTTACCAGATACTTTCACAAAAATCCTGAACATGGTGGGCGGGGAGGGCGGACGGGAGACCAAACTTGTTGAGCAAAAAAAACAAAAACAAAAAAAAGTGGTTGCTGCGCCTTTAAATTCCCATGCTCCCCACTCCCCCCGCCCCCGTGGTAGGGGAAAAATGTTCCCGGCGGCCTTCCGTCTGAGAAAAACAGAAAATACCGGACATTTTACATGTCCGGTATTTTCTGTTTTTTTTTTACTGGACAGAAAACACAATTACCGGACTGTCCGGGTAAAAACCGGGACACTTGGCAACCCTAGCACTGGCTCACTGAGGCTCTTCCCGATAGCATAAGAATTAACAGCAGGGCCGTGAATGGAGGATCTCAGTTCTGAGTCAGGATTGTAAACACCATCCCCTGCTGACTGTAGTGCATTTGCTCCAGTGCGAGCAGAATTTAATCTGGGGTGCAGAGCCAGTTTTGGCAAGGATTAGCTACCTAAGGATGCACGCTTCCTTTCAAGGTATACAGAGTAAGCTGCTGAGGGCTTGATGCCCACAGAAAGTCAGAGCTGCATAAGGGGCACCTACAACAAAAGGAAAGCAAGGGTTCTGTCAGCTGCAGACCAGCTGGTGGCAGTCAATTTATGGCCTCTATGCTGCCTGACAACAGGCCTGCTGTTTTTGTGGTTATTTCCTCCTTTCACAGAGGTTAGCTTTTCTGCAATCTGCAGGTGTTCCTTCTATCAAATAATGCAGTGCATGGACCTGTCCTCAGACTGGCCAGCAGGTGTATGCTTCTTAAAAGGGAAATGTTCCCTCTTCGCTTCCACCTGGGGTGCTGTTCTGTAGCCAGTATGACCGAGACACACCTTGGCAAAGGATCCCCCATTCTTTTCAGGCAATGCTCACTTCAGACCTGAAATACTCATTACACCAATCGCCTGCCTCAGTTTCCCCCTTATATAGCCCATGCAAAGGAAAACGGCCTTTCTTAACAGCTCATGTGGCTGATTTCAGACATGCAAAGTACCACAGTCTGCAGATTTCTCCTAATCAAAACAGGGCCTCCCAAAGTCAAAGAAGGTGGCAACAAAGCAGCTTTTCAATCCCATTCCAAGGTCATGTTACAAGGTGACTGACACGAAAGTCATTAGCCACTCTGGTCTTTGTTCCAGGACCCCATGCTCCATATCATCTACCTGAGAGCTCCAAGACCACAAGTCACCTCTCCCTTAGCAGGACTCCCTGCAGTGTTTCTCTCCCAGGGCCTCCCTACTTGCGGGGGCCGCCCTCCCCTGTCGACCACTTGCTGCCGGGCTTGGCTCTTACTGACTAGCCTGGTTCTTCACATGCTCTAGAGGCCCCTACCGAAACTTTCCTGCAACTGGGCAGATTCCCCCAGTTCTAGCCCAGAACTTTAACAGACCTCCTCAAACCCCCAGTAGCTCACAGTTATGGCTCTCTTCTTCTGGCTCCCCACTGCTCTTTCTGTCTCTCCTCCATTCTCAGACAGCTCACACCTGGCCTTTCCTTTCTCCCTTACTCCTTCTCAGACCCAGACACCTGGGCAGCAGCTGGTGAGTCACAAAGGCACCAAATCCCACTCCCTCTTAAAGGGGCCAGCCACTCGTTGACATGTTTTTTAAATAGAATTTATGGTTTTTTGCAGTGCAGGGTAGATGGAAGCAGGATTTGGGGAGCCCATGGTCCCAGCACATGGAGGGATGGGGATTTGGGGTCAGGGCATTTGGGGAGCTGATAGATATAGGTCTGGAGTGCTGTCAGTGCAGAGGGCAGTTTTATGTTGCCTGCGCTCACAGCTAAAGCAGGTCAGGATCCATTTCCTAGAGTAGACAGGACTACAGGGAGCAGCGACGGTGCTGGCTAGAACGTGGCTTCATATAGCCCATTCCCTGGATGATCACTCAGTGCTTCTCAGAAGCGGGTTACAGTATCATCACCACCATTTGCAGATGGGGAAACTGAGGCTCGGGAAGGGGAGTGATGTATCCCGGGGCACTCAACCAGCTGAAACCAAAGCTATTGTGTCCAGTTCTGGGCCCCCCCACTATAGAAAGGATATGGACGCATTGGAGAGGGTCCAGCGGAGGGCGAGGGGGTTGGAGCGCATGACCTATGAGGAGAGACTGAGGGATTTGGGTTTGTTTAGTCTGCAGAAGCGAAGAGTGAGGGGGGATTTGATAGCAGCCTTCAACTTCCTGAAGGGAGGTTCCAAAGAGGATGGAGAGAGGCTGTTCACAGTAGTGGCGGATGGCAGAACAAGGAGCAATGGTCTTAAGTTACAGTGGGAGAGGTCTAGGTTGGATATTAGGAAAAACTATTTCACTAGGAGGGTGGTGAAGCACTGGAATGGGTTCCCTAGGGAGGTGGTGGAATCTCCATCCTTAGAGGTTTTTAAGTCTCGGCTTGACACAGCCCTGGCTGGGTTGGCTTAGTTGGGATTGGTCCTGCCTTGGGCAGAGGGCTGGACCTAATGACCTTCTGAGGTCTCTTCCAGCTCTGTGATTCTAAAGCTGGGAACAGACCCTAGATCTCTGCATGAGTCTGCTACCCTAACCACTAGACTACCTGGCCTTCTAGCACACTGGAGGTTTTAGACCATTCTGGTGTAAATATGGGGAAGAATGTTTAGTCTAGAATAGGCAAGCCCCAGTGACAGTACGTCATTTAACCTGCACTTTTCTTTCTCTTTAGCTGATCCCTTCCTAAGTAACTCTGACCCTCAAAAAGTGGCACTCACATGTCCTTCAGTCTGCTTGTGTTTTATACCTCTTCCCAGACCCCTGGTCTCTCTTGTCTCTTTAGATTGTAAGCTCTTTGGGGCAGGAACTCTCTGGTTGTTCAGCATCTTGCACAATGGGACCCCACTCTTGACTGACTCTTAGGCACTGCCGTAATAAACATCATAAGATATATTTCTTAGAGTTGTCACCTTGGCTGCCGCTTTCTGGCCCCGGGGCAGCATAACAAAAATTGATGCTGGTCGGTTGCAGCATCACGACGATGTTATAGTGCAAATAAGGAGCATATGGCAGTTTAAGTGATGATCAGGAGGTTCGAGTTTCAGCTACTCCTTGCATGTCTGCTTGCATCGGCTGGGTGGGAATCTACTTGGTGTTCCCCATGAAACACATATGTGGGGACAAATTTGGCTCATCTGTTTGGTGTGTACAATAAAATGAGTTGAAAATAACATCTTGGAAGCTGTTGTTCTCTAGTAGCTTTGGGATGGGATGAATGGAGAATTGGAAATGCGCCTTTGCCTTTGTAGCTTTCATGATGAGAGTGTGTAATATATTGTGCTCTGTTGATCTGGATTTCTGAACATCCCAAAAGCTCGGGGCTTTTGGCACTAGGGGTTTGGCTCAGCTCACTATAAAGAGCTGAATTTAGGTTCCAAATACCCTTAAAGTTTGAGAACGTTCAGACCTAAATCTAGATTTTGGGAAGTAGCTAGTGATCGTAGATGCTCAACTTGAGACTCCTTAAAAGGGCCTTATTTCAAATTGGTCCTCCAAAGACAGAGGCACCCATAATCAGTGTTCCCTGGAGAGATTCAAATGCAGTCCAGCTGATTAGCAGAGCACCCACAGCTGGCAACAGTCAGCAGCAGGTGTTTCTTCTGGTGGTGCACATCCACACATGCTTTGGTGCACACAACAAAATTTATTCCACACATGAATGGGAGACCCGAGAGGGAACATTTCCCATAATCATTAGACACTTTGGAAGTCTTGGCCTTGGTGTTTACTTGGAACTCCATCTCTAAGTACAGCAGGGCTGGTCTCCCTCAGGGCTCGTCTACACTCGGAGTGGGGCACGTGAATCACAGCTTAAGGAGACGTACTTGCTCTAAATAGATAAGCACACCAGCACACCAGCATCTCACACTTTCCCTTCTGTAAGAAAACAAAATAAATCCAGCCTGAGAGAAACAAACCCAACAGCAGCAAAATGACTTACCAGAAAAATACCCTCCCCAGCCAGCGTGTGTCAGGGCTAGTTAGTATCTTTGCTGCTCTGCGCATTGGGAAAGAACGGGCTTGCATGCTGAAGAAATGCCAGAATGTTCACTCAGCAAAACATAGCGTGATTGCAGAGCCTGTCTCAGGTGCCCATGAGCCATGCCTGTCACAGGAGAATATGGCAATTTATAGAAACAAACACGTTCTGCTGCTTAGCTTGGTAGAGGCGTTTTCTCCTTCATTTCATCTCATATTTGGCTGCCTCCTGTCCTCATTTATCATGTAAAAAAGAAATGAAATCAGCCCTCGGAAGAGTGAGAAGGCAGGCGCTGGTTCAGCTTTGGATCGCATGTCTGCTGGGGCAAATCTGGAGTGAGTCCCACGAAATTCAGTGGCATCACACCAGGGTCAGAGTGAGGGTACCTTTACACTGCCAGTGGCCAGCTCGAGGAGACCTACTTGTGCTAGTTCGAGACGAGCTAGCACGCTAAAAATAAATGGAGTTATGTGACAGCACGAGGGATGGGATGGGCTAGCCACCTTGAGGATGTACTCATTTGAGAGGCTAGACATGTAACAGCAATTAGGGATGTGAAAGGTTAACTGGTAAGCATCACCCTTAGTGGGTGATGTTTACCAGTTCCGGTTAACCAGTGGGGGCTGGAGCAGCTCCCCACCCACCACAATGTTCCCTCAAATCTTTTCCATCCACGTGCGGAGCTTTTCCATCCATGTGCGGAATATTTTTTTCTGTGCACTGAGGCATGTGCAAACGTGCACCACCAAGAGAAGCACACAGCTAGCTGTGGGTGCTCTGCTAATCAGCTGAGCGGCAGTTGACTTTCTCCTGAGCAGCCGCTCAAGCGCACAACTTGCAGGGAACACAGCACCATGGACGGGGCTGCTCCAGCCCCACAGGGCCCAACGCAGACAGGAGCCACTCTGACCATCTGGAGCAGCCCCTGTCCATAGTGAACTTGTTGTGTGTGTTGCAGGCAGGGGCTGCTCTGACAACCTGGAGCAGCCCCTGTCCACGGCAAGTCTGGATGCATTGCATGCACAGCTGGACTTCAGCAGCCCCCCGCCTGCCTCCCCTTTAATCAGTTAACCAGTTAACCATCACGTTTTAACCAGTTCACCAGTTAAATGGGATTTTACATCCCTAACAATAACACGCTCTGTGCTGTGTGTGCACTGTAAGCACTTAGATACGCAGATAGGTAGATGCTGCTTCTAAGTGTCTAGCTACCATAATGATTTGATTTTAAACACCATTGATAGATGTAGTGATGCAGCAATCCCTATTTGGGCAAAACACCCTGGCTGTGCTCTGGCAGTCCCTACTCACTCAAAACTCCCAGGAGATCAGCGGAAGCTCTGAGTGCTTTGCTACTGGGGAACGGAGCCCTAATTGTTCAGCAGTAACCGGAGTCAATCTGATTAGACTCCAAGGGGGTCGCCCTGTTAGCCTGTGTCAGCAAAAACAACGAGGAGTCCTGTGGCATTTTAAAGACTAACCCAGCCCATGAAAGCTGATGCCCAAATAAGTGTTAGTCTTTCAGGTGCCACAGGGCTCCTTGTCTTTTTTCTAATTAGACTGAGCTAGCTAAATCGCACAGGGTTGTGAAAAATCACACAGGGTTCTGTAGACAGGGCTAGGCTGATGGAAGGATGCTTCTGTTGACCTAGCCACTGCCTCTTGAAGAGATGAATTAGCCACAGCTGCAGGAAAAAAGCTTCATTCGATGCAGAGAGCACCTACAACTAGGGATGTGAATGGTTAACCGCTAAGCATCACCGTTACTGGGTGATGCTTACTGGTTATGGTTAACTGGCAGCCCAGCCGGAGCAGCCCCTGCCTGTGGTGGGGCAGGGGGCAGGCCCACTGTGGCAGATCGGGGGCAGGAGCAGCCCCAGCCGTTTGAGCAGTTAACCGGTTAAACAACATTTGACTGGTTAAACAGGATTTTTAACTACAGCCTGACCATTTAGTAGCTTGCTGCTGGAGCTGCTGTAGTATAGACATCCCTCTCGCTCCTTCCCTCTCTTCTAAACTTTGCAGGTCATTGGATGGGCATGTTCCCCTAGCCAGCATTTCTCAGCATGGCAGGGAGAGCTGTCGGCAGCGTGATGTCTCAGGTTTGCCCTGGCACAGCACTCTCCAGTTCAGCTTGCTGAAGGAGAAGTGGCAGAGCAGCCCGTGCAGACTAACCTTTGGCTTCCTGCTTCCTTCATGAGATGGAGGTAGGTCTTGGCCAGGGTTGATCTTACAGTAACGTCCAGGGAAGGACCGTGGTGACATGGCTTTGTAGGGGTGGTGAGTAGTTCCGTTTCTAATGCTTGCTGCAGGACTGAGACAGGCTCCTATGAATAAATAAAATCGGCTGGTATGTTAGATTTCAGGGCAGCTGGGAGTGTGCGGGAAGCTCTGATTTCAACTGAAATCCTCTTTGGATTAAATAAAAGAAATATTCTCAGGCTGGTGAATTGGAGGAGGGATCTGCTACGATCTAATTTGTTAACTTTTCCTCCACCGCCTGCTCTTTACGCAAGGCAATGCTGTGGTCATTCGCAGTCAGAGCACAAGAAGGAAGGCAGAGTGGTCAGGGAGGAGAGAATGAGGGTCTGGACATTTTGGATTCTGTTACTGGCTGTGGAAGGAGAGTAGTTTACAGCAGTGAGGAACTGGGAGTCGGGAGTGGGTTCTGCACTCTGCTCTGTGAGTTGAATCTGGCATCAGTGGTTAGAGCAATCGGGACTGCAGGTCGGGTCCAGTGTTCCCTGGAAGCTGTGCACTTGTGTGGTTGCCCAGGAGAGATTCAGATGCCATCCAGTGGATTAGCAGAGTGCCCACAGCTAAGTTTTTTGTGTCTACTGGTGGTGCACATTCACACATGGCTCAGTGCACATAAAAATTATTCTGCACATGGGTGGAAAAGATTAGAGGGAATATTGGTCAGGACTCCTGGGTTTTATTCACTGTTCCAGTCCTTTGTCCTTGGCAAACCTCTGTGCCTCAGGGCACCTGTCTATGAGACAGGGCTAATTATAATGACCTAACTCACAAGGTTATTACAAGTTCCATTAATGTATGTGAAGTGCTTTGAGATCCTCAGATGAGAGGTGCTATGGAGAAGTGAAGTAGCTTTGACTATAGGAAATGCAGGTCGTAGCAACAATAATTCTTGCATTCTTGGAGGTTTCAGAGGCAAGGGGAGGCAGGGCTTCCCCTGGGTCTTTGTGCTCAACCCTTCCCCTAGTCTGACCATTCCCGAAGGCACCCACAGCAGGGTGTTGCAGCTTGCAGACTAGTGACTCTCTCCCTTCACCCTAAGCTCTACAGGACCGTAGTTTCAAATTTGCTTTAAATATTTCATTAGTTTGTTGCTGAATCGCATCTCTAAAAAAATCCATCCATAAATATTTAGAGGCACAATCTGAGTATTCAGCTGTAGCCGTCAATGCATAGATCTTCAGACAGAGTTTTTTAAATGAATTTGTCAAAAGACCACCCTTATCTAAAATACTCATTTTAATGTTTATTACTGTAGTACAAAAACCTGCTTCCAAAGTCTTCCTGTCCTTTCTGTCATCCCTGCTCCCCACCCACCTCCACCCTCATCCCCATTTGAGAGCCCTTAAACGGACAGCATTCCTTTTCTTCCAGATAGCTGGACAAATTAGCTTCTACTACTATTTAATTAACAATTTTTAAGAGAACCTTCTACCAAAATCAGTAGCTTACTAAGATATACAATTATTTTATATGCCTGAAATCTTTGGAAACATATTTTAAGATAAACATATAGTGAAATTCCATAAACATGTCTTGTTATGAAAATCACATAAAATACATTAGTGTTCCCTTTTTCTAAAAGCAGTGAACTTTGTTATGCACACACTAAACTGCTCTGACTGATTAGTTTAAAATAATGTCTCTGTTTCGCTGAGTTTAAATATCTAGTCATCTGGAATGATTAATTGATGAAGGCTTAAAAGCATGTTTAAAATATAAGATTGGCTTAGAAATAATGATGAAGAAAATGTAGAACAGAGAAGAGCTGCATCATGTAGTCCGTAATATTTAATGATGTATTCAGCAAGACAACTGATTTCCCCTTACTACAAAATGTATGCAAATACATTTCTGACAAACTTCAGGGTATAGCAAAAAACCTGTGACTGTCATTTTTTAATCCCAAATTTAGTGCTTTTAATTAAGTACCTTCTGCAGGTCCAGTCTTCACAATCTGGCATGCAGTGGAGAACATACTCCATTTTCTTTAGAAAGAATTTTTAGAAGAGTGTTTTTCCGCATCTCATTTGCTACTTTTGGGTTCAGGCATTTGGCTGCAATGGGTGAGCAGAGAGACGAGGGAGACAGTGGGGGAAGGGGTCTGGTAGTGGGGAGAGGGAGGGCCTGGGCAGAGCAGGTATAGAGTATGGGCGGGCCCACGGGCTGGGGAGCTTGCCTCCACAACCAGCAGCTTCACCCACTGCCCTTGCACACAAGGTAGGACCCCATGGTGCCGCGTTATATTACTTCAGTGGTATAAGGCATTGCATTGCACTGGATTGGAATGGTGACCACTTTACGCTCCACTTTGCACAGGTATCTGTCACTACCAAACCTGTGGAGGTCATTTAGTTGATTGGCCATTTATTAAAGCAGTTTATAGACTATTCATAAAGGTACCCTGTGTGCACTGTGGGACCCAAACCACTGTACCAGGGAGGCGGCAGGGCAGGGCAGCACAAAATCCGGGGGAATTCTCTGTTCTTTGGAGAGCTTTCTTAAGAGGCCCAAACAGCAATCTACACAAGCTCCGTCCTGCTGGCGTGCAAACCCCAGGAACATTTTAACAGCCATAGTAAATCAACCCTGTGTGACACTGCTCCCGCCGCGCGCAGCCTGTAAGGGAATGTGTGCTCAGCTTATTAGATTGAGCCTTGTGCAGAACCCAGTTCCCCAGGTTCAAACTGTGTTTCTCGAAATCATTTTTCCTCCTTCCTGCCCCATACACACCAGAGGAACACCAGCCCCTGCCCCATTCCTTAGAAAAGAAAGGCTGGGAAACAAATGGCAGTTTAATTCTGCTTTGACTTAAGAAAAGCTTTCCTCGTGAATGGGAAATGTGGCTTTCATTAATCCCTCTGTTAAAGCTACTGTGCCGTCGTTTGGGTTGGCCGGGATTTAAATGGCCTTGCCTGTTAATGCTGCTAAAAGCTGTCCTGGCCGTTTGCTTAGCAAACAAGAACCAGGTTGGTTTTCCCGCTGTGTGTCCGAGACAGAGCAGAGCTTTGTGTTTGTGAATTGCATTCACCTGAGAGGAGCTGGGTCGACAGTCCCAAAGACCAAAGTCCCCTGGCCTCAGGACTAGTTGCAACATGGGTGGACGCAGGCCAGGTTATCCCCTGGGTCCTCCTGCTGGTGTGTTTTACCCTGCCCAGAAGAAGCCCTCTTGAGACAGAAGACTTCAGTGTCCAGCCCCATCTATGTCACTGTCTGCTGAGATCAGCGGAGCCAACAGCCTCTGTGGGCCCCTAGACTAGGTGGGAGGAGCCCCAGCTCTGCACTCCTGTAAGGGGCGGGGCCAAGGGCAGAAGAGGTGGAGCCAAGGGCAGCCGGCCCTCAGCGATGCCCGGAGCATGGTGTAGCCCCCCTTTGAATCACCAGGCCCTGGGGCAACTGTCCCCTTCGTCCCCCCATCGGTGGGCCTGGCTGAGTCTGCCAGCAGTGGGGTCTGCTAGTGCTGATGGTAGGCCCTGAACGGTGAGATGTCACATGTCCTCCACTCCCATGGACTCCTAGGGATGTCAAATCCCTTGGAATTGGTTAACTGGCTACACATGAAGTTTATTTAACCTGTTAAGCAATTACAGGGGAGAGCACCCCACCCCCCACCCCTCTGGTGACTGGGCTGGAGCAGCCCCTGCCTGCAACCCTTCCCTGGGACCACCACGGACAGGGGCTGCTCCAGACGGAGGGCGGGGAGCTGCTCCAAGTTAACCTTTCATATCCCTATTGACTCCAGCTGGCACTGAGGGCACTCAGGGTGGACTCGTCTATTAGGGCCGGCCCACAACATTTTGGCACCTGAGGCGGGGAGTTCAAATGACACCCCCAGGTCCCCTCGCTTGGGCCAAAACTTTGAAAGGTCTCAATTCTGCCTTCTTCCTGTTCTACTCCTCTCTTGGGACTGTGCATCTAGCAATGTTGTCTTCAAGTCGTCATTGTCAACTCCAAGTCGAGTCTCAAGTCACTACAGTGCAAGTCTCAAGTCGAGTCTCGAGTCCCTAAAGTCACTTTCAAGTCAAGTCCCAAGTCGAGTCTCAAGTCTTAATTTAAAAAATGTCAAGTCACTTTTGTACAAGCCATCAATATCGGCATTTTCAGGCAATTTTTTCACCAAGTCGATTTAACAAAATTAGCAAGTCTCAAGTCGAGTCTCAAGTCACAAACAATGAACCCGAGTCGAGTCTCAAGTCGAGTCACCTTGGCGACTTAAGTCAGACTCGAATTCAAGTCATGGGACTCAAGTCAACAACTCTGGCATCTAGAGCAGAGAGAATACATATGCACCAGCAGCAGACACAATTGTCTACACTCTGGGTCCTAGTGGTGCCCCCCCACACTCTGGCACCTGAGGCGGCCGCCTCAGTTCGCCTCATGGTAAGGCCAGCCCTGTCGTCTATACTACACAGAGGATCAATGCTGCTGCAGTCAATCTTCGTGCTGGTACTCCCGCTCCTCACAAGGAGTAAGGGAAGCCCACGGGAGTGTTTGCTCCCATCAGCCTCCCGCTGTGTGGTTGGCGCAGAAACTGTAAAGTGTTTGGATCCTACCACCATGAACACGGAAACAATCCAGAAAGGAACAGAACCAAACAGAGAGCACCAGACAAAGTAAACGAGATACTCAGGTGTCAGCCAAATAGCCCCCAAAGTTGGGCACCTCACTAGAAATGGCCTGATTTTTTCAGCGTCGCTGACCTCCACAGCTCCCTGACGGGCTCTGGGTCAAGCTGTTGAGGCAAATCAGACGTAAAAGGAGAACATTTGTCATAGGCTGAACGTGAAAAACAATACAGCTCCCCAGGCGTGGCCGAGCGTTATGATTTTAAAACAGCTTTGCCCTGAAACGCTTGTCCTGCAGCAGTTTTATTATTCCGTTTAGTCTGATTACATCACAGGAGGCATTTTCCTCTCGCACTCTCACCAATTGCGGGTGTCTGCAAAGCCGCTTTCCAGAGGAGAACAATCATTGTCTCCCAGAACACAGGCCCTGCCCTTGGGTCTCAGGTTCTTGTGGAGAACTTGGAAGCCAAGATGGAGTTGTTAGTGTGGTTTAGAGGAAATCCTGTCATGTGTTTGCACATGTCCCAACTGTGCATTGCTAGAAGTGAGTGGGGAAATTAAACTTAAAGGTTGGCCTGGATCTCAGTTCTGTTTATCTGGCATTTGTCCCAAAACCCAATCGTAGGTATTTAGCTGGCCTCAACGGAAGTGGAACGCCGCCGCATCCGTTGGCTTGCAGGAGTTTCCATCACATACAAGGTTTATAGTTTGGTTCAACAGCTCTCAGCGCTCAGTGCAGCCCCTGTGGATAGCCCCCAGTGCTGTAGTCTCTGAGTACCGCACAGTCTGTAATGTGTGTCCTGTAACGCAAGGGTTTTCAAACTAGGGCTCACGACCCAGCACTGGGTGGTGGAATGTCGGGCGCTGGGTCTTGTTGCTGCAGGTGGATCAGGTGAGCGGTGGGGGTGCTAAGGCAGCTCCCTGCCGGTCCTGGCACCGCTGGCTGCACTGCACCCCAGAAGCGGTCGGCAACAGGCCCGGCTCCTAGGTGGAGGGGTGGGGGGAGCGCACAGGGCTCTGTGCACTGTCCCTGTCCTGAGCACTAGCTCCACACTCCTATTGGCTAGGAACCTGCTGCTGGCTGCTTCTGGGGGCAGCATGGTCTGCGGTGTCAGGAGAAGTAGGAAGCTGCCTTAGCCCCCGCTGCACCCCTGACCAGGAGCCACTCGAGGTAAGTCCCTCCCCCCCACAAAGCCAGAGCCTCCTCCTACAGCACAAAGCTCCCATCCTGAGCCCACACTCCAGTCAAATGATGTTGGGTTGCGGCACCAATGACTTCAAACTGGGTCATGAGAAAGACAGTTTGAAAGACACATGACTGAGAGGCAGGGCAGTGCTATTATCCCCATGACACACATGGGGAACTGAGGCACAGAAAGGCGGTGTGACTGGCCCAGCGTGACACAGGGCATCTCTGTGGCAGCTTCAGGAGCAGAACTCAGCTCTTCTGAGCCTCGGGCTGGTGTCCTGCCTCTGGCCAAGCTTTCTTCACCAAGCCATAAAGGAGGGTCAATGTCCTTGTCAACCTCCTGGTTGCATCCCCCCAGCTCAGTAAGACAAGCTGCTTTGCCACTTTCCGCCCTGCTCCTCGCACATTTACAGGAGTCAGGTTCTCTCGGGCATCTCTTCTCGGTTCTGCTCTGAGCAGCCAGACGGCTTGTCTTGTCTCATTACGTTAGCAGCTCTTCAGGGCTGCCCTCCCGACTCCAGTGGGAGCTTTCGCTCAGAAGCAGGCAGGCTCAGTGCCCAGGCTGCCTGCCCTGCTGCAGTGTCAGTCTCAGGTCAGGCTGAGGAAGCCGCTTTCTGTGCTAAGCAAAGACATGCCAACCCTCCCTGCAGTGGGGTGTGGGCTAACACATCCGCAGGGCGCCCCCCACTCCGCCCTCCTACGCTGTAGCCCCATGGAGGGGAGAAACTGCTTGGAGATTAAGGACCAAGGCGCCGTGTTACCCTCCACAGTGCACAGCACGTGGAAAGGGGAGAGCAACGGCAACAGCACCCATGGGCAGCTGGTGAAGGTAGGGCTGGGGTGGGGAGCAAGCCCTCAATCCCACCCCCAGCCCTGCCCCTTCTGCCCAGGCCATGCCCTCCATCACGGAGAGGGTGGGCTGCATGACAGCCACCCTCCCCAACCCCGGAGCACAGGAAGGGCGGGAACTCGAGGGCAGCAACACTCTGCCCCCAATATGCCTACATTAGGTATTCTGGGGGCAGAGTGTGGCCGGGGCCAGGTTGGTGGTTTGGGAAGGCAAAGCGTTTCCCCGTCTAGCATACCGGCTGCTGATGGCAGCACCTCTCCATTTGGTAGGAGCTTCGTAGCTCTGGTCTGCCATATGGAGAGAGAAGAGCTGGAGAGCAACACTTCTCCACGCTCATTGTGCGGCTGCAAACTCCCCTCTGAAGGGGACCGCTGCAAGTGTGTCAGGGATACACAGCAGCATGGGTCCCAAGGCTCAAGATGGAGAGGCTCCTGACTTCTCCAGCCATTCCAGCTTTGGGGGACGGAGCTGTGTGCCAAGGGCAAACATTCCCATCTCCCCACGGAACACGCAGGGCAAACAGCATGGGCTGAATTCCGCCATACATGACACTGCTGTAAACCCAGAGTTACTCCACTGACTTCAGCATAATGAAGAGCAGAATTTGGCCCCTTCACCAAGGAAACCAGAGCTGTTTCCTAGCTCCTCGGTGGGCTTTGTCTGCAGAGAATAACAAGGGGACAGAAAAGCACAGATGTTGCTCATGTTCCTTCGGAAATGAAGTGTTCTCCTTCAGGAGCATCCTTGTCTGATTTATCATCCTAGGGCCTTTTTCTGGTGGTGGTTGCAGAAGAATTAACTCATAGCATCTTTAGACAATGGCTGGCTGTCTCAGCCACTACTGATTCCTGCCTCTGTGGTCTTTTAAAAGTGCTGTTCAGCTCTGTTGGAAGCCTGCACCTTTAACAGCTTCATCTTCTATTCAATCAGAAGATAAACAAACCAGCAGACTGAAAACTGAGCCTGCATAATGGTGTGTAAAGGGAGCTGCTTAGCTCAAGACACCACCAGACACCAGTAGAGCGCCTTGCTTCTTGCACGTCCTCCTACACCCTGCATAGATCTCACCAGTCCTGGAGGAAGGCAGTTGTCAAACCCCCTCCCCACCATAGCGGGATGAGTAGGCCACTGCGCATCAGGTATAAACCAGTGTAGCTCCCTCCAAACCAATACAGCCACTGACACTCACAAGGCCCAATCCTCGGCTGATGCGGGTGTTGAAACTCCTCTGCATGGATTATTAGTTATTTCGCAGGTCACGGCTTTCTTGTGAAGAGAAGTAATGAAGAAGGGAGTCTGTGGCCCAGGGAGCTCACAATGTGGGTGCTTTAATCTATGTAGGAAAGAATCATAGAACTCTAGAACTGGAAAGGACCTTGGTCATCGAATCCAGTCCTCTGCCCTTACCACAGGATCCAGAACTGTCTAGGATCATGCCTGGTAGATGTCTGTCTAACCTGCTCTTAAATATCTCCAGTGATGGAGATTCCACAACCTCCCTAGGCAATTTATTCCAGTGTTTAATCACCCTGACATTAGAAAGTAATGTCTAGCCTAAACCTCCCTTGCTGCAATTTAAGCCCATTGCTTCTTGTCCTATCCTCAGAGGTCAATGAGAATAATTTTTCTCCCTCCTCCTTGTAACACCCTTTTAGGTACTTGAACACTGCTATCATGTCCCCTCTCAGTCTTCTCTTTTCCAGACTAAACAAACCCATTTATTTCAGTCTTCCCTCATAGGCCATGTTTTCTACACCTTTAATCGTTTTTGTCGTTCTCTGGACCTTCTCCGATTTGTCCACATCTTTCCTGAAATCCAGAGCCCAGAACTGGACACAATACTCCAGTGGAGGCCTAATCAGCGCAGGGTAGAGGGGAAGAATTACTTCTTGTGTCTTACAACACTCCTGTTAATGCCTCCCAGAATGATGTTGGCTGCTTTTTGTGTGTGTGTGTGTGTGTGCAAGATCTGTAATTGGGGCTTCCTTGTAGCAGAATGCACACACATGAGAGAGACTGCCCATTGGGTGCAGTGCATAGAGATAAGAGGCAGATACCCATTTGTTAGCTAGATCAGTCCTGGCTGTCAAGGATAAATTTCATCCAACAATGGCCAACTGCCTGCCTGCAGTATTTCAGAACCATTTTAAGTCTGTAATCTGCAGGGCTGAGTACACCATGGCAGGGTTACTCCCTTTGCGCCGCTTTAAAGTGACTTTGAACTGTCTGGCACTGCCTCCTTCCCAAGCAGCCCTTATTACCTCACTTAATTACATCGGAACCCTGGGTGCCCCAGCTAATTTAACAAAGCTGCGTGAAATGGGATTTCCTATTAACCGATTAACATAGAAACCTAATGACTTCGGAGCCGTGATCTTTGATGGAATCTTCTCCAATCTTTCTGAAAGTGACAGGAAGTTTGAATAATACATACCACGGCCAGGCAGGGTGTGGGACTCCTTGAAGTCCCCTCTTTCATCAATACTGCTGCCTCTTTGCTATGCAGCTGGAGGCCAGGGACATCTCTAAAAAAGGAGCATTTACCACGCTGTTTAGCATTAAGTGCTGTGTGGCTTCCGTGGCTCTGTGATGCAATTTCGGTTCCCCATCAGAAGGTGTGTGGTGTAGCATTGTTTTTGGGAGCAGCTGAATGTAGTGCTAGGTGTCCTCAAGCATGGATTGCTTAAGCATGCTGTCTCTGTGGCATATATATGTATGTATACACACACACACACACACACACACTGGAAGACTTACCCAGCATGTAGCTTGTCTTCTGGCTTCTGCCTGGGGCCGGCCCAGGGTGGGGAGTGGCCTGGTCACTATAGCCCAGTTGGCAGCTAGCTGCTCCTCAGGGGTGAAGGCCACATGACGACTGCTCCTTGAGAACAGCCCAGGGCCATGGGGGCTGTGCACCACAGTGGCCTGGGGGCGACCCAAGGCAGCAGGGGCTGTGCACCATGCTGGCCCAGGGCGGCGGGGGTCACACAGCAGCCGGTAGCTGCTCCCTGGGGCAGGCTGGAGTGACGGGGACCAAGCTGGCAGCCAGCTGCTACTCCTTGGGACTGGGGTGCTTGCTGCCCCCTTGTGGGCATTCGTGAGTATAACTGTCCTTGCTGTTGCACCCCTTCTTTTCCATTTGATGCGGAACAATCCATGCCATTGTCCCAGCACAACCAATCCCTGACTCTGCTTTAAGTTATGATAAGAGGAAATGTGGTGCTCCTAGCGCTTACCATTTAGGAGGGGTTCTTGAACAAATGGACTTGGATGGACGGACACACAGACTCCCAAACTCTCCAAAATACATAGTAGATGGGGTGAACCTATGTATGTGTAGAGATGAGAGAATTCTAAATAACCAGTGGCTTTTATTTTGGGTAATGCCCCAGGGATTGGTTGGCCTTGTCTGTACTGGGGAATAACCCCAATTCAGCTGTCCGTATAGCTGCAGCTCTAAGTGGAGATTGGGGTATACAGGGTTTTGTATTGACTGGGCTAGTCAAGGCTCAAGCTTACTTGTAATAGCGTAAATCCTGCTTAGCTCAATAGGTGGCAAACCCTGGCCAGCCCTTGTCTCTACCTGCAGGCTGGCATCAGTTGTGCTACGATTGTCCAAGTTAGTGCATGTAAAGAAACGACCCAAACAGAATTTTGAGAATCAGCGAGCCTCCCTGTTAAATAATCCCACCCTCCAGAACCACTATGTGCTACAAGCCAATGGATTTTCAAGGCTGATCCACTGATACAGATTTGTCATGCTGGTGGCCTGGTTTCAAAATCCATGGAGTATTTTCCAATGACCACTTCCCCTGTCACGGCGTGGGCTGTGTACTTGACAAAAAGGGAACTAAATGACCCTGTCTCTGCCCTAATTATGCATTTTACGGAAATGAGCAACTTCTTCAGTTAATTGGCCGAGCCAAGTTTCCCCTTTCAACCTGCATCGGAGCTGCTATCTTGGGTTGTTTTCTTTCTTTTTTAAAATTGCTTTTATCCTTTACTGTGTATAGAAATGTGCAGCTGAAAAAAAAAAAAAGCCCATTTCCTGCAGCTTCTAATTCCTGCCAGCCGATAAGAGACCAGGGTGAGCCTTCCCTGGGCGCGGGGCCTGGAAAAGGACCGGAGCAACCAAAAGGCTAAGAATAGCCCAGCAGGCGTAGTTTGTAAAGTCTGCGAGGGTTTTTTTTTTTTTTTTAATTTGCTGATCTAATAAGGATGAAGCAAGTTTGCAGCGCTCTCCAGGGCTGCCTGTGGGTTGGGTTTTGTTCCTGTGCCTTTCTTCCCCTTGCCCCAATGTACAGTAAGGCAGCAGAAGCAGAACTATAACAAAAGACTAGATGCGCCCCTGGCATCATTGATAGAGTCCCCAGACTGTATTCCTTTGCGGCTCTGCCTTAGCTGGATTTTCCCTGCTGCTCAGCAATGCGGATTAAACTACCATGAGACGGAAGAGAGTGGTGGATCCAGATGAAAATTGGAAGGTACCATGTAATGGTCAATCTGGGTGGATTGAGCTGAGAAACAATTGATACAGCCAGCAGCAAAAGGCTGAGAGGGTGTGGGGGGGGAAATCCTGAGATGTGCTAAGTACCTGGCCTTCCAAGCTCCTCTAAGGCAATGGTTTTTAACCAGGGGTACTCGTACCCCTGCGGGTACACAACAGGCTTCCAGGGGGAACATCACTTCTGGAGATTTGCCTAGTTTTATACCAGACTATACGTAAAAAAGCACTAGCAAAGTCAGTGCAAACTAAAATTTCATCCAGACAGTGACTTGGTTATACTGCTGTAGAAACGATATACCCGAACTGTAAATACAATATTTATACGCCAATTGATTTACGGCAAAAATGAGAACCTAAGCAATTTTTCAGTCCTACTGTTCCGTAACACTTTTGTATGTTTACGTCTCATTTTGTAAGCAAGTCATTTTTAGGGGAGGTGAAATTTGCGGGTACGCAAGGCAGATCAGATGCCTGAAAGGGATACAGCAGTCTGGAGTGATTGAGAGCCAGTGCTCTACGGACCAGGGCCAGAAGCCGGGTTCTTATTCTTTTTGGAGGGAGGGAGGCGAGTGACAGAGGAAGAATGGTGTGTGGTTATGGCACCAGACTGGAGACCGAGTTTCGATCCTGGCTCTTTGACTCCCGGCGGGAGTTTGTTCTAGTCAATTTCTGTCTGTGTCCTGGTTCTCTTGTCTGTGTGGTTAACAAAACTTCCTTTGTTAAGGGCTGCTTCTTGCTATGTGTCTGTACAGCACCTAACACAACACAGCCTCAAGTTTGGTTGAGCTCTCTCAGTGGGAGCCTAGTGCTAATAAGGAAGAGGGAACACAGCTGGCCATCTTACTGGGACTCGGGAAGGCTCACTGTGAAAAAGGAAGGCAAAGAGTAAAATCCTGACCCCATGGGCATAGCTAGCAAAACTGCCATGGACTTCACTGGGGCTAAGATTGCACCCAGACATTTTTAAAAGCAATAAAACTCCCTGCAGTGTATATTGCAGCAGGTGGCTTTCCATCCTCTGGCAAACAGTCTCAAATTCAAAAACATTCTTGCTCTTAGTCTGTTACTGTATATAACAATTATGGCATGATGTTATTATTGGCTGTGTGTCAGTGCTTTGCAAAACATACCAGCAGGAGAAACAGGCTTTCTGTACATCTTCGAAGGTCTTCCCAGATATTTACAGTGTCTTTAGAAATTGGGGTCTTTAACCCCCCAAAAAGGCAGACGTTCCCCCCCCCTCCATGCATTTGAAATCTGTCTCAGCCACGGATGGGGGCACGGGATGAGGAAGGAACATGTCTGATCTTAGAGAAAATGCTTTCTTTCTATGTATAGTCAAAGATCAGCTCAATCCTCAACATAGAACCAGTCTGCACTGGTGCAAAGCCCTAGTGCACCAAGGTGAGGCAGGGTCATTTGCACTAGTGCAAGCCTCGAATTTGGCTTGATGCATGAGTGCTGGGGGGTTTGCACCAACGTAGCTACTACATTGCTACAACTATCCCCTAACATTCTCCCACCTTTGGTCCCCAAAAGTACTCTGAGTTCCTTAGATGTCTCCTCCTGCTGCAGATTCCCCCCCCAGCTCCCTAGTAGTGCTGGCTGCCAGGAGCCACCCACGAGCCTGTGAGAAGAGCTGGCTGGTCACTTTGTGAGTGGATCGCTATAACCAGGGGAGTTTAAGGGCATACAATGGAGCAGCAGAGACTGCCTCTCGGGCACAAACTTTGCAGCCTTCTGCCTGCTCAACTTCAGCTCAGTGGGTGTTCCACGCAAGATCAGACTCCTGATTATTTTTATAGCACTCACGAGACATCACAGACATACAGGAAGACAAAGTCACTGTGTCCCCGAGCTTATTGTCTCTGGGCCTGATTCTGCTTCCTAAACTCATTAATAGAGGGGGTTCCATATGGTTAACATGAAAGCAACCCGAGGTGGAAGAGTGGAGAATCAACAGTAAACAACAGAGGCAAGTCACTCCCTAGCAATGAAATCTCTGCTTGTCTCATCCATCCCTAGGACGTGTCACTGACCCTAACTCTTTATATGCAGTCTCTGGAGACCACTTCACTGCTTCTGTGCAAGATGCTCCCTGTGGATAATATATTCGAAAGTGACAATCCGTCAATATTATCCTGCATTACAGGATCAGTCAATAAAAACAGGATGGAAATTAGAAATCAGGCCGTGTCTGCCAACAGTATTTAACTTTTAGCCAACTCTTCATTAGAAGCTGCGAGCCATTTGTGCATCACCTAGATTTGCATAACAATTTGCATAGAAAACTCAGCCCCTGGAAGATGTGTGGTTTTCTAATGGGAAGGCAGTATGCTAAGTGTAGGCATTTTCAACCTGGGGACAGGGAGACTGGCCTGGTTTCTATTCCTGGCTCGACCAGTGGCTTTTTTTGCATGGCTTGTGGCTAGTCACTTCCCCTCTCGGTGCCTCAGGTTCTATGTCTAGAAAATATAAGTTAAAATGCTCCCTCTCTCCTGAGGAAATGTGGGGGGTTGAGAATGTTTGTAAAGGGATCTGGAATCCTCTTACAGAAGGACAAGGTGTCACTGGGATGGGGCAGGAGGTTAACGTGTCTTCAGTCTTGATATTAGAAAGAACAATCTCTTCCCCATTTGTAAATCCAGGGCACACTTGGGTTCCTCTTTCCTGTTTGTGGAAATCCAGGGCGTTCATCTGTGCTGTAGAAACCAGAGCCTGAAGAAACAGGCCAAAATACAGTCTGGTTGCTTAACCTCTGCCTGTGCTCCTGTTTTGGTGACAGATTTGACCATCGGTTTCAGCTTCCTAATCTTCCCCTCTTGCGCAGTATGATTCAGCGGATGTGGCCGAGGAATGTATGCCCGGTTCCTGGGTTCACTTTGTACCACTACAGCCGACTAAGAACATAAGAATGGCCATATTGGGTCAGCTAGTATCCTGTCTTCCGACCGCAGCCAATGCCAGGTGCTACAAAGGGAAAACTGACTCACTGAAGTACTGCCCCTCTTGGTCCATCCATTTCCTCCTCTGTAAAGTGGAGAAAATGTCACTTCCCCACCTTTGCAGCTCAGGAGGAAATTGTGCTAAGCCTTGTTGCACTCAGCAGTAACTCCTTTGTGAAGAAAGGAGACACCTCCTGAGTGTACAACTGTTAGAACCTGAAATGCTTCCAAGTTTAGAACTTTTTTTTCCAATTCTGTGTCCCTGGGCAGTTTGGATTTGTATGTCTAGCATGCTATCTAGCATTCAACGGGGAGAAAATGCCAGAGGCAAGCTCCCCTGGGCGGGTGATCCTACAGTAGAAACTTACTCCAAGAATAGCCTGTATTCTTTAAGGGTACCCAATGCAATGGTGGTAATGGTGTTGCTGATGGGAAACATCTACCAGGGTCCAAGCTGCCTTTCTCTCTTCTTTCCGTGCCTCTGTTTGTTCATTGCGATAGCACCTGAACCTTCCCCCATTCCCTGGGTATATTGGTTTTAGACCCCGCTATTCAGACTTCTCCTTTCTCTTTGCTCCCAGCTGGACAAAGGGGACGTGAGCACACTTAGCCTGCCTTCCAACACCAGCCATGGCGACGCCGACATCTGCTTGGACGTTCCGGACGGCACCCCGGACCCGCACCGGACGAAAGCTGCCATCGACCACCTGCACCAGAAGATCCTCAAGATCACCGAACAGATCAAGATTGAGCAGGAGGCTCGGGACGACAATGTCGCCGAGTACCTGAAGCTGGCCAACAATGCTGACAAGCAGCAGGCCTCCCGCATCAAGCAGGTCTTTGAGAAGAAGAACCAGAAGTCGGCCCAGACCATCTCCCAGCTCCATAAGAAGCTGGAGCACTACCACAAGAAGCTAAAGGAGATCGAACAGAATGGGCTCTCCCGACAGCCCAAGGATGTCTTCCGGGACATGCACCAGGGCCTTAAGGACGTAGGGGCCAACGTCCGGTCCAGCATCAGTGGCTTCGGAGGCGGGGTGGTGGAAGGCGTCAAGGGAAGCCTGTCGGGTTTGTCCCAGGTCACCCACACGGCTGTGGTTGCCAAGCCCCGGGAGTTCGCCAGCCTGATCCGGAACAAGTTTGGCAGCGCCGACAACATCGCCCACTTAAAGGACACTCTGGATGACGGGCACCCCGAGGAGGCCTCGAGGACTCTGAGTGGCAGCGCCACCCTGGTGTCCAGCCCCAAATACGGCAGCGACGCCGAGTGCTCCAGCGCCACCTCGGGGTCGGCGGGGGGCAGCAACTCAGGGGCAGGGGCGGGGCCTGGTGGCTTGGGGAGCCCCAAGTCCAACACCCTGGACAGTCACCACAATAACTTTGACACCATCCTGGAGGAGCTGCGGGAGATTAAAGACAGTCAGTCACACCTGGAGGACTCGATGGAGGATCTCAAGGCGCAGCTGCAGAGGGACTATACCTACATGACACAGTGCTTGCAAGAGGAGCGGTACAGGTAGGGCCCGCCCCAGGGCAGGTGTGTGTGGGCGCATGCATGGGTGCCACCTTCCTGTCTCTGCAAGGCTGTTCCTAGGTGGCTCACCCCAATGGGCCTGCATCTCCATCAGCCCTTCATAGCACTGCTATTGTATACAGTAGCTCTTTGCAATTTGCTGTGCAGAGCTGTTCATGCCAACGCCTTCAACGCCCACCGCCACAGTGCTCACGGGCAACCCTACAATAACACTGTGGGCAGGTCCAGCCAACCTTTGCAACTATATAGTAATAAAGCCATGTAGGCTGCCTGGCCCTCAAAAGCAGCCCTACTGTAACAAACCGCGGTGCCCTCTTGCACAACAGAAACAAACAAACGTGTGTACACAGAGGACGAAGATATTGGTAAGGAAGTAGAGTCACGCTCCAAGCTTCCAATATGGAGCGTAACGGATTTGCAGCACCAATGCCAAACATGCTGAGGGTGTCTTTGATGAAACAAAAATTGGATGTCATGGCGCGCACTTGGCTTTTTGGGGGTCGTAAATTCCAATTTGTTTTACTAAGGGGGGGCACTGGAGTTTAAACCCACAACCAGCTACAAAGGCTTATGGAATACAGTGAATGGTCTATTGGCCATTTTGTGGGTCACAGACAGGCCCGTTGATGGGGGGTCAGTCGGGCAAAGGGGGCAACTATAGTAGTGGTGGGGGCCAGAGTCCCGTGCCCTTTAAATCACTGCCAGAGCTCCCCGTGGTGCATTCCTAAGGAAAGCATGGCAATCTCCAGATGGCGTTGAGGGCTGCCTAGCCCCAGCCCTGCCTGTTCCACCCAAAGCCCCGCCCCTTCTGCCTGAGGCTCCGCCCCTTCTGGCGATGTGGGCTAGGGGCTCGGTGAGATTGTAAACCCCACTGGTCACAGCTCAAAAAAGGTGGAGAACCACTGGCTTAGGGAATGAGATATAAAGCCAAGCCATTCAAATGGGCAAATCTAGTGGCAAAAAGCTCTCTAGGTATTCCAGTGACTGAGCCTTTTCTGTTCTCCGTGAGAAGTGAAACCCTAGAGAGCTGTTCCCACTAGAGAAAAGAACCAGGGTTTGTTACATTGAGCCTAGCAAGCTGTGTGTGGCCTCCACGGTTAGCTGTCAAACCTCCCAGCAGCCTATAGCGCTAAAGAAACCCTGTGACACTTCCCCTCTGCCAATCAGCCTGAGAAAAAAAGGCTATTTGCTATTTATACGAGGGAAGAGGAAATGCGTCATCTTGCTAGACAGACAGTGCCGGGCCTCTCATCGCTTGGGAACGGGAACTAAGGACCAGCTTCCAAAGGAGGCATTGGCTTGGTCTCTCTCTTTTTAGAGCATTTTGGCTGAAAGCTGAAACACGGTTTAAAAATACTTCCCCAACTGGGAGTCTGTGCGCACACAGGCACACGGGCTTGTGATTGCATTGGGGTTCCTTTCTTTCCCCAGCCCTGCTATTTGAAGTTTCTTCCAGGCCCTTCTGAGGAGCTGGAAAATGTCCTGAAATAGCCTTGGCCAGTGACAGAGGAGATGGAAAGAAAACACCGTGTTCCCAAATCCAGATAGTCCTGAGTGGCCAGAGAAACTCCCTTCCCTTCCTTCCTCTCCCCTCATCCTGCCCCCTCTCCCCCCAACTCCCAGTCCCCTTTGCTGGGAGTGGGAAAGGCCCTGGGAATCTAGTGGAGCGAGCTGGTTTGAATGCAGCGCAGGGGCACATGCTCCGTAGGATGTCATCTGACGGCTTAGTAGGGGTGTCCCTGCTAAGGGCACTTTGAGAGCAGTTTTGACACAAAGTCCAAGGACTGAATGGGTGACAATGAGCTGTCCTCTCACCCAAAGGGTATGTCTACATAGCAAAGTTATTTCGAAATAACAGCCGTTATTTCGTAATAACTTTCCTAGCGTCTACACAAGCCAACTGATATTTTGAAATTAATTCGAAATAGTGGAGGGCTTATTTCGAAATTGGTAAACCTCATTCCACGAGGAATAGCACCAGTTTTGAAACTGGTATTTCGAAATAAGTGCTGTGTAGACGCTTATTTCAAAATAGGGGGCTTCCAGCCCTTCCCAGGGTGTCCTGCTGGCCGCCCTGGCCACAAGGTAACTTCTGACCTGATGCCCTGCTGGAACCAGTTCTGGCTGGCCTTAAATGAGATTCAGCGTCCAATCAGTGTGGACACGCTATTTCGAAATAGCAAAAAGCTATTTCAAAATGGATTTTGTGTGTAGACGCGTTATTTCAAAATAAGATATTTTGAAATAACTATTTCGAAATAACGCTGTAGTGTAGACATACCCTTAGAGAGCAGGGCTAAGGCCCTGGGCCCTGTTCGCACTGCTGCTGCCTGTGTTGTGCCACTCCTGGGGATGAAAGGGGCGGGAAGGTTTGCTTCCCCTTCCCCGCATTAGACACAGGGGTCGCTTCCAACGCATTTCGTCGCAGAGAGAGCAGCACAGGAGATGCTTATAAGCTATGTACTAGGGATGTGAAAGTGGAACCATTTACACGGTTAACTAATAAGCCTGAGTGCATCAGTTAACATGCAGTCACACTCAGCCCCCCCCCGTTGCCTCAGTTGCTTGACTCCCAAAGTCTGTGTCAGAGGCAGCAGCAACGGGGCGAGAGGGTGGGCGGGGGGAGGAAGGGGCAGGAACTGTTATGCATGGGGAACTGGCATGTAAGCCAGCTCCTTGCGTGTACTGGCTCCAGCGGAGCTGCCTGTTCTCCCTCCCACCCGGGGCGGCAAGGCGGGAGCCACAGCCCTGTGGGTAACCCCTGAGTGTTTTCAGCGGTTACACGATTACTTAATTCAATGCATTTTAACATCCCTACTATGTACCCAACAGGTCCTTAAGTTCCACTGACCTCTGGCTTCAGGGCCATTTGAGTACCGTCCACAGGCAAAGGGAGGGCTGGAGAATGCAAGGTGGCTGCTTCTGAGGCGAGACCAGCACCTCTGGGACTGCAGCACACACCAGGCGCCTAGAGGCGAAAGAAAAGAGAGATGAAGTAAACCCCATGTTACCCATCACTGCATGCACACAGCCTTCTCGGTCTGCTTCCAACCTGCCTACTTTGAACTGTCCATCTGGTGACTCCAGGCCACACTGGAACCTGCACTATTTGTTGTAGACGCTCCGGTGCCATTGCTAGGGATGACAGTGGTTAACTGGTTAACCGGAGGGCTGGAGTGCCCTCCCCCCACCCACACCCATTTAACTGGCCAAACATAATGTTTAACTAGTTAGTCACGATGGTTAACTGGTTGGCCGTGGTGTTTGGCTGGTTAACTGGTTGGGCATGATGTTTAGCCGGTTAACCGGGATTTTACATCCCTAGCCATTGCTGTGTGGAGTGCCTCAGTTGCTTGACAGCTGAAAGTCATTTCCATGGCATCCAAGTCACCTCCGTATCTGAGGCACCCGTGAGGTTTGGGCGGGTGGGGGGAGCTGGAGTTAATGGGGTCTGAAGTGGAAGGAAACAGGCAGTTCTCCTGGCACGACGGGAGAAAGACGAGTCAGATGTAATAACATGGCTGCCGGCATTCACACCCTCTCCCCACCCCCAGGTACGAGCGCCTGGAAGAGCAGCTGAATGACCTGACCGAGCTCCACCAGAATGAAATGACCAACTTGAAGCAGGAGCTAGCCAGCATGGAGGAGAAGGTGGCCTACCAGTCCTATGAGAGGGCCAGGGACATCCAGGTATGGCAACTCAGCCCACCCTGCCATCCTTATGCATTTCTTTGGCCGATGGGATAGGGCAGGGTTGCGGGGGCAGATCTGTGCAGTGGGAGAGGGGACATCACATGCCTGGTGGAGAAGGGCAGGGCTCATACATGAAAGACTGAGGGGATCCCGCTTTCAAGGAATGAGCAGTAGGGAGCCGTGTGGCTGAGGGGACTGGTAACGGGCTACCAAGTGTTTTGTGGCTCTTCAGAGGCAGCCCTGGCCCAGCTGTTGTCACAGTCTGATGGCCTGCATGGAATACGTGCCCAGAACATGCCCAGTTCCTAGTGAGCTAAATTCACTTTACACAAGAGGAAAGCACAGGGGGGTTTCTGGAACCCGTGCACTGGTCCGAGCGACTGACTTACCAGCTGGGCAGAGCAGCAGCCTGGGAGAGCAGAGGGGCTCATTGCAGGGTCACCAAAATGTAGGACTGGAAGAAGCCTCAAGAGACCATCTAGTCCAGTGCCCTGCACTGAGGCAGGACCAAGTAACCCCAGACAATCCCTGATGGGTGTTTGCCCAACCCATTCTTAAAAACCTCCAAATAACAGAGCTTCCACAACCTCCCTTGGAAACCTTATTCCAGTGCTCAACTACCCTTAGAGGCAAGGAGCTTTTCCCCAATAGCTAGCCTCATTCTCCCTTGCTACAGAATAAGCCCATTACATCTTCTCCCTCCTTCAGTGGTCATGGGGACAATTGATCACCCTCCCTTTGTAACAGCCCTTAGCATATTCAAAGACTTACAAAGTCCCCACAAAGAATGTAAAATCTCTTTTAATTGGTTAGCCAGTTAAACCAGAAGCTTAACCCGTTAAATGGGGGGGGGGGCACACTCCAGCCCAGGTGGGTTGGAGTGCTGCTCCCCACCGCAGCTGGGTTGGAATGCCCCCCCCCCCCCAGTCACAGGGAGGGGCTGCTCTGGCTCAGTCAGAGCAGCCCCTGACTGTGACACACCCGGGCCACTGCAGACAGGGGCTGCTCCGGACACCCAGAGCAGCCCCTGTCCACAGCAGGGTGGGTGGGGAGCTGCTCCAGCCCCCACAGGTTAACCAGAACCAGTAAGCATCACTCGTTAAGGGTGATGCTTACCAGTTAACCTTTCACATCCCTAGTCCCTGTCTAGTCTTTTTCTCTTGAGACTGAGTGCACTCCAGCTTTTAACTTACCTCTTGGGTCAAGTTTTCTAAACCTTTAATCATTTTTGTTGCTCTCCTCAGTTTTTCCCCATTTTTCTTAAAGTGTGTGGTGCCCAGAACCGGACACAGTACTGCAGCCGAGTGGCATGGGCAATTACTTCCCATGTCTTACATATAGCATTCCTGCTAAAACATACGGGACCCAATGCCAGCTCCCAGTGCTGGTCTAGATTTCAGGGGTGCTCATTTGTAGCGGTTCTCTGGGGCACCTCTGAAAATGGGGCCATTGTGTTTTTTACAGGAGCGCTAGCTAGGCCGTTGAAATCTGTGTATCTGTCAGTCCATTCATCTACTGTTTTTGTACGGCAACCATTCTTGTAGGCCTGATTGGAAGTGCTCCATTAGGACTGTCGCCTCGCACAGCCCTTGGCATTGTCACCTTTCGGGTGTCAGTAATCTATGGCCCATTTGTCAGAGGCCCCCAGCCAGTGGGTTGGAGTGTAGCTGTTCGGCACAGTCTGCAGGAGACTGTTCTGCCCCCATGTGGCAATTCTGGGAACTTTCCAGTGCAACTGACTATTTGATGTCTCAGAGGGGTAGCCATGTTAGTCTGTAACTTAAAAAAACCCAACAACCAATGGTCTGGTAGCACTTTATAGACTAACAAAACATGTAGATGGAATCATGAGCTTTCATGAGCTGTGCTCATTTGTTGTTTTTTTCCTGTAACAGACTAACTCAGCTACCCCCAGAAGCGCCGTTAAAAAAAAAAAAAAAAACTTAAAAAACAAGTGGTCCTGTAGCACCTTTTTCTGCTTTCCATTTCTGGGTTTTCTGTGCCCCTCTGTGCCTCTTGCTCCACTCATCTGAAGAAGTGGGTTGTGCCCACAAAAGCTCATGATGCTACCTGTATTATTTTGTTAATCTCTAAGGTGCTACAGGACCACTTGTTTAAGGTTTTGGGGGTTTGTTTTTTTACTATTTGATGCTCATGTTTTATTCAACCTTTGGGAAAAGTAGAAAATGCATCATGGAAGCAAATACATTTCAAGAACCAACCAACAAAATGCTAATGTGCAAAGCTGTGGATGAGCTCTGTGCTTTCCTTACATGTGTCACCCTCTTTGCCAGGCATGTGTGGGCAGATATAGCTGTATCTCTACTCTCCGTACTGCGCTGTATGTAGTATATACTTCCCCTTCCTCTAACACCTGTGTCTGACACTCAGAAGTAGCAGGCTCGTGTGGATGCAGGTAGGAAGGTTTTCAGAGAGGGATATTTTTCCTTGTGCACAAAAGTCATATCAACCGGGGCAGCAGGTCTCAAAATGGAGTCTTGCAATTCGATCATTCCACACTTGGGATTTTCTGACTCTCGTGTGCCTTCACTGTAAGGCTTTTCAGAGTGATGCTTTCAGAGGTATATGTTAGAGGAGTTATCCCTTTCCCCTCTTACTTCCCTGGTCCTTCTCACATGACCAGAGAACCGCAATACCCAAAGTCCGGAGATGCAAACAATTCAATGTTTATTGGGGTTTGCTTCCAGCAAGAATGACTCCAGTTTCCTTTCCTTTTCCCTTGGTTTTTCCCCATCTACTTCCTGTTTGTCCCTAATATAGAGAGTAATATTTTCGGGTATACTTTAACCAATCATTCTACTGAAATTTAACTAACCAATCCTGACATACTGTAACATGTTTATCTAACCAATTATATCCCACCATCTTAAGAGGCTTACACCCAGCCAAATTAATTATACAACAGATGGAGACAATCAAAGAACCATACAGGTAAACAATAGAGAGATGGAAAGTAAAGAAAGCATCAACCTCAGTTTCAGTGACTGATTTGGAATGTATCTTCCTTACTGGTTTGGAATTTACCTTCCATATTGGTTTGGCTTTGCTCTTAATTGGCCTTTACAGGCAGGCCTGACTATCTGCTTATGTCTACACTGCACAGTTATTTCGGAATAAGCTATTCTGGAATAGCTTATTATGAAATAGCACATCTACACTGCAGAGAAGCCTCAAAATTAGTCTGAGGCAGGCTTCCCTAATGTAGACGTGTTGATTTAGAGCCCCAGGAGGCACTGGGGAGGAATAATTTAGAATGGCCCTGGTGAGGTGCTATTTCGAAATAGCAGAAGTGGAGCCTCTACACACGCCTTATTTCAAAATGGCTATTTCAGAATAGGCGTTATTCTTCGTAGAATGAGGTTCACAGAAGTCGGAATAAGTTGTCCATTATTTCAAAATAGTCTCGCATAGTCTATAACGGCTGTTATTCCGAAATAACTTTGCTGTGTAGACACACCCTCTGTGTCCTAACACAGTACAAAAATGCCATCTCAGAATCCTAATACCAACCCTCATTTGCACAGCGATAGCACCTGCCGTCAGCAGATCTCAAAGCACTTTGCATATGCTAATTGAGCCTGAGAGCTTACAGGAGGTAGGTGAGTAACACTCCCTATTCCGGGTGGATGCGCTGAGGCCCACAGTATCTTGTCCCAAGGTGTTTCATGGCCAGGGACAGAGACCAGGAGCTGAGCTCTCACCAAGCATCCTGGCTTCCCAGCCCCCTGCTCTAACCTACCAGCCTCTCCTCCCTCACGGAGACAGGCACAGAACCCAGGTGTCCTGGTTCTAGCCACCAGACATAGCCCTCTGCCACGTGCTGTAGCTGCCACCTGGTGGCATCCCCCCTCCCCCCGAGGCCCAACTCACCCTGGCTCCCATCTGCCCCTGCAGGAAGCGGTGGAGTCGTGCCTCACCCGCGTCACCAAGCTGGAGCTCCAGCAGCAGCAGCAGCAAGTGGTGCAGCTGGAAGGGGTGGAGAATGCCAACGCCCGGGCCCTGCTGGGCAAGTTTATCAACATCATCTTGGCCCTCATGGCGGTACTGCTCGTCTTCGTCTCCACCGTCGCCAACTTCATCACGCCCCTCATGAAGACCCGCATGCGCATCCTCAGCACCGCCCTGCTGTTCCTCTTCCTCTTCTTCCTCTGGAAGCACTGGGACTCCATCGCTTACTTCCTGGAGCACGTGTTGCTCCCCAGCTGATTCCCTGGCCAGCTGCCAGCGCCCTAGGGCAGCTTTCCATTTTCCTACTGAGAAAAGGGGAAAGGGTGGGTGGGGGAACTGGAGCCTTCCTTAAAACGTCTTCATCCATTCAGTTCAGTCTGGTTTCCCACCCCCTGCACCCATCTGTAGTCACATCCCGTGTCCTCATCGCGACTGGGAGCATGAGCTGCTGAGCCCGGATTGATTACGCCTCCAGGACACCCTGGGGGACGAGGATGAGGAGAGCAAAGGAGAGTTTGGAAGAAGCCTGTAACCTCCATGTTCTTGGTTTGTTTGTTATTTTTAATATTATCATGACAGTCTCTGGGAAGGAGGCTTTCTTTACATCCCAACCACCCCTGGGACTGCAGTTTAAAAGCTTTGTATCCAGATCAGTTTGCGCCTTCAAACCCAGCCACTGGGAAACTTTCTCTAGAAAGGAGAGAGGTTTGTTTCTTAAAGACAAGGCTGGTGGAAAGCTCATACCTGGGATGCAATAAAGAAATCGACTGCAAAAGGAGGGAGCAGAGCTCAAGGTGAATATTCTAATGTCTCTGCTCCCGTGAGAGCTTGCATATTTGATGAAGCAGAATGTACACATCTCGCCAGCTTCTCCAAACCACACGCATGTTCACTCTCATTGTTACTGAATGGCTGACAAGCCCAACACAGAATTGGGGGTTGCTATGATGGCTTCCTTTGCACAGCTGATCATTGGCTTGTGGCCGGCGGATACCAGTTCTGGTTCTGATCAGAAAACACGCACACTTCTGGCACAGATTAAACACTTGGGTTGACTTTTGTTGTTTTTTTTCCCCTCCTGTGGCTTTCATTGCATTTCTTCAGGGACACGTGGACCTTCCAACATCACCCCCACGAAATTGACAGTCTGCCCCAAGCGTCGCGTGTGTTTTAATTTATTTCAAGGTTCTGTTTCCATTTGTGAATCAAGCGTTAGGGCAAAACGCAGCTGCTTTCACAGCCTCCAGGTCTCTAAAGATGACAGAGCATGTTGTCTTGAAAGTTTCTTGAATGATTTAATATGAGTGGGGATAGAGATATATATATATATACATACACACACACACACACACACACACGCTCAGATCCTCTCCTGTTGCAAGTGGGTGTGATTCCAATTATTTCAGTGGAGCTGTGCCAGTTTACAGTCACAGAAAATGTGTTTTTGTGGCTCGTTTCGGTTTTCCTGGCTTAGCCAGAACTTACACAAATGCTTGGGTTGTATTGTGGAAGTCAGGGGATGTGCTGAGTTCACAGGGAACGCGGGATTGAGTCTTTGCAAGGAGGGATTGTCATAGAGGATGAGCCGCCAGTCACCTCTGTCCATTAAAGGAAAACTGCCTGAGTTCTCTCCCCTTGCTCCTGGGGGTTTGATGCCTAAAAAGTAGATTGGACAAGCCTATACAACCTTTTGGCTCCTCAGCTGGTCATCAGGGATATGTGCTGAGTTTGGAGTAGAAGGATCTAGCGAGGAAATTCATGCCTGGTGGGACTTCAGGAATGAGTCTGAACTGTAGTATCCCAGCATTTTGTACACTACTGCTCTCATTGGCAGCAGTGCAAGGACCACATTTGTATCATGCAAAAGTCAGTTGTTCAAGGGTTGTTGCAAACGATATGCAAGCAACATATCAAAGGACTTTCTTTCGTATCCTATTGCAGATCTGTGCCCATATGTGATCCTTGCACCTTTGCCAGAATGAACGTCCGGTAAAGAATAAGTGACTAAAGGGTAGAGAAGAATGGAAGGAAGCAGCCTTTGGGCCTGATTCCCTCCACATTGTGCCATCACTTACACTTGTGCGAAGCAGGCGTGAAACGTCCCTGTTCTGATGTAGTGCGGCAGTGGTGCGAAGGGCAGCACAGGGTGTGATGTGGTGGAAAAATGAGGCTCCAGGAAGGTCTTGGACAGAACTGACAGGTGGCTTCCCTCATCCGTCCTGTAAGATGTTAACGGGCCTTTGCAAACAAGTGAAACATCCTTTTTCTGTACCACTTATGACGGGTGATACCTGGGGTGACCATGTATCAAATATGGACACGTGAGCTCGGTTCCTGCATTTCTGCCACTCGTGCTAGCACCTAGACCCGGGTCCAGGAACCTCCGAGTGTCCATTTGACTTGGGCACTCGTGGTTAGGAGCTGGACTTAGAACTTCTGGTCCACAGGAGGGGGCATGTCTGCAATTTTAGTCCCCCTTCCCCCCGAGCCTGTTTGGAGTTGGATGATGGGGACTGCTGCTCAGAACGATCAGCTGCCTACTACAGAGAACTCTGTTGGAAAAGCTCTTATGAAATGGATGAGCAAACACTCCGAGCCTTCTTGGAGACTGAGGGGAAGGTGAACCTCAACCTCTCTTTTATAGATCTATTTATTTTGTATTTTTGTAAGGATTTAGCTGGAGTTAACATTCCTGGATTTCTCAGTTATCCAAGGAAGCCAGGATTCTGTTGGCTACAGTGAGTTAATTTATCTATCAACATCAGGTTTCATCATCTAAGACCCAAGGGACAGAAACTTTAATGCACTGGTAACGCCGAACGACTACAACTTCCGGCCTAGATTCAGGAAAACGCGTCAGGACAGCCCATAGGCACATGCTCAACTTTCAGCACTTGCTGAAGTCTCCTTGGAGTCTGCAGGATTTAAACACATCTTTAAGTGCTGACTTGCAGCAGGGCAGTCATAAGCACGTGCTTTAAACACTTCCGTGCACAAGGGCCTAAACAAAACAAAACAAAATGAAGGTTCTGGTTCTACTTTCACTAGGGTAGCTCCACAGCCTTCAGCAGAGCATGCAGCCTGGAGTAGGCAGCAAGCTAAATTCTTTCCTGTCAAAGCTGCAGGTTAAAAGACAATCTAGCAAACAGGCTGCGTGCCTTTCCACAGCACTGACTGCTTGCAACCTTCTGCATTGGGGTCTGCTTAATTGGACAAAGGGTTTAGCTCCTTTGTTGGGGCCTGATTTTTTTTTTTTTTTTTTTAAACATACTAGTATAAATTAAGCCTTGTTTTCACTCATTGGAAGATCAACACTGCTGTGATTGATCTTCCTGAGTTTGATTTAGTGAGTCTAGTTAAGACTCACTAAATCAAACTCAGAGGGCCCCCCCATTGGTGTCTGGTTCTCCTGCTTTTGCAAGGAGTAAGGAAAGCCAATAGGAATGCTTCTTGCTCCCATCAGAATCCTGCTGTGGGGACACCCCCAAGCTCGGCTTAAAGTAAGCCGATGCCAGCTACGAATTCTGCATAGCCAGAGTTGCATACCTTACACTGAGCTGCCAGGTCTAGTTGCTGTGTAGACATACCCTAGGAGGCCAAGGCACTGGCTAGAATAGATGGAGTGGGAAGGTGCTAACCTGGGACTGGTGATCAGGCTGCACAGTAGAGCTTCCCAAGTTTCATTTGCCTGACAGGATTGTCTCAGTGCTGTTTTAAACAGACAAATCAAAGCTGTTTTAAGCAAATCTGTCATCATCTCAGGGCTGCACAGGAGTCAAGACTTGGGGGAGGCCAAAAATAACCACCACCTCCCCTTTTAAAAAGCCTCCAAATCACCACAAGTCACCAGAGTTTCTAGCCTGCAGGTCAACTTAGCTACAAAATTGGACAGCCCTGAGCAATTCTGTGAGGTCAGTGTAGTCCCCCATGTAGGCACAACAGCATAGCCTTCAGCAGCAGCACCAGATCTGTACTGCAGCAGCAGAAGCATAAACCTACCTTTAATGTAGAAGACAGGCAGGGTTTCTCCCTTTTCCTCAGACACCACATCAGGGGAGGAACCACTTAAGCCAGATCATAAGACCTTTATTTGAGAGCAACCCCACTTACATTCAGAAACAGCTAAATTTCTAGCAACCTGAAGACCTGCCACAGGCAACATAGCCACTCTTCTCTTCTTCCTTTCCTTCTTCCTTTCCTTCTTCATTTCCTCTCCTCCCCCTTGCTTCACAAACACACATCCACCTTTTCCTGTTTATATAGCCAAGCTAGCAGGGTGAGGCTAGGGCAGGGTGCACCTTGATTGTGCCCAGCCTGTCTTGGCTGTAAATTCCAGACTGTCCCTTAAAGGGGTATTACTCCCTGTCACAGTCACTGTTGTATAGTATATTATTATTTGTATTATGGTATCAGCTGAGATCGGGACCCTCTGGTGCTAGATGCTGTACACATCCATAGTGAGGGGTGGAGCTGGCCTCAGAGAGCTTCTGATATAAATAGACAAAGGGTGGGAGGGGAAACAGTGGCTCGGAGAGTGTTAACTGACATTCCAATGGTCACCCATCAGGGCAGTGTCGGAGTTTCAGCCCATCCGCTTTTCATGGCATAGTTGACTTGAGTTGCAGTTGTTTGTCAGGGTGGGGAAATGGGTTATTTTATGAAAAATTGTGGAGAGCTTTTGAAATGTTAAAAAGGATTTTAATAGATATTATGGGGCAGTTTTATGTCCTTGTTCTTCAGGAACTGTGGCCCCCAACCCTGCAAACATGCACACAGGTAACTGTACTTGTGAGTCATTCCCAGTGACCTCAATGGAGTAACATTAGGCAGTGCCTAAGTATTTGCAGGATTGGGGTCTGAGAGTCCACAAATCTTCGGTCTTGGGGGTACCGGCAGGGAGGTTCAACCCCCCAATTTAAATTTTGTTTCAAGTTTTACAGAAATGTTTTCTGGATTTTCATTTGTTTTCCACCACAGATTTTTGGTGACACTCTTAAAAGGCTCCTGTAGTTTTTGCAATCCAAACTCGGAGCTAGGAGTTGAAACTGCCAAAACCAAACCCCGATGGTTTTAAGCTGACCAGTCTGTTTCCCTTGTGCAGGAGGAGTCATGTGCAAAAAGTGAACAAACTGTGTAAATGTCAAAAACGCTTTTCTCTGATAAAAAAACTGGTTTCAGAAGTAATTCTCTTGCAGGGAGGGGGGTTAATGAAGAGGAATTTGCTCTTTTTAATCATTGATATTTATCATCTGATGGCGGAAAATAAAGGCAGAAATTCACCCCAGCATAAGGCCAAGTCACCATTCAGCGCCTCAACATTGGGTTTAAACTGTGGTACTTCAGTGTCTGCTTTATGAACAGGGGCAAATTTCACCCTTGGAGCTTGATCCTGCTAAACAACTGCTGGATAGCATGGTGCTCAGTGTTATTATTACAATGGTCTCCGCACGCCAGTACAAGCCCAAGGGAATAATCACAAGAGTGCTGATTCAAAGTGCACCGAATTCACTGCCAGGACTCCTGTTGGTGGAACAGACCGTGTGCCAGCTAGTTATTGTTTGCAGCCTCAGCCCTGAAAACATTATACCCAACATATCATTAGTTGCACGTTTAGCTCTAGGGATGTCAGCAGCACAGTGAATGAACTGCAGGATTTATCAGTAACTAGGTGCACAAAATCTTACGTGTTCTGCTTTATCATCAGTGTGACTGCAGCACCAATATCACAGAGCCATAAGGCAGGAAGGGCCCGGGCCTACAACCCGGCACAAGAGTAGCTTTACTTCCATGAGCAGTCCCCTGAAGGCTGTGATGGTCAGAGAAGTTAAGCGCCCCTCCCACTGAATGTTCATTATTAGTTATTAATTATTATTTATTCTTTGCCTTGCCGTTTGCCTACGGCCCCATTCATAGGCACAGCCCCGTTCAGAGGCAGGCCCCCAGTGCGCTAAGTGGTGTCCAAGTACATAAGAAAAGATGGGCCCTACCCCCAAGAATTTGAGGAGAGATTTTCAGGTGTGGTTTGCGAAAGTGTGTGAGACAGCTGCCTAGCGCCCGTTAATTTCTAACCCACCAAAGCTCTCTTGTAAATTCCAGCAGGCACCTCCCTGTTCCTTTGAAAAGCAGGTGCTCCTCTAAATCGGGGGTGGGGAACCTCAGGCCCAGGGGCCAGATGTGGCCCCCAGCTTTCCTGGATCTAGCTCCTGAGGCTCAGAGCATCCCCACTTCCCCCCGCAGCACTGGGGAGCCTGTGATGGTGCTCCAGCCCCTCTGCTGCCCCACTGCAGGGCTGGAGCCCATAAAATCTACTAGACTAGGCCCCACTAGGCTCTGGTGGGCAAGGAGAATGTGGGGAGTGTCTTTCTCCCTCAGTTGGGGGCCACAACAGTGAGGGGGGGGGTAGCTTCTCACTTGTGTGCAGCCCTCAACTGATTTTTTTCTGTCAGCGATCCCCGACCCAAAAAAGGGTCCCCACCCCTGCTCTAAATATAAGACAGGAGTGTAACACTGTTAGGGCCTTTTGAAAATCCCAGCTGAAGTCACTGGGAACTTACTCAGCAGCTTAATCGGGTGTAAGCATCATCAGAGCCAGGGCCTTGCTGCCCAGCCGGGAAAGAAGCAGGAATACCCTCCGCAGGAGGAACTCCTCTGATGCCGTCCTTGTCCATGGTTGACTCTTGCACCGCTCTCTGCCATAGGCTGGCTCTTTCCCAGCCGCGGGCCCAGCTGCGAGAAGCCCGATTTGATCTTGCGACTATTTATTTTGATTTTTGTGCGTTGACTTTTTTCCCCCAATAAACATGTAAAACAACCCACCCAGGCAATCAAAAAGATGTGGTGACGCCGGCACGTGCGTTTAAACACAAATCCCGCAATGGCTGTTTTCCAGCAATTCTGCTAACGCAGAAAAGAAAGGCAGGAAAGCGTGAGAACATGTTTAAAAGGGCTGATAAAGGTGGGTGGGAAGGGAAAGACATGGGAGGTGCTGTTTCCCATTCTCTGTGGACGCTGGTGCTTCTGGTTGAGCAAAGCCCCCTCTTCTGCCCTAGGGGACTGCTCTTGGACACCATCAGGGGATGAACCTGAATGAAGGGTTTGCTGTGGTTCAGGGATTTTTCCTTCCCTCGTTACCGGATTTTAATTTTAAAATCTGCTGAAAGGTATAATGGTCTGTGCCATCCTGATTAACTGCATTTAAGAGCTTTTTGTGTTGCACTGAGAACAAACCACACAGATTGTTGGCTGCCCATCGCTGGGGGCACATGTTCATAATCATCCGGGCCAGAGTCTCTGCCCACGTTGCCCTCTGTGCACTGGTAGGAGCAGGAATGCAGGATGCCGGCCCTGTTTTGATTCTCAGCTGCGAGGGGACCCTGTGTTATTGGTGGAGCAGCACTGGGAAGCGATAAGGTAGCCAAAGCCCCTGTTGGATTTCTGTGGCCTGCGTTGACCCAGAAAGGTACCGAATCCAGAGCAGCAGCGCAAACGAGCAGAGGTTTGGGGGCAGATGTTTCAAACCAAGCCGATGGCTTAGCTGCCTTTGAGGGAGGACTGGCCCCTGCTCCTTGCTGCCCTCTCCCTTGCCAGCCTATGACCAGAACTGGAGAATAGACAGTTGCCACCACCCCTGTTCCTGGAAGGAGTGATTGAGTGTCAAGCTGCCCTCCCTGCCCAACCCAATCCTGTGACTGAAGAGGGAAATCGGTGAGGTGCTCCCCACCAGGGTTCCCTGTGAGGTGAGCACTTCGCCGGCCACCCCGGAGAGATTCAAATGCCGCCCAGCTGATTAGCAGAGCTCCCGTAGCCAGCAGCATTTCTACTGGTGGTGCACATCCACACATGTCTCGGTGCATGTGACAACATTTATTCCAGACATGGATAAAAAAATAGAGGGAACACTGCTCCCCATTCCCCTCCCGTTGCTGGAGAAGCAAATCAGAGGGGCTCTTGAGTTACAAATCTCTGGGTGGGGAGTGAACGCAGACACTTGCTCTGCCTGGGGCAGGTGCTGAGCCTCCATGGGAGCTGTGGTGAGGGCTGCAGATGGGCAGGGCCTCTCCCTACCAGACTGCTTGTATGTGAAATCAGCTCAGCTGGTGGGGCAGATACAGGAGAATTGTCCAGAGGGCTCTGGATGCAATTCCATCCCTCCCCACTGGAGAGCGTTCCCTCCAGCCAGCCAGAGGGAGGGTGAGGAGCGAGGGCACAGGACACAGCTCCAGTTCAGTGGGGCGGCCAAACCGGCCTGGATTTCCTTTGCTGGCTGAGTGGGATGGGCTCCCCCTTGCACCCCTGGGCTGGTGTAAACCAGCATCTCTGCATTGCATTGCATGGAGCTTTGCTGACTCTGCCAGCTGTCATGGTGCGATGCTGCTTTGCAGCAGCTGGGCTGGGACGTGCGGTGGGGAGTGGCTCTTGCAAAGGGCTTGGGGAGGGGCTGCCGCTTTTCTGGGTCCAACTGCGCCCCTGTGCTCAGCCCAGACGAACGGCGAGACACCAACTGGTCTGCCTCTGTGCTTGGGCTGCCCTTGCTTTGGGGGGCCCAAGCGGGCAGCCGCCACCTCTGCATGTAGGACCCAGCATGCGCCTGGGAACGTGTCCTGGCGTGTGTCTATGGAGTCGGGGACAGGATGAGTGCTTCCCTGGGCCGGTCTCCTGGAGCTCATGGTTGCTCCTTGGGTTGCAGCAAGGGACTCTCTCCTGGCTAATGAGTACTGAGTAACCTGTACTGAGCCCGGGAGTGCAGGGGGCATGACTGAGGGGGTATAACAAGGGCACGTCACATTGCAACACAGACCAAACCCAGGGCAACGGAGAGAGGATGGAGGTGGGGCGAGCAGTGGGGGAGAGCAAAGAAAGAGAGAGGGCGGCGCTTGAAGGAGGGGAAGTGGGCAGCAGCTGCCTATGGGGCTGTGCAGGAATAGAGGGGTGAAGCTCCATCCAGCACAGCGCCAATGAGGCGGCCGAATGAACATGGAAACCACTGCCTTCCAACCCTGGACAGAGCTTCCAAAGCCTCATCCTCAGGCCAGCTCCTCGGACAGAGCAAATCAGCACCACGGACGTGACACTGTGCCGGTTTACACCAGCTGAGTGGCTAGTCCTTTGTATGATGCCCCCTGGACACATCGTACAGCACTGGCGTTTCCGCTGTGTGTGCTTGTCAGTCGTCTGCAGGCTGGTTCTCAGCATGGAATTCCTTCCCCAGCTCATTCCCTCCCCAGTTGGTTTCCCTGTTCCCATTGGAGCACTGCCACCGCTGATCTGTGGAAGCGGGCGCCTGCCATTGGTCTGCACAGCGGGCGAAAAGAACGATTGATGAGAGAACGGGGAGAGGCTCTGTCTGTACCACTGACCAACTTTATGCCATTAAATAGCTGTACAAAATTTAAATAAACTTTCAAAGTTTGAAATCTCTAAAAACAAACAAACAAGGCCTTGGCCCTCAATTTTCTGTTGAATAATTGGACTCTAGCTCTTTGGCTGAGGTTAAAATTCACCCTGGGCAGAGGGGCTAAACACCAGCTAAGCCCCAATTTAAACCTATTTGGAGCATGTACATTTATTATTCGATTTATTTGGATCGAGGTCACATCTAGGCGAGAACTAAGCCCCCCCTTTCTGTGCTAGGTGCTGCATAAATCCAGACAAAAAACCAGGTCCCTGCCCCAAAGACCTTCCAATGCAAGAAGCAGGCCTGAGACAACAGATGGCTACAGATGGACGAAGCAGGGAGGGGGGTATGGAGTGAGCCAATAATGACCTGTGTTGCCTTGGAGATGCTAAACTGCATCATGTTGCTCCCCGGGGGGGGGGTGGGTGGAAGGAATAAAACACTGCATGGCTCTAGCAAATCCGGGGTCCCTCCTAGGGTGCAGTTTAGCATCTCCAAGGCTGCTGGGCCACGCTCACCCCTTGGAGCCAGGATTGAGCAACCTCCCCCCCCAGGCGTTGTTAGGGAGCGTGGTGCTGCAGGGAGGGGCCCGAGGCAGGTGAAATGTAATATCAAGGCCTAGACCGCCCATGGGAAAGAAGATCTTGGGGCATGAATGATGGGGGGAGGGGAGATGTTGTTTACCTCAGGCACCTCCCCATATTCCAGGCTGGTCAGTTCCATTCTGCCTCCCTTGCCCCACGCTTGGCCTTCCCCACCACCCTGCCCCCTTTGCGGCCCGTGAGCAGCCAGGCCAAGGAGACTCAGTGCTCCTCTCACCCCTGGAGGGGTTTCCTGGGGATCACCCGGGGGCGGCAGAATGAGCCTGCTAGGGGGGGATGCCCACCAGACCATCCCCATGGGCTGTCAGCCTGGCCCCTTTCACCAGCTGGGCTGATGTCAGCGAAGGGGGAGGGTACAAAAGGCAGGCGCAGCAGGGCTGGGCTTTCTAAGGCCCGCTCCCTGGAAAGCCAGTGCCTGCCAACCCCAGCCGGGAGTTAGTTTCCCAAGTGCCGGGCAGCTAAGGCAAGTTTTTAAAAAAGGGACCTTTTAAAGAAGCGCCTCGTCTCTAACCACTAGAGGGCACCAGCCTTCCACCTTGGCATCCCATGCAGCAGGACAGCTGTGGCCAGAGACACACATGGCCCTGGAGACACAAGGCAGGGGCTCTTCGAAGGCTCAGCCTTTGAGAAGATCCCTCTGTGGAGAGAGGACGGCTTGGTGGCTATGAGGAAAGGATCCCTCCTGTGCTGGCACTCGCTGGGAAGCCCCCTCTCTCCCTATCTGCCCCCTCGTGGGGTCGCCCTGTGTTAGCCCCAGTCCATTTTCTGTGGGGGCAATCGGTGTACCGAGATCTGTGGTCACCCCTTTGGAGACTGCGTGCTGGCTTCCACTGCGGAGGTTGGCCCCCACTGTATGTCAAATATGGACAGAGCTCAGAGGTCCCCACTCCTGCTTGGAGCCCACGGGGAGGAGGGGCGCGAGTCTGCCCCTCTCCTTGCTAGGGATTCTCTTTCTCCAGCCCTGGGCACTGGAGGGGCAGCCAGGCCAAATGTGAGTGGCATGGTGATCCCACTCCCTAGGGCAATACATGGGATAGAAGGGCTTCTGCACTGACCGAGTAGGAGACAGGCAATGTGTTATCTAAGTTAGGGACTTCTAATATAATAGGGGAGCACTGGCAACCTTGCGGGGCGTTTCCCGCTGTGTACAGCCCTGCGCAGAAACAAAACTTTCCGCATCGCTAGCCACAAACATGAGCCACGGGATGTTAAAAGTGGGTTAAACAAGTAACCATGCCACCGCTGAAAATCTCACCCTGTGGGTGCTTAAATAATTATTTATTATTATTTAGTAATAAATTATTTAAGCTTTATACTTCAGAGCCTGCAGCGACGCAGGGCCAGCAGCCCTACCTGCCAAGTTCCCAGGGAGGAGGCGTCACCGCTTCTTCTGACAGTTAAACTGGCTCTTCTGACAGTTAAACTGCCACCCTAACAGTTAAACACCAGAATAAATCGCCTAGGGAGGTTGTGGAATCTCCATCACTGGAGATACTTAAGAGCAGGTCAGACAGACATCTGTCAGGGATGATCTAGATGGTGCCTGGTCCTGCTGTGAGGGCAGGGGACTGGACTCGATGACTCTCGAGGGCCCTTCCAGTTCTAGTGTTCTATGATTCTACGAGCCACGAGAACGATGATAAGTGCTCGGATCCTCTGAAAATCAGAGCTGAGGGGGGATCCAAATACCGAGGCACCCAAACTCAGTGGCCACTCTTGAAAATGTTGGCCACTGAGCCGCGACCATTTGCTGCAGTGGTTCACCTGATGATAGAGCCCTTTCCAATTTAGCAATGTCCTTCTTGACCTGAGGGTGCCAAGATTGGACACTCGCTTCCAGTAGCAGCTGCGGCAGGCTAATTTATAAACTAGCTTCCTAGCTGGAGTCTCAGACAGTTCACCCCAGCTCTTCCTCCTCTGAACTATGAAGTTTGGGCAGGTTATAGAGCACAGAGCTGGAGCTCCAGGGACCTGAGTTATAATCCAAGCTCGGCCACTGGACTGCGAAGTGGCCTTAGAAAAGTCACTTCCCATCGCTGTGCCTCAGTTTCCCCATCTGGAAAATGGGGATAAGGAGACCGCTCTCCTTTGTAAAGGACTTTGAGACCTACAGACCAGGGGGCTAACAGACTCCATGAGACCCTGAGGACAAAAGGTGGAACTCAGTCCCCAAGTCCCATCCAGGACCTGGCCGCTCTGTTGACACGACCAGCCCGGGTCCTGCCTGCAACGCGAACCCCTATCCACTGGGCGTGAGACTGAAATCCCTCCCCTCCCCCCGAAACCCGAAGCAGCTGACAGATGGTGGCAAATGACATTCTGAACATGCACAGACGAGGCCGAGGGGTGCCTGAAAAGCCCTGCTGGGGAGCTGATGTGCCCATTGTGTTAGTTCGCTCGTCCCCCGAACAATTCCTCTACTCCAGGCTTCCTAATGACTTGCATTCTCCGCAGCCGCATTCACTCAGCGGGGCCAGGCTGGCTCATAACAGCCCCCTTTGTCCCCACAGCAGGGGGAGGCTTTGACGTCACCGTGGGTAGAATTCCTTCATGCCATTCAAACCTCTCTGGCCAGCCTTGCTAATTGCACCTTATGTAATAGCTGCAGCTGGGTGCCCATTCCTCTATTGAAAGCGGGATAAGTCGGAGTGACAGGGCTCTCAGGTCCCGGGGCCTGCCAGGAATGGAGCCCCGGGAGGAGGCCAACAAAGACTTCTGCAGAGCCACATGGGGGAGGCACAAGAGCCAGAAGGGGGTGGTGCCTCGCGATTCCTCCCCAGCATCAGGCCCTGGGACTGGTCCAAGGCAGCTGGAAAATGTCCCCAAAGGCTGTCTCTAGACAGACATGGCAGCAGCAGGCGGTGACACATGCGAATCTTCCGTCCAGGACCATGCAGGCCCCAAGCAGGAGGGACCAGGCTGCACTCCCTGCCCGGGGGAGATTATTGTGCAGGGTTGTTAACAGAGGATGCGCCCACCAAGGGCTGCTACTGACAGGCAGTTCCCAAGGGCCTGTCCCTGGCCTTTCCCCCCACTGCTTGGTGGAAATAGGAGCATTCAGACACGCTCAGTAGGAGAAGCCAGACAGACGCCTGCCACCCTCTCTGCACCAAGGAGCGAGTTCTGGGCTGAGAGGGGAACTGATGCTCTGTCAGGGAAGCAGAGAGCGGGGGCAAAGGCAGAGAAGGAGGGAAGAGACTGACAGAGGGGAGATGGGGTGAGGCCGAGACTGGGAAAAGGAGGAATAAAAAAAAAGAGCTGGAAGGATGGCTCTGGATGGAATCCACACCCAATGCAATTCCCACCTGGGTGTGAAGCTCCCGCCCCCCCGCTGGCAGCCCCCCCTGGATTTCAATTCTGTGCCCCCTTGTGTAAATGGCCTAGCAGCATTGTCATGCAAATCCCCACACAGCGGCGCCTGTCGCCTGGCACCACTGAGTGCGTCACACGGCAGACAGCACAACATTTACTCACAATCCCCTTGGTGCCCCGTGAACTCCAGAGATCCCCAGGGCACCTCTGTGCCTCCTTTAATCAGCTTGTCGTCACCTACGCCTTGTGCAGTCTGGGCCTGTCGTGCAGGTGAGAAGCCTTCAATTTAATGGGGCGCCAACCCACTTTCATGAATAACCATTGGAGTGTCCACATGTCCAAGGGGAGGGGCTTCATTATTGCTGATCATGTGTATTATGGTAGCATCTGGAGGCCCCAGTCAGAGCCCTCTTGTGCTAGGCGCTGTACCCACCAATAACAAAAAGCCAGGCCCAGCCTCAGAAGGTCTGGCTCCCCAGCAACAAAAGACCCATGGTCAGACAGTGATTGCTTTGGGCAGGGGGCTGGACTCAATGACCTCCTGAGGTCTCTCCCAGCCCTAGGATTCTATGATTCAGGGTACCTGTGGTACCATCAGCTCCGCCAGCAGAATCAGCTGACTCCTTCAGAGGCACAGGAGCTAGTGTCCTGGGGATCTGGAGACAAGCTATCAGCCCTTGACAAGACATCCACCCCAATGTCCTCATCAACTGCACTGCTGGCCAAAGGATCAATGGTACCCTCTTACGGCCCCCTTCCCTATTCATATCATCCTGCCCACCCACCTGATTGGAGGATCCATACGGGCGGGCACCAGATGATGAGGATGCTCAGCAAGGAGCCATGGTCCCCCTCTTCCCCAGGGCATTGGGTCGAGCAGGAGCAGCCAGCACAGCCAGGACCTCCCAATCCACTGGCAGTGCTTTTTTCTGCCTGCCCAGATGAGGCAGTGATCCTGGCCTCTCCCTCACCACAAGCCACACTAAGACCATCTGAAAAGGAGCCTTGAATTTCTCCAGCTCCTGCTCGATGAGGTTCAGGAACCTACCCACAGACTCCTAGCTATGGTTCCTTCCAAAGCAGTGTGCCCTATTACCCGATTTGTGAGGATATATCGAGTCCTGCTAAAGCAATGGTGGGCAGCCTGCAACCCACCAGGTTCTATGTGTGGCCCACGAGATACTTTGTTTTTTGTTGCCCACTTGCAGGCTTGCCAGATTTCGCTGGTTTCCATCCACATATTTTTTTCTTACCGTTATCACTAACGTGACACACGCAAAGCCAGGGCACAGGAAGTGAGGTGCGTGCTGGTTGCACACAACATGGACAGTGAGAGCCGTGCACTCCCTCTGCATCCAATCAAAGTGCTGCTACGGTTCAATCCACACACCCCGCAAATTCTAGGTGCACAAGTGCAGTGAGCAAAACTACCCTGTCCCGGGAGACCCGTCTTGGTTACGACAATTTTGTGGCCTGCTGAGATGAAGAAGGGCTACTCATGTGGCCCACTCACTAGCCTCGGTTGCCCATCGCTGGGCTAATGCCATTTTGGGCACACACACCAGCCACTTGTGCCCCGATCCCAAAAAGAGGGCTAAGAAGCAGTGCTTTCTTCCCTCCAACAGGGCTGAATATTTTTTCCCCTCCTTAATTCCAAATCCTCAGTGGTCCAGTGGCCATGGAGCAAAGCAGGTTGCACCAGCTTTGGCCCATGTCTTTGAGCAAAGACACCTAGCGACTAGATCTCTTTGGCAGAGAGATATTTTTGCCAACTAATATACTATCCCAGATAGCAACTGACCAGGCATGAATGTCCAAGTATGACTTTATTTAGTCCAACAAAATGTTGGCATTTGTTAATGAGCTACCACAGGGCCATAGGTCTCCAATGCAGCACTGGATTGTCTTTGGGTCATTAACATAGGTGATATGACCCAATTCAGAGTGGGTAACTACCTTCTGCCAACCTAGACTCCCCCCTCTGTAGTTCCATCTGGACAAAGCATCCTTCTCCATTTCCTGTTCTACGTTTTTCTGTAGTGTTGTACTTTGCTGTTAAACAGCTGCCTTGTTCCACCCCAGAGCTGGCTACAGTGATCCCCATGTCGGGTCTGAAAAAGTGCAATGAGATGGAAAGACCATATACAACAAGGTGATTGCTTCCAGAGCATTTTCCCCTATAGGATTTAAGTAGGGCGTACACAGGAAGGTCCAATAGGCTCCCCTAAAGGCTCGACCAGTCATTGGTGCCTGCCTGCCCCTTGCCTATGTGACAAAGACAGCAGGTTTTGTTTGCGTAATTACCCTTCAGTGCAAGGAGCTTGTAAAAAATAATGAATTGGACTTGTATGGAAGAGGTAATTCCATTGAATGGAGATGAATGATTCAGCTTGATAAGTCCAAGCTGTCAGTTTTCCAGCTGCACGTAGGGTCAGAGAGTAAAAGAAGGGGTCAGCTGCCCCATTCTCACCCAACACCACGCCTTAAAATCTCTGCCGCCCAGGTCATCTAATCTACCCATCCAGTGCCAGGCTAACTCCCGGTGCTGCTGTGGACCTGTGCCCTGAGCAGACCTCACAGAGCAGCCTGTTTTCTGTCTCTGTGCTGTGCAGCAACCCCTCCCACCACCACCCAACCCACCTCACGAAGCCTCCAGAAGCAACTTCCTCTTCTCTCTGTGGCAAGCCCTACCTTGCCCCCTGGAGGCGCACTGGGCCGGATTCTCCCCTGCCCCGCATTCTCCTCTGCCTCCCTCCTTTTGTGTAATGACCGCTCCCTCCCCCCCCGAGAGTGGGCCACTGTGGTCTGGCAACCCTAACAAACCCCACTGAGGGGCGAGGCTGTGGAGGAGGACGCACGCGTGGTGCAGGGGGATTACTGGATGAGGCAGGCACTTGTACCGGCAGTGAGTGGGAGAGGAGGCCTGAGACCTTGACCTGTTTAGTGATAAGGAGCCGGTAACAGGGGAGTTTTTCTTCCTTTCCCTGCTCAGCAGCCTGCTCTTCCCAAGAAGCGCTGGAGGGATGAAGTGTGTGTGGGGGGGAGACCTGCCTGTGTGTGGCGGGGCCGCACGCACAGGACAGACAGCATCACTGCGCGAGACTCTGAGATCCCAGACGTGAAGGAATCCCCTCCCCGCCCACCAGCTTGGGCAAGCTTAGTCAAAAGAAAGCGCTGGTACCAGGGATAACATGCTTCGCATTCCAGGGCTGTCTCCAGGGGAATTTGGACTGATCTACGTGAAAAATGTTCTGCCACGCTGGAGGTCAAGGCATTGGAAGGGAAAATTTCCTAGCAGAAAGGCCTAATGGAGTCAGAGCTGAGACCCAGTCAGCATCCAAGTCTGGCGCAGGGTCATCTCACCGGGGATGGCCTTAGCCCAACAAGTCCCCAGGGGAGAGATTAACTCTAGGTAGGCCTGCCCTGGCATGTGGCAAAAGTAACTTGGGTAGTGGGGGGTGGGGAGTGACTGGGAGACCATGAATCATGTCTAGGTTGGGTGGAGAGGAGGAAACAGAAGGAGGTGTAATGGGAAGCAGAGCATAAGAACATAAGAATGGCCACACTGGGTCAGAGCAAAGGTCCGTCTAGTCCCGGATCCTGTCTCGGACAGTAGCCAATGCCAGATGCCCCAGAGGGAGTGAACCGAACAGGGAATCATCAAGCGATCCGTTCCCTGTCTGATGCGAAGCCCATGGAAGGATTCCCATTCAATGGGCTTGCAGCTGGTCTTTGGGCCCCTGAGCTATCATTACATTACCTTTCTCCAAACTCCAGTTCAGCAGGACTCACACCTTATACATATTGCTGTCGCTGCCTTTGTACTCCTCTTGGCTTCTTCCTGCTGCTCTCGACTGGGGTGGAGAGAGGGGCCTTTCTGTGTTTCCCCTGCAGTGGTTTCACCTTGATTGTCTGCGGCGAGAGAAAGGGATAGAAACCATCAAAAGCCCTAGATGTTGAATTCCCCGCCTGGTGAATTCCAGAGGTTCTATTCTTTCCTCTCCTCCACCCCTCCATTCACAGTGAGCGATGACTCACACCTGCCCCAAACACAAAACAAACCCTACACAACGGGAAAGCCCGCAGCTTTCCTGCACTCTAACAGGGCGCCCAAAGTCCTTTCCAAGGCCAGAATTGGACACCTGTTTTCTCTCTAGCAGCTTTGGTAAGAATGGAAAGCAAAGCCCTCGCCACCGCCAGCCTTGGAGGAAGAAGAGGCTCAGGAGGAGAAAAGGGGGACTCTCTGGGGCACCGCAGCACAAACACACACATTTGACTATCTGGAGGCATCCTACCAGGTCTGTGCCGAGGCTGCCCCAGCGGTGCAATGGAGAGAGTGGATCCAGATCACTGGCAAGAGCCCATATGCTGGTAGGGAAGTCATACAAGAGCTGGGCTCCGCAGTTGCCCGGGGTGCAGATTGCAGGAGGTATGAGCTGCCAAAGCCCTGCTGAGACTAGAGGAGCTCTGTCCTCTGAGGATCTGCCTTGCCTGGACTTGATTCTGCTCTCAGGTGCAACTCAGTGGAGTTCTGCTGGGGTGAATGAGAGGAGTTCAGCACCGAGTGGGGTGATGGCCGATTGACCCCGGGGGCTCAGAAAATGCCCCATGTCCACTTCATCTGACTTACTGGGGTTAAAGCATGAACTGCCAAGCCTGTCCTGTAGCCACCAGGCCGAGTGGCCGGTCCTAGAACGAACTGAAAGCCCTTCGTGGCTGGCCTCAGAGTGAAAGCATCTGAGAACAAAACCGTGAGGGACAAAGGAGGGCTGTTGGGCTAGAATCAATCCTGCCCACGCTGTCATGGCTTTGTGATTCTATCAGCACTTACGCGTTTTTCCAGGCCATTGCGGTCTACCCGCAGCAGTTCATTCCTAGGACGTAAGAGTAAAGGCGCTCTCCCTCTCGGGCCACGAGCCCACTTCTGGCTACTGCCTCCGATTCCCGGCCACCTGGGAGGCCACACAGCTCAACCACTCCAGCAATTGCTCCCACCGATTCAGTGACCCCCGTCTGCTTCAGTAAACCCCACTGCCCAGCTCGTTACAACTGCCTCTTGCTTCCATGCTGCACGGAGCTTTACATTTATGGCACATGGGCACATACACACGTGTGTGTGTGTGCGCGCGCGCATGTGTGTGTGCACTGCCGTGTTGCTCACCAGGTAGCACACTTGTGCAGAAGGTTGAGAGGATCAAAGCAGGGCTGGGCTGCCTAGCAGAGTTTGGGAAAAATAAAGAACTCGCAGCTGGAGCAATTGCCTCGACTCTTCCCAGTTTGATGTGGTTTGGCTGTGGATGATGCGGTTCCACCTCACTCATTAAAGGCTGGGAGGGAGTTGAGGGATTGGGCTCCCTCACACATCCATCCCCAGCCTCTGGTGTGAGCATGGGAGGGGGGGGGGCAGGGGACTGACTCTTTCATCTCTCTCTCCAAGGCAGATGTTCGCGATTACAGAAGGGCTCTCGGTGGCATTAACTGGCACCAGCACTAATTCCCTGAGTGGATCCGCCAGCACAAAAGGCATGTCAGAGCGCATCAGCCGTGTGTGTCTTAGCACGGCAAAACAAGGAGCTCCTGTGACTCTGTGTTTTGAAAAGGCAGATGCCTGCGCGTGCCGGCTGTTAGAAGTGCACCGTCCTTCTACCCTCAGGAAAAGCTTAACCCCCTCACATCCAGCTCCCCGCACCACAGGAATATTAACATGGATAGATGGAGTCCCAAAGCCACCAGCATAGCCATCCCCACTGGGTTCCATGAATTCACAAGCATGGACAAAGGTGCATAGCTTGGAGAAGAAGCTGTCTCGGGTACTTCTCTTGCCCTTTCACCCTTGCACCATTACTGCCATTTTACAGGTGAGCAAACTGAGGCACCGAGCAATCACATGACTTGACCCAGGACACACAACAGCTACACAGCAACATTATTTCGCAATAACTTAGTCCGCGTCTACACAGCCGGCAGTTATTTTGAAATAATGTCAAAACACTGTCAAGCTGGAGGACTTCTTACTCCGACGCCTGTAACCCTTGTTGTACGAGGAGTAGGGGAAGTCGGAGGAAGAGTGCTCTATTTCGAAATAAGGGCTGTGTAGACGCTCCCTATTTGGAAATAAGATATGCAATTGATGTAGCTCAGTTTACGTAGCTTATTTCGAGTTAAGGCCTGCTGTGTAGACGCACCCAGAGGGAGCCTGTGGCAGAGCAGGGTAGCAGACCCAGGGCTCCCAAGTGAGTGCCCTAAACCCTGCATTGTGCACCTGAACTAACAACCTTGTAGGGAGATACAGGAAACATGTTCCCTTCTCTGCCAGAGCGGGTGGCTTGAATGTCGAAGCATTCAATTGGCTGTACCCACTCATGTGGGGGGCTGCATTGGAGCGCTGCTTGGTGCCGTGAGTTCAAATCCTGTCAAATCAGCACTTAGGAGGGAGAATGTCTGGATCTATTTGCTTTACTTACACCGTGTAACTCTATGGACTACACTGAATTCATACCTGTGTATATGAGACAGGCATTCAGGCCCATGGCATTTCCTGGGTCTGAGTTGCCTTTGGGTTACACCGTGTAAATGTGGGAGAGACCTGGGACGTTGGCAGAGATATACCGGAGCACCTCTGGTGGAAGACGCACAAAGCAAGTCTGTCTGTGGATCCCGCAGAATGTTGTAAGAGGCCTGGTTCTCCCAGGTGTGTTGCTAGAGGGAAGGGAAATGAAGCCAGACTTGCCCAGAAGGGAAAGGTCCAGGCACAAAGCCGAGATCCATGGGTGAATCAGGTCTGCGGGCAGAGGAAGGAAAGGAGACAGGAGCGAGTTCTACTTGCTGGGGAAGTGATGAGCAGCGGCTACGTCATCCTGAGATCGCTTTCATGCTCTGTGCCAGCCCTCGCGTAGCAATGTGTCAGGTCTTTGTTTCTAGTCCTGTCTGCTCAGAGCTGGGTGGGCAAGGGAGGAACTTGGGAAAAGGAAACAAGCCGATCTGTCCTGGGATTTCCCCTGTGAGCTCAGCTCAACACCCTGTGTGGGCTGCTTCTGCATTGCAACACCCCTTCATTCAGAGTCACCCAGCTAAAACCCTGAGCAATGCTGCGGAGATAAGGAAAGCAAAAGAAGCCCCGTGGCTGAGATAACAGAAAAGTAGAGAGGGGGAAGCGCCGGATAAAGGAAACTGACTCACGAGTCCTCTGCTCTGATCATCTAGCGGCCCGAGGCACCATGGAGAATTGTTCTTCACCATCATAGGAGCACCAGTGTCCCTGAAGGGTGATAGCAGGCCCATGGGCAGTGGGTGAAGGCCCAACTGGGGAAGGCAAGCACAACGCCTCGCTCCTTCCACCCGAGGCCACATCCCTTCTGCAACCTCCTCCTCCTGTGGAGTCAAACCTGGCCCCCACCCCAGGTTACTGTCCCTATCCCCAACAAGTGGCATGGCACCACTCTTCCCAGGTGGCCAGAGCACCTGGGGCAACTGCACCCTGGCACCAGCCCTCCTGGACGGCTGGCAGAGAGCATACGCAGTTTTGGAAAGTCAATGCCTTCCCTTGCCTACATTACCCACTGCCCATGAGCTGGCCCCTGATCCATGGTGCAAAAGCCTGGAGAGAGAGATTTTAAGTCCACAGGGAACTAATATGGTTTTTCTAGTCTCATCTCCTACATTACACAGGCCAGATAATCCCACCCATTAATTTCAGGCCTGGGACTTTTGGTTGAGTGACACCATGCCTTTTAGAATGAAATCCAGTCTCGATGGAAAGATTTCAAGTGCTGGAAAACCCATCACCCCCTTAAATCGAATCTCTGGGGTGGGTCCAATGGTTATTTACCCTCACTGTTCCGAGAGATAGCTATATAAGAGCAGCACAGGGGCACAGAATGGCCTGGCTCGTGCGTGGATGGTGGGACATCTTGGTTAAATCAGCAGCAGAAAGAAGATATTGGAGGAGAAGGTCCCCACTTTAAAACCGAGTGGTGGAAAATGCATGAGCAGAAGTAGTCTGTCCAGGAGAGCTCTATGGGAATCACATCTCCCACCCCCACAAAGTCACCGGGAGTGACATCAGTCCTTGGCTCTCTGCAATGTGCAAAGTTTTGCATTGAAAGTGCTTGTGGTTTGCTGTGGCCTACGGCCAACTGAGCGCAGGACGGGCAGCCCCCGCTTGCTGTCTTAGAGGAGAGTGATGGCCACAGGGAGTGTTTTTCATGACACAGCAGGCTGTGGAGCTCGGCCAGGGTGCTTGCCGGTGCTGTCCAGGCCCGGTGAAGAAGGTCATTTGTTTATTTATTCAAATGTCTAAAATCATCTCGGAATCGCCAGTCTCTGTGCTCCCCCGCAGCACCTAAAACCAGCTCTATGGAAAAAGACAATGGCCCCATGCCAACTAACCCCTGCCCCAGACATCTGCTCCGGAACCGGCTCCACTATGAGAAACCGACATGACCCAGATAGCCCGCGTTGATAGATCTGCCGGAGCCAGCTCAGGCGCACAGAAAGAGAAGGACAGTCCACCACTGAGAGCCATTGCCAATAACCACGTATCCTCTAGGGCACAGGTTCCCAACCGGGGGGGCATGGCCCCCAGGAGGGAGTGAAGAAATTCCAGGGGGGCGCAAGGTGACCCAGCGCCCCTGTCAATTCCCCCCAAGAAAGAGCTTGGTCTGTCTGGTAAAAAAATTCAGGGGAGTATGGAGCGTCCAGGGTAGACTTCAAAATGGCCGCCTTAAAAGGGCAATGCCTGCATTGCTCTTAAAAGGGCAACTTTTTTTTCTCAACAAGTTTTGCTGCTATTTTGGGGGGTGGGGGACGTGAGGGTTTCTCAAAAATCAAAAAGGGGGCATGATGCCAAAATGTTTGGGAACCACTGGGGGAGAATGCTTTGCAAACCCAGTTATGGTATGTAGTGCTTTGACTCTACAGTGATGGGAGCTGTCAGAGGGATTAGACAGATACACAGGTCAGATTATCAGCCTCTTCCCACTAATGCCTGTGGACGGATCCATTTGGAAATGGTTCCTGCTGGTAGAATCCCTCACTTGGCTTCACAGGGACAGGTGGTAGAGTGGGGTGAGGAGAGAGAAGCAAAGCCCACAGCCAATTGTTTGAATCTGAGGAAAGCTCAGAAACTGAACCTGGTGGGAGGGGGTCTGATTCCTGCTATTTCTCCTGACAAATGTAATAACTTAGTTGCACATTTAAAAATAAACTTGAGTCTGGAGGGGAAGGGGCAAAAAAACCCGCTTGTAGAAGAAAACAAAGAGGAATTTAATTAATGGTGATGCCAGGAATGTCTCTGCCACAATTGAGATAAGGAGGATCAATTGCTTCTGCTGGAGGTTCAAAGGAAATTACGGGCAGGGCGAGAATTGTTATTGTCAGGAGGGTACAAAGTGCGGGTGAGAGAAGGAGGAAAGTCGAGGGGAGAGAAAAGAAAGAGGGTTGGTGCATGCAAGTGAAAGCAGGGCACAGACAGCTAGATAAGATTAGAAAAATAATTGATCAGGCACTTTCACTAGCTCCCCCAGGACTTGTTTTGTAACGTGCCAAGCTGCCTGCAGGATGAGACGAATGGTATGGGCACAAGGTTGTCTCACCTGTTCCCCTTCCCCACCTGGGTTCTGGCCGTCCCGCTATTTTATAGGGAGGGCAACAGGCTAATGTGCGGAAGCATGGGAGGGAAAGGCTCCCCCAGGGACCAGGCTTTGCCTGTATTTAGAACTGCACCAGCTGGGTCTGTTTAACAGCCATCTTAGCTCAACTGGTGCAAAACACAGAAGGGACACCCAGAATACAACTGAAAGCTGGCATAGATGAATGGATGTTAAGGCGCTGCTAATTATTTAGTCAGACCTTAGTTACTCACAAAGTTGTACCAATTTAACTACAAGTGGGATTTTAAACTGCTTCGTTAAATGTATGCGAATGTGTGTCATAATTGTTTTTGGTTATGTCATTTAGACTTAAACTAAACCACTATATGAGCAATCCTGACTAACCAAAATATACAGACTCATGAACTTTCATGGGTAAAGCCCACTTTTCTTGCAAGGCAGCAGAGATCACAAAACACTGAGCACAGCCATCAGGGCAGGCATTGTGGGATACTGGCAGAAGCCAGTTCTCTCAACAAAACAAACAACAGAGTCCACACTAGCTCTTTGTCAACAATAAAGGGAGGGGAAAAGACAAAAGTCTCTTGCAGGAGTGGAAGTTCTTTGTCACCAAAACTGGGTATTTTTCCTGACAAAAATCGCATTGTAGTGTGTACGCTCTCACTGTTTTGTCAACAAAAGGCCATTTTTGGTGACAAAACATGCCAGCGTAGACAAGGCCTGAAGTGGAGGTGACTCTCTCTGTGGTTCTTTAATCTGTCACAGGCAAATTACTCAACAGTGCTTTGAGATGTTTAATCTCCTGGTTAGGCAGAGCAGGGTGCCCACCCCCCTTTCTGCCTGTTAGGAAGACTGCAAAGTCCTTGTGGAGGGAGCTGATCAGACAGCTCTGTAGTTTCAAAGGGCACTTGGGTTTCAAGGCACCGGCCTGTCAGGGCAGGAACTGGTGAGATCTCTAAGTAGGCGGGAGATGTCGCCTCTCAGACCTGTTCAGACATGGTAGCGCGCTCCATGGAAACGCTGCTCTGGGAAGGTGAACCATGTCCAAATCCAGCCATGATCACAAATGGTGCAATTCCATCTAATTAGCATGCACAGCCACACATTAATTACACAGGGCTCAAAAATCAGTCAGGGGCCAAATAAAGGAGGGAAAGGGTGTGCCTCATGCAAAGTGAGGTGTGTGAGCAGACAGGTGAGGCCTGTCGTGGGAACCAGGGCAAGCTGACTCTGCAGAGACGCAGAGACACAGCTGTGGCTTCTCACATCCAGGCCTGGCTCTGTAGGCAACCCCAGCTCACCTGCCTCTGTGGAGTGGGGCAGTCAGAGAAGCTTCTGTAGGACTCTGGAGCATGTGCACGCCTTGGATTCTACCATGCTCCCACATCTTGGGGGAGCTGATTCTGGAGGGGCTGTCCAGGATCCAGTCTAATGATCACAGATGGACAAAAGCAAACTCAGCAGGGGTGAGCAGAGGCCGGGGGCCAAACCAGCACATCACTCCCTGGAATATTTATTTTTAAATCTCCTCCTTGATTCTTTTTTAGGCAGCTCTGAAAATCCAGTCATGAGTTTCCTTTTTACACATTTCCACCACAGTGTTTCCAGCAAATGGGTGCATGAAGCCTTTGCAATTGACAGGCTAGGCTTCTGCTCCCAGTCCAAAGGATGAGGCGCTGGGATGGAGTTAGGTACCAATATTTCTAATGCCCACTAAGAAAGTGAATAAGGTAAAGTTATTTACTTTGCTCCCATAACACAAGAACAAGGGGTCACTAAATGAAATTAATAGGTAGCAGGTTTAAAGCAAACAAAAGGCAGTATTTCTTTACACAGCGCCCAGTGAACCTGTGGAACTCCTTGCCAGAGGATGTTGTGAAGACCAGGGCTTTAACAGGGTTCCAAAAAGAGCTAGATAAATTCGCAGAGGATAAATCTATCAATGGCTATTAGCCAGGATGGGTAGGAATACTGTCCCTAGCCTCTGTTTGGCAGAAGCTGGGAATGGATGACAGGGGATGAATCACTTGTTCTGTTCATTCCCAATGGGGCACCTGGCATTGGCCACTGTTGGAAGACAGGATACTTGGCTACGTGGACCTTTGGTCTGACCCAGTATGGCTGTTCTCATGTTCTTAAGCTTTTTCTATGTCTGGCAATAACAGCACCTGATCTTTTTCTTTCTTTCCCAATGTTACATGGATGACCAAAATAAAAAATTGTGGCAATAAAGCACAGCTGAATGTGGAATGCAGAATCAAAACCCTAATGAGGTATTGGATGACTTTCCCTTGGCAAACCTTCTTTGGTTGTGTTGTATATACAGAAATGAAGCTGTTTTGACTCAGGCGTGGATGGGGAAAAGGTTATTGCAGCATGCAAATGAAGCGATTACTTCCTGGACTGACTGCTGCAAGTGGGCGTGAATGACCTGGGGCTTAGTGATCAGAACTCCCAAGAGGGGTTGCAGACTCTGAACTGCAGCGGGATTTGTATTGCCAACAATAGAGCCAAGGTTTGTGCTTCCGCCACTGCTCAGGTCTCAGATTTTGCCTGGTCTGAACCATCTGGCTGTTCTAGTAAGGACAAAAAACGATTTGGAGAAGCTGTGTGCAGAAGCCAAGTGCATGATGAAAAGGAAAATGGTTTTATCACTGATGATCTTCAGTGCCAGACTGGATGTCTTTCTAATAGAGATGCTCTGGTCAGCTAAACGTCATGGGCTGCATACTGGCAGAAGCACTCTAGCCTCTGTTCTGAAGGAGGTCAGACAAGATGAAAATAATGGTCCCTTCTCGCCTTTAAATCTACAAATCTCACTCCTTAGTACTGATGTGGTAAATGGGGTTGCCTCTGTGGGTGAACATGGGAGAAAGATCACCAGGCACATTTCATGCTCCATGGCAGGGATGACAGTAGATTGAAACCAAACGGGAGCTCTCATTTGACCAGCCAAGGAGAAGGAGTTAAAGGGAGCTCCCCTCTGCTGTATTTTCTCCTGCTCTCCTGTTATTGCAACACTCAGTGACAGAATTCCTTCTCTCTGCCTTGTGAATTCATGCACAAAAGACACTGGTTTTCTAGACAGAGTTTCCCAGAGATCCTGGATCTCTAGATGGAGATGACCAGAGAAACCAGAGATACCTGCTCATTTGAGATTGCTCCTGAGTTTGCTCCTTCTTTCTGGATTTCGATAATAGGATCTTCCACTTCCCCAACTGCAAATGAAGATCACTGATCAAGGGCCATTTTGGGGTAACTCGTTGGACTTCCATGGATAAACCTGGTTCAATTCCCATGGGCTGCGATTCTGGGATACATTAAGAGGAGTGTTGTGAGCAAGACATGAGAAGTAATTCTGCTGCTCTACTCTGCACTGATTAAGCCTCAGCTTAATTGTGTCCAGTTCTGGGTACCACATTTCAAGAAAGATGAGGAGAAATTGGAGAGGGTCCAGAGAAGAGCAACAAATATTATTAAAGGTCTAGAAAACATGACCTCTGAGGGAAGACTGAAATAATTGGGTTTGTTTAGTTTGGAAAAGAGAAGACTGAGAGAGGATATGATAGCAATTTTCAAGTACCTAAAAGGGTGAAACAAGGAAGAGGGAGAAAAATTGTTCTTCTTAACCTCTGAGGATAGGTCAAGAAGCAACGGGCTTAAATTACAGCAAGGGAGGTTTAAGTTGGACATTAGGAAAAACTTCCTAATTATCAGAGTGGTTAAACACTGGAATAAATTGCCTTGGGGGGTTGTGGAATCTCCATCTCTGGAGATATTTAAGAGCAGGTTAGACAGACATCTATCAGGAATGGTCTACTCTAGAGGGTGCTTAGTCCTGCCATGAGGGCAGGGGACTGGACTTGATGACCTCTCCAGGTCCCTTCAAGTTCTAGTATTGTATGATAAACTTCCCCCTTGCTGTCTCTAGCCAAAGTTGGCCTAGGCCCTAGGGGTACTGCTTCCATCCCATCATTGTTCCCTGATTTTTGGATGCCTATTTTTATCAACTGAACTTCCATGACCTCCACAAGGACTGACACTACCCAGGGCTTAAAGTAATCTGGGTAGCAAAGAGGAAAAGACCTGGTCAACAACCTACAGACCTCTCTGGGGTGAATCTGAGGCAGGTGGGTCATGGTGATGGATATAATCAGTGCATGTAAACAAATTGCAGGAGTGCTAAAATTTGGCTACAAAGGACTAACATTCCACCCTTAGGCAATGAGGGATGCAGCTCAGCTGAGAGACCAGGTGGCTAAGTCTGCAGGTCAAGTCATGACACATCCATGACTCAGCCAGCCTAGGGGGTATATTGTGAACATTTGCTTTCAATAGTCTAGCCTCTTGTGTATCCAAATTCCATCCATCATCCTTCTAATCTCCTTATGCAGGAGATCAGGGGTCATGACACTTTTTAAAGTCAATGGGGATGTAAAACCAGGGTTCAAGGGAGAAGAGTCAGGCCTTCTATAGCTGAGGCTACAGCAGATCAGCCGCTGGGTCAGAATTCAACACCCTTGTGGGAAGCAAACTACCATATGCGGCAGCCTGACTCACCAAAGGTTGGGCGCTGGGCCCAAAGGGTTGCTGCAGCTTTCATGCCTAATAATCTGTATTTTGTGTGTGTCTGTGTGTCTGTCTGTGTGGACTGACTCCAAACAATAGGCTGCAGACTGGAGGAGCTGTAGACCCAGCAAACTGGATTCATAAGATAAATATTCATTTCAGCTGTACCCTGGTTAGTCATCATGGGCTTTGTCCATACTTCAAAGTTTAAAGCGCAGCCACATGTGTGTGGCCATGACATGAGAGCCAGCGTTCCATGTAAACCACCTCTGCCAGGGGAGTAGCCAACAGCGCTGCACTGTATCCTGGTTCACACTGGTGCTTTACAGAGCTGTAACTGGCTGTGCCTGGGGCAAGGGTGTGTTTTTTCACACCCCTGAGCTGGAAAGTTACAGTGCTGTACAGTGTAGATGTAGCCATCAAGGTAACAACCACAAGAAACAGAAGGCTGGGAAGTGTGTGCATACAGGGGCATATTTTGCCATGAACTACCTTCCACAAGGCTGCAAAGAGAACAAGTGAGGGCACAATGTAGCCTAGGATGTTTAAAGAATTGCAGCATGCTGGGCTGTATGATTTGTGGTCCAGTGGTGAGTGCAGGGCAGGAAGGATGACAGAAGGCTTCTCTTCCTGACTCTGGGATGGAGTATCACCCCGGGGGCTGGAATCTCAGATCTGTCAATGACGCACTGTGATTTTGAGCAAATCCCTTAGGAGTAGGGATGTAAAAGTTTAACCGGTTAACAGATAAGCTGATGTTTATTGCTTCTAGTTAAGGGTTAAACCCCTGCAGGCTGCCAGCAGCCCACAAAGCCGGCAGCCTGCAGGGGCTGGAGGCTGGTATGGCCAGGATCAGGCAGTGGAGTGTCCACACTACCGCTATTTCAAAATAACTATTTTGAAATAAGCGTTATCCCCCGAGGACAGCAGGAGTCCAGATTTCGAAATAAGGGGCCTGTTATTTTGGAGTAACAGGTTTGGTAGTGTGGACTATTTTGAAATAACTCCCTAGTGTAGACCAGGGCTAAGAGACTAACAGATTTATTAGGGCTTGGGCCCTAATAAATCTGTTAGGGTACGTCTACACTGCATGTTTATTTCAAATAAGCTATTCCAGAATAGTTATTCCGAAATAGCTTATTTCAAAATAGCACATCTATACTGCAGGGAAGCCTCAAAATCAGTCAGAAGCAGGCTTCCCTAATGTAGACGTGCTATCTGGATTTAGAGCCCCAGGAGGCACTGGAGAGGAATAATTTAGAATGGCCCTGGTGAGGGACTATTTCGAAATAGCAGTGGAGCGTCTACACACGCCTTACGTCGAAATAGCTATTTCAGAATAGGCGCTATTCCTCAAAGAATGAGGATTACAGATTTCAGAATGAACCATCCGTTATTTCGAAATTATTTCAAACTAACGGAATGGCTTTGTAGACGCTCGCATTGTTATTTCGAAATAATGCTAGTTATCTCGAAATAACAGTGCAGTGTAGAAACTCCCTCAGTTTCTATGGTGCCACCTGAGAGCAAGTTTGCATGTGTGGGCATCCTCCTGGCTGCAGCCACATTGCCTTGTGCCCCCATGACACAAACAAAACTTGCCTACACACCCACAGCTGCCTGCAGAATTTGTGCCTGGAATTACCTGTTCGGGAAAACACCGCAATGGAGGAGCAATAAATCCCCCAGTATGAAATCATGGCCCTTTTATTGTGTCTCGCTCTTTCCCCTCAGGAGACCAGCTCCTGACCTGACAGAGAAGCTTAGTCTGGTGTGAATGGCTGGACCCAGTTGAGTGGTCTGGCAGTGAGACAGCATTTGGGAGTGACACACATCCTGTGTTAAGTCTGTTCAGATCTCTACTTCTGCCAGGTGATAACAGCTGGTAGCCTGGAGCTGTAGGGAATGAGGTTACTGAATGTCCTTACTCTTCAGTCTAGCAAACAGAAATGGCTCCTGTTTCACAGTGTTTGTTTTAATGGGAAGCTCTGTCAAATTTATGGCTGCCTTGTGTGCCCAGCACATGAGACATGTTTGAGAAACACAAGGGAGTTTTGTTTCTCTAGGGCAGTTGTCCATGTAATCATGCCTGGTCTCGACCTAGGATCAGAAATGGATGGGCTGCCACAAAGAGGATGTGCCTTGGCCAGTATATAACATAACGATTCTTTAATAACAGCAGGCACTGAGAATCAAACAGCTCAAGGTTATCCCAAGAATTTCCTATGCAGTCTGCTAGCTTCTGTCAGCACTTTAAGATATCATGGGGCGGGGAAGGGAGGAGGGCCGCCAGAGCAATAGATAGATCGATATATTTGTTTGGATGCCCTACAACATTGGGTTGGTTGCTCTCCAGTCTTCCCCATCAGGTCATATGATCCCATTATGTCAGCGTATGCGCATGCATACACGTGCACACACACACGGGCAGTTCTAGTAGAGTTGAATGCTCTCTCCTTAATCATCGTCCTTTCCTTGTCCTGGCAGTTTCAGAGACCTTCCCAAAGCTTCCTCTTTTGCAGCCTGCCGTCTAGGATTGAATTTCCCTGCCAACAACAACAGGCTGAGGCAGACACAGATACTCATATATTTCCCTTTTCCCCCCACACTCTGGGAGTGTTCATAACTCCTTTCCTCACCAGGCCTTATTCTGCCCACTTGTTTTTACCCCCGACGTGTCTCTTTGCAACTAGTGAAAAAAAATTGATATCAACAAACCACTCTCCTCCCCCCACACACAAGTATTTATTTTAGGATCCTTTATGGGGAACCAAAAGGTCTACATCTGGACCTTCTGACCACAGTCCAGACACATTCTTAGGACTCTTAGATCCTATGTCAGCTCTTCCAGACAGACAGAGACAGGCGTTGGCCCTTGAGAAGGCTAGCCACATGAACAGGATCTGTCTCTGCTGGCAGCGATCGGGCTGTCCCAGCCCAAAAGATACAGAGAGAAAGAGGTCATAGCCAGAAGAGGCAGCAGCCAACACCCAACGGGTGCTCTTGGATGAGGGGAGAGTCCTTCCGATGCCGAGAGTTCAGTGAATCTTGCTCTTCTAGGATGTGATTCAAAGCCCCTTGCAGTCAGCGGAAAGAACCCTCTCGCCGCTCACTGACTGCAACAAGCTTGCTACCAAGTCCTTACCACCTTACCGCAAACGGCTGAAGAGAGGGGCAGGCCACAGAGCCTGGATTATGGGGACAAAGAGAAAAAAAACAGCAATAGGAAGGAGGTCAAAATGAAGGAGCCAGCAGGGGGTCACTGACCAGAAAACTCTGAGCAACATCCATCTCTCGAGGGAGAAAGTGGATGCTACCCAGAGGAACTCTGCTCGGCTGTGTGCGCAGAAGAGACCTCGGCTTAAACCCTGAAGGGAGGGCAGAGACGAAGGGAATAAAAGGTTGGCCTCCTCAGAGAAGGGGCCACAGAGCCAAGAAGCAATTAAACAAGTGGTACAACAAAGATAAAACAGGAACGGAAGTGGGGTTTAAAGGTGGGAAACAAGGGAACCAGCTGGGGCCATGGGCGGCGGGTATAAGAGTCAGGGGAAGGCATTGCCTTCCCAAACTGCCAGGCGTGGTCCCACACACACTCCGCCCTCCCTGCTCCAGGGCCAGGAAGGCTGGGACCGTGCATTGCCAGCCCTCCTTTTGCTCCGGAGCTGGGGGAGGCTCATGCCGGGGGCTGGAGACCTACTCTTGGCAGTGGGGGGTGGCTTGCAGGGTGTGGCTTGTGGCGGGGGAGGGGAGGAGCTGGAGACTTGCCCCTGTCGTGGGGGCGTGGTTCCTGCAGGGGGGCAGGGCCTCAGGTGGAAGAGGCGGGGCTAGGGATTGCCTTCCCCAGCCCTAGGTTCACCCACTGCCCATGGATGGAGGCTCTGAGCAGAGAGCCCTGGGAGTCCAAGGAGTCAGGGGATGCACGGCTCCTAGAGGAACTCTGCCCAGGTGCGGGCATGGAAAAGGCCCCAGACTGACAGGCCTGGAGCATGATGTCTTCTGTTAGTTTGAGCGGGGGCACTAGGGTTAGGAGCAATGCAACGCTTCTCCACCCTACCCCACTGCCATCTGCCTCAGCTCCAAAGCAGCAGGAGCATCACCAAGGGCAGTGCAAATGCCTGGCTCAGGCTGTCCTCAGCCTCTGTGCTGAAGCTAGTAGTAGTAAGGGTGCTTCCTGAGAAGTGGTTAGCAGGTCACAGTGACTTGGGACAAATCATTTCACACACAGTCACCAAATAGGCGCCGGGCAGTGTTCCCTGTAAGCTGGGTGCTTGTGCAGCCACTCAGGAGAGATTCTCATGCTGCCCAGCTGGTGAGCTAGGTTTTGTGTTTCTACTGGTGGTGCACATTCATACACGCCTCGCTGCACATAAAGAATTTATTCTGCACGTGGATGGAAAAAACCCACACGGATGGAAAAAATTAGAAGCAACATTGGCGCTGGGCGATATTTTTGGTCACTAGGCTAAATGTGAACAAGGTGGAAGACTCCGTAACCCTCAACCAGTCTCTCGTCCTGCAAAGAAAATGATCAAAGTTCACCGCAGGTCTGTTTTATTTCCCCTTCAGAGCTCTGTAGCAACGTGCCCTTGCAAAGTCCTTCCATTTCATGTGGGAATTTCTCACTGTCAGATCTCCAAAAAAAGATAACAATCAAACAGGGAACACGGGAAGCATCTTAAAAAAATATCACACTCTGAAAGCAACATACGCAGGCAAAAAGAAACCTCACAAACTTTGTTGTTTGATTGTTCTGTGCTAAAAATTACTACATGGTGTCTTAAAAATAGATTTGCCTCAGGGTCTACTGCATGTCAGCCAGACACAGAATACGTAAGTGCTAAATCATAAACCCCCAGGGGAAAACAGAGGCTCATGTCCCTCAGTTAGAGCTGTTGAAGAGTAGGCAGGACAAGGGATTACCAGTGTGGGAGAAATTCTGGGGCATTTTATACTGTACTCTTTACCATGTGTCTCTTTTTAGAGAGGGAGACATTTGACTTCTGTGAGGTCCTGCTCTCATTGCACTGGAATCAGAATGTTTCCTTTGGCTGGCTGAGGGGAACAAGCTAGTTTGGCTGTTGCAGACAGTCCTCAGCGTTTTAAAGAAATGTCACAGGAGTCATTGATTAAGCAGTCACCTAGCCATCTGACTGGCTGGCATGGCCCTTGCCATCTGGTTGGCTGGCACCTATTTGATTAGCTTTTCCCCTAACGATAGTATTGACAGAGCAGTGACAGGCAGGAATTCAGAGTAATTGAATGCAAGTTGCCTTATTAAACGTGGATTCATACCCGCCTGCCCTCACAACATATACAGCCACACTCATCCACAACTACGTGCTGCCAGCCACCCCATATACCCCCATCAATCCTCCTCTGAACAAAACTCCCCCACCCCACAGACAAATACATTCTCATGCACAGCTTCTCATTAACTCTGTCTCAGACACGCTGACCCACATATAGAGTAACACCAAGCCAGGATCGAGTGGATTTTGCCCACAAAAGCTCATGATAATATATATATATATATATATATACATACATATGTTAGTCTTTAAGGGTACGTCTACACTGCATGCTTATTTCAAAATAAGCTATTCTGGAATAGTTATTTCGAAATAGCACGTCTATACTGCAGGGAAGCCTCAAAATTAGTCCAAGGCAGACTTCCCTAACGTAGACATGCTATCTTGATTTAGAGGCACTAGGGAGGAATAATTTAGAATGGCCCTGGTGAGGGGCTATTTTGAAATAGCAGCAGCGGAGCGTCTATACACGCCTTATTTGAAATAGCTATTGTGGAATAGGCATTATTCCTCGTAGAATGAGGTTTACAGATTTTGTCTGTTATTTCTAAATTACTTGGAAATAATGGAATGGCTGTGTAGACGCTCTCATTGTTATTTCAAAATAACGCTAGTTATCTCAAAATAACGGTGCAGTGTCAACACACCGTAAGGTGCCACTGGACTTCTCTTTGTTTTTAAAGTTAACAACTAACACGGCAACCCCTTGAGACTTTTCATCCAAGGTGTGTGATTCACCTCCCAGCCAGCAGCCTGGGGCTAGCTGAACAGGCTGATGTCTCTCTTGCTCTACCTGGAAATCCACTCCTGATGCAAGTACAGTAATTGCAGGGCATGTCAAAGAAGAGATCAGGGGAGGGATCTAGCTTTCTCTTTCCTGCCACTGTGTCCCTAACCCCCCAGTGAAAATATTAGCGGGGCTGACCAAAACTCTTTCAATGTGTGGTTGTAAGGCCAAAGCACTGGCTTTGCTGGTGTCACTTTTTAAAAGGATTATCTGCGATGCTGGAAGTTATGATCACACACAGAGGTCTCATGGCGCTAGGTGCTGCACGTACAGAGTAAAAGGCTCACCTTGTCCCAGAGAGGTGACGGTCTGAATAGATAAGATAAACCCGTGGTGGGACAAAAGGGTTTGTTATCCCCATTTTCCAGATGGGGCACAGGGAGATGAAGAGATACAAACAGGGAGTCTGGGGCAGAACCACTAACTGGACCCAGCTTCCCTCTGCTTCAGCTCCACCCGGGCCTGAAGGTGGCGAAAGGGGCAGGAGTTTGCGATGTGGCTTGTTCATTTGGAGGAAGAGGCGCTGATTGTTGCCTTGCTGAGCCGAGTTCCAGTCACACTGAAATGAACGAGGCTGCAGACAAGGGGAGAGTCTGATCTCTCGTGCCAGGATGCCCCATGCCCTTCGGGTTCTTGAGTGTGCGGGCTGTTCACACAATGCTGAGCATGCCAAGAGAGTTTCCAACAAGAGGCTTGCACACAGCCAGCAGGAGACTTGGGCTCCACTTTTGATGCATAGGCCCACAGGTTGGAATTCACTCAGTGACCGGCAGGTTCTGTCCCCCCTCACAACACAACCAGCAAATTCTTTCCAGCAGCCAGGCATCACACCTCAAACACACTCACCCAGGAACCCACCCCTGCAATAAACTCCATTGCCAACTCTGTCCTCAGATCTATACAAGTGACACCATCACAGGACCTAACCACATAAGCCACCACATCAGGGGCTCATACAACTGCACATCCTCTCATGTGATATATGCCATCAAGTGCCAGCAATGTGCCTCTGTCCTGTATATTGGCCAAACTGGACAGTCTCTCCAACAAAGGATTAATAGACACAAATCAGACATCAGAAATGGTAACACACAGAAACCCATTGGGGAACATTGTAACCGGCCTGGGCATTAATTAATGGATTTAAAAGTAGCCATTCTTCTACAAAGGAATCTCAGGAACCAACTGGCTTTTTGCCAGGCTCATTAAGTTAAAGCAAGGCTACTCAACTTTGGAAGCCCCAGGGGCCACAACAATACTCACAGCACATGCTGAGGGCCGCAACTTAAGTGTGGTTGCATATACATGCAAACAGAAATGCAAATATATGCAAATAGCTTTTTTCACACAATGCCCTGGTGCTCCCGGCACCTCCTCCCGGGGGACTAGAAACACGGACACTCTGTTCCTGTCTGTTCCAGCCCGCCCATCCGCTTGTGTCTTTCAGTGCTCATTGCGCCTGTGAGATGCCTCTTTGTTGTGGAGCGTGTTCCCAGTAGAGGCCATGTTCAAAGGATCCCACCTCCGGGCTGTGAGCTGAGCCCCGTGTAAACCCAAACCGCACTTCGGGCCGCAAACAAATGAGCAGCAGGCCACATGTGGCACGTGGGCCATGTATTGAGTAGCCCTGAGTTAAAGGAAGGATCTGGCTGTCTGCTAATTGGAACAGAATTTCACCTCTGCGGGGCTGGCTGGGAGGGTGACATCTGACGTCGGTGATCCATGTAAATGAGCGAGCGGCTGGACAGATATCCAACTCAGAGAACTCACCGTTCGGTCAGAGTGGCTAACAGGAAAGGGTCATGGTCCAAATGGGCACAGGGACGATCTCATGGTTAGAAAAGGTCACTCCGTGACCGGGTGGGGCACCTTGGTGGGAGACTGATGTTTCCTTTGGCTGGCTGACGGGAAGCAGCTTGTTCAGTTGCTGCAGCCAACCCTCAACCTTTTAAAGAATCGTGCATAGGATTCTTTGATTAAGCTGAGGAGTGGGAGGTCAGTCCCATGGGGAATATTACAGCCTCCAGGGCTGCTTCTCTGGTACCTTTCGGCAGCACCAGATTCACACCCCAACTATAGCATAGGTCAAGAAGAGCTGCTGCTGGAAAGGGCTACCCAGACTTCCCAGGTGAGTGGCAGGCACTTGTCTTGGCATATGGCTTGCAGCACACCCAAGACCCTTGATGATTCCCATGCCCAGCCAGGCTCACATGCTTTACCATCTGCTGCTACTCATTGCAGGTCCAAAAATGCCCGGGTCCTCAGGAAACTCTGAAATACGGATTTCTTGGGCTCCTTCGGCAGCTGCTTTTACTGCTGATGCTCATTCCCCAGCACGGGTCCTGCAGGGGCCTTCAAACTGGACCAGAACAAAACAAGAACAAATCCCAGAGGAGCCAGATGGTCAGGCTATCTTGTGTTCAGAGGCCCTAATTTTTTTGCCCCGGTGTAGCTACACTAGCGCAATGTAAGATGGACTTAGCTTCAGGCCCAGTATAGATGTGCTGCACTGTACCACGGGGTTTTCATTGGACTGGAGCAGTGGGTCTACATTATGGGTTGGCACTGAATATAGTGTAAATTTCTCCTAGGAGAAAAAGGAACAAAGAAAAGAAGGAAACCTGTAGACAGGAAGGCTGTGTCTACATTGGCAAGATTTTGCACAAAAGCGGCTACTTTTGCACAAAATCTTGCCGCCTGTCTACACTGGCCACGAGTATTTGCGCAAGAACACCGACGTTGTAATGTACAAAATCAGTGCTTCTTGCGCAAATACTCTGACGCTCCCGCTCAGGGATAAGCCCTCTTGCGCAAGTATTAATTTCTTGCGCAAGAAAGCCCTATGGCTAAAATGGCCATCGGAGCGTTCTTGCGCAAGAGAGCATCTACACTGGCATGGATGCTTTTGCGCAAAAGCAAATCTTTTGCGCAAAGGCACATGCCAGTATAGATCTCTTGCACAAATACTTTTAACAGAAAAAGTCTTCCGTTAAAAGTATTTGCGCTAAATCATGCCAGTGTAGATGTAGCTGGAACTGCCTGGCCCCAGATAGATTGGATTCAGGTGTAGCCCTTTTGACTGAGATTCTGCTAGCTAGCAAGTCATTCAAGATCATTTCTTTTCCTGCTTTTCTCTCCTTGTCTTCCCTTTCACACCAAGTCTGCTAGCAGCAGGAAATGAAATACAGGTTTTCTTCTTGGTCACAAAGGCTGCTTTGCTCCCCTTAGTGATACCACATGGCAACGAATCTCAGGTTTGTAGTTCCAACAGTGGCATTTTGTAACATTTCACGGAAGAAAAAAAAAAAAGTGGAGACAGGGGCATGAATTTGCCTGGGACAGTGACAATGTCCAAGCAGAAAGCTGCAGTCATTTTCTCCAGCTTCAAAACATCTTAGCTCTGGGGATTTCTCTCTTTTGCAGCCCGATGCTGCCAAAGGCGCTGAGCACCCTTAACGCCTGTTGATTTCAGCAGACTCCTCACAGACTCCCAGATGAGAATGCCAACTCCCGGCTGGTCCTGCGGGGAGTGCGGCCATTGACTTTGGCGGAGGCAGGATCAGGCCTTGGGTTGGCAAGTCAGTTTGGGGGATGAAAGGCCCAGCCTAAAAAGGGAGTCATCAATAAAAGTCACTGGCTGAATGGAATCCCTTACCCCTGGCTGTGTGCTGCAGCTCATGGCTGTGAGAGCAAGGGGCGTTCGGAAAGAGGGAGGGGCAGCAGCGGAAATGGTGGCTGTGGCGTGAAAGAGCCGTTTCCCAGGGCCTGCGGGAGAATCCCACTTGAAATGAGCCAGTTTTATTCTCTTTCCAGCTGATGGGTCTGAAACTGTGAAAGGTAAACACTGCACAGGGGACGGGGGAGTGGATTCTAGAGGGGACCCAAGGGGCCAGGAGGAAGGTGGCATGAGAGTAACTAGGATTAAAGCCATTATCTGCAGTTCAGTGACCCGGCTCTAGTCATGGTCTTAGTCCTCCTTTGGCACTGGGCTGTGGAGGGTCCCAGCAGCCTGGGCACTGGGTTGGAATCCCCTCCAGGGTGACACCAGTGCTGAAGAGGGATGTAAAACCATCTCAGAGGAGGAGCCGTGTTAGTCTGTTACTTTAAAAACAATGAGTAGTCCTATGGCACCTTACAGACTAACAAAAAATATATAGGAGCATGAGCTTTGGTGGGCAGGCTTTACCCGCGAAAGCTCACGATACTATATATATATATATTTGTTAATCTCTAGGGGTTCGTCTACCCTGCAACACTATTTCGAAATAACTAGCGCTATTCCGAAATAACTTTGTCCCCGTCTACACAGCAGGCAGTTATTTTGAAATAGTGTCTTCTTACTTCTTACTTTGACTCCTGTAACCCTCATTGTATGAGGAATAAGGGACGTCGGCGGAAGAGTGCTCTATTTCGAAATAAGTGCTATGTAGACGCTCCCTATTTGGAAATAAGATATGCAATTGACGTAGCTCAATTTGCGTAGCTTATTTCGAGTTAAGCCCTGCAGTGTAGACACACCCTAAGGTGCCACAGAACTACTCATTTTTTTGTATATGTTAATAGGTTAAACTACATGCAGGCAGGGGAGTTGCTCTGACCAGGCACTGGTTAACCAGTTACTGGTAAGCATCACCTGGTAAGGATGATGCTTACCGGCTAACTGGTTACCTGTTTACATCCCTAGTCCTGAAAGGGAGATTTTTTTCAGACTGGGTGCCATCACTGGCAAAGGAGGGAACCCAGGCCCGTAAAGGGGGCCCTAAATAATTATATCATTCTACAATCCTTGCTATGAAGTGTGTTTTCCAGATCTCCCATCTCACAAATGTCTTTTCCAACACCCCCCATGCCCGGACAGCTGAGTTTCAGCACCTGCATTTTTGATCCATCTGCTCTATGTTTAGCCTCACTCCACCCCTCCTGGCCACCCCAGAAGGGTTAATAACTAATGAGGTGATCCTCAGCGAGATTCAGAGGCTGCCTCTGGTCAGGCACCTGGGAGTGCAGATGCATCTCCAAACCTGCCGAGTCTGCAAAGGCTCGTGATAAAAGGCTTTCTTGTGGGAGTCCCAGCAGTTCATGCTTCCTATGGGGCTCCCTGCACCTTGGGAATAGCCGTTCTCCTGCTTCTCCGACCTCCTGACCCATGTCCCTGAATCCCTTCACTGGCTTGCTCCAGAGCAGAGCAGGCACTGGATCTTGTCACATCTGGCTGGAGTCTCTAATGGTGCCACTTTCAAGGAAAGTTCTCGATGCTAATTGGAATCATCCAGCCAAAATCAGCTCTTGGTTCATAGAATCATAGAATCCTAGAACTGGAAGGGACCTCGAGAGGTCCTCAGGTCCAGTCCCCTGCCCTCACGGCAGGATCAAGCACCGTCTAGACCATCCCTGACAGGTGTCTGTCCAACCTGCTCTGAAATAACTCCAGTGATGGAGATTCCACAACCCCCCTAGGCAATTTATTCCAGTGTTTCACCACCCGGACAGTCATGAAGTTTTTCCTAATGGCCAACCTAACCCCCTTTCCACCAGTGGGAATCCGGAGCTCCGCTGCCAGTCGCAGTGACTGTAGATTTATGCGGGGCTCAGGGAGAGCAGAATCCGGCCTCCCTGCTACTCGCATTGTAAAGACAGCTCCCCATCTGGCGAAGCCTGCGGCCCTGTCTTACACAGGGATTCCTTTGTCCCTGTGGCCGGGCTGGTATTTGTTCTCCATTGCTGAGCAAGCCCCTGACAACATTTATTGAGGGGAAAAAAAATGTCGTTTTCAAAAGGCGCTTCACACCAACCGTTTGGTTTTACAGGCTGGTCTGGGGAAAGGGGGAGGGGGGTGGCAACAGTCTCTCAGCAGTGTCTTATCTGACTGTGGCAAAGAGAGAGCCCAGACCCAGACCTGAGCCATAACATTCCTCCCCTGCCCTCCGCCCCTTCCTCCTTCTGGGAGAGAGTAAAGGGAAACCGCAGACGCTCTTTGTTCTCAGCGGCTTGCACGGAGGGTTCAGACGCTCTCTAGATGCAGGCCAGCCGCACAGCCTAGGGTCAGCAGCAGTTCACTCGAAACCACCCAAGGCTGACCAGGAAACACCTTCTTCCTGACACGGGGCTGGGAGGCTGGTCTGACCTTGGGTTTCCTGGGCTGCCTCGTTCAGGGCACTCGGGGAGCAAGAGGCAGCGAACAGAGAAATGACACGGAGTGGGAGGGGGAGGGTGGGTAGTGCAGAATGAAAAGGAAGGATGGGTTTGTGTGAGAGGCTGGGAGTTGGGAGACCTGGCTGCAGTTCCTGGCTGCCTCACTTACTCCCTGCGTGATACTGAACAAGTCACCTACTCCAGCAGTTTTCAACCTGTTTTTCTCTCATGACCCAATTGAAGAAAAGTGTTGGTGCCGCGACCCAACATCATTTGACTCGAGTGTGGGCTCTGTGAGGAGGAGCTTTGGGGTGGAGGATGGGGCTCCTCAAGTGCCTCCCAGGAAGCAGTGCAGCAGGGGCACTAAGTCAGCTTCCTGCCTCTCCTGGCACCGCAGGCCATGCTGCGCTCCCAGAAGCAGCCAGCAGCAGGTTCCCAGCCACTGGGAATGCGGAGCTAGTGCTTGAGGCAGGGGCAGTGCACAGAGCCCTGGGTGCTCTTCCCACTCCCCCACCTAGGAGCCCGGCCTTTTGCTGGCCGCTTCTGGGGCGCAGTGCAGCCTACGGTGCCAGGACTGGCAGGGAGCTGCCTTAGCCCCCGCACTGCTCACCTGATCCCCCTGCAGCAACAAGACCCAGTGCCCGACATTCCACCACCCAGTGCTGTGTCGCGAGCCCTAGTTTGAAAACCCCTGGCCTAAAATGGGGAGAATAACTGTTGCCTGGCTAGATTGCTAGCTCCTCAGGGCAAAGGTTGTCTCTTACTGTCTACAGCGCCTCGCCCCAGGGGTCCTGATCTCATCTGAGGCCTCTAGACACCACTGTAATATAAACAGTAATTGCTGGCCTTGAATCATCCATCTCCATGAGGCACAAGCACAGCGTATCACAGTGGCCAATCCCAGGCACCCTTTAGCCAGAGGTACCTCTGCAGTGCCCAGGCCCTGTTTTCCTCTTCTTCAGGGCCCCTTAAACCAAACTGCACAGTCTGGCTTATCTGGGGGGCTGGTTTCTTTATTATCACAAATCCCTCAGACACACACCGGTCTGAAGGACTGCCTCTTCCTGCTGCCTGAGCAGACACAAGGCCTGGCCTGTGCTCCGTGCCTTCTCCCCAAGGGGAACAAAACTTTCAGCTTGACATCTTGACCGCCCCCCCCAAGTTTCTTCAGAGACCACGGCAGGAGACCCTTCCTCCTTCTAGCACTGGGCTCCCACTTCAGATCCCTCCCCATGAATTGGCTCAGCAACAATGGGGAGCCCTGCTCTGGCACAGGGGGCTGGACCTATTTCAGGAGGCCTGCCCTCTACTCTAGGACACAGAGCATCTGCTATGTGTTGTGGATACTCTGAAATGGACCCTAGAAAACAGTTATTTTGGGGGGACTCAGTCAGCTGGATGGGAGGAGGAAGGGCAGTGTTTCTTAAACTGTGTTCCGCGGCACACCGGTGTGCCATGAGGCAGTTGGAGGTGTGCCGCGGAGACCAACAGAATTCAAAATGGCCACCCTTAAAGGGGCAGGCAACCTTTTTTTTGTTGTCAATAACTGTCCTCCAATCCTTTTTTTTCCCCTCAATAACTTTCCCCCCAACCTTTTTTTTTGGGGGAACTCAACAAAAAATCCTTGGTGTTCCTCATAAAAAAAAAATTATTGTTTGGTGTTCCTCGGTCTTAAAAATTTAAGAAACACTGAGGTAGGGAGTTCCCTCAGGAGTTTACCCACCCAACCTTCTGTTTGTGGGGAGAGTTGGGAAGAACTGATTTCCTCACAAACCCCCCGATAGCCCAAGGATCACAAGGAGCGAACACAGATGCATGAGGACTGGGCACCATGAAGCAGCTGACTGGGCAGCAGCAATCCATGTTAAGACTGACTAAAGGAGAGGGGGGATTGGAGGGAGAACATCACCCAGAAAATGCTGAGGAGCCACATGCACTGGGGTGCAATCAGGTGCATTCCCAAGGTGAGGGGTTTGATTCTCTAGCAGGGGTAGGGAACCTAAGGCCTGGGGGCTGGATATGGCCCCTGAGGTTCAGAGCTCCTCCCCCCCCCCAGAATTGGGGAGCCTGCGCTGGTACTCCAGCGCCCCCTCCGCCAACCTCTGCAGGGCTGGAGTGCACAAAAATCTACTCGCCTGGGCCCTCCTAGGCCCTGGTGTATGAAGGGAATGTGGGGAGTGTCTTTCTGCTTCTGTCAGGGGCCACCTCAGTGAGGCCTTGTTGGTGGGGCGGGGGGGGCGGGGTTTGCTTCTCACTTGTGTGTGGCCCCTGACTGATTTTTCTGTGGGTCAGTGGCCCCCAGCCCACAAAAGGTTCCCCACTCCCAGGAGGCTAAGCCTCTGGTCCTTTATGAGCCTGGGATAAAACTCCCCCTTGCAGAGATAAGGGATGAGTAACCAGAGAGGGAAGTTCCCACTCTCAGCTCATCTCCTTGAACAGGCCTGTGACTCACAGGGACCCCAGGCTATCAGAGGCCAAAAGTGCTACGGGGAGAGGTGGAGTGAAACATAGCAGCCATGTGCTACTGAACCCCGGTGAGGACCCCAACCAACACACACTGCAGCCCTCTGCCAGTGGGGGGTTAGCCCAGGCCTGACCCAGAGCACTTTCAGCCCCACAAACTATGCCAAGTGCCAAAACATTCAACAGCCTCAGTGGTGTAAAGTAAATGAACTATTCACACTTGGTTGTGCAGGAATAATCAATGGAAGGTGCTACTAACACCCTAGGGAGGAATGTGTTTGAAGACTCCAAAATAGTGGGGGGAAAACACAACTGGTGGATGAGCTGCTGCTGGGACAGAATGAAACCTCCCTAGTAGTATTACTTAGCACACATTATTATTATTATTACTTAGTAATTATTCATGATTCATACTAAAATAGCAGCTGGAAGCTCTGGTCCTGGCCAAGAACCCCAATCCAAGAATGACTCTCTTAAAAAGCTTCATTTTTGGAACTTGTTTCCGCTGTCCCGTTTCTCTCCCCATAGCCAGATGTTTGTTCCTTTCCTTGACGAGACTAATCCAGGGTGGGCTGAGCAATGATGAAGTCTGGCCAGCCAGGCAGGGAAAGCGGTTAACCAAGTCTTCAGAGCAAATTGTCCCTCTCCCAGCCCCACACCGCGCAGGCTGGTGTGTGGTGGGAGCGCATCTGGGCTTGCCGGAGAGCGGATTGTTAACTAGCCTCACTCTGCTTTTTGGCAGCAGCCTAGCGCACAAATGGATGATTTGCTGCTGGCTTTATTCTGTGTCCTGCCTCTCCTCTCAGCATAGACAGTTAATGTCTTTTTTTTTTTGTATACAGTCACTCTGTGCAGTTTCTGTGCTGCCTCTCAGGAACAGCCAGGGGCGCTTAATATCAGGGTGCTGACGGACTTGCCTAGTGGTTAGCTCTTTCAAAAACAAACAGCGGGGCCCGGTGTGTTCTGGGTTAGGGCTGCGGGGAAGTGGGGTTGCCAGATGGTTTCAACAAAAATACCAGACACACTTGACATGACATCACAATCTTATTTAGAAAATACCGAATATTTATATTTTCTCAATTTGTTTCCGGAACAGAAAGCTCAAATACTGGACTGTCTGGTACAAAACCGGACACCTGGCAACCCCATGGGGAAGGGACACATCTCCTGCCTCCTCCCTCACTGCCCCTCTGGCCAGCAAGCTGGCTGAGAAGCACCACTATTTCCGGCCTCTGAAAGCCTCTGAGGAGCAGCCTTTGTCTCTGTCTTTGATGTATGGTCAAGAACTTCGTTGCTGTGACTTATTAAAGAGGAGTGTTGAAAACAGCAGGCCCTGGCACCTGGCTCAGGCTCAAGCTGCTTTTGGGTAAAGGGAAACCACTCGGGTTCAGAACTCCCCCTGCCCCCGCAGGCCTGGCTCAGGGCTGAGGGACAGGTACGTGGCTACGTCTAGACTGAAGGCTTCTTTCAGAAGAAACTTTTCTGGAAGAGATCTTCTGAAAAAACGTCTTCCGAAACAGAGCGTCTACACAGCAAAAGTTCATCGAAAAAGCCATCTGCTTTTTCGACAGATAGCATCCACACTGAATGGACGCTATCTCGCATGTAAGCTGTGAAATGGCCGTTTTTCCAAAGAAACTCTGCAGTGTAGACATACCCTGTGAGACCGTGGCAGTGGTTAGGACTGTTGCAGACACTGGGTGTGGGTGGTCAGTGTCAGAAACCAGGAACCAGAACCAAGGCTCCGGAAGGGAAGCAGCACAGCAGCAATTAGAGCCAGAAGCATCAAGCAGCCAGAGCCCGGCGGATACACAGTTCAAATGCAGCCCTGGAGGCTCCGTGTAATCAGCCAGGTGGGACAGCCAATCAGGTGATTTTTTGGCACCCAGCCGGGCTCCTTAGCCTGGCCTGATGGCTGCTGAGCCACTAAGCTCATGGGTGGTGGGTGAAGATAGGGCTGGAGGAGGCAAACCCCCAGCCCCACCCCTTCTGCTGAAGCCCCACCCTCCCATGGGAGCCAAGCCGCCTCCCCAGCACGGGGAGAGAGGAGGGCGTACAGCCCCAGCCTCCCCGGCCCCGGAGCACTGGGGAGGGCAGATGGTCTGGGGCAGCAACACTCCGCACCCAGTACGCCCAGCAGGTGTTCTGGGGGTGGAGTGTGGGCAGGGCCATGCCTGGTGGTTTGGGAATGCAATGTCTTCCCCTGCCTCGCGTACCCATCGCCTATGACTGGCCTTCAACACAGTTCTCAGTTTGCTCTGGTTTTCTTATAGCTTTGGGCATGGCCTGGGAGTCAGGTGGATTGTGCTACATTCCTTTCTCCAGCACAGGTTCCTTTGGCAAGTCCCTTTGCCTCTTTGTGCCTCAGTTTCCCCATCTGTGACACAGGAGTGATCCCTCCCTCCCTAAGCTGTTGAGAAGTTTAATTCATTCAGGTCCATAAATGCCCATGAAGGGCAACCTATTAATTATGCCATTATCTCTCTCACCCGTCTGTGCTGAGCATACATTTTCTAGATCTTTTTCCCTTAGTGGAATGCATTGACTTATCTGCAACAGCTCAGGAAACGATCCAGTGCTTTTCTCAATGGAAGTCTTTGCCCCTCTAGCAATCTTGACTTTCCTATGGTCTGAATCAATGTTCTTGCTACCCCACTGACCTCGGGGCAGTGGCATTGTGCTGCATGGATCCAAAATGTTTAACATAGCCCTGGAATGAGGCCCGTGACCAGGCACGATGACTGCCAGGACCTTGTGATTTGCTGCACGAGATGCCATCTAGCACAGGAAGCGTTGCATTTCCAAATGAGAACCACAGGATTGCAGGGAACCATGTGGTTGATGATGTATGTCTTCAGGTAAGCCAGAGCTAGCGCCGTGTTATAGATTTCCATTTCCCTCCAGGAGGCATTGATTTGCAAACCCAGGGAGCTGCTATATCCTGAGGCTAAATGGCCTGGGATGTTTTTTCAGTCCCACCTTCCACTTAATCTCTTTTCTTGTATATTGCCCTCAGTCTACATTTCTAACTGGTTTCTCTTGCCTCCTGTTAACCCTCATCTGATGCAATGGGGCAACAGTACAGAGATATTAAAATAAAAACTCCAAAGACGTGCTTGCGTGTATAACTCCCATGCGGTTAAAGTAATGTTTGCGCAACCTCACTGCCAGGATATCTATTGCACGCAGATTTATTACTCATTAGTGGTAGTATCACAGTAGCTCCTAGGAGCCTCCAGCCTTGACTCTTCGTGCAGGACACTGTACGTGTCCCATTTCCAGCCATTATGCACAGTGGCTTAGTAGCTGTGTCAGAGTTAGGATATCAGCGAGGCAAGGTGGGTGAGGCGGTATCCGTTATCAGCCCAGCTGCTGTTGGTGACCGAGACAGGTTTTCGAGCTTACATAGAATTCTGCCTTGGGTCCCCTTTCCAATGAATCAATGTTCCGGTTGTTACTCCTCTCCAGTTATTGCTAACTTAAGGGAGTGGCCCATTCCCGAGTGTGGTATAAAAAACATACATTGCAGAACATTTGTGGTCACTGACGCTCTCACAGCATTGTGTGCAAAGGCAGGATTGATGTTAACCCCATGCCCAATTCCCTACTTGGAAAATTACATTCAGCTGACCTAACATTCTCCCTGCAGTTTGGAAACTGCAGTCTTCTTATTGGCTGTGTCTATCTGATCTGCCTAAGGATTTCCTATTGCTGCCCATTCCTGGGCTCAACACAGGGGTAGCTGGATGAAATTCAATGGCCTGAGATGTACAGGAGGTCAGACTATATGATCTACTGGTCCTTTCTGGTTTTAAAAACATGTGACTTGACACTTAATTCCCCAGCCTGTCTCTGCTACTGACTTCCTCCACAGTCTTGCCCATGTTGCCAAACTGTTCTGAGTCTCTTTGCCCTCTGTAATGTGGGGATAATGCTAGTAAACAGCCACAGAGGGAGCTAGTGATGTCTAATTAATGCAGGCTGACAGTGTGCTTTGAAGCTTGCGGAGGAAAGAAGGTGCTATGCAAAGGCAGTGTGGGGTTATACACCAGGTAGCAGAGAGGGAAGAACAGGTGCGGGACCTGCCATCCTGCCTGTCCTAAGGAAGGCTGATCTGGCCTTTGCCATTCATTGCTGCTGGAGAGTCTACCAGGGCCAGAAGGCGGGGTTTATCTCCAGGCTGCATAGAGGGGAGAGAGGAGTTCAAAAGGGTACAGAGAGGGTCTGGCGGAAAATATTTATTACCTGGCAGAATGAGCTGGAGCAGCCGATAATCCTGCTGCCCAGCGCAGGGGTCTCCAACCACATTCCCCGCCTCAAAGCCCAGCACTTACTTCACTAAGGCCAGGGCTCAGCCCTATTAACATTCCTGGGCAAGATGAAAGCCGCATGCCAGTGGCTCGCCAAACTCCCTGAGAGCAGAAACACCACCTGCTCAAGCCATGTGCTGGCTCCCTTTTGAACACAGACAGGGGAGAGAACGTGGATACATTTTGCAGCAGGAATCCATCTCCCTCCAGTGCTCAGTTATGAACACGAACCCACCTGGTTCTGCTTCCCAGCCCTCCTCGCCTGTCAGCAACCTGAGGGGGCCGCAGGCATGATTCCAGGAAGCAGGCTGGGGGTTTTATTCTTTATCAGGTGGATTGTCCTGCTCCATAGAGTGAGAACCTAGAGGCAGGAGCCATGCAAGCAGCCTCAATGTGCCTGGTGTTCTGCTGGTAGCCCTCCCCATGACACGGTACCTGTGTTACCTGGCCCCTCTCGGTGTCCAGTCCGGGTGTGCTTTTCTCCCACAATGAGGCACTGACTTGCAAGCTGGAGAGAACTGTACTTTCAGCTCCGGAGGTACCAAGTTCACACCCCAGTACATCAGCCTGGATAGCTGTCAGCTCACACATGCCACCAGTTGTATTTAATTGTCAAGCAGATGACTGAGGTTAGCATCAGAGCTGTAAGGCTCATTGTACTGCTCAGCTGTCAGGGTGCGGACAGCCATAAAGGTACCAGCGATGGTTGTGTGTGTGTGTGATGTTCACCATTCCCTTGCTTTTTATTTCACAGCGATGCCTAGAGGCCCCTGCTAAACTCAGGGCTCCTTCCCATGAGGCCTTGTGCACTCACACTGGCCAGCTGCTTGCTCCCTTTTGAAAGCAAAGAGCTGACAGCTAAAACAGGTGGGTGGGGGAACAGCCAAGCAACTTGCTGTGTTGCTCAGTACCTACAAAGAACATATCCCAGTGTCTAGGCCGACTGGTTCATTCAGAAGCGAGTGGCATGCTATACAGTCTGGTTAGAAAAGCTGCTCATGCCATTTTTTGCCCTGATTGATTGCAGCTGCCAAGTTATCCAAGTTTAGCAGAACCCTCCCTTCTCTCGCCTAAAATCCAGAGGGTGCTGAGACTTTGCCCTGGTTAATCTGGATGTCCTCAGAAGGGCTTTAAAGCACTCCTGAGTTTCTTAATGGATCTGGAAGCATGCAGGGAATTCTCTGCAGGGGGTGGATTGCACATTGCCCTTGTTAATTTCATCTGAAACAGGGACAAGAGGGGGGAAAAATTCCAGGCATTCACGGCTTTCTTCCTTGGGTTTCATTTCACCCTCTGTTAAACAGCGACCAGCCCGTGGGGTAAGGGGGTGGGAGGCGGAGATGTGAAATGTCTTTTATTAACCCAAGTGGAAACAAGGGGAAAATGTTACAGTGCTTTACAGGCTCATAAAACCTACTTCAGTGCCCTAGCAGGACAGCAGCACAATGAAGTGGCCGGGGGAGGGGATAAAGAGGAAATTTCCCTTTGACACTCAGTGGGCACATGACCCCAGCTCAGCTTTTCCTGATTCAATCAGTCCTGTTTAAGCAGCTATAAAGTTTCTTTAAAAACCCTAAAGAGTAGAGGCAGCAGATTCCAGAGCCGGGGGGAGGGAGCATCAATTTCTGCAGCAAAGTTCAGAGCAGGACCTCTCCCACTCAGAGAGCACAGTGCTGAGGTTTGGGGGATGCCCCTTTCTGTGCCTTGTAATCTAGACCAGAGGTTGGAACCTGAGTATCCCCTCCCTGCTGGTGGACTAAGAAAGTTAACGGGGGGGGGGGAAGAGGAGCTGAATCAAACTCAATAGATTATTTATTCCGGGGGCATTAATGCTCGTTGCTCACCCCCATCATGCTCTTCTCCCTTGAGATCTTTGTTCCTTTCAAAAGCTGGGTCTGGGACATTGTGGGGTCATACCACCAACACGCAAGTTCTGAAAGCAGTTCCCGCTGCCTTCTCCTCCTTTGCTGTATACACCAGGCCCTGCGGTAGGAGCGTAAGACATGCTAGGGGAGGTGTAGGCTTGTGATGGGGCTGGGTTGTGGTTTCCGTATTGGTTCAGCAGCCCTTGCCAGGCAAATTCGCAGAGCCCCAGTGCGAACCCCAAAAGCAATGGCTGTCACTAGCTTGTGTGGGTGCAGTACTCGGTCCCTAGATTTCTGGGTATAAGGCAGGTGGCTGCCCAGTTAACATTATAAATGTGAGCTTGGTATTGTTCCCACAGACAGTCTGTTGCATGTTGAGCCTGAAGGGACAGACACAGCTCATGTAAAAACCTCTCCCTTGAGCCAATGCTACCCAGAGAGATGCAAACTAAATACAACAGGGCGGAGGCACATGAGTTGCCAACCCTGCATGTATGTTGCAGTGGAGTAGCCAGCTGGCCCACAAGTGGCTGGTGCTTGTTATCAGAGCTGGCCTAAGGCCATAGCACAAATAGCACCAGCCTCTCTGTGAAGTTACTTCCCCCCATTCAGCTACACTGTAAACAGACCATCAGAACAGCCAGATGGTCCATCTCACCCAGTACCTTGTCTCCAACCGCCGCTAGTACCAGAACATCACAGGGAGCATGCAGAACAGAGACCCTGGAGAAACCCGGTCATCTCCTAGCTTCTACCAGTCAGAGGGTTAGGGTCCACCTCGTCAGGGCCGGATTAAGACCTTTAGAGGTCCTAAGCACTGAAAAGATTATGGTGCCCCCCCCATGTGTAATTCAAAATAAAAACAATACTATAGCGTAAAATCTCTTTTTTTTTCTGGTGCCTCTGCTTTGCTGGTGCCCTAAGCACATGCTTAGTCTGCCTATTGGGTAATCCAGCCCTGTGCCTCGTTACTGGAAAAAGGAGGAGTCCTGTGGCAGACTAACAGATTGATTTGGGCATAAGCTTTTGTGGGTAAAAACTATTTCATCAGATGCATGGACATTACATCAACAACGCAGCTCTTGCAGCCTTGACAAGATCATCATGATGACATCATTTGCACAGGCTCCACCTTTGGCCCTGTTCTGGCTACTTTTTCAGTGGCTACCCAAGCCAAGCCCTCTACCCAGGATCAGATTTTTATTAAACGAGGAGTGCTTGGCCCTTTCTCTAGATCAATGCCCTTTGTGGTGGTTCTGGGGGGAACTCCAAGTTCCTAGCTCACCCCTCTCCTTTCCCCACCCCACCATTTATTTTTGATCTGCACATCTTAAACTCAAACCTCTGGTCATCTGAAGAAGTGGGCTGTGCCCATGAAAGCTCATGACACCATCTACATGTTTTGTTAGTCTGTACAGGAAAAAAACAACAAATGATCTGGTCGCACTTTATAGACTAACTCAGCTACCCCTTGAAGTTCCTAGCTCTTGTAAGTTTAGGCCTAAGCCCACACCAGAGCCATTTGTCCAACTCTCCCCCTGGGTTTCTTCTGAGGCTTGGCTGAAGTTTGAACCAAACCGAAAAAGCCTTTGGCCTCACAGAGGTTAAGGCCAGAAGCGACCACCAGCTGGAGTCTGATCTCCTGGCTGGGACAGGCCACCAAAACCAACATCACCACTGCAATGAGACCCAGCTATTACAGCCCCTGGCTTCGGCAGGAAAGCAGCAGGTGCCTCTTTCCACCAGCTCTGCAACGAGTTTGTATTCCACCCGCTTCTGGCCATTGCTTCTTGCGGAGCCACCCGCAGGAGGAGTGGCGGCCATGCAGAGACAGGGTAGCGGGGGTGTCCTAGGATGAGGGCCTCAACTTCACAATTGGGCCACAGGTTCATTATAATCCTCCCCCGGAACTCTTTGCCTGGGCCTGCCTGTTAGATAAAATCTGGGTGGCAGAGGTTCACTCTCCTAGAAAGAGGATAAAATCCTTCCATTGTTTGAAGGACAATTCCCTTCTCCATTCAGACTAGGCAGAGCCCTCCCTGTGGCATGCATAATCCTTCCTCTGGTGAAGCGGGGCTCAGCCTACTTTCCTCCCACCTTGTATTAGGGTTGGTAATTACACTGATTGATCATCCTCCCACCCAAGCGGATACCACCCACTTCTCTGGTACTGTGTGTCCCATAGGCTCTTCCCTGCTCTGTTTTAGCAGCCCAGGGGCATTGAGGGAATGGGTGGTCTGCTCCCTAGTCTTCCACATGTCCATGACTGGGCAGGCCAGAGGCAATTCTTTTGCACCTACAGTGGAGGGCCCGGGGATGCCCATGAGCTGGCCAGCACTCCACTCCGGCTGGCCTTTGCTTCTGAGGGCTTTGTAGGAATGAGAAGAAGCTCCAGCATGGGGAAGGAAGAGAGAGATAAAGAGTTTATGCAGGGCCTGCCCGGTTGGGCCAATTCCAGTTGAGAGTGGCAGAGTTCAATAGGGGGAAGTTAGTTCCTTGCCCTCAAGGTGGAGAGCAGCCCTTTGAGGGGCCAGTAGAGAGGAAGCTTGGGGGGGCAGAGGAGGGGGCATTTGACAAGCAATACACAGTGAGGACTGAGTTCTCAGTGAGCCTGTGCCACCAGCCTGTTAACCAAACCACTGACGCAGCAGGTGAGGAGGCTGCCTCACTGTGTTGTTAGCTAGCATTCAGCCCCGTAAAGGGAGAACAATCCAACCCCCTCCAGGAAGATGCAGCCTATTAGCCTTCTTGACTGCACAGGCTAGAGGAAGGTTCCTGTCAGCTCAGCTGCACGCACTGGAGAGGTGGCTGCTACAGAACATCTTAGCACCAGGGCCACTGCTGGACCTCAGGCAGGGGGCTTGGATGCACTCAGGTCTCCTGGCTGGGTTGTACTGCTCCCAGCCACAGCTTCCTGCTAGAGCCCCTTGCCACCCCACCCCAGGCGAGCTGCTCAGTTCAGAGCACGGGGCAGGGGGGGGGCAACAAATGAATTCAAGAGTCCTCTGCCTCTCCCAGGTCACCATGGCCCATGTGACACTGCCCAAGCCACAGACATAGCAAGGAGCAGATGTACAAGTGTGAAAGGAAGCTCCATAGAGCCACTAACTCCATGCCAAGTGCCTTTTAACTTTCATTCCCCCTCCCCGCCCCCCAAATCTGTGGGACAGCTCAGCTTGGAGGGACACAGACAGGCAAACAAGAGTCAGGTCTATGTTTTGCTTTTAATTTAATGAATTTCTCTGGACCACATTTTGGAAGCAAGAGGACAGAAACAGACACATCTTGGGAAGGGGAAACGAGCCAGAGAGAAGACATGGCAAGATTGTAAATCCCCGTGCACTGATCGGAAGAGTTACTAGATCATGCATTTTACAGACTGCTTTTCTCCTTTGACAGAGGTTTGGGTCAGCTTTGCACTGGAGCCAGGGTAACCTAGTGCCACATTAATTTACATAACTCAGTATGAACAAGACAATAAATATTTTTTCCCTCCCAAGGCCCGGACAAGCAAAAATAGATATTTAAAAAAAAAACAATTCAAACTTCTTTCCCCTCCCTCCCACTCATGCTGGCAGCAAGAACACCTGCCCATTTGTTTTTTAACATCATGGTTTCTGGTCCAAGTGACTTTTTGCTGTCAAAGGCAATTTTTAGAGGGGCTTCAAGGGAATTTGGCACCCTACTCCCATTGAGTGGAGTCACTCCTCTAACCAGAAGCTGTGTCTGATCGACAGACTGTAATGTTGGCTGAGGATGCTCTTCCAGTCCAGTGGATTTAAAAGCAACTGCAAGACAGGGTCCCACTGCAGAGAGCAGCGAGTTTTATTACTTGCACTTGACCAGGGCCCAAGCAAGATGCAGGAGAACCCAAATAGCTGGAGGAGTTTAGCTAGGGCTGTTGAGTCAGCCTGGAATACACGTTACAGTTCCCATCTGATCGCTGCAGGTAGGATGTTTGGCCCAGGGTGTAACCATCCCAACATACCCAGATTAGAGAAATGTGCATTATTCCAGTTCAGGCTTCCTGAGCAGGCAAAGTCAGACCCCATATATGTCAGTAAACCCCAAGTGTCTGCATTTCAGGTACTAACAAGTCAGACAGCATCTTCTCAACCCAGAGGCTGTTCTCCTGCCATTGCCCTGCTAAGTCTCCATCCTTCCCTGGCCCTGACTTCTCATCTTGTGCAGCAGACAGCAGAGTGCAATTGAACGGAATCTGAAGCCATCCAGCTTTTCCCACTCCCTCCCTGGAGAGGGTGGGGAGGGTGAGGGGAGGGTGTCCAGGAGAGAGAGCGGCAAAAGTGGGCAGCAGAGTTCTGTGAGAGACCCTCTGTTTAACCCTTCCCTCGGTGACTCTGCAGCACACCTATAGCAGGAGTTAATCCTGTTTCTAGGTGGCAGGCTTGCTGCTTCTCCAGTATTTGGTCTGTTTAGTGTTCCCTGCAGATCAAGATGGGTACCCAAGCTGGCATGCCTACCCCTCTATTGCACTGGCCTTCACTCTCATGCTACGTCCCCCTGCTTCTCATGCAACATACCTTGTTCCTGCCAAACATGCCTATCCCTCCGCCGTACCCTTTGTAAGCCACTATGGTACTGTTAAAACCAGAGTGTTCTCTCCTGCCCCTCCTGCTCCACACACACCCCAGGCCAGAAACAGCACAAGGATGCAAATAAATACTTCCAATGTCACAGGCCTTGCAACGGAGACAGCCAGGCTGGGTACAGCTCCACCCCTTGCCCCACCTCAAAGGCAGGGCAGTTCTGGCCCAGCTGTGCCCCACAGCCAAGTCCCACTGGCAGAGGCATATTCGAGAGCTTGCCGGTGGGGTGCCTCAGCTGAGCTTCATGCTGATCGCCATGGCCCGCTTGTAGACGTCCGTGACATTCTCACAGTCTGCCAGAGAGAAGCGGCTGTCCCCAAGGGGGCTTTGGCACCGGGTCACAGTCCAGCGGCGGAGCCTGCGCCCCGGCTCCTCCTCCGCCTCCTCCAGACAGAGGATGTCGTCCACCGAGACGCAGCTGCGCATGCCCCGGCCCCCGTCTGGCATCTTCTCGGGCAGGTCGAGCTGGTCGAAGGATTCGGTGGAAAGGATGCTGTCCTCACTCACCGCGCTGGACGGGTGGGCCCGGGAGGCTAGCGGGTGTCTGGGCAGGGCCACCTCATGGAAGGAACCGAAGCCCTGGATGGGGTCACTGTCCGAGTCGGTGTTGCCGGAGGAGTATTTCCCGTTGCGCTTCAGGATGCCTTTCCTCTGGGCGGGAAGGCCCTCGGGGCTCTGGCCCGGGGAGGGGCTGCTTGCGAAAACGCTGGCCTCCAAGTCTGCGTCTAAAGGCTCCCAGGAGTCCGTACGCTCCGGGGATGAGTAATACCCAGATTCTCGCTTTTGGGGCTTCTTCAAGATGCCCTTCTTGGGCACCACCAGGGCTGCTGTGCCACCATCCGTGGTGCAGGCCAGGCTCCTGGAGGAGAGGACATGAATCAAGTCCGTGGGTTGCGCCACACTGTCTTCGCTCGGGTCCCCCATGGCTGCCACGGGCGGAGGGGCAGGGGCTTGCGTCTTCTGCTCACTGGAGTTCCGCCTCTTTAAGATCCCCTTGGGCCTCTTCAGGATGGACTTGGAGGGGCTCTCCGCGGCCAGCACCACCTCCTGCAGCGCCGTGGCGACGTCATTCTCCTTCTTGGACTTCTTGAGGGAGCGCTGCCTCTCCAGGTTGGCCCCGGGGATGTGCTGCTTGAAGAAGCAGCGCACCTTGGAGCGGTTCTCAAAGAGGGGCCGCGAAGAGCGCCGCAACCACTCTGCCACCGTGGCCAGCGGGGACTCGTTCTCCCGCAGCAACTCCTGCTCCCCGATAGGCACCTTGTAGCCCCAGTTCACCCACCAGTGGCTGGCAATGTCCTCAACGGTGGCTCTGCGCTCGGGGTTCACCATGAGCATCCACCGGATCAGCCCGGAGGCATCTAGGAAGTGGAACAAGATCCCGGTCAGAGCCATAGGGTGGGATGCATCTGAGTTAAGACGGGGGTGCGGGGGAATACAAGAGCCTCTAGGTATGGGGAGTTCTGCTTACCTGATAGCTTTGCGGGCTCTCTGTATTCCCCACTAGTGATCTGCTTGACCAGGGTCTTGTAGTCTTGTCCATCAAAGGGCATTGTCCCATGGACCAAGATATAGAGGAGCACCCCAAGGGACCAGCTGTCGACCTGCGAGACAGAAGGCTCTTTGAGGCATGATGTGATTCCAGCAAGATGGACTCTGCCCCACCCCCACTGCCTTGGAGTGAGGCCAAGACAGGCAGCCCCTTGAGCAGGCTGGAGCACCACCTCCCTGCCGCCAGGCAACACTTGATGAGCAACGAGCCCCACCAGTGAGCTCACTGGCCACTATCACATATGGTCTCCACCAAAGCCCCGGCACAGGCTCTGCATGAAGCTACAGTGTCTCTTGGAGAGCTGACTGCATGTCGGCCTCTTAACAGCTTTCCCCCACACTGCTAGTTTGTCTGAAGTCTAACGACAACCACCCTGAGACTCAGTGAGACAAGCAACGTGTACTGCTATGGGACAGTTACATTGGCAGTCTGGCTCTTCTGGCTAGTAGGGAAGTGACAGCCCCTCTTCTAGGGTAGGGGGCATGAGGGGGATCGGTTGGTCCCTGCATTAGCAAGTGGGACATGCCCCCACCCCAATTAAAGCAAAACCCCCTTCCCTGCTCCACACGGGGGGGAGAGAAGCACTCACACCAGCACTTGTTAGGAGAGGGGGAGGCAGCTTACCTCTGGTCCTTTATAGGGCCTCCCATTGACAATTTCAGGGGATGCATAGAGAGGACTGCCACAGTAGGTCTGCAGGAACTTGTCTTGCTGGTAGACATTAGAAAGGCCAAAGTCTGCTATCTAGAGAGGGAGAGATTTGCTTTGTTAGAGGGGGGCAGAGATGTAGGAGTCCAACACATAAAAAAGATCCTACAAAAAGCCTTTAAAAAATTAAAAAGCAAGGAGCGCCCTAGATAGTATCCACTGCCGGCTCGACACTAGAATATGCGTCCTTCGGTCACCACGTGAGAAGCTGTGACTAGCTGCTTTTCCACTTCTGAAACTGGATCTGTTGCCCTGCCCTACCTGGTCTTCCCCAAAGCCATTCTTATGGGCAAGTCCATCGATTTACTCAGACTCTCTGCTGCACAGAGGTTCCAATAGCACCAGGCAGTGTGAACCTGCTGTTAGTCTAAGGGTGCATTTACACTGCACCGTTACTTCGAGATAACTAGTGTAATTTCAAAATAACACAGCCATTCTGTTATTTTGAAATTATTTTGAAATAAGGCGTGTGTAGACACTCCACTTCTGCTATTTCGAAATAGCCCCCACCAGGGCCATTCTAAGTTATTCCTCCCCATCTACATTAGGGGAGCCTGCCCCGGACTAATTTTGAGGCTTCCCTGCAGCGTAGATGTGCTATTTCAAAATAAGCTATTATGAAATAGCTATTTCTGGCACCGGGGAGGGACAGATGTTCAGTTAGGGGGAAGGATCTTGCTACTTGTACGACATGTTCTTGGACTTCCCTGAAGACAAGTTTCATGTGGAAAAGCTTTTCCCATCTGTCCTGGAGGCTCCGGTAAGTTTAACAGCCCCGAGAGGCTGTTCAGTGGTTTTGCTCTCCTCTGCAGTAAAGCAGTACCATAAGCGAATGCCTATCATCTACATCAACGCTATGACCAATCAAGTGAACCAGAAGGTACAGTACATGCAGGCTTGCAAGTGCAGAACTGCCTATTGTTAAGATAACAGACTCCAGGGCTTTGTTTATTATTAACTGTACAGTGTCCCTGCTCTGTTTGTACCTGTCTCTTATTAGAGGAGAACAGTGACTCCTGGATGATTGTGGCATGGCTAGTGCACAAAGCCAGAGGCCAGACATAAAAGAGGGTTGCTTAAGGCATCCAGACCAAGGGCAAGAAGGAAGCAGGTGAAGCACTTGAGGGCATCTACTCTTCCTCCTTCCCATCAGATGGCTTACAAAAAGCTCATGTCCGGCACAGAAAATGGGATTTTAAGCCATTAGCAAAGATCATCAGGAAGCAAGTTTATCAGAAACTGCCTTCTTTGTGCCCACTGGCATTTCCTCCTCTGTAAATTATGAAGTGGTTTCTCTTTTGAGTTCTGAGCTGGGTAGGTGTGTCCCTCTTCGGACTTTGGTTTCTGTTTTGCGTGTTTACCAGCCATCAGATAAGCAATAACGACTTCAGGAGCTGGCAGAGTTTCTGGGAATCTGCCATTAGTTATCAAGCCCTACTGGTGATCTTCGGTTAACAGGTCAAATCGCAGTTGTACTGCCTACACCACATGTCCTTTGAACTGCAAGGGCATTACAGGGGCACTTTGCTGCTAGGCAAGAGTGAAGCCTTTGAGTATTTTGGCAGGATCACAAAGTTTGATCTCATCACACACACCCCTTCCCCATGGGTTGGTTAGTGGCCAATAATCCTTCAGTGCTGACCGAACTGGCCAGCCACATTCCACTTCAGAATACCCACCTACACTGCAGGGCCAGCAGAAGCAGTGAACCAGGGCTAGAGAACTACAAGGCTACTGTGGGGAGTCAACAGGTCTCAAAAATCATATCGAATCCTCCCCAAACACATCAAAATTTAGAATCCTGACCACCCGGTGGAGGATTAAGAGTGAGGCTCTGCCTTCCCAGTGTCTACATGGCCCTGAGTCAACTGTAGCAACATGATGTGCCCAATTATTAAGGAACAAAGCCGTGCTCTGTGCTAGAAACCTTGCAAACTAGATCCAGTTTGCTGCAAGTCAGGAGAATGAGAGACTTTTGCACAGTTTGCATCCATGTGCCCTCTATCTTTTCCATCCATGTGCGGAATACATTTTATGTGCACCAATGCATGTGCAATGTGCACCACCAGGGGAAACAAGTCATGCTCTGCTAGTCAGCTGGGCAGCATTTGAATTTCTCCTGAGCAGCCTCAAGTGCCCAGCTTACAGGGAACATGGGCATGTAAGCTTCAAAACGCAACTGGGCTTGTGTCAGCCTCACTCACCTTAATGTTGCCATTTCCATCAAGCAGGATGTTTTCTAGCTTCAGATCCCGATGAACAATTCCGTTCTAGAGAGGCAGAAGAGAAAGTGGAGTTTGTGTTTGGCTTACCAAGGAAGGGAGTTAGTCACAGCAGGGAGGTTACTGGAGTTCAGACACAACCTGTCTGAGATAAACAATCTCTCTACCTGCTGCCAGCATTATCTGGAGCCTGTGAAAAGCTCAGACAAGATAGGAGGACCTCCCCACCCCTTAATGGAGAGGAGATAAAGTGGAATCTACAGACAAATGCTTCCCATAATGAGGTGCCAAAAGCCAAGGCCTGGACTCAGTGACAGGCAACTTGCAGTCCACTGGAGTTCTAGGTGTTGCCCACATGCAGGGTTGCTAAATTCTGCTGGTTTCTATCTGGGTAGTTTTTTCCCCAGCCAGTATTAAAGTGACACGCACATAAAGCCAGGGCACATGAGGGAGGTGCATGCTGATTGCACACAACACTGACAGAGCCGTGTGCTCCTTCTGCATCCAATCACAGCGCTGCTACAGTTCAATCGGCACCCCCTGCAAGTTCCAGGTATGCAAGCAGTTAGCTAAACTGCCTTATCTTGGTTAGGGCGATCTTGCGGCCCACTGAGATGGAGGAGGGCCACTCATGCAGCCCCTCACTGCCTTGACTTTCGTGACTCACAGCCAAACAGGAAATTCTTCTGGGTGGTGGGGGCAGTCCACCAGGCCCAATGAGGCACCCCATTGCCATGGGGCCAGGAAGTAGAAGATCCGAGTTGGCATGTGCTGGACCTGCCCATGTGCAGACATTTCCCATGGACTCCACCTGTGTGCTGGTGCTTGGATGTGCACCGACAGTAGCAGCAGGCAAAGGGGCACTGGTGTTGTTTACTAGCAGCAGTCAGAATTATTGGGCACCAATGAAATCAACTGTTCCAAGACAGGACCCCAAACTGGGTGCCAAGCTTGGAGAACTATCATAGCTCAAGCTGCCTGATTGTTCAGTTACCTAGTTGTAAGCCAGTGTGAAACTTGTGCTGGGGACCAGTCCCTCGGGAGTGCCTTTGCCCATGGTGGTACACAAGCAAGAGCCAGCCTGGAGGCATAATAGAGTACCAGTCTGCCCCCTCCTGCCTCCATGCATGGTCTTTCACCAGGTGTCCCTGCATGGGCATGATGCAAAGTGTCCCTACCCTACATGATGAAGAGTGAAACTAGAACCAGGCTATTTTTGCTTTTACTTTAAGACAGCTCTGGGTGTTCCTCTTACCCTGGGGCTGAGCTGGAATTCACACACTGTGACCAACCTTGTTAGAAAGGCCTGGCACTTTAGCATTAAGACATGCCAGAGCTAGGAGGTAGCTGCCAGCACAGGACTCGCCCGCTTTGCTCTGTCTGGAGGGTGCATTGTAAGTCAACCACTAGATGACCATGGTTGTTGGGGGTGGGGAAAGAAGAGATGCTGGATTGGCCCCAGCTAGAGCACAAGGTGAAGTGAGGAGAGTCTGCTCATTAGCCAGCCAGGTGACATGCACTAGCAAGGCTGCCTCCTCCAGATGGGAGGTTTTATCTAGTGAAGAGTTTGATTAATGTACCCCCTTCAGTCTAGGCTGTTCCATCATCCGCACCCAAGGATGTTAAATCCCCAGTTAATCAGTTAAGGTTTAACTAGTAAAGTTCAACTGATTTAGCAGAGTCCAGCTGGGCTGGAGTGGACCCCCGTAGAACCAGCCTACAGGGTAGCCAGCTTCTGCTCCTGCCTCCCTGCACACAGGGCAGTTGGCTCTACCCACATGGGGCTGGAGCAGTCCTTTACTCGCAGCTGACCATGGGCTGGAGGCTACTCCTAGGTACTGGTTAACCAGGAGATGCTTACCGGGTAACCAGTTACCCACGAATGTGAGTCTTACTCCTGTGCCTTCCGTAGCACAGTCTAGTGGGTTGAGGATCGGGATGTGAATGGGAAAAGGGGCTAGTTGGAGACCATGAATCTGCCAGGACAATCAAAAGTGATCTGTCTGTTCCTAGTGTTGTCACAAACAGCATGAATCCTCTTCCAGTGGGGAGACACCAACTCTGTTGCCATCCTCTCCTCCCCTGCTCACAAGCTCCGAGTCCATCTGTTATTGGAACAAGCCACACTAAGGCTGTGGCTGGCTATCACCTTTTGCATTGGTTAGGTCATGGAGATGGCCCCATGCCCACCTGTCACCCAGCCCCCAAGAACAGTGCTGTTTTGCTTACCTTGTGGCAGTAGTAGACTGCAGACACAACCTGCCGGAAGAAGTTTCGTGCCTCCTGCTCCGTCAGCTTCTGCCGCTCGTTGATGTAGTCATACAGGTCTCCCTTGCTGGCGTACTCCATCACAATGACGATCTTGCTATTGTTTTCAAACACTAGATGGGATGAAAAACAGGGGGGGACGTTGGGTCCGAAGATGCTGCAAAAGGTACCGCTATGCTCACACTTAAAAGCACCTTCAGACACAGAGGAGTCCTGTTGGCATCTGCTTTCAACTTGCAGCCTGGTTGTTGCCCACTCAATTTCAGTGCTCTGATTTGAGCCAAAGACATAAAAATCTAGGCTCTGTTGCTTTGGCCTAAGTGCCCGTTTGTTATTGGGGTACAGCCAGGCTGTTGCTCAGGAAGTTGAAGCTGTCAGCCACATGCTAGGAAGCCGTGATATTGATTGACAACCACAGGCCACATGGAACAGAGGGTTCTGAGCTGCCAAAGACAGTGTGTGGTTCTTAGGAATAGATCTGCAATGGTTCCAGTTTGGGATGGCTGGATGTAGACCCCTACCCCCTTCATCATCCATTACACAGACAGATTCAGCCAAGAAATGTAGGCTTTTCCCTCTGCTATGTTTAGACTTGGCATTTTGGATTTAGCTAAGAGGTAGGATCAGAATGACTCAATACAAACAAGTATTATTGTTAGAGAAGAGGCCTCGAGATACCGCAAATATTTACCTGGGCATCACACCCTTTCAGAAATCTACCCTTTATAGCTCATACCAGCCATGACAAGAGTCATAAAAATTCCAGCAAGCCAGCTGACCGAGAGATATGAAATACACGTTTCAAAGAACCAAGGAAGTAAGGTGTTCAAACGATATACTAAAGCGACCCAATTGGAAACTTGCTCTGAGCGGCTTGGACTGCCACTTAGAATTTGAGAGCAGATTTTCACCCATGCTCAGTGCTCGTTAACACAACGTTCTTAACAAGGCTGGGGACCAAAGTGCTGTCTGAGACAGAGTGGGCAGGAGACCAAGCTGCACCACACCACCCTGCAAGGAGGGCTTGGATGGGCAAGGGGAATTCTAGTATTGAGGGTAGCTCAGTCTTCATGCTAGGCAGTGGGGCTCACAGCCATGGAGGGTCTCAAGGCAAGGTGTGTGTGCACATGTGGGGGACAATGGATTGGCACCCCTGGAAGGGGTGGGGCCCAGGCAGCCAGCCAGCCCTCAGCACCATCCAGACTGCAGTGCTAGGCTCCCGGCCAGCTCTGAGAATCATATGGAGCTATGCTCTGATGCTCCAGCAGCGAATCAAGAGACTTGGGGCACTGCAGCAGCAGTTGGGAGCCCGGGGCCCCTTTGATTTGCTGGACCCCCAGGGCAAATGCCCCATTTACTCCCCCGTTGGCAGTCCTGATGGTAGGACAATACAGCAGTGCTTTGCACTGGGCCATTAAGAATTGGAGTTGGTGGAACATTCCCTGTAGATGACAGCCAGTTACCCTTCTGACCAGCAGCCGACAGGAGTTGGCATTCAAATGCAGGCCCTGAAAAGGTTCCATACCCTCTGTGCTAGCCAGGTCATGCTTTTTTGGGTCTCTCACTTGCTAGCCAGGCCATGCTAGGGTTGCCAGGTGTCCGGTATTGAACAGGACAGGCCAGTATTTTCACCTCCTGTCTGATAAAAAAAATCAGAAAATACCAGACACCTAAAATGTGCGGTATTTTCAGAACCTTTCCCAGCCAGGAGGCGAAAATCCCAGGTGCTTACCGGGTTCCACAGGGGAGCTGTCCGGCCTGGAGCAGGGAGGCAAGATTATAGATGGCCGCTGGCAGCCTGTTAGGGCCAAAAAGTCTCAAGTGTTTCTTAAAGGGGCCACGCTAGGTTTTGGTTTTTTTGGGGGGGGCTTAACACAACTCTCTGGGTCCTTTTTTTTGCTCAACAACTTTGGTCTCCCTGCCCCGCACAGAAATTTTTCCCTGGTGTTTTTTTTGGGGTTGGTGGTGGTCAGTATTTTTGGTTAAACCATCTGGCAACCCTAGGCCATGCTTTTGTGGGTCTCTCGCTTGCTAACGGCCCTTGTGGGGTAGGCAGGCTAAAAAAAAGCCGAGCCTTTGTTATGTGCGTTGTGCCCAAGGGAAGGGAAGAGGAGGGCAGTTGCTATTTTTAGAGCCAGTATTCCCCTCCTACCACCTGACTGCCTCCGGTTTGTACACAAAGCAAGGATCCCATCCAAGAGCTGTTTTGCAGAAGCCTGGCTGGCTCGCTGCACTCTGCCGGCTCCCAGCGCCTGCTGAGTCACACGCTCGTGCCACAGGCAGGAGCAATACGCGAGTGGCTTCCGCCTGCTTGTTTTGCAAGGTTTTTCCATTTGTAGAGGGGTGGGGTGGGGGGAAGAAATGAAGGGAGTCTCGGCTGTCCCCACGAGTAATAAGCCACAGGGAGAGCAGCTTGTTTAAGTGTCATTTCCCCCCACCCCACAAGGAATTAAATCCGATACCTGGCGACTGGTCGCCAACGAAACACCTCCCAGCTCCCGGCCCCCGCCAGCTTTCAGAAGCAATTAAGGCAGCAGACAGAGCCAGGCTGCCGCATCCCTCAGCATGATGTAACATGATGCTGCAGTTTGCAACTGGATCCAAGGAGCTTGCCTCCCCCCAGGCTGCTGCACTGGAAGGTCATTTCCAGGGGCTGTATTTAGGGCTGCAGCGGCACGCGTTCCAGCCTCTGTCTGGCTGGCGCTGGCGGGTTGCTCAGAATAGCGCAGTGACAAGCCGGTTTCATGGCGCAGAGGGCCACCGCTGCATGAGAAGGCCAAGCGGAGATACCCTCCCGCCATGGACAATGAACTTGGCAGGATCCAGAGGAAGGAACACTCGATCTGACCACACGTGCCTGTTAGCCAGCTCTGCAGAGTCCCCAGAAAGGTGTCAACCGCACTAAGAGCGAGAAGAGGTGAAGGGCCAGCTGGCAGGGCACACTGCATAAACCAGGCTATTCAAAGCAGGCTACTGCCTTGCCCAGAGCAGTTTAAGTCATGGACTGAAGTCCTCCCCAGGGGTGAAAGGAATGTCAACTTACAGGTACTATTGTATTGCCCCCCGAGGGGGGGAGGGGCTGGGGTGTGTGGGGTGCAGGAGCTGAGGGTCCCCCTCCTACCACAGATTCCTGCTTGCCTTTTCCCTTCCATCACGGTCAGGGCATGAGAGGAGAGCTCGCAGCATGGGTTACTCGCTCCTCTGCCCCCCCCACGGACCAGCCAGGAGAGAGAGGAATGCTGTGTGCTGTCCGCTTGGTTCCTGACAGTGATGGAAGGGGAAGAGCAAACAAGCAGTATGGGTAGGAATGGGGGGGAGGGGGGTTAAGCCCCCTCTATCTGCCCTAAAGGGGGCCTGGAGCCTCAAGCTAGCCCCTTCCACCTGCCTCCTGCTTAGCACAGTCTGTAGGAGAGCCCTGGAAGCCCGGCTGGGAGAGAACCCTGCCTCATCCTGCAGCGGAGTGCCCCACCCGGCTCTTGCAAGGCAGCGCGCCCCGGTGCGCTACTCAGGTTTTTGCCTCAGGTCCTCACACTTGCGCCCCCCACCCCCCGCAAATAGCCACATTCTCCAAGCCTACCTTCATGGATACCAATGATGTGGGGGTGATTGAGGGACGACATGATCTCAATCTCTCGCCGGATGTGGACAAGATCCTGCTCATCCTTAATTTTGTCTTTCCGGATTGACTTGATGGCCACCTGTAAAGGAGAGCAGAGCAAGAGGAAGCATCAGAGCCAGAGCCTGCGGTGTTCCTGCAGGGCGCCGCTCACTGGAGCAACAGACGGGGACACCGCTTATGTAACTGGCGAGTCTATGTTAGGGATGGGGAAGAGAAGCAGAAGTTTGGGTGACTTGCCCAGGGTCACACAAGGAGCCTGTGGCAGAGCAGGGGATCTGAACCCAGGAGTCCTTGCCCTGTGCTGTAACAGGGCCGTCTTTCACATTTGGGGATTCAGCCTTACTGGGGATGTGGTTCCAGGGCTAGGCTCTGTCTTGGCGAGATATTTTGTTGCTGTCCTTTACAAATGGTCACCTCCCTTTGAATCCCATGCCTCTACAATCACAGGGGCCCAATTTCCCCTCCAGCTGGGGGGTGCTCCACCCCAGGCCCTGCCCTCACTCCAGGCCTTCCCCTAGACCCTGCCTCCTCCCCAAGCCTCTACCCCATCCCTGCTCCTCCCCGAGCTTCCTGAATGTTACAGAATCATCCATTTGCAGCAATGCAGAAGTGCTGGGGGAAAGGGGAGGAGTTGGTCAGTGAGGACGCTTGCATGCACTGAAAGGGAGGGAGGCAGGGGGCGGCACTGTGTCAGTGGGTGCTCAGCACCCACTAATTTTTCCCTGGGGTGCAGCACCCCTCGAGTTAGCACCTATATCTACAACAGCGAGCTGGGTCAGGTCTCGCTTTCATGTAATCCAGTTAGAATTGCTCCAGATTTCCACTTCATTGCAGAATTGGGGGGGGGGGGGGGGGAGGGAAGGGAGCCCTTTTCTCCCTGAAAAGCTGTTCCTTTCTCTGCTTCCCAATAGCCAGAAAACCAAGAAGACTGAGAGTTCTGCCAGCCCTGCCAGAAGCCACAAACCCAGCTTTCCTGCAAGGTCGCAAGGGGCCAGTCTGGTAGCTACTTGACGTGAACAGTGGCCGACCAGCAAGTTACAGCCAGTGAACGGAATGTGACCCGTACACATGACTTGGAAGATAAACATCATCTTGATTTGGTGCAGATGGAAAACAGGTTTCTTGCTTTCTCCACAAATGTTTGTTTCGGAGGCACAGATGACTTGGCTTTGAGGAGACAATATTTGGCATTCAAGGAGTCGTCAGCAAGTTCCTGCTAATGGTCCCCACATGATCAAGGCAGGCACAAGGAGTAAACATGGGACTTCCCTTCCGTGGTGAGAATGCTGAAAATACAAACTGGCCGTAGCAGCCAGTGTGCCAGAGTTTGCTCAGATTGCTTCATTATTATGAACGCTCCTCTACCAGGAAAGAGGAGGCGAAAGAAAAGTAAGTGCTGGAGAATGGATGCCTCCTAATCCTCTTTCAAAGGGACTGGCGAGAAACAATGCACGCCTTGGGTTGAATTTACAACTGAATCCGGCAGAACCTCTTTTCTTCCATCAGACAAGAATGCGGAACAGCCTTAATCCTGTAAAAGGATCCTACGTGATACAAAGTGCCAGGTATCCCAGCAACAAGCCAAGCGGGGGCCACTCTGCCATGCACCCCAGGGCTCCAGTTCTCTTTGAAAGAGGAGAGGTAAATCTTTCTACAGGTGATCTGCTGGGCAACGGATGCTCAACCGAAGGCCTCCCTGGCTTTCCTCCTCCTGCTGCTGCTCCTCAGCCGGCCAGAGCAGTGCCCCATTGGTTACTGTTCCCACGTCAGATTTGACACTCCTCCTTACCCCAGCCATGCTGCGGACTGGGAGGTTGGAGTAACAAGATGCGTGCATGCCAGCTAGCTGCTCTGCATGCATGCCAGTGCCACAAGAGATGAGCCACTCACGTTGCATCATTGACATTCCTGTTAGGTCACTGTCTTCCCCTGGTGAAGGGTGCCCTGGTGACGTCAGAGTGACATCTCACAAGAGAAAGTGACAGCTCAGCCAAGCCAGTCACATCACTAATGATGATCACAGACTGCTGGATCAGCCAACTTTAGATTGCCACATCAATCCCTTTGTGCAACGGCTCATTTAGACAGACGAGAGAGGTCGAATCGTCCCACACAGTCAAGCATCTCTCTGCTCTATGTTGGGGTCTCACCTAATCCAGCACTAGCAGCCGGTCAGAGAGGAGCACTTAACATCCTCCTCTTGCATGTGCAAGTCGTGTGTAGACACAAAAGGTTAAGAGCCACTCCAGCCAGGAATAGCGTGAACACTGGACACTCAGGGTACATCCACCCTGCACAGCTATTTCGGGATACTGGAGGCATCCCGAAATAGCTACCCAGTGTCTACACAAGCTGCCCATTATTTCAAAATGTTTTTCGAAATAACGGGCATGTTTTGGCATCCCGGTAACCCGCGTTCCACAAGGGTTAAGAGGGACCAAGAAATAGCGTGCGATTTCGAAATTTGGCACATCTACACAGCACCAAATTTCAAAACACACTATTTCAAAATAGATTCGAAATAAGATAAGCAATTTGCGCTATGCGAATTGTGTATCTTGTTTAGGTGCTGTGTAGATGCACTGTCAGTGACCTTTGTGTAGGTTTGCGGGTTAAAGATTAACCCTTTCGGTCTCAAGGCGCCATTCTCTAGTGCAGTGGGTTTTCAAACTTCTCTCTCATGACCCCGTTGAAGAAAATTGTTGATGCCCACGACACAACATAATGCAGCTGGACTGTGGGCTCCTGGGTGGGGCTAAGGATGGGAGCTTTGTGCTGTAGGAGGGGGCTCCAGCTTTGGGAGGACATTAGGGCTGGGACAGGAGGGGCTTACCTTGAGCGGCTCCTGGTCAGGGGTGCAGCGGGGGGGCTAAGGCAGCTTCCTGCCTCTCCTGGCACTGCAGACCGTGCTGCCCCCAGAAGCAGCCAGCAGCAGGCTCCCAGCCAATGGGAGGGCAGAGCTAGTGCTTCGGGACAGGGGCAGTGCGAAGCCCTGTGCACTGTGCCCCCCATCCACCTAGGAGCCAGGCCTGTTGCTGGCCACATCTGGGGCACAGTGCAGTGCAGGACAGGCAGGGAGCTGCCTTAGCACCCCTACTGACCCCCCTGCAGCAACAGGGCCCAGCGCCTGACATTCCCCAGCCCGGTCCTGGGTCATGACTCCTACTTTGAAAACTACTGGGCTAGGGTAGGCTCTCAAAGCAGGGATGCACTGCTCTAACAGTGTAGCCTGCCTGCCTGCCCCCAACCCCCTGACCCTCAAAGTCCCCACTGTGAGTCATTTGCTGGTCATTCACCTCCCTGGAATGGCTGGCAGCTAGCCTGCACGGATGATCTTAGGGACAGAGCCATCTGCTGCATCAGCAGCTTTGGTGCCTGCTGACTGAAGAGCTGTTGCACGCACCACTTGGATCCCAGAGCAAGAGCCTGTTCCTGCGTCTCAGGCTGATGAGGAACAGCTCCCACCCAACCTCTGAGAAGAGGAACCTGAGCAGCGTCTGATGCAGCTGGGCATGAGCTCCTTAAGGTTACAGCAAACAGCTAGCAGCAATGGTCTCTTTCCCACCCTGACCCCTCGTCCCCTTGCTGCTCCTCCAGAAAACAAAACAAAACACAAGTCTGGTTTGGACAGAGTAGCTCTAGGGTGCCCAGCCAAGCGCCCTGAGAGTTCTTCCCAGCAAGGAGGAGAAGCCACTGTCCACGCAAGAATCTCATGCAATTAAAATGGAGTTGCCTATTATTGGACAAAACTGTTTGTCCAGTAGTCAAGCTCCAGCATTAGCTTGCCATAGGAGCTTTGTGCTGGCCTACTCAGCTGCGCTTCGTTCTGCCCCATCACGGGTACAGCATGAGCAACTCCAGGGCAAGCTCCCAGCTTTGAGCTGAAGCAGCCTCTATCCGCAAGAGCGGTGAAGTCTCCTTAGCTCGCTCCCGCTGGCGGGGCTGCCCAGGGGGTAGACGCCTGTGCCACTGGGGGGCTGGCCAAGACTGCCAACTCGGTCCTCACGCTGTCAGGCTGCCTAAGTAACAGAGCAACATCCCATGGGAGCACACCCAAGAGCCTCAGAGCTGTGCGTCACCAGACTGGCATCCAGGTCTGAATCAGCAGGGCTTCATTCTGCTTTGGGGGCAGAAAGAGCAGAGAGTGTTTCTAACGGGATGAAAGGAGCATTGCAAAGCCACCAGCCCATTAGGTGCTGGAAAAGCAGTTCCAGATCGTGAGCACGATCTCATATCCCTATGGGTGCCATTGCACCCCATTACGGGAACGCCCAGCGTTTTGTTACTAAGGATCAAAAGGGCGGTTTGCCCTTTTAAAAAGCTGTTCCAGGTGCCCCCCTCCACATAGCACCAGGCCCGGGAATATCCGTCAGACATTGCAGGCAAGTGCCGTAGAAACTCAAGCCTCTTGTTTGGCTTGGCTGAAACCCAAGCACTAAAAGCAAGGCTCTCCCCGCAGCCTATGGGCAGGTGCTGCAGAGCAAAACAGGTGCAGAAGGCTGGCTCGCATTCCCATTGGGCACTTCATAGCAAGACAAGAGCAAGAACCAACCACGCGCTCAGCATCGGAGTCACTTCGGGAGGCTGACTGCCAAGTGGCCAGGAAGGACATTAGCCGCAAGTGCAATCGAAACATGTTCTTGCATCTTCAGCTGGAGGGGCTCTTGTGCCCTGCAGCGAAGGGGTGTTTCTAGCAGAAAATTGATGTTTCCACACAGAAAATTGGCCATTTTCAGGCAGCCTGCAAACTTGAATTGACGCCCAGCCACCCAATGGCGCTGGGACGAAAGATGGCGGCAAGTTCTGCTTTGACTGGTCTGAATCTAGGTAGGAGGGCTCAAGCTAAGGGAAAGAACAGACATAAGGTGAGACAATTGTGTTTGGTGACACCATCAGAGGCAGCTTCTGCTTGGCTGGAGGCAAGAGAGAGCACTGGAACCCCAGGAGTCTCAGTGACTCTTGCCAGTAGAGCTAAAGTCGCTCACGTCCACGAAAACACTAAGTACCCAAAAGAAAGTTATTTGCTCCTACTCCTTAATATTTAAGGAGCGGAAGCCACTTAAAAACCCCAAATATTAACCCACTTTGCTGCCAAGTGGGGCTAGGAGGAGAACACAAGAGGGTTTTGTGAGGCAGGAGCCTGCTTCTAGGTGAATGGTTCGATATGTGAACAAGCCAAGTCACCTACATCTAGGGACTATTTCTATTATGGCAGCGCAAGGAGGCCAGGGTCTCATTACACTAGGCACTGTACAAACAGTAACTCCTGTCTGAGTGAGCTTAATTCCAAGACTTAGACAAGCCGAATGATCGGTGTTCCCTGAAAGCCGGGCGCTTGTGCAGCTGTTCAGGAGAGATTCCAGTGTTGCCCAGCTGATTAGCAGAGCGCCCCACAGCTAGGTTTGTTTCTCCTGGTGGTGCACAGTCACACATGCCTCAGTGCACATCACAAAGTTTATTCTGCACACAGAAGGAAGAGATTAGAGGGAACTCTGCTAATGACATCTGCTTTTAGGTATTCAGTGAAAAGTCAGTTATGAAGACTGATCCTATTAAGTCTCCGGCTCCCTGACCAAAGGGATCCTTCCAGGACAAGAAACGCTACAGTGTCACATTCCTGGAGACACAGCAGATTAGGAGACTCCAGAACCAGCTGATAGGCCAGCTCTTCCTATGCACCTACTTTGGTCAGCCCAGAACTACTCCATGTGATGAAGGAAAGGAATATTGCAGTGTTAGCATTACAACAAGTCAGAGCACAATTGTTTCTCTTTACATGCCATTCTGCTGCATTACTAATTGAAGCTGAGACCCACCCATGCTTTCTTCTCAGGACTTCAGCGCTTTGATGCTTTGTCAGGCTAGCGGAGATATTGAAATTAGCGTCTTGATGTTTACCCACACAAGGGGTCATGTGGGTTTCTGGGTCTGAATCGGTCTTTAATGGATCACCTCTTGCACCTTCAGGGCTCAAAGCAGGGGAGCAAGGAGAGTGTCTAAGTTCACCTTCTAGACTTTTGCAGAGGGGTTTAGGTGCTCCCAGTAAGGATTGTAGCTGATCCATTTTGGGATAGCATTCCCCCCCCACCCCAAAAGAAAAGCTCTCTGAATAGAATGTGGGCTTTCAACCACAGGGGAATTTACAGTGGTTTAAACCAGATTGTGAAGCAATGCAGCCCAAGTCCAAAGCATGGAATTTTAACAGAGTTTTTGGAGATGTTGTACATAGTTTAAGAGAGGCAGGGATACCATTGTGCTGAATTAACCTTTCCATAAAAGCAGATAAACCCTTGGAGCCAGGGGTGAGGAAACAATTTAGAGGGATAGAGTTCCATGCAAGCTGCACCATTTAGACTTTGTATGTCAACCGAAACTCATGGGGAAGGGAGGGGGGCAACAGACTCTAGGGTGATGTTTGCTCTCTACTGCTCAAGTGCTACAGGATATGTACAAATCTCTTTTCACTATCGCCTCTGACTTTGATCATCAGAGTGTGCAGCAGGAAGCTGTGGTCTCCTCCACCCAAATCCTCGCCCCCCAATCAATGAACCACTTGGTAATGCGCCAAAAGTTAGTAACATAACTGCTGGGCCAAGTTCTCTGACCTACAGATCTTGCCAAACCTATACACAGTCCCTCTGAGAAAGGGTTTACAGAGTGAGTAATGCCCTAGCGCGGCCTCTGTGATGTGCACAAGGTAGTTTTTACTATCGAAAGCTTTCGTATAAAACCAGAATCTGCTTCCTTCACAATTCCAATTGCTTCAGCCAAGTTACTCCTGCTTTATAGCAGCCAGGCAAGGCCAGAATCAGGCAGGGCCTTTAGGGGAGAGCTTGAAATCCCAGCTGATTTGACAATAGGCTCCCCTGAACCCTGCCAAAGAGAGGTGCCCTTTTGCATTTCAAATTAGCACAGGCCATGAAGGCAGACCAGTGGCAATTCATGTCAGATCAATTATAGCAACTACAGTAAATACAGCAGCGGAGGACTGGCTGGCCTGTCCTTTCCTTTCAAAGAGGAGGGAAAAAAAAAAGTTCCCTGGCAGAAGTGCTCTTCATTGCACAACACAGCCTCCCACTGCACCAAACAACAACAAGGTACTGTTAATTTCATAATCCCAGCCCACACACAGAGGCCCCTCAGAGGGGCAAGCCAAGGGATTTTCTGTGACCATCTCACCTGCTCCTAGGAAGGCACTAGCAAAACACCGGGAAGTGGCCAGCACCATGAAGCTGAAGCCTAATCGCTTTACTCCCCCATCAAAGAGAGTTAGTCACCCTGGGCAAGTAGGATTTTGCAAGGCTGCTCTACCAGGTCTTGTCCGGACAAGCGGCAGCGCCAGCAACCTCGATTAATTTGCTTTTCACGTCTTCTTTGCCTGACTTGTTATCCCCACCACGAGCTAAGGCTTCGTTTCAGCAGCCGTGCCTTCCCCCGCGAATTACTGTCTGGTAAATAGTCACGTACTATGCACCAGGCTCCCCCTCGCCACACCTTCCGCAGCTGGTGCAGCCTTGAACCTGAAGACCTGCCCAGGCTGCCTCTGCCGTGCGCGGCTGGGCTCCGCGAGCCCCACGGGACAAGACCCAGCGTGGGGGGGACTTACTGAAGCAGCAGCTGCGTCCGGGAGCCAGGCGAGCGCGGAAAGCAGGCGGAGCCCGTGTAAACGCACCCGGGGGCGAGCGTTAACCCGACAGGCGCAGAGCACCAGTGGGGGAGCCGCGGGGAAGGAGGGATCCAGCCGGGGGTAGCGCGGCGCCTTTGGAGGGGCTGCTGCGCGCTCGGGTCCCCCCTGCGGCGCCTTTGGAGGGGCTGCTGCGCGCTAGGGCAGCCCCCGGGGGGGGGCCCTGCGGCGCAGGGAAGGGGAAGGGTTAAGCAGAGATGCCCGCCGCGCGGGGCTCCGCTTACCAGCTTGCCGGAGCGCTCCCTCGCCTTCTTCACCTTGCCATAGGTGCCTTTGCCCAGCGTCTCCAGGAACTCGTAGCGGTGCCGGAGGTTGTGCTTGTGGTGGTGCCGCTTCACCGCCTGCTTCTTCATCAGCGGCTTGGGGGACTTGAGCAGCCCCTCGGCCAGCGAGGGGGCCAGCAGGGCATCGGCCGGGGCGAGCGCCATGGAACGGCCGGGCAGGATGCGCCCGGGGCGCAGCGCAGGTGAGCGGGGAAAGGCAGCGCGGCTGTAGCAGCGCCGCGCCACCGGGCCAATAAATGCGACCAACCTGCCCGCTCCGGGCCCGCCCCCCGCCGCCTAGTGGCTGCCCCGGGGCACGTGGCCCGGCCCCGCAGCCAGCTCCGCTGAAGGTGTCACTTGTGGAGAGGGGAGGAGGGACAGACGGACGGGCGGGCGTGGGGCGCTGGGGAGAGGGGCAGGCGGGAGGAGGTGATGTACCCACAGCCACCCCTCCAGGGCAGCTTTCCGAGGGAGCCGAGTTGCTCTGTTTCAGCAAACACCACAGGGAGTCAGGCCGGGGGCACCCGAAAGAGTCACAATCGTATTGCAGCATAAAGCTTGCAGCCTGACGGTGCCACCGGATTCCTGGCTGTTTCTAACACATCCATGTGGGTTTTTTTTTAACCATCAAGCATCCCCACTATAAAACTATTCGAGAACCCCTGGGAGGGGAGGCAGAAAGACAGACAGGTACTGCAAGAAAGACAAAGAAACAGACAACGAGATGGAGAGGCAGGGTCAGAGAGGTAGGGGAGGAAAGACAGACAGACACATATAAATGGAGAGGCAGATCTACAGGAGAGTTACAGAAACACATGGACAGACAGGCCAGGAGGAGAGACTGACAGAGGCACTTGTGGCTTGTCTACAGGCAGAGTTATGCTGGTTTCACACAAGGTGTGATGTCCAGGGGTGCAAAAGGCCTGGTGGAGGTGCTTATTTCATTTTGAGAAAGGTTTGGATGGATCTGAATTCTATTAGGAGTGATGCTAAAGGTAAACTGAAGGGAGCCCCTCTAACACCAAAAGACCCTCACCCACACCAGAGGTTGTACAATTTAACTGTGAACTGATTTAACTAAACAGGTGCAAGTTTGTATGGAGACAAAGCCACAGAAAAACAGGCACCCGCACAGAGAGCCTTACACCCAAATATCCCCAAAGGCGCAGGCACACAGCAATATGGACAGATGTGCATGCAACCATAGCCAGAAATGTACCCAGAGATAGGGGTCTGTCTGGTGAGTGTCAGAAACAGACACAGGTAGAATGGATCTGCGTTTTTCTCTTTCAAAAGGAGCCAGAAAAAATAGTTATTGAAGAGAAATACCTCTTAAGTTAGCACTTTGTGTGTTGATGCTATAATTGTATTTAGTGTGTGAAACATTGATTTGCTTTAATAGAAATCATAGGCTCTGTGGATTGAATAAATGCTGCTTACATATGCTTCCTGTGGAGGTGGCTGGGGAAATGTGTGCTGTACATCTACAGACTTCCATCTGCAGAACTGTTACACGCAGTTCTATTTCATCCTGCTCTACACTGCCTTTCACCACAGTCTGGTTGCCTCTATGGTAATTCTTTGCTTTCAAATATCAAAAGAATGTCCGTATTTCAAAAGCAGACAAAACAAAAGCTTTCGCTTGGCTTTGGCATGTGTGTGGACCTCATCGTATTGATTTGGGGAGCGGGCTGGGGGAGAGAGATAACTACAGCATTACTCATCCATACAATCAGACCTGGATTTCCCCAGAACTTCAAAAGGCTAAAGGCAGCATGACAAGATGAAACATACCAGGGTCTCATGGGAATGCACACAAGGAAACCTGGAGCTGTTCACTTCAGTGAATCAGGCCCCTATAGCATCACAAGACTAGTAACTTACGCCCAGAGCCTCAAAGTGATGCACCTAAATGTTTTTGCAGATCTGGACATTCTTGGAAGAAGGGCTCTGTATTAGTGCATCACACTATCAAAATTATTTTTGATTGGACTCTTGCTGACTTCCATCTGCTTTGACTCAAGTGCCTAGATGGTCTTACTTTGATACTTCAGTGATAAGCTTTCTAGAAATAGGTGAGTGATACAGGGCCTGTCCCCACTAACTGGTAAACACCATCATTTTCTATTAAACCCTCAATCCTTTAAATAGGCATGACGGGACTCTTGGAAGATCATGTCCACAAAAACCATTAAAAGTCTGATCCCGCATTCGTTGTACACTCAAAACCTCCTCTAGAAATCAATGGGAGTTTGAGATCTATAAGGAATACACAGATGGACCTGTAACATGTAAAACTGAAATCACCACACTGGCAAATTATCTATCATTCTGATGTTATGTTACAAATCAGGGTTGATAACCAGGAGTTCGGCTACTCCTGCTAGTTGGCAAGGTTTCTTTTGAGCCAATAAGGCACTTTATAACACTTTGTAACAAATATTTTACTGTACAGTAACAGCAGCTGCACTGCAGCCTGAAATCAGCCAGCAGGTCCCATAGACAAGACAAATAATGCATAGACGAGATTAATTAAACAGCTGTAATTTTGATGTCAAAATAAACATATGAGATCCGGCTAAAGGCAACTTTGAGATACTGCTGAATAGTTGCAAGGGGAGAAAATGGACCTCTTATTGCTGTAAAAATAAGCAAAGCAATTCCTTTTGTTTGAGCTCAAATCCGCTATATTCGAATTTAGACGCTTCTGTGCTTGATTCATCTTTCATAGGTGCTAAAACGAGGGGTGTACTGCACCCCCCTGATTTGGCGTGGTTTCCATTATATGTAGGGTTTACAGTTTGGTTCAATGGCTCTTGGCACCCCCACTATAAACATTGTTCCCGCACTCCTGTCTTTCACTATTGTAACTCTGTTGACACCTGCAGGTTACCCCGTTACACCCCAGTTCAGGAAAGCACATAAGTATGTGTTTAATTTTAAGCCCAAGCTTACATCTCCCATTGATTTAGAGAGAGGTTTTCCTGCATGGGGGCCTTTGACTGGGGTGAGAGCGGAATTATTTTCTGTAGTTTTTTGTTGTAACTGGTGTGACAGGATCACGTTGGGTATGACTTGGCAGTCATCTGGCTCAAGATATTTGACGTATTCATGCAAATATCAAAGTACGCAGAACCAAACCCAGTGTAAGGATCCTTGATTGGAATTGTTAAGGATCACTATAGCTTTAAAATTCCACACCACCCCGCCACCCCCTTGCAATATCCTCGCGTACATAAGCCCCCCATGGCAGCAGCTGTTTTTAACACTCTGGGCTGAATTCTCGTCAGGCGTAATGCCATTAAAGTCAACAGGGAAGCTGGCGCAGCATTTGGCTCTGTGTCCATTAAACCTGCTCAGAGCTAGTCTAATCAGGGATGCAACCCCATGCTCTGACTGCCAGAGCTGAGTCTGGAGGAGAAGGGATGGATCACTCAATAATTGCCCTTTTCTGTTCATTCCCTCTGAAGCATCTGGTAGCGGCCGAGGTCAGAACACAGGATGTTTGGCTAAACGGAACATTGGTTTGCTCCCAGGATGGCCGTCCTTATGCTCTCATTAACGTGACGTTTGGGGCTGATGGCATCCTTACCGGCTCCTGAAGTTGCTAACCCTGGTGTGACCGCATGGCATTTTTAGACAATGTCCCCAGTTTGGCGAAAGGCCCAGGGTGTGACTTTTTTCTGCCACAAAAGCCAATGGCACCAGGCTGGGCCCTATTTCTCGATTCAAACAAAAATGAACTTCCCCTATCCGATATGTTCATAGAAGCAAGATCTCCATTTTGCAAAAAGGCAGAGTTCTGCTAGGTATTTAAATGCCAAGGAGGGTCATTTAGCTTATAATTGCCTCTAATTAGCACTCCTGCCAACTGGCAACATTCTTTACCTGCTGCTGAGCGGTATTCAGACAGGTGTGAAATTCATTCTTGCCTTTGAAAACACCAAGGAAACTAATACTGCTCTGATCCTTTTAACTGAGTGCCCAATTGATCAACATAAGAGAGGGACAAACACATTAGTACCAATAGGAAAAGGCTTTGGAAAGTAATTTATGACCTATCAAGCCTAATGAGCAGTATAATGGCTACTGAATTCCACTGGGCTATTCTGATGATTTCAAATTCCACTGAGATACTCTGATGATTCCACTGGGCCCAATTCTGTTCATGCACTCACCAGGACCTAGAATTTTTTTTTTTTGATGGGCAAGTAAAATATTTTAATTTTTTTCAGGGCAAATAGATTTTGTGTCTTGGCTAGTCACTTTTCATATTGCTTTTGCAAGATTGGATTTGCCTGATATAAAACAGCAACTGGACACTGATGTGCATATGAATTGAGCATCTGCCAAGCATATTCAGAATTAGTAGAATCAAGTTAGATACTATGCAGTGCAAATAAGAACAGCATAATCTGGCTCTCTCCCACATATCTGAGGAGATAAGCAGACCTGTTGCAGTCAAAGATTATATTGTTTTCTTGTTTGTCCTTCCAGTAGGAAGGAGAAATGAATAGGGAGCAGGTTTAAAACAAACAAAGGAAGTATTTCTTCACACAGCACACAGTCAACCTGTGGAACTCCTTGCCAGAAGATGTTGTGAAGACCAGGGCTTTAACAAGGTTCAAAAAAGAACTAGATAAATTCATGGAGGATAGGCCCATCAGTGTTTATTAGCCAGGCTAGGCAGGAATGGTGTCCCTAGCCTCTGTTTGTCAGAGGCTGGGAATGGGTACAGGGGAGGGATCACTTGATTCCCTGTTCTGTTCACTCTCTCTGGGGCATCTGGCATTGGCCACTGTTGGAAGACAGGCTATTGGGCTAGATGGATCTTTGGTCTGACCCCGTATGACCATTCTTATGTTCGTTTGTTTCTTATGTAAGATGACATTGACATCACTGATTGGTTTGGTTTCTGTGAACACAAATGATGCAGGATTGGCAGAGGTGTATATATTGTTTTGTTGCATTCTGGACAATGTGCCTGGAAAAATATATTTGCCTCTATGAGCAATTCTATACCTGGGCAGTTTGATAAATGGAAGTGCACAGAGAAATAAAAGCAGCAAAGCAAAACTGCAGATAATGCTGATCTCTCTCTGTCTTTTTCTGCATAGTGAGTCCAGGGTAGTCATGCTAGCTTGTGATTAAAACAAAGGTTAGGGAGGCAGATTCCTGGGCTTTGTGGCTTGCTCTGCCATGGACAGGCTGTGTGAATTTAAGTTAGTTTCAACCTTTTTGGGCCTGGACAAATGAAATGGAATTATTCACTTATAAAGGCAGAATGGTGCAGAACAAAACCACCTGATAATGTGTGTTACCTTATATATAATGGTGACGGTCATCTTAGAATTGCCAAGATGGTGAGAAGTTACACTGTGTAGCTGGATATCTTGTCTCCTTCTCCAGCAGGAGTTGTCCAATAAAAGATATGACTTCATCCATCTTGTCTTGCTAATATCCCGGGACTGATAAGGCTACTGCAGCATGCACACATAGGCTAGGTAAGCCCTCGCGTAGTAGATGGCGAGGTACAATCTTATATGTCTGATTTAAACTCACAGGACTTAGGACATTATAGAGTTAAGGCAGAAGTGGTGTCCTCCCTCCTCCAGTGTATTCTGTCTGAGTATGTCAGCCCAGGCAGGGTGCAAGACCCCCCATGGTCCTCAAACTCCCAAATTGCAGCTGATAAGAAGCCCAGACAAGGGCTTGAGATAAGGACTTGAGAGTGGTAACTAGTACCCGACATTCCCATGCTTTTGAGAGCCTGAAGTAGAGCTGTAGGGTTGTGTTTTCCTCTCAGGATACCTGCAAATGGCTCCCTTTAATGCAGAGTTAATGGGAGTTGTGCGTGTGTATCAGCAAAAATGAGCTACCCACCCAGGCTGCCAGAGGCGTATAAATCTTAAGCACAGCTTTCTGTCTCAAATCTGTCTACTATATCTACGTGTTTGGGCCGTCTGGTCAGACATCCTCCTGCAACACATCAAACAGAAGATGCAACATATCGACCGTGACATGCCATGTGTAATAGCAAACACGATGGATGTTGAAGCATTTTGTCTGCTAGCTCCTGAGAAAGACGGTAACTCACTGCCATGACTCAGGGACTGAATTCTGGATGGTCTTTAGGGCCTAGACTACACACAGATTTTGTACCAGTCTAATAATGTCATTGAGGGGTGTGATTTTCGAGTGAAACAGTTATATGAGTACAACTGCACATGTGGATGCATTTATACTGGAAATACAAGTGCTTCATACTGAGATGGCTTTTTCCTCTTCCTCTACAGGACTAAAGTACACTAGCACACATACTTTAACACTGGTAAAACATTGTCCATACTAGCAGGCTGTGCAATTTTAACTGCCCTGGTTGGTATAGTTAATACCATGCAACTTTTGCCTGTAGAACTGATTCTGGGTTTCCTCTAGAAACTGGCCTCTTCCTAAAAACAGAGGGGTGCCTTTAAGAAGTGTGTTGTGTTTGCATATAAATAAGTTTGGTCTAGTGGCAATAAAGAGGGACTTTTACCAGAGAAAAGGGAACCCTGCCAAGCAGCAATCTGACTGCCTGGTGCACTGTGCAGGCTTGATTCAAAATAGCACGCAGGGTCTGATGTTTAAAATCTGGCATCCCGTAACTACGGTCTCTACTATCTGCAGGTTCAAACAAGGACATGGAGGCAGTGAGCCTTCCTGATTTGTTAAACACAATTTGATAGCTTGACAAGGACATCCCCTCATTTGGGTCTCCACATAAAGGCGCATGCAGAATTATGCCTGCTATTATTTGGAGACACAAAGAAAGTAATTGGGTTAATGCTCTTGCCTCTTGATCTATCCTTCCATCCACATCACCCTATAACTGGGGTTTTCAAACGATGGATTGCACCCTAGAACTGGCTCATGGAATGTCAGGCGCCGGGTCTCCTTGCTGCAGGGGGAACAGGTGACCAGTGGGGGTGCGAAGGCAGCTCCCTGCCTGTCCTGCACTGTAGACTGCGCTGTGCCCCAGAAGTGGCTGGCAACAGGCCCAGCTCCTAGGTGTGTGGGTGGAGGGGAGGGAAAGCGCACAGGGCTCCATGCACTACCCCTGCCCTGAGCAATAGCTCCACACTCCCATTGCCTGGGAGCCTGCTGCTGGCTGCTTCTGGGGGCAGCCTGGTCTGCAGTGTCTTAGCCCCCCCGCTGCACCCCTGACGCAGAGCCACTTGAGGTAAGCACACCCCCGCTGGAGCTTCCTGCTACACCCCAAAGCTCCCATCCTCGGCCCCACCCTGGAGCCCACACTCTAGTCAAATTATGTTGGGTTGCGGCACCAACAGTTTTCTTCAACTGGGTCATGAGAAAAAAAAAAAGGTTTGAAAACCACTGGCCTTAGGACAAAGCAGTAGTTTACAGGTGATAGATCTTTTTTGTCTATGTCCCACAAAATGGGCCAAAAAATTGTGCTGCGACCCATTACAGCACACAATCCTTTGCAGTTAAAAGGGACTGTGGCATTTGGGTCTCAGAAATAGACTAGCCCAATAATAGAGAACAACTACAGGACACTACAGAGAGCAGCGTTCTAGCCTAATTAAATGCAGTCATTCTTACATGTGATTGTCTTTGTTAGTTCTAAAGTTTATTTCCCTCCCCCCCCAAATGCCTCAGATAACCACTAATCTATTTTCAAAAGGCCATTTTCCATGCTAAGTATGTGTTATCCAAGAATTCCTACAATCTCGAGGACAGATGGAGTGTAAACAAATGAAAAAGCATTGGTGATTATGGAAACTCAGCAAACACCTGTAGTCATGTATCTTACCAAAGGCACGATCAGATTGGCAGGATGCATTTTATGGGATTCAGCAGGTGCATCGTGTGTATAGGCACTGGAAGGGAAAGTTGGTGGCAGAAGAATAGGAGGCAGAAAAAAAAAAAATCTTGGATGACAGATCAAGAGGTCTATTCCTTCACAAAGGGGGTACAGAATTACAACCCTTCCCTAACAGGGAAGAAGTTGGTTTGGGGGAAAAAGGTTGGCAAGAAAACAACAGAAACCCAGATTGTTTTGGGTTTGTTTGTTGAACTGATCTCCAAATCAAAAAGGGAGACAGTAATCTAAGGCTCAGATTCCTTTACTGAAGTGGAGCCTAAATCATTTCCTGCTTTTAGACTCCCATCATCAAGGAACTGTCCATTCAGAGTGGCAGTGACAACCTCAGTAAATTGAGAAAAGGAGGAAAAGTTACTGCACCTCCCTCCCTTTAACAAAACTTCTGACTTCAGTTACCCTCACTGAATCTAATCGGGGCAGAAATGGTCCTCTTTGTAAACAGAAACACCAAAAGCGCCTGAGCTAGGATTGCCAGGTGTCCGGTATTGGCCCGGACAGTCCAGTATTTGCAGCCTCTGTCTGGTAAAAAAAAAAAAGCAGAAGATACCAGACATGTAAAATGTCCAGTATTTTCTGTTTTTCTCGGACAGAAGGCCGCTTGGGACATTCCTCCCCTGCCGCATCTGGTGGGGGTGGGTGAAGTGTGGGGCTTTAAAGGCGCAGTGACCCCTTTTTTGTGTGGCTTTTTTTTTTTTTTTTGCTCAACCAATTTTTTTTCCACCATCTTCGGTATTTTTTGTGAAAGTATCTGGCAACCCTAGCCTGAGCCAAGGTGGCCCTGTTAGGCTGAAGCAGGATCAATGAGACCGGAAAGGGATTTCTTACATGATCCTGATGCATGTTGTTCATTGGGCTGGCGCAGCGTGTGACCTCAGCCAAACGACTCCTCGAGAGCCTTCCAAGCGGCTCCGTTTGTGATCCTTGTCCCTTAAGGAGAGCCCCCTGCCTCTGGACAGAATGACACATGCTATTAGTCATGCTCAGGGCCCCTTGGCTACCCGGCTGCAAGGCAAGCCTGGGGTGCACTGTGTATATTCCAGACCTGGGATCTGTGGGCAGGCTCCATTGATCTGCCCCCTTAGAAGGGGGTTCTGTTTACTGTACTCGGGATGACGTTTCTGTGTCTGTTCCTTCTACAGGCTGGCTCTGCAGATCCGAAGAGCTTCCTTTCACGGCAGACGCTGCGGGAGCAGAATCTCTGGCAGCTTTTTTGTGGCCGCCAGGGCATGACCATAGCTATAGAAAGTGAGCAGCTACTGCCACGGATATATAAAATAAATCCTCAATGAGGCAGTGTCTGCATCCCATTAGGGATGGCATGCATTGGCAGAGCCGGGCAAAAGATATGCCACCTGGCCCCATCCATGTAAGAGGCTTTGTGTGGGCCACAGGCAAGACGGAGTCAAAAGGAACAAGCCATCTCCTTCAAACAGATCCTCTGATTGTAATTGTCAATTACAAGTTGCAACACTGTTGTCCTCAGATTAGGTTACAGCATGATTACAATCTGAGGCCTAGCTGTGCTTCTGTAACCAAGTTTCACAGCCAGAAGGGGCAGAACCAGAGACCTGTAGCTAAAAATCCCCAGTCTATGGCAGGAAAGGTCAAAAATCTCACCTTGGTCTGGGTCCATATTTTGCAAATAATCCTGTATTTATGATGGGGCTGAACCAAAAGTTCACAGTGGAGCAACCCTGAAAAGTGAGGGGTTTGAGAGCTAGATCCACATTTTTGTTAATTGAGTCCTTGTCTAGTAATAAAAACTCCAAACAAGAGAACTCTGAGTGGGCTTTTTTTTTTAAACAGAGAACACCTTGCACATCTCTATTCATTATACCACACACACACACACACACACACACACACACACACACCTGCATGTGTCCTCACACACAGATGGTTCAGTACATCTCTGTGCACCTGTAACACTGGCAGACTCCAGGCATCTGGGGGTGAAACTGAACCTGAGACCTCTGGGAACTTTACATGAGCCTCTACCACATGAGCTAAAAATCAGCTGGCTCTCAGCTAAGGCTGTAGAGCAGACACATTGCTCAGTGCCACTAGATGGGACAGTAAACCACACCCAGAAGCTGTGTGAGTTACACACCCATATGCACACACACATACACACACACATTGTTGAGACAGGTAATGAACATAGACGTACATGTATGCACACATGCATAGGGACACGTATACACATGTACTCACACACGTAGGCGATACAGGCTTATCTCTGCCTCAAGTCCCAGGCCTCGAGTCACACTTCACAGACAGAGTCAAACTATTTTTGGAAGACAGTTGGTTTCATTGTCACATGGCATCCAGAGAAGCAGTCTCCCATCCCACACGGCAAAGGTAACTAACCCTGCTACACTTGGTAATTAGGATCAAAGGGCCCCTTCTAAGGAGCTGGTCTGATCACTAGGCTAGACCTCCTGGCTTACATTTTGCCTTGTCCCCCGAGGCATTCATTGAGTATTAATTTCAAAGGTAAAAACGCTCTCAGAATTGGCTGTTGAGAAACACTCAGCATGTTGCTTGTGTCATAGAATCCCAGGGCGGGAAGAGACCTCAGGAGGTATCAAGTCCAACCCCCTGCCCAAAGCAGGACCAACCCCAACTCAATCATCCCAGCCAGGGCTTTGTCAAGGCAGGACTTAACCTCTAGGAGTGAAGATTCCACCACCTCCCTAGTGCACCATCCCAGTGCTTCCCCACCCTCCTAGGGAAACAGTTTTTCCTAATATCCCACCTACACCTCCCCCCCTGCAACTTGAGACCATTGCTCCTTGTTCTGTCATCTGTCACCATTGAGAACAGCCTCTCTCCATCCTCTTTGGAACCCCCCTTAAGGGAGCTGAAGGCTGCTATCAAATCCCCCCTCACTCTTCTCTTCTGCAGACTAAACAAGCCCAAATCCCTCAGTCTCTCCTCGTAAGTCACATGCTCCAGCTCCCTAATCACTTTTGTTGCTCTCCACTAGACCCTCTCCAATGCGTCCACATCCTTTCAGCAACGGGGGCCCCAGAATTGGACGCAATACTCCAGATGTGGCCTCATCAGTGCTGAAAAAGGGGAATAATCATTTCCTTACACCTCCTCGCAATGCTCCTCCTAATGCACCCCAATATGTCATTAGCCTTCTTGGCTACAAGGGTGCCCTGTTGAGTCATATCCAGCTTCTCATCCACTGTAATCCCCAGGTCCTTTTCTGTGTCTGGGAAAAAGAAACCCCCATAACTCTCCAATCCCCAAAGATCATGGGCAGGAGGCTGCAGACTCAGCATAGAGCCTTTGTACACAGTTACACCTGCTCTGGGACCACTTCCCCTGATTCAACTGATAGCAAAAACTGGCCTGTAGGCTCGTATAAGTTGGAAATTGCACCCATCTGCATTCAGGACTCAAATCCGCAAGGTGCGGCGCACAGGCAGTGCTGGGAAGACCTAGCTACAGCAAGCAGAGGAGTTTGATACCCCACCTGCACACAAGGGTCTGTGTATTGTCACACCCTATCCTTTCAGCATTGTGGTAAGATCCAGTGTGGCCCGGAATGCTGCCAGCCAGACATCACAGAACAGCCGAAACTGGCATCGTTTAGCGTCTGATCCCGCTGGATCTGGAGGGTAAATGTCCAGCTCGTGCAGACTTACCCATGCTAGCACGGATCAAGCTCGTGTTCTAAACATAGCAGTGTTGGCACCGTCAGGCTACGTCTAGACTGCAGGCTTCTTGCGCAAGAAGCTTTTTGCGAAAGAGATCTTCCACAAAAACATCATGCGCAAGAGCGCATCCACACTGCAAAAGCGCTTTGGAAAAGCGACTCATTTTTGCACAAGAGAGTGTCCAGACTGCATGGATGCTCTCTCGCAAGAAAGCGCTGATTGCCATTAGCAGAATGGCCACCAGGACACCTGTGCTTCTTTCAATAGGCTGTTTTTACAAAAAAACCCTGTTGCCTGTCCCCACACACCTTTTTGCGCAAGAGCTCTTGTGCAAAAAGGCTTATTCCTCGTAGAAAGAGGAAAAACTACTGCGCAAAACCCCCTCTCTTCCTCTGATTTAGCGTAAATTTACTTGCGCAAAAATGCGTGTAGTGTGGACACTCTGCAAGTTTTTGCGCAAAAACTCTGCAGTCTAGACGTAGCCTCAGTGGAGGGACACATTGGGACCTGCGTACCTACTCGGCGCAGCCAGCATGCGTACCCGGAGCTACGTACCCAGAGCTGGAAGTGACCGCTCCAGCCTGCCCACCGTGGGGGACTCACACACTGTAATTGTCTGGGGGCCGCAGCATGCCTTAATCCTGCGTCGGAATTGCCAAAACCAAATCCTGTGCGTTCTGGGTAGTATGTCCACTGCAAATCCTCTGAGGTACTGCTTTAGTCTGAGCTAAGAGCTGGGATGCCCTCTGCTGGCCAGAGAGCATTTTGGCTTCCTAAGAAAGGGGGAAAACCTATTGCTACCCTCAAAGGTTCAACCCGCCAGAGTCAGGCCCTGAGAAATCATGAGTTTGGCTGAAGAAGAAGAATACGGCTGGGATACTTTGGATTTGCCTTTAGAACCAGTGCGCTGCACTCGGGTCACATGTTAAAGCTTTTCTCTGCACCCGCGAGGGCTAGAAACTCACTTTTGCTTCCAATGAAAGCCCAGATTCTTGGGTGGCTTCGTGGTGCCAGCAGCTGGGGCTGTAGGAAAAACAACGCAAATTGTGACACAATCAAATCGCAAGCGTTGCCCGCACCGCAAAAGCACCAGAAAGCAATCAGCATTGGACATTGTCTGCAAAGTGGGGGGCTGGAATGGGGAGAGAATTCTGCCCGACAACCAGTAAATTCTGGTATCACCCCTCCCCCCCATACATACACACTGTAGCCTTGTAGCCTCAAGGGTCCATGGACAATCCTACCCTGTCCCCTAGCTTCTGCTGAGGAGGATGAAAGTCCCTCAGCATAGTGCAGCTGGCATGAAGTGGAGGAGGTACCAGGTTGTCTGCCCCCATAAACTATACAGCCCCTCTGCTCAGCTATAGAAGGTTATTTGAGGGTTTGCAGATCCATAGCGAGGTGCATCCACCTCTCACTGGATCAGGTAGGGTGAGACTTCCTTTGTTCAGCCTTCCTACCTTCTCCCGACATCTGTGTCTCTGGCTACGTCTAGACTGCAAGCCTCTTTCGAAAGAGGCTGTTTCGAAAGCTACTTGCAAAAAAGCCTCTTTTGAAAAAGAGCATCTAGACTAAAACCAGTACTTTCGAAAAAGCAAGCCGCTTTTCCAAACGAGAGTACCCGGCTGTCTGGATGCTCTTTTTCAAAAAAGCACAGTTTGCATTACTTAGCACCTTTTTTCGAAACAGCACTTTGGAAAAAAGGCGTTCTTCCTTGTAAAACGAGGCTTTCCTCGAGCGAAAAAACCGCCGCGGTCTTTCGATTTACTTTTGAAAGAACGCAGCAGCAGTCTAGACATGGGAAGTTGTTTCGAAAAACCCCTGTAGTCTAGACACACCCTCAGGGCAGATGCTTCTTTCATGAATGGAACCAAATCAGGCCACAATATTGCAATTTAATGCTGGAGTGGAGTCAGTTTGATTTAGGGCCCAGTTCTGCTCCCAGGAATGCCTGGAGGGAGCCTGGACAGACCCAGAAAGCTGGGGAAGGAGGCTAGATCCACAACACTGCAGTTGTAGCAACGTGCCCTGATGTGAGTGGGGCTTTTTAAAATCCTCCTGGATGCTTTGCTGTCAGAATCAGTCAAGGAGGAACAGCACTGGAGTTCCCAAGATTTTTCCTACAGCAACCCTCTATCCCCCCCACACCCCCAAAAAAAGTTTAGAACAACCAAAATGACATTTGTTCCAGATACAGTATAACCCATTATGGCAGGAAGTCAAAATGTGATCCAGCATCCTCTGCTAGCCACTGGGGTGCATGGGTAGGTTAGACATTCCAGGCTCTGAATCAGCTGGGGCCAGGTTTCAGTATTGCCAGCCTCAAGCATCAAAAAAGGATGAGTCCAGACCCTCCAGACACCTCAAGGTTGTTTTAAAAAGTCATGAGGGTTTTTGGTTTTTTTTTGGTTTTATTTTAAATGACAAATATTGGTTCCTTCTGGTCTCAGAGCTTTTGGGGTGCACAGATCCAGGTCACATTTTTAAACTTTTCTTGAGCCACTTTTGGGTTTAAATGACAGTTGTGCTTCTCAGGCTCTCACTCAAAGTCCAGGAGCCAGGGTTTAAGGAAATATAATTGCCAGTACTGCTGTTTAGCCATGGTCTGATCGGCCTGCTCACAAGGAGAAACCACTAAAGACCTTGGCAATCCTTTAGGTGCAGACCCTGCTGCCACTGGAGTAAAACAACGATGGAGCAGGTTTGAGCCTTTGCAACAGCTGCCTTCTTGCCTCCCATGCTGGAGCACCATCAGCCTGCTGGGGGCTGCTCCGGCAGCAGGATTTGGGGGTGACGTTCTAAGGTCACCTGGGCTGCTCTCCGACATCTTCTCCGTGCTCCCTTTTTGGCTCCATTTCACTCCATCAGTGCCCCGCGCCTCCTGCCTTGTGCCAGATCGACAGCCCCACGGGTCCAGCCAGAGGCCCCCTGCCCAACCCCTCTGTGGTGCTGGGAAGTATCAATGCCTGAGAAGAGGCAGGCTGCTGCAACGGACGGGCTTGCTCACATTTGCTCTGGCTACATCTATGCTACGAGTTTTTGTGGCAGAAAAGATGCAAATGAGGGACTCATTAGCATTAGTCACAATCTCATTTGCATATTTTCTGCTGATCCGTTTTGCGCTCGGGGTTTGTGCGCAAAAACAAGCAGTGTGGACGTTTCCTTTTTGCGCCCTTTTTTGTGCAAGATCGTTATGCCTCAGAAAAGGAGGTATGCCGATCTTGCAGAAAAAGGGGGTTTTGCACAAAAAGGAAATGTCCACACAGCTTGTTTTTGAGCAAAAAACAGATCTGCAGAAAATATGCAAATGAGATTGTATCTCATGCAAATGACTCCCTCATTAGCATATTTCTTGCCAAGAAAACTCGTAGCGTAGACATAGCCTGAGAGGCAGCTGCAGGATTATTGGAGGAGTCGTTTGGACAATGCCACTGGGGACCTGAGCCTCCTGGAGTGAACGCGGTGAGGTTGGTTGGGGTGAATCTACCCAGAAGAGCAACCGCGTAGGGCTGGTGTAAGAGGCACTACCCTGACCCCCACTTAGGCCCAGGGCGAGGAGACTGTGGGAAAGGGAATCTCCTTAGCACTGAGGACGATGGAGATTTCAGGTGGTGGTGCAGACCCCTCGGTCCCCGACGATAAGGCTGCTGTAAGTTAGAGCCACCGCAAGGCTGCTCCAAATGTATACAGCGTGGCTCTCCAGCGAGCTCCGAATCCAGACAGCACAAAGGCAGCTCCATTCGCTGCAGCACAGAATCCATCCCCCAGTCTTGAACCGCTCAGCCGCTAGACCCAAGTAGAGGAGTTTCTGATTGGTTTACCGCCTCTGCCTAGGGGAGGCCAGGGTCTGGCACGGAGGGTAAGGACCCAGACGTGCATGAATGTAAGGGGGAGAGAGTTCTATGACTGGAACGGTGGGGAGAGCCAGGACGGGGGTAGCCTAAGACTAGACCAGCAAGGCGGGCTGCAGATCAGGAACAAGGAGCATTTGTTTTGGGGTACATTGAGAGGTGCACCTGCAAAGCTTGCCTGTCTGCATCTGCCTCCCACACCATCCTGTAAAAGACACCAAATTCCGATCAGTGCGGGGATCTTCATGCACTTCACTTGGACACCTGGCTCCACAGCTCTGAGCCCTCGCTAAGAAGCAGCGGGGGCTTAGTGCATCCCACTACGGTTTTAGTTGCGGGCTGGGTTCCTCCTGTTCTCTGCAGCAGTCTCATGAAACCTCCCCCACTGCGATTAATTAACGGAGACTCCCCTCGTTTCACCTTGAGCTGCTCTCTCATGGGAAGCAGGAAGGCAGCTTAAAAAAAAATGGTTTCCTTGAAATAATTAAAGGAAGAGCTGTCTGAAAACACTGTTAGCTCCCTTCAGGCGGTGCCAAGTACAGGCAGAGCCAGCCCACAGAGTGGCTTGATCTTAGGCTAGGCTACCGCCAGGTACTGTCATGTGCCTAAGGCAGTGTTGTCTAGTGGATAGCGCACTGGAGCGGGGTTGCAAGAGACCCAGACCTCTGCTGTTTGTCCTCAGCCAAGTCACTTCCCTGCCGCTTTCCCCATTTGTGAAGTGGGGATCGTGGCATTGCACTCGTTTATAAAGCACTGGGGATTCTTCTTCTTCAGAGCAGCTCTGACGACGGTATAGCCAATGCAGAGGCTTCACTGGGGATGGCACCTGGAAATAAAGCTGCAGCTGGGCAGTGCTGTGGGTATCTGAGGGCTAAAGGCTCAGCAGCTGCAACCGGCGCCAGATTTTCAGGAGGCTGCAGCGTGTGGGCTGCTGAGCTCTTGTGCAAACCTGCCCGTTGCAATGGGAGCCTCTTATGCAAATCTGGCCTAGGTGGGAAGGCCGCTAATTGCCGTAAATCACCCTATGTGTCCCCGCCCCTGACAGGGGATGCCAACCTCTGAGCTTTGGCAGTGTCTGTGCTAGAGAACGGACTCGCATCAAAGCCCACACCAGCGCCACGTCTCCACGCGGCCCGGCCTAATCGGGGGAAGGATCACTGCAGGTGGACCTCACGGTTCCGCTCGCGCTCAGCTCCATTGCTGCAGGCCTGCTAGCCCACTCCCGGGGGAGCCAGGATGCCCGAGGCCCTCGCATTGCATTGGGGCCTGCGTTCGCCCATCTTCCACGGCGAGGGTCCCACACTCCGTGGCTTGGCTCACTCCCCACCCCACTGTTTTCCAGGAGGCCCGGGGAATGACAAGGTGAGAAGGCCCCCTTGGGTTTGTCACCCTCCTTCCCTCTGTCATTTGCAAGGGGGGCTGATGTTGAAGTCACGTCACGCTCGCTGCAAACCGCAGACACCCAGGCTCCATTCCTGGAGCTGAGAGGCGATACAGCCCCTAGGGTTCAATCTCACTAGCAGGCCAAGGAAGTCAGCCCCTTTCACTACACCCCTGGTTTTCTGCGGGCATCACATGAGGCTGCAGAGGCAGCCACAAGAGATGGGAGCCTCCACTCCATTTCCTGGGGCAATGCCAAGAGAGACAAGAAACACACACTGGGCAGATGGGAGGAGATGAGGTTCCTCCTGCCTGCCTTCAATCCCAGGAGGTCCTGGACCGGCTCACTGAAAGGGTCTCAGAGCCCTGGCAGCCCTGGGCGGGTGACCTCATCTCTGAGCACAGGGCGGGTCACCCACGTGCCGCTCCATCAACTCGCCTCAGCCCCTGACCTTGATGGACCCCTTCTCTAGGGAGCAGAGGCCCCGTCAGCTTGTGTCTCGGCTAAGGCTGCCAACGAGGGCGCTGCCAATTAGCGCCAACTGCAGTGACGAAGGGACTGGCTCCGTAGGAGCCGGGCTGAGGCTTTGTCTGTGCTGGGGATTTGCCTCAGCCCCGTTCCTAATGAGCAGGCCTCTCCGTCACTGCCGTCGGCACTAATTAGCAGTTGCCAGACCCAGGGGCATCCCCCCACCGTCAACAGGCATGGCGGAGACAAGTGGTGATTGGCACCTGTCCAGCTTGCTCGACTGGCAAAGACGGGTAAGTGGCACCCGTGCCAATAACCAACTCACCTTTTGACACGAGTGCACCCACACCAAGGGCTGAAACATCCCATGCAAACGAAACTCAGGACGCTCATAAACATCCCCCCCCACCTCGATGCGTAGCACCTTGCACTGAGCCATCCAGTCCCTGCACCCATTCTCCGAGCACATTAATGCACTACTCCAATGGGGTACGTCTACACTGCGGTGCTATTTCGGGATACTGAAATATCCCGAAGTATCCCGAAATAGCTACTCTGCGTCTTTTGAAGCAGCCTGTTATTTTGAGGGTTAAGGGGCATTTCGGAATAACAAGTTATTTTGAAATTTGGTGCTGTGTACACAGCTTCTTCTGTAATTGGGCGCTATTTCGATACACTCGAAATAAGCGGCGCAATTTGCATCGAACGAAGGGTACTGTGTAGACGCACCCAAAGGGAGCGGCCACTTGTTTCAAACACACCAGCCACTGGGGCAGGGGTGGGCAATAAAAAAAAAAGGCAGAGGGTAGGGTTAGGCCCTGGCGGGCCACCGCCACTGTGTTTACCTCAGGTTATGCCTCAGCAGGTACTGGAGGATCGCAGCACTGGCTGTCCGTGAATCAACATTCATGGCCAACGCGAGCGGAGGAAGCGTCACGGACCGGGACACCATTTCCCGCCACTCGCGTTGGCCGTGAATGTTGATTCGCAGCCAGCCAGAGCAGCAATCCTCCAGTACCTGCTGAGGTGCAGGTAAACAGAGGTGGGGGCCCACCAGGGACTAACCCTGTGGACCAGATCCAGTCTGCAGGCTGGAATTCACCCACCCCTGCACGAGGGAGTTAGAACAACCTACATTTTGTCCATTGGAGCTTTGGGCTGGCTACCTGGAAACGGCGTTAGCTCCAAGCAAACGGATGGCTCGGATAACTATTTTTTTCTCTAAGTGCTTTCCCCAGCTATGATTGTGATTAGTAACCATCTCCCGCACCTCTCCCCGGTCCCCCGCCCGCCCCTGGCTCTGCATTTCAAGGCCGGATCCCCCTCTCACGACACGCTGGGGATTCTAACCCACACACCGGGAAGCGGGAGGAGAATCGGGCCCTGGGCGCCTTCTGACTGCATCTAGAAGCGAGACACAAGGGCATGCTTCCTTCCCTCCTGTACCCTGCCCAAGCCAGTGGAGCGTTACACCGGGCCCACGAAAGCAGAATGGAGCCTGGTGTCTCTGCCAGCTGAAGGCCTCCTTGTAATGAGCAGGGCTCAGCCTTCATGAAGAAAGTCAGCCCGGTAGGGGAGCAGCAGGCAGCGGCTCGTGGAGAAAAGGTTCCTTCAGGACAAAGGGAAGTGTTCCATTAATAGATGGAGATTTTATGCTGTGCCGAGGCAGCTCTGGGAGCCGGGGCTTGCTATTAAAATGGAGCAAACAAATAAAAGCCAGCCCTTTCCCAGCTCTGAGACATTTGCATTTGTGAGACAGACAGCTGTGTTAGCCAACACACCAGCACCTCATGGACTGGGGAAGTGGCATTCTCCCACGAGGGAAACTGAGGCAGGCTGGGACGGCAACCTGCCCAGTATCCCAACATGACTCAGGAGTCCTGGTTCCCCGTTCGACCAGACTGCACCATCTCCCACTGGAGTGGGCAGCGGTGATGGGGGAGCTGTGCTTCATGGGACTTCCCATGCAGCGTTGAGAGAGACGTTTCTTAGCTTTGACTCGTTTCACAAACCACTTTGCAAATTAGAACCACCCCAGCATCCCACCCCAGGTGCTCACCCCCCGCAGCTCTACATACACTCCTGCCATTTCCTCCTTCCCACCTCACTGATTATTCTCCTGCCTTGGAACAATTTGTTGACATTTCCCTCCCCTCTGCTTGGACAGTAACTGTGAACACAGCCACATCAGCCCAGCTTGCTAGTCCATCATCTCACACATGCTGAGCAGGGCCAGGCCTGCTCCCGACTTGAAAGGGAGGCCTGCAGGAAAAAAGAGAAGCGATTCGCTGTGACTCTCTGCCCAGCACCCTCGCATGGGACCAAGAGGTGTGGTTGAGTTTCTGGGTCCTGGTTCTGGTGTTGTTAGCAAGAGTGGAGTTAGCCCCCGAGTCCTTTCCCCCTGCGTCTGCAATTGGCTGCTTTAAGTTGTTGCTGTCACTTCACCTGGTTTCTCCTTCACTTCTTGTCTTCAGCGGCTGTGCGGTGTTCCTGGGCCATGTTGGCTTCTGGCCCAGAGGAAACTACATCTCTGCGGTAGGTGAGACCAGCCTGTACTGCAGTTATTATTTTGCTTTACCTAGCCCCTTCCCTGCAGAAAGGCCTGATCCCATTGAGCACCGAGTCCTCCCAACTCCGGCCACTGTCCACACGAGGGGGGAGCACGCCGTACTCAAACAGGACTCCACATCACCCTGGATTGGGCCAGGACCAAACCCACGGCAGCCCAGGCTGTCTTCTCTAAGAGGCTGCTCTTTGGGAACGTTGAGTCGTGGGCTCCTAGACCTAGATCCTCAAAGGCATTTAGGCTCCCAGCTTCTGCTGAAACCAACCGAAGTTAGAGGCCTAAATAGATCCGAAGCTCTGAGCCCTTTTCCCTAACAGCTGGTGGGAGCCGGCGGTAGGGCGGCAGGGTGTGAGCAGACAGGCCAAAGCTGCTCTCAGTTGGGTTTCGCCAGAGACAAGCAGGTGGGATGTGACTAATTAGCTCCCGGCTGCTAGCTGCAGAGTAAATATCTCCCCTGCTTTCATCTGGAGAGGTGGCTGTCTGGGATCAGAGGGGAAGGTGACTTACAGCTGGCGGGACAGCACTTCAAAAGGGGTCACTGATTTCACAGCTCAGTGGCAAATGCAAAGAGACGGGAATGATTTTCTCCCACTGCCTCTCTGGGGACTTTCCAGAGAGGGCTCCAGCCCCAGCATTCAGATCTGGATTGCAGATGCCTTGAGCGGTCTCGGGTTTGTCACCTAAAACGACTGGCTCAGGCCTGGGGAACGCCTTCCAGTCCTCTGCAGCGCTAAGTACTCGGGGTATTACTGAGCAGGGCTGGCCCGGACGCAGCCACAGCTCGGCACAGCCCGCCATCACATCTGAGCCAGCCACCCCCTGGCCTCCCATTTCTGTGCAGCTACAATGCACCCAGCTTGTCCCAACTGCCTCCCGTCTCTGCAGAGCGCCCTGGACAGGGCTCCTTGGATTAGAAACAGCTCATTAGGGAATTCCAGATGCCATGAGCCAAAAAGCCACTAGGTGTCCTCAAAGCTTCACAGCAAAGCAACACCAAGGCCAGCCCTGGCTCCTTTGGCAGGGGCAGAGATTAGCAGGCAACTCACTGGCAGGTTTGCAGAAATGTTGGTGGTGCCCAGACCTCCCAGAGCTTGTGCCCCCTCCCCCACCCAAACTCCCCCTCCACCTGCCTAAGGCTCTGGGAGGGGGTTGGGTGCAGGAGGGGGGCTGGGGTGGAGTTTGGGAGCAGAGCGCAGGCTGGGCTGGGGCAGTGGGTGGGGTGCAGGAGGGGGTGAAGGGTGCAGGCTCTGGCAGGGAGATTGGGGGCTGGATGAGGGCAGGAAAGGTAGGGGTGCAGGCTCTGGGAAGGGGGCACAGGAAGTGGGGTGGGGAGAATGGCACTTACTTGGGGTATCCCCCTCAGGCAACAGCTCCTAGGCAGGCAGCACCGGGGGGGTCTCTGTCAGTGTTCCTTTAAGGTGGGTGCTTGTGCGGCCACTCAGGAGAAATTCAAATGCTGCCCAGCTGATTAGCAGAGCACTCACAGCTAGATTGTGCATTTCTACTGGTGGTGCATGTTCGCACATGCCTCGGTGCACATTACAATTATTCTGCACATGGATGGAAAAAATCCCCACATGGGTGGAAAAGATTAGGGGGCACATTGGTCTCCATGCGCTGCTGCCCACAGGATGCTCAGGCCGGGGACACATACAGACGCACACAACGTGCCAGCAGCCGTAGGGAGCGCGTGGCGGGAAGCCACTGAATCCTTGCTGCACTGCCAGTGGTAGCAGCGGGGGCCCCTGGGCCCTTTAAAATTGTCTGGGAGGTGGCAGATGGGGCAGGGGATGCATGGGGAGGGGATGTGTAGGGGCAGCAGGCGCGGTTGAGGGACAGTCAGGGATTTCCCTACACCCCCCCATGGGGGTGTATACCCCCCCGAATTTCCCCAACACTCCCCCAGTTTTGTGAACTATGGTGCCATACAGCCCACCTTCACCCTCACGGTGTCACCCTTCATCGGCCCTGACACCCCGCTTTGTAAATTCGAACACCCCCCCAATTTCAATTCCTGGGGAGGCTACTGGGGACAGTCCTTTTCTGGAGCCAGGCCCTGGGCCAGGAATATTCCTGGTGCTCATATAACTTGCTGCCCGTGCTCACTGGAGGGGCTGAGAACTCCGTCCTCACATCTGGGTGGATTTGCAGGGCCCCTCTTCCCGCTCTATTTCTGCAGGCTGTTCCATCGTTGCATTTTGGCCTCTCCACAGCCGCTGGCTTTCAGGGTGCGACCCACAACCCACGACCCCGGCCAGCTCCCATCTGTCATGTGCGAGCAGAGCAAAAGGCAGGCCCGTGTTGGCCCATCACACCCCATGCTTCTGGGATCCACTCGCCTCTTGAGTCACTGGGAACGGCTCCTCTCCATGGCCCAGATCTCCCCAGTCTGGCAGGGACTGGAGCTTTCATTCCTGCCCCCCCACAAGGGACTTTTCTTTCTCTCTCTCTCATCACTCCTGGACCTTCTGTGGAGCTGGCCAGCTGCAGTCAGTCTGCTGCCCCGGATGCACCGTCTCAGATTCGCTGTGTCTCCCCGGCGCGGGGACGGGATCCGAGCGATTAGTATTTGGGGAGAAACGAAGGAAACCTCTCTCTGAGCCCCACTTGCAAAGAGTCCACAGCCAGGGTTTGCATTACGGAGCTGGCGAGGTTCCCAGGGGTTATCTGGCTGAGCCAGGCCCCATTGGGTTGTCAGCAGGGCAGCGTGGACTGCCCATCTCCTAGCAAGCAGGGCATGCGGCCAGAATCGGCCCAGCTGGGACCCATCTGCAGCAAATACTCCTCCTAGGAGCACTCTGGGGCAGGAATTCTCCGGCAGAAAGCACAGCCCCTGAGACCCGGTCTCCTCCTTCCCCCACTTGACACGGGGGGGGAGGGGGGAACTACACGGCTTTTGCACCCTCCCTCTCCCTTCCTGGCCTGAGGAAGTGCCTGGTAGCGCTCCCAGGAATGCTCTGCCCCCCCCCTTGCCCTGAGTCCTCACTTGATACCTCCATGTCCTTGCACTGGGACGCCTCCCCCAACATCCACGTCCTCATACTGGAATCCCTCACCCAGGGTAACCGAAAGCGAAACCCACCGGCCCCGACTCGCTGCCCCCAGAAGCGCATCGTCTCTGGCAGCTCCCTGGCCAGCACGGTTCGCATCACAGCAGAGGCAGCCAGCGTGGCTTCCCGGACCAAGCAGCTCCCTCTGTGGCCAGGACTATTCGGGCACTGGGGCCTGGGTGCTGCTGCGAGCCATGTGCCTGTGGGCGTCCCCGTGCACTGCCGCGCGGGCCCGAGTAGGCTTGACAGATGCTTTCACCAAAAATCCTGAACATGGCAGGAAAAAAACTTGGTTGAGAAAAAGAGAGAACCCCCCCCCCCCACACACACACCTAGAGGAACAAAAAAAAAAAAAAAAAGGTCGCTGTGCCTTTAAGAATCCCCACACTCCTCTCACTTCCACCCCAGCAACACCAGACACGGCAGGGGAACAATGTCCCCGCCGGCCTTCCATCCAAGAAAAACTGAAGATACCGGACATTTTACATGTCCGGTATTTTCTGTTTATTTTTTTTATTTTTTTTTTTACCGGACAGGGGCCAGAAATAACAGACTGTCCGGGCGAAAACCGGACACCTGGCAACCCTAGGCCCGAGTAAATCACTTTTTCACAATATTTCACAGGCCAGCTTGGGGAAGTGCTCGGGCTGTACATGGCACGCAGGCCGGCAGCTCGAGACTGCTGCACCAAAGGGTCTTTGTCTGTTTACACTTGTGATTGGCTCTGGCTAAGCTGTCAGGCAGCTTCCTCCATTCCCTGCCTGGCTTCTTCTACCCAGGGTGGGGAGGGATTGTCACTGGTAAATCCCATTTTCCTCCCAGGCCAGTGACTTGATTAAGAAATGTCCACACTACACCCGTCAGTCTGCCTGCTTGCTAGCGACAAGAAGAATTTCCCAGGCGGGCTCCCCCTTTGGTGGGCATGTCCCAGCTCTGCAGACCCCTCCATCACAGGGAGGAACCTACAGAATGTCTCCGGGCAGAGAACGTTTGAGTTGGGAATACAGGTTTTAATTGTGCTGCTGCTATGACCAAGAATTGCAACCTACTCATCCAAGAGCACTTGGCCACAAGGCACAGACACCGAGTTAAACAAAACCAAGAAGTAGTGACAGCAATGGCATTCCGGCTTCTCTGGGGGATGCGTGAACCTAGAGGTGGGTCCAAAGGGAACCTTTTTTGGGTCGGGCCCCCCACACAAGTGAAAAGCAAAACCCCAACCCCCGCAAAAAACAAAACAAAATAAAAAACAAAACCACCCCCAAAAAACCAAAAAACCCAACCCCCAAAAATAAAAAAAAAACAACAAAAAACCCCTCACTGACGTGGCCCCACATTCCCCTCCCACACCAGAGCCTAAGGGGGCTCATGGTAGTAGATTTTGTGGGCTCCAGCTCCATGGTGGGACAGCAGGGGGGCTGGAACAGCAGCGTGGGCTCCCCAATGCTGGAGGGGAGCTGAACCTCAGGGGCCGGATCCAGGAAAGCCAGGGGCCACATCCAGCCCTCGGGCCTGAGGTTCCCCACCCCTGCCCTAAACTCGCAGGGTGCTGGAACTCCAAAAGGAGCTCGGGGTCCAGGTTTTGTTGTGAGACGCGGATCAGAACAGCCCATTAAAATCCTGACTCAGAACTGGAGCTGCCTGTTACGGCTTGGCTCCGTCTCTGGGTCAGGACAGGTCTGACTGTTCTATGCTAATTGCAGTCCTCCGTTTGCTGAACACGGCCCTCCAGCCAGCCCCTGGGTCTCCATCTCTCAGAGCACACCCAGCAGTGCTGGCAACGCTTGGCTTCAGCTCCCGGCAGAAGCAATGGGTAAACGCTGTACGTTCATGGGCAGTGGAGCCGCTGTCCATCCAGGCATAGGACTGGCTCCTCGCTGGCTGGGGGAGCGCACCATCCATCTGGGTTATATGATTAGCAAGTCCCCCTGTCGCTCACCAAGGGAGTCCACGCAGGGGCGTCTTGCACCCTGGGCGCCTGGCGGGCGTCACGTCACTCAGAGCAGGAAGCCTGGTTCTGCCCAAACAATGGGATTTCTCTCACCTGCTTGTCTGGCTCTGCAGGTTTTCATGGGGGTACGGCAGCGCTGAGCGGGGGTTGGAGAAGGTCCCCCCTGCATGCCCTGATCGAAAGAGTCCTTTCCCCCTGGCAGGGGACACCACATTCCAGCTCCATGGGGCGGGCGTCTGAGCCAGGCCCCTCCCCGGACCTTCGCAGGAGGACAGAGCGGACCCCCCCCTTTCCAAAGTGCTCCAAGGCTGGTCGACCTCCAGCCCCACGGTCCCAGGCGGGTGCATTCTTCAGCAATTCAGGGCTGGCGTCGGACCGAGGCCGGTTGGGTCCCGGAGAGGGGTGGAGACGAAGGGGTGATGCGCCCGGGTGCCGACGCCGGCTAACAGAGCATCAGCAGCCCCTGTTGCTCAACAGTTTCACAGCTGTGCTAGCTACAGAGCCGGGCGCCTAAAGGGAGGGGGAGCTGCCTGTCTTCCTTAGGACGTCCTGTTACGGGGCAGCAGGAGAGAGCAGGGGAGGTGGGTGCAAAGAACGCCAGGCCGATCGCAACTGCCACCTTGCCAGGACTTCCTGGCAGGCCCCTGCAGGGGTGGGGATCGGGAAGAGGCCGGCTAGGAGTCAGAGACGCACAGCGCCTCCACGGCGTCGCTCAAGCCCTGGTTCACTCCGCCGACGGCCAGCAGGCAGTTCTTCACCACAATGCTGGAGCAGGCGCAGCGGGGGGTCAGCATCGGTGGCAGGCTCTCCCATTTGTTCTTCCCCGGGTGGAAGGCTTCAGCCGACTCCAGCACCGTTGGCTGGTTCCCTGAAAAAGCCAATGTGGGGTGGGGAGGTGGGAGGAGGAGCAAACATGCCACGGAGTCAGACTAACTACAGTGTTCTGTGCCGGGCAGCCGCAAATGCCGCCACCCCCGGTCAGTAGCGACCGGTGAACGTTTTTTTTCCCCAGTTCAGGGGTGTGTTTAGACTACAGGGTTTTGTCGACAAAAGTGGACTTTTGTTGACAAAACTATACCTGCATCTGCACTACCTTCATAACGTCGACAGAACTCGGCAGTTTTGTCGACGGCGGTAAACCTCATTCTATGAGGAATAACGCCTTTTGTTGACAGAGTTCCGTCGACAGAAGGCGTTATTGCATCTACACTGTCCTTTGCGTCTACACTCCCATGTCGATAAAGCGGCTTGCTTTGTCGACAGAACTGGATGTAGTCTAGACGCTCTTTGTCGACAGTATCTGTTGACAAAAGCCTGTAGTCTACATGTACCCCAAGTGAGATTTCCCAAGTGAGGCAGATTTTCATAGCTTTGGGTGGCAGTCCCGTGCCTAACTCCCATTGGAAATCAACGTGCCTTTGAAAATCTCTCTGGGGCTCACTGCAAGATAATGGGATTTAGGCACGGACATGCTTAGGTTACTGTGGAAAATGGGACTTAGGCACCTAAGTCACTTCAGTGCTTTTGGAAATATTACCCTTCCCCTCTAGCTGCCCCTCACCTAGTCCTCCGGCCACGATGACCCGGCCTTTCAAGTAGCCAGAGACAAAGTCCGCTCGCCTTTTCTTCAGGAAGGAGGAGCGCTCCATCTTCATCCAGCCGCCTGCAGGGAGAAAGGACAGGCAGGCCAACTGTGTTAGACGCCGTGGCTCACACGATTTCACCAGAAAGTCAACGGTTTGTTGGTGACTTTCGCACCAAATGGTCTGTTCAAACCCCAGACACCAACTCAGACAAAGGTCCCTGGGGAGGTGCAAACTGCCCGGGGGTGAAGTTAGAGACGGACCCGAGCCAACATCCCAGCTCTCCGCAGGGGCAGACGCTGGGTGTTTGCAATTGGAGCTCAGAAGAGGGTTCTGAGTTTGCCATTTGACCACAGCCGGCCAAACGCAACTCTGGATCCAAACTGTGGGGCCTGCAAAATCTGGACCTAGATTTGATGGTGTGCACCCATCTCCAGAAAGCTGGCATGAACCAGGGGCGTAGCCATGGGTGGGCCGGGGCCCCACTCACATAGCATACAGACCCCCCCGACCTTCACCTCTGCCACCGACAGAGTGCCAGGACTGCTCTGCTCACCTGGCACTCCTGACGGGGAATGGAGTCAGCAGCCTGCAAGCCTCCGGGCCCCGACCCGGCTCCCCACGGGCTCCCAGTTTTATAGGGCCTCTGCCCAGAGCATCTATTCTTCCCCTTCTTCCAAGGCTAGCTGGGGAAGGGGGAGAGGTGGCCCCATCACTGCTACCTCCCACCCACCGAAGTCAGGGCCCACGCCGCTGTCCCGTTCGGGCTATGCCCCTGGCACCAACATCCCTTCCCTTGCCAAGCAACACTCCTGCATTTCGCACTATGTCAGCAACCCCTGCTGTGCTCCATGCAGCTCTGCCTTGTGTGGAAACAGGCTCAGCCCAACTCAACCAAACCCTGCTGGCCTCACCCTCCTCCAAAAAGCCTGTTTTCTTGGCAGCGCCTAGTTTGGATAAGCCTACGTCAGAGCGGGGGGCAGAGTCCAGGAGAGAGGGGGGCTGGAGCCAGCTGCCTAGGCAATGGGTTTGCAACCCGCAGGCCCTGCGGCTGGTTCACTTTGTTACTGCTGATGGCCTCATCGGGAGATGCAGAACTCCTCCACGCCCAGCAAAGCCAACGGGAGCTGTAGATCCTTCGGAGTATCCCCCACACCTGGGCTTGCCTCTATCTGCCGGCTGTGAGGCCTTGGCCGAGTTAGAACGACGTTGCTCTTGGTATCACGCACGCACCTCGCCTGCCAGCTTTGCGCACGACAGGCACCCACCTTGCTCAATGTCAAACACATCCACAGTCTTCATGAACTTGGGCTGCCGGTACAGCCTGCCCTGCCGCAGCCCCCCGAGGCTGAAGAGATTGTTCTCCGTGGGCACGAAGCTGGAGAAGGCCCTTTTGCAGGGGATGCTGGGGAACTTGGTCCACGACCTGGTCTCTGTGTCGAAGACCTCAAAGGCATTGATGGCGTATTTGGACTGCCTCCCACCTGGGACAGAGATAGGGGACAGAAGCATCCCAGGGCAATGTCAGTTAGCAATCTCCAAGCTCAGAGAGAATCATAGAACATAGAACGCTAAAACTGGAAGGGACCTCAAGAGGTCATCAAGTCCAGTCCCCTGCCCTCACGGCAGGACCAAGCACTGTCTAGATCAGGGTTTCCCAATCTATGGCTCAGGACCCAAATATGGGTTGCCATTACATTTCAAAAGGGTCGCCAAGTGTCTCCCCAGGTGGCTCAGCCCTCCCTCCTCCCCCCATTTTTGAATTGCCTTGGGTCACCAAGTCTTCCTGAATTGTCAAAATGGGTCCCCATCTGGAAAAGGTTGGGAACCGCTGGTCTAGATCATCCTTGACAGGTGTCTGTCTAACCTCCTCTTAAATATCTCCAGTGATGGAGATTCCACAACCTCCCTAGGCAATTTATTCCAGTGTTTAACCACCCTGACAGTTAGGAAGTTTTTCCTAATGTCCAACCTAAACCTCCCTTGCTGCAATTTCAGCCCATTGTTTCTTGGTCTATCTTCAGAGGCCAAGGAGAACAATTTTTCTCTCTCCTCCTTGTAACACCCTTTTAGATACTTGAAAACCGCTATCATGTTCCCTCTCAGTCTTCTCTTTTCTAAACTAAACAAACCCAATTCTTTTATTCTTCCCTCTTAGCGCATGTTCTCTAGACCTTTCATCATTTTTGTTGCTCTTCTCTGGATCTTCTCCAATTTCTCCACATCTTTCTTGAAATGTGGTGCCCAGAACTGGACACAATACTCCAGCTGAGGCCTAATCAGCGCAGAGTAGAGCAGAAGAATGACTTCTCGTGTCTTGCTCACAACACTCCTGTTAATGCATCCCAGAATCATGTTTGCTTTTCTTGCAAGCGTCACACGGTTGACTCATATTTAGCTTGTGGTCCACTATGACCCCTAGATCCCTTTCTGCCGTACTCCTTCCTAAACAGTCGCTTCCCACACAGGTAAAAGCACTAGCTAACTGGGAGTAACTTACCTGGCAGCTGAAAGGAGTGAGGTGGGTCTCAGGCAATACAGAAGCATACAAAGGAACTTACGTAGCCACATTATTATCATTACCCCTCTCCTCCCTTCTCTGCTTTCATCTGCTGCACTCGCTGGATGCCTCTTAGTCTTAGATTACATTGTAAACAGGTCTAGTCAGAAACTTACCATCGGAACCATTTTTCAATGGAAAATTGGGTTTTCCACTAAGTAATCAAGAGATCTGGTGTCCTCCCATGAAATCTGTCCCTTTGTGTGCTTGTACCCTATACCATACAGATTTCATGGGGGAGAGCAGCGTTTCTCCAATTGGGGGTCCTGACCCAAAAGGAGGTTGCCAAGGGATCACAAGATGATTTTAGGAGGATCACAGTATTGTCACCCTTACTTCTGCACTGCCTTCGGAGCAGGGCAACTGAAGAGCGGTGATTGTAATTATTGGCTGGGGCCCAGCTCTACAGGCAGCACCTTGCCAGCAGCAGTGCAGAATTAAGGGTGGCAATATGATATGCATGTCGCCCTTGCTTCTGTACGGCTGCCTTCAGAGCTGGGTGGCCAGAGAGTGGCAGCGCAGAAGTTAAGGGTGGCAACACCATACCTGGCCATCCTTACTTCTTTGCTGCTGCTGGCGGTAGCTCTGCCTTCAGAGCTGGACTCCCAGCCAGCAGCCACTGCTCTCCAGCTCTGAAGGCAGCACCACCAACCGCTGCATAGAAATGAGGGTAGCAGTGCTGCAACCTCCCCTGCAATAACCTTGCAATCCTCACACAACTCCTTGGTGGGGCAGGACTCCTGCAATGACAACACCATGAAGTTTTAGATTTAAATAGCTGAAATCATGACCTTCACCCGTTTAAAAATCCTATGCCAGCGACACTGACCCAAATGGACCGTGAATTTGGTCGGGCCCTACCTATCAGGTTTTACGTCCGTCTAAGTCTGTTCTAGGAATTCTCCCCCTCAGCTTCCCAGGCGCACACAGGTCAGAGCTGCTACTGCCCAAGCAGACCCCCTACCGAAGATCAAGGAGGGAAGCAGCCACTGCCCATCCTTACCAAGCACGTAGATCTTGGTGCCCCGCAGGAAGGAGGTAGCGGCGTACCTGGGCGTGGGCATGGCCGCGAGCGACACCCAGATGTCCTTGAGCATGTCGTAGTGCTGCATGTAGTTGTGAGGCCGAAGGTCCAGTCCCATCCCGCCAGCCGCATAGACTCTGTAGTCTGCAGAGGAGTAAAAGCCACAAGGGCTCAGAAAGGCATCCAGATGCCCAGTTATTCCCCGGAGCAATGAAAAAGACCCTTGCCCACCAGGCCACCTCCAGGGAGCAAAACCACGTGTATTGCATGTGTGTGTTTATGTGTGCCGGAGCATGTTTGCCCTGTCCTCTACTGCATGGAATCAGAACTGCTCAATTCTGTGTCATAGCCCTTCTACTGCTAATAAGTAATGGAGATTCTTTGGAGCCCCACTTCAGTGCCCTATCCACTGCATTGCAGCACCTCTCTTGCGTGGAAATAACACTCTCTAGAACCACAGCGCCATTGATCCTGTAGCTCTGGTATCAATTATTTGCATCCCTAAAAGCCAGAGCATATTTGCACAGCACACAGGTGACTTTGGGCCTAGAGTGAGCTCTGTCCCTTGGCAGGAAGGATATTTGGGAGTCACCCTCTCAGTTTTCATGCCATGTAAATCTTTGCAATAACTCAAACCAGCAGTTATTCCATGGCCAGGGCCGTTCCATTGCCCTCGTCGTGGGCAGGGGAAGGGGTAACAAACCAGCTTTCTTCCCTTCCCTCACAATGGAATGAATCCGCCCCTTCACTCCCCCTCACAGTACCCCTCACCAGAGAGGCTGAAGTCCTATGGCAAATGAAGCCCCTTTGTGTCAGCTGGAAAAAAGCCACTTCCCCCAAGCTGCTTTTGCCATCCGGTCTGATTTCTTTCTGAGCCTCCGAACAGTCACTGCAGACCAGGGCGGGGGGGGAGGGGGGCTGCTATGTTTCACGGCGCCAATCCTGTGTCCATCAACCACGAAGCCAGGATGGAGTTGGGAGCGAGCCCCCAACCCAGGTGGGCAGCCTCCTGCTAACTAGGGTTCTAAAAATAGCCCCATAGGCATTCTAGCTTTGGCTGGGGCTTGGGTTCTGAAATCTAGGTGGGGTTGAGACTCCCGAGTGTGTGCTGGAGCCAGAACGTCCACACTGCTCTTTTTAGCATGCTAGCACAGGTCTGCCTGTCTGGGCTGGGAAGCTTGCTGCTGGCTGCCGCGTAGACAGCCCCCTCCAGGCCCACTAAAGCACACAGGGGAGGGACGAAGGGAGAACAGAGGGCACAGTGGGAGCACGTTTCAGAAGCCCGTCAGGGAGAAAGCATTGCTCTCTCAGCCCTCAGATACCCCAGTGTCCATACAACCGAGCAGCGTTACTGTACCAGCCCTGGCATTAGTGTAGAGGGGGCATATGCCGAAGCCCACCAGACACGGAGAAGCCCAGTCTTGGAAAGCAGCTGCAAATAAACAACAGGGGAATGGGGAAATAACGCCAGAGGGTTGTGGGAGGAGGGAAAGGCCTGGTGATTCCTGATGCTTTTGATATAGAAATGCAGAGCTGGCGGGGGGAGGGGGGGACACCTAGAGAGGGTTAGAATTAGTGAGGGGAGGCAATTGCAGTGAGCTCCCCCAAAGGGCTGCAGACAGGAGCACAGAGCTCTCGGAGGGCGTTGATTGCCAAGGGCTGTCCGACTGAGATGGGGGCCCCCTGGCCTCCCCTTGCATTTGGGCCGGGGAGATGGGTGGGATCCACTTCTTTATTTGGTTTGGCGCTTGTACCCGCGCCCTCTGGAGACACAGATAGTGGAGCTGCCGGTTCTCCTGCAGCCATAATGAGCTACTAAGCAGACAGGTGGCTAACCAAAATATATAGACTCACGAGCTTTCGTGGGCAAAGCCTACTTCCTCAGATGGATTGGAGTGGAAATAACAGAAACCAAGAGCTATCTAGAACAGCAGCAGAAGTACCTGTCAGTTGTAGGACCTGTGTTAATGAGGCTAATTACGTAGGCTGGATGTGTCCATTACATGGCCTTCGATGTGGAAATGCATCTAAACTATGTAAAAGGAAGGGAGGCTTGGCCCAGCTCTTGTGCTAATGCCCAGAACCGGCGGGCAGGACTTCCGGGTTCTGCTAGCAGTTCTCCAACGGACTCCTGGTGAGATCCTATGCAAGTCTCTCTCTAGGCCTCACGCTCCCCATCCAGTATACCGAGTCCTGGCTCCCAACACCCCAATACTCAGTCCAGGGGCTCCCCACGCTCCTCAGTCTCAGCCCACAGCCCCTCCGGCTGCTCAGTCTGGATGTTCCCCATAACTAGCTGATTCCCCTCTGTCCAGCCCTGCATGACAGGGGGAAATGTGGGGTGACTGTTTCGCCTTTGGGACTGACTAGCCCACAGGGGGCAGGTATGAGGCACTGTGGGGGCAGCAGGCCATGTTTCATTCTGGCAGGGATACAAGTGCCTGGCTGTAGCTCCCTGCAAGAGGAGATGAGGTCATAGAAACAGATGGTGCGCTCAAATTACAGGAGTACACACAGCGCTCTCCAGTCCAAACATCGGAAGGGCCTTTGCACGGCCTCAGAGCAGGCTAACGAGGCCAGCCCTGTGACCCAGGCCATGGGGTCAGAGCCAGGACACACACAAGGCAAGGAACCTGTTTGTTCCTAGCTCACCCCCCATCACCACCCTCTGCACCTGAGCAACAACAAACGCAGTCCCCAGCGGTGGAATGCTGCGGGGTTTTCCCTACACAAACCCCATTAGGTCCACCAATAGCTATTCGCCAGGATGGACAGGGAGTGGTGTCCCTAGCCTCTGTCAGAGGCTGGGAAGGAGTAACAGGGGAAGGATCACAATAATGCCCCAGAGGAGAGCGCTACTGGGCAGCCCTACAACAATAAACCAGTCTAGTAAGCAGTCAGCAATCCTGAGCAACCCTCTGACACACCGGCATCGTCCCTCTCCTCCCCCAAGCTAGTTCCACTGATAAATCAGTCCGCTCAAGGAAGACAAAAGATTGCAGGGAAGGATTTAAGTTCCAGGCGTCTCTGGCCAAATTGATCCCTTTGTTTGAACCAGAAGACATAGACCAGGGATGAAACAGACTTGGTTGATTGTAAACATTACATTTTTTTAAAATGCCTTGACAGCATCCTTTCCACCTGAAAACCAACCAGCCAACCCCTTCCAAAGAAGCTGTCTGGTGATTAGGCAGAAGAGGCATTTGTGATCATCTCGAGCAGCTCAGGAAGCTAAATGACCTTCGGGCTCATTGCATGAGAACACGGCTCCCAGCCTGGGGTTGTTCGTCGCAGGGCAGCACATTCCAAAGGAAATCAATATTCCAAGTCTCTGCTTAGAAATTATAAACATGATGCCTAGAGAGGCAAGCCAGACCCCCCAGTACATGGATTTTCCGTATGTCCATCTAAGGGCACAGCATCACGAAAGGCAGAGGGAAGAGGCGGAGTGTTTGGAGGTCCCCAAAAGGCACCTCCTTTTCTTGCACCCAGAGAATTCTTACCCGCATTTTGCATGCACAGTTCAGTTGGTAGTGCAAATCCGAGCCCCTGTGTCTCTAATGATGGTACCCAAAGCAGGGGGAAACAGGCAGTGAGCGTGAGTGCTGATGCCTCCCACTCACACTCGTGCACTCGGTTCATTTGCACGGGGGCAAACGTGGGGATCTGGCTGTGATATCCCTACCGATGCTGCAGAATCTCCCTGCTCTGTGACTAGCTAAATACAGGGGTATCACAAACTTGCCCCTTTCAGGGGCTAATTGCCACTCTCTCGCCAAGGAAGATGAAGGCATGAACTGCTTGAAAATCCCCCTATTGGTAGAGCTCTGCAATTCTGTGGGTACCCGCTCATATCCTCAGGTATATGCATCCGCGGATGTGGAGGCGGATATCCGCGGCTCATCTTTGCAGCTGAGGATACAAATTTTGTATCTGCACAGGGCTCTAGCTACTGCAATTGTCTACATAGGCCGTCGGATGCAGGGGGTTCGCAATGGGCCCTGGGGGAAGGATTCTGAAGGGTTGTTGTGGAGCCAGGGTGGGCCTGGGGAGGCTCCTGGCTTTTCCCATTTATAATGAAACCTGGTCACCAGGAGGCAGGATCATTTCTCCCGTCTGCTTAGTAGCTCATTATGGCTGCAGGAGAACTGGCAGCTCCACTATCTGCGTCTCCAGAGGGCGCGGGTACAAGCGCCAAACCAAATAAAGAAGTGGATCCCACCCATCTCCCGGCCCAAATGCAAGGGGAGGCCAGGGGGCCCCCCATCTCAGTCGGACAGCCCTTGGCAATCAACACCCTCCGAGAGCTCTGTGCTCCTGTCTGTAGCCCTTTGGGGGAACTCACTGCAATCGCCTCCCCTCACTAATTCTAACCCATTCGATGGCCATTCATTGCTCCTGGCAGCCTGTTTTGCAGAGGTGCTAAGGACTCATCACTCCCACAGACGTGGATGGGAACTTTAGCTCTCCTGCGTCTCTGACAGGGGAACAGGAATCATTCCAAGGGCCAGATGCTGCTCTCCATTCAATCCAGCATGGACACTTGTGTCGCTGAGAGCAGAACTGGGCCCTATCATAGAATCATAGGGCTGGAAGAGACCTCAGGTCTAGATCTCTCCAGCCTCTCTTTGCACCTCTGCCTTCCAGAAAACCTGCGGAACTAGAGCCGGGCCTTACCCAAAACCTGCGATCCAAAGCGCACCACATTCTGGGACCCTTTGGATTCCAGCCTGTCTAAAAATACAGCCATAAGAGTGTTCGCCGTCCATGGGCCGGGAGCCAGAGGGAACCACAGGGTCCGCCTGGGTCCGGCAGCCTCAGTAAAAAGTCCCCTTTACAGTTGTTATGATCCAGACCTGCCTCGTCTGGCCATCACAAGTAGGGTTGCCAGGTGTCCGGTATTCCCCCAGACAGTCCGGTATTTTCGCCTCCTGTCCGATAAAAAAATTCAGAAAATACCGGACACCTAAGATGTCTGGTATTTTCTGATTTTTTTCCCCAGCCAGGAGGCGAATATGCCAGGCACCTGGCAATCCTACAAACACTCAGCGCCCGGCCTCCCCAACCCCCTGAGTCCCCTCACTGGCTCCCAGCGCCTCCAGCACCCCGACCCCAGACTTACCTGGTTCCGCAAGGCTGCCGGCACAAAATGGCTGCCAGCAAAAAGACCAAGGGGAAGCAATGACTCCCCTGGGTCTTAGTGCTCAACCTCTCCCCTGCTCCTATCCCTGCACTCACTCTTAAAGGGGACATGCTATTTTAATATGTTTTATTTTATTTTATTTTATTTTTTGCTTAAGTCTTGGAGTCCTTTTTTTTTTCCTCAACAACTTTGGTCTCGCCTCCCCCCCCCCCCTTTTTTTTTCTTCAACAGAATTTTTTCCCGGTGTTTTTTTTGGGGGGGGGCGGGTGTTCGGTATTTTTGTTTCAACCATCTGGTAATCCTAATCGCAAGGGGGGAGGGGCCTAGCGAGCCCGACTTCTCCAACCTGAGATAAGGCTCCGCTCGAGTTCCCAGTGCAGGGGGTGGGAAGGGGGATCATTTCCTGGCCCCCAGTCAAAGCCCCCTGCCCTCGCCCCGACCCTTTCTGAAAACCATGTGGCCAGATCAGTGAGCAGCAACCAAGGCTAGTGAGTGGCCACACGGGTGTCCCTCCTATCTCAGTGGGTCGCAAGATTGTGGTACCCAAGACACTCTGCCGGGATAGGGCGGTTTTGCTCACTGCGCTCGTGCACCTAGAAGTGGCGGGGGGTGCCGAGTGAACCGGAGCCGCGCTCTGATTGGCTGCAGAGGGAGAGCATGGCTCTCACAGCCAATGTGGTGTGCCATCAGCGCGCCCCTCCCATCCCGTGCCCTGGCTTTACACGCGCACCACTTTAGTAACACCGCCAGGGAAAAAAAACTGTGGACAAAACCCAGCGGGATCTGGCCACTCTGCACGTGGGCAACGGCAAACAAAATGTCTCGTGGGCCACACATGGAACCCCGATGGGCCACAGGTTGCCCACCACTGACCTAGAGCCGTCAACCGAACCCATTCCCGACCCTCCACCCTACTCCCCACATGCTGCATTCTCCCCACCAGCCTGGAGGGCCATTATAGGAAACAAGTTCTCTTGCCTTTCACGGTCACCGAGATGCCCATGGCAGCTTCCCTCAGGGAGTTCCTCTTCTTCCACTTGCCCTCATCTATGTTGTACATTTCCACTATCTTCAAGGGCATCTGGTTCATCCCGACCCCTCCGATCACCATGATCCGCTTGCCCAGGGTGGCCACGGCTACCCCAGCCCGGGCCGTGGGCATGGGAGGGAGAGAATTCCACTGATTGGCTTCGGGGGAGTAAACCTCGAAGCAGTTCATGGGCACTCCGTTGTCATCGCAGCCCCCGATAGCAAAGACCTGGCCACCTGCCTCCACCAGCGAGCAGTAGACCCTGCAGCTGGGGAGGGGCGCGAGGGTTTTCCACTCGAAGTCTTTGGTACCGGGCACGTCCATCGTGGATGGTCAGGGATGAGGCAGCATCTGTCCTGCCTGCCCAGGGCTGGCTAAGCTGCAAAACACAACCACAGAAAAGCATCACGCACACAGGCAAAACAAACCGAGGAACGTACAGAGAAATCCCCACCCCCCACCAGAGATCCAGGCAGCCCGGAGCATAGATGCCCTTTAATGAGCAAAGCATCTATTTCCACACCAACAATGAGAGGTCCCATGTCCCTCACAGAGAAAAAGAGAGAGAGAGAAAGAGAGAGAGAGAGAGAAGCAAGAGCCAGTACCTTTCATCACGTCTCCATTAATTCTGCAGTTGCACATTTGCCAGAGCAGCCTCAGAGCCCGGTCCTAAAAATAAAAGGCACAGGTTGGATTCTGCTTGCTCTCCCCTTTTCTAAGCACCCCTCCCCCCACAAGGCATTCCAACGGAGGATGCTGCAAGCTGTCAGCTCCCCAGCTCCGGGCTTTCTTGGCTCATTAGGAACTTTTCTTTGTTTAGTTCTTTGTGGGCAAAATGATTATGAACACCCGTGGTCCACATCTTCCCAAACCCCGGGGGAAAGCTGCCATGAGACCGCCCGTGGGGAAAAGCGAAAGGTTGGGGTGCAGAGACCAGCCCTTCGGCCGCAGCTCGCTGACTCAGTCACTCGCAGCATTACAGCTGAGCTGCAAAAGATCCAAAAAGCAGCCCCGTCGGACAGAGTGAGGGTCCCAAGCGCCCACTGGAAACCAGGGTGAGAGAGGGAAAAAATCCCTGAGCAGCTGTCAAACCTTCAGAGGAACCGAACAAATAAAGAGCGGCAGAGAGAGCAGGCACACAAAAGGGCATCGAGAGAGCAGGCAGCCACCCCCATTCTCACACCCGTGTATAAATAGGTGTGTAAGCCACAGTGAGAAACTCAGCCTTCATTCATTATGTAACCAGGGCAGCTTGCAAGTTTATCTTAAAAAGTAAAGTAAGATGTATACATCCCATCACTCTGGGACTGCAGCATCCTCAACACACACACACACACACACACACACTGCAAGGCATAGGCACACTTCTGGCTCCAGTAACTAATGCTCCTCTCTTCATGTGTCAAACTGCTCTTCTGGAAATAATGGCTATTTGTCAATATCAAAATCCAACACATGTGGAGGTTTATTACTCTATCTGGGGAACCCTTCCCCCACCTGACATTGTAATGATCTGTACTTACCCTTAATAGTGCTTTCCAGGTGAGGCTCTCCAAGTGCCTTCACAAAGTAACGCTATCCCCATTTGAAAGAGGAATGCAGAGAGAAGCGACATGCCCAAGGTCACACGATGAGTCAGTGTCAGAGCTGGGGAAAGAATCCCGGAATCCAGACTCCCAGAGCACTGGGCAGACTTGGTGCCCTCTTCCTCCGGAGCTTCTGATATCTTGATGAACGTGAGCTACAGCCTGAGCCTGCTCCTCTCCACTGTTCTGTTGTAGAGACGCTAACACCCATCACCTCTCCTCAGCCTTCTGGCTAAGACTCAACATGGTGTCAGTTTAACCCTCTGAGACCAAGGCTCCTCTAGTGGGGAACACTCTCTCTTGTTTGCGGTGGGCAAGGGGATAGACTCAATGGCCTAATACCACTTTCCCACCTATGATCCTATTTCAAAGGTAATATAAAGGCCCCACAAGCCCTAAACCCAAGCAAAGCCAGCAACCGGGAGTGGTCCCGGCTTTTTAGAGGCGAGCTGGCTTTTAGGGGCAAAGGCAAGAGCAGGGGGAGAGGAAACAACTTGCTTCCAGACACCCCTGCGCCCCATTCTAGCAGCTTGAGCTCACATTGCTACTTGCAGATCATTGGTCGGACTAGAAGAGGGTCCAGCGGAGGGCAACCAAAATGATGAGGGGACTGGAGCGCATGACCTATGAGGAGAGACTAAGGGATTTGGGTTTTAGTTTGCAGAAGAGAAGAGTGAGGGTTCATTTGAGAGCAGCGTTCAACTTCCTGAAGGGAGGGTCCAAAGAAGACTGAGAGAGGCTGTTCTCAGTGGTGACAGATGGCAGAACAAGGAGCAATGGTCTTAAGTTACAGTGGGGGAGGTCAAGGTTGGATATTAGGAAAAACTATTTCACTAGGAGGGTGGTGAAGCACTGGAATGGGTTCCCTAGGGAGCGGGTGGAGTCTCCATCCCTAGAGGTTTTTAAGTCTCGGCTTGACAAAGCCCTGGCTGGGTTGATTTACTTGGGATTGGTCCTGCCTTGGGCAGGGGGCTGGACTTGATGACCTCCTGAGGTCTCTTCCAGCTCTATGATTCTAGGAGCCATCACTGAACTCCAGGGGAGATATGCTCCTACTACCCCACAACGCCTCTCATCCCATACCTGGCATTGCTCTCTAAAGACACGTCTACACTGCGAGTTTTCTTGGCAAAAAATACACTAATGAGGGACTCATTTGCATGAGTCGCAATCTCATTTGCATATTTTCTGCCTATCCATTTTTGCTCTAGGGCTTTTTGCGCAAAAACAAGCAGTGTGGACATTTTCTTTTTGCGCAAACTCCCCTTTTTCCACAAGATCAGTACACTTCCTTTTGGGGGGCATAAGGATCTTGCAGAAAAAGAGGGATTTGTGCATAAAGAAAGTGTCCACACTGCTTGTTTTTGTGCAAAAAGCCCTAGCGCAAAAAAGAAAATATGCAAATGAAATCACAACTCATGCAAATGAGTCCCTCATTAGCGTATTTTTTGCCGAGAAAACTCATAAGCTACGTCTAGACCGGCATGATTTTCCGCAAATGCTTTTAACAGAAAAGTTTTTCCGTTAAAAGCATTTATGCGAAAGCGTCTAGATTGTCACGACGCTTTGGCGCAAAAGCACTTTTTGCGGAAAAGCGCCCGCGCTAATCTAGACGCGCTTTTTAAGAAAGCCCCAATCGCCATTTTAGCCATCGGGGCTTTTTGCGCAAAAACAATTCTGGGTTGTCTACACTGGCCTCTTGCACAAAAGTATTTGCGCAAGAGGGCTTTTGCCCGAACGGAGCGTCATGTATTTGCGCAAGAAGCACTGATTTTGTACATTACAAAGTCAGTGCTCTTGCGCAAATTCAAGTGGCCAGTGTAGACAGCTGGCAAGTTTTTCCGCAAAAGCGCTGCTTTTGCGGAAAAACTTGCCAGTCTAGACACAGCCATAGTGTAGACGTAGCTTAAGGGTACGTCTACACAGCTGGGCTAAAGTCAGAGTAAGCTATGCAACTTCAGCGACGTCAACTGCGTAGCTGAAGTTGAAATAGCTAAATTTGGCTTTTGGCGCTGTCTACACAGCAGGAAGTCGAAGGGAGAACACTCTGCCTCTGACTTCCCTTACTCCTCGTGAAATGAGGGTTACCAGGAATTGGAGTAAGAAGTCCTCCAGCTTGACATTATTTCAAAATAAAGGCTTGTAGTGTAGATGTGCACTATGTTATTTCGGAATAACATCAGTTACTCAGAAATAACGCTGCTGTGTAGATGTACCTTAAGGAGCCAGACCTCCTACATTAGACTCCCAGACAGTCCCTGGCGGTTTCCGGGGCGACGAGGCTGTCCCCCCCACACAGAAAGGGCAGAAAGCACTTACTCCTCCAGTCCCGGCTGCATCGCTTCAGAACCTTTTGACAGCCAGAGCAGATTGAGAGAGCCTGTAACCTAGCAACAGCCACCTACAACTCCCTTTAATCACCCATCATTTCGGATCCACGTTGGTATCTTGATGGGTTCACTGAACCGCGCTATGGCGCATGAGAAAACTCGCCCCTGAAGGAAAGACAGATCAATGGTTTTAGTGCTGAAAGGACCAGGCTGATGGGTTTGATCAGAGGGGTCCCCTTGGAATTGTCCCCCAGTGTGCTGGTCAAGCCACTAACGCCTGCCTTCTTGCCCTGTGGAACACCCCTCCACCAGGCCCCTTTGGGCCAGAAGCTCTGGTCTCCCCCAGCCCAGGCACAGAGTTGGGGTTACCACCTCCCCCAACGCCAGTAGAGCAACACAGATGCTGAACGAGCTCAGCTCTGGGAGGGCTCAGCTATAAGGCCACTGACAGAACCCAACCCCCAAAAAGGATCAAACCCCACATCAATCTGTCTTACTCTGGATAAAAGATTTAGAGAGAGAAAGCTCACGAGGTCAGCTCCCTTTCACAATGAAAGAGAGAGGCACAGTATGCGCTCCTCCCAGGTAACAATTATTTACATTGGGCTTGATAATAAACAAGAGTGTTTTTATGAAGTAAAAAAAGTCGGTGTTAAATGACTGCAAGTGAAAGCAGACAGATCAAAGTAAAAACAAAAGGAAAAAATATGTAGCACTTTAGAGACTAACAAGATAGTTTATTATGTAATGAGCTTTCGTGGGCCAGACCCACTTCTTGGGTCTGGTCCATGAAAGCTCATTACGTAATAAACTACCTTGTTAGTCTCTAAAGTGCTACATATTTTTCCTTTTTGTTTTACCAAGATCAGACTAACACGGCTACCTCTCTATTACAGATCAAAGTTAGTTACTAAGCCAAAATAAACAAAACAAACCAGCTAATCCTAATAGACAAAGAAACTTCTTACATGCAAAGTCTTCCCTTACAGTGTGTTCCAATCATCTCTCTCACAAGCTAAGCAGCCTCCTAGCTTGGGCCAAATCCTTCCCCCTGTTCAGTCTTGGATGTTTCCAGCAGGCATCTTGGATGGTAAGTGAGGGGATCTCTTGGCATCTGGCCACTCCCCTACTGTTTGGCTTCCCACCTTTATATCCCCTTTCTCTGAGGCAGGGATTCTTTGTGTTCAGTTCACATTTTTCTGACCTTGAGTGGAAAAGTACCAGATCCAAAATGGGTCCCAGCACCTGGTGACCTGGCCACCTGTCTTGTAGGACCAACCACAGCTTGGGCTTACAAGAAAAACAAAACCATTCACAGCTCGTTGACTTGATCACCGAGCCATCAATGTCCTAAAGTGTCACTAATGGCTTTTACTAGAATAAACCTGGACTAATAAAACAGGTGCCCACTTAATCTTTCTAACTTCACATGCAAGAAAGATGCATGCACACAAATAGGATAAACAGATCCAGCGGATTACAACTTTTAAGATGACATGTCATATGATGTACTTCCCATAAAGCATCTTTGAGTTATGCATACCCGTATGCCAAATTTCATAAAGTCGGGGGGTTAGGGGAATGAAATCAGGGCTATCAGAAAGGCTCTGCATGGCTGAAACGTTCCAATCTGCATTCAGTGCTGTGACAAAGGATAGAACTTACAGCCCGACACAGTGGGCAGTGCATGCAGGCTTGGTTTCTGTGCCTAACTTTGTCAGACCTCGGGCAAATCACTTCTCTGTTTTTCCCCCCATCAGGAAAGTTGGGATAACGATATTTTGCAAAGCCCGTGAGACTCACAGAGGGCAAGTGCAATAGAATAGAAACTATTAGGCCTCAGTTGGAGTATTGTGTCCAGTTCTGGGCGCCACATTTCAAGAAAGATGTGGAGAAATTAGAGAAGGTCCAGAGAAGAGCAACAAGAATGATTAAAGGTCTAGAGAACATGACCTATGAAGGAAGACTGAAAGAATTGGGCTTGTTTAGTTTGGAAAAGAGAAGACTGAGGGAGGACGATAGCAGTTTTCAGGTAACGCAAAGGGTGTCACAAGGAGGAGGGAGAAAACTTGTTCTTCCTGGCCTCTGAGGATAGAACAAGAAGCAATGGGCTTAAACTGCAGCAAGGGAGGTTTAGGTTGGTCATTAGGAAAAAGTTCCTAACTGTCAGGGTAGTCAAACACTGGAATAAATTGCCTAGGGAGGTTGTGGAATCTCCATCTCTGGAGATATTTAAGAGCAGGTTAGATAAATGTCTATCAGGGATGGTCTAGATCAGGGGTTCCCAACCTTTTTCGGTCCTTGTACCCCCTTGGCTTTTAGTAAACCTTTCCGTACCCCCTATTCAATATGAAAGGAAATAAATTCTAGACTCTAGAATCCACAACTTTTTTCACTAACACTACTACTTTTGGAATATTTCAGTTAGGATATTCTAGTTATTTACTAAATATTGCCCGTACCCTCTTGACAAGCTTCTCGTACCCCCCGGGGGTACGCGTACCCCAGCTTGGGAACCCCTGGTCTACTCTAGACAGTGCTGGGTCCTGCCGTGAAAGCAGGGGACTGGACTCGACGACCTCTCGAGGTCCCTTCCAGTCCTAGTATTCTATGATCCTATTTTTCTTTATCCCCAGGTGGGTACAGAAACGGCATCAGCAAAGCGAACTTCCCACCCACGGCCCTGCCACCATTTGCTAGCCTGGATCGGCAAGGACCACCTGCAAGGGTGGTCAGTTTGCACAGACCAATCCTTCCTTAGCGGAGACTGTCACGGAGACTGCCAACAGGGGGGGCAACTGCGATGCAGACATCTGACCCCCGACAAGTGGGCGGAGGTGCATCAAACTCATTTACACCTAGGCTGCTACACAGTCTTCCAGCAGCAAAGCACAGTCCAGATGGGAACCGGGGGAGGAAAGCCGGCCACTCTTTTAAAGCAGTAGTTTTCAAATTATGGGTCATGACCCAGCCCTGGGTCGCACAACAGCAACAGGCACTGGGTCACCTTGCTGTAGGGCGACCCATGACAAGTGGGTGTGGACCACGCTGCACTCTAGAAGCAGCCAGCAGCAGGACTGGCTTCTAGGCAGGGGGGGCCATGGGGCTCCATGCACTGCCCCTACCCTGAGCACTGGCTCCACACTCCCATTGGTCAATGTGCAGCCAATAGGAGCTGGGGGGGCGGGTCTGTGCCTGCGGGCGAGAACAGCGTGCTGAGCTGCTTGCGTGTCCCCGCCTAGGAGCCAGACCTGACGCTGGCCGCTTCCAGGGCACAGTGAGGTCCGAGGTGCCAGGAGAGGCAGGACATCTGCCTTAGCATTCCCATCGCGCCACTGGCCAGGGGCCACTGGAGGTAAGCCCATCCCAACCACGAGCATCCCCCCTGGCCTCCCCCACATGTATCCCCCTCTTGCACCACAGACCCCTCATTCCTGCCCCCCAGAGCCCACACTCTCGTCAAAAGAAAGAATTATGTTGGGCTGTGAGCACCGACCATTTTCTTCACCTGGGTTGCAAGAAAAAAGTTTGAAGCCCCACTGTTTTACAGGACCAGATCAAAATGGGCTATTAATGATACAATTATAGAACTCTTCTGAATCAGGAGATCAAAGGGCTGCTTCGTTCGTTGGCAAGTCAGCCTTCCAAGTGACATTTGTTCATAGAACAGATCACCTAATATTCATTGGCCAGGCTATGGTCCTTGTGCACGATCAGTGCTGAAGCAAGAAAAGAGGTGTCAGGGCTCAAAACGGCATCATCCCCTCGCACGCACCGTGTGTGCATGATCACACTTCGCAGGCAAGTGGAGAGCTGAACGCATTCCTAAACAGCCTCCACGGAAGAGGTGCTGGAGCCCTGGCAAGCCCCAACACAAGTGAAACTCGGCCCATGATTGAGACGGTAAAATGTGTAGGGCGGAGCCATCTTCATTATGTGTGTGAGTGCGTGTGTAACCTAGCACAACGGGGCATGAATCAGGGCATCTAGGCTCATGCACAACACAACTGAACCAGTAATAATAACCAGTCCAAGCGTTTTTTGCATTATTTGATCATTTAGAGCAGTGGCTTTCAAACTATGGATCGTGGAATGTCGGACGCTGGGTCTCATTGCTGCAGGGGGATCAGGTGAGCAGTGGGGGGCCTAAGGCAGCTCCCTGCCTGTCCTGGCACAGCAGCCTGCAGCAGAACCGGCTCCTATGTGGCGGAGAGGGGAGAAAGCCCAGGGCTCCATGCACTGCCCCTGCCCTGAGCACTAGCTCCGCACTCCCATGGGCTGGGAACCTGCTGCTGGCTGCTTCTGGGGTCAGCATGGTCTGCGGTGCCAGGAGAGGCAGGAAGCTGCTGCACCACTGATCGGGAGCAAGTCAAATTATGTTGGGTCGCGGCATCAACAATTTTCATCCCCTGGGTCTTAAAAAATAGTTTGAAAACCGCTGATTTACAGAGAGTCAAATAAACCAAATCCTCAGCGGGTGTAAGTCAGCACCGCTTCCTTGTCTGTGGAATACTTGGTGAACAGCTCAATATTGCTCACCTATATCATTTCACTCAGAATTGGATCGGCGGTGTGGTGTTTATTCCTTCCCCACCCTGCAGTGCTATTGCACATCTCAGCAGAAAAGGATTCTCAAAACTTCAATGCATCACAACCCCCTTCTGAGCCCCACCACCCCAGGCCAGGGGGCCAAAGCTGAAACCTGAGCCACACTGGCCTGGCCTGAAGCCATTGGCCTCGGGTGGTGGGGCTTGGTTTTTGGCTTTGGGTCCCAGCAAATCTAACACCAGCCCTGGAGTCCCCATTCAAATGGCATTGAGATAAAACTGTAGGTCAGGTCCCCAAAGTGTGAGAAGCACTGCAATAAAACCAGCATGGCCCAGCAAACAGAACTCAGGTCTCCGGGTCCAGTGCCCTGTTCCCAGCTCTGTCCCTTGTGTGACCTGTGATTCGTCACTTCCCCACTCTGTGCCTCAGTTTCCCCAACAATAAAGTGCTTTGAAATCTACCGATTTGCCATGCCATGCAAGAACTAAGCATTATTACTATCCAAACAATTGACAAAAGCAGAACTTCAACTCTGGTAACAGGGAATAGTGTTAATTAGTCAGCCAATTCATCTATCCAGCAGCTTAAATAGCCACTTAGATAAGGTATCCGTAGCAAATCCTCTTCCCGTTACCATACTATGAGGCCTTAGCTATGCTGCTGTTTAAGCTGATTTTGGGAACTGTTCAAACAGGATTCTAATTAAACAGGATTCTACTCTTCTGGAGCAAACCGTGAGCTTCACGCTTGACAGCAGAGACTGCCAATTGCATCACAGCATAGGAAAACCATGGGCCTGATGATGGCCCCACTGAAGTGGATAAGAGTCTTTCCATTGACTTCACTGGGCTTTGGATCAGGCCCTTAATGATGACAGACTAAACAGAGACCTGTCAAATTCATTCCAATTGTGACCCAAGTCAAACGGAACCCAGGCATGGGCATCCAAAAGGTGAACATATAATGCATTCATCTTCAACCTCTTATGAATTCAGCTGCCTTGGCACTAAAACTAATCTTCTAGCCCTGTCGTTCACCTCTAAACAACACACAATCCAAAAAAAGTCAAGGTCAGTCTGAAGCACCATGTCAGAGTCTGTCTCTCCTCTCTCAAGGGGCACTAGAGTTTTCACTTGGAAGTAATAACTGTTGTGCCGCGGGACTGTACGGCTGTCAGTAATGTGCTGAGAAAATAGCCCTCACATACGTCAGCCATTTTCTTCTTCATCTCCTCCCAGGCAAACAGAATTATCACTTAATTATACCAAGCAAATTGGAAGCGTTAATATTTTCTTCCTAAATGGCAACATTAAAACAAAAATGAATAGTAATTGCTTTTCTATCAAAGGAGATGGGAGATGAGAGATTCTCTCCAGCACGCTGAGCCAGCTACCCGAATAGTTCACACTCAGGATACAAGCCCCAGGGCCCACCGAGTGTGTTTGTGGTTCATGGCAGGTGACAAGGTGTTGAAAGCAAGATGGCAGGGAGGACATGAAATTTACAACCCCAAGAGAAAAAAATTCATGGGGCCTGAATAGAGGGAGGTGAAACTAATGGGAGCAAAGGGTGCACAACAACTGAAGTCTTTCACCCAGCAGTCCTCAGCTAGGAGTACACGCACCCCTGGGGGAACATACAGACCTTCCAAGATGTACATCAACGCATCTAGATACTTGTCTATTTTGACAGCAGGCTATGTAAAAAGCAGTAACTAACTAAAATTTCATGCAGACAATAACTAGTTTATACTCCTCTATATACTATACCCTGAAATGCCAGTACAGTACATGGGCGGTGGCTGAAAGCAGGGCTGGGGAAGGCAACCCCCCAATTCCACTCCCAGCCCTGCCCCTGCATTACAGGTTGGTGGAGTGTATGGTCCCTGCCTCCCCAGCCCCGAAGCATGGGGAGGGCGGGTGCTGGGGACAGCAACGCTCCGCCGCCAGTACGCCTATAGTAGGCACTCTGTGGGTGGGGGGCCAGCCTGGCGGTTTGGGAAGGCAGTGCCTTCCCCCACCTGTCATGCCCGCCACCCATGGTACAATATCTGTATTCCAGTTGATTTATTTGTACGCTTATATGGCCACAATGAGAAAGGATGCAAAAGTGTGCTGTGACCTGTGGTATTTTGATGTCTGATTTTGTAAGCAAGTGAGATGAAACTGTGTGTGTGGGGGGGGGGGAGGGCATGCAAGACAAACCAGACTCCTGACAAAACTGTCATTCCTTGCACGCTGGTTTCTCTCACACTCTGAACAGCTCATTGCTTGGTATCTCAGGGGGAGCGCAGAACATGCACAATTAATGTCAGTTTTTAAATATTCAGCTGGTGTAAACTGGCTTGGCTGTCTCCACTGAAGTCAATAGAGCTACACCAAGTCTCACAGCCGGCTAAGGATCCAGACCCACAATTTTTAAAGCAACGTTTACTCTTTGCAGCAATTTGCTCTTTATAACACAGCCATTTGCCATGTATTAAACAGCCGTGTGTATGTGTTAAGTATTATAGTTCAGGGACTGTGCATTGGGAGGGGCATGAACTCTGAACACACCTAGCTTTGCTAGAATGCAGCTGGGTCCTTTTCGCTACCTATTTCTCAGAGAACCATCTCACACGTATTCCCAAGGGTTTCATGCTCAAATGGTAAAATTCACCCCCACGTAGTGGGTCAGAACAAGGCGCCTAGGAACCACCGAAGTCTTGATTCTCCATTCTGGTGAAAACAGCTTTTTGTTTGGATTTAAACATCCTCCTAAACTAAGCGTCAGCCAACCTATGCATTGTGCTAGTTAGTGCCTGAAAGCCACAAGTGAAACCTACGACTAGAAATGAAAGGGAGTCACTTTTCACCCTCCGAGCTGAGTGAAATGCTAAAGAGCCTTAGATGTTGAAAATTAAATGTGATACGCGAACTTTTCGCTTTATTCCAAAGGTTAAGGAAATCTGGAGCCTGGTATATCACTGCATGCTCCAAGCTGGTGGAGTGATACCGATTCGCATGGCATTACAAGGCTTGATTTACCACTGCGTTTCTTAAAAATATAGGGTTTCATTCTGATCTCATATTGTTTTCAGAATAGAGAGAGGTAACTAGTGGTGTCCTGCAGGGATCTGTCCTAGGATCAATCCTATTCAACACAGTCATAAATGATCTGGACAAAGAGGTAAACAGTGAGACGGCAAAATTTGCAGATGATACTAAACTGCTCAAGATAGTTAAGTCCAAAGCAGACTGTGAAAAGCTTCAACAGGATCTCACAAAATTAGGTGACTGAGCAACAAAATGGCAGATGAATTTAATGTTGATTAAATTCATAATGCACATTGGAATACATAATCTCAACTACACACACAAAATGATGGGGACTAAATTAGCTGTTACCATTCAAGAGAGAGATTTTGGAGTCATTGTGGATAGTTCTCTGAAAACATCCACTCAGTGCGCAGCAGCAGACAAAAAAGCAAACAGAATGTTGGGAATCATTTAAAGAGGGATAGAGAATAAAACAGAGAATATCTTATTACCTCTATATAAATCCATGGTACGCCCACATCTTGAATACTGCGTACAGATGTGGTCACCTCATCTCAAAAAAGGTATCTTGGCATTGGCAAAAGTTCAGAAAAGGGCAACAAAAATGATTAGGGATTTGGAACGGCTGCCATACGAGGAGAAATTAATAAAACTGGGACTTTTCAGTTTAGAAAAGTGGAGACTAAGGGGGGGATATGATAGAGGTCTATAAAATCATGATCAGTGTGGAGAAACTAAATAAGAAAAAGTTATATACTTGGTCCCACAACACAACTAGGGCTCACCAAATGATTTTAGTAGGTATTAGGTTTAAAACAAACAAAAAGAAGTATTTCTTCACACAACGCACAGTCAACTTGTGGAACTCCTTGCCAAAGGTTGTGGTGAAGACCTGGACTTGAACAGAGTTCAAAAAAAGAACTTGATAAATTCATGGGGCATAGGTCCACCAATGGATATTAGCCAGATGGGTAGGAATGGTGTCCCTAGTCTCTATCAGAAGCTGAGAATGACAGGGGAGGGGTCACTTGATGATTCCCTGTTCTACTCATTCCCTCTAAGGCACCTGGCATTGGCCATTGTTGGAAGACTGGATATTGGGCTGGATGGACCTTTGGTATGGCCGTTATGTTACACAGGCGACTTTGAATTCTGCTGGTTTTGGTGGAAGCATTCCTGATTTGCACTCGTGTAACTGAGGGTATGTCTAGACTACAGGCTTTTGTCGACAGAGGCTTTGTTGACAGATACTGTTGACAAAGCCTCTGTCGACAAAAAGCATCTAGACTACAGCCAGTTCTGTCAACAAAGCAAGCCGCTTTTTCGATAGAGAGTCTAGATGCTCTCTTTTGAAAAAGCACAGTGTGGATGCAATAGTGTCTTTTGTCAACAGAACTCTGTCGACAAAAGGCGTTATTCCTCGTAGAATGAGGTTTACCGCCGTTGACAAAGCTGCCGCGTTCTGTCGACTTACTGTCGACAGAACTCGGTGGTAGTGTAGATGCAAGTATAGTCCACTTTTGTCAACAAAACCCTGTAGTCTAGACACACCAGAGGCAAGCTAAGCCCATGCTGTCTGACAGAGTCCCTTCAAGGACTATGCTCCTAAAATATTACAGCTCCCCAGACTGACTCATCTGCCAAATTCCAATGCCTTGCCACTACTTCCAAGGAGTGGGCTAGATAGATGCAGATTAGCCACCAGCCTGACAGACACTGGCAAACCCATCTTCCCTCTGAGGGAAAGCTCTTGTACTCACCTAAATGTCACATCAGATAAGTGCACTGCAGCTCAGCTGTGTGTTATCTGAACTGTCAAGGAGGGTTCAATGTTTTGCTGGGAATAATACAACCTCCAACCAATTCCAATAACTGAAGCCATAATTATTCTCGATACGCCGGGGACTGTCACAGCAGCAGAGGCAGGAAGACGGGCAGCAATAGGTGGGGAGTGTTACGCAAACACCGGCAGAAGATCTCTCCGGTTTCCCAAGCACAGCATCTAGGTTTGGGAGCGAGCGGCTTCATTTCAATTATACAGCCTGCCAGCACTCTTAAGAGACCACGCAGAGCACAGCACGGAGATACAGCCATGGTCTCAAGGGATGTGCTTCACGGCAGACAACGGAGCTGCTCTTTGGTCTTTGAACGTCACCAGCTAGAGCCTGTGGGAAGATGTGAGGGGGAGGTTGAGCGGATGTGGGGAGTATGTTTGTGGGATCGCAATCCAGCATTCACAGGACACCCACTGGTAGGAGAGAGGCCTTGGCATTAGGGTTGCCGGATGGTTTAACAAAAAATACCGAACATCCAACCCCCACAAAAAACACACCCTGAAAAAATTCTGTTGAGAAAAAAAAAAAGGGGGAGACCAAAGTTAAGCAAAATGTGTCTACACACGTGCCATTCACACCACTGATTGCAGTGAAGACATAACTTGAGTCATCTGGTGAAGACTCAGGTTTATTTTCAGTCTACGGCCAAGTTCAGTTCTAAAGTTGCATCAGGGCTGTTGGCTCCTGCAGCCTTAGAATCCCACGTACCCTAAATGGGAGCTCTCCTTAGTTATTCCAACAGAAACTCAAGGTTTTCCAGCGCAATTCACCTGCTAGGGGGATGGGAGGCTAACGGACTCACCTTGGGGAAAGGTTCAGAAAAGAACTGAACTGTAGGCCAGCCTTACAGTGCCAACACACCTGGTTACCTATGCCTTTCATGGGGAAGCACAAAATAGCTTTATAAAAATATGAACTGAGTTATGACTGTTTCCTTCAAACCATTTTTGTCCTGTTGCTACATGCACAAAAAGTTGGCAGGATGCAATGTATTTCAAGTAAACACCTGCTGTGCCCTGAAATGTTCCAGACAAGTGAACGTCCTGTAAACCTTGAAATGAATCACGATCAGCAAAATCAGCTGCTTTGGCTCATCTAAAAATATATATATATAATTTAATTCACATTTTTGTGTGTGGTAGTTGCAAGGTCTGGATGAATTTCCGCAAAGGTGAACCTAGTACAAATGGCTCAATTTGTGGACCGATAGGCATCCGTAGCAAACGCCTCAAGGCGAGCTGAATCAGGCCTCATTAGTTATGTCCTCCCTGCAAACAGGAGTGTGTTTTTACATCAAGGTAGCTATCCTGATGTAAAATCCTAGTGGAAAGAAGGTATTGCAGGTTTTATCTTCATATAGCTATTCAAGGTCCACCCTCCACCAGTGGTCCCTATAAGCTGTGCATTCGGGTAGCCACTCAGAACACATTCAAATAGTGCTCAGCACCCACAGCTGGGAGCATGTGTTTCCTGTTGATGGTGCACATCTGCACATGCCTCTGTGTACATAAAATTTATTCCGCGCATGGTTGGGAGGAAAAAAAAAAAAAGAGGGAACATTGCTGTCCACCCATCACAAGGGGTTGACCTTAGCTAGCTATATGGAGGAGAAAACTACCCCTGCCTTTTCTCCATTAGAATTTTACACGGAGATGCCAAGCTTGATTAGGGTTGTCAGGTGTCTGGTTTTGAACCGGACAGTCCAGTATTTAAGCTTTTTGTTTCGGAAACAAATTGAGAAAATATAAATGAGAAAATAGAAATGTCCGGTATTTTCTAAATAAGATGCAATGTAGATTGTGATGTAATGTCAAGTGTGTCCAGTATTTTTTGTTGAAACCATCTGGCAACCCTAAGCTTGATGTAAAATGCCCCTTTTTTGCAGTGAAGACATAGCCAAGCACGAAACATATCGGGAAGAGGGGGGCCAGATTTTTCAGAAAAGCAACAGGCCAGATTTCTCAGTGTTCAACGCACAGAACAGGGACAGATTTCCCAAAGAGATGAGCTCCCATTTAAGGCTTCCAAGCACTCGGCATCCAGCGCACACCCAGTTCGCAGAACTCCTCGGGAACTCTGGTCACTTCTTGGGGTGCCCGAAGAGAAGCAGCGTCTTGCATGAAGCCTGGACCCCTTTTGTGAGTGCTGAGCACTTGGAAATCTGGCCTCCTGCTAAAGATGTCTGTGCTTTTGCAGGGGTGAGGAACCTTTTTGGGTCAGGGGCCGCTGACCCCCCAAAAAATCAGTTGGGGATGGGGATCTGGGCAGGAGGGAGGTGCAGGGGCTGCATCTTCCCCCTGACCGTGGGTTGGATCCGAACCCGGCTTGCTTGACTCTGGCCTGTGAGGCTCAGGGCTTCTCCCCTCACCCTACAGTGGGAACCAGCACTGGCATTCCAGCCCCATGGGGGGACTGCAAGGGACTGGAGTGCCAGTACCAGCTCTCCAATGCTGTTGGGGGGGGGGGTGGGGAGCCCCAAGCCTCAGGGGCTGGATCCAGGCAAGCTGGGGGCTGGATCCAGCCCCTGGGCCTTAGGTTGGCCACCCCCGCTTTAGAGCATGGTCTGGAAAAACAAAGCAGCTCCCTGCTGTTGCTACCCTCACAGGAAAGCTGTGTAGCTCACTCAGCAATCTCTGTGGAGAGCTCTCCGAGCTGCATATGGAAGGCCTCCCTGTGAGCTCAGGGTATTATTTTATGATTATCCTGCCCCACGCAGTATTGAGTTACCAGCCTGTGCTTTCAAATGACCCTTTAGGCCCTATTTTAGCTGCCAGTGCTTTAAATCATTCTGAAAAGGGGGACCCTGCTGCCAACATAATTTCTGCCTCGCACAAGGCCTGACAGCTGAGCTCTATAAATTAAATATATATTTTCTGGTTAAATCTGATATTTGCAGGCCTCCCATCAAGTTAAACCGAGTCTCCCGACAGCTCCCAGGAAGCCCGGACAAACCCCGACAAGCCCTATTTCTAGAAAACATTGAGCAGTGGAAAAGATGCTTTGCGGGTGGAGAGAGAGAGAGGGGAAAGATTGCATTTGTCAACGGGAATGAACTGAAATGTTGTGAGGAGAGAAGAGACCTTTGCTACAATGGGCAGCAGCTGCACGCGCACACACACACACACACACACACACACACACACACACACACACACACACACACACACACACACACACACAGTTTTAATGCAGAGACCACAAACTAGACTACGAATGATTTAACTTCCTGCCTGGTTTTTACCCCGCTACTAGCCCCTTGAGATTATTTTTGGTCTTATGCTAAATGTAATTTTCTGACCTTGCTAAACAGGAGGACAAAAAGGCATTTGGAAGGAAATATTCCACAGCTAACATTACTGCAAGGGTAAATCTGTAGGAGCCCCCAGATCAGGGGCAGGAGGGAAAGAAATTAGTCTGATTTTTAAAGGGTGGGGACCCTTAGCCCTGTTTGACTGGGGAGCCTGGAGGCTATAGCAAGATTTAACGGACTGCTTGCTGGGATTTGCCACAGCTACAATTCCTAAAAAAGAAAAACAATCCACTTCACATCGCAAACACTGACTCTTTCTTGATCTTCCAGGCTGTGTTCCTTGTTCCCGCCCCAACACAAACTACTGTTGGGCTCTGCAAGGAAAAGCCAGTTTATTTTTCACTGGATCCACGATGCAACTTTCATTTTAACGCCATTCAGCCTTTCAGCCTCAATCATGTTTGCAAAGCACCCATCATTGTGGTATTTAGGCCACCTCTATGTATAGAATGTAAGGTGTGTGGGCTAAATCTTCAGGTGGGGTAGATCTACAGAGCTCCATCCATTTCACCCCCTTTATATCAATGGAGGACTGGCCTGGATCACAAAAGGCTGGCGCAGTCTGGCTTTGGATTGTGGCAAGGTGAGCCTCAGCCCCACACACATCCTCAGGAGATGCCAACTAAAAGCACCCGCAGAGAATTTATATGCAATGCATCCTCAGCTTTGAAGCAATTAAAAAGCAACCACTGGGAGAATATTACCACCCTGGCCTGACCCACATATTTCTTCCTGAGAACACGGATGCTCTTAAAGATTCATCTCAGGATGCATGTGCTCCATGCTCATGGGGGAAAGAAGCTATTCCCTTGCAAGATGTGCACGCCCATACACACACGCTAATAACCCAGTGACCTCCACTCAGCGTGGAATTGTCTCTCGGCTGCCAAAGAAATACTTCCAAAGTGTCTGGTACTTACAGTTTTTGAGAGGCAGCGGGGGGTCCTGAAGAAGACTTGCTCTTGACTCAGAATGCTTTTCAACTTTAATGTCCGGATACCTAGCTGCTGCGAGAGAAGCTCTCAATCTCTCTCCCCCTTCCTTGTCCCTCTGTCTCATTTCTCACAACAGCCATTCTTTCCCCCTCTCTCTGTGCGTTGGTCTCTCTCCTTTTCCCTGGAGGTTGCAGCCCTTGCTAAGAGGAAAGTAAACCAAGACAGACGCAGACTGGGTTTCCGAGAGGGGGAAGGGGGAGAAATAAAATCAACTGGCTGCATAAATCCAGCTGACCTAATCTTCACTTCCCTACAAGAGATGAAAGACAGTTAAGAGTCAGAGGAATCCCCCATCTGGTGTGGTGACCTGTATTTTTCTCAGTGCTTGGAGTGTGTGTGTGTGTGTGTGTGTGTGTGTGTGTGTGTGTACACACACACACACACACACACACACACACACACACACACACACTGGATTATGAGAAACATGCAAAGCCTTTTATGGCTTCCCATGCTAGCACAGGATGTTCTGTAAGAGTCTCTCTCTCTCTCTCTTTCTCTCTCTGAACTGCAGGGGGAAAAAAATTAGGGAAAGGGAGGCAGAAGGACTAAAATGGGAGAGACGGAGATGAAAAGTAGGAGATGCTTCTAATAAGACACAGAGGGCCACATGTAGCCCTGGAGAGACAAAAGTGTAACTCCTCTGACTTGTGGAGAGTTTTGCCTGCTGGAGCCAGGACTGAATTTGGCTCAGGGTCTCAGACAGCATCCCTTTGGGGTGCTGGAGAGAGATGCACCTGATGTGCTTGCTTGGCTAGCGGCATCAGAACCCAAAGTATGATTTAATGGACTGCTTGATTCACTTAAAACCACTTTCACCAAAGGAGGACACACCACAAAAGAAGTAGGTCATATCATGGAATAGGCCACTCTAATCCCCCAAAGAGTCTGGTTCAATACAGGAAAAAACCCAACCAGTGACCACACACCCTTGGCTGTCCCCTACCATCCCACACTGAAACTCATATGGGGTATCAAAGTTACAACCCAGCGTAGGCAACTAGTACCTGTTGGGGATGGGAGTGCAAGGAGGGTCACATCTTGGGAAAAAAACCCTTCCCAAACCCTCTCTCTTAGCCTGCAAATGGCCCCCTAGCATGCCTAAGCTAGCTAGCATCAGGACCTAGCTCCCTGCAGCCCATACCCAACGCAGCACCAAGCCCTGTCATAACAACCGATGTGAAACCTGCAGCCATCTCTCCATTGCTATGACAGTCAATACTCCCCCTCCTGCTTCCTAAAGTTATATTTGCAGAGTGGTCCAGAGCAACGTTCCCTGTCATTTTTTCCGTCCATGTGCAGAATAAATTGTATGTGCACAGAGGCATGTGCAAATGTGCACCACCAGCAGAAACAAAAAACCTAGCAGTGGGCACTTTGCTAGTCATCTGGGCAGCATTGGAATCTCTCCTGAGGGGGTGCCAAAGTGCACAGGGAACACTGAGCAGTTTTTTCTTAATGCCAACATCGTCATCTATTGGGGAGCTCCCCAATTCATTCTCTTTGACCCTTATTTTTGCTGACTCTCTCCATATTGAGCTGCATATATTCACCTGTCCCTGGGGAAATGGCCAATGATCCCTTTGGCTACCACGTCCTCAATCTGCGAGCTCCTTGCAACAATGGGTGTGACGCGTCCTACAACAGCCCATCCTACCTGTGTACAGCCACCCGTGCTTGGATATTTAGTAGGGATCGAACCTGCATCTTTATAAAGCACAAACAACTGCTACTTGGCCTAAAGACCTCAGCTCTATGCTCCTGTTGTCCTGGGAGACAAAGACTCAGTTTCTTTTTAATGAGGGTTGCATGTGTGCTTAGGTCATTTGTTTCCAACTCACAGAGATACCACTTCCTGTCTCATTATTAGAAACTAGAGCAGGGCAAACAATTAGGATAATTATGTGTGAACAGTTGAGCATAAAACATTCTTGGCATTCAGACCTGTCTGGTGAAGATGCTGTATGCTGATAGGAGAGAGCTCTCCCTTCGGCATAAGAAAATCACCTCTGCAAACGGAAGAAGCTTGGTCGGCAGAGGCATAGCAGCACAATGTAACTTATGTCAACATAGGGTGAAGTATAGACATAGGCTGTAGTATAGACCTAAGGCCAGGTCTACATTACACACGAAAGGTCAGCTTAAGGTACCCAAAGCCAGCTACATAAATAACATCGCTGGAGTCGATGTACCTTAAGCTGAGCTTGACACCATCTCCACAGCGGGAGGTCGATGGGAGTATTTCTCCCAACAGCGAGAAGTACCAGTACCGATAGGGGTGCCTTCAGCATTTGATTTAGCAGGTCTTTACTAGACCTGCTAAATCAAACCCCAGAAGATCGATTGCCAAAGCGTCAATCCTCCAATAAATGAAGAAGTGGCCTAAAAGTCTGGAGGATGATGGCGAGGGAGAGGGGGTACAGAAAGGTTGAAGCGTGTGCAGTAGAATGTCAGAGTTACGAACATCTGCATTCCAAACTCACTGGCCAGTACAATAAACTAAGCCAGAAGCACATAGGCAGTACTGCAGCAGAGACAAAAATAGAAGCACATACTTACAGTACAGACCTGCATTAAACATAAACCACTAAAAAAAAAAAAAAGGGAGGAAAGTAAAAAAAAAAATTGACAAGGAAATGGTTTCTGTGCTTGTTTTGTTTAAATTAACTTGGTTAAAAGCAGCATTTTTCTTCTACTTAGTAAAGTTTCAAAGCTCTATTAAGTCAACATTCAGTTGTAAGCTTTTGAAACAACCACCATAACACTTCATTCAGAGTTATTAACAGCCTCCATTCCTGAGGTATTCACAACCCTTAAGGCTTTACTGTATTTAAAAAAAAAAATCCAGAGGAAATTAATTATCCTGAGAATACTATTGAAACAGCTCTTCTAAAACCTACCATTATATGCAAATCTAATAATCTCAGTTTGACGTTCACTCTGAAGCCAAATGATGGCAGACAGGCCCTTCAAAAACTTGTCGAGTTTGTCTTGTTCTGCTTGACTGCTGATCATTTTAGCAAAAATGCTGAGCTACTTGGGGGTGATGAGTGAAGCCTGTGTTTGGAGAAACAGCTTGAGTTGAAGTCACTCTACTTTTTTCCTGCTATTGTTATTTATGTTGCTGTAGAACCCAGAGGTCCTGACCAAAATTGGGGCCTCCTGCTAGGACTTGCACACACATACATAGTAAGAAATAGCCCTTGCCTTGAACAGATAACACTAACCAGACAAAGAGTTGGAGAAACGCAGTCTTATTATCCCCCTTTTATAGATGGGAAACAGAGGCACCAAGCAAGATAAGGGCCAGATGTTTAAAAGTAGATAGGTGCCTAAAGATGCAGATAGGCACCCAGCTGAATTTTCAAAAGGGTCTAGGCACCTAACTTGCATCTCCCTGAGGTGCCCATTTGCCTAAATATATTTAAAAATCTGGCCTGAGGTGCCTTGTCAATGTCACACAAGGAGGGTGGGGCAGAGCTTGAAACAGAACGTCAGAATTCTATTCCAGGATACTAACACAGGAGCATCCTTCCTCGCTGACTGGATTACCATGTGTAATGTGGCCAACAGCCTTGCCAGGCCCCTGGGCAAGATGCTCCCGGAAGGGGTGGTGCCTCAGGTGGAAGGGCAGGGGCTTCAGGTGGAAGAGGTGGGGCCAAGCCCTCCACGTTGCTCCTCCCTCCCCCAGCAGCCCTCACAGCCACCAGAGCACTCCAGAGGTGATTTAAAGGGCTAGAACCCTTTAAAGGGCTAGAACCCCTCTAGTTGCTGCAGTAGTAGTGGCAGCGGCTAGAGTCCTGGGTCCTTTTGAATTACTGGGCCCCAGGGCAACTGCCACCTTTATTCCCCCACAGCCCCCGCAATTGACAGGCCTGAGCATGTGAAACCAAGCATTAGAATCATCCAAAACTCAGTCCTCAGTCCACCCTTGCAAACAGCTGGCAAACCTTTTGGAAAGTCTGACCTCAACTTTCAGTGTCGTCACGAACCAAGCAAAGTTAATTATTACCGATGTTTCCTGCCATTCTACATAGGAGCTCTATTTTTAAAGCAAACCAGGCCATAAAAAAAACCAAAGAAATCAACAGCAAGTTGACTCCACATGGAAGCAAATTCCCATCCCCTACCAGCTATTTTCATCTATTAGCTTTTCAGTGGGAGGATTTAATTTGCATTTAAATAGAAACCTTAGGAACGAGGCCAATCTAATGTTAAAATGCTAATTGCAAATGCATTTGCCTCTTTAAAAATTAAAAAGAATGTCAAAGTGCATTTTAATGGGGGGCTTATTAGAGGTTTAGTTTTATGAGACACTTAGTATTTATAAGTTATTATTATTTAACAGACTGTTTACAGCTCAATCCAGACAGCTGAAAACCTAGACAGCAATGAATTTGCGAGATCTGAGCTGACTGCTATGGAAATAGGAACATCATGAAAGATCTTCTCAGGCCATGAAACACCTGGTTGTGTAGAATATAAGTTACATGCTCTGGGGGAGGAGCAGTGGAAAAGGAATCTGATATGCCCCCAAAATGAAACAGCCACTGTAGATAAGCAAAAAGAGAGAAATGAGCTTCAGCCGTAGAGCTTTGCGCGGATACAAAACTTGTATCCGTATCTGTATCTACAAAAATAAGTTGCGGATATCCGCATCCACATCTGGATATACATATACCCATGGATATATAGTGGATATCCACGGATCAGCAGGGTTCTAGATTTAAAAAAAAAAATTTTTATCTTCATCCACATCCATAGCCACAAAAATGAGCAGCAGATATCCGCTTCCGCAGATGTGGATACCCACAGATATAAAGTAAATATCCGTGGTTTTGCAGGGCTCTATCCCTCCATCCATTGAGCACGTAAGTAGTCCTAACCAAATCAATGGGATTATTCACGTGCAAAGTCACACATCTGCTTTTGTGGGCCAGGATCTTGGTTGGAGGCTTGCTACGGTATTCAAAGAAGGATTAGGACCTTTAAGAAGAGATGGTTAAAAAAAAAAAAAAAATCTACTGGAACTTTTCTCCACTAAAAAAAATGGTGTGGGAGTGGGGGAGATGAGGAGTTTGATTAAATGGTAGATTTTCCACCAAAATTTCCATTTTTGCCAAAAAAGCAACATGCCCACTGCTTAGACTGGTAGCTTTCTGGGGTGGTGGCCATTGTTTCGTTTGGTCTGTACAGCACCGAGCACCACAGAATCCTGGCCCAAAACTGGGAATCCAAGGCATGAATGCGATCCTGATAAAATAAAAACAGTAGTACTGAACTGTGCTCTTTTTTCATTAACAAAAATGGTTCCCCCATTTTTTGGACAGCTGAATGCCAAACATCTGTGGCTTCCCACCCCCTCCACCAACCTCGCAAAAAGAAAATCAATGAAGAAATGTTAATGAAAAAAATTTCATTTCCTTCCAAATCTTTCATAGAAAATAACTTTTTCAAACTGCTCTACTCCTAGAGAGCTCTCCACTAGAATTTGCTCCCTCCTCGGTCCATCGGACCAAGATCTGGCACTCTGCAAAACTCAGGTGTACAGAAAATGTCTGGGTTTAGTATATTTTAGTAATTATTATACTTTTTTTTTATTATTATTTCTCAAGAGCCTCCACTGGTGCTTGGCATCTCAGATATTTTGTGAATAGAGGTGGCTGTTTTCATCATAGGTGCTGAATATTTTACATTACATGGTAAGTTACAGTGTGTATTATACAGTTTAGCTCTGTAAAGCACCTTATGTGAATAAAGGCAGGGCTGGCCTTACCATGAGGCGAACTGTGGCGGCCACCTCAGGTGCCAGACTGTGTGTGTGTGGGGGGGGGGAGGGGGCGGAAGGAGAGGGGGAGGCACCACTAGGACCCAGAGAATTGAGACCTTTCAAAGTTTTGGCCCAAGCGAAGGGACATGGGGGCATCATTTGAGCTCCCCGCCTCAGGTGCCAAAATGTTGCGGGCCAGCCCTGAATAAAGGTCTCTGTAGTAATCAGAATGGAATAAACACATTATACACATGACATAATGGGGGGCCAGTGCTAGCAGGAAGTATTAAAAGCTGGACGTGTGTCTATTTATGTTCTATTTTTCATCCTTTCACTGGGACAGCCTGGAGCATAGTCACCAGTATTACAACACATGCCACTAGCCCCAGTCCTGAATTCAGATCCACTTCTGCTCTGATTCATTATGGATTAGAATAGGTACAAGGCTCCAACTACAGGATCAGGGCCCACAGTTTGCACCTGCCTGTGCAATAAAATGCAGGTGATTTGGAGGCTAAGCAGGCCTTCACAGCTGTTAGCTTCTCCACACTCAGGTGAGGGGCACTTGGACTTCAAGGCCAACAGGAGTTATAGAAAACCCAAGGACCTTACTGCTCCAAGCCTATGAGGGCATGACCTCTGAGGGACGACTGAAAGAATTGGGCTTGTTTAGTTTAGAAAAGAGAAGACAGAGGGGACAGATAGCAGCTTTCAAGTACCTAAAAGGATGTTACAAGGAGGAGGGAGAAAAATTGTTCTTCTTGACCTCTGATGATAGGCCAAGAAGCAATGGGCTTAAATTGCAGTAATGGAGGTTTAGGTTGGACATTAGGAAAAACTTCCTGTCAGGGTGATTAACCACTGGACTAAATTGCCTAGGGAGGTTGTGGAATCTCCATCGTTGGAGATTAAAGAGCAGGTTGAACAAACACCTGTCAGCAGGAGCGTACTGGCAATCAAAATAGGCCTGGGAAATGGGTTGAGAACGGCCCTCCCCACGATGTCACCCCTGCGTCCCCCTCAAGCCCGGCCCCCTGCATCATGTCCGGCATGCGGCGCAGGCAGCAGGTCGGGCTCTGTATGCTGCATACAGCGTGGATGCGGAGCCGCTCGGAGTGAGGGGCAGCGGCATGCGGACACACGGCCCACCAGACGATGGCCCACCGGGAAATTCCTGGTATCCCGCCGGGCCAGTCCGCCCCTGCCTGTCAGGGTTGGTGTAAAGGGTGCTTGGTCCTGCCATCAGTGCAGGGGACTGGACTTGATGACTTCTTGAGGTTTCTTCTAGTTCTAGGATGCTAAGCCACCTGAACTAACAAAATTGTCGATATTAGCTGTAGGAGTATAAGATTGTGTAGCGACTCTGCTGGCTGCAACCACTAGAGGACGACAATGATTACATATGCTTCAGAAGGTTTCACATTCAATGCAGTAGAAAGCAATGGTCGGAGATACACTCCATCAATTATTTCATCCTTCATATAAGTGCCAAGTGTTGTACTCAAAGCAGCTCCCTCAGATCTGAAGATGCGAGGAGGGATCTGAACGGATAGGGTCCTGATAGATGGAGTCAGAATCGGAATTTCACAACTGACCCCTGTGTTATGCTTATAAGAAGCACAAAGGATCTTTTTCAGGAGAAAAGACAATATTCCGCATTTACTGAGAATACAGCATGAAAACCAGCGCACGCGTTCACACTCTCTCTCACACGCACATGCCGTAAATGGCCAGATAGTTACCAGTCTGTCCTAGTGGCCTGTTAGGGTCTGGTCCATCTGGAGGACTCCACTTTCCAGTTTCGGCAGCATCATTGGCACAGAGCTGAGGTCTGGCAGCTGTGATCTTGGAGCTGTGTTCTGGAGCTGGTTCCCAAAGAACTTCCTTTCAGATCCCAGTTTATATAGTGACACTTGAGTCCTGCTTAGCTCTATCTTAACCAATTATTTTACTCAGGTTTTACTAACCGGTGCTAACATCCTGTAACAGAGCTCTCTCACCAATCATACCCCGCCACCTTAACTGATCGGTATCTAGCAAAATTAATTATACAACAGGCAGAAAGAATTAAAAACCAGACAGAGATGATACAAACAAACAATTGGAAAGTGAGGACTGTAATCATAGAAGGAGGATTTTACAATCCCAACTATTGATAAGTAGTTTCTTCCCCCCGAAATGCTGTCAAACTTGAGATCTATTTCTTTATCTGTTGATAGTGGGTGCTATTAGGACAGGCTCTCCTTTTTAACAGCCTGATATATTACACCATTTTAGTGCAATTTAGATGGAGTGTGAGCATGTGATTTCCTGCATTTCAGCTAATGGATGCTGCTCTTTGAGACTGGCTGCAGATAAAGGCTTTCGGGCTTCCAATATGGCTGCAGGCCTTCCAATATGGCTGCAGAAAAAACCCCTATCCTCACTCATATACCTCTAATAGTATACTCTGAAACCTTGGAGTCAAACTCCCTGAGTGTTCCAATTCTGTGGCTTAGGCTCCAACCTCTAACAATGATAATTTCTCTTAAGTGTCTGTACAGTGCCGAGCACTATGTATCACATACATTAAGATGCTTTAAGACTCTGTGGCTTGTGGGTATGAAAAATGAAAACAGAGTAAGCTGGTCAAAAAAAAAAAATGTCAACAAGTGAAATCCCACTGAATATTTTTTGTAGAATTTTTGAGTCTTAAAAAAAAACCTGGTGAAAATGTTTGACCCATTTTTCAGCAGCTCTTAAAACAATGAACATTGTTGTGCTTCCTTGCAGACATTTGTTCACCTTACAAGAAATATGAGTGGATGGTGAACAGCAAGTTCTGGATGGTCAACAGCAGGGGTTAAACCACAGATCTATGGATAAGAAAAGCTCAGAAAAAATTCAGCGGAAACATTTGCCTCTGGAAAATGCAGCTCCATCATTCCACAGTGGAATCCTGTCAATTCCATCAAAATTTTGTTTCAGGAAAAAAAAAAAAAGAGGAGGGGGAACATTCATACTAAGCTGAAATGTCCCATTTTGACAACTGGGGAATGAAACGTTTTGCTTTTTCCTTTTGAAACATCTTCATTTGAAATGTCTAGATCCCACATGGAATAGAACATAAAATTAAAAGCCATCAAAGTTGAATGGTGAAGGGTTCGGGTTTCATTCCAATGCCACACAAAGCCAAGTTCTGAAATCTCAAAATCCTTCAGAACATGGAGTTGTTGTCCTCTGGCTAACACACGAGCTGGTAAGCCCAACCTAAGAGACCCACCTCCCTTTGTCAAGGCTCATTGACCTCCATGTGGCCCAGCCGTCACTCGACGGGCTCAGAGCATCCCAACAAGCTGGTGTGGGTTACATTGTTGAACAACATCAAAAGGGCTGAGGCTGCTTGCCTCAGCAGAGTCTAATAGGAAGGACTGAAATTAGAACTCTGGAGACCTGGGATCTATTCCAGGTTATTATATGCATGTACAGTGCCTAGCACAACCAGACCTGATCCTAGCTGGGGCCTTTAGGTAGTGCTCCCTCTATTGTTTTCCATCTATGTGTGGAATAAATTTTGTTATGGGCCCTGCAGCAGGTGTGGATGTGCACCACCAGGAGAAATACTTGCTGCCAAGTGTGAGAACTATGGGTGCTCTGCTAATCAACTGGACACCACCTGAATCCCTCCTGGGTGGCTGCCAAAGTGCTCAGCTTACAGGGAATGCTGCCTATAGGTCCTACAGTATTATGAATACTAACAGGACACCAGAGATGTTGCTGGGCAGATCCTGGAAGTATTAGCAGAAATGCACATGGGGAAGCTTACACAGTCCTTGGCCTCAGTCTCATTCCAGCTAATAAAATTATTCATATGTGCTAAAGCTATTAGCCCATCAGCATCTAATTCACCCTGCTTTTTAAAAACATACCATGATGAGCTTTCATGTCTTAAAAGAGCAATTCGGGTAGACTTACCTTTCCAGGGAGAATAAACTGCATCACGTTCGCATGTGCAAGAGACAAAAGAAGTGAAAGAGCAAGAGAGTGGAAGAAAGAGGATTTGTTCTAGATAGACAACTACGGTGCAGAGACAGGTAGATCAGATCAGCCGCAAAATCCAACGCCTTCATTGCATGAGTGATGACTTCCCTGCTGTCTGAGTCAGACCTGACAAGCTGGAAAATAACTGTCTGTCTCTTCAGAACCAAGCTTGCGTAACTCGCTGCAGGGACTCCAGAATCTTCAGACACAGCAGGAGTTGGCTTAGCCTAGCAGTTGTTTTTTCAATGGTAAAAAAACCCCCACAGCAGTATGCATAGTTGCTAGACTTCTTTCCAGCTATACCATTTCACTGTCTGCGGGGAGACTGCTCTGTAATGAAAGGGAGGGCCACAGAGAGACAACTGCCATGGAAACATACCCACCAAACAGATCTGGAAGTCACACTAACTTTAAATATGTGCGCGAAACAGGTTGGTCTAGCAACTTGTTACAGTGAAATATGGTCAGAGCAGAAGACAATCTCCAGTGTAACTACAGAACAAGCTGGACAAATTCCATCCATGCGTAGACTCCAGCCGGAGGTCTTCATTTGCATGGATAGTCTTAGCATTCCCCTGCCATGGAGGCAGATCCAGAGAGAACTCAAGATGCTTAAGGTAGCTTGCGGGTTGGGCACGGCCCAGTCAGACTCTGGCCTGCCCTGGCAAACAGGACCAAGTAGCAAAAACGTCCTGCCTCCCTGAAAACAAGGTGGGAGGACTTGCATTTAAAAACAAACACAAAACCTGTAAAGATTTTCTGCAGTCCAACATCTGTTTCCATGGGAACAGCAGCAATGGCGTTGTCGGGACTCTGGTAATTTACACAAATAGGCCTCACGCTACATATTTCAGGTTCCCTCCCATAGCACCTGCAGCCTTTAGGTTTCAGACGGCTCCTAAAATATGCAGATTATCAAAAGGGGGCCAATTTTTTTCCTTGTTCCTGCTCTTTAATAGGCATATTAACTAACCTGGCAGAAACTAACCTGCCTCCTGCGGGTTTTACCGTGGGCCATCAGCACAGATGCTGGTTTTGCATACATGCTTTATGCAGCAAGCTGTTTTAGAGCAGCTAAAAAAGGGTTAATTTCCCAGCATTCCTTATCTAATGCACTATGGACCAGATCCATCCCTTGGGTCACTGTTCTGAAGGCAGGGCTGTCTCTAGGGGGACGTGGGGCCAGGGCTAACCCCCCTTCTCAGGTATGGGGCCCAGGACAACTCCCCTGCTGCAGGCCCTAGCCCTAGCCTACCTCTGCTCCACCCCTTCCCCCAAGCCCCACCCGGCTCCGTACATGCCCTGCCCCTGCTCTGCCCTCTTACCCCCTCACACAAGCAACACGGCCTGGGAGATTACAGGGCCCAGGAGCAGGGCAGCAACAGGGCCTCCCACATGCACTCACCAAGGCAGCGGGGAGCCGGAGCAGCCCAGCAGCTTCGCTCTGCCCCCCTGCGCCACCTTCCCAGTCCGCTGCGCCCCGCTTCTCCAGGCAGCAGGAATCAGGGTGCCCTAGGGATCAGGTGCTCTACTTCCTGCTGCCCTGCAGAAGCAGAGTGCAGCCAGCTGGGAGAGGGTGGCATGGTGGGGTGCAGCAGAGCAGGCTGCCAGGCCACTACGGATCCCAGTGCTGCAGTGAGGGAGGGACCCCTGCTGGCACCCCACACCAGGCCCTCATAATTCCTCTTATCCATGAGATCGCTGTTGCAGGGCCCCCCAAAGCGTGGGACCTGAGGCAGCCACCCCGACTCGTCCTATGGACAGGATGGCTCTGGCTGAGGGTTCTGCAGTGGCCTTTCTGCTATCGAGGGAGCCATCCTTAAACATCTGGGGAAGGATGGTTGACCTGCAGGGGTGAGACCAGAAGGGGAGTAATGGGAGAGACCAAATCATAGAACTGGAAGGGGCCTCGAGAGGTCATTGAGTCCAGTCCCCTGCCCTCACGACAGGACCCAGAACCGTCTAGACCATCCCTGGTAGATGTCTATCCAGCCTGCTCTTAAATATCTCCAGTGATGGAGATGCCACAACCTCTGTAGGCAATTTATTCCAGTGTTTAACCACCTTGACAGGTAGGAAGTTTTTCCTAATGTCCAGTTTAAACCTCCCTTGCTGCAATTTAAGCCCATTGTTCTATCATTAGACATTAAGGAGAAGAGTCAAAGAATACTAGAACTGGAAGGGACCTCAAGAGATCAAGTCCAGTCCCCTACCCTCATGGCAGGACTAATCACGGTCTATATCATCCCTGATAGATGTCTGTCTAACCTGCTCTTAAAGATCTTCATTGATTGGGATTCCACAACCTCCCTAGGCAATTTAGTCCAGTGTTTAACCACCCTGAGGTAGGAAGTCTTTCCTAATGTCCAACCTAAACCTCCCTTGCTGCAGTTTAGGCCCATTGCTTCTTGTCCTGCCCTCAAAGGCCAATTTGTCTCCCTCCTTGTAACACCCTTTCAGATACTTGAAAACCGCTATCATGTCCCCTCACAGTCTTCTCCTTTCCAAACTAAACAAGCCCAATTCCTTCAGCCTTGCCTCATAGCTCATGTTTTCTAGACTTTGAATCATTTTCATTACTCTTCTCTGGACTTTTCACACCTCCTGACCCAAATGGCTCTTTCTGCACAGCTTGGCTGCCCAATGGACAGCTGTTTTCTTCAGAGTAGGAAATATGAACCCTACTCAGCAGAGGGCTTTATTTGCAGGGTGGAAGATGGTTAACAGTTTGGCCAACGCTGTGGTTGATTCACCCAGGACAGACACTTGCTACTGCACACAGCCAGCAAAATGAGCCCGTTAGCGGACACAGCCCAGGCCTGTATTTAGGAGTTCGAGCGGCTAAGCCCAGTCCTCAGTGACAATTTCTCCCATAGATCTGGCAGTCCGGCACCTCATTAATCTCCCCCCCTGCAGGGCTCTCAGCCAGTTCTGCCACAGCTAGTCACCGGGATGTCTCAAGGGGAGAAGCAGAGAGAGGGGTCATTTCAGCAGAGGCAGCCACTAGGAAGAGATAATGGCTGGAAGAGGGACATGCATGAAAGCAACATTCAAAACTCTCCAGTTAGCAGCATTGTGTCAGCAGCAGCAGAGAATGTTAGGCTGGCTTCTAATGCACTTACATAAATGGGATGAAAAATAAATCGTCTGCCTATGGGTTTTGTGGAGTTTTTTAAATCCATGTTTATTTATAGCGGGGAACATCTCGTTGTTCTTTTGGAGAAAGCTTACTTGGGAATGGAAATAGCCGGTCTCTGCTCAGGATTACCATTGTGATACATGGAAGCACCTGGAAATAAACCGGTGATTTGGCATTGTCACAAGCTCTTTACTCTCCGAGTTCAGTAATACTGTCCTGTCTGCTTGAAGTAGGAATGTTAATTCAATGAGTAACCTAATGAATTCTTATCAGTTAGATGACTATTCTTTAGTCCCCGGGGGGGCAGGGCCAGCAGTCAGCGTGCTCCAGCCCCATTCCCAAAGAGACCCCAGTCACTCTGCGCTGCCACCTCTGTATCAGAGGCAGCAGTGCGGGGTGCTAGGCAGGGGCTGGTCTGCAAGAGGAGCCTGTTTAAAAACCAGCGCCCCTCGCGGACCGGCTGCCTGTTGCCCCATGCTGCTGCCTCCGATACAGAGGCAGCAGTGTGGGGTGGCAGCAGCCCCTGTCTGGGGTGGGGGGTTTTGCTCCCGGACCCAGCACAAGCTGGAGCTGAGCTGTGCTGCCTGCCCCCCTAGCTCCTAATGCACTTCAAATGCAGAGCCACAGCGGGGGTAGATCCCAGGCCTGGCGTGAGCCGGAACTGAGCGGGGCTGTCTGTACACCTGGTTCCTAAGACACTTGAAATGCAGAGGTAAGTCCAGGACCTGTTGCAAGCCAGAACTGAGCCTGCTAAAAAATTTACTGGGAGGGTGAGGAAATGTGTGTACTCTACAGCATTAACCTATAAGCTTATCGGTTAATCAACTATCCGATTACATCCCTGGTTCAAAGTCCATTCATTCTCTAGCTCTGCAGTGGGGTGGATGAAAAGTTAGGACACAAGCTGAATCCAAGCACTTTTGCAAGTACCCAAAACTTTGCAAAACCACAGGAGCCAACCAGTGGATTGGGAAGGGTGATGTTCACAACCAGAGGAGAAACCACAGTCGCACCCCCGGCAAATGCATGAGGTTCCATCCATCTGATACCTTATTGTCTTCATCCGTTGCAATAAGTCCCTGCTGCTCCTTGTCTCTTGGATGTCTCTGAGGCATATGGAGACACATTATGGCAAAGTTGATTATAATTGACCTTACTGTGGCAGCGCCCCAGCCGTTCCCTGTTTAGCAACCATTTTGCTGTCATTACTCTCCCAGGGCTATTTCTGCCTCACATAGCTCCCCACTGACAGGTCTCGGCCGGAGAAAGCTGCAGTGCGTAAAATTAGATGGGTGAGGGAGACAGTCTGAGACAGCAGCCTGCCAGCAATCTGGGGGGTGCTACGACGAAAAGGGAAAGTGGCCACGAGCACAGCAGAGGAGGGATGAGTTGGTTAAGGAGGGAGAGTGGACTCTACCTCAGCAGTTATGCCTCCAAGCCCATTGAGGGGAATTCAGAGCTCAGAGGATGGAATCAATGGCACAGAGGCAAACAGAAAGAACCAAATCATTGAGACCAAAGCGAGTGTAATGAAATCCTTTCCTTTGAAGCTAGCCTGTCGCCTGGCACATTTGACCTATTAGTGCTACAAGTGAGTGATTCTCAAGTCTTTTAGTGCTCAGTCTACTGGCTCATGGGTGGGGGTGAAAGTAACTTACATTTCTTACAGGTACTGTCTTATCACAACTCGCCCCTCCCTTTGGCGGGCTAAGGGTGTGCAGGTTGGCCATACAACAGTACCGGTAAGAAATTTAAGCATGGGGTGGAATGAGGGGGACTCAGGGCAGAGGGTTTGGAGGGGTGTAGGAGTCAAGATTGGGGCATATGAGGGGCTCAGGGCAGGGGTGTATGAGGAGGGGGCTGAGAGCAGGGGGTTGGGGTGTGTAGGAGTCATGGGTATACTAGTTCCACTAAAGCCGTGGTGTCCAACCAGTTCTGATGCAGTAGCCACCATAGTGGCTATTGCTCTAGCAAACTAGCCACACAATTGGCCAAATGTGGCTAGTGGCCAGCGTGTTGGACACCAGGGCACTAACGTGTCTCTGCACTGACAGGGCATAACAGACAACAGGACTGGACCTTTCATTTGTGTTTCCTGGACAGAGGGGCAGCAAATTTCTTTATCCAGAGATATTAGAAAAAAAAAAGAAAAAGAAAACCAAGAAAGCGGCTCCTTCCCCACTTCGTGCAGATGCAACTCCTGCATGTGTGATGCGTTTTCTGCAGAAAGAACAAGGTGCTGCTTTCTCGTCCCTAGCACGCCTCAGGAAGCCATGGCCGGGGGGGATGCTGAGAGCTGTCAAAGCACAGGCCAGCAGTGGGTGTTGACATTCACCAAGCGTGTGGAAAGGAAGCAGACTGGAGCCTCCCTGAACAGGCCCCTCCTTCCCCCATGCTACTCCTCTCTGCGTAATATTGCTGTTGTCTCTCTGAACGTACAGAAAGAGGCACAAGGCTTTCACCCTGTACAGACCAGAAGAGCCTCCAAGAGCCCATGAATCAGTTGCAGAGTTGGGAATAGTAAGTCAGTAGTTCGCATGGCTCCCTCTCACAGTAACAGAGAGGAAACAGGTCAGAGCCCCAGCCAGACTCCGTAGCTATGATTTCATACACCTACTGAAACAGATAAAAGGACAAGACAATGGATGGGCAGGATGGTCGTGTGCTTTAGGACTCAAGAGGATTCCTGGTGTGAGCTGCAGCCAGTCATTTAACCTCTCTGTACCTCAGTCTCCCTGCCCCAATCTATGTAAATCCTTCCTATCATGGCTCGGCTGTATGCCCTATGGAGCAGAGACCATGCCTCACTGTGCATGTTTCAGAGGGGTCGCCGTATTTGTCTGTTTCAGCAAAAAAAACCAAAAAAACAAAAAAACACAGAGACCTGTGACACCGTGAAGACTAACAAAAGCTTATGCCCAAATAATTGTGTCAATTGTTAAGGTGCCACAGAACTCTGCATTGTTTGTGTATATGCAGCATATAGCACAGCAGGTCCCAAACTTGGTTGCAGCCAGTGTTTCCTGTAAGCTGAGCACGTGGGCGGCCACCTCGGAGAGATTCAAATGCTGCCCAGCTGATTAGCAGAGTGCCCACGAGCTGGCAGCAGTATGTGTTTCTGCTGGTGGTGCACATCCACACATGCCTTGGTGCGTGCCACAACATTTATTCCACACATGGCATAAAAAAAAATTAGAGGGAACATGAGCTGAGGCTGCTGTCGTAGCTGCTCATTCATAGATTCCAAGGCCAGGAGTGATCATTGCAATCACCTCGTCTGCATAATCTAGGCCACAGAATGTCCCCAAAATGATTCACACAGCAGATCTTTTAGACCCACCTCCAATCTTGATTTAAAAATGGTCAGAGACCATGGAGAATCCATCCCACACCCAGTCTGTCATGCAGCCTCTCACCTTTGTTCAGGTTATTGGGTGGCTTCCTACAGCTAGCACAGGTTATCGGTCCATATCATGCTACTCTCCGCCTTCTGAGTTCTGACAAGAGTGGCTCCATTTCCCCGCTCGTACGGGTGTGTGGAGGAGCGTATTTGTAGGCCAGGTGGTGAGTGGAGAGAGCATCATGGAAGCCATCAAGACTGACTATTCCCACCTCTGCCATGGATTCACAGGAGATTACACGAGCCTCTTCTCATCTCTTGGTTCTTACGCCAAAATCCTCACTGTAATATCAGAGCACATTCAAGCCATGGAACTAACATCTGTCATGTATTCGGTCAGCCTCTCTCAAGGGCAGATATAGAAGCAGTGCCATGGTTTTTTGGGGAGATTTATTTACCTACTCCTAGTTATATTATACACACACTATCAGTATCCACACACACACACACCCCTCTCTGGAGTAGGGGGGGTAACAAGCTGTATCAATCAACACATACACACAAAGATGTAGGCTGATGTTAGAGAAGGCAAAGTCAAAACAAATTTACTTTGCACATAGAGCAGAATGGGGTGAAATTCACTTTGTCTTGGGTTCCGCCATTGGTAAGATGAGGGTAATAAAACTCACCTGCATTCCCAGTGGGGTTGTGAGGCTTAACCGTTCTAAAGCGTTCTGCAATCAAGTAGTAAGAATGTCATATTTAATATTAAAAGGCCAAAGACATTCTTGGAAATGTCATTACTGGCTACAAAGCGGCCTCAGGAATAAATCTGACCCACATCTCTATGCTGGGCATCGAACACTACACCATGGTAGCGTCTGCGAAGATATAAACAGCTCCGTGGTGCGGTCTAATCCGAACTCGTACAAAAGGTCCTGTTTATAACATGCTGTATGAAGCATGGGGATAGCAGACAGAACGGAAGAGTTATTTTTTTTTACCAATTGGCCACGAAAGTCAATGCATAGTCTTGAAATGAAATCCCACCGAGCACAATTACAGCACAATGCTGGAAGTATTTCTGAAGTGGAGGCTCACAGGGTGAGGGGTGAGGCAAGGAACTAGCAGAAGGAGGATGTACTCTGTAGGCACTGTGCACTTAGACCAAGTCACTACCCTCACCCATTCACATACTCCACAGATCCACTGTGCATTTGAATTTCCGCTGATCTGCAGTGGCCCTTCTTTTGCCCAATACACAGGCAGTGGAATTCCTGCGGAGCATTTATAACCTCATTTATCTTGACTCATCTCACAGGCCTAATTATTTCCTTTAGTGAGGAGCCAAACGATTAAAAGCTACTCCTTAAAACCCACCTCCTCCCCGCTCATCTGACCATGTAGTTTCGCCATTTTGCATCCCTTTCGTGCCTTCCGCTCAAGCGACCTACCGAGTTGCACATGCTCACCTCCCTGCCCCCATTTCCATCTGCTTTCCCCACACTCATCATTGCTTCTCCCATGTTGCAATGAAACTCCCCAGGTCAAATTCTCTACAGGAGTAACTCTACTCACCACAATGGAACTACAAAAGTAGAGATTTGGTCCCCCCTCTCTACTCACATGCACAAACTTTTTTTCCATTTAAACCTGCTTTAGAATACGGTTTTCTGATTAAAGATCAAAACACTTTTAAATACCTTAACTATTAAGTCATGTAAAAATTCTACCCTAACATTGGCTACAGGAGCTTTAAACTTGTAGAGACAAGCATAAAAGATGCTTCCAACATTCTGCTTGGAAACATGGACTGTCCAGCAACAATCAGCTGAAAGTCAGTACATTTATTACTGGAATCTTACCATCAAATGCCCCTAAGTGTGCAACATATCAAGCTTAGAGATCCAAAACTCCTATAAAATGGATTTAGAAGAGAGAAGGCAGGAGACCATCTAGGCTGCCTCTGAGCATTACATTTTTATGGCAAGAGAAGTTGACAACTTACTGTTATTTGTAACATCGGAGTTTCCAAGTACTGTTAATTTCAGCTGAGGCAAAAAGATTTCAGCCAAGTGCTGATGGCCCTAGAACAATCTGGATTTAACGGCGATTTCACCAGATGCTTGACCCCTTGAAGTAAGAGTGAAAACAGAAATGTGGAGCCCTGTTTATTTTCCTCTTTGCTCATTTGGTTAATGGATGGCCTACAACCCAATTGCGATCTCTCTGCAATGAAATCTAATTTATTCATCATCGTAGAATTCATCCTATGCTTTGCCGGAGTCCAGAATGAAAGCGCCTACCAACACCATTCCTGGTAATGCTATACTTATTTGCCATTCCATTTGCCCCTGAAAGCTCATGATACTATATACATATATTCTCTCAGGTGCCACAGGACAACTCGTTGCTATTGAAAGCAGTGCAAAATTCAAGTACCAGCTGTGCAACATATGTTGTAATGACAACATCATTATTATGGATCTCATAAGGTTGAAATCATTAAGGGGGTTGTCACATTATTGGATTTTAAAGATCATTGCTGCACCACTGGGGGGGAGGGGTGTTTGCCCCAAAAGTCTGTACAAAGGGGGCCATGTGAGGTGTCAAATGAAAGCTTGTGTTTTACTGATTCAATATATGCTATTCATGTACTTGTATGATATCTGCATGTGGAGTTATAAATATATAATCTGTGTTATGCTGGAAGATTCTCTGTCTGAGACAGAGCAATGGGCAAAGAATGTTCGGCCAGTGACTATGCTAATTAGCAACAATCCAGGGACAATGGCTCTCTAGGTGCCAAATACACACGTGAGGAATGTGTCTGGAACCTGCAGACCAGCCAGAATAGTGATTGCTGACTTGGGACACAAGGATAGGTCAGCTGGGCATGTGACCTGCTCCAGCTTGGAAGAGACCAGGCATGGATATAAGATGCCATGAGGCGAACTCCATTTTGTCTTGAATTCTGCTTCTGATCCCATGCAGCCTTGCGAGGGACAGGGAGCCGGGAAGAATCATGGACTCATCCTGACATAGGATGTACACCAGAGACTTTTAAGATAGCAGAAATGTTATAAACTGCTAAGAGCCTGCAGCGAGAACTGGGTGATTTGATGCATGTAACGTATTTTCATTAACAACCTTACTCTCATGCTTTCCTTTATTAATAAACCTTTAGATTCTAAAGGATTGGCCCAGTGTGATCTTGTGGGTAAGATCCAGAGTGTAAATTGACCAGGTTTTGTGTGGCTGGTTCTTGGGACCGGAAAGACCCATTTGGGGTAGGTGAGATTGGGTTCTATAATCCCTCACCCGTGTGTTAGGCCTGGGGCTGATTGTGGCACAGGGATAGCTGGGGTATCTAAGGGGTTTTGCTCGGTGTGACTGGTTTGTGACCTGTTTGGGAAGGTCTCCAGTCTGGGGCTGTAAGGAGCCCTTGTTTTGAGCAATTCGCCCTGAGCAGACGCCCTCAGTGGTGCCCAGACCTGGCCTGGTCCGTCACAGGGGTCTTGCCCTAAGCAAAGCAAGATAAGCAACTGCTTGAGGCTCTCCGCTATTACTCAGTATGCTTTCTTCCCTTGCCTGCCAGAAACCACACCAGGGAGATATGCTAGTTGCCAAGAACACTCCCCCCCCCACCCATTAGACACAGACTGTGTTAAAGCTACCGTCCACACACGAGCATATTCTCTGTAGCTATCGCTTTCTAACAACTGATGATATGGTCATATCATGATATACGGGCATAACAACTCACCTTCTATCCATAGAATCATAGAACTGGAAGGGACCTTGAGAGGTCATTGAGTCCAGTCCCCTGCCCTCACGGTAGGAGCAAGCACCGTGCCTTAGAACACCATCTCTGTGTTGTTTTGCTGATCTGTTCTGCCAAATGAACAAGCACAAAATGTGCTAAGTTAGTCTCCTGGGGAACAGACCTTGTTTCCTGTCCCATTTTGGCAAGATAACTGCTCCCTTTGTAACGCCAACAGGCGGAACCAAACCTGGGATCTCTGGAGCTTAACAGCTCAAGCTAAAAGCTGGCTGGCTCTCAGCTAAGGCTATAGAGCCGACGCATTCTCTCTCTCTGTAAGTGGCCTAAGTGCGGCTACATGGGACAGTAACCCACACCCAGAAAGTGTGGGGGTTACCTATCTCTGCTGAACTAGAGAAGGTGTAACAGCTGCCACAAACAATGCCTCTGAAGGTTGAGGAAGCTGCTTATTTTGCCCCATTCCAAGGTGAGAAGGGGAATTATTTTTTAAACAGAATAAAATATTGACAAGCATTAACCGGACTTTCCATCTATTGCATGTTTTCTTAAGTAGGTCAATCAGTTACAGAGAATTGGATATTGCTATAGGGTGGGGGGAAGGGGAGAAGAGAACAAATACTAGGCATTTTGAGCAGAACCAGCAAACTGGCCTTTGACATTTGTTGAAATAAATCAAACTAAGGGTTTATTTTCCAGTGGCATTTTCACTTAGAATGTACAGCACCAACAGTGTCCCGGCACACTGAGAATTAAAAGGAAATAAACACCCACCTCAATACACTTGCTCTTGCAGCATCTCTCTCAGGAAATATAACCTAATGCAGAAGGCATTACATGCTAACATTTTTCTGATGAGTAGATGGCAGCAACATACCTTTTTCAGCTGGAGAAGCAAGCAGTACACAGTGTCTAAAATGGATTCACAAACTATTTACCAGTAAGCCACATATAGAAAACTAGAACTGGAAGGGACTTCGAGAGGTCATCAAGTCTAGTCCCCTGCCCTCATGGCAGGGCCAACCACCATCTAGATCATCCCAGATAGAGGTCTGTCTAACCTGCTCTTAAATATCTCCACTGATGGACATTCCACAACCTCCCTAGGCAATTTATTCCAGTGTTTAACCACCTGGACAGGTAGAAAAAATCTCCCTTGCTGCAATTTAAGCCCATTGTTTTTGTCCTATCATCAGAGGTCAAAAATAACAATTTTTCTCCCTCCTCCTTGTAACACTCTTTTAGGTACTTGAAAACTGCTATCAAGTCCCCTTCTTAGTCTCCAAACTAAACAAAACCAGTTTTCAGTCTTCCCTCATAGCTCAGTTTTCTAGACCTTTAACCTTTTTTGTTGCTTTTCTCTGGACGCTCCCCAATTTCTCCACATTTCTTGAAATGTGGTGCCCAGAACTGGACAATACTCCAGCTGATGAGCTCTGTAATGCGGGATGCAGCCACACGGTATACTACCTATATGGCCCTGAGGGTGTCATGTGAGCACCTGCTGTGTGCTGATTGGGCCACAAGCAGCTTGCAGGTTGAGAACTCCTCATCTACAGATGGGATTCTCAAAAGTTCATTGCGCTGCAACAACAATAACAAGTTACTACAGCACCCTAGGAGAGGGACCAAAGCCTATGGGTGCTCGGGTCCTGCAGCTCTGGGGGGAGGCAGGACCAAGCCCTGCTACTTTGTGGCGGGGGCAGGCCAAAGCCAAAGGTCTTCAGCCACAAGAGTGAGGCCTGTAATCTGAACCCCGCCACAAGCCCTAAATACATCAGACCTGGGCAGTGGGACTCAGGCTTTGGCTGACAACTTGATTGTAATTGAGAATAAGGCCCTATATGGAAAATGAGAACACCTCCTGTTAAATGAGACCTTTTAACAAGCTGAAGAGATGGAAAGTGGCACTTTTAGGGACCTAAATCAATCTGGGTGGGAATTAGGAAGCAACTTCTTCAATGGGAGGTTGTTCTGTGCCTAACCACTGCAGGGTTCCTTGAAACACCTGGCCCTGACCACTATTTCACTGGCTACCCCGTGCTCTGATCTGGCTTGTTACTCCTTTGTGAATATCAAGAGACTTGAAATGGCTTCGGAGGGGAATCTTGGCAGAAGTGTAACATGCCACAGCTCAATTCTGAAGATCTTTTTGGGGTGTTACATAGGAACTTGAAAGGAGGCTTTAGGGAGAAAAGAAAAAGAAACCTTGATTTTCAGTTCTATCAAGGAGATAGCCAAACCTTTCCTTTATTTTACAGGTTGTAAGGTTTTGCTATCTTTGATTAACCAATTAGTTTGGTGGAGAAATTTTTGTTGCTGTTGGGGGTGAAAGGAGTTTGAAAATCTAGTCTACCACCAGCCCTGGTGACACTATTAAAACAGGGTCCTGACCACAGTTTGAGAACTGCTGGTCTACAGGATGGATAAGAGTAAATTCACTAGCTTCCATGCAGTAACCCAGCAGAGTAAGTGCATGGACAGGTCCCATAATGTGTTCTCTGGTGGTAGGCCACAAGACAGAGAGGTTGGTTAATAGTGCTTCTTCCTCGCACATTATAAACTTAATTGAGCTACTGGGAATGAGAGGGACAGGTTTTAAAAGAACTTGCAGACAAAAGTGAAAAATGTTGACGTTGACATGAACTACCCATTCAATATATAACTCTCTCCAGTGCAATGTTCTTTGTGTTCGGAGGTTAGGTCCATCGTTGGTTATTAGCCAGGATGGGCACAGATGGTGTCCCTAAGCTCTGTGTGTCAGAAGCTGGGAATGGGCGATAGGGGATGGATCACTTGATTCCCTGGTCTGTTCACTCCTTTTAGGGCACCTGGCATTGGCTGCTGTCAGTAGACAGGATACTGAGCTAGATGGACCTTTGGTCTGACCCAGTATGGCCATACCTATGTTCTATTTCCATGGAGACTACCATAAGGTGCTGTGGTGGTCTCAGATCACATCCAAGTGCTGAGAAATGACAGGTTCTCGTCAAAGCATTTGTGGGCTCGTCTATGCCAACACTGAGTTCACATTAAGGGATGGTGCAGAGCAAAATGGGAGGGGATTTAAGATCATAACAGACTGTTTATGCATCAGTAGGATGCACGTGGATAGCCCATGCATGGCCAACTAGCACTGGGTAAATTCACCCCCTCCAGCTTACCACAATTTCTTGTTCATGTAGACAAGATGTGTGCTGAACTACCCCATATGCAGAACCTGGGATAGTCCCAGACCTTACCTCGAAACCAAGGTCAATTTTGAAAATAGCTATAGATGCAAGAGTCTCAGAATCTGTAGGAAAAGGGAATAAAAGGAGACAATACCTTGCTCTGTTTCATCACGCAGAGAACACCAAACTCTGGCTGTAAGACGACAAGATTTAGAGCTAGTTGCTTAGGCCAAACCAATTCTATCAGACGCAATATATTTTACAACTGTTAGGCAGATATCAGGAATACAAAAATTGCTGCACTAGCTCAGAACAGTGGTTCTTTGAGACGGCATCCAGCTTGTGGCATATCTATCTGCTTCAGAATAGAAGGGTTCTGCAGTAGCAAACCATTAGGAATGATAAGAGTGTACAAACTGAATCTCCCATTCTCCATACTAAATAACTAGACCCGAGCAACCAATTTAAGCTGGAACATACAAAACAAGATTTAAAGAAGAAAATGAGTGACAGCTAGATTGCTGCTTATATGCTCCAGCTACCAAATGCGGAAATCAAAAGGTGAGGAGTTGGAGAGAAACTGATTTTATAATCACAAGGCTCTTTATTTTACACTGTAACAATTGCACTTAAAATAATTTGGTATTCACACAACAACCTGAAACAATTAAGTGTTTCCATGTAAACCCATAGCCATGCAAATATAGCACCTTCCAGATTTCATTGTTTACTATATTGAAAAATGGCTTTTTTTCAAAGCCTCTAGCAGTTTAGAACATGAAACTCACAATACAATACCAGAATTTTCTGAGGCCGTAGAATTAAAACAATTGTAGGAGTCAAGCCCTCTCTGTTTCTAGGTCTCTGTTCAGGAAAGCAGTCATCCATGATCTCACATGAAAATTTTATCCAAAATTTAGGTGAGGGCATTGGAGACAGTCATAAAGTAGTCTGCTGATATTTTGAAGACTAAATGAAATGCTTTTAAAAATTAAGAGACCATTGGATATCTTATGCCATCAATTGACTACATGAGTACACTTAAAATTAAACACCTTTCATAAGGCTTTAGTGATTTGTTAGGTTTCTGAGGGTCGAGCACGAAGTTCAGAGTTCTGCGTTTTTCCTACAGAGCTCCACACATGAAAGGCCCTTAACTTGGCCTAAGAGGTAAAAAGAAATTATTTTCATTTACTGTTTAAGCATCTTAATTTTTACAGCATCACAACCTGAGTGATTTAGGATCTTCTCTATATTTAAAAAAAAAAACAGAAGAGCTGAACTTTAAATCAGGAGCAAACATATTGACTCAAGTGTGCTGGCAACCACAGTACCCAAACTTTTGATATGATCCAGAATTCGAGGAGCGCAGAAGAAAGCGAATTCATAGCCAAGATGCAAAAAGGCACTTCGCAAGGAACCAGAGACTTGCTCCTCATTGCAGTACAACTGTGGCTGTTGCCCGGCTTGTTAGAGGTGTGTGATTTGTTTTCTAGGTCTGGAGCTAGCACTTCTCTAATACAAGGGGGCAACAGATCAATACAAGAGTGTTAATTTCTTGGAAAAACAAGGATCAGCCACTGTAGTTCAGAAAAATGGGAAACCCTAAAACCTTCTGAGGGGATGAACTGATGAATCTGATTACGAGATATGGGCATCTCCCTTTGAGCAGGTGAGAAATTGTAGAGCAAGTTGAGTCTCCAAGACTTAATATGAACCACTCTGTATTATGAACATTTGACAAAGAAAACACAGTGCCTATAGGTTGTTTTTTTTTCCTGTTGGCCTTTTAATGCACTACCTGAAGAGCTTGTTCACATGTAAGTAGGGAGCGAAAGAGGCATCTGCTTTGTTTTGCAGTCACTACTGAACGCTCCCTAGCTAGGTGTCAAGACAGCACTACCACCCTCTTCCCAGGATGAAGTTTGTGAATGGATTGTCTGGGTTGGTTTCCATTGTTACATACAGGAAGAGAACAAAAACAAAGACAGCAAGTATAGCAACCCTTATGGGCATTGATAGAATTCCTTGCTGGCTCGCCTTCCTTTCTAATGCTACTCCCACGGACTTCTCCACCAGGGGCTTCTCCTTTTCAACTGGGGGCTTCTCCATAGTATCCTGTGTCGACGGGCCACTCTCTCTCGTGGATCTTCTCCTAGCAGTACTGTGAAAAAGATGGTAAAGTTGAAGCCAATTTTTTTTTTAAATCCACACCGCTAACCATGGTTACCTTTCAAACTTCAGCACACAGGCTCAGGAAGAAATATAGCACTGGGGGGAGGGGTGGGGGAAATCAGGTTTTCTGTAATCAAGACAAATTCAAATATAGTCAAAACTGAAGCAAACCTTTGTAGCATCAAACAAGCTCTTCTTAGGTGAACATAAGGAGGCAGTTTTTGTGAACTGCATATATGGAGACAGCCAAGGATCATTTAATCCAGATGGGCACCAATGTTCCCTCTAATTTTTTCCATCCATGCGCAGAATAAATTTTATGCACACCAAGACATGTGCAGATGTGCACTACAAGTAGTAACACATGCTGCCAGTTGTGGACACTGCTAATCAACAGGGTATTTGAATCTCTCCTGGGTGGCTACCCAAACGCACAGCTGAGAGGAAACACCACCTGGCATCCATTACAGCCAGCCAGGTAGTTCATTTTAACATAGCATGGGCCAGCATGCCCTTCCTTACCATAGAAATGGAAGGAATACTTTCTCAGATGGGCTTTTTCCATATGGTCACTATTTGTTGCATTAACACTGGCAATAGTGATGTTGGGAAACCCTGTTCTCTGGAGGACACCCAGCAGAAGCAAAATCACACATCATTTGGACTCTAGTTTGATGAGCTTAACAAGGCTTTCTAAAGTAGCAGCAGGAGACACGGGCTCTTACCTATAAGAAGCTCTAAAAAGTTAGAAGAAAATTACGAGCTGCCTTGGCCACTCTACAAAAATCAAACAGCCCCATTCCTCTACACTCCTTTCAATGGATGAGTAATGGATTTGGGAAACAAAGATGGCCCATGTTTATAAGCTGGATGCCAACCCTCAGATTAAAAAATTTAAGCTGTGCGTTTGTTGTGATACCGTTGGGCAGCCTGCTAGGTGCCCCTTCCAGACATTGGCTGCTGCAAAAAGGACAGAGACACCAGCTTTTTGGCGTGTGCAGTAGAACAGTGCATGTCTCCTGCTCTAGTCCAGTTGGGGTCAGTGTTTTCTCTCCAATGAAACTCAAGGCAGAGAAGAGTGGCTGTTAGGGTGTGTCTACACTGCACTTGTAACTCAAAATAAGATACGTAATTTGAGCTACGCAAATTGCGTATCTTATTTTGATTTTATTTTGAAATATGGTGCTGTCTACACAGCACTTATTTTGAAATAAATTTCTATTCCGAAATGTCCCTTACTCCTCATGGAAGGAGGTTTACAGGAATGTCAGAATACAGAGCCCGTTATATTTTGAAATAACAGGGGCGCTCAAAAGACACGGAATAGCTTTTGGGATACCTCTGATATCCCGAAATAGTGCTGCAGTGTAGATGTAGCCTTAGTGAATAGATTCAGTACAAAGTCTTTCTACTACTAAATGATTTTATTTCCTGTAGCATCTAGGATTCTCCAGCAATACTGGAACTCTATTGTGCTAGGCACTGTACATACACGAGAGGCAATCTCTCTCCCTAAAAGGCTTACAGTCTAAGAGGCAAGGGTTATCGTCATGCTTACTTTATGGACAAGGGACTTAGGTGTGCCAATTGAGTTGTCCAAGGTCTGTGCCAGAGCTCACTACTGAATCCAGATCTTCCAAGTTCCAGTCCGGGGACCTAACCAGTTATGCTTGCTCTCAGCTCTCCATCAATGGCTCAGGTCAACCCGAGGTGACTAAAATTCATCACCAGCTTTGAGCTGTTCGGTAGCTCAGGTGAAAGGAACTAGCAACATATCTGTCTACTTCCTCGCTTAACAGCCATGTCACAAGAGTCTATAAATGGTGGCTTCAAGGGCACTCAGGATACGTTTACACAGTAATGTTAATTCGGAATAAGTGACGTAATTCCAAAATAACAATCCGCGTCGACGCTACTAGCAGTTATTTCGACAATGTCAAAATAAAGTTGAGCTGGAGGACTTCTTACTTCGACTCCTGTAACTCTCATTTTACAAGGAGTAAGGGAAGTAGGAGGAAGAGTGCTCTCAGGCTCTCTCTAGACTGCAGGCTTCTTTCGGAAGAAGCTTTTCCAGAAGAGATCTTCCAGAACAGCTTCCAAAAAGTGTCCACCCTGCAAAAGCGCATTGAAAAAGCCACCTGCTTTCTCGAAAGATAGCGTCCGTTCAGTGTGGACGTTCTCGCACATTTCATCTGTGATTACTATGGACAGAATGGCCACCAGAGCACCTGTGCTTTTTCCTCTTCCCTCTTCTTCCAAAAGAATTCCCTCTTCTCCGTCCACACACACCTTTTTCCGAAAGAGCTCTTTCGGAAAAAAGCTTCTTCCTCATAGAATGAGGATTACCAATGTTGGAAAAACCCCTCTGTTTTCGATTTTCTTACGAAAGAATGTGACTGCAGTGTGGACGTAATGACGTTTTTTCGGAAAAACAGCCATTTAAAAAAAAACAAAACAAAAAAAACACACCTCTAATGTAGACATACCCTCAGATTTCTTGCTGTGTAGACAGCACCAAAAGCCGAAATAAGCTATTTCAACTTAAGCTACGCACTTGACATAGCTCAAGTTGTGTACAGGTGGGCCCCAACTTGCGACGCGATTGGTTCCCGGGGAAGTGTCACAAGTCGGGGGCATCATAACTCAAACCCTCATTTACGATAGGCACCAGAAATGTGGTGCGAGGACATAAGTTGGGGGTTTTTGGCCCCTTCCACACCTACAAAAATGGTTGTAAGTGCGGGGGGTCGGAATTTGGGCAGTCGCACGTTGGGGGTTTCCTGTAGCTTATTTCAGCATTAGCCTGCTCTGTAGACATGCCCTCAGAGAAAGAGATCCACTGAACCATGAACATGTCCCCCCCAGCTCAATGTCCATTGGCTGGATCACCCAAGAACTTCAATATACTAACTTGCAACTTCTGCATTCTTTTGGCTAAAAAACCCCAAACACATTATGAAAAGACTGACAGGTGGTGAGAATGTACATTTTAGGAATTGACTGTGTATGTCATAAGCTTTCTGTATTTCTTTCCTACCTTACCACTGCTGCCTACTACACTTTGTTTTCTGATCAGAGACCACACTCTCCATGGAAGACTGTGGTGGAACCTCAGCCATTCAATTGCCCAGGTTGTGTAACGGAAGAGAGGTCATTGGTAAGTCGCTTTTCATGAAGTGCATTACCTTATTCCTATGGGAGAGCGAGGATCAGGAACCCAAGTTTCACCTTGGCCATCATCTTTGAGAACTGCGTCACCTGCTGTGTCAGCTGCCTAGCAAGGAAAGAAAGAGTTTATAGTGGGAGATTTAGCAAAGAAGGCTTTGTGCAGGATCCTTCATTCCCAACTACTGAAACCACTGATCAAGTTGTGAATAATTCAGATAAGAAGACTATCTTAGTTAACTTTGTTGGAGCAAGGTGGATTTACAATTACCGAAACAAGATTAATAAGAAAGGACAATTGTGACAAGTGCTAGCCTGGAACATGAGCTGCGATCACAAAAAGCCAGAAGGAGAGTGGGTGCCAGGAAAGTAAAGATAACCAAACTCTATTTATGGATAAGCAGCAATTCAGTGAGTGGAAACAGCCTTCAAGTAACTTTGCTTAAAGTGGATATTTCCTCTGTAGTGACCACAAAAGACACCTTGTGAAGGATTTACAGCCACCCAGGAGATTAAGTTAAAAAAAGAGATTAGTTGCCTGCCATCTACTCTGTTTAACGAACATGGAGGCCTGTGGAGTATTAGCTGGTGTTCGATAAGTCATTGTGCTCTTGTCTAGGGTGAGCTTACCCTGCTGGAAAAGCAAGTGATTACTGTTTCCTTTAAACAAACACTCCCCCCCTCCTCCAGTAAACAGTACTTTGTATCTGGATAGGATCTAAATCCATTAATTCAATGGCCCTTATAAACCAGTACAACAAAGATCACCCTTGCAATTAAAAAAAAAAAAAAAAGTGGTTTGGGTTAAAGATCAGAATCATAGAACACTAGAACTGGAAGGGACCTTGAGAGATCATCAAGTCCAGACCCCTGCCTTCACGGCAGGACCAAGCACCATCCAGATAAGTGTTTCTTAAACTTTTTAAGACCAAGGAACACCAAACAAAAAAAAAAAAAAGTCACCTCCCCCTTTAAGGGTGGCCATTTTGAACTCTGTTCTCCATGGCAGACCTCCGACTGCCACGGAACACAGTTTAAGAAACACTGGTCTAGATCATCCCTGACAAATATCTATCCAACCTCCTCTTAAATATCTCCAGAGATGGAGATTCCACAACCTCCCTAGGCAATTTATTCCAGTGTTTAACCACCCTGACAGTTAGGAAGTTTTTCCTAATGTCCAACCTAAACCTCTTTTGCTGCAATTTAAGCCCATTGCTTCTTGTCCTATCATCAGAGGCAAAGAAGAATAATTTGTCTCCCTCCTCCTTGTGACACTCTTTTAGATACTTGAAAACCACTATCATGTCCCCTCTCAGTCTTCTCTTTTCCAAACTAAACAAGCCCAGTTCCTTCAGCCTTCCCTCGTAGCTCAAGAAATGGAACAACGTGGGGAGAATGAAAGTTTTTAAGCTTTTTCAGAGCTGTAACACTCGTTAGGGCAAGTAACGAGTGTGACTCTGTTCAAAAGACTGCAATGGCACTGCTCCAGATAGATCCCGTTAGCTTGTTGGAAGGCTGGCTAGTATTCACAGATCCAAACAAAAAGCGTCCACTGCCATTTAATTTTCATTTGTATGGATAAGCTAGGGCCACAGGCTGAAGCACACAATATGTCTTGTCTAAAGCCCATCGGATAAACAGTGAGAGATCAACATCAACATTTATAACCAGGAGTCCTGCAGCATCTTAGACTAATAAATCTGTTAGGTGCCACAGGACTCCTCGTTTTTGCAGAGACAGACCAACATGGCTCCCCCTCTGAAACTTATCAATATTCATGTTGTCATAGCACCCAATGACCTTCATCAGGACTGGACACCCAGTATGCTGATGGCCCTACAGACATAAGGACAGCCAAACTGGGGCAGGTCAGTGGTTGTTCTAGCCCAGTATTTGGTCTTGGATAGCAGCCAGTGCCAGGTGCTTCAGACCAAATGACGAGGAAACAATTACCAAGCCATCTGATTCTTCAGTCTTAGCTTCCGGCTATTCTAACTTTAAAGGCATTACATTCTAATGCTCCTATCTGGCAAAGATGTAGGCATGTGCTTAACTTTGTGCTCCGTAATGAGACTTTGCAGGACAGGGGCCTAAAACAAATTGAACTCTTCTGTACTAACATCTTGCATACAGTCATTAAGTGAACACCACACAGTTTCAAGATCACCTCTCGCTGATTTGCAGATGCAAAGCAGAATTATTCTGGGATTATTTTCTGTTCAATGCACAAGTTCCCTTGAATAATTTCATTACAAGGAGGCAGGCAAATGTGTGCATTTTGCTTGTTTTAAGGGCTCACCTTTGAGGTTCTTTGTCTTAAATCAGGGTAAGAGGGAAGATTTGTATTAGGGAACAAATGCAAGCCCAAGGAAAGCAAAATTAGGTAGCTACATCCTATTCAAGGAGGCATGATTTGCAGCATTTTGCTTTACTACTATTTGCTCTGGGACACTTTTGTGAATAGCACTTTGTCACATTACCGAATTTGAGGGAAGCAGCCAGATCACTGCTGCACCCATAGGTGGGGGTGTTGGCCCCAAAAATGGTATAAAGGGGGCCATGTGAGGTGTTGAATAGAAGCTTACTGTCTGCTAATCCTATGTACGCTGTTCATGTGATTGTATAATGTCTGTGTGTGAAATTATAAGCATGTACTTTGTATGGATACTGAATATTTCTCTGCATGTGGTTGAGCATTGGGCAGAGCCCGGCATATGGACATGCTAATTAGCGAGGCCCTGTGGGACAATAGCACTCAATGGGCCGAGGACACACCTAAAGAATGAGGCCTGACACCTGAGGGCTGCCAGCAGGGCACACAGGGATAGGCCGCTGGCCAGGTGACCTGCTGCAGCCAAGAAGAGACCAGGAAGGATGTATAAAGAGTCCATGTTGTCGACTCCATCTTGGTCTCAGCTCAGCACTTCATCCCAGAGGCAGCAATGCAGGGATCGAAGAGCCGGAAAGAACTGTGGACCCATCCTGATTCTAGAATGTGCAACTAGGACTCTTAAGCCAGCAGCTGTAAAATCTTTGCTAGAGCCTGCATCGAGAACTGGGAGATTCGATGCATGTAATGTATGGTACTTTAGCAACCTCACTCTCATGCTTTTCTTTCTTGTGGTAATAAACCTTTAAGATGTTAGATGCTAAAGGATTGGCTCAGCGTGATTTGTGGGTAAGGTCCAGAGGGTAAATTGACCAGGGATCTGTGGCTGGTTTCTTGGAACCAGACCAGAACTCGTTCGGGTTAGGTGGGATTGGGTTCTAAGACCCCCCACCTGTGTATGAGGCCCGGGGCCAGCTGGGGCACAGATATTGCTGGGGTGTCGGAGGGGTTTTGCTCGTGAGGCTTCAGGCAGGCTGCTGAAGCACTCCATGGGACTGGTTTGTGGCCTGTTTGGAGAGGTCACCAGTCTGGGGGCTGTAAGGAGCCCGGAAGTTGAGCAATTCGCCGCCCTCAGCTGTGCCCAGACACGGCCCGGTCTGTCACACACTTTTGGAAGATTTTCTGGAAAAAAAAGCCAGTTTTCTGTAAGTTAATTGGTCCCAGAATACCTTTGTCCTGCGAGTGGTCTGGGGACTGCTGCCACTGGACCCCTTCTGTCCTTGTGTCCAATGTGCTGGCAGCTTATCCTCTGGCAATATTTGCTCTAGCTGTTAATACCCAAGACAGGCATTAATTGGACGTGTAAACAATCTATACCTAATTAAATCCTCTCCTGGTCAAAGCTGCGATATCAAGGTCAAGAACATAGCGCACAAGAGACTATTCTCTTGCAATTTACAGCTTATGCGTATTTAAGGCCAGGTGTACACTAAAAGGGAAGGTCAAATCAAGATACCCAACTCCAGCTACGCTAATTATGTAGCTGGAGTCGACATACCTTGTTTCGAATTTCCCCGCCATCCCCACAGCGGGAGGCTGACTGTTACTCCTCGCAACAGCAGGAATATCAGCTGCCAATGGGGGCACCATCTGAGTTTGATTTAGCAAGTCTTAAATAGACCCGCTAAATCGAACTCCAGAAGATCGATCCCTGCTTTAGGGAGGACATGGTCTTTGAAATGATTACTAGAGCTTTTTCCACAATAAGTCTACACCTTCATTTACTGTGCATTGCTTTTTTTTTTTTTAAAATGTAAATCTGGAAACATTTGTGCTTCGCAAATGAGACATGTAAAGCAGTTCTTAAGATAGAGCAGAAACTTAAGTAGCAGTCTAATGTCAGCTTGGTTTATTTTAAAAGCCCAGTGAAGGTGTCTATAATAAGGCCCATTTTGAGAGTTAAAGGAACACCTTCATTGAAATGGGCCAGTAATTTCATAAGGGAATTATTCATGTGGCTATTTCTTGTACGCAATATCAACTATAAGGTATTTTCTATATGAACAAGATGCAAGTAGGCTAAAGCCAATGTTATAGGCCAATCCCTGATCAGGAATGATCATTGATGACAAGTTAGCGGTAGCTGAAGTAAGCAGCTACACTACAGCATGCCTCATGAGAAGTAAGTTCATGCATCAAATTCAAGATTTGTGGATTGTTAGGAGCACCAACATAACCATAAATTCAGCTATTGGGAGGGTATGTACTTTCCTCTGCCACTATCTTGGCAAGACTGTAATCTGCATCAGGTGCTAGCAGTTTCTTGTGGCGTTCCGAAACTTCACTGAATGGAGCCTATAAGAAAAAGAAATCCACAGAAAATGCTGCGAACTGTTGGCGACTTTCATTAACAGCAACCCTAATTAAATCCCACATTTTTCAAATGGCACACTAGAAAGAGATGCAGCTCTATCTGCAGATAGAGCCACCATATCTTAGTAAGGTTTTTATCATTTACACTCTCCAGACATTGCCCTGCAGCATTTGAGAAAACGATTGTTTTAATTAGGAATTCTTTCCCCATGAAGCGCATGGAAACATAAGGATGCCTTACACAATGGCTAGAGCAGTCGCCATGGATTCAGGATACTCCGATTCAACTCCATGTCCTGCCACAAACTCCCTGTGCAGCCTTGGGAAAGTCATTTAGTCTCCCTTTGCACATCAGTATAACGTAAGATGGGGATAACAGCACTTTCCTACTTCTTAGTAGGAGAATAAATATACTAAAATTGTCAGGTGCGCTGATGCTACAACAACAGGTACCATACAGGAACTGTTAAGAGATGAGATGTCTCTGGTCCTATGGTTTATAAGAACTCATTTTCACACCAGAGTGTTCACTCCACTCTGTGTCTCTTTAAAAATCTAAGCTTAAATGTAATTTAATATAGTGAAACACTGGGGATTGAGTCAATATTCAATAGTTAATTTTGTATTTTAAACACACTGGTAAATCAGCATTTATAATTACTTGGGTACGTTGTACATCAGAAATTCAATTTGGCATATTCTTAAACACCCGAGCTGACTTATTTCTAACTGTAGATTTCCTTGGGCAGCACTGTAGAAGTTGTGCCATAGAATCATGCTATAATTATCTGATTGGTAGTAATTGCTGAATTTGTCAAGAGCTTAATACAAAGAACATCAGTTTCTATTATCTTGAAGTTTCCTGCATGTAGCAGCAGATACATAAAATATTCATGCATTAGTAGGTTACTTACTTTACAGTAGCCAGTGGCACAAGCTGCTGTCACTTTGAAATCTCTTGTTTCAAGGACTACTTCAGTACTGGTCTCTGAATGCAGAGAGGAAAATCTAATAAATGAGGGCCTTAAAAGAATAAATTATGCTGAAGTTAATACTTCAAAATAAGTGCGATAGGACAGTTGTCTTTAGCAACTGCTTTGCTTAATTATTCCCCTGTGCTTTCACTGGACTGTTCTGTTATAGGAATAGTTTCCATGCATGTACAAATAATTTAAACATATACAAAAATTTAGTCAGGCACCTGGATTCAGTGGTGATAGGCACCCTACAAATACAAAGAAGAGAAGGCGTGAGGAGAGGCAACACACCAAAATGCTAGCTGTCTCCTTACAGAGCATTAGATTCAAGTCTTCAGGGCAGGAGAGATGTCAGAACAGTATTCACATACTGGCAATCATGTCTGGAAAATGAACAATTCCTTATCCATACCACAGCATTATGCAGTGGAACTAGTAAAGTATCTTTTCCTTTAAAATTATTTTCAATCAAGGTACAAAGAAGATACTTCTCTTATAACAGCTGCTACACTGTCAGTGAGTCCGATGCACAGCTGCTGATTTCATATGTTTCAAAACATTTTAATCCGCTCAGGATTTTCGAACTTCTGTTTCCAAACAGCCACAGAAATTGTTCCACCAAACTAATTGCTTGAACAAAGTTAGCAATTCCTTACAACCAGTAAAATAAATGAAAGGTTTGGCTATCTCCTTGATAGGAACTTCAAAGCAGGTTTACGTGATTAAAAAACCCTTGATTTTCAGTTCTAAATAACTCCTCAAAAAGATCTTCAGGATTGAACTGTGGAATGTTACACTTCTGCCAAGAGAAAACCCTACATCTATTTTTCCCTTTGAAGCTATTTCAAGTCTCTTGATATTCACAAAGGAGTTGCAAGCCAGATCAGACCACGGGATCATCAATCTCAGTAGCCTGTGAAATAGGGGTCAATGCCAGGCATTTCAAGGAACCCTGCAGCAGGTAGCCACAGAAAAACCTCCCATGGAAGAAGCTGCTTTCCCAATTCCCACCCAGATTGATTTAGGCCCCAAAAGGTGCTAATTTATACATCTTCAGCTTTTAAAAGTCTCATTTAACAGTAGATATTCTCATTTTCCATAAAGGGCCTGATTCCCAGTTATGATCAAGTTGGGGGCCAATTTAAAGACCCTTTATGTCAGAAGCAGATTCTCAAGAAGACTTATAATTTACACCAGCTGTGAATCTGCTCCTCAGAGTGCTGTAAAGCAGCCTCAGTGTAAATAAGAACCATGCCCCTACCATCATTTTTATAAAAATCTAGCTAAGGTCTCAGATCTGGTCTGCTCTACAGAGTTAGGTCAACACAGAGTTAAGGCAACAAACTGACCCTAAGGCCAGGTCTATACTAGATCTGGAACAAACACAATTTGACCTCTAAGAAATTACCCTGGAGTTCTGCTGCAAAGACTCAGAGCTACTGCAATACCATTAGTTTCTTCACAAAAAGTCACAATCAGCAACATGTCAAATAATTTCAGACAGGTGGATTAGCACATAGCGCATGCTACACTGAGGAGCAGACTTGTCAAATGTCATAAGGGCTCATCTACACCTACAACACAGCTGCACCACTGTAGCCTTTTTATGTAGGTACTACCGACACCAGAGAGGAGGGATTCTCCCATTGGCATGCTGCTTTCTTCGGATGTGGTAGTGCTGCTTGGGGATTTAGATCAGTTTAACTACATGCTGAGGGGTGTGGATTTCACACCTGAGTGACAATGACAACCTAATTTTCTAGCTGTAGGTGAACATTTTAACCTACCTGGTCCCTCAGTCATGGATTTGAAAGTAGCTATTTTCCTACAAAGGAATGTCACCACCCAATTTCAGAGAGAGTCTGCTGAACTAGAATGATCTACAAATTTAACACTGTTACTCTGGGCTTGAACAACATTAACTGATTAATGCACTAAAGTCAATTTCCCCTACCTTTGACATTCACATTTCCACATCAAAAGCTATGAATGGGAAACATCCAGCCCACTTAATTAGCCTCATTAACACGGGTCCTACAATTGATAGGTACTTCTTTTGCTGTTTTTACATACCTTGCATTCTGTTATTTTCATTCCAACTCAACTGATGAAGTGGGTCTTGCTCATGATCCTATACATTTTTGTTAGTCTAAGGTGCCACAAGGACTACTGGTTTTTACATGTACAGAAAAACACAGCTCCCCTTTGACACTAATTTTCTAGCATAATAGGAGCATAAATCCCATTGCTTCAACATGATTCATGCGCCTACATCATGTAAGGCCAGATTTTTGAAGGTACCGAAGCACTCAGATTCAGACAGGCCTAACTTCCATTGAAATGAATGGAAATTAGGTTCCTAAGCAATTAAAAAGAAATCTTAGTAACAGTAACTGTGTTTGTGTGAAGATGATGGATTAGCAAACGCTCACAGACATGCAAAACAGTATATTTGAAATAGTGGCTTCCCAAAAGTATCACCCTGTACCTTTTTCTTCCTCACTCTCCGAACTCCGATCAAGATCTCCACTTTCTTTTGGCTTATCACGAAATCCTTGTGGACTTGGATTCACCAACTGCAGTAGTTTATTCTCATAAAGAGTCCTTGTAGAAGCTAAAACAGTTCATAATGCAAGGGGATTAACAACAATTGGTTTGCTGTGCAATTTGTTTTATTCTATATTAAAAAACCCTGAAATTCAAGACCAGATTTTCAAATAAGCTCAACATCCAGCAGTTTCAATTGAGAATAAGGGCTAAGCACATACGAAATGTCTGGCCACATCATAGAATCCTAGGACTGGAAGGGACCTCAAGAGATTGTCTAGACCAGTATCCTGCATTCAAAGCAGGACCGAACACCATAGAACATCGTTGACAGATGTCCGTCTGACCTGCTCTTAAATATCTCCAACATTGGATATTCCACAACCTCCCTAGGCAATTTATTCCTGTGTTAAACCGCCCTGACAGGTAGGAAGTTTTTCTTAATGTCCAACTTAAACCTTCCTTGCTGCAATTTAAGCCCATTGCTTCTTGTTCTATCAGAGGTTAAGAAGAACATTCTTTCTTTTCTAACAACCTTTTAGGTACTTGAAAGCTGCTATCATGTCCCCTCTCAGTCTTCTCTTTTCCAGACTGAACAAACCCAATTCTTTCAATCTTCCCTCAGAGGTCATGTTTTCTAGACCTTTAATCATTTTTGGTGCTCTTCTCTGGACCTTGTCCACCTCTTTCTTGAAAATGTGGTGCTCAGAACTGGACACAATACTCCAGTTGAGGCCTAACCAGCACAGAGTAGAGGGGAAGAATGACTTCTCATGTCTTGCTTACAACACTCCTGTTAATGAATCCCAGAATCACGTTTGTGCTTTTTTGCAACAGTGCCATGCTGCTGACTCATATTTAGCTTGTGATTCACCACCCTCATATCACTTTCCAAAGCACTCCTTAGGAAGTCACTTCCTATTTTGTACAAATGCAATAGATTATTCCTTCCCAAGGGGAGTACTTTGCATTTGTCCTTATTGAATTTCATCCTATTTATTTCAAACCATTTCTTCCAAAGCACTTGCAATCACTCCCACCTTGTTATCATCTGCAAACTTTACAAGTGTTTTTCCTAGGCCATTATCTAAATTACTGATGAAGATATTGAACAGAACTGGACCCAGAACTGACCCCTAGGGGACCCCACTCATTATGCCCTTCCAGCATGAATGAACCATTCATAGATATTCTCTGGGAATGGTTTTCTAACCAGTTATGCACCCACTTTATAAAAGGTTATGCAAAACCGTATTAAATGCCTTACTAAAACCAAGACTAGGTCTACACTACACACCTCTGTCGGCAGAGGGATGAAAATAAAGCACATCGAAAGTGCAAATGAAGTGGGGATTTAAATATCCCATGCTTCATTTGCATAATCACATTCTGGCGCTGTTTTGAACAGGTGCCATTTCGAAACTGAAACCACGATTTAGACATGGTTTTGCCGACAGCGGGGTGATTTTTTTGACAGATCTTGTACTCCTCAAAAAACAAGGAAGTCTGTCGAAAAATCATCCCGCTGTCGGCAAAACCTCATCTAAACCGTGGTTTCAGTTTCAAAATGGCACTTGTTCGAAACAGCACCAGAACGTGATTATGCAAATGAAACGTCGGATATTTAAATCCCCACTTCATTTGCACTTTCGATGTGCTTTATTTTCATCCCTCTGCCGACAGAGGGGTGTAGTATAGACACGGCCCAAGATATACCACATCTACTACTCCCTCCCACCCCCATCTACAAGGCTTGTTAACCAGTCAAACAAAGCAATCAGGTTGGCTTGACATGATTTGCTCTTGACAAATCCTTGCTGTTACTGATCACCTTATTTTCTAGAGATGTTTGCAAATGGATTCCTTAATTATTTGCTCCTCTATCTTTCCTGGCACAGAAGTTAAGCTGACTGACTGGACTTTAGTTTCCTGGGCTATCCTTATTTCCCTTTATACAGATGGGCACTGTATTTGCCCTTTCAGGCTTCCGGAATCTCTCTCGTCTTCTATTGCTTTTCAAGGATAAACCTCTACTCAGTCAGCTCCTTGAGTATCCTAGGATGCATTTCATCAGGCTCTGGTGCCTTGAAGGCATTTAATTTGTTAAAGTATTTTTAATGTGTTCTTTCCCTATTTTAACCTCTGATCCTACCTCACTTTCACTGGCATTCACTATGTTAGATGCCCAATTGCCAGCAACCTTCTTGGTGAATACCAAAGATGCTTACATGGGAGCTGAGCTCTTGAAAAAACAGGCCTGTTTGGGTCTCAACCCAATTCAAAAACATACGACAAATTTCTCACTTTAAAGACACTTTACACTAGACTGTACTTCCTGACTTGTTCCCAATCCCAACCATTATTCAATTGATGCATACGTAGTATTGGTCCAGGTTCAGCACCATACATGAGAAGTTTTTCCTGCAATTCATTGTCACTCAGTAGTTTAACGCTCATTTCGTCTGTTGTGTCTTGGTCTTCTTGTTCTTTCTTTTCTATCATCACACCAACAGTAACCTGGGCCATCTTTTCCAACAGCAGAACCTTTGGAATAAGATATGAGAATTCAACATGAACATTAAGTACAGAAAAAACACATATCCTATTGCTCTGCACATTCTGTTATCCAAATATATAGAAATGATTAATACAATCTGGAATAGTTACATTGCTACTTCAGGTTTCCTGCCACTGATGAAATGGTTTCTAAGTGCTTCTGTATTTCATCACAAATCTCAGTGTCTATGGATTTAGAACTTTCATTACAAAGTTAGGTGGCAAATTATAGGTAGCAAATTTTATTTAAACTGGCAATCACAGCTAAGTGGAACAAGATATTGCATGCTCAAATTTCAGATGAGACTTCCAGAAATGAGGTAAATGCTTTGTGTGTGTTTGTGTCTGTCTTGGAAGTTTTAGCATAGCAATCTGCTTTACCATTTTATTCAGCATACAGTATGGGCCAATAATTGCTACTAAATTTCTAGGCCGGCATGAAAAATGTTTAGAAGAGTATTTGGAGTATCCCTTTATGGTGCCAATCTCCATTGTCTGCAGTATCCTATGAGCTTATAAACCATTTCTCCTCCTCCCCTCCTTGCTTTCTTCACCTCCTTCTCCATCATCAATGCTCCAGAAATATGGACAGGGTAACTTGACAGGTAACTTTTTTCTTCCCTTCTTTTTACTGTTATAAGTTTTGGGTTCCTGTTATTTCCACTCCAACATCCAGCTCATCTGATGAAGTGTGTTTTGCCCACAAAAGCTCATGATACACAAATATATATATAGTAAGTCTCAAAGGTGCCACAGAACTACTTGTTTTTTAAGTTAGGGTATATCTACACTTGCCCCCTAGTTCGAACTAGGGAGGCAAATGAAGCATACCGAAGTTGCTAATGAAGCGCGGGATTTAAATATCCCGTGCTTGATTGGCGGCGACATGAATATGCTAATCAAGCACGGGATATTTAAATCCCGCTATCATAGCAACATGCTTCATTTGCCTCCCTAGTTCAAACTAGGGGGCAAGTGTAGACATACCCTTACAGACTAACATAGCTACCCCTCTGACACCAGAAATAAGGGTTAAGTCACTTTCCTTTTGCTGTCTGCCGCTGCAAAAACCTAAAAACATATTGCATCATCATTCAGTTTACATTTGTAGTGATGGGGAAGTGTTCCTTTCAGGCCTGCCACTCCGTCCAAGTTGTATGTATGTAGATTTAATAATCTTCAGTAACACTTCTAGAGCTAGGAGGCAGATTGCCTATGCCTTTATGACTAAAGGGAAGGCCTACAAGATCTGAGGCTCAGAGACGGGCTCCGTCTGGGTTATATTAATAAGATATGTTATTTTGAAGTACCAGACTGACATTCCCACAGCACATTTCCATATATATTACACAGCCTAAATGATTCATTTCTAGCACAAAAATATTGTGCATGACTGCCTGCAACAGCTGCTCTTCCATGGCTTGGTCTCTTGTGCCCTGATTTTGACTATAACAGGTGCCATTCTGATTGGAAGAAAGTCTGTAGAGATCCAGATATTTGAAAGGCACAAAAGCACTGCCTCTTTCATTCACTTCCCCTTCTCTTTATTAGCAGGAAGAAAAGGCTTAGGAGCCAGTGTATGCAACTTTCCAAATTCTGTTTGGGTACCACGTTACCCCAATTCTACCTTGACAGAACAGTTGGATAAGACCGAATGAAACCACTTGCATAAGGTGTGCGTGGCTTCTGTGTCCATCACCCCATCTGCCTAATGGAGATTAATTACCTGCCTCACGGGGATGTTGTGAGGTTTAACTCATTAATGTTTACAAAGCCTGAGAGGATTCCCACATGGAAGACACTATGGAATGATAGTGTTTTATAAAAACAGAGCATTGCATTCATCTGAGCACCTGATTTTTCCTCCCCATTTACCCGTGAAAGTCAGAATGAAGTCTTAGAAGCAGCACAGAAAACACTGGCAGACAAGCCCACATTTTTGACAGAACAGACCTCTGTGTGCACTTCATATGTATTTATTGTTTACTCACTTGTCATCAACATTTGAGGCGCTATGCAAGACCGAGAGACAGTTCTCGAACAGTTTATAGCTTGGAGCAGACAATCCAGTTTTTCATCTCCAGACTAGTTTATAATGCATTAGAATGGGGATATTCCAAATACACAAATTCTCCTCCTGTTTACCAAATGTCTTAACACACTCAATCAATCCTTAATACTTTACACCACAGGAAAATAAATACTTTACAAACATCATTTCAAGTTCTTACGCAGCTCATTTGTGATTGGAGACTTGAACTTAACCATGTACTGGGCAGGATCACACATTTCTACCCATCATTTACCAGAGATGTTTTAATATTGCAGTTACATAATTGTATTGCAGCAATAGTGTCAGAAAATGACCAGAGCCAGTTTAAACTAGGGATGTAAAATCCTGTTTAATTGGTTAAACATTATGTTTAACCCATTAAAAGGGGCAGGGGTGGGAGGGCGGCGGGCAGGGTGGAGCAATCCCCCCCACCACCACCACGCCCCCTGTCATAGGCAGGGGTTTGCTCCAGCTCAGCCAGAGCAGTTCCTGTCTACAGGGTGCCCAGGTTCCCCACAGACAGAGGCTGCTCCAGATGCCAGAGCAGCCCCTGTTTGTAGCCAGCCCCCACAGGGCTGGAGCAACCCCCTACCTATGGCAGGTAGGAAGCTGCTCCCACACCCACCGGCTCATCTTTCACACCCCTAATTTAAACTGACACATTGCTGGTGATTTATCACTGCCTACTTGGAAAAACCAAATCACTAAACAGGTTTGTAGACTTTTGTCCTGCAATACGTGCTAATTCAAGACCCTGTTACCTCTACCATTGAGATGAAAATTCTGTTACAAAAAATTCCCCTCAATGATTGTAGCAAATTTTTACTATTACCCAGAGCTTGTCTACACACAATTTACATCAATTTAAAAACAGATTTTGCTCAACTGCTACAAACCCCACCATGGACACTTACTAGTTGAAATGTACAGGTGCAAGCTCAACTGATATAAAAAAAAAGATTTAAATTGACCTAGTACATGTTGAACCTCTCTAAACCCGTCTCTCTGGTCTGACAACATCCATGTTCCAGCAGGACCATGGATGTTCCTGGACCAGAGAGCCCCGGCTGCAGGACGGTCAGCAGCTGGGAGCCCAGCCGGGGCCAGGAACCCAGCCATACCAGAGGGGCAGTGGCTGATCTCCCCTGGTCCAGCAAACTTCCTTATTCAGGACCAGTGAGTTCCCAAGGGTGCTGAACCAGGGATGCCCAACCTATAGCGACTACACACAAAGCGGCCCAGTTTAACATCACATAGTTAGCTATGCAGATGCCGGATTTAAACACAGTTGCCTCAGGAACACTAAGTGGAGACCTTCTGTCTCATTCTGGAATTCTATATTTAGACTGGGGTTTTCAAAGCAGCATAAGGGTGTTAGGCATCCAAGAAAACTTCCAATGGGGGCTGAGCTGCAAACGCTTGGCCCCCTCACTACATCTGTTTTAATAAAAAAAATTCATCCTGAAGAGTTTTTGAAAATTAATTGGACCTACAAGTATCAAATGAAAATTCTAGAACAAAGACCCTCATGGGTCATCTGAGACAGCTTGCACTTATTTTTTCATGCAGACAGACAGCCAGCCACCTATATTTTAGTGTAGTTCAACAAATCTCTTATCTCTTGGCTGAAGCCCAGGACACAAAGTCAACTCGTGTTTTAATTTCTCTGTAGTGAAAAAGGGTAATTTTCTAACGGATCTACACTTTTTAACTACAAAGTGCAGGATTTTACAACAATCAAGTCTAAATATTTCATGTCACTATTTAACAATGTGTTTGTGCCTCAAAGTCTATCAGCAATTTTTTTTTTTGTTAAAAGGTATCCCTGCAAAAAAACACAACAAAAAAAACCCCACAACCCTCATTTCAGTTTAAAATGAGGATGTATCATTTCCTAAGGCTGACTCTACCATGGTCAAAATTATAATCTTTCACACTCCACTGGGAGAGCTCCATTGATGGGAATTACAGATCCATGTTAGAAACAGCTTGGAGATGGGAGAAATGTTCTCATGTTCCAGACAAACTCACTTACCCTCTCACATGATCATATGAAGTTCTGACTCAAACAGCTACAGATGTTAAAAAGGGCTTCCTCTTTCTAAAAGCCCAAGTGGCCCTGCTCTTAGTGCCCAGAATAAAGTTCTAGTGACCTATCTGTGACATCATTAATTTCCATGGTAACAGACTGATGTCAAACCAGATTGTGACTTCACTGCAGGTTCATTACAAGGAGGAATTTGGCTGGGAAGAAGAAACCTAGTACACCAGTGAGGTCTGAAAATGGCATAACAGCTTAACGAGGACAGAAATATAAGATGCATCTTTGGCTGAAAGCAAGTAAATACATACGGGGAAAGCTAGCCCATAATAGATATTTATGGAAATAATTCTTCAAAAGAATATGTGATGCCTACCAAGTTCTAGACGCTATAGCAAAGGGAGCAGAAATGCTAGTGTTTTGAGGGTTGTAGAGGCATCACATTATGGAAAAGGAAAAAAAGATATTCTATTTATATCACGCTATTGAAAGCATGACTAGAATACTGCATTCACTTCTGGACACCTCAATACTAAAAGGGATTAGTTAAAATACTTGATTAAAGGATACTGTGAAGTAATTACTAAGACAAAGATAATTCAGAAGAGCAACAAAAAATGATTAAGAGTCTGGAGGGATTTATTTAGGAGGTAAAATTGAGAGAACTAAATATGTATAGCTGCCTGAGACTGAATGTTAATGAAAACTTCATATAGAACTGATCAGCTGCAATGTGGAACAGTCTTCCGGGGAGGGGAGAAGGCGGGGGGGACTATTGCTGGAAATGCTTGGGACAGACCATAGGGAATATGCCTGCACACTACGATGCACCTAGAAGTCATTGAGTGCTGGGTGTTTTAGGAATGAAGTCATCATAAGAGTTGTGTGTCCCAGTTCACTTTAAAACATTAAATGGCAGAGGATAGTTACACAGAAAGCCATTTTAAAGGCCTGATAGTCTCTCACCCATTGGATTAACCAAGCTCACGGCAGGTGACTAATGTTGTTCAGATTCTTTATTCCTTACCACACACAGGCCTCGTAACAATCTGTCCTTGGACTCCAGAGTAACAAAGCTAGAAATTAATATTCACTAAATACTTGGCAAGCTTCAGCCCCTATTTAAACAAGAAACTACACCCCTTCCCACCCGCTGCTGGTTAGTTATAGTAACATCATTCTGCCTGCTCTGGAGGAGATATTTAAAATCCCTTATCTAGCTTTGTGTCCTACTATTATTAGATTTACCCAGCATTGCTCGGGTCCTTAACGCAAATAAGTTTTGTTTTTCTTCATTTAAATCATTCTGGGGTGGGGCTGGGGGATGTGGGGTTCAGGAGGCAGGCTTTCCCAGGGAGAGAGGACAACCCCACATAGCAGCTTGGGGCCAGGTGAGAAGTGCCTGTCCATGGCCACGACAGCTCCAGTGGGCACAGCCAGGAAGGGGTGTATGTCCCCCAATTGGGGGACAAAAACAAATTCTCTGAAATATATAGTAGATAGCTGGCCCTTTCTCCACCCCTGCTGCCCCAATGGGGTTATAGCTGTCCTGGTCCCCCTCTCTGGCCCCTTGCTGCCCCCTGTGGTCATTCTACAGTATAACTGTCCCTCCTTCCAGACCCCTTCCCTTTCCATTTTATGGAAACAATCGAATTCCAGGCACATCCCATTGTCCTGGCACAACCAAATCCTGACCTTGCTTTAAGTCAGGATAAAAGGAAGCTGCCTACCAAATTTGGTGGTCTTAGCTCTTGCTGTTTAGGAGTTTTTGAACAAATGAACTCACAGACCGACAGACATACAGATTGACTGGCACACATTTCTAAAATATATAGTGAGAAACACCTTTCACTAAAGGCCTAAGTAAAAATATGATTGCCTTAGAATGCCACGTTTCAAAGAAATTATTTAAGACAAAGGAAAAAAAGCCGGGGGCCTTCAGTGCATTCAATTCCCATCCCTTGGAAGCCACATTCCATTTAAATGCAAGTGTAACACAATGTGAAATGGGTGAGTGTGCACATTCACTTCATCTACAATCCATTACTGCAACAAAGGAGTCAGCCAAACTGAATGAACAACGTTTCAAATGGCCATCCGAACAAAGTCTATTTCCATGAAGACCTCAGACAGTAGCAGAAAACTGAAAGGACTGATTTCCATCTGTTTTTATGCATGTCTTTACTAGTTCATCTCTTTAAAGAGATGCTATTCACCTGCCTCAAATTTCTCCTGCCTTACGACATACAATTAAAACACAACCCCAAGCCTAAACATACGGTTATTAGCATCAATGTGGCAAGGATATGTGACACATTGAATCCCACAAAGGCTAGGCATAGACTTTTTAAACCCATAGAAATTATTGTGGAAGCAGATGATACCCAAAACAACTTTTGTTCATGATATTTTAAGGCTGAGAGATTTGGTGAACAATCTAAACGAGAACATTTAAATGAATAGTAGAGCATTAAAGATCAAAGCTGAAGGAAATTCAGGTGCACACTTCAAGATGTTTCATTTTGAAGGCTAAGAGGGTTAGGCTCCATTGTTTGTTCCAGGCTACCACTGGTTGAATGACTTTCCAAAAAGCTCTGTGTAACTGTGTCTGTCATAAGACCGCCTGGTGAGCTAATAGTTACTGGTGGTTTTGTTTACCTTATTCAAAATGCATTGCTTAAGTTTTCCTTGAGGCTTTGTACAGCACCGACTATCGGGACCAAAACTTATTGAAGTTAGTGAAAAGAATGTAACGGCCACACTGGGTCAAACCAAAGGTCCATCTAGCCCAGTTTCCTGTCTTCTGACAGTGGCCAATGCAAGGTGCCCCAGAGGGAGTGAACAGAGCAGGGAATCATCAAGTGATCACTCCCCCGTCGCCCATTCCCAGCTTCTGACAAATGAAAACTAGGGATACCATTCCTACACATCTTTGCTTAATAGCCATTGATGGACTTATCCTCCATGAATTTATCTAGCTTTTTTGAATCCTGTTATACTCTTGGCCTTCACAATATCCTCTGGCAACCTGTGGAACTCCTTGACTATGCATTATGTGAAGAAATACTTCCTTTTGTTTTAAACCTGCTACTTATTAATTTCACTTCGTTACTCCTAGTTCTTGTGTTATGGGAACAAGTAAATAACTTTTCCCTACTTTCGCCAACAGACTTCAAGAGCTTTGGATCAAGTTACTATTCTGGAGAGGTGCCACGTACTCACAGCAAATGGTAGCTGTGGTTGCCCAGACTTCATAATTATATCTGACAATGTTCAATCCACTGAGAAGACTGGATAACAGTCCCAATATTGTCAAAAGCAATTAGAAACCCACTTTCAATTTTAAAAAGTGTATTTCCCTACTGCGGTGAGGATAAACACCTAAGTATACTATAAATTGAAAGGTGAAAGCTGACAGCCACACTTTATGTAGAAATTGTCTCCGTTTCCCCAATTATATTTAGTTTCCTCTGTTATATGTATGAGGATATTTCAAACAGCAGAGATGGGAAAAACATTTTAAAAATTGGAAAGTTTGCTTGTGAAACTGTACACTGACAGAGGAACTCAAAAATAGGTGGAATAATGTAAAACAATCTCAGGGCTAGATTTAAAGTAGATGGTATCAGGCCCCAAATTTAGATTTATGGAGGTTTTTCTTGTTTGGTTTTTGAAAAAAAGCTATTACCCAGGAAATCGCCTGTTTAAGAAGTGTTAGTAAAACAGCTTTGTTAGGATGTAAACATCCTCTAATTGTTTGTAACTTAAGCACTCTAGCGGTAAGTTTCTGCATGATTACCAGAGTGAAATTAACTAGCAGAATAATTCAATTAAAGGGAAAAAGAGGCAAATGACTAACTAAGGTTGTTTCAACTTTTGGTGTAATTTATGTAGGCAAGAAATGAGACTTACTCCCCATGTAATTTTAACCCAACAGTGTCAATTTACTTTGCTTAAGTCGTTTGTATCTTAACATAGCTGTGGATTGTAACAGACGTGCTGCACAAGTACAGTGTTTAGACAACACAAGTACTTGTCTAGGATTTGCATCTATAATGATCCCTCTTTTCAAGTTGAATTTGCTGAGACTGAAGAAGAATGCTGTAGGAATATATACTCTAACCCAGTGGTCTCCAATCCAGGATCTACCTCAAACCCAAATACCTTTGCCCCACCTCCTTACTGCCCAGGAGCGGCCTGAGGCCGGCTGCGGTAGCTGGCGCCCTAAGCAGAAGGCGCAGTTAGCGCCCCCGCCTGCTCAGCCGTCAATGGCCGTGACGTAATCACGGGGCGCTCCAGCATCATCGGGCGCCCAGGCCGCCGGCGCCCTAGGCAACTACCTAGTCTCACAGGCCGCCCCTGTTAGTGGGCCTTCCCCAAGGCCCAGCTCCTGCTCACTCCATCCATCCTTCCTTCCTCCCTCCCCCATCCTTCCTTCCACCAGGCAGGGGCAGAGGGTTCGGGCACAGGCTTTGGTCTTGGGCTAAGGGATCTGGAGTGTGAGAAGGGCTCTGAGCGGAGCCTGGGTCAGGGGTTGGGGTACAGGAGGTGGTTCAGGGTAAGGGTCTGTAAGGGAGTCTGGGTCTAGGGGGGCTCAGGGCTAAGGCAGAGGCTTGGGATGTAGGAAGGGGGTTCATGACTGGGACAGGGATTCAGGATGCAGGCTCCAGCTAGACACTGCTTACCACAGATGGCTCCTGGGTGGTGGTGCAGTGAGGATAAGGCAGGCTCCCCCCTACCCTGGCCCTGCACCACTCTGAAAAGCAGCCAGCAAACTCCTTCCATCTCAAACCCTGTTGTGCCCCCAACCCCCATTCTGTGGAGACAGAATATAGGGTGGGGGAAGGGAACAGCTCCAAGGCAAAGGGCAGGAGTTACACAGCAGCTGGGGGAAGGGGCAGCTGAAGAGCTGCACTTGATAGCCTCTTGGCCAAACCAGTCAAGATCACCTGTCAGAGGTTCCAAGACCTACCAGTAGATCCCGATCTAACCGTAACATATTACATAAAACTAATATTTTTAAAAGAAGGTAGGCACGCAGGCACAAAACTGGCTAACACCCTCGCTCAGGGGAAGTCACCCGTCAGCTGAGCGGCCTCCTCACCCAAAGGGCAAGAACATACAACCCTGGCTGAACAGCAGTGCAATGATTACTAAGAAAGGGGTCAATAGTGTAGAAGGATGAACGGTAGATTGCCTGATGAGTGACTATCTAGCTCTGCATTTATGTGGCCCGGTCTACACTAGAAAAATAAACTGGCTTAACTACAGCACAGAGGGGAGTGAAGCAACCTATTACTCCATCCCCAGCGTAAGCAGCACTAGAATGAAGGAAGAATCCTTCCCTCCACCCACCCACCTGGCTGCTGCCACAGGTGCTGGAACTAGGGGTGTGGCTCTGGGGGGGGGTACTGCAGCACCCCCAGCTTGAAGTGGTTCCCATGATTTGTAGGATTTACAGTTTGATTCCATGGATCGCAGCAGCCCCACTATAAAAATTGTTCCAGCAGCCATGGCTGTTGCCTGCTGGGGAGGTGGGTTACTTTTGCAGAAGTGCATCCCTGGGGCGGGGGCAAGGGAGGTGTGTGCGCTAAAATAGCATGTGGGCAGCTCTGTAGCTGGGCCGCTGGCTGCAGCATTTGGAGGGCAGACAAGCTTTACCAGTGCAAGTCCCTTGGGGTAACTCCTGCCCAGAGCCCTACTCTGCACCCCACCACTGCTGTTTGCTGCAATTTGGGGACTTCTTACCCTTCCCTCTATCCCACTGCTTTGGGGACCCCCCGCTGGACTGTAGCTGCACCCCCATGCACTATGGCCAGCTTAGGGGAGTCCCACTGACTCCATCTCCCTCCATTGCAATGGGGTTGCAAGTGCCTCCCCCTGCACTGTCCCCTATTTTATTAGGGGTACCCCACCCAGCACCCAGATGTCTTCCAGTGCCCCCCAACACTGCCGCATTCCCGCTCTGCCTTGGGGTCTGGGTCTCACTACACTAAAGGAAAGCCCCCTCCGGCCTCAGGGTGTAAAATGAACCCCTGCAGGCAGGGGAATCCTGACCCCGACGTGATTCGAACACGCAGCCTTCTGATCTGGAGTCAGACGCGCTACCGTTGCGCCACGAGGTCCCTGCAGCCGGGGCTGGAGCGGCGCTTGAAGAGGCTGCGCGTCTGAGGCCACCAGCGTCACTCAACGTCGGCGCATGCGTGCTCTCGCTCCCCCCTCAACTTCTCTCCCCACCCCAGCCACAGGGTGCTGCGCGTTCTCGTAGCAGCCCTCACCTCGCTCTCCCGCTCGCCGTCCCCTCCGGCGGCCGCTAATGAAGACAGCGACACCCCACACACATGCCCCCACTGATAGGCCGGCCCCCAGCCACCTTCAAATCGCCCGCCGGGCCGCCTCGCAGCCAACCACCGCCCGGCCACGCCCCCTGGGCGGTACCAACTCCGCGGGGTGGGGTTGGGGGACAGGGGTAGGGTTCAGCGGTGGTTACCACTCGCTATCACGTCCCACAGGACCGTACTAACCCCGGAGGGGATCTGCTTCCTACTGGACTATACCATTCCCATGCAGCCTGCGCTCTAATGGAACAGGACGCGTACAGCCAGGGTTGGAGCTGTATTGGATGCACTGAGTTTTCCCAGACTACAGTTCTCAGCTCAAGCTGAAAACTCCGGGTTCAGTACTAACTTTTATCATTGCATGTTATATTTAAATTTCTATTGTACATCAGCATTTGTCTCCCCATAGACATAATTGTATTTCATGTGTATTATTATGTATTATTTTAATCACTATCCTGTTGTATTTATGAATATTTACTTTGAGATTTACATTATTACGCCGCTGTTCTGTATTATTGAATTCTCTGGTTTGGGGCTAGTCCTTATGCTGAAATGTGCAGTGCATGGAGACTCCTCCTCACTGTAGTCCAGCAGTTTTCAAGCTTTTTTGCTCATGACCCAGTTGATGAAAATTGTGATGCCCATGACCCAACATCATTTGACTGGCATATGGGCTCTGGGGTGGGGCTGAGGAGGAGCTTTGTGCTGTAGGAGGGGGCTCTGGCTTTGGGGGTGTCAGGGTTAGTGCAGGGGGGGCTTATCTCGAGTGGCTCCTGGTCAGTGGTGCAGCGGGGGGGCTAAGGCAGGTTTCTTGCCTTTCCTGGCACCGCAGACCATGCTGCCCCCCAGAAGCAGCCAGCAGCAGGTTCCCAGCCAATGGGCGTGGGGAGCTGGTGCTCAGGGCAGGGACAGTGTGCAGAGGTGCTCTTCCTCCACCTACCCCAACCTGGCACCTGGGCCTGCTGCCGGACACTTCTGGGGTGCAGCGCAGTCTGCAGTGCCAGGACAGGCAGGGAGCTGCCTTAGCACCCCCACTAGTCCCCCTGCAGCAAGGAGACCCAGTGCCCGACATTCTGTCACCCAGTAGTAGATCACAACCCCTAGTTTGAAAACCACTGCTATAATATGTGTGCTCTGTATGTCTCTTTATCCTCCCTGCGTTTCCCCATAGTGAGCGATAAAGGAGTGACAGTGATGAGTGTGGAAATGTGTGCCAAAGCTGTTACTATAGTTCTGTAGTCAGACATGGAAGAAGTATCTGCCCAAATTCCCCATCCTTTGAAACTTCCATTGATTCACCAGCTCCACCAGCAGTCTGATCCTGCAAGCCCTTCAGGTGTGGAATTGCAGTTCTGTGTGTGAAGAGCTGGCAGAATTGGGTCCCATTTGTAACATTGCCTTATCGAATTCTCTTAAGATTGGCTACCTGAATCTAAGTGCAGGATGAGAGGTTACATTCCTTCCCCTAAGAGGAGCCAGCAGCCAGGGAATACAGCTCCAGCCCCCTGCCCCGGGAGCAGTGCCACCCTCCTCCCTGCGGGCAGCCGGTGAGCCCCCCCCAGACCCCTGCCCTTACCCCCCTGTCCTGAGTCCTGTGCCCCAAGCCCATGGAGCCTGCCGTGGGTCTGGTCCAGGTGTGCTGCAGGCAGGGGCACTGCAGCCTGGCTGAAGCAGCCCCTGTCCTCAGCGGGGGAGGCACTCTAGTCCCCCCGCCCATTTCCCCTTTAATTGGCTAACTGGTTAAACATTACGTTTAACCGGTTAACCAATTACATGGGATTTTACATCCCTAAATCCTGCAAACACCATGAGGTGTAGGCCAATATTTTCAAAGGGGGTGAGTGATTTTGGGAGCCCAACTTGAGAGACCTCAAAAGCGGTCTGATTTGCAGAAAGCACTGAGCTCTGAAAACCAGGCTCCTGTATGTTCTTCAAATGGGGCACACTCAGAAAGAAGCCCCCAAAATCACTAGTCACTTCTAGAAAATGTGGCTACAATGTATGCTGCTGATCCCTACATGCTTAACTTTGTCCAAGTGAGCCACCCCACTGCACGTGCGCAATTGTTTGCGGGATGGGAGCTTTAGAATTCATGCTTCTTGGTGAAGCAACATTGGGCTGGGTTCTGCTTTCAGTTACACTGTTGTACAGATGGAGTAACTCTGTGCTGTGCAGTGGAGCTGGTCCAGAGTTATATACGTGTATGTGCGATCCGTGATCTTACACTCTGGCCTCTTTTATCAGTTAATCTGATTTTCCCTTTCACAATGCCCATCTCCTTCCAAGAAGCAGGATTGTGCTCTGTGCTTTTCTCACTCATTTCACTTGTCTCAACTTGGCGTTGCTGCAAATAATATCATTCCCCCTCCAACCCCATCTTCCTCTCAGCAAATTCAAACCCCACTTTAAATGTAAGCGTGTCAACTGATATAGTTTGTTGATCAGACTGGCTGCTGTGGAGAGTGGGAGGTGATACATTGTCTGGCCTGGTTGAAATAATGAGGAGTACAAGAACAGTGACTCCTGACAGCTGTTTTGAATCCTACCCAAATTGGAATTGAAGAATGTCCTATCGGTAATACCTTCTCAGCCTGTCTCTCAGCCTGTCCTCAGCCCACACAGAATCAGGCAATGAAGAACGCGGAAGGAAAACAGCAGAACATGCCATTCACATATTTACATCAGTAACTGTCAGAATAGTTGTCTTTAAGCTGGAGACATGTTGCAGTCGCTTTAAAACTAAACAGAATAGCTGTGTCCTTCCTGAAGGAGCTCTGGGTTGCTGTGTCATTGATACCAAAAAAAGAACAGACCCCAGGTGCCCCAAGTTTTGCAGGTTGGGTTGAAGGAGAGTGTCCCCCGATCCAAACCCACGTGTAGGTGGTTCTGGGATGAATCCCAGGCAGAAAGGGCCTATTTGTGCAATTTGCAAGGTGACAAGAAATCTCAGGGTACATCTACTCAGCACCGTTATTTCAGAATAACGGACGTTATTTCGAAATAACAAAAGTGCGTGTCTACACACAAGCAGTTATTTGGAACTTAATGTCAACATTCTATTTCGACATAGAATCAATAGCCGCAGCTGCTGCTTTCAAGAACAGATGGCAAGGCCTGAGCTGGGTGCATGACAGAGTCAGAAAGACAGGCTGTCCACAAGACAGGATGTGAAAGTCACCATGGAGAGCAGGGGAGGGGTTTAAAATGGCTGCCGCAGGCAGGGCTGTTTCAGCCAGTACTTCAAAGCTGGCAGCTGTAGGGAGCCCTCATGAACCCCTCACCCCGTCCCCAGTCATCTCTGAGGGTACGTCTACGCTGCAACACTATTTCGAAATAACTAGCGCTATTCCTAAATAACTTATTCTGTGTCTACATAGTAGACAATTATTTCAAAACTAGGCAATTAGCCCGTCATAAGACGGGATTTTCAGGTCTCTCCTCCATGTCAGTCTTCTCTCCTGAGCCTCCGGTCTCTCGCTCCGTCTCTCTCTCTCCTCCTCCTACTGCCTCCCCCTCTCTCTCTCTCTGCTCTCCTCCACCTCCTGCCTCTCTTTCTGTCTCTCTCTTTCTCTTCTCCTCCCCCTCCTGCCTCTCACTCGGGGGACTGTGGAGTCCAAACGATCGTTTGGGCTCCGCACTCCCTGTGCTGCATGGGGAGCGCGGAGCCCAAACGGTCGCTTGCGCCACTTGCTCCCACGTGATGGCATGGATGAGTGGCGCAGAAGTCAGCTGAGCGCCACGGCGGGAGGCGAAGGGGGCCGGGGCAGTGACGTTCACGGCCAGGGGACGGGGCCTGGAGCCGCTGTCACGCCGCACGTCACCGCCCCGCCCCCCTTCGCCTCCGCCGTGGCGCTCGGCTGACTTCTGCGCCGCTCAGCCGAGCCGCCGCAGGGGAGCAAGCGGCGCAAGCGACCGTTTGGGCTCCGCACTCCCCATGCAGCATGGGCCGCCCAGAGGAAACAGGCAGCATTTCAGGCAACAGCGCCCCCCAGAGGGAACAGCCAGCATTTCGGCGTTACAGCCCCTCAGACACTGGGCTACTATATATATGATAGTGTCAAAATGCTGTCAAGCCAGAGGACTTCTTACTTCGACTCCTGTAACCCTCATTTTACGAGGAGTAAGGGAAGTCGGGGGAAGAGTGCTCTATTTCAAAATAAAGGCTGTGTAGACGTCCCCCATTTCAAAATGAGCTTATTCAACTTAAGCTACGCAATTAGCATAGCTCCAATTGCGTAGTTTATTTCGCGTTTAGCCTGCTGTGTAGACGTACCCTCACTGATCATCTGAGGTTTACACCCTATGGGACCACACTCCTGCCCAAGCAGTTGCAATATTTTGGTGCTGTTGAACCCTAACCTTACTCAGGCGCCTTGAACACCAAGCCCCAGACAAATCCTGATCCAAGCCCCATCTATAACAAATCAGTTGTGTTTCTTGTTTCCACCTTACTCTTCAAAGGCAATTTCTCCACAGCGCTGTGGTAGCTTCCTGTGTTGACTCTTTGCTTCTGAAGTGTCTGCAGAATGTTCTACCTTTCCAGCTGTCAGAGCTGTTTCAGCTTTCCATTGATTTGGACAGGATTTTGATCAGGCTACCTGTGCACTGTATAGTAGAGCCTGCCTTAAGGCTCACCTTTTGGAGGTCGCCTCCAACCTCTTCTCCCATGATCAAAGTTTCCAGTTCAATTTACTCAGCCTTTAAAGACCTGCCTTTATTAGGTGACTAGTTTTTGCTGGACCCATGCCTATAGAGAGAAGCAGCATGAATTACCAGATGGTGCAATGACTGGCATGCAGGAGACTCATGTTTTAGTCCTGGCTCTGCCAGTGGCCTGCTGAGTGACCTTGGGCAAGTCACGTTATTCTGTGCCTCAGTTTCCCCATTTGTAAAATAGGGATGAAGATACTGACCTGCTTTGGAATCTAGATATTTTTTATACCTTGAAATGAGTGACAGTTGGCAGGATCCTTATTTGTCTTGGTGCAAGTCCTGCTACTCTCTTTTTAGTTCTGCTTACATTTCCCCAGGAAGCTGCTGAAACACTAGTATGGAACATGGGACTATAGGACTGTGTTTTGTTCTCTCTTGAGGGGAAAAAACCCACAGAAGGGTTCCTTGAAAACCACTCTGGGGCTTATTTCTTCCTTTTGGGGAGTGATCCAACTTTGATCAGTCAGACCTTGAGCCCCCATATAGATTGCACCAATCACAGCACGTCCCAAATTCTTTTTTTATCCTGACCTTCCTTCTCCGCAGGTGGCTATTGAAGCGCTCAAGGGCATACAAATTCCGGTTTTGTCTACACTTCTAAAATTAAAGCGCCTCTGCAGCAGCGCTTTAATCGGAAAATGTGGCCACAGCAGGGCTACGTCTACATTGCAGCGCTATTTCAGGATACCGGAGTATCCCGAAATAGCTATACTGCATCTTCACAGCAAGCCCGTTATTTTGGGCTCGCTATTCTGACGTCCCTGTAAACCTCATTACACAAGGAGTAAGGGGCGTTTTGGAACAGCAGCTTATTTCGAAATTTGGCGCTGTGTAGACACTTTATTTTGTTTTCATATGGGTCAGGCTAATAAGGAGCAACTGATTGATTTTGACTGTAATCTTAATGACCCCATTCACACTCTTTTAAAAAGTTATTTCGGTCTTTTCTTTGCATTCCCCTTCCCCCATGTGTAAATGCCATGTTTGTACTCCTTTTGCTCCGTGATGTTTGCCATAGCCTGTTTGTGTTGATTCATCGATCTCACTAAATAACAAAGAAGTATCAGCAACATGGAAAATGAAATTCATCTACTGCAAAGGGATATTATAAAGTCTCTTTATTATTACAGCAGTTAACAAACCTGCTTTCCTAGTCATGCTTTTACAGTTAGAAGAAGAAAGTGCTTACTTCAGGTGCATAGGTTCCAGAGACATACAAAAGAACAGAAACAAAGCCAGTTTGCTGCTTCCAAAAAATGGGACTAGTCAGGAAAGAAACTTAATCAGCAGGAGACAGGTCAATAGGAAGATATTTCAGTGCAAGATACAGTCATGAGATGCATCTATAATTGATAATACAGTCTTGTAAACTAGATATGTTACAACAGAAGTCACTGGGCTCCATGTATTTACAGCCCTAGGATGCCTGTTAAGTGTTTGAAGAAAATCACTGTGGTCACATCACACGAAAGAGCTTTACTGATCTGATTCCAGAGTGGTTTTCTTAGCCCAGCTGCCAATGCTGGAGGGAGCGAACTGAATCCTTCTGCTATACTGATTTACACCAGCTAAGGATCTGGCCCTGTGTTTCTATGGTATCAATGCTTTAAGGTGTCCTCAGTGCTTCCTGCATGATACAGAGTGTGCCTTCAATTCTCGTTGAAGACAGTGGGAGCGGGACTGCAAGCAGCCCCTTGCAGAAGACATACAGCCTTTTACAGGGTCAGGCAGTCTGTGCAGGATGTCTCTCGCAGCACTGTTGCCCCACCAGTCTCTCGCAGCACTGTTGCCCCACCAGTGTTTCCCCACCATAAGGCTTGTGTGATCTGTATGAAGGGTGTACAAGGTTGGGGATCCAAAAATACTATACAAAGTATATACGTATAATTTTAATCCAGCCATATCAAGTATGTAGAAAAATACCACCAAGACCTCAGTCCTGCAATGTGATGTATGTGGGTGGATTTCCATACCAGGACTATTGTACCACTGAAGTCAATGGGGCTCTGCATTAGGGATGTGAAGGACTAGTCGACTATTGGATAAGCAAATGCTTATCGGATAGTCAACAGGATAGTCAACTTGTTGCTCTCCGCCCTTGCTGCCTCTATCAGATAGAGGCAGCAAGGGGGGGGAGAAGAACGGGGTACTTTAAAGCGGCAGCGCCACACGGAGCCCAGGGTCAGCTGCTCTGTGCAGCGCTGCCGCTTTGAATGTTGCGGGGAGCACAGTGTCAGGGTCCTCGTGGCATTTCAAAGCGGCAGCACTGCATGGAGCCTGGGATCAGCAGGGGACTCCCCAGCTGACCCCGGGCTTCCACGCTTTTGCCTTTGAAGTGTAGCAACAGCCCAAGGGCTTTTGCTACACTTCAAAGGCGGAGGCGCTCTATCGACTAATCGAATAGTCGATGCAAAAATGCATTGACTATTCAATTAGTCAATTACCCGATACTTAACATCCTTACTCTGCATGAGTGAAACTCTGCCCCCTTAAATTACATTGCTTTGCAAGTCTTGGACCTAAATAATCCCTGTGGATGTGACTCATTCAAACCCTCAAGGAAACAGATCCTGTATCACCACTATATTTATTTCCCTTTGCATGTTGAATTTGGCTGTAAGATTGTTTAAGTCACTGTCACTCATTAAAATACAACCTGATAATTAATCATACAAATTGGTTTCACAGTTCTGTGGAAAAAGCCTCCAGCTTCAAACATGAACAAAACCCTAGAAAACAAAGTCAGTGTTTGGGGGCATTTTAATATGATTGCATTCTCACAGGCATTGATTTAATTTCCAAACACTGACGATTTATTTATGGGCCAGGGATTAAGCAAGCAGCTTGAGAAAGGAGAAAGCAAAACATGTCATGTACCAAAAATACTCTTATCTCCAAACATCTATAAAATCCATACTCTAAAGCATGTGTTCTAAAAATTATTACAAATATTTTTCTTAGATAGGAAATATAATAGCAAGTGAATAATCTATCCTGCATGTGTATATGCTCTCCTATTAGCAAGTTTCACATTTTTTTTTTCTTAAATGTACAGTACTTTACAAGAAGTTTGCATGGCTTTTTTAAAGACACTCCTTTACCATGCAGAAATACATGAGACTGACCTGGGTCTTCTGTCTTTCCAAAGTAGAGAAAAGTCATTTATCAGCATCTTGAAAAACAGACTAAAAATAGCTGGTTTCTATGGCTACTGAGGCTGGGAGACTCCTGAGGAAAATGTCTGGTTAGGTTCCTTTATGATGGAATCCAGACAGAGAGAGACAAAAGGACAATAGGGAGACACTTAATTCATTGCAAAGTCAGTCCTGTACCTTTAAATGTGTGGGGTAACTACATTTCACTGGAGAACGTTAGGGGTGAATGAGACCCATTGTTTTTATAGGATCCAATCCATCAAAGGTCTTCAGCACATATTTAAATTTATGCATACACATTGCTGGGTGAGTCAGGGCCTTCGTGTTGCATCTTCTGTGACTTGCTTCGTTCTGCTTTTTGTTACATATCTTTTCCTTAGAGATGGGTCTGAGACCCCTCCAGCACCCCCAAACTTGGATCCAAGGGGTTTGGATCCAAGGGGTTGGTTGAGGCTCTTCTCTGTATTACACAAATTGTTTGGAAACATTTGAACACACGGACAGACTCTGCATTTACATCAGCATACATGAGAGAGAAATGTGACCCTACATATAAATCTATACATATAATAAACATCATAATGAGGATTGTTCAATTATCAGTGGTTTAAATCCGTGAGTATGTTACCCAGGTGGCCACCATGCTTTCCAAAGTGGCTGTGCAAATTATATATAGATACATTCATTAAATATACATTGTATAACTGTCTTTTTACCCTTAAAGAAGAGATCCTGAAGTTCTTCTTCAAGCAAAATTCCTGTTTAGCTCAACAGAAAGGACAGCAAGATATGGGCCAGGAAGGCTAATCTGCTGATGAGTGTGGGCAGAGGGGAAGATTTTCTAAAGTGGCCAGTGATTTTGCATACCCATCTGGAGACATCTTAGGGTGCGTCTACAGAGCACCCTAAACTTGAAATAAGATACGCAATTCATGCTACGCAAATTGCGTATCTTATTTCAAATCTATTTTGAAATTTGGTGCGTCTACACAGCACCAGATTTCGAAATAACGTGCTATTTTGAGACATCCCTTAACTCTTGTGGAATGAGGGTTACCGGGATGCCAAAATAGTGTGCCTGTTATTTCAAAAAATATTTCGAAATAACGGGCGGCTTGTGTAGACACAAGGTAGCTATTTCGGGATACCTCCGGTATCCTGAAACAGCCATGCTGTGTAGACATACCCTTAGAGAAGCCTGCTTCTCAAAAGATGCTGAGCTTTCATCTTCTGGAACTCAGCACTCATAAAGGTGACTCAAGCTGGGGACCCAAAATCACTCGTTGCTTTTGAAATAGTCAGTCAAAGAACTCCTTGGGGGACCATGTCAGTTACAGAGAGATGGAGAATATTAGATAAGACAACCGTGTGCAGATATCTGATTTGTTCCCACCCAGCTAACTACAGATGTTCTGTGCATAATCATAGAATCATAGAACTGGAAGGAACTTTGAGAGGTCATCGAGTCCAGTCCCCTGCATTCCTGGCAGGACCAAGCACCATCTAGATCATGGGTTCCCAAACTGGGGCATGCCCCTCTGGGGGGGGCGTGAAGCAACCCAGCCCCCCCCCCCATCAAGTTTTGCTGCAGTTCCTTTTTTGTTGTTGTTTTGCTCAACAAGTTTTGCTGTTGGGGGGGAGGGGGGCTGAGGGTTTTTCAAAAATCAAAAAGGGGGCGTGATGCCGAAAAGTTTGGGAACCACTGATCTAGATCATCCCTGACAGGTGTTTATCTAACCCGCTTTTAAAAATATCCAATGACGGAGATTCCACAACCTCCATAGGCATCTATTCTACTGCTTAACCAGCCTGACAGGAAGTTTTTCCTAATGTGCAGCACTAAACCTCCTTTGCTGCAATTTAAGCCCATTGCTTCTTGTCCTATCATCAGAGGTTAAGGGGAATCATTTCTCCCTCTCATCCTTGTAACAATCTTCTAGGTACTTGAAAGCTGTTATCATGTCCCCTCTCCATCTTCTCTTTTCCAGACGAAATCATAATCATGAAGAACAAGATAACTGGGGTCACCAACTCAACACAGGCGAGTAAAGTGTGTTTTAAGAAACATAATCCTGCCATATAACTCTAGAAGTGCAACAAAGAAAAGGGCACCTTTGGTTAGATAATCTTAAAAAGAAATTGGATATACACTGGAATGCAGAAATCATTTTGGCTATCATAAGCAGAGCTCTGATACTTTTCCAATCCAATTAAATGCCCAAAAGCTTGTGTTTGCAAAGTGTTTGGGTGGAATGAAGACTTAAATCCCATTGTGGAGTTTAAAAAAGAGAGGTTCCAACTTGATATATTATAGACTAGATAAGCTACGTCCCTGGTCTTTTTGCACATCTTCAGTAAGGCCCTCAGGAGTATGTTACATGACAAGAGTCCAAGCGGCAGCTTTTTTCTTGGCTTCACTCCTATGATTTGTGCATGTTCTGTACCCTTCCAATTCACTGCACAAACATTTTCTTCATATTAAATCAGTGCAGTGAAAGTTCCCTTGGCAAGACCACCTCTGTCAAGAGAGCATCTGCTGATAAAAAAACAAACAACTTGGGATAAAGTGCCCCCCCCCAATTTTTTGCTCCCCTGCCCAGTTATTGTCATGCAAATAAACATCTGGAGACTCTCTGCCTCCAAAGTAGGCCAATATTTACAAAGAAGATAGACACACTGCCTCTCCTGGAAGTTAGCCCAAGGCAACGCTCTGGTTATTTTGATCATTAATGCTTTTTCCCCCTGCACTACACCATCGGCACTACTACAGATACTGTCAAGAGCAAACAATGCCGGTTTTCCTTTTAATTCCAAGACATTTTGGGCCAGATCCTTGGCTCTAGTAAGTTTGTATCATGGGAGCTATGCTGATTGATACTAGTGGAGCATCTGGCCCTTTCACTTAGAAGGCATTTTGCCAATTGCCCAGGAAGGTTTGGATGGGGGAAGAGGGTTGCATATTTGATTTCCTGAAATCCCATGAGCACCACCGCCTTGCTAAATTCATAGCTCCCCACTGGGTCATCTGAAAATCTCCTCATGGGCCAGGGCTGCAGACAACCAGTGGGGTGTACAGCAACGGTGTTTCACACATCAGTGCTTGCTGCATGGCAGAGATGAGCAAATTTGCCTGTTTCAGATATATTCTTCCATTCTCATTTAGAGGAACTTGGATGGTTTCCTTCACTGTAATAGGATTAAAGAGGGATTATTTTGGGTGGGAACAAATGCATCTTTCAGGAGCATAACGTTCATTTTCCTGAGGAACAATGATGGTCTCTGTCACAGAACTTTTCTCTTTGAAACTATTCCAGGGAGTTACATTACCGTTAATACCACTGTTAGTATGGGGAGAATTATACAGAGACTTCTGCGTGGATGGGAGTGACGTTACAGTACCTGAGTCATAAAAAGAGAGAAATAACCTTACATTTCTACAGCACCCTTTTCACATAAAGTATCCAAAAGAGCTGCACAGGGACAACTGGGAGTCAGGACCAATGTTCCCTCTAATTTTTCCATCCATGTGCAAAATAAATTTTGTTTTGTGCACTAAGACATATGTAGATGTGCACCAACAGAAGCAGATGCTGCTGGCTGTGGGTGCTCTGCTAATCAGCTGTGCAGCACTTGAATCTTTCCTGGGTGGTCACCCAAGTGCAGAGCTTACAGGGAACACTGGTCAGGACGCCAAGGTTATTTTCACGCCTCTGCCACTGACTTCCTGGATGGCTTTGGGCAGGTCACTTCCCTGCTCTGAGACTCAGTTTTCCCCTCAGTGTCATGGAGGTAATGATGCTTGCCTTCCTTTGTAAAATGCTTTGAGATTTGTATCTGAATAGATCTATATTAGTTTATTATCACTGTTAATTAGCATTATTATGAAGATTCACATTGCTATAGCACTACTGAAATGCAGTCACCTCTGAGGTGGAATGGTGGAAGCCAGATGGGCAAGCAGCATAAAGCATGTTATTCAAGGGTGGGAAGAAATGGAAATTCTGGGCACTGGAGCAAAATGTTTCTTATATGTACTCATAAAAAATGCAAGTATGGAGGTGAGAAAGAGAGGGAGAAATCACGTGTGCTTTGACAGTTTTCACAGTTCTGAAAGAGTCCAGTGTCCTTATAAAATGCTGCCACTGGGGGGGAAAAAATCCAACTTTTGCCCACTGCAAACTTGTCATGTGGAAGTTACTTGGCAGCACCTACTCTCAGCCTGGACAATTAGCAAAGAGCAAACTGCTTGGAAGGTCAGTCTGCTGACAGGTTTGTTACAGAAAAGCGCCATGCTGGAGTCTAGGGGGATATGATGTGTGGATGAAGGAACCTTCAGCCATAAACCTAGAGGTCAAGTCATTACGACAGGAGAATCAAAAAGCGCCATGAGCCATTTATGTGTACCACAGAGGTCAATCCAGGAGCAAATCATTTTGCTCAGAGCTACTGTGAGAAACATATTATTACTCTGGGAGGGAGCTACCTAACCATATACATGGAAAGTTCTCCTTAAAAATAGCTACAGTTTGAGTTTTTAAACATTCATAATGTATTGCATTTTCAAATATAAATCTCTCTCTCTCTCTCTCTCTATATATATATATAGATATTAGATTCATCAGTGCCTAGCTAGGAAGCTCTTTGCTGGAGACTAGAGAAATTTAGATGTGAGAGAAATTGAGCAGCCATATGGTGGGCTATAATATACAGTCAATAGATTACCATATTGCCCTGGAAAGACACTCCCCCTTCCAGACCTGCGTATGAAACAACCGCAACAGAGAGAAAAGCTGTGAAGCACCCATGCCAGTTTTTACATAAGACCCATTTTGGGAATATTTAACTGGTACTGTATAAACCTGTATACAATTAATAAAGCTGCGAGCTCTTTACCAAGTCTCAGGGTGTATCTATTTATTTCGGAACCTCAATTATTAAGCCGTGATGACTCCCTAATCAAAGGCTCATGCCAGCCCAGTCTCCACAATGGTATCCTTCATGAAACGATTCACCTCCTGGAAAACAATTTAAAAGTAACTGCACTGGAGAAAATATTAATATTCTAGATTTCTAGATTAATATTCTAAATTGTCCTAGAATGTTAATATTCTAATATTGCTAAAAAGGAAACAGCCTGTGATCATCTGCACATCTCCTGCCTCTGGAAAGGTCTCAGAGACTTGGGGCAACTTCAGCTAGAACAAATTCCTGCTGCTGGAATAGCTGCTCTAGACTAACCCTATCCTGCAAGTTGGCAGCAATGGTAGGAAACAAACATGATTTTTAAAGCAAACTAACTCCAGCCTTATTCTGGGCTAGGATAGACCTGTGCAGCTCCCACAGATGTTATCAGGAGCCCAACATGCATATCCAAAGGTAGGAGACAGCTGGGAAGCTCTGCACTGAGCAAAATAGGGAGGGAGTTGGTTTGACTTCTCACCATTCATTTTCGTCAAGCTCGTCACCTCATACTCAGCTGATTCTGTAACACAGTGTGTTGTGATAGCTCTCCATGGGACCCAGAGGCTTTCTTTATTGGCCTTCAGCTTATGTAGAGCATATGGCAGAGACCTGTGCATTTGGTGCTGATGGGCACAACAAATTCAATCCCTGTTGAGGGCCAGTGTCTGCTTGCAGACATTTGTTAGTCTTTAAAGTGCCCCAGGATTCCTTGTTGTTTCTGCTGACACAGACTAGCATGGCAACCTCTCTGACATTTGAGGTGTTGGCATCTAAAGGTGCTAAGTGGCTGTGTCCGTGCTCTGCATCACTTTTCCTTCTGCTCATTTATGGGGTCGATGATCAGAAAGAATGTTTTTAGGGACAGATCCTGAAGTCCTTACTCAGGCAAAACAATCAGTCCTGGGGAAGTATCCTGAGGAGCACTGATCACTTTTGGCTATCTCTGGTGCCAATGGAATTTGAAAATGCTCCCTTCCAGTCAGCTTTTGGCCCAGTGAAAATTTTTCCTGGGTGGGCGACCCCAAGAGTTGGCCTGTCATGTTTAATATTTAAACACATCCATTTGCTAAACCTCCTAGGGGATTTACATACCAAAACCAAGCCTGTAATGCATCAAGCCATAACCAAATGGTCACCATCACAAGTTGGCTAGACATGCCAAAGTGACATCTTGGCCATATATATCTGGAATCTTAGAACCATAGAATCCTAGGATCGGAAGAGACCTCAGGAGTCATCGAGTCCAGCCCCCTGCCCAAAGCAGGACCAACCCCAACTAAATCAACCCAGCCAGGGCTTTGTCAAGCCGGGACTTAAAAACTTCTAGGGATGGAGATTCCACCACCTCCCCAGGTAACCCGTCCCATTGTTACCCCAATGCTTTCAGTAATGGGTCCTTTCCCTATGCTTGATCCTTCAGGTGCATGAACCAGACAGCACCTTGTATGAGTATTTTCTTCATGCTCCATGGGGGAAATATATTGCTCCTCAGCAGATGAACTTTTTAGAGTGATTCACTGAGCAAGATCAGGTGCAGTTTGACCCTTCCCTATGGTCTGCTACCAGCTGTTTCCTCTCTTTGAATGTCCTTTGGCCACATGTTTGAAGTGACTCGACCATCTCCTAGAGCAACCCTGCTACTGGCACTCAGTAAAGATTATTTAAAGCTGCTTAGTTTGTTGCTCTTCTTATACCCTAGGAGATGATCTCATGTGTCTCTTTTTATTGGTCATCCTTATTGGACAGAGGTTTCACGCTTTGGATAAACAATAAAATAATGGCCACATTGGTTTTGGTAGCTGGCCAAGGTAGCAAATTTTCCCAAAAGGAGAGCTTGTCACCAGCATACACAGCTCTGTTTGTCAAGCGTAAATCCGGTCTCGCAGCAGCAGTCTGAGCACTGGAAAGGTCAGTGAGTTTTATAAGTGAGGGAAAGGATTTGTTTTCTGAGTTAGCTCAATTTATTTTTCTCTGGGGGCCAGATCCTCAGTTGGTATAAATCTGCATAGCTCCACTGAAAGTCAATGAGTCTTTTCTGATTTATACCAGCCGCAGATTTGTCCCTTAAAGATTTACCCATCTGCCTTTCCTAGAAAGGAGCAGCAGACAACATTCCTCAGAGACGCTACTGGGCAACATTTTGCATCAGAGTTACAGCATTAACCATCTGTGGCCCCACTGCCGTAGGGCACTCTGTGCCCCAAATCTCCATGTTTGGTCTTTAAATAGAAATGGTGGGTTTGCCCCAGTTACTATTTGTTGTTTACTATTAATAACATTGTCCCCAGAATGAAGGCTTATTGATGGGCTCATGAAATGTCAGTCAGTTGGCCCTCCTCCCCAAACCCCATCCACCAGATTTAGTGCATCACCTTCTCCCACGATCCGCCCTCTGCCCCGACCCATGCTGAGGGCTGGGTTCCAGTCCATGTGGAGATGCGGCCTTAGGAGATGTATCCAGAACTGGTGCAATGGGTCTGTTGGGGGAGTTAGAGGAGCAAGTGAATGGAGGTTTTCTGTTACACAGGAGGAGGAATTTACCCCAGCAAGGGGCATATTAAAGGGGAGACACCCCAATTCCCTAGAGGGCCAAGTGGTCCCTCAGTACAAAGCAATTTCTATTCCACACCATTCAACGCTAAGCAAAGAACTTCTGGTATTTTCATTCAGAGATGATTGGGGATGGGATGAGGGGTTCCTGAGGGCTCCCTACAGCTGCCAGCTTTGAAGTACTGGGGTATGCGTCTAGACTACATACCTCTGCTGACAGAGGCATGTAAATTAGACATACTGACATAGTCAATGAAGCGGGGATTTAAATATCCCCCGCTTCATTAGAATAAAAAAGGCTGCTGCATTGTGCTGGCTTAGCTGTTTGTCGGCACGAACCGGCAATCAAGACGGGGATCAGTTGACAAGGAGAGCCTTTGCCAACCGATCCCTTATGCCTTGTGAAACGAGGTTTACAGGATCGGTCGGCAAAGGCTTTCCTTGTCGACCGATCCCCGTCTTGACTGCTGCTTTGTGCTGACAAACAGCTGACCCCGCATAACACGGTGGCTATTTTTATTCTAATGAAGCAAGGGATATTTAAATCCCAGCTTCATTGACTATGTCGGTATGTCTAATTTACATGCCTCTGTCAGCAGAGGCATGTAGTCTAGACATACCCCTGGCTAGGGTTGCCAGGTGTCTGGTTTTGAACCGGACAGTTCAATATTTGAGCTTTCTGTTCGGGAAACAAAGTGAGAAAATATAAATGAGAAAATATAAATGTCCGGTATTTTCTAAATAAGATGTAACGTAGATTGGGATGTCATGTCAAGTGTGTCCGGTATTTTTGTTGAAACCATCTGGCAACCCTAGACCTGGCTGAAACCGCCCTGCTTGCGGCAGCCATTTTGAACCCTTCCCCTGCTCTCCATGGTGACCTTCACATCCTGTCTTGTCGACAGCCTGTCTTTCTGACTCTGTCATGCACCCAGCTCAGGCCTTGCCATCTGTTCTTGAAAGCAGCAGCTGCTGCTGTTGATTCTGAGTGAAAGGGCTCAAGATACTTTGTGACCATCCTCCCCATCACCAACATCTTAAGCGCAAACTTCTAGTAGCCTCACGGGCTGCACATTTTGCAGGTGGCAGCAAAGGATTCAGGAGGGAAGGGACTGAGGCTGCCTGAGTTTACCAGAGCTGGGTCTAAGTGGCTAAATTTGGGTCTGGATTTCCAGTGTCATACGCCTGGGGGTGATCAGAGCCAGCGGCTAGCTTCAAGCCATCTCCAACATTGCCTCATGAAGACCTTCCTGTGTGATAACTGAGAGCCTGAGCCAAACACATCGGAATCAAAGGGAGAGTTTCTATGGACTTCAGTGCTCTTTGGAGCAGGCTAAGAAATAGCTATACTTTCCGAGACCCACAAGGACAGCTGCTGGGGTTATTTAAGGTACTTGGAGAGCATAGATGCTGGAACTAGGGGCGTGGGGGTGCTGCCACATCCTCCGCCTTGAAGTGGTTTCCATTACATACAGGATTTACAGTTTGGTGCAATGGCTTTCAACACCCCCACGATACAAATTGTTCCAGCCCCGCTGCAGAAGAGGAGAGTCTGTCTGCAACGCCTCCTGAAAGGCACAGCACCCAGGAAGTTTCCCTATGGCTTAAACAACAGGCAGGAAAGACGTACAGACAGGCAGGGAGAAAACAGGGACAACCTTTGAAGCTGCAGCTACACTAACACTAATGGCTATACCCGGGCAGTGCCAGAAAAAAGGTTAACGATTTGAACACTGGCATTTTCCAGACTGTCAGCTGCATCAATTTCTTTGAGCGCATGAGCACTTATACTGGGGGGTTGTGGCCCGCAGCACGTACAGGAACAGGTGCCAGAGGGTCGTGTCCACTCTGCCTTTCCCAGATTGCTAAACTGGAAGAGGGCGCCCATTATGGGACAGGGAGAGAACCACTGGAAGGTGCGTACATGCCTGACAGGGACCCAAGCTACAAAGCTGAGATCTAGGCCCCACTTCCAAACTCCCCTCCACACAGAATTCAGGGATTTTGAGTTAAGCCCATTATAGAAAGGGGGCCAACTGCAAAATTAACTTTCCATCGTTCGTACAGACACTTAAGGGGCATGAGTCTTCTCTCCCATCATTGACTTCTGTGGAATCACTCCTGATATGCACCAGTGCAAAAGGGAGCAGGATCAAAGCCCAGTTTGTTTGCCACACTTCGCAAGGGTTTCTCCAGGCTGGCATAGAATCATAGAATGCTAGAACTGGAAGGGACCTCGAGAGATCATCAAGTCCAGTCCCCTGCCTGCATGCATCTAGTGCATCAGAGCACAAAATGTCTCAGTGGTGTTAGGAACTGCTTCTTTTAGATACAGGTGCTAGCTTGGGGATACTAAAACAACTCTACAACTTGTTCATTTTCATCTGACAGTGTAAAAGTGAGACAACCTAAGAACACAGAGACAAATCCTGCTGCCCCTTCCCTCCAGAGAAACAGAGAGCAGGACTTGGCTCTTGGTTTCGAAATCTCCTTCAGAGTGTGCCCATGGAGGCATATTTGAACGAGACTAGGACAGCTTTCTCATGAAAGAAACTTTTCCCAGCAAAGGGACAAACTCTAGCTGTGGGGCCCAAGGCCAAGCACCTTTGAGACCGGGGATCAGTGCTGAGACACCATAGCACCCAGGATAATGCCTCTTTGTGGCTCTTCTGTAAGGTCATTTCTGAGCATCAGCTTTTCTTCCAAGCCAGTCAAGTCTCTAGGAAAGAAGAAGGAGAAAGAAGATTGAGAGGGGACAGGACAGCAGCTTTCAAGTACCTAAAAGACTGTTACAAGGAGGGAGAAAATTATTCTCCTTAACCTCTGAGGATAGGACAAGAAGCAATGGGCTTAAATTGCAACAAGGGAGGTTTAGATTGGACATTAGGAAAAATTTCCTGACTATCAGGTTGGTTAACCCCTGGAATAAATTGCCTAGGGAGGTGGTAGAATCTCCATCACTGGAAAATTTTAAGGGCAGGTTAGACAACTGCCAGGGATGGTCTAGAGCCATGATGTCCAACATACTAGCCACTAGCCACATGTGGCTATTTGGCCGGTTGAGTGTGGCTAGTTGGCTTGAATGATAGATTACATTTTCAGAATAAGGTGGTTAGTTCACTGTAGCTGTAGCCACTATAATCTACAGGGTGCTTGGTCCTGCCAGGAGTGCAAAGGATTGGACTTGATACCTCTCAAGGTTCCTTCCAGTTCTATGATTCTATGATTATACAGGAAAGAGAGGAGGAAACTGAATTTATTCAGGCACAACAGGTGTTGTGCTGGAACTATGGGTGTTGTGGATGGGGGTTTACTATTTGGTTCAGTGGCTTTCAGCACCCTCAGTATACCGAAGTGTTTTCAACACTCATGTGTATAACTGACTGCGCTTTGAGCAATGAAGCATTTTGGAACCCAAGACCTTCCATACACAAAGCACAAGCTTAAATCACTTAGGCTACAGGTTTAAGTCATTAACTAGGAGCAGGAATAGATTAATAAGCCTCTTATATGGACCACACACTAGCAGGGAAGCAAGATCCTCAGTCTCCTAGTGGATGTCACAGAGCTGGTCAAGAATTTCTCAGCAAAACTTTTTTGGTTGTTGAAAAAAGCCGATTTGTCCAAAGCAAAACTGTTCATGAAGAAGAACTGTGTGTATGCTCAAAAGTGGGTCTCTCTCAGCAACAGATGTGAGTCCAATAAAAGATATTATCTTGCCCACCTTTCTCAGGAAACTGGATCCATTTAAACTAATCTCACTCAAAAATGTTTAGAAAAAAAGTTTCAGTTTTGGAAAGAAAATGACTTTTTGTTCAGAAATTTTAGTAAATTTAGATAAAATCATGTTGAAAACGCTCAGAGGGAAAGACGCCAAATGGAAAAGAAATGTTCCAATCATTCTGAACTGGTTTCCCCACTCCAGTTTTTAAGTTAGTGGAAGTTTTGAGATTTTGCTTTTTCATTGGACACACAAAAATTTTGAAATCTCAAAAGTTCTCACAGGGCAGCAACCCTTTTTTCTGCACAGCCCTGGGGGTGGGGGGCTAACTATTGACAGCCAAGCCTAGGAAACTCAGTTTTGCCTTTAGGAGTTAAAATGAGCATGCTGCTCTTCCTGCCCAGGTCATCACGCACACCCACCCCAGCACAGCAGAGGAACAAAATAAGCCTGGGACCTCTCCATGGTTAGAGATCAGAGAGCAGAAATGGGACTGATTCCTTGCTGAGGTGGCACCTCAAAGGACAAAAAGTGTCGTACCAAGTTCCAACCAGGGCTGGGATCCAGCGATGTGAATGAAGATAAGCATGATACACCCGGGGAAGTCTCATACAGATGTCTCCTGCCCTGCACTGGGCTCTTCCCTTTTCCTCTTTGTCTTGCAGAAGCCATGGAGCCCGCAGAAGCAAGCGAAGGTAAACTGGGGCATCCCCTATGGCAGGTGAGGTCCAGGATCATCCAAAGGAAACCTAGATGAGGACAGGGAGAGGATGGAAAAGGAGTGATTTTGAAATCAGAGTGCTTCTTAATGTTGATAGCTGGAAAGGAGGATGGGTAGGGTGGACAATCACTGTGTTCCTTTGCAGGACAGACTTCTCCCCCGCTCCAGATACAGAACTCCTGGTTTCTTCTCCTTTTCCCAGTGCAGAACTTCCTGTCTCAAACCTTCCCCATCTCAGATGCCCCCAATCACATTCTCCAAAAATTTCCTTTCCAGTCCAAGAAGAGGGGGTTGAATCAAACGCATGCGGCCTGTGTCTGTGGAATCTGCAATTCCCACATGCACAGAAACACAGATAGTTTGCACAGTCTGCTAAGCTAATGACGATTACAGGAACCTTAAGCTTAGGCTCATTGAGGTGGTCTGACAAAGCTTAGCGATATGTACCCAGCAACCGCAATTAATAAGAAGCAGCTGATATCAAAGCTCTGAGTCTTCTTGTCCATTTTCAGTGGATCAAATCATGCCCCAAAGCACAGCCCACATTAGGGAGTAATAGCTCTAACAGCTGCAAAATGGAATTATGCAAACAAAGCCTTTTTTTTTTGTTAAAGAAATGGAAGGGGGGAAATCTGAAGTCAAACCCTCCTGCGCTTTCCCCCTATTTCAATTTCTAGCATTTCTAACTTTGCAAAGGACCAAATCTAGTTCTTCCAATAAGAAAGAGAGTAACAGTGATTAAAGTGTTCTAAAGCAGGCATTCTGAATACTAAATGTATACATTTTCATGGCTAGCTCAGGCTAGTCTCTGAAATACAGTCCAGAATGAAACTTTAGCAGGCCCCTCATCCCTATCTTAACAAGGAAGGCAGCATGAGCTAATGTATAGGGCATTGGTTTGGGAGCCTAGATTCTTCCAGTTCTGTAACTAAAATACAACATGAGTGAGCCACTTAACTCTTCTGTAAAATGGGGATAATGATTTTCATCCGAGCATTGAGATCCACCAATGGAAATTGCTATGTAAGTTCTAGCATTAGCTCCCGAGAGCCAAATGTTACCCATAATGGTTAGCAATGAATCATGCCGTCTGACACTGGTGAGCTGCCAGTGGAGAGATGCCTGATTCATATATCCTATAACTGGGTGGAAGTTCAGAGCTGGACCTGTCTCTAACTTATATGGGGACACTTGGGAGAAAAATAAGCACAAACTTTTTAATGGTGTTAAATTAAACTGAACACACTGGGCCAAATGCTGTGATCTACCAGTGTGCTTTTAACTAGTAGTCCCATTACATATGTGCTTGAGAGTTTTGTTGGTTGGGTCCCTAGTGAGTGCAGAATAAGTCCACTGAGTGAGAGCAGGATTGGGTCCTAAGGAAATTTTGCAGGAGAAATGGAAAAATATATTGCTTATAAAAAAACATTTGGCATGTGACTCTGCCCCTTCCCACGTCCATGGTTACAAAGTATCCCGAGCTGTTAGTTACCCTAATTTAAAAGGACAGACTGCTACTAAAATCCCACTCGGGATGGCTGCTTATCAGTATCTCAGCTGGTTCTGAGAGAGACATGCCAAGCTCCTGAAAACCGTGGACAGACCTTCTGACTTCCAACACAACCGTTCGGTATCTATTAAGAGCCCTTCAATTCCCAATACTGCCATTCCAAGATGGCAATGAAAATGACATCCCTGCCATCTGGTAACCTGGGAGCCAGAGCCCAGCTGTGTCATGGGCTGGCTTTGCCCTCCGTGCTTTTGCCTGACTTCATCTTTGCAGTGAGCGCCTAGCTACTAATATAAAGCAGACAGACAGCAAGGAACAGATTCCCTTTAATATACCTCTCCAGTCGCCCACCTCCCCATCTTCCCCTTCGTTTGACAGCTTTCTGTGTACCGGTCTAGCAGGCTCCCAAATTAAAAAAGCCCCACCCCAAGCTCACAACAGGCTGCTTAATGAGTCTTTGCATCGGCAGGGTTTCTTAAGCACACTGGCAGCTCTGTGTGTCTCTCTCTGTGGGCAACTGCTCTTTATTATAAGCCAGCAAAGGGTCTGCTGAGGTAACAGCTGGCAGAGAGCAAAGTGCCATCGGACAAAGCTGTCTGAAGGCGAGTTATGCAGCTAGCTTGTTAAGGTCTCCCCCTCTCCCTGTGGAGCTGTACTGTGTGACTTTGGATGGCCGAAGGGAACTCTCTGCAGAATCCAGTCTGCTATATTTGAAAGTGTGAACTGAGAGAAAGAGACAGTGAAAATGCCTTGATCACTTTACATTGATGTGTCTGCACCAACCTCAGCTGCTGCTGATTTACGCCAATATAAGCAAGCAGAAAATCAACTCAACAAGCCTCCTTCAGCTTCTCTTGTAGACAATGGGCCAAATTCTGCCCTAGGGACTCAATTTAGCTCCCATTAAAGTCATTGGAAAGATCCCTTTTGACTTCAATGGCGCTACTGTCTATGCAATCTAAGCCGACGTGAGTAGGTGTAAATTTGGCTCTTCGGGAGTGGGAGGGGATCCTGTGTTTGAAGTCGATGAATATTTTTGGAAAGGCAAAAAAATTCACCTCATTCCCTGCACCCACATATGTTCATCCCCCCACAGCAGTAAAGGGATGGCCAAAATCTGGACCCAGTCTCAAATTTCACAGCATGCACATAAGAACATAGGAATGGCCATGCTGGGTCAGACCAAAGGTCCATATAGCCCGGTATCCTGTCTGCTGTCAATACTAGGTGCTCCCAGAGGGAATGAACAGAACAGATAATCATAAGTTATCCCTCCCATGTCACCCATTTCCAGCCTGTGACAAACAGAGGCTAGGGCAGTGGTCTTCTACCTTTTTAACCATGAGATCACTTTTTGAATTTAAGTGCAATCCAAGATCTACCTCAAATATAAACACCCTGGCCCCACCTCCTTCCCACCCCTTCTCCAAGGCCCTGCCCCTGCTCACTCCATCCTCCCTCTCTTGTCCATCACGCTGGGGGAGAGGGGTGGGGTGTAGGCTCCGGTCTTGGATTAAGGGATCTGGAGTGTGAGAGGTACTCTAAGCTGCTCTTGGGGCAGGCAGTTGGAATGTAGGAAGGGGTTCTAGGTACAGGCTGTGGGAGGGCGTTTGGATGCAGGGGTGCTCAGGGCTAGGGCAGGGGCTTAGGGTGCAGGAGGGGGTTCATGACTGGGGATGGGGTTTGGGATGTGGGCTCCAGCTGAGCACTGCTTACCTCAGGTGGCTCCTGGTTGGTGGTGCAGCGGGGCTAAGGCAGGCTCACCCCTGCCCTAACCCTGCACCACTCTCTAAACCAGCCAGCAAACTCCATCCCAAGTCCTGTTGTGTCCCCTCTCTGCTCTGTGGAGAAAGGATACAGAGTGGGAAGGGGTACCTTGACATCAGCGCCCCTTCTCTCCCTCCCCTGCCCTGCCCAGAAAGCAGGAGGCTCCCCAGGGGGAGGGGTAGCTCCATGGCAAAGAGCAGGAGATGGGCATCAGTAGGGGAAGGGGCAGCTGAAGTGCTGGCACTTGATAGCCTCTTGGCCAAGCCAGTCAGGATCACCTGTCACAGGCTCCAAGATCTACCAGTAGATCCTGATCTACTGGTTGGTGACCACTGGGCTAGGGACACCATTCCTACCCATCCTAATAGTCATTGATGGACCTATCCATTAATTTATCTTGCTCTTTTTTTAACCCTGTTAAAGTCCTGGTCTTCACAACATCCTCTGGTGAGGAGTTCCACAAGTTGACTCTGTGCTGTGTAAAGAAAAACTTCCTTTTATTTGTTTAAAATCTTCTACTTATTAATTTCATTTGGTGACCCCTAGTTCTTATGTTATGGGAACAAGTAAATAACTTTTCCTTGTTCATTTTCTCCACACCTGTCATGATTTTATAGACACACATTATGGGAGCCTGCCCCTAGCTAAAAATTCCTCCTGAAACCCAAGCATACTGTAGAACCTCAGAACTGTTAGGATTTTTAAACTATTTAACAGGACTTTACTACCTGCACCTAAAACTGGCAACCATATTTTGAGGGTCTTTAAAAACCTGGGGGACAGATCCTCGGCTGATGTAAATCAACCTCACTCCATTAGACTCAATATTGTTATGCTGATTTACAGCAGCTAAGGGTCTGTCTCCCAGATATTTAGAGCAAACAGAATCTAATCCATTATATCTATCAGAACCAGGCGCTGGAAATGGTGCCCTGTTGACAACAGAGTGGTGGGCACATGTCAAGCGGAACTTTTCTAAGGAGATGAGACATTGGGACAAGTTCCAGGGAAATTGCAAGACACACTGTCAAGATAAAACCCTGAAGTCACAGTACAAGGAACCTGCTGCCTTCACTGCTGGGTCGTTTCCTGCTAGGGGTAAAGGATCTAGCAATATTCACCACTCATATAAGCAGCATAAAATGATTTGAAGCTCAGGGAGATGCAGCCAGTGGTGAATTTGAGCTCAGATATTTTAGGGCTCAGTTCTGTCCCTTCATTCACTCAAACTCTCTCTGAAGTCAAGAGAACTTTGGGCCTGAGCCAAAGTCTACTGATGTCAGTAGGAGTCAATTCAGTGACTTCAGTGGGTTTTGAAACCTGCACTATATGTAGAGGAAGTTACTACTTAAGGGGACAGATTCTGATACCTTATGCTACAAGCAGGCCTGTGAAATCAATGGGGCTGCCCTTTGAGCAATGTATCAGTGCAGGCAAGGCAATCAGAATTGGACCCAGCGTGAAAAAGGGTTGGCAGGATCAGACCCTTCCATTGTGACCATTTAAAATACTTTTACAAGTCAGATTTGTTTCCCGCTATTTATGCTGCTTGTTTCCAAATTTTCCAGCTGGGACAATGACACTCGACAGCTCAGTGTGACTTTTGTTCACAGCTAGTTTCTGTGTGCTTTTCTTGGGCACAGCATGACTGCCTTTCCCCCACTCCAAGGAAACGTTGAAAATTCAAAAAATGAAAATGGGATCGTCTTGGATTTTTATATTAAAAAGCCCATGAATATGTGTATATTATTATGACTGAGTTAAATCAATCCCTGGTGTAAATCTGTGCAAATCAAGAGAGTTACCCCAGTGCTAAATGCAGCCCATTATGTCATGTAAAACTCACTGGAGTGCACTTTGCACCCAAACAAAGATCGTTACTGATATCACGGTAGCACCTAGAGGCTCCTGTGTGCTAGGCACGGTACATACATGACAAGAAGCAGTCTCCCCCAAAGAGTTTATACTCTAAATAGACAAAGGGGAGAGGAAGAAACAGGAATGAAATGACTTTCTTAACCCCCTAGCAGCTCAGTGGCTGAGCCAGGAGTAGAATTTAGGCCTCTGGCCATGCTACCCCTGACAGTAAGTGTGAGGACAATAGGTAGACAGTGTGGCCCTTTACAGTGGTGTGGGGACACTTGTAATAGTGGATATGCTGAAAGCCAGCACTCATACCCTATTTGTTCCCCTCTCCCTGGAGCTGGGGGTGGGGGGGAGCAGGAATGGAGACCCAGGGCCAGCAGCTAGGACCTGGGGAGGTGGTAGTGGGTGCTGAGGCTGGGGCGGGGGAGGATGGGGACAGCAGCTGGGACCCAAGCACATGGCCTACAGAGGAGCCCTGGCTAAAACCTGGGGGTGCCCCAACACCCCCGCTCCCCATAGTTCCTGCACCTATGGCCCTTTAAGCCCAGTGTTAATCTTGGCTCTGACATGCAGCCTGGGTAACATTCTGCCTGCATTTCCCTTTGCGAACTATCGGGCACTGCATACATACCCACAATGAGCCAGCAGCTCACAGAAGGCGCTGGCACACCTGACATAACTGATAGGAAATCCTTATTCTAGGCAAATGGCCACCTAGAAGGAATTAAAGGCAAGTTTTAATGAAGCTGAACCTGGAGATAACGAACATTTACATATGGGCTCTCCTGCAGGCATGGAAGTTCCTGCTGAACTGACATCTTCCTGACCAGCCACGGGCAGGTATTTGCTGTTTGCTGGTCAGCATCTCACCCCAGGAGCCAGATCCAAAGGCATGAGAAGCCTGATCCAAAGCCCATTGAAGCTTGAGATTTTCCATTCACTTTGATGGGCTTTGGAACAGGACACAGGCCATCAGGAAGACAATAGGCCAGATCCTTAGCTGGTGTAAATTGATTTCGTTCCAGGGGATTCCCTGCTGATTTACATCAGCTGAGGATCTGCCCCCAAGGGAGCTTCCAGAGGCGAGGTGGCCCTGCCAAATTCACGGTCCATTTTGGTCAATTTTGCAGTCATAGGATTTTTTAAATGGTAAATTTCATGACTTCACATATTTAAATCTGAAATTTCACAATGTTGTCACTGTAGGGGTTCTGAACCACCAAGGTGTTGTGCAAGGGTCACAAGGTTATGGTAGGGGGGTTGCGGTGTTGCTGCCCTTACTTCTGCGCTGCTGTTGGTGGCAGCTTTACCTTCAGAGCTGGGCAGCTGGAGAGCAGCGGCTGCTGGCCAGGAATCCAGCTGAAGAAGGCAGAGCTACCACCAGCAGCTATGCCGAAGGAAGGATGGCCTGGTATGGTGTTGCCACCCTTACTTCTGCACTGCTGCCTGCAGAGCTGGGCCCTTAGTCAGCAGCCAACACTCTCTGGCCACCCAGCTCTGAAGGCAGCCGTACAGAAGTAAGGGCGACATGGGGATGATATTGCCACTCTTACTTCTGCACTGCTGCTGGCAGGGCGCTGCCTTCAGAGCTGGGTGTCCAGCCTACATTCCAACCACCACCCTCTAGTTGCCCAGCTCTGAAGGCAGCATAGAAGTAAGGGTGGCAGCACCATGGCCCTCCTAAAATAACCTTGTGATCCCCCTGCAACTCCCTTTTGGGTCAGGACCCCCAATTTGAGAAACGCTGGTCTCCCCTGTGAAATCTGTATGGTATAGGGTAAAAGCACACAAAGGGCCAGATTTCACAAGAGGACACCAGATTTCATGGTCCATGACTCATTTTGCATGGCTGTGAATCTGGTAGCAAAAGCAAGAGTAACCACAAAATAGCTCCTAAGTAGCCACCAGTGACTGTGCAGATGGGACTTTGCTCAAGGTACAACAGGTGCAATGAGGGCCCCAGCTCCAGCTGGACAAGCTTTTGCTCTGCCTGCTTATGTCTGCAGGGCTTCATCCTTGCTGCTGTTGAAAGTGATGGCCAAACTCCCATTGACTTTAATGGGAGCAGGATCAGGCCCTCCTAGGGTTGCCAGATGGTTTCAACAAAAATACCAGACACGCTTGACATTACATCACAATCTACATTACATCTTATTTAGAAAATACTGGACATTTGTATTTTCTCAATTTGTTTCCTGAACAGAAAGCTCAAATACTGGACTGTCTGGTTCAAAACCGGACACCTGGCAACCCTAGGCCCTCCTCCAAAAGGAGGGGGGATGAGAAAGGCAGAACTGCTGAGGATTCTTGTTGGACCTTTGCATGACTTGCCGTTCTCAGCTCAGAAGCCGCAGGAGAGGAAGACAGAAAGCAACTACTCCCACAAATGGAGCCCTGTTCTCAAGAATCCAGCACACCTTGAGAAGCAGCTCAGACACACATTTCTTGTCCTGACACAGCCACTGCCAGTTCACTTCACAAGCTCGTTTTAGGCCAAGACTTTTCCCCCTCCCCCGTGCTACACTGTCTCTACTAAACAAGGGCAAATAATTACTTACCAGACCTCACAGGGAGGCTTAACTAATACATATTTGCAAAGGATCTTCTCCCTACACTGGGAGCCTCAAATAAAAGTTGCTCCAGAAAGTGCAGACTGTTACTATTATCCACATGCTGTGGCCCTGTTTCAGGAGGACACTGAAACAGATGGTCAGATTTCCTCACGATGGGCCTACAAGCAGGATCACCCAGTTCTGTGATATTTATCGTCCCTGTTCTTGGCATAGCATCACGCTGTAGGCCAATTGCTGTATCCTTCGGTAATTTTACCTCAGTATCCCCATTATTTAATCAGTTTTCTATTTCCACTTGTAGAGTTATTATACATAATTATAAAAAATATAAAATTATTATTGTGACACACTCTGGGTGCCTCCTCTTTGGACATTAGCGCCTTCCAGGACAGACTGAGTTAGCTGCAGACACAAAACTGTCATCAGAACCTGGGCGGTCTGACTGACAGGACCCCAGCTTCCATTATGGAGCTATTGATGTCTTTAGGGGAGCTTGTCGCATGCAGGCTTTTAAAAGTGACCCTTCTGCCTTCCATTCAGGGAGCAGACAATGATGAACGAGCCTGGAAGAAAGGAGGCAAGCACAGCTGAGCCTAATGTGCCTGTTCTTCTTGAAAAGGTAGAGAAAAGATCTTGAAGGAGCAAGGAATAATTAAAAAAATAAATGAACTAGCTTCAGTAGCAGTCACAGAAGCCCCGTTTGATTTGCAAAAGCTGGGAATGCTTCATGGGAGCTGCACTGCCCTTTCTATTCAAGGGAGAAGATCCTTCGGATAAAGCCCTGTGCAGTGGAGGAAAAAATGCAGGGTGCATTAAAAACGTTAAGCCAGAGAATTCTCTTTAGTCAATTGCACAACCCCAGGCTGTGTTTGTCACTGTCACAATGATGAATGGGGAGCTGTCTGAAATCAGCATGCTCACTTTAATAATGTCACTTTCTCGGAGTCCTAATAAATGTCTTTCTGAACCAGCTGGACAGAACCTATTCCTTTGCCCAGCAATTACTGATTTCACTGGGCTTTGCTTTCCAACCCCAGCTATTCTTACAGCCAGGTCAGGCTGATGAAATGGGAAATCTGTATTTTACCTTGGACTTTCCATGTTGTCTTTTCCTCTCCTTCTCAGCTGTATGGCAAGGGGCAGTGTAATTTTGCGGTCAGAGCAAATGAATGGGAACTGGGACTTCTAGGTTTTAGTTCCAGCTCTGCCCCTGGCTCACCAGGTGGCTTTGAGGTAGTCAATTCTCAGAGGGTCTATATGCCCTGGGGTTTGGAGCAACAGGATAATCTTCTAGTGTAGACACAGTACATCAAGGCAAATCCATGTGTACACTGATGCACCATGTCTACACTACAGTGCAAAAATTGGTATAGCTACTTGGATACAAAAATCCTCAGTGAAGAAAAGCCCTCAATTTCCCCATCTGTAAAATGGTTAATGTATTTATTAGTTACCTCCTAGGAAGGCTGTGTGGCTGAATGAATAAAGGTAAAGTGCAATGAGATCTTGCTTAGAGAAGCACAAAGGGACCATTAGTTACCTCCTAGGAAGGCTGTGTGGCTGAATGAATAAAGGTAAAGTGCAATGAGATCTTGCTTAGAGAAGCACAAAGGGACAAAATTCTGATGAGATTTACACTCGTTTAAATTTAAAGAAATTCCATTATAGTCACTGGACCTGAATCACGAATTCCTTGCCCCGTGTGCATTCTGATAACATTTTACACCTCCTTTACAATGACCCAAGCAATGATGAATTTGGCTGAGAGGAGATACTATAGGAATATAGTGGTATAACTGAGAAATAAGAGTGCCCACTTGGGCAGTTTTACTGGTATAACTGGTGAAACTTTCCCCTTTAGATGAGCCTGAGGACAGGTCTACATTTATCCTGAAATTGATCTTTCGGGGTTTGATTTAGCGGGTCTTGTAATGACCTGCTAATTTGACTGCTGATAGCGCCCCTGTTAACCCTAGTATTCCACGGGGTCATGAGCAGGAAGGAAAGTTGATGGGAGCATTTCTCCTATCGACTTCCCACAGTAGGAATGCCGCAGAAATTTGACTTCAGGTATGTCGATTCCAGCTATGCTATTTTTGTAGTTGGAGGTGTGTATCTTAGGTCGACTTTCTAGCATAGTGTAGACCTGTCCTGAGATAAAAATATAGACCCAGGATTTTTATTTTCAGTGTACATCTACATTGCAGTAAAAGATGTGTACATTTGCCCCTACTGTTTATCCCTCCCTTGAAGTAATTAGACTAAATTTATCTATAGAGCAACTCTGCTTCTATCTGGTTGATCAATCACTTTCATCTTGTGGTATCATGTATTGATACTCTTAAAATGGCCACGGTCATACCCACTGGACTGTGCTTTGGGTGACAAAAAATTGGGTGAATCCTCTTTTCCTATGGCTAAAAGCAGCGTTGCCCTGAAAGAGGTTTGTCACAATATGTCACTGGCCCTTTAACTGTCCTGGAAAAGGTTTGCACAGAGATTCTGAGGTTTCAAGTCATGTGATTTTTATGCCACTCCCATTTTGCTTTTCTGAGAGCTGTGATCAAATTAGCTTTGTATTCCCCCACTAGAAAAATGTTAAATTTTACACTTTGAACTCCACATTTCAAAGATGCCTTTCACCTTCAGCAAGACAACTCTTGGGAAACGGGCTCATTTGCAATGGAAATGGGACCTGTATTTTTGTAAAACATTTGCGAGGTGAATGTCCTGATAAAATGACCTAATACTGGAAGGTGCCCAAATACCGTGGGGTTGGGGATGGCATAAGAATCCAAATAAAATAAATTAGCTTGCAATGAAATATGAAAAAAACACCCTCAAATTTCAACTTGTTTCTCCTTCAGCATGGATATTCCAGCCATCGCTGATCTCTCTAGCCAAGATTTTCACATGTGATTAGTGGTTTTGGGAGCCTAATCGGATACCCCTTAAAGATCTGGACTGGGAGACAGCGCTGATTATTCGGGACCCCTTTCAGGTGTCTCATTGAAGCACCCCAAAGCCCTGTCACTGTGGGCTATCAGTGTATCAGAACTGTGAGCAATGCCCCAGCATAAAGGCCTGTGTTAAGAGATTGATGACATTTTTTTTTTTTACACTGACACCCAATGCCAACAGCTCTGGAAAACACGGAGCTAGTCTCATATTTGGCTGGGTTGATCTTTACTCTTGACTGCTGCAACGAATCCCATCACCTAGGCATTACTACTGCACACTGTGTAATATGGCTTCAAGAACTTAATGAACATGACAGGGATGGAATCCAGAGCCACTAGCTCCAAAACCTATCATGGAAATGATGGAGCATCTCTCTCCTTTAGCAATTAGCAGTCCAGGGAGATGCTGAATCCATCCAGGAGAGGGCATGCATCACATACACACCAGCCACTTCATTACACTACTCTGTAGGCCAGTTGCTGTATCCCTGGGTAATTTTATTTTAATATCCAAATTATTTAATCTAACTTTTTTATTTCTACTCCTAAAATTACCATTATTCTTTTTTTCACACATTCTCGGTGCCTCCCTCGTCATAAGCAATCCAATTAAGAGCATCAACCTCCAATTAACAGCTGGATACCTTTTGTAAAAAACAGAAGAGACCAGAAAAGAAACTAAATCAAAAAGAAATTCTGTCCCTTTAAGAGGAGATAATGAACCAAAGCACTGTTTCTTGGCCCCCCATGTTTGCTGAGAATGGCTAATTAAAACATCACTTCTGTAAAGTATGCTGATCCCATTGATTCTTCCCCCCACACAGTTAATTTGCTGCTAGGAAGGCAAAGTCGCAAGGGTCCTCATTATAAAAATTTCACTGGCTGCAGCTAATGGTTGTAATTAATAGGTGCAATACATTTCAAATGGCCAGCCAGGGTGTTCATTAGTTTCAGGCTGACTCAGCACCAGTGGGGTAGCCTGTTACTTAATAACCCATTTTCAGGCAGAAGTGGTAGTGGAGGGGAGAGGCATCCCATGGTATATATAGTAGATCCATATCTTTCCATAGATAGCAGAGCTGAGCGAACAGTTCATAGCAAAACCAACTATTTGTCCCTTTTGGTCCTGTTTGTGAATTTCCCAAGCACAGCTCAAAAGTCACAAAGACACGGTCTTGTCTATACATCCGGGAAGATCGATGCTCTGGAGGTCGATCTTTCAGGGTTCGATTTAGTGGGTCTAGTACAGACCTGCTTAATCAAATGCTGATGGCACCCACTTTGACCTCGGTACTCCTCGGAGTCTTGAGGAGTAAGAGAAGTCGACTAGAGAGTTTCTCCCATCGACTTCCCACAGTGGGGCCACCCCAGAAATTCAGTTTATGGCACATCGATTTCAGCTATGCAGTTCTCATAGCTGGAGTTCCATATCTTAAGTCGAATTTCTAGTGTAGCGTTGACCTGGCTGAGCAAGTCAAATGAGGTCAGATTTTCTAAAGAGATCAACTACCAAAATGAGCTCGTTTGAAAATCTCTCTCTGTGACTTAGTTCCCCGTCTGTAAAAATAAGCACGGATGTCGCCGGACCAGGGAGTCCCGGTTTAGAGAGATGCAGCCTGTACTGACTTGAAAGAGCTTTACATCAGGCCCTTAACAATATGAAGCTAGAGGAGACTGGCTCACATTGCAGATAAGAATGGTTTCAGCAGCCCTTTGAGACAGAACTAAATAAGAACAGCAGCTTCTTCCGTCCTATATCTCATCCCCCAATAGTCTCAACTTAGAGCGAGTTAAATGAGCTTAGCTTGACTGAGGGAAGGAGAAGCAGCTTCTTCCTTCATTACCCCACTGCCGCAGCTTTAATAAAGAACGGCTTGTCGGTTTGTTATCATCCGGCTGTAATTAAAATATTAATAATTGCAACTCCCGCTCCAGAGTCATTTATCATGGTCTGCAGGGAAATTGCTCCTGCTCGGGGGATTGTCTTCCATGTGACCAGCTGACCCAGCAAGAATCCCACAGCGCTCGCTCTGTTTGTAAGAAGCGTGTGAACACAGCTCAAGTGTGGTTTTGCTCTAAGCCCAGAGGAAGTTATGCTGCCCCTGGAGCAGACCAGCAACCAGACGGTGACTTAATGAGACTCTCCTCTTGCTTTGGGTAGCAGCACCCTGCGCCAGGCTTCCTGAGCAAGTGCGCAGGCCAGCACATAGGGGAGGGATATAGCCCCACGGTTCTGCCCACGCACATGTGGCAGGAGAGATATCGCTGCCCTGTATAAGCTGCTTTCCCCTAGAGTCCAATGTTGAGGTGCTTGGGCGTGTTGTACTATCCCGCACAAGCCACGTCGCCCTCTGATCCACAACCAGGCCCTCAGGCCTGGGTCTCCTGGCTGCCACTGCTGCTACTATGGCAACGGCCGCAGCCGGAGCCCCGTGTCCTTTAAATTAGAGATGTAAAATCCCATTTAATCAGTTAACTAGTTAACATTGCGTGCTGGGCTGGGTCTGCCATGGGACCTGCCAGGCTGGAGCCTCCCTCTGCCCACAGCAGGTGGGGGACTGCTCCAGCCCCTGCTGGTTAACCATAATCGGTAAGGGTGACGCTTTCTGATTAACCAGTTAACCATTCACATCCCTACATTAATTTGCTGCCGGAAGGCTGTGCCAGGTGCTCTGTGCAACTCTGAGGGCTGGCGGGGAGCACACTGTAGTCTGGCCAGCACTGAGGACTGGCTGCCCCTGGACCTGCCTCTTCCACCCATGGCCCCATCTTTTCTGGGGGCACAGAGCCGGGCCCACGCACTCACCTTGCCCAGGCACCCACAGTGGCTGTTGGCCCCACTGCCCACAACAAATACTGTCTGAGATTTAGGATGTCAACAGGTAAATGGATACTTGACTTGCCCCTCTCTTTAGTTCTCCACTGCTCTAAAGGAATTATTGGAACAAGTCAGAATGCTGCATTCTCTTTCTTTTCAGGGCAGGAGACAGCAGTGTCGCAATGACAGCAAATAGCAGGGGGAAAACAATGAAGGGCTTTGAACTTTTTTAGAGCTCTTCCTTTTGTGAGGGGTGAGATTTCCAAAGCAACCCAAGGGAGTGAGACGGGTCTCTCCTGTTAAATGTAACAGCAGGTGTGTGTGTACAATCTTCAAGGCTGCTTTGGAAATCTCACATTTGTCAGTTCAACTAGTCATTTTGTTTTGGTTATAATCACAATGGCCGAATAGTTGGCCTGAGAGTCTTTGCCATGTCTCCTAGCGAGCGGGGTCACAGAGTCCTGGCTGAGGTCAGAAGTGGAGGGGTGGCTGGAGAAGAGATTTCTACTAAATTAAAGAAAAGCTTTGAGATGTTTCACTTCAAAGGGAAGGTGCCAGGGGTAACTCATCATCCCCTCTGCTGCACTGGGAGGCAAGGACCCTAATTCAAGCACTTGGAGGCTGGGGCCCAAAAGTCTGCTCCTGGATTTGGTCAGTAACTTGTCTACTCTTCAGAGGGTAGCCAAGCTAGTCTGTAACAGGAAAAACTTAAACAAGAACAAATAGTCTAGTAGCACCTTAAGACAAACCCACCTGGGCCATCTGAAGAAGTGGGTTGCGCCCACGAAAGCTCATGACACCATCTACATGTTTTGTTTGTCTTAAGGTGCTACTAGACTATTTGTTGTTTATGTCTACTCTTGAAGGTTAATATTGATTAAGGAAGTGTGTGGATAAAAGCTCAGTAGCAATTCCCAAACAGTTCCATGAGTGGACACTCTTAGGTTTTGTCTACACAGCAGCATTATTTCAGAATGACATAGTGCACGTCTACACGGCAAGCCATTATTTCGATATAATGTCGAGCTGGAGGACTTCTCACTCCGACTCCTATAACCCTCATTTCACGAGGAGTAAGGGAAATTGAAGGAAGAGTGTTCTTCCTTCAACTTCCTGCTGTGTAGACAGCACCAAAAGCCGAATTAAGCTATTTCAGCTTCAGCTACACAATTGCCATAGTTGAAGTTGCGTATCTTAATTCGACTTTTGCCCTACAGTGCAGACGTGCCCTTAGAGTTGATCTACACAGGGACTTATTCCTGATTAGCTTAATTCATAAATTAATTCAGAATAAGATACTCTTAAGGCCAGGTCTACACTAGACCTGGCAGCTAGGCTTAAGGTACGCAACTCCATCTTATGTAATTACATAGCTGGAATTGGCTTACCTTAAGCCTAGCTTGGCGGTGTCCCCACAGCGGGAGGCTGATGGGAGCAAATGCTCCTATCAGCTGCCCTTACTTCTCGCAGACGCAGGAGTGCTAGACACCAGTGGGGGTGCCCTCTGAGTTTGATTTAGAGAGACTTAACTAGACCCACTAAATCAAACTCCGGAAGATCAATCATGGCAGCGTCACTCTTCCGTGGAGTGAAGACAAAGCCTTATTAAAGTCTTTGTGCAGGAAATTAGTTAGGAATAGCTGTTCTCGTTTAAATACACACCCTACCTTCACCCAGATTAACCTCTTTGTGTAGACAAGCCCTAATATAGGTGCTTAGACCAGCAGGCAAAAGTTGCTTTAGCTGAAAGGCCGCCTAAGCTCCTTCCAACTGTTGGATGATAACCAAGGCCATAGCGCATCTGACCCTGGAAGTCTGACCTCTTCTTTAGTAGATGTTTTGTAGTCACCCTTGCTAGCATCTGTCCCTGCAGCTGCTTGTCCCAAGGCTTACTACACCCTTCATGCCTCCTACACGTTCTTGTTTCAAATACCCTTTTTCCTGGCCCAACTCCCATGACTCTCCTCCTGAGAGTCTCTTCAAGGTCAACCGCATTTCCACTAGCGAAAGGCCTGAGCACAGGAGATGCGTGAGATGGGGGGCAAGTGGCATGTGATCCATAAACACAGTGGGTGGGAGGAGTAAGGGGTCAGAGCCTCTGGGTGGGCCCATGGGACTAGTGGGGGAGGAGGGGGTGCCTGGCACCTGCAGCAGTCCCCCTTGCACTCACTGGCAGTGGTGAGGGGAAGTGGAGCAACACACCTGGGAGCTGGGCAAGCAGTGCAAGCCAGAGCCATGTCTCTCTGCTTCCCCTACCACCGCTGGTGAGTGCGGATGGGCCCTGACCCCTTTTACCAGTACCAAGCCCCCGCTAGTCCCTCAGGCTGTGTAGTTTGGGATGGGGGCTTGTTGGAAGATGAGGAGTGGGGGAAGGGAAAAGGCAGGGATGGGGTGGAGCAGAGGCGGGGGCAGAAAGAGGTGAGACAGAAGCAGGACCTGGGGCAGAGGGTGTGTTGTCTCAGCCCTTCCCTGGGCTAGAGGTGGCCCAGGAAGGAGTTACGGGTTGGGGGCAGGGGAGCTGACCGCCATGCCAGGCTCCTACAAAACGTGGGGGGCCCGGCTCCATGTTCCAGAAGGGGCGTTAGCTTGGGCAGAAGGGGCAGGGCCAAGGCAGCCAGCCCTTGGCACCACCTGGCGCCCACATTGCCTCCCCCACCCGCCCTCAGAGGCACCCAGAGCACACTGCGCAGCACTCTGGTGGTGATTTAAAGGGCCCGGGGCTTTCTGGACACTACCCTTGCTGCAGCAGAGGTGTTGGCAGCTGGGAGCCTTTAAGGGCAGCCATTTTGAACTCTGTTGTTCTCCGCGGCACACCTCTGACTGCCTTGTGGCACACCGGTGTGCCACGGAACACAGTTTAAGAAACACTGCTTTAGAATCACTGGGCTCCAAGGTAACTGCCCTTTTGTGTCCACTGTCGGCAGGCCTGCAAGTGGGGGGAGGATGGTCACGTGGCTGGTGACCATCCGTCTCCTTCCTCACCAGTCACCCCTGGGCCTGAGGCAAAACCCCACAGCTGAAACAACTCTGATTTCTTGGGTTGCTTGATGTCTGAATCTGGCCAAGGGTAGAGACAGGCAAAGACATGCTTTATGTAAAAAACCTGCCGTACCTCAGCTAAAAGGAATGGGTTTGATGCAGGGTGGAAGTCTATGGCGTGTGCTTTGCAGGAAGCCATATTAGATGACCATGGTGGTCTGTCCTTCCCTAAAGTATATGAATCAATGGCCCTGTCTTTATAATGGGCCAAACCAGAGCCAAATGCTCTTCACACTTTGGAGTGTTCAAAAATCTGAATCCAGGTCTTGAAGTTTGGTTTGGCTCTCTGGCTTGGCAAGGATATATTTCATCTGGAAAAAAAAAGTACTAAGGAAGAAAAGGACTTTGTGGGACGTGTTTGGCCCTAGATCCATTTGTTTTAGACTGACAGAGGCCATGACAAGTGATCAGAGCCAGCCCTCTCTTCCCTATCCCAGCCGGGTTTCCACAGAATGCAGTGGTGAAGACACACATGTTATTGAGTGTTTCTCTTTTTTAAGCGCATGCTTTGCTAAAAGAAAAATCAATAGCATAAAGGGTAGTCAGCGCGAGTCTCAGGAGATGAGTATCTAGCCTGCGTAATGCAGACAGGCTGCCAATAATCTTGTTCCGAGCAGCTTCGCCCGACAGCCACCGAAATATTAATGGTGGCGACAGCCGTTTCTGTTTGGGTATTTGACGTCCTTCGCAATCTCTCGGAGCCTGTTGACTATATGAAGCAATTACCACTTAAAAATTGTGCCTGTAAACAAGTGCCAGCTTTCCGGCAGCCTGATTATAAAGGTAGCATGTTGTGCAGTCCATATTCATGAAACAAAGATACAAATTAACCCAGCCTGGCTGCTGGATTAGCCTCAGAATGAAGCGTTGCAATTACCGGAGATGGCTGAGGCTAATCAGAGTGAACAGGTACCGTGTAAGGAGAGCTGGGATCTTGGAAGAGCAATCCTTTTCAGCCACATTCCCCATTTAAATCCCCCTATCATTAGGAAAGCGTGGGGGGTCCCTTAGCAGCTGCACAGTTCATTAGGAATTCATTCCGGAACAGCATGGCTATCTCAGGACCGTACATTCCGCAGGAGTTTTGCCACAATTCACGATGGGTTAATGTACCATTAACAGAAAAAGGGGATTTTGCTCATTACTTTCCCAGCACAACAAAACATTTTGGTTTACGACAAAGACGGTGGTTCAATGGGCTCGTTAGTTTTTTCCCCCTTTCCTATTATTGATGGTTAATTATCCAAGCTATCCAGGACTGGAGCATTAACCACAGTTCCCTACTAGCTAGCCAAGATCAGAGAAACAGGTGTTCATGTTGAGACTGATTGAAGCCAGCGAAGATGTGACAGCAGGATTGATGCTAGTGATGGAGACCGGTTGTAACTGGCAAATTTTGTGATTTAGCAAATCTTGTCTCCCCTCTAAAAAGCCCCAACCAAACAAAAATACCCTAACAGCATCACCAAGATCTGCTTTCTTCAATTACTTTTGTCTAGCATTGCTTATTTACGTGGCACACTCTTGCTAACTCTCATGATTTTACCATGAGTCTCGGGATACGTGGTGCTTTTCTGAAATCCCCAGCTCCTGGAGTCATGTAAGAAGCTCAACTTTCACTTTGTGTGGAAGGATAAGTCCCTAGCCCTCGTGGTAGAGGAGAAAAGCTTAAGGCCATGACCTCCGACAAACTCAAAGCTCAGAAAGTAAATTAAAAAAATGGAAATATAATTATTGAAAAAATCCTCACGATTTTGAGAGGGCATCTGACTGGTGATTTTGCACTGCTTGGCTTGGGGATATTACAAGCAGGTCTCCTCACGGCATGACCAAATGTGCTGGAGAATGTAACTAAGTCTGATCAGCAGGAGACCTCCCCACAGCATTTTCTTCGCTGCTCAGTCTGAGCCAAGAAGCCGGGCGAGACCCTGCCAGGTTTTGTACTTGAGGATTATTGGGTTTGCAGATTAGCAAAGTGAGAATTAGCACACTTCTGCTGTATGATTATTATCATCGTTCTCCATTCCCTCCCCCACTGATCTCCTTATGGCACAGCATTTGCAGCAGCCTCACAGACAACGCTGGGACAAATCCCTGGCGGGGGCATATTGACACAGCTCCACTGACGGCAACAGAGCTATGCCCATTTCCATCAGCCGAGGATTTGGCCCTCTTGGTTTGCTGCACCCACCTGGAAGTGCAGAGCGCGAAGGAGAGACAGGCAGTGCAGGATGGAGTCAGAGTAAAAGAGATTGGAGGGGCTTGTCTCTTCCTTGGCCACCAGTGGGAGCCTGCTAGTGAAAGGAGACAATAGAGGAGAGAAAGGGTTTTTATAATTACCTGGTGGCTACTTTCCGTGGGGCTAGTTAACTGGCACTCTGTCTCCATAGGAAGTGGCCTGGGTCTGTGCTTGAACCTTTTGTTCGGAAGAGCTGCAGGTGGGAGAGCTTTGAACCGTATGAGAAAAGCCCGGCCCTAAAAAAAGAAACTCAAAGCCTCCCTCCCAAAGGTTTCTTACAGCAGCGGTGCAGCCCCATATGCACCAAAGCTGCCTTTCAGCTCTGAATGGGGAGGAAAGACTCTGAAAGGCCGACATCCTGCCCCCCCCCCCTCTTTTGTCTATCCCTTTGCTAACCACCCCCCTACCCCATTTGTCCTGCTAAACCTTCAAGGTCGTGCAAAGCTTCAATGCCCCCTTTCACTTGCGATTTGTTGCCAAATAAATATGGGTGATTAAAAAGGGATCAGGAATCCGTGCCGACTGTAGAGGTGCCTAAGAAGGTGGAGTCGTCCTCTGTGTAGCCCATGGCTTTTAGCCCTACATGAGGTAGGAAAAGCAATCACATAGGAATAAAAAGCCATAGACCACAGCAGAGGGCTTACCGAGGATAAGCCAGCAGTCTTTAGGGAAATAAAAAGAAAAAGGGAACAAAATAAAAAATAATGAAACCCCTCTTAGTCCCTCTGAACTGGGGCCACCTGGACTCCATCTCTGACTCACCAGAGTTCACAGGTTCCTGAGGAAAATTTAATTTAACTCCAGCCAGGCCCCTAAGTAATGTGCTTCACTTCAAAATAAAGTCACTGGCCTACCACATGACCTCCCCCCACATTGCCTTTTCCTTTATCTTTCTGAGGCCATCCCTGAAATGAGTTTGGTGGCCTCATCTTTGCTGCTTTTACAGAGCAGGCAGGGCCAGATTAAGACCTTTAGAGGCCCTAAGCACTGAAAAGATTATGGTGCCCCCCATATGTAATTCAAAATAAAAACAATACTATACCGTAAAATCTCTTTCTTTCTTTCTTTTTTTTTTTTGGTGCCCCTGCTTTGGTGGTGCCCTAAGCATGTCCTTAGTCTGCCTGTTGGGTAGCAGGACATGCTATCTAAAGAAAGCCATCGTGGAAGCTTTAACCTCATGTAGCCTCCACTAATTAGCTAAAGCCCTGTTGCAGCCCGGCTGGGAGGCCTACATGGAGCTGGTTCCTGTTCCTACGAGAGTCCTAAACCCAACCGAACACTGAGGAGTTTTGTTCGAGTGAGGCCTGCAGGACTTGCTTGCAGGGTGGATGAATACCCACATGTCTGAATGAAGTACACTAATGGCAGGACTTGCCTGGAAGGGCCATATTCTAACCTTAGCTGCACCGCGTACACCCAAAGTAGCTGAAGTCGGTGGCATTACTCCAGATGGACAGTGTGGTAGATGAGAGCAGAATCTGGCCGTAAGTATTTTTAAGTGCAGTTGTGCTCAGACGAATGACAGTAAAAGGTGTAGTTGGAGGGTGTGTATTTATGTCCAGCAGTTTGCACAAGTTTACAAATCCAAAGCTCTAAAATCTCAGCTTTTTTCTCCTCCTCCTCTTTTACCTTTGTCAGCAATACCGGTTTTGCAGTCAGCGCTTTGCTGGCAAGGCAGCCGATGGTGCAAACACCGCACTGGCCTGATTCTCCTCCCACACCTGTGTAAATTGCGAGTGGCTGCACTGCAGTCAGCGGCATTGCTCGGCATTTATACCAGAGTGAGGGAGAGGAGAGTCCGGTAAATAGCATGCTCCATGCTTGTCCCCTGCTACAGGGACTCTTGCAGGGTGAAGGGAGAAATGCTGCGTTCATGGCAGTAAAGTCAGCAGCAGCTTCATTTGGGGCTTGTCCCCACAAATCCTCCAATACCAGAACTTACAGGGAGCTCCAAGCATGGAGAAATTGTACGATCGGGCCCTAATTTTTATGAGAAAAGTCTCAGAGGGGGAGCCGTGTTAGTCTGTATCTGCAAAAACAACAAAGCGTCCTGTGGCACCTTAGAGACTCACAGATTTATGTGACTTGATTTAGCCTCATTAATACTTGATAAGTAACTTTTCTTTTGTTCTACTTTTATATATATATATACAGTATATATAGATATATACCCCTGCCTCTGTAATTTCCACTCCAGTTCATCTAATGAAGTGGGTTTTACCCACAAAAGCTGATGCCCTAATAAATCTGTTACTCTCTAAGGTGTCACAGGACTCCTCGAAGGTTGCTGCATTATTCCTCATACAAAAACATCTTTAAGGAGCAGATCCCAATCCCTTCAGAGCCATCGGGAATTTTACCATTGAGTTCAAGAGCAGAAGGATTTGGTCCATATAGTCAGGAGCTCAGCACTGACTTCAGTGTGAAATGAAGTGCTCAGCACCTCACAGGATTGGGTTCAAAATAATCACGCATGGAAATATACAAGTATGTCCCCATTAAGGACAACTCCATAGGGAGGTGTTTTAATACAGTTACTCCTGATTTGCTCCAGTGTAAACGAGCAAAGAACCCGGCCCACCATTTCTAATGCTCTTAGGACTGATTTGCAAATGTAATTATACAAAATGGGCGGAGAGAAACCCCTGTGCCCTTCTCATCCATGCAGTAACATTGTATTTTACAAGCTGCGGGGTAGCATTATACTCCTAGGGGCAGCTCTGTCTCCAAGCAGAGATGAATCTAAAAGTTCAAACCTGCTCCAGTCCTGTGCACACTGAAACTCATGTGTACAGCACAAAGGAGCTTATAGTTACATAGTCCATTATCTGGCCATAAATCCACCTGAAGCATTTTCTGCCTGTTCTGCTAATTGCCTGCCATTGGAATCCCATATGACAGTATGTTATGTTGCTTTTAAGGATCTCAAAGCACACGGTGAACATTGCATCAGATTCTCAGCTGGGTGTAATTCAGTGTAGCGCTTTTGTACCCCAGCAGAGATCCAGCTCATTACGTACAGTGATACTTTCCATTTTCATCTGAGGATGTGCACAGAGTTTCCAAAGGTGGGTAAGTATTATTACCTCTCCTTTATAAACAAGGACTTGAATTGTGGGTGCTGAACCTTTGAAAATTTGGCCCCACAACTGGTAAAGGAATTGTGCACGATCACACAACAAATCAGCAACAGGGAGCAGCAATCGAGCCCTGGAGACCTGCCTCCCATTTCCAAGGGCCCGTCAACATTTCTTCGCCAACAGCTAGTGTAATAAATGATGCTGGCGACTAGAGCAAATGAATGCATAATAACTTTCATGTGCATGAGGTACAGGAAACAAAACTTTCTCTGTTGGCTGCTGAACAAAGAAATGCTTTTGCTGAGAGTATGTTTCCCAGGTAGATGGTTTCCTCAGCTGCCTCTTCCAAAAAAAAAAAAAAATCCACCCCACCCCTGTTTCTCCCCACATTTAAACAGAGGCAGCTACACAAAAGGCACCTCTGGACAAGGTAAAGCGTGTTCAGACAAGAGGAGTGGAAGAAAGACTATCAGCAACGTTTTTATAGATGTGGAAATAGTCCTTGTTCCTATTGAAAGCCTCTGCACCCTTTATCTGGTGTAAACCAGGGAAGCTCCGCCAAAGTCAATGAAGCTACACAAATTTACACAACTAAAGATTTGGCCCTCTGCCTTTATTCTTGTCCTGTACATACAGTCTGTTGCTCCCACTCGTTCAGCAACAGTGATTGCTAATTACCCAGGATCTGATGAGGTCAGCTCTGCTTCTGAATCTACGAAATTCCCCTCTGGTTGCCTCAGTAAAAATCCTTGGGAAATTCAGTTTCTCTAAAACTATACAGTCAGCGGACTGGGTCAGATCTTAAACCCGAAGTATAAAATAGTGCACAGGCTTTTCACTTATAAGCCAAACTTCTGCAGGATATGGATGTCGGGGAAAAAGGCACCCCCGTTCTATATGGTCCTATGAGGACTCATGCGCTTTATGGCAACATAGCCTTTATATGGGTAATAGAGCATGCATTGTGAATGCCACCTGCATGAGCTTCTTTGGGCTTTGCGCAGACATGTAAGACTGGTGCAATGGGAGCATACATCAGTGGTGGGCAGCCTGCAGCCCATCAGGTTTCTAAGTGTGACCCACAAGACATCTGGCAGGGTTGCCAGATTCCACTGATTTCCTCCGCATAGTTTTTTTCTTATTGGTATTACTAAAGTGACACGCATGTAAAGCTGGGGCACGTAAGGGAGGGGCGTGCTGGTTGCATGCAACATTGACCGTGAGAGCCGTGCGCTCCCTCTGCAGCCAATCAAAACGCTGCTACGGTTCAATCGGCACCCTCTGCAAATTCTAGGCATGCAAGCGGAATCAGCACGACTGTATCCCAGGAGAGCATCTTGGTTAGGACCATCTTGCAGCCCACTGAGAGGAAGGAGGCCACTCGTGCAGCCCAGTCACTAGCCTCGGTTGCCCATCTCTGGCATATATGCTGGTTGCCACCTGCATTGGTCTATATTGTTGTGCATTGTATAAGGCCGCTATGCTGTATGGCCACCTATATGTTGGTGCACATGCTGGATGCTGACCTGTTAGGTGTCCACTAGTGCTCTATATCAGCCTGCTCCTACAGTGGCAGATACACCTGCTTCCATATGGTTATGTGCACTCTATGCCCACCTGCTCCTGTGTAGACAGGAATGCTGCACGCCATGGTGCCCCATTGTTGGACATAAAGCACAGCCCTAGTTTTCCAATGAGCTCGGTGCATGCAGCATCAAAGCCAGGTGCCTCTGTGGAGTCAGCATTCATTGCCCCTTCCCTCAGTGTCTGCTCTGGGGCCCAAGCACTTGCATGGGGAACAGGTGCAGGAGCAAATCAGGTCCCTTCCTCTCCAGCCCTGGCACCCTCCTCTTCAGATGGCAGCATGGTGTTTTGCACAGTCTCCTTCCTCCATCACCCAGGGCCGGGAGGATATAGGCAGAACCTGTTGGGCTTTTATTCCCCCTGCTCCCCCCGTGATGCCAAAACAACCCAGCCCATCTCTGCTGCAAGCCACCAGCAGAGTTTCTGGCTCCCTCCGTCTCACCCCAGAGAGACTGCTCCCCACCCTTTGAGAGCGCCACACCGGAGGCCAGAGGGAAAAGGGAGGTGCACACACATAGTGGCAGGTTAAGTGCCATCCTGGATCTCTCATCAGCATCCTCCGCTGCTGCCCCCTCTTTTCTCTCCTCCTCGCCCCCCTGCTGGCCGCACTAAGCCCTCATCAGACACGCCAGCCCCCAGCAGGGACACGTCATTTTCAAAGTCGCGGAGCCGGCCACTGGGCCCGGATGACCTCACCTTTGGCAGAGCAACATCGTCACAGCGGGGCTGGTGTGCTGAGGCTGCCGAGCCGGATATGGGCTTCGGAAATGGCAACAGCTCCCACCCCACCCTCGCCCCGCTGGCTAGGAGAGGAGGGAGCTGCATTGTCGTCCCCTTCCCGGTCTCCCACAAACTACTCCCTCCGTGGCTACTGAATCGCAGGCTTTCCTCCGGGATGGTGGGGGGAGGAACCACAATGCTCCCAGCCACACCAGCCTCCGGGGGATCCGGCTCCCCCTTTGCACCTCCTTCTGCCGGCCCTCCTTGGAGACCTGAGCGGCATCCAACTAAACTTGACTCATTTTTGCGCCGCCGACCCCTCCCCTGCCCGCCATCCCCTCTCCACCTTCCCTCTCCATCTCTCCACTAATAAGCAAGCGGTTCTTGTTCCCTTGCATAGCTGAGATGGTTCAGCACCAAGGGGCTGGGGCTCGGGGGTGGGCAGGTATTTCTCCGGCTGTAATTGTGGAGAGCCTGGGTAACAAAGGCTCTATTGAACTTCAGCCTCTCTGGTCTGTGAAGCAGAAACCTCTTGTATCTACTTCACTGCCTTTGATCTAACTCCTCTCCCCTCCCCGCCCTCACCTCCCAGCCCGATTCTTTCACAGCAGCTTTTCCACATTCTGTCTCACTCTCACATACATACACACGTCTCCTTCCCGAGCCCACCGCCTCTCTTCCCCTTGCACAAAACACAGAATCCCAGGGCTGGAAGAGACCTCCGGAGTCCTCGAGTCCAGCCCCTTGCCCAAAGCAGGACCAACCCCAACTCAACCGTCCCAGCTTGGGCTTTGTCAAGTCCGGACTTAAAAACCTCTAGGGATGGAGATTCCACCACCTCCCTAGGGAACCCATCCCAGTGCTTCCCCACCCTCCTAGGGAAATACACGTCAGCCTCCGAGGCCCAAGATTTCAAGGGATGAGCTATACACACTTCACATTTGCCTTTTGGCGCTTGCTCGGAATCTCCGCTCCACTGTTCCTCTCTCATCCTGAGAGCACTGAGTGTCGTGGAGGAGGGAGAAACATTTTGGTTTTTTCCCAAAAGTCTTTTACTGGCATCCGGACAAGGGGCAAACCATGAAAACATCTGGCTGGGGGCCCAAGTCTCCAGAGTCTGGAATGCAGAGTTCCCCAGTGGGGTGTGGTTGGCTGTGGGGGCTTTTGCAGAGGAGCAAAAGCGGGTATGCGATAAGCAGGTTGCTTTATTGCTGGTTCACAGTCTGACCTGATGGTGTGGAGCATGCTTAGCCACCACTGGTCTGCTCAGGGGACAGGTTTTCAGAAGTGCTCAGCACCCAGGAGCTTTTGCTGTGACTCTGCTGGGCAGCTCTTGCGAAAAGCTTAGCACCCGCCACCCTGAGCTCTTCTGAGACGCTAGCCCCTTCTTGGGCTCCCTGAACTCTTCTGAATGTCTGGCCCCCACACAGGGAACTGGAGCCTGCTGAAAATTCTGGGCAACAGCACTTACATTCCTTTGGTCACTTTTGGGCAGATTTTCAGAGGCATTCAGGTGCCTAAAAATGAAAAGAAGCATCCAGAGGGATTTTCAACATGCCTAAGCAGGCTGGGTGCCTAACTCCCATTGGCATCAAACACCCACAAATGCTCATTTGCACCTTCAGGTACCTAAATGCCTTTTCAACTCTGGCCAGGAGCTACTTGAAAATCAATAGGCCTAAGTCCCCAAATCACTTAGGTCCTTTTGGGAATCGGACTTTCTTGCCACAATGCCTGATTTTCAGAAAGCGTCAGCACCCCCGGACTTCAGTTAGCTCTATACCCTCTGGAAACCAGTGCCTAGCGGGTGTCTCAAGCAATGTGCCCTCTAATCTTTTCCATCCATGGGAGGAATATATTTTTTAATGCACACCAAGGCTTGTGCAAATGTGCACCACTAATAGAAACAAAACCTAGTGGTGGGCACTTGGCTAATCAGCGGGGCAGCATTTAAAACTCTCCTGAGCAGCAGCACAAATGCTCAGCTTACAGGGAACACCGGTCTCAAGTTACAGACCCAATTAGTGAGCCCTAATCTGCAAATGTAGGCCCTACAATAGCTAAGGATTTTCAGTGCTGCCTCCTCCCCTCTGGCCACATCTCTCTCCCATCACTAGCCCTCTCTTTTCTCAGGTGCCTTCATTCCACTGCTGCCTGGTCTCAAAAGCACTGAGACATTTAAAAAGAATCTCTTCCCAGGTGCTACAGAGGCCCCATTCTTCTCCTGCCTCTGGCCCCTCTGAGCTCTCATTGTTCACCATGACTACACACATTCTTGAGCCTCTAATGAGTGCCTCCTTGCCATTTCCAGCTTACTGGGCGGAGGAAGAGAAAGTATCCAGGATCTGTCACAGTGGATCAAGCCCGCAGCAGCCCATCTAATGTAGTATCCTGTCTCCCACAGTGGCCAGCACTAGATGCACCAGTGGAAGTTGCAAGAAACCCTGCAAGTATGGCACAAACTGCCCCTGGGCAAAGTTTCCTCCTGACCCCCATCACTAAGCAGCTGACTCGTGCCTTGAAGCATCAGGGTCCTACAGAAAATCTTGTTCATTTTTTTAAAATGATTCACTGTTATAACTCAGGAGAGCCGCTGAAGTCAGTGAGCTGGGAAATTGGGGCGGGGGGGCAGGAATCTAACTTGTTTCAAGACTGAACTTGATAAATGTGCGGAGGGGATAGTATGATGAGCACAGGTCAATGTAATGACTTAACCAAGTCATTAAAAGAGCTTGGGAAATCAGAGCAGAAGTTTTGGCTCTCAGATTCACCCACTCTAGCCACATTCATGCCAGGAGCCAGGAACTGAGTGCAGGGGGTCTAGCAGTCCTTTGCGCTAACCATAAGACATCATTGCCTCTAACATACTTCTCTAAAACACCCCCTTAAGGCTGATTTAGAGAGCCCCATGTTTGCATTCATTACCGGGTCTGTGCCATGATGTCCTCTACATGCAGACAGCTCCTGCAGTATCAAAATGACTGAGGCTGGGCTACGAATGCAGCAACAATGCGTTAGCTAGAGACACTATCCGTGGGCTGCACCATATCAGACAGAACCGGAGTCCTTTGGACTTCACAAGAAAAGCCACAAGCCCAGTTCCATGCAAAAGCGGTCCTTTGGCTTACACACACCCCTCTACGCACAATGGGAACAACAATAACTCTGAAAAGCAGCCACTAGAACACACACGAGGGGGTTAAAGGAGGCTGCCTGTTTTGCTCACCTTAAGTTACAGCCCGCAGGGCTGAAAGCTGTGAGAACCTACTGGCTTGGAACCCCTGCGGGTGTAAATGGGTGTTGCTCTGTGGAAGAAGTGACGCCAATTTATTTGAGCAGAGAATGCAGCCTGCTATGTGTTAATTTGGGCTGCCACGTTTAATCAGGCAGCCACTGGGGATGTTTCTGATCTCAGAGAGACTGGCCAATGTAGGTATTAATGCACCAAGTTCAAGACAAGGTGTGTTGGAGGGTCACCGCCTATACAGTCCCTGCTCACCCACACATACATCACCTCCAAGTTGGCTAAACTTCATTGCAAAGCATCCTCAGGCTGTTTCTCAGAGAGCAGGGATAAGATAATGGGCCAGAACTCTTCCAGCAAACTGCCCCACAAATTAACGGCATGGAACATCGAGCAAAAACTTCCCTCTGGAATCCAGGTAACTCACTCACTAACAAGATTCTCCAGTGCCGTGTTGCTCCCCTCCTCCCTGACTCTGAGATTTCAGTTCCAGCAGCACCAGCTGTAATTAAGTCTAGGCTACGGAGTTCGGAGATACAATAGCAGGTGGTTTAGCCAGTGGGGAATTTGCCTAGCGCTGCAGAAGCACGGGAGGGCCTGATGAGCAATGGGCTCTGTCACTAAGAACGAGACACCAGCTGCAGCCAAAGAGTCTACGGTCCCTAAGGGGTGCAGAGAGGTAACAGACTCCAATGGACTTCCTCACCCCTAGCCCAAGATGTTGGAGCAAGGAGGTGATGTAAGTTTGAGGAATCAGCCGGGTAGGCTGCAGAAGGCTGAGTTTCTGGAGCAGACCACCTACACGATGGAGCCAGTTTTAGGACCGAATGGAAAGGCTGCCTCCACTCCTGCTCCCCCGCTTTGTCCACCTGAAGCTATCCAGACCTGCCGTGACTGAGCTGAGCTACTCAGAGAATTGAAGTGGAAGGTGGCAGGCACCTCCCATACGCGGCTGTCAATGGGCTGGACTGCCAAGAGATGGATGAAGGGTCTTCGGCATCGGTCGTCAGAGCTGGGTGGAGGGGAGGGAGTCAGGCCAGGGGCCACCCACTGTTGGGCCAGGCCAAATCAGAGGGGTGCTGTGACCATGTGTGCCAGGTTGCAATGTCGTGCACTCAGCTTTGGAGGGGGTGGATGTAGGGGGTCCTGGGTCATGGGGCCAGGCAGCTGGAGGAGATGGAGAGGGGAAGAGGCGGGGAGACAGCAGGGGAAGAGGAGGGCTAAAATCTATGCCTCCCTCAATTCAATCCACGCATCACAGCCCTTGCTTTTCTGCTTCTTCTGCCCAGGTCCCCCCCTCCCCCCATGGGAGGGTGTTGGCAGGGAGGAGGGAAGGCAGAGAGAGGGATCAGCCATCCATCTGCGATCGCCACCCAGCCTGCTCAGGAGGCCACAGGAGAGGGTTGTCCTTGCCAAAGGATTAACACACAGCTCAGAAAATGAGGGAGAAGGGGGAAGCTATTGGAAAAGGGCCCCAGGTCTGCACTCAGGCCTGGCTGCCGAGCTCCAGCCTTTGGACACACATCTGACCCTCCCACAAGCCTTGGGGTTTTAGTTCAGCAGCAAAGTCCTGACCTGGGTACCAAACTTCCCGAGGTTCAGGGCTGCAGCTGTCAGACCCCAAGGTTTGGTCCAGACCCAGGGTCTGGCACCGTGGAGGCAGCAGGGGTGGGGGGAAAAGCGGTGGAGCCAAATGTTCTCTTTTGAGGCTGAGCTGGCCCCTCTCCCTTCCTCACTGGGGTGAGGCATTTGGGTTTTTCACAGCTGGCTCCCTGTGAGTCATTTCACCCCCGATGGGAACTCTGCGGAGCTCTGTGTGTCTCCACAAGCAAGCTGGGTTTCTTTCTGACACCCCGCAGTGCCGTCATCCTCACCCAGCTCAGTGCGAGAAAAGAGGAGAGGGGACCTAGGGTGGGGGGGTAGGCTAAAGCCAGAGCCGAGGGATAGTGCTCCCAGAGATATACAAAGGGAGACAGGGAAGGTCTAAGCCTCTGGATCCCGCCCTAATCCCCAGCAACTTTGACTTGGTAATGGGGAGAGAGGAAAACTGCCAGACTGTAAGTGATGCTTCAGCGAGCTGGGTCTGGGGCGGGAGGGGGAGAAGATTAGAGAAGGGAGTTAATGAAAGAGAGAGGGAAGGCGGGGGAGCAGGGAGTGTGATGGGAACCAGCTTCAGAGCGGCCTGGTCTAACTTACACCTTCCCAGGGTGTACGTTACATCAGCTCAGCCTTGCCTGGCCTGACCGCTCTGTCACACCCAGCCCCCGTCGCCCCACCTCTGCCCACAGCGCTCCGCAGATCCCAGCCCAGCACTGCGGCATCTCCACCCACCTCGGCGGCATTGCACAAGGGGTAACCTTGTCCGGGCTCGATCCTGCCCTCGCTCCGAGCAGTGCCAAGCTGGAGTAGCTCCGCTGCCAGCAGCAGAGGGATCCCAGCAGGGCCTGGTGTCTGCCAAAGGAGAGTCAGGGCCCAGGGATTTCATTTCAGCTTCCAATATTAGCCTCTGACCTCCCCCCACCCAGCCAGGGAAAGAAGACAGTGACGTTAACTTCCTCCCTTTCTGTCTGTGGAAGGGAGCACTTCCCCCCCGCGTGCCCCAGCAATCCAGCCTGTGAGGAATGGAGAGGAGCAGCCACCTGTAACCTCTGGGCTGCTGCTTCCGATCCGGCCTGCTGAATAACCAGCTGCGCCGCTTCCATCCTGACCCAGCAGGCTCCGTGGTCCCATCTGCCCCACACATCCCTAGCACAGGTATAAAGCCAACAGACCTGGGTCTTCGGCAAGTGGGACTGAACTGGGGACCTTTGGGGCCAAAGCCATGAGCCTCTATGGCAGGGGTGGGGAACGTCAGGCCAGGGGGCCGGATGTTGCCCCCATGATTTGGCCCCTGAGGCTCAGAGCCCCTACCCCCCAGCATTGGGGAGTTCATGCTGGCACTCCAGCCCCCTGCTGCCCCACTGCGGGGCTAGGAGTGCCCAAAACCCCGCAAGGGGAACGTGGGGAGTGTCTTTCTCCTCAGTTGGGGGCTACGTCAGTGAGGGGCGGTTTGTTTGTTCCTTTGCTTCTCACTTGTGTGCAGCTCTCGACTGATTTTTCTGTGGGTCAGCAGCCCCCGACCCAAAAAAGGTTCCCCGCTCCTGCTCTGTGGCGTGTGCTAAAAGCCAGCTAGCACTTAGCGAAGGCTTCAGAGCAGACTTCACATGCCTTTTCTCAGGGCCTCTGGGTTACCTACTTCCCTCCACTGAGGGAGCACGTCCCGAGCTTCAGAGACCTCCCACACGAGCCCCCACTTGTAGATCCAACAGACCCAGGTTGTGGGCAGAGGGAATTGAACCCGCCACCGTAGAGGCTAAAGCCTCATGCCTCTACGGAAGGGGTGGGGACCCTTTTTTGGGTCAGGGGCCACTGAGCCACAGAAAAGTCAGGCAGGGGCCGCACACAAGTGAGAAGCAAAATAAAACAAAATAATAATAATTAATAAAAGGCGAAAGGTTTACACGATCTGAAGAGAAACCAGAGTTTCTCTGGTCTCACCTCACAGACGTGGCCCTGAGCTGAGAAGCAGAAAGACACTCCCCCATGTTCCCCTCGCACACCAGAGGCGAGGGGACCCGGGCTAGTCGGTTTTGTGGGGGAAAAGCCTCTAGGCAGCACTTTACTGCACTGGCCGGTTGGGAGGGGGAGCGGTAGCACCTGGAGCCGCTTCCTCCCCTGCCAGGCAGAGGCTGTGGATCGGATCCGGCTCTGGCTTGCCTGATTCTGGTCTGCGAGATTTGGGGCTCCTCTTGGCGCTGGTGCTCCAGCCCTGTGGGAAAGGAGTGCCGGCACAGGCTCCCCGGTGCTGGGGGTGGGAGCCCAAGCGTCAGAGGCCAGATCCCAGGCCTTAGGTGCCCCACTCCTCTCTGCGGCATGTGCTAAAAACCAACGGACTCCTAATTAAGGCTGAGGAAGAGACTTCCCTCTCCCTTGTCAGTGGTCTCAGTGCCTGTGGGTTACACCGGCAATGCAAGACTGGGCCAGACCCCCATCTCCAGCCCATGGCATGCACGCAGGATGCAGCCACCGCTGTTTGCAGTGGAGCTCCCAGTGAGGGAGGGAATTAGAAAGCACTAGCCCCACATTTCTTGCCCCTTCCTGCTTTTTTCCCCATGCTTTTGGGCGGAAGAGGTGCCTGGTGCGTGAAAAGGGAAGAGGGGCAGGGAAGAATGGTCCCCAATTGGCAGCCATCACTCAGGCAAATCTCTCCACGGACATCAGTGGGGAGTCCTGCCTGAATGAGGCTTATGGAACAAGGCGTTGATTGCCCGGTTCCCCCCAATATCAACAGCTGAGCTCCAGTTCAAACATGGCCGTAGCCTGCTCCCTGGCCCCCAAAAGAGATCATCAAACCAGATCTGACATGCCGTCTCGTACAACTTCACGGCCGCATCGCCACAGACTGACCAGCGTTCCCAAACCACAGGGCACAAGCCAGGGACTTCAGGGCTGGATTCTGCAGAACTGCTGCAGGACAGGATCTTGTGCTTTGATGTGGCCCTTTGGGCCGGGGGGAACGGGGGGTGGAGGGGAAGAGGAGGCTTGCAATTTGAATCTGGAATTGCACCACCGTTTGGGAGGGGGCTGTGCTTGGACCCAGTCTTCGTTCCAGGGCCAACTAGTAAAGAAATGGGGCCTGATTCTCTTCTCACTGACATTGGCATGGCTGGAGTCACGCTGGAGTAGTGAAGGAAGCACCTCACCACGCGTCCTCTTTATAACACCATGTGCCTGATAACCCGCTTCCTTACCCCAGCGCAACACCATTCAGTCCCACAGGGCACGTCTTCACAGCAGGGCAAAAGCCGAATTAAGTGACGCAACTTCAGCTACATCAATTGCGTAGCTGAAGTCGAAATAGCTTAACTCGGCATTCAGCGCTGTCTACACAGCCGGAAGAACTCTCTTCCTTCGACTTCCCTTACTCCTCATGAAATGAGCATTACCATGAGTCGGAGTAAGAAGTCCTCCAGCTCGACATTATTTCGAAATAAAGCCTTGCAGTGTAGACACGCTCTTTGTTATTTTGGAATAACGTCATTTATTCTGAAATAACGCTGCTATGTAGACGTACCTATAGAGTGCCACCTGATTTACATAGGGGTAGAAGAGAGGAGAACCCAAGAGAACAACTGTGGCTTGGACTGTCCCATGCATTCATCTCAGCCTCCGTTACTCAGGGCTTGATATGATCATTTTTTAATATTTTCCTGCAAGGCATGCGTGTGGAGGGTGCGGGGTGGGGAGGAGGGTGGGGGAATGAAAGTAAGTAGCATCCAGGAACACCAGCCCAATCACCAGTGAAACATGATAGCAATGCCCCCTGCTGACATTCCACCATTATAGGCTGGAGAATAATTAGCCGAGGCAGCTGCTGGAACAAGTTGGATTAAAACGATCCTCGCTGGATTTCAACTGTTCGGATTCCCTTGCTCTTGGTCTCTCTCACTCCCCCATCACTGGGCCCTCGCGGCTGTAGTTTGACACCCACGCACAATCCTCCTGGGAAAAGGGAGCTCTGTGTACGTGCGTGTGGGGGTAAGTGTGTGTGAGAGAGATACCTTGTGCAAGACCTTGGACTCGTTTTCACACACACCCCCAGGAGGGAGTGAGCCTTAATTAGATTCCTAGGGCCAGAGTCTACATTGACCTACAACGCCTCTCTGAATCCTCACTGACTTCAGGGTAGGTCAACACAGGACATGGCCCACAACTGCTAGTGCTGGCCAAGCCCTGCTAGGTCACCTTCCCTGGCTCAGCAGATGCACTCCGGGAGGCCCGGTGTTGTGATTGAACAAGACCCTGTGCTTCTGCCCACAGACCTACAACAGTGTAACAAAACCTGTGCCATTGCAGCAGTCCAGTAGTCTCCTCTGGTGGCTTGGGGGTCTCCCACGCTAGCCAGGCCTGGAACTCTGTCTTCCACCCTGCCAGTGCCATGAGCCCTATGACACCACAGCTGCACCTAATGCTTTACAGCACATGTGGTTTTGCTGGGACCCTACCCTGAGAAGGATACAATTTGGAGAGGAGAAAAAGAGAGAGAGAGAGAGATGGAGAATCCAGGAGTGAGCCTCAAAGTTTCGATCCACTCCTGAATGTTCCCACCCAAGGGAAATGCACCTGGGAGAGAAGTAGAGAGGGCAGAGGAGGGGAGACCCTTTAAGAGCTAATACGGGTGCACGGCAGTGTTCCCTGTAAGCTCTGTGCTTGTGCGGCCACTCAGGAGAGCTTCAGATGCTGCCCAGCTGATGAGCAGAGCGCCCACAGCTAGGTTTTGTTTCCACTGGTGGTGCACCTTCGCACATGCCTCAGTGCACATAAAATTATTCTGCACATGAATGGGAAAAAATCTGCACATGGATGGAAAAGATTAGAGAGACCATTGGTGCTCAGTGTATCATGCTCAATGCCGTCCGTACAGAGATATTTCTCAATGCAGGTGCATTGGCTAGCCCAAGTGACTTAGGTCACTGTGGACAAGGTGGGGGTCTGTCTTCAGCCAGTGCACAAAGGCACTCCCCCAGGCAGTGCTGGAAGGAGAGAGGTGGTTGCTCGTATCAGCAGAGGTCTCTGGTGGAGGAGGAGAAGGTATGACAGGCAAGGAAGCAGCCACACACCGGTATTAGAGCCTCACCCCGCACACCTGTAATAAGAATCCCAGCCTCGGCCCAGCTGGCACCTCGACTTGTGAAAATAAGGCCCACTGCTGCAGCAGCATGAGTGACACTTTTGCCCAGTGATGGATTACATGGGTGAATGGCGGGATGGATGCATTCATTAGGTTTTCCGGAGAGGATTATGGGAGGGTGGGAGCAGCTGCTTCTCCCCGCCCCCATGGGAAGAGGAGGGTTGCTGGGGAGGAGGTGGAGTGGAGGGGATGAAGTCTGCTGAAGACTCTTTTCCCTCAGGAACAATGTTCTCCGCATTTAGAAATGCCAAGGACCCTCTTACCCAGATGTACCTTTTCTGGTAGATCCCATACATCAGCTCTCCTTCCCCTGATCCCTAAGGAGCAGTTCTCCTACTCTGAGACACCCCCTCCCCTTTGGGGACATGAAGGTCCCTGCCAGGAATCACAGCTCCCTGTTAGATGAGAGCTCACTGCGGTATTTCTGGTTCTACTTGGGACCCCTTAAACTGCAGGGCAGCTAGTGGTGGGGATGAACCTACTCCTCCCTCAGGTTTTCGAGTTAGTTCCATCCCTTTGGAGGTGAAGGACACACTTCTTTTCCCCCTTCTGTTTCACATCTGGGAATCTCCACCGCCTGCAATTCAGCTCCTCCAGATGTACAGCAGCGTCAGTAACGGGGGCACCCGGCCCACAGACTTGGCTAGGGTCACTCCTGACCAGTGTTCCCTGTAAGCTGTGTGCTTGGGCGGTCACGCAGGAGAGATTCAAATGCCGCCCATCTGATTAGCAGAGCATCCACAGCTGGCAGCATGTGTTTTTACTGGTGGTGCATATCTGCACATGCCTCAGTGCACATAACAAAATTTATTCTGCACATGAGTGGAAAAAATTATAGGGAATGTTGTTCCTGATGTCCATCAGTATCAGTAAGAGGAGAAGTCTGTCCCAAGAGAGCTCAGAGCGGTTGTTCTCTGTGCTATGTCTGGATCTGCTCTGTCTAATTGAGGGACTTCTAATGTGCCCATCTCCCTGGCATCAGAGCCCGGAAGGCAATATCTGTGACTGATGTAGGCTTATCTAAAGGCTGGGTTGACTTTAACTTCATGCCTTCCTCCCCAACTCAACCGAGGATCAGTGTCTGCTTCGTTCTGGGTTGGGCAGCAAGCGAAACGTGCATTGGAAATTCCCCCTCTGCGAGGAGACCAGGGAGAGGGACTTGGAGATGCGACGGCTCCATCCGGACTCAAGGGCCAGCCCGATGGCCATGACTTGGCGCTTGCTGATCAGCGCGGTATTGGGGAGGGAACAATGGGGACCTATGAAGAAGCCTGTGCTTCCCGGCAGGACTTTCATTCCCCGCGTCTGCGGAAGGCAGCCGCATCTCCAATTAGCTTTCCTTCAGTAGAGCAAATTCACAGCTCCTTGGGGCTGGGGGGAATGGACAAAGACAAAGCTGGCTCCTGCTCCCAGAGAAACCAAGGGAGCAGGAACAGGTCCCAAATTGCCACCTCTTTCTTCTCCCTGGAGACTTTGCAGATGCCCTGAGAATTCACTAAGAATGCACCCCGCTTCCTGACCTGCCTTGCCACCTATTGAATGCACAGGGTGCACAGTTCTCAGTTTGTGTCGTTATGGAGGTTATTTTTTAAGTCAGTACTTACAGGTCTCAATTCAAGGGTTTTTCTCTCTCCCTCTTTCATTCCCTTTGTCTTTCCCTCTCTCTCCCTCCTTGTTGCCTCTGCTGTAGCTTCCAGTAGAGAAACATAATTATTCTTCTCAAAGGGCTAACCCAGGCCATGCACACAGAGTCTCTTTAGCATGAGCACCCACATCAATGCACAAACCACGGGAGACCTCTTAGCCGTTTCGGACCAGCCCATCCATCGGAAGTCAATATTCAGGACCACTTAGGTGTAAATGTACAGGCACATACAAAGTAACAGCAGAAACAAAATGACAATGAAATCAAGGTAATTCCTATTTTAAAGGAATTATTTCCCTTTCCTTGTGCAGAAATCACCATGACCAATCTGATTAATAAATACACTATAATCTTTCTTTGGGTTTTTCTTTTTTTGTCTTTTAAACTAGGGATTGCCTCATTGTAGGAAATCCAGAGACTCTCACACACAAAGGGTTTCTTTTTTTAGCACTAGTATTTGAACTGTTAAGTTTTCAGATAAAGAACAAGGATTTCTTAGGGGCATTTCTTGTGGCAAGACTGATCTCCAGCTATCCCACTAAGAAATTTTTTCTTAAAGGGCATAAGGATGCCCAGCAAAACACACTCATTCACTCACAATTTTAAGCTTTCATCCATCAGTTCACACTCCTAGGGAAAAATACACTTCTGAACTAATCAGAGAGTTTATCTTTCCTCTTTGCCTGCAACCAAGATTGATATGGACTAAAACAGATACAAGAACTTACATCTATTTTAGCTGAACACACATATACATGAACATATGCATTAGTTGTATTTCGCATACAGTACACTGTGCATTTATGTGCATACAACAAACACACAAACATTCACGCATGCACGATACTTGACTACAACTGATGAAAAACTTATATTGTAGCTAATCACACATATATGCACCCGAATATGCATCTCATATACAGTATATAATGTGTAGATAGATATACACACACACATGCATGTTCAAACACGTTCCCGCAGATGCTCTTTTGATTCTTGACTAAAACAGATAAAGAATTTCTATTTAATTTAGCTGACCGCACACATGCCTTGGCATTAGAATTGTATAAAACCACATGCATGGTGCACAGTGCAGTGTATATGAATATGTATTATATATATACACACATAGATAGGTATATACACACTCAAATTTACATACATAGGTGCATTTCATTGGTACCTGAATAAAACAAAAAATAACTTTTATTGCAGGTGATAATGTGTGTGTGTGTATATACATAAGTATTTCAAGTAGATACGTAAATTGCATGCACAGTATGTAATATGACTGCATATATATATACACACACACACACACACAATGCTTGACAAAAACAGATAAAGAACTTAAATTTCTTTTAGTTGGTGCCGTATACATGCACATGAACATACATATTGCCCATGCAGTAGATAGATAGATAGATAGACACTCCCTTCACCATCCCTCAAACACACACACACACACACACACACACACACACACTTCCCCAATGCAAGACTTTTAACAAAGAAAGGAAGAGAAAATGCTGTCTTACTTTCCTTCTTTTTTTTCCCCCTCTCCTTCCTGCAATTTCAGGACTTCAGTTGAACTGGAATGCTTTGGAAGAGATTATGAAAAGCAACCTAACACACTGAACACAGACTTACAGAGGGAATAGCTTTGCCAGCCAAGACGAGAAGGAACAAAAGCCCAGCAATAAGAGCTGTGCTGAATAGGTGTCTTCCTAATTGTAAGGGAATTGTATGGATGTGTGTGCGTGGTAGCGGGGCGGGAGGGAGGTGGGTAGAAGAGGAGATACGAAGAGACCTCCCGCTCACACGGGCTGTGGATGGGAGCCTGCAACCTGAATGTGAGGTTATTGAATAAATTATCCTCCATCTCCTGCTCATTCCTCATTGGGCCAGGGAGCAGGGAACACTTCTGCACCAATGATGTTATGATGAGATCTTTGCATTCTCTGCACAATCTCACACTGTTACCTTCTGCCAGGGCTCCATGCAGATCTGTGCATTCCACCCAGTTAGAAAGCTCAATTAAGACCCTAAATCATTCAAGGGAAAGAAGCAGATAATTCATTTGCTTGCTCTCTCTCTCTCTGCCCCCCCATCCTCACTCCCTCTCTCTCACTATAATCCTTCTCTCTTTGTTTTTTGGGTTTTTTCCTTCCCCTTTATAGGAAGACAAATGAAAAAAAAAACTGGCTCAGGAAAAAAAAAATCACAGTGCTCTAAATTCTGCTTTCAACAGGCAGGGAAATGAAAAATAGCCGACATAGTTCTAAATCGGAGGCAGCATTCTTTCTCAGATGAATGTAATTATCAGAGTGAGGATGGAAGTGTGTTTCTCCCACTGTTTTCTGGCTTCCTCGGAGCCTTTCTTACCAATAGTCTGCGCAAAACAAATGGGATTGGGAAACATCATTTTTTCTAATTCCAGGAATTGCTTGGAAATGAGCTTCCTACAGAAATGACTGTTCTCCTCTCCACATACAGCCCTGCAAATCTTTCTTCCATCAGCACTACTTAAGAACATAAGACCGGACGTACTGGGTCAGCCCAAAGGTCCATCCAGCCTAGTGTCCTATCTCTGACAGTGGCCAATGCCAGGTGCCCCAGAGGGAATGAACAGAACAGGGAATCATTAAGGGATCCATCCCCCGTCGCCCATTTCCAGCCTCTGGCAAACAGAGGCTAGGGACAGCATCCCTGCCTATCCTGTCTCATAGCCATTGATGGACCTATCCTCCATGAATTTTTCTAGCTCTCTTTTGAACTTGTAGTTCTACCTCTGTTATACCCATCAGGAAGACATCCTGGCTCCAAACATGGCTTGATTTTCAGGTTTTATGGACCCAACTGGAACTCTTCCCAGGCTCTACCTTGAGACTTGTGGGTTCAGACAGAATTAAATACACATCCTGGCTTTGGTTTTTCAAACAAAAGGAAATAAAATACTCAAATAAAATAAAGCCCCACCCCGGAAGCCACTAGACTGCCAACACACGAGATGAGGGATGACCTAACAGATAAGGGATGCCCTGCAAGCAAGCAGGGGGTCCTGTGTGGCTCAGGTGCTAGAGCATTTGCCTGGTTAGCTGAGGGTAGTGTGTTCTAGCCCCACCTCACCACACCACACAAGATATAACACCCATGTCCACTCTCACCCACCCACCTGCTCATGCATCCAGTGCTATGAAGATTTGCAAAGGCAAACCAGTTTGGGTTTGGCTTCATTTTGCCATCATTTCATTTTGCTATTGATTCTGCATTCACTTTACTATCATAAAGCCAGTCCTGGATGGTCTGAATGTAATGACTAATTATTAAATATGTATTTATTCAGCATTAAAACCTACAGAGCGGGCCAGATTCTACTCTTAATTACACTGCTGAATTCATTATCAGACATTATCCCAGATACAAAGAATCATCCATTTTTCCATTGTGGGTTTCTAAAGGGGATTGTACTACGCTGCTCAGACAGTGAGTTCTGTTAGCCTGCGGACAGTCTCGCAAAGGGAATAGCACAGGCTTCATTTCCTTGGGCCATTTCACACTTGGCTGGGGCAAATGCTAGACAGTGTAGAACAAGAAACAATCCTGCACTGGACTGGACAGGACCTAACTGGTCTTTTAGATTTGGAGAGTCTCTAAGGGTATGTCTACACAGCAGGGCTAAAGCTGAAATAAGCGACACAACTTGAGCTACATCAATTGCGTAGCTGAAGTCAAAAGAGCTTATTTTGGATTTTGGCGCTATCTACACAGCAGGAAGTCGGAGGAAGAGCACACTTCCTTCCACTTCCCTTACTCCTCGTGAAATGAGGGTTACAGGAGTTGGAGTAAGAAGCCCTCCAGCTCAACATTATTTTAACATTATATTGAAATAAATGCTTGCTGTGTAGACGTGGACTATGTTATTTCAGAATAACGTCAGTTATTCCAAAATAATGCTGCTGTGCAGACATAGCCTATGAGTTCAATTCAACCTTGCCACAAATCCACTGATGTCAACAAGGTTACAGAAAGGAATTATTTTCAGTGTCTATTTGTGATGCCCAGGAGGTGCTGAAAGGCCCTTGCTATGCACTCAGGGTATGACTGCATTGTGTGATTGCAGCCAATGTTCCCTCTAATTTTTTTCCATTCGTGTGTGGAATAAATTTTATTATATGCACTGAGGCATGTGCGGATGTGTTCCACCAGCAGGAATACATGCTGCCAGCTGTGGACATTCTGCTAATCAGACTCTCTCCTCAGCAGCCACCCAAGCGCAAAGCTTGCAGGGAACACTGAATGGAGACATACCCATGCTAATCTAGCGAGTGAAGCTAAAAATGACAGGGAATGCAGTGATGCAGTCTTCAGTGGGGGCTGCACACACCTCCCCATGCCCTGAATATGTACTTGTGATCCTAGCCCGCATCTGGGTCTGTCCACTGCATCTTCATTGCCATGTTCAGCTGTGCTAGCTCAATTAAAGCTACCTGGATTTTGATCACACCTCTGATTTCAATGTAGACATCCCCACAGTGCGCAGGTGCTAGAACAATTTGTATAGTGGCAGGGGCCGGGGGGCCTGACAGCCACTGAACCAAACTGTAAACTCTGGATATAACGGGGATCACTTCATGCTAGGGGATGCGGCTGCCTCCCCAGCATCCCTAGTTCCAGCAGCTGTCCCACAGTGTGGTGACCAGTCCATACAAGACCATAGATAGCAGGAGGTGGGGTTAGGACAGAGGTAGGCAAATATCGGCCTGTGGGCTGGATCTGGTTCCACGGGGATAGGCCCAGCAGGCTGCCGTTACTATTTTTACCTGTGCCTCCACAGGTAGGGGCGATTGCAGCTCCCGATGGCCACTCCCAGTCAATGGGAGCTGTGGGAAGTGATGTCGCAGTCCACGCCACTTCCCGCACCTCCCATTGGCCAGGAACTGCAATCAATGGGAGCTGCAATCGCCCGTACCTGCGGAGGTTAATATAGCAGCAGCGGCCCACCAGGGACCAACCCTGGGGAACCTCCGCCATTTTATTGCCCACCCCTGGCTTAGGACGATAGAGCCTGGGAGAGCTTAGGAAGTGGAAGAGTAACACCTGCTTGAAGTTAATGCAGAGGGAGGGAAAAAGCCAGTAGATAGATTCAAGCAGGGGATGCTGCTGCCTGTCTCAATGCTAGCTAGCCAGCCTGACAATTAAAACTTATTTTAGAGCTTTCAGCAGCCAGTGAACATCAGACTGGATCTGACTCCAATCAGCTTCACTGAGTCCAAAGCAGGGGGGAGAAGAGGTCAGAGTGGCATGCAAGCGATGAGTATATGAGAATGCTACGGAAAGAGAAAAATGCCAAAGAATCTATGGAGTCCACCAGGGGCTTCGCTATTTCTAATCAATTTTACGTAGGTGTTCAGACACTATACTGATGGGCTGCAGTATAAAATCAGACTAGATAGATAGAAGAGCTATATAACCCCAAACCAGTAACAACATGAGAGCTGGGCCATCTTCATGCACCAATTTAGCTTAGCAAAGATGCTAACTACCTTACTCATTACAAAGATAGCTTCCCCAATTATCACCCCTAATATCATTATCTCATAGACACTAACCTCCCCCCTCACTCCCCCTCTGTTCTAAAATCTGATTTGTCAATTTTATATGTGTTCACTTTTTTTATTGTATCCTTTTGGTATATATGGTCATGCCAATTTTCTTCCACAATTTGATCTGAGGAAGTGGGTCTGGCCCACGAAAGCTCATCACCTAATAAACCATCTTGTTAGTCTTTAAAGTGCTACATAGTCCTGTCTTTTGTTTCAATTTAGCTTTGACATTGTCCTCACTTGTGGGTTTTTTTAATTGTTTTGATGTCCTTAATTTGCATATTCCCCACAATGCCACTTGGCAGGATTTTTGCTCTGAGCTAATGAAGAGATGGCAAAAATAAACGTGTCATGTAAGATTTGCTTATATTTTTCCTGTAAGTGAACCGCCACCAAGAAATGATTTGCTAGGAGGGTCAAGCTTGTGGAAATAGTCATCCGCCTGGCCTGCCAGATACAGGAGGTGTTTGCTTTGCCCATGATGCACAAAATTGCCAGAGCCAGAAATGATAGACTGACTGATGTTGGTAGACAGCATGAGTTGGAAACAATGCCTTTAATATAGCAGAGCTAGCCTGTGAATGTTTCCCTGATACTGGGAAGCAGCAATGCATAAGAGTAACCCCATTGGCTTTACACAGGTGCAGAACGGGTCGCACAAGTAAGGAAGGGGTCACAGTTTGGCCCAAGGCAGTTTGCAAATTGACAACCAATTAGAGACTAATTGATCACTCAGGCTTACAGTCTGATCCCACTCACACATGTTGTGTCACAACACACTCCCACTGAAATAAACGAGGCCACTCCCAGAGTCAGAATGACAGGATCTTGCCTTCATTTAAAAACGTAACTCACAAAGGATCCCATCCCATGTTCCTTATTCAGCTGTGACCAAGTGCCATTCAACAGGCAAACTCCCACCGAACTCAATAGCCTACCTGTAAAAGAACCTCTAAAACTGGCTTTCAAGCAGGCACCAAGTCAATGCCATCTTGTGCCCACGAAAGCTCCTGATACCATCTATGAAGAAGTAGGCTGTGCCCATGAAAGCTCATGATACCATCTACATGTTCTGTTAGTCTATAAAGTGCTACCAGACCATTTGCTTGCTGTTTTTTTCTGTAAGGGTATGTCTACACTAGCTCGTTAATTCGAGCTAGGTAGGCAAATGAGGTGACCGGAGTTGCAAATGAAGCCCGGGATTTAAATATCCCGGGCTTTATTTTACATGTTCCGTCAGTCGCCATTTTGAAATTTCACTAGCCCAAACTCACTGCCGCGCAGCTACACGCGTCAGTGACACGTTAATTCGAACTAAGTCCTTGTGGAATGAGGAGTAACAGTTAATTCGAACTAAGGAATTAGTTCAAATTAACGTGTCACTGCCGCGTGTAGCCGCGCGGCAGTGAGTTCGGGCTAGTGAAATTTCAAAATGGCGACCGAACGGGAACATGCAAATAAAGCCTGGGATATTTAAATCCCAGGCTTCATTTGCAACTCCGGTCGCCTCATTTGCCTACCTAGCTCGAATTAACGAGCTAGTGTAGACATACCCTAACAGACTAACTCGGCTACCACCTGAAGATTCAGACCCCAGACATCCTAGAGCAGGGCGACTCACCTTTGGAGGCCCCGGGACCACGATGATACTCACAGCACATGCCGAGGGCTGCAACTTCAGTGTGGTTGCATATACATGCAAATATATATGCACATATATATGCAAATAGCTTCTTTCACACTGATGGGCATGAATACAAAGATTAAGGCAAGACTACACAACACACAGGTCCCATGGAAGTCAGACCTGCTGATATTAATAAAATGCAAATATTTACCTAATTTCCACCCATATGACAGCACTTTTAATGAGCAATGACAGTCCAGGAATTTAACTACATATCAACAGAATTTAAAACACATATCAAGAGAAGACCGTTACATTAACTACTTTTTTGTTTTGGCTCCCACCTGCGGGCCACAAACAAATGCACCGTGGGTCGCATGCGCCCACTGGCCACGTGTTGAGTAGCCCTGCCCTAGAGAGAGGCAACACTTTAAATTTAAGGAATGAGGTTCTGGCAAGGCTTAGAAGAGCCAGAAAAATATCCTTGCAATTGATTGCATGCTTGTGGATTGCTGCTATTCTGCATGAGTTTTCTGCCAGTTCTAAAGAGATTCACTGCTGTGATTGCCACACATTTGCATCCAATAATAGCTATCGATGTTACCTGGAGTGTCCTATTTTTAGATTTATTTTCTTCCTAGTGGTGGGCCGCATAGGACCTTCTGTCCTCTCCTACCACTCTCATTAACATCACTGGCAGCGCTCCACATACAGTGATGGCAGTAGATGGCTCCATTTATTAAATTAGCTCCATTAGCCCAGAAAGAAACAATTATTTTGCCATGGATGTCCAAATGGACATGAGCGCCTTTCTGCTTGGCTGTTGTGAGCTGGGGATGGTGCCACAGTTATTTGGAAAGCAATTTCCCCTAGATTTTGCAAAATTTGAATGATTCCCTCCACATCCTGAGGGCTTCATGATTTTAGGATGAGTAATACCCAGTGAATCAGGCGTCACTGGTGTAATTTTTTTAACACCACCCATCGGAACACCTTTCCAAAAGATGTGGTGAATTCCTCATCATTTTAAGTCTTCCCATCAGACTGAAAGACATGCTCTTGCTCGCCCACACGTTATTGGGTTTGGTGCAGGAATTACTACACAAAATCTTCTGGTGTGGGTTATCCAGGACGTCAGCCTGGATGATCGCAGGAATCCCTTCTGCCCGGAACATCTATGAAAGTTGGTGTGAGAGAGAATTGGTCTCATGATGGTTTTGGATTTGATAGGATGTTGTTATTCTAACAAAAACAATGGGGAGTTCTGTGGCACCTTACAGACTCAAAATTTATTAGGGCATCAGCTTTCGTGGGCTGCAGTTCATGTTGTCAGATTCATGCAATCTTTCATGTACATTTCATGCATCTAACCAAGTGAGCTGCAGCCCATGTAAGCGTATGCTCTAGTAAATCTATAAGGCCAGGTCTACACTGCAGCGGGCAGGCTGGCTTAAAGTACACAACTCCAGCTATGTAAATAACGCAGCTGGAGTCAACATACCTTAAGCCAAGCTTGGCACCGTCTCCACAGCGGGAGATTGACAGGAAAAACGTTCCCGTCAACTTCCCTTACTCCTCATGATAGCAAGGAGTAACCGGGCCGAAGGGGGTGCCCTCAGCGTTTGATTTAGTGGGTCTTTATTAGACCCGCTAAGTCAAACCCTGGAATATCGATCGCCAGAGCTTCAATCCTCCAGAAAGTGGAGACACGGCCTTAGTCTTTAAGGTGCCACAGGACTCCTTGTTGTTTTTGCTCTGAGACTTGTTATTTTAACAGTTTCATCAATTCTTGTGATTTTACCTTAAGTCTTGTGATATTTGGTGCATTGCTGAAAGCCCCAGTCCTTATAGTTCTGCAATTATGGGGAAATCCCACATTAAAATAATTTTAAAAGTAAATTCCCATTCTTCATGGTTGGGCAGAAAAGCTTGAAAGTATGATGTCCTAAAGGGTCAAAAACTAAAAGGACCCAAAAATGCATTTTCTTCTTTTTAAATATTGGGTGAATTTTAAACCACTCTCATGTTTTTATGGGACTGACATATGCTGTTTGAACATTTGAGGTATGCAATACCGCAAGATTGAATTCTATTATGTAGAACTGGTCAGCACTGGGGAAGAAACCCCCCAACCACTGGTCTTTAAAAGAGTCAAATCATCCTGTGAAAAGAACTAATCAGCTTCTAAAACCTGGAATTAATGGACACCCAAGATAAAGTGCTGTGCTTGAATACAGTGCAGAGAGCTCCCTGGTATTGGTTTTCTGAGCAATGCTCCTTATTTAATGTGCGCCCCAATACACATGGGCAAAGGTGATTTTTGTAGCGCGTTAGGCTAGCCTATAGGCACGTATTGACTGCTGGGTTGTCTTTTCATTAGCAGGACCCCTGAGGTACAGGAGAGGAGATGGCTTTCTATAAACCATGGGGGAAAAGGAAATGCTTAATTCAACTCCTGATATTGGGGAACATAAGAAATAATGTGCCAGGCAACTGAAGCAGAGCAGGAGAAGGCGAGAGGGCAAATGAGAGAAGGGAATGAGATGGAACAAAAGGGAAAGGGCCAGCTGGAAGATGAGGTGGGTCTGACTATGAGCAGGCATAATTCCCAACTGTCTACTCTCAGAGTTGTGCCCCATTTAAGTAGAGCTGGCCTTGGTCCCTGGTGAAAAGGGTAGTGAGATCCCCCAGGAACAGAGAGAGATGAGCCCCAAACCTGCAGCATGTACCGGCATGCCTTGACTTCACTGGGGCTCTGCATATGAGTGAGGGCATCAGGACCCAGCCCCCAGAGGAGAATAAAGCAGTGTGAGCTGAGCCCCTTTGCCAGTCGGGAGACCAGACACAACAGTGAGAGGCTCTATAGAACACACTGACCTAGATGAGACAGTAAGGGGCAGAGAGAAGGGGAATAAGGGACAAAGAAAGGAACTGAAAGAGGAATAGAGACAGGCAGAGTGAAGAAGACTAGATGAGGAATGGGGGCAAAACAGGGAGAGCAATATTGTATATCTCCGGCATCCGATTTATGATTTTCCTCCCTCCCTGAAGCTGAGCAGCAAGGGGCCAGGATCATCTGTCTTCATTACATCATCCAAATAGGCTCTGTCAGTTTACACTGTAAAACTAATCAATATCCCCCTGCAGACTTTGCAGACTGCTGGTCTCCCGTCATGCTTTATCAGGCAGCCTCTACCTCTGGAGGTGCAGGTAGGGAGGAAGGGGTGGCTGAACCCACAGAAAAACTTCCACTCATCCCTCGGTGTGTGTGTGTGTGTGTGTCTCTCTCACACACACACACACAACCCTTGCTTTTTCCTTTCCAGCAAGAAGATCTGTGATTTAGGGGTGGATAAAGCTATTGCAAAACATAGTCTGCAAATGTTCGTTTACATTTTTAATTAGCTTTCTTTCTTTCTTTCCTTCTCCCTCACCCAATTACCATAGTACCATAGCACCTTGGTATTTGCTTTCCACAAACACCCAAAGCAAATTGCATACCCAAATCACACAAGTTTCTCCAGGCAGGAAACAGAAAGCCACACTGAATGGCTCACCTGACTGGCTGCAACTACCCAGCACAGTTCAGAACACTAATATTCTCCTACGGAACCGTTAGGTAAACACAGTCTAATTGGATATTCATTGAATAAATGCAAACAACAAATACATTTGGGGGAAATCCTGATCTGTCTGCAGACATTGGGCTAGGTTATCAGAAGTGTTCAGCTTCCATTTAGACGCCTCCACTAAGTTCTGGCTGGAATGTCCAAAAATGCGAGGTAGCCAGCAGCTGCTGTTGTCCTGCAAAAAGGAGTTGCTAGGTTCAGCGCTCCTTTCTAAAACTCTGGGCGCACATTCATAGAATAAATTGTGAGCTGCCCATTATTTGCTCAGCTGTAGTGACAGACACACTCCGGCATTAACCCAGCCTGGAATTATTCTTCCACGGCGCAAATTTCAGCTCACCACAATCCCTGGCTGTGCACAGGAAATTCTCTTTGTCTCCTCTGTGTCTCTGCATGCTCAATCCTCACGTAGAGGGACAGGGAGTTAATAAACCTGAGCCATAAAGGTCAAGATTCAATCATCCGGTGCGGCTGGATGTGAAGCAAAGACACGGAGGCTGCTTTCAACTGCTCGGCAGGCTTGGGCTTGGCTAAAAAATGATGGAGAAGAGGGTGGGGATGCGTTTCTGAGCTACTGTCATAGGAGTTTGCAGGGGTGTGTGGTACAAAGGGGCTCACCCCTTCCTAGACTTTTGACCTGGTGGCAGGGTTACAAAGGGAGCCACTGGATAATGCTTTATCTCACAGGGATATTAGGAGGCTTGATTAGTTGTAGTTTGTAGAGTGCTTTGAACATTTAGGGCCTGTTGAAATCAATGGGAATTTTTTTCCCTGACTTCCATGGGCTTCCAATCAGATCCTGAGTGTGCCAGAGAAGCCAATTGTTACAGCAGTGTAAAACCCGAGTAACTCCGCAGAAACCAGTGCAGTGACAGAGTTACACCGGTGTAACAGGAGGCTGCGATGCCAGGTGCTAGTACAACGAGCCTCTCCTTTTTGTTTAATAATCAGGCAGCCTGGAAGAATGCTGCAGGAAGCAGTTGGTGACGCTGCTAGACAATAGTTTGGCAAATTCTCCAGTTCAGCATCGGTCAAGTCCCGAGGGTGCCGGACTAGAGAGGTTCAAGCTGTACTTGCTTGCTTCTCTCCATGCTCCTGCTATTCTCCATTTGAATAATCACACACCACAATTCCCTCTGACAAGGAACCTGCACGCTCAGAACCATTAGACTTGATATAAAGTGACAACTGATAGCAAACTGTATTGGCAGCCTCTCATTGAATGTAATTACTCAACAGCAACCTTCCTGAATCAATTCATCCCCGCATAGCTCCACTTTAATTCTGTACTCCTTGGGGGCCCTGAGAAGTGACTGTGGTTTTATTGTTCTTCCTTGACTTTGCTCTTTCGGGCCTTTTGTTTAAAGCTGTTGAGCTCAGTAGAGTGACCAAGCTGATTCCAGGTGTGATGAATCCAAGCAAAAAGAGAGTGCCCAAGGGAGCCAGTCTGATTTCCCCTAGCAAATAAGAGGCCTTGGGGGCTGTTTGGATACAGGGTTAGTTAAAACCAGCAGAGTGAGCAATGTTCTAGCTGTCATATTGGTTATTTATGACGGGAGTCTAGAGACCAGGGTTCTGGTGCGCTAGGAGATGCACATGCACACAGGAGACGACAGTCCCCGCCCCAAGAGTTCACTACTGACAAAGGAAAGATGATGATCCCAGTGTTACAGATGGGGGGCTGGCGCACAAAGAGAAGTAACTCACATGAAGGTCCCAGAGGGTCCCTTGGGCCAAGCAGGGAATGGAACACGGCTCTCCCCTTAAGTCCCACTTAGTGCCTCCCCATAAGACCCACTCCCCTGTTTTCGTTGATATATTTCATCCCCATGGCCCCCTGTGCCCAATACAACCAGCTCCAGCTCATCTGAAAGCTCCCCAACCCCCCCCCGTCTGAAAGACCCACTTTCTGCAACATATCTTCACACCTAGTGTATGTCTACACTACATGGCTCCGTCGACGGAGCCATGTAGATGAGGGTTGTAGACATAGCAAAATGAAGTGGCGATTTAAATAATCGCCGCTTCATTTACATCAGAATGGCTGCCGCGCTGTGCCGATCAGCTGTTTGTCGGCACAGCGGGGTAGTCTGGACGCTAGGCGGTCGACATCAAAAGCCTTTGTCGACCGCCCCGTTATGCCTCGTGGGATGAGGTTTACCAGGGAGGTCGACAAAGGCTTTTGATGTCGACCGCCGAGCGTCCAGACTCCCGCACTGTGCCGACAAACAGCTGATCGGCACAGCGTGGCAGCCATTTTGATGTAAATGAAGCGGCAATTATTTAAATCTCCGCTTCATTTTGCTATGTCTACAACCCTCATCTACATGGCTCCGTCGACGGAACCATGTAGTGTAGACATACCCCTAGTGACCCCACCCAAGCCAAGGGGCCAGGAGCGAAGGGCCATCCATATCCAAAGACATGCCTGCCCTCCGGAGATACACACTCCATGGCAGACAAAGGTGGCAGAGGAGAAACAGAAGTAAGTGACTTGAGCAAGGTTATTTGGCAGATCAGTAGCAGAAATGAACAGAGCCCAGAACTCCTGACACCCTATCCAGTGCTCTACCCCAGGGACCAGGCTGCCTCCACTGAACTGAGCCAGCTGGTATACAAATGGCCCATTGCTTCTCCTCCTCCAAGCTTTGTCTTACTGTCTGTCTCTGTCCTCTGCTCCATAGCTGGTATGGATCATGAGCTGGGGGTTGCACTCTTTCGAGCGCCATGAGCAGCTTTTGTTTTGGAATGTAAGCGTCCCCCTGGACTTCTTAGGATCTTTCTTGTCTGTTTCCAGAGGGATCGGCTGGAGAACCTCTGAGCTGATGTGCCTCACCTCTTCCTTCTCCAACCCCAAAACGGTACAGGTGCCCAACCAGGGTAAAACAGCCTCATGCCACGGAAGCCAACAGGATGACTCCAGATTTGGTGGGGTATGTTTAAGAGGCACAGAGTGTGAGCTGTCCTGTCTTCCCCCACTCCAACCCATACATCTGGCTTCCAATTGCAGGCAAAAGTCTCACCCCAGACAAAACCCATCCATCTTACTCCCAGCCAGGCTGCTAAAAATAAGCCAATGAAATAGCAATCACCTCTGAGCAGCAGCAGCACCGTTAAAGCACCAGGCATCTGCGTCCTGGCTCCTTGGTGCGTGCAGGCCAGGAGCCTGATAAGCGCCCACCTGTCAGGGGCAGCTCAACCGTTCTGTCATCCTTCTTAATGGAAGCCGCGCTGAGGCTTATCAGCTGCTAGCTCTTCCTAGATAACGCCTGGTGTTCCTGGGCAGCCTGGCCATCCATCCAGACTGCGGCTGTGTCCAATGAGCTAAAGCATCCCACCTGCCTTCAGCTCCCGGCACAGGGACAAGGGCAACGCCAGCTTGCAAACCACCCCCTGCCAGGAACTGGGGGCGCTGCTGCCCATTAAAGCCAGCAGGGAGGAGGCAAACTTTCCTGGGATTGCTTATTCGCTGGGTTATTCATTGGTAACGACCAGTTATTACATGATGGTGGCGGTGACATGATTTTTAATGATCCATACTAGCCACTGGCCATCTTCTCTCTATCCTTTTCCACCCATGTGCGGAATAAATTTTACGTGCACCGAGGCATGTGCCCCCGTCCCGTTTCCGGCTGGCACTGACTCTGCTGCGAGCAGCGGTGGCTGGTGAGTGTGATCAGCTGCCAGAGGGCATCCAATTGTTTGTTGCCTTTGCTGTTCATCCATCAGCCCTTTACATGAGTCCCCTCTTGCTGCCGACAGATGAAAGTAATTCACTTTTTTACAGGTAGTGTCATATTGCACCCCCCTCAGAAGGGCTCAGGGCAGGAGGATGGGGAGGGTGCAATATGACTGTACCTGTAAGAAATTTTAGTGTGGAGTGGAGTGGGAGGGGCAGAGGTCTGGGGGCCTCAGGGCAAGGGTTTAGATGAGGGGGCTCAGGGCAGGGGTTGGGAATGTGGAAGGTGCAGGAGTCAGGTTTGAGGGTGGAGAGCAGGGCTCGGGGTGAGTGTGGGGTAAGGAGGAGAGGGGAGGGGCAAGGTACTATTTGGGGGGGGCTGCATACAGGCATACCAGGATGCTGCTGCTCCCCTTTCCCTAACACTCAGGGAGCAAAGGGAACATGCACAGCTTGTGTGAACTATTCCTCTGCCCCTCCCCTTGGCAGCTGGGAGTGAGAGGAATGCAGCAAACTGTGCACATTCCTCTCACTCCCTGAGAGGGGAACAAGAGTAGCAGCATCCCGGTAGAAGCAGCTGTAACCCCTCTGCGCTCCCTAAAGGGTGGTCTGGAGGGAGGGCTCGGGGCTGAGATAGCCCTGGACAGGTGGGAGGAGTGCCCCCAGCCAGCCCCTTTCACCTGCCTGGCTGCCTGCTGCTTAGCAGGAGAGCCCCAGCAAGCTGGCTTTTCCTCCTCGGAGTGGTGCACCAGGGGGCACTGGCTTACTTTCATCTCTGGCTATGCCCCTTCCTGTCCCCGCAGCCCACGGCTCTTCCATATCTTTTCCCAGCAATCCTGTGTTACCTTAGGAAGACACAACTCCAGGTACCAGGAGAGATGGGTCTGTCCTGGGGGCCCAATCAGACAAGGAGGGTGGAGAGCGCTGGCCAGAGGGGGTCAGGTTGGCCGGTCACCCGCTATGTGAGAGAGGTGTACGGGCGTGTGTGTGTGTTCCTCTACCCCATGAACCCTAAAGCCTTAAAGATAAGAAGTCAAATAGAAAGAATCCAGCTACGCAGAATCTATGTTTAATGGGCTCAGTCAACTTGCTGTTCGCTTGAATGCTTATGCTGTGCAATTCTGATTGCTGCTGAAGTCACCTGAACACGAATAATTTTACCAGGTGTCCCATATTCAACACAGGGAAATATGGTCACCCTAGCTGGGGGGGCCAGTCAGAAGAGGGGAAACGAAGACTCCTATGCCTAGGTACCCGTTTACTGAATGTATTTAGTGTGTCTGTGTACATGTGGGTCTCAGCACCTGAGCGTAGAGATGGGTCCCTCACAACCTCCCAGGAGAGGGATAATTATTATTCTAGCCCAGTATATAGCAGGACAAACCAAGACATAGAATAAAAACGGCAATACTGGGTCAGACCAAAGGTCCATCTAGCCCAATATCCTGTCTCTGACAATGGCCAATGCCAGGTGCCCTAGAAGGAGTGAACAGACCAGGGAATCATCAAGTAATACATCCCTTGTCGCACATTCCCAACCCCTGACAAACAGAGACTAGTGACATAATCCCTATCCATCATGGCCAATAGCCATTGATGGGCCTATCCTCCATGAATGTATCTAGTTCTTTAGTAGTTAAGTGACTTGTCCAAGGGCACAGGACAAATCAGTGTCAGAGCTGAGAACAGCGCCCAGGACTAGATAAAATCCTTCACACAGCCTGGGCTAGAAACCAAATGTCCTGACTGACCATCCTCTGTGCAAACCACTAGAGGCTAGTGACTCGGGTCACTCTCCCTCTCTGTGCAGATGTGTGCTGGAAGGTGTGACAGGGGAAGGCCCATACTGTTCTGATGTTTGCATCCATTTCCATTACAAACACCCATTCGTCATGAAGATCTCCAGGCATTTTTTTTAAAAGAGTGGAGATTAATTTAGGGGAGTTCTCAAATCCAATTTCCTCTGTCAACGGCTCTATTAGGCCATGCGCAGTGGAGACACCAGCTCCCGTCCGCTTGCTGCAACTGATGGAATTTGATTCTGCGCTGCCAAATTTGCAGGGCTGCACACACATTCTCACTCTTGATTAATGTGGGTAATTTCTGCGCGAAAGAGGGTTGAAATGAGCAGCTAAGGGGAAGTGAGCGCAGAGTATTCCCCTCCCTCCCTAGTCCTCCCTCTCTGCTGTTTGCATTTTACCATCCGTGGCATAGACTAATATATAAATAAAAATGCTGGACCAGTTTCAAGAGTAGCAGAAGGTGCAGGAGGCAGGGGGCATCTCTGAGGATGCTCAGATGCTGTTATGCTCATATTTGGTTTATAAAAGGGAAGAGATAGGATGTATTTATCCATCAATCTCTGCCTACCTTCTCCCTCTGAAATTAGTCACTGGACCTGAGGTCTCCTGAGGTCTCTTCCAACCCTATATATGATCAAGCCCATATCATATTTAATCAGTAACAATCAAGGAGTTCCCTGCACTCCACAATCTTTTTGACCTTCCTAGCAATGGCAGGGATAGATCTCAGATCCTTCTAAAGCACATGCCCCTGGCCTCTAAGATAAAGGAGAATCTTCTGCAGGTATATTGGGTCTGAGACACACAGGTGAGCAGCAAGTGGCAGGAAGAGGAGCACAAACACTCCAGCTGGGACATTGGTCTTTGTGTGTGTAGCTCTTTCCAGCAATTTACAAACAGGGAACTGAAGCATACAGCACCTGGGAAGCAGTGAACTGTTGATGGCCCATGCTATGGATGGAGATGCTCAAGCACAGAGGTGAAATGACATGTCCCACATCTCGCCACAGGTCAATGGCAGAACCAGGAGCAGAATCAGAGTCCTGATTTCACGCCTCTAACAATCCATCACTCTTATGAACCCCACTTCACAGATGTGGGAAACTGAGGCCTGGAGAGGAGAAGGTGTTGCAAAATTGCCCAGTAGGTTAATATCAGAGGTAGGGCTAGATTCTCGACCCCATGTGCTATCCTGCTACTGCCCATCTTCAAAGGGCACAAGAAGCACGGCCTTAAACTTTTCAGGTTGTGCCTAGACCACTGCCTGGTGACACCAAAGGAGATTATGGGGCAAAGTGAGATTGGACCTCTGCAATCCAATTGGTGTAGCAGCTGGGGCCGGCTGATGGGGACATTTCAATAGGCCCCCACATTTGCCCCTCAACCTCCAAAAGACACACTGGATAGACTACAGAAGCTACAGTAGAGGGGTAGCTGCTGCACAATAGGACGTGTGGGGACAGGGGGGAGGGTGAGAACAGAAGGGCGATCAGCTCCCGGGGTCCCTGCTGCACCGGGATGCAGGCAGCTTAGCTCTAAGGCACTGGGTGGGGGAAAGGCGGTCTCTCAGCCAAGGCGGGTGGGGTGGGGGTTACGTCCCCAACGCCCTCAAGGAGTCTCCATGGGACCTTGTTGCAGGCGGCCTCAGTTCCCCTCTGCAAAATGGGGTTTATAACCCCGTGCGCCTTGGGCCCCGGGGCACACACTCCCATCTGGGGTGGGGTTATTCCCCGTGACTGCCCCACACTCCAGGCGTGCCCGTGCACACACACTGCTGCACCCCGGGCGTGCAAATGCGCGCGCCCAGCGGCCCGGTGCACGCAACTCGGCTCTGCCCCAGCACGTGCGCGCAGCCATTCACACATTCTGCTCCGCTTCTCCCCCCCTCCCCCCGCACGGATGCACGCGCGTGCTCCCGGGGCTGCGCCCTCGGCCGGTTCACAGCAGCACCTGGCTGAGGGTGTCAGAGCGGCTGGGCAGCTCAGGGATGGGCGGGGCGCACAGGCAGAGGGGCTGGAGGGTGGGGTGCTGCAGCTGCACCCCCTGGCTTGTGGTGGCTTCCATCCAGCTCTGGTTTGGGGCACTGGCTCTCAGCCCCCCTCCCCCACTTACAGATTGTTCCAGCCCCCTGGTGACGGGCCCCTTCTGCCCCCCCGTGTGACCTAGGATATCCACCGGGGCTCAAGTCTTGTACCATCTGTGCCTGGCTGTGGGGGAGCAAGAAGAGAGCGTGTAAAAGGGGACCGGGGGGGGGGGGTGTGCCATGTGCACAAGCGTGTGCCGTGTGCACAAGCGTGCACTAGGCAAGCGGAGCTCGTGTTGGTGGAAGGTGAGTGGGAGAGTGTGGTAGGGCGGCAGTGCTGAGGTGTGCCCAGGGGGGAGGTTGAAAGGACAGGAAAAGGGGCCTGGTTTATTAGTGGGAGGGAGGGGATGTGCAAAGGTGGGTAAGGATCAGATTTCAGCACAGGGAGGCTCTGACACAATTCTCCCCTGTCCTGCGCACAGGGCTGGGAGTCAGGACAGAGACCTGCGTTCCATTCGTGCCTTCACCACCAAACAATCGTGTGATCTCAGGTAAGTTCCCTTTCCCTGCCTCAGTTTCCCTCCCACCCTCTGCAGTGCCTGTTTAGACTGTAGGCTCCCTGAGGTGTGGCAAGTGCCTGGCTACATGTCAGCATAGCACCTAGCATAATGGGGCCCTCGTCTCAGGCAAGGCTCCTGGGTTTTGCTATAATATAAATAATAATAAATTGTGGGTGGTGCTGCCTACATCCCACAGTTGAACCCCAAGACATCTACGCTGAACCCAATTGTTTGTGTAAGCCTGTAGCCCCTAAATTTTCCCACCAGTTGTAGCAACAACAGGAGCCTGGTGTAGACAGGCTGCCGGCATTTTTACCAGCCTGCTCAGAGAAGATCTAGGGGAGAATGTTGTGAAAATGTCAGGGGCCCGTTTACACTGGCCCTAGTGCAGCCAGGGCTGGAGTGTCCCAGACAAGGGGTTGCTCGGGGTCTCCTGGCAGTGGGTCCTAAGTGCAGTGCCATGGTGCTGTGTGATTGGAAATGGACTGGGATCAAAGGAAGTTCCAAGAACCACTGGCACTGCTACCCCCTGCCCAGAATCAGAACAGGTGGCTTTTGTGCTAGATCTGCTAAGTCTCAAGGCACCCAGGCATCTCAAGTTGTCAATTGACCGACCTGAGAACAAGGATGACTATGTTGGGTTTAGACAGGAAAACGAGATGGGGGACTGTGGAGTCAGGAAAGAGCCCATGGATCTAAACTGGCTCTGAACCAGCTGCTAAGCCTGTGTTGTGAGCTAGGTCAGATCCAGATCTGAGGTGTGGAGCTGGCCCCCTGCCTTCTAACGGGCCACGCCAAAACCTGCTTCCAAACAGCCCCAAACTTTGCAACAGACCTTTGTAGCTTGGACTCCGCTCTAGCGAAAACAAAACAGGGAATGACCTGTTCCTCCTCTTGCTCCCAGGGCCAGGGCAGGCGTCTGGGGATGTCATGGTTAAAGCGTGAGGTGTATGCGACTGGCTAGAGGGGAAAGGCTGGTGCATGGAGCTGAAGGTGTCAGTCAGCGCTTGCCCACTGAGTGAATGGTGCTAGAGAGGGGTTCTCCCTTGAACCCCAGTGAAGGTCGTAGTTGGAGGGGTTTGTGGGAACGGCAGGATTGGCCATCCAGCAGGGAATAGCAGCATGGTCACATTCTGTGCACTGGGCTGCCAGCCAGGCAGGTTCCAATGGAGCAGGAACCCCAGCAGAAGAAAGACCTTCAGGGTATCGGTTGGGGACAGAAGAGGCAGCAGGGTACCAACGAGCTCTCTCCTGCAGCTTTTGGCTGGGTGACACCTCCAAGGCTCTCTGGCAGAGATGGATAAGCTATTGGTTCTTTCCCTCCACGCTGGCCAAGGGAGTGGTAAGCAGCACTTCCCTTCCCCTGCCAAAGCCGAGGGCACCACACCGTTCTCGCACCCGGGAGTGGTGGTGGCTTTCCATCTCCTTTTCAATGTGTTCTTAAAAGTGGAGGGAGAGTCGCATCCTAATCTGGCAAAATGTCAGGGAGTGATTCAGAGAGAAGGCGAGTGGCAGAGAGAGGCAGCCCACACAGGAGAGTTGTTTCTAGTTTCCAAATGTCAGCATGTCCTTTAATTAAATGCTGATTAACGGGGGATGCGCTCCCTCGTGCTAGAACAGGGCAGCTGCCATTAACATGCCGATGCGCAGAGAGCCGGGGTATTCGGCTCTTGCTTCCTCGCAACCTGAGAGAGATAAACTGTCTGGTTTAAAGGGGGTGGGGAGCCAGGAAGAAAGTGTGTCCCCTCATGGCTAGGACACTGGGCTGGGACTCAGGAGACCTGCTCGTGCCAGTGAGCTACTGCATGACCCTGCCCAAGTCGCTTCCCTTCATTGTGCTCTTGCTTTCTCTCCCACCCTTTGTTGTGGCTAGTTAGTGGGTTCACTGGGATGCTCTCTTGCTGTGGTATTGTCTAGTAAACCAGTGTCAGCCCTTGTGCAGGTGCTCTTCTTTCAGCTTCAGAGCAGCTCACTTTGCCTCAGCTTAAACCTGTTCCCTGTCAGCTTCAGCTAAACTGCAGTAAACCTGTTGCTGACCAAAATGCTTGTCCGCACAGCTTTTGGCACGGGTTTAATATTACCACTAAAGCTGTGCTGCTCCCTCCTGCAGCTGCCCTCACTGTAGGTGCAGCCAGCGGTGGATGAGAGTTTTGCGGGGCGCGGAGCCCGGGGCAACACAATTTCGCGCATGCGCCACGGCCATAGCCGACAGGTAGTAGCGCGTGAGCGGGGCCTGTTGAAGCCCGGGGCAGCTGCCCTGCTCACCCTGCCCTATATCCGCCGCTGGGTGCAACGCTTAGCACAGTGTGGCCATGGTTGCTGCGGAGCCTCTAGGTGTAAGTGTAATATGTCTAATAATAAAGGCCTAAACCACATCAGGAGTTCTTCTGTTCCCAGACTCCCTTTTACCACTGCAATGCCCTGCTGCAGCATCACGAAAGCCAAGGAGATGGTTGCACTTTACTGGAGTTAGCTCATGCTCCTCCTCTCTTAATTCCCCTGTAACGCTGTCTTACAATTCCCAAGTACGTATGCCTGTTTTGTTATATCAGTTTCATAGACAGTAGTCAGTAAGAGAGGAACTCTAGCTCAACCACAAGATAGGGGCTGGATGGAGGGTGATGTTCCCTGGCCTTGACTATGGAGGTCAAACTCGATCAATGGTTTTCAAACTGTTTTTCTCGTGACCCAGTTGATGAAAATTGTTGATGCCCGTGATCCAACATAAATTTTGACTTAGAGTGTGAGCTTCGGGGCTGAGGATGAGTGCTTTGAGTTGTAGGAGGGCCTTTTGGGGGGTGTCAGGGCTGGGGCAGGAGGAGCTTATCTTGTGCAGCTCCCTGTCAGTGGTGCAGCGGGGGTGCTAAGGCAGCTTCCTGCCTCTCCTGGCACTGCAGACCATGCTGCCCCCAGAAGCAGCCAGCAGCAGGTTCCCAGCCAGTGGGAGTGTGGAGCTAGTGCTCAGGGCAGGGGCAATGCACGGAGCCCTGTGTACCCCCCCCACACACAGACACCTAGGAGCCTGGCCTGTTGCTTCTGGGGCGCAGCGCAGTCTGCGATGCCTGGACAGGCAGGGAGCTGCCTTAGCACCCCCACTGCTCACCTGATCCCCCTGCAGCAACAAGACCCAGTGCCTGACACTCCAGCGCCCAGTACTGGATCACAGCTTTAAGTTTTAAAACCATTGGGCTAGATGGTCAGAATGGTCCATTCTGGCCATGACACCTGAGAGTTGGACACAGATTTGATTTTTGTCGGCTGCCTACGTGTCATTCAGCCTGTCACATGGAAGCCGGTCAATTCCAGGGCTCCCAGGGGCAGAGACTTTGCAGGAAATGGAAAGGGTGGCCCCCACTGGCCCAGCCCCGTTTGCTGTGCCATGCTGCAGTAGAGTAACTCTCAGATAGGGGAATATCCGGCTGTAGAAGACTCCCCTGGAAATTCACTGCAAGAGGACAGCACCTCAAGCAGCCTTGTGGAGCAAGATTTTCTCTGCAGCCTGGGGGATTTCCACAGGCTGAAATGAACAGATGAGTCTCAGTCCCCGAGACTGCTTTGAAAACCTCTGCCCCCCCCCAGACAGCATATTACATCTCCTTTTGGACAGCCCCCTTTGCCAGACCTCTTCTGTATTATGGCCAGTAAACTGCTCCCGTGAGGAAAGGCCGGGGAAAGCTGGCCTGGGACAATGGAGTCCTGTATCGGACACGGTTGACTCAGAGCCTCCTGAGAAATGTTGAGTAGTTCGAGCCCTGTTTTTCGATGCCAGGGGGGTGGGAGGAAAGGTTGATTTTCCCTCTTCCTGAACAGCAACTGTTGCCCTTTGCATTCTCTAGTTCTGGCACCTGCACAAAAAGATCAGGCCTTTTTGACCTTCCTCGCCTCAGTAGGCAGGCTCAGGTGGTGGTGTAGGCAAAACCAGTGCTCTAGCTGTCCCCCGAGGCTACACAAAGGAAACCATTGGCAGGGCCCAGCGACACATTTCATCTGTCCTGCAAAACCCGACAACTGTGCTAGGCACCCCTAAGTGCCCTCGACTGGTACCTTATTAATGAACTAATTTGGGTCTGTACAGTGATAGGGTGCTTCCCTCACATGCCCCGCCTTTGCAGCGTAGAGTGGCGTTGAATTGGTCGGAAAATACAAGTTGTCTCTTGGGCTGATGTGGAGTTGTCGAAAGGGATCTAGGTCAGCACTGTTCCCAGCCCCTAGCATAGGGGGCTGATTGGGTTACGCCTGGGGCACAGTCTCTTCTTCTCAAGGCCGCTAGGCGGCCGTGGGAAGCAAAATATAAGACACAGCAGCGGCTGCTCTAATGTATACCAGGGGCCAGACAGGAGCCTAGGCTATGGCAATGCAAAGGTGACTTAAAGCTACCTTTCCCCTACTTTCTCTTCCATCCTTGCCTGGGGTAACGGCAGGTCCGGCCTTAGGGCAAAGCGGTTGCCTAGGGCTCCGCGCTGCCCGGCGCCCACCTGCTCGCTCGCTGCCCGGCCACGCGGTGCAGCCAGCCACAACATGCCACCTTGGGCCCTGCCAACTCTTTGGCCGGGCCTGGGTAACGGAGGCTCCAACCCCGACTCTGTAGACACAGATTCGCAAGAGCCACAGGGAGAGTTATCCGTACCCCAGACATCGAGCCCTGGGGCGATCATGCGGCAATGGCAAAGGATCGCTTAGGGCAGAGGTAGTCACTTATTTTTGATCAAGGTCCAAACTTCATAGCCAAGGACCAGCCTCCAATGAAAATAATTGTAAAAAATGGTAATAGCGAGTAAATAAAAAGTTTTCAGGATCCATTCAAAAGCATCTGGCGGACTGGATTTGACCCACAGGCCACCTATTGACTACCCCTGACCAAAGGAGCCATTTCTTCTAACTCTGAACAAGGAACTTTGTTATCATAAAGAGAACAAGATGATCCCTAAAGCATCTTCTGCCTCTGACGAACTCAACTGCAGAGCTAGACCCTTGCCCCCTTCTGCCTGGCTTTCTGCTACAGTTTTAAAGAAGCTTGATAGGTGTTGGACACATGTTGGGACCCTTCATTAAGTGCAGGCCTTAAGGCCAAATGAGCAGAGAAGTGGGACAAAAGCTCGTCTTACTGTGGAAAGGCAGGGGTGAACCCCAACCCCTGCTGCTCTGTAATCCCCTCTGTCCGTCCGAGTGCCAGCGAGCCTAACACTGGACTAAGAAGTGCCACCCATGCCAATGAGCTGCTGCTGCAGTTCATTGATTCTTGAAACCCCCAATTCTAAGCAGCGCAGCGTGTTGCACTCTTGCAAGGAGTCTACCTGTCCCTTGACTCCTGCTTGCTGTCTAGCATTGCCTGCCTGGCTAGTGTCCCAGCGCCCGAGTTAATAGCCCACTGATCTAACAAGTACCAACCCGCTCTGCTGCCTTCCATGCACCATGGTCAGCCTCCGCGCCTGACTTTTCAGTGAACCCGAGAAGAACATTGAGAGACCCAGATGGAGAAATGGCAGCTGAGTGTTCTGTCCTGGGAGGGACATGAGGTGTGGAGGGGGGAAAGGGTGGAGGAGAAGCAGGATGAATCATTTTAGAGGAAGCCAGATTTCCATATCCCCCGGAAAATTAAAGTCTGATCTTTGCTTGCCTCCCAAATGCAGTTGCTTTCAGAACCCTGCCTTGCAAAGCACGTACCTCTCAGCAGCCAGCCCTCTCGGGATCAGTGTCCAGGCTGTCCACCCGGTAGCGGGATCTTCCTTCCCCTCGTGCTGAGCATCATTCTGGGCACCAAGGTAGCTAAAAGCTGCAACTTAAGGACTTGGCAGACTGGGGAGGGCTGGCTGGACTCAGTGTGCATGCTAGTCAGCCATTGGCTCAGCCTCTCTGGCGGCTGTACCAGTAGGTTAGGTTACACATGTCATCCCTCTCCTCTGTTCCTCGTATTCCTGTGTCACTGTCCTTCCCAGCTTGGTGCTAGAAGGGAGAAGGAGGGGTAAATTATTGCTGGGGGAATAAGCAAGGCAGCATGAGTCAAGCCTGCCCCCTAGTGTGTGCACTAGAGCAGACACAAATGCTTCTAGAGGCAGAGACCAAAGCCGCCTCTTCTGCCTTGGCTGGTTCCCACCCTGTACAGTGCAGCATATGGTGTATGATTTTTAATTTCCTGGGCACAACTCTTCTTATGGCGACTGGCAGGTTTCTAATTGCTCTTTATCAGGCCTTTTATTAATGCCCCGCTAGATCCGGAGGGGCCCACTGTCCCCACTGGCTGAGCAAAGCACGTCCCCTTTACTTGCTCGGTGCTTCCTTCCTTCGCATTGCCAAGTCCTGGCTGAGTTCTTGTCTCCTGGGTTTGATTCCCAGCCAGTGCAATGAGATCTGTGTTACACCTTTCTGGCAGCATTTGCCCAACTTTTGGGGAATTAAACCAGTCGTGCCTCCCCTGCCACGTGGTGTTAAATGCAAACCCCAAAGGAGCTGTTGCCGAATCAGTTGTATAGATCTTCACAGTGTGATCAAGATAGTTAATATTTGAAGTATGCTTTTTGGCATCAGAGCTAGCAGCGGTTGAGGGTGTTGTTTCAGGCTCTCTGCAAACTCGGGCATAATCACTGCATGGGTTATGCATGGATCAGATTTGAAGTGATTTTTGCAACCCTAATAGCTAAAAGCTTACTTTTTTATCATGAAAACTGAGACTCTGGAGAACAGTTTGAGAAGCCTGCCAGACCCATTGGCTAGTACAGGAGGACACATCTTCCATACTTTTGTGAAACGCTTGTTTAAGGACAGGAAAATGGAAAATTTATCACTTGAAATCTCTGACCGTTCCACATAGTCCAATGGCGTTAAAAGGGATTGCTACTTTTTCTCATATGTCCCTGTTTATAGTTCTCGAACGAGGGTGGAGCTCTGATAGCTATTGCTGTGCTGTGTGTGGAGTGAGTCATCGAAAGCATTAGATTTTGATTGGGAAATGCCAATTTCCTTGTACCCCCACAAACCAATGAAAAGATATTTCCTTTCAAATATCTATCAAAACTATCAAAATGTACAGATCGTTGAAGTAAGAAAAATGCTGCTTAGAGTTTAATTTAAGGTTGCTTACTTTCTGTCTTTTGACGGGTGATGTTGACAGTTTGTTTTAATGGTTATAAGCATTTCACTTTTTGAATCTCTACATCAGCAGTCATTAATAATTGCTTGACCCACCTACAGTCTGAACCCTTATAATTTCCTGCAATTGTGAAACTATGAATTGATTATTATTGAAAAAATGATTAAAAATAAACATCAATATTATCTGTTGACATTATGAAAAACACCAAATTCTGCCAAGCCTAGATATAGTTAAAGTGGTACAAATTTTGTGACTAGACAAGCTGCTAATTTAGACATGACCGCAGTGTGTGTAATAGCAGGACATCTCTTTGCTTCCTCTTGCCTAGTACAATATTGCAGGGGAAAACCATTAGATCAGCCAGCACACTAAAACCCCTATTTTATGAATTCATAAGATCAAAAGGATCATAATATTGAACATATCTAAACCCCGTAGATACAGGGCCCAGTGAACGGTATAGCATTCTGCCTGTTCTTCACCTCACGGCAAAGGGATTCTGCATGCACAGAAAGCATTGGAATGGGCAGAGCCCTGAATGAATACAAAATTTGTATCAACATCTGCAAAAATGAGCTGCAGATATCTGCATCCATATCTGTGGATAGGAAGTGGCTATCTGCAGATTTGCAGGATCCTAAATACAAAATTTGTACCTGCATCCGTATCCATAAAAATGAACGGTGGATATCCACATGCGTGGATGCTGATACCCGCAGATATAAAGTGGATACCCATGGATTTGCAGGGCTCTAAGAGTGGGTAGCAGTATCAGCCTGGTCTTCATTGTGAATTTGAGGCTCTGAAGTATGTATAAACATTTCCTATTTCTGTCTAATCTGTAGCTGCTCTCAAGTGCTGATCAAGGTGGGTTCTTTAGTGGTGCTCTTGTCCTCTCCACAGCATTGAAAAGAACAAAAATGATCCAGTTTGTGTGCATGGAGCACAGCAAATGGATTTGCTATTTTCGCAGACTTCGGCTTTTTTTAAACAAAAGGGAAAAAATAATTAATCACTCCATGTTGCTGCAGTTACAAAGCAACGCAAAGGCTTGCAAGCAATTTTAATCACGTACCCATTGTATCGCTTTGCCCAAAGAGTATTTTGCAAGGATGATTAGGAGAGCGGATGCAACCAAGAAATTCTTCCATTCATTTCATTCTTAGGAGTGCCTAGAATTGTAATTACGGTCTCACAGATCCAGAGCAACAGAAGATTTCTCTGTTGTTCCTACGCTATGCATGTCAGGCACTGAGAACTGGCCAGAACAGAATCCAGACCCTGCTGTTTTAGAATCTAGACCCTCCTGTTCTAGAATGTGCAGATGATACTAAACTGCTCAAGATAGTTCAGACCAAAGCAGACTGTGAAACGCTTCAAAAGGATCTCACAAAACTAGGTGATTGGGCAACAAAATGGCAAATTAATTTTATTGTTGATAAATGCCAAGTAATGCACATTGGAAAAAATAATCCCAACTACACACATAAAATGATGGGGACTAATTTAGCTATAACCACTCAAGAGAGAGATCTTGGAGTCATTGTGGATACTTCTCTGAAAACATCCATTCAATGTGTAGTGGCAGGCAAAAAAGCAAACAGAATGTTGGGAATCATTAAAAAAGGGATAGCTAATAAAACAGAGAATATCTTATTGCCTCTATATAAATCCATGGTACACCCACATCTTGAATACTGTGTACAGATGTGCTCATCTCAAAAAAGATAAATTGGCATTGGAAAAAGATCGGAAAAGGGCAACAAAAATGATGAGGGGTTTGGAGCAGGTGCAATATGAAGAGAGATTAAAAAGACTGAGACTTTTCAGCTTGGTAAAGAGGAGACTATGGAGGGATATGGTAGAGGCCTATAAAATCATGACAGGTATGGAGAAAGTGAATAAGGAAAAGTTATTTACCTGTTCCCATAACGTCAGAACTAAGTCACCAAATTAAATTAATAGGTAGCAGGCTTAAAACAAACAAAAGGAAGTTCTTCTTCATGCAGCGCACAGTCAACCTATGGAACTCCTTGCTAGAGGATGTTGTGAAGACCAGGACTTTAACAGGGTTCAAAAAAGAACTAGATAATTTCATGGAGGTTAGGTCCATCAATACTTACTACCCCAGAATGGGTAGGAATGGTGGCTCTAGCCTCTGTCAGGGGCTGGAAATGGATGACAGGAGAGGGATCACGTGAGGATTACCTGTTGTGTTCCCTCCCTCTGGGGCATCTGGTGTTGTCCACTGTTGGCAGACAGGATACTGGGCTAGATGGACCTTTGGTCTGACCCAATATGGCCATTCTTATGTAATCCAAGGCCTCTGCTGCATGGACTCTGAGACATGCAGCTGGGCAGTTCTGATTCAATCCGCTACAAGCAGTGGTTTGCATCTGCCCAACCCAATTAAATGCCGCACTCTGTCTGTGAATATTATTGCAAGTCTCTGCACTGTTGAAGAGAAAATAGTAACGGAGGAATTCTCGGCGCCATCTGCAAGCTGCTACGGGGGGGTATTTTTGTGCAACAGGCAAGAAGCACAGGGTTTTGTGGGTTATGGACAACAAAAAATGAGTGTTTTCAGCGTCAAATCAAACAGCTGTCAGGTGGTAACATCTCTCAGCTGCTGCCAACCTGGATAGGGCTCAGACCAGCCAAGCTACGGATTGAGAGTGTTTATAGCCAATACCAAGCCCCTGGGTTAGCTAGCTCTTCTCCAGAAGAGCTCCTCATGACTTCTCAGAAGTCTCTGGTACAATTGCCCTTGCAAGGTGGGGGGACAGAACAAGCTTCTGATCCTGTTATCTTCTGAACACAAAGTACTGGCAAGGAAAGGCTATTTATTTAGCATCCAATTTCCTGAGCTCTTCTCTAGGACTAGTTCCAGGTGCATTTTCAGCAGCAAGTCTTATGTCAGTGGTGTGGATCGGGTTTTTGCATGGGCCGGTTCTCTGTAGGGAAATGCATGCACCTGGAGTTCAGCGCTGCAGAAATCATGGAGAAATAACCAGCCCCGGGGATGTGGATTGAGGAGGAACAGAGCCAGAGATGCAGAGCTTGAGGACTTGTGTGCCTACGTGTTGGAACTAGGAGTGCGTGGGATGGAGGGTGGTGCTGCAGCACTCCCTGGCTTAAAGTGGTTTCTATTATACGCAGGGTTTACAGTTTGGTTCAATGTCTGTCAACACCCCACTGTCTAAATTTCCAGCACCCCTGCTTTTGTGGGCACAGTACTTATGCTCCAAGGACAAGTTAATCAAAGTTGAGTCAGTTCACTAGTGAGGAAGAGAGGAGTGCACGGCCATACACTCATACACATGTACACACGCAAACGGGCACAGATGGACACACATGCGCTGGATGCCTGCATAGAAACAAACACACACATTTATATCCACCTCCACAGATGGGGCTGCTAGAGGAGAGGGCTCTGATTCTGACAGTACAGATATTACAGAGCCTAGCACACTAGGGCCCTGGTCACTGGCTAGCACCTCTAAACTCTACCTTAATATAAACAGTATCAGTAACTTATTACCATGCCACAAATCAGGTTCTCCTGAGATAAGTGAATTGCATTGCATGTGGACAAACATACAAAAGAGCACCAGGCTCAGAATATTTATGGCATGGGGTGCTTCTGTAACATACAAAGCAAATAGCAGCAGAGCAGCAACTCAGCCACAGCTAAGGTAGAGAGTCACTGTTAAAAAGATGGCTATTCTAACCATTCACGTGTTGAGGGGTAGGGTTAGTGCTCCACATTTAGAGTCATTTGAGCAAGAGGTAATTGAGTTTTAGTACCCCTGAAACACGTTTGCAGAATCAGCTGCTTATTACAAACTAGTAGAACCTCAGAGTTTCTACCTTGGGAATGGAAATTGTTCGTAACTGAGAAGTGTTTGCAACTTTGAGCAAACCATCATGGTTGTTCGTTCAAACATGTACCATTGAACGTGGACTCAATGCAGCTTTGAAACTTTGCTATGCAGAAGAAAAATGCCAGTTTTAACCATGTTAATTTAAATGACACAAGCAAAGGAACACTTTCCTTACCATGTCAAATCGTTTTTTAAGCTTTCCCTTCCTTTTTTTAGTAGTTTATATTTAACATTGTGCATCCTCTATTTTATTTTGGTTTGGGTTTTTTGGTCTCTGCTGCTCCCTTATTGTGTATTTCTGGTTCTGAATGAGGTGTGTGGTTGACAGCTCAGTTCGTAACTCTGATGTACTATACAGGTTGAACCTCTCTAGTCTGGCACTCTCTTGTCTGGCAACATCCATGGTCCGGCATGATTGTAGTTAGTCGGGTGTCCACTGACCATGGGTGTGGCCAAGTTTCCTGTAGTCCCAGAACATTTGTTTACAGCCCCCAGTCCTGGCTCTCAGTGTTCTGTGCTGTTATTTAGCTTTGATTTACCCCTAAATGTCACTCTGAGCCCAGTAAGCAGTGGAAGTGTTGGTGATGCTGCTAGATAATATTGATCTCTCATGGTTTGCCAAATTTTCTGGTTCCAAGGGTGCCAGACTGGAGAGGTTCAACCTGTAGTAAGAAAGCTCTCCATCACTACAAGGAAGTGGAAACAGTGACTAGAGCCCTGCAAATCCATGGATATCTGTTTTATATCTGCATCTGCAGAGGTGAACGGTGGCTATCCACAGCTCATTTTTGCAGATACGATGGGGATGCAGATTATAGGTGACTGGTGCCTGCCATGGGATGGGGTGAAGGGATGGCCACCCAGAGGAACAAGGAGGGGCATGAGGGAGCACCGCATTTAGCAATCAAGATGTTGGCAAGGGCACAAGGGGTAGTGCACTTCCTGGGTGCTACCACAAGTGGCTTATCATGCGGATACAAATTTTGTATCTAGAACCCTGCAAATTTGCAGCTATCTGCAGGTATCCGCTTCCATGGGTGTGGATGCAAATATCCCCAGATTATTTTTGCAGATGAAGGTACAAATTTTGTATCTGCGCAGGGCTCTACCAATGACTAGTTATTGGGTGCCAATGACACATAGAGCCTAGAAGGGTGAGAGATGGCTCATTTGCCTTGAAAATCTCTATATTTTAGAGTGCTTCTGTCTGTGTGTCTGTCTGCAAGTCTGTTCAAGAACTCCTAAACGGTAAGAGCTCGGGCCACCAAATTTGGGATGCAGTTTCCTTTTCTCCTAACTTAAAGCAAGGTCAGGGTTTGGTTGTGCCAGAAACCTGGCATAGGGATGTAAAATCCTGTGTAATTGGCTAACTGGTTAAACATATTGTTTAACAGGTTAACCAATTAAAAGGGGATGAGTAAGGGCCTCCCCACCCCCGCTGCTGGCCTGGAACACCCCACCTCCCCTTGCCACAGGCAGGGGCTGGACCCACCGACCAGGACGCCTCGCAGGCAGGGGCTGCTCTGGTGTCCTGATTGGAGCAGCCCCTGCCTGCGGGGCACCCAGGCCTGCTGCAGTCAGGTGCTGCGCTGGAGCAGCCTCTGTCCATGGTGGGCCCCCCCTGTGGAGCTGGAGCAGCCCCCTTCCAGTGTAAGGAGGGGGTTGCTCCAGCCCCCACTGGTTATCCGGTTAAACCTTCACATGGAGCAGTGACTCTCCCCGAGTCACTAATTCAGTGGCAGAGCCAGGCCTGGAATGAGGAGCCTGGATTCCCAGTCTGGATTCCCAATTCTAAGCATTGGGCAGTGGGTGGTTCCCACTAGGCTAGGGCAGGGAAACCCAGCAACGTGCTCTCTCTATGGAGCTGGGAGTTCGTGGCTTTTTGCTTGACTCCTATGTCAGTAGCAGCCCAGCTGGAAGATGAGCAGGTTTTCCAGTTGCAGCTTGCCCCAGGGTTCGTTTTTAAAAGGCAGCAGTGTGTGCGTGTGTCTGTGTTCGGGGGCAAAAAAGGGAGGAGGGACAGAAAATAGCTGCTTGGATGCTGTGCTGGAGAGCTCCTATATAGCAGTGTGCTCCACCTAATTAACCCCTGCCGCACAGCAGCATCACGCCCTGTGAGATGGATGCCTTCTGTGTGGTTCGGGGCGTCGGTGCTCTGTTCAGATCCAGGAGGGGTCACGGCTTGGTTTCCTAGTCGATGCTTTTATCAGCCCGCGAGGACAGAGCCGGTGCCATAGCGAGGGAGAGGTGACAGGATGCAGGAAAGTTCTGTAGCCCGCCGGGCGCCATGGTGTGGGTGGGTGTGGAGGATTCACACCACCTTGTGTCTGGACTGCTTTGGCCTAGCCTGGGGTTAGGTGGTGCTGGTTGGCCTTCTGGGAGCCAGTCATAGCTCAGGACTGCCACAAGGTGGCAGCATGTCCAAAAATGAATGCAGTGCTGCTGATTCTGTTCTGACTTGGGAGAGATGCTGCCAGCCCAGGGCCTCGGGGGATAACAGGGCACTGCAGGGGCATTGTGGTCTGGGGAAGAGCGCTCAGAGAGAGGTATCACAGGGGCCACCAGGGGCCATAGTGCAAGCGGGACAGGATGTAGGCTTCATATGAGCTTAGAGGAAAATCTCCATTAGCGGTAAGGGGTGTGTGACACATGCCTGGTCAGTTGCGATCCCATGCAGTAGGGGGTGCTCACACCCACTAGCCAGGTGGTTCTCTTTTTAAGCAGAACAGTGATGTAGCCCTTCACACACAGGTAGCTCAGTGCGATTGGTGATGTACTCCAGAGCCGATTCCCGCCTCGGCCGCCAGTCTGAATCCAGCCCGGGTCAGCTGGCTTCATGCTGCCCTCTGGGGAACCAGATGGTGCTCACGGTCCGGGAGGCTGCCTTTCCACAGCATCCAAACTGGCACTGACTGACTCCCTCTTTGGCACTCAGAAGCAGAGAGGCCCAGGGGAGAGCTGGCCTGCTTCCCCTCTGTAAGGGGTCCCTCCAGGGCAGGGCTGAGAACATGTTGCGAAGCCTGTTTTGTGGTTCCCATGCTGTAGCTGGCTAACCTGGGCGTCCATCTCCAGGGCTTGCACCCCACAAACCCTTTAAACATAGGAGCTGCCCTGATATCCGTGTCCTGTGCTGATGCATCTGGTCCCCCCCAAACCTCCTCCATATGGAGCTAGCAGGTCCAGCAGCCCCAGGGCTCTGTGCTGTGCCTCACTTTGTCTCTGATCCTTACTCCAGCTCCCAGGGAAGCCACTATGACAGGAGCTGCAGCTGAGTCTGCCCCCTGGCAATGCTGGAGAGGCACCAGTGCGCCGATCCAGCCAAGCAGAGGTCCAGGAAGCGGAGCTGGCAGAGGCCAGGGGGTAGTGCCTGGTTCTCCTTTACAAGGCATTGAAGGCAGACAGGGCGTGTCCCCGGTTCCCTGCAGCAGAGTCACAGGACTATCAGCTGTGCCTTATCTGATCAGGTGACTGTTAAGGAACCTGTTCCCTGCTGGGCTCTTCCGCACTGGGAAGTGCATCCGGGTAGGGTTGCCAGGTGTCCGGTTTTGAACCAGACAGTCCAGTGTTTGAGCTTTGTGTTCAGGAAACAAATTGAGAAAATAGAAATGAGAAAAAGTAAATGTCTGGTATTTTCTAAATAAGATGTCATGTAGATCGTGATGTCATGTCAAGTGTATCCGGTATTTTTGTTGAAACCATCTGGCAACCCTACATCTGGGACTTAGACAGCTATCCATGTGTGCTGGGCGCCACCAGGCAGGGCGGCTGCCGTGACGACACAGGCTGGAATTTTCAAAAGGGCTCTGCCCTCCGTAGTCAGGGACAGATTTTCGGAAGCGCCCAGGGCCCGCGGAGGCAGTGCTAAACTGCAAACAGGCTGGGTGCTAAGCACTTCCAAATCTGTCCTCCTGTCAATATCTTCATGCCACATGTAGTCCACAAGTCCCCAGTGAAAATGCCCACCGACCTTAGAACCAAACCTGTATAATAGCCTTTCTCTAGCATGCTCCTCCTGTGTTACTGCATCCTGCCCCAAATAATGCCTACCTGGGAAATATTTTACAGAGGAGAAAGCTGAAGCAACTTGCCTGATTTCACCCAGCAGCATAGAGATTAGAATCCATATCTCCCCACACCTCTTCCCTATCCACTAGACCAGTGTTTCTCAACCTTTTTTTATAAAGTACCCCTTTAAAAAAAAATTGAGTACCCCCAGTACCTACAGTTTTCAGACACACACAATTTTTTTCTACCATTGCAACACATTTGTTTAAACAATTTAATCGTAGCCGGGCAGGCGATGACATTTTTGGGTGTAAAAAAGAACAAAAATAATAAAGTGCTGTAAAACTTAAAACAAAAATTCAGTTTTCTCCAAATTTCAGTTGTGTTGACGTACCCCCCAGACTTCTCTCGAGTACCCCTGAGGGTACTCGTACCACTGGTTGAGAAACACTGCACTAGACCATACTACCTCTCTGGAGTCCCCACTCCTTCAGCTCCAGATGCAGCCTCAGTGCTTCAGGTCAGCCTCTCGTTTATGTCAGCAAGTGTTGACGCCATATAGAACTACACACCACTGAGCATCTTTGGTTCATTTGAGTTTACATGTTTTATTCATTCCTTTTGCTTTGCGTGGTTTCTTCCTCCTCGTGAGCTTTTCTTTTCACTTCGGGTTCCTCCTGACAACTTCAAATGGCAACACTGAAACTCCAAACAGCATTGGCCTCTCCTTTTGCACTTATGCATCGTGTGGTTTGCAGGGGCTCCCGAGAATCTGATGGATTCAGATCATTTTGTGCAGGGTTAAAGTGAAACCCCTAAGACTGGGCTCAGAAAGCCAATCTGTATCTTCATCCCAAAACAGATCAGTGTTAAATAGGAGCTTACGCCCTCCAAATGTTGCAGATTAATCCCAACCACCCCAAATTTTGGGGAAGTTTGGGGAGGCCTATTATATAAATAAGACCAGCTGCAAAATTCTGATTAGGATCTGCATTCCGATACCAGCCCCATTTCTACCTCCCATGACGTCGGACACTGGGGTTTGGTTTGGATCGGATCCAGAATCTTCAGTGTGACAGAATAAATATGCAAAGACCAGCACAATATGCAAAATCACCCTGACATTTCCCTTATGTTTGCTTAACAAGTAAACAGCTAAAAATATGTTGGTTATATCCGGAGGCTTGTGAACCAAGAGATTTAAAGCCATAAACAGTTGTGCTGGCCTCGTACTCATTGCTCTCAGTTCTACACCACTGTAGCGGCATTGCTTAATGGAGTTATTCCTGATGCACACCATGTGAACACTAGAAGTATCACATCCAGCTCCTCCAAACATAGACGCTCTTCTGTGGAGTTTCTGGGTGTAATTTATACATCTCTCGACAGTGAGAGAGAGAAGCTTCATAGGAGACCAGTCCTGACATAACCGTCAGCCATTACTTTGGTGGCTCTGCCAGTGCATGGAAAGTCTCTTTGGCTACATCTACACTGCACCGTAGTTTGAAATAAGATACACAATTTGAGCTATGCAAATTGTGTATCTTATTTTGGTCTTTTTTCAAAATAGCTTATTTATGTCTACACAGTGCCAAATTTCAAAATAACCCGCTATTCCGAAACGTCCCTCGCTCCTTGTGGAATGAGGTTTACTGGGACATTGGAATAGCGAGTCAGTTATATTTCGAAATAACAGGGCTGCTGTGAAGATATGGGATAGCTATTTTGGGATACTCCAGGATGCTGAAATAGCACTGCAGTGTAGATGTAACCTTTATTAGTCAAAACAGAGCTAGAACTGCACTGTTTAATGGTCTGCATTAAGATTTGCTGCTCTGGACTTGAGCTGTGGTCAGGGGGCGTCATAGATCACAGATCTGCTGATCCACCAGAGTGTCAGGGGAATTATCTTCCAGCCCTAGTGCAGTTTATAGAGTCCAATGTATTGGGGAAAGTGATACCTGCATTTTAAAGGGATGTGTTCCCTGGGCTTTAAATAACAGATCATACCCTCATGTATCAGAGCTTAGCTGCATTGGTTCGGAACATCTGGGTCTTACAAGGCAAGATGGTTCTGCAAGCATCCCAAATTCCCTTTTGTGCTGCTTCGCCAACTGGGTTTTGAAATGCTTCTGCTCAGTTATTTCCTATCCCATGATCCAGGCCCAATTTCAGTCGTGATATTGTGGAAATTGCAGATCCTGAAATATTAGGCTTGCACCGCAGTTTTTTTTAAGGAGCTTACTTTGCACAATCCACAATTTTGCATGCATTTTAAGTATGCAGTTAGTATTGCACCAATATGTTGATGCCTTGTAAAATGTAAAAGGTGAACATGATGGGACTTCATTTCTATAGCAGTTGTGTTAAGACTTTTAGTCATCTGAATTTTATATTGTACCCATCACCTGTTTCTTTAACGAATGTAACATAGTGGAAGCAAAATGTCTAGTTATCAAAAATATTAGCACGTGTAACATAACACTTAAGCATTCAAATTGTTCCAGCAAATTTGTCTTCAAAATAGGTCCAGTCTGGCCTGTCCAAATTACCGCTATTCATAAAGACCCGTTTTTACTTTTCCATGTTTTTCCAAGACTTGTCTGCAACTGTCACGGTTATTTGAAGATTATCCTCCAATTCAAGTAGGGCCTTACCCATGATGGATAACCAAAGCTAGACACAAGCTCAGGGAAGCCGCCTAAAGATTTGCTCTGGTGCTGTAAAGAACTGCACATGCGTATTCCCCTGGTTGCTTTAGGGAACTGCCTCCCTTTCAGAGCTGATAGGCATGGAGTTATTAGTAATAATCTTTCTTTTGGCACCTCTGTGGAACCTTTTCTTTCTTAAACCTCAAACCTGGCTCGATCCTGTTTAATAGGTGGGGAAACTGAGGCAAGGAGAAGTTGGTTTTTTTTGGTTTGTTTGTTTTTTTTAAAGGGCCTGATTTTTCAGAGTTGTCAAAAACTTGCAGCTCCTGTTCCTTTCAGCTGGAGCTGAGAGTGCTCAGTGCTTCTGGAAATCAAACTCTAATTTGGTTGGCCCAAGTTGGGGGCAGGGGACTGGACTCGATGACCTCTCGAGGTCCCTTCCAGTCCTAATATTCTATGAAGTGTCGTATGGAATTTAATGGCAGAGTCAGGACCAGAATTCAGGTGCCTGGACTCCTAGCGGTCTGTGTAGTCCATGGAACTACAGCTGTCCCGTCCATTGAGTGGCATGCCTCTGGCGGTGCTGGGGGGGGTGGGGTGAACCTTCAGCCCCTACTATCTAAAAGGGAAGCAAGCCTGGCTGCCACAGGACAGTACTGATAATATGAGGGTGTATTTATAGCACGTGCATAGAATGTGGGGAATGGCAAGCTCCAGGTACTATTAGAGGAGTTAATAGCTTGGGAATTACATTGCTAATGAAATCATAGGTGTGTTCAGCTAGGGAAAAAATTCCACTGTAGATTTATCTAGTGGCTGTTGCCTGGGGACCTAAGAGCTGTGTGCCATTTTACACACATGGCCAGGAGCGCTGTTTAAGTGGCTTGACTTGCTCTCTTCAAACTCTGTCCTTGGTGGCTGCAGTGGGATTTTTCAGCTGGCTTTGTACACAGGACTGGATGATGATTTTCCTCATGTGCAAACTTCTCCTGCAGTTCCCATGCTAGGGCAGCGCTGCTGGTGTTTTAACAAGATGCTCCTACATAATTTCCCCTCCCAGCCCCATTGTCTCGGGTTCGCAGAGAGGAAGGGGCCGGGTGATCAAACCATGTTTCTCGTAACCAGCACAGCTTGATATATGCATTGACTCCTAAGGCAGCACCATGGACTGTGTTGCACACACATGTAGGGAGAGAGTCCCTGTCCTAAAGAGTCAATAAACTCAAAAGACAAAGGGGATTCAGAGAGGGGAAGTAACTTGCCAGTGACCCCACAGCATGCTGTGGCTTGTACCAATGCCGGCAGTGTTTCCGTGTGGCACATGCTGCGAGCCTGGTGGTATCCAAATGCCAAAAAGGTGTAGCAATTGCAGCACCTGGTCCTGGGTGTTCAGGGAGGTCACCCCAGTGCAGCCCCTGCGTTCCTGAGCCTCCCAGACTGTTCGAAGAGGGAAGGACGGGCCTGCAGCGGAGGGTGGCGTCATGTGACTTTCCTTCTTTCACTCACCACTTTTGCCATCTGCTCTGCGTCCCCAGTTGCAACGGCAGAGAGGAGTGGAGGCTGGGTTTGATAGCAGGCCGCGTCTGACGGGAGGGGAAGGAACTGCATGCTCCAATGCCCCGGCTAGCACAGTCTGATCCAAGGGGATCTGGATCACAGTGTTACCTGCGGCTGATCCCAGCCATGGGGCTGTGCCCTCTCCGCTCCGACCCCATTGTGGAGCATGGGTGCGTTACGCCTGCCCCACCATTGCTCAGCCTCTGCTGTGCGCCACATGCCGTCACGCAGGGCACTGTACGTGCCGTGACGCGCTCCGCCACTCCAGCCCCCTTCCGCTTTCTCTCCCGGACGTTTCCCTGCACCCCGCCTGTTGCTGTGGGGCTGACAACCCCTCCGGCTGTGCCAGTGTTTGGGGGGGTCAGGGGCATGCTGGATCCCTTGCTCGGGCTGGAAGCGGCACACGGGCGGGGAGCGGATCCCGGCCCGATGCCCCGGGGATGGCAGATGCGGTGGCAAGTGTGTGAGTGGCCCCCTGCCATTCGCTTTCGGTGCCACCAGAGCTCTTCCCCCTGCCAGCTGCGTGCACTGCTGTAACACGGCTGGGAGGGGCCACAGTGATCTTCTCGTCAGCCACGTGTAGGTGTGCTCCACCCAGCCCTGCTCTGGAAGGGGCGGCCTCAGAGCTGGGCACCGGGCAGCAGTCAGAAGGGTTGATTCACACCGCTCGATTGCCCCCTTGGCTCCAGCAGCATTTGCACCTGGATCCTCCCCTTTGCCAGTCAGTCACCTCAGTGCCTTACGCCATGCACGCTCGCCCTCATCTGCTAGGCTCCTGGGCAAGGTGTGGGGGGAGGCCACTCCTCATTTCCGGAAGGGGTGGGGTCTCAGATGGAAAGGGTGGGGTCTCAGACGGAAGGGGTGAGGCCAAGGGCAGTCAGCTCTCATGCCCCGCCCCTCTAGCCCTCAGAGCTGCCTGGAGCATGGACACAGTGCTCCAACAGCGATTTAAAGGGCCCGGAACTCTGGTCGCTGCTTCAGTAGCAGCGATGACAGCTAGGAGCCCTGGGCCCTTTTCAATTTCCAGGCCCTGGAGCAATTCCCTCCCCCCCCCCACCCGCCGCTCCCTCCCGTCGGCGGTGCTGCCTCTGCTGTTAAGTCTACAGCCCATCCCGCCTCGAAAAGAGCCCTTTCTGCCATGCAGCTTGTCTGTGAATCTTGTTGATGTGTCTAGAAAGTCCCTTTTTGTTCACCCCCTTTGGCTGAGAAATGCTTGGGGCAGCCTAGTCTTCTAGTCTGTCTGGAAAGCACCCCTTTGTGTGCAGGTGCTCTGGCAGACACATGAACGAGCTACCAGCAGTCCATGCACCTGAGTTGCTTGTTTGCTAACATGCTCTCTGCAGGCAGACATCACTCTGTAGGTCTTTAACCCAGCTCCGGCTCCAATGGCAGCCAAGTTCTGACTTCATGCCCGTGTTCGCCAGTGGCAGAAGAGAGGTTTGCTCTGGGCCCGAGACTGAGCCAGCAGGATGGATCCCTTGGCTTTGAAAAAAGGGAAGTTTGTCAATGAGTCAGCAGTGCAGGGAGATAAATTGTTTTTCGGGGAACAATCTATCTCATTCCTGTCTGCTCAGGTCACGTGGTGCCATAGAGGACAAGGGTCACAGCTGGGAGCAAACTCCTTTGGCCCTGGTGTTTGACTGCCCTGCACGTAAAACTATCAGATTTACCTGGCGTTGCTTGGGTCCTTAACTCAATTAAGGGTGTTTTGGGGGGGGAAAATAAAAGGAAAATTTATATGCTTTATTTAAGTGATTGTATTTTTCAAAAATACAATGTTATTTTATGAAGTTAATTTTTATTTTGGATTTCTTTAAAAAAGGGAGGGTTGAATTTTTCCTGTTTAATTTTTTTTTTTTTTTTAGTAATTTTTTTAAATGGGAATTCCATCAAGTGTATTTTTTTCTGTCTTCTAGTTTTCAAACCTTAAGCATTGATTTAGCTGTGCCAAAACAGAGCACTACTCAAAAAAAGATATTTTGGCCTTGGAAAGGGTTCAGAAAAGGGCAACTAAAATGATTAGGGGTTTGGAACGGGTCCCATATGAGGAGAGGTTAAAGCGACTGGGACTTTTCAGTTTAGAAAAGAGGAGACTGAGGGGAGATATGATAGAGGTATATAAAATCATGAGTGGTGTGGAGAGGGCCGATAAAGAAAAGTTATTTATTAGTTCCCTAAATAGAAGAACTAGAGGACACCAAATGAAGTTAATGGGTAGCAGGTTTAAAACTAATAAAAGAAAGTTCTTCTTCACACAGCGTGTAATCAACCTGTGGAACTCCTTGCCAGAGGAGGCTGTGAAGGCTAGGACTATAATAGAGTTTAAAGAGAAGCTAGATAATTTCATGGAGGTTAGGTCCATAAAAGGCTATTAGCCAGGGGATAAAATGGTGTCCTTGGCCTCTGTTTGTCAGAGGCTGGAGAGAGATGGCAGGAGACAAATCGCTTGATCATTGTCTTCAGTCCACCCTCTCTGGGGCACCTGGTGCTGGCCACTGTCGGCAGACAGGATACTGAGCTAGATGGACCTTTGGTCTGACCCAGTACGGCTGTTCTTATGTACTCCAGTTTTCTCTGTTTTATCTCTTTTCTGTAAGGTTTATTGAGAAATAATCCTATTCCAGGTTCATCCTATTTTTCTGGCTCATCTTGGTTCAGTCTCTTTCAATATTCGCACAGTTATGACAATTCTGAGGACTGTACTTGCTTTGGTGATTCTGTCTCTTTTCTGTTTGGTTTTATGAGACACGATCTCATTCCAGGCACATCCCATTTTCCTGACACAACCAAACTCTTATCTCACTTTAATTTACGATAAGAAGCAGCTGCATACCAAATGTGGTGGTCATAGCTCTTACAGTTTCAGAGGAGTTCTTGAACAAACAGACAAATACACAGACAGACAAACTCTCTAAAATATATGTGTGTGAGGGGGAGGGGAAGAGACAAACTTGTATTGCCCACACCTGTGTGGGGCTGGGTTTCATTGTCGCTCTCCAAAGAATGAATAACAAAGACGTGCTCTTCTCTAGCTTATTCCAACCGAAGGATTTTACCAAGATTGGCAGATTAAACTTCACAACGCCATTGTGAGAGTAAGTAACACCCCCTCATCTCTGAGGAGGAAACTGAGGCACAGAGTAATCGGTGGCCTGATTTTCAGAGATTTTGAGCTGCTGTAACACCTGTTGATTCAATCATGAGATGTGGGTCTCAGCACATCTGGAGGTCACACCATGTGGCTTGACCCAGGCTACCCAGCCAGACTGTGATAGAGAACATAAGAACGGACATAATGGGTCAGACCAAAGGTCTATTTTCTAGCTCAGTATCCTGTCTCTGACAGTGGCCAATGCCAGGTGCCCAGTCTCCTTGGCCTATTTGGGGTGATGTCCACTCCTGGGCAGAGGCCTGGGCATCACATCCGCCCTCTGAATAGGCCTTCCAGGGTAGGCCTTGTGGTGCTGTCCTGCACGGGGGGACGAGCATCACCCTCAGTCCTGGCTTCTCTGTGAAGGCTGCCAACCAGGCGGCCAACTGTGAAAGAGGTATTTGCGCTATAGACCACCTGCCTGTTGCGAAATGGACATAGTCCGTCCCCAGACTTACCTCACGTAGTATCTAATACAGCGATGGGCAACAGAGGCTAGCGAATGGGCCGCACGAGTGGTCTCCTTCCTCTCAATGGGCCACAAGATTGTCATAACCAAGACGGTTTCCTGGGAGAAGGCAGTTTGCTCTCTGCGCTCGTGCACCCAGAATTTGCAGGGGGTGCCGATTGAACCATAGTAGCGCTTTGATTGGATGCAGAGGGAGCGCACGGCTCTCACAGTCAGTGGTGTGTATAACTAGTAGGCACCTCATATCATGTGCCCTGGCTTTTTGTGTGTGTCACGTTAGTAATACCAGTAGAAAAAAACTATGTGGATGAAAACCAACGGAATCTGGCAACCCTGCCCGTGGCAAACAGTCGTCAAAACATCTCGTGGGCCACACACAGAACCCCGAGGGGCCACAGGTGGCCCACCACTGCACTAATATCTGACCCTGTCTCCTCAAAAGACTCTCCGGGCCAAATGCACCGCAGTGTTGTCAGCAGAGTTATCCTAGTGATCAGCTGCCACTAGAAGAGAGCAGTTTGTCTCTGCGTCTGGATCCCCTGTTCCTGTGCGAAAACCCGGATGTCTCCCAGCTAAGCTTACGATTAGGTGCTTTGCTGTGTTCCTCTCTTAACCTCGCCGTCACTGGAGTAGTCGTGTATGGCTCAGTGGCCCAGAAGAGAGTTACCTGCATGTCCAGTCCCTTTGCATTCTTCTTACCCGGCCACTACACCATTGGCTTCCATATTCTTTTGGGTGCAGAGCTCAGTTAGGCAGGCCGGATCAGGGGCAGCCCTAAATCCTGCAAACCTCTTAGGTCAGTTAGCATTTGTCAGCCACATCCGTGTACCAGCCACTTCCCCAATGGATGGCTCTGGGTAAGTAATTAGCAGACAATATGTTGATTAATTGGGCCTGCGTGTCTCCAGGAGGGATCGGGGGAAAAGGGAAATGGTGGGGAGAAGCACAGTGACTTAGAATCATAGAGCTGGAAGAGATCTCAGGAGGTCCCAACTTGCATGTCAGTAAAGTTCCACTGGTATTTCCCTGCTTGGGCGTCTCTTTGCAACACGGGATCCAGAGCATCTTCCAGTAATCCCAGGGACTTGGGCTATGGAGCCTGGCAGGGGAAAGCCATTTGGGCTCGTAGAGCCCAGAAGCCCCAGTTAGTTAATGTGGATGTAATCTGTCCTTCTGTCAGGCACTAGTTTTCCTCTCCTTAGAGCTGAGCCAGGCCTGTCTCCCACAGTCCCTAGCAAATCTTCCCTGAGCAGCTTGAGCCAAACGCTCTTGCTTGCTTTCTCCCTCCAGTCCCACTGCTCTTTGGGGCAGGTGGAGAGCCTCCCAGTGCAGAGGGCTAGCACAAGACCTATGCACTACTTAAGTCCTGCTTCAGCCCGAGCATTAGCAAGTTCGGGATGCCTGCTTCGTCTCTCTGTGGTTTCCAGGTAAGCGATGCCTGTTCCCAAGTATGCTGGCTGTGTAAGGGGCAGAAAGGAGTCGCATAGGCGAGAGCTAAGCAGCGCAAAGCGACGGCCGAACTCGGTGCCTTCGGCCCGAAGAGCCTTTTGAGTGGCAAACTCATTGTTCGTTTTGCACGACCCTGTGTTTCAGCTTCTGGCTTTGCAGTGTCCAAAGGCCTTTAGAACGGATTTACATGACAAGCTTGGGAAAATACTTTCTGCATAATTTTTATTCCCTTGTAATTCATCTGCCTCTGGTTGCTAAGTGTGCCATTCTCTGGCTCCGATTGGTGGATCCGTTGTTATGGAGATGCTGCGAGGGCAAAATTAAGACTAGTTGCTGCTGGATGTATTGTTTTCTTATTGGTCTGTTGGCTGACTGTTTTAGTGTGCATGAAGTGTGTAGCACAGCGTCCAGCATGTTTAGTTGAGTGCAGTGAGGTTAGTTGTTTGTGGTGGAGGGTTCATTCCAGGCTGATGTGTTTCTAAGGGTATGTCTGCATTGCACTGTAAACTGGATGTGTGGGCTTAAGCATCCACACTGCACTGTAAACCTGACTTTATGCTTGCTGGACCTGGCTCCCATTGCCGCGCTAACGCACCCACATTGTAGACCTGACTCCATGCTGCATAATGACAGGGCTTGGACCTGGGTCACCACAGGCTCTGAGGCATCCATACCAGCAGGGTCCTAGGACCCAGATCCTGAGTGCTTGCTGACCCGAGTCAGATTGATTTGTGTGTGGACAGAAGGAGGATTTGGCCTCAAACCTGAGTCAGAGCCTGGGATTAGTGTGCAGTGTAGACATACCCTCAAGTGATTAATCCCCAGTGGGATGGTGGTGTGGCTGAGGCACTGGACTGGGGGTGTAGGACACCTGTCTTCATTTCTACACACTCCTCCAAGCTCTGTTTGTGAACATGGGCAGGTCACATCTCAGTGGGAGTAAGTACTACTCAGTGTAAGAGCTTCTGAATCTGACTCTGTTTCCTGTACTTCAGTTCTTCTCCTGTAAAATGAGGATAACAAAACTCCCTTGATTGGTCTTGTCAACTTAAACTGTAAGCTCATAGGGGCAGGGGTTGTCTCTTGTTTGGGGTACAGCACAGCAAGGCCCTGATATTGCTCGGGGTGCTGGCATTCCTGTGATACCATCACTAATTAGTGGCTGCAAAAGCAAAGTGACAATTTTGAAAGAGTCAATGGCAGTCAGATCTGCTTGAAGTTTTAGGTGCACAGGTCCAGATAACCTCTAAACAATCCCTGGTTTATTACCTGAATTGTCATCTATCTTTGAGTAGGGCAAAGCGTGTTTCCTGCAACATGCTGGAACAGCGGCACGAAGAATGTCAGGTACAAGCTGTACTTACGGTGACAGCTGCTTTAACAATACGTTATTTAGATAACGTGGTGATCAACAAACCCTTCTTAGCACAAGTAGGATGGGGAAAAGACGACAGGATAATCACAGTTTAACATTCCTTTAGTATCCCCCCCAACTCAAAGTGCCTTACACAAATTAACTAAACCTCCAGACCAGAGAAACTGAGGCACAGAGCGATGCCATGGCCGGCCCAAGTTTCCGCACAGTCAGGAATAGAACCCAGAAGTCTAGGTGCCCAGCTGTCTGCTCTAACTCAAGGCAGCCCCCAAAATCATTTGCATCAGGCCCACATTTTGCAAAAGTGGGCGCCTGGCTTGAGGTGGAGGGTTTTCAGAGGCGGTTGAACCCATGCAGTTCCAGGTGAAATCTGTGGGATTCGCAGGGCTCAGTACCTTGTGAAAACCAGCTCCGTGGGGACTCAGGGCACCTCAAAATCAGTGGCTAGTTGCCAGTTTTGCAAATGAAGTGAAAGGTCCAACAGCATGCCTCAGCAGCTGGCCCCTTGGCAGGGATTTTCTTGTGCCTGTGCGTGTACGTGCAAGAGACTAACATGGCATGGGCCTCCGAGGATGAACATGCTTTATCTCCATGTGTCAGTGCCTGGGTACCCCCCCAGGCGCAGGGCGATGGGAAGGGGCCACGCTTACTGGGTAAAGAGACTCTAAACCACATGGTATGTCCTGTTTCCTGCAGGCCCATCTGCCTGCTTCTGTACGAGTGGAGTGTGTGCGCGCAGCCGTGAGCTATCTCAAGTTAGTAGAGGAGAAAACATGCCTGAGCATCTGTAACTGCTCCATGGCGAGTCCTCCAGGGTCTCGGACAGCTGTGCCACTCCAGTGTCGCTCTACTGGGAAACTAGGTGAAAGCAGAGGGATTGTAGAAAGAAAAGAGGCAACTTCCCCTTCTGTTGGCATGGGTTTCGTGGGCGAGTAGAGAATATGATCTGAGTCCAGCGTGTGCATGCTGCAGATTCCTTACCTCTCCGGTCTAGACTATCAGATGCGCCAGCGTTTGAGGGATCCTTATAGGAATTCATATTTTTATGAATATGTATGCCTCATGGTTAGAGCAGTGCACCAGCGCTCCTAGGTTCCAGTCCTGCCTCTGGGCCGGAGTGGGGTCTAGTAGTTAGAACACTGGCCTAGGAACCAGGGCTTTATTCCCGGCTCTTTCACTCCCCTTTCCAAAGCTGCTCGGCCTCTACTTGTGCCTCAGTATCCCCACCAATCAAACGAGGCGAATGTTGCCCTGCCTGGGAGCTGTAGGAGAGGTCATTGCGAGGGCTGTTCAGGGGCTTGGGTGGGTCTGTCTATACCAGTGTTTCTTAAACTATGTTTTGTGGCACACCAGTGTGCCGTGGAGAACAACAGAATTCAAAATGACCGCCCTTAAAGGGGCAGGCGACTTTTTTTTTTTGCTCAATAACTTTCCCCCAACCTTTTTGGTTTTTTTGCTCAACCAAAAATCCTTGGTGTTACTCAAAAAAAAAATTGTTTGGTGTTCCTCTGTCTTAAAAAGTTTAAGAAACACTGGTCTATACTATGCAGCTTTTAGTAATAAGGCTGTGTCTGTCGACACCACCTTGTTGCTGAAAGTCAGCTTGTGTGAACGCTGTTTGTCGACACTTTTGCCAACAACATTCTTCAACCCCCCCCAGAAGGGCGCTTTGACAAAGCAGCATTCACACTTCCATTTGCCATGGCAAACCATTGTCTAAACTTCCCAAACCCCATACGCCTTCTCATACCTCCAGTGGCCCTGGAGAGCAATTGCTCACTGTCCTCTTTGTGACCGTCCTTAGCATATTTGAAGAGTGTTATTGGGTCCCTCTCAGTTCTCTTCTCTCAGAACTAAACAGGGCCAGTTTTTTAAACCTTTCGTCCCACATAACATTTTCTAAAGCTGTTTAAGGCTTAACCTTCCACTCCACATTGCAGAGGCTTCAGATAACATATGCCTGACTCCAAGCCAGTGACCATCAGACCCTGCTGTCCTCCACAGACTCTTGCTTGGGGGCATTTTGCTTTGGGGGATTGTTGGGAATGAACCGTAAGTTACAATATGGAGACCTGTGCCGGTCCTGTGTTGCTGGCCTGCATCCTAATGAACATCTAACATCCGGGCTGATGCTCCCAACCTCGCCCATGTTGCTGCCATGTTTATTTCTTTTCTCCCAGCTAAGGATGTTGAATTGCGGTTATCTGGCTAATCATATAGTTGATACAATCTGTATCGACTACATAATTAGTCGATAAGGGCTGCTCTGCAGCACCTCAGTGGGTGTAGCTCCAGGAGCCGGCTCGAGCTGGGACTGAGCAGTCCTGGCTTGTGCTGGCTCCGGGAGCTACCCGCGCTGTGGCTCTGCATTTTAAATGTAGTAGGAGCTGCCGGGCTCTTGCTACATTTAAAATGCAGAGGCGCCGCATCCCGGACCAGCGTGAGCCAGGGCTGGCCACAGCCAGGGGCTGCTGTTGAAGCAGTGCCTGCGTGCGGCCAGCCTGGGTTGCCGCGAACAGGGGCTTCTTGGCAGCGGTAGCCCCGGTCCATGGGAGGGCCCAGTTCCCCTGGGACCCTCGCAGACGGGCTGCTTCGCAGCAGCTTCCCCATCCCCCCACTGCAGAGATGGTGCTGGGAGGAACTGGCTTTTAAGCCTCATAGAGGCAGCAAGGTGGAGGGGAAAGCAAGTAGTCGATACTCCAGTTGACTACTCACTAAGATCCCTACTCCCAGCATGTCTCTGAACAGCAAGCACTAGGAAATCTTTCTGTCTTCTGGCTGTGCCAGCAGAGTTCTTGGCTTCTCCGCTCCCTGTCTCATTCCCACCGGGATTAGAGCTATTCCTTCCTTAGCCTGGGGATTAGTGTGATTTATTTTTCTGAGGAATATTATGGGCCCAGAGGCAGCCGGTGTGACACGGGCACTGAGCTTACATCCATGCCCAGATATTGCTTGTGAAAATCTTTGCTGTTGCACGCAGGTCCAGTGAGTTCTATTTGTGCCTTCAGCTCTGAGCTTACAGTCCCTAAACGGATATGTTCTGCCTGGGATTCTAGTCTGCTTTCTGGTTCTACGTGATTTTAAGGTGCCAGGCTGACAGCACCGGAAACTGAAGTTCTGTTTGGTGTCATGGATTGGGTGTGGCATGAGCAGCAAGAATTGCTGTTCTATTAAAATCATTCCCCCAGATCCCATCGTGCAAGGCATTGCAGGTGAACACGTTCAGGGCTGGTCTCTGCCCAAAGGATTTATCATCTTAGACAAGGTAGGCCAAGAAAGGATTATGATCTCCATTTGGCAGATGGGAGACTGAGGCACAGAGAGACTAAGTGACTTTCCCAAGGTCACCGAAGTAGTCTGTGGCAGAGCTGGGCTTGCCCTTACGTCACCCATGTTCTAGTTTGCTGCCTTAAACCCAGGCAGACTGGAGAGTTGCAGTGGGAGGTTTCTCAGTTACAGTGGTAAGGACGCTGAATCTTTCAAAAAGGTCCTTTCCCTCCCAAGTCTTGTTTGGGACGCAGAGTCTTAACGGCGTTATGATGAACGAGCAAAAACAGCCTGACTAAAAGTCTCTTCTTTCAGTGGCTCAGACTTCACACTCTTGTGATGTCATCCGTTCTCCAGGGTGGCCTCCAGCAAAAAACAGACAGCCTTGGTCAACCTACATGCAACCAGACAGGAAAATCTCCCAGGACTTTCTCCAGCATGAAACAGGAGAAGGGGGAAAAAGGCAAAGTGAGGGCATGGAGACCATCACCCTGCCACGCACAGGTGTGTTATTAGCATCCCCATCTTATTCCAATCCTCCCGTCTCCTGGAGCCATGTTATTGTTCCTAAATCCTAACAGTTGCCACTGCAGTTTTCACCTGACGTTACACTACTTATTGACATTCTAGTGACAGCCAGACACTGTTGGGGAAGGGGTGGGAATGGTATAGCAACTTATGTGAGAAGTTAATTAGTCACAGACAGATGATGTTGATACCTTAAGTAAGCCTGATTTATTTCCATGGGTGTCTATTTTCAGAAAGCTGAATATATTTGGCTAAATATAACACAGCAAGTAGTTATTGGCAAAGATGATCATGCTGCAAATGCAGAACTGAATGGAAACTAATTAGGCTGATAAGCAGAAACCTAAAAGGTCTGGACAACCAGTGGCCCAGCCTTATATTTTCATAACTCGGGTTGCTTGGTGGTTGGTGTCTTTCCTGCTGGGCATCAGATTCATCCTACGAAGAACTTGGTGCTGAGATCAGTGTAGTGAGGTGGGCAAAAGTGGCTTTATTAGGGTCCTATTCATTTCCTGCTGCATCAGCTGCTGCTGAGAGTAGCCCCCAGGGCTTCTCTGATTTGTGCTACCTATAGCAGCTGGGAATACTTGGGTGATTACCCCAGCAATGCCTCTCTGCCAAGAACTTCGGTGGGGGACAGCAAAATGCCAGTTATGCTTGTTGGGGTTCCCAGGCTATGCCTGAGGAATTCTGCAGGTCAGGGAAAGACAAGCATGACCCAGACTCTGGTGTCAGAGGGCTCAGGTTCAGGATTTGGACAGAATTTTGCAGCAGACTCCCTGGCGCTCAGAGTGACTGGAACTCTGAACTTTGGCACCAGTGGAGGAGACTGAAGCTTCGCAACTGCTATGGGCATGGGACTCTTCCAGCCCCACGGGGGGCTCGCCACAGACAGGGGCTGCTCTGGCTGGGACAGCCAGGCTGGAGCAAGCCCCCTGCCTGCCCTCCCTCCCCTTTGTTTAACCAGTTAAATGGGATGTTACCTCCCTACAGGGGGCCAGATCCTCAGCTGGTGTAAATCAGCATCATTCCACTGAATCTGTCCCATGGGCCTGGGGCAGACCAAAGCCAGCTGCTGTGTCTGCCACGGGCCGCATCAAACTTCGGCTCCATAAACTTTGGGGCAGACAGGGGTGGAGAATCCGTGTCTGGATTTTGCTGCTTGGAACGATCGTGACTGATGGTAACAACAGGCCGACGCAGTCGTGATGCTGCTTGCAAGGCTGATTAGGGTTATCCGCGCTGCCGAGTGAGTGAGTTACCACTGGAAATGGCTCCCGGCCTGGTCTGGGTTGAAAGCCCCCCTGCAGTGGGGCCTATTTGAAACCATGGGAGGGGTGGGCGGGCCGTCCCTCCCCCAGCCTTGTGGGAGGGATGACTAGACCCAGGATGAGTCTAGACTACACCTCTCTGTAAACCTCTGTTTTTTGAGGAATACAGGATCTGTCGAAAAAGGCTTTATTTTCGACAGATCTGCGTCTAGACTGCCGTGTTTGTTTGTTTTTTTTAAACTCCATTTCGGAAAAAAAAAAAGCGGTGGACATGTTTATGCTAATGAGGCATGGGATATTTAAATCCCGGCTTCATTAGCAATTTCGTCGTGCTTGATTTGCATCCCTCTGTCGACAGAGGCATGCAGTCTAGATGTAGCCCCAGGGTTCAACTAATGTTGGGGGACAAATCATGACAAAACAGGATCAAGGTGTGGGGGGTCACAGGTTTAAAACAAGGGAACTGGACAGGGACACGGAGCAGAGAACCCCAGACAGCGCCCACTGCTCCTCAAAGCTGTCAATGGAGTCAGTGGACGCCGCCCAGAGGAACTCTGCCCGGATACGTGACATTAGGGAGGAACGGAAATAGGCCCCACAGTCGCAGAGCACCCCCTCGTCCAGCATCCTCCTCCTGGTATAGTATACAGTGGCTTTCGCCAGTGCCAGGAGGAGGTTGATGAGGAAGTCTCGTGACTTTGTGGGGCCATGGATAGGGTGTGCATAAATGATAAGGTGTGGGGAAAAGTGAAGCCAGAACCTCAATAAGAGGTTCTGGAGGAGCTGGAACAGAGGCTGCAACCTGGCACATTCAAGGTAGGCGTGCACCAGGTTTTCCCTCACGCTGCAGAAAGGGCAGGTGTCTGGGATGGGGGTGAACTGCGCCAAGTACACGCCCGTGCTCACGGCTCTGTGAAGGAGCTGCCGACTGATGTCCCCGATGGGCCACGGGATTAAGGTGGAATATATGCTGGCCCGTCGGGGTTCCCCACCCTCAATTGGTCTTAAACAGTCCCGCCTCTTGCTGTCGGGGCGGGACACGAGGGTGAGGAAAGGTAGTGTGTGGAGCACGAGCGTGTACAGATGTTCTCTTGGCGCGGTTCGGAAGCAAACCGGCTGCAGATCTTGCAGCTGGCTGGGGGTCTAGGGATGGGAAGGCTGGGGGGGCCTGCGGAACAATAGACGGAGGGTTTGCAGGAAGGGAGGGACAGGGCGTACCCTCTCACAGGGACCTCTGCAGGAAATCGAGAGCGGGCTGCGGCAAAGCCGCCTTCAACTCCTGGAGTAGGTGCAGGGTGGTTTGGGGGGTGGAGAGCCCCATGCGCTGAGCGAGCGCTCGGGGATCCACCCAGCCCCCCTGCAGTGGGGTGGAGTGGCTGCACACTGACCCGGAGGCAGAGGAACCCTTCCGGGAGGCCTAACCGGTGACTCCCCCCTTGGCCCAGGGGAAGAGAGTTTTGGGTGCGGGTAGCCCCCTAGTAAGAGCCCGAGTTAACTTGGCAGTGAAGACAAACTGAGTGTGTTTGGGTGAGTGGGAGAAGAGGCTGGATGTGTTTTCCAAGTGAGCCATCCTGAAGTAGTGCGTTGCACCCCTAGCCTTGTAAGCCTGGAACAGCTGGTGAAAGAACATCCGAGCGGAAGCCAGGCAGGGCTCGCTACACTCTGGGATTGGCAGTTGCCCGGCAGGGTTGTCAGCTTTGGGGTGGAGCCAGTGTCACACATGAAATACTCCAGCCGTATGGGAGGATTTCACTCTCTCTCTCTCTCTCTCTCTCTCCTCCTCCCTTTGCAGCCCCAACCTCAGGTTGCTGCGGGGAGGAATCTTTCCTTGCCCTTTCTGGGAGTGAAGTGCACCAGGCAGACCAGCCCAGCTGCGGCAGGGGAGAGATCGGAGACGGGAGAGACTTGGGGGAAGGAAAAAGTGGCCTTGATTGGAAAGAAAGGAAGGAAAAGAGTGAGTCTCCCTTCTCCTGCAGTGTAAGTACTGGTTCTTCCCAGCTACATTTCACCAGCATTGCAATGTAAACAGAGCAAAGGTACGACTGAGTGGGGTTTGCTTTTAAAGGAGCCGTTCTCCTTTTGTATCCCTCTGGCTTCCCAGCACGGCTTCCCCGCTGGGGACTGCGGATCTCTTCGTGGCACGGGTCCTTTGTGGGAGAGGGCATGACAGCAATTGGGGGTCAGGTGGACAGAGGCATGTGCCAGGCATTGAGGCAGGTCAGCTTTATGCCAAATGCAGCAGGAGGATATTCTGGTCTCCTTGGTAGAAGAGATTCCTGTGTGTGTTTCGGTGGGAGGCATTTTGTTGCCCCTCTTCTCCCCGCCTCCCATCCCCTGCAACTCTTTCTCCAATACCCTGAGGCGTTTGCTAGCAGGGCATGATATTGTCTCATCTTTGAAGGAAGCCTGCAGCCTGGGAGAGGAGGGGAAAATCTGTTGCCTCCAGTATGAAACTTTATGAGGCTGCTGTTAGATGGCACATGGTGGGACATCCGTTCACGTGCTCAGGCAGGGGTCACCCCCCTGGGCGGGCGCCTTCCCCACAGTGCTGCACTTTTTGTGGCTGCCAGTGTCTGTTGCATCTCGCTGTCGCTCTGTCACGTTCTCAGGTACGTGGGGGAAGTCGCCCTGTATGTGTGGCTTCCTTCAGCTCCCCTGCCCAGCCGCGGGTGGGGAGAAGTTACGGCGGTTCATGCCTGCAACCCAAATCCCCGCCACGCCAGGACTAGAATCAGCACCAGCAATGCTGCAACAAGCTGGCTCTTCTGCGGATGAAGCCTAGCCAGAACAAGAGCTGCAGTGGAATTGACACCATGGGGGCATTCACTCTGAAAGGGATGAAACGTCCGCCTCCAGCCTGCGGCTCTGGCACTGCTTGTTTGCACCCTGTGCCAGCGCAGCGAATGTGTGTAGAGGAGAGAGCACAGCTGGCATGCTGCATAGGCAGCAGGCAAAGGGTTAACAGCAGTGGGCTTTGTTGAAGTTGAGGGGTGGTTTATGTGAATGGAGCCCAGGTTGCTGCAGGCAACCCTGTGGGCATTTTCGGTGGCAACACAGTTTGGGCAGAGTGGAAAAACAAACCACAGACTGAGTGTGCAATAGATTTCCCACGGGACCTGGGTCAACTCACCTATCCTCTGTGCCTCAGTTTCCCCATTGGTGAAATGTGACCTCGTGTCTCTCTGGCCGATTTGCTCTTTCCCTGACAGCATCTCGGTGAAGACCTGAATGTGGTCTGGAAGCACGGAGGAGTGTGTTCAGTGTTGTGTTTTTGGGGAAGGCCACTTTCACTAACTAACCACTTTTTGTTAGTCCCTGGAATGGATGCTTACAACAGGTTTCGCCGGATGGTGTGCATAGTAATTGCGTCGTGTGATCAGACACAATGAGTGACAATGATGCAGTAGCTGTGCACCCTGGCTTCTGAATTGGCTCTTTTAAATGTGGCTAATGTATGCCAGATGTATTTATTGTGATGATAGGTAGACTCTCTCTGAGATGTGACCCCATTATGTCAGGCTCATAGACACAGTGTGAGAGACTCCTTGCCTGAAGTTGTTTACTATCTAAGTAGACAAAAGAAGAATTGTTAGCTCTATTTTTCAGAAGGGGGAGCAGAGACAAGATGACTTGCCCAGGGTCACTTGGGGAGTCAGTGGCAGAGCTGAAAACCAAACCCCGGTACCCTGAATCCCAGGCCATCTTCCACTCTCTGTGTATCCCACGCAGAGCACCAGTGTGCACGTGACACTGACTGGACTCCAATCACTCCCCAGAAATGTTTGCATTCAAACTTTTGGGCTTCACCCACTTCTGAGTCCTTCAGTCCCTACTCAGTCCTTCTGGAGACAAGCGGATCATTCATTACAAACCCTGAAACACTTTCCTGGCTTCATTCCACATCTGCAACATGAGCCAGGTTGTCTAAGAAAATCTCTCGGGTTCACATAATCATTTGAACGCTCCCGGTGCTGTGCTGTATGTATCTTCATAGCCTCCCTTGGAGGAAGGTTACCATTTCACAGATAGGGAAATGGAAATATGGAGGCAAAGTGGAACTGGTAGAGCAAGAACTCTGGATGCCTGACTCCCGGCCCCGGTCTATCCTCCAGCCACGCGGAGGCTCTGAAATGCCTTCCAGGATGAGTTTTGCTCTGAGTTACTGGTGCATCAGCTCCTCCTCCTCCCCCCGCCCCAAAAGTCAGCCCAAACAGACATGGCCTCGATTTGCATCCAAGCTGCATTTCTAATGTTTAATAAGTGTCTAAATCTGGAGGTCACTTGGCTTCTTTCAGCAAGTGGCATCCAGGTGCGGGTTTCAATGTGTGTCTTTATCCCTTCCTGGCTAACTCAGAGCTGCTGTCTGGGAAAGAAACAGAAAACAAAACCCCACCTGTTGGTGGCTGTAGGGGTAAAGGCCTGGATTGCAATCCTGCAGGCAGCTAGCTCTGCAGAGTCTGTATTTGGACTCTTACCAAATACAGCGTCCTGGTCACGCTTTTTCATTTCTAATCAAGGTTCCTTTTAAGGGCGCATTTTGCCTGCAGTCGAAGCTGCTCCTCTGCTACCCAGTTGTTTAGCCCCTCACGCCATTGGCCTGCTACCGTTGCTGAACAGAAGCTGGAGTGAAAATTACTTTCAGACAGCTGTGAAAAGAAACCAAGCTTTCGACTGTAGGGCAAATCCACACTGATGCCTCCTTACTGCTGTGGTCTCTTGTGCGCGCACGCTCGCTCTCTCTCCCCTTTTGTGCAATCCAGTCTTGGTCAATTTTCTGGCCCCAGTTTGAGGCCAGGAGTCTGCTATCTTCTGCGTTTCCTAGCTTGTTTCAGCTCAGCCACCACAGCCAGGGAAAAATTATCTAAAAAACTCAGCCCCTACGCAAAAGCCGGGTTTTCAGGGGTGCCCAGCACCCTGCTGCACCCCTGGGGATGCAGATTTTTCAAAAGAACACCGCGCTCGGTGCATGAGATCTCCTGCAAACCTCTCTTATGGAGGTGCCTGCACAGCAGCGGAGCTCTCTTGAAAGTTCTGGCCCGTGGGCACCGTGCAAAATGGGCCACATCTTCCAAAAATGTGGCTTGTGTTTTCTGGCAGCACCATTCCTTCAGAGGAGAGATGGTCCAGTGGTTGGACGTGGGTTCAAGTCCCTGCTCTACGGCAGGCTTCCCATGTGAGCCAGAGTACACCTGTCGGTGTCAGCTGCCCTTCTGCAGAGTGGGAATGGCAGCCGTCCCCTGCCTCCCTGTTGCGGGGAGAAGTCCCTTGGAAGGACTGTGTGATGCTATGGACATGGGCGCACCCATCAGCACCTAGAAGAGTGGGAGACACCGGGCTAGGGAGCTCATTCTCAGAGCACTTCCTGAAGGTCAAACACCTTTAAAGTCTCAGAGTGGGCACCAGCAATCCGGACAGCGCTAGTCACTTCGGAGTTTTAAAGTGTGTAGCTCTGCGGTGGCAGGCAGCCTGCCTGTCTGCCCCGCCACAACATGCCCTTCGGGCACTGGAGGCCCTTCCTCCTCCCTCCCCCCCTCCGCATTTTCGGGGCGCCATGAATCTGCCGATTCGCCCTCTGTCCCTGCTCCTCCCTCCCGGTGCTGTGAGTGAGGGGGAGGAGAAGGTGAGCGCAGGACTCCAGTGCCCCAGTGTGTGAGAAGGACATGGAGGAAGGGGGCAGAGAGGGGGTGTGCAGGCCACAGTTGGAACCCAGTGAGCCCACTGAGACGAAGGAGGGCCCCTCACTAGTCTTGGTTGCCCATCGCTGGTGTAGAGGGGCGACATGGTGGTGGGCAATATATTAGCCCTAGCGAGTCCGGGCAAGAGACAGTGACTGCCCTCGTCTGGAACTGTCACACGGCTCCACCTCTGGCTCTGTGTGGCATTCCTCTTAAGTACCCATTTCCTGGTCTCCATGCCAACCTCCAACGTCTCCAGAGGGCAGCCGGTGTTTTACTTGCAAAATGGATTACGCGGCACAATAATGAGGAATAAATAAAACAACTCTCCAGCAGTGGCTATGTCACGTTGCCACCTGCTCTCTTCGCACCTGTGCATCTTGCGTGGGCTATTTATAGGGCACCCTGAGTCAGCTGGGCTAAGGCAAGGAGAAGTTTGGGACCAAGACATGGGTCGCCTGCTTTCAGATGAGCAAAGTCATTCTTCCGCTCTACTCTGCATGGATTAGGCCTCAAATGGAGTATTGTGTCCCATTCTGGGCACCACATTTCAAGAAAGAGGTAGAGAAATTGGAGAGGGTCCAGAGAAGAGCAGCAAAAATGGTTAAAGGTCTAGAAAACATGAGCTATGAGGGAAGACTGAAAGAATTGGGCTTGTTTAGTTTGGAAAGGAGAAGACTGAGAGGGGACATGATAACGGTTTTCAGATATCTAAAAGGGTGTCACAGGGAGGAGGGGGGAAAATTGTTCTCGTTGGCCTCTGAGGATAGGACAAGAAGCAGTCGGCTTAAACTACATCAAGGGAGGTTTAGGCAGGACATTAGGAAAAGCTTCCTCACTGTCAGGGTGGTTAAACACTGGAATAAATTGCCTAGGGAGGTTGTGGAATCTCCATCACTGGAGATACTTAAGAGCAGGTTAGACAGACATCTGTCAGGGATGATCTGATGGTGCCTGGTCCTGCCATGAGGGCAGGGGACTGGACTTGATAACATCTTGAGGTCCCTTCCGGTTCTATGATTCTGTGAGGGTGTCTATGTGAGCAATTAGTTGGCAGCAAACTGGGCTGGGAGTCTGCTCGGCACTAGCCTGCCATGCACTAACTCTGTGCTGACCCTGCTGGCACACACTAAACGCTTGATAATGGCCTTTAATCTACTCCTGTTTGAAAGAGGACTAGAGCAAAGCCTGTTCTGAACCACATAGACAGCCAGTCCGCAGCATGCTAGTGAAGGGGGATTCTCACCCCAGCTTGCAATGAATCAAATATAGGACAACACTGTGAGTTTACATCAGTGTAATTGCAAAGCAATGAAAAATCCATGCCTCTGAAATGCAGCTATGCTGACTTAACCCCCAGCTTCCACCCGTCTCCCCCCCCACCCTGGCGTAGACAGCACTGTGTTGATGGGAGGGCTTTTCCCATCGATGTAGCCACCGCCTTTTGTGGAGGTGGATTAACTGAAGTGCTACAGTGGTGCACCTGCAGCATTGTAAGTGCAGACCTGCTGTACATGTTTGTGTAGGGAAACCAGTATGTAGGGTGGCAGAAAACAAATTGTAAGGCAAGTGCGGGGGAAGGCATATGCTGGGCTCTAGGGATTAGGGGAGAGGCACTATAGAAGAACCCTTTAGACTAGATTGGTTAGATTAGATAATGGGGGTTATGGTTGGTAGAGAGGAAAGATCAATATAGCAGTCATGCTCTGAATGCCAACTGCAAGTGTCCTGTTATCACAGCACAATCGAAGTGGCTTGAGGAGCAAATGCATTGCCAGAGACGGTTTAATAGTAGCTGCAGACAAATAATTTGGGTCCTGAATCTGCCCTGCCTTTCCAGGTATGCTTATAGGGGGATGTCCCATGGTTCAGACCTTGATTTTTCTGGAAGCAGTGGGATGGGAGAGAGAAATCCCCATACTAGAATAGTAGGTAACAGGAGTCAGCCTGCAGAGGTGGATCATGCACTGAGCTGAGAACCAGGAGATATGGACTTTAGTCTAGGTTCTGCCACTGACCAGCTAAGAGACCTTGGGCCTGTCACTTCACTGCTCATAGTCTGTCTTGCCTAATTTGTTAATGAGCTCTTTGAAGCAGGAACAGATGTTTACTGAGTGTGTGTGTAGTGCCTTGCCTAATGGGGCCCTAATCTTGATTGGGGCCTGTAGGCATCAGTGTAATATTAATAGCAAGATTTTAAAAATGCTACTTTTTAGGTAGTGTCAGCACGTACCTCTTGCCAGCTCTGCACAGCATTTCAAGAACTCACGGGATTGCCAGTGCAGAGGTACCAGCTGTCAGTGCACGAAGAAGGAAGCAAATAGGTTGAGGTGATGTTAACTTTAAAAAATGCATGTGGAGGGTGAGGGCAGAGATGCTGCATGAACCACCTAGGAAAGGATGGCTGTGCTAATGGAGATACATAATTAGTAATAATTAGTGTGTTCTGATTAGCTCAGAGTACCTTCTAAACATTAACTCTCACAACACCCTGGAGCTAGGTATTACTATCCCTTTTTTTACAGAGGGGTAAACTGAGGCACAGAGCAGCTAAACACTCCCTTGTGCATACTGACCTATGCCTCGTGGGATGAGGTTTACTGGGGAGGTCGACAAATGCCTTTGATGTCGACCGCGGAGCGTCCAGACTAGCGCGCTGTGCCGACAAACAGCTGATCGGCACAGCGCGGCAGCCATTTAAATTTAAATGAAGCGGCGATTATTTAAATCGCCACTTCATTTTCCTATGCCCAGTAAACAAATCTACATGGCTCCGTCGACGGAGCCATGTAGTGTAGACATACCCTAGGAGTCCTGGCTCCCTGCTCCCGATGGGATACATGTCTGTTTCTTGTTTTCCTGCTCTTAGAAGAGCAGGCTGGGGTGAGAGTACAATCAGTCAATGAAATTATCTGGTAAAAAAAAAAAAAAAAAAAAGCAGGTGGCTGTTAATGTCGCCTTAACCCTGCAGCTTTTTTTGCTTCAGGGCAGCGGGCTCTCTTAGGAAATAGAAGATGCTTCTTCTGTTACCAGCAGCAACATCCTTGTACAGGTTGAACCTCTCTAGTTTGGCAACCTCGGGACCTGACCGGTGCCGGACCAGAGAAGTTGCCGAACCACGGGACGTCAATATGGTCTAGCAGCATCACCAGCACTGCCACTGCTTGCTGGGCTCTTAGAAGACATTTAGGGGTAAATTAGAGCTAAATAACAGCACAGAACACAGAGCCAGGGCTGGTGGCTGTAAACCAACTTTATGGGAGAGTGGGAAAATTGGCTAGACCCATGATAAGTGAACCATCTGGCTAACTACGATCATGCCGGACCATGGAGGTTGCCAGACCAGAGCATGCCGGACTAGAGAGGTTCAATCTGTATAGCTAACGACAGCACTAGGGTGGTGGAACCCATGGGAGAGGTGGTGGTGATTCTTTCCAGACATTGCGTAGTGATGGAATTTTTTTTTAGGAGACAATAGGAGTTAGGGCTGCGTTTGTCAAGGAATGCATATCTTAACTCCTATTGAGTTCAGTGGGCGTTAGGTGCTTAAATGCCTTTAAAAATCTGATGTCCCAGTTGGTGCAGCATGTATCCTGTTTGGATGCCTTTGGCTGGAGAGTAGGTACCTAGCCGGTGCCAATGAACTACATTGTGCCATGTGCTTAGCTGGGGTGCCAGGGCATAGCATAGATGGAGTGGTCCAAGGGGGAATTCTCTCTGGAAGGGTTAAGGCCAGACTTGGAGAGGTTCACCATCAAACAGGCTCCCACTATAACGTTCTCTCCTGCTTGGTAAATGTTCCCCCAGCCACCACATCGAATATTCAGCATCTGGCTTCCTATTGAAACATGCTAATAGGGAATTTAAATCAGACGAGGGTCGAGAGCATTTTCAGTCCACAGGACATCTGGGAGGAATTTAATCTATTTCTGCAAGATTGGGCTCAGCTCGTGTTCTAGTCTATCCTGCTGTTCTAGTGTTGATCCCATGCCCATCACTGTGGTCTCTGAGCACCTTCCCAAGATGCATTAAGTGATATAACTGGCATCAGATGCATAGAGTTCTCTCTTTCTCTTTTTCATCTCCCTGGGGCAAGAATGCTCTGAGATTTATTTGTTTAGATTACGATTCGGTGTCTGCCATGATATGTGTATTGTTAAGGTCATCAGCCACCCTGAGCATCAGATTCATTTTTCTTTCTCTCTCTCTCTCTCTCTCTCTCTCTCTCACACACACACACACACACACACACACACACACACACACACACACACACACACACACACACACACACACACACACACACACACACACACACACACACACACACATATGCCCTGAGAGGTAACTTAGGGTTTGTCTACACTACCATGCTGCATTGACTCAGCTGCTCTGATGAAGTAGCACTGCGCCGATTAGGGATGTAAGCGACTCGTCGACTATCCGATAAGCGAAAGCTTATTGGATAGTCGACTAGTCCCTCAATCAGTCGCCTTCCTCCCCAGCCTTGCTGCCTCTGTTAGAGACAGCAAGTGGGAGGGAGCAGGAGCTGGTGCTGGGGGGAGTCAGCTTAAAAGCCAGTTCCCCTCAGCACCATTTCCATGGGAGGTAGGGGGGAGCAGGGACTGGGCGTGAGCTGAGAATCAGCTGATTCCCAGCTCGCGCCCAGTCCTGGACGCTGTGCCTCTGCTTTTTAAATGTATTAAGAGCCACTGCAACTCCCCGGCTTATCAACTAGTCAATGGAAAATCCGTCGATTTGTTGATTAAATGAAATGTAACATCCCTAGTGCCAATGGATGAGTGCTGCCCGTAATTACTCCGCCTCGGAGAGAGGCAGAAGTTACATTGGCAGGAGAGAGTCTCCCAACGCCGTAGCATGGTGCGGAAAGTGCTTTAAGTCCATGTGACTTGTGTTGCATGGGGCAGGCCTGCTGCCCCGGGCTCTTTAAATCACCGCCGGAGCCCCGGGCAGTGTGTGCCAGGCTGTAATGAAGGGCTGGCTGGGGGAGGCTAGCCCCCAGCCCCGCCCTTTCTGCCAGAGGCCATGCCCTTTCTGGAGCCCCAGAGCCAGCCTCCCTCCCCACATTGCCCAGGGCCTGGCGAAGTCTGCCAGCTGCCCTGCACGGGGGGCAGGGGAATGTTGTTTTCACACCCCAGAGCAGCATAAGTTCCATTGACTTAAGAGATAGTGTTGACCAGCCCTTACCCATACCAGATTCTCATGCTCTTCTTTTGAAAAGAAACTTTGAGGCTATAGCTCCTACAACTCGTTTAGGAAGATTCTCAAACTGAGACCCACGGAACCTGGGGTCTGTAAATTGCTGCATGGGACTGGTTCTCGTTTTTCCAGGGCTAAATTGTATTAATAGTTCGCTTCAAAGCATCTCAAGTATGTTGTTTGCTGCGAGTGACTCTGGCAACTGCTGTCGCTGCCACGGGGAAGTTTGTGATCCAGAATGGGAAAGCGGGGGCGAAGGGGTTTGATCTTCTACTTCTTGGTCTCTTGTTTTCAGTGCAGATGCATTGATGGGACCGCATGATACGGTCAAGCCCTGTGAGTGACCTTACTACAGTCCTGGCACCTGAACTCTCCGTCACAGCTCTCACTAGCTGTTGTGACCTCTCTGTGGGGTCTGAAACAAACAGCTGGCATTTAAACTCCCCCACATCCATCTAGTTTGGGGGCTTGGCGTAAAGTGGGGGGTTGGGAGAGGAATTTGGTCTGTTTCCCCAGCAGACATGAGACCCAGTTATTGGGTTATTTTTAAAATTCAGATTCTGAATCTAAAGGAATTGACCTCCTGGGCTGATCTTAAACCCTGCAGCCTTGAAGCAGTTGTAAATGTGTGCTTTCTGCCAAACGGAGGGAAATTCCAACTTCCCGTTTATTTGTATTATTTATTGAGAATTAAATAATAATTTCAAAAGACAGGTATCTACCCAAAGCTCTATGCTCTCTAAGGCTATGTCTACACAGCAGTGTTATTTTGGAATAACTAACGTTATTCCGAAATAATGTAGTCCGCGTCTACACAGCAAGCCGTTATTTCGACATAATGTTGAAATAATGTCAAACTGGAGGACTTCTTACTCTGGCTCCCGTAGCCCTCATTTTACAAGGAGTAAGGGAAGTCGGAGGAAGAATGCTCTTTCTTGGACTTCCTGCTGTGTAGACTTAAGCTATTTTGACTTAAGCTACACAATTGACATAGCTCAGGTTGCATAGCTTGTTTTGGCTTTAGCCCTGCTGTGTAGACGTGCCCTTCCACACTACTAACAATCTTAGCAGCATTTAAATGAGCCATTCCTAGATACATTGCTATATTTCCTCCAGAAATGTCACACTCGCATCTGCCTCCCTTCCTCATCTGAGGAAGTGAGTTGTAGCTCACAAAAACTTATTATCTAATACTCTAATAAACTTTAAAGTGGGACTTTAAAGTGGGACTCCTTGTTGTTTTGGCCTTAACCCTGCCTTTGTACCTTGCGGTGCAGGGGTGGGCAATAATTTGTGATGGGGGCACTCCAAGAATTTGATAATAGTCACGGGGCTGCTCTTTCATGATATTGGTGGAGGGTGTGGGGTGTGGGCTGGAGGTTGGGTGTAGAAGGGATCTGAGGAGTAGGAGACTGGGGTGAAGGAGGGGACATGGGGGTCTGAGAGGGAGTTTGGGTGGAGTAGGGGTTGTGACTTGGGGCAGAAGATTGTGGTGCAGGGTCCAGGAAGAGGTATGGATGAAAGAGAGGGACGGTGTCAGGCTGAATCTGGTAGTTTGGCAGGCCAGATCCAGCCCGTGGGCCATATTTTGCCCGCCCCTGTTCTAGTGTGTCAGGGATTGTTCAGTAGCCGGGTATATGTTGGAAAATATCATTTGATTAATGGCCGGTGTTATGGAACTGAGGTGTGGCCAATACTGTTGCTCTTCATCCAAACAGTTCTCAGAGGGGCCAGATTTTCAAAGGTACCTAACTTCCATTGATTTCAGCCTTTCCGAACGTGGCTATGTCTTTAGGCACTTGAATACCTTACAAAAATCCAGCCCAAAGTGCTTTATTTAAAAACACGGTGGTCGGAATCTTTTCCCACCAGTGGATGCAGGGTGACCACCTAGCGGGAGAAAGCCAAACTGAACAGGAAAGGCGGTGAAAAGTATTGCTCCAGATCCACAACTGGAGCCAGTGGGTCTGTGCTGACATACGCCGGTGAGAGAGCTGGCCCTTTTGCATCCAGCTGAGGCCGCAAAAGGAGCAGAATGGAACTCCTCCCTGACTTGTACATGTGCTATCGCCAGCAAACACTGACAGCTGGAACTGTGGGTTTCGTGTCCGGATCGCCAGCCCCATCAGTGGTCTCCTGGAGTATATAAATAATTCTGGCAGGGCTCATTCACAGCGTGGGGAGGCCCAGGCAACGGCGGCACAAAGGGCCCAAAAAGAAAAGTAATGAAGACTTTGGGCACTAAGACACGAGGTGGTAATGGCGTCGGACTGTTAAACTAACGGCTATAGGATTAGGACCTGAAATCAGAACTCTGGGGTTTGCACCTGGCCTTGCCAGTGATTGGCTTTGTGACCTTGGACGAGTTGCATCTCCTTCTTGTGCTTCCAGTTCCCCATCTGTATGCGGGGGATACTCCTTCCTGGCCTCACAGGGCCAGCAGGTAAAGTCACATACAAAGGAAACGCAGCAAAGTGTTTTCAAGGGAAGTGTCCACCCACCCCCAGACATTTACTGCTCCTCTTGTTTCAGAAATCCCCTAGAAGCAACCAGCTTGTAATTATCTCAGAATCATTATCTGGTAATTGCATAAATGGCCAATTCCTGCTCCTGACCTCTTAGGAATCTGCCCTACCCTGAGCACAGACAGTGTCTTTTGTCTAGTCCCAGCAGCAAATGGCCTTTGGGATGATTACAAGTACCGTAGAGAGAAATAATGCATCTCCACTTAGCAACAGTTGTTAAATAAGCAGTCTGGGGCTGGGCCCAGTTCTCAGTGGGTGCAAACCAGCATAGTTCTCTGATGTAAATCAGAGTCTCCGTTGGATCTGTGCCCATTTACAACAGTGATGTTGCTACTCTATTCTAAGAGGGGTAGCTGAGTTAGGTTGTAACTTTAAAAACAATGAAAAGTCCCGTGGCACCTTAGAGACTAACTAAACTATACAGAATCATGAGCTTTTGTGGGCAAAACCCACTTCCTCAGATGAACTGAAGTGGAAATGACAAAAACCAAAAGATACATATTTAAGAGCAGAAGTAGTACCTGTCAATTATAGGACTCGTGTTAATGAGGCCAAGTAAGAGGGCTGGATGTGTGTTCTATACATAGCTTTTGATGTGGAAATGCAGATGCTAAAGGCAGGAAAAATTGGCTTTGTAATGTGCCAGCCAGTTAATGTCGTTGTTCAAGCCCAGGGTAATGGTGTCAATTCTGTAGATGAATTCCTGTTCTGCAGACTCTCTCTCTGCGATTGGTTAGTGAAAATCCTTTGTATTCTATTCTGTTCTTGGTTATTATTTGTATAACAGTAGCACCTCGCGGCATCTAGAGCCCAGCTGAGACTGGGGTTCTGCTGTGCTAGGGACCACACATGGACAAATGACAATCCATGCCCCCAAAGGTTTTGCAGTTGGAATAGATAGGACAGAAGAAGGCTAGGAAGGAAGGCAGTATTTCCATTCTGCAAATGAGAACCTAAGCACAGAGAGATTAAGTGACATGCCCAAGGTGACTCCGGAAGTACATGGCAGAGTGACAAATTAGACCCAGTCTACTTTATTCAGGTTCTTATATTTTGCCCATCACAGGTGTATCTGGTCTGCTATGTTGTCTGCCAGATATTTAAAACAGAGGTAGCAAATCAGTAGAGCCCTGCAAATCGGTGGATCTCTGCTTTATATCTGCAGATGTCAATGCAGATATCCGCAACTCATTTTTGTGGATGCAGATACAAATTTTTTATCTAGAGCCTTGCAAAATTGCAGATATCCGCTTAATATCTGCATTTGTGGATGTCAGTGAGGCTATCCGCCGCTCGTTGTTGGGGATACAGATGTGGACACACATTTTGTATCTGCACAGGGCTCTCCAAATCAGCCCCGTGACTGGACTTCTTTATACCTTGTTTTTAGCGTTCACGAATGATGCCAGTTTGACCACACTGCAGACTGAGGCCGCATGCCAAGTACCGCCTGGGGGGTGTCAACAAAATGGCCGTGTCATGTAGCGCTGTCAGGGCTCCCCAACCTCTGCACTATACCGGCCATATCTAGGGGAGAGCTCGCCTCCTCTGCAGCCCTCTGGGTTTGTCTCTACGATAAAAGTTTCCAGTGTGTTCAGCACTCGCGGAAGGTGGTAAATGAGCTGCCCTGGCCTGTGTTTACCTGATTCAAGGCCTGTGGTTACTCGGAAAGCAGGTTCAGCACAGGCATGCATTGCCACAGCACTACCAAAGTGCCTCCAGTACCGATCTGCAGGGACCTCCCTTCTCCATGAGAGCGTGGGTCAGCCTCCGTGGACCCTTCACTCTGCTGAGCCTGGATATGTTTCCACGCAGAAACTGGAGCGGGACCATAAACTCCATGCTGCGTAGGCCATACGCAGCCATTAGACCAGGGATGGGCAATTTATGGCCTTGTGTGGCCCATGAGACATTTTGTTTACCATTGCCCAGATGCAGGGTTGCCAGATTCCGCTGGTTTCTGTCCGCCTAGGGTTTTTTTGGTTTTTTTTTTTCCCCTCCTGGTGTTAAAGTGACACGCATGTAAAGCCAGGGCACGTGAAGGGAGGTGCGTGCTGGTTGCACACAACATTGAGAGAGCTGCGCGCTCCCTCTGCATCCAGTCAAAGCGCTGCTACGGTTCAATCAGCAGCACACCACAAATTCTATCCCGGGAAAGCGTCTTGGTTATGACAATCTTGTGGCCCTCTGAGATAAGGAGGGTGGCCCCCTCACTAGCCTAGTTCGCCATCACTGCATTAGACAGCACCACAGAGCATATGCCCCATGACGTCCCATCACAATCCTGTCCCCTTTTTTAGGAAGGTGATGGGATGGATTGTAAAATTCTGTCCAGTGCAGAGGAAGTCAACCTGTGGAACTCCTTGCCAGAGGATGCGGTGAAGGCTAGAACTTTAACAGGGTTCAAAATTGAGCTAGTTAGATTCATGGAAGTTAGGTCCATCAATGGCTATTAGCGAGGATGGGTAGGAATGGTATCCATAGCCTCTGTTTCTCTGGAGGTTGGGGACAGGAGAGGGAACATGTGAGGATTAACTGTTGTGATCCCTCCCTCTGGGGCATTTGGCATTGGCCACTGTCAGCAGACAGGATACTGGGCTGGATGGACCGTTGGTCTGACCCAGTATGGTCATTCTTATGTAGGAAGATTCTGCAGGGCTAAGCCTAACTTTCGGCTCATGTGGTCGGGGGCGGAAATCTCCAAGGGACTCCACTGACTGCTCTGGGAAGAGGAGCAAGGGTCATTTGTATTTATTTATTGTGAGGCATGCCTGAGGGGGAGGATGACAACCGTGCAGACTTTCAACAGGCCTTTTGAAACACATAGTCGGAATGGAGTTCCTGTAGTCCTGGTCCTTTAGCCCAGAGGGAAAGCGGAGACACAACCAATTAAAGCTGAGTTCAGAGAGGCCTACAGCTCAGAAGACATTCCTTAGGTCATAAGCCTCTGCTGTGCTAGAGAAAGCAATTGAAGCTCCTTGGAAAGGTCTCAAAGGGCCATAGGTGAGTGACAGCCGGCTGGGCTGGCTTGCATAGTACTGTACTATGTTTAAGACAAGCATTTAAGTGGTGTGTGGGTCACCTGCATACCTACTGGGTGTGGTTCACTAGACCGCTTACAGAGAGGAAGAATGAGTTTGCTCTCCAGCCTTTGCTGCGAGCCAGCTGACTTTTAGCTCAAGCGGAAGAGGCTTCTGCACACAGCTCCGGAGGTCCCCGGTTCGGCTCTGCCTGTCGGTGCTACATGCGCACGCATACATATATATGTACTGCATCCGCAATGATCTTTTTGGCCCCCTCACTCTGGTTTCTGAGGTCTTTTCTAAAAGACTGTGTTACATGCAGATAATGCCTTCACTTCCCCACGTACACAAATCCCTCACCCAGTGAATGCCCTCTTGGCTTCACTGCTGGCTCTAGCGTGCCCCTTCCCTTTATCACAGGGCTGGCCTTACCATGGGGCAAACTGAGGCGGCCGCCTCAGGTGCCAGACTGTGTGTGTGTGGGCGCCACTAGGACCCAGAGTGTAGAAAATTGTGTCTGCTGCTGGTGCAGATGTATTCTCTCTGCTCTAGATGCACAGAGATGGTGGAGTGCTGTGCTGGAGGAAGGAGGGCACGAGACATAACAGGCAGGCAGGAGAAAAGGGGACATGGGGGTGTCATTTGAGCTCGCCGGCTCAGGTGCCAAAATGTTGTGGGTCGGCCCTGCTTTATCAGTCAATCTCCAGGCCCCCCGCGGGCACAGTGACAGCACTTCCACGGCTAGGATGAGCATTCCTGGTACCGTCAACCACCCGGATTGTTGCATGGTTTCTAAAGAGCCGCGATTGTGACATTTCAAAGACTTCGACTGCACATTGTCGTGAATTGCTGTCAGTCAGATCCAAGGTGCAGTTCTTCCAGGAAGCAAGGAGATTGCAAACAAAGCCCTTTTGACTCATTTTCCAGCAGAAGGGCTAGGGGAAAGGGATCCCTGGGAGTAATTTTAAATCCATGAAAACAGGATCTGTCTCTCAAGAGAGAGATTTAATAAATTAACATTAGCAACATGTGTTCGAGTTAAGCACGTAATCCATCCCAATCCCCTCTTATTAATGGTTAATTGTATAATTAATGGCACTGTGATAATGGTGTGGTTTGTGCAGCTAACTCCCACGTGCCCTGCTGTCTCAGTGGCTTTCACATCCGAAGGGGGTGTGGCATAGTGGTGAGAGCAAGCCAGTTAGGAGACGCTGGGCTGTGCCTTCTGATTTGCTGAGTGAATTTGGGCCAGTCGCATCTGTAACACACAAACTTGTCTTTCAGGGATTTTGTGAAGCAAAAGGATGAGCTGCGAAGTAGGGATGTAAAAAGTTGTTTAAAAATGTAAATGTGTCACTGCTAAAAATCTTAGTGGTTACCTGCACTGTGGGCTCTGCAGTATAAAGCTTTAACCTGCAGAGCCTGCAGCAAAGCCTCCTGCAGAGCCAGCATGTAACCTGCAGCGAGGGGGGTGGGGCGGGAGGGACAGGCCAGGCCTGCCTCTGACAGGGGCTGCTCTGACCAGCTGGCCTGAGCAGCCCCTGCCTCTGGTGGACCTCATGGGGCTGGAGCTGCCCCCTTAGGGTGAGGGTTAGGGTTAGGCTTACCAGTTAATCATTTACATCCCTACTGCAAAGGAACATTGAAAATTACCTTTTTTGCTTCTTGAAGTACAAAGACATCCTCCAAATTGTCTTTTGCTTGCTTGGTGGTTTGGGGCAGGAAGTCTTCTTGTGGGTCTCAGACGTTGTTTGTGAGCACTTATTCCTGGAATGAAATAGTGTGCAGACATTCTCTCTCCAAAGTGTCCATTGGATTCAGTAGGTGTTAACCAAAACAAGGATATTTTTAAAAGTCTGGCAGAAAACCTCTTCTCCTCTCACTTGCTTGCCTTTGTTGTCTTGCCGTTGTGAAGTCACACTTGTGGCACTTTTCTGATACGGAGGCAGCAATGCTTTACTCGTGTAAACGTGTAAGCGCTGAAAAGTGCAGCGGTTACACGTTTACCTGAATAAACACTTTTTAACATCCCTAGTGTGGGTGGAGTATCGTAAGACTCTGCTATAGCCTGAGCTAGGGCTTGGTCTGGAGACATGGATTTTGTCTACTTTTTAAGGTGGGACAACATTTTTAACCAAACTCTGTATTATAACTGGGTCCTCCTAGTGTAGAGGGGTTCTGTTTGGAGACTGGGGGAGGGTTCCCAATTGCTAAAGCCATGCTGCGTGCTTTTCCTACTCGCACCCCATTTTCATGGTGGGGAGAGGGGGGTTCTTTATTCCTCCAGGCATGATAGTGCAGGATCCCCTAACCGAGTGGGCCGTCTGGGAATGATTTATTCTGGATACATCATTATCGTTTGTGCAGGGTATTAACAGAAGGCAGATAATCAGCTGGCATTCACATTCCAGCAGGAAGCTGCTGGCTGAGGCTCTCTGGCTGTTGCACTCCAGCCAGCATTCCACGCTTAAGGAGGATTGCAGAGTGGGGGTAAGGTGCCCGATAAGACAGCCCGAAGCATAGAACCAGTACAGCATGGCCAGCTGCTGCAGGGGAAGCCTCCCTGCCCGTATGCCTCAATCCTGACCCAGAAGGTTAAGGCGGGGGTCACCTCTAGGCCTCACGAGTTCATTCTGTCTCTATGGGCGAAGGAAAACACTGAAGAATTCATCTGAGGAAGCTGCTTGTTCTTGCCAAGAGAGGGGTTGGAGATGCATGTGCTGGGGTGGGGGCAGGTTGCCACATTGTTGGCAATTTTGGCATTTGTCTGCTAGGCATGTTAATAGGTAAACGGTTATGGGTAACTGGTTAAACCATTACCCAGTAAGCAGCACTCTTAATGGGTGATGCTTACCAGATAACAGGTAACTGGTACCCGGGAACAGCTTTGGGCAGAGGGCTGCTTCAGCCCCACCAGGCCCCCCCGTGCAGGGTTGTTGTCTCCCAGCCCACGTGGGCTGGGAGCTGGCAGGAGCAGTCGCAGCCGCAACAGCCCCCACGGGGGCAAGGGGGATGGGAGTCACAGCAGCAGCCCTGTGGGGGGGAGAAGGACAGGAATCTAGCCCAACCCCAGCAGGCGGGGGGGGAGGGGAGGCACTTCAGCCCCACTGGAGTGGCCCACCCACACAGCCCTCTTTAATCAGTTCAGTGGGATTTTACATCCATGTTGTCCATTGGCCTGCAGCCCACAAAACTCATTGCACAAAAGGCTGCCTTGCATCTGCCAAATCACCACTGTGCTGGGTCAGATTTGCACCAGAAGCCAGCGACTCTGGGCTAGCTCCTAGCACAGTGAAAGTCAGTGATGGAGCTAGCCTGGCCAAGGACCTGGCTCTTACACTTTTTTTTTTTTTGGTCTTTGGTTTCTCAACTCCCGATCCCGCTGCCAAAACTGCATCTGTTCATACTGCTGATCAGCTCCGGCTCCTTGCAAGGCCAAAACCCTTTGTGCATGAGAGTGCACGGGGAGGAAAGTTTGATAATATTGGTGGCCAACAGAAAGGCATCCAAGAGTACTTGGCTCCCTGCAGTAAATGGGGACAGGTGCTGCGGAGGCTGGTGACTTCTGAAAGTGGGGAGGTGAAACTGACCCAGAAAGGAGCTACTTGGAACCCGTTTGTAACAGTGGGCACAGATAATGCATGTGACCCGAGCCAAAGTGAGCGCTGCCAAAGGCTGCCAGGCCATGTGAAATGTCGGCTGGCCCAGAGCAAATGGGAACACTTAGAGTTCATCCGAGGAAGCTGTTTGTTCTGCAGCAATTGTGTTTTAAAGCGCCGCTGGCATCGAGGTAACCAATCTGAGCTCCTGCCAAGCGTGCAGCCCAAACCAATCACCTTATCGCAGCAGACCCTTGGCAGCTGCCGCTCGGCCTAGGAGGATTTTATTTCCCTTGTTGTCTTCCAGTTTTTACAGGACTTTAATAGGTATAAGTTCCGTGCTGTCTCACAAGCCATCTCCCCTATTGCCAGCCACCCACGGTCACCCCCTCTCCTGTTTTCAGTCAGCACAGGTGCAGCAAAAGGGAGCGTGCACAAGCCGGGCAAAATACCTGCTATGGATCTTGGAATGTAGCTCTACCAGCAAAACTTGAAAGATCCCACCAGGATTTCGGATGAGGCCACTTAGAGACCCACTCTTACTTAACATTGACATTTAGCTACAGCAGCAATTATTTTGGTGGGCTTATCCATTCTGTGAAAAGTGTATTCCAGCACCTGAGCAGCAGGTTGGCTGTACAGAGATGGACTTGTTAAGGCATCAGGCTGGGAGTCAGGAGTCTTGCCCAACTCTGCCACAGACTCTCTGTGTAACCTTGGACAAGTCACTTAATGTTTCTCTGTGCCTCGGTTACCTATCTGTTGAATGGAGATGACAGTATTATCTTTTGTCTGCCTCTTCTGTTCAGACTGCAAGCACTTTGGGGCAGAGACTGTCTCTTAATGTGTGTATGTAGGAACAGCACTTTGAATAACAGGGCCCTGAATCTCCAAGCGCTCCTATAATAAGACTAACCGTAGTCTTGGGAGGCAGGAGCCGCTGGGTCTGATCCCAGTTCTGATTCCCTCTGGGATGTGATTGAATCTCAGAGCCTCATCGGTCCCATAACAGGAAGCCAGCCTTCCGCCCTCACTGGCACTCCCCAGCCAGTGACATGGGAGTTCTGCATAAGGGTATCTTGTGGCCTCACAAATCTGTGAGCCTCTGCTGGCTTCGCTGACAAGCGTATGCTGACAAGTGGCCTCTTCCTGCTCACACAACCTTCCTTTGGAGGCTGCCTCCGCATGGCACTATCCTTGTGACTCTTGCACCCCCGGGAAGGACCACAGATAGGGTGGCCATTCATCCTCTCTTATAAAGGACAGTCCTGTGTTTTGCTACTGTACTCAGCCCTCTGTCCTCTATTGATATGAAACAGGGCGCCTTTATGGTCTCTGTTTTTCTCTCGAGACCAGAGGTGAACGTGAGCTGGTGCGCCCCAGTGCGGTGCTCCAGCAAGAAGAGGCTCCAGCTGGCTGGGACGCTTGGTTGCAGCTGCACCCAGCTGGGCTGGACTCTCAGGGCTGTGAATTTGCCCCTGACTCCTTGAAAGTCAGAGGAAAAAGAAAAGGAGCAGCAGTGACCCAGTATATGTGGCTGCAGCGCCTCCCCCAGCCTTCCTGAAATGGAGCCCTTGCCCCCGCCTTCCTGAAATGGAGCCCTTGTCCCCCCTCCTCCCAGCACTCACCCCTGCACCCCCTCAGCCTGGGCCCCTCCCCCCCAACCCTGATTCCTGAACTCTCCACCTCCTCCTACCCTGGGCTCCCTATGCACTAAATGCAACTGTCCTCTATTATTGAGGTACCTTGATGGCCACCCTAACCACAGACTGTTCCACCATGAGACCCTTCACCTGTGACTCATGGCTCTGCTGTGACAAAGCTTCTTGGGAGCAGACTTCAAATATCTGTCATATGGCAGTGGAGGACTCTGATTTCCTTCTCTCTCTTCCCCTCCCCATTCCCTTTCCCCTCAACTTTGTCAGAGAAACATTTTTGGCCATGAATTGCTGTTTTCTCCCTGCTGGCGTCTCCGTTTCCACACGCCTCCCCCACAGGTACTTTCCAAACGCTCGGCTGCAGGTTTTCATGGGTAGGATTGCCTGGTTTTGAACAATGCCCTTTTGAGTTTGGTTAGCACCTGGATAATGTTACGTTACTTTGGAGGGGGAATATCTACCCCCCCCCACACACACACACACAGCCCACTCACACACCTGGAGGTGGGGTGGGCTGCAGCTGAGCAAGGAATTGACAAAACTGGATACTGTTCCCAGCTCTGCCTCTGTATTGCTCTACATCTTTCGGCAAGTCACTTGGGGCCAGATTTTTTTAAAGTATTTAGGCTCATAAAGATGCAGATACACCTCGCTTCTATTGAAACCAATGTGAGTTCAGCTCCTAGGTGCTTCTGAAAATCCCACTTAGCACCTGCCTGCACCTTCAAGACTTTAAAAATGTGGTCTTTAACTTCTCTGTGCCTCAGATGATACCTGTCTGTGTGTCTAACAGCAGGGCCCTGGTTCCTTACTGGGGACTCTAGGCAGAACAAATAATAATGTGTCTTGCTATCTGCAGAGAACGCTTAGGAAGTGATTGGTTTTGTTACTGGGAGGCTACCAAATGTGATGATTGTGCTGTGCTGTGCTTTGAGATCCTTGGAGGAAAAGGGTTGAACTGTGACTTTTATTCCCAGGCCGCGTTCAGATTTCTTCAAGCCCCTGCATTTCCTCCCCCATGAAGTGAAACACACGTGTGCGTGCAGGCACACGCACATCCAGAGCCAACCCAGGATGGGTGCACAACTAGCTTAAGGTTAAATGCCAGATTAGCTCAGCCCTTGGCAAGGAGGCAGAATTGTGGGGTTTGCTCATTTGCTTGCCGTCATATGACTCCTAGAGCTTTAAATAAAACAGATTTGGAACCCCGAGGGAAAGGGTTTTAATGCCTGATTCCAAACAGTGGCAGTGCTGCCCCAGCGCATGGCCTCCAGGCAGAAACCAAGTCAGAATCGCTTCTGTAAATTGTCCTAGAAGGGGGAAAATAGGTCAGGAACTGTGTCTTCTTTCATTAGCCTCTCTTGTGCTGCTGCAGGAAGATCCGGCTGAGTTCTTGGGGCTTGTTTTTAGATTCACATCAGCCCTGAAGAGGCCTGGGTTGGAGCTGAAGTCTGGAGGGCGTTTTAGTCTTGCGCATATGCGTTTGGATTGAATCTCTCCGCCGCCGCCGTTTCCTGAGAGCCGTGTACGAGGTGATGGTGTTTCAGGTAATTTAAGTGCTGACCTGGCGTGGCAGTCTCACAGGAGGGATGAATAGCTTTGAAATCTAGGTATGAGAGAGTTTTGTGGAGCATAGATTGGCAGAGATTCAGGCATTTTTATAGGGGGGGGTTGTATCAATACGAGGCAAGACAAGTTGGATGCTGTGGGAAAGGCTCTGATATTTCCATTCCTGTAGGGAAGATGCAGAGAGCATACCAGCCCTTTATGCTTCGGGGGGTGGGGGGCAGGGTTTGGTTTGTGCTTATAAAATGTATAGCTGTGTTTATTGAAAGGGAAACCCGTTTATTGTGTCCTAAGCATGTTCTTTTCCATACCATGCAGATTAGGGGAGGGGTGTGGGACTTGGCCATGAAGTATCAGGCTTCCCGATCTCATGGGAATGAGAAACTGGCAACTGCCCCAAGACTGCGGGAGAGGGCAGGGGGAGGAGGAATGATAGCACCTTAATATCCGTGGGGGTCAAGGCATTTTGCAAAGGATTCTGCGTGCTGATTGCCCAGGAATCGGGCATCCGAGAATCACAAAGCACTTTATAAACAACAGCTCCCACAGTCCCTCTGCCCAGCAGGTATATCTTGTTGGTCACCATTTTACAGAAGAGGAAAACTGAGGAGATGAGGGACTCAGGTGACTTGCACAAGGCTATAGGTTAGTCAGTGGCAGAGGCATAGAATCGTAGAATATGAGAACTGGAAGGGACCTGGAGAGGGCATCAAGTCCCATCCTCTGCCCTCACAGCAGGACCAAGCACCATCTAGATCATCCCTGACAGGTGTCTGTCCAACCTGCTCTTAAATCTCTCCAGTGATGAAGATTCTGCAATCTCCCTAGGCAATTTATTCCAGTGTTTCACCACCCTGATGTAGTTTTTCCTAATGTCCAACCTAAATGTCCTTGACACCCAGTCCTATTCCTTCATACAAATATAACAATGACCATACTGGGTCAGACCAGTGGTCCATCCAGCCCAATATCTCTCTCTGACTATGGCCAATGCCAGGTGCCCCAGAGAAAGTGAACAGAACAGGGAATCATCAAGTGATCCTTCCCCTGTCACCCATTCCCAGCTTCTGGCAAACAGAGGCTAGGGATGCTTCAAAGCATGGTTGTGCAACCCAGCCCATCCTGGCTAGCAGGCCGTCACAAGAATGACTCTACAAAACCATGCAATAGAACAAGTTCTTTGAGTAAATCCTGAGTAAGTGCAGAGCAGCTCACGTTGCTTGTTGCTGAGGTCTTCCCGCATGTCTGTATCCATTGAACCTGCCAGCAGGTGGGGGCTGGAGTGAGCTCCAGGCAGGATCTTTGATTCTGTGTCTGTTGTGCACCAGTTGTCTGCCCACTCCTTTCCTCTGCACCAGAGGTGGCTGCATTTTGGTGGCAGGTGAACATAGATCATGTCTGAGGCAAGAGCTCTGCATCCAGCAGTAAGGTTTTTACATGAGACACTACAAATATCTCATCCCTCCAGTATGGCGGTTGTTTCAGAGGAAGCTGATACCAGCTGAGATGCAATCTCTGTCCCGCAGTGGTTTAATGGTCCTGTACAGTTAACTAGCTGGCTGTAGAGCTGCTCCGATTCTGCTGTGCTAGACAGCTCATTTAGCCTTCAACGGCGGCAACCGCCTGCCAGCTCTTTTCCTGCTAGCCAGGGCGAGGGGAAAGGTCCCTTAATCTGCTTGCAAATCTGCAGCGAGGGTCCCGTGCGTGCAGGAGGCAGAATACAAAGCCGGCTGCTCTGGGATGCAGTCGGGTGACAGGATCAGGGTATCGGGATCACTGCTGGGGAGAGCCTGGAGGATTATGTTTGTGGACCATAACTACCAAAGCTGTGCCTCCGGGCATAAATCATGCTCCCCTTCCTGCAGGAACGTACTGCATTTACATAGGGTGTGTGGTCACTCAGTGGCCCCAAAGCCCCTCTCAGACCCTGAGCATCACAGCTCTCCTGTGACATATCACCTTCATTTTACCAATGGGGAAACTGAGTCGCAACTCAGAGACTCATGAGGTGAGTTTAAGCAAGTTACTAGTGGCCTGATTTTCAGAGGTGCTGAGCACCCGGGGGTCCCTTTTGGCCAGATGCGCATGTTAAAGCCCTTTTGCATTGCAAAGTGGTGTGTAAGGGGCTTGGCTTGCATGAGAATCAGGCCCTTTGACTTCTGTAGGAGTCGGGAGGATCAGATCTCTGAAAATCAGGCCACGGGTGACTTGCTTAAACCCACACCAGCGAGTCAGTGACAGGGCTGGAAATAGACACAGTAATCCTGGCCGTCGATCTCCTAGACCAACCACTAAAACCCTGCCTCTAAGAATAGAATCCCAGGCCCCAGCCTCTGCTCCCTTCCCATCATCAGCACGCCCTGGACGGACAGACAGACAAGCTCCCTTGTAAAGCTGGGACCAGACGCCCAGAATCCTGATGCCCATTTCCTCTGCTAGAGCCAGGTGTATCACAGCTCCCAGGCCTGTGCTTGGATCGCTAGCCCACACTAACCTCTGAGTGGGCAACACGAAGGGAAACAAAACTCCTGTGTTTTCTGTTTGAGGTAGAGCTTCTGCTTCTGGAGAGAGAAGACTTCAGTGCCCCGGCCCGCACCTCCGCAGCTCTCTAAACCCGACTTTAACAAGCTGCTGGCTGAGCAGAAGCTGCTCAGCCATTTATGATCAGGGGACCCTGGGAGCTCCGTGTGGGCTGGAGAGAGAGAGAGAGAGTGAAGGCGCCAATTAAAAAGGAAGAAAAATAGCAATTAAACGGAGGCAGGCAGGCTGTACCACACACACTGCCTGAGGGCTATAATCCCTGGCTGCCCAGCTACATCCAGAGAGATGCTCTGGAAGAGAACAGTGGTTCTCAGCCTTTTTCCTTCTAGGTTGATCTTCCCCTGCTCTAGGCAGGATCTCTCGCCCTTTTAGCAATAGGGAAGCAAGTGGTAGTGACCAATGTTTCCTCTAATTTTTTTCCTTCCATGTGCAGGATAAATTTTGTTATGTGCACCAAAGCATGTGCAGATGTGCACCACCAAGCGAAACACATGCTGCCAGCCGTGGGCCCTCTACTAATCAGCTGAGCAGCATTTGAATCTCTCCTGGGCGGCTGCAGAAGCCCTCAGTTTACAGGGAACACTGGTGGTGACCTTACCCCAGATTAAGAATGCCTTGGACAGATGATCAAATAACCTTTCCTTTGGTCGCAGAGGGGTAGCTGTGTTAGTCTGTAATTTTAAAACAACAAATAGTCCTGTGGTACCTTAGAGACCAACAAAATAAATATATGGAATGAGCTTTTGTGGGCACAACCCACTTCTTCAGATGAGATGATCTTGAGTGGAAAAAAAAGAGGGGGATTCTCAGAATATGAAGGGAGAGGTAAGGAAAAAAAGTACCTGTCAATTGTAGTGCTGGAGCTAATAAGGCTAATTGAGTGGGCTGGAAGTGTCCAGTACTTAGCTTTTGATGTCAATTGGGTGTTGAATGTAAGGAAAGCTGGTTTTCTAGTATATTAACTGGTTCAAGTCTTTGTTCAAGCCAAGGGAGATGGTGTCAAATTTGCATATGCAGGTCAATTCCGCACATTCACTCTCTGTAGTAGACTTGTGAAATTCCTTTGTAGAAGAGTGGCTATTTTAAGGTCCATTAATGAGTGCCCAGGCAAGTTAGCATCCTCTTGCTTAACCATCTGGGAAGGTTGGTTGCCAGAAATGTTGTCCTCCTACAGGAGGTAATAATAATAATAATAATAGGTTTGCCTTTCTGAAGTATATTTCTTATGTAAATATGCAGGAACTATTTCACCCCCCGGTGATGTGCCGACACCATTGGCGTGTCTACACTGCACACTAAGCCAGGACTCTGATTCAGATTTGACCCTAAGCTCAGGGTCCTAGGACCTTGCTAGAGGGGTAGGTCAGCACCCCAGCCATGCTGTCATATTGCAGAGCGGATGCAGCAGAAGCCACAGACCTGACTCAGAAGGTCTGCGTAGTGCAAAGTGGCTGCGAGACCCGGCTCGGACATGTTTACACTATAGTGTGGATGATGCTCTGATGTATGGGCGGGATCATCGAATCCACAAACCTTTATACTGCAGTGTAGACATATTCCATGGGGGTAGATAGTAACAGCACACAGATGGTTAGGCCTGCAGTGAGGCATTGCAGAATCCAGTTGAAAAGTTGAGGGAACTGACGTGTATCTTAATGAGTTGTATTCGAGCCAGGACATCAACTCTCAAAGAGTTTTGCAAAGAGTGGATGAGTATCATGAACCACTCTTTGCAGTGTGGGAAACCGAGGCACAAGGAAAGGAAATGACTTGCCCAAGATCACAGGGTTTGGAATATGTTTTAGGGTTCTTCAGACACTATCGAAAGGCAAGGCTGTCCTTATGATATGGTCTTGGAGAAGTGTAATGCTGAACTTTGGACTTCTGTGGATAGGAGCTCCTGAGTCTCTCCTTCTCTGTGTCCCGTTATCACTGGTGTTATTTGTATTGTGATAGCAGGTTGAGGAGCCAGCATTGTTTGGGACCTGATTGTGTGATCTTTGCCCTAAAGAGCTTGCAGTCCAAATAGACAAAGAGCAGGCGGGGAAACTGAGTCACGGAGCTGGGGAGAGACTTTTGGAAGGTCAGAGACAGAGCCAGGTCACTCAGGGGGTGACTCCCCCATAGAAGTCAATAACAAAACTCCTCTTGACTTCAAGGGGGCCAAGATTTCACCTGAGGCCTCCTGAGTCTCCGTTGAGTGCTACATCTGCTCCACCGTGCTAACACCACTATGATAGCTAAGAGCTCAAGACCCATCTACTGAGTGGTTTGTGGTTTGTAACCTATCCCTTAAATCGGCTTCCGTACCTAATGACTGGAAGGTAGCCAACGTGACACCAATATTTAAAAAGGGCTCTAGAGGCGATCCGGGCAATTACAGACCGGTAAGTCTAACTTCGGTACCTGGCAAATTAGTCAAACAATAGTAAAGAATAAAATTGTGAAGCATGTAGAAGAACATAATTTGTTGGACAAAAGTCAACACGGGTTCTGTAAAGGGAAATCCTGTCTTACTAATCTATTAGAGTTCTTTGAAGGGGTTAACAAACATGCGGACAAGGGGGAGCCAGTAGATATAGTATACTTAGATTTCCAGAAAGCCTTTGACAAGGTCCTCAGCAAAGGCTCTTGTGTAAATTACATGGCCATGGGATAAGAGGAAGGTCCTTTCTTGGATTGAGAACTGGTTAAAAGACAGGAAACAAAGGGTAGGAATAAATGGTAAATTTTCAGAATGGAGAGGGGTAACTAGTGGTGTCCCCCAAGGGTCAGTCCTAGGACCAATCCTGTTCAACTTATTCATAAATGATCTGGAGAAAGGGGTAAGCAGTGATGTGGTAAAGTTTGCGGATGATACCAAACTGTTTAGTATAGTCAAGACAGAAGCAGACTGTGAGGGACTCCAAGAAGATCTCACCAAACTGAGTGATTGGGCAACAAAATGGCAAATGAAATTTAATGTGGATAAGTGTAAGGTAATGCACATCGGGAAAAATAACCCCAACTATACACAGTATGATGGGGCTAATTTGGCTACGACAAATCAGGAAAGAGATCTTGGAGTTATCGTGGACAGTTCTCTGAAAACTTCCACACAGTGTGCAGCGGCGGTCAAAAAGGCAAATAGGATGCTAGGAATTATTAAGAAAGGGATAGAAAATAAGACCCAGAATATCTTACTGCCCCTGTATAAAACTATGGTACGCCCACATCTTGAATACTGTGTACAGATGTGGTCTCCTCACCTCAAAAAAGATATTTTGGCCTTGGAAAGGGTTCAGAAAAGGGCAACTAAAATGATTAGGGGTTTGGAACGGGTCCCATATGAGGAAAGGTTAAAGCGACTGGGACTTTTCAGTTTAGAAAAGAGGAGGCTGAGGGGGGATATGATAGAGGTGTATAAAATCATGAGTGGTGTGGAGAGGGCTGATAAAGAAAAGTTATTTATTAGTTCCTAAATAGAAGAACTAGAGGACACCAAATGAAATTAATGGGTAGCAGGTTTAAAACTAATAAAGAAAGTTCTTCTTCACACAGCGTGTAGTCAGCATGTGGAACTCCTTGCCAGAGGAGGCTGTGAAGGCTAGGAATATAACAGAGTTTAAAGAGAAGCTAGATAATTTCATGGAGGTTAGGTCCATAAAAGGCTATTAGCCAGGGGATAAAATGGTGTCCTTGGCCTGTGTTTGACAGAGGCTGGAGAGGGATGGCAGGAGACAAATCGCTTGATCATTGTCTTCGGTCCACCCCCTCTGGGGCACCTGGTGCTGGCCACTGTCGGCAGACAGGATACTGGGCTAGATGGACCTTTGGTCTGACCCAGTACGGCCCGTTCTTATGTTCTTATGAGTGGCAGCAAATTAAACTTGTAATTTAAACCACTCTGAGGCTATGTCTATAGTGCCCCTCTCTTGCAGAAAAACATATGCAAATGAGGCTAAGCGTGGAATATTGCCGTGCCTCATTTGCATAATTAACGAGGCTCCGTTTTCGCACAAGAGGCTTTTGCACAAAAAGGAGCCATCTGCACGGCTCCTTTTTGTGCAAAAACCCCCTGTTGCGCAAGAGCCGTTCTTCCGCATTTTTTTCCGAAAGAACGGCTCCCGCCTCGTTAATTATGCAAATGAGGCACAGCGATATTCCACGCTTAGCTTCATTTACATATGTTTTTCTGCAAGAGAGGGGGGCAGTGTAGACCTAGCCTGAGAGATAAATGATTACAAAGCGGAATCCATGTGTTTGGACCGTGGGTCAGGTCAATATGTTCACCGTAGCTAAGATTCTCATATTATTATAGGCCAGATCCTAACGGGCGTGAAATGGCAGAGCTCTGTTGCTTTGGATGGGGCTGTGCTGATGTCAGTCAGTGGAGACTCTGTCCTAGGAACCCCCTGAAAATAAGGAGCGTGCCAGGCATACACTGACACAACCACCTTCGCTACCACCCTGTTAGAACCCTTGCAGGCTAGCAGACAGTGTGGGTATTGAACAGGCAACGGCCGCTGGTGTGTGACAGGACTCTGTGCTGGGCAAAGGGACTGTTAATGGCCTATTGTCTAGCTAGCCAAACACAAGAGACAGCCTCTCAGGTATTCCCAGCCAAGGAATAAGCGCTGGTTGCTGAGAAAGAATGACTGTCATTTTTTGGGCCTTTCCTCAGAGCTGCCGTGACACTGTCACGCGTTGCAAGGCGGTGACAGCGGGGCCTAGTGTGAAGGGCTGACTACTCCGCGTGGGGCTGCCTGCCATAGAGAGAGGCCGAGAGACAAAGGGAATACAAGCCTCCTTTGTGTGATCCTGTTACTGGGCTCATTGTCAGGAACCAGGGTGGAAATGCCTATCCAGCAAAACAGCTCTCCTGCCTGTGCATATCGCTGTTCTGAATGCAGGACGTGGCAGTCGGAGGCTGGACTTGGAGGAAGCATTCTATAAAGCTTATCTCCTCTGACCTGGCAGGGTCTCTCTCTTGGTGCTTTGGACCCGGCTTCCCTCGCTTCTCACTGTCACTTTGGTTCGGGGGCATCACCCTCCATGTTTTGCTAGCACCCCACCAGCTTACCTCATCTTCCTGGGTCCTGTGAGCGAGGAGGGTTTTCGAGGGGGGTGGACGAAAGGAATGGGATCAAAACCATAGGGCGCAAGGTTCTGTACGTGCACAGCGTGACTGAGAGGCCCTGTACCATCCAGTTGACAAGGGAAAGGCAGACAAAAGATAAGAAGCTTTATCCTCCTTGGTTTACATGTGGGGAAACTGAGGCACAGCAAGAGTAAGTGAGACATGGGACGTGAACCTACCTCTCTAACCAGGACCTGGGGCTTAGAAGCTCAGTGTATTCCCTGCTGAAGCCCGGCGTGGGTATGTCTAAACTCCCCTTATTTTGAAATAACAAGGCGAGTGTCCGCACTACCAAGCCTGGTATTTTGAAATCATAACTCCTGCTTGTGAAGAGGACTGAGCTTATTTGGAAATAGTTATTTCGGGAGTGATTATTTCAAAATAACCTGGTAGCGCAGACACAGCCGGCGAGGGAAAAGCTGCAGCCCCGCACACTGAGTCAGTCTCTCAAGGAGCTAAGTTCTTCTTTCCAGCAGCTGCGTGGTGCAAACAGCCTGTCCTGGGATCAGGGCTTCTGCTCTTTGCTGGGGGACTGCAGCAGATGAATCGGAGTTGATTGCATTGCCTTCCCTGCAGGAGCATGGTCGCCTAGCAGGGGTCTTTGTTTCCAGCGTAGGAGTGAAATGTCAGGGCCCCTGCCCAGCAAAGCTCAGCAGCAGGAGATGTGCATGTCAGGCAAGGCCATGGCCTTGTTCTCTGTCCCCTCATCACTCACGCGTCCTGGAGAGCAATCGGCACAGACAGCTGCATGGGGAGGCAAGGGGGGTTCCCATGTCTCCTGCGGGGCTGGATTGTATGAGTTTCCTGCACGTAAAGAGGGTAGCTGGTAACCAGAGAGGGGGAAAGATTTTTGCCAAGAGGACAAGCCCCTTATATCTTTGCCTAGAGGGCGATAGGAAATCTGTTGTGGAACTAGCCGTGCAGTGTGCAGGTCTCATCGCCAACAGGCGGGCTTAGTAGTAAAGGCCAGTGGTGTTTACGTGGCGGGAGCAGGCAGAATAATAATGCCCATTTCTGACCAAGTGCTTTTTGTCAGTAGGTGTCAAGGCGCCTCACAATCTGTGAGTGTGTTTATCCGCGCTGTGCCCTTGGCCTGAGTTTTTGTAGATGGGGACCTGAGGCACAGAGAGCCTAAAGTGACGTCCCCACGGTCACACAGGAATTCCACGGCAGTAGCTGGGAATGGCACTTGGCTGCCACATCCTAAACCACTGGACCATCCTTCTCCTCAGTTTTCTGCCCAAGGTGGGACTTGAACTGATGTTGGCAGATTTACTTTCACAGGACCCCAGGCTTGTCAGTCTGGTGCCTTTCACCAGCCCTGAGAGTCCCATGTGTTTGGTCGAGGACACTGTGAAATCCCCTTGGAGAATCAGCGTGCATCGCAGGACGCTTTGGTTGCTATAGTCCCACCGGCTGACTAGTTCAAATCTCCCTTGCACGCCCCTTCCTCTCTAGACTCACCTACTTCCGCCTCCCCCTCTCCCTCCCCCACCATTATTCACCTCATCTGCTCGTGCAACACTGCGGGCTAGTGGTAACCTTCCAAGCAGCCCTTGATCTGAGCAAGCCCAGCTTTGAATGCGAGACCCTTATTCTAGGGCCTACGCTGTCTCCAAATCTCTCTTCAGCCACCCCCCATCCTGGCAGTTGTGGCTGGAGGAATGTGCTTGCTGTGTGCCGCTAGGATTAATATATAATATACTATATGGAGATATACCATCTCATAGAACTGGAAGGGACCTTGAGAGGTCATCGAGTCCAGACTCCTGCCCTCACAGCAGGACCAAGTACCATCCCTGACAGATTTGCCCCAGATCCCTAAATGTCCCCCTCAAGGATTGAACTCTCAACCCTGAGCTGAATTCCGAAGGGCATGAGGAATGGCCTAGCTAAAGGAAGGACCAGAGCTCTGCCGCGTGAGCCCTCCTGCCCTTGCTCAGAGCCTGCGGGCCTCTATCAGTCTAAACAAGTCTATCCAGGCATCAGACCATGCCTGTCGCTGTCGTTTCTGAGCACATGATTGGAATGGTGGCGTCCTCTACGGTACTGTGTAAGATGCAATAGACCAGCCTGGCCTTTTGGCCAGAGGGAGACGTACCATTGGCTGTGGAAGAAGGGGCTTGTTAGTTGGCAAAAGATTTGTTCTCCTTCGAGTGAGTGCTCGTGTGCATTCCCAGATGTGCGTGTGTAACCCAGATGTGCGTGTGTACTGGTGTCCCTTGCAGTGGCACTGAGACCACTTCCAGAGAGAGAGAATGAGTTTGCTCTGCAGCCTTAGCTGAGCACCAGCTAGCTTCTAATTCCAGCTGAAGAGGCTCGTGCACTAAGCTCCAGAGGTCCCAGGTTCAGGTCTGCCTCTCGGCATCACACGCACACAGCTGTTGGAAGACTTTCCCTAGCGGTGCCTAGCGGGTGGGTTGGGACACCCTGATACCCCTGCCGACCCGACTCCTGCTCAGTTCCTTCTTTCTCCCAGTAACGGTCGTTGGAACGTCTGACCTCTTGCTTTGCAAGTGGTTAGTCCCTAGCAGGGGGAGTGGGATATTCTATCCAATTCTGCACCTTTACCGCACAAACACCATCACCCAGCAAGCTTGAGATGATGCTGCATTCAGCAGAGCTGTCCTGTACTCAGCGACGAGTTGAGGTTTGACCCCTCCCCTGTACAAACTGCTGGTAAGTCACACATTGGAATGCACGTGAGCAATCACTCGGAGAAGAAAGAACAGTAACGTAACTGTTGTTGAAACAAAAAAACAGGACTATGTAGCACTTTAAAGACTAACAAGATGGTTTATTAGGTGATGAGCTTTCGTGGGCCAGACCCACTTCCTCAGATCAAATAGTGGAAGAAAATTGGCACAACCATATATACCAAAGGATACAATCAAAAAAATGAACACGTATGAAAAGGACAAATCAAATTTCAGAACAGAAGGGGGATAAGGAGGGGGGAGGTAAATGTCTGTGAGCTAATGATATTAGAGGTGATAATTGGGGAAGCTATCTTTGTAATGGGTAAGATAATTAATGTCTTTGTTTAGACCGAGGCGTAATCTTCCAATGGCCATGCACGCACATACCGGAACAGACGTGAGCAACACATCTCGAAGAACAGGTTCCGAATGTTTTTTTCGGTATGGGTGGGGGTGAAAGTCGGGAAATGGTGTAATTTGTGGTCATGGGTTGAAATTCTGTGCCACCCCTCAGGAAGCCAAATGGATTCGCAGTCCTTGCTCCCTCAGGATTCTCAGCCAAATGACCACCAGAATACATTAGAGCAGCCATAGGGGTGTTCTACTTTATCTCAGCCTTCCAACAGACGTCCTAGAACAGTGGTCACCAACCAGTAGATCAGGATCTACTGGTAGATCTTGGAGCCTCTGACAGGTGATCCTGACTGGTTTGGCCAAGAGGCTATCAAGTGCCCGCACTTCAGCTGCTCCTCCTCCCACTGCTGCGCATCTCCACCCCTTGGCCTTGGAGCTGTTCCCCCAGGAGCCTCCTGCTTGCTGTGCAGGGCAGGGGAGAGAGAGGAGGGGAGCTGATGTCAAGATGTCCTCTTCTCCCACCCTGTATCCTATCTCCACAGAGCAGAGAGGGGGCACAACAGGACTAAGTATGGAGCAAATTTATTGCCTGCTTTTGGGAATGGTGCAGGGCTAGGACAGTGGTGAGCTTGGCTTAGCCCCACTGCACCACCACCCAGGAGCCACGTGAGGTAAGCAGTGCTCAGCTGGAGTCCATATCCTGAACCCCTACCTGAGTCATGAACCGCCTCCTACACCTCAAGCCCCTGCCTGAGCCCCCCTGCATCCAAAAACATTTTCCCAGAGCCTGCACCTAGAACCCCCTCCTGCAGCCTAACTGCCCACCCCAAGCGCAGCTCAGAGCCCCTCTCACACTCTAAATCCCTTAACCCACAACCAGAACCTGCACCCCCACCCTCTACCCCACCCTGATGATAGTGAGTGAGGATGGGGGAGGGAGGGAGGATAGAGTGAGCAGGGGCGGGGCCTCAGAGAGAGGTGGGGCGAGGATATTTGGGTTTAAGGTAGATCTTGGCTTGCACTTAAATTCAAAAAGTGATCTTGTGCTTAAAAAGGTTGGAGACCATTCTCCTAGACTCTCTTCAGTAGAATGCACCAATTCATCCCCCATGCATAACCTCCTGGCAGACTTCCTGTGAGGGAAGTGTAGGACTGTGCTGGGGAAATTCATCGCTGTGCCTGCTCAGAAGGAATTCTTCCTTAACCCTTCACATTACAATGCCAGAGTAGGAACTCGGGCAAGGGACGGGATCCATCCCATAATGGTTATGCGACAGTCTCTGCAGCTGCTTCTCAAGGCCCCTGGATCTTCGACTCTGAGGCACAGGCCTGTTGTAACTTGAGCTTAAAGAGTAACTGCGACAGGTAGTAGCAGTAGTAGGCTGTTACCTACTACTGCATTGTCCAGTCGTTTGAAAGGAACATCACATAGTCAGTCAGTGTGTTATGTAGATTAGCTTTTGTTCAGTCTCCATGGGGATAGGTACGTAATCAACCAGTGCCTTGATTCATGATTTACTTAGCCATGTAGGCACATGCCATCCCATACAGTGGGTGTGTTTGCCAAGCAAATAAGAGCCGCTGCTCTGATAAGTCTCCAACATCAACAATAACAAGTTAATGCTCCCTAATAACTGCGAGCATACAAAATACTGAGCCACCAAGGCGCGCTGGAATGGAAAGGGGGCAGTTGCATATGGCGATGGCAAATTACTTATTGGCAGTTCTCTGGAATATCTGTCTCTTGAATTCCACAACAATACGTCAGAGAGTTTTTCTGGGTTGAATACAAGAGAGATTCATCTGGCTAATTACAGCCCAACTGTCTGTTGAAATAGCCTGCTGTGAAATATTGTTAATGCAGCTACTATAGCTTTAGTAAGCAGTTAAATATATTGTCATCCATCCGTGTAATTGGCTTTCTTGTCTGGATTTAGATTTGGATTCTGTCAAACAGTTTTATCCGAGTATTTACTGTTTGTTACAATAAATACAGATCGTTCACATCACTCGTGATAATCATGGTTTCTTAGCCAAATTCCAGTAAAACCGATGCCATTTTGTTTCCCATTGCCTTTGCGGTGGATTTCTTCACTTCCTGTCCTAACCCGCTGTGTGATGGTAATCAGCTGACTCTGTCGCTGGGGTGGCTGCCTTTCATTGGTGTCTGTCATAATTCATGTTGTGCTTTGGGATCCTTTGGAGTAATATGAACACCTAGCTCTTGTATAGCGCTCTTCATCAGTAGGCTTCAGAATACTTGACAAAGGAGAGGGAGCCATTATCATCTCCATTTTTCCCAGTTGGGAAAACTGAGGCAAAGAGAGGTAATGTCACATGCCTAAGGTGATGAAACCAGTCAGGGGCAGAGCTGGGAGCCAGGTCTTCAGAGACCCAGTCTGGTGCTCTACCCACTATACCACACTGCCAGCCTCTGTACAAAAATTGTGTGAACTAGACATGAAAAGCCACCCCAAAGAATTAACCGGTTAAACTATTTGTTTAACCGATTAACAACTGGCCGCAGGCAGCAGGGGCTGCTCCAGCACCACAGGTTGAAGGCTGTGGCGGCTGGGGTCCTGCCGGCTGGGCCACTGTGGGCAGGGGGCTGCTCCATCCAGTGGGGCCCTCCAGTTAACTGGTTACCCAGTAACCATGCTGGTGAGGCGTATACTTATCAGGTAACCGTTTAACTTTTAGCATCCCCAGTATGAATGCAGGTGGTGTTACTGTTTTACTTCTGTAAAACTGGCTTTGAAAGATTTAACGTGCTCCAATACAGCCAATGACACTTCTATTTCCTTTCCTAGCAGCCGCCAAAACTCATTTCAGGCAAGAGAAAGCCACTAATTGTCATTATTTTGAAACCCATTCTGTGGGAGGCAGGGTTCTCTCAGGCTCATGAGAGGAGTCTGCTCCTTATAGTCACACAAGTGTAGGCAGCTCAGAAGAAACCCAAACAAAAATACCTCCTCCCCAATCCAAGAGACCACCGATGCGATCACCTTCAGAGATGTTGCCATCATCTGCAAGTCGCCAGGGGCCAGTTAGAATGGAACCCAAGTTGACTTCTTCATCGTTTGATTCCAAAAGACCTGGGTAGCTTCTGTTGCATGAGGAATGCTCGCAGCCACGGTGCCCTTAGGCCAGTCTGTCCAGTGGTTCTGTTTTTCCCCATAGCAATAATTTCTTCCTGCTTCTCATCTCTTAAACCTGCTGCTCCCAAAGGTTTGAAGGCGTGTCTCCACCTTTTCCACCAGAGCGGTGGGGGAAGAGCTGATGGAAGAAGAGACAGAGCTCTTCATTGAAGAAGCCATGGTTAGTGAGATGGAGGTAAATGCCAGCTTCTTCCAGAGTGGCCACTAATTGGAGCACTTCAGTTTATGGATCCCGAACTTTTCAGATTTTCAGAAGTATCCAGCACCCAGGAGAGCCCATTGCAACACTAAGTTCTGGCCGGGTTGGCTGCTGAGCTCTTTTGAAGACATGTTTCTTAGTGCCTGATGTCCAGAATATTAGGTACTCACTGACTTCTTCCATGTGCTCAGGACCTCTGAAAAATCAGACCTAAAACCAGAGGCAGCCTTTGACAATTCAACCATTGGGGCCTCAAACCAAGCACGCAAAGGTTAGTGGAAACTTTTGGAAGTCTGGGTTGACGTGTTTCATTGAAGTAAAACGCCTGAAGCTGAAACTCTCTAGAGTTAGCTTTGACTCAGCTACTGATGCAGCAGTCCTGAATCAACTCCCTCATGTAGACGTGATTCCCACCAGAATGGTGGTGGGCAGTTTACCCGGGCTTGAAACGAGGGAATCCTACCTACTCCGGGATTGCCCTGGTACAGCTAGCATAGAGCCTTGGAAACAATCACGTAGTGCATTTGGGCTGAAAGCTGACTGCATCAGTGACATTTTGCAGCAGCTGGGCAGGACTGATCAGGAAAAGGTGGAGGCTTCGCAGCAGTTTTAATGCAGCTAGTAAACATAAAGTACCAAATAGGATGAATTCTTGTTCCAGGGAAATGGGGGGAAGGCGCCGTAACAGCTCCATAAATTACAGCCTGTGAACATTTTAATTTGAGCCCTTCATCATATGTCAGAGCTTGGTTTAGTTGGAGGAAGCAGCCAGTGTTACATGGTGTACAAAGCCATAAAGATGATAACCCCCGAATAGTCCAGGCACATAGCAGGAGAGGTAACTAACAACATCCTTGTGATATCTTTGCAGCTATTTTTACCCCCAACCCACTTCCTCTCCGGGCAGGTTTATATTTAGTAGCTTATAGCAGCTAACCTTCTGGTAGGTGGCAAGGAGAGGAAGAGAGATTCTGACGGCAATGTATGCAACTCAGGATTTTCCCAGCACTGAGATGCTGGTTTCTGCTAAGTCATTGATTGCTTGCATTCATTGCGGGGGGTGAGTGGGAGAAAGGGCAGAGCTTTTCTCCCGTCTCATTTTTGCCATTTCAGATTTAATGTCTTTTCCTTGGCTCACCACCTCTGGAATCCAGACTCGTGCATAGTTTCTCTTCTGGCAATGCTGCCTCACTCAGAGTCTGGGATCTGCTCTCTTACAGCCTTCCTGAGCAAGGGAGACTTTCTGTCTAGTGGCAAAGGCACTAGAGGGGGACCCAGGAGATGAGTGGTCAGTTCCCTATTCTGCCACAGACTGCCTGTGTGGCTTTGGGCATGTCACTTCATCTTTTGGTACAGTTGTTATAGGAAGGGAAAAGGGCTTAGAAGCAGTGTTCCCCAAAAGCTGAGTACTTGAGTGGCCACTGGCGAGAGATTCAAGTGACACCCAGCTAATTAGAAGAGTACCCACAGCATATGTTTCTACTGGTGGTGGACTTCCACACATGCCTTAGTGCGCATAACAAATTTTATTCTGCATGTGGATGGAAAAATTAGAGGAAACATTGCTCCGAAGGGATATAAATTATCATGCTTCAGGGTACAAGCCAACTTTTCGGTCAGGAAGAAATTTTGCCTTGTGGGCAGATTAACTGAAGGGTTTGTTGCTTCATCTGAGTTTATGGGACTGTCTGGCACATTCTTCTGAATAGCTGATGCTGGACTAGATGGACTCATGTTCTGATCCAGTGTAATGTACTTTTGCTGTCCTTTTGTGGTTCACACAACAGCCCCTGTCGTTCTTAAGCCTCCAGGAGAAACAGGACCTTATCCAGGGCCAGACATGCTTTTCCATAGGAGTCACATGCCACAAAAGGCACATGCAGAGTTCCTGCACCATTAGGTGTGGAAGATTCAGGTCTGCAACATTCCACATTCTCTCATGGACACATTTCACCTCCGAACCAACGTCCCCACCCACAGCTTGGTTCTGAAAAACCTTCCATCCTGGGCACCACAAGGAGGGGCTCTGGAAATCACTACTGCCCTGCAGAGCCCTGTCTGAGAACCACTGCCTTGCTCCATTCCCTCATTCTCTGTTCACTAAGAGTGGGCGACAGCAGCAGGGTCGTGTTACTGCCTGCAGAGAGATCCTTCTGCCACAACTCGGAGTCACCCAACGACATTAATAAGGTAGCAGATTTAAAACAAACAAAAGAAGCACTGCCTCCCACCACACACAGTCAACCTGTGGAACTCATCGCTAGGGGATGATATGAAGGCCAAAAGCAGGGTTGGATCCAAAATATAATAAGTTCATGGAGGATAGGTCCATTGATGGCCATTAGCCCAAGATGCTCAGGGACACAACTCCATGCTCTGGGCGTCTCCTAAGCCTCAGACTGCCAGCAGTTGGAACTAGATGACGGGATGGATCACTCTACACCTGCCTTGTTCAGTTCATTCCCTCTAAAGCAGTGTTTCTTAAACTTTTTTAAGACCGAGGAACACCAAACAATATTTTTTTTTAATGAGGAACACCAAGGATTTTTTTGTTTGGAGAAAAAACAAAGGGGTTTGGGGGGTGGGGAGTGGGGGAAGAGTTATTGACCTTGTGGTAAAAAAAAAAAAAAAAAAAAAAAAGGTTGCCTGCCCCTTTAAGGGCACCATTTTGAACTCTGTTGTTCTCCGCGGGCACAGTTTAAGAAACACTGCTCTAAAGCATCTGACACCAGCCACTGTCAGAAGTACTGGTGACAGGATGGCATTGGTCTGATCCAGTATGGCCCTTCTTATAGCATCATGACCAGCTGGTGCTTCTGGACTGACCCTACCATCATGGGAGCAGAGTGAGCTCTGAGGGGGTGTAGGAAATCCTGGCTCGGAGGGAGAGTGGTGCTTGCAAGCATAGTACCAGGCAAACCCAAGCTCATCTGCTATACCTTCACCGTAATAAATTTGCTAGAATAAATAACCGGTTCCTAAAGCCACTGCTTTATACGGGCTCCCTGTCTGCCCCCTCCCATTTGTGCATTGGCCTCTGTCCTCCTCACAGGCATGCCTGGGTGGTACATGGCCATATTTGTTTTTTGCCAGCTGTCCCTGCAGTGCTAGTCTTGAGCATTGACGCAAATATGCATTCCTTCCATGCTACACCAGATCAAACAAGTTCCTGGGCCTCGCGTCCGTGTGGCCCTTGACATAATTCCCAAGCCGCACCACCTCTGCACCTCCCCTGGCCTCCTTCCCTCCTGACAGCATCGTCACCACTGCCCGGGACCAGATTCCAGAGCGGCTCACTGCTTGGCAGCGAAGCAGAAAGGACACGGAATTCTTCCTGCTGCCAACAAGAAGAATAAATGCGCTTAGCACATATGTAGCTGAGGTCCCAGAACAGAGATTCCACTCGGAGCCTGGGATCTGCTCTCTTACATCTTTCCTGAGTAAGGGAGATTTTCTGTCTTGTGGAGAAGGCACTAGATGGGGACCCAGGAGATGAACATTCTGCCACAGACTGCCTGTGTGACCTTGGGCAAGTTACTTCATCCTTTGTGCCGTAGTGCCCCACCTGTGAAATAGGGATAATACTCCCTCACCTTCTGTCTGCCTGGTCTGTAGACTGTACTTTCTTCTGCATGTGAGCTGCCTCTCGCTATGTGTAGGTCTACATTGCAGTCACGGGGTGTCCATGGAAGTGTGAGTAGATGGACCCAAGCTAGCTTCAATCTAGCTAGCTCTGGCCCCAGAGCAGTGACGCAGAGGCAGCATGCACTCTATGCAGGCTATACAAGCCCATCTGGAAGCTGAATAATTCCTCATACTCTTTAGAAGGTGCTGAAACTCATTGTGCTACAGCTTCTTGGTTCCAGTACCCAAGCTCACTAGAGTAAAGCTCACTCGGGTATATCTACTCAAGCTGGAATCATGCCCTGGGATTGAAGTCTCAGTATCTACTGTATATTTGAGAGAGTTTGTGCGTCTGTGTGTCTGTCTGTCCATCTGTGCGTCCATTTGTTCAAGAACGCCTCCTAAACGGTAAGAGCTAAGACCACCAAATTTGGTAGGCAGCTTCCTCTGACCCCAACGTAAAGCAAGGTCGGGATTTGGTTTTGTGCCAGGACAATGGGATGTCCCTGGAATGTGTGTGTTTCTCATGAAAGGGAGGGGTCTGGGAGCAGGGATAGCTATACTGCAGAAAGACCACAGGGGGGCAGCAAGGGGCAAGAGATGGGGACTGGGACAGCTGTAATGCCATTGGGCCTGCAAAGGGCAAGGCTGGAGAAAGGGACAGCTATCTGCTATATATTTTAGAGAGTTTTTCTGTCTGTCTGTCTGTCCCTCAGCGGAGAGTGGGCATGCACACTCCACCACCATGCACACTCCAATGGTCATTGACAGGTGCATCTTACCTGGCCCCAAGCTGCTGCAGTGAGAGAAGGCTGGGGTTGTCCTCTCTCCCCAGGGCAGTCTCCATACTAAACCCCTCATCCCCACCCAAGAGCAATGAGTTAAATTAAGGAAAACAAAGTTTATTAGAGTTAAAGACCTGAGCAACGCCGGGTACATCTTCTAGAATCCTATATGTGGACAGAGCATGCAGTGCAAAGGGACCTCTAGGTACTTCTGTAGTACACGTGAATGGAAGAACCGTGCTGCTCTGAGTGAGGTGAGGTTCTGGGCCCCATCCCAAGTCAATGTTGCAAGGGTTTCCAGGATGATCGAAAATGATCAGAATTATTAACCAGGTTAAATCTGTATGGAAAAATTGGGCAGGAGTAGGGTGGTTCAGAGGCTTGGCCGACAGGGGATGGAGGTTTTCCTTGGGGGGTTACTATTGGGATCAGGCCCAGATCAGAGTTTGACTGGTACTTCAGTTCAGTGGGTCTCAGTCCAGTTCCTAGTGGAGTGACATTGCTTCTATAAAACCAAACAGAAAAGAGACGAATCACCAAATCAAGAACAGTTCTCAAAACTGACATAACTCAGTAAATGTTGAAAGTCTCTGGTAAAAAGGAGCCAGTTGGCTGGGGCGCTCGGCTGCAAGAGGAGGGTTGCGCGCTCCTAGCCTGGCTCCCAGGGCTCTTCTACAGGTTGCCGCACTAAGCAGGTGAAAGGGGCTGGCTGGGAGTGCGCCCCCTCTGTCTGGGCCTGCCCGAGCCTCCCCCCTGACACCCTTTAGGGAAGGGGAGGGCTGAAGTTTCTCCTCCACCCCCGAGTGTGTACATTTTCCTTATATTTTAAAAAAAATCTTAATTGAGTTAAGGACCCAAACAAGGTGGGTAAAACTCTTGGGCTTTGTCTGCACTGCACCCATTTGGGCGCAAGAAATACGCAAATGAGACGAATTTGCATTAATTTGCATTAATTTGCATAATTAATGAGGCTCCATGTTTGCGCAAGAGCCCTTCTTCCGCATTTTTTTCAGGAAGACCGGCTCTTGCGCAAGAGGGGGGTGTAGTCAGACAGCGTGTAGTCAGCATGTGGAACTCCTTGCCAGAGGAGGCTGTGAAGGCTAGGAATATAACAGAGTTTAAAGAGAAGCTAGATAATTTCATGGAGGTTAGGTCCATAAAAGGCTATTAGCCAGGGAATAAAATGGTGTCCTTGGCCTCTGTTTGACAGAGGCTGGAAAGGGATGGCAGGAGACAAATCGCTTGATCATTGTCTTCGGTCCACCCCCTCTGGGGCACCTGGTGCTGGCCACTGTCGGCAGACAGGATACTGGGCTAGATGGACCTTTGGTCTGACCCGCTACGGCCGTTCTTATGTTCTTATGTTCTTATGAGCAAAAAGGAGCTGTGTAAACAGGGCCAGCCCACAACATTTTGGCACCTGAGGCGAGAAGCTCAAATGATGCCCCCATGCCCCCTCGTTTGGGCCAAAACTTTGAAAGGTCTCAGTTCTGCCTTCTTCCTGTTCTACTCCTCTCATGGGACTGCTCGGCTACCTACCCTTATAAAGGAGAACTAACAGCAGCAGACACAATTTTCTACACTCTGGGTCCTAGGGGCGCCCCCGCCCGCCACAGTCTGGCACCTGTGGCGGCCACCTCAGTTCGCCTCATGGTAAGGCCAGCCCTGCATGTAGACGGCTCCTTTTTGTGCAAAAGCCTCTTGCGCAAACACGGAGCCTCATTAATTATGCAAACGAGGCACGGTGATATTCCACACTTCACCCGATTTGCATATTTTTGCGCAAAACGGGCACAGTACAGACATAGCCCTAGTGTTAAATAGCTGATGATTATAAAGTTGAAGTGAATTGAAATACAACATTCTTACTTTATACATGAAATGTTTCAACATTAACAGAAGGCGAAAGTCAAAACGATTTGTGTTGACTGCTTTCCAGCTAAAAATTCTTCAAAATTGAAACATTATTTTGACTAAACTGGATTTTAGGATAAAAAACTGTTTCATCCATAAAAAATGGGAACAGCTCTGCCAACTAGAAATAGGTTGAGCTCTGCTAGCTCAAGTCTGTCTGCAGTGTAGACATAATTTTGGTGGGGTAGTGAGGCATCTTTGCGCTATGCTTTTACCTGCTCTGCGAAATGAAGCGAGGACTGTCAGTTTCAAGTGACATCTTTCTGAAGCAATGTAATTGCAATGTCTGGTGCTGCTAGCTTGTAATCTTCCTTACCACGTCGTTACCCGTAATAACACCACAGGAATGATATCTGTTGTTCACATAGTATTGTGGCTCCCAAACACTTTCCATGCTGTGTATTTGGCCCCCAGCGACGGAAATGCAGTCACCACTGCAGCACCCGGCAGCAGCAGGAGACAGCTGTTTTTCAGCATGCTGCACAATAGTTTAGGACAGGAAATGAAGAAGAAAACCAAAGTTAGTTCAGAGTGGGTGCAAGTGGTGGAGGGAAAACAGGGCAGAGGAACAGTATTGCCTATATTGGAATTGGGGTTAGAAGTAGAGTCCTGCGCAGTTACAAAATTGGTATCCACATCTGCAAACGTTCAGCCACGGATACCTACAGATGCGGAAACCCACGGATATAAAGCGGCGAGCCGCAGATTTGCAGGGCTCTACTTAGAACCTCTCAGGGTCTGTCTACACTGGGGATGGAAGGTGTAATGTCCACCGACCTACCCTCATTGGCTCTGATGGAGCTAGCGCCCTAAAAATGAAGAGCAGCTGCCCCATGGGAGCTGTTGGAGGAGTTAGCCCCCCAAGTATGTACCTCAGACAAGTAACCAGCAATAAGCCCCCATGCTGCCATGGGTACACTTCTGGTTTTAGCGCACTCGCATGGTCCGAGGTAGCACAAGTATGTTTACGTGAACCGAAAGTTACACCTGCAGCTCCAAGTGTCGACACGCCCAGGGTCTATGCCATTGAGCGGTCCGGAGCTCGGCTTCCTGCCTCAGTTGAAGGATAGCGCCTCCTGCTGGGATGTGGTTGAACATTACACTGGAGAGAGCACTCCCTATTCCAGAGTTCTCCCATCACCAGGAGTCCCACTGAGAGCAGAGTAGCGTGGGCACCTGGCATGAATGCTTGGTCGCTCTCCCACCCCCAGTGCTGCTGTAACAGCCTGAGTGGGCACACCCAATTGGCATGAGATCCATCAGGTCCTGTGAGGCACATGACACGAATGGCATTGGCTAACGTCCTTATGCTAGACTGTCCTTAGCTTGTGAGGTGGAGCGAGATCCTAACCTGACTCATTGCTCAGAGGATAGTGAATACCGGTCACCGTGCTGGGGTTAAGACAGAGGGGGCAAATTATGGCCCGTGAGCCACATCTGACATGTCAGGCTTTTCAGTGGCGTTCCGGGGGGAGGGCTGTCAGGGAGTGGGGATGGATAGCGGGTGGGGCTCCGGAAGGGGCTGTCAGAGAGTGTGGAGCGGGAGCAGTTAGTGGATGGGAGTCTGGGGAGGCTTTCAGGGGTGTGGAATCGGGATGTTGGGTAGGGGGCAGAGGTCCCATCGGGGGTGTTTACGAGGCAGGGAACATGGGTGGGGGGTTGCATAGGAGGCGGGAGGTCCCAGGGGAGTGGTCAGGGGTGCAGGGGAGTTGGATAGAGGGCAGGGGCCAAGCTACACCTGGCTGTGTGGGGAAGAAGTTTCTTCCAGCCTTCCCACCATACAATTTCGGTACCCGATGCAGTTCTTGGGCCAAAATGTTTGCCCACTTCTGGGTTAAGGGAGAGCCTCCCGCTTACCCTGTTCCCAACCCCTGTAGCCACCCAGCTGTCTGCTGTGATTCCAAATGTGGTCCTGCTGTGGTTGGCCCTCTGTCTTTAGATGGAGAGATTTGCTAGGCTGGGGGATGGGGGAGGAAGTGGGTTTGCTGGATATCTGGGAGAGTTAATTGGTTCGCGTTAATTCCTGGCGTTCCCAAGCCCTGAAAGCGAGAGAGATTGCATCTGCGTTGGGAGGCTGGGTCTGGGATGCGACAGTGGCCGGGGGGCCGCGCAGAATGTTGCCGTTGCTGACAGATGATCTGTTAAGGTTTTGGTTGCGGGCATTGCAATCCAAGTGTGCTGGTTGCCATAGTGACCGTGATGCATTCGCTCCCAGAGACTGTGTCTGATCCCATCGGTCTGGAATGAGATCAGATTGCCATTTGTTTGTGCTGATATCACAGGGCAGCCTGCAGAGGGAATGAGCTGCCAGCAGCACAGCGGGATCCTGCCCGCTTTGAGGGTCCTAACAGAGTAGAGGTGTGGGGCGGACCCCCCTGATGTAACATTCGGTGAAATGGGAGCCAGCGGCTGAGAGGCCTTTTAAAATTCCATCTGTGCTGCAGGGTGAGTGACTTTAAAGGAGGGGCAAGGCACCCGAATGACAGTCGCCTGCCAGGTACAAGGGTCTGGCGGAAGGGCAGCTCCTCTGACTTTCCCCCCACCTCGTCATGAGGGTTGCCAGCTCGGGATATTTTCCCCCAACATGACATCACGTCACTGTCTTAAAGTAGCCTGTGGAAATCTGCAGGATTGGTTTCAATAGTCGACGGGAGGTGAAGCTCATTCGGGGAGACTCCACGCCAGTCCTGAAAGGTTGGCAACCCCACTTGTCGTAGGCGGAGAGGATGTTCTTACAGGCCCCCACCTGTCCTCAGCACAGCCACTGCCCTTCCAATCAGCCTCAGAGACAGTTGACAAGGTCTAAAGCAGTCAGGGCATGTTGATCCTATCTTCCGGGGTTCGATTTAGCAGGTCTAGGATAGACCTGCTAAGTCAAACTCAGAGAGCGCCCCCATCAGCACCAATACTCCTACTTCTTGCGAGGAGTAAGAGAAGTCGCCAGGAGTGCTTGCTCCCGTCGGCCTCCCGCTGTTTGGGCAGCGCAGAAACGCAACGTAAGATACATCGACTCCAGCTACGTAATTTACATAGCTGGAGTTGCATATCTACTACAATCTTCCGATGTCGCGTAGACCGGGCCTCAGAGACATGGCACGTGAAGGATCTGACTTCAGCCCTTTCCCCCAGCCCACTAGGGCAGTGGAGGTGTGATAGATGGAGGAGCTAAGGTAAGTCAGTCCCAGACAGCTGCTACAGTCCCACCCCCTGCCAGGGGACTCCCGTGTTGGGTCAGAGTGAACTAGGAAGGGAGCCCGATCAATGGCTTTGCCTGCCCGTGCCTTGTGGCCCGCAGGAGGCAGCTGCCGAGAGCTGCTGAGCTATCGATTTATTTCCCCGTTCTTGTGCAGCTACATTTGCTCTGCTACTGTGCAAAGGAAAAGAAAGAGGAAAAATAGCTTCTCTCACAGCTGGAGGGGGCGTGAAGTGGGCACAGCCCTCCCTTGCGGAAGGCTGGTTGTTCCGGGTCAGTGGAATTCTGACTTCTCATTACGGTGAAGGGGTTCACTGAGAGGGCTGCCCCCTCCTGCCAGCACGCTTCATCACTCCGTGGCTTTCATGGATCAGGCTGCAGCTGGACCGTAGCAAAGCAAAGTACCTGCTCAGGGCTGGAGGAGTAGGGAGGCTGCATGTGAGGACTGGCAGAGCGGGGTGGGCTAATAGGGGGCTGCAGGTTACCACTGAGAGGCATCTGCTGATCTCTGTGGGTGGGGAACCCGGACGTAGAATAGCGGGAGGCTGTCCAGGATGGAGGGTCATCGGCAGAACTGTGCAAGGAATCTCCCTTCACTGCGTGTGACTCAGGGCACTGCTGTGATCCCATCAGTTTCCCTTCCCCTAAAACTTTCCCCAAACCATTATTGTAACCCCCTTGCTGCATCCGCTCTGTTTCCAACCACCACACACGCTAAGTGGGCACCTCCTAAGCCAGGCCCTGCCTGCATTGCCAAGCGAGGAAGGGAAGCCGCAGCAGCCAGTCAGCGGGGTGGCTTGTAAGCGCTGGGAATTAACAGTGTTGCTCCCATACTCTGCATGTGTTCGTTTAGCCAGCCAGCCAAACGGTGAACTTCGCGCTTTGTCCCTTGGGGGGTTTCCTCATTTAAGGGTTTTATTCTTTAATCAGATCTTCGGCTAAGAGGATTCCAGGGTCCGTACAGGATTTGAATCAATCGAGAGACTGTAAATGAACTGTAAGCTCTCAGCACCTCTCTTCTTCTCTTAAGTCTCGGGGGTCCCTTCCCAGTCAGAACCTCTGTCCTGTCTCCCCTCGGGTGTTTACTGGTGCCCCAGAAAGTCTCACCGCCAAAGGCAGAGCACAGAAACAGGAGAGACATCAGCCTGGATGTGGGCGCTTAGAAGATTTTCCTTTTCTTCTCTGTGGGAATTCACTCTTCTTTTTCTTTAGTCGTTTAGTCTTTCCTTCCTGTTGTCCCCCACTCCTTAGCCCTCACCCTTTCCAGCCAGGACTGGGAATCCAACCAAGCATGTTGCAGGCCAGAGGGAGACTGTGTATTTATTTAGGTATCCCTGTACTTGGGTGTCTAGAATGCAGCCCCTGGGCACCTGTGCTAATGGACCATGAAAAGACAAGTGTGGTGTGCCTGTTAGACTACAGTTAACTAACAAAACCACAAGGGGCCTGGCTCCATAATTTACAGGAAGGTCCGATGTGTTGCCTTCTCGGCCTAACAGGGTCTTGAAGCAGGTGGAAGGAAAACCCAGCGAATACCCCCTGCATAGGGCACCTCCCCAGCTGGTTTAGTGCTGGCCTCAAAGCTCTACACTGGCTCCTTCCCAGCCCAGAGGACACATGAGGGACATGGCTGGACTGCCCTGCCTTTGTGGCTAGTCTTCACTCCCCAGGGCCCATAGGGAAGCCGATCCTATGACAGAGCAGGCTGCTTTAATTGTATGCACTGGGAGCCGGGCAGGTTCCTGCCCAGCCCCAGAATACGTGGGGTAAAATTGTGACCCTGTTGAAGCTAATGGGGACAGGCTTCTCCTCTCAAGCTTTGGGTTCGAGTTCACCTCAGGCTGTGCCTGGATACGAGCAGGGTCCTGTTCCAGAGCCTGTGCTTAGGAGCATGTCACAGTAGCAGGGCTGGCCCGGCCCTGAAGGCGCTTGTTAGAAGGCTGAAGGTGTTTGGAGCCTCTCATCCCTAGGGCATAGGGTTTGAATCGGGTCTGGTGTCACTCGAGAGCTGTTACTGTCTGATGACTACTGCCTGGTGAGCTACAGTGGAGAGCGTTGTTAGGTGTTCCCTGTTGAAGGAGGGTTTACAGTGTAAGGCAGCCGTGGGCAACCGAGGCTACTGAGTGGAGCACATGCGTGGCCCTACTTCATCTCAGCAGGCCTCAAGATTATCATAACCAAGACGGTCTCCCACGATAGGGCAGTTTTGCTGACTCCGCTTGTGTAACTAGAATTCGCAGGGGGTGCCGCGTGAACTGTAGCCGCGCTGTGATTGGCTGCAGAGGGAGCGCACGGCTCTCCCAGCCAGGGTGGTGTGCAGCCAGCACGCACCTCCCGTCACGTGCCCTGGCTTTACGTGCGTGTCACTTTAGTAACACCAGTAGAACAAAACGACATGGACAGAAACCAGCCGAATCTGCATGGGCAACGGTGAACAAAATGTCTCACGGTCCGCACATAGAACCCTGATATGTGGCCTGTGGGCTGTAGATTGTCCGCCACTGGTGTAAAAGAGGTGTGACCAGGCTAGCTAGGCATGCTGCTACCACACCAGGGGGCAGGGTGTCATCTGCCACCTATTGCCTGCTTTATCCAATGTGCTCCATGTACAGCTCTATGGGAATAAACCTGGGAAACTTAGATCCACCTTATCATTTGGGTTCAGGCCACGTTCCCCCAGCTACTCTCAGACCCTTCAGACGTGGCCCGATTCTGTTCTGCAGCGGCTGAGGCTGAAAGGTGGAACGTGAGCCGTCGCTGACGCTTTAACGGGAGCGTTTCATTTGCCTGCAGGGGTTATTCCCTATGGAATTCTGCTTCGTTATTAGACAGGTGCCATAATCCATGCTAATTACTCTACTCAGCCGCAAGCGGCTTGCCAGCACATCTGACACTGCCGCGCGCAAGAGGAAGATCGATGTCGTAGACATCGTCTCTTCGCCGCTGTGCGGGAGAAGGGAGGCAGAGATGATCCTTCCACGGGCTTAGGCCCCGATCCTGCAATCCAAGCCATCGGGACAGACTCCTGCAGCCAGGCCGAGTCCCTCTGATGTCAGTCGGGCTGTGCATGGGCGTACGGGTTCGTCTGCGAGGATTTGTAGGTACGAGCGGTGGTGTGGGTCTGGTCCAAGGTCTCCTGAGTTTAATAGAAATGCTTCTCATGTTGTCAGGCCTCTTATTTGTAAGTGCACCAAGAACACAGACTGGATCTCGGGCCTGATTTTCACCAAGCACGCTCCCATCCAGGCAGTTGGAGTTGCAGATGTCTGACCCTTTTGTAAATGAGAGCCTGGCATCTGGCTGCAGTCCCAAGCAGGTGGCCCTACGTGCAATCCAAGCCTTTCCACACACTCTCATTGCTTTCCCCTCCCTTCCAGGGCCCTGCCGTCCTGCCACAGCACAGGATACAATGAACAAGATGAAAAACTTCAAGCGGCGGTTTTCCCTCTCCGTGCCCCGGACGGAGACCATTGAGGAGTCGCTGGCTGAGTTCACGGAGCAGTTCAACCAGCTCAACAACAGGAAGAATGAAGGTGAGACGCTGGGGAGTTCATTGGGGCAGCAGGGGAAACCGGTTCTGGTTTGGCCAGAATCCGCCGACCCCCCCCACCCTCAGGTGCAGACAGTTGGTGCAGGGTCAGGATGTCTCTTCAGACCCAGAAAAGCAGAGTGAGTCCCTGGTCACTCTGTGCCTCAGTTTCCCCCTTTGTGAAACAGGAATAATTAGTGTAAGCTGGGAGCTTGTGCAGACGCTCAGGAGAGATTCAGATGCTGCCCAGCTGACTAGCAAAGCTCTCACAGCTAGGTTTTGTTTGGTGCACATTCACATGCCACAGTGCACATGAAAATATTATTCCGCACATGGATGGGAAAAAATCCACGTGTGCATGGAAAAGATTAGAGTGAACAATGGGAATAATATCTCCTCAACATTCATTCCTCTTTGGGGAGCACTGTGGGTATAAAGTGCTGTGAAAGGACAAGGCATTGTTATTTTTACGTGTTGTTACACATTACAGATGAGAGCAAAAGGTCAGGGAGAAGCAGCTTTGCTGCTTAATGTTAGACAAGAACAGGTGACCCAGAGGTGGATGGGGTTGAAGGGTCCTTTATTGCAGATACTCGTTCCGCCTCAACCCTCCAAAGCCCTGGTCTGCGGGAGGAACAAATTAACCACAGGTACACCTTTTTCTTTTAGTATGTGAATACACTTATCAATTACATCACCTCGTAAGCAAGCCCTAATTTAGTAATGTGAACACCCTTATAATGCATAATCATCTCTATGGGATGAATACAATTATACCCACCCCAGTTTACTGTTTACAGCTTTTTAGCTGATGCGAGCAGTTCTCACATCACAAAACTCCTTAAATCAGCTGCTTACAAGGGGGGAGGGAGCTGTGACCCTGAATGTGTGTTTCAGAGCGAATGGAAATGGATAAGGGGGTAGGAAGACACTAGCTGTTTAACACACAGAGCATTCATTAAAAGTTACATCCTTGGTACAGCTACATGCTTATCTATCCCCAGCAAGCTGGAAATGAGGAAAACATGTCTGTAAACCTATAGGGTCAGTGCCTGCCCATGCTGCACCCCCATCACTGTGTTAACGAGCACCCAGAGCCCTTATTTAACTCTTACCCCTACACTTAAGGCCTGACACCCTCCTCTTCTCACCCAGAAAGAGCAGTAATTGGCTGGCAGTTTTCTCCCCCTGCCCATCAACTGGCTCAGGCTCTCGGCAAACTCAGCCATGCATCTTTCACTCAGGTCGCATTTACGCTTCTCTCTGCAACCACGACAGCTAGACACCTACTTTTTAAATTTAAAAAAACCCAGGCTGAGAAACCTTAATGCAATCACCCGGCTCCGCTCTCTGCTGCCTAATTGATGTTAAGAAGAGACCCAGCAGCCTGCTTTGGAGGTGGCTGCCTTTCCTCCTCCTGCCCCTGCTAACAGATCACATCCCTCCGCTCGCGACAAGCTGCCGGCACCTGCACCCCTTCTCCATAAGCACCCGGGCTCGATGCTCAGAAGCAGCCGCGGTGCCTGTCTGCTCCCCGCCACACACACACACCCTGTCAAGCTGATGGGGCTATAATTAGAAACGAGCCCTTAATTACAGGCATGGAAGCTGCCGGGATGAAACGGTGTGAGGCTAACAAAGGGCTGGGTGCTGACAGCTGCAGCTGTCTGCTCCTTCCTCAGGGGGACGTTAGTCCTGGGCTTTCTGGCTCTTGGCTCGTTATCGGTGTGCACCAAACCCAGGCACTGTCATGTAACAAGGCAGCTTCCCCGTTCTCCCATTTTAATGAGTCCTCAACGGTGTCTGGGCCCCCTCCCCTTCATTTTTCAAACCAAGGTCTGCCGCAAACCCTTGTTTTGCCGACCCCGTCTCACCTCTCCCCGGGAGACCGGAGTGGAATAGAAACCAGAGCAGAGCTGAGTAGGTAACCTTCTCCCTTTCTTGGGCCCTGAGTCTGTCACCTTGCTGAGGATCCGGGAATCAGGCCCAGGGATGTGGCTGTACTAGGGGTGTAAAAATTTTAAGGAAAATACTAACCGTGTAAGCGATTGAAATTCAGTCAGTTTTGCGGTTAAACGCTCCACGGGCTGGGGGCTGCTAGTGCCGCTGGCCCCACAGGCTCCGTGGGGAGGCCTGGAGTTTAACTGGTAAGGTTAACCGATAAGCGTATCGGTTAACTCGGGGGTGGGCAACTCACAGGCTGGCGCCAAAGCGCCCGCCCCCAGAATGGGCGGGGCCTGGGGCAGAAGGGGCGGGGCTGGGGACTAGCCTCCCCTCAGAGTTGTCTGGGGCCGGAGGCTTTGAAGTAAAAACACAGCAAAGGGCTTGTGGCTCCCGTCCCTGCCAATACCGAGATGCCTGGCAGCCTCCCGGGGTTGCTGCGGCTGTTTACAAGGCTCACGGCTCCGGCTCCGGCTCCGGCCCCGGCCCCGGCCCCGGCTCCGGCTCCGGCCCCGGCTGGGGTAGCACCACAACCAGGATCCATGAACCATTGAAATACGATTCTGCTGCCTGAGCCACTGCCTGGAAATTCAGTGGCACGGGCAGCAGGCTATAAAGAGAAAGTGGCCAGATGCCGTCCGCAGGCCAGATCAAAGTGTTAGGCAGGCCGGATTCCCAGTCTGTGCCCCCTGTGTGGCAGGAGGACCTAGTACCAGGCCCAGGGATCTGTTTCAGGAGTCCCCTGTACCAGGGTGTGTCTGTCTGTCCTTCCCCTGTTGGAAGCAGCAGAACTCCAGGCTACGGTTTGCTTCCCAGATTACACGGTACATTCCTCATCTTGCAGCCTGTGCGCTTCCCGTGCGCTGCGAGCCAGGCGTGGTGCCCATTTCTGCTGTCCCTGCTTCTGCCAGGATCCATCCCCTTCCTTCCCTCGCTCCCATGTAGCCCACCCCTCCCCACCCCGCATCCCTTGATTAAGTTTCTCACAGATTGTAAACAAGCCTGCGAAGTCACCTCTGCGCTGCCCTTAATCTCCTTCCCCTGAAAGCTGCGGCTGTTATTTATTCAGAGCCCTGACAGCCGCATTTGTCAGACGCGGTCTCTTCCGCCTGGCGTGGATGGCATTTCGTAAACCCTCTTGCCGCTGGGAGGTCCCTGCCCACAGCCTCGCGCCATCTGGCGTTGGCAGGGGTAGGCTGTGCAGAGGAATGCTGTGTACAGATGCACCAATGCGGATTTGATCCGCAGCCCACTGACGGCCTTGTTCCATTGATTTCAGCAGGCTCCGGCTGGGGGGAAAGGGGCCTGGTTCTTGCAGGGGTTACACCAGGGAAGGGATTGGTGTGCCTTTTTCTGGAAGGGAATCGAGCTGGGTTCGCTCGTGTAAGCGTAGGCTGGGAAGTGTGTGGGGGCTAATAGAGCCAGCTGCATGCAGCTGCACTGTTGGCACGTGTCTCGGGCTGGCCCCGTTTTACAAACCTGGATGCTCTATGCCAGGGCTTTCCAAGCTACGAATCGTGACCCAGTACTGAGTTGCAGAATGTCGGGCACTGGGTCTCGTTGCTGCAGGGGGATCAGGTGAGCAGCGAGGGTGCTAAGGCAGCTGCAGACCGCAGACTGCACCCCAGAAGCAGCCGGCACCAGGCCCAACTCCTAGGTGGCAGGGGGAAGAGCACACAGGGCTCCATGCACTGCCCCTGCCCTGAGCACTAGCTCCGCACTCCCATTGGCTGGGAACCTGCAGCTGGCTGCTTCTGGGGGCAGCATGGTCTGTGGTGCCAGGGGAGGCAGGAAGCTGCCTTAGCACCCCTGCTGCACCACTGACCGGGAGCCGCTCGAGGTAAGCCCCTGCTATGCTAGCGTGACTCTCCACCCCAAAGCCGTTACCCCGTCCTACCGCCCAAAGCTCCCACCCTCAGCCCCACCCTGGAACCCACACTCCAGTCAAATGATGTTGAGTCGGGGGCATCAACGATTTTCTTCAACTGGGTCATGAGAAAAAAAAGTTTGAAACCCCACTGCTCTACCCCAGCTCTACAGATGGAGACATGTTGTGGCACAGAACAGAGCAGAGACTTGCTTACAGTCATGCAGTGAGTCAGTGGCAAAGCTGGGACCAGAACCCTGAAGTTGGGTCTTGTGCTTCAGCCCTTCTTCCAAGCTTCTCCCTGTGCAGGCCTGGCACATCCATTACAGGCCGTGTCCTTCCGCTACAGTTGCACATGGCACAGTTTACATATTCCTGCTGCCCGTGTTTCTGAACAAGCCTCCGGTGCAATCGCTGCCCGTTCTGCGTGGCGGGGCCAAAGACAAGGCATCTTGGCACCTCCTCAGGTGAACTCGTGCCCAAGAATAACACGGGCAGGGAATCCGATGTCATTGCTAATCATGGCAGGGATCAGAAAGCCATTTTCCCTCCATTGCACTGCAGAGCTGGCTGGGGAAACTATTTAAGTGTTGTCCCCCGCCTGCCGAGGGCAGGTTATGGGAATGGAGAGGCTCAGAGGCAGAGACAGAATGGCAACTCCTTGCGGGAAGAAGCGGGGGCAATAACTTGCAGAGGTGAGGGAACAATTTTTGGAGTGGGAGTGTTGAGCTGTACAACCCCCCCTACTGTCCATACGTCTCACTGCCCCTTAGACCTGGGGCCAGCAGCCAGGACCCAGCAGTGGGGCAGGACCCTGCATGTGGGGCTTGGCGGTGGGGCTGCCTGGAACAGCGCTCAGGCGCAGATGTCCTTAGCCCCGCCCCTTCTGCCCAAGGCCCCGCCCCTTCTGCCCAAGGCCCCTGCCCTTTCTTGGAGTGTGGAGCCAGCCCCCCTTCCCACCTTGCCCAGGGGCCTGGCGAGGCTGCCAGTTCCCCTGGGTACGTGATAGGAAATGAACTCAGACAGCTCCTGCAGCAGCATAGCTGGATTTCAGCTCCACCTGCACTAGGGGGCTGCTTTCCCATTCTCCTGCACCTTATCCAGCCAGCGATACCAGTGCAAAGTGAGGATAACAGGCTACTGGGCTTCACCGCACAGTGCACACTTTTGGCACAAGTGTAAATGGAAACACAAGGTGTAAAGCAGGACAGCATCAGGCCCGGAGTTTTACAGGCCATCTGGGATAAGTCACAGTCATGGTTAGCACAGTGCAACTACCCCCATGACGCAAAGCCTTGTCACTCTGGTTGCAAATCCAGAGTCACTCCTGGTTTGCAGGGGCATAAATCAGTAGCAGACCTGGCTCTTGCTTTGTCTGGCCTCCCAAGGAACAATGCACAAAGGGAGGAAGGAGATTGCATGATCCCAGATCTGAATGGGGCTCAGCCTTGCAGGTTTAATGGAGATTTAAGGGGAGAGTTCACACTTAGAGAAGTAATTAAAAGTTGTAACTCAAGCAAGCAGTAGAGGCTTTTGGCCCCTTTCCCTGGGAGATCAAAGCTTGTTTTGGCAGAGGCAGTGTTTAAATGTATTTATAAAAGGGGAGAGAGAGACTTGTCGAAGACAGCTGCAGAGTCTGCCGTCTCGCTTTAATTTGCTTTGATATCCCAGGCAGCTTCATTATTCTCCGGATGTCGGGGCCAGCTTTAATCCACATGAAAAGCAGAGCAGAATCAAACAGACCCTGGCGTGTTCGTCCAGAGCCTGACGTCATCTCTAGCAAACACCCAGGCAAGGCGGCAAACACACAAATGCCCCGCAGGCAAATGCTGTCCCACCTGGGGCATCCCTTTTCCCTGTGCCTGCCGTTCTCGTCCGTGTTGCACATGCACCTCCGGGCAGGGTGTCAGGGAGTGGCTGGGGGCATGCGACCCGCTTTGTGGGGCACAAGGGCATCACGCTCATTTGTGGAGAGGGAAAGATTCCGTCCTTCCTTGCGGGCAGATTCAGGACTTCATACTTTGCTCAGTCCACGGCAGATCCCTTGCTGATGTCTGTGGGAGGTTTGCACAGGGAGAGCAGGAGGAGGAATGCAGCCTTTATGAAGGAAATGCATTTTATAGAGTGCCTTTGCTGTTGCCTGCAGCTCCAGACCGTGAGAAAATCCGCTCCCTTTTAGACCACTGCTCCTGCAGTCTGCTCTCTTCCCTCCCCATCCTCTCTTCTCTTCCTCTCCCCGTTTCTAGGCCTTGGTCTACAGTAGGGATTTATTTTGAAATAGCCCCCCTTATTTCGAAATAGTAAGTGGAGCGTCCACACGACCAAGCCCCATATTTCGAAATAAGGGGCTGGTTATTTTGAAATCTGTGCTCCTGCTTTCCTCAGGGAATAACGCTGATTTTGAAATTGTTATTTCGAAATAGTGGTCATGTGGAAATAACGACTCCCCAGAGTCATTCAAACTGATTACTCCCCAGTACTTCCTGGGGCTCTAAGTCTAGGTAGCGCATCCACAATAACAGAGCCTGCCTCAGAATAATTTCGAGGCTCCCCCGTAGTGGGGACACGGCTATTTCGATGTTGTTATTTTGGGAGTTATTTCGAATGTAGTTATTTTGAAATAGTTTCCTAGTGTAGACATGCCCTCTGAGCCTTCTCTGCTCTTCCTTTCCCATATCCTCCTTCTCTGTTGCCATTCACGCCTTCCCCCCACCACCTTCCTCGTTCCTTCTGCTTGGAGGGCCAGCTGGAGAATCGTTCCTGTTGACATTGCAGTGAGCTTCAGTCTTGCTGCTCCCTTCTGTGAAATAAGTGTGGAGCTGGGCAGTTCACGTGCCTGAGAGCTGTTGTATTAGGCCTCTGAAGACTCAGACAGACTTCCACACCTCATGGCAGGTTCTAATCCGGAATCTTTCCCCTAGAACTCTTGGGTACCCTTATTACCCCAGTGGTAATGACCACATTTGCCCCTGGCCATCCTCTCTTTGGGTTGTTCGTCTGCTGCATCTCATCCAGTAGGTGGGCTAGTCAAGCTACCCCCTGTGGTCCCCAGCTCTGTTCAGTGCCCTGCAAATGCAGCTCTCTGGCTGATACCCAGCCGTGAGCCCTCTGCAGCTGCCCAAGTAGATTGAAGTCAGGGCAGTGAAATCCAGGCAGAGGGCTGTTTCTGTGCAGCTCTCGGCTAATGGAAGTGGCGTTTCAGCAGGAGTTTGGCTGAGGGGTGTGGCCGGAGCAGCTGAGCCGAGTGTAGTTTTGGTCAGGAACTCCCCTGCTGACATTTAGCCTTCTCTTGCAGAGTTATTGTGAATGGGGGGTACATCCCCCTGTTGCTTCAGCAGTTATTGGATTTAATACAGAGGGTCCAGAAGTAGGGCCCTGGATCTGAAGGCCCCCCTATTCCTTCAGATTTTGGCTGGGGTCAGAATCTAAACCTGGGTCTGGAGCCTAAACTTCTCAGGATCTTGGATGTGGGATGGTACTTTGGCCCATTCTAGGGCTAGGAGCAAACCCCATGTTCAGATCAGCGGTGGGGTTTAGGTGGAGCCTTTGGGTTTGAGTCCAGCTCTGTTTCTGTGAGCTACAGATTGACAGATGTGAAGGCCAGTTCTGATCATCGAGCCCAAGGGTGGCAACTTGCCGCCCAAGGGCCACATGTGGCCCCTCAGGGTTCTGCGTGTGGCCCACAAGACAGGTTGTTTACCGTTGCCCACGTGCAGGGTTGCCAGATTCCGCTGGGTTCCATCCGTGTTGTTTTTTTCCTACTGGTGTTACTCACATGACACGTGTGTCAAGCACATGCAGGGAGGTGCATGCTTTTTACACACAACATTGACTGTGAGAGCCGTGCGCTCCCTCTGCAGCCAATCAAAGCGCTGCTGCGGTTCTATCGCAACCCCCGCAAATTCTAGCTACCCAAGCGCAGTGAGCAAAACAGCCTGACTCCAGGAGGCTGTCTTGGTTACGACAGTCGTGTGGCCCACTGAGATGGAGAAGGCCACTCATGTGGCCCGCTCACTAGCCTCGGTTGCCCATCGCTGGTCTAGTCTGACCTCTTGCATAGCACAGGCCAGGGAATTTCACCTGGTAGTTCCGTTGTATAGACCAGTCACTTTGTGTGGTGCAAGTAGGGCAGTTCTTTTAGCAAGGCATTCAGTTTTGGTGTAGACTCCAAGCGATGGGAAATGTACCCTATCCCTTGGCAAAAAGCACTCCGTGGCAGGTGCTGCTTCCCTACCATGCAGTACAACAGGGAGCCAGACAACCCAGCCTCCTGACACTGCAGTAGCATCCTTGCTGCAGACCTGTTCCATCGGCATTACAAAATGCTTGCTGAGCAAAGGCTTCCCAATGACCTCTGTCGACAAGACTCTCTCCCTGCAAAGGGCACTCAGCTTGGAGGAGCTCGCTGCCTTCGGCCTGCCGAGACCCAGCGAGCGGTTCCGTGGAATGCCAGCCCCTGCAGAAACATTGGTGATTCGGTTCTACGTGGCACCCCGCTAGCGGGCCTCTGAAGTGACATGCAGCCCCCGGTAGCAGTGGCAGCAGCAAAACATTAGGGCATCTTCGTATGGCAGGACCCTTTCCAGAAACTCCTAGTCCCTCAGGCTGACAGTCAGCCCACACAGAGGGACCTTGTGGCTAATGCACCATGGCAGTTCATGAGACGTCTCCCTGACTCATGCTGCAAACAGGCAGGGGAGCTGCCTGGGAAGGGAGCAGTTTGCCCATTGTCCTAACGCTGTGATGTTAGGGGCCGTGCCCCTTGATCCCTCCCCCCACAACCCTTGAGCCTATTCCAGAGTGGTGCAGCTGTGTCTGGGCCCAGGGAAGTGTTACCAAGGAGGTCGATCGATGTATCTGTTGAATTGGTTTTATGCTGCCGCCCATCACTGGTATCTGGGCGCCTGCCAGGTGCAATCAGGAGCAATAGTGAAGTCCCTGAATCTCCAGGCTGTCTCTCTTTTCAAGGTCAGAATGCTGCTTGGGGCTAGAGGGGTTATTCTTGTGTTTGGGGTTGGGGGGAGTTGGTAGGGTTTGGGAACAGACCAGGCTGTCCCTATTGCAAGGGTCACTTACGGCAGAAAAGCTTTCTCAAAGAGGAAGGTGTTGCAGCGGTCCCTAAAGATGGGCAGGCTCTGGATTCGCTTGTTCTCTGGAAGATTGTTCCCAACCAGATCCCCTCAATAAACAAGGAGAGCACAAGCTTCATGCTGGGTGTTGAGAGTTGCCTTGTCCCAGAAGAGCATCCCAGTGGTTCATCGATGGAAATTTGGTCTTTGGTGTCGCTGGAGGCTGGATCCATTAATGACTTTAGAAATGCGACCCAAGGCCATAAACTGGCATGGGCGGGTGACCGGGAGCCAGTGGAGGGGCCTGAGCTCAGACCGGATGTGCGCCTGTTGGCCTGAACCGGGGAGAAGTTGGGCAGCTGCTTTCTGTGTATCACACGCAGCTTCAGACATGGAGAGTTGCCATGACCCAGCTGGGAGGTGACATGTGCGTGGATCCCTGTGGCCAGATGCCCACCCGGGAGGAAATGATGAAGGTTTTCGTGAAATGGGGGTGAAAGCAGGCTGGTTTGGAAACTGACGCTATCTGCTTGTGATGCTACCTAGACAACCAAGCTTAGAGTCCCATCAATCCGATGAAGGGCGTAACAAGGAGGAGGGAGAAAAATTATTCCCCTTGGCCTCTGAGGATAGGACAAGAAGCAATGGGCTTAAACTGCAGCAAGGGAGGTTTAGGTTGGACATTAGGAAAAGCCTCCTCACTGTCAGGATGGTTAAACACTGGAATAAATTGCCCAGGGAGGTTGTGGAATCTCCATCACTGGAGATATTTAAGAGCAGGTTAGACAGACACCTGTCAGGGATCTTGGTGCTTGGTCCTGCTGTGAGGGCAGCGGATTGGACTCGATGACCTCTCAAGGTCCCTTCCTGTTCTAGTGTTCTATGTTGCTATGAATGGGGGCTGTGCGCCTTCAAGGGAAGGCAGAGAAGCGGAGGTAGCAAGGATTTCTGCAGGACCCCTGCTGGCTTTCAGAAAGGAGAAGCAGCTGCACATCACCGCTCTCTGAATTCTGACGTGGCAGAACTGTGGGTAAGAGCCCACTGTTCCTGCTGTGTCACATAGACAGGTTTGCAGTGTCTTGTGTTCCTGTCAGAGGCTGCAGGGTGCGCAGTGGGGATCTTACCTCCGTGCTCCCTGCTCAGGAGAGATTCAGATGCTGCCCAGCTGATTAGCAGAGCCCCCACAGCTAGGGTTTGTTTCTACTGATGGCTCATGGCTGCACTTGCCTGGGTGCACATAGAAAAAATTATTCCGCACATGGATGGAAAAGGTTAGAGGAAACGTTGGTCCCTGATAACAAGAAGGTTGTCTTCGAGGACCATCAGAACTGCCTTTCTGCCGTGCCCTTGTCCTTGGTGGGGCAACATCGAAGTTCGTGGCTGACGTGGCATGCTGCTGGAGTTTGGGGGTTACTGCTTGCTCAGGAGCAGGAGGTGGGAGAGGGCTCAGTAACTGGAGAGATCTTCAGGGTCGTTCCCTGGCTTCTTGAGGATTGGGCCAACTGTGGCATTTCTCACGGGGTTTGGCAGGTGGGTGGCTCTGCCTCTTTCCATTAGTAGTAGGCAGAGTTGTTCATCACTGGCTTCCACCAGCCAGGAGGGGTTTGGCTCCCTTTCACAGGCTGCGGCTGTAGTGTTTTCCTAGGCTGAAAGAAATGGACCTGTGCATTGCCAGAGAGCCTGGGCTGGGCTACTGCTGAAGGAACTGGCTCAGAAAGGAAGCCAGGTTTGGGAAGTGGGCATTTAGGCCTGAACAGCCGTGCCCCCATGTCTGGTGCTTTAGTTCCTCTCCATCGGTTGATGTGCCAGACTCGCTTGCAGCTCTTCCTTGCGAAATGTGACAGTCTCTGTTACGAGGGGCTGGCGTGTGCACTCACGCGAGTGAGAAGTTGCTATTGTTAATTGTACGGCAGTAGCACATAGAGACCCAAACTCAGGCTCATTGTGCCCGGGGCTGTACATACATGTAGTGAGACACAGCCCCTGCCCCAAAGACAGTACACTCCAAATTGACAACGCGTAGCGGGGAGGCAGAGGCCCAGGGAGGGAATGGTCACACAGCAGATTAGGGGCAGAACAGGGCAGTATCTGTCTGTCTCCATCACCGCATCTGCAGATTTTTCTTGCCCTCTCTTCCTCCCTCTAGTTCTGTATCTCTCTGAATGGCTTGTGTGACAGGCTGGCTGTGTTGTCTCCACGCAGTGCAGGGGCCCAAAGACTGCTGTCTGCTGAAAGTCTTTTTTTAAGGGAGTCAAATTTCTTCTACTAATCCTCTCAGGCGGGTTTTGCCTCCTCTTTAAATAGCCAAACTTCATTCAGGACGGTCTGATTAGCAGGTGCCTTGTTTTGAATGGTTCTCCGGGAAATAATGCCCCTGCAAATTTGTAGAGTCCCTCCTGCAGGGGTTCGGGTGACCTGTGTTGAACTCGTTAAATGTTTTACCGAGCCACAGTCTGAGTCCCTGCGCTCCCGAGCTTCCTAGCAACCAGCTGTTAATTACAGAGCGAGGAGGAATGAAGTGCGGGACTAAAACAGGAGTCCTGAGAGAGCTTTGTGGCTTATTTTGTTCTGATTTCCTGCTCCTTTCATGGCCCCTGGGACTTGATGATGCTTCCTGCTTGTAATCCCCAGAGAAGGGTTATTATGCGGAATCTCTTCACCGTCCAGAGGGCTGTTGTGTGTTAGGATCCTTTCTCAGGCCCACATAATCTGCGTCCACCTAACGGGTTGGTGCCAGGGAGCTTGCGCCTTCCTCTGGAGTCTGATGGTTTCCTTCTGCAACGAAGAGCATTTTGTCGGCTCCCCTTCAATCCCAAAGGCCCTTTTCTCAGAATCCTTCAGGTTCCCTGGAGTGAATAGTGATGACGATGCCACTGAGCGGCAGCTACTCAGCACCAGAGAAAGAGAGCGCCTGGGCTGGGGGAAGGAATAGGCCTCGTTGAAGCAGGTGCAGGGTGATGAGCAGAGTTGTCTAGTGCGTAAAGTGCTGATCTGGGATTTGGGAAACCACAGCTCTGTTCCCAGCTTTGCCAGTGGCCTGCTATAGGACCTTGGGCAAATCACTTCATCTCCCTGGGCCTCAGTGTTCCTCATCTGTACAATGGGGGTAAATCACTTGCAATTAGTATGGGAAGGCTATCACGGCCTGCCCCTGAGACCCACACTCTGTGGGGCATGGCGCAGTCTTCTCAGTCCCCTACTGGGGACACGAGGCACCACCTCACTCATACCAGCAGAGTTGCTATAGACAGTAGAAACCCTTAGCACTTCTATTCACATTGCAGCCGTGACGTTCCCTGGGGGCATAGCACTGTTGGCCCAGTATTTTGGAAGGTATATCCTGAGCTGCAGAGAGGTGAAGAGATTTGCCCAAGGCCACAGAGGGGGTCGGTGTCAGGGCAGGCATCAGTGCCCAGGGTCACCTCACTCCCCTCCCTGCGCTCAGATTTACCAGTGGCATGTGACTGTCCCGTGCATGGATTAATAGTGCTGTCCACTGTGTCTCTGCTTCCTCTCTCAGACCTGGCCCAAGGGCACCTGCAGCTGAGCCACCTGGGCAGGGGTTTCCGGGCAGAGCCAGCCTCCATTTCCCCCACGGAGGTGGAAGACCAGTCCCCGACAGCTGTGCGCTACCGAAGGAGCAGCCAGCGCCGCTTCTCCATGGAGGCAAGTACTGGGCGGGATTCCAGCTGTGGCGGGGTGGGGAGGAGGTGCATGGAGGAGGCGGGAGGCAGTCGTCCGGGCTGAGGGGTGGGGAGCACGGGGAGTACGTCGGTAGAGGTGAGTGGCTGTCAGGCTCTGCCCCCTGAATGCCTGTTTCAGGTTCTCAGCGGTGTCGGGTGCCTGAGACACTAACTCTGCGCTGGCCCTGTCTGCAGGACGTCAGCAAGCGGCTCTCCCTGCCTGTGGACATCCGCCTGCCCCCGGAGTTCCTGCAGAAGCTGCAGATGGACAATCCGGAGTTCCCCAAGACCTGCAGCAGGATGTCCCGACGAGCTTCCCTCGTGAGTCCCCCAGCTCAGGGGTCTTGGAGGAATCGCGTCAGGCCCACCACCCCGTGCACGTAGGCCACTGCTCGCAGCCACATGTGTAAATCCCCGTGCACTCGCGGGTGCAAATTCCCATGCGTGTGCCCATCCGCCCATGTTCCCATACCTGCACATGCAAATCTCCATCTACCCAGCTGTACACTCTGATGCACGTAAATCCCTGTGGCTGCACTCTCCCAGGCATGTAAACCATCATACACGCGCGTGCCTCCACTTGTGTAAGTCCTTTCCATGCACCTGTGCATGCTAGTTCCCTGTCCATGTGCACACTGCTGTGAATGCAAATCCGCTCCTGCACGCATGTCTACACTGGGTCCTGTAACTCCCCACACCTGCCCCTCACAGTCTTACACCCGCACACCCTGGTTTGATCCTTCAGAGGGGTTGGGACTGAAAGCCACTTGAGATTTAGCAAACGCCTGCCGCCGCTCCTAGTCAACATGCAAACGCCGATCAATAAGGCATTTGTTTTCGTGCTCATTTCGGAGTTTCTTTGTAGCACAAGGGCAACAGCACAGCGCCGCCTTTCCGCATACGCCAGCATGCTTCCTAGACCCCAGAAACGCTCCCTGTGGCCCAGTCGTGGGGTCAGAGGCTTGGCAAGCCTTTGGCACACATCTAACCCCGAGTGGGGGAAATGGTGTAAGCCGATGGACTGAGAGCGTGCCTCTGCCTGCGCAGTCTCTTGTGTCTGTTGAATAAAATATACCTGGGTGAAGTGAATGTGTCCTCAATATGAATAACCCCGTAGATGAATAATGAATGTTTCTGTAAAACTCCCCACATGGCATTATGACATTGGTGGACCATCAGATCGTGCCCCGCATCCCTCTCGTTCCGGCAGTCACGTTCGCTCCGCCCGCTGTGCAAAAATATACCGATGTTGTTGCTTCTGGCGTGCAGGCGTGGGGGTCTGGTCGTTGAGGGGAGTGTGTTGGTGTTTCTGTGTTTCTTGGTGGTGTGTTTCTTGTGTTTCTGTCAGTGGTGCACATGCCTTTGTGCACATAAAATTATTCCACACATGGATGAAAAAAATCCACACGTGGATGGAAAAGTTTAGAGGGAACTTTGGTGTAGACAAGACCTCAGAAATAGCAGAGATACCACTGACCACGCAAGTCGCTATTTCAAATCCACCCCACGTCAGCAGTGAGGCTGTAAGTTTCCCTCCTCTGGGTTTGGTGGCGTGTGTGCAGGGAGAGGCTGGGACATGTGCGGATTAGAAAATGTGTGCTGGGTGGGTGGCAAAGGGTCTCTCCTGCATTCTGTAGCTGGCTCCTCCAGCAACCCATTTGTACTGGGGGGAGGGGCTGTTTGTAGAGGACACTTTCCCTGCTGCAGCCTGGGGAACTATTGTTCTGTGGATAAATCGTCCCCAGGACTTGCCACCCGTTTGGAATTCACACGCCGGTTTCCTGTTCAGCTCCCATCAAACAACCAGGATTGCTGTTTATTTTGAGAGAATACGACAAAATATTTCTCTGCTCTATGGACACGGCTCCAAAGCACCCAGTCCAGCGACAGCTGCTTCTCTAGCACCACCTCCTGGTGGAGACTTGTACAAGCCATGTATTATTTCAGTGATGATACATGTCAAAATGTGGAATGCCACTGAACTCCCCGGAGATAAGAACTGTGTTTGTGTCTCTCCTGTACGTAAATACATACAGGTGTGTGAGAATGACAGAGTCATTAGTTATGTCTCAGGAACGCTAGCCACAAAATTCTTCCATCACCTATCAATATGTACGCTGGGACATAGATTGACTTCACTACGCCGCACGAGGAGCAGGATTTTTCCCAGTGCTGTAGTTAAGAGTGATGTAACATTATAGTGTAGACATCAGAGTTCCCTGTAAACTGAGCACTTGTGCCACCTGCTCAGGATAAATTCAAATGCTGCCCAGCTGATTAGCAGAGCGCCCACCTTGTGTTTCTGTCGGTGGTGCACATGCCTTCGTGCACATACAATTATTCCACACATGGATGAAAAAAATCCACACGTGGATGGAAAAGATTAGAGGGACGCTTCGGTGTAGACAAGACCTCAGAGATAGTCCTTGCCCCCAGAGTGTTGAAAATCTAAATAGACAAAGGCAGTGTAGTTTTCCCATTGAGAAACTGAGGCACGGAGAGGTCAACAGACTTGCTGATAGTCACACAGAGAGTCTGTGGTAAGAACTCAACCAAATCTCCTGAGTTTCTATCCAAAGCCTTAAAACTGTAAGACTGTCGTCATGACTGTGTCTAACATAGCGTGTGTCTCCGTGTGACTTGAATGAGTGACCATAACAAATAGGAAATACCTCTTTCATGGCTGATTTGAAAAGCACCTGTGATCAGGGAATGGCGTTTTACTAATGACCAACCTGTGACTTTTCACACAAGGAAGGGGCTGAATACTTGGAATGATCCCAAACAGGCATCTTTGATAAAAGGGGCGTCACTGCAATTTTTTGAGCTTTTGTTTACAATCAGAGGGAGGAGCTCAAATGCCAGGGTGACGGGTGAGGGAGGGACAGGTGGACAGAATGACAATGGAATTGCAGAGGTAGGAGCAGGGGAAGGCAATATTTCAAACCAGAGCCGCCTTACAGAAGAAGACACTTAGTGCAGCCATAAAGTTACTAGCTTGTGTCATAGTTCCATGGAGGGAGAAAGCAGGTATCATTGGTTTCCTTTAGGCAACCAGTCAGTTATGGTTTCCCTGTGACTGATTGGCAGGCTAGCTGCTCTCCCCTGCAGCTAATAGTAGAACTGCTGCATGCAAACACCTGCCTTGATTTCTCTCCCCTCAATGCTCATACTGCCCAGCCTCCTGGACATGACCTTCAGCCATGGAGCTACTCTTTCCTAGGGAAGGATGTCGTCTGCTGATGTTCTTCCCTTTTCTTTGCAGTCGGACATCGGATTTGGGAAGCTGGAAACCTATGTCAAATTGGAAAAACTGGGAGAGGTAAGGAGAGTGTGAAATCACCTCGAGGTAGTAGAAGTAGTTAAGAGCAGAGCCCAAGACAAAAAGCACAGACTCAGAGCCAAACTTCCTCAGCCCATGGGAGTGTCTAGACCTGGGGTTTGGTTCTCACCTTGTTGTTATCACTAACAAGAAATACGCAAATGTAGCACTGGCCTCATTCTCGTAGCCCGATCCAAAGACCACTGAAGCCAACAGAATCTAGAAGTTGACTTGTAGAGGCTTTGGATCAGATTCTTGATCTTCAGAGCAATTTACAAACGCTCTGTACGTAGGCACCAGTTTCATGAGCGTTCTGGGGCTAGAGGACCCACAGGGAAAAATTGGTGGGTGCTGAGCACCCACTGGCAGGTCCCCTATAGCTCCCCCACCTCCCAGCGCCTCCTGCCAGCGCCTCCTGCCCACTGGCAGGTCCTGCGAATCAGCGCCTCCCCTTTACTTCCACCGCAATCAGCTGTTTTGCAGCTTTTGAGACTGTGCGGGGGTGGAGGGGAGCAGGGATGCAGCTTGCTCAGGAGAGAATTGGGCAGGAAGAGGTGGAGCGGGGACGGGGAAGGGGTAGTGGGAGACGTGGGGATGGGGCCTGGGGCAGAGCCAGGGATCAAGCACCCCTCGGCTCTTTTCAAAGTCGGTGCCTGTGTCTCTACAACTCCCCACCCTTTCCTTCTGGCATATCTAAGTGCTAGTCCCATTTCACCGCAGCAGAGGGGTTAAGTGACATACCTAAGGCTACAGAGGGAGTCGGCAGAGGAGCCCGGAACAGGACTCCAATGTTCCAGGTGCCCAGACTTGTTCGCACGCCAGTAGACCGTTCCCAAGCGAAACCCTTTTCAAAGAGCAGTGTCTTCGCTGTCTCCACAAAGCCCTTGGTTCTACAGGCAGAAGGGTGTGCCCATGGCTAGGTTTCATGCATGGCGACCAATGAACAGGGTGCCCTGTGAGCTCCAGCCTTTGAAAGATCTGCAATCCCAGCCACCTTTCCTCAGCAGGGAAGATTTCTGGGACTAGCAGCATCCGTCTCTCCCACTTGAGTTAAAGGAGCAACTCCACTAGACGGTAGCAATAGTGGGTTGTTATGCTCTGTGTGAAGTAGCCACTGGAGAGCGACTTAGCTGGTGTGCACAGTTGCAATGTTGCCGGTGTCACCGGGAGTCGTAAAATTATCCTGCCCTTGTTTTTCAGTGCCTTCCTGTGAGCGTTGGATTGTGGTGCTGCAGGGTTCTGATCCCTGCTCCCCGTAGCAGCCCTGCTCTGTGCCGTCCAAGTGTGAGCTCATGAGCTGTGTTCCTCTGTCTCTTCCCTGCAGGGCACCTATGCCACTGTCTTTAAAGGGCGCAGCAAGCTGACTGGGAACTTGGTCGCACTGAAGGAGATCCGCCTGGAGCATGAAGAAGGCGCCCTGCACAGCGATAAGGGAGGGTAAGAGGCAGTGGGCACTCATGCACGGTGATGGACCACAGCTCTGGGGCCCCTGATTGTAAACGGTAGCCATCCAGCGAGTCAGAGAGCCAGATAGTCCTAACCCAGTGCCGGGGGCTGGACCGATGCCAGAAGGGCCCACCTGGATGACTGCTGACTTCAGGTGGGTGGGCAATGGTGGGGGAGGTGAGCCACTGCGCCCTGGCCCTCCTCCACAGCCAGATCCCCGGGCTGAGAGAGGGCAGCCTCCACGCCCAGCCTGCATGGGAAGTGGGTGAGCCACGGCCGTGCTGCTCTTTCAGCCCTTCGTTTCTTTGACTCAAATGAGCCCATCGATATTTAAAGGCCAGTGATCTGACCTGCCTGTCCTCTGGGCTGTCTCCTGTGCCCCTGTCCAAGACTTAAAAAGCTTCCCACTCCTCTTCTCTATGAGGATTTGCAAGGGACCAGCCAGCTCTCCTGGCAGAGTATGCCCCCCATCGGGCCTAAGGGCTAATGCTGCCTTCTTGCCTTGCAGTTTCCCTGCTGAAGAACCTGAAGCATGCAAACATCGTGACCCTCCATGATTTTATCCACACCGAGTGCTCCCTCACCCTTGTCTTTGAGTACCTGGTGAGTCCAAGGGCTGCTTGCTCGGGGACTCGCCCTTGTGTTGGGGCAATCTGGACAGGCAGCCTTTCCCCTGCTGGGGAGGAGATGGGGGCTTATTCCAGACATGGAAATGGTTCACAGAATGCTGGTAAGGTGTGGGAGGGAAGTAGGGGGAATTATGGGGAACAGAATCTTCTTGTGTTTTTCAAAATTGTGGAAATGTCCAGACTTTAAGCACTCAGCTTAGAAAAGAGGAGACTAAGGGGGGTTATGATAGAGGTCTATACAATCATGACTGGTGTGGAAAAAGTGAATAAGGAAAAGTTATTTACTTATTCCCACAATATAAGAACTAGGGGTCACCAAATGAAATTAATAGGCAGCAGGTTTAAAACAAACAAAAGGAAGTTTTTTCTTCACTCAGTGCATAGTCAACCTGTGGAACTCCTTGCCAGAGGATGTTGTGAAATCTAGGACTTTAACAGGGTTCAAAAAAGAGCTAGATAGATTCATGGAGGTTAGGTCCATCAATGGCTATTAGCCAGGATGGGTAGGAATGGTGTCCCTAGCCTCTGTTTATCTGGAAATGGGTGACAGGAGAGGGATCACGTGATGATTCCCTGTTCTGTTCACTCCCTCTGGGGCGCCTGGCATTGGCCACTGTCAGCAGACAGGATACTGGGCTAGATGGACCTTTGGTCTGACCCAGTATGGCCGTTCTTATGTTCTTATGTACTCCTGGCCAGCTTTGTGATAATTCAAAAGAGGGGAACATTTCATAGTAATTTCCTATGAAACTAGTTTCCTGATTTTTTTGTTACTATCTTTTTCTGTAGGAAGTACAGACGAGTTTCTAAATCCTTGCCATGCCAATATCAGAAACAAAATGCTCAGCATTGCAACAGTGAGCGTTGGTTCAAAGAGACATTGTGCAGGAATAGAGACAGGCGATCTCTCTGTGCCCCAGGGAGTCCCCATATTGTAGAGTGAACATCATTACAACACCCACACAATATTAACAGTTGATAGAGAAACTGCCCTGGTCTGTTCAATATGGGTAAAGGGAGATTTCACTCCACTTTTTTAAGCTAACAGAATATTTATTCACCTCTAATAATAACTATCTGCTCTGAGCTCCTATTAAGGATGTAAAATCCTGTTTTAAAAGGTTACTGGGGTAACTGGTTAACCAGGACCCCGCAGGCAGGGGGCCGCTCCAGTCCAGCCGGGCCGCCAGTTAATCAGTTACTCCGGTAAGCATGCTGGTAAGGGTGATGTTTACCAGGTAACTAGTTCACCGGTTAACCCTTTGCATCCCTAGCTCCTGTGTAACATGGGCCATAGAATTTCCCCCATCGATTGCTGCATCGATTGAAATGGAGGAGGCAAAGTTCTCCTACCCCTCTATCTCCACCCCCTCGCCACTTCGGGGAAGGTTTGGGATGATCCCAGTGGTTCTTTCTGACCCTACGTTCTATACGTCTGTGCAAAGAGTTTCAGGATGTGTGAAAATTGTCCAGGAGATTTAGCCACCCAGCCCTTGTGCAACCTTGCTCTGCAATGCTCAGCTTGTGCACCGGCAGCTGGATCATTGCTGTGTGTTGCCGATGACTTGCTGGGCAGGTGATTATTCAAGGTCATTTAGCAAGGCTCGTCGGGATGTGCTTGTCGTTGCAGGACAGTGACCTAAAGCAATATCTGGATAACTGCGGAAACCTGATGAACATGTACAACGTGAAGGTACGAGACCGCTGGCTTGGGGAAGGGATTTACAGGCTCTCAGGGAATGCTCTTTGTCAGCCATGTTGAAGACACAGGGAGCTGACTTGGGATGCATTGCAGTAGCTAGGGATTTGGACATTCACACTCAGATTATTCAGAGTATCCTGTCCAGGTTGCATTGACTGCTACTCGTCCCCAGCGATTGTAAGCTGCCACCCCACGGCCCATTCATTCAGCAGTGTTAGATGCCTCTCAAGTTCCTCACCGTTTGCTCTGGCCTTGAATGGTATAAGTTGGTGTCATCTGCAAAGCCTGTTCACCCCCCTTCCTCGACCACTGGCGAATAGCTTAAATATTTGTCTGTATTTCTGCCCGTCCGATTTCATTTCCTTCCCAGCCTCCTAATGCAGGACCTTGACAATGTTCTTTAGAAAGTTCCCAAGGCAGAGACTCCACCCCTTGTCCAGCCTCCTAGCACAGAGGGGTGTTTGGGGTTAGTCTTGTGGCAAATGAGGAAACCGGCATCATTAGGAGCTGAATGCAGCGGCACTGGCGGAAGCAAGCCGCCTCATTTCTGGGGACTGAGCTGACTGCACACCCCAGGAGCTCCTTGCATGCCTCTGTTCCCCCACAAGCATCCTCCATTCCCCTCTTCTGCAGGGCCTCCATGCCACTACTCCTCAGTCGCACTCCTACCAGGAGTTCTGTGTGTGTCCCCCTCCCCTGTGCCCTCCCTCTGCCACACCAGTTCCTCATTCTTCCCCCACTGCCATTAGGGACTGTCTGCTCCACCTCCTCACCCCTCTGCCCTGCCATATCAGGCCCCCTGGATCCCTTCCTCCCACCAGGAAAGGTGCGTGCCTTCCATTCCATCTCCCTCCCCACCATTAGTTATTGTCTGGAGGAGAAGTTATTCAGGATGCCAGCACGTTAGGATGAGCAGAAAGGTTTTGTTCTGCTAGACAGCAACCGTAGGGCCCTCCAACTCAATTGTTTGCTTTGTAGCCAATTGCAGAGGTGCTTGAAGCATGGTCGGGGTGCCATGCACCCCACATTTCCCCCCTTCTGGTTTTCCGATCTCCCCTAAAATCAGTCAGCTTCTACCCACTGATGCCTGGAACATTCGCTGAACATTTGGAATTGCTGGGATGTGGCAGAGAGGAGGTACAGACAGACACAGAGATAGCATCATCATTCTTATTGATGGTGATGCCCAGAGGATGATAATCCAGCGCTTTTCATCGGTAGCTCTTGAAAGGCGTTTCGTTCGGGGGATGGACGGCCATCGCGAGCTGTAGAGAGGATCTAATGGTGTGTCTGTGCTGCAAGAACAGCAAATTGCTTTAGCTGGGAGTCTCAAGCGTGGGGGTGCAGCCAGGGGCTCACAGGGCTCCTGCTGCAGGGTTAAAAGCAGCGGGGGCCCTCTGTGTGCTTTCATTTCCTTCTGGAGCTTGGACGGTAAAGCCCAAGGAAGGGAGATTCCGAGGCACAAGCTGGAAGGGCTGCCTGGCTATTTTTAGCACAGTAGCTCATGTCGGAGTCTGTTGAGCCAGGCTCTGAGACTCACTCCCCATAGGGCTGGGTTTGCATTGACACACTGGAGGCCTGACTGATCGTTACAGCTATAGCTCACAGTTAAATGCGCCCTGGCGGGCCCTAAGCCCGTTGCAGGTTCTGCTTGTCCCTGTTCTCTGCTGAACCCCGTGCCAAACCCGGCTCTCCGTGCCCTCTCCCTTTTTCTGCTTCTCTCCCCAAGATCTTCCTGTTCCAGCTGCTCCGCGGCCTCTCGTACTGCCACAAGAGCAAGATCCTGCATCGCGACCTCAAGCCGCAGAACCTGCTCATCAACGAAAGGGGGGAGCTGAAGCTGGCAGACTTCGGTGAGTAGGGCAGGGAGAGCACAGCCCTGGCCTGGCTTGCAGGCCAGGGCAGTGCTGCAGGCCCTGGCGTCGCAGAGCAGTATGTGGCGGGGGTTCCCATAGCGGCTCAGGACACAATCACCCCTGCAGCAACCTCGCCTACACTTCCTGAGCCTCTTCATGGAAACGGCCTGCCCCACTTCGCTAGCTCTGAGGCACGGGCCTGCGGACGGGGGGGGCTTGTTCTGGGAAGGCAGGGGGCAAAGCTTCAGCACCTTTCAGCTCCCATTTAAGCATGGACGGTGGGCGAAGGTAGGGCTGGGGGAGGCAAGCTCCCAACCCCGCCCTCAACCCCGCCCCTTCTGCCCAGGCCCCGCCCACCATGGGAGCCAAGCCGTTCCCCTCCCCAGCATCATGGGAAGGTGGGGCGGCGGGTGGTCCCTACCTTCCTGGCCCCAGAGCATGGGAAGGGCGGGCGCTCAGGGGCAGCAATGCTCCGCCGCCAGTACGCCTACAGTCGGTGTTCTGCGGGGGCGCAGTCTGGGTGGGGACCAGGCTGGCGGTTTTACTGCCTTCCCCCGCCTATTATGCCCGCCGCCCCTGCATGTAAGCACCTAAATGGAGCGGGCCTGATTGTCACCCCGACAGCTCCCACTGGGGCCCGCTGCGTGTCGGCGCCTAGACGGGAGCCGAGCACCTCGGCAGACCTGGCCGTGCGGCTCCGTCCGTTCCTCCTGGGAGGAGCGGCCGTGCTGCCACCCAGCACAACTGGAGCTTGCTGACGCCCCTTTCGCCTCCAGGTCTGGCCCGCGCCAAATCAATCCCGACCAAAACCTATTCCAATGAGGTGGTCACGCTGTGGTATCGGCCCCCCGACGTCCTGCTGGGGTCTACGGAGTACTCCACGCCCATTGATATGTGGTGAGCCAGCATCTGCGTGCAGGGCGGGGTGGGAGGCCTAAGTCAGAGTCCCAAAATGAGAGTCCAAGGGGCAGAGTGCGCCTGGTCTTTCCATAGGTGCGTACAGCACCGGGCATGCTGCTGCCCGGTTAAATCGTGTGAAATAATAACACGGGGCTGCTGCTCGGCACCTGTGCCGCCTCCCGTGACCGGAGGAGCTGGCACCACACCAGCTCTTTGGAGCAGGGGCTGGGTCTCCTCTGTGTGCATGGATAGCTCTGGGGGCTGATTTCCCTTCCAAGGGAACTGGGGGGAGCCCCGTCCCAGGGCTGGGCCTGGAAGGAACCCTGCTGCTCTGGATACAGGGCAGGGATGAACTAGCGCGGCTTCCCCATCTTTAACTCCCATGTCTCTGCTGCTCGTTTAGGGGTGTGGGCTGCATCCATTACGAAATGGTCACAGGACGGCCCATGTTCCCAGGCTCCACTGTGAAAGAAGAGCTCCATTTAATCTTCAGGCTGCTCGGTGAGTCTTCTGCATTCTCCCTGATCTCCACAAGAGGGAGGTGGCTGACCGAGCAGAGAGGGAAACCCTTAATTTTCCGGGTGCTGCTTGGCTGGCCTGTAGCCACCTGGTAGGATTTACCAGTGAATCAGATCCTTTCTCTGCGGGGGAGGCCTTCTGGTAGAAATCAACAGCAGGTAGAGAGCTCCCCATTCCATGGTTCAAACCACTTAGAGAACAGCTGGTTTTTCTAGCCCCTTATGGGGCTTTTCCATAAGGCGCTCTTCTCTCTGGTGTGGTCACTAGCAGCTTTCCATAGCCCAGGCCCAGCGTGATGTGTCTGAACCTGCTTTTCTCCCCCAGGCACCCCCACGGACGACTCTTGGCCCGGAATCACGTCCAGCGAGGAGTTTAAGGGTTATCATTTCACTCAATACCGAGCCCAGCCTCTGATAAGTCATGCGCCCAGGTACCTCCCTGGAGCGGAGACCCGCACTGGCCTGTGGGTTGGGGCTGTTGGCGAATGGGAGGCGAGGGCGAGGAGTGTTGGGAAAGGGGTTATTACGGGTCTCTGCCAATTTCCTGCCCAGGAGCAGACCGCATCAGAACAGGCCTCCTCCACCGTGCCCGGCTTGCGTGCGTCCGATGTGCCCCGATAGGACACCCCTCCAGGGGTCACAGATAAGAACCTGTCTCCAGGGCTGGTTCTGTCCTTCCTTCTGCTGCAACTGCCACCAGGGGTTCAGGTGACCAGACAGCCAGTGTGAAAAATCGGGACCAGGCGGGGAATAGGACCCTGTATAAGACAAAGCCCCAAATGTCAGGGCGTCTGGTCGCTCTGCCAGTGGTGCCAATTAATACCCAGCCCCCCGCCCGGCGGCAGGGCAAGGCACCGTTCTGCCTTGTGCCACTGCTGCCCTGCAGCAAGAGGCCCCGCGGCCCAGCTTGGAGCAGCGCCGTGTCTCTGGGGGCGGAGTCACAGTCTCTTTTTTTTTTTTCTCAGGCTGGACACAGAAGGCATCGACTTGCTGACGCGCCTCCTCCTGGTAAGTGACCTGACCAGCCAGCCAGACTGCAGGGGGTTCTCTTGGGGGGGAGCAGCCATGGGGCTCCAGGGCTGCTCCCTTCCTTCCTGGTTTAACATTAGTGCTGTTGGCTGTCGTCCCTCTCACTGGGGCAGGACAGGGGGCCTTGGGAGCCCTCCACGTACACGGGCCGATCGGAGACACCTTCCAGCGAGATGCTAACTTGGGATCCAGGCAGGGAGGCGCACGGGGAGGGGCCAGCTGGGATCTGTACTGGTACCTTCTGCCTTTATGAAGGCGTCTGATCATGCCGCTGCTGGAGTCCTCTATAGATTTTCACTGGGCACTGGATCAGGCCCTCTCAGCCATTTCTCTGAGCATCTTACCAACCCACTCCTGTTCCTCCAACCCGTTTGCTGCCCTGAATTCACTCATGCTCTCTGAAGGTCCCTCTGTGCACTGGATGTGCCCTTCCACCTTCCTCTCCAGCTTCACCTTGATCAGAGCCCTTGTCGTCGTCTCTCTGTGGGGAGAGGCACCTTCCCTTTGGCGTTTTGAGACAGTTTGTCTCTGGGTCTAAAGTCAGCAGAACTCAGCCCAGCATCTCACCGCTCACCTAGTCTCTGCTGCCCAGTTCCTGCAACACAATCCTGCCCTATGGCTGCTGGTGACCAGACACGAAGGCCGTTGCCACCCCGGCGTTCCTCTCTGGTGCCTGCCTAGGTGCCTCAGCATGGGATTTGGACGCCCTTCGGAGAGACCCTGATTGAAAATGGAGACATCCCTTCCCCATGTTCTCCCCCCCGACCCTAACACCCACACACAATGTAAGGATGCACACAGAGCGTAGGTAAACACATGCACGCACACACAGAGCGGGTGTAATTGTTCACGCATGCACTCACAGCTTACATCACCATACACCCATCATACATTGACACCCCGGCCCCTTTTTTCTGTGGTTTTTACAGTATGAAGCCAAAAGCCGGATCTCCGCCGAAGAGGCCCTGCGACACCCTTACTTCAAGGCGCTGGGGGACCGAGTCCAGCTCCTCCCTGACAGTGAGTGCACACATTATCCTGTTGGGGTGTCCGTAGCAGGACACAGCACTTCAGGGGCTGCCTGGCCAGTTGTGACATTTCTTACTGATGTAGCATAGGAAGGAGCCCGGCCTCCCCCTATCACTGCAAAACAACTTGTCTGAGTAATGCACCTTTATGAAGTCTCCTCCTCTATATCAAGGGAGAGGGAGATTAAATTCGGACACATTATAATAATCATACTTGGTAGATTTAGAGCACTTTACAAAGAAGTTTGGGATCATTATTTCCTTTGTATAGAAACTGAGGCACAGAGAGGACGTTTCTTGCTTAAGCAGGTGATTGGCAGAACCGAGAATAGGACCCTGGTCTCCTAGTTCTAGTCCAGTGCTTTGTCTATACTACATGTGCACAGGGCCCAGCCAGGCTGTGTGAGGGGACTCTGCTTCCTTGCCCCGGTGAGCTCTGCATTCTGGCTCAGTCCTGCACGGGGCAGGCAGGCAGTGCTGCTCACATCAGGGCCCTGTGAAGGTGAAAAGAAAAGGTTTAATCAAAAACAAAGTTTTCTGTGAAAAAAATCTTGGTTTTGACAGTGTTTTTCATTGTTTGAAAAAGTTACTAAATGGAAAAAAAGTTGGGGAAGAAAGGCTTGCGTTTTTTTGGTATTTTTGAAATTTTTCATGTTGAGAGTGTGAGGAAACTGCTTTTTTTCCCCACTCCCTACAAAAGCAAACAGAAGGGTTAAGAACGGTGTTGCTTTCGGACCGAGAGAGACACTTTCAACCCTGGCTTACTGTTTTCCAACTGGCACAAGTTGGAAGACAGTCAGAAAGTGGGTGTAAGTCATTTTTTCCACACACCCTTTATTTCTGAAAATTTTCCCGTGGGAAAACTGGTTTCCTGTGGGAAAACTTCAAATGAACATTTTTCCTGTGAAAAATCCCCACAGGAAACATTCCCATTAGCTGCCCAGTGCCAGAGCTGATCAGGACAGAGAGCAAAGGGGCCTTGCTCCCAGGGCCGGCTTTAGGCCGATTCACCCGATTCCCCTGAATCGGGCCCCCCGCCTAAAAGGGCCCCGTGCCCTAAACCTGGAAGTGTGCTGGCGCACTGTGGGAGGGGGCGTCGGCCCCGGAGGAAGAGTGCGGTGGCTTCTGTGCACTGCGGGAGGGGGAGTCGGCCCGTGGGTTTGGCTGGAAGGCGGAACTTTGCCCTGTAGCTGGGAATTTAAAGGGGCTGTGAGTTGTTGCTTTGTGTGCTGGGTTGTGTGGTGGTGTGTTTTTTTTTTTGGGAGGTTTCTCAACCAAAATTTGGTTCGAACTGGGCCCGGTACTTCCTAAAGCTGGCCCTGCTTGCTCCTGCATGAAGGAGAAGCTGCTGAGTCCTAAAGCAGGCCTAATAGGCATAGACAGACCTTCATCCACACCCTAAGGATTGAGCCTACGCATATGTTTCTTTAGGGATCCCTATTCTGTGGCTCGGTGCCTATTTAGAGATAGGGAGCCAGGTATTCAGGCAGCTTGGAGCTGTGGCATAGTACAGGTTGAACCTCTCTAGTCTGGCACTCTTAGGATCTGATCGGTGCTGAACCAGAAAATTTGCCAGACCGCGGGGGGTTAATATTGTCTAGCATCATTACCAACACTTCCACTGCTTGCTGGGCTCTCAGGAGACATGTAGGGGTAAATTGGAGCTAAACAACAGCACAGAACACAGAGCCAGGACTGGTGGCTGCAAACAAACTTTCTGGGACTGCAGGAAACTTGGCCACACCCATGGTCAGTGGACATCCGGCTAACTACACTCATGCCAGGACACGGATGTTGCCGGACCAGAGAGTGCCAGACTAGAGAGGTTCAGCCTGTAGGGAGGGGAATTGTGGAACTGGGGGCACGACAATGTTGAGGGATCCTGGACCTGTGGGCACTACAGGCTGGGGAATTCTGGGACCATGGGAGCCCTGGAGTCAGCACCGTGGGTGAAGTTCGGAGGGTGCATCGGCGCTGTGCTCCCAGCCAGTCGGGTTAAATCTCAATGTCTTCTCTCTCTCCCTTCACCCAGATGCTTCCATCTTCTCTCTGAAAGAAATACAGCTTCAGAAGGACCCTGGCTACCGAAGCTCAGCCTTTCAGCAGTCAGGTAGGACGCCGTAGCTGGGGGCAGAGCCCTGGTCTGGGCCCGATGGGATAGAAGGTTCAGAGCCAGAAGGCACCGTGCTCTCCTGCAGCACCTTCCCCCTGAGGATCCCAGAGCTCAGAACAAACACACATGCAATGAGCCACACAGCGCCCCTGCCTCCCAGAGGTAGATACTGTCCTATCCCGGCTTTACAAATGGATGAAACTGAGGCGCAGAGAGAGGGGCCTTGTCCAAGATCACACAATGAACCTGATTCTTCACTGATTTGCGTCACGGGGAGTTGTTTACCCCTCGGGTGTAAAACGCTGCCACGTCCGAACCCTGTGCTCTCCCCAGTGGCTGTTTCACGCCCTCTTCCCTCAGGCAGGAGGTGCCAGGCAGGGTGTTCCCAGACCTAGCCAGTTTGAGAGACTAGCATTCAGGGCCCAGACCCTCCTCTTGCTTACAGCGCTTTCCATCATAAATTACTCCCGGTGGGCGCCAGTGTGAGGGAAAGCTGAAGCAGGCCCCGGTTTCCCTGCTTCAGTCCTGTGGCTTTCACTGCAAGAGCTGCCTTCCTCCCTGCCATGTGGACATAGGTCTGTCTACCCTGGGAGCTGTGGTTCCCAGCTTGGACAGATGTAACCATGCCGCTCTGAGGCTACATCTACACGGCGTGGGTGTTTTTTGGCAGAAGATATGCAAATGGAGCGCTCATTTGCATATACCACACTCTTATTTGTATACCTGATTTTTTGAGGAATAAGGGAACTTGCGCAAAAGGGGGTTTTCCAACAAATGGCCCCGTCTACATGGGGCTTTTTATCGCAAAAACCTCTTCCGCAAAAAGGATCGTAAGAGGATATGCAAATGAGTGTCGTATATGCAAATGAGGGCTCCATTTGCATATCTGCTGCCGAAAAGAACACGCAGTGTAGACGTAGGCTAAGGGACGTAGCACTACACACAGCAGCGTGGCTGCCACCGCATGGGCAGCACGAGGGGCTACCAGGCCTGGTTCTGCCTGAGACCCTAGGTAGGTGCTGAAGTAGCTAGCCCATCCCGCCGCCATGGCTACGCTACTGCGGTTAGCACGCTGGCTCAATCCCAGCTCGCATGGCTCAATCCCAGATTACACCCTCAGCTCCTGTGTAGACCGACAGCAGGAGCAGCAAGGCCAGTCGGCGGAGCCCTGCCTCCTGGGCACTGGTTTAACCGAGCCTGTCTCCTGCCGGCCTTGGGAGATGCTGGCCTGCCTAGGTGAGGCCAGGCAGACACACGCTGCAGTGCTGACGTTGGACTGCATCCAAGGGCAACACCTCGCGAGCTGGGTACCCTGCCAGCCTCTCCAGCCCAGCCAGGCAGTGCCAGGCAGGTGGTGCGTAAGCCGCACTGCGATGACCATCTCCACCAGCCACACGGGTCCCATTGCATGTTTTTTCAGAGTAAAGTGAGGGGAAAGTCTCTTTGGACATGTGGGAAATCCCGCCAAGTAGCCTCTCCCCGTCCACCAACCCACGGGCAGGTGAACCCACCTTAGAGTCCCCCCAGTTAATTGGTAAGAAGTGTCTTAGTGAAGGGAAATGATTGGGCCTAATTACGGTGTCATGGCTAAGCATCCGGACTCCTGGGCTCTCTTCCCAGCCCTGCTGTGTGACCCTTGAGATGAGCCGGGTCCCATCTCTGTGTCTCCTGGAGATTTACTGACCTGGGTTCTCAGGCAGGCACTTGGAGATCCACAGAAGGAAGGTCCTACAGAAAAGCAATACAGTACCCGCAGAGCAGGCCAGACATCTCCCAGTCCTAGCCTTCAGTGTTCCCTGTAAGCTGGGCGCTTGTGTGGTGTGGCCACCCAGGAGAGATTCAGATGCTGCCCAGCTGATTAGCAGAGTGCCCACAGCTTCCGACAGCCAGCAGCCTGTGTTTCTATTGGTGGTGCACATTCGCACATGCCTCAGTGCACAGAACAACATTTATTCTGCACATGTATGGAAAAAATTACAGGGGAACATTGCTAGCCTCCCCAACACCCCGCTTCAGAAGGGTCTTGGTAGTGAACCGAACCAGAACCATGTATCAGGGCACTCATGACCTGTGAAGTGTAGATCAAGATACAGATGAGGTGGCTGACCCTGGACCAAACTGAACACATCCGATCACAACGTCCTTGAGCTTCAGGCGAGGTCGGTTCCAAAGCCTGACATGCAGGGCCCTTTTTCCTTAGCTTTGTAATATTGGCAGATTGATTCACGTTCACACGTGTCCAGAAAAGCCCCATGAGCCTAATGGGCCCCCTCGCGTAAGTCTGCTGGTTTGGATGCAGCTGTATTGGGGACCAGTCTTGGCCTGACCCACGCAGTATATACTCTTCAAACTCTGTTTCCTTGGCTCAAAGTTTGTAGCGGACTCATGAAACTTTTACACATGAACTGGCCACTAGAAGGAAACGTTGTGCCAGACTCTGTTAATGGGTTACACGAGCAAGAAGCTCTTATGTAGCCTTTCTGATCTCTCTCTCTCTCTCTCTCTTCTCTCTCTCTTTCTCTTCCAGCCCGAGGGAAAAACAGGAGGCAGAGTATATTTTAAACCTGGCTCTTGTTCCCTTTGTCACCATGGAGATCAAAGCACTGAGAAAGGAGAGGACTACATGCTCCCACAAGACCCATCCACAGAATTACTGACTCTAACAGGAAGATACTGGAACGCCCCTCTACCATGGGCTGTCCACTGTCCCCCCAGAATCCCACTGCTGACACCAGTCAGCCAACCAGTAGTTCTTGTCAAAGGAGCCTTGCCCCCCAGTTCCTCATTTTTCATGTGGCACCACCACGCGTAAGCTACTGCGTTCCATACCCGGGTAAGGTGCTTGATCTAGTGACTAGTTACTCTGGGAGAAACCCTGAGCTCAGGAGACTTGTGCACTGGCCTTGTTAAGTCCTCTTTGCTGCAGTAAGAGGAGGCGAGCTGGAATGCAGAGGAGCGCCGCAGGCGGAGGGCAGGATCTCCATGGGTTGGCAGATCACAGCTGGGCTGTGGCAGGTAGCGATCAAATCGCGTAGGACGTTTCTGTGCACACGCAGCATGCCTGTGCTTGGGCATCCTGCGTTACCCACCACTGGGAAAGTTAGATCTGGCAAGATGTATTGCACTGGATGAAGGACATGCTATTTATCACAAGCAGGGGATACCCGACAGGGAGCCCGTCCAGAGCTTTCTGACATCAGACATTTAGTTGGGTGTGAAACATTTACCAAGGGAGAGCTCTCCTGCCCCATGGTGATCAATCAAGGATCCCTCTTCCTCTCCCCATGCACAGTCACCGGGAATGCCTGAATTGGCAGCCCCAGGGGGTGCAGAGGAGAGAGGTAGTTTATGAGAAAAGGCAGGGTCATTGGATTCCTCTGACCCCCTTGTCTTCCCCAACTCTCCCCATCCCATTTATTTTCTAAGCTATGACACCTGGCTGCTGTCCAAAAACACCCCTCGTGCAAGAGCATGCAATGATGCATCACGGCTGATGTGGACTTTCTCTTTAGTTCCATGCAAAATGGGTGCAGCGTTCCCCAGGACATCTCTCAAGCCGTGTTTCACAGCCGTTCCGAGCCCCTCAGATTTAGCTTTCCTGAGAAACCCGCGACATCCCGTTTCTCACCTCAAGACCCCGCTGTGTTTCTAATTTGCCTTGCACGGAAAGGGGCGCTTTCACTAGGGGAACAGGACCTGTCTCCTAGCAAGCAGCTCAGGAATTGCAGCCATCTGGGCCCATTGTTGAGCTCATGGCCAAACATGGAAGAGCACAAGTCGTTTCACCTGTGGGTGCAAATGAGCTGTGCATACGCAATGCGACATAAAGTCCACCTTTGTGGTGGGCATGCAAAGGTGCCGACCCTACCTCGGCGAGGCTATAGGATCATAAATAGACTCCAATGTGACAAACTGTTCAGCAGAAACCCTCCCGAATCACACCCACCTTTCCCCCTCGGACTAAACAGATTGTATTGGTCTCGTCTATTGCACACATACCGCACTCAATGGGACTCAACTGCTTGCTGAAATGTGAACATGTGCTTAAGTGCTTGGCTGGGAACGGAGCCATGATTAGTGTATTTTCCTCAACCTCTATTTCAAGGCCATGCCAAATCCATTCTGATAAATAAGGGCCTTCTCAACCCTTCCTCCAAAGCTCCAGCCAAACCAGAAACTTTCTTTTTGTTTTCAAGTTTGAAAATTCTGTCAGATTTCTTTTTGTTGTTGTTGTTGGTTGGTTGGTTTGGGGATTTTTTTTTTTTTTTAATGTTTTCATCCCCACTTCCCTCCAGTTGTCTCATCCTCTCCCATACCCATCATGGCCCAGCCAGCACCAGGAAATAATGGTGACTTGCTCTAGAAAGCAAGTATCATGGGCTGGTAGACTGACTGTGAGATTGATGGGTAGGAAGTCCTGAGTTCTAATCCAGACTCTCCTACTCAGTAGGGCCCGGTCTACATGGCGTGGGAAGGTCGAGGTACGCAACTCCAGTTCTGTCGCTGGAGTTGACGTATCTTAAATCCCCATCTGAACAGTGGGAGGTCAAACACTCCCATCCACTTCCCTTACTCCTTGTGAGGAGCAGGAGTACTGGCACTGACGGGGGCACCCTTTGAGTTTGACCTAGTGGGTCTTTACTACACCCGCTAAATCAAACCCCAGTATATCGACCTCAACAGCATTGATCTTCTGTGTAGACATGCCTATACTGAGTAGCCTTGGGCAGGTGATGGCACTGATCTGTGCCACAACTTCCCCCATCTGTCAAATGGGGCTAATAATCATTAACTGCCTCACTGCGAGGCCCAATGATGTACAGCTCTAACAATGCCAAGCACAAGTTAGAAATGGGCCTGGACCTGAACTTCCTCAGAGTTTGGATCCAATACAGATCAGACACTAACTGCCAAGCATTATGATTCCTAGCCCAGTCTAGACACCTCAGCAATCTGGACCAAGTCAGGCTCATCCCTGATAAGCATCCAGGCCTTTGTATTGTTTTGAGATTTGCCCATCCCTGGGTGGTTTCCTTCTGTGCATGTCCTGCATACAACAAACTGGAGAAAACACTTCTGTTTCCATTCATTCATTCGTTCAGCACTTCACCCCACAGCACGAGAGATGTGGTCAGCCTTTCTGCATGCACCTATAAAGCATCTTCACATTCTCTGTTCCAGCTGTATTAGGGGTTTTCTTTGGAAGTTTACAAATTCTGGGTTCCTGGTTTTTTCCACTCCAGCTCCTCTGAGGAAGTGGGTTGTGCCCACAAAAGCTCATGATACCATATATATATATGTTAGTCTCCAAGGTGCTACAGGACCACTGTTGTTTTTAAAGTTACAGGCCAACACGGCGACCCCTCTGTGACATATAATCTAAAATAAGTTGTAACACCTGTTTCCCTCTAAGGGTACGTCTACACAGCAGGACTAAAGTTGAATTAAGCTGCACAACTTCAGCTACGTCAATTGCATAGCTGAAGTCGAAATAGCTTAATTTGGCTTTTGGCGCTGACCACACAGCAGGAAATCGAAGCGCTCTTCCTCCGACTTCCCTTACTCCTCGTGTAATGAGGGTTACACGAGGAGTCGGAGTAAGAAGTCCAGTTCGACACTATTTCAAAATAATGGCCTGCCGTGTAGACACGCTCTTTATTATTTTGGAATAACGATAGTTATTCCGAAATAATGCTGCTGTGTAGATGTGCCCCAACTGTCCTTTAGCAAAGCTTTTGGCATGAGAGTTTCCTAGGTATCGCAGGAATGTGTCATGGGATTACTGTTTCCACTGTAGACAACTCTATTCATGAGTGAGTCATTGGCTTGACCCGCTAGATCAGTGTTTCCACAGACCATCATCAGGGGTTCCGCGAGAAATCGTGGAATAAATAAATAATTTTTTTTCTTACAATGTAAGGCTTACATATATATATACATATGTAAGCCTTACATTGTAACAGCTCTTTACAAATAAATTTTCTTGACAATAATTTAGCAGTAATTGAATCGCGCTCCCCGCTGTCAATTTTTTCTGGCCAAACAAGTATTTTCATAGGTAGGGGTTCCTCAGGATATGAAAAATTATTTTAGGGGTTCCTCCATGGGAAAAAGGTTGGGCATCACTGCACTAGATGAAACGTCTTGTGCAGGCTCTGATTCAGCAAGGTAATTTAAATATATGCTAAATTTTAAGCACATGACCAATCCCACGGATGGTCATGTGCCTACTCACATGTTACAAGTTAGGCACCTTGTTTAAGGAAACTTGTTGAATCAGGAGCCATGTTGTCTCAGCCTAGAGGGGAAGATGGACCTAGTCCATCTGCCCCGTGGAGCGCTAGGGCCAAATACATCACTAGCGTAAGACAACGCTGCCCTAGAAAGCACTATCACTGGAATTTAAAGCACTCAGGTGCAAAGCCAATTGCACTGCCCATGTCTCTTGCTGCTTCTCCTGCTGTCATCAGCCCCCCTGCTCTGCAGACTCATCTCCAGCATCATGGCCCGCTAGGTTGGAGCACTGTGGTGGAGGGGGGAGCCTTGCAGGCCAGATCCAGCTTGTGGGGGGAGGAAGTGGCTCCACATGCTATCGCTCCCACTTCCCCCAGCTGGGGGAACAGCAGCACAGGAAAATGCTTGCCTGGAGGCTTTCTCTGCTGCTCCCACTGGCCGGAATCACAGCCAACAGGAGCAGCAGGGGGCAGTGCCTGGAGTGGTGGGAGGCCCAGAGCCGGATAAGCACCCCCCCATCTACCTCATGCCCAGACACCCCTCACATACCCATCGCTCTCACATACACATCCTCCCTCCCAGGCCCCTCACCCTATTCCTGCACCCTCCCTCCCACCCAGACACCCCCACCCCCAGCCTGCATCCTACTTCTCATACAGACCCCCACTCTCAGCCTATTCCTGCACCCTCCTCCCACCCAGACCCCAGCCTGCTCCTGCATCCTACTTCTCACCCAGACCCCCCACCCTCACAAGGCTGCAAACTGGAACAGAAGGTTGTAGAATGACCGTGACCTTGCAGCTGGAACGACTTTCTCCAGGTTCAGCCTGTGAAGGAGAAAGTTATCTCTAACCCCAGTGCCCTTGTATGCTGTTTGTAGCTCCCACAGTTCCCCTACAGACCCTTTCTGAAGGAGATCTCTCTGCTGGGACCCTGTTATTTATTAGCCTAGGGAGCAGCTATCATTGTGAGTTTAAGATAATCCTTTTGTTCCGCTGCATTTGGGAAGGGGGGTATTTATTCCTAATCAAGAGAGTGATACTGTGTGTCAATATTGACCCCCCACTGAGCAGGGTTTGGTTCATAAGCCCCCAGCACTCGCTTACTGGCAGGCTGAGTCCTAGTTGTGTGACCACTAGGTTCCTGCACATGCCCTGCCTGCAAAGGCACCTACGTCTTAGCAGAAGCTTTACGTTCACAGGCGCAAGGACACTGGTCAGATCCTGAGCTAATGTAAACTGCTAGGGCCCTGCCGAAGCTAGGTCCAGAGTACGAAGACATTTAGGTGCCTAAAGAGGCAGATAGGCGCCTACCAGGACTTGCAAAAGCTCCTAAGCAGGTTAAGTGCCAAACTCCCAGTGAAAGCTAGTAGGGAATAGGTGTCCAACTCGCTTGTCAATCCAGCTAAGCACCTGCCTACATGTTTAAGTGTTTCTCAATCTGGCCTCTTTGCCGGTTTGCATCAGCTCAGCATCCTGCTCTATCTCCTTGGCAGGTGAATCCACTTCTGTCCCGCTGTGTATTTAGAGTGTCGAATTAATCTAAATGCGTCCAAGGCTGGCGCATTGGTTGTATTTTGTTTCCTCTGTTTCCCTGGGCATTGTATGCTAATTGCATTGTGCCACTAAGCTGCTTGCCACTGTAAATGCAGTGGATAAATTTTGTAGATTTCAGAACTAGAGATTTAGCCAGGAATCCCCGACCTACCTCGTGTGCTTGACGAGATGCACACGTTGTACTGTAATGTGGTATTGGCATCCGCTGGCACACTCCATATGTGTGATTGCCAGGATTGGCTACTCTGGCTTTTCGGACTATCAGTAACATTATAGGAGTGCATTCGCCCACTCGTCCTTGCGCGGCATCAAATTCTTTGGGGCCTGATCGTCTTCTCATTTAGAGATGTGTGTATCAGGAGCCCACGCCACTGAAGTAAGAGGAATTACCCCCATGTCAAAGTTGTGCGAGTCTGTGGAAAATCAAACCCCATGTTACTGATCCAGCCTTAGGTTGTAACAGATGTGAGCACAAGGAGTTCCACTTTGAAACCTGATTTTGTTTAGCTCTGTCCCAATATAATAGCCACAGAGAGTCTTAATTGAAACCTGTTCTCTCCCTAGAGATACATGAATCTCCCCTTACTTCCCCTCCCCCCCCACACACACAATGCCAGCCAGTAGAATTAAAAGGACATGATGCTTTTTATGACAACTAATAGGACAAAAATGCCTTTTATGAAATCTACTAGAAAAAATGGCCAGGATTTTTATTAATTCGGTACATTTATATCAGTGCATTTAAACATTCCCTAGAATGGCAGCAGAGATTAGGAATTGAAACTGCATGATTGGTCTGGGGAAGCACCTGGAATGCCAGATAAAAACAGAACTGCTTAACAAATTGGAAATTTCTGTGATTTTCTTTAATGTTCATATTTTTGAATATTTTTGACCGGCCTATAGTATGGTTGAAAAAGGAAATGTTTGTGCTTTTATTTTTACTTTTTGAAGACTTTTTAAAATGTCTTGACCCTCTCTAAAAGAAAGTCAGTTGGATTTTTCTTTCAAATCTAGGTAGTACTCATTTAAAACTCTTTATTCTTCCATCACAACAACCGCTATCTAGCCAGAAATGCTGATAACACTAATGTTAATAACAATATCTAAGTTACAGGGGAACAATACAACTTTGCAGACAGAGTCATTTTATTTCCCACTCCTCGTACTCATGCGCCTTCCCCGGCTCCACACGTTTGCAGATTTTGGTTGCGATTCTAAATAGCAAAACTGCCGTTTGTTCTCATGGTAACGAACCAGTAAGCATTTTCCTCCCCTCCTTTGACTTCAGATGGGAAATCGGAGGAGCCATTTTCACCTACCTTCCCAGCTGTGCGTGCTTTCTCACCACTTGTCTTCGCTCAGAAATGAGGCTGTTGTTGGAACATGCTCTTGAGGGGCTGCGTTAACTTACAGGATGTTTGACCTGGCTTTGCCCTCAGTGCCCACTTCTAGGGCAAAATGGTGCTTAGCATCAGACCAGCTGCAAAGGTGTGCTTAACACCACACTGGTTAATAGGGCTCCTCAAAGTCAGGGTCTGCTAACCAGCCTCCTTTTTGAATTAGGACAAGGCCTCTGTGGAGTGATGCCAGAACCCTGAGCTGGCCCACACAGGAGTTTCTGTGGGGGATGCTTTTTTGTAAATGTGGACCGCACGGGGGTGACTGCACCGCCTATGGTCCCCCAAGTAAGCGGGGAAATCAGCCCCAGCCTTCCCCCGGCCAGCCAGAGCACGGAGGAGGGAGGCGCTGGTATCGCACTGCTCCTGCCTTCCCGTGGCAGGCCGAAGCGTGCTGACTTGCAGGACCGTGGGGGGGTTCGCCCCCTTCGCAGCCCCCTGTGTACGGGCCTGTTGAGTTGCTAAGGCTCTAGATGAAAGCAGACATGTGGAGAAAGAGCAGAAAGGAGGAAATGGCTTAGCCCTTGTGGTTGAGGTCTATATGGAGGGAGGGATAGCTTAGTGGTTTGCCCATTAGCCTGCTTAAGCCCTGGGTTGTGAGTTCAATCCTTAAGGGGGCCATTTAGGGATCTGGGACAAATATGTCAGGGAGGGTACTTGCTCCTGCCATGAGGGCAGGGGACTGGACTCAATGACCTCTCAAGGTCCCTTCCAGCTCTATGAGATAGGTATATTTCATTTCATTTCATCTGCATCTCAGCAGGCATAAATATCTGTTTGTGGAGATGAGACCAGACCCCCTTGGGTTTGATGCTCCTCTTGTTTACATGGGTGTTCCACTGGTGTAGCCGAAAGCAGAAGTTGGTCCCTTTATCTTCATTAGGACAGAGCCTCTCTGATAGGAAGATCCACATCACGTGCAGTGGCACATTTCTGATGCCTGTGAATCTCACTGAGTCCTCCCGCCTCAGAACATCCCCAATGGAGTCTTGGAACTAGGCATATCCAAATGCCACCATGTGATTTATATCCATTCCACCAGCGTCTTTCGGGTGACGTCTCTCAGCCCTTAGGGCCTGATCCAATGCTCACTGATGTCTGTGGAAAGCCTCTCATTGACTTCAGTGGGATTTGGTTCAGATCTGTGCTGCACATGCCTCTGAAACTTTAATCCCCGAGAGGTGCACACAACCCTGAGGGATCTGAAGTCCACAGAGAGCTGAAACCACCGCACCCTGCACTACCACTTTGCTCGCACTCGCGGGCCAGAGTCTGCTGAGTTTCACCAGGGCAAATCCAGCATCACTCCGCTAAAGTCTGCGTTTACACTGGGGTAACTCAGAGCAAAATGTTGGCCCAGTAGATTCTCCAAGTGCAGTCCGGTCTTTGTGAGAAATGGGGTTGAAACTGACGAGGCCTCTCACACCAAGAGCCATGGATCTTTGCCTGAAAATACTACTGTCGCTGTGCCGTACTGTTCTCTTCCTGTATTCTAGAGTCTTGTGTTGAATGCACTTTGCTGTTCCTTCAGCGTTCCTTGCTAGTGATGTCCTGTGTTAGCAGGTGCAGATAGTTTTTCTGTTTCTGGGTTTTTTGGTCATCTTTTTAATCCTCAGCAGCTTGCTTTTCCTGGGAGGGGAAACATGCACGTGTACACACCAGCCACCAGGATCCCCATACTGTGAATGTTCTCTGGTGTGATTCATTTGCAAGTACAAATAATATATTTAACTACTATTGTAAAAACAGAAGATGGATTTTAAAAGAAATAATTTTAAAGGTTTATTCCAAAAGATGCATTGATTCTTTTTTTGTATGGAATCTTTTCTGGAATTAATCGAAAGGTACAAAAATAAATAAAAGATGGTATCCCTGTGTTTCTGCGATTTTTGTATTTCAGATGTGCCATGGACTGGTTTGTGAACCTACTCATTTTCTTACAAAGCCCTATATTGCGAATATATTGTCAACACTACAAAGCCAAGTTTGGAAAATAAACTGCAGTGCATTAGATGGTAGTTTTGTTTGGGGCTTTATCTATTTGGAAGGGTTAAATGCCTGCTTCGATGTGTAGTTTTTAATTGAACAGGTTGGCTAATGCTGTTGTTTCACTAAAGCCGATTGAATTTTTTCCCCTTGCAACCAGTGGTAGTTTGGTGCTTTTGAAAATCCCCTTAAGTGCCTGTCTGCCTGTGTAGGTACCTCAATACCTGGTGAATTCTGATCGGAAGGGCCAGATGCTCAAACATATTAAACGACATAAATCTCTTTGAGGATCTAGCCCTAGTTCCCAGTTTAAATTGGAGATGTTAGATTCTGTTTATTTTAGTAATCGTGAGCTGCAGCAATTTTTAGCAGTTACACAGTTACTAAAATGCTCTCCCGGGGGGCACGGCAGCCGGAGTGCTCCCAGCCCCACTGCCGGGGAGACCCCCTGCCTCCCAGCACAGACCAGCTCCCTCCTGCCCCCTCTGTGGGAGGCAGCAGGGGGGCGAGGCAGATGGCTCTGCAGAAACTGGCACATGTGGGGAGCCATCTTAAAAGCTGTCTCCCCACAGGCCTCCTACCTCCTCCCCCACTTGCTGCCTCTAATACAGAGGCAGCAAGGTGGGGGGGTCATCATTCGGATTCACCAATAAGACCAGACTTGTCAGTGAATCGTTTAAACGACTATACGCCAACATCCCGAGTTTAAATCAAGACCCAGGCCCCGATTCTGCAGTCAGGTCTGCACACCCTTCCAGTCGGTGGGATTCCCCACCTGGGTAAGGCTCCTGGCGCCAGCTACAGGATCCAGGCCCACATGTGTAAGGCCTGAAAGATGTGGCGCTCAGAGAGTGGGTCACTGAAGGACCTTATCAGGAGTTGGCAGGGAAGAGGTTAATACTTTGGTGGCCAAGGAGAGCTGAGGGCTAGGCCAGCTGAGGGCAATTGGTTAATTTTCCTGCACTGTTGCTGCCTGGAGCTTCCTGGGGCAGGGGAGATCCATGGGAGCTCAGCAGAAAACCCCGGTGAGCCATTTTGCTGTCCGGTTTCTAGGTGAGCAGTGTTTTACTTTAGGGGTTTTCACGCTGTGGGTTGGGGTCACCGCCTCATTTTAATGGGGTCACCCTGGCTGCTGTTAAACTCCGCTGGGGCCCAGCGGGGAAACCTGAGCCCACTGCCTGGGACCAAAGCCTGAGGGCTTCGGCCTTGAACTCTGGCCTTTCTCCTCAGCTCCGGGAGGAAAATCTTCCGATGATGAGCCCCCCCACCATCCCCTTAGGGCTCAATCCCTTTGTTTTTGGTGCCCACCCCACCCCAGGCAGAGGGGCTCAGGCTTCAGCCTCAGGCCCCACTCCCCCCCGGGGTCCTGTCATAATTTTTGTGGTCAGAAGAGGGTTGTGGTGCAAGAGGTTTGAGAACCGCTGTTTTACTTGTATGTGTTTGGTGTGTAGGGGGGCAGGGCAATTTATTTGCAGGAATTCTGCCCCACAATCTCATTTTCTAGGGTCTCCAGGCCTGGAACAAAGGATGGGAAAATGCTATTCTCTGGCTCATCGGATAGTCGATACAATTTGTATCGACTACCCGATTAGTCGATAAGCGCCCCTGCAGCGCCGCAGCGGGGGTTGCTCCGGGAGCTGACTCGAGCCAGGACTGAGCAGTCTTGGCTTGTGCCGGCTCCGGAGCCACCTGCGCTGTGGCGCTGCATGTTACATTTAAACTGCAGAGGTGCAGCGATCCGGGACTGCTCGGTCCCGGCTTGTGCTGAGTCCCGCAGCCCCTGTTCGCAGCGGACAGCCCTGGCCATTGTGAACAGAGACTGCACCAGCCCCTGTTCATGGCAGCCAGGGCTGGCTGCAGATAGGGGCTGCTGCCCTGGCCGCCACAAATGGGATGCTTGGCAGCAACAGCCCCTGTCCACAGGGAGGCCCAGCTCCCCGCAGGGACCCCTGTGGACAGGGGCTGCTTGGCAGCAGCATCCCCTATTCCCCTCCTCCCCCCCCCTCGCTGCCTCTGAGAGAGGCAGCAGGGGGGCAGGCAGCTTTTAAGCTGGCTTCCCCCAGCCCTGGCTCCTGTCCCCCCCTTGCTGCCTCGCACAGAGGCAGCAAGGGGGTGCACTGCAGAGAGCACAGGGGGAGCAGGGACTGCTTCAGCCCCCGCTTGCACCAGTTCCCACTGCGGGCGCTTCTGCTTTTGAAATGTACAAGAGCCCTACTGCTCGGGCTGTTTCCCACTGTGCCTCTGCCTCCCCTGCAGAGGCGGTGCTGTGGGGACTGGCTTTACTGGTTCCCCGCAGCACTGGCTCTTGCGGCTTCTCTCTGCTAGAGGCAGTGGGCGGGGAGGGGGAGCGACTAGTCGAGTCAACTATCTGATAACACCCCTGCCTGGAACCTTCTATTTTTTCAGCTTTCTCATGCTCCATAATCTTACGCCACTTAGCAATATCATGTTTCTCTAGTATTCAAACTAAACCAGCAGACATTGTGTCCGTTAGCTAGGCACACCGGCTTCATCAGCAGAGAAATCGGCTGTTTGGTCAGGTTGCTAGACAGACCAGTGGAGTCCTGCTGCACGGATACATTTCGTACCCACATCTGCATCTGTGTCTGCAAAAATGAGCCACAGATCTCCACACTGGTGGATGAGGATACCCGTGGATATCTGCGGATTTGCAGGGCTCTCTCTGAGGTTCCCCAATCTTCTGCTCTACTCTGCACTGATTAGGCCTTAGCTGCATGATGGTGTCCAGTTCTGGGCACCGAATTCCAGGAAAGATGTGCAGAAATGGGAGATGGTCCAGAGAAAAGCAACAAAAATGGTTAAAGGTCTAGAGAACATGAGCTATGAGGGAAGACTGAAAAAATTGGGCTTGTTAAGTCTGGAAAAGAAAGGGGATATGATGACAACTTTCAAGTACTGACAAGGGTGTTACAAGGAGTAGGGAAAAAAATTATTCTCCTTGGCCTCTGAGGATAGGACAAGAAGCAATGGGCTTAAACTGCAACAAGGTTTCGGTTGGACATTGAGAAAAACTTCCTACCTGTCAGGGTGGTTAAACACTGGAATAAATTGCCTAGGGAGGTTGTGGAATCTCCATCACTGCAGATATTTAAGAGCAGGTCAGACAGACATCTATCAGGGATGGTCTAGATGGTGCTTGGTCCTGCCACGAGTGCACCTCTTGAGGTCCCTTCCAGTTCTATATTCTATGATTCTATCTGCAAATGGACATAATGATACATCATTAAGGGGTTGTGTGGAAATTAATGGGACCAAATGCTCCACCGGAGTAAATGGATGCAGCAATGGTAGTTCACACCATGGAGAATTTGGTCCCTTGTGTCTATAAAGCAGAGCTCCCCTGATTGGAGGTGCTGGAGCAGGGTCCCACTGTGCACATCCAGGGATTTGGCACTAGCTCACATCCAGAGCAAAGCTGTCCTACCTGGAGGCGCGTGACCTTAATTAGAATCTAAGCCGTGGGCCTGGGCAGGCAGGTAATGTGGTGCTTTCACCGCTGGTGTGTTCCTCATAATCTCCGGATCGGACATTTGGAGAGCACCGCCTTGCTGCCGACTTGCTTTGTTTCTCCTTTATCTCCACTTGTGCATGGTCCTCCAGAGAGAATCAAAAATGCAAGAAATCCGGTGGAAGAAGCAACCTTTCAGATAAGGCAGTGTTATGGGAGTTGCCTCCCCCCCCCACCCAGCCCCACACACACACCCCCAGACACGGTGCTTTGTTGTAGAGCAATGGTCACCAACCAGCAGATCTACTGGTAGATCTTGGAGCTTCTGACAGGTGATCCTGACTGGTTTGGCCAAGAGGTTATCAAGCCCAGAACTTCAGCTGCCCCCAAACTGCTGCACACCTCCTGCCCTTTGCCTTGGAGCTGTCCCTTCAGGAGCCTCTGCTTTCTGTATAGGGTAAGGGAGACAGAGGAGGGGGGCTGATATCAAGAAGCCCCCTCTCCCACCCTGTATCCTATCCCCACAGAGCAGAAAGGGGGCACAGCAGGACTTGGGATGGAGTTTGCTGGCTGCCTTTGGGAGTGGTGCAAGGCCAGGGCAAGGGTGAGCCTGCATTAGCCCCACTGCACCACCACCCAGGAGCCATCTGAGGTAAGTAGTGCTCAGCTGGTGCCCACATCCCCAAACCCTACCCCAGTCATGAACCCTGGCCTGCACCCCAAGCCCCTGCCCTAGCCCTGAGCACCCCTGCATTCAACCACCCTCCCAGAGACTGCACCTAGAATCCCGTAAGGCATCCCAACGGCCTGCCCCAAGCTCAGCTCAGAGCTCCTCTCAGACTCCAAATCTCTTAATCCAAGACCAGAGCCTGTGCCCCAACCCTCTGCCCCAGCCTGGTGAAAGTGAAGGAGGGAGGAGAAGAGAGGGAGGATGGAGTGAGCAGGGGCGGGGCCTCAGAGAAGGAGCACAAAGGAGGCGGGGCCAGGATATTTGGGTACGAGGTAGATCTTGGATTGCACTTAAATTCAAAAAGTGATCTCGTGCTTAAAAAGGTTGGAGACCACCGTTGTAGGGGGAGACTTCTGCTTCCTTTACCCAGCCTGGGCTGAGACGCAAGGACAGAGGGACTTGCCCACAATAGAAATCACAAGCAATTCCAAAGCCCCTGGCATCTGAGGATCTCAAGGCACTTCCCAGGCAGCCCAAAGGTGATTATTGGACCGGTGGTTTGACTGAGGCAAAACACTGACATGGCTCACCCATGGCTACCCCGCAAGTAAAGGGCAGGGCTGTGAATAGAGCCCGGGGATCCTGGGAGCCCTAACCACTAAGCAATGCTTCCTCCTGGATTGATTTGTGGCCAGTAGCATGCTGCTGAAAAGAAATCCCAGTGCACACTGCAGTGCTGAGGAATCCCATGCTGGACTCCAGCCAGCTTCACTCATGTTCAAACAAGGCAGCAGCTGACATGGGTGTGATGCCTAGGCTGGGTCGGATTGTGTAGGATGACGTGTGGCTTGTCAAACTGGTTCCCTCCTCGCTCCAGTCACACTGCTGGGGCTGGGGCTGGCAGTGCATGTACTGCTGGAATGTGGTCCTGTACGTGGGTCATTCCCTAGGGAACTAAAGGCAGCTGTGATGTGCAAGTTATCCAAGCAACTCTGACCTCTTTTAATAAGCTGAACTTCATTAGCGGATCTATTTTTGTTTTCTTTTCTGACTGATCCCTTTTCCCTTGTGTGAGGTCTCCTGCCGCCCTCCCCCAAATAATGCACCAGTTGGACGCACTGGAATTTTTCTGACAAAAGAGGGGATTTAGTTTTCAAGGGGAAATGTTTAATTTTGACTCAATGCTCTGATTTTTTTTTCCTCACTGGGAAAATTCCAAATAAAATGTTTAGTCTTGGTTGGAAAGCTTCACTTAGTTGTTTCTGAACTGGAATTTTCCCAAGCTTTTTATACCATGAAAAATCTGTGTTTTGGCAGTGGTGATGCAAACAAATGGTGAAACAGTGGACTTTCCTGTGGGATATAAATGCCATTTTCCAAACAGCTCTGCCTGCCAGTGATTGCACGCAGCCCCACACGGAGCTGGAGCAAACCACTTCCCTCTCTGTGTCTCAGTTTAACCATCTGTAAAATGGGGATGATATTTACCCTCTGGAGTGAAGTAGCGAGACTATTTGCCACCCATTAAAATGCAGCCACCTTTGGGAAGGAATGTGGAAGCCCTTTAACAACACAACGCAGTAATGCACAACAGTTACAAGATAGTAAGTGAGGAAGAACTTGGAGACCAGATGACGTTGCAGAGGGAGTTTAGATCGGAGGAATTATTCAGTTTGGATGTCTGGGAGGCAAGAGTCATGGGATCTTTTATGCGTAGGCCAGGATTGCAGTGTTACATTTGACCTGGAAGATGTAATGTAGGGCTAGACATCAAAATACTCAACCCTCACCATTGGGGCCGGGTTTCTGTCGCATCTAGCACCCAATGTGCTGAGCTGTTCTGAAAATCTGGCTGATAATGTCTCCAGAACATGCCAGTAACGTGCAGCAGGACAAGCTGCCCAGGACCATTCAGGCCGGAGACGCTGGTAACAGGACACGCTCTTTCTCTGGGTGCGTGCCTTCTGGCATCACTCAGCCCATTGTTTGAGTTCCCATTGTATCGTGGGTAAAGAAACACAAAGTCTTTCCTCATTAAGTTTCAATGACTCCGTTTCCGCACCCGCTCCCTTAAAGGTTCTCCGCTTGGCCACCGCCGTTAAAAGGGCTTTGAAGTTTGCACCGAACGGGCCTGGTGCGAGCACACACATCTCGGGCTGTGCCCACTGTCTTGCTGGAGCTGGCGGCAGGCACAGTGCAGCCCTGGAGAAGTATTTGCAAGGCTATTGAGCCTGGATCCGTGGATCCCAGGAAAGGGCTGGAGGGAAAGGGCAAGAGAAGGGCAGCAGAGCTGGGGGAGTGCATGCTGTACCTTGCTCGTGTGCCTGTGCAGAGGTGAAAGTAACTTACAGTTTCTTTGGTACTGTCCTGTTGCAACCTGGGTCTCTGAGCTCTTGAAAGAGCCCCCTGCTGGCTTTTGCTGCAGCTCAGCCAGCTCTTGTGGGAGCTGCGCACCAGGGAGCACCCGCTTGCTGTCACCTCTGTGCCTGCGAATTCATAAAGAGCGATTGCTCGGCCAGGAGCATCAAGTAGGAAGTGGAACGCCCAAGGGGTTAGCACCTTGGTCCTACTCCAAAGCCTTTAAAGGTATGTAGGCCCCTCACTCCCATTGAGTTCAATAGCAATTGGGCCTCTAACTACCTTTTCTGAGCTGGGCCTTTCCCCAGGCTGCCAAGCCAGCCCAGAAGCTGATAGGGACTCAGATGAACAAGCGCCCTCCCTCGTAGACCCACCTATGTTACAGCTGGTCCTCCAGCCAGAGAGAGATGGGACCTGCTGCCTGGAGGGGCCAGAACATTCAGAAGTGGCCAGCGACTTGGGCAGGTTCCAACCGGGGTGCTGGGAAGCCACCACTCCAAGTGACATTGAGTCACTCAGCAATTCGGGGGGAATCCATGTGCCAGGCATCCAGCGCCACTGCCCATTTCAGAATGGTTTGGCCAGAGTTGGCAGAAGCCTGTAATCCAGTATGGGGACACTAGCCAGCCCTGCTGCTGGCCCCCGTGTCCTGTCCCGCCAGCAGCATCCCTCCCTCCTCCTCTAGGCTGTCCTATCCCACTGCTGCTGGCTTTGTGAACAAGAGGCCAGCCAGTCCTGCCCCTGGGCCTGGGAGGAGAGTCCAGCCACCTCGGCTGTTGGTTTTCACTATTTGCCCTAGTGTCTTCCCAAGAGAAAAGCTAAACCAGACTGCCCCACTGGGACTCGCCTTAGTCAGCCTGTTACTTGGGCAGTGATTCCCCCTCTTCTCCATGGATCCGGCTGAGGGAAGCAGCACTCACACCATAACAATGTGCCCTTGAATGGTTATGTCTACACTTGCAGCTTCTTGCGCAAGAAATATGCAAATGAGGCTAAGCGTGGAATATCGCTGAGCCTCATTTGCATACCTAATGAGCCGCCATTTTTGCAGAAGAGGCTCTTGCGCCAGAAGGAGTTGTCTACACTGCCCCTTCTTGCGCAAGAAAAACCCTCTTGTGCAATGCCGTTCTTCCTGAAAATAATCGGCGTAGAGGCATTGCAGCTCCTTCTGGCGCAAGAGCCTCTTCCGCAAAATAGCGGCTCATTAGGAATGCAAATGAGGCTCGGCGATAGTCCACGCTTAGCCTCATTTGCATATTTCTCGCGCAAGAAGCCGCGAATGTAGACATAGCCAATGAGGCCAGCCACTTTCCTGCTTGGAGCGCTATTAAACCAGTCATTGCAAACCACGGCCCATTACATTAAGCAGGCAGCCCCTCCATCCGCCACAAAGGGGAACACGTCTTTCGATAGTCTCAGAACGGTAGCCGTGTGAGTCTGTAACTGACAAAACTTAAAAAACAGCGAATGGGCCTGCAGCACCTTAGAGACTAACCAAAAATGTAGGTGGTATCATGAGCTTTCGTGGACACAACCACGTCCATCCCAAGTGGGTTGTGCCCACGAAAGCTCATGATACCAGCTACATTTTCTGTTGATCTCTAAGGTGCTGCAAGAGACCAAGTGTCTTTAGATCGTGGGAGACTGAAACGGGTTTTTCTGCTTCCCCAACAGGAGGGGCCCAGGGCAGCAGGAGGGGAATAGAAGGCCTTGCTTAAATACTCGGATCTCTTTGATCCAGGTTAGCAAACTCAGAACGCCGGTCATCTGAAGAAGTGGGCTGTGCCCACAAAAGCTCATGATACCATCTACATGTTTTGTTAGTCTATAAAGTGCTACCAGACCATTTTTTCTGTACAGACTAACTCGGCTACCCCCTGAAGCTTCAAATATTGTGCTTGACTTAGTTCTGCTGCTAATGAGCCTTCGCTCTGGGTTTCACCTTGCCATTTGCAGCAGGCACAGAAATGTGGCTGGTCATTCACTGTGAGTCCAAAATGGATCCCAGGATTTGAAAATCAACTACGAGGTCACTTTGCAAAACTAGTTCGGCTGTTAGATGCAGGCCACACGGCTACCCTTCTATGTATTATGCGTTCCTCCCTACATGGGCTCAGCCCTCTGGGGATGCTGAAAGGTCTGTGTATTCTTAGGCAGTCAAGCCTTCTAAAATGTCAGCTTTTATTTACAAACATATCTTCTGTCACCTGCCTTATCAGTACTGCTAAAATGGTCCGAGATTCCCATGAGCAGATTTCAATCTTTACTTGCTAAGGCGAGGTCAGACGTAGCTGGAATATGAAATGCGCTCACAGTTACAACGAGCTTAGATGTTGCTTTTCATACATAGTGCCAAAGGATTGTTAACTCCATTTTTCATCTGGGAAACTGAGGCACGGAGTAGCTTACGGCAGTTAGTTTTCAAACTAGGGGTCACGAACCAGTACTGAGTGGTGGAGTGTCAGGCACTGGGTCTTGTTGCTGCAGGGGGACCAGTGGGGGTGCTAAGGCAGCTCCCTGCCTGTCCTGGCACCACAGACTGTGCTGCGCCCCAGCTCCTAGGTGTGCCAACTCTCCCAGGCTGGACCAACCGGATGCCATTTGCAGCAATGGCATCTGGTCCTTACAGGTCTGGGAGAGTTGGCAACCCTAGCCCCTTGCTGGAGCTGCAGCTGGAGGTAGGACCCCAGGCGGCAGCAGATCCTCCAGGGACAGTAGCCTGGACCCCAGAACCGGCAGGCTGTGGAGCCCACAGGGACAGAGCCAGCGGGAACCAAAGGGTGGGCGGAGCCTACAAGGCGAGTGGGCGGCGGTGACGCCAGTGGGATCTCACGGGGCCGCCCAATGCTGGTGAAGTCGGCAGTGGGGCCAGCCCCCAGGCACAGGGAAGGTGGGTGCTGCAGCTCCCCGCATCCCAACTTCCTCTGGGCAAAGCGCAAAGAGGCTTGTTTGAACACGTAACCAGTGGGCGATGGCGGGTGGCACCTTCGGCCAACCGGAGGCAGGAGTTGAGCTCCTGCTAGTGGAGAAGAGAGGCTGGGTGGGGTGGAGACGGGCTGTGAAGGGCGTGGAGGACAAGGAGCTTACATCTGATGACAGAGAAGGGGAGCCGTGGGCCCAGGAGGCAGGCAGCACCGTTCTGAAGGGAATGAGTGAGGCACGGCCAGAGACCAGTCACTGAGCCAGGAGATAACGAGCGTCTCACTGTCCCTTCTGGCTTTACAGTCGGTAACTCTGCCATGGGGGAGTGGGCTGGAGGAGCTTCCCCAAACAGGCAGGTGTGGCCCCCTCATGGTGTTCCCAGGCCCCCTCCTGCTTCTCACTCTGCAGGCAGCCACCAGAGCTGGCTCCCTCGTGCCACCATGGCCCCCCATGCTACCCGGCCATGTGGTGCGCTGGGACCGTGCTGCCTGGCCTTCCAGCACCCGGGGGAAAGAGCAGACTGGGGCTGCATTACCAGGCCTCGCAGAGTGACGTGCTGGAGCCGCACTGGCCTCCTGGCTCTCGGGGGAGAGATGCTAGAGACAGAAGCCTGGGTAGGAGCCAGCAGCCACAGTGGGACAGCTGAGGGTGCAGAGCAGGGGTCAGCAGCCACAGTGGTGGAGGGGCTGGGGGGCTGGGCATGGGCCAGCAGCTACAGCAGAAGCTGGGCTTCGGCAGGCATGGAAAGGGCGGGGCCTCAAGAGAAGGGGGTGGGGCTGGGGTGAGGGTCCCCGAGTCAAGAGTTCATGCACCGCCCACGCGCTCTTCTCAGCCTTTTCCAAACCAGTGTCCTGATGATTTCCCGCCATGCTGTCGGTAAGGTTCATTAGCCCCATTTTACAGATGGGGAAACTAAGCGAGAGAAAGGAACATTTTGACTTAAGTCCAAAGTTATTGTATGGCCGAATCAAGACCTGAACCCAGAGTTTCTGATCACACCTCCTCTGCTGTCTTCTGTGTATTACCTGACCTGCCTAGTAAAAAACGTGGGTGCCGGCTAGATCATTAGGATGAGAATCTATCTCTGGCCCTGGCCCTGACTCACTGAGTAAACCTTGAGGAAGTAACCTTCACCACTCTGAGCCTCAGTTTCTCCAGCTGTAAAATGGGTTGATAACATTGACCTATCTCTGAGGGAAGTTAAGAGGTTTCCACTCACTTAACAAGGGAGTTCTCACCGTGACCCGTGCCTGTTCATTAAAGTTTCCTTTCCTTAGCAGCTTTTGTTTATGAACTCAAAGCCTTTTGGAATCCAATTTGTCTGAGAAAGGAGATGGAAAACAAGGGCCTGATCCTGAACTTCTCGGTCAGGCCCAACTCCCATTGCTGCTGGGATGTACCACACACTACTAGCAAATGAGGAGCCAAGGGCAGGTGATGTTTGGATACACCAAGCTCTAAAACAGTTGTCACCAACAGGTAGATCGGGATCTACTGATAGATCTTGGAGCCTGTGACAAGTGATCCTGACTGGTTTAGCCAGGAGGCTGTCAAGCGCAGCACTTCATCTGCCCCTCTAAGCACTGCCATGTTGCTCCTTCCCTTTGCCTTGGAGTTGCCCTCCTCCCTGCCCCGAGAGCCTCCTGCTTGCTGTACAGGGTGTGGGAGGGAGAAGGGGGGGCGCTGATGTCAGGATGTCCCCCCACTCCTGTACCCCATCTCCACACAGAGAGAAGGGGATGGAGGGAGCTTGGCAATGCAAAGTGTGTGTGTGTGTGTGGTGTGTGTGTGTCACAAACACCAACTGTCCTGCCCTCTCATCGACCAGCACATACCTGGGGGGTGACTGTTACTTCATTTACTGCTTACAAAGTGGGTTAGTTTTGGTTTTTGACTGTCCCAGCCCTGAACCTTCTCCTGCACCCAACCTCCTGCCTCAGACATGAGTCCCCCGGTGCCCCAACTCCTTCCCAGAGCTTGCACCCTGAAACCCCTCCTGGACCCCAATCCCCCACCCTGGGCTATACCCAGGGCCCTTCCAACACTCCAAACTCCTTGGCTCAAAACCAGAGCCTGCACCCCAACCTCCTACTCCAGCTTGGTGCAAGTGAGTGAGGATGGGGGAGGAAAGGGGATGGAGTGAGCAGGGTGAGGCCTTGGGGAAGGGGTGGAGCAGGGGCAGGGCCTCAAAGAAGGGGCGGAAAGGAAGTGGGGCAGGGGTATTTGGATTTGAGGTAGATCTTACATTGCACTTAAATTTAAAAAGTGACCATGTGGTTAAAAAGGTTGGAGGCCAGTGCTCTGAAATAACCACCCTGTGTGCAAAGAAGCACCTGCCGCAGCATTCCTAAGCCATGTCGTAATGCTCCCGCATCCCACACTCGGTGTGAAGCCAGGTACCACTCAGAGCCAGAACTGACCCAGCCAGCACAGCTCAGTTCTGGGGCACTGCTTCCCCTGGGCAGAGTGTGCTGAAAATTACCGGTGGCAAGTCTCAGAGGGGTCGCCGTGGTGTTTTGTAACTGCAAAAACAACTAGGAGTCCTTTGGCACCTTAGAGACTCGCCGGCTGATTTGGCCAAAAGCCAATGGCCAAATCAATCGGTGAGTCTCTAAGGTGCCACTGGACTCCTGGTGGTTTCTGGAAATGGCTGGTCAGTGCCTTGCCAGGAACAGGGCTTCCCCCACCTTCCCAGAGCTTTTTGAGCAGCACCCAGGGAAGAACTCATGACAAAAGTGGCTTTTGAAGGCCTCCGGGCAGGCCATTTACAGGGCTCTGAGCAGAGCTGGAAGGGCCTAGAAACTAATCCCAGAACCCAACACCTTCCCAGGCCATCCTCTTACACACTCCCTGCAATCCGGAGTCACTCCCATACAATCCGGAGTTGCTCCTGTGCAATCCAGAGTCACGCCGCTCCCTGGAAGCAGGATGTGCCAGGGCGTGCAGGTGGCGATGCTGGGCTTGGGCACTGGCCCCGGGGAGCAGCAGCCACTGCCTCCTGGCGCAGCCTCCCTTCTCAGCCTGAGCTCTGATCTCGGGGATCATTCTCTCTCCCTGCATTTACCTGAAGCCTGGGGGGAGGGGGGAGGGGAGGAGGAGGCTGGTACAATTTTTACAGTGGGAGGGAGGCTGGTACAATTTGTATGGGGGTTGGTACAATTTGTGCGGGGGGCTGGTACAATTTGTACAGTGTATGGGAGGCCGTACAATTTGTACAGTGCGGTGGGGAGCTGATACAATTTGTACAAGGGGGCTTGGCACAATTTGTATGGGGGTGATACAATTTGTATGGGGGCAATACAATTTGTACAATGGGGGCCTGGTACAAGTTGTATAGGGGCTGGTACAATTTGTGCGGGGGCTGGTACAATTTGTACAGTGTATGGGGAGGCCGGTACAATTTGTACAGCGGGGGAGCTGATACAATTTGTACAAGGGGGCTTGGCACAATTTGTATGGGGTGATACAATTTGTATGGGGCCAATACAATTTGTACAATGGGGGCCTGGTACAAGTTGTATAGGGGCTGGTACAATTTGTGCGGGGGCTGGTACAATTTGTACAGTGTATGGGGAGGCCGGTACAATTTGTACAGTGGGGGAGCTGATACAATTTGTACAAGGGGGCCTGGTACAAGTTGTATAGGGGCTGGTACAATTTGTATGGGGGGCTGGTACAATTTGTACAATTTGTACAATGGGGGCCTGGTACAATTTGTGCGTGGGGGCTGGTACAATTTGTGCGGGGCTGGTACAATTTGTACAGTGTATGGGGCGAGGCCGGTACAATTTGTACAGTGGGGAGCTGATGCAATTTGTACAAGGGGGCCGGTACAATTTGTACAGTGGGGGAGCTGATACAATTTGTACAAGGGGGCTTGCACAATTTGTATGGGGGTGATACAATTTGTGGGGGCCAATACAATTTGTACAATGGGGGCCTGGTACAAGTTGTATAGGGGCTGGTACAATTTGTGCGGGGGCTGGTACAATTTGTACAGTGGGGGCTGATACAATTCGTACAAGGGGGCTTGGCACAATTTGTATAGGGAGGCTGGTACAATTTGTACATTGTATGGGGGGGAGGCAGCTAGAATTTGGGAAGGGGGGGCTGAGAGCCCCCGAACCGACCTGTGAGCCCCGTGCACGGGGGGAGGCTGCGAGCCGGGGGCGCCGCCCTGTGCCTGGCTCCGGGCCGCTGTGCCTAGCACGGCCCCAGCCCTGCTCCCTGGGCTGCAGCGGGCACGGACCCAGCGCCCGGCGGGGCCGGCCCTGCTCCCTCCCCCCGCCCCCCAAGCCCTGGTCTCCGCCCCGGCCCGGCCGCTCACCTTGGCAGAGCCCGCCCCGAGCCCCGGGGCGGGGCCAGCGCCCGAGCCGCGGCCAGGCACATCCTGCTGCCCGGGGCGCGGAGCGACTCCGGATCGCGGGGCGCATGAGAGCCGGGGCGCTGCCCAGCCGCGCGGGGAGCCGAGCCGCGCTCCGCGCCGGGGATGGGGTGGGACGCGCGGGTGGCCGGGCTGTTCCGCAGGAACCTGCAGCCCACCCTCACCTACTGGAGCGTCTTCTTCAGCTTCGGCCTCTGCATCGCCTTCCTGGGGCCCACCCTGCTGGACCTGCGCTGCCAGACCCAGAGCTCGCTCTCGCACATCACCTGGGTCTTCTTCTCGCAGCAGTTCTGCCTCCTGCTCGGCAGCTGCCTCGGCGGAGCCTTCAAGCGAACGTAAGGCGGCCGGCGAGCTCCGGCCCGGGCGGGCTCCCCGGCACCCAGCGCCGGCCGCTCCCACTCGCGGGGACACGGAACTTTCTCCACGTGGCTTGGCCGGCGCTGTAAAGGCGCCTGGTGGGGACCGCTTGGCTGGGAGCGAAGGTGGCGCTGGCGCTTTTGCTGGACCAGCCCATGTGTCTTTCGTTTTCCTCCAGCGCTTCCCCTGCTGCCTTGAAACGCTGCGCTGCCCCCGTCCCGGTCTGGTTCACCTCCCGTCTGGAATCGGGGCTTTTCATTCTCCTCCGGCCCCTCTCCCCCCTGCGTCTCTCCTCCGGTGCTCAGGCTGCGCTCTGGGACTCAAAGCATAGAGCCCTAGGGCTGGAAGAGACCTCAGGAGGTCACCGAGTCCAGCCCCCTGCCCAAGGCAGGACCAATCCCAACTGAACCATCCCAGCCAGGGTTTTGTCAAGCCGGGACTTCAAACCCTCTAGGGATAGAGATTCTGGGAGACAGGCTGTCTGAAAGGTCCTGCGCCAACTAACAGCTTTGTAACAGCCTAACCTGGACCGGCAGCCCTCATTCACATCCTTAGCTCTATTGAAATTCCCCGGAGAATAAAGGCTGCAGGTTTCATTCTGCAGGGTCCATCCGGCTAGCGCCTTGCCCAGTGTGGCGGGCCATTGATTTTTACTGGGGCTCATTGCAGAGATGGGGCGTGCAGGGGGGAGATTGTAGATCTTACTCGGCACTCCCCAGTGTATTTATTTAACCTGATCGTTTAAAAACATTGTGAAGAGCCTGTTTTAATAACCCCAGGGCCAGCCAGCAAGCTGCTCGTTTACGCTCCGGGAGTTTGGGCAAACAAGATTCAACCTCAGATAATAATGTTCTAAACATGAAGTTGCTACGGGGTTGAAGAGAATAGAGTCTGTTTCACATAAGGCATGTGGGTGAGTGACCAGCAGTCACAAATCCGTGAGGCTGCCAAGTGCAGCCAGGCAGGGAGTTGTAGCAAATCTTGCGCTAAGATCTCTCCAAAATAGAAAATGTGCAGCAACACAGTTAAAGGTTTCCAAACAGAGGTGTCAGCTTAGAGTTGATGACAGCTATTGCATATGAAAATCAATTGCTTGTTGTTCTGTGGCACCTTAGAGACTCACAAAAATATATAAAGTATCATGAGCTTTTCTGGGTAAAACCCACTTCGTCAGATGAGTTGGAGTGGAAGTAACAGAAACCAAGAGAGAGAGAGATCAGCAAAAAAAGTACCTGCCAATTGTAGGACCAGAGCTAATGAGGCTAAGTAAGTGGGTTGGAAGTGTCCCATTCTTAGCTTTGGTTGTAAAAATGCAGTTGTTAAAGGCAGGGGAGCCTGGCTTTATAATGCAACATCCAATTAATGTCTTTGTTCAAGACCAGGGAAATAGTGTCAAATCAGTAGATGAATATCAATTCCGCGCTCTCTCGCTCTCTCTGTGTCATTGGCTGGTGACATTCCTTTGTAGAAGAATGGCTACATTAAAATCCATGACAGAGTGACCAGGCAGGTTAAAATGTTCCCTTACAGGTTTATGTGTGTCACCATAATCAATGGGTTATTTAAGAAGTTATTCATCAGTGTAGCTGTGTTTTGCAGAAGAGGGGGTGTTCATGTGTGTCTCTCTGTCATTACTTGCATGATTCTCTTAGGAGTAGAAAGTGATTATTAGAAAGTGGTTTAAAACTGTTCTCTTGACTTGTGAAGGAGGCATTCTGGGGAGAACTCTGATTAGTACCTGTCAAGGGACTTGGAATTGACTCAGGTGAAATTGCCACCCTCACTGGGCTGCACTGATGTCATTTTGAGTAGAGGAGCCCCGTGTGTGCTTGGAGGGGAAATAGCCCTAGAGGAGATCAGCAGAAGTATCTTGACTAGGAGGCTGTACTACTTGTCAGATCGGGGTGGGACGTATTGGAAGGGGACAGTGTATGGGAAGCTTGCCCTGCCTGTGAAATGGATAGTGGATTTCAGACTCAGCTCAGTATCTTTTGCCAGCACTACTTCTACTAGCCTGTGCATTTGAAGGTGAGATTAGGTAAATGCAGACCTATGATTACTCAGTCGGGAGTGCCAAATTCATGTTGATTCTTCCTAGTGTCCAGCCTGTGCAACATGGACCTCTTAAGATTTCCCTAAGAATGGATTTTTGGTGTCTTGGATTTTTAATCCTGCGTGGAGCAAAATTCTGCTTTAATAACCCAAGACCCCTGTTTGTGGCTCTTCACAGCCCGGGCAACATGCTTAAAACAGTTGCTGAAATTCCTAATGGGAAGTGGTGGGTATTTGGGGCAGGAGGGGTATTTCCCACATGTCCAAGGTACACTGAGCAGCATTACAGAGCTAACTTTGAAATGAGCAATGGCACTCCATTTTACATATATTAAACATTAGCTATTTAAATCCCACAGAGTCCTGATGCAGTTTGTATTATGCCCGTTTTACAGATAGGAAAACTGACACACGTGGTGGTAAAGTGACTCTAGAAGTCATGGTCTGCTAGAGTGGGGCAGGATTGTAAAGGCTAGAACTCAGGAGTGCCTGGCTCCCAGCCTGCTGGTCAGAGCACTAGGCCATACTGCCTAGACTGAAACAACTGACAGCTTCTGCTAAAGCTTGCTAAGGCCCCATTGACATGACTGTCACAATCAAGACAGGAGACCTGTTTCTAATTTGTAGTGTAGATGGCATCTGTGTTTTGTTCTTATGGGCTAAATCTTTGGACGTGGATCCGGTTTTCCCTGCTCTACAGAATTGGATGCTATAATCAACTCAAGGCATAACTATGCTGTTAATTTGGCCACTGGCTGTAACTGCAGTGTAGATGGGGTTCCAGATGTCCTTTGGTTCCTCTAACCAGAGAGCTTAATAACATAGGGCCCAACTCTGCTGTTGTGTAAGTTCCTGAAATCTAGGAGTATGCAGACATGTAATGTGACCTAGATTGGTATGGAAAGATCCGTGTCTCGTACACCCTCGGACTAATCTTACTGAACCTGGGAGCTGCTGGTTCAGCCAACTGCTGGCATCCTCTGTGCTGAAAATGTAGGAGGAGACATGCCTTATATAACTTCAAGGAACCAAATTCAGCTAAAAGTGTGAGCCTATTCATAGAGTTGGCATGTCCCTGTCTTATGATTCAGGGTGCTTATAGTTTTTGTAGGGCACCGTGGTTAGGGAGTGCAGAAGAAGATAGCTTTTTACAAGAGGAACAGGGATGTGTGGATGGTGACAGGTTTTGAGGATACCGCACTGCCTGGATCACACCTTAACACTCCCTTAGCTTAGTTAGATGCTAAATGCTGCCACATCCCTTAGGGCACACTAGGTTTATGTGCCTCTTCCACTTGGCTGCTTGGCTTTGTGTGAGCAGCCCCGGGGCTCACGGAGGCTGGAAATGCATTACAGAAGCCCATTTTATTGTGTTCTCTGGGCCAGATTTTCAGATGAGCGGGTCCCCACTGTGAACTGAGCGTGTGCAAAAATCTGGCCAGAAGGGTCACCCTGGGAGCTGCAGAGTATGGAGCCTTCCTGCCAATCTGGCCCTGATTTAGATACTTAAATAAGAGCTGCTCTCTTTGGAAAATCCGGCTCTGACAGTGGGAAACCTGGCCCGCAGCTCTTTTGAGAAGCTGTTGCCCTCCCTCTCTGCTTCCCCCATCTTCCTCGCTTCCTGTAACTTCTGATGGCTGGATTTTAAGACTGGGCCCTGCCACTATGAAAACTGATTTTATTTTCTCCTCCGCCAGGCACTCCTCTGCATGGCTCTTCTGTGGCCGTCTAGTCTCCGCTCTCCTGCCGCTCCCATTGTAGTGGTATCCGGGCTCCTGTCCCTTGTTCGCTTTTTCAGGGGCTGCATCTGTCCTGAGTGTGGACCCAGCACCCAGCTAGCCCCACGGTCGCTAGCAAAACTGGGGGGTGGGAATGTGGAGGAGATTTGGTGCTGTGTTGTGTAACCCTGCTCAGGCTTCACCCAAAGGGACGCTCCCCAGGGTGGCCCTGTGAAGGGCAGAGAAAAGATTCTTCCCCTTTCCTCCTCATAAACTCTTTCCCCAGTTGGGGCCCGATCCTGCCTCACCGAGGCCTGTGTGTGGCCACTAGGGAAGGCAACTAAGGTGCCACAGGACCACTCGTTGTTTTTAAAGTCACAACCTAATGCGGCTCCCCCCTCTGAGACTGGCTTGAGGTTCCACATCCCTTCTCTCGGTCCCACTGCAACGCAGCCTCCTCCTGTCTCAGTCTGTGTTAGTCTGTAGTGGCAAACCAGCCAGGAGTCCTGCCGCACGGTAGGGACTAATAGATTTATTAGGGCATCAGCGTACGTGGGTAAAACCCACTTCATCAGAGGAGGCTAATCAAGGCAACCACTTCCACCCTCTTTCTTTGGTGGGCTTTATACACACCCCTGCCTCTGTCAACTCCACGCCTGTGGGGAGGGAGCTGGCAAGTCCAGCAGAGCCCCCCACCACCTTAGCATAGGTCACCACTGTATCCCATTGCAGCCAGAAGTAGGCGAGACAGCAGGAACTGCTGATGTTGCACTTTGGTTGTGATGCTCTGGACAGTCCCCTTTTAAAAAGCCTGCTGAGGCGTGCATGGATTTTTCATCCTCAAGGCCTGTCTTTCCATCCCCCCTCTTGCAAAGATGCAGGGAAAGAGCTGCAGTTTTCAAAGGATCTTGGTGGGTTAGACAACCCGCTCACGCTGCCTTTCAGTGGGAGGCCAAGTCCCACGTTCCGTGGAGAGCTGTATGCTCCTCACACGTACCTGAAAGCAAATGACTTAATTTGGAAGTCAGTGGCTGGAAGTGAGCAATTCCTCCATACTCACTAATGCCAGAGTTAGCTAGGGTTGGGGGGAGGGCATGGGGAAATCGGCGGGGTGGAATGCAAAGTGGATTTCCTTCTGCTGGCCACGGGGACTGCGTAAAGAAGCAATTGTACAATTAGTGATGCATTGCTGGAGGCTATTTTTTCAAAAATAGAATCTATGTTTTAGCCCTTTTTAAGGACATGAAATAATTAGTGATTAATGTTTAACTCCGGTAATGAATGCACTCGCTAACCAAGTCCGGCAGCGGGAGTTGTTTTGCTAACACTGCAGAACATAAATGACATTTCTGGGATCTCTTGATGCACGTTTCTACCATCTCATATTGACTGGCTGCTAATACTTACAGCTCTTTTCCCGGGGGGATGTCTTCCCATACCCCAGTGATGGCTGCCTTGTTCCTCTGCAACTCCTTTCTCTTACTTGCCTGTTGTTTTATTCCATGACCATATATATGTCTTTGAGGTTTGTTGTTTGTGTCTTGTGAACTTGCTCGTGAGGACCGGGGTTCTTAAAAGAACCAAACTGCATGAGAGGCTGGGTGAGCACCCTGTGAAATGTTGAACCCTCAAAAACAATTAATTTTTTTTATTTGAATGCTTGAGGCGAGGCTCAAAATGGATCCGTGAGTCCAGAATAACAAGCCGGTGCCGTCCGGTGGAGTAAGAATGTGCATTTGCACTTAGGCCTGCTTTGCCCCAGGGTATCAAAGTGCATGGTGAGCTTTGAAGCCTCATGTGCTCTGTGAGGCTGGAGTTGCCCTCATTGTGCAGGTGGGGTTGCGGGGGCGCAGAGAGGGGTACATTCAAGGCCAGCAAGCCAATAGCAGTCAGGACTCCACAGCAGATGCCCTGGCTCCGAGGTGGCTGCTCTGACCGGTAGGCCACCTGCTTTGGAGAATGGATTTTGCCATAAAACCCATTTCAGACTCTCAATGCCCTTGGCGAGGCAGGGAGATGGCTACAGGCTCAGCGTGCCAACGAGCGTGGCAACTGGCCACTGCCCAGCCATGGCTCTTGCCTGTCGAGGGACAGGACGCAGCATGTTGGCTAGGACGCATGAGCTGTTCCCCTCTCCCAAACACTCACCGACCCCGCGAAACGGGCCATGGGTCCCTCACACTCAAGTCTTCTCTCTGCAGCTGCGGCCTGTCCAATGGCTGCATGGCAGTGTCAACGTTGGGGGCCTGTAGAAGCTAGGGCTGCTAAGGGTTAACCAGTTACCAGGGTAACCGGTTAACCAGTGCCCGGGCCTGGTTGGAGCATTCCCTGCCTGTGGTATGCCAGGGTCAGGGGGCTGCTCCAGCCCAGGTGGGCCGGTGCTGCAGAGGGGGCCTAGCTGATTAAACCGATCGTTTAACCGGTTAACACATTACCCAGGATTTTACATCCCTACTAGAAGCCGGGACTTGTGGGCTGAGGGATGCTGCCCCCAAGCCGCGCTGCTCCGTAATGAGATGTGGCGGTGGGTTTCCTCCATGCTGCGCCTCCTGCGGGTGCGAGGGGAATGGGTTCTGCCGGCAGAGGCTATCCTTTGCATGCTTGTGCCAGGGGGCTTTGCTGTTCCTGCTGATCCCTCTCTGTGTCTCCTGCCAGAACCGGCATCTCTTGCATCACCCAGCACCGCCCCCCTCTGGTCGGCTAGGGAGTGATACTTTCATGTCCCAAAGGGACCAGCCCTGCTCCATCAGAGAGCTGCAAATGCCTAAAGGGGCTGCAAGGTGCTACTGGGGAAGCAGTCTCCTTGCAGGAGCTGTCTGAGCGAGCCGTTCTCTGCTGAGGCTCTACAGAGTCTCACGTTTTGCTAGTCTTGGTCTTTTCAGTGCTTTGCTGTCTGGTCTCTCTTTCCTTCCTTCCTTCCTGCCTTCAGACTTGGCAGCTTTGCAGCGGGACAGTGCCAAGCTGGGCTCGGTCCTCTTACGCAGCGAGCTGTTACAGCAGACTTGTTACTCACTTGTTACAGACTTGTCTGCCTTACGCTAGGGTCCTTTAAGCTTTTCTGAAGCACTTGCCTGTGGGCATGGCTAGGTAAGTAGGAGCTCTGGGCCCTTTCAGCCAGTTGCAGGGGAAAACTGAGCTGGTCCCACTGTGGTGATGTAGAGGATTTCCACACTGGGGATGTAGCCGGACAGTGACGGGAGAAGGGAGCCATTGGGGAAGAGGGAACTTCTGGTACCTTGGATGGGTTGCAGCTAGGGATTGTAGGAGTACCAAATATTTGTTGTGGTAGCACCCAGAGATCCCACTCAGGGGTCCTACTCTGTTAGGGATATACAAGCAGAAAAAATAGGCAGTTCAGACTTTTCCAGTCTAAACAGAGGTTAGGTACGTTGTATTCTGATGTTAAAATGAGCAGCAATGGAAACAGTTGTTTGTGAGTGTGGTATCAGTAGGTTTCAGAGTTAACACATGTTGACCAGCATGCAGCAGCTCTCATTTCAGGCTGTCTGCAGAGTCAAGCTGTCACTGCTGCACCGTTTACCCTCAGGTTACATTTGGAGGCTCGCTCTGCACCCATCAGGTCTGGACACTTTGCATTTCAAAAGAAACTTGAGAGTCTGCAGCAAATAATGGCTCTGCAGCACCTCAGATACACCCAGGGCTGGGTAAAGCGTGACTCCTTCTCACGGCCACAGTGTGCTGCCCCTCTCCTCTATAACGCAAAACCTTCCTGAACAGAGGGCACGTCCCACCTGGCTTGCAGCCTCTCCTCTAGCCAACACATGCCTGGGTAAATTCTGCCTGATTACAGAGGTTTCAGCCCTTAATTTGGTGATCAAGGTTATTGCCTCCCCGCCATGCAAACACTGAGTGAGATCATGGGATGTGGGCATGGGGACCTTTCACGTGCTGCCTGGGGCCGTGTGCTCAGGGCGCAGCTTGGAAGAAAGCCTCAACCAGACTCCTCGCTCTCTGGTGCTGCAGCCCAGGAAGGGGAGGAGGAAGGAGAGAGCTCCCAGAAGACAGGGTCTGGCGGAGGTCCAACGTGAGGGCGGGAGACAAACCCAATGGGGAGACGGCTAAAGCAATACACGTGCTGGTGGTGGGCCCTCGTCAGGTCACACGTGTTCCTGCCCAGGCAGCAGCAAAGGGGTTTAAATAAAAACGGAAGGGATTTCACTTTTCCTACTGTGACAGCCGTGGTGGATGGACGGCCCTGGCAGGTGCAGGTGCCATATTCTCCTTGCCAGCGTGCCCCCCTGTGGCCTCTCCACGTCTCCAGGGGAGCCAGGTGTTGAGCGTCCAGGAGGCATTCAGTCCACAGCGCCCCTGAGACCAGCAAGGGGCCATTGGGAACCGAAGGGGAGTGCCCCCTCACCTGCTGCTCGTCGGTTCCCAAGCTGTCCTCGACCTGGCTGGGAGCCACATAGGTGCATACCGCCCGGTCCCACGGCCCCTCCCCACAGCGCAGCCGGAGCCGACGTCATCGTCTGACGTAGGAATATGCCCCGGATCCTTTCCCCGCCAGGAGCTGAATGGTAATGTAGCCAGGGTGGTGCCTGCCTTGTGCGCTGCTCTGCTGTGCTCCAGGGGCTCTGAGTGCCGCAGGGACAGGACGGGCCTGTTACCAGACTAAGGACACTACTGCCGGGGGAGCTGCGGGTGCGTCCCTCGGCAGCCGGTAGATGCCACAGTTGGGCAGGGCTCTCCTGGGGGTAACGCTGTCCCTTTGTTTCCTCTCTCCCGCCTCAGGTTGGCTCAGTCCCTAGTGGCCCTCTTTGTGTCGTCCCTCGCCATCTCCGTGGTCTTCGCCTTCATCCCCCTCTGCCACAATGTGGTGGTGCTGGCGGTGGTCATGGCCGTGGCCGGGCTGGCCATGGGATGCATCGACACCATCTCCAACATGCAGCTGGTGAAGATCTACCAGAAGGACTCGGCTGTCTTCCTGCAGGTGAGGCGAAGGTGTTGGCTTGTCCCTGGGGGCAGTTCCGTTGGGCAGCACTCGCTGTGCGTCTGGAGTCGGGTCTTGTGCTGTCAGGAGGAGGCTCCGGCGGCTTCCCTGCAGACCAGAACAGAAAATGAACCTCTTGGCCTTTGTCCTCCCTTCCAGGTCCTTCACTTCTTTGTGGGGTTCGGGGCCCTGCTCAGCCCGCTGATCGCTGACCCTTTCCTCTCGGACTCCAACTGCATCCAGTCGAATGCCACACTCAACGCCACCAGCAACCTCCCTCACCTCCGCAAGTCGCTGGTCCCCCACCACCCCGGCAACCTGTCGCAGTACGAGCTGCCGATGAAAGGGATGGTGACGACGCGCGTGTCCTACGCCTTCTGGATCATGGCCCTGATCAACGTGAGTGTTGCGGCTTGGTGCCCCAGTGGGAGCCTCGTGTCTCTTGCCTCGGCTCTTCCTCCGCATGGCGCCCAGGGCCAGCCCACAACATTTTGGCACCTGAGGTGGGGAGATCAAATGATGCCCCCATACCCCCTCGCTTGGGCCAAAACTTTGAAAGGTCTCAGTTCTCTGAGTCCTAGTGGTACCCCCCCCCCCCATGCACACACAGTCTGGCACTTGAGGCAGCCGCCTCAGTTCGCCTCATGGTAAGGCCGGCCCTGGTGGTGCCGCAGCCGGTGGTGGGTTCTGCTCTTCCCCAGGCATGCTGTTTGCCTACCCCCAGCAGCAGGGGGATGCCAGGGGCCCACAGAGAGATGCCAGGGGCCCACAGAGGGATGCCAGGGGCCCACAGAGGGGATGCCAGGGGCCTCCAGCAGCCAGGCGGGAGTCGAGGCTGTGGATTAATGCAGCGGCCTGGGAATAAGTTGGCCGTAGAAAGATTCGCTCTCACCGGGAGCTCCTTGCTGAGTGGCTGGGGTCCAAGACTGGGCTGCGGTGAGGGAGTTCCCTCACTACACTGTGATGGTGAATGCTTTGTGGGGTGGCGGCTTTAAGGCCCCCTCCCATTGTGCCCTGACCGGGAAATCCAACAGGCATTGAGATGCCAGAAATGCCCCCCTCCCCAGTGGATCCCCCGGGTGCTCACTGCCTCACTGCTGCATTTCAGCCCAGTTCCCAGCTCTCCCCTCCCTCCCCTCAGCAGACGGGGCCCCCCGGTTGGGGGTGGAGGTCGCTGCAAAGGTCGCCCTGGCAGCTCAGCCAGCCGGCACGGGTGACTGCGGCTGGTGAATATTCAGACAGGGACGTCAAATGGCTGCCAGGCCCCTCCGAGCTTCCCAGCGCGCACCGGACATTGGAACCTCAGCGCGAGGGCCCCCCGGTCACCCACCCCTCCCCCCACCCCTGCTCGCACCGTGCAACCTTTGATTCGGCTGGGGCTTGGCGTGGTGATTCCCGGCAGCTCTCTGGGAACCCCGGAGGGGGTGGGATGCTGGGCCCTTCTGTGCCCTCAAAGCTCTTCTGGGGCAACCCTTCTACATGCCCAGGCTGGGCCTGTCCCCCCCCGGAGGCATGCGGCGAGGAACGTGCTGTGAGCCCTGCCCGCTTCTCTCGCGCGCGTCGTGGCTCTCCGGCCCTTGTGCACCCGGCTTTCCCCTGCAGCCTATTCCCAGGGCTGCCCAGAGCAGAGGCTGGTCAGCAGGCTCTGATGCATCCAGGCTTCCCCGTTAAGCACTGATGTGCTGCCAGGAGGAGGGAGCGGTGCCTTCTCCTGGAAGGTGCGCGTGGTACAGAGGGTGAAACAAGGAACCCTGTGATTCCCACCTGATGCCAAGCCCCTGCCAGCACTTAGCAGAGCTAGGGAGGAGCAGGGTTTGGATGGGCGACCTGGAAGGCACAGGGAGGGTGCAGTGGGAAGCGGCATTAATAGTTCCCTAGGTGGCATTTTTCCATCGTGCGCAGTTTTCACAAGGAGAGGTGTTAGCCTCGGGGTCCTGGCCAGCTGCCAACCTTGGTAGCCACTCTGCCTTCCTGCACACCCCTCTTCTGGGTTTAACAATCGTCACTTCCTGTCCCCAGCTTTCCTGCGGCCTGGGGTTGGGGATAGTCACCCCCCGAACTGGTTCCAGGGGACCGTTGCTAGAGACCAGCGGAAAGATTAGCAGGTCTGGTGTTTTGCACAGGGAGGCCAGTAGTGTGAGTTGCAAAGGAGCTGAGAACCCAGCTCTCTGTTAGGGTATGTCACATAGGGATGTGAACGGTTAACCAGTGGGGGCTGGAGCAGCTCCCCACCTGCTGCGGAACGGGGGCTGCTCTAGCCCTGCGGGGCCTGCTGCGGACAGGGGGCTGCTCCAGTTCTGTGGGATCTGCCACAGACAGGGACTACTCTGGCCATGGAACAGCCCCTGTCCACTGTGGGCCCAAGCTTGTGGCTAGAGCGGCTTCCCTCAGCCAGCCCCACCTATAACTGGTTAAGCATCACGTTAACCAGTTATACAGGATTTTGCATCCCTAATGTTGCGTTATTCTGGCCTTGACTAGGTGCGTGATCTCTGACCTGGACTCGTGCTTTCTGCCTGCCGGAGAGCTTCCTCCCCTCCTGCAATCCTAGAATCCTGGTCATCAAGTCCAGTCCCCTGCCTTCACGGCAGGGCCAAGCACCGTCTATATTGATTCTAATTGATAGTCAGGGGTCATCAACTGGAGAAACAGAACAGCCAGCGTCCACTGCGCTCGGCTTGCCAGTGGCATAAAGCAGTCGTGTCCAGTTGGTTGGTGATCAGCTGCTGAAAACAGCACTGGAACTGAAACGAGAGTGACAAGAGGGGGTCTAGAAGGACACAGCTTTACCTTGTCACCTATTGGGGCGGGAAATAACCTGATATTCGGATTCTTTTATAGCAGCACCTCCAGCCCCCTGCTGAGATCAGGCTGTGCCAGGTGCCGGGGTGAAAGTAACTTAAATTTCTTACAGGTATTGTCCTAGCACCAACCTGCCCCCCTTGTGGGGAGGGGCGTGTGCTCAGGGCAGAGTGTGAGGGGGTTGCAATACAACAATACCTGTAAGAAATGTAAGTGGGAGTGTGGGGGGGCTTGAGATGTGTGGGAGGGGTGCAGGAGTGAGGCCAGGGGTTGGGGTGTGTGGGAGGGGTGCAGGAGTGAGGCCAGGGGTTGGGATGTGTGGGAGGGGTGCAGGAGTCAGGGCAGGGGTTGGGGGTGTGGGAGGTGCAGGAGTCAGGGCAGGGGTTGGGGTGTGTGGGAGGGTGCAGGAGTCAGGGCAGGGGTTGGGGTGTGTGGGAGGGTGCAGGAGTCAGGGCAGGGGTTGGGGTGTGTGGGAGGGTGCAGGAGTCAGGCAGGGGTTGGGATGTGGGAGGGTGCAGGAGTCAGGGGCAGGGGTTGGGGTGTGTGGGAGGTGCAGGAGTCAGGGCAGGGGCTGAGGGTGTGTGGGAGGGTGTGTGTGTGTAGCGTGGAGTGTGGGACAGGAGACTAACCCCCATTGGTGACCCTGCCCTGTGCTGCTCCTGTTCCCAGCCAAATGGGAGCTGTGGGGGCAGGGCTCCAAGGCATGGGAAGGGAGCTAAGGGTCAGCAGGGTCCCGGCTGCCTGTGCCACGCACCCGGAACTCTCCTGACAGGCCTGTGTGCTGAGGTCCTGGCTGCTGGGGATGGGAGGGAAGGATGGAGAGCAGGATTAAGGCCCCATCCGCAGCTGGCCACTTTCTTACCAGTGCACCACCCGGGGGTGCCCCAGTTACTTGTGTGTATGTATTCTGAGAGACAGTCCCTGCCTGGTAGCTCGCAGCCTACGTGGACAAGCACAGGTAGGAGATTGGGTGCTGTGGGATCCCTGTGTTCCAGAGGGAGAACTGAAATGCGGAGTGTTTAAGTGACTTGGCTGAGGTCCCACAGAGAGTCTGTGGCAGAGCTCAGACCCAGCGCTCCTGAGTTGCAAGTCCAGTGCCTTGACTCCCCAGGCCACCTTTCAGTACATCAGTATAAGGGGTCAGCATAATGTTTCCAAATAGTGATCAGAGAGAGAATATTGAGCAGCGGTGAACCCCAGCCACGAATCTGTCTGTTCTGTCTGGATCTTAGTCATTCTTGGGCAGTGAGCAGCACTAGAGCTGCAGCTGAAACACACTTGCAGTGGAAGCTCTCGGTTTACTAATCCCATGTTGCAAGGAGCTTTTGCTGGTGGGGCAAAGGAGCGTCTTGCACTCTTCTCAGCGGGCCCCAAGGGGCGACCTCTCCAGCACAGTTGGCTCATGTCCACCCCACACTCTGTTCTGAGACCCCCTCTGAAGTTCCATCTTCTGTAGACAACCAGAGCCAATGGCCTCATCCTCCCGCTAGAGGTGAGCGCCTTCCCTGGATGCTGATCAATCGAGTGAGCACTCCCTTTCTGCCTCTTCTGCCCCCGACGTCTGGGGTGTTACTCCCGTCACCCATCTGAGCTCAGCTGTCCATGGCAGGATCCTAACCCAGGTCTCCAAGTAGCGAGCAGGGCAGGCCATCCATAGGGCTGGGTGTTGGGGCGCCGAAAGAGGAGAGATCGTGTGGTTACAGTACTTGACTGGGACTCAGGTGGTCTGGGTTGACCCTGCATGACCTCGGACGAGTTGTATCAGCCTCAGGTTCCCCCTCTGAAATGAGGGAAATAGCCCCGCCTGTGCGGAGATGTTGTGAGATGCATTAACTGATGGGGCTTGGATACCGCAGTGATGGGGGCTGAGAAGTCCCTGGAGAGAGAGAATGAGGATAATTCTCTGCATCCCTCCAAAGATCTCAAAGCACAGTCATGAGTCCATTTTATTTATTGCTGTTCTTTCCATACGCTTTCCAGGGCAGCCCTGCTCTCCAGAGCCCTTTCCTTTATTCATGACAAAGAGATTTCGGTTTGTTTAGTCTGCAGAAGAGAAGAGTGAGGGGGGATTTGATAGCAGCCTTCAACTTCCTGAAGGGAGGTTCCAAAGAGGATGGAGGGAGGCTGTTCTCAGTAGTGATGGATGCAGAACAAGGAGCAATGGTCTCAAGTTACAGTGGGAGAGGTCTAGGTTGGATATTAGGAAAAACTATTTCAGTAGGAGGGTGGTGAAGCACTGGGATGGGTTACCTAGGGAGGTGGTGGAATCTCCATCCCTAGAGGTGTTTAAGTCTTGGCTTAACAGGTCTCTGGTTGGGTTGATTTAGTTGGGATTGGTCCTGCCTTGGGCAGGGGCCTGGACTTGATGACCTCCTGAGGTCTCTTCCAGCTCTATGATTCTATGATTCTCTCCCAACATGCAGCTGGGTAAAGTCAGAGGGTTGACTATGGTTGACCACATTGGCAGCGAGTTATATGGGCCCGTTAATGCCTGGGCACAAGGAATATTCCTTGCCTGGGGGCCCTGCTCTGTCAAAGTTTGGGGCTGGGTTTCTGCCCCGGCTTCACCTGCCACCCCTTCCAGAGTCTGCACCCAAACTCCCTCCCAGAGCCTTTTGGCTCTGGGCACCAGCAAAATCCCTGCAAACCTGCTTTAAACAGCAGAGCTGAGGTGCCGTGGCGAAGCTCGGCAGTAGAGTTCTTTTGGTTGGGGCCCGATCCTGTTCCCAGTGACGTCAATGGGAGCTTTGCAGTTAATGTCATTAGGAGCAGGATTGGGCCCCAAACGACGTCTCACTCCAGATGGTCAAAAATGGCCTCTAGAATGGTAGTCCCTGTTTTCTTAGCATCCTGGCTTTTGTGGGTGCAGACTCAGGGGTTTCCCCACTGCAATCCCGGTGTGTGACTGCTGCTCAGATAGACCTGCCAGAGCTGGCTCTAATCAATGTAATGAAGCTACAGTAGCGCACACTTCAGCGTAGGCTGTGTAAACCCCTTTGGAGTCCTGGATAATTAATCCCAGGGCTAGCCCATGCCTCATTACTATGGTCCTAGCTGGGGGTCTGACTATCTGAACTGTAGTCCTATCCGGTGAGTACAGTATTGGAATACCTGCAGAGACCACACTTGTGCGTCCAGATGAAATAGTGCAGTGGGTTACTAGCTGTCTCGCAATCACCACTGAAGTTTGCACATCCATCAGGGTGGTGGGGGAGGAGAGGTTCAAATCTGCCAATTTGGGCTTGAAATATTGTGGATGCAAAAACAGAGCAAGGTAAACTGGAGGCTGGTTTAGTGAAGCCCTTTTCATAACTGAGCCCTTTACGTGGCATGGGACATTGGTAACAAATGTAAAGGGAAGCCAGGAAGTAGAACACACCTTTGGTAAACTTCTTGGTGTGTTTGTCTCAGGCCAAAGTCATGTCCCTGTTCTCTTTCCCAAGTTGCCTTCTGGCTCAGGGACTAAATTTGGCCTTCCTGCTGCATTATATAATCCAAACCAGTAATTCAAGTTTAACAAGAGCAGTGTGAGATTGGGATTGGCACTGTCTCTGCCACGTGTCAGAGACGATGCGGGCAAAACTAACCAAACATCTGGAAAGGTTCTGGTTTAATGGAAGGCAGAAGATGGGACAGAAGTTAGCCTTGCTTAGGGAAAGTTTATAGTTTCCACTTTTCTCCCCCGTGAAGTTTTTATTCGTGACAAAGGGAGATAAATCCACATCTCAAATATCCAAGGAATGTTGCAAGCCGGGGTTCTCAAAGTGAGTTAATCTTTTATGCTTTCCCAACCCCTATCAGCTACGCTGTTTAGATGGAAACAATCCAACTTTAACCAAGATTAATGTAAGTAGCTTGGAAGAGAGGTGATCGCACCCTCCATGTCTGAAAGGTATAAATATCAACAAGGCTGTGTCTAAACTACATCCCTTTTCTTGAAAAAGGGATGTAAATTAGACACTTTGAAATTGCAAATGAAGCTGGGATTTAAATTTCCCCCGCTTCATTTGCATAATGGCAGCCATGGGGTTTTTTCAAAAATGGGCTTTTCGAAAGAAAAACGGCTGTTTAGACGGGGATCGTTCAAAAAAAACCAACCCTTTTCCAAAAGATCCTGTACTCCTCATTTTTTCAGGAGTACAGGATCTTTTGAAAAAGAGTTTTATTTTTGAATGAACCCTGTCTAAACAGCTGTTTTTCTTTTGAAAAGCCCCTTTTTGAAAAAAACCTGCAACTGCCATTATGCAAATGAAGTGCGGGAAATTTAAATCCCAGCTTCATTTGCAATTTCGAAGTGTCTAATTTACATCCCTTTTTCGAGAAAGGGATGTAGTTTAGACACAGCCCGAGGAAACAGAAACTAATTAGTACAATGACATTAGGAACAAAGGGGATGAAATGAAGTAGGCTGTAGACTTTTTGGGAACGTGTCTAATTTGACACCATTGTTAACAGGAAAAAATCAAAATGTTGTGACTTTCTTGTTACAACTTCTGTATTATATTAAAACACTTAATATTGTTGTTTCTTCTCTTACCCAACATTTTGTGTTATACCTTGAAACCAAAACAAAACCTTTGGATGTTATCAAAGCAAAATGATTTGGCATTAGCAAAGTGTTTTGATGATTTTCAATCATGAATTTTCCAAACATTGAAATTACAGCTACTCGTTCTGATTAGGAACAAAAGCAAGATTCCGTGCGTCAGAGTTCTCCCGTGGAATGGAAACTCCGTTCATGCTCCGTGTAAGTTCCTGAGAGTTGGATCTGTTTGTCTGTGGGGTAATTGTCCCCACAAGGACTGGTGGACGTTGCTTTGCTTGGGTTCTTTAGAAGTAGGCTAGGGTAACCCCGGCCCTGGCAGGGAGATGGGCCGAAACAGAATCTAGAGATGGATGAGTGCTGTGGTTATAACTGTGTTTGCTGCCTTGTTGCACCAGTGAATTGCATTTAGTGCAAAGAGCAATCTGTAGACAAACCGAGAGGACGGTTGGTCTGATGATAGGAGTGCCCTGAAGGTTTGGCCCTGCTACAGTGTGGGGAGGCAGGAGCATTTTCATATGGAGACAGAGCCTTGAAGAGGTTCATCCTTTGAATGGGTGTTGCCCTACACAAGGGAGTACATCAGGTTTGGGGAACCTAAGGCCTGAGGGCTGGATGCAGCCCCAGCTTGCCTGGATCTGGCTCCTGAGGCTTGGGGCTCCCCACCAATATTGGAGAGCTTGCGCTGTTGCTCCAGCTCCCTCTGCTGTCCCGCCGCAGGGCTGGAGCACACAAAATCTACTAGCCTGGGCCCCCCTAGGCCCTGGTGTGGGGATGTGGGGAGCGTCTTTCTGCTTCTCAGTCAGAGGCCATGTCAGTGAGGGCTTGTTTTTTGTTTTTGCTTCATTCTTGTGTGCGGCCCTGGACTGATATTTCTGTGGGTCAGTGGCCCGATCCGAAAAATGTTCCCCGCTGCTGGAGTACATCTTCACCCCCACGCGTGGGGCAGGTCGCCGTGTCCCACCTGTGTCTGCTGTCTGTTCCTTCCTAGTTCTGTTTAGCATCCTGGGGGCATGTGAATCCTTGTGCCAAGTGGCCCAGGTGTGGTCGGCGTGTTAGCCTAAGAACCCAGGCCTCTCCAAGGAGCCAGTTCCTATAATAAACACATCGGCCCTGCCCCGATATCTCTTGGCAAACAAACCACAGCCGTGAGCCAACACAGCTTGTTGCAGTTTGCCCTTTTCTGGTGGAAATATTGAAGGGGGACGGGACAGCCGGCTTGGTAAGACATGTGGCCACACTCAGGCAGCTAGTAACTCGTGAGAGATCGCAGGGGAAAGCCTCAGGGATCAATTTGTCCCCTGACTCCGCTAACATCAGCGTGCCGTGTGCCCGAGGTGAGTCTGGCTCCTTGCCTAAGGAAACCTTTCCCTGCAAAAAGCTAGTGCTGTGTTTGCTGATCTGTGAGCTGCTTTGACAGGCTGACTTCCCATCCCACGCACTCACCCCGTGCTGCTTTGAGTAACAACAGCCTCTCCCATAGCCGCTGTGGTCGTAAGTGGATGCGGCCCAGACTTTTATCCTGCCACAGGCTCAGAGTTAGTGGCTTTAAGATCAGAGCCACCTCTGGGGATCAGGAACCTGCTTCTTTGGCTTCCCCCTTGTCTGCACAGAGCCCTTTTCAGATTGCTCTTTCCACCCAGTCTCAGCCACGGGCCTGGATACCAGTGTTCCCACTAATCTACTCCATCCATGTGCGGAATTTTCCATCTGTGTGAGGAACAATTTTTTTATGTGCACCAAGACATGTGGGAATGTGCACCACCAGTAGAAACAAAACCGACGCATGGGTGCTCTGCTAATCAGTTGGGCGGCATTTGAATCCCTCCTGAGTGGCTGCCCAGGCGCTCAGCTTACAGGGAACACTAGTGGATACCAGTGTCCTCCCTTCCGGCACCAGGCTAGAATTCAATCTACACTTCAGCAGGGCCTTTCCCAGCAGTGGCTGGTTGCTGTGGTGGGAGTAATCCTGACCCCATTGAAGTGAATGGCAGAATTCCCATGGATTTCAGTGAGACCAGGATTTCACCGTTTCCTAATCTGTGGGAGGGAATAGTGCATTCAATGGCCACAGGGGGAGACTGAGAATCAAGACATCTGGTTGCTATTCTTCTCCCAGGCACTGACTTCTTGTGTGATCTTGGATGAGTCACTTAGTCGCACTGTGCCTCAGTTTCCCCTCCCATGTAAAACAAACATGATCTTTCCATTCCTCATATAAGGGTCACAATAACAACCCTATAAGGCACTTAGGATGTGCTTCTCATCCGGAGAGCTCATAGTGCTTTGAGCTCAAGGCACAGAGAGAGGAAGTGACTTACCCAAGGTCAGCTGATTAGTCATTGGCAGAGCTGGGGCTGGAACCTGATTCCCAGGCCTGAGTCCTGTCCATTCATGTGGGAACAGTTCATGCCTGGAAAGCTCTTTGAGCAACTTGGGTCAAAGGTGCTACAGAAAGGCAAAGAATGAATACGTGCTGTGCATTAAACCAAGTGTAGGTAGAGACTATGACCTTCTCTTAGAGGAATTAATCTCCTGATACTTCGCTGTGGGAACATTGGATTGCTTGACTAACAGAATGGGAAGGATGTATAACTATGTCCTTGGTCAACTCTAGAATTAGTCTAGTTCATTTCAGGATTTGCATCTCAGGACGATGGTTGTTTTCTAGGGAAGCAGCCAGTCTTGGCCACTGCTAGGGTCACTATAGCAGGTTTGAATGGCCTGACAATCTGGCAACCCCTCTGTTCTGTACAGAAATTCCATTCATCTTAATGAACGCAACAGCTCGCTGAGGAGCAGCTGGTGTGCCATTCCGATGCGCTTTGTTGCATGTATTTGGCTGCCACGTTTCGCTCCAGAGGTGGCCACGCTAGGTTGGTGGTTGAAATGCTGACGTCGTGTGATTTCAGGGGCGGGTTCTGGATGTTTGTTGCCCAGTTCTAGGGTTTGGTTCAGACCCATGGCTAATTCTGGCATGGGAGAGTAAAGCACATTGTCTATTATTTGTAGTAAGGCAATGCCCACAGGCCTTAAACAAGATCATTTTGCTAGGGGTGGACAGACACACAATGAGACAGTCCCTGCTCTGAAGAGAGAGGAAGAATATTATCCCTATTTCACAGACGGGACCTAAGCTATGTCTACACTACAGAATTTTTGCGCTAAAATGGCGGTTTTTGCGCAAAAACCCATGGAGTGTCCCACACTTCAAGCGTGTTTTTGCACAAATGAATTTACAGTAAATCAAAAGAACAGAGGGGGTTTTGCAGTGTAGGTATTCCTCTTTCTACGAGGAATAACTCCTTTTTGCGCAAGAGTTCTTGCACAAAAAGGTGTGTGTGGACGGACAACAGGGGTTTTTTGTGCAAAAAGAGCCAATCGAAAAGCACAGGTGCTCTGGTGGCTATTCTGTGAATAGCAATCAGAGCTTTCTTTCAAGAGAGCGTCCATGCAGTCTGGATGCTCTCTCGCGCAAGACGTTTTTGCGGAAGATCTCTTCCGCAAAAAGCTTCTTGCACAAGAAGCCTGCAGTGTATACGTAGCCCTAATGCCCAGAGAAATCAAGTGACTTGGCCAAGCTCATTGGAGAAGATCACAAAGGCGGTCTTTGCATCCTGGATTCATGGGTCTGAGTCTAGTAACTTATCCACAGTGGCCTCTCTTTTATTCATAATCCTCAGAAGGGTCACCATGTTAGTCTGTATCTGCAAAAACAATGAGGAATCCTGTGGCACCCAGCAGACTAACAGATTGATTTGGGCGTGAGTTCTCATGGGTAACAACCACTGCATCTGCATCTACTGACAGGTTTTTTACCCATGAAAGCTGATGCTCGAATGAATCTGTTAGTCTTAAAGTGCCACAGGACTCCTTGTTTTATTCCTAGACACTTTGGGATCCTTTAGGATGAAAGGTGTTTGGGAGATGCATGGTGCGAGAGTCTGCAAGGGCTGCTAAACTGGCGTTTTATTATTGTTGCAAATCTGCAATTAAAACACGGTCCTGACCTCCGGAAGGATTAGAACTATCAATGAATACATTTTTCTTCCATGGGACCGAACTAATTGTTCCCATTCCCATTGTTCCCAGAACAATGGCGCCCTCGTAAATGAATTCAGTAGAGACAGGGGAAGGGGGAGAAAAATCCTCCATACTCTTAAATAATACCCCGAGCCAACAAAAACCAGGAAATTCAGGGCTAGCGCTCACACTTGCTCGCAGATGTGTAGAAAACAAAACCAAGTGGCCAGCACTGGGGCAGAGCGTGAGCTGTAACTTATGGATTTCCTGGCTTTCTCCCTCCGTTTGTCACAGAATAAACAGGGCTTCAGTTAAAGGGGGAGGGAGAGGACTTCATTCCCTTAATTTTCCCTTCAAACAAACAAACAAAAAGGAATAAATCCCTGTGGGTCTGAAGGCACCACTGAGTCGTATGTGTGAGACGCCCGGCCTAAACCGTGACCTTGGACTGGTGCGTCAGGGAAGCGCCAGGAGGCATTGCCCTACTGTGCCCTGGCACTGTGACAGCTGTGGAGACTGAAGTCTCCTTTCTGTCCACAGAGCAAATCAAGCAGAGCGTCCTGGCTACTTCACCAGCGACCTGCCGCTCTGTCTGGGAAGGCCGAGAGCTCTTTGGAGCAGTGCCCTTCACCAGCCCTGGCACAAGGGAGACCCTGAGCTCGCTGGCAGCCTCTAGGTGACACTGCAGTACAAATAGGCTGAGGTGGCCAAAGAGGTGGCCAGTGCGAGCTTTTTGAGGCAGTGCCATGATCCTTGTGATGTAGTCGTGATGGGGTGGAGACTAACAAATTCATCTAATGCCAGCTAGGGTTGCCAGGTGTCCGGTTTTGAACCGGACAGTCCGGTATTTGAGCTTTCTGTTCGGGAAACAAATTGAGAAAATATAAATGAGAAAATATAAATGTCGGGTATTTTCTAATTAAGTAAGTTTTATTATTATCATGAGTATCAGTACGTAGTTGCGTACTGCCTGGCTTGTAGACACGCTCACACTGCATGAGCGTGTCTACCAGCCAGGCAGTATGCAACTACACAGTGGGGGGGAGGCAGGGCCGGGGCAGGATGGAATCCCCCGGGCCGGAGTCGCCCGTGCGCCCCGATGCATGGGGACGGGCAGCACTCCGGGATCTGTGTGCACCCGGGCCAGCCCCACTCCCCACTGGCCAGTTTCCCCAGCCAGCCCCACTCTCCCCAACCCCCTCCTGGCCAGCCCTGCTTCCCGCCGGCCAGTTCCCCACCACATCTCTCCCAGACAGCCCTGCTCCCCTCCCAGCCGGTCCCCCCCCCAATCCTTTTCTGAGATCACATATGTCCGGTATTTTTTTGAAACCCATCTGGTTTCAAAAGCCAGATGCTGGTTAGCCACTGAGCGCTAACAATGAAGGCTGGCTGGAGAGGCCCCGTGCAAACTGGTTCTTTGTCCATTTTTTGTGCCATGCAAACTGTCCACGTTCCTCAGGAAAACTGGGATATTTTTCACTGAAACAATAACTCCCAGGAATCAAAGCATTTCAGTCGGGAAATGCTGCCACGGTGCTTCATGGGATTTGTAGTCCAGGAGCCTTCATGTTCCCATTCCCTTCTATGAGCTGGGCTCCTCAGCTAGACTACACCACCCATAATGCACCACAGCCACCATGCCCCGCCCCCTCATTAAGAGGTGAGACCATGGTGCCCCCTGGGAATGAAGTCCTCTCTAACCTGGACTCCCTGGTAGGACAACGAGAGTGTGAGGCACCGCAGCAGCATTTCGGAACAGAACTACTTCAGCTTTTGAATTGCTGTTGAAAATCTGTCACTTGTGAGCCAGTTCTGCATTCAGCCCCTCTGTGCCAAGCAGCAAGTGATGGCCTCTTTCTCTCACCGTCAGCCTCCCAAGCCCCCCAGCCCCCTTTCACTTGGTTGGGACAGAGGGAAGGCCGGGTGCGTGATAGCCAAGGGTCTTTGCTCTGCTACCTGCAGCTTCATGGAGGCCTGCACTCACTAGGATGGATTCAGACACACAAGCTCATGCCTGTTGGAAGTTGAGTCCCACACTGTAACCACCCAGCCATTCCGGTGAGAATCCCCCTCAGCGGGAGCTGCTCTTACCACTGCAGGAACAAATCTGGGGATTGGGCATTTGATGGAGGGAGAATAAATCTACACAGACTGACCTGCCTTTTCCCATTGCTCCCCAGCTCCCGGTCCCCATCGCCGTGTTCTTCCTGCTCTACAAGGAAAGGCTGGTGCCCTGCTTCACTCATGGGCGCCACCCGCTGCTTTCCGCAGACGAACTGGCGATGGAAACACAGCCGGCGGACAAGGACAATCGTCCCGACACGTTGCAGCCGGCCCAGCCGGACGGAGGTGAGATGGGGGCACAGGAGGGGCTCAAACGGAACCCCCGGGAGTGGGGAGGTGTCATGGAAAAGTCAAGCCAGGGTAACATCTGCAAAGGGGCACTGATCCCCCAAAGCTCCTGTTCGTATCAGCTGGCATCCAGTGGGCAGTGATGGGCCCTGTTGCTGGGCTGTGCAGAACAGCTATGCGCCCAGCCTACGAATGTTAATTCCACCAGTCGATAGGCATTTCCGCATTCCTCTTTTGAAGTGTACAAGAGCCCCAGCGGAGGAATGCGGAGCTCTGTGTGCAGCCCGGGGCCAGCGGGAAGTCCCGCTGACTCCGGGCTGCACCCGGGTGCTCGCTTTGAAATACGCAAGAATCCCCAGTGGGCTTTTGTGCATTTCAAAGTGGCAGCGCAGCATGGAGCCCAGGATCAGTGGGGACTCAGAGTCCCCCGCTGACCCCAGGCACCATGCTGCGCTGCTGCTTTGAAATGCCATTCTGGAGCCGGGGTCAGCTGGGGACTCCCCAGCTGATCCTGGGCTCCAGCGTGGCATTTCAGCGGAACCTGGGATCAGCGGGGGACTCCCCAGCTGACCGTGGGTTCTGCGCGACATCTCCCCAGAACCCGGGGTCAGCTGGAAACTCTCCAGCTGAGCCCAGGTTCCATGGAAATGCCGTGCTGGAGCCTCGGATCAGCTGGGAAGTCCCCAGCTGACCCTGGGCTCCACGCACACCCTGCTGCACAGCTGGACACAGGCTCAGCTGTGCAGCGTTGCCACTTTCAAGCACCCCCTCTTCCCGACCCTTTGTTGCCTCTATCTGATAGAGGCAGCAGGGGGCGGGGAGGAATCAGCTAGTCGACTAGTCTTTAACATCCCTAGCTCAGCCCTGTGAACCTTTGTGGATTTCTTTTGTGGTGTTCTATGCTGACAGCTTGACCTGCTTTTTGGGTCACAGATCCAGGATGCAGGGGATTGGGGTTCACTGGGGACTGACTGACTTTCCTTTTAAATTGTCTGGCTTGGCCAGCAGGTCCATCAGGCGTGGAATTACAGCAGAATGCGGCTCTTCCTGCAAACGTTAGCTTTGCTCAAAACAGGACTGAAGGTTTTATTATTGTTTGTTTTATGGTATCACCTGAAAGCCCAACTGGGATCATCACCAGTCAGTGGCTGCCTGACACAGACAAGACAGACAGTGGGTGGGAGTGGAAGCAGAGGCACTAAAAAGGCCTGAGGTGACACAGACAGTCGGTGGCAGAGCTGCGAATAATTTCCTGGCTCCTCCGTTCACTGCCTGAGCCCGGGGAACGCACTGCCAGCTCTGAAGGCAGAGCACTGGACTAGAGGGTAAAATATCTGAGAGCCAAAGTACCTTAGGCCCCGACCCTGCGGCCTGGAAGTCAAGGCCACTGAATTGAAGGCAAGGGCCCTCGTGACTAAAGGCACAACTTTCAATAGCACCCGAGTGATTTTGGAGACCCAGGTATTTTCAATAAGACTGTTCTGCTGTCTAAGCTTTCATACCATGCCCAAATGATAGTACCTGTCATTAAGTGCCTCTCTTGCTTTTGGAAAGAGGACTTGGGCTGCTAAGTCACATACGCCCTTCTGAAAGTTGATAGAGATGCAGCCGTGTTAGTCTGGTCTAGCTGAAACAAAAGACAGGACTTTTGCATAGTCCTGTCTTTTGTTTCTTCTGAAAGTTGGACTCTGTTTCTTTTGTTGTTTGTTGAGTTTGAAACAAACTCCCGTCGGCTGGTTTCGGTTTCCTTCTGTGCCATCCTCACAAGGCAAAGGAATTTCACATGCTAGGTCCTAAATTCTGGCCCTGCAGAAAGGGAGCTTGTACAAAACCCAAGACCCAAAGACACGATTCCCCTGGTTTTGTTTAAACTCAGCCGTTCTTAAAGGAATGTGTCTCCTTTGCATTGTGGGCTGCTCAAAGGCGGCTGTAGCAAACCACATTCATTGCCAGGCGGAGAGAAACAAATACCAAGTGTATTTAACCGCTGGAATAAATAGTGGTAAGTGAATGGGAATTTTAAAATGCTTTTAATTTCAGTATCTACATTAAAGCTGGGCCATGTCTACGCTAGGTGCACTTTATGCTTTAGAAATACTGGTATGCTAAGCCAACAAAGCACTCCCGGTTGTGTGCGTAGCTTTACTGGCAAGCAGCCACTTATAGGTGCAGTAAAACCATCGTCTCCGAGTGGAATGATGCGGTATCCATAAGAATCCAGCTTTTCCCATATAACTCCATTTATACTGGGGACTAGAGTTGTCATAGCTACATGGTCGGGGTCATTACCAAACACACCTTGACTGACAGCCTGACAGAGGTCTACAGGGCAGACCTGGCCTGCATATTGCAGGGAAAGACACTTCTTTTCTTTACTGTGAAGTAAAAGACTTGAGGCAGAGAGAATTAGGGGCAGGGAGACAGGAGGTACTGCAGAGAGTGGAGTAGATGCTTAACCCCATCTAGGCTAACGACATCTGCTGTCAGTTGGGGGTAACTCCCGACCAACAGAGCAGCCTTGGTCAAAACCCTAGTGTAGACAAATCAACTACACTGGCAAAAGCCCAGTTGTTTGTATAATCTGTGTCCTGCTTTGCCGGTGTAGCATGTTGCTATAATTGCACCAGCAAAGCACGTGTGTAGCCAGAGCCGAGGATCCAAAGCTGTGCACACCTTAAACCTACTCTTTTACCCTGTCTGGAGATTTATACTAAGGAGACGTGTGGTGGAAGCACAGGATGGATGGCCAGGGATGCCTACAGGCTAATCACAGATGATTTCTGAGGCCACCGTTGGGGGCTGTTAATTTATTCAAAAGTAGAGACCTATATTGTCTTGTCCTCCCCAGTGTGATGGTCTGCCCACCTGTGGGGCAGGGACTGTCTTGGTGGCGTTTTGCTTTGAAAATTCTTATTTTGTTGTTGCAATGTGTAACCCCAAATGGCTGTCATTTAATATTCATTTAACCAACAGCTGGTTTTTGGCAACTCTCTGGTTAGGACATTTGCCAAAAACCTTCTTTTGGAGCATGTTTCAATCAGATTCCCCGGTCTGGTATTTTTTAAGGCAGAAAGTCTAAGTCATATGTCCTGAAATGAAAACAGCATTGATTTTAATTATTGGTAAAACCAAGTTTTATTGTTCACCCAGCTCTTGTACTGACTCAGCAGTCACATGTAACACACCTGCCCACTAGGCAGAAGTAAATGATGCAGGGCAAGAGAGAATCGAGCCCCATAAATAATGATGTTATTCCTTTTGTGGCCTCAGGCAGATCCTGTCACTTCCTCCATCCTGCCGTGCCCCTACGACAAGGCAGGACGCTTACCACCTTGTAAAATGCATTGTAGACAAAAAACAAACTCTGTGCGCCAAGCATTTTATTAACAACATATTAAAAGCTAGCAGGGGTTTTCACTCAACCCCCCGGCTTTTATTCTTCGTGCAACATTAGCCCCACCCAAGATCAGGGTCCAACTGTGCAGATACATGGGAAGAGGCAGATTCTGCCCCTAAAGAATTTATACTCTGCATTGACCAAGGGCAGGGGGGAGAAAGGATTGTTATCCCTACTCCAGATCACATTCAGAAGCATCATGGAATGGGATGCAGGGCTGCTCAGCTTTCGGGTACATCTGCACTGCAGTCAGAGGGGCAATGGCAAACAAAGTGAACTAGCTTTCATCTAACAACAGCGGTGAAGCTGCAGCAGCATGGGCTGCACGAGCCAGCCAAGGACCCTGGGTTTGTACTCCTACAGATTGCAGTGCGGACCCGCCCTGGGGCAGGGATCGTCTCTCACTGTGCTTGTGTACAGTGCCCTGCCCCAAGGAGCCCTGATTTCTGGCAGGGCTTCCAGGAGCTAACTCAATGAGAATACCCATAAATCTGGGGCTGAGGCTGGAATGGAATGCAGATCTTGGAATCGTCATGCTCCACGCTCCACAAACGCCTCCTCTTCCTCTCACTGAAAGCATCCGGGAGCAAGGTGTTGACCCCACCTGCTTCCCCAGTCACCTGTTCCACACTAGGGAAAGATTTCCCACTGCAAGAGGCTCTCAGGGTTCCAGGTTGTGCCCAGCCCAGAACGGCGCTGTGCGTTTGCTTTCCATTTGTCCTGGGGCCAGTGATGACAAATCCCCATTGTGAGTAGTAGAGGGAGCAGTTAGCTGGAAGCTCCACTTTGCATTGTGTGTGTGGTGTTTTTTTTAACCCAGGGCATGATGACCTATTTAGCTGCTGCCAAAGCAAAAACTTCAGAGGCGCGTCGTACTCCTACTTCGCGGTGCACGTGGCCGGGGCACTGGTCCTCTTCATGAGCGACGGGATCATTGTAAGTACAGCTACGTGGCACTCACTCCACCCTGAATCCAGCACACCCCGGCTAAGCCTCAGGCAAAATACACGCACGCTGTTCATGGCAGCTGGTCAAGGCTGGATCTCCTGGCACCAGGCATTCCCTCCTCCGCCCTGACTGGTGGAATCACATTAGTTGTGTATGCATCTGGACTCCTTTTTATTTGTGAGGGAGGTGGGGAGGATTCCCCCAGCTCGCCCCCTCCCTCCTTGGTGTAGCCAAGAACTGAGGTGGGGCTGCTATTCCTATCTTAGTCATTTTGGGCCTTATTGTGTGAGGACAAGTGCGAAACTCACCAAGTCTTACTGGGGCATGAAGTAGACCGGCAAGCGTGACTCGCTGTGCAAAGCAACTGCTGCTGGGACACATCTGGCTCTCCATTTTCAGATGTGGCCGATGCATGGCTTGTGTCTGAGCTTCTAGGGTTAGTGCATCTTTGAGGGTATGTCTACACTGCATTCCTCTTTCGGGAGAGGAATGCAAATGCAGCTGAGCGAAATTGCAAATGAAGCACAGATTTTAATTTCCCGCGCTTCATTTGCATAATCGCGTCCGGGCGCTATTTCAAAATACCCTATTTCGAAAAAAGAAACGCAGTCTAGAAATTACCCTTAAACTCATTTTATATTTCATTTGCAGTTTCGCTCAGCTGCATTTGCATTCCTCTCTCGAAAGAGGAATGCAGTGTAGACATACCCTTAGGAACTGCCAGCCCCCTTTGGCCAGCACCTGTCCCCAGCCCCTCTGCGGATGCAAGCCCCTTCCCTCCCCTCACCCGGGCACCATACATTTTGCTAAGGCAGCAGCCTACTTGCCTGCTTTTGCAGTCCCTATAACTATGACAAAGGACTATTCATATAGAATCATAGAGTCAGAAGAGATCTCAGGAGTCACCAAGTCCAACCCCTGCTAAAAGCAGGACCAAACAACCCCAACTAAATCATCCCAGCCAGGGCCTTGTCAATCCGGGACTTAAAAACCTCCAGGGATGGAGATTCCACCCCCTCCCTAGGGAACCCATCCCAGTGCTTTACCACTGCCATAGCATCCCCATGGTAATAAAGCAGTAAGGAGACAGGCTTGCATTGATTCCCTAAGTCCTAAGCAACTGCAATTCAGTAGCTAGAGCATGAAGGGTTAAGGTCTGCTCTGAGGTGTGAGCAGCAATAACAATGCCTAGGGCGTATACAGCACAGCTCATTAGTAGCCATCAAAGTGTGTTCCAAAGGAGGCCAGAAGCATCATGCCTACTACAGCTGAAGCGCTTCCCCTGTAAGTCATTACCCATTGAGCCAGGACAAGGCTCAGAATTGCTCTCCAGGCCGGTAGCCAAGCTGCTGACCTCAAAGTGGGGAACCTGCGTCCAGCCCCTGCCGCTGCCTGTTCAGACCAGGATTGGCAAAGGGGGTTTCATGCCGCCTCAGGCTGTTGCACTTTAATTAAAAGGCCCACACTTTAATTAAGAGGCAGGTCTGTGTGGACTGCTGGTTAGGGCATGAGCTTTGGGTGTTGGAGAGCCTGGTTCAAGCCAGCTGTGTGGCAGGTGAAAGGTTTAGCACAGCAAAGTGCTTTCCTGTTGGGAGTTGTTCTACTTTAACTACTATTAAATGGTCCAATGCAAAGCTTGGCTATAAGCAGCCCTGTATAGCCTGGTGGCCAGGGCCTTCCCCTGGGGTGTTGGAGAGCTTGGTTCAAGTCCCCTGCCCATCTGCTTGAGCAGGTTGTTGGATTTGAAGCCTGTGGTGTTTTCCTCTTGATGCCGTTCCACTTGACTTAACTCTGAGCGGGGTGAGCTCCTGGGCTATGGTCACTCTATAGTCCAGCGGTCGGGCTGCTTGCCTGCGGAGGCGAGCGACTCTGGTTCAAATCCTTCCTCTGCCCAGTTAAGAAGGATTTGGAGAAGGCTGTCCTGCCTCCCAGGGGGAAGTGGGAGGTTCCTGTTTAGGTCCCCATTCACAGGAGGCCATTGTCTTTCTGAAATGGAAGGGGCTCTGAACAGAGATTGCTCACTTCACAGGTGGTGGGTGGGGCAGGGTTGGAGTGGGTGGGGTGGGGCTGGGAGGGGAGGGGTGGTGGCTAGGGGCCAGGTTGGGGTGGGGTGGGTGGTGCAAGTGGGAGGTGGGAGGGGTGGTCCCTGGGAGGTAGGAGAGCCTTGGTCCAACCCCTTGCAGAGGAGGGGTTGGACCTGGGGTCTCCTACCACCTGGGCAGTAGCCTGGCAGCAGGGGACAAAAGAGTGACCTGTTTTATTAAACAGCCCAATGAGTATTTTAATAAAATGGCCCCAGCAGCAGCCTCCTGTTGTAAAGCACTTCCCCATAACAGGGATTGAACCAGGGTCCCCAGCAGCTCAGGGGAAGCACCCAACCCATTACACCACAGAGGGCAGCTCTTTAGGCAGGCTCCCTTTGGCCCTATTCATAGCTAATTAAAGTAGCAGCAACAGGAAAGGTGGGAGCCACTCCCTCATCAAAGTGCCCATAGAGGGGAACCAATCCAGGGTCTTCTGCATCCCAGCACAGACCACTAACCACCAAGCTACAGCAGGGTAGTGTGCCTTCCTTTAGCCCCATTCATAGTTAATTAACGTGGAACAGCTTCAACCAGCAAGGCTGAGGAAGAGCTCCCTGCCCTTCACCACACGGAGAACATAACTGCACCACAGACTTCAGCATCCCAGAAAGAAACCCCACCCAACCTCTGAGCTCCAGAGGGCTTCTGACTAGAATAGCTTGGTATGGGCCACGCCTCGTTAAAGTGGTTCAGAGGAAATGCTGGGGCAGGGGGCACCTCCAACTACCTTCTAGCCCTAGTGGAACAGCCACTTGAGAGATAGGCAGGCGGCTCTATAAGCAGCAGGGAGGAGGGATTGAAGCAGAATCGCCCCCCAGCCTTGGCGCATGCCCAGACCCCTAGGCACCAGAGTGCGGCTCAGGCTATTGGTGGCCCCATTACTGAAGTGGGGCAGTTGCAGCCAGCGACCAAGAGCAGCCCACCTGGGAATCTCTCAGCACTTAGGGCACGCACCTGAGATGGCAGATCCCTCTTCCTCGCGACCTCTACTGGGGCGGGCGTGTGGAAATAAAGCAACACCTACTCGTGCCCTTTTCCCTGAGTCATGGGGAAATCAGATGCACAGCTCCTGATTGCTCCCAACAATTGACTACCCTTCTGTTCTGAACCTGGCTGAGCATTAGGTTAGCCAGCCATGCTACCCCTGGAGGCATGTTTCCCCGTGGCGCTGGGGCAAGTGATCAAGTAATGCACCATGAGGAGGATAGATGCAGCTGCCAAAGGCTGAAGTTCAAAGCCACACTAGCATCGGTTACAAGGGGAAAAGTGTGTGTGCTCACCTGTGGGGTAGCAGGGCTGTTTCAGATCAGGGACAGCTCTCCAGAGGTGTGTGCAGTGGCTGCCTGCAGGCACTCTACCTGGTTGTGGTGTTCATCCCTCCCAGGCAAGGAATTTTGCCTCCTTTTTCACTAGGGCTCAGTCCTGCAAGCCCTCCTCCTTGGAGGCTGAGGGAAGATTCCTTAGGCCGCACTTACGGCACCAGAGATTGATCTTCTGGCATTCTATTTAGCGGGTGTAGTGAAGACCTGTTAAATCAAACACTGAGGGCAGCGCCGGCCAGCTGCAGTACTCCGGGCAGTCACGAGAATTAAGGGAAGCCAACGGGAGCAAACGCTGTGAAGATGGCGCTAAGCTTGGAGGTGGAGGATGTAGCTGGAGTTGTGTAACTTAACCCAACCTTACAGGTCTAGTGTAGACCTGGCCTTAGACTGTAAGCTCTTTGAAGCAGAGGGCATCTCTGTTCTGTGCCCAGCACCTACCCCAATAGTGCTGACCCATGCCTGGACACATGCAACATTCCCGGCAGAGAGCATGTTAGAGCAGCCCTAGGCTGAGGAGATGTAAAATTAATGCAGAGGGCTGCTTGCTTTCCCTGCAGGGTGAGTACTCTGGCTTTGTCTACAGCTACGCCGTGGAGGAACCTCTTTCTGTGGGTCATAAGGTGGCTGGTTACCTGCCAAGCCTGTTCTGGGGGTTCATCACACTGGGCCGGCTCATCTCCATCCCTGTGTCCTACCGCATGAATCCTGCAACCATGGTGTCCATCAATGTGGTAAGCCATCTACCCCCTGCCCCGTCTGCAGAGTGGGAGGGGAGTGCTTCTGAGTGGGAGGGGAAAGAGTCCTCCCCCCCGCCCACAGTGGACAGAGGTATCCTTGCATGAGTGTAGCTACAGCTCCCTTTTGGGGATATGCTGCACCAATGCAAGCAGTGATTTGCACCCCCTCCCCCATTTTGGGTAGCTAGCACAGGCACAAATAACCATAACCACTGTGGTTGCATTAAGGGAGCTACCCTAGCACAAAGAACCCAAAACTAGACAAAGGACTTGGCCTGAAAACATTTTTGTTTTATTTTTATTGCTTTGGTGGTTTCTCTCATAGGCTAAAATCTGACTCAGGGGAAGTGCTGAGAGATGTGGATGTCTTTTACTCTTATGGCTTCCGTGGCATAATAGTTAAGAGTCTGGGAAGATCATAGGAAAATGGGATTGGATGTTTATGGGTCTAAATTTTCTAAAAAACCAAGTGCCTGACATCTCTCAAATGGGGATTCACACACTGAGGCACCAGGTCACAAATCACTTTAAAAATATTGGGTTGCAGAGAAACAGCCACATTAAATTGTTTTTAACGATTAAGAATATCAGAAGCCTGAGGATGTCAGACCATAAAGGAGTCACTTACTGTGTGAATTAGGGAGAAACTTCCAGCGATTGCCATGTTATTGGTTTTTTCCACAGTTAGGACAATGTTTGTGCTTTCCTCTGAAATGTAGCACGAGACTGGATGGATCCAGCATAACTAAAGATCAGAGGAACTTCGGGTTCTACCGTTAGCTAGAACTAATTTGGGGGCTCCTCCTAGTCCTACCACATTTATTGGAAGTTTTGCCTTTTACTTCACAGGCAACCAACTCTACATTACACAAGTTTACCGACAGATGGAAAATTACCTACCTGTTTTTAACTGTTTGAGATCACAGAATAAAATCTGCTCTAGAATTGCAATTATTAATACTGTATATACACACTTTTGACCATCATTTAGGATTAAAATTTGACTTAATATTACGTTAACAGTAAAAGGAATTGCCTTTAATTTCCAGATGGCTCTGCGCATCTGTATGCTTGCACACATTTTTTTAAATCCACCTATCACTCAATCCTGACTGAATTAAGGGGAAAAAACAGCGCCTTTATTTTTTGGCTGCGATTACATTTGGCAAGGGCTCCCCCTGCTGAGTTGTCACCAGCAATTCAGCAAAACACCAGAGTTGTGACTTTAGTAACAATTGCAAGCAAAGGAGGAAAAAATCGCAAAAATCTGCACCTAAGGCTCAGTAGAAACACCAAAATGCAACATTTATCTAGTTAGAGGGGGCTTGATCTCAATTCTTTGTCTAATGAAATTGGGATGGATGGTTCTCCTCGGCTTTTTAACCAAAATCAAATGCAGTTGGCCCTCTAGTGAGACTATTGAGCACTGCATTTAAAGGTAAATAGACTGATCTATCTCTAGCTGAGAGCCAAGTCAGTGACTAGGGTGATTACTGGGGGACATGCAGATCATGCCTGTAACTTGACTCTCAAGAGACAAAACTCAAGATTCTCTCTCTTTCTTTTCCACTCCCTTACCTATTATTTTTGAAGCCCACTAGCCCCCCGTGCTCTCTCAGCATTTCTTTTCTTCCCCAAAAGTGACCCTGGGCTTGTGTGGTTGCAGGTTGGAGTGCTCCTAACGTTCCTCCTGCTCCTGATGTTCTCCTACAGCTTGGTCTTCCTGTTTGTGGGCACAGCCTGCCTAGGTCTGTTCCTCAGTAGCACCTTCCCCAGCATGCTGGCTTATACTGAAGACATCCTCCAGTACAAAGGTGAGCATCTCTACTCTCCCATCAGAGACTGAGCAGAGAAAGGAAATACCAGCAGCAAGGAGCAAGCCCCTTTCACCTCCCCAAGGTCATGCGTTGCTGCTTACCCAGGAATAGCTCTGGCTAAACTGGAATGTTGCTTCCCACTACCACTTACCACCCCGTGAACCATCCACATGCACCACGCTGGTAGGGTAAAATGGGGGGGACATGAAGAACGAATGGCTAACGGGGGGCACAGATGCTTCTGCACACAGTGTAGAGTGGTAGGAACAGGAACTTTTGCCTGGTACCCGAGCTGGCTGCAGCCATTACTTTAATATTCGCTGCTGTACATAAAGAAGAGCAGGGCTTAGCTATGGAGCAAGCCGGAGGAAAGCGCAATAAACAATCTTTGATGTATCAGAATGCCAAAGGGCCGCACCAATGCAGGTTCACGACTGAAGAGCAGGTGTGGCTCAGCTCATAGACCTCTATCCTGGGGATACTATTAGCTCTCTAAAGCTTTTCATTTCAGCAGTTCCCAGAACGTGTTCCCTTTGTTTTCAGGTTGTGCCACAACAGTGTTAGTGACTGGAGCTGGAATCGGAGAGATGGTGCTACAGTTACTGGTGGGGTCGGTAAGTGCAGGAAAAAAAGAGGAAAAAACCGGGATATGCTTGAATTGACTGGGGTTTTAGTTCCAGCCCAGAGGTTTATTTGAGTGAATGGAAGTCCAAAAGCTTGCCAACACAAGATGGGGTGTAAGTCTTCCCTGCACCAGCCTGCTGCCATGCACTAAAAGTCCCCTACTGCACTTCTGTCTACCGCACTTAGAAGTGGGAGTGGATTTAGGCACAAGAAGAGAGGTGTATTGCACGGCAACAGGGTTTACATGGATACGTGGTGCTCTCCAACAGTTCTGAAAGCTAGAGAATCATTCTGCAAGGAAAGAGGGCTCAGGCTGCTGTAGAGAAAATGGGCAATACCTACCAATGGAAGCTGCTAAGCTACCACCAGCCACTGAAGAATGCTAGAGATAATTATAGCTAGAAGTGCCCGCTGCTGCAGCAGTGCATCTACACACTAAAGCTGGAGGTGCAGTTTCCAGCTGGGGTCAATCTAGCCAAAAGAGCAGCATAGCCGTGGTGGGATGTGCTAGCTGCCGCACTCCCTACCTTATCACCAACCAATGCCACCGCAGCGATAGGCTGTTTTGCGTTACCGCTGCTGTTGGGAATTCAGCTGCCAGTTTGGAGAAGTGCAAAGGCAACATATTCCCTGTGTGATGTTCCTTAGAGCAGAAATGCCCATAAACATCCATCTGCCTGGCTCTGGGGCTTGCAGACGCTTCACTTCCCACGGCTCTTTGCCCCCCAAAGTCATACAAACTCCTGACAGGAGATGGGGATAACTAGAGCCTGCCAGGTGATGAAACAGGCGTATCCCTTCACTGGGCATGTGATTCAGGTAGGTCTTGGTTAGGCCATTTCACGGGCAGAGTTTATTTGCAGAACACGTCTCTCATACATGTGCATAAAGCTGTCCGTCTGCACAGAGGGATTGCATGAGACTCCAGAGAACCAACACAACCTGGGAAAACAGATGGGGTTTGGCACTTACCTCCCAGGTCAACAGATGAACTTTGCTGGACCAGCAGGGGAAATGGATTCTCTGAGTTGAAGGTTCAAACAAAGGAACACTGCTGACCTCTGACAGGAGTTATGTAAACAGCCTGCTGCTCCCTGGGGCTCGCCCTGATACGAAGCACCTCTCTCCCTGTACTTAAGACCCTTATTTTTCTTTACGGCAGATTATCCACGATCAGGGCAGCTACAGTTTCCTGGTTTGTGGGACGATCTTTGGAGGTTTGGCCTTCACATTCTACGCTTTCCTCTTGTTTTTCCACAGGATGTACCCCAAGCCCTCGTCAGGTAAGAAAACGCCGGTAGCTCAGCCTACTTTAAAATGACAGGAAAAATGACATGTACCTCGCCATGCAGCCAGCATGCAGCCTGTTCCAAGTAAAATGCAAGGAAATGTTTATTTTCCCACTGCTTCCTGTTCCCTCTTCCTGCTCCGACTTGCCCACAAAACCCTGGCAGACATAAGTCTGAGTCGGCTTTCTTTGCTGAAAACATTAAGCAGGTTTTTGGTGCAGGGGAGGAGCCACAAATGGAGTGGGATGACAGCGGAGTGATAGGGTTTCTCAGCTATGGAACTAGTAGAAGCAAGTCCTAGCAGTTGCAGTCCCTGGCCTGCTTCCCGGCTGAGCCCAGGAATCATGCCGCCTTTCCCCTGGAAGACAAAAAGCCAGGGCTTGTAATGGCGCTGATGCAACGGGCTTAGATTTCTAGAGGTGCCACATGACGTTTTGCACAACAATCAGAGTGATACAAAATTAACATGGTACCCATCAAATGCAGGAAGTGATTGGTCTCAAAATGTAACGGTAGATGGGGAATCGGCACTGAGCAGGTGTTTCAGTGGAGTACTGCAGGGACTGATTCCCAGCCCTCTGATATTTAACATTATCATCGGTGATCTGGCAGAACACACACACAAACCACTTGCAGGTAGCACAAAAAATGGGGGAGCAATAAATAAGAGGAAAGGTCGCTCATTCAGAGCAGTCAAGAGCAGCTGGTGAACTGGGTGCAAGCAAAAATGTGTGTATTGTGCGATTCTGGGCTGCACAAAGAGGGGACTATCAAGTGGGAGAAGAGACGTTATTTCATCTCTCTATTTGGGACTGGGTGACTGCTGTCCCCAAAATTGTCTCCACAATTCAGAAAGGATGTTGGGATTGGTCTTGCCTGGGGCAGGGGGCTGGACTTGTTGACCTCCTGAGGTCTCTTCCAGCTCTGTGATTCTATGATGTTGATAACTTGGACTGAGTTCAAAGAGCCATGAGACAGAACACATGTCTTATAATGACAGATGCAAAGTGCTCAATCTATTTAGCGTAACAAACTGGAGAAAGGATGGCATGATTAAGTCTAAGTATCTATAATGGGGATAAATATTTAATAAAGGGCTCTCCAGCCTGGCAGAGGAAGATACAGAACACAATGAAATGGCTGGAAGCTAAAGTTAGCTAAATTCAGCCTAGAATAAAGTGTACATTTTTAGCAGGGAGAGTAATTAATCATCAGAACAATTTACCAAAGATTGTGGTGGGTTCTCCATCACTGACCATTATAAAATCACAATTGTTTGGGGTGTTTTTTTTTTTTTTTTTTTAAGTTCTGTCTAGGAATTATTTCAGGAAATTCTATGATTCTGCAAGAGGTCAGACTAGATAGATGGTCACAGTGGTCAGCCCTGGAATTCATGAAATGCCATAGCTGCAAACCGTACCTTCCAAAGAAAGCAGCTGCCCATCTCTGTAGTAAAAGACAGCATTGACAAATTCTATGTCAATGCTGAGAGGTGAGAGACAGGACATTTCCTACGTTGTCTCTGAGCAGTGGCGGTTTCAGCATCCTTTGCACCAAGATCACTGTTCCCCTAAAGGAATAGAACAAGAAGCAATGGGCTTAAATTGCAGCAAGGGGAGGTTTAGGTTGGACATTAGGAAAAACTTCCTAACTGTCAGGATGATTAAGCACTGGAATAAATTGCCTAGAGAGGTTGTGGAATCTCCAACACTGGAGATATTTAAGAGCAGGTTAGACAGACACCTGTCAGGGAGGATCTAGACAACGCTTGCTCCTGCCGTGAAGGCAAGGGACTAGACTCGACCTCTCGAGTTCTATGATTCTATGAATTAAGCCTCGCAACAATCCTATGAAGTAAACCCACTTTGAAAACAAGTGAAGAAAGGTCCTGCAAAGTTAAGAACATAAGAATAGCCATAGTGAGACAGACCAAAGGCCCATCTAGTCCAGTGTCCTGTCTTCTGACAGTGGCCAATGCCAGGTACCCCAGAGGGAATGAACAGAACAGGCAATCATCAAGTGATCCACTCCCCAACCCCCGTCGCCCATTCCCAGCTTCTGACAAACAGAGGCTATGGACTCCATTCCTGCCCATCCTGGCTAACAGCCATTGGTGGGCCTAACCTCCATGAATTTATCTAGTTCTTTTTTGAACCTTGTTAAAGTCCTGGTCTTCACAACATCCTCTGGCAAGGAGTTCCACTGGTTGATTGTGCATTGACCAACATAAGTCAGGCAGTAGCAATGCTGGAAACAGATTCAACTCCTGTCCAACCTTCCTCCTCACTTTTCATTGATTGGCATGAGGGATGCCTCCAAAAAATTAGATGCCACTACTCTCTCACAGGCAGAGACAACCACCTCTGCACCAACAACTTCAAGAAATACAGCAGGTAGGTATCCAACAGAGCAGAGCGACTCGGTTTATGCATTTTCTTGTATACCATGTTAGAATGAACGCTCATCGATTCTGCACAGTATGATACTGACAGGTGAACTAATCATATTTTGCAGAGGTGGATGCCTCCTCACCTGACAAGCCAGCAATGACGGGCGACTCTGGACTTTATCAGGGCTAGAAAGGCCTAGCCCTTGACAAGGAGTTGTATGTATTTACAATAAACACAAATCATCAAGCGTTCCTAGTAAGGATGATTTCACACTAATTATGTGGCTAAATTACTGGAGTTTTTTGCAATCAAAAATGTTAAATTTGAGTAAGTCAGAACCAAACATCCTAAGTCACCTTGGGAGGCCAAGTACATGAGCAGAAGTTGCTTGTGTCTGTTATTTCATTAAGAAGAATCTCAAACAATGCAGAATCCTGTATCGTGGACATCTGCAATTTATGGCAGCTTGGTGGGGAAAAATTCCTCTTGTAAGCAGCTCTTGGTGGGAAAAAATTCCTCTTCAGAGGATCGGCTGGAAGCTGCAAGTCTATTACCACGCCATGTGCCATATTTTAGGGATTGCCTGGTTTAGAGTTACTATAATCCATAGGTTTTTCTGTCGGTATGTGAGCACAGGACCCATTTGTAGCCACAGTCCTGACAACCTACAGCACCAATTCTAGCTTTTAATTAATACAGAGCGACCCTCTGCATAATGCTGTGCTGCAAGAGTGGTTCAGAATTAGTTTTCCAGCAGCTGTAGGCATAGCCAAGCTTCAAATGTGCTCCCAAAGGGGAAATCACAATATTTGCGGAAACCACCAGCTGCACATTGATAACAAGCTCCATCTATAGTACACAGCATCAGATATGCTCATTGCAGCACAGCCGTAAATCAATGGATTCCAGCATAGGAAGTATTTCAATTAGAGGACACAAAGGAAAGAATGAGTTTTGCTGGTTTATGTTTGCCTAAGTCACTTGTAAGCTGCAAAAGTGTCCATTTCAAGTAGCAGTATTCTAGGGAGGTTTGTGGGCTAGCTTCTATCCGAAACCTTAAGCAGGTGCATCCAAGCACCGCCTCCACCCGTTTAATCTGTGCAATACCACCTACAAGAGGTGCCTTACATGAGATGAACTCTAGAGGTACTGTATACCCCAAGACAGATCTGTTACAATTCTAGCAAATGCAATGATGCTAGCTTTCTGGAGATACCTTGGGAAAGTCTGAAGAGATGTAGGTTTTAGTGCAATTGTATGCGGATGTACATATGTGTGTGTGTATATAAAGCAATGTTAATTAAAAGTGATTATGATATTCTCATTAGGCTCTGAGTGTAACTGTTGCAGGACTGGAATAATTTAAACCAAACCCCTCCTGGCCAGACATCTCCAAGACTGAGATTAGCACTGGCTCTCAAATGAAACAATTTCAAGTATTATCTAGAGCAATTTGACTGAAGCCCCTATTTATTCTGTACAGTATGCACCATTCACTTTCACATTTCAAACTGCAGTATCCTCCATAAATCCAGAAGGTGGTTGCATGAGCCTTTGGAATTAGTAACCCATCTACCATTTTTCCCATACTTAGCAATTAGGGCTGTCAAGCAATTAAAAAATTAAATCGCGATTAATTGTGCGATTAAAAAATTTAATCACGATTAATCGCATGTGCTTCCCCTTGGAAAGGCCACCCTGGGCTGATCCCTGGTTCTGCGTTCCGCTGCCCCTTTGAAGTGCCGCTCCAGTGCTTCAAAGGGGCAGTGCAGCATTAACGCCTGTGATTAACACATTAATTTTTTTAATGCGTTAATCCTGCCCTGCGTTAATCGTAGGCGTTAACGCAGCTAAACTGACAGCCCTATTAACAATTCAAAATCTTTTCCCAGAAAGTTCCCTTAGGAAGCATAGGTTGAACTTCTCTAGTCTGGCATGCTCTGATCCAACAACATGCGTGGTCTGGCATGACATTAGCCAAACGTTCACTTATCAAAGTTGCGGCCAAGTTTCCCGCAGTCCCCTAAAGTTTGTTTACAGCCACCAGCCCTGACTCTCCATGTTCTGTGCTGTTATTTAGCTCTAATTTACCCCTAAACATCTTCTAAGAGCCCAGGAAGCAGTGGGAGTGTTGGTAATGCTGCCAGACAATGTTGACCTCCCGTGGTCCGTCAAATTCTCTGATTCAGCACCAGTCAGGTCCCCGGGGTGCCTGACTAGAGAGGTTCAACCTGTAATACTTTTGGAAACTAGCTCATGGTCATACAAAGGTCAGGCTGAGTACACACGAACCCTCACAAAAGAGAGGCAATGAAACTGAGGTGGTATGTTCAGTATGAAATAAATGGTTACTCACAGTGTCCTCCGGAAGAACAGCTTTTAGTTAATGACTTATTCCTTCACGTGAAATTGGAAATGCACTGTAATTCCTTTGTATCCCCAGCTGACGCCACTGTGACTCTGCACTAGCGATGTAAGAAAGAGTTTAACCACTTATCGGTTAGCCATTTAAACACCATCTTAACGGTCTCCATTGTGGTTAAAGTCTTGTGCCAGCTCCCGGCCCTGCTCCCAGGTAGCTGGCTGCTGCTCCACCAGCTCTGCAATATAAAGCTTATACTGCAGAGCCCACAGAATGTGTAACCACTAGGATTTTTAATGGTTATACAATTATTTTTAATGGATTTTTACATTCCTACCCTGCACATGGTTCAGTGAGGCAGGACAACAGGTCTTAGTACTGTAATTGATTATTCAGCAAATGCTCCCTATTACATCCAGTGGCTAGTATTAAAGTGCATTTCAAACTCCCTCTTAGGGAAAACCTTCCTTTAACAGAGGGGAAGAGTTAACCACCCATCTCTTCGGGTACAACTGGACTAATTTCAATTATGCGCCAACACAATCTAGGATTAAGATAGCAAACGACTGGATTTGTAATGTTCTCTTCAAAGGAATCTACTCCAAATAAGACATTCCTTGTTCTAGAGATCATAGTATTTCATCCTTAAAAAAGAGAGCTGGGTCTTTGCGGGGTGATGGCAGCAGGCTGAATACTGTAGCCAGGAAGCAATGTTTCCCATTCCCTGGCACTATAAATCCAGCTTTTTGCCATCTCCAAACCCTGGAGAAGGGTACAGTCATAGGCAGAGATCTCACCAGGTGGAGAACAGCACTGAGCTCTCCCAAAAGGATTGTGCAACAAGCTCTTTACCTCTTCTAGACAAGATGCAAGTGAACCTGTAAATACTTGAAGGTAATGAATATTCTTCATTAACAGGGAGTTAATTACACCCCTACAGCAGCTGTGACTCTCTCCTCTAAAGGATAGAAGATCAAAGGCTTTGTTAAAAATATTTATTTAAAAAAATACAATTGTTTTCCATATCTGGCTGCACGTATCTATTAACATATGATTGACTTGAATAGTTTGCTACAATGCTTTTTTAAAAAGCCAGCTTGCATTATTATACAAAGCGAATCCCTCTGACAATTCTTACACAAAATAGTTTCCTCAACCATTCCCCAGCCCTTTTTTATTTTATTTTTTTAATCGCCATACACTGGATTTTCTTCTGCACAAAACATGAAGCAATAGACAAGTCACCCCATTCCTCAGGGAAGACCTTCATGATGTCTGAATGTTCTTAACCAATGCACCAACCTTTTAAAGCAAAGTTGTCGCGGTGCTGCAATCCCTCAATGATTGGCACTGCACCTTCGAATTTTTGCCCCAATAATTTCTCTCAAACTGAAACACGTTGAACTGCAAATCAGCTGTAATCAGTAGCTCAAATTCCATCAGGTTAGCTTTGATCACACACATTAATATGCTGAAGGTCTCCCTAATCTCTTATGCAAGGAGGTTAAATAAAAGCAGATTTAGTAACACTGAACAGTTTCTCAGAACTTTGGCTATTTATGCACTTGTATTACATACCAGCAGTTTTTTTTAACAGCAACAATGGCATTAAGATACTGGATTTTAGAAAGGTACAATTTTCAAAAGAACAAAGTTACACTGAAAAAAAACTACTTTATTCCCAGTTAAGTTTCCCCTGGTAGAATCAGAACACCAGGACTGTCCAAGATTACAATATTTATCCAAAAATATGAGATCATTTGTAGAATACATAGGAGGGTAGCAGATGTATATAACTCTGTCCCAGAGCAGAAATTTGCTTTATCTGCCAGATTAAAGTACTGGCAGATACTAGATTAAAGTGCAATTCTACTCTGGAACGAGTAAGTGAGGATGCCATCTACTGCCCCCTGTGTAGTCAGGCAGAGCTGTTGGTTTTAGTGATTAAGGTTAGATTTTACCATTGTGGGCTCTGCAGAATCAGGATTGCAGGGAGGTAAAATGGGTTCTTTTCAGCTTAAAAAAAATACAGGATGATAATTCCGTCCTCTGCTCCACGTGTCCACCTCAGTGAAAACAATGGGGCTGCATCCATGAAAATGACTGCAGAGTTCAGAGCCCCGGGTGGTGATACACAAAGAGGAAAAGAACACAGTTCAACTTTCAGATCCTACTTTTGAGTTTGCAGGTGTTTCCCCCCACACCTCCCCCTCAACTTGTAAACAAAGCACATTTAAATCTGAAATTACTGACACACACTGAACCTTTAATATTTGATTCATGTTTTTAAAAAGTTTCCATGCCGTATTACCATAACTGACCGTGTTGCTTAAGTTCTCCCCAAATTAATTCATGTCCCCGTGCTCTGAACCCTTCAGATAAGAAGCTACTGGGCCAGATTCTCGGCTGATGTACATCAGCTCGCGTCTATTGGAGTAAATTATTCCAAGTTACACCTGCTGTAAATCTGGCCCACAATTCAAACTTTCCACCAAGAAAGCATCAGCTCGCACAAAATACCCCAACGCAGTTACCCTCATTAACTCCCTTTACAGTTTTCTATCAGTGTTTCCTGCTGTCTTAATACAATTCAAAGGAGATAACCAGCGCTCAGATCAGGCCTCCCACTTCAAGTTGAAAGTTTTCTTGTATGTTTATCTCAATCACCAAGACAATCACCAAGGGGGGGAAATATTAAATATGCAATTGTACCTATCACAAACACTGTGACATATATAAGGCCATCTGGTAACACTGCAATAAAAATACAAGATTTTGAAAGGGAACTTTAGAATATTGACTTTTTTTTTTAAACTATAGCAAATAACCACAACTATGGTTACAAAGATTTAATATTAGAATTTAGCACATCATATAGAAAACTGTGCAACTGAACAATAGCAGAATAAAGTCAACACAATTGTATAAAGCCTATATTTAAGACATACTAGCCACACACACACAAAAAAAACACCCCACACAACCAAAAACAAAAAACCCACAACAGATCAAGGAAGCTACTAGCAAAACTGGGTATTCTAATCCTTTGTCTTACACATACACACAAGAGCGTGCGCACGCACGCACGCACACGCGCACGCACACGCACACACACACCCAGCACAGGTTTTAGAAACCATGCAAAGGCCTTCCAGAAAGCCTTCTTGTGTGAAACTGCTGACAATAAGTGCTTCCAGTTATCAGTATAGTGCTCCTTTAAGTATTGCTTAAGGACTGAATGGGGCTACAACAGAACTGCCAACTTTTTTTCTCCTCCATTAACACCACGCCACTTAAAGTCATGTGAGCAATGCATATCTGCTAAAAGAACTGTGCTTTCAGGAGGTTTCGGAGTTCTGCTGTTAAGAAATGTGCTTTAAGATGACTCTTCTAATGCAAGGTCTCTATGGGGAGGCAAATATTTATCTCCAAGTTTTAAAAATCAAATCTGTGTCCAAATTTAAGTTCTATGAGCATAAAACTAATCAATGACCAATTTGAGACACTTTTTGGGATAAGTACATCATGTCAAAGACAGATTTACAAAAATAAAATTTGGTAAGCTATTAGCCCATAATATGGCACAATGGATTTAGGACTTATTTCTATTTTAAAAAATAATTGAAATGTGCAAGACATTAAAAAGTGGCAACTGCCAAGTGCAGTATTTATTTTTAAACATCTTAAGCATTATTTGTATCATACAAGTCTGGAACGTAGGCCAGGTCTACATTAGGTGAGAAAGTCAACCTGAAGATATGCAACTCTCAGCTAGATGAGTAATGTAGCTGGAGTCAACATACCTTAGATCAAATTTCTGTGGCATCCCCACTGTGGGAGGTTGATGGGAGAAACTCCCATTGATTTCCCTTACTCATCGTGACCCGGTGGAATACCGGGAGTCGACGGAGGCGCCCATCAGCAATTGATTTAGAAGGTCTTTGCTAGACCCGTTAAATCAAACCCTGGAAGATTGATCTCCACAGCATCAATCTTGCTGTAAGCGGAGGCAAGCCCTTAGACTAAAAAGTGAATATGTGTCCCTCAAAAATATATATAAATATGCATATTCATGACATTAGAGTTGTTCCAGTAAATTAAATAACATGTACAAAAACAAATCTTCAACTGTTAAAAAAAAAAATGTGCATTTACCTAGGTGACTGGAATAACTTCAAAGTCAGTTAATGTGTTCTCCAGCATTCTTTTGGTTGGGGCGGAAGGAAATTAAGTTTAATATTAAATCTAGTTAACACGTGGGCTTTTGTAGACCCATCTAAATCAACAGTGACATCAAGAAAGAAGATGTACAACGTTGTGCATGTTCATGAATGAACGAACATCAGATTTTGCTTGGTTTTCTTACCTGATGTCACTTTTTTAAAAACATCATCGTCAGCATAGCTGTATTCCACACTGACTCTGTTCTCTTTTATCAATATATTCATTTCACAAACCAAAGCCATGTCGTTTCTAACTTCAAGCTCCATCAGTAATCTGAAGATAAAATTCTGTTCTTTCCGCTTCATGAACTATCAGAGACAGAGCCAAAAAAATTAAACAGCAAACCTGCTGATGCACAAGACGGCTTGCCAGGCTGCTTTCTTTCCTGTAATTGCAATTGCTCGGTAGTGACAAAAGCATTACGTTCTTGATGCCGATAGCAGCGTAGGAGGAGACAAGCGCACAAACAACATGCCATCTGGAAAGATCTTCCTCGGTCCTGAACCGCCTTTAAAAGAGGCCCTATCAAGAATGACTAGCTCAAAGTGTAGCCATTTTACTACCTAACAGAATTCTCTCACTAGGCAGCTCACTACCATGACCCAACAATTCCAATTAAGGGAAGAGACCTTTAAAAACAATAGCCTTGAAGAACTGCATAAAACACTAAAAGAATAAAAGCAACTGTCACTGCATTCCATCTCCACATCTTCATTTAGGCAGCGTCTGTATTGAAAGGACCAAAATTTCGCATTTTACATACTAACCACCACATCAGTCATTGGCACTAGCCAAATGCTTCCACATTAAGTGAAAGTTTTGCTAATACTGTCCGGAATAAGGAGCAGTCACTGCTATCCACTATCATTAAGTTAAAATCAGTTCCTCAAGAGACTTCCTATTTAAGCAGCTCACTCTGTACCTTTTTTTATTTTTAGGGTACCTCAAATCAGCTTTCTAATTACCAGGATTGCAACAGTGATGGCATTTTCAACTTTGCTGGTGGGTCCTGGATTTTCTCTACAATGGACATACTATAGTCTGTGCTCAATATTCTTAAAACAGAGTACAAATATACATAGCCGTAGATTTCAAAGACCAGAACTTAAAAAGTAAATTTCTTGGATATGAGAACTAAGAAAAGATGCCAAGCAAAGTCCTTGCAGACACCCACAAACCCAAACATTGAGTTTTAATGTCTATCAATCTTGACAGTGTCCCTTAACTACTGAACAAGTTTATTTTCTGATTGACACATACCAAGATAGATTCTTGATTCAACATTGAGATGTGTCTTGTAAACACATAGGCATCAACAGAAAAATTTGTGAACTTGTATAGCGAAATAGGATTACATATAAAAATACTATAAACGGGTAGCAAAAAGGTAACAAAAAAGCAGTTATATGATGATACAGATATACGGTAAGACCTGAAGAAAAGCTCCACAGAGCTCTAAAGCTTAACTCTTTCACCAACAGAAGCTGATCCAATAAAAGACCAACCTTCCTCTCTTCATACCCTGGGATCAACATGGATAAGAAAACACTGCAAATATACAACCAATTGTCAGAACTGTAGATTGTTCAGTGCAGCATTGGAAAACCATTCCATAGATCAGAGTTACAAATCTGTGTTCACCTGGTGAGTAGAATGATACAAATAGTACAATCAAGTTCTCGTATGTATAATTTGGATTTGCTGTAGAAGAGCTTGGATGAAAGATGGTTGCATGAAAGATTCTTCCCACGTTAAGTAATGGTTTTTATGCAACACATTAACTTTTCAAAGGAGGCTATACATACCACAGAACTGGATACAAATGGCCTTCACTGTGGTTCAACTCAACATGCACACACATGCAGGCGCACACACAAAGAACATATTTGCTAGATAATTTGGAGATTGTGAAATCATAGCAGAGATATAAATTCTCCCAAGCGAAGTCACCGAATGCCAAGGCCGTCCAGCCTGCACTGTTTGGGGTACAAACAAGAGTTTTTGAATTTAAGGAATCCGTCTTTCATTATTTCCTAAACTTTTGTAAAACACAACCTGAACTAACTGAAGATGACACACAGCAGCGGGTGCTGTCGGGATTGTGCCAACTGGAAAAGCTGGCAATTGTGAACTTGCTGGTAAATAGCAATTACAGGATACGGTATTTCCCTACAAAGCACCATATGCACATGGACACTTTTTTAAAGTGACCTGAAAAGTTATGAAGGGCCAAGACAAAAAGCTATGTAATCTCATAGCAAGTCTCTTCTGACCCATCTCAGCCTGCTTCCCTTCTTTGAATCACTGCTTTCCAAACATACCTCCTGACAGTATGTAACCCTAATTGGGAATTCCCCCCCGCCACCGTCATTAAGGGACAACAATAATAGCACTCAACAGTATCTGTCAGGTTGTAGGCAGTTAAAGTCACACTGACATATGCACACATGCTGCGTTTGCAACATAGCTTGTCTGGTTAGCTACTAGGGATGTGAAAGGTTAACTGGTAAGCATCACCCATACCGCTTCCGGTTAATTGGCGGGGGCCAGAGCAGCTCCCCACCCACCACAGGCAGGGGTTACCCACAATGCTGCAGGCAGGGGGGCTGCTCCATCCCAGCCATGATGGGCCTCACCCCCATCCCTGGTTTAACTGGTTAAGCAATAAAACAGGATTTTACATCCCTATCCGCTACCGCCACAGAAGGTATTCTCCTGTAAGGTGAGTTCAACTCCCCATCCATGTGCAGGTGAACGTATATTATTACAGGTGGTGCATGTTACTAGTCAACCAGCTATGGCAGTGCGTCCCTTTGAAGTGGCTGAGCTGGGAACATGAAACTGGACCAAGTGAAATGATGCCTACCTGACATGCATGTTCACTTGGTTCTCTTACGTACGTGTCCTCAGAGATATGCCACACAAATATGAAACACACACACACACACACACACACACACAAAATGTGCAATCTTTACACAAAAAGAACCTGGCTTTTCTCCATGGGGGAAAGGGAAGCAATCAAATTGCAATTCTTTAGTGCTCAGGACATTTTTTAAAAATATAAATCCTCATTCTTCAATGCTACCCTCCAGTCTGCACGCTTACTGGGCACAAAGCTAGTTAGCCTAATACAACCATCACAAAGTGCTACTAAATATATATCAGTATACATATATTTTTTTTAAGTAGGCAATAAGTCATCCTGCAAACCAAAGAATCTCAGATGCCTGCTCTTAATTACTACCTGCAGCTTTCTTGCTGCAGCACTACCTTAAAAACTAGTAAATATTGCACATTGTCATTTTAAGAGCTAAGGTCAAGGGTATTCCTAACCATTATCTGCTGATGTTCCAAAAACTGAAGCAGTAACATGCCTTTGACTTGATCTTGCAGGGAGGCAGCAAATTCCCTTCTGCCAGATATTCCCTTCCTCTGAATTCACTTGGGGCAGGAGATTTTCTGGCTGAAAAGTAACTAACATCCATTTCTCCAGGGTGAAAAATTAAAAAGACATGGGATATACTGAACTATATATTTCAGTGCTGGAACAGAACAAGCTACTTTCATCTCTACATTCAGTGTGGGGTGGTCTCAAACACATACGCTTTAAAGTGAATTTAGAGCTTGCAAAAATGGTAAGGACAGCTGCACTGAAAGGAACAGCACTGCAAGCCAATAAGACTCATCTCTGTTACGAAGGTACCGCCTCTCTAGGCTCATCCCATCTTTAGCATCTCTTCTGAAACAGCTAGTAAAGGTAAGGTGACCAGACAGCAAGGGTGAAAAAAAGCAGGACAGGGGTAGAGGGTACGAGGCGCTTATACAAGACAAAGCCCCAAATATCGGGACTGTCCCTTTAAAATCAGGACATCTGGTCGCCCTAAATAAGAGTGACCGAGAGAAGTGCAGTCTTGGTCCACTCTCTAGCGGACAGGTTATCCAAGTGCATCCTCACTGCATATACATTGGTAGCAAGAGGAAATTGTTGCCTGATAGACAGTGGATGACAGAAACCCAACTGCAAAAACCTGAGACATCTCCCTAGTCTTAGGTGCTTCTTTCATATCTCAGCTCTCCCACAAAAGACTGCTTGAGGTGCATGTCCTAGCTGCTGCTCTTCACTCATCAGTGCGAAATGGCTTTCAAGAGCACTCGGATTAGCCCCCCAATGCACAGGTGTCTTTACCTGGAACATGCATGATTTTACCATACTGTGGATGCTACACGAGTCTCTTTTTTAGCCGCACACATCAAACCCATATTTTCATGAATTCCAACACTTCCTCCACTTACAAAGCAATGTTTTTAAAGCAGAACTTGAGACAACAAGCGCTGGGAGGAGGGGCTCCACCCCTTTGGATGCTTCATTTCTGGGAAAAGCAGAGAACGTGAGTGTTCTTTCCCCTTGAGCTGCAGACCGGAATGTCAAGCACCACCAGCCCCAAATACACAGACAACTCTCAGTCTCATGGACATGATCCAATTCCAGGGACAGGGGTGAGGAGACTCCTCGTCGCAAAATCTGTTAATCTTTTAGAGCCAATTTGCTGGCTGTACTCAGATACCAGGCATCAGAGGTGTGTGTGTATATAACCCTTGAGAAATACCAAAGACTTTGAAACGGTTCAAGAACCCCAAAAGGATTCACGCCATCATCCATTTGTCTCCAAGCCCTGCCTGTTCACAATATGACAAGTGGCTTCTGAGATCTGACCAGCCCACTTGTCAAAGAGTGAATTACTGTACCTAGGTGCAACCCCCTCCAAACAATGGTCTGCTTTTCACCGATGCCACCATAAGTATTCCTTGAAAATTTCTCGCTGCAAAAAGGTTAGATGTTTTTACAGCATGGAACATTTGCTGTTTTGTTGAGAAGAGATGTTATCATTAGCTCCACAGCAAAGCTGCACTCAAACCCTTCTCTTGGAACGCCAGTTTCAATCATGCTTCATTTTCTTCATGCCCAGCACAGGAAGCAGAAGAACGGAGGTGTCAGAGAGGAGGGACGTCATAGAGATTGTGTTGCTGCAATCGATACAAATTCAGTCACTGCATCCCACCAGGAACTCCCTTTTAAAAGACTTCTTACCCAAGGGGGCAAAGAAAAGATTGTGGAGCCTGGACTCCAATTAAGGCATTTCCATAGGCATTCCCAATTAAGTCTTGGAAAAAAGGGAATTTTGCCAAAAGGCATTTGAACTGGGAATGGCAAAAATTACAACTGTTCACGATCTGGGTGAAAGTATGGATTGCGCATTTAAAAATGGATCACATTTACTATTATCTCTTTCCATTGTTCCCCGATTTGTCCTTTCCAGGAGTTTGTGTGCTATGTCTTCTGCAGGTCTGGGGAAAACGGCCCAGGGGTGGAGGGTCCATCCAGTCCAGACAGAGTAAATTGCCCATGGCTGTTCAGTACTGATGGAAACTAAGAAACAAAACAGAGTTTGGTTTGTTTGTATTTGTAATTATTATTATTTTAGTTTCTTTGTTCTCATGTCTCAGAATCTCTCCACAAGAAGTTCTACAAAGGGCCCAACAGACTTTGGAAAAACCCATGCGGCTTTCCCCCCCACTACCCAGGGCTTTTACAGATCATCATCTGGCAAGGGAAACTTTAATTTCCAGTGCATCCAGGTCTCCCGGAAACCAAGCATTGCTATTGGCATAGCTACAGCAGACACAGTGATCAACTTTGTAGGTTACACTCAGACTTTAAGGCCAGGAGGGACCATCGTGATCATCTAGCTGACTTCCTACAAACTGCAGGCCACAGAACTTCACCCACTCATTCCCACGACAGACGCAAAACTGCTAGCTGAAATACTGGGGTTCTCATATCATAATTTAAAAACTTCGTTACAGTTTATCCACCCTTTATGAGGATTTAAATGTGCCAGTGACTCATGTCCCATGCTGCAGAGGAAGATGGAAAACCCCCAGCGTCTCTGCCAATCTGATCTGGGAGGAAATCCCTTCCCAACCCCAAACATGGCAAGACCTAGCAGCCAGACAACTCAGGCAGGATTTTCTGTAGCAACTCAGAGCTCTGGCTATCTATGGGCTCATCACCAGCTGCTGGAGAAATTTGCTGCTACCAGTCGCAGATCGGCTACAGGCCATTTCAGGTAGTCTCATCATACCCTTCATAAAGTTATCAAGATCAGTCTAGGGTTTGTTTTTTTTTGCTGGACTACTCCCCTTAGAAGGCTGTCCCAGAACTTCCTCTCCTCCCATGGTTAGAAACCATCCAATGTCAATCCTGAACTTGTTGATGGCCAGTTTTTATCTAGAATGAGCAGAGCCTTTATCCCGACTAACAAAATAATCACAGTTCTATGACTCTTTATTGCAAGTACCTGCACAGCAGAACAAACACCCCATATTGTGCCTCAATATTTATCAATAGCTATTTAGACCGTGGGGAGTCCAACTGTTCCGCAGACACACTAACTAAACAAAAAGGTACTTGGACCATGTCATGCAAGCTACTCCCCTCATAGTTCAAACACACAAACATGGCCAGTAAAATGTCACCATTCATTTTCTGCAGAATCAAGCAGCAGGCCCAGTGCCAAAATGTGAAGCAAAAAGGACCCACTGAATAATGTGTTTTCATATTCAGTTCATTTAAAAAAAAAAAAAACCACACTGATGTGGACAGAATTTCCAGCCCAATGCAATGGAGTGGTGCAGAACCAAGGGTCCACACAGAAAAATTGTGGTCCAAGTTGTCCTAAGATACACAGGTTTACCCAATAAAACACTCTCCCTCTCCCAATACTATGAAGATTACATTAGCATATTTCGAGGCAGAAAGATGTAATAAAGTCAAAGTGTTCCATCATTATTACTGACATTGTAACACTGTTACTTATACTGACATACAATTAGGGTTAGAGAGGAACAAACTGCCACTTCTGAGGACGTCTCAACCAATGAATCTACCAGTTTGATAGTCACTGGCTATTGATGACCTTTGGGCAATGTTAAGCATTAAGTTACATCCACATTTAAATAGCTGCAGTTAACTGGAGGTTGAACTTCTGCAGTTAATTAAATGGCAAATATTTTGACAATAACACCTTGCAATAAAAATGTTAGACCAATCCAGCCCCTTCCTCTCCCCACCCCCCCACACATTTCCACACAAGTCGGCTGAGCAGACCGTCATATGCGGAGCTCCACCGGACTAGCACTGCTTGCCTTGTTGGTGCTTACCTGAAAAAGAGTGTTAGCACCTTGCAATCTTGCTGGACTGAGAGGAGCAACTGGACTGAGCGTACTCCAGAAATGAATACTCGAGAGCAAGGGGCTTGGGGTCAGCAAGATGGGAGTCTGAGAGGGATACAAAACACAGTCATTTATCCTGGAGGTTATTACACGTAGTAATATTTAGTCATTCTTAGCACTTGTACACTTAGGCCAAACCCTAGATGCCAGCAGTTAGAGGTCTAATTCCAGATGAAAGAAACAAACAAGGAAAGGCCTGATTTTCAAACGCGTTGAGCATTTGCATCTCCCATGGTCTTCAAATTTGGATTTGTGGATACACTACACTGCTGACAAATCAGGTCATTTATTTCAGTCCCTACCTCTACACGTAAGTGTAGGCCCCTCGGTCAGAAAACATTCTTAGCGCGGAGCTCTTTGTGAAAAATCAAGTTGCTCACGGGAGGCACAAAGGAGACATGACTGGTTCCCAGCTGCTGGCTCTACTTGGGATTCGGGGCACAGCATCCTAAAGCTGCTATTTCCCAAGCCACCAAAAAGATGAAAGAGAATTTGGACATCCAAATGACCCAGGTCGCCCTGAAAACCACAGCCACAGACCAGAAATAACGAGCATCCTACTTAGCGGATTTTCCACAACTACTGTGGCAAGTCCAAGCAAGAATGGCTAAGTAACACTGCAATGGTTTCTGTCCCACATCTTCAGCAATTTTGCTTCCAATACAGTGAATTTAGGGAAGAACCTAATTTCAATTTACTGATAGGAAAGAAATTAAAACCAACCAGAACAGTGTAAGAATCAAATTCAGAGCTCGTTGGATATTTTGAACCTTTTTCCTACGAGATGTTAAACCCTTGTCTTCCACAGCAGAGTAATACCCTTATTATGCTGCCTCCTTTTTGGCTTCCTACTGGCCAGCCTGAAAGAACAGTGAGGCTGCAGTTTCAACATTTCTCTGTTTAATCATCTAACACAAAAATGTTTTTCAGTCTGCTTGAAGGACACGTGCATGACATTGCCCTGGAGCAAGAACACTGGGTCACATCAACATATTTTTAATCACACCTCCTATGCAAAGGATTTAACAACAGAGGCAGCTGGGTCCCACAGTTTGTCTTCCTCCCGTATACCAATATTGTACGTCCACAGTCAAAGTGCACTTTTCAAAGAGCATCCCAGTAACACTGGTCACGTGTGTTTCAGAACAGATTTTGGTTTTAAAAGAGGCAAACACACCTCATTCCAGGAGTTCAAACACAACCACTCCCACTTGCTACTGGTTTTGCAACCTGCCCTCCCTTACGGTTCTCAAATACAACAGATGTTGTTCATAGAAACAAAAGAAGCGAATCAGGTTACCTGGGAAAAAAATGCTGGAGTAAGAGATGCAGTAGGGAGAGAAGGACTTAGTATCCCCAGGGGGCTCGGATCGCTGCCTGTAATGACCAAAGTAGGAGCTAGCTCCAGCCCTTTGGGTTTTTTAGCTCTGGAGAGGTGATTGGCAAGGTCCTTCTCCAGCACAGATGAATCGTGCTCTCTTGGCTCTGGGGATAGGTGCTGAGGGTTCTGAGACTGCTCCATCTGCTGAGAAGCCACCGATTCGATGTCCGTATCAATGTCCAGGTCATGGTTAGAACTCAAGGGCGGTGACGGGGGTGTGGAAGGAACCTCCAGAGCAGGCGACATGGAAGATACAGGTGGCGGCGGGGTAAAGTTGGTGGTTAAGTTTGGCAAAGGGGCAGGAGCTTCCGTGGGAGTTAATTTTGGTGGCACTAGAGTCTCCAAGGTTTGGAGAGCTTCTTCCGATTCCACAGAAAGAGTTGAGACGATGGAAGTGGCAGAGGCAAGGGCTGCCAGAGCAGGCCTTTTGGGGGAAATGGTCACAAACTTTATGACCGAGGGCATCTTCTCCTGAGCAGGTTTTTTCTCTGCCAGTTTCTCAGCTGGATTCTCTATCTTGACCGACCTGAAGAGCTTCACGTTGGAGGAGTTCAGAGAGTTCAGAGTAAAAGAAGAATACAGGCCCGAATGGATGTAGTCATTACGACTGGATGATTTAACACAGGTCTGGGCCTTCTCTTTCACACAGCTTTCTAGGTCCTTTGGAGCACTGCTGATTTCTGCCAAGCCAGCCATCACCGGGTCTCCCTCCACCCTGCTCATCACCAGTGGGGCAATATTCAAAACCTCCGGATAAGAAACAAACTTGTACACAAACTTCTGACCATTCACCTTTTTGATGATGTTCTGTGGGTAGAGAAAATAATTTTTCCATCATTTCCCCTGCTAACTTTCTTGCTACAGAGGCTCCCCAAAACTGACTGAAGTGTAGATGGCACCTTTTCTTCGGTAGGAAAAAATGTTCACTTCTATGAGCATTACGATGCCAACAACATAAAAAGTATTCAAAACTATTCTTTCTTTCTAAAAAACAAGGTGCCCTGTAGCACCTTAAAGACTAACAGATTTATCTGGGCATCAACTTTCGTGGGTCAAAACCATGTAGATACAACTGACAAAGCGGTTTTAATCCATAAAAGCTTTTGCCCACATAAATCTGTTAGCCTTTAAGGTGCCATAGGATTCCTCGTTGTTTTTACAGATTCAGATGAACACAGCAACCCCTCTGAGACTTCTTATTTCTAAAACATCCCAACCACACCACAAAGATAACTTCACTTGAAATGCATTACTAGCAATGATCGTAAAGCTACTAGGCATTTTTTTTAGACTTATATTTAAAAAAAACCCCACAACCAGCAACAACAAATTGACGCTGATACTGTCACCAGCATCAAGGTCAAAAGCAATAAGCCAAGTACACAACAGGTAATCACTAACTCAGGCTCCAATCCTGCAAATGTGCATCTTAACTGATGGCAGTAAACCTAAAACTCACGTGAAGAAATGTTTGCAAGATCAAGGCCTGAGTATTCCAAACAGACCATGCTCATTTTAACAAGATGTTATAATAAAAGCAAAAACAAAAACAAAAAAAGGCAAGATGAAGTATTCAGCAGCAAAACCATGCATCTAAGCAGCATCTGTTAATGCTTATTTTTGTATGCATTGAGAAAAATATACAAACATTTTTGGTCTAAATGGATTCTTATTTATCATACAGCTACCTATTTAGATTTTTTATTAGAAGAAAAGATTAAGGAAGTTGTACAGTTCTGACAACAATAAACTCTAAGGAACTAACAGCTCAGAAACTATATGTCATTTTCTTATCTTCAACACCCACATAATAACACTTATTGAGAGGTTATTGAAATGAAGGTCACTGTCCCTGTTTCTGATTGTAATTGAGCTCCTTCAAGTCTTGTGGTATGGGTGGCATCAAAGCATCTGCAACTTTCAAAAGGTAACAACAAATAAAATCACAAGTTAAACAAGAGACGCTTCTCTGAATTTTACTCATTCTCCACGATAAAGGTGCGGATTTATACTATGAGTACAAGAAGAAAAAATAAAAGATTTTGGGCTACTTTGGAAACCTGTTTTTCTACCAGCCACTTTATAGAAACAGTTGCAGGAAAGGTCTGAAGTAAATACAGGGACATGAAATTCTCACCGTTATTAGCAAGATTTGAATTTGTTTTGAAGAATTCAAGACTTTAAACCTTTGCAAAGTATACACCTGCTTATGTGGACTCTGCGTAAGGGAGTACGTGAGACAAGCCAGCTGAAGAGGTGACATTTTGCAGGAAACTCTCTGGAATCTCTGAACAATTAAAACAGTAATATGGGTGGGGAGGGGGCGTTATTTGTGTCTCTGGCGTAGTTGAGGTATGACAAACTGACATCTATCTCCTTGAAGAGAATGAAAAAGGAAACACTCAGCTTCTGCCCAATGAGCTTTGTAAGACAAATAAGATTGGAGGTGGACTCCTGGGTGTTGTTACCTTCACATAGTAGTATCTGAGAGCTCGACTGAGTTTGTCATAGTTCATGCTGGGCTTGTTCTTGCGGATTCCCCACAGCCGGGCCACCTCCTCTGCCTGCAGCAATTTGAACTCCCCGTCGTTGGAGGTCCAACAGATAATATTCTTATTCTGAGGCTCCTGGAGAAGTTGAAGGAGGAACTGCCACAAGGTGATCGTACTGTCCATAGCAGTGAGCTGAAATGCAAAAGGGTAGAGATCGGATTGACAAGGGGCTGTGAATGGTACCATTTCCTGCATCTCACCAGGACAGAGAGGGAGCACGGATGTTATTTCCACAAGCAGCAGGAGTCAAAAATGATCAGTCACCAGATGTGGAAGACATTCCCTGCGGAAGGACAGCCTAGCAGCCGTCTGCCACTTTCTTCTCCCACAATACAGCCTTTCCTACAAGATCTATATTTAGCCCTGTTTAACTAAATCAGCTCACTTTGGGAAAGTCACGCTGAGTCATTAGCAAAAACGGATTTCTCAGATACTCAGTGCTCACCCACTTCTGGCCTGGGTCACCTCATGAAAACCTGTGCGGGTGCAGCAGTACAAAGGAGCTCCTTCTCCCCTCTCCAGATCTTTCTTCCAAAGGAAAGAGATGGCTGGCCAAGTCGCTCCAAAGCAATTAGGAATTAGAGATACAATCACTACGGGGTAGTTCATGTTACCTTGAGCATTCAGAGCCTCTGTTACCTCCCATGCATGGAAAAGTCTCTCCATTAGGGATGTTAGGAGCATGTCATTTGGTAATCGTGTAGCTGACTGAAAAATTGTCGGTTACACGATTAACCGATAAGCGACGCTGCATTTAAAGGAGCTTGAGAGCCAGCGGGCAGGCACACTGGCTCAGTCCCAGCTTGTGCCGGGTCTGGCAGCTACCCCCGCTGTGGCTTTGCATTTAAAGGATTTAAAGAATTTAAATGCAGAGCTGCAGCGGGGGTAGCTGTCGGGACCCGACGAGAGCCGGGACTAAGCCAGCGTGCCCATGCATCATCTCCCAAAACACTTTAAACAAAAAGCCTTTGGAGAGTGGGGGGGGAGGGGAGAAAAAGGGTTGCGTGGAGCCAATAGCATTAGCCAGCTATGCTATTACATCCCTACTCTCCATGCCCATGCACTGGTCCCTATTCTCACCTCACTCAAATCCCACAAATTAGCTCTTCCCCAACTTTTGGAGGGAGGAAGAAAACAGGGGAAAAAATAAACATGCAACTAACGCCTTCCTCAAGGCCCCCACTGCATCTGGTCCTATCTGTGTCTTTTACAGTGCAAACTCTTAGGACTAGAGCTGTCAGTTATGTCTAGTGTGGCTCTGAACAGATCACTGGCACTTCAGTCATGATTGTAGAAGTGTACGGTCAATAGATGATACAACAGCTGTTTGACAGACACTTTCCTGGTATATTTGTTTATACAAGGTAATATAATAGAGGTTGAACGTCTCTAGTCCGGCACTCCCTGGTCCGACAACATCTGTGGCCCAGCATGATTTTAGTTAGCTGGATGTCCACTTAGCATGGATAAGGACAAGTTTCCCGCAGTCCCATAAAGTTTGTTTACAGTCACCAATCCTGGCTCTCAGTGTTCTGTGCTGTTATTTAGCTCTAATTTACCCCAAATGTCTTCTAAGGGCCCAATAAGCAGTGGAAGTGTTGGTGATGCTGCTAGACAATATTGACCTCCCCTGGTTCAGCAAATTCTCTGGGTCAGCACCAGTCAGATCCCGAGGGTGCCAGACTAGAGAGGTTCAACCTGTACAAGGTAATACAGGAGATGAGTTGTCCTGTAGCTGTAGTTAATCCATCTCCCTAGGAGGTGGTAGCTATCTCGATGGACGAATGCTTCCAAGCAATGTCTACACTGGGATTAGCTCACCTTAACTTCATTTCTCAGGGATGTGGTAAAATTAACCTTCCTTTTTTCTATGTGGAGATGTGAATTTAAGCCAGTGCCGTTACAGAGGTATAACGCCCTGAGTAAAGTCTCTTATTCCAGCATAGGAGAGCATTTTTTTTCCTGCTTGTCTCATGCTGCTTTGGAAGAAGTTTAAATAAACCAAAAAAGATATGCCCTAATAAATCTGTTAGTCTCTAAAGTGCCAGAGGACTCATTGGTTTTTTGGCAGAGACTGACACAGCTATCTCTCTGAGACGTGTCAAAAAGATATTCTTATTCCAGAATGGAGAGTCATAGTTATACTGGGATATCAGGAGTAACTGTTAGTATTTTCCCATGTAGACAAGCCCTTGTACAGGCAAACATAGGGGTACAGCTGTGTATCCAAGCAAATGAATCAGACAACAGATAAATTATCATTCATGTGTTGGCATTGTATTCCAAGTGGTTCTTGAGCAAGGTGAAACTGTGCATGGATTCTCCAAGGTGCAGGTTTATGAGCACTGATGGGTAAGTTTATGATTCGGTTGGGGCTGCCAGTGGAATAAAAGGCTTTGGTAATGATTTATCACCAGCCCACGCCCACCCACAGGCCAGAAGACAGCTCCTTCCTACTGAAGAGAGCAGGCAGTCTACAAGTCAAGTCAGTCTTGTAACTGGATTACTGCTGACAGTTTACAAAGGGCAAAACATTCCTACTTAAATTAGGTGCCTCAGGGCAGGTACTTCTTTGGGCAGGTCCTAATTCAGTTAATCTATTTTTGAAACGTACCTGCGGAAAGAAATACTCTCTCGCCCTCTCCCAGAAAGACTAAAAGAGAGAGCGTGCACATCAAGTACTGAGAAAAGAAAGTTAATTTCTAACACTCAAAGAAAAAAAAATACAGGGAGACAAAACAGAAAGTGAGAAAGCACTGAAGAAATGAATGAAGATAAAGGAGATGTGTTAGCCAGATGTTGTACCCCTTTGGACAATACATTGGAAAGAGAAGCAGGAGTTACTCGCTTATCAACATGTAATTAGATGAACCAGGCAGATTTTTGATTAGCACAGTTCTTAAAAAATAATATCCAGTTATCCCTAATCCTTACATATAAATACTTCAGGGAAATTGATTCTCCTTCATTACTGCTCTTAATGTTTTATCTCATGTACAAGTTTATTCATTTTATATAGAACAAAGGACAGACCTTGGCGCCTATTCTATGTGGGACTATCTCCATGCTAGTCCTTAAGGCTAGTGTCTAGCTACTCTCACCTCCGCCCCCATATTATTATAGTAGCTGAGCATCTCGCACGTATCTATTATTATGATTCATTATTTGAATCACTAACACCTAGGAGTTCTAGTTGTAGACAAGGACCTCATTATGCCAGGTATTGTACAGATACAGAACAAAAAGACAGTCCCTTGCTCAGTAGATTTACAACCTAAGTAAAGTATCAGAGGGGGTAGCTGTGTTAGTCTGGATCTGCAAAAGCAGCAAGGAGTCCTGTGGCACCTTCTAGACTAACAGATGTATTGGAGCATAAGCTTTCGTAGGCAAAGACCCACTTCGTCAGATGCATGTAGTGGAAATAGTTCCACTACGTGCATCTGACGAAGTGGGTCTTTGCCCACGAAAGCTTATAACCTAAGTAAACTTTATTGAAATGCAAAATGTACCAGAGAAACATCTAGACTTCTTCTGCCCCCATCAGCTAAGCACTCTGATGGCCAGCCACGACTCAACATTTTACATTTGCCAGTAAAAGCCTGTTTACAATAAAAAGTGAGGTAAGCAATTCACTGTAGATATTAACTTAAACTGGAGACCTGGATTCCCACACTCCCAACGAATACCCTGAACAAAACAAAACACCTTGTTAGTTCCCAGGGAAAAACCGTCACGTAACTACTTCACTAAGTAAATGTTGAAATCCAGAAGCCAAAAATAAAGAATTAAAAATCCAGCCTTATTATCTCTCCAGCTTCCACTGAACCCTGGGTTTCATGCCAGACAGAAAATCATGCCTGTTCTGACAGAGAAACTATGGCCAGCAAGGCCAGAAGCACCTCTGAGGGCACAACTGGAGATCTTCTTACGATAAGAGCTTGTATATAAATTTCCACCTTTCATGTTTTATTATTTGACAATTACGTCTGCTTCAAATTCACATCGGTCATGTGCCTCCCAATCCATGTCTCAAAATTAAGGTGCAATTTTACACCACAGGTTTTTAGAAGTAGAGGTGAAATATGCACACCCTCCCCAGGAGCTAGTACATTCGCAATCAACTAAATAAATATTTCACTGCCTTTTATGCCTTATGTATGTCCACGGGAAAGTCTTTTGTTTGTTTTTTGTTTCTCATCTGTAGGAACATGAGCCATTGGTAACAATTTCAATAATGGGTTTGCCTAGCCACCCAGAAATTAAAAACTACTAGGCTGCTACAGCAGATGGACCAACATTCTCTTAGTCACACTTCATGTAATGATGTTGGAAAAAGGATCTTCCATGCTTCTTGCAAGATTGTGGCAAGCAGTTTTGTCCTGCCTACACTAGCATTTGAAACATTTCAGTTCTTGTTCAGAGGTGACAAGCAGGGAGGACTCCTGTGATCAAAAATCATTTTCCATGCATTTCCTCCAGTTGTTGCGATCATTATGATCAGCCAGTTTTCTTGGCTGGAGATGTCATCATTCCCCCATGAAATGAGCTGTGTGGTCATGGGACCCAACCTTCATGGTGAAACAAGCTATGATTGCAACCCTGAATTTCCATAATTACCCTCAGCCCCCAAGGATATGCTAGACTTAAAGGGAGACATCACAGGAGTCATTCAAAGTAGAAAACATTAGGAACTAAATGCTTTTATCTGGTTTTCCTATTTTTTTGTTTCCAGGATGCATTATAAAACCTCTCTCTCTCAGGACACTCCGCTGTCAGTAAGCTGTATTTGTTTTCTTCTGGTCCACGGGCCCAAAGAGGGAAAAGTGTTTATTACCTGCATATGAAATGAGCTGTGATACGCACATCTGTTGAAAATAAAAACATCCCTTGCATATGACTGAATGGGCAATTCTCTGTAGCATGCTGTTGAATAATCCCCAAACAAAAAGGTTAAATGTTTGTCTGTTGACCCTAACTTTATTATGAAAAAGAAGTCTCCTTTAGGGTGGAAAAGGGTTCCTTTAATAATGTTTATAGTACACTTAGCCCGGTTGCTACGGCAACATAACAACTATTCTCTACAAACAGGAGCTAAGACCCTAAAAATAAACAGGCTGACAAAAATCATGAACTCACAGTTCAGTCAGGGAGTGTCAACTTGTTATATGGATCGCATTTGTTTTGAATATATTAGAAAGATAAGTAACTTGTAACCACTAAAATCTGCACATAGTGAATGGGGCATTGTCTTATGAGTCTATCCCTTGACTTTTCAAAAGCTGCCATTTAACACCAAGATCTTGTACCCACACTTGAGTAGGAAGAGACAGAAAATAAAATTCAGGAATTAGTTTATTGGAAACCAAAAATGCATACTGTGGATGTAGTATGTACACACGTACTACACGAAAAAACCAATAGTTCACATGCTAATCAAACATAGCATCATCTTGCACTTACAGAACGCTTTCATCCAAGGCCTTCAAACTAATTTATTAAGAAGGGTATCTGCTTCATTATACAGATGAAAAGAACTGGGAGGAGAAGCATTCAGAAAACTTGCCTATGATCAGAAACAGACCATGGGCAAACTTCAGAACAGAAACCATGGTCCTGTGTTAACTCACATCATCACACTGAGCCAAATAAGTAATAAGTACCAAATGGCAAGAGTGCAAAATAAAGAGGGCTTAGCTCTTTTAATTATAATACTTCATCAGAAAGGCAACAGTCCCAGTTTTAGAGGAAAGTGTTCCACTAAAAGTGCCACGATAAAAAAGCTGAGGGAAGACTACCATACAGCTGTAAATCTGAGACTACGTGTTCAGACAGTCGCTATGGTATAAGTGTGTGTAAATTATGTATATTCTCATTTTCAATAACTGAAGACCCTAACAAAATATTAAAAGCACTTCAAACAAGAAGAGAGAGAAAGGAAACTTCACGCCAGATAAAGGAAGAACTTCCACCAATAGTAGAACATCTGTGATAGTGTGACACAGATCAAAGTCCTGGGGGGAGCTACACCATTTCAAAGCTTTTAACAGAGTTGCTTTCATTTTCCAACTTCCTGGCAAACACACAGAAATCCCCCCCCACACACAATCAAACGCTAACCCAATGCAAACGCCCACTCACAAAGAACAGTAACTTACTTGCCATTTAAAATGTGGTTTGTTGTGTTTCAAGTGTGCTAAAATGAAGCGTGAGGGTGTTAAAAGACAAACACAGTGTATATGGATTTTGTTACTGTAAATCCTTAGGTTTCTTTTCAGAGTGACAAACACAAAATAAGCCACTTTACTGAATCCTCTCACACAAGGAAGCAGACCAATCCCCAAGATATCCTGTCCCCAAACTTATTCAGTGGCACCAGCACCTACATTTGTTTATTTTTCCACCAATCCCTTCCAACCATAAAAACATCCTGTTATGTCTGGCTCCTTCCTCCTGCAGCCGCCCACTGCTGCTGCCCCATGTCACAGCCAGGGTGGAAAGCTGGCGGGGGACAAGCTGTCCAGTGGGGTACAGGCCAGGAGGAGGAAGAAAGGGGGGAAATGAGCAGCAATAGGAGACAAGATGAGGGCAAATCAGGGGAGCCAAAACTGCTAGGAAAGGGGGCTGGGATGCACAGGATGACTGGTGGGGTAGGAGGAGCAAGCACTGGGCCAGAAAAAGGGGCTAGAGGAGATCAGGAGGGGCTAGAGTGACTTGGGGAAGAGGGCCCATAGAAGAGGACAAATGGGGTGTGGGGGGGTGACTTGGGGTCCAATAAGGGCAGGATATGAAGGGAGACTGTTGGGGTCCATAGGGTGACTCAGGGAAAGGGACCACTGAGGGGAAGGCTAGAATCCGTGGGGTGACTTCAGATGGGAGAAGGCAGAACTGGGAGAAACAAGGGGATAGGGTGCCCAGGGTGACAGAGGAGTGACAGGACTGGAGGGACACAGGACAACTCGGAGAAGGGGCAGGACTGCAGAGCATGTTCGGGGTGCACAGAAGTGACTTGGAGGAGGGGCAGGATTGGGGGTGCACAGAAAAAAGAGGGACTCTGGGTAAGGGGGCAGGACTGGGGAGACGCAATGGGCTCAGGGTGCACAGGATAACTGGAGGAAGGGGCAAGACTGGAGGGGAAAGAGGTGACTCGGAGAAGGGGCAGGACGGGGGGGATCAAGGGGTGACTTGGGGGGGGAAGAAGAGAAGACAGGACTGGAGGGATTCAGGCTGACACGGAGGAACCGGGACTGGGAGTGTGGACACGGGAGGATCGGGGTGGGGGCAGGACTAAGGGGACAGAGGGGAACTAAGGGGAAGGGGCAGGACTGGGGAGAATAGGGGACTGGGGTGAGGGGCAGGACTGGGGAGAATAGGGGACTGGGGTGACGGGGCAGGACTGGGGTAACTCAGGGAGAGGGAGCAGGGCTGGGGAGGACAGGGGGATCAGGGGTGACGGGGCAGAACACGAGAGGGGACACGCGGGGATACGGGGCATGGGGCAGGGCTGGGGGCATGGGGGTCGGGCGATGGGGCAGGGCTGGGGAGAATACGGGGGCGGGGTGACTCGGAGGGAGGGGAGCACGGGGGCAGGACTGAGAGGGACACGGCGGAACTTGGGGGCGGGGCAGGCCTGGGGGGACACGCGTGGGGGGGGTCCCGGGAGGGGGGGGAGCAGCCCCCCGCCCGCACTCACCGGGGCGGAGCCCGCGCTCCCCGAGCGGCGCGGTCGCTGGCAGCGGCAGGTCCCGGGCTCCCCTCATGGCCGGGGGCCCCCGCGCGGGGCCGGGAGCCAGGCCCCCATCCCAGGCGCCGGAACCAACCAGAGCGGAGGCGGCGGCAGCGCGCTACATGGCGGGACCCAGGACACATTCGCGCACACGCGACACGGGCCCGCCCGGCCGCCGTAAGCCACACTTCCGCCCCGCAGGGCGGGGCGAGAGCCAGGCTTGGACTTGACCAATCAGGGCTCGCCGCTGGGAGACTGACTGACCAATTAAAAGCCTCGTTCCGCCCTTTCGGTGCACAGCATGATGGGCGATGTAGTTTGGGAGTAGTTGGCTCCTCCAGAAGCCAGCCGGACCACGTGCCTAGGAGTGAAGACAGCGGTCTGACACTAAGGGCGCACGCCTGGGTTCTCAGCCCAGCTGGTGGGCTGTGCATAAGGCTCAGCCCCAGGAGGAGTCCCAGGCTCCCACCTTGCTCCACCCGTCAATGGCTTGCAGGAGCTACAGCATCCACCCCGCTATGTCCCCAGCATCCCTATGTGAGGGGTTGCTAAGACACAGCTTTGCTTACCCCCTGCAGCTGCAACAGGAGCTGCACCCCCTTTTTGGAAACCCAGCAGAAGGCCTGCGCTGTTCGGCTTCCAAGCATCGCTGGCATAAGAAAGTTGACTTTGAGCTGCCTGGACTCAGTGTTACCATTTGCAAAAATGCACAGAGTGATACTAATATCAAAGGGAAAGAGGGCACAGCCCTCGCTTTGCTCATTAACAGGGGTAGGTGAGTTCGGCATCCTCCAGGGAAAGAGCAGAGCTTTAGAGGATTCCAAAATCGCCGACCCCTGCTGATGGCCACTAACGTCAGGCTGATGGTGCTAATGTTTTAATACTGTCAAACTTACTTGACAGCAGCAAATACAGCATGCAGTGTAGTTGGATACCTCAAGGAAACTGCTACACAGGTAGAGAAAAACATAAGGTGAAGAAGAAAGGCAAGACTGGTGCAGTCACCTTTGATCAAGAGAATTTTTGAGGCAGGGAGGTATGGAGAAGCTAAGGGAGAAGACACAGGCTGAACAAATGGTTCACCCCACAGGGGGGAAGGGAACAGAGGCAGGGGATGAAAGACCAGTTGGGGAAAGGAAGAAGTGAATGTCTGAAGTAGACATGAACTCCACAGAAAATATTTTAAATCCTCATGGACTTTTGAAGCACATAATTAAATGAGCATCAAGTAGAGCTCTTCAAAGAAAGGGATGATGAACAAATAGGAGGTTGTATTCTGCCCCTGCCAGAACAGAGGAATCCAAGGCCATAAAGGAGGAAAGCTCAATAAACAAGGTGAACAGAGAAAGTCACACATGGATCTACCAGGGAGGGAGAGAGCAGGCCAGAATGTGTAAACAGAAGAGATCCAGGAGAAGCAGCATTCTGCAAGATGAAGGCAACAGTCCATAGACCAGAATGGGGGAACAAGCAAGGAGACCACATGCTGTGATTGAGAATGAGGATCTTGCCCAAGAGAATTGCTTCCGCTCCTGAGGCCTTTAATTTGAAGAAAGCAGAAGTGAAGTCCTAAGTCTGCAGTCAAAAGAAACTGGAGAGGCAGAGAAAGAGAACCCTATCAAGGTGGCAATAAATTAGTGGCATATCAGCATGAAAACCTCAGTGAAGTTGAAAAGGTAAGAGCAATAGAAAAGATACAGCAAAGTGATTAAAAACAAAACAGAAGGTCAGGCACTGAGCTGGAGAGGAATCCACAGAGCGGAGTTTTGCGAAAGCTAGGAGCTCCCAGCTGACCATCACTTTTCTCACTTGGCTGCTAGTATCAACAGGGCACTCTGCTTTTGAAAGTCACTGTGCGCCTGGGAGAGGTTTGTAAGCAAAACATTTCCTCCTTAAGACACTGCATTTCTTTTTTGGTTGTTAGGGAACCCAGTAGACCTCAGTCACTATATTACTTACTTTTTTATATCCCCCCCCCCACTCTGCCCCTGAAATGTATTCCTTATGCAAAACTATCAGGTTCCCATCCCTCTCTGGACCATTTTCTGTCCCTATATATGGTTCAGTGCAGCCTATCATGCTAGGACACCCACAGCTGCTGTTAGCTACCCTGACACTCTATTTTTATTAGCAGACCCTGGCTTTAAAATGGAAGTTAGGAGACTACGCTGTGTGGAGAGCCATAATTCAGGGGAGAGCTCATTATAACAGCCCACCCACATACTGTCGGGATGCAGAGCAATTGAGTTTCTCGGGTCAGGCATTGCAGAATTTGCTGCTGACTGTTTTGCCTTGGCTGAAACACCCCTCTCAATCAGCAGCCTGATACTTTACTACCCCTCGGCAGTAGTGTGGTTCCATTTGGACAACAAAGGCAGAAGCTATGAAAAGAGAGGGGTTTACACTCTTCCTTCCTCAAACAGCAACAACATCTGTCCCAGCCTTTCATTCTAGTCCCACCCTTGCCCACCTGCACAGACAAGTTTGAGCATCACCTGCCATTGTTAAGAAAAGGACTAATACTATCTATGCCATAACAGGCAGCTTTCAATTTCCTGGATGCCATTTGACAGGGAATGTTGTGCCTCTTTCAATTTTTAATCAAATTTTTCACCTTCATTGCGCCCATTTGCGACTCAATCCTCCAAACCCAACTGCATCTAGGGACAGTGTCAAGAGAGCTCAGCACCCAAAAGATACAAGATGTGGCTCATGATTAGTTTCACTGAGGTATTATCTTCACATCTGCCAATATGCTAAACGCCTTTGCCCCGCTCCTCATTAAAAAGGAACACTGGGGGTTTTTTTCCCCTACGGAGGTGAGCTATATACCACTGTCAAGCCCCCTTCGTTGTTGGAGCCATTTCATTTGTTGCAAGGGCTCTATAATCAGTGGCATGAAGACTCGTGTCTAGTTGACAGTTGAAAGAGGAGAAGAAATCACAATGCAAGCCAAGTGATCTCTTTTGGCTGGTGTAAAATAACAGCTGAGTAGGTGCAGTGCAGCCTAGCGGATGAGACATTTGGCTGTGAATCAACATACCTGGGTTGGGGTTCCAGCTATGTCCCTTACTTCACCTCTCAGCGCCTCGGATTCTCCACCCTCCTTTGTCTTGTCCATTTTTTACTATGAACTCCTCGGAGCAGGAACTTAGTACAGCCCTTAGCACAATGGAGTCCTGCTCTCTGCTAGAGCCTCTAGCCCAGTGTTTCTCAACTTTTGTTTTATAAAGTACCCCTTTAAAAAAATAAGAACCCCCACTACCTACAGTTTTCAGACAAATTTTTTTCTACCATTGCAACACATTTGTTTAAACAACTTAATCGTAGCCAGGTGGGCAATGAAATTTTTGGGTGTGAAAACTACAAAAATAATAAAACACTGTAAAACTTAACACAAAAACAAAAAAAATCAGTTTTCTCCAAGTTTCAGTTGTGTTGACGTCTCCTCCCGCCCTGACTTCTCCCGAGTACCCCTAAGGGTACTTGTATCACTGGTTGAGAAACACTGCTCTAGCCTTTCTTTCTATCCTCCTGGCCTCAGTTCTGCAGTTTGTTCTTTACTTCCAGAGCCATCCCATCCATAAGATGGTTCAGGGCCACCACCCCACTCCCCCTGTTTTTGCAATGGCCACCTCAATCATCCTTTGGATGGGGCCCATTGGGCTATCTGGCATGGAGTGGCAGCTAGGGTCATCCCTTCACACTCACTGTGGTGGCAAGAACTGGAGCAACCCACTGGCCGGCTCCGCTCCAACCCACTGCCCTCTCCCAACCCGCTGCGCTTGGTTTCACTGTGCCTGGACACTGCTTACTTCAGTGGAGTTATTCTTGATTGATATCGATGAAATTGACACTGTCCTTAAGTCAGTGCATTAGTTTGTACTGCAGTAGCACCCTTATCAAGGCTTGGAGATATGTCTGGCCCTGAACTCCCATGCACAAGACTGCACAGGAAAAATCAAAACAGGACTGGTTCTCATCCCTCCCTAGTCTATGCAATTCAGTTGACTTCCCTCAGAGGTAACAGGATCAGGGTTCATTAGCAGAATCCACTTACTTAGAGAACCAATAATGTTAGAACCCTGCAGGAAGGTGCGTAAGTCACATTTAAAAGAAGTCATTGATAGTTCAGTGCGTGGTTTGTATTACTGGGTATCTGACTTGGATACTATTACTGGGTTAGTGTCTTCCTTACAAGAGACAGGGGAGGAAGGGTGGGAGAAGGAAGGCAAAATACAGAGGACCAGGGAACAAGGCAGAGCTTTATAAAATTACATGCAACGAAGCTTCAAAGGAGCAGGAAAAAAAGTTTAATTGTTAAAGATTTGTACTGGCGTATTACACCTAAACGTCTATCAGGTTGGCTCCCCTTTGTGGAAGGCTTTGTATAGAGTAAATAGCTGTTCCTGTCCCAAAGAGCAACTCTCGGGAGACAACAGCCCATAAAATCACTGCAAGATAAAATACTTGAAATAAAACCCTGACGGATGAGAGGGAGCAGTTTCATGGCAAGTTCCTGCTTTCACAAATTTGGCTGGGCGGATTGAGGGAGATTGTGAGAGTCTGGGGAAGCCAACATTATGCAACAGCAGGTCAGGCACTTTAGCCCTAGCCTGTTCCATAATTCAACAGTGCCCTTTTGAAAAACAGCTTTTAACCCAGCAGCTGACCCCGACAAGCGAGCTGAAAATCTGCCTATTTGGCTATTTTCTGAATGATCCTAAGAGAGGGTTTCTTGCCTCACTAGCAAATGCCACATTCCCAAGCAAAGGGGAAAGAGTGGTCTCATTAACACAGTAAGGTTGTTTTTTATTTTATGGTGCGTTTTACAATTCCTTGGGGGGTTTCTCTCTCAACATAGTAGCACCCATTTAGGCCACCTTAACTTTAAGCACATGCTTAAGTTGCTCCCTTGGATCTAGGCCTTAAAGATTTTCCAAGGTACAAAGGCTACTCACTGAAGCACAGAGCCACAGACGCCATCTTCGCTACGTTGTACCTTGCAAGATACCGCAGCCTCCCTGGCTCACCTCTACCGTTCCCCTCCTGCACACATGTTATTGCGGGTTAGTCGGGGCTGAGCCGACGTGTTGAGTTCTGTGTAAATCTCTCAAGAGCGCCGAGAGCATGACATGGCACTTTCAGTTCCACCAGAGCAGAGGGGTGACTCTGCATAGGAAGTTTCAGTTGATTGGTGAGTTTCTTCTAAGGATCACAATGACAGGTGCTCGTTTGTGCATCGGGACGAGATCGTGCATCTCGGCAAGTGGCCCAGATTTCTAGCAGGAAAACCGATCCTAGCTGGATTCAGATCATCTTCCACCCTGGCTTGTGCCACAAAGTGGCCAAGATGCCTTGCGACACTATTAACTATACTTAAGGCTCAAAGTCCTACTGCAGGTGCACTTCAGACTTTGAGAGGTAGCCTTTATAAAACTCCATCCTCCCAGTTGCATGTGATAGCATCTTGCCCTCCCAGGGTGATGCAACGTGATATCACTTTGCAAACCCACCCCCCAAAGGTATTTCAGGATGTGTCTTAAGTGCCCCTGCAACCTCTGGACTGCAGGGCAGAGAACAGAAGAGTCAACTGCAGGTTACTCCCCTAAATATCTGGAGACACAGCAGCCTGACTCACGGCTGAAGAGATGGCACCTGCAGCCCTGGCTATTTTCAGGACTTACAGTGGTTTTGCCATTTGGCCCCAAAATAACTAGTATTGAAAACTAAAGCAACCCTGTTTTGTTTTGTTTTTTACCGGAAGCCATTAGGATCACAACAAACAGCACCAAAGCAGACAAAGATCATCTATGCAAGGACAGCTTAAAGAGACCAAATTTTTACAGCTGTTGGCATAAAAAAGCTACTCTCCCAAGTGCCCATTTGTTGGCAGTTTCAGCAGAAGCTAATGAAGCGTCACTCTTCTCTCACTGACGTTACTGTATTACACTTGTGCCCAGAGACTTTGAAGAGACCAGGACCCCTCTGTGAAGGGTTCCATATGTGCATGCAGCAAAAGAGACCTTTCCCCCAAAGATCTTACAGTCTAAGTAGACAAGACAGACATGGGGTGGCGAGGAATGAGGGGTGAAGTGACTGACCCAAGATCACACAGCAAGTCAGTGGCAGAGTCAGGAATAGCACCCAAGTCTCTGCACTCTGCCTCTACAAAAGGCACCCAACCAGGGCAGGGTTGAGGCCTTTGAAACAGGGATATGGGGGGCAGGCAGGCAGGCAAACACATGAAGCTTACACTGCTGCTGCTATGTGGTCCCTTCTCTATGACTAGAGCATTTAGTGCTGCACTAAGATCATACCACATTTTCATGCAAAATTAATTCTACTTATTAATAAAAATCACTCTCTCCCTGGCAGGGTTAGATCTCTCTCTCTCTTTCTAGGAGTACTAGGTACTTGAGTCCCATCAAAACTCTGCTGGCCCCTGCTGTGTTAACTCAGCCTACGCATATACCCTCGCTGTGAGCTCGGCTGGGAGATGGGAGAGCAAGTGCACAGAATGTCCCCGTCACCCATAGCAACAAATGATGGGAAAAGGCACAAAAGCAAGACAGACTGAATTACTCCAAAAAGGGCCACTGATACAGCCCCAGGACGTTGTTCAGACCATTCTCAGGAGGAACTGGAAAATCAGCAAGCCCAAACTGGTGTCAAAGGAGGCCTACCTGGTGGATAAAACAACAAAAGGAATAGGCCCTTCCACCCATCGCGCCCCTTGGAGGCCCGTGAACACTTGGGGGAGAAAAATTCACTCCTGGAGTGAGTTTCCTCATCACGGCTGCAACCCCTGCCATCTCCTCGGACCTCAGGCTCCCTCCCTCCTCATCTGGAGAAACATCCTGGCCAGACTGGCCCAGAGAGGGTGCCAGCTCCACCAGCTAAATCCTGAATATCCCCTGGGATGGGAACACCAAGCACGTCCACACAACCCGCGTAGAGCAGCGGAGATAGGGGCGCTGCCGCTATGCTGCTGTGGCATGGGTGGTGGGTGAAGCTAGGGCTGGGTGATGCAACCCTCTTCCACCGGACGACCTGCCCTCTGCAGGGTCCGAGCCTCCCCCATCGCAGGGGCAAGGCTCCAGCTCCCCCTCCCCCCACAAACCACCCCTCACTACAGAGGCAAGTCTCCAGCTCCTTTCCTGAGCCTCCCCAGCCCTAGAGCACAGGAAAGCTGCACGGTTCCAGCCTCGGAGCATGGGGAGAGTGAATGGCAGCCCAGTTGCCACTTTGAAGCAGGGGGCAGAGAGTGGGTGGGCAATGCCTCCCCCCCGCCGCCCACGTGATGCTACAGCAACGGCACACTGCTGTGGTAATACCACCTCCTTGAGAGGCAGTAGCTAGGCCAACAGAATTCTTCTGTCAACCTAGCGAGGCCTACACACCGGGGCTCAGGTCAGCTTAGCTGTGTGTCTGTGAGGGTTAATTTTGCACCCCTTTGAGCAACACAGCTAGATCAGCCTAAGTTTTAGGTGTATAGCAGACCTGTATCTCTCTCCAGTCCAGACCTCCTTTTCCTTCCCTCCCTTTCTTCTTCTCTTCCCACTTACTTCCAAAGCACAACCAGTTAGTTGGCCCCCATCTCAGGCTAGGTTTACACTTGGATGGTTTGGCCACAAGTCACCAAAAGTGAAAACTGGTCAAACCAGTTTTTCTGCCTCCCACTGTCCACATTTCATGACCACATTGCTAGCTCCCAGCCTTGTTAACACCCCATCTAGTCTAGCAGGGGTTCTTTGCACACACACCACCTCAGTAGTGTTTTACCTACAAAATACACAGCATCACTCAGAGGTGACGCCTGGTAGCACTCACAGTGCACCGCCCCCTGGTGCCCCTGCTAAAATTTTAATTGCTAAATGGGGTGCCCCCTCATGTCCCCTCCTTGTTCCTCTGGGTGGTCCTCCCTGAACCCTCTCCCCTGCAGACACCAGTTGCTTATGGTATCACTCAGGAAGGTGTCAGATCCACATAAAATTCCTACTCCTGCTTCCGTCATTGCTTCTACTCCTAGTTAAATCAAGCAGCGCTCTGGAGCTCACACCACTGCTTGAAAAAGAGGACAAGACCAGCACTCAGAACTGGCCACTTGACACATACCAATCAACTTTCAGAGCCTCCGGGTGCATGAAACTCAGCGCTTAAAATAGAAAGGGGGAAATCCACTGTGGTAGGGTCAGGTCTCCAGGACAGGAAGCCCTGTAGCTGCAGCTGCTGCAAATTCAGAGAGTATCTCCAGCTAGAGAGAAAGGCGAAGCTTTCAGAAATGAGGCGCACCTTTGGGTAGCCTACTCAGAATATTTTAAAAGTGGCCTGGTTTTCCATCCTGAGCACCCACCCTCCTGCGATTCAGGCCCCTTTAAGGTGTCACAATTCCCCCCTAAGTCACCAGTTACTCCTGAAAGTCTTGTTGAGAACGAAGTCAGGGCCCAGCTAGTCCATGTCCTGGCTACTGAACCATCACTTCCTACAGTCTGTTTCCCAGTCTTTTGCCTAAACTGGAGAGAGGGAGAGCACACGTACCTGCGAACAAGCCTGCCAGCTGCCGGAGGACGAGACAGTCATGCAGACAACATGGTTCCTACACACAACTGGGTGCACCAAGGCTCATGGTACTTTTGCAGCCAGGTGAACATTTGCTTTGGGGTCTTAGCGAGTGGCAACAGCCCAGGACAGTGGAGCAAATAATAGACAGACGACCGCTCCCTGTGCTTCAGTAGATGGAGAATTGCTCTGTCCCTTAAGGGAGTCCAATTCCGAGCAGACACATTTCTACCTGGGAAATGGTTCTGTTGAAGGAAGTCGTCTCAGGACACGGCGACTGAGTGAGATCAAGCCAGATGTTTTAGTCCAGCTGCGTTCTCCCATCTTGCCCTGGGCTTCACCTCTCTCCAAGCAAAGGCTTCCTGGAGCTCCATTAGAAACCCACCAGCCCTCCACCGAGAGGCTGACAGTGACCACAGCGGGATGGGAACAGGCCCATCAGCAGAGAGATGCCCCGTGGGCTGCAGTGAGAGGCTACCATACTCCAGGATGCTTTAGGAAGCAACGGGGTTTAATGCTGAGCCCAGATGGCATTAGGGGGTTGACTCACGTGGCCTGTTGCTACTGGGACACGTGGAGATCTCGGCTGTGACTGCAACATCGGCAACCCTGCTGAAGCTTATGCTCCTACACTTCAGTTGAGTCCTGTGGCACCTTATAGACTCTCGCCCAACCCTGCTCAAGTGACCCTTGCCCTAGCTTGCTCCAACAGCCAGCAGTGGAGCTGCTCAAGTGCATAGCCAGGGCCCTCAGCAGGCTTGTACTCCCCAAATCTAGCCTTAGTGCATCCACACATGGGCTGCAGCGCTACAGCGATTGCAGTGTGGACACATTCCCCAGGCTCATAGGCCCCAGCAAGTGCGCTGAGCCGCGGGAGGGTTCAAGTCTTGCAGAGAGAGCTGGCAATGTTCTCTTCTGCCTGCTTCATGTTAACCCTTCTGTTCTTCTCTCTTATGGGCCTCTCACGGAGGCAGGGCAGAGAAAGGAGCTGGCCCAGGCAGCTGCAAAACCGAAGAACACAGCTGGTAAGCTACCACAGCGACAGCGATTTCCGGTCTTCCAGCTGGGCCCAGTACGCTAGGCCCCGTCAGCCCCACGTGTTCCTGCTCCCCTTACAGAGCTCAGACGCCAGCTGGCTCGCTGTTGCGGGCTACCTCCAATTGCCTGCCCAGGACTGTAGGTGGAGGAGCAAATAGGTGGGGAGGCCCCTGAATGACACAGGAGCGTGCTGGCAGGACACAACAGACACACGCACTTTAAAACAGGTGAACGAACGAGCGTCTCATGGCTAGAGCTGCCGAGACAGGATTTCTAGGGATCTAGTCCAACCGGTGGCACCTCAATGTATCCTTTAGGAGGAACATTGACTTTCCCACCTGATGTGGTCCTGTGAGGCTCACCAAATGCGAGTCCTTTCTAGGATCAAATGCACCATAGAAGGGGAATCCCCATTAAACACCCCGCTCGATCAATTGCCTAGGACCCCACCATCAACAGACATAGGCAGCAAGTTATATGGATCCATGGTGCTCCGGCACCGGGAATATTCCTGGCCCAGGGCCGGGCACCAGAAAAAAACTTGCCTGCTGGGGCCCCTTGCTCTCCCTGCCCACCTGCCACCTCTGAGTGACTTAAAATGCCTCAGGGGTCCCACCATGCCTGGTAGTGCAGCAGGGCTAGCGCGGCTCCCTGCCACATACTTCCCGTGGCTGCTGGCACATATATCCCTGGAGCCCAGCTGCTGGGAGCAGTGCACTGAGATGCCCCTGGCCCCGGGGCCACAGGGACTTGTAGCAGCGGTGGGGAGCAAGTGACAGGGAGCTACTCTAGCCCTGCTGGGTTGGGGGGGGAGAGGAGGAGGCAGGGCATTTTAAGTCTTCTGGGTGGCAAGCAAGGCCAAGGGGGCCTGCAGGGGCAGCAAGCTGTCAGCAGTGCCCAGAGACCCTGACCCCCTAGAGCTACTGCCAGAGGGGGCTGCCCCAAGTATGACACCCACCACTCCCTCCCCTCACACCCTCTCATGCACCCCACTCCCTCCCAGAGCCTGCCCCCCCCCCCCACCTCAAATTCCCTCCCAGAGCCTTTGGCAGTTGTGAGAAGAGAGTCTGAGTGGGGGGAGGGTGTGGGCTCTGGGCACTGTGAACACCCCCAAAATTTCTGCAAACCTGTCACCTCTGTCAGGCCCGGATGCCACAAATGTACCCGAGTCCACTTTTTCCATAAAGCCGGACTCACAATTCCCACCCACACAGGTTCGGTTCCTCTCAGATGGGAAGACGCAGCCACCCCCAGTCAACTCTCCGGGCACCACCAGCAAGGGCCACGTGGACCCCAGGACAGCAGCTTCATCGGTTGCCTGCAGAGTCAGGGCTTGGCACACAAACGCTGCTGGGGCCATGACCCAAGGCGCAGTCTGAACAGCATTTCATAAAATTCTGCACATGTATACACACGCAATTATCCCTAGTCTCATTACCTGTGCCCTTGCAGCTCCCACAGCTGCTTCTTCGCCTAGAAAAATGCTTCGCATTCTCATCTCCCCTGCACTATATACTAATACGATCCCCACAATACAAACAGGGAAACTGAGGCACTGTTGTTCCCTCACTCGCCTAACAGCAGAGACTAAGTCTCAATATCAGAGCCAGGACTGGAACCCAGGAATCTCAACTCCCAGAACCGTGCTTATACTGGGATAAAAAGAAATGATGCAAAGGTAGGGCCTTTTTCCTGCAGCCATATTGGAAGGCCTGTATCCATACGGGAAGGCCTAAAGCCTAATCCACAGCCAGCTTGAAAGAGTGGCAGCCATTATGAAGCCACATCCTCACATTCCATCTACTCTGCATTAAAATAACGTGATAGCAGGCTGGTAAGGAGACTCTGTCCTACCGGCACACACTATCACCAGCGAAAGCAGGGTTAGGGAACTTAAGGCCCAGGGGCTGGATCCGGCCCCCGAGGCTCAGGGCTCCCCCCAGCATTGGGGAACCCACGCTGGCGCTCCAGCCCCCCCACCACACCCCTGCAGAGCTGGAGCCCACAAAATCTACTAGCCTGGGCCCCCCAGGCTCTGGTGTCGAGGGGAATGTGGGGAGAGTCTTTCCTCCCTCTCAGTCAGGGGCCACGTCAGTCAGGGTTGTTGTTTTTTTATTGGCCGGGAGATTTGCTTCTCACTTGTGTGCGACCCCCAACTGATTTTTCTGTGGGTCAGCAGCCCCCCGACCCAAAAGAGGTTCCGCACCTCAAGAAACAGAGCAAGATGATAACATAAGGTGTGTGAATGACAGAACTGTGTGTGGCTAACAAAGCTAGCTCTTGGGGACACCAGTACACTTCAACCAAGAGAAAGCAGAGACCCACCCCTCCTCCCCCACGGCGGCAGGGATACGCTTTGTTCACTGAGGCACTCTGCAGCATGAAGTTTAAACACATTCCAGGAGCAGCAAAGCAATCACAGAAGCTCCACCAAATCTTCAAAGCCACCCCTGAGGAGGCAGAGGAGATGACAATCAATATTGCACAACAAATTTGCGCCCAAGGCATGCGATTAAATGAACTGCCTGCCCTTCCCACCCTATTCAAGTTCTCTTTGGTAGGAGCCACATGGCAGAGCAGTCCCTCTGAAAGTCACTGTTGCTTGCTCTTCCTAACCCACTGACACACACACCCCCCCCGGGGGACTCTGCTTGGGACAAGCATGGAAGGTACAAATCCCACTGAGCAAATAAGAGACTGGAGAACTTGAATCATGGCCCAGAATAACCACCCAGCCACTACTGCCGACTAGCCTCTCTTAGCCCACAGTCCCAAAGCAAAAAAACTGTTAGCTGGCCTTTGTATTTGAAAGGCTGAGGGGGGAAAACAGGGTGGGAGCGATTCAAAAGGAGCAGGCTGTGGTGTACAGTGGTTTGGGACCACCAGGTGGAACAGCTCAGAGGAGGGAAAGAAAAAAAAGGCATGAATCACACTGGCAAGCGGCCTGAAAAAAGGGCCCTGCAGTAAAGAAGGCATGAACAACCATCCAGCTAGCCAAAAAACCCCACAAGACCAAACAAAAATAGCTTCCCACATACCTGTGTCTGGCTGGGAATTAAAGCTTCATTACGGCATGCTTTGAACTCGGGAGTGCTCACTGGCTTCGGGTCACAGCAGCCCAGGGCAGGGCGGAGGAGCACTGGGAAAGTTACACCGAGAAGAACGCTCCCTTCCCCAAGCAGATCATGAGGCACAGGCTTCTAGCCAAGCACTGCTGCACAGACAGCTTCCCCAAGGGGAGAACCCTGGTTAGAACCTGCATCAGGTTGCAGCTTTACATTTTCCTCCTTAGGCACTCTGGAGAGGAACCCCGCTGAGGCAGAGTTTACTCCTTGATTATCCCACACCCCTCCCTACTATCCAGTTATCAACTAGGGATAAGCCTGAAGTAGAGCTACAAAGCCAGATCTCCTGCAACTTTGAAGAAAGGATGGCTCCGGGTTCCAGTACTGCAGCTCTACCCCATTTCTGTCAGCATCCCCTCCCCCAATGAATTAAAACAAAACAAGCAATGCAGGTGTTGCAAACTTTGTATGTTTCGTGCACATGTCAGCTCTCTGGAAAGTCACCTGAAGACCCGTTAGCCTTGGTTAGTTCAAGCTGCGGCACTTGCATATACAAGTCCATTTCCAGAAATTTGTCAGGAGGCATTCAGCTACTGAGAGTATAGACACACACACACCCCGGGTCCTTGTTGAGTGATGTACCTTCTTTGGGGAAGCATTACCTCTCCTTCCAGTTGTCACACGAACACTTTTCTGCTTACAGGAAACAACTCCCTCGTTATGTAATTACTTGGATTGCAAACTCTTTGGGGCCAGGACTGCCTCTTTGGGCTGTATTGGGACAAGATGGCCCTGGTGCAGGACAGGGGTTCCTAGCTGCTCTCGCAGTACAAGCCAGAGGTAGAAAGTAGTAAGTGACCGTCACGGGAACCCTCAGAGTATGGAGGGCCATGTTGTTGGGGAATGCACCTCCAGCACTTAGAACACATTTAGCCCCGTTGGCTGCACAAGCACCACAGGGATATAAAAGATATGGACCCCCTCCCAACCAAGCCAGATCCTCCATCTTCTGTAGCTACTCTGGGTAATTTTAGCCATGAAGGTAGTCCCAGCAGCAATCACTATCACCAGGAAGGAGTAACCTCCAACAGCAAATGTTCCTAAACTGAGGATAACCCCACCTCCCACTTGCTTTCAAGCAGCTCTACGAACACGTCTCTCGCACACCACGTGATCCTCATCCCCACTCCACTGATGCAACAGACAGAGGAGACTTAGCCCAAGGCCACAGAGCAAGCGTGTCAGAGCCGTGATTAATTAGTTCCTCTGTGGTTCCAGACTCGCAGTCCAGAGCTCACTTCTCCCTGCACTACGCCACCTTGCCTCACAGGAACGTTGGTGTCTGCCTTGCAATGGCAAGGATAGGAGGACAAAACCTAGGAGGATGCAGAGGGGAATTTTCAGTGCCCATTTGTTCCCATCAAAAATACTCAAAGCAGCAGTATGCAGCGGAGGATGAGAAAGCGTGTCACATTTCCCCACAGGTTTGGCATAGATGCCAATTTTTGCAGGAAATTAACAACAACAAAAGAGGAAACCCTCAAGTTCCCCCTATTTTTTTGGAGGAGAACCAAAAAAATAAAAGTTTCAGTTTGAAATATTTACAAAAGAAACAAAAAAAAGGAGAGGAGTTTTTTGGTCCCATTCTGTGGTGTGTTGGGACAGGGAAGCAAAATCAGAACCTTTCAACCCAAAGAGAAGTTTTCTACAACAGCGCTGGTTTTCATTGAGAAGCCATTTTTCATGGGGAAAAATAATTGAGAAAAAGAAGCAGCTTTTCCAGCTGTACTTGTGTGCTCTAATGACTGGAATACTCCAACGCGTCACACGGCCTTATAGCAGAGATGGACAACCGAGGCTAGCGATTGGGCTGCACAAGTGGTCTCCTTCCTCTCAGTGGACTGCAAGATTGTCCTAAACCAAAATGCTCTCTCGGGATAGGGCTGTGTTGCTCACTGAGCTTGCGTACCCAGAATTTGCAGGGGGTGCCGATTGCACCGTAGCAGCGCTGTGACTGGATGCAGAGGGAGCACACGGCTCACAGTCAGCGTGTGTGTGCATTCAGCACACACCTCCCTCCCAGTGCCCTGGCTTTAAGCACATTTCACTTTAGCAATCCTGGTAGGAAAAAAGCTACACTGGTGGACTCTGGCAACCCTGCACGTGGGCAACGGTAAACAAAACGTCTCGTGGGCCACAGGTTGCCCACCACTGCCTTATAGGGACAAGCTAATCACTGGCCCCAAAACAATCCCCCAAAATCCACCTCAGTCAGGTCGCACCAGGTAAAGGTATTTTTCCTTTCAGTGGAACAGGCACACTCCCCTTTGCCTTCCCCTCTCCCCGCAGTACCGTTCACTTCTGAATTGGTTTCCCTTCCCAAAGTTCTCCCTCTCCCGCCCATGACACATGCTCAGTTTGCCCCTCATCTTCTCCTAGGGAATCTGATCTGCCCCACACTTCCCAACAGCTCCGCCACACTCTGCGCAGTTTGTCACATCAAGCTATAGTGGCAGTGCCACGCTGAACACCAATAGGGTTGCCAGATGGTTTCTGAAAAAAATACCAAAAAAAAAAAAAAAAAAAAAAGGGAAAAATTTTTAAAACACAGCATGGCCCCTTTAAGAAACACTTTTGAGGCTTTTTGGACCTAACAGGCTGTCGGCAGTTGTCTGCCATCTTATCTTCCTGCTCCAGGCCAGACAGCACCCCTGCAGAACCAGGTAAGCACCCTGGATTTCCGCCTTCTGGCCCGGAGAGGGGGAAGAAATCAGAAAATACCAGACAGTTTGGATGTCCGGTATTTTCTGAATTTTTTTTTTTACTGGACAGGAGGCAAAAATACCGGACTGTCCAGTTCAATATCGGACACCTGGCAACCCTAAACACCAATATGGAAGAGTAGAGAGGCCTACTTCTTCCGTGACTACGGGATGACCCAACGGGATTCTACAGTCCCATGAACATGCTAGTCCTGGTGCTGACACAGGCACTTTAATACAAAAAAGGGGCTACTGTAACAGATTCTGACAAAGGTCCTTGTGTTGCTTGGACAGCAGAGTTGTAGCCACACCACAGATTTTACCAACAAACAACAGACAAACCCTTCCATTCGGGTGCTGTGCCCGAGTCAGCACAGACCTGATTTTGGACACGGGGGCAGGCCACAGAGCGAAGGTGCCAGCATGCCATGCTCCAGCCCCACAGCAGAGCATAGGTGTGGGGGTAGGTGGCGCTTTGGGACTCCACAAGCAGCTAGCAGGCTCCTTGCCTGTTTGTTAGTGGCCACCGACAAAGCAAGGGCAGGCGGTACCCAGCGAAGCATTTGCCATGTACAACCAAACACATAGCAAGAGCAACAGCATCACCTCCCTAGCTCCAAACAGGATGAATGAAGAATATTGAGCAGAGAAGGGCGTCAGCCTGCTCAGTCCCGCGGATGTCAGTGAAGAGCAGCACACGTGGGAAGGGCGAAGGAGGAGGAGGAATCGGAGACAGAGACATGTCAATTGAAGCAGTCAGTTTCCACACCCACTGTACAATCCGTAAGCGAGGGCGTCTCTCCCACCAAGACTCCTAGCACAGGGTCTGCACTGGTTCAGCCAGGAAGAAGAATGCCTTTTGGCTCTCCCCACTAGGGCTGCTGCCCACAGGCAGCTGGGACTCTGGTCTGCCTTGCAGCCCCCGCCGCACAGAGAATATTCAAGCAGCAAGCCAGGAGGCTGGTTGAAAAAGTGCTATTAACCCCTTAGCTCCTACTGCAGCTCATACTGGGCGGATATTACAGCAACAGGAGCACAAGAACTACCTAGACAGATACCACCCATCAACTCCGCAAAGCCCTTTGATGAAGCCAATGTCTGTCCCATTCCTGCCCCTAATGAGGTCAGGTGCCCATCACACGTATTCACAAATGGCACAGCAGCCTTAGAGAAAAGGCCTGGCCATAAGGCAGCCGTTGGTAGAGGTAGACTTTGGATTTCCCAGTCTGTACCACAAGAAAAGTATTTTCCGCTCCTCTGATGAAAAACAAACAAGAAGTCAGTGTTCCATTTACTATCCGGCTGTGCTGGACGGGACCCCAGTTGTGCAAGGCAGGGAAGAAAGGGTTAACTGGTGCCACTGCCCGGAGCAGTCCGACTCCCTGTGCTGCGCTGGCCCCGGTGGATCTTCATGTGTTTGGATAAGTGGTCGCTGCGGGCAAACCTCTTCTCGCAGGTCACGCACGGGTAGGGCTTGACGCCGGAGTGGGAGCGCTTGTGGCGCGAGAGCTCGTCTGACCGGGAGAACCTGCCGGGAGAAGGGAACATAGGAATGATGACCACACGGGGCCAGACCAAAGGTCCATCTAACCCTGTATCCTGTCCTCCAGCGGTGGCCAATGCCAGATGCCCCAGAGGGAATGAACAGAACAGGGAATCATCAAGCAATCCCTCCCCGGTCACCGAATCCCAGCTTCTGCCAAACAGAGATTAGGGACATCATCCCTGCCCATCCTGGCTGGTAGCTACTGCTGGACCAATCCTACAGGAAACTAGCTCTTTTGGGGGGGAAGCACGTTGGGTTCTTTTAGCTGCACATTCACGGCCAGCTAACCCAGGAGAGGACTGTCATCCCCCGAGGCCACCACAGCCAAGCCAGGGAGGAGAGCAGAAGAGGATTGTGGGCACTAGGAAGGGGTAAGAAGGAAGGCCTAGTAACTAGGGCACCAGACCCATGAGACCTAAGGTGGGGGGGGGGGGTCAACTGAAACCACTGCTAGACTCCCTCAGCTCCCTTCTGACATACAGCCCCCCCTCGAGGCAGATAGGGGAGTGCAGTTTGCTTCAAGTCCATATGGAACCGGCCTCCCAGTTCCTCTTTCCACAACCACAGCAGAGATCCTGGCAGTTCCCCTTTTTGCTACAAACACACACCAGGCCACATTAATCTCTGGTGCAACTTCAATCCCCGATGTGGGCAGAGAGGAATTTACACAGTTGTGGCCATTTTGCGGCTGGGAACAAGGCCACAGCAGCAGCAAGGTCGTCCTAGTCAGGATGGGCTGGCTCCTGCCTCTGTTCTCTCCCCAGATCACTGGGGATAACCCCAGACTCCGCGCAGTTGCCTCCGAGTGTTTCCAAAGGGATGACCCACGCACAGCAGGTGACAAGGATACTTCCCTTGTTCACAAAGCTCCCAGTCAGCAATCTTAGAAGAAAGCTGAAAAACAGAGACAGCAGCACCTACCCATCCAATCAGGGAAATGCTACCTACAGGCTTACACAGTCTAGGCTGGTTTCTCCTCCCTCCAGCGAGACACCCTCCCACCCACCCACCCCACACCTCCAAGCTCCATTAGGATTTATGAGGCCCTACGTAGCGCTATTCAACGGGTATCCTTATGCCCAATGACAGCCAGGAAGGGGAGAACAATTTTTTAGAGACATGATTTTATGATCTTCAGCAATACACTAATGAAGTACCAACTCAGGTCCTGTCAACTCACAGAGTCAATTCAGAAACTGACCCTCTATACCTGGGGTTGGCAAATGCCTATTGAACGGCTTCTTTACCATATGAATGGCTCTTTCCCAGGTTAGATGTTCTGCTAACAGCTCTGGCAGGCTCTGTCAATTGTCAGTTAACGAGAACCTCTCTGGAGGAACAGAGACACGGAACAGGGTTGGAAGAGGCAGATGAGTGGGCATTAAGAACCAGCAGTGCCCCAAATTTTCAGCTGCCCTACACAGCCAGGTATTCTGTATGGATAAGGATGGCCCTGCAGGCCTCGACTGCTTCGTAATAGTGACCTACCCGGCATGGGGGCAGGGAGCTGGACAGGCTTCCCCCTCAAAAAAAATCCCCCCAAACTGGTAATGGAGTGTAGGGGCAACTGGTGACAGGGACCTGGGGGGCCACCAGCCATGTGACACCCCCTCAGCCCAAGAAAGAGCCAGGACAAACCCAAACCCCACCCCTCGCCACCCCTGGTCTGCCCCCCCTCCACAGTCCTTGTTCCAGGCTCGCCCTGCCTCTTTCCCCAACTGATGAAGCTCAGCTCCCCGTCAGTGTGTTGGGGAGGGGGGTTAGTTTCCTGTTGATGCGACCAGGAGAGCAGAGCAAATTGGGGCTCCACTTTCCCCACTGCTGCTGGTGAATACAGGGGGGCTTGACCCTGCCAGCGGATGACCTGGCCCTTGCCCCTCCCACTCCTAGCATTTGGGGCATGTGACCCCCTTGCCCCGCCCCCCCCACGTGTCTCCCTCCCTGATGGGGTACACTGCTTTGCACCTCGAAGTCACCACTTCAGAGCCAGCTTCGGGCAGCAGTGACCGCAGTCCTTTCCCTCTGGCGGCAGTTCAGCGGCCTGGCTGACTTGAGCCATCTCAGTTCCCTTCTGTGGCCGCACCACAAAGCCTCCCCCACAACTAGCCCTAGTTACTCTCTTGCTGGAAGCATGGGCTGAGAGGCTGAATGAACCATGAGCTGCCCTCAGGCTGGGAAGCCGTCACTCCCGGGCAGAGTAGAGGCACACAGCCACTGTGAAGTGTGGACGCTGGCTCTAAACAAAAGACGCCAAGGCTGCCAAGTAGGCCAGTATCTTTCTCCAAAGTTCAGCACGCTTAATTCCTCACTCATTCCCAGCAGTGGGGCAGACCGCTCCCTCTGCATCACCCGCTCATTCCCTGGCTTCCCTGTCGGAGCAGCATTGGTTGGTCTAAGGTGGGACTGGTTCCCCCATAAACTGTGGCATGAGCTTGTTTTTTCAATTGATCAACAGCCAGCAGGAGGCAGCAACTTCCCGAGTATCAGCCTGCACCACGTTCCAGCCAGAGGGCAGGGACCCCGTCCTTGAACCAGTTTAAAGTGTCAACGCCAAGGGTGAAGACTGCATGCTAAGTTGTGCAGTCCAACACTGAAGTTTCAATCTGGAGGCATGTTAGTGAAAGAGCCACATACGCCCATGGCCCACATCCACTGTGGTGCCTGGATACATCCCTCTAGTCAGCTCCTCAATTCTACATCTCAAGTTGATCTTAACCTCTCAAAAAAAAAAAAAAAAAAAAAAATCTCTTTAATGCATTCAAATCCCCACCCAATTTCTCCTCTTTCCTCCGTGCTACACTGGGCACACAGAAATCCAAATCCTACGGGAAGGTCTGCACGTGACTGGGCTGTCACACACTTGGGTTTGGCAGCGTCCTCGTCACAAAGCCTCAGGACCGATGGGCTATTCCCCCGTGAGGCTTCACATTTGCAAACATAACCGGAGGACACCAAACAAGGAGCGGACTGACTCCGTGTTCCAGCCCTGCGAAGCTCACGCATATGGCAGAAGCATTAGACAGAAGGGTTTTTCCAGATGGCTGAAACATACGAAAAGAATGTGGAGCAAGACGTTTCAGTTACACACAAAGTTTGCTACGATATTATTTCAGTTTGCACCTGGCACTGTAAAATGCTGCGCCTGTGGGTCTGCTCACGAACAGCACTGCAGAAATTAATCGCATCCCAAGGCGGTCTCCAGACCTTCCATGAGCAGCACTGGTTTATTTTCTAGCTTGCCCCTGAGCAGCAAACGCCAACATCCCAGCTCTCTAGGATAAGCAAGTCTGGGAGGGGAAAATCCAATCAGCAGCAGCTCGGACTATGTCTACACGGCTAAGTTTGGTTTTAGTAGCTACCGCTAGGTTTGAACACAGGAGCAAAGTTCTGTTCCCACAAGGAGACAATGGGCCGCAAGCTAGCTAGCAGATTGCAATGCCGCACGTGGTAAAATACCAATACAGTTTCTTGCAGTGCACACCAAAGCACTGCATAAGAGATCAGGGATGTTCTTAGCTCCCCTCTCAATGGCACTACTGAGGCAGTATTGCCTGCAGCCTGCGCCACATGAATCTGAGGAAGAGGTCAGCACACTGGAAGAGACTGAGAGGAGAACAGCACAAATGGTTGAAAGGCTGGCTGGGCTGATTTAGGGAGCAGCGGAGTCTACGTACAACCTGATCCCAAGAGAACGTGGCGATAAAACTGCCTACAAGCATCTGAAGGGTTTAAGTGTCCAGAGTGGGAAAACAGACAGGGTGGCTCAGGGAGGTCTTAACTAGGAAGAAAGGGAGGGTATAAAGCAAAGTAAAACTTAGGATAAACAGGAACAATGTGAGTGATTTGATTGACAAGTTCCTATGGGAAGCAATGGGAAATGCAATAGATGAAACATTGGTAAGTGGACAATGTACAGACAGTCCTTGAACCAATAAGAAACAGACAAGGGGCAACATTTTCAAACACCCCTGAGTGACTACCTAAAAACCACTTCCAATGGGACTTACGTGTGTTCTGGAAAATTTAATCTAAATGTCCTGCCAAGTCTTTCCATCCCAGCCCTCCTCAAAGCTGTTTTCTCTAAATCACTGTAAAAAACTGAATCCCAGAACAAAGGCAGGTCACTTGGGCTATGTCTACACTGGCGCGATCTTGCGCCAGAAATATGCAAATGAGGCTAAGTGTGGAATATCACCGAGCCTCATTTGCATATCTAATGAGCCGCCATTTTTGCAGAAGAGGCTCTTCCGCAAGGAGCGTCTACACTGCCCCTTCTTGCGCAAGAAAAACCCTCTTGAGCAATGCCGCTACGCTGATTATTTTCAGGAATAACGGCATTGTGCAAGAGGGTTTTTCTTGCACAAGAAGGGGCAGTGTAGATGCTCCTTCTTGCGCAAGAGCCTCTTCAGCAAAAAATGGCAGCTCATTAGATATGCAAATGAGGCTCAGCGATATTCCACGCTTAGTCTCATTTGCATATTTCTGGCGCAAGATCTCGCCAGTGTAGACAAAGCCTTGTAGCTAAAACTCCCCTCCTGCATTAAAAGTTACAATCTCAGCCAAACCAGTCAGCATAGGAGATAACCCAGGAATCAGATGACTTGGGGGAAGCCAAGGAGTGAAAATTAACCGTTGGGAGTCTAGGAGTTAAGATATATTTAGTCCAGGATTCAGTGCAAAAAATAAACAAACTTGCTAGACTGAAGGGACAGTGATAGCAGAGAATCAGCTCTCTCAAGAGCATTAGAGTTAACAGAGGACGCTGCGTACCTTTGAAGAGCAGACAAAGCCAGCTAACTAACAGGACAAGACAACCGCAGAGTCAAAAATCTTGCAGACAGGAAAGCAGCAAGGCAGGACCGTGGGATTTTAAAGAGGTCACAATCTGCAGGGCCAGGTTTCTAAGAGCTCAGCACCCCCAACGAGCGCTCCTGAAAACCTGGCCCCCACTGCGGGGGACGAGCACTTGAGAAAAGCAGGACCTGCCAGGCGGCCACTAGTTCTTTTAAGCGCAGGCAGGGGCCAGACCCTGCAGGAGGAGCTGCAAGCTCCAGGTGGCTCCGCGCGCCCACCCACCTCCAGCCGCAGTCAGGCCAGCTGCAGGTGTACGGCTTCTCTCCAGTGTGGCGCCGGAAGTGGGCTTTGAGGTGGGAGCTCTTGGTGTACATCTTGCCGCAGCCGGGGTGCGGGCACTTGTGGAGGCGGACGATGGACGGGGAGACCTTCTGGAACTTGGGGACAGCCTCGAGCCCTTTAGCGCTGCCCAGCGCCCCGGGCCTCTGAGCAATGGGCAGGGGGGCTATTTTGACATACTTCTGGTCCGAGAGAGTCATGGGGGGCTGGGCGACCTGAGGGACAAAGGTCAGGCTTTGGCCCTGCACGCTGACCACCAGCTGGGCCACCTTGATGCCATCCCCAGCACTCGGCGGCGGGGGATTCCCACTGTTCACTTGGACAGGCTGGATCTGGAGGAGAACAGGGATGCTCCCAATACTCAATGTCAGGCCCGCAGCACCTGCTATTCCCTCAACCTCGGTGGAGCTCGACGCCCCCCCTTCCAGACCCATCCTGGGCACAGGCGGCTCTCCGGGGCTGGCCAAGCTGATCTCCAGCTTCCCTCTGACGGGCTGTTTCTCGCTCCGCTCGTCCTTAAGGAGCTCCATCTTCTCTTTCAAGAACTCCTCGATCTCCTCGAGGGTGGGGATGAAATCTCTGGAGAGGTCAGGGCAGAAGTCGGGCAGCTTCAGATGAGCTTCATAGAGGGTGGCTTGGGATTTCTCACCTTCTTGCTTCCCCGTGGACATCCGGAGGCAGGCACCTGGCGAAGGGCAGCTGCCACAGCGAAGGCTGGAGCCATCCGGAGGGTCCGACGTGTCTGTGCCACAGTCTTCCGGCAGAACGCAGGACGGCATCTTGGTCTTCTGAGCCAGAGCGTCACTGTCCAGCCAAGAGGCACCAGCTGGTGGGGTCACGGGGTCCAAAGCAGGGAGCTGCTCGCTGCAAATCACAGAGACCATTTGTTGACCAGCCTCCCTTCTGCGTGCAAGGATGTCCAAGGGTCCAGGCAGGATGCCTGTGCAACATACAGCAGGTAATCCTGATGTAGCATAAGCATTAGCTCACCTGCAAAGAAGTGACACACAGAGATTATTTACCAGTGCACACATCTAGGAACAACTAGATTACACACAAGCTTCTGTTAAGGTTTTTTTAATTGCTCTGGTACTCCCAAATAACTGGGAGGTGTATTGGTCTGCAGAAAACTGCATTGTCATGGGATGGAAGCTTTCTTCCTTGTTTCCATTATTTGCATTAGCAGCCACCTTGCCATGCATGAAATACTTTCCTGATACCGCTCTTCTGTTTCAACAATCACTGCAGCCGTTGCCAGACAGACGGTGTGCAATTGTAAATTGGGGGGAGGGGGGGGAAGAGAGTGGTTTTGCAAAGTCCTGACTAGTCGTGGGAGGGGATTCAGGAGATAAAATCTGAGATATCATTAAAAAGTAGCAAGGAGCGAGAGGAGAGAGAAAGGAGGAAGCCCATACTAGAGCCACTTGTGAGCCGGTAATTTCCTGTGAGTAAGCAGATACATACATGGATTCCTTCAGAGCTGTCCAAACCAGTTGGGCCAGTCCTTGCTCGCACCATCTCCCCAGGTCCGCTACCATCGGGAAGGACAGAAGCTGAGGAGCATTCCAGTTTTAGCAAGCCCTGCCTTGAAAATGAAAAAACCAACCACCTGACTTCGTTCATGATGTGCCAAGGGCAAAACGTAGGACAAAGACCCTAAAATTGCTCAAGGCCTTTCGCAACCGCGTCCGTAACATGCCTTTGGCATGGCTTTGCATCTCTCACCAAGGTACAATGAACAGGAGCCAACACTGAGTATATGTGAGACAAGAGATGACCTGTGGGGAGGCTGATCTGGCCCAAACTTCAGATCCTGATGCTGGGCTTCCAGCTTTAAGTCAAAATGCCTCATCTTTACCTTCAAGGCTCTCCACAGGCAATGTCTATTCCTCTGCTCCCATTTCATTCTCCACCCCTGCTTCTTAATCCCGATACTTCCCTCTCCACCCTTCCGCAGAGCGACTCCTTTCAGGCTATGTTTACAACAGCTTCCCACCCTCTGCACACCATGCACCTTCCTTATCCTCCTCCAACTCCTCCCTTAGGAGCCAGTTCTTTTGTGAAACCTTCCAGCACTCCTCTCCTCCAGGAGGCAGCAGGGACCAGGTTGCAAAGTCCAAGTGAGCTGACACCTCTTACAACAAGGAGGACAGCGAAGAAGCATCCTCAGAGGACAGCAAGGGTTTTCCAGCAATTAGCACAATCATCTGGAATTCACGAAGCATGAGTTCAATTCCCTGCTCTGCCACTTCCTGTGACATCTCGAGCAAGTCATTCCATCTCTCAGTGCCCATTTCCCCTTAGCAGGGCCCTACTTCACAAGGGCATTGTGCGAACAATCATTAAAAAGATCGCATAAAATACTCAGATCAATGAGGCCATCTAAGTCCCTACAACAGACACACTCAGGTGTCACTGACAGCATCTCACCCATCTGTTCTCTCACCAATAGAAGCAATCCAGTAAAAGTCATTACCTATCCCACCTTGTCTCCTCTACAGCACCTTGAACTATGGGAGGATCTAAAAGCACTTCAAGCCTTGCAAAGCAGGCCAATACGCTGGAATCACAGATAGGCACAAAGCAGTAAGCGATTTGCCAGAGGTCACACAATGGGCAAGAGCTGGAAACAGAACCCAAAGGCCCCTACTTCCAACTTTCTGAGCTAATCAGTGCAGTATCGTTCCCTCCCCTTTTTAAAAACACCCCAAATGGCAAAATTACTATCAATCCTTTGGGGCAGATTGATACAAGGCCTAGCACAATAGGACCTCTAAATTAATGCAAAATAAGTAAATGATGATAGTAAGTAGAGATGTTAAAATGTGTGTAACTGTATAGCCGCTGAAAATGTCAGCGATTACACACACTGTGGCAGCCAGCTCCCAGGAGCTGGCTTTTAAGCTGGCTCCCCGTGTGTACCAGCTCCTGGTACACACTGGTTCCCGCCTGCAGCCCCACTCCCATGGAGCCGGCTGCCACCTCCACGTTGCTGCCTCTGATACAGATGCAGCAGTGCATGGTGGCAGTGGAGTCCCCAGGAGCATGGCAGGAGCCTGGATGTAACTGTGAACGTTAACCGATAAGCCCAGGTTTATTGGTTAACCGTTTGCATGGTTCCACTTTCACATCCCTAATACTAAGGCACTGACAGCACTATCAGTGACCAGTGAAAGCAGATACAGAAATGCCCACAGATACACTAGTCAAGGACTAGTGAGCACACATGGACATTAGCGCACAAACACTGCTCTGCAAAACCGAGAGCAAGGAGAGAGCTGCGCCTTGCTGCATCCCAGGTAGAATGGATCCACAAAACAGATTAGTTACTTGAGACAAAGGAGAAGGATGCTTGAAATATGGGACCGGGAATCAAGTCTGGATTTTATCCCTGGCTCAGCCAGACACTTCCTGAGTTATCTTGCAAGTGATTTTTTCTCTCTGTGCAAATCATTTCTCTCTGTACCTCAGTCTGGCCATCTGCACAGAACCCACTCTACCTCAGGAGAAGTGGCAAGGCAAGAGAGGGGTTTCCAGACCCTGGGACAAGAGAGACAGAGAATTAGCATTAAAGCACTGGGAAGGCAGAGCAACCCTGTGCCACATGGATCTCTGGTGATTCCGGTGAGTAAGAGTCACACTTGCAAGCGACCATAGGCATTCAGTTCGCCTGGGGAAGGGACCGCAAATGAAGCATGCACCAGCTTAAGCTGCCTTGCCTACCATGCAACTTCCCTGCTCACTCCGGCCACCTCCATTCACGGCTAGGTGCGGGCCCGCCCCTCCGGCCACCGCTGAACGGCCAGATCTGGTGTCAACCATGTGGTCTGGGAGTTTGCGAGAGGCCTGCTAGACCCGACTGAGTTTCACTCCGGAGTGACTCCCCACGGGACCGCAAGTCGCCCTCCTCACACAGTCAGATCCCGAATTTGGCTGAAGCCGGTGGAGTCTGGGGAACCCTTTAAAAGCCGGGGGGGTCTGCACCAAAGCCCCCCGCACTGCGTTCCGGCCCCTCTGCGCCCTGCCCTCCCCATAGTCTGCCCCACACTACCCCGCCGGGAAGCGCCTTTCTGCAGATCTTCACCCACACACGTGGCGACTGCGTTTCCCTCCCCCCCCAGCTGACGGCGCCGCTGCTGCTTTTCCCCACTGCACGGGGGGGGGAGGGGGGGTGCAGCTCAGGCCATAGGGGCCAAGGGCCGCCCCCTGGCAGCGCAGGACCAGCCCCCCACCTGCCCCGCGCGGCCCCGCTCCCCTTACCAGCCGGCTGCTCCCTTCCATGCGGGCCCCGCTCGCTCACATGACCCGGGGGACGCTCCAGCCCGAGCCGCCCCGCCCCGCGAAGGGCTCGGCTCGCTCCCCGCAGCCCCATTGGTGCGCGGCCGCTGGGGCTCGCCTGGCCCGGGAGGAGCCGGGACCTGCCTCTCGCCGGAGCCGCACCCCCGAGAACTGGGGAAGGGGGGGGCATGCTGTTACTCCAGGGGAAATTAATCAAAGAGGGTCATTAAGGGCTCCTCGTGGTAATTAATGAGGGGCTAATAGCTAATCGTCACCTTTACTACGTAAGGGCTGCGGAACGCTACTCCGCCTGGTGTAACTAGCCCAGCAGCCAAGGCTGATTAATTAACAGAGCGGGCCGAGTGAATACCTAGCCGTTGATTGTAATTAGAGGCTGAAGCAATGCCGCTGCAACTAAAGCACAATAATAATAGAGATGTAGCCGGGTTAGTCTGGTCTGGCTGAAACAAAAGACAGGACTATGCAGCACTTTAAAGACTAACAAGATGGTTTATTAGGTGATGAGCTTTCGTGGGCCAGACCCACTTCCTCAGATCTGAGGAAGTGGGTCTGGCCCACGAAAGCTCATCACTTAATAAAGGACAATAAGGAAGTGGTTCATGAAGGCATATTGGATAATTAAGGGTCCAGGATAAGACTGACATACAGGTCCTTTATCGGCCACTAGGGACCAGTGGGGGTAGCAAAAGACCAGCTTTGCCACGGCGTGTAGGCACCTAAAGGTGCTGGTCAGCATGTGGTGTGATTTTCAAAAGCATCTATGGTGCCTAACCCCCACTTCAAATGCTACTCCGCCCTTTTAAAGCATTTTTAGGCAACTAAAATACCTTTACAAATCTGGCCCCAAGTGCATGGACAAAGGCTGTTCCAGGGAGTCACAATCCCTTAGTACCCTGGTCCACTCCATAACCCCGGTACCCTGGTTGTTTTATTGTCTGAACACAGGTAAAGATGGGCGGTATCTCTAGGAACGCTGGGATCCAGGCCCCACCAGGCCAGAATAATGATAAAATACAATAATGGGTTAATACCATTCTTTATGTGGGGGGGTGGGAGGGGGTGCACAGATTTCACCATAGCTGACATTTCTATAACATTCTCCCTTCAAAGCACTGACCATAGGGTGCTCTGCACAGGATCAGTTTTGTACACCTGCTTGACTTGTGTGAGGAATTTCTCCTGCCTCACATGCCAAAGAGGCCTTAAATCAGAGACATTGGTGCTGGGCAAAGCCAGGAAGTTAAGCTAAGGAGGAAAAATACTAGAGCCCAATTTTGGGTGAGCTATTCAAAGGCCCAAGGTGTCGTGACTTTCAGTGGCAGCATGGCACTTAACTACCATGTGTGCCCAGGAGTGAAGCCACTTCTTAAAGTAACAGAATGAATTAGACACAGACTAGGTCATAGGCCAAAGCTGGGCAATAATTTTGAATTGGGGGGGAGCTATTCCAATATTTTAGCAAGTGGTCAAGAGCCACACTTTTCTATGGGGGGCTGGGTTTGGGACAGGGATTGGATGCAGAAGGGAGCTCTGGGTACGGCACTGGGATGCAGGAGAGGGTGTGGGGTCTGAGAGGAAGTTGGGTGAAGAGATTGTGATCTGGGGCAGGGAATTGGGGTGCAGGGTCTGGGAGAGGGTATGGGTGCAGGAGAGGATTATGACCTGGGAAGGGGGTGCAGGGTCTGGGAGGGAGTTGTGACCCGAGGGAGATGGGGAGGGGGATGCATCAGGTTTTGGTGGTGACCTGGGGCAGGGAGTTGGGGTACAGGGAGGCGGTGGGGTACTAGGGGCATACTTTGGCTGGGAAGTGCTTACCTAGGCAGCTCCTGGCCAGCAGCCCTGCAGAACCCTGAGGCAGGCCCCCTGCCTGCCAACAGCTCCACACCGCTCAAAGCGGCCAGCTGCTCTCTGCTCTGGGATGGGAGAAGGCTTCATGCAGTGGCCCCACCTCCAATACAATTTCTCAGCTCTGTTGGCCAGAAACCCACCAATGGGAGCTAAGAGATTTTGCTGGGGGTGGGGACTACACACAAAGCATCCCCTCGCCTCATGCCAAGAGAGGAGAGCAACAGGGAGCAGACAGCTGCTTAAAAGGGCATGGGGCTGCTCTGTGTTTGAGGGTCCCAGCAGGGCAGCCCATGGGCCAGATCCTGTGGCTTGCTCGCCCCGGCATAGACCCAAGTAGTCCAGATTGCTCCTCCCTTCTAGTTACATTGCCTGTAGACTGCATGGCTGGGCTTCTTTCATAGGCTATTGTTTCCCTCAGTCCTTTCTCATAGGACTCCTTGTCTTGTCACTTGTTTTCATCGGGTGAGACACTCTCAGGCCCAGGATCCACAAAGATCATTGATTTTGATGGAAGTTAAGAACGTAAATACCTTTGGTGATTTGGACCTTTCTTCTAAAACATCTGCATATGACACAATGCCATTCCCCATGTCTACAAAGCTGGCACGGTGGACTTCTGACTGGTCTCCGGCTAGTGTTTTCTGTGCCACCCAAAAGCATGTTTCTCAGCTCAACCTTGTGTAACCTTTATCATTTCTTCTCCCAGTGGCATGACCCCACATGTTCTTTCCCGGAAGCTTAAGCCCTGTATTGGCTTGGATCCTGGTTTATCTATGTGGTCTGCCTGCAATTTACCAGTTTCCATTTCCTCCCTTAATTTATGCTGGGAACAGCCCAGATGTCTCCAAAAGCGAAAGATCATGTTCCAGCAGGTAGAAACAATGAATTGGTCCTGATGATATGGATTGTGAAACAGTCTTTCATTTCAATAGGACTTTGCTGGCAGGACAAGCTGCACAAGGGCTGTCAGTGTGTAAGAGAGACAGATTCTGCAGGTCTCTGGCAGAGGTAGGTATGGTTTTCTCAAAAACGGTGTTTTGAATTTGAGCCTGTGCCCATTCCAGTCACTGGGAAGCATGTTTCTGCCTCACTACATGAATTCCACACCTGCTTTTCTCCTAGGTTCCATCGGTGTGCTTTGTGCTTCCTGTTTTCCACAGTTAGTTTATGGCAATCAGTTCTGTATTTGTTGAAGGCTTGGTACATTTCACTGTAGTGAGATAACTCACTAGCATGATCGTTCTGTGCAAGATAGTCATCTAGATTGTTACTTCAGATTTGTGGTTCCCAGTGGCCTGTACCATTGTGTTGTAGATGTTATTCTAATGCGGTGAGCTTTTCTTGGTTGCTTGCTCTGCCACTCATGCAGTGAGATTTGTCGACACATGGGGGCGATCATATACATGAAAATAAAGTTTTCATTTTGATTTAGGTTTTTTCCCTTTGGTATTTTGATTTTGGCAGAATCGTTGTAACTATTTCCTGACAGATCCAGGCCCTGAACTTCACTTATTCACAATGATATTGTCAGATGATTTAATTAGATAGTTGTATCCATCTAAATTGAGGGTTTCAAAAGAGCCCAAAGATAGGCTCCTCCTATTCGATTTTAAATGACCTTCAGCACCTTTGAAAATGAAGTAGTTTCTTTACAGCACCAAGGTCACAGAGCTGTTTCTTGTAATAGATTATGCTGGTGCCAGTCAGACATTGCAATATTATTGTATTGAGGATGCTACAGAATAGTTGATGTTGTTTTGAGGTCATCACTGCTTCATCACTGCTTCTGTGTATTGGGCTAATGCGTCCAGCTAGTCATACTCCAGCAAAGCAGCCAGTAGGTTAAGTAAAATAATTTCAGAAGGGCTTTCTGCATGTGTTCAGTGCTGCTTTTCAGCCCTGAAGTGGTGCCCGACCAGGGATACGTATTCCCCTGGAGGTATGCAGAGGTTTTCCAGGGGGTAAATCAACTCATCTAGATACTTGCTTAGTTTTACAACTTAAAAAGCACCAGCAAAGTCAATACAAACTAAAATGTCATACATTTATACTGCTGTAGCTACTATACACTGAAATGTAAGTGCAACATATTCCAAATTGGTTTAGTTTATAATTCTATAGTAAAAATGAGAAAGGATGCAATTTTTCAGTAACAGTGGGCTGTGACACTTTTGTATTTGTGTCTGATTTTGTAAGGAAGTAGTTTTTAAGTGAGGTGAAACTTGGGGGGTACACAAGGCAAATCAAGCTCCTGAGAGGGGTACAGTAGTCTACAAAAAGACTAAGAGCTGCTGGTTTAATATATTTATTATCTGGGCTCCACATTTCCCTGGTCATTTTTAAAGTGTCTGCTAGTGTCATTGATTTTTAAGAGTCTGTCTTGTTCTTGAGTGAATTCCCCACGGTAATAGTTTCCTTTGTCTATGCTTCAGAAATGTTTTATTCTATCATTGGGGGGTGGTTTGGCTAACAAAGCCAATCTTTGTATTGGTTTTGAATGTTGCCCTGAGGCGCTACAAGGAACTGCACAAGAGCCTGCCTTCAGTCTGTGCTAATTTCTGCTTCCTCTCCAGCTCTTTTCTGAGGCTGGAGGGGGTGGATGGGTGGCTGTGTGTGTGTGCGTGCATGTACCAGAAGATGCCACAAGATTCCATCAACAGCCACGCTGCTAAGCCAATCATTCAAAGGTGTGTAAGTATAGCCCAGGTTTCATTACACTTTAGTCTCCTTTATGAATCCATCTTCACAGCACAAAGGGAGCAAAACAATTCTGTCAGCCCTGGAAGAGAAAATCCCATCCCCATCCCCCCCAGAAAGCACTCCACTGTCCCGTGCTCCCCCTGGATGTCAGCACCCAGGCAGGGCTGTCCTTAGGATTTATGCAATACAGATTGAAACGCATCCAGGACTCGCTGGTCTGGCAGCATCCGTGGTCCAGCCCTGGACCACACAGCCCTAGGAGACCAGTGGCCGGAACAGAGCCAGGAGACCAGCTATCTGGGCAAGCCCTGAGGCAGCAGCCCCAGAGAAGTGGAGCTATTGAAAGCTGTGTGCACTGCCACAAGCTGCCTCCTTGCAGCCTATACACCCTAGGTTGGCAGGTTCAAGCCCTGTGTTTAGGGGCCTGCCAAATTCCCTGTCCATTGTGGTCAATTTCATGGAAGTGGGATTTTTAAACTTGTAAACGTTGTGATTTCAGCTATTTAAATTGGAAACTTTGGGTGGTGGTAACTACTGAAAGAGTCCCAACCCAAAAAGGAGTTGTGGGGGGAGTCAAAAAGTTATGGGGGGGGAAGGGAGTTGCAGTACTGCTACCCTTACTTCTGCACTGCTGCTGGCAGCGGTGCTGCTTTCAGAGCTGGGCGGGGGTTGCTGGTGGGCATCCCAGTTCCCAGCTCGGAAGGCAGACCCACGCCAGCAGCAGTGCAGGAATCAGGATGACACGCTGTGATTTTGCCACCCTTACTTCTGTGCTGCTGCCTGCAGAGTTGAGCCCTCCATCAGCAGCCATCACTCCCCAGCCTCCCAGCTCTGAAGGCAACAGCACAGAAGTAGGAATGGCATGGTATGGTATTGCCACCCTTACTACTGTGCTGCTGCTGTGGGCAGACTGCTGCTGTCAGAGCTGAGCACTTGGCCAACAGCTCCCTCTGGCCACCCAGCCCTGAAGGTAACACAGATATTAGGGTGGCAATAGCGTGACCTGTCCCCCCACCCCGCAACTCCATTTTGGGTCAGAACCCTCAATTTCAGAAACACTGCTCTCCCCTATGAAATCTGTAAGAGTATAGACTAAAGCACCTAACAGACCCGATTTCATGGTGATTTTTGCAGATACAAATTTTGTATCAGCGCAGGGCTCTTGTGACCTGAGCACTTATCAGCAAGGGGTGCAGGTTGCAGACGTGAAAACAGAGTCAGGAGCTGGCTGGGGCCAGAGGGAAATATTCTTGCAGTAGAACTCAGAGCACCATCTGCTGGTGCAGATAGAGAGTGCACACAAGCCAACGCTTCACAATTCTAACTGCCTCATTGCACATGGGTATCGCTAGCACAGACAGCAACGCGGAAACCAGAGCCAGTGTTTCCAAGGCGGGGAGCAGGACAGGCCCCTGTGAGGTGGGAGGCAAAGACCAGAAATTATTAGGGGGTCCGATAAATTTCCAAGTGTGGGCCGGCTTAAATGAACTCTGCCCCAAAGCCAGGGAAAAGTCTGCCAGGAAGGGAGGTGGTAGGGATGCGAATTGATGGCAGCCTCCTCCGTTGGAAACACCGGGGGTGGAACCCAGCTTGGAAACGCAGCCGTCCAAGTCATGGGTGGCCGAGGAATCTTCAGCTTGTGCTGCCTGGAGTTCTGAACACTATCACTGCTGCTGTATGATTATTAACAGTCGTCTAGTTTGCTCCACCGGAGAGAGGATGCTCGCTTTGCCAGTGCACTGTTGTGAGAGTGGCTTGTGGTACATGCCACATTCCCAGCCACAACAGATTGATGGGCAGTAGGGCTGGAGCTCTTCCCCCCGAAATGAACTTACCCTTTGCAATGTCTTCCTGGGGCTGGTGGATCCTCTTGATAATTCAGCACAGAGGAAAAGAGGGACTTGTTCACGGGAGGGTAGGAAAGTGCAGTCTTCCTTCGTCTGATCTCCTCCTTCCCTGCCGGTTCCCCCCACCGTCCCACGCAATCAGGCTACTCCCAGAGGGGCAGAAATAGATTCGGAGTGAGATGTGGGTCCCTGTTTTATCCAGCCCCTCATTGTTCAGGATGGGGAATGTGAGGAAAGTTTCTGGCCCATCTCTCACGCAAAAATGTACTCAGCAGGGCAGTTCACTTTAGTGACACACGGTGATCTAACTTAAAAGCTTTTTATTTCCCTCCTTAATAAACTTTATCATACCCTGCCCGTACATCATACAAAATATTTACTCCACTAAAATAAATAAGACAGGAACACACTGCAGATCGTGGGTCTTCCTGAAAGAAAACAGCAACGTAATATCCTTCCCTAGACAAGCGATTCACCATGATGCATTCTTATGCATTAGAAAAGAAAGTCCCGCCCCATCCTTTACTCCCTGGACTCAAGAGCATTTGAGTGTTGCCTTTAAACATGGTTGGGGCAACCAGGGAGAGGCAGAATATGATTTCTCAATGCAGCGGGGGTGGCCCTACCTCCCAAACCCAGAAGCAACCTGCCCTGTTCTTTAAGGGCCTTGCGCCAGTGACTGAAGCTGGAGGGTGTGGTTTTTGTCCTAGAGAGATTTACACATGTTCCTTCAGCAGCAGGTGGAGTTCCGGTTCCATTCTGAATCTGCTTTTTTATCCCTGTGTAGACATACCGTGTTTGTGCCGATTTCCCAGGCAACGCCGTGGCCTCTCCATTCCCTCAGAATCAGCAGGTTTTCCTAGCTGAGATGGGCCTCAACTCATAGAAGGGCCAGGAAAGTCATGGTTTCAGCTCCAAACTAGCTCCTACTCTCCTCCCTCCGCCATGCCCCCTCCTGGCACACAGCCCAGCAGGGAAAGTGAGAAAAGGGGAGCTGTTCAACTCGGTGCTCCGCAGGGGGAGATCTGGAGTGTCTTGCTGGCAAGCCGGGCATGAAATAGCTTCTCCCTCTCCGATCCCCACTGGGCTGGAGAGGGAGAGGGCAACTTCTTAGCTTGTGTACTACCAACTGCCCCCCCTGCAGTGCCACTCCCAGCATCCCTCCTTTGCCACTAGTGGTGGGAAAGCCTCCATCCAGCAGAGACAGATAACACCCCCTCCAATGCCGGCAAGTCTCTGAGCCTGCTGCATCTCCCCACAGAGAGCTGAGGACACCAGGGTCTGCAACCGCTCAGGGCAGAACTGGGGCAAGTGGAGCCCCCTGCTAGAACCTGGTGGGGCAGATACAAGTGAAAGTGAACCAGGGATTCGGAAGTTCAGCTGCTCGACTTTCTCTTTGCAAACATCAAAGGAGGAAACGCAGCCACCGTCCCGGACATCAAGTCTTGCCTAGAAGCAAACCTGTTCCTTTTGCCCACAGGATCTGCCCTTCACTGGGACTGGCCAGATCAGAGCAGGACAGCAGACACAAAGGCTAGGGTTTAAACTGGGATTTGGGTGTTTACCGGGGTTTTAGGGAGGCGCTGGTCTAAGATCTGCCAGGTTGATTGTTTTAGGCGGTGCCTGCCTGAGACCGGGGCACATTACAAGCCTTCCCTGCTCCTCCACCCATTGCTTTGCCAGGCATCTTTCAGATGAGTACTCAAGAGGTCCCCAGTGCTCACAGCCTGCTATTTTCAAACCTGTGCTCCACATTTAGCATTGAAATTCATACTTAGTATTCAAGTAAGTGGTTTGCAGAAGTGCTGATCCCCCAGTGACTTTACAGGGCGTTTAGCACTTTCCAAAAAAACCAAAACAAAACCCAGGCCACTTTTGTAGGTACCCAAGAGAGGAAATCTTCGTTAGTGATTATTACAGAGTTTGGTCATTTGGCCCAGCATCCTGAACCAAAGTCATCTTAGGTAAATACATTGTGCCTCCTTAAGATTTGCCCCATCCTTTCGGTTACACAGTGTGAAGGGGTTTTCCTTCCATAGTAAATAGCTTCCCATCTGCTACCCACATGCTCATTAGAAGGGCGGGTTGCTTCAGCCTCTAATATGGGATAAAAAACACACGTTATTTTTAGCCCGATGACAGACCAGTCTGAGCAGGACTGGACACGGCACCTCCATCCATCTGAAAAATGGTGGCTAGGATTTTGCATTGGGTGGAGACGGAAGGAAATTAAAAGGCTGCTTTGCAGCCTCTTTCCCTGCCCCCCGAAAATTCTATCTATGGAATCAGAAGCCGCAGCCCTTTGGACCCAGAACACATTTCGACTCAGTGAGCTGGAGATTTACTTCCAGGAGCCCTGCCAGGAAGGGGTGCTCTGACACACACATCTGGAGCGGCTTGTTCCAGACGCGTGCATGGGCGGGGACTCCAAACCGCCTACAGGCTCATTGGGAGGGTCCTCCCTAGAGCTGGAAAACAGAGTAGCTTGGTACAGGGCCTAGGCAGCAAGGGCTCTAGGTTAGAGAGACTGGGAGTACTGGAAGCTAAAATCCTCCACTGGCACACGTGAACCCATCTCCCACCCCATTACCCACGGGGCTCTGCTGTGATAGGTCCAAGTTCCACACTAGGTCTGGCCTGGCTGCTGGTCCCTGTGACCGCCCTTCCCTTTTCTCCCCCTCCTTTTGGACAGGGGGGCATGGACCCCTTGCTTGGCAGGATGACTCTTTGGGCCAGGCGTAGGGATTCAAGGTGGATTCTCATTTAAAAGGTTGGGGAGTGGGGCATTTGTATGGGGCTCCCCGCAGTAAGAAAGATCGGAGGGAGCAGGGGAAGAGCGTCACATTGTCAACAAAGAAGCAGAAGAAGCAAGGATTTTAAAAACAAACAATGAGGGAGATTCTCAGAGGCCCAGATAATTTGGTTTTCAATAGAGATTAGGCCCAGACTGGCATTTCTGGGCTGGATCCTTTCCCCGAGGTCTCGTGGGCTCGTGACATTAACATGGCAAGGGGCAGCAGGTGCAATTTAACCAACTGAAGACTTTGTTGGCATGTCTACAATGCCGTGTAAGCCTGGGGTTTGAACTCAGGCTCAAACCTAACTAGGGATGTTAAGGTGAAGTGGTTAACTAGTTACCCGGGAAGCATTAGCCTTACCAGCTTGCTTACTGGGTCACCGGAGGGCCCAGCCAGCAGGAGTAGCACACTCCAGCCCCCACGGCAGGACCCTGAGCAGGGCCGGAGCAGCTCCCGCCATGCTATGGCCTGTGGTTAGCCGGTTAAACAAGTCATTTAACCAGTTAACTATTTTAGGTGGTTTTACAACCCTAAGCCTAACCCCCTTCCCTGTACATACTAACCTGGGCCAGAACCCCAGTGGCATGGAGGGTCCAACTGGGACCCAGGATTCAACCTGCAGCCCTCCCCCCAGCTGTCCCTACCCCCGCTCTGTTACCCTCCCACCTATCCCCCACATATGCCAGGCCACAGCCGTCAGAGAGGGGATTTAGTTTCAAAGCAAGACGAGGCTCAAAACCAGCAGGCGGGGTTGGAACTTGCGCCTCCACAAAGGAGGCGAGGCATAGAGATGTGGAGGTTAACTGGCATCCCGGCCAGGCTGGAGCAGCCCCCAACCTGCTGAAGACCATCCGGACCCCGGCTAAATGATCGAAATTATATCGTTACCATTTGTAAGGGTTATTTACATGAGGGATGTAATAGGGTCGTCGATTAACCGATAAGCAAAAGTGTATCACTTAATGCTATAGCCGACGCATTCCTCCTCCCCTCCAGTAGATTTTTTGGCAGGCCGGCTCAGTCTTGCCTCGTGCCAGGTCCGGGACTTACCCCCACTGCGGCTCTGCATTTAAAGTGTATGAGGAGCCAGGTGGGCAGGCAGCCTGTCTCAGTGCCGGGTCTGGGAGCTCAGCTCCTCCCCACCCCAGACAGGGGTTGCTGCCACCCCGCACTGCTGCCTCGAGGGGAGCTGGTTTTTAAACCGGCTCCCCTCACAGACCAGCTCCTGCCTGGCACCCCACGCTGCTGCCTCTGATACGGAGTGGCAGGGGGGTCTTCTGCCCCCATCCCCGGGGGACTACAGAATAGTCGAGTAACCGATAAGAATTAATGAGGTTAATTGACTATTCAATTAACCGATATTTAACATCCCTAATTTACATCCCTAACTAAGAGCACTCCCCCTTCGGGATGTCACTGCCTCTCGCCCTTCCTCCCTCGAGGGGACCGCGCAGAAATTTCACTCTGGGATTGAAGGGAAACTCTTCTCCTTTGATGCTCTCCTTGTCTAAGAGCAGTGTTGCACAGGCACCCGGGGGAAGCCCTAAGGGTGGGAGATACGGCAGCCCGGAGCCCTTTGCAATACACCCATGCTGAGCCCAACAGCCTTTCCATAGCCACAGCAGGAGACACAGGAAAGGAGGTGTGTCCCACGTGCAGCCTGCTGTAGGACACAGGGGCAGCGCACGCGTGCGTACCGGGTGGCCACGCACCCCATGCGCACGTACCTCATGTTACACTGAATACTTGGCCATGTCGCTTTTATCAAAGACGACTTTGGTTGCAAAGTAAATCGCCACCACGCCCAGGCCGGTGGCGAACACCATGTAGGCCGTCACCGACTGGGTCAGCTGGACAATCGACCCCATGACGAGGGACGGGACAACCTGAGAAAGGAGGAAGGCGCTGTCTAAAATGGCCAGGTCCAGGCAGATCCCTCGGCCGGGCGCTGCTGGGTCCGAGTCTCCCGCCCTCATCAGGAGCGAGACCTCGCAGGGGGAGCCCACGCACAGGGCCGAGCTGGCGGCTGCAGGGGAAGAGGAGAAGAGGCCCCCAGCATGGCCGTTCTGGTAGGTCGGCTTCTGGCTGGAGAGGGGGCCTTTGGGGAAACCTGATTTCTTGTCCAGCTGAGCAGCATCTTCCTCCTCTTTGCTTTTGTACTTATGCAAAAATACCTGAGACACAAAACAGAGAGACAGAAGCTAAGAAACTGCAGAGAGTGGTGAAGCCCTAACGAGCCAGAGAAGGTGCCACTAGCTAGGGCGGGCAGAGCTGGAGCGATGCTTTCCTAGGCCGGGCAAAACTTCCCCTGGCTTCAGATTGTTCCAGTCCAATGAAAATTCCCAGGCCAGGTGTGGCTCCTGACCAGGGACTTTTGAAGCACGTCTGAGCCAAGGTGGATGGTTTCCAGCAGCTGGCAGGAACTTCTTTGTTAGACTTCAGATTCAAGGTGGACCTGACCTGCCATGGTAGCTGGGCTCCAAGTGGCACCTTTGTGTGTTCGTGTCACGCATCACCAACGCCTGGGAGTGTTTCAGACCAAGGCCAAACCGGGCTCTGCCATTCGGGTCTGAGCCTCCAGAGTCGCTGGACTCCCTGAGAAGCAGGTGCAGCAAACCAAACAGTACAACGGGCCTGATTCTGCTCTCACGCAAAGCAGCACAGCTCTGTGGACGTCACTGGCCCAATTTCCAGCATACACTACTGGGGGAGGAGAACACAGTCCCAAATACCTCCCCCTGAATCCCGCTGAACAGGAAGTGCTCTGTTACTAAGGGAGAATGGCCCAAAACTCTCCCCACACTCATGCCAATCCAGCCAGTCCTGGTGTGAGCTTGGTCCCTCAAGTGACTGACACCATCGCCCAGGGCTACAGGGATCCCATATCTGAAAAGCACCTGGGGTGGGTGGAGCGTGTTAAAATGCAAAGAGCAATGCTGCAGAAGCCGCTGCTCTAAGGGACTCACCACCTTCCTGCTGCAAGAAGGCAACTGGAGAGCATGTGAGTTGCTCACAGCCAATCCTTGCCATGCTCCCATGGACTGACAGGCATGGGTCGGACGATGGATTGGGCACTATATTCTTTTTCCCAAAGCAGCTATATAGTCTCAAGACTGGCGCACAGGCCGACAAACACATAACTGTGCGTTCAAAGGTGCACTGCTGCCAGTAAGAGTAGCTGCACAATTGAAATGCTCAAATTTTCAAGCAAGGGCCATTGAAGCTGCTCTACACATGCAGAGATTCAGGACTAGCTACTGCACTTCAGATTCACACTTGATCATAATCTGAATTAACGTTGCTCGTCTGCACTACAAAATTAGGCCAACTTAAGGTAGGTCACCTTACAGCCACTTACAGCAATTAAACTGGCTGCTGGTGTCTACACTGCCCTCCTTCTGCTGGTTCATGTCATGACCACTTGCACTGATTGAAGTGGAGCCCCCTACCACAGGACTGAGAGCCAGAGATAAAATATGAAATCATAGCAGCCATGGAACTGACAAGAATGTCAGTTTCACTGCTGGTAGATTCCCTGCTGTGAAACAGAACACCTGCTGGGTTCCAGTTGTCAACCCTGACAGCAGGAGGGGGAACTCCAGCGGTGAGCCCAGCACCCAGCTGACAGCTCAGGCTGACAGGACGGAGGGCCAGGATGTGGGAGACAGCTGTCAGCACTGCACAAGGCTAACAGCCAAAAGGTGATGCGATAGCGCAGTATTGACCTGGATCCTGCATTGCCCTTACTAAACTAACCTAAGCAGAGGTAGCATTATTAGGTTAGTATAGGGGTGAATTACATTGTCAGGAGCAATGCTGTAGTGTAGACACTAAGGCCAGGTCTACACTGAGGGGGGAAGGTCAGCTTAAGATACGCAACTCCAGCTATGTAAGTAATGTAGTTGGAGTTGATGTACCTTAAGCCGAACTTGGCACCATCTCCACAGTGGAAGGTTTATGGGAGAAATGTTCCTGTCAACTACCCTTACAAGGAGTACCGGCGCACTTAGCATTTGATTTAGCGGGTCTTTAGTAGACCCGCTAAATCAAACCCCAGAGTATCGAGTGCCAGAGCATCAGTCCTCTGGTAAGTGGAGACGTGGCCTGACAGAGTTAGGTGGATATAAGCTGCCTGGTAGTATACTATTGCAATTTTAATTTCTGTGACACTATCCAGGGTTAACTGCTTGTGACATCACTCTGCGCAGGCTAAGGTGGCAGAGGTTCTTACGCAACTGGGCAGTGGAGCCGCCTCCCAAGACCATCGGCCAAGGCTCCAATGCTAGAGAAATTTCCGCAGCTGCTTAGTTAAGCTCTTAGTGAGAGTGACACAGGGAGTAAAATGCAAAAGAGTCACCACTCTGAGAAACCAAAGCAGCCTCTTTCAGCCAAGTTCCTTCCACTGCTGCCTAGAATTTTACCTAGCTAGGTTAAAGCACTGCACCAAGACTTGGGGACCGGGGCTCAGTTCCTAGCCCTGCCACAGACACTCTGGATCACCCTGGGCAAGTCATTTAGTCTCTCTGTGCCTTACATCTCTATTTGTAAGATGGGGGAGAATAATCCTGCCTTTTGTCCCACCCTTAGTCCACTTGTCTGTCTTTGGGGCAGGGCTTGTCTCTTGCGGAATGCATGTACAGCGCCCAGCACCTTATGGCTGTGACCTCAGCTGGAACGGCTACAGGCTACTGTAATAGAAAAAAAAATCACTTTTACATGCAGCAAGTGACACTGCTGCAAAAGTCCTGCTTGAAATTTCAGGATTTCTGTGCTTAGGCACATCCCCTGCACTGTAGCTAGCCAAGGATAATTGAATCCATTCTCCATGTGATGGGATAAAACCAGAGAGGAGAAAGACAACTGCCTGGTTGACAGAAGAGAGTTTAATACCTGGAGTGCGGAGGGTCAGAGTTGCATTATCCCAGGTACCAAGAATCCCGTCCTTCCACTCACAAAGGAAAGAGGGGGAGACACTGGAGAATTATACAAGCACACTCCAGGTTTGCAGGCATCTCTGCTGCTTCTGAGCCTGAGCCACATCACAACAATTAGGAGCACCTGGGCACACAGATCACTGCCTATTTGTTGCTCCAGCTCTGCTGTGCACCGGTTTCAGATTCAAGCAAAAAGCCATATGAGTTTTTTGGTCTCCAAGAACCTTTTGTTAAGACTCAAAAGCGAACAGCTTTACATGGACTCTGCCTAGCCAGGAGTTTTCCCAAGACAGGGTTTTGTAATAAAGTTTGTCGCTTGACTGGTTTTATGAATCTAAGCCAAGCCACCTGAATCCCACATACAATGGCCAGACCATAAGGAAACTCTCCATGTACACCTACCACATCAAGGTTAGAGGGACTCCGAACTGAAGTGGTGCAAAACCCAGCACAGAAGAGAACCTGGTCAAAAACTGTGAGCGCCAAACTTGGCCAACTCCTCAGAGCTCCCGACCCATCATACTTGAGGCAGGATGGTTCAAGAGGCCTTCTCACATACCTGATGGTCCATGCTACATTTTGGGTACATCTAGACTGCAGGGTTTTTTTGGAAAAATGGCTGTTTTTCTGAAAAAAACTTCACTTATGTTCACACTGCTATTACGTTCTTTCAAAAGAAAAAGCGAAAGAATGCAGGGGGTTTTCCGACATTGGTAAACCTCATTCTACGAGGAAAACCACCTTTTCCGAAAGAGCTCTTTCAGAAAAAGGCGTGAGTGAATGGGGAAGAGGGAGTTTTTTCAAAAGAAGAGGCCTCCAGGAAAAAGCACAGGTGCCCTGGTTGCCACACTGGTGGTCCATAGTAATCACAGCTTAAATGCGAGATAGCGTCCATTCAGTGTGCATCACTTTTTCGATGCACTTTGGCAGTGTGGACCCTCTCTTTCAGAAGAGGTTTTTTCAGAAGATCTCTTCCGAAAAAGCTTATTTCGAAAGAAGCCTGCAGTCTAGACGTACCCTTTCTTCCTCTCTCTGACCTGGTCTAACTTAGAATTGTAAAGGGGTACTTGTTCTAACTCACACACAAAACCTAGTTTAGGCTTGTACAAAAGCTACACTACAAAATTAGGCTAACTTAAGTTTGGTCAACCTAGAGCCGCTGTAGTCATTATATTAGTTCTTTGTGTCCACACCACGCTCCTTCTCTCGGCAGCGAGCATTTTCACCAGGAGCACTTGCACTGAGGTAAGCAAAGCATTTTGGGGCACAACAGCCAAATCCCCCCACTCCGCAGGGGGCTGGCAGCTGGCCCCGTCGCAATGCAAGTTAGTGGAGTTGAAGGGAGTTTAGGTTTTAACTCAACTAACTTAGTACGTGTTAAATGCATTCGGCCTCATCCGGGACAGACAGTCAAAGGCATTCCTTAGAATATTTTATCCTACTCTAGACAAGGCCTCTGTGGTCTCATGAGCACAGAGAGAATTGAGGGCATGCACAAAAAGAGACCAACTTACACTGTCCGTGTGAGCAGCATCAGGTGGGGTTAGTCTCGCGGGCTCTCACTAAGATTCCGCCTGAGGCTGGAGGGGCAGCTGTTACGCAGCACCCTTTCATTGACTCACTTCAGGAGGAGAGGGAGAGAAAGAGGAAAACAGGAAGCAGGAGAAAAGGAACGACAAAAGGCAACAAAGAAAAAGAATTAAAACAGTAAAAAAGAAAACACAAAAAGGAAATGGATCCAAGAAGACTGATACTTTTCTACAGAAGGATTTTTAGGGACCTGTCTTCTCTAGGGTCTCACTGTAACCCATTAGGAAGACAACAGAACCAGGAAGATGGGATCTCACAGCTGGACACAGAGATGGCTTTAAGTCTAGCACCCATCTCTTTGTCACCAGTAGTGTTTCCCCATCAGCCCTGTGAGAAAACAGACGCCTCCCTTCAGTGATCCCTGCTTGACAGGAAAACATCCTGGTGGGTTTCATTTTTTGCTGGTGGGAGTAGACCCCAAGACTAGGACTTTGAAAGAAACAATAGTGGAATAGGCCCTCCACACGCATCTCTAGTTTGACGGGCATCCCAGTGCCTAGTGGGATGAACTGCCTGGAAATGATAGTTCAATGCGAGCACCTGACCATGTATCATTCTTGTATGTGAAGTTAGAAATAGGAAGTGGAAATCTGTTTATTGATCTAGGTGTGCTAGGGAAAGCCATTAGTGGTACTTACGGGACTTAATGGCCTGGTGATCAAGACAATGATCTGTGAGTAGTCTGTTTTTTCCTGTAAGCCTGGACTATGGTTGATCCTGTCAGGACATGTGGCCAGATCACCTGACACTAGAACCCATTTTGCATGTGGGTCCTTTTCCATGGAGGTGTGAAAGGATTGAAGCTGAACACAAAGAATTCCCATCTTGAGCGATATCTATTTATCCTGCTTACCACCAAGATGCCTGAACAGAGAGAAGGATCGAGCCCAAGCTAGGAGGCTGCCTAGCTTGTGAGAAAAGATCATTAAAATTACTGTTGGGGTAAGAAATTGCATGTAACAAGTTTCACAGAGTAATCAGCTTAGCTGACATGTTTTGCTTTATTTTAGCTTAGTAACTAATATGTCTGTCATCACTTGCAACCATCTAAATCCTACTTTTTTATACTTAATAAAATGACTTGTGTTTATTATTAAACCTAGTGTAAATTGTTATGGGGAGTGGAGCAGACAACAGCTGTGCCCCTCTCTCTTTTATTGATAAAGGGGAGAACCTACGAGCTTTCTCTGTGTACAATTCTTAGACAGGGTCAGACGGATTTATTTGGAGTTTTGATCACATTGGAGCTGTGCTTCTGGGTGTTGTCAAGTGCCTGTAACCAAGCACTCCCAGAGCTGAGCTGTTCTTAGTGTCTGTGTTGCTCTGCTGGTGGCTGTTACCCCAACTCTGTGTCTTTTATGGGACAGATCAGAACTTCTGGCCCAGCAGGACAGGGTGGAGTGACACCCTAAAAGACAGGCTCAGTGGTATGATCAGACCATCAGGTGACAGTCTCAAGGGGATCTCTGTGACCTAACCCATCACCCTCATGTCTCTTCAAGCCATGCTCTGTTTTCGTTTCAGACCCCTTTGTGGTTGCAGACCAACGCTCAAAAGTGTGTCTCCTAAACACTCAACAACCAGAAGGCAAATAGAGAACTCAACATTTGTAATGTATTACTTGCTATCTCATGGCTTTTGCTGGGACCGGACTCATGATTTTTGGTGCTGCAAAGGAGATTGGGGGCAAGAAGCCCAGGGACCTCTTGGGAACCTGGCTCCCCCCTTCGTTCAAAGCACGTTGGATAGCCAGGGGCTGGCTGTGGCAAGCAGGGAGGGACGAGGGAATTGGATTTTTGGTTTTTCAAACTCAGCATCAGCTCAGATCCAGATCCTGGTTTCGTTCAAGTCCTCCAAGATCAAGGGGGTTTGGCTGAGGGGCCCCATTTGTGTTGTGAGGCTCATGTACTTGCATGTGTGTGTTTCTTTCCAGCCACTGGCCAAGCTGTGCTGCAACCCCATGGCGTGATCTCAACCATATTGTGCATCATTCTCCCTGTTTTCCTCCCCTTCCCTTCCCCAGAAGCAGCCCCCACCTGCTTGTCATGGTGGTACAGCGACGCCAGCGTGTACGGCAGGATCTGGAGCGCAGAGAAGGTGAAGCCCGTTAGGGCGGCTGAGATGGTGACGATGAGGACGCTCTGGGAGAAGCACATGACAAAGGCAGCCAGGGGGAAGAAGGCCACGCTGGCCAGGTAGACCGCCCGGGTCCCAAACTGCTTCACCAGCCGGTCCATGACTGTCGAGAAGAAGATGGAGATGACGCATTGGAGGAATAGGCCCAGGCTGCCCATGCGAACACCTGGGAAAAAAAGAAAGAAAAAAAAAAAAAAAACCAGACACACTGGTGGTGAGCAGAATACCCCCTGCTTTCCAAAAGGCAAGCAGCTCTGGGGACTTGGTAGGGTCCAAGCAGGGTCGTTCTGCATTACTCCACAGACGTCAGCACAGCTCAGTACAAGCCCTACTTGGAGAAAAGGTACAGGGTGGGCACCCCTACCCTGCCCATCTCCAAAGCCTATTCACTCCTGGGATCCTCTGCCGAGCCCCCAGACCGTGCTGGCGAGGCCACCACCCACATGTAGGGGAAGAACCAAAGAGACCATTTTCCAGGGCACAAAGGATTGTTGGGCATCTGTGCAGCCCCACCCCGACACTCTCCACAGAGCCCATCTCTTCTCTGCCCACCAGTCAGGGTGCGCGATCAGACGCCAAAGCAGCAACATGACAAAACAGAACAAAGCAGCTTTTAGCTGGTGAGAAACTCTAGGGTTTGGCTTAGAGTGAAAGATCCACGGCAGGACCGTCTAGACCATACCTGACAGGTGTCTGTCCAACCTGCTCTTAAATATCTGCAGTGATGGAGATTCCACAACCTCCCTAGGCAATTTATTCCAGTGTTTAACCGACCTGACAGGCAGGAAGTTTTTTCTGATGTCCAACCTTAACCTCCCTTGCTGCAATTTAAGCCCATTGCTTCCTGTCCTATCCTCAGAGGTCTAGGAGAACAATTCCCCTCCCCCCCTTCCTTGTAACACCCTTTTAGGTACTTGAAAGCTGCCCTCATATCTCCTCTCAGTCTTCTCTTTATCACTTACCCATGCCTTGGTTTTCCCATCTGTAAAATGGAGCAAGTTCCATTTACCCAGCTTTCAGATTTGGGGGTGGAATATGATCTACCCAGCTTTCAGATTTGGGGGTGGAATATGATCAATAGTCATTAAGAATAGGAAGGGTCAGGCAAGTGGATCTGGTCCTGGCAGATTCTCACCCCAGCCTATGAGCAAAGCCACACAGAACCCAGGTAGAACCTCGCATGCTGCCAGACAAGTGTACCTGCCAGCTAGAGAGGTTACCCAACGCAGACACATTTACACTTCCCAGCTATGCTGGAAGGCCTCACACGGGCATGTGGACATTGTGCACCCACTGAGACCCAGTCTACGCACCTGAGCTCAGACCCTGGGGGGAGAGCTGACCCCAGAGGGACAGCCCATCTCTCATCCCATCTCAGCCTTTCTAACCCCCTGCAATCGGAGGCACATTCTGCTCATTTGTTACCTTCATCGTAGTGACGTCGGGCTTCTGTGCCCGGCTCGGCCCTGGGAACCCCCTGGTACAGCCCCTCGCCCACAAAGTCCGTGTAGAACAGCATGAAAGTCATGAGGGCCATCCAGCTGCACAACTCGGCCACGAAGAGCCGCCGGATCACCTTGGGGATGCGGCAGCAGAGGCCATGGAGCCGCGGGAGCAGGGCGCAGAGGTTCCTCAAGGCCTGGATCATGTACCTGGCTCGCCAGAGGCTCCTAGAGATGGGGCACGGGCAGCAGCTGGGGGGCGAGGGCTTGGGGGAAGAGTCCTTCAGCGCGGGGCCCGCCAGCGTGTCCGCCTGCGCCACGGCTTCCTCCGTCACAAAGAGGGTGGCCAAGACGCAGCCCAGGAAGATGACGGCGAGGAGGCTGAAGAGGCACTTCTCCTGCCCGCCCAGGTAAGGGGCCAGGAAGCTGCTGGCCCAGTCGATGGCGGGAAGCAGGTAGCCGATGCAGCCGCCCAGGCTGATCATGAAGGCGTACATGGAGAAAGCCTGCCGGCAGCTGTCGGGCTCCTGGAAGAGGTCCGAGAGCAAGGCCTCCAGGGGCGTGAAGCAGACCTGGCCGCAGAAGTCCAGCAAGCCGATGCCCAGAATGAGGAAGGCGATCTCCAGGGGGTGGGCGCTGAGGGCGAAGAGGCCGGCCAGCCGGCCGGCATGGGGGATGATGAAAAGGCTCAGCAGGACGCCCAGGCACAAGAGCCAGATGAAGGGCCGCCGGCGGCCATAGCTGCTGTGCCAGTGGTCGCTGGCGGAGCCGATCAGCGGTACAAAGACCAGGCCCAGGACGGGCCCGATCCCTGGAATGGAGACAGAGATGCGGCGTTAGGGGCGGCATCCTAGCAGGGCAGGTGATCCCTGTGCCCAGCAATAAGGGTTAGGGCCACGGCTTTTACAAGTGACTAGTGGGTGCCCATCTGAGCCTCAGGGCTGAGCACACCCCCCCCCCCGACAATCGGGCCCCTTTAAGCATTTCAGGTTGGACACCCATTATCCTTGTGAACACCTCAGCCTTAGCTCGGCCCAAAAAAAGACAGACCCCCGCACCCCACCATCACCTATCCCCTCGCCACTTGGAGCTTTGAGGCTTCTGGGCAACTTGGTAAGAGCACCCTAGAGCAGCCCTCCACCCTGCAGGTCAGAGCCCTGGATTGGCATTAAACCCTCAGTGAAGTAGCCCTATCTTGGAGAAGGGGAAACTGAGGCAGGGATGGGCCAGAGCCGCACAGGCAATTCAGTGGCAGAAACAGAACCCAGGAGCCCCTGCTCTAAGCCTATTGGCTGCACATTCTCTCTGGAATAGAGTCATCTCAGCTGATCAAGTGCTGGAAATTCGGGTGCTGCAGCACCCCCTGGCTTAAAGTGATTTCCATTCTATCCAGTTGGGTCCAGTGCCCCCACTCTAAAAACTCTTCCCAGCCCCCTACTCAGAGGCTGGGGATACAAATCTGCCTGCCCCGATTCCCCGCTGCTCTATGAGCGCCCAGAGGGGGTGAGCCTCTCAATCCAAGAAAGAAAGAAGCCACCTACCCAAAACCATGGTCATGAACTTCTCTTCCACCCCCACTTCCAGCAGGAGCGGCGGCACGTACGTGATCCCCGCAGCCAGGCAGACCTCCAGGCCGAACGTCAGGGAGTTGACCAGCAGGAGCTGGGCGCGGCGATTGTGGAAGAGCATGCTGACCCACACTTTCGGAGCCATGCTGCCCGCACGCCGCTTTCACAGTAGACGGTTGCGTTCCCCAGACAGCCGCACTCCCGGGGCGCCCACGAGCCAGACGCTCTGAAGTCTCCTCTCACGGTCCAACAGAGAGGCGCTGGCTGCCATTTTTATCGGTGGCGCATGCCTTGTCCCCACGTTGCGAGGCGAAGTCACTGTGATGCAGAATCCATGCACAGGGTGACCGGCTCCATGCTCCAGGGCTTTCCCCCCGCTTCACGTGCCCTACTATGGAGGAGAGAGCTCATTAGAAAGGAGACATCCACACACCAGGGGAAGTCCTTCTTAAAGGGACCCCTCCGTTACATCAAAGCCAACGGCATCTGGAGTGGGAGGCAAAGTTACGGCCACGAGGTTCCCCAACATAAACCATGGGTCAGAGAGGCTTGGCTCTCTCGCTGTCCATCACCCCAGACCCTTGTCCCTTTCTTATTGGCATCACAGTCGTGCTGAGAGGCCATCGCTGTGATCAGGGCCCTGCTGTGCTAGATCAGGGGGGTGGGGGTGATAGAGTCGTTTGATCCGGCCCACAGCCCGCCCTGCCACTCCCCTGCCCCCAGGCCAATCGAGACGTGGGGGTGGGAGAATGCGCAAAGTCATTCGCTGTTCAAAGCGGCTTGTGGCTCCCCTTCCCTAGTCAGGAGCGCATGGTGCCTAGAGGGAACCGCCCCTTTTTATCTCAGGCCCTGCCCCTTCCTCCTGAGGCCCTCCCCCTTCCAGGCAGAGCTGGCCTGGGACCACGAACCAAAATTAGTAAAGTTGCCCCCTGCAAAAATTATTGCCCACCCCTGTGCTAGATGCTATGCAAATACAATGCAAGAAAAGGACCCTCGTCCAGAAATTACAAGCTAACCAGACCAAACAGGAGAAAGGAAGGATGATCTTCGTTTTACGGATGGGCAACGGAGACAGAGGGAGATTAAATGACTTGTCCAAGTCACTTATGTAATTTTGGGCAGGACCAGGAGTTGATCCCAGATCTCAAGGCCTCGGTTCACGAGGCCAGCTGTCACACACTGTTCCTTCCCGCCGCCTGGATGCACAAAGCTCTCAGGTCAGTATTTTTTACCTGGACTCTGTACCCATCAGCTTGGCGGGAACGTGAAATTCAGCTGCACAGATGGTGCCTCGCAAATAAACCTGACCTAGTTCAGTCTCCTCTGCCAGTGAATGGCAATCACTGGAAGCATTCGTCTGTCATCAGAGCTAGCTGTGCCAGCGGAGTCATCTGTTCTCCCTGCAACGTCTGCCATCTCCCTCCTCGCTCATGCGGCTCCTCACAGGCACTGTATGAGGCTGGGCCCAGAGCAAGGGGGAGGGAGTTTAACAAAAGGAGTCCTCTTCCATGAGTCTGTAGAGCAGTGAGGGGCAACCTAGGCGAGTGAGGGGGTCACAGGAGCGGTCTCTTTCATCTCAGTGGGCTGCAAGATTGTCGTCACCAAGACGCTCTCCCGGGACAGGGTAGTTTCGCTCATCGCGCTTGTGTACCTAGAATTTGTGGGCTGTGCCGATTGCACTGTAGCAGCGCCGGGATTGGCTGCAGAGCATGTGCATGGCTCTCTCCCTTCCCGTGCCCTGGCTTTACGTGCGGGTCAGTAGGAAAAATACTCTGCGGAGGGAAACCAGAGGAATCTGGCAACCCGGCACGTGGGCAACGGGAAATAAAAATGTCTCGTGGGCCACACATGGAACCCCGACGGCCGCAGGTTGCCCACCACTGCTGTGGAAATACCAATTCCATTGCAGACTCTGTATGCGCGCAGCAGGAGTGGGCTTGGCCGGTCATAGGATGGGAGCGTGAACGGCAGGTCTGGGCAGTTGTACTTCAGTAGATGAGAATCGTAGGCCAGGGCCATACTGAATCAGTGCCTTTTGAGGGGGATGGGGGAGGGGGAAATCAGATCACTTTTGCTCCTTGACAACCTCGGGGCAGGTTTTCCATCTAGGTTGCTTATTGCGACCCACATTTCACAACAGGGGAGCATCTGCCCACGTACTGATGGGGTCATCACAACACCCTGGGGAAGTCAGTCTCCTAGCTCCCCAGATCATAGATGGAGCTCTGAGGGCGACTGGGAAATAGATTGGGATTAAGATAGGGTGTGGAATGAAAGTGGATATCCTGAATCATTCCATGTGTGGCTGCTTCTTTTCCAGAATAAGAGTGCCTTATTCTGAATTCGCTTTAATCCAGATTGGAAGTGGATGACGGTAATTCAGAATAAGGACAGCCAACGCATGGAGTGATTCAGAGATAGGTAATCAGGACTAGTTGTGCTGGAAAAACTCCCCATGTCCACAACAAACCCTGAAGCCTAGAGAGATTAAGGGTTTGCCCCACAGTTCAGACTACAGAGGGGTGAAGTACAGTAACTATGTGGACGCTGTGGGGGTGAACTATAGAATACCTTAGGTGAGATCTACACTAGACCCAGCAGCTCAGCTTAAGGTACGCAACCCCAGTGACAAGGAACATGTCACTGGAGTCAGTATACCGTAAACCAAACTTGGCAGCGTCCCCCACAGTGGAAGGGCAATGGGAACAAACCTTCCCCTCAGCTTCCCTTACTCTTTGCATGAGCAGGAGTACCAGATGCCAATGGGGGTGCCCTCTGAGTTCAATTTAGTGAGTCTTAACTAGACTCTCTAAATCAAACTCCGGAAGATGGATCTCCCCCGCAGAGTGAAGACAAGGCCTTAATTTGCATTAACACTGCTATCTTTAGAGGGTTCATTTAACACCACTGAGGTACCTTTTAGTTTGTGCCTGCAGCATCCACGGGGGGCAGTTAAAGTACAGCACACTGGCTGCAGATCACACCCCCATCCTCTGAACTGGGGGAGGCCACACAGACGTAGCCTAAAGCTTGGTCTGCACTTCTAAGTGTAAAGCACAGTGCTTTAAAGCAGCCGTGTGGTCACAGCATCAGCACTGGGAGATCTCCCTGTACTGTGGGCAAACCACCCTGCTGGGAACTTGCTTACACTGGCGCTTTACAGCACTATAACTTGCTGAGCTTGGGGGGTGTTTTTTCACACACCTGAGGGAGAAAGTTACAGTGTAGACAGGCCCTAAGTGACCTGTCCCGGGTCACACCTGCCCTGTGTTTGGCTTGGTTTGGCTGCATACGGACACTCAAGCAAGTTAGGATAAACGTATTTAAAGAGGGAAGTTAAAGCACATTAACACCCCCACACCCACCCACCCATGGACAGCCTCATTCAGAAGCAAAGTAGCCTAAAGGCTTGTCTACATGAACAATTGGTTTGCAGCAAGGTGGAGCGAGAATCTAGCCTACCAGGGACTGTTACGTGTACCCTGCTGACACGCACATCAACAGTTTGTTACAGTGCTTTGAGTCAGTCCCATGTGAGGACTAGATCAAAGTGCTCTAACAAACCAATATAAGAAGTTTTTGCAGGAACAATTAATCCGTGGCGGGCTTCACTATGGGGAGATTCACACCCAAGCTTGTCACCAAGTAGATTAATCCTCACTAAAGCAAACTAAAGAGCCCTTTACTTCTGAATGCACTTTACGTCCGTGGCCTGGGGAGATCTGCTAAGCCCCCAGAGCGAGGCCCAGGATTACGTTTAGCCAAGTTTGGATTCCTGCTGCAGCCCTGGACCAGAGACGAATCTGCTTTTTACCCCTGGGATAGAACTGCCACAAGACTGCGAGTTTACTAACTCAACAGGGCAAACATAATCTATCCAGGGCAGGGATGGGCAATAATTTTCACAGGGGAGCCACTTAATGAATTTTGGTATGTGGGCTGACTCCACGCCCAGAAGGGGCGGGGCCTGGGAGTGGAAGGGGCAGGGCTGGAGAACTAACATCCTCCCAGAGTTGTATGGGGCCAGAAGCTTTGAAAGGGCTCGCGGCTCCCAGCCCTGCCATTACCACGTTGCCTGGCAGCTGTCCAGGATTGCTGCGGCTATTTATAAAGGCTTGCGGTTCCAGCCCCTGCTAGGGTAGAGCCACGATCATGAGCCGTGAGCCATCTAAATAGGATCCTACTGCCTGAGCCACCGCCTGGAAATTTCGTGGCATGGGCAGCAGGATATAAATAGAAAGTGGCCAGATGAAAGCATTAGGCAGGCTGGATCCGGCCCCTGGGCCACATCTTGTCCAGCCCTGAGCAAATAGGGAAGAGTTGGGGATTTTTCCACCAGCCAAACAGCCCAGCCCAGACTTGGAGCAATCCGTCTTTGGCTTCCCACAGCATCATTCCCAACCTTTCCCTCCGGTTGCAATCTTGATCATCGAAAGAGGAGCCTCTCCGCAGAGTTGAGGAGTTTACAGGCAGTCATTAACTTATTACATATAATTACTGCCCATGGATTCACGCCTAATGTCTCTCCCCCTCCCACTCAGTTCTTCGTGATTCATTCTCTTGCCCGCAACTTCCCAAGAGTTAAGGATTTCATGGTGCATCTTTTTTGGCTTCATCTTCTTTGGAAGATTAGGTGAGAGAGAGAGAGCGAGCTGCAGGGTGGCATGGGGAAAAGGATAGAAAGATCCATCTCAGGAGATGTAAGCAGATCAATTGTGGATGCATTCAGCCGCTTCTGGGATGGAGTGGAAAGCATTGATTTTGCAAGCTGAGCCCCATGGGTGGACCCCGGTGTCCAAGTGACTAAATGGGACTCCCAAATATTTGCAACCATGTAGGGCCAACTGCAGTAACTGAGAATTGCTCTGAAAGATATCAGACGGCAAGCTGCTTGAAAAACAAGATGAAACCTCATCCAGATCCACAGGCCCTCTCACGGAGCAGAAACACCACAGGTACTTTGCACCCCCAAACCAGCCGGGTTGTACTAGCCATGAAGACTCCCCGCCCCTCCCTTGGAAGGTTTATCCTCCTTTCACAGCAGGAGAAAGAAAAACATCCTGTGAGGTTTTCAACAACTTCCCCCATGTCAAATAGCAAGTTAGTGGGAGAGATGGGGATGGACTCCAGGAGTTCTGACCCCTAAGATAACAGGGGAAATTTGAAGGCCGCTCTGGGATTGGCCCAGATATTAGGAATCCACGAAATACACTAATATCTACTGGGAAACAGCTGAGGGGCAGAAATATCCCTTTGTAGGCTAGTCCCCAGACAGTGCAACTAGGCCACGCATCATGCATGTGACAGCCACCATCCCGGCCAGCACACGAAGCAGGACCCTCGCAGACAGCACGAGCTTTGATACTCTGAGCCAGAGAGCCACACTGAGAGTGTAACAAACCCTGACCCTGTGCTGATCAGGCACAGAACGGACAACGAAACACCCACCCACCAGCTGGGTCCCAGATGCCTGCATGGTTTTTGGCAGCAGTGGGCAACCTGTGGCCCGAGGGCCACTCGTGGCCCATTGGGGTTCTGTGTGTGGCCCTCCAGACATTCTGGTTACTGTTGCTCCCGCAGGGTTGCCAGATACCATTGGTTTCTGTCCATGATGTTTTTTTCCTAGGGCTATTACTAAAGTGACACACACACATACAGCCAGGGCACGTGAAGTGCGGTGCATGCTGACTGTTCAGATTGGCTGTGAGAGCCGCACGCTCCCTCTGCATCCAATCAAAGCGCAGTCGGCACACCCTGCAAATTCTAGGTAGGCCCCCACAGTGAGCAAAATTACCCTCTCCCGGGAGACTGTCTTGGTAACAACACTTTTGCGGCCCACCGAGAGGAAGGAGGCCACTCCTGCGGCTCACTCACTAGCCTCGGTTGCCCATCGCTGGTTCATGGACAGGGGCTCAAAGACCTCAGATGCAAAACTCCGTTCCCACTTCGTCACATAGTGGAATTTCTAGCATTAATTAAGAAATAGGGGGAGCAGGCGGCTGCCCGAAAATTTCAGACAAAGGCCGAAGAGCTCAGTGGCTCTTATATCAGGACACAAGGCCGAGGTGTCTCTCTGCCGCATAGCCAGCCCCTCCTACATTTTAATCAGAAGGTTAATCCCAACGTACTGATCAGCAACGGCAGGTGTATAGTACGGATCAAGCCGATTGCAGGAGATATTGCAGCTGCCACAAACCCTTTCGGTATAAATTGCACCTGGCTCAAAAATCCCTTTTCTTCCTCTCGCAGCATAAGCATGTACTAGTTCAATGCCAGTTTGGAGAGACAAGATGGGAGAGGTCATCTCTTTTACTGGACCTCCTTCTTTGAGGGGAAAGACAAGCTTTCCAGTTTACAGGGACCTCGTCTTTCTCACCAAGTAGGTCCACTATATACACATCACCTCTCCCACCGTATCTCCCTCACATCCCAAGACCGAGCTGGCTACAAGAACACTGTGTCCCACGCCGTTTGGGTCCCACATCTGGGGCTGGGTGGATGAACCACAAGAGGAAGACTCACTTAACTGGACAGGGTTTTCCTCTAAGACTGGTAAAGACACGGAGCAAATAAAGTGTCTGGATCAAGCCACCGAGTTTGCCAGAGAGCAACCAAAAAGCCTCAGAGAGCCAGTGCCTCTTGAAACTGAAGCCGGTAATACCAGACTCACCTCCCTCCCTGCAGAGCCAACAGAGGATTCAGGTCAACTCCCATCTTTGCCCTGCAGGAACGGCAGTGAATAAAGCCACCCTGGCTGGGGTGCAGAGAGCTCCAGGCTCCTGGCAGATAGTTAAGTAGAGTTTGCAGAAAGGGGGAGGTGGAGCTAAGCTGCTCCCCCCCTCCCACCCACCTAGCACATCTACGGGGTTTGGTTGCAGGGCCCGCCCTGCCTCGGATCTTTTTAAACACAGCAGCACAGTGTATTATTTAATATTACAGCAGCACAGCACCTAGGGGCATCACCGTGATGGGCCAGGTGTGGTGCAAAGACACAGTCCCGGCCCCAAAGAGCTTACAGCCTTCACGTTACCAAGGAGACTGCTCTGCTCCACGTTCTACCCAGAAGGGTCTGAAAGCAGGTGGAAATCCCCAGGTTCGGATCCAGATCCGTACCGTCTGGCTCAAGCCCCGTCCCAACACAACACTGCTACTACTGCTGCTTCTTAAGCCCTGCTCTCAAATGAGGGGCTGCCCAAACGTCCCAATCCTGCACATTTTTCTATGCCAGCGGATTGCTGCGTCTCCATGGGGCACCACGGGGCTTTGTCCTGAAGGGCTTGCAGGACGGGGGCTACTGCCTATGCCCCCTCCCGGAAAGAACATTAGGGGACACGCCACATTTTCTATTCCCAGTGGATTCAGGGCTCACTGTGAGACACCCCCACATGCACACCAGCCCCATGAGTTTCAGGTTCAAAGGAGGCCCCCAAAACTCAAAGCAGAACTCCTTCACCAGGCGGAGTTCCTCACACTTTGTGCCCTGACTCCTTCCTTGTGGCAGAGAAGACTTCCATAGACTTAGCTCAGATTTGCAAACCTCGCCCACTAGTGGGCTTTTAATGTAGCAGGGGAGCATGGGGAGAGCAGAGGGTCATGTGCATTTCGTTTTTATGGATCTTCCCTGCCTACCCTCCCTGTGCCCGCCACAATTTGAATCCGAGATTTCTGTACAATTATTTGTATGCCCTACTGACTGATCTGGGAATCGCTGCTCCCTCAGAGAAACAGCAGATCAACTTGTAAAGGCTTCCTCACCTGGCAACCAGGTAAGGTGGGAGGGACTTGATGTGATTTGCAAGGAGCAAGCCAGAAGGAAAGGCATGTGCTGACCAGACAAAGGGAAGTTAAACTCCCAGGCACAGAAGTGGACAAGGGGATCCATTTCAACAACAAAAGGCTAACTCTGGATGCCTGACATTTTTGCTGTTCCAGCCTCTCCAATAAAGCAGGAGAGGACTTTAAGCATTCTGGGACAGAAGGGTTGACTGAGTCCAGCTAAACATAACTGACCTAAAAAACTGGGTCATTTATTACTTAAGCAGCCAGAGCAGGGGGATCAATTAAAAGAAACCATGATAGCTGGAGAACACAATGTTCCTTCTAATTTTTCCAGCCATGTGTGGAATAAATTTTGTTATGTGCACCCAGGCATGTACAGATGTGCACCACCAATAGAAACACATGCTGCCAGCTATAGGCACTCTGCTAATCAACTGGGCAGCATTTGAATCTCTTCTGGCTGGCTTACAGGGAACACTGGATATAGTCCCTGAAAGCTAACAGCCCTGGGGCTTCTTTAGATTCTTGCAATTCCTTTGTTAATGTCCCTTCCCAGACCAAAGGCTTCCAAGCACGAAGGAACCCGGGCTGTGGAGCAGGACCCCACAGTGGTAGGCGCAGTATAAACTGAAAAGAAAGGCACTCCCTGCCTCCAAGAGCTCACACTTGAAACACAAAGCCCAGAGGTCTAACACAGTGGTTTTCAAACGTTGAGCACTGGGTCTCATTGCTGCAGGTGGATCAGGTGAGCAGTGGGGGTGCTAAGGCAGCTCCCTGCCTGTCCTGGCACTGCAGACTGAGCTGCGCCTCAGAAGCGGCTGGCAACAAGCCCAGCTCCTAGGTGTGTGTGCAGAGGGGGAAGAAGAGCGCCCAGGACTCTCTGCACTGCCCCTGCCCTGAGCTCTAGCTCCTCACTCCCAGTGGCTGGGAACCCGCTGCTGGCTGCTTCTGGGGGCAGCATGGTCTGCGGTGCCAGGAGAGGCAGGAAGCTGCCTTAGCCCCCCTGCTGCACCACTGCCTGGGAGCTGCTCAAGATAAGCCCCTCCTGCCCCAACCCTGATGCCCTCCCAAAGCCGGAGCCCACTCCTACAGCCCGAAGCTCCCATCTTCAGCCCCACCCCGGAGCCCACACTCCAGTCAAATGATGTGGGGTTGCGGTGTCAACCATTTTCTTCCACTGGGTCATGAGAAAAAAAAAAAAGTGTGAAACCCACTGCTCTAACAGACCCAGGGGAACACAAGGGAAACATTCAGCGTTTAAAACGGGTGAAAGACACTAGCAAGTCAGCCAGGGAGACTAGAGTTGACAGGGCTGTACTGGATAGAAGTGAGCTCTATGCCCCCCTGTCAGCTAATATGTTCGAATAGGATTTGCCCCAGCTACACGAGGGTATATTAGAGCATTTTAGCCAACAGACTCTAAGGAACAGCTTTCATTTTAGTCTCAGCGAAGCCTCCCCACAGACACAGGGAAACGGCCTAGGCACACCATGCTGTGGCCATACCAGCTGAAGAAAGGATTCTCTTTTTACCCTGATCTCTTCAACGCCAGGGAGCTGCGCGTAACAATACCACTGCCCAGAGGGGAGATGATTTTTAACATGGAGTGGAGAGCTTTCAAAGTCTGGCTCGAGCTATGTGATCCACTGGCTGAGAAAATTCCTACCTTTGGGATGAATTCTTACGGTGGTAGTTTTCTTGGGGGGGGAGGGAAATCACAATTGCTGATGATTTTTTTAAAAGCTAAGTCATTGGAGTTAGCTACCCCGACTAGCACCTCCATACTCTCTAGATTGTCTGAATTGCAAGATTACCTAGCGTTTTCTCTATCCAGAAATCTGAAATCCTTTCAGGAATGAGTCACCATCAGAGACAAGAGGTTGATGTCGCTGCCTCAGTCTGTCGCTTCTTTACCTCTCTCCCTGTTACAATACACATTCCCCATGGACCCAGAGCCTGATTCTCCCGAGGTTTGCACCTCCCCCAGTCAGCACCACAGAATCAAAGACCTTTCCAAATCAAAATGGCAGCCAGTCAGGTCTGTCCATCCTTTCTCCCGCATTGCAATGGGAGTCACCGACTATCCCAACTGCAGGGCAACAGAGAATCAGGCCCAGCGAATGGCTGTGATCGCTACCAAGGGTATGTATGAATGGCTAAGTGTCATCTTAAATGTCGCTGAAGGGGAAATAGCAGAGCAACAAGACAGAGCTTCTCCTGAGATCCTGAATATTCACTGCCAGTGCAGAGCAGTTTTACTGTGCAAACAAACCAAACCAGTACGCCCAGGGGAGAGCAGGCAGTGAGAATCCAGTGTCCAGCTCAGCCTAGCACACCCCACCACCTCAGCTCTGCCTTCTCACGCCCACATGCCCTCTTTTTAAACTCAGCCGGGATCAGGTGACCAGTCACCAACTCACTGGCCCCGCCCTCTTAAAGGGCAAGGGCAGTGGTTCCCAACCTTTTCCAGACGGGGACCCATTCTGACAATTCAGGAACACTTGCTGACCCAGGGCAATTAAAAAAATGTGTGACTGGCTCCTTAAGAGCCACCTGGGGAGACACCTGGCGACCCTTTTGAAATGTAATGGCAACTCATATTTAGGTCCCGACCCATAGGCTGGGAAACCCTGGGCTAGGGTCACCCTGCACCAGGGGGCACTACTCGGGTTTTGTAATGGATACGCTCTGGGTATTGCACTTTATCTCCAAGCACATTGCAGAATAGGTCAGTAAGATCATTTCACATTGAGGGAAACTGAGGCACCAGATTTCCAAGCCTTGCCTAAGGTCCAGAAGTGAGTCAGCAGTGCAGCTGTAAGTACATCGCCAGTCTCGAGTCAGGGACTTCGGCGCGGTGACACAGAGTGTTGTGAAGTTTCACTTTTAGGCACCTAGAAGAAGAAGAAAAAAAAATCATCAGAGGAATAATAGTGCAAGCCATGAAGCCTGAGCTGGCTGTCTAGGCTCCCCTTCTGATGGGTGGCAGGGAGAGAGGACAGGAATCTTGGGTCGTGATCCGTAAAGCCAGGCCATGGGAGCCAATGACCAGAGGCGTGCCGAGCCCTGCTCTTCTTGCCTAAGTCAGGGCGGCAGGGAACTCTGCTGTTGATCCTCAAACTAGAAGATGACAGGTGCTCTTTGGAGCCGTGCAGGGTCAGGAGGAAAGCAGCTGGGGGTGAGGAAACAAGCCCTCCCTTCCCATTGTTAGCCTAGTGGGCAGGATGTCAGAGACCATCCCTGGTTCCACTTCCCCACCTAGAGAGGGAGAAGGGATTCCAACACACAGCAGCTGATTCCCCTAACCACGAGGCTATGGATTATGCTAGGGCAGGCCAGCGCGAAAGACTGCCTAGACCAGCCCCATCCTTTCTGGGGGCACAGAGCAGGGCCTCCTGCCTTGCCCAGGGGCCCAGCGAGGCTGTTGGCTCCACTGTTTACCCTGGTGATCCCTTCTAACTTTATGGTTCCATGATTAGGGTCAGAGCCTCGGGGGGGAAATACTCCACACCTCCCTGCTGCATGGTTCCTGCACCTTTCTCGGAGGCAGCTAGAAACTCAGGTCTAATCCAGCAGGTATCGGAACGCTTCAGCCAGCATAATTCTGCCTGCTGCTTTGCCTCCCCACAAACGTGACAGGGAAAGTCCTTCCACGCAGGAGGCAGAGAGAGGGGAGCGAACGCTACGTGCGTTGACAGCAATGGGCTTTCCGTTTACAAGGACAAAAATGACATTTCTGATCTTCGAGGGACACCGCTAGGATGAGCATTAATTCCCCGCTCTCTGGAAGCCCTCTGGAATAAAGGCGGTGTGGGAGAGAGGGGGGGACGTTTAAGGAGAGCCGTTCATACAGTGCCAGACCCCTTCACAGCTATCAGAGTCTATTCACTGCTGCTGAATATGAAAGACCCCATGGAGAATAGCGCTGTCAGGCTTGTGTGGAATGAAATGGAAAACTCACCTGACCTTCTCTGGCTCCCCCCCGCAATCTCCTTGACCCCTCTTCAAATCGGAGAAGAGGGAGCGCCTGTTAAAGAGGGGATGTAGAGCAGTGTCATTTATTTAGTCTCTCTGAATTAACACTGGTTCCTTTCAACCCAGGACTCCATTATCTCAATCTCACTGGTTCAGCCACTACATCAGGGAAAGACTCGAAAGCAAAGGCTGGAAATCCCTTCCCTTCCGTACCAAACATGGTTGGCCCCGGAGAGGCTGCAAGGTCCTAAAGCCGCCTGCAATTCCATTGCTCTTCCGAATTCTTCGGAGGGCAGAGCGTGGCACAAAGACTGTTGTGCACACTCTGGGCATCACATCTGTGCTGCAGGTTGGGAGGGCCAATTCCCTTCGATTTGCAAGGAGACCATAACATCATAGAACACTAGAACGGGAAGGGACCGCGAGAGGCCATCAAGTCCAGCCTCCTGCCCCCATGGCAGGACCAAGCCCCATCTAGAGCAGTGTTTCTTAAACTGTGTTCTGTGGCTCTATAATGCAATAACTTTCCCCAACTTCCCCAACAAAAATCCTTGGTATTCCGCATTAAAAAAATATATTGTTTGGTGTTCCTCGGTCTTAAAAAGTTTAAGAAACACTGCTCTAGATCATCCCTGATCGATGTCTATCCAACCTGCTCTTAGATATCTCCAATGATGGAGATTCTACAACCGCCCTAGGCAATTTATTCCAGTGTTTCACCACCCTGACCGTCAGGAAGTTTTTCCTAATGTTCGAACTAAAGCTCCCCGTTGCTGCAATTTAAGCCCATTGCTTCTTGTCCTAACATCAGAGGCCAAGGAGAACAATTTTCCCCCCTCCTCCCTGTGACACCCTTTTAGATACCTGAACCACTATTATGTCCCCTCTCAGACTTCTCTTTTCCAATCTAAACAAGCCCAATTCTTTCAGTCTTCCCTCACAGCTCATGTCTTCTAGTCCTTTAATCAATTTTATGACTCTTCTCTGGACCCTCTACAATTTCTCCACATCTTTCTTGAAATGTGGTGCCCAGAACTGGACACAATACTCCAACTGAGGCCTAATCAACGCAGAATAGAGCGGAAGAATGACTTCTCGTGTCTTGCTTGCAACACTCCTGTTAATGCATCCCAGAATCATGTTTGCTTTTTTTGCAACAGTGTCACACTGGTGACTCATCTTTAGCTTGTGGTCCACTATGACCCCTAGATCCCTTTCTGCAGAACTCTTTCTTGGATAGTCACTTCCTGTTCTGTATGTGTAAAACCGATTGTTCCTTTCTACGTGGAGCACTTTGCATTTGTCCTTGTTAGACTTCATCCTATTTACCTCAGATCATTTCTCCAGATCATTTTGAATTTAGACCCTATTCTCCAAATATTAGGCCATCAAGAGGACATTTAATATCATATATATAGTAGCCCAATGTCTGTGAGTCTGTAACGCTGACGTACACGGCCACGCCCCCTGGCCGTGTATGTCACCGCCCGGCCCCCCTTCCCCTCCTGCCGTGGCGCTCCGCTGAGTGCTGCGCCGCTCAGCTGGGCCGTGGCGGGGGAGCAAGCGGCGGCAAGCAGCCGTTTGGGGTCCGTGCTCCCCATGCATGGATGGATGACACCCCCCACCCCATCATTGGAGAATAGAAGCCTAGAGAGAGATGAGGGGCCATACTTTCAACTGCTCAATGCCCACAATGAATAGCAGATTTTCAAGACAGCTCAGCACCTCACAGGTCCCCTCATGCAGAGTTCTTTTGATCATCTGGGTCTAGGTGATCTGCCCAAGAGCCTTCAGGGAATCTGTGACAGACCCAGGACCCAGCTCTCCAGTTCCTTAACCACCAGGCGGTCCTTCTCAGCAGCACAGCGCAGTAGAGTAGCTTTCCCGTCCTCTCCCCTTGGTGGTATCCCCTATCCCTTTTGCGCTAACAAGTTCTGCCCTCTCACGCTTACCTTTCCATCCGCTCTTCCCTGCCCAGCTGCTCTAGACTCCGCCTGTTCTTACAGCTGGGTTGCGCCATTTGTGCTTTTTAAAAAAAAAAAAAAAAAAAATCACAAGAAGCTACCTCCTCCCCATTAGCTGGAACCTACCTTGCTAGCTTGGTCTCAGGTGTTTCCTTGGAATCCCATATCAAGCCCCATTATTCCATCTCTCTGCTCCTTGCTCCAATAGCTCCATCTAAGCACTCTCAACTAATACAGAACCAGCTCCATGCATAGTTTGGGCATTATACCAATGGGAATGCTGGATTTCAAAATAGCCCCCTGGTTATTATAGAATACTTGAACTGGAAGGGACCTCAAGAGGTCATCGAGTCCAGTCCCCTGCCCTCACAGCAGGATCCAGTATCATCTAGACCAGTGGTCCCCAACCTTTCGTGGCTGCTGGGCGCCCGGGCCGCTCATGCGCCGTGCTTCCGGGGGTGGAGCCACACATGCGCTGCGCGCTTGGGGGTGGGGCCAGCCACGCACCACGCGCCCAGGGCCGGCACCACACATGTGCCACATGCCCGGGGCAGGGGCCGCCCACGTGCCCTGCGCCCAGGGCTGGCACTGCGCATGTGTCGCGCACCCGGGGCAGGGGCCACCCATGCGCCACGCGCCCGGGGCCGGCACCACGCATGTGCCACGTGCCAGAGGCGGGGCCAGCCCAGATGTTTCGGCGGGCGCACATAAATGCCCCAGCGGGCGCCATGGCACCCGTGGGCACCGCGTTGGGGACCACTGATATGGACCATCCCTGACAGGTGTCTGTCTAACCTGCTCTTAAATATCTCCAGAGATGGAGATTCCACAAGCTCCCTAGGCCATTTATTCCAGTGTTAACCACCGTGACAGGAAGTTTTTCCTAATGTCCTACCTAAACCTCCCTTGCTGCAGTTTAAGCCCATTGCTTCTTCTCCTATCCTCAGAGGCCAAGGAAAACAATTTTTCTCCGTCCTCCTTGTGACATCCCTTTAGATACCTGAAAACCACTATCATGTCCCCTCTCAGTCTTCTCCTTTCCAGACTAAACAAGCCCAATTCTTTCAGTTTTCCCTCATAGCTCATGTTCTCTAGGCCTTTAATCATTCTTGTTGCTCTTCTCTGGACTTTCTCCAATTTCTCCACGTTTTTCCTGAAATGTGGTGCCCAGAACTAGACACAGTACTCCAATTGAGGCCTAATCAGTGCAGAGTAGAGCGGAAGAATGACTTCTCGTGTCTTGTATTATAGCAGATAACTACAATATAGACAGGCGTGACATTTTAATGCAAGCTCTTTGGGACAGTCACATTATGCAGCAATACACAATAAGGCACTGATCTCACCTGAAGCCTCTTATTAATTTAGGTGGATTAATAAGAAACAAGCACCATTAGATTAGTCTATCATTACGGCCAGTGCCTCCACCACAGGGGGTAACACAGGAATTTAATACCCTTCCACTGGGGCTAAAAAAAAACCTGGGCATGTTTAGTCTTGAGGAGGAAAAAGACAGAGGGGGGGACCCACTAACAGCCTTCCACTATGTTAAGGGCCATTATAAAAAGAGGACCGTGACCAGTTGTTCTCAATGTCTAGAAGTAATGGGATTATGCTGTATCAAGAGAGATTTAGGTTAGATACAGACTTCCCTGGTCTGGCACCCTTGGGAGCCATGGTCCTGAATGAGAGAGTTTGCCGGACCCTGGGGAGGTCAATTCTGCCCTCCGCACCTCCCGCTGGGCTGCCTGTCTCGTCTGGGCTCCTAACCAGGTCGGGGCCACAGACCCGCTACTGCTGCTGGCCCAGCTGGACAACCGGTCCGGCTGGGCCACCGGCAGGTCCCAGTGCCGGCGTTTCTGGCAGGGCTGCTGGCCCCACCCAGACTCCTGGCCCCAGCAAGGGTCCCGGCCGCAGGCATCAAAAGGAAGCCGTGGAATCCCCATCCATGGATGATTTTTTCAGAACAGGTTGGACAAACACCTGTCTGCGATGGTCTAAGCTTACTTGGTTCTGCCTTCGCATAGGGGGCTGGACTTGATGCCCTCCAAAAGTCCCTCCCAGCCCTGGATTTCTTGGATTCTCATCACCCTTCTGGGAAACCCTTCCAGCTCTGCCATATCCTTTTCCGAGACGGGATGGCCGGGCCTGTGATGGATACTCAATAACTAACTCGACTGAGTTTCACCCCAATGTCTCTATAAGCTGGTCCCACTGTACCAGGCTTTATTTGAAGAGATGGGCCCATACTGAGTCAGGAACTGAACATCCCCAGGGATCAAGGAAGACTTGGTTCCGCTTTTTATTCCCGTTTGCCTACGGTGCCCATCACCGTGACATCTGACCTAGCTTGCCCCTCTCCTCCCCCCACTTCTCTCGTTTTTATTATGAGCAGAAGAATAAAAATGTAAATTGAATTGGAGGACCGGGGAGAAAATAATAAGCTCCAGCCAGGTTCCCTCCCCTCCTCCGTGGCGTGGTAACTGGCACAGATTATATTCAAGGAGCCCACATGACCAGGGCCCCGTACTTCTGTGTCCGTGTGTAAAACACACCCCGCTGAGCCGCCTTTTCTCTGCCAGAGGCTGGGGGCTTCTGCTGGGCGTCTGGTCGAACCGACGCACAAAGGGGATTAGGGAGAGCTCCTCAGCCTCGCAGCGTAATCCATCAAATTATCCCCTTGTTGGCGTCGCCGTCCTCTTTAAGAAAATAAAAAATAAATGGGGAAAGCCTCAGAAGGGTTTTTCAAGGGACCGAAGTTACACTCGAGCCTGAAAGACTCCACCCAGCTGCTCTAATCCGGCCGCACAATGGGCTGGTTGTGAGCTGAATGCTGGGGAGTAGGGAGCGAGGAGAAAGAGGCTGTTAAAAAGGACAGCAGCCTCCACAAGTGTGGAAATCCAACAGGTGGCTTCGAACCCCCCCCCCCCCCCCCCGCCCTTTCTGTATCGAGGAACAGAAACGGCAGCGCTCAAAAGAGACTATCATAATAAAATAGAAAGTGTGACAACCCCCTACTTTCACACACACACACTCTCTCTCCCCACTCTTTTGCAAAAGGAGCCTGTCTGGTTTTCTGCGAGCGATTTGATGCGCTAGCCATGCCGCAGGCGGCTGCTTCCTCCCAGCTTTGCCAAGTTCAAGGATTTGCCTTTGCCTCTCTCCAAACAAGAGAGGGACCCACCCTGGGGAGTTTGGAGCTGGTGTCATAACCTGTGGTCAGTGGGCATTCCCGGGTGTGACCTCCTGGGGGTTATGTAACCAAAGGCCAGATTTGCCACCACAAAAGATACTCTGCGCCACCCACCCGGCCTCTAAATTCCCAGCTCTTGGTATGAAGGGGTTAATCCATTATGGACAGAAATAGGTGCCTTGAGCTCCCCAATACCAACCTCTTCACCCTTCTTCCTACACAAGGTAGAGCCTCTCTAGGCCTGGCATAGGAGATCTGTGGAGAACTCGACTCAGTGGGTGCAAGGAAGGGCCGGCGGTTTCAATTTGCCCTTTCCTTTCCCATTACCTTGTACAGCTATTTACACCCAGGGCCGGATTAAGGAGGGGGCTAGCCGGGCAGCTGCCCGGGGTGCCAACCTATGGGGGGCGCCTGATGGCAGCTGTACGGGGCACCGCGCGCCCGGCCGCACGCCCGATTGCAGCTGTAAGGTGCACAGCGTGCCGGGGGGCGGGGCCGCGCATGCGCCGTGCGCCGGAGCTGCACATGCGTCACGCGCCCGCTGCCCGGGGCGCAGGAATGGCTCGAGCCGGCCCTGTTTACACCAGCACAAAGTGGGTGGGAAGTGCTCTTTCAACTAGCGCAGGTGGCTTTGCAAGGTGCCGAGCAATGGTGAGCCAGGCCGACAGGGCCTCATTTCCGGTACCGCCCAGCTTTCAGGGGTCAATTTGAACCCGAGCCAGAGGGATCACGCTGAGACTCTGGATAGGTTCCCTGGTTTATTGCTGCACCAGGGGTGGGGAACCTTTCTGGGGTCAGGGGCTGCTGACCCACAGAAAAATCAGTCGGGGGCCACACACAAGTGAGAAGCAACCCCCCCCCCCAAAAAAACAAAGCAAAAAACCCAACAACTTCTCACTGACGTGGCCCCTGACTGAGGAGAAAGACACTCCCCACATTCCCCTCACAGACCAGAGTCTAGGGGGGCCCAGGCTAGTAGATTGTGTGCTCCAGCCCCGTGGTGGGGCGGCAGGGCAGCTGCAGCACCAGGATGGACTCCCCAATGCTGGGGGGCGGGGGGAGAACTCAGCCTCGGGGGCCAGATCCAGGCAAGGCCGGATCCCAGGCCTTAGGTTCCCCACAAATGGTTTATGCTCAGAGCAGAGTAAGTGTGCCCCAAGCCTCTTTTTCTGGAAATTGAGAGACACTCTTATTTCCCAAAAGCCTTAAAGAGAGGGAGTTGGGGACTTTTGTGGAGGAAGAAGAGGGTTATAGGAGTCAGCCCTGATATGACACGCACCTACACAGACACAGAGCAAAGAAAGGAAATTTAAAAAATAGAAACCTAAAACACCAAGCCACAGATAGGAAAATGGCTCATCATTCCATTCCACAATTAGAAACATTCTGACTAACAGCTGAAAGAAAGAAGCACATGACCCAGGGATTCCACACAGACCCTCCTCTCCTCCTCCCCAGACAGATAACTCCCCAGCTTAACATCTCTCCCTGGTGTCAAGAACCTGACAAATGCAAGAGGCTTAGAAATGCGAGACTAGAATGGCCACAAACATCCCCCCCCTCCCGCCATTACAGAATGTGAGAGCAACCAACAGTGGTCAATGCCCCATACCCAATCCACAAGTGATCTTGCCACCTGCCAGACTTTCATTTAAAAAACAGGCCTTTTTGCATCACCCTCCCACTAGCAAGTGAAGGGCTCAAAATAACTACATTTCGTGGACAGCCGTACCTTATGGGTTAGGTTGGCTAAAGCTTCACCACTCACATCCCTACTTGGGAGCCATGGCCAAGACCTCCCCCTGCGCACCTCTCAGCAATTTCACATCCTGGGAGAAGGCAAGATGGTCCCAGAGCTGTTTCCGGGTGCAGGGGGGATTTCAGTGTAACTCAGACCTGCCCACGGAAGCAGAGAAGGTTTGACTGGGGTTTTTTTTTTTTTTTTTTTACGATGATCCACCGCACTGACCACAAAAAGGGGTTGGAGAAGAGAACAAACAAGAAGGAAACGTATAAAGAGCCCGTCCCTCTAGTTTCCATGATTGGAAACATACTAGGAAGGAAAGCGAGTTCCGATGGAACGAAACTCAGCCTGCCCTTCCCATAGGAGCAAGATGTGCTGAAGTCACACTGAGTGCAAGTTACACTTCTGGAGAGCCAGCCCAGGCTCCTGGGGCATCAGCATTATAGTTGCTTTGCTCATTTATGATGATGGGGAGGGGAGTCTTCTCCACTGCAGCAGCTGTGGAGGCTATTAGCCGTTACTTTGTCTTGAGGCCACATTGCCCGTGAACAGAGCTGGGAGATTAGGAAGTGAAACCCAAACTTCTTGTTTACGACAGGAGGATGGATATTGCACAGCGGGGGATTTCAGAGCATAGGGACAGCCATCCAGGGCCAGGCCAAGAGTCTGTCTAGCCTGTCTTCGGACAGTGGCCAGATGGGTCACACTAAACTCACCGCTGAGCCAGTATCGGGCCTGATCTCCCAGCACCAGCTTCGGGGAACATTTGCAATGCTAGAAAGCTGCGTGCTTGAGACATCCCACCTGATATAGTTAATGGCCAGCACAATGACACTGACCTGCACTGACCTCCCGGCTGGATGAGCGAGGTTATTTGTGGTTCTCTGGGCCAGCAGGGATTGGGAACACAGCAGAGACAGAATGCTCCAACCCTGCAAGTGGTGGCAGAAGGAATGACTCATTAGCTTTCATAGTACAGGTTGAACCTCTCTAGTCCAGCATTCTCTAGCCCAGCAACATCCGTGGTCCAGCACGAGTTTAGTGAGCCAGATGTCCACTTACCATGAGTGTGGGCAAGTTTCCCACGGTCCCATAAAATTGGTTTACAGCCACCAGTCCTGGCTCTCACTATTCTGTGCTGTTCTTTAGCTCTGATTTACCCCTAAATATCTTCTAAGAGCCCAGTAAGCAGTGGAAGTGTTGGTGATGCTGCTAGATAATATTGACCTCCCGTGGTCCAGCAAATTTTCTGGTTCAGCACTGGTCAGGTCCTGAGGGTGCCACACTAGACAGGTTGCACCTGTACCTGGAGTTCTCCAGTAACACTCCCTCCACATGGAACTCCACTGCCAGGCTGGGAATGTGCCCTTTGCAAGTATGGTCTTGAGGATATTGTGGGGAAATCTCTTCTTTGCTAGACACTGAGGACCAGCACTGAGGGGTGAGGGTACGACAACTGTCCAAAAATCATTCCCAGAAACCCCAGGAGAGAGTCAAACAATGGGTTCAAAGTTACCCAGCCCTAGTTTGTGCTCGACTTTGCAAGAGTGTGATGTGCTCTCACGTTGTTGCTTGAAGGACACTTTTTGAATCCCAGGTGCACCCAGAACAAATAGGCTCTTTCGCAATCACGCGGCTGTTAGTACTTTTTTTTTTTTTCGTGGAAATTTTCTGGTTTGCAATTCCAGTTATTTGTGTTCCTGCTGAAGGAGCCTGATGCCAACATATCTTTTGGCACGTCCTTTGACCTCCACCAGCAGGTTGGTGGGTTTCTCCCTCTCTTTTTTCAGCTGCCAAAATGAAGTCGTGTTTTTGAAATAAACAAAAGGCCTTGCCGTTTAAGGGACGGACTCAAGACAGCTAGGAGCTGCCATAAGCCATATCAGACCAATGTGAGTGCACAAGAAGCAGAAAGACTGGGCAAGGAACTATAGTTCTCCCTGAAATGTCTGGGATTTACCATCCCCCCCACAAAAGAGGTGTCACAGCTGTTCTGGAGCTACCTTTCCAGCATGAGCTCCTTCCCCCATTTCAATGAGGATTGTGGTGGTCCTGGCCACAGCAGGTTGACAATCTTCCATCAAAACACTTTTCTTCTCTACAAAAGACACATTTTCATAGCAGGTGAAATTGTCCAGTTTTTCGTAAAAACAAACCAAAGATTTTGACCAAACTGTCAAGTCCCATGAAAAATTTGAAAGATTGTTGTCGGCAAGTTGAAGGGTGGCGGTGGAATGAGGAAGACAACGATTTTTCAAAATTTCAGATTTAAAATTTGACATTTTCAATGTTTAGCACCGATAGCAGCTTTCAAGTACCCAAAAGGTTGTTACAAGGGGGAGGGAGAAAAATTATTCTCCTTAACCTCTGAAGATAGGAGCAATGAGCTTAAATTGCAGCAAGGGAGGTTTACGTTGGACAACAGGAAAAACTTCCTATCGGGGTGGTTAAACACTGGAATAAATTACCTAGGGAGGTTGTGGAATCTCCATCATTGGAGGTTTTTAACAGCAGGTTAGACAGAGTCAGGGATGGTCTAGATGGTGCTTGGTCTTGCCATAAAGGCAGGGGACTGGACTGAATAACTTCTCAAGTAGGGATGTCAACAGGTAACCCGTTAACTAGCACCTGGGAGCAGCCCTGCTGATTAACTGATTAAACAGGATTTTACATCTGTATTCTTGCGGTCCCTTCCAATTCTAGTATTCTATGATTCTGTTATTCCTGTTCCACCCTCTCACACCCTTTACATTTTTGTAGGCAGGTACATCCCACTCCAGATGCTGACTAGCCAACTTCTACTTACACAGACATGAGCTAGTCCTCATAAAAAATCCGTCCTATCAGCCCATCAATTCTTTCGGTTGCTCTTTTATACCCAGCATGGGAATACCGAACACCAGCCAAGAGATTTCATGGGACGGCAGTGGTCTAATGTTGAAATAAGCATCTTCGTGCTTTCTCTCAGTGCCTCGCTAACATCTGCACAGCTCCCTCATTCTCCTCCTCAGCTCTCCTAGGTTGTGATGCCCCCCCAAAAAATTGGACAACAGTTAGGATGCTATTGTGCCAATCACACTGACCAACAGCATTCCCTGAAAGCAGAGGGCTTGGGTGGTCACCCAGGAGAGATTCAAATGCCACCCAGCTGATTAGCAGAGCACCCATAGCTGGCAGCATGTGTTTCTACTGGTGGTGCACATCCACACATGCCTTGGTGCACATACAAATTTATTCCACACACGGATGGAAAAAATTAGAGGGAACTCTGCTAACCAATACAGTCTCATTGTTTCCTTGTCCTTCCCCACGGGCCTGTCTGTATCCATCTGTTGTCTCATCTTATGCTTATATGGTAAGCTCTCTGAGGCAGAGACTTTTTTTCCCTACGTTTGTACAGCACCTAACGCAATGCTGGGATTCCCAGGTTTTACGGTAATATAAATAAGATGTATAAATAGATGCTCGAAAAAGCACTCAGGAATATATAGGCTAAAGGCTCAGAAACCAAGAGGCAAATTTTAAAAATGGTTTAAATCATGTATTAAAAATGCCAGACAGTCTTTGGGACCATTTTTTTAACTCTTGGGACCGGCAGCACAGGGATTCTGGTTCTAAACAGATGGAAATCAGTGCCACGTTTCATTGCTGAGGTACTTCCCCCACACAACCCCAGAACAAGGTCTTGAGACCTGGACTGGTGACCACGATTTCACAATATGGGCATTTAGAGGAAAAGAAAAATGTTTATTCAATGCCTGCGGATCAAACACCTGCTTATTGCAGAACATGTTCCAACCTCTCTCTGCCACCAGGACAAAGAAGCCATTCGGGCTACGTTCCTCTATTACATTTCTGATTTTGCCCGACAATATTCACCGGGTCTGCTTTTTCTCTTATGCAGATTGGCAAAGGACGTTAAACAAATATTTTCAAACTAAACCAGGAACTGACATTTTAGGATACGAAAACAAAAGGGGCCACAAGTTTCGAGACCTCCACGGAGCAGCACAAAAATAATAAAGGGGCCTTTTAGTGTTCCATATAGCTCTGTTTCACAAGCAAGGCCCTGGGTGGCTTAGATGAGAAACACACACGCACCTCTCTCCCTGCCACACTTATTGCAGTGGGCGATGGCGTACTGTACAAGCCAGGCTGTGATTCAACAAATGTCGGAGTCTAGCGAATTAAAACAGGTACGTGGGGTTTGATTGTGAGACACAAACTGAATGACGAGGTGCTGCAAAGAACAACTTTGTCTTGCTCTTTTTCTGTCCGCTGGATGTTTCATGTTTAGGATATGCAAGCTAAATCTACATGCGGTGAAATTCACACGCATGCTTCCAGGCAATGTTTTCCCGGTGCAACACCCATTATTTCATGCTAAAACAAAAGGAAAAACTATGTAGCACTTTAAAGACTAACAAGATGGTTTAATAGGTGATGAGCTTTCGTGAGCCAGACCCAGATCAGACCAACACGGCTACCTCTCTACCATTATTTCATGGACGTCTTTAAAAAAAAAACCTCTTGGCATGTTTCCCTGCTATTCTTAAGACAAAGATCCTCTTATGGGCACCTCCCCTGCTTGTCTCCCCATCCCATCCTTGCAGAAATGACAAGGCTTGGCTATATGAAAGTGAGAGTGGGACCCAGGGTATGTCTACACTACAGTTTTGTTGGAAAAATGGTGTTTTTTCTGAAAAAACTTGAGTTACGTCCACACTGCACTTGCGTTCTTTTGAAAGAAAATTGAAAGAACGCAGGGGGGTTTCCGATATTGGTAATCCTCACTCTACGAGGAAGGAGCCTTTTTCCGAAAAAGGCGTGTGTGGACAGGGAAGAAGGAGTTCTTTCGAGAGAAGAGGAAAGAGGAAAAAGCACAGGTGCTCTAGTGGCCACGCCGTCTGTAGCAATCACTGCTTAAATGTGACATAGCGTCCACTCAGTGTGGATGCTATCTGTTGAATAAGCAGATCACTTTTTCAATGCACTTTGGCAGTGTGAACGTTCTCTTTCGGAAGATGTTTTTTCGGAAGATCTCTTCTGGAAAAGCTTCTTCCGAAAGAAGCCTGCAGTCTAGACATAGTCCCGGAGATGAAAAGAAGCCAAGTGCGGCTTTTTTATACCATTTCCCTTCCCTCATCTTAATTCTATGCTCCTTATTTCGCCTATTTACATGCAGGGGGCCAAGAGGGGCTCATGATTTTGTGTTAGTCAAAACTGCTTCTAGAAACACTACACACAGAGTCCAAAATTGGGTTACAGCTAGGAAGAGACCACGTGGCGTGGCAGAGGCTGCAGCATAGAGGATCGCCAGAATATATGGTTTGAGAATTTAACACAAAATGAAATGGAAAGGTAACAGATTTAAAACTGATCAAAAAGGAGAAACTTTACACGGTTAACCTGGAGAACTCACTGCCACAGGGTATTATAAGGGCCAGACAAGAGTTTAGCAAGAGTCAAAGAGTGGATTAGACATACAGATAATACAAACATCCTCTGTTACATAAGCTAGGATACAAATTGAAGGGGCATGAATTCCTATGCTCAAGGAATGGACCAGCCATTAACTGACTGGAAGGAATTTGCTCCTAGACACAAGTTACTCTGCGTTGTCCATTAAGCAGGTGTTTTTGGGGAGGGGGTTTTACTTTTCTAGAAAGCATCTGGCACCAGCCATGGTGGAGGCCAGGATCCTGAGCTACTTGTCTGATCCAGATTGGCAATTGCTAGTAACATATATTGAGAAAATAAAAAATTACGAATTACAAACAGGATGAGATTTCCAGAGAGTGACTTTAGAAAGAGCTGCACTCCCACGTCAGATTTGCATTGCCAACTTAATCTGCCACAGCCACGAGTATCATTTTTTAAAACACACCCACCCACACCCAGTTGTAGAGCCTGTTTTTCCAGTCCTTACTTTAGGAAAGCTTAAACAACAACAAATAGACTGGTAGCACTTTACAGACTAACAGAACATGGCATCATGAGCTTTCGTGGGCATAACCTACTTCTTCAGATGACTGGAGTATTAGAAGTCCAGATCCAAGAAACCTAGGAAAGCTGATATCCAAGTCCTCATTGCAGGACTGGAACCATGAAAGGATTCCTTTTGAAAACACACTGGCAATAACTCTGGTTGACTTGCATGACACTGGCACAGTAGGGATGTAAGCGACTAGTCAACTACCCGATATACTTGTTGGGTAGCTGAGTAGTGACTCAACTAGTTGCTTCCCCCCACCCTCCACTGCCTCTATCATAGAAGATCAGAGCTCAGGTTTATCTACTCCAGTATCTCCTCTACAACCCTGGCCTAGCTTCAGCTGCTTTAGACTCTTATGGGAAACCTCCCCTCAGGGAAACGTTTCCTCCTATGCAGGGCTGGATTAAGGGGGGAGCTAGCCGGGCAGCTGCCTGGGGTGCCAACCTATGGGAGGCGTCTGATGGCAGCTGTAAGGGGTACCGCATGCCCAGCCGTGCGGCACCCCTTAGAGCTGCCATCAGGTGCCATGTGCCCGGGGCCAGGGGCCACGCGGCGCCTGATGGCAGCTCTAAGGGGTGCCGCACAGCCCTGAGCCCCGGGTGCGTGGCGCCTGGTGACAGCTCTAAGGGGCGCAGCGCGCCGTGGGCGGGGCCACGCACGCGCCGTGTGTCCAGGGCAGAGCCGCGCATGCGTCACGCGCCCGCTGCCCAGGGTGCAGGAATGGCTCGAGCCGGCCCTGCTCCTATGCTCTGAAGTGTAATGTTTTACACATCAATCTCTGTCTTGCCAAACTTGCATTTCTTTCTTTCATCAAGTTATTTATTAACAAAGCTGGATTTCTTCTTAGCTATATTATGTCAAATCCTTTTTAAAATCCTCTTAAGTCCTTGGGCTCAAGGATCTCTTATAGCAATGTGTTCTCGAGTCTAACCAGGCAATCTTAGTGCAAGACTAGGAGCCAGGAATCCCTGTTTTCTAACCTTGGCTCTTTCACTACTAGCATCTTGTCACCACCTCCCTTAAGGATGGGGAAGCTACCAAAGAACAACTGGAAGATGCAAGAAGGGACCTGAAGGCATGAACTGATCCTTTATGAGAGAAAGAGGCCAGCAGGTATAGTGAGTAACTTAGAAGCTGGTTAGCAGGTCGCATGTTCAGAAGTGTCTGGGTGACTCAAGAGACAAAGTGCCATTTTCAAAAGTGACTTATACACTCATGTTATTGAGGCACTCTGAGAAATAGGTTCTGGCTAAAATTAAAACACACACACCAACAACCCCTCCCAGTTTAAGTTCTGATCAAGTGTCACATACACATCTCCCTGAGCCTTCATCTCAGACTGTACACAAACCTGAACTGAACTGAGTTGGGTTTATTCCTTTTCATTAGGGATGTAAAAGAAATGGTTAAAAGAATAACCATGGAACCATTAAAAATCCTAGCGGTTACATGCACTGCGGGCTCCGCAATATAAAGCTTATACTGCAGAGCCTGCAATGCAACCAGCTCCCCGGGAGTGGGCCGGCAGCCAGGAGCCAGTATGTGCCCGGAGCTGGTTTATACTATAGGCTCCGGACGCACATCAGCTCCAGTTGCTGGTCCCACTCCTGGGGAGCTGGCTGCCAGCCCCACTGAGTTCTGATACAGAGCCAGCAACGCAGGGTGGCAGCCAGCTTCCCGGGAGTGGGGCTGGCAGTGGGAGCGGTGCGCACTGGGAGCCTTCCCAGGCCGGTTTCTGTTATGGTTACACACCGGCTCCAGACTGCCAGCCCTGCTTCCAGGGAGCTGGCTTTACTGCAGGCTCCCCAGGAGCAGGGCCAGCAGTTGGGAGCCAGCGTGTAACTGTACCAGAAACCGTTTAAACGGTTGCACTCTTACATCCCCACTTTTCCATTATCCATGAACTTTCCAGATCCAGACTGGAAGTAGAAGGGTTGGTCCTGAAACATTTCCAGTCCAGTTTTGCAGTCCAAGAAGCTTTGGAGAAGCACTGAATTAAGATTTCTGTCCCTAAAAGGAAAATCCTAATTCCTTACATTGGTTTTCTATTTGATTTAAAGCAGTTACATATAGGGAAACATCAATTGGTATCTTACTCAGTTAAAGCAGTGTGACCATTGGGAAGTCGCACCGACCTTCTAGTTTTGTGATGTGCTTGTTTTCTTTGACTTGGATTAATTATTGGCTGATTTGTCCCTGCAAGTTTCCTAGAATTCGGGAAAGCCCAGATTCACCACTCTTCTCCCAGACTTTTTTCCCCTTCCTTCCAGTGTTCAGGACTAACATATGTAACAAGGTCTGGACTGCACAAAAGCAGCCAGAAGAATGATACACAACATCCATGAAGAACAAAACTGCATCAGGAGGACACACAAAAATGCACAACACACTACCTGAAGTGACATTCTCATCTATGCTCTACACTTTTTTCACCTTCCATTCCAATGGGCTTAAATTGCAGCCAGGGATGTTTAGGTTGGACATTAGGAAAAACTTCTTGTCAGGGTGGTTAAACACTGGAATAAATTGCCCAGGGAGGTTGTGGAATTGCCATCACTGGAGATATCTAAGAGCAGGTTGGATGGACATCTGTCAGGGATGATCTAGATCATGGGTTCCCAAACTGGGGGGCGTGCCTCCCTGGGGGGGGTGAAGAAATTCCAGGGGGGACGTGAGGTGACCCAGCCCCCCCCCCATCAAATTTTGCTACCCCACTCAGTTCCTTTTTTTTCCCTCAACAAGTTTTGCTGCTATTTTTTGGGGGGGGGGGGGATGAGGGTTTTTCAAAAATCAAAAAGGGGGGCATGATGCTGAAAAGTTTGGGAGCCACTGATAGATGGGGCTTGGTTCTGCTGTGAGGGCAGGAGACTGGACTTGATCTCTAGAGGTCCCTTCCAGTTCTAGTGTGCTAGGATTCTAGCTGACTACAGCTGGTTCTATATTTTTATGCGAAAAGGACCTCCCTGTCTCCAGTAGCCTCATTGTTATTATTAATGTTACTTAAAAAGGCATCACATTTGACTGCCTTGTCAAACACCTCAAGAGACGTAGACCACGTTTATCCACAGCCCTCAGAATCTCTTCTCTCCTTCAGAAAGAGCCAGTTTCTCTGGTCTCCCTCCCCCTTGACAGATGAGGAGGGTGTTAAAAGCATTTTGTTTATTCTGTGCAGGAGGGAGAAAGGCTGGAGTATGTCAAAACTGAATACATATGGATGTATATTTACAGCCGTGCTAGATGACGGACAAACTTCAGCCCTCACAGGGTAGTTTCACACAGTTCATATTCCTGATTGGTCTTTTAAACAAGGAGATACAGCACAGCACAAACCTGGGGAAGGGAAAGCACCCAGCAGGCAATTATTTAACAGGCATTTCCCAGCCACAAGTATCCTCTGACTTTACTGTGTTAGTGGACAGGACCTTAGGTTAAAATCTGCTTTCAAAATAGTTCATTATGGTGTTGCTGAAGATTATGAAATCACATCTCAAGAAAATCAGCCCCCTCCCCACCCGGCATAGGGGCACCAATTTACTACACTGTGTCAGGGCTCCATAAACCCTAAGGACCGCCCTTGATAATCAACACTTGAGAGCCAGGGAGGGAGTTAATTCATTGCCCAGTAAGAAAAGCAACAATTTTAATAAAAAAGCCAAATCAAGGCTGTCACTTGTGCTCCCCTGGCAGTGCCAGGACACACTGGCGTGCCCCCAACCTGCCCAAGGAAAGATAGGCAAGGAATAAAACCAAGTGGAGCACAAGGAAGGGGCCTAGGCGACAGACGGGTGCCCAGGGCGCTTGAGCAATGTTGAACCAAACTGTAAAGCCTGGATATGATGGAAACCGCTTCAAGTCAAGGGGTGCTACACCCCACCAGCACCTCTAACTTCACCCTCGGGGAGTGTCCGCCCAAATCAACCCCGCCCCGGGAGCAGGGATGAAGCCCGGCTCGGACCCCTCTCTGGCCGGAGAGGGGTAACCCCACTTCCCCCAAAGCTGCGCCAGGCGGCTGGGCAGCGCCCGGCTCCGCTCCCAGCAAAGCCCCGGGCGCGTCCCTGCGCCACGCAGCGGCCACCCCCCCACGCAGCGGCCGGGACACGCGGGGGAGAGCGGCGGGCGCCGGCCCGGGACCCAGCGCCCCACCCGGGCAGCTGCGCTCGCCCCCCCGCGCCGCGCCCGCTGCCAGCCCGGGGCGCAGGGAGCGGCGCTCGCCCTACCTTGGAGAGGGCAGGGCTGGGCTCAGCCCGGCTCCCGGCGGCTGCTCCGCTCGCTGCGCTGCTCGGCTGCCTTTAAATCGCCGGGCTGGGCGCGCCCAGCGAGCATGCGCCGCCCGGCGCTGGGGGGGGACCCGCAGCCCCGGGGGGAGCGCCCTGGGCGCGGCGCTGGGGGCAGGGCCGGGGGCCTCGGCGCCCTGGGGCGTGCGGGGCTCCCGCCTGCCCCGCCCCGCGCCCTGGTCTTGGCACCGGCGCGGAGAGCGGGGAGCCGCCTGCCGCCTGCGGAGCCCTGACGTCCCGTGCCCGCTGCGGATGCAAGTGGAAAGAGCAGCAGCCCCCAGCCACCCCGCAGTAACACCCCGGGGGCGGCACCTCCCCCGTCACCCCCCAGTAACGCAGCCCCCCAGCTACACCCCAATAACGGCAGCCCCCAGCCAGCCCCCAGTAACACCCCGGGGGCGGCACCTCCCCCGTCACCCCCCAGTAACGCAGCCCCCCAGCTACACCCCCAATAACACACCAGGGAGCGCAGCCCCACAGCCAGCCCCCAGTAACACACCGGGGGGCGGCACCTCCCCCGTCACCCCAGTAATGCACCAGGGGCGAGCCCCCCAGCCAGCCCCCAGTAACACACCGGGGGGCGGCACCTCCCCCGTCACCCGCCAGTAACGCACCAGGGGGCGCAGCCCCCCAGCCAGCCCCCAGTAACACACCGGGGGGCGGCACCTCCCGTCACCCCAGTACGCCCCAGCCAGCCCCCAGTAACACACCGCGGCACCTCCCGTCACCCCCAGTAACGCAGCCCCCAGCTACACCCCAATAACACACCAGGGGCGAGCCCCAGCCAGCCCCCAGTAACACACCGAGGCGGCACCTCCCGTCACCCCCAGTAACACACCAGGAGCGCAGCCCCAGCCAGCCCCAGTAACACACCGGGGCGGCACCTCCCCCGTCACCCCACAGTAACGCACCAGGAGGTGTAGCCGGGCGGCACCTCCAGCCAGCCCCCAATAACACACCAGGGGGCGCAGCCCCCCAGCCAGCCCCCAGTAACACACCGGGGCGGCACTCCCGCCACCCCCAGTAACGCACCAGGGCGCAGAGCCCCAGCCAGCCCCCAGTAACACACCGGGGCGCACCTCCCGTCACCCCCAGTAACGCACCAGGGGCGCAGCCCCAGCCAGCCTCAGTAACACACCGGGGCGGCACCTCCCCCGTCACCCGCCAGTAACGCACCAGGGGCGAGCCCCAGCCAGCCCCAGTAACACACCGGCGGCACCTCCCGTCACCCCCCAGTAATGCACCAGGGGGCGCAGCCCCCCAGCCAGCCCCCAGTAACACACCGGGGGGCGGCACCTCCCCCGTCACCCGCCAGTAACGCACCAGGGGGCGCAGCCCCCCAGCCAGCCCCCAGTAACACACCGGGGGGCGGCACCTCCCCCGTCACCCCCCAGTAACGCACCAGGGGGCGCAGCCCCCCAGCCAGCCCCCAGTAACACACCGGGGGGTGGCACCTCCCCCGTCACCCGCCAGTAACGCACCAGGGGGCGCAGCCCTGGGCCACCCTTCAGTAACACACCAGAGAGTGCAGCAGTACTTCAATTGGGCTATGTCTACACTTGTGGCTTCTTGCACAAGAAATATGCAAATGAGGCTAAGGTGGAATATTGCCAAGCCTCATTTGCATACCTACTGAGCCACCATTTTTGCAGAAGAGGCTCTTGCACCAGAAGGAGCTGTCTATGCTGCCCCTTCTTGCACAAGAAAAACCCTGTTGCGCAATGCCGGCATGCTGATTATTTTCAGGAATAAAATATTTCTCAGGCAAGAAGCCGCGAGTGTAGACATAGCTCAACAGTAGTACAACAGATAACCTAGCTGAAGGGCTCAGGAGATAAGGAAGTTCTACTCAGGTCCCCAGCCTAATTTCATAGAATCATAGAACCATAGAGCTGGAAGAGACCTTAGAAGGTCATCAAGTCCAGCCCCCTGCTCTAGGCAGGACCAATCCTAACTAAATCAACCCAGCCAGGGCCTTGTCAAGCCGAGACTTAAACACCTCTAGGGATGGAGACTCCACTACTTCCCTAGGGAACCCATTCCAGTGCTTCCCCACCCTCCTAGTGAAATAGTTTTTTCTAATATCCAACCTGGACCTCTCCTGCCACAACTTGAGACCATTGTTCCTTGTTCTGCCATCTGTCACTACTGAGAACAGCCTCTCTCCAGCCCCTTTGGAACCTCCCTTCAGGAAGTTGAAGGCTCCTCTCAAATCCCCCCTCACTCTTCGCTTCTCCAGACTAAACAGACCCAACTCCCGCAGCCTCTCCTCATAGGTCATATGCTCCAGCCCCCTTTTGTCAGGAGAGACTCTGGGGGAAGGAATGGGCTCTCCTGGAGATCTGGGCATTGCTGACCCCTGGACAAGTGGTTTAGCCAAGCAAATGTGTTGGATCTTTGCCATCAAATGATGTAGCTTAGGTGGGTCCCAGGCTCCTAAATCACTTGTGTTGGGTACAAATTCAACTTTCAGCAGGGTTGGCTCCAGTGCCAGTGACACTGGGCTACAATCACCTCTCTTCAAGCAAATAGATCACCAGCGTTGCGTGTGCTGGATCCTCAGCGCTAGATTCGGTCAGCCCAGAAGGCTCCTGAGACCTACCCCACCTGTGCTGTTGCTGGATCATGTCAGGCACGTGGCACACTGGCTAACTGTGCCAGAACCTAAGCACCATACGTGGCGGACCCAGGAACATTTGTGCCCTACATAATGGGCACTTAGTCACTTCATCAAATGGGCCACTAGGGTCTGTGAAGCTGGCTTCCAGGCACTAGACTTCAGTTCAACAGGGATAAAATATCTTGCCCACTGAGCAAACCCACAATAATAACAGCTCACCATGCCCCTGTGCAACACTACAATAACAATCCAAGGTATGCAGTTGCAATACCTATGAGAAGTCCTGCTATAACAAATAAGAGCCACACAGCCCTTGAACAAACTATATAACAACAGCCCAGGCCATCAGCAACCCTACCATAACAAACCAATGTGTGTCATTAGTCATTTGGAATAATTTAGCTCAAAAATTCTTTTAATCCTGACTGTGAATTATCCATAGGACTCCTCCATGGTTTTGCAGCTACCTTCCTCCCCTTCTGATCAGTTCATAATGTGTACTTGTTTCAATTGAATGCAAACACATGTCACACTATGAACAGTTTGTGACCTATCCCCTATTCATGGCATGTGATGTGTTGCTTGTCACACAGTATACATATTTTTTGCTCTTTGATTGGATGCCTGAATGGAATGATTTAAGGAATAATGAATTCTCTTGTTCATCCACGAAGCCCCTCATCCACATGTGAAGACGGGCGCCCGTACGAAGAACAGCCATTCCCCAAACATCTGTCTGAACAAATATCTGTTTGTGTGAATGGCCATGAACAGAGGATGAAAAAGAGGCAGGAATGTGGCCGACATGAACAGCTGCTCTTAATTCAAACGAGTGTTTGCAAACAGTCGCTAGGGCCAATGCTTCAGCTGATGTCAAACTGGCATAAGGTCAGTTGAGCTACATCAACTCAGGATCAGGCCCACTGTTTTGCAATATATTCGCTCGGCTCTATCAGTTGTAGAGACAAGGGTGCTTATTACAGCATCCCTTAGCTGACTATCACTGAGTCTCTGCTTGGGTCTCTGCTTTCCAGTTTGGATCAGTTGCATATGAACAGTCTTGTTTTCCCTTTGAGCAGCTGTTCCCGCCTGAACAGTTTGCTGAAGGCAACCCTCGCACTGCCTGGGAAAAGCAGAGAAACACCTGCACGGGTTGTCACTTGAACCGATGGGAACTGACTCATTGGCACGGCTCAGTGGGACGGCTGACGGGTGGAAACACTGCTGCTGTTTCCTGCAAAAGCTCCCGCCCGTCCAGACTCGGCTGGAAGCACATTTTAAAAGAATCGCATGCTGTTTATGCTAGTAAATCTGCGTGGGCCGAGCTGTGTATGTTTCCTAGTTGGGGAAACCTTGCTTATTTATAATTAGAGAAGGGTAATTAGGTAAGTGTGTTATTTCAGCATAACCTGCATGGTGTACTGTCAGCTGGAACATATGCCTGACTCCCAACACAGCATGCCTCCAGTGTATACTGCTAAGCGCTGCAGAGAGCTAGTGGTTAGAGCAGTAGGGTGGTAGTCAGAACTCCTGGATTCTAGTCTCAGTTCTTCCTGCGTCTCTCTTGGTGTCTTTGGGCAAGTCACAAGCAGCCAGATTTTCAAAGGTGGCTAGTAATTGTGGGGGCTTCGTTTTTGAGGGGCCCACTTTGGGATTTGTCAGTATGGAATTTTTCAGGTGCCGAACATCTGCCGCATTCTGTTGATTTCAATTGGTGTGATGGGCAAGGATGGAATGGGGGCAGAGGGAAAAGTGGCGGTTCTTCTCCAAGCACCGCCGGGGAAATCAGCGCTGCCCACTGAATCATCAAAATGAGGCATAATGCACAGTAAAGACAGTGCAGATGTTCAACAGTAGACTGGGCACATGTGCAGAAATGGGTCTTTGCCCACAAAAACTTATGCCCCAATAAATCTGTTTAAGGTGCCCCGAGATGCCACCTTGTTTTTGCAGCAACAGTCTAACATGGTTACCCCTCTAATATTTGTAAGTTATGGTCATAGGCGCTCACAGGGCTTGTCCAACATGCAGCGGCGTTTGAATATGCCCATGAGCTCTTCTAGGCACCTTGGACATGGCTCTGTTTTCACTGGAGCAGAAAAAAAAACATGACGGACTCTCCCAAAGGCCACCCAGCCACGGTGCCAAAATGGAAGGTCGCCGAGAGCTTCTCTCCTTTCTTGCATGCTGCCACAACAATAAAATGGTTCATGATGTTGACACTCACATGACTACCATGGAAGTGCCGGGGCAGGTCACATCTCTCCAAGCATCCAGGCTCAGAGAGACAGCCCTGCATCAGTTCCATGCAGATCGTATTTTCAAGGGTTTCTTCCCAGCTCTAACAATTAGAAGTTTGATATGAAAGCTGAGATTCTCAGCTGCAGAATCAGTGGGGAGGCCCCACCACCATGGACTAACTCCCCCGGGAGCGCTCACAAACCAAGGTGCTCCTAATGAGTTGTCACTCTTGACCGGTTTGAGCCTTAACTCTTCTCTTTTCATTCACCCTCTCAGTAAAAAGAGGCTAATGAAGTTTACTCCCCTTTGTAGAGCACTTGGTGGTTGACAGATGAAACACAACCATGCATGAGCCAAGTATCTTTATTAATAACCATTGCTAGCATTTACATTGTACATTTCATCTTTCTGTACAAGGTGGCTACAAGCCAGATGAGTTAAAAAAAAATACCGGACAAAAATTTGTCGAGCAAAAAAAAAGGAGGGGGGCAGGGAGTAACCGGGGAAACCTCGGGGGAGGATTCGAGAGGTCGCTCCTAAGACCGGCTCTGTCGGCAGCCCCTTAAAAATGGTGGCCTGGGCAACCGCCCGGCTCACCCATCCCTAAGACGGGCTCTGCCTTCAACAAAACACGTAAGCACATACAGGTTGAACCTCTCTAATCCAGCACCCTCCGGACCTGACCAGTGCCAGACTAGAGAATTTGCAGGACTACAGAAGGTCAATATGGTCTAGCTGCATTAGCAACACTTCCGCTGCTTCCTGGGCTGCTAGAGGACATTTAGGGGTAAATTCGAGCTAAATAACAGCACAAAACACTGCGAGCCAGCACTGGTGGCTGTAAACAAACTTTAGAGGACTGCAGGAAACTTGGTCACACCCCTGATAAGTGGACACCAAGCTAACTGCACTCATGCTGGACCACAGACGTTGCCAGACCAGAGTGCTGGACTAGAGAGATTCAACTTGTACTTAACTTGTACCTAGCTCCCACTGTCTCCAAGTGAAGCAAGGGAGTGGATTCTGTGCTGAAATGCTTTGCAGAACCGGGGCCAGAGGATGTATCTGTTTGGAACAAGACCTGCTCACATAAGTAGCCACATGATCTTGTTTTTGTAACCCTTGTCCTCCAGTTTTACCCCTTCCCCCGCCAACTGCTATCATTCACTGCATCTTATTTAACATTTTCAGTGATAAGCTCTTTCAGGCAGGGACTGTCCTTTGTAGCTGTCAGCAAAACCCTCAGCGCTGGGTAAGTAATAAATAATATTCAGAAGTCAGACTGACACCTGGGTGGGGCAGTTCTGCCGGGGAAAGGAATAGCTGTGAATGGACCAGCAGGCTAGATCCACCTCACCTGCATTGCTTGTACGGCTGCTGCTCAGGTGCAGCTGTGAGCACAATACAGCAGGAATGTCCGTGTGATTGTCTCCAGGGAGATTGGTTTTTTTAACGTGCAGGTGAAAGGGGCTGGACTGGCAACCCTGGGTGCCTGAATTCTCGTTAGCCACAGGATGGGCAGCGGCAGTGAAAACTTCGTCCACCCTGCCTCTCAGCATTAGAGGGGTATTGATGCTTGTCCACGGAGGCTGGGCCGAGACCTACCAAACTCATCACAGGGCGGCCTTTGATCCCTCGCACAGTAGCAATGCCCAGTCGTGGGGCTGTATTTGAGCTGGTCACTTGGAGGCGAAGAACCTCAAATTTCCTGACCCGGCCCAACTGCCCCCTGTGCCCCAGTTTCGAATGTTGAAACCCTTTTATATTTTACGGTGGCACTGAGCACTCTGGTCCAGCTTGCAGTACGGCCCTAGTCCCAGTGAAACACCCGTTGCACCTCTCGAGGGGAGGGGGAAATGCTGGGCTAACTGCCACTAACTGCCGCTTCAGAGGCTGGTGCCTGATTAGATCACATTGCCGATTTGCCCGCGTCTTATCCAGATCTCATGTGCCAGGGGACGTGCGGTGCCTCTTTTATCTGCCAGAATCTTGACAGGGGCCGGGTGTCACTGCTCATGTGGCAAACACAGTCTGGGGCGAGGGAAGAGAGATCTGAGCCTGCCCCAACGTGGGCAATTCGGTTCTGGGTGTAAGGAGCGTGGCAGGGTACCGGGAGGGTAATAGCAGCTAGGAGACATGGAGGGCTGGAAAGGCCTCTGGGGGAATTCTCCTTTGGGAGAGAACGCCCGTCTATCGCAGCCCTTAGCAGAGGGGTCTGCTGGCACCGGGTGGCATGACGGTCTTGCTCTGACTCAGCCACTCCATGCATAACCTACTGGCAGGAACGAGGAAATTGCCTTAAACTTCAGAATCTGGATGGAGCAAAGCCCATCTCCTTCCTGGGCTGGGCAGCTATAAAGGTGCAGCATAGAAGCCGACCCCTTCTATTGCAGACTTGCTACTGACCTGCAGCATGACCATAGTCAACTCCCCTGATCTTCTGTGCCTCTCTGTAAAGGGAGAAAATAAGCTCCTCTCTGCACACCTTGCCTATGGTGCTAGGCAGCTCAGTTCTTTATAATGCCCTTGGAGGTCCTCAGAAGGGGAAAGTGGGCTATGAATGCCAAGAGGCATCCTATTTATTTAGTGCTCACTGCTATGTCCTCAGGAATTAAGGCAGGAATTTTTGCCGGACACCTGTGTGTGAGGGAAGCTTTTCTCCTGCCCTGTGTGCTCCCCGGCTTCCCAGGATTCTAGTGCCAGCTCAGAGCGATGCTCCTGGGAGATGGAGTGTGTATAATTGTGCCTAATGCGTCTTTAAAGGGGGGGGGGGGGAAGGCAGCAGAGCTAACAAAAGGAGCAGAGAGCTATGCTGGCTGTTTGCACAGAGGGTGGCCAGAGCAGACAGCTGCATGGTAGGGCTTATCTTCTCATTCTTCCTAAACAGGAAATGTATTTTTCTCTCATGCATTTTTTCTCTCTTAGGAGAAGAAACCAGGGGCCTGGATTTTTCAGAGCTGGGGGCTAAAGCACGGCTGCGAACGCCATACGTAGGCAGCTGGATCACTGGTTGGGTTTCCCCAGCTGTAGCTGCCAAATCAGATAATAGCTGTTGGGTGCTCAGCAGGTTTGAAGATCAAACAACTGATTTCAGTGCCTGGACAGGGACTTCAGAGCCTTTTATTATTTGGATTCCAGTAAACACCGGAGAGCAGGGACTCACTGTGCTGGGAGCTGCACATTCAGTTGCAATGAGAGCCTGTCCTCACTCTGGAGAGTTTGCAGTCGAAGCGGACAACCCCCAGAGCGCAGGGGAAAGGGGAAGAGACCTGTCCCAAGACACGCAGCAGGTGGGGGGCGGAACTGGGAAGACATCTCCTGAATCCTTGTCCAGCGTCCAGTGCACAGTGCTGCTTCCTCAAGCCACATCATGTTCGTTCTCCAGTGTGAGGGGAGAAGAGGCAGGCTCGGAGGATTTTCTCAGGGCATCCCAAGGAAAGTTGCCAGCAAAGCTGAAGAGGACAAGTTGGGCTTTTCTGTTTCTGTCCACTGTGAGGGGCCAGGGCAGGAGGCTGAAGCATCCCCTGCTGCTGCTGAGGGCCCTAGCTAACCTAGAGGCAGGGAGGAGCCTGCCTCAGGAAATAATCCTTGTGTCCTGTCTCAGCGTGACAGCCAGACAGTGCTGTGATCTAATGAGCTTTGCTCCCCCCTCCACTCCAGCGGGGGAAGGTTTCAGGGGGCTCGGAAAATAATTTGTGCACATGACGGTCCTGCAAGCGTGTGCCCTCTGCAGCACTTTGCAAGCACGAGAGAGGTTCACCCCAGCCCTCCTCATAGGGAAGGAGACCGCGAGTGGGCTTTTCAAAGGTGCTCAAGGGCACGTCTACACTGCGGCGCTATTTCGGGATACTTCCGGTGTGCCGAAATAGCTATTCCGCGTCTTTTACACAAGCCCGTTATTTGGAAGTAGCTTTCAAAATCACGGGCGCGCTATTCCGACGCCCCTGCCAACCTCATGCCACGAGGATTAAGGGACGTTTCGGAATAGCGCTCTTTCAAAATACACTCGAAGTAAGCGACGCAATGTGCGTCGCTCAAATTGCATCGTTTATTTCGAGCGACGGGTGCAGCGTCGACGCACCCCAAGTGGCGGGTGCCCCCAGGTTAGCCCAGGAACCCGCAGAACAAAGCCACTCGCCACTCTGGGAACCAGGTGAGGGGACTGGAAGGTCCTTTCCAGCTCGCATGCTTTGAGACGCTGCAAGCGCGCTGAGGCGGCGGAACAGGGGTGAAGGGAGAGACTCCAAAGACATGACATTTCCCTCCACTCCCAGTGTTTGCTGCCAGGGAGAGGCATGAGGCCGGAGGGACGTTAACTGCAGCTGGATTGTTGCCAGGCTACACAGTGTCTGGGCCTGAAGGTTTGAAAAAACATGTTACTATTTCCTTTTCTCATGTGTCACAGCAAATTACAGTGGCCACCCACAGCAGGCTTATTCCGGGGCCCAGACTAATGGAACAGCTTCCTCTCTGGGCTGCCTCCCCAGCCCCACACAGAGAGAGTAGCAGCACTCGGCCGGTTAGAAAGAGCAGCCACCTGTGGGGATTTCACCAGGAGTCTTGTGCCATTTGGGTCTTTCTACCAAGGGGCTAGTTCTAGGAGTCATGCGATCAGGTGAGACTCAGCTTTCATTAAAAAAACAAACACACACAGTCTTGGCTGCAGAGCTTGAAAAGAGACCAGAAGGCAAGTGAAAAGAACCTACATTTATTTCTAACAGGGTTCACAGAAGAGCTGGATAGATTCATGGAGGTTAGGTCCATCAGTGGCTATTAGGCAGGATGGGCAGGGATGGTGTCCCTAGCCTCTGTCAGAAGCTGGGAATGGACAATAGGGAGGGATCACTTGATGATTCCTTGATCTGTTCAGTCCCTCTGGGGCACCTGGCATTGGCCACTGTCGGCAGACAGAACCCTGGGCTAGATGCACCTTTACTCTGATCCAGTGTGGCCATTCTTATTGGAAATCTGATGATTTCCCTATAGATTCTAAGGCAGAAGGGACCTTTGTGATCCTCTAATCGGATCTCCTTCTGTGACCCAAGGCCATAGACCTTCCCCCAAATCATTCCTCTTCTTTGTTAGGCCAAACAGACGGCGCTCCTTGTGTCTCTCCCTAGAAGACACGTGTTCTGATCTTTTAATCATCCCCGGGGCTCTTCTCTGAAACTTCTCCAATGTATCGCCCTCCTTCCTCAGCACCAACACTGCACACAACAGTTGCACTGGCATCAAGTAGAGAGGTAACGTAACTTCTCTGCTCCTACTTGAGATTCCCCCATTGCTGCTTTCCAGTACAAAGAGTATTAAACTCTTCTGGCCACAACTTCACATGGAGAGCCTCTCACAACTCCCAAATCTTTTTCAGAGGCCCTGCTTCTCACAGTCTGCCAGTATTACATTCCTTGTGCCTTCTTCATTCCCAGCGGTTCCTGATTTCTGATTTACATGCATTGCTATCAATTCCCCCTTTCTTTCATTACCTACATATTATTAGGTCTCAGAGGGGTAGCCGGGTTAGTCTGTAACTTTAAAAACAAGTAATCCTGCAGCACCCTCGAGACTAACAGAAATATATTATAGACTCATGAGCTTTTGTGGGTAAAACCCAGTTCCTCAGCTGAGTATTATTTAGGGTTGGCAGTACTGGAGTCTGGGGGACACATCTCTCACTGCTGCATCAGATGGTCGAGGGTCTCAAGACACAGCATGGGAGTTCTTGCGATTACTCACTCATGCCGAGCTATAGATACGCACAGTGCTTTACATACGCACGCTCCACTCCCAGGTCTTCCTGCTCCCATAAGCTGAGAAGCCCAGATCTTCATCCTATCCTTCACATGATCTCACACCATGCTCATCGGGGCAGGAGCGAAGCGGTGGGGTGGAGCTAACCTGAAAGTGAGTGAATTTAGATCAGTGGGGCTATGCTCGTAAAGGGTCTCACTAGAGCAGTGGTTCCCAAATTTTTCAGCATCATGCCCCCTTTTTGATTTTTGAGAAGCCCTCACGCCCTTCCCCCCAAAAAATAGCAGCAAAACTTGATCAAAAAAAGAACAAGGAGTTGACTGGGGCCGAAAAACAAAAATAGCAGCTAAACTAGTTGAGCAAAAACAAAAAACAAACAAACAAACAAACAAAAATAGCAGAGCAGGCACCTTTTAAGGTGGCTATTTTGAAGTAATTTCACATAGTATTTTCTGCATTTTTTTATCGGACAGACTGGGCTCTTTCTGCGGGAGGGTTAACGGGGGGGGGGGACTGGGTCGCCTCATGCCCCCCTGGAATTTCTTCACACCCCTCCAGCGGGGTATGCCCCCCCAGTTTGGGAACCTATGCACTAGAGGATCAGCACCTCAATCCACACAGGGCACTCAGAATGGCCACACAAGAGGCTTACACCGACGTCGCTCAACGGCGCAGGCATTGTGCCTAGGCAAGGCAAAATGGAATAGCTCAGGCAAGGGGAGTTTAATGAGCAAGGGGAAGGTGTGAAGAGATGGGATCTGAAATAGGCATGTGGAGACTCCTCAGGGAGGAAAATAGGGACGGTGGGTCTAGGCAAAGGAGGCAGCAAGTAAAAGAGGTGAAGCCGCAGGAGGAGCGAGGCCAAGGATAATATCAGATAGGACCTGCCAGATGAGCATGAAGGGAGCCATGGAGGGGGAGCTGCTGCTGCAGGAGGCAGGGATGCATGTTGCTTTTGGGGAAGGGATTGGGGATTTTCCAAAGGGCTCAGCGCCCACACCTGGGGGCACTCTGCACCTGAGTACGGTGGGTTGGCAAGTGCAGCTTGCTTCCTGCCCTGGGAAATGTCAGCTACTCATGAAAAAAGCAAAACACTTCAACGGAAAGGTTACCGGTTGTCTGGGGGGGGGGGGAGGGGCGGGGTTTTGGTGCAGAGTTGGAATTTTCTGCCGAGGGCATGAACAACCAGTGGGGTTAGCTGAAATCCCAAGGGTCTGTCCAAAAGCACTTTCGACAGAACATTTTCATGCCAGCCCAGAGCCCTTTTGGAAATTCTCCACCAGCCTCCCAGAGGGAGCTGTCCGCTTCGGAGAAACCCGGCCCTGGTTGTGGGCGCTGATCACTTGGAAATACGGCCCTTAGCAGTGACCACGAAGGCTGCAGCGACTGATTATCCCTCTGGCGTCTCACTTGCTTCCTTCGAGGCCCTGCTCCTCGAGATCTTCCCAGAGCCCTTTTGAAACCTCAGCCACTAAGGTGAAACCCTTACTGAATTGCCAGGGCTCGGCCAGCCAAGCAAATAAACTCACTCCCCTGGTTAAGTTCCTTATTGATCCTGGAACGGTTCCCAGTGTTTGAAGCCCAGTGTCATTGTGGCAGTAGCAGGGGATGCAAAAAGTTTCCCATAAAGCCTTTCCCCCCCACATTTTCGCTCAGCAGTGTTTGAAATTCAGGTGTATCCCCCGTGGTGTGAGACAAACACTCAGCTGCTCTCCAACCTGCATTCTTCCCCTCTGTTCCCTTCCACCCTCAGCGTCCTCCAAGCAGCCTGGTGGGTCTCCTTCTCTCCCTGCAGGGGAGCAGCTGGAAGTTTGAATGGGGGCTACCGTACCCCAGCCGGTCTGCCCTTTGCCCCATGCCCTGCCCAGCGGCTGCAACAAACCAGGAATCCCTGCTGGAGACATCATGATGACAGATGCATGAGGGACATACCCTCCCTGAAGTGCTGTGTAAAACACAAAACAAACATTTTAAGGGAAAGCAATGACCCTCCTGTTAATAACAAGTGGTCCTGTGGCACCTTAGAGACTAACCAAAATATATAGGATCACGAGCTTTCATGGGCAAAACCCACTTCATCAGATGAATTGGAGTGAAAATAACAGAATCCAAGTGATATATATAATAGCATAAGTACCTGTCAATTGTAGGACCTGTGTTAATGTGGCTAATTAAATGGGCTGGGTGTGTCCCATACATAGCTTTTGATGTGAAAATGCAGATGTTAATGGCAGGGGAAATTGGCTTTGTAATGCAATGACGAGTTAATGTCTTTGCTCAGGCCCAGAGCAACAGTGTCAAATCTGTAGATGAATCCCAGTTCTGCAGACTCTCTGTAACTAGTGAAATTCCTTTGCAGAAGAATGGCTACTTTTAAATCCATGACTGAGTGCCCAGGCAAGTTAAAATGTTCCCTACAGGTATTTGTGTGTTATTATTTCTCATGTTTGATTTGTGTCCATTTATCCTTTGTCACAGAGACTGTCCGGTTGGGCCAGTATCCATGGCAGAGGGGCATTGCTGTCACTTGATGGCATAGATTGCATTAGAGGATGTGCAGTTGTATGAGCCTCTGATGTGGTGGCTTATGTGGTTAGGTCCTGTGATGGTGTCGCTTGTATAGGTGCGTGGACAGAGTTGGCAACGGGATTTATTGCAGGGGTGGGTTCCTGGGTGAGTGTCTGAGTTGTGATGTGTGGCTGCTGGAAAGGATTTACTTCAGGTTGAGGATTTATCTGTAGGTGAGGATTGGCCTGTCTCCCAAGGCCTGTGAGAGTGAGGGGTCGTTTTCCAGGATAGGTTGTAGATTGTCAATGACTGTCAAATATTTTTCTTCTTGCTAATATTTTCTTCCCATACCTGTGCATTGTTGTTGGGAACCCTGATTTTCCATCACCTCTTAGTCACACCCGCATAAGTGGGAAGTAATCCTGCTGAAGGCAATGGCTTGACACCAGTATGAAACAGGTGTAAGCGAGAGAGGAACCGTGTGCACGAAGTCGGGATCACCAGGAATCTGGTGTTTCGCAGCCTCTGCAGACCCACGCGGGCGCAGGCTGAACCTCTGTGGAGTTTTTGGGTTGCTTCTCTGAACCTTACCACAGGCCCTTTGCCAGGTGGCCTGTCCCTGCTCCTTACACGCACTCTGATGGATGGCTAACACCTGGCTTTCTGCAGCTGAAGCTCGCATGCGAGTTAACCCTTCACACCTCCTTGACCTACGGAGATGGCAGTGATGACAAGCATTATCTCAGTCTGGTCACTTTGCACCACTTTAACCCCCAACCCACGGGCATCCACCCCCCCACCCCCCATCACACCCACTTCCCTCCCTTCCCTCTCTTTAAAATAGATCACCTCTCTCCATTACCACTTCTCAGCCTTGACAGAGGCCCCCCCACACACAGGCATGGGGCAGGGGAGCCTCAAATTCCTCTCCCACCCTGGCTAGAGGCTTGGTCCAAGAGGGCCCTGGCAGCAATTTCATCTCGGTGTGGGAAATGAGACCTGCTATAGAACGGCCGGGACTGCCCTGTAAGCAGAGTAACATGAAACGGCCAGGGCCTGCTGGACGGACAGTTTGGGAGGCCGAGGCTCCTTGTGATAGCGTGTCCTCCTCCCTCTCCGTGTTTACGCCTCTTCCGTTCTGCTGCCACAGGGGTGTGCTGCCCTGACAGCCTGGGACCCGACCGGAGTGATGTGCCACGCCACTGGGGGCTGCAGGCCAAAGGAAGTGTGCTCCATCCCTCGCTGCCCTCCTGGCATCAGCTCCAGGCTGCAGTGGTCCCATGCTCCTCTCCCACTAGGTTATTTTACTTCTGCACCGTCAGGGTGCTAATGAAGCATGGGCGGTAGGTGAACCTAGGGCTGGAGGAGGCAACCCCCCCAACCCCAACCCTACTGCCCAAGACCCTGCCCCTGCTGCCCATGGCCCGCATGGGAGCTAAGCCCACCCACTATAGGGGCAACCCCCCCCCCACCAAGCAAGGGTAGCCTTACGCTTTCTGCGGCCTCCCCTTTGAGCAGGGGCAGCCCAACCCCCTCCGAGTACCAGCGGCCCCACAACCTTCCTGCCCCCGGCCCCTGAGCACTTGGAGCCCACTGTGGAGCACAGGCAGCCCATGGTCCCAGCCTTCCCCAGCCCTTCACCCCTGAACACGGGGAGTATGGGCAGCCACCTGCCCAGCCCCACATGCAACATCTGGCCCCAGACTTGCAGGACTGGCAGTGCATGGCCCCAGCCTTGGCAGGGCTGAAGCCCTGGCAACACCAAGAGACTGGGGGAGCCGCGCTGAATGGGGGAGGGCTGGGGGCCAGGCAGTTTGTGACGGCATTGCCTTCCCCTGCCTCTGATACCCGTCGGCCATGCAATCCAGCTGCACCGTCACCTGTCTGTGTGGAAGCTCTTATTCTGGAACGAGAGTGACTTAATGTGAACGAGTTCAATCCACTTCTCAAAGGGAAAGGGCAAAGCTGCAGGAGTATTCAAGCATTTGCAGAACCTCTTGCTCTTTGTATTACTGCAGCTCCTGCCAACACCAGTCCTGGCCCAGGACCCCCACGGTGCAAGGCGCTGTACAAGCACAGAGTCCAAAGGCAGTATCTGGTCCAAAGAGCTTGCAGTGAAAGTATCTGATAAAAGACACCGGTGGAGGCAAAACACAGACGGGGAGAGGTGCAGGCTACAGTGCCCAGCCCTGTGTCTCTGTGCGGCATAGATTGCAGCAGACTCTCAACTTGCCCTTCTATTTGCAGTTCAGTCCTGTGCACACATTCCCCACCCTCAGAGCCCAGGAGCAGGTTTTCCCTCCCTGCCCCAAGAGCCTTCCAGGATGTGCACAGGCCACGTTTTATTTCTAGCTAGCTGCATTTTCATCAAACACCGTTTGGAAGCTGTATTCAAAGGGGTTGGGGGGCACGAAAGGAGAGGACGAGGACATGCTGCTGCAGCAACTGTTAATTTCAGGGAGACTCAATTAAACCAACGCCGAGAAAGATCACGTGGCCAAGACTCGGGAACACAGAGCAAACTCGCTTAAGAACATACCCCTTAGCATCGTGGTCAACGTCCCTGGGACAACCCACAGCACTAGACCTGTGGTATCCAACCAGTGCTGAAGCAGTAGCCACTCTAGTGCCTACTGCTAGAGCAAACTAGCCACGTTATTCTGAAAATGTAAATAATTCTGAGAGCCAGCTAGCCACACTCAACCAACCCAATAGCCACATGTGGCTACTGTCTAGCATGCTGGCCAGCACGGGACTAGAGTATCTTCGTACTAAACAGGCTGTGGGAGAGCCAGCCTTTTGGGGGAAAAGCAGCTCTGCCTGCAGCCATCTCAAATGTCTTGGATTCCCTCTCTCTGCTCCCATAGAGAAGAGACCCAGCATCGCTCACCAGATGCCCTTGGGCTTACAGGAGTGCGCACCGGGCCAGGAGCGCAAGCCTGCTAAGCAGACTTCCTCCCCTGGCAGTAGCTTATGTTGGTGGGCACTTCAAGACTTTTACCCTTGAACATGGCTTCCTGCATCTTTACTGTAAAAGGGTTGCAGGCATCACCTGCTGACTGTCAGGGTCAGATGGCACCCGCTCACTCTGGCAGGAGCGGGAAGAGATGCCAGACCTCTACCAGCATGGGCCGCGGGTGGACCTAGGGCTGGAAGAGGCAGCCCCACTGGAGGCCCTAACCTCTTCAGGAGCCAAGCCCTCCTCCCGCAAGCCACCCCCCACTGCAGGGGAAGTCTCCAGCTCCTCACAGGAGCCTCCCCCACCCTGGAGCATGGGGAGGGCGGGTGGCAGGTGTGACCTGGCCCCAGCCTCAGGGCAGCCCGGGAGCCCCGCAGAAGCAGGGGATGGAGTATGAGCGGGGCCACGCTTGGCAGCCTCTTGTACCCGCCGCCCATGTGTAACAGGGCAGGCCCCGGTGGCTGGCACCCTGCAGCCTTTCCGACTGCGTAGCCTAGAGCTATGTGATGGGCAACGCTGCCTGGCCCCGCCCGGCCACGCTACTCTGGCAGACGCAATCCCCCCAGCCACAGAGGACTCCAGGGGCTCCTCTCCCCACCGCCACTTCCTTCCCCATCCGCTCCCTTGCCACCCGGCAGCTTAGGAAAGGAGGTGGCTTGTTGCTGAGGCTGCTTACAGCCCTGCTACATCGGTGGCTCGCGGCAGCACCGCCCCTCTGTGTCCCCACCACAATTCTAACTCCTAAATGGGGTGCTCCTTCCCTGTGGCTGTAAGTGGCTCTCCCTGCACCCCCTTCCCTCCACAGGCACCAGTCGCCTAAGCCCTGCTGTAGAGGGGCAGCGAGGAGGAACACAATGCTCTGTGGGACAGCAGAGACCTCCAGCTGCTTTGCCCCGGTCTGGGCTACTGGCCAATCCCACAGCGGAGCTTGTATTGGCCGGCCCTGCCTTCCTGAGCAGACAATGCTCTCCCACCGCAGCTGTGCACAGCAGGAGCCGTACACCGGAGCTGGATGACTGCAGAGCTGTGCCACGGTCTGCACCCCGCAGCTTCTTTACGGCTCTCGGCGGTGGCGGTGGCAGGAGACGAAGCGCAGCAGGAAAAGACCACACAAAAGGGGGGGGGGGCCTGCAGGCGGAGAGTGACATTTGCTTTGAATGAAAAGCACCACAAAAGGACGCCCCCCTCCTACAATGGAACCCCTCTGCTAGCACCACTGGTCCGAGAAACCAGGCTGGAGCCCTGCTCTCTTACAATACAGCTGCATTGAAAGCAGAGCCAAGAAGCCTGCAACACAGCTCTCTGCTTGGGGGAGGTTTAAGCATGGTTTCTGCTTAGTGCTGTGTTAATTGCTTGGGAAGAGGCTTTTAACAATGCACAGTCATTGCCGGATTGAATGAACAGCTTCGCTTTTTCCTTACTTATGCTAGTTCTCAGTGCCACATGGCAGTAAGTTTCTGGCCTACCCCAGAAACGTGCATTTGAACATGCAGAGACTATCCATACACAGGTGTAAACAGACCCCTGTATGTTCATGAGTATGCAGACATCCACGCACCTACATGCATCTGCAGCCATGTGTACCTAATACTGTCATGCTAGAAAGCATTGGGGCTAGAGTTACACGTGATCTTCGGTCCTGTTTACACAATGCAGTAATGTTTAACAGTGGGTTGAGAAGTCGAATGTGCATCAACTAGCTTGTGTAGACCTTGTTGGTGTGCTCTAGCAATTTCCTAGTGTGCATTAGTGTAGCACAAGCTCGCTGCCACAGGTACACATTCCCGTATGACGCAGAGAAGCCTTTATTAGTTCTGTTTATTCGCTCGTGGATGTTGTTCAGTCCTTGGAGACAGGCCGTTATCTGCATGACAATTTTTTATGGAAAAGCTTTTGAAAAAACAGAGTTTGCTTTCTGCCTTAATCTTTCCAATGGGAAACTGACCTGCAAGATTCCAACAGCTGCTACCATGGCAGCAACACACAGGTATCCACATACACCTCCAGCCTACCACATCCCTACATACAGACTTGTGCACGTGTGTACCCCTTTAAACTCATTCCCCAAAACATGCACAACTCTCAGTTTGCCAATCTAAGCAATGCCCCATCCCCCGTCTGAACTGGCATGATTTATTTCACAGCCTCCATTAAGATCAAGCAGGTAAACACAACCTATGGGCTTGTAGGATAAAGTACTATGTTGTGTATAAGCAATTTGACATGGAGATTATCAGACCCAGGATTGCAAGGAGAATTTCCATAGGGACTTCCTCCAGCAACCCAGCTGCAGGGATGGCAGGCGCAGCAAAGACGTCAACAACCAAGCCCAGAGTCAACAATGACGAGATGAAGCAGGAAACTTGGAACATTGACTCAGCTAAGAAATATTTGTAGAAACCACCTCGGTCATTTCTCTGCAGAAATTAGTAGTCAAACCAGCAGATCTGGAATCATACTATTATTTTTAATTCCTTCCCCTCTCCTCTTATAAAAGCATTTGATGGCCTGATAAGAAATTTGCTTCAGGTAAACACAATAGTCCCTATTTACAGAACACTGTGCAAATAGTTCCTAGTGGTGTTTATTCTGAAAAAATAAAGTTCCATGCAAGAAGGAAGTGATCGCAGGAGAAAGGAGCCCCAGCTATGTTCATTCACAAAGCACTGCCTGGAGGCAGCTGTTAGATATGAGGCAAGGATTCGGCCTGACATGGATGGTTGTTTGGGGCCCTCAGGCTCAGAGCTGGGATGGAGAAAACCATCCCGGCCCCCTGCACAGAGCAGAATTCACAGAGAAATCAACAAGGAGGCCGGGGGCCCTTTAAAGACTAACACATTTATGAGGGTATTAGGGCATAAGCTTTTGTGAGCTACAACTCACTTCCTCAGATATTGAAGAGAAAGAGGCAGAGAAAAGAAGATACAGAGATGAGAGTGCAGTGCTCACCGAATCGGAATAGATGTGGCTCATCTCCAACAATGGTGAGAAGGGAAGAGTGTCTGAATGGTGAAGTTACCTCTTGTGATGGAAGATCCACTCCCTGTGGCAAGGACTCTGCCTTCCTTTTTCTCTTTAGGAAGCTCACGAAAGCTTATACTCGAATACTCTTATAAATCAGTTAGTCTTTAAAGTGGCACCCGGACTCCAATGTTTTTGCTGAAACAGACAAAGGCGGCGTCTAGACTGGCATGATTTTCCGCAAATGTTTTTAACGGAAAAGTTTTTCCATTAAAAGCATTTGCGGAAAAGAGCGTCTAGATTGGCACAGATGCTTTCACGCAAAAGCACTTTTTGCGGAAAATCATCCGTGCCAATCTAGACGCGGTTTTGCGCAAGAAAGTGCCGGTGGCCATTTTCACCATCGGGGCTTTTTTGCGCACAACAGTTTTTACCTGTCTACACTGGCCCTCTTGCGCAAATGCTTTTGCGCAAGAGGGCTTTTTCCTGAGCGGGAGCGTCAGTGTATTTGCGCAAGAACACTGACAATCATACATTAGATCGTCAGTGTTCTTGCACAAATTCAAGCGGCCAGTGTAGACAGCTGGCAAGTTTTTGCGCAAAAGCGACCGCTTTTTGCGCAAAATCTTTCCAGTCTAGACGCAGCCTAACAGAGCTACCCCTCTGATCCTTGGGGAAAGTTTACTGAACAGAAATTATAGGAGGGCCAGGATAAGAACGCTGCCCGGTGAATGAAGGAAATCGGAATATATGGCAAATAGAGGTCAACCTGGGAGGCTCTGTGCTGCACCTGCTGCCTGCCCATGACAACAAAACTTAACTCCATCCAATGTACTCTGTCTCTCTATTCTCGTTCTGTGTCTTATCCCTGTCCTCCCCACGCCCCTTTCTAAGAGCCAGGAACTCTGGGGTTCTAACACCAGCTCTGACCCTGATTACCATTGCTTGCTCTAATAATCCTGATCTGCCTCATGGAGGAGCTTGTTTGGAAGATCTAGAAAAAGAGAGGAATACTCATCTCTCACTCAGCTCCATAAACTCATGGTCCAGCCCCAGTAGCTGAGAACATCTCGCCCAGGGTCACTGACATTTTGCAAAGCACTTCGTTATTATCCAGGGAAGAAAGGGGCCCCAGCCCCAGGATGAAGCAGGGGAACATCTCAGGAAACCCCCAAGCGAGGAGCCTGGACGTTGCCGGTGTTTGAATGCGCACTCCATCGCTGGAACAGGCACTGTCAGATCAGTTGTTTCCACACCTCCAGTCGACAATATACACAATTCTTATAATCACCTTTTGTAAGCACACGTCTCATCTGGACATGGATTCAGCTGCCCATAATTTGGAGTATTGTCAGGGAACCTATCAACTGTCAATGCACAGATGTCAGTGCTGAAAACTCAGCTAGGCCCAGTAAGTCCCTACCACATTATCTTCTCATGGTTAGCCCAGTCTTTTTAAGAGGTGAGAAAAATGAAACATGGAGTAACTACCCCACACGGAGGAGGAAAGTCTTCAGCAGGACAAACAAGGCGGCCTACAGCACCTCTTGCTTCTATGATTAATAGCTAAAGAAAATTTTTTAGCTAATCTGAACCCTAAACTAGTGTTTCTCAACCTTTTTTTTTTTTTTTTAATAAAGTACCCCTTTACAAAAAATTATAAGTACCTCCAGTACCTACAGTTTTCATTTTTCTACCATTGCAACACATTTGTTTAAATAACTTAATTGTAGCTGGGCAGGTGATTAAAATTTTGGGTGTAAAAAGTACTAAAATAATAAAGCGTTGTAAAACTTAAAACAAAAATTGAGTTTTCTCCAAATTTCAGTTGTGTTGACGTACCCCCCAGACGTCTCTCGAGTACCCCTAAGGGTACACGTACCACTGGTTGAGAGAAACTGCCCTAAACTCTTTTCAAAAACTTTAGTTTATATGCAAATTCAGAACTCAAGACTATCCTATCAGCAGACAAATTGTAAGAGGGTCAAACCAGTGAGAGGGTTAAGCTTTTATGTTACTACAACTCAACATAGATTTTATGGACAGTTAGAATTGGATGCCTGTGTGGATTATTAACTCGACAGGCTTCAGCTATATTCTGGTGGGGGAGTGGAGGGGAGAGCAAAAATGCAGTCATGTATGTCAGAGAGGAGACAAAACGCTTTGACTAGGCCTTGTTGAGCCACTTAATTCACTGTGTAACTTTGGCCAAGTGATTTAAACTCTTGCCTAAGTTTTGCCATTTGTAAACTGCAGCTAACAAAAACAAAACAAAACAAATATATCCTAGCTTCGCAGGGATGAGAAAAAGCTTAAATGATCTCTCACTATAAAGCACTTTGTAACACTTGGCTCTTTCAGCCAAAGGTTTCAGTCAGGATGAACTTCGTCTCACCAAAAGGGACAGGATAGTTCTCATGACCCCAAACTTCTCCTATTCATTACAACCGTTTGAAACGGAAAATGTGTGCCATGTACAAAGTTAACAGACCCCAGTGCTAAGAGAAACCACCAATTGATAATGCCAACTAAAAACTCCCACCAAGGCCTGATATCTACTTAGAACTGCTTGAGACAAAGATAGCGTGACTACAGGAAATTCACTGCTGGTAGGACCAGCTTTTTATCTATCAAAACAAATGATATTATTCAACCTCAAAGACAAAGTGATTATTAAAACAGAATAGCAGCCTGCTTTGTAATGAGACACTTTGAAATGAATTTAAATCAAACTGAATTAAAGCATAATTTATAACTATGGAATGTTAAGGGTGTGTCTAGAGACTGGCGCTATTTTGGGATACTTCTGGTATCCCAAAATAGCTATTCAGCATCTTTTAAATAATGGGCTCACTATTCCAATGCCCCTACAAGCCTCATTCCATGAAGATTGAGGGATGTTTCGGAATAGCGCTCTTTTTCGAAATTTGGCACTGTGTAGACAGTGCCAAATTTAGAAACAAGCTATTTCGAAATACACTCAAAATAATCTACGCAATGTGCGTAGCTCAAATTGCACAGCTTATTCCAAGTGAAGGGGCAGCATAGATGCACCCTAAGTGAAATGCCACTGAAAATCCCTTTCCAAAATGCGTACAGAATTGCTTCTATTCCTGGGCATCCTTCATTAGTCATCAAAAAGCCTGTGCAGAGGATCAAAGTGAAGTTAGTGGGAATTACAGGAGTTAATTGATATATTTAGTTAGAAGGCCAGCTACTGGTGTTCATAGTGGAGAAGAATCCAGTGCCTAACCCCAAGGGGGCATAACACAATAGGAACAGTGATCTACATCTCTGGAAAGAAAGCCAATGTCCACCACAGGAGTAGGGAACCTTTTTAGAGTCAGGGGCTGCTGACCCACAGAAAAATCATTCAGGGGCTGCATGAGTGAAGCAAAAAAAAAACCAAAACACAACCCCCCCAAAAAACAAAAAAACCCCTCACTGATGTGGCCCGACTGAGAAGCAGAAAGACACTCCTACATTCTTCTTGCACACCAGAGCTTGAGGGGCCCAAGCTAGTAGATTGTGTGCGCTTCAGCTTTGCAGGGGGAAGGCAGGGGTGCTGGAGTATCAGCCTGGGCTCCCCAAGGCTAGCAGGAGGGGAGCCTTAAGCCTCAGGGGGTCAGATCCAGGAAACCTGGGCCTTACATTCCCCAGCCCGGTCCAGCATTTCCTGATCTACAAAAACTCCAGAGTGGGATATGTTTGTTAGCCCACATTATTACCAAGTTAGTGAGAAACACATTTAGATCATCTCTCATGTTTTGTACATATAGTGCTCTTAATGCCTGAGCTGTAGAGAAAACACATACCTATTTCAGAAATACACCTCCTCTTTCTTGCATATTTGCTAGGGCAGCCTTTCCCTGTATCCCAGGTATCTCTACTAGTGTCTTTCTATGCCTAACTCCCTATGACTGCTTGCCACATGGCCCCTAGACTTTAGTGAAATAGGATTCAATGTTCTTTTCACCATGTGTCCCATGGAAACCATACTGAAAACTTTTGGCCACGAAGAGATACTGGTTTGCTCAGCCCTCTCTCAATTTCTGAAGCAATCTCAGCTCTCCAATTCCAGGGATAAAAGGCAGTCACAGCCCAGCTAGATAGTTCCATAAGAACAGAAGGATGGGTGTTGAAATGGTTCTCTCCGTTGTGTCCTATACCAAACCCATAACTTTCAATGGCCTTTGCTAACAAATCACCAGCTACTGCCTAACTAAGGGAGTTATAACTCTTGTTCACTCTGGCTACGTCTACACTGCACGCGCGTTCTTGCACAAGTAAATTTACAGGAAAGCATCGGAAAAGAGGGCTTCTTCCTCTCCCCATGAGGAATAAGAGCTCTTGCGCAAGAAGGCAGTGTGGATGGGCAACAGGGGTTTCTTGCGCAAGAAACCCCTATAGCTAAAATGGCCATCAGAGCTTTGTTGCACAAGAGAGCGTCCACTGCCATGGACACTTTTGCACAAAAGCACATGGCCGTGTGGACGCGCTCTTGCGCAAGAACTTGTGCGCAAGAACTCTTGTGCAAAACAGTTCTTGCACAAGAAGCCTGCAGTGTAGACATAGCCTAATTGTTACCAGCCTGTTACCACATATATGAAATGTTTGAATTGGGATGCTTTGGAAGCCAACTTTCGTTACAAGATATATACTTTGTACTGGACAGTACCCAGGGGATCTGTTCATTCAGAGACAGCAGGCTTCTGTAGGCCAGGATTGGGTACCGCAGCCATGGCATCGCCTGCAAGAGTACTTGGCATATTGCTTCCCCACCCACGCCCTTCTCTAATGGTACTCAAGCTATATATAAATAGTACCTTCTCCCCATCCCACTTATTTTAGAGCCCCTTATAGCATAGTGTCTGCAAAAATAAGACAGCAGGGAGGGAGAAACTCAGCCCATGTAGCATCTGAAAGATCCAGTACAAAGGAGGAAGACTGTTAAAGGCAAAGTTGAGCTATTCAAATTGCTGAACAGCAAGTAGGGCAGAAAGCGGGTGGGTGGGTATGGTGGATAAGGTCCTCACAAATATCTTCACACTCATTTAACAGAGGTCCTGAGCCCGTTAGAGGCCATGAATTGTGCAAGAATAGAGGAACAAGTTTGTTGCAGATATTTATATTGGGCTGAGCTACAAAACTCCGTCCTTTCCACTAGATGCAACAACCCTGATTTATTGTTCCACACAGCAGTTGGGAACGTAGCCAGGCTCAACAGAAAACATTTCACGACGAGATTCTAATGCTGCAAGATAGATCCACACACCACTGTGCGAAAGGGTCTTGCCAGAGGGGCTGATTTCTGCTAGCAAAGATCCTCTTCAGGCAGGAATCAGGCTGCTTCTGTCCCAGGATTTCCTCTCAGCACAAAGGGGTGCAGGGCCCAAGGGGCAGATTACACAACTGTACTAAAATCCAAACTGTAGACTCCTAGCTCAGCGTCCAGACACACACACAGCAGGCAGCAGCCCTGAACTAGCAGACAGAGCAGAGCTGCCCACCTGGTGACTGGTCTCACCTAGGGAGCTGGAGGGCTAACTCAGCCTGGCTGGGGAAGGTTCCCAGCAAGCTCTACAAACTGGGAATCAGGAGTGGAGAAAGGAAAAGCCCAGCTGAGGGACCTTGCTTTCAGGTCCCTAGAGGCCAGTTCTCAGGGGAAACCCTGCATGCAGGCCTAGGGCTTACCAGCTCCCCACACAGCCAGCCTTACCCTTGCCGGATCCAGACCCACACCAGAAATCACCTCTCCCCTCTCCTGAATTCCCCAGGAGGGGAATCTCACTCCCTATTGGTTGCCGGGCAGACTGAGTTTGCCTTGGTTCCCCCTCCCTACCAGGGACAGTGTGCCTCGCCCCGAACTGCCAGCAGACAGAGCCCCAGGCATCTAGGTAACCTCCTTGGGGGTTACATAGGTAGCACGAGGTATTTCAGGGGAGGGTGCGAGTCCCCCTACATAGGCTGCAATTCAGCAACACTACAGGATACGCTCAAGTGCGTTGCTGAATAAGGATGCATGCAACCGCTTAACTGTCCGCTTGGGACCGGATAGTTTTGCAAGAGTAAATGGGAAGTTTGTCCTAAGACCAGAGAGGAAGTACGTGGCTTCTGTCTTGAAGCATGAGGACAGATATTCCTGATCAGAAATGACAAGATACCACAAAGCTTAACTGATGATCTAAAGTACTTCCAGTTTCCACTGGCCTTGTAACAAGTGCCAGAGTAACTGCCAGCTCATCACTGACCAATAGGGAAAAAAAGCTTTATTACAATACAATGCATTGTGACACACAACTCACAAGATATTTGTGTCAGGTTGGGGGGGAAAAATGGTGATCCAAGGACAAGCTACGCCCTCTGCTGCATGGAAAGAATATTTGCACTGTAGGTGGTGCAAGGCCACCTTGCCGCCTTCATGGCAACTTTCAGAATTTGACACAGGAATTACAAGCCCAGGAACGTCTTCAAAAGCGGAGGCTGAAGTTTAAAATGCCCAAAGTAAAATTAGGCAACTTCTTTTTGGCTTCAGCTTTCTCATAGCTAGAAACAAAACATCGAAATTTCTTGTAGGATGCAAGATGTAATTTATCTTTACCCTATGTTACTATCTGTACCTACACATCCTGTTTAGGTACATACCTAGAAATACTGAACACAATGTGTCACATGCTTGCTTACATCTGAAAAGTCACATTTCAGAAACCACACACACTGCACATATGCCACTTCAATTCTTCTGGGTTCCCCCACGTGACAACCACAAATGAAATATTTATGTATAGTATGTGGAGTTACTGCTAGGATACACCATGACAGCCAGGAAAGGCTAGTAATTGCTGGAAGAATCCCAAAGTTATGGAATACGCCAATTTAAATAGTTTTGCCTCTTCTGGCCACTGATTTCCATTGTTTTGAACTTATTTCTAATCCTCAGAGCATGACCCATGTCCTCATCTTGCAGAGGAACAGCTGTATGGGAGCAGGAGGTATGCTCTGCTCACAGGCAGGAAGGGAATTAGATTCTTTCAGTTGCTCCCCTAAGGCTGTCTATGCTATGGGGTTTTTCCAGAATACAGGAGATATCCCGGAAAAACTCTGCTGTGTCCAGGGAACGCATGTGCTCTTCTGCTTTTTTTTTTTTTTTTTTTTTCTTGCTTGCAGAAGAGCAGACGCACTCCTTCGGCAGCCCTGTCTTCCTCCTTCCATGAGGAAGAAGGACTCTTCCAAAAGAGGAGGCTTTTCCAAAATTTGGCCCTGTATGTAGATAGACCAAATTTCAGAAAAGCTTCCCCCCCCCCAAAAAAAAAATCAGAAAAGGTATGCAAATTCTAGAGCACAATTTGCACACCTTTTTCTGATAGATCAATGTAGTCTAGACTCAACCTGACTGGCAGGCACCGAGCGCGCAAAACTGCTCTGGCCAAAGGACCCACTTAGCAGCAGCAAATGGAAAGTAAAGTATAAATCTTGCAAATGATATAGATGAATAGATTTACAGCGTTTTAGATAAAATCTTAAACAATGAATGGTCCTGCAGCATCTTAGAGAACAAAAAATGCAGCTGGCATTGTGAGCTTTTGTGGGCACAGTCTACTTCTTCAGATGAAAGCTACCATCTTCATTTTTTGTTAGTTTCTAAGGTGCTGCAGGACCATTCACTGTTTTAAGTTTTTTCAGTTACAGACTAACATGGCTACTCCTGAGTGTTTCAGATATCACTGTTCATCACAAAACAAAAATCACATGCAGGAGAGCTAGTAGACACTGGAAAAAATAATAGCTACTGCCTTTGAACAGCAGAAAAATTACACAAGGCATATTTATGGGTTATAAAAGCCCTTTTATAAAGCCATTTTTAAACAAAACCAAAAAGTTTACAAAAGAAAATAAAAGATACAGAAGAATAAGTTGCTTAATATATTCCAAAAAGAGAAAAATAAGAGGGGACACAATTCCAACATGCTGAACGATAAAGGATTCTTTTTCTTGTTTGTTTTTGTTTTTAATACAAAATACAAGCGAAGGATACACATACTTAAACAGAGCTCGGGAGCAGGTACGCAGTCCTGGGAACCCCTCAATAAAAGCAAAGCAGGGTTTTGTTACTTTTTTCTTCTTTGCAGGTACATACAGAGACTGGAATATGTAAAATTAAGTAGCACAAAAGACCATCACACAATTCTACCAATGCAGTTGCATCTATAATTCACGAACATGGTCAACGAAGTCATGTTCACTTCAACCCTTTAAAAAATTTTAAATAAAGCATTAATGTTACATTCAAACTTAACTCCTAGTACCATGCTGCAGATCTCATATTGTCAAGCAAGGACTGCCAACCCTTATGGGGGGTTTATGCCCAGCAATGACAGTGTCATGTTTAGCAACACTCAGGTAACGGACCAGTGGAAAAAATCCTTTATTTGAGGCCCCCCCTTCCTTTTTCTGGTCACTAATAGGCAAGAGGCGCAGAACCCGATGAGGGCTTATTTTAACGAAAGCCCAATGGTGTTGCGAACACTCAAGACAATTATTCACTGCATACCACTGAGTGGTGCCTTGCTGAAGTTAAGGGCTCAATGCCCGACTTGGAGTCTCTTCTGTATTTATTTCAGGGTAGTTATTTAGGGCTTTTATGACATGTTCATGGTGAAACAAGTTATGTAGCTCTTATTTACAATTTCTGTAACAATTGCTTCTGCAGGAAAAAGTAAAACTCACAAATTTCTAGAAGAGGGATAAAATTATCAGACACTCCCATGCGCGCGCACACACACTCACAAAATACTCCAGGGGCATTCACACACATGGGTGTGGCTTACGCTGATTATTTCTTCATCCCACCCTGCCCCTCCCAATATATATAAATATATATGTAACCCTGACCCCTGACATACAAAGCATATGCACAATGGTGTCTTGCAGTCACACTGAGCATGCTCAGACTGATGGAACCATTCAATTCCCTGAAGTGGTCTGGGGCAGGCAGCTAACAGAGATCTTTCCAATAGTGGTTGATACATTGAGTCAGCATATAGTGAGAACTTGACTAGGCTTAGAAAGAGAAACAGTTGCATTTTTATAAAGATTTTAATGAAAGAGAATGTTCAAATGCCAGGCATCAACTGACATGGGAAATGTAAAAGGAGGACATGGTAGATTTTGGGAGATGCTTTCCAAAGACACTATCACTGTTTGTAATTGGTGTCTAACATCCACTTTGCAGTAGTGAAAGTCAGAAATTTGTGTTTTGGAAAAACCATGTTCATCAATAGGATTTGTTATAAAAATAAACCTTCTACAGACAAGTTACATGAAGCAAAGCACCAATTTCTACAGCTTAAAAGCTTCCAGCATGTTGGTTTCTCCTTAGCCGAATGGTCCATTGTACATGTGGGTTAGCAGCTGTTGCCAAATACCATCTGTTCCCACCCCTGGACAAACAGTTCTTTGCTTCCTGTGCAGCTACCTGGTGGTGCAGAAACTGAGCATGCTTTTAGAAAAAATTACCTACCCTTCCATTCACCCCAGGTCAGCAGTAGATATATTAGAGGAAGTAAACCATTTGCCCTCCCCAACACACTTCTCTGCTTCAATATGATAGTTTGATCTTACACTGCACTTATTAAAAGCTTCCTAAACAGCCCATACATTTAAATTCTGCTTTTACCCTCCAATCTAAACCCTAAGCCCATCTAATTTTAAACTTAAATTCCTCTGTTGAAAGGAATTAATTGACACGTATGTTGAATTTATGTCATCAATTTGAACAGAAATTCGATAAAGCTATATTTGTTTGATATTAAGATTTAGTACACCATTTCCAAACATCAGTGAAATCTTGCTTGTACACCTTTGTTGGCCACACCTAATGGCCTGTTAAAGACATTACTATTTGTATACAAATGCAAACTCAAATCTCATGGGGTCCCAAAGCAGAAAGCTCAAAAGGTATCTGGTGGAAGTTAATGGATAAGCTGCCATTTTAGGATGGAGACCAGGACAGGTGCTAGATTATTTGCAACTCTGGAGTAAGTCCATTCATTTCAGTGGAGATGCTCCAAAGGTACACCTAGGCAACAGATCATAATTCATCCAAGGTACTTAATCCTTTACTGATCTGGGGAGATGGGCAGGAGATAACAGCAATCTGTTTTGTTCATTAGGAAACTATTCTGAAGTAGAAACCCAGTCCTATCCTCCCCATAAAAAGAGGTGCCTTGCTACTTTCCTTCATGGAATTAAAATGCTTGGAAACAAAACATTTAAAATTACATGCTTAAAAAGTTAGTCTACTGCTAATGAGAAATGCTCAGCCCATCTTAAAAATACCAGCAACTTTGTCTTCACAATTTTCTTCAACCTGCAGAAAAAATGAACTGCTCTACTTCCAATTGAGAACGTAACCTGGAGACAAGTGGATCTAGACCACTAGGATTTAGTGTTTGTATGTACTATCGAAACACTAGCCTACTGAGAAACAGTTACAAAAATCCAAACAAAAATGTAGCATTTACATAGTGTTCAGATTGTGACAGATTCAAAATTAAGAACCCTACGATCCTGACATGTCCGCCATTAGTCAAGAATATACAAGCAGAACAACTGAAAGATTCAGGGCCATAATTGCCAGTTATGAGAGAATCCATAGTCCACAGACTTGAGTTTATCAACAGAGGTCAAATATGAACACAATTTCCAGGTTTCAGGTACATATATCTCACAGCCTGGACATTAGTTTAACTTTCATTAAAAAAGGAAAATATGCTTTAATGGAAATAAAACTTACACCCTTCAGAACAAATTCTGGTCTAAGGGTGAAGTGTATTTAGACAATTAAAAAGACATTTAGCTGATTGACCAGATCTACTACTGGAGGCATTCTATTCTTAGGTAAATCTTGTACATTTAAAAACAAAACAAAACAGGTGTGAACCAACAACCCAAATAGACAAGAAAGGCTTAAGTGTGTATATTTGTAGTTTGTATTGAGAGGGACCAGCTGCATGGACCAGAAAGACACTCATAGAAGAGCAGGTTACCCAAAAAAGTGAATTTACATGCACAGTAGCCACATAGCTGACTGTTTAGAAGTTGGTCATTTAATCTTTTTGTATATTACTAAAGAATTACAGGACTATGATCTGTAAAGTTTCACTTAAAGATTGCAAGAGACTTTTTGCTCTCCTAATATTTGGATGGGAAAGTTATACATTCACTTCTTGCTCAAGACAGTCATATCACAGTCCAGCCTGAAGTTGTACTGCCAAAAAAGTTAAACCCCCTAAGAATAGAGATTTATTATGGAAACACTGGTAGCCTTTATGACAGTGGCAAACTTAGTCTCAATTAGAGAACTTAAAATGCATACACCAAGGTAAAAATACAGCCTCCCAATTAAGTTCACAGCTATGAATCAGGTAAAAACAACTTGGCTGCAAGCTGTCTCTTTAGCTCAGTGACTTTAGGCTCCGTGGGATACTCTGCCAGTTCTCCTCCCAGATCATAGTAGTGCATCCCGTCTGAAAGCTTTCAGAAATCCAACAAGCTTAAAAATCCAGTATCCAACTCTCTAGCTGTCTTGTTACCTTGAAGAGGCTGGTTTAAGAACACATACAATTCACCTCATTGACTGAAAAGATTATGACTGTCAAGCTTGCCAGCTAGGAGAGAACGTGCAAGATAGATAGAAAGCATAAAGGGTTAAAAAGGTGTCAAGTCTAGTTTCTTATATTTCCACCAACAAATACTGTAGTCCCCGTATCAAGACTTCAAGGAAAAATCCTGTGTATTTTTATTCATAAGGGTTAAAGGAGATATGGCTGCTTTGAAAGAAGCACATTAAAATGCCACTGCACTGACATCAAGTGTATTGAATTTGGTGGGACAGTCTGCTTTTGTTATGCACCACAGTCCTGCTACCCTGCCATCAACACAGTTCCCTCCCAGTTTTATCCTGTTAGTGCGCCGATTCCTACTCAGCCAGTGTTTTGGCTTAGGTAGCAGAATGTTGACTACTTTAGGCGCAGACATAGGGGTGTGAGAACAGCATAAAAAGCAGTCCACACTGCAGGAAGGAGAAGAAATGGAACTGATGATTGGATAAAGTTATGTTCTATACCGGTGAGAGTCTGCCATCCAAACACTACAGCTGAAGAGGGTTGAGAGGTATGACTACATAGCCTTTCTGAGGACAGACGGAAAGAGGAGAGAAACACTTAAGCATGACTCATGGGATCTGAGACTGTGGCATTACAGGAATCCATCACTTCAAATTTATAAAATGACCACCCTCCCTCCCCCCAAAACTAGAGTTTAGTCTAAGATTAAGTTAATTTTTTTGCATAAAATGACTTATTTTAAAGAATAAAAACCTCCCGTGATACCATAAGGAAACTCAGTTTTAAAATTGTTTTACACTCTCCCTCCCATGCTCTGCCTAACTATATCCAGCCATGAAAAGTGACAGGGAAAATGGGTTTGAGCAGCTGGTGGGTTGCAGGTCTGAAGCCTAAGGAACGCAGTTTGCCAAGAGCAGAATGCAATTCTACCCAGTCAAAAGCAAATGGTATCCTGTCCTTATTGGCTGAGTCCTTTCTGAAGGATGAAACACATAAGTAAGACTCCAGAATATTCCCTATTAAAATAGTTGCATGAACCCAACAAGCTCAGATATGGGTAATTATGGTCTTATTTAGAATTCATTAATCTCCTTTTTTTGTGAGGGAAGTTGTCAACTGAAAACACGTGCTAAAAGGTGAATTTGTTGAGTGTTCCAATAAGGAACAGTAGTTTTGAAGGACCCTTTCCAGCTTTGGGAAATCTGTTACTTGATTTGCAAATATATTTCCAAGCAGCAGCCTCATATGTTATTGCTTCTAAACTGCAACATCCCTTCAAAATATGTATTTTTAGTAAGTGATCCATTTATTACTTTTAAATGGTTTTCAGATTTGGTGGGGGACAAGAATGGATTGGCCAATGGAGAACAGTGATAAAAAAAATTACTGTATAAGGGTTCTCTCTTTATAAAAGGACACTGTATTAAACAATTCAAAATAAAGACAGCATTCAAAGCCCATGAGTCAAGCCACAGCCAAAACCGTGTTCTACCCCTAAGTAAGTTTTCTTTTCCTCTTTTTATTTTTTTTTTTTAAAAAAACAAAACAATCTCCCCAAACTGCCATTTAATCTTCACCAGAGGCTGCTTCATCGTCAGACCCTTCATCCCCTGATTTCTCTGGAGGAGGGCTAGATGATTTTTTCTTTTCTGGTGGGCTTTCAGGCTCTTCATCTTCTTCTTTGGGGGATGGGGTCTTCTCTTTTGATGCCTTTGAGGCTGTGGGGCGGCCTGCCTTCCCTTTGCCTTTCACCGGACTGGGTGTCACTGAAGAAAACAAAACACTAGTTTCATGAGATTGACTACAATTACATAAGAGAATTCATACAGCCTCTACTTGGAAAATGTATTATCCAAACCAAATCCAGGTTTTTTTTTGTAAGATGATACTTGTAAAGATGAGTTCTACATTAGTGCTGTTGGAGCAACAAACTGCATTCATGTGAATAATGATGCCATAGCTGAAGTAACAGATGATCTGATCAATGAGAAAGCAGCAGAAGGAAAGCAATTGAAAAGAAAAAAAGCCATCGTTTTCATAAGGTTTGTCAATATCACAGATAGGTTTCATTAACAGAAAGCAAGCTTCTGCAGTCTTCCCAAACGTTCCTCAAAATGAGGGACTTCACTCACTGTAACGACAATATTACCAGTACTAGGAAGTAAGGGTATCCTTGCTTTCATAGGTGAGGTTATTCACATCAGAAAAACAGTTTTGTGAAGCACAAGTTACACAAGCATTACCTACACAAAAGAAACAAATCTTACAATACTACAGTTTTCTGTTATTAATTTTACTTTGGGTCTCTCACCTTGAGTTTGTCACTTACGTCAGCCCCACTCTGGAGCTGGGTTTGGAAAGCTAAGAGGCACCATATTTGGTGCAAGTGAATGTCAAACCTACTTATGGTTAACTTCATGCTGTGAGATCTGAGAGAGAATTATTTCAGGAGCAGGCTACTATTTTATTATGAATCCATTTGACACTTTGTAGGCATTTGGAGAAAAACAAAGGTGCCTGATAGATTTAAAAAGGACATTTTACTGTTATGCAAAGTTACTGAAGAGTCTTATGAACTCAAAGGAAAGTGTTTCTAAGAGAGGTTTAAAAACCATTTAATTGCAAGATTTAATGACCTGCTGAATGGCAGCACTGTGGTATCAGAGCAAAGCAGCTACCTGCAGTACAAAAGCTAAATTGCATGGCATCTTGTTAAGAGTGACAAAACCTACTTTCACAGAACAAACAAGGCAGTTCAAATCCCACTGTTATTATTCTAAGCGCCAAACGGGCAACACTACATCAACCATGAAAGTTACAAAACACACCTTCTCCTCTACCTCCCCCTTTTCTTAAGAAAGCTACAATTCTAGAGCACAATGTGGCAACATGTTCTGTAGCTGTGAAAAACAGGGTGCTGGAAGGTCAGAGTAGGAATGCTATATAGTTTACGGCTGCAAAGGCACATTTATCATGGACTCCTATTTCTAGGCATTTTCATTTGTTGAAAAGCCTTTAGGCCCATGGTCACCAACCGGTCGATCGCGATTAACTGGTCGATTGCGAGGCGTTTGGCCGCCCTTCCCATTTTCCTCCCACCCCCGAGAAGCCCCACTACCTACCTCCAGCAACAATGGAGGTAGCGCCGGCTTCCCGTGGGGTGGACGGAAGTCCTGCAGCTTCGCGCCACTTCCGGGGGTTCCGGAAGTGTGCTGGCTGCTCCCCTCCCACAGGTCTGTGGCGTGCTGCGGGAGGGGGCATTGGCCCCGGAGGAGGAGTGCGGCGGCTTCCCCGCGCTGAAGGAGTGGAGAGTCAGCCCTGGGGCAGACGCACACGGGAATTTCCCCATGCCGTGGGGAAAGGGGAAGAGAGAGGGAGTCAGCAGTGAGGGTACAGCTAGACTGCAGGAGTTTTTCAGGATTCCAGAGATATCCCAGAAAAACTCTTCTGCATCCAGGGATGCGTTTGTTCTTCCGCTTCTTTTAGTGGAAGAGCAACCATGATTTCCATGAGGAATAAGGGGCTTCCAAAAGAAGGGATTTTTCTGACATTTGGTCCAGTCTAGACAGGCCAAATGTTGGAAAAACTTCTTCCTACAGAAGAATTGGGAAAAAAAGCAGCAGTATAAGGGTTGGGGATAGCAAGTGATGGAGAGGAGGAGAATAGAGAGGGCGGGGCTTCAAGGAAGTGGCGGGGCTGTAGATCTTGGCTTGTTCTGCCATTTAAGAAGTGATCTTGGGTGTAAAAAGGTTGGAGACCACTGCTTTAGGCTAACTTTTCTCATGCTCGGGGTCAGCTAGAAAAGTGGAATAAAAATGCATTAATATGAATATCTGTGCACCTCTATATACCTATGTCTACATTCAGAGGTCGTTAGGCCCAAGTATCAACTTCTTTAAGTTACCCCAGGACAAGTGGTCTGAACAAAGAACCCAGGGAGCTCTCATCCCAACACTGCCACTTGCATAATCTTTTTTCGTCTCAAATTCCATACCAATAAAATTGATTTAATTGTCATCTACTTCACAAGGCAGTTGATCAATTTTGAAATGCTAAGTATTTTTTAAAATAATCTAATTATTCCTTACTAGTCTCCAGAAAAATAATGAAAATCATTAGGAAAAAGTTAACATTTACACACACAAGACACTTGCTAACTGATCCTTACAGTTTCAGAAATGAGTATTTTTGCAGCAAGTGGCTTCCCAACCAATAAGCTCACCTGTAGCTTTTAGCCTGGGCTTAGGCATTTTCTTTTCTTTCCTCTCTGGCTTTGATTTCTTGGCCACCTTTTTTTTGTTCTTTTTTGAACTCCCATAATCACTGTCATCATCATCTTCCACGAGGAAGTCTTCATCACTGCCAGAATCTTCTGTAGGGATAGAGGAAGGAAGTGTGTGTTTGTGAAGAGTACTTTAATCTCTTTTAAGCGCAAAGAAAGGAAGTGGTCTAGCTATTAGACTGGGAGTACGTGGACAGGAGAGGAGTAATTCAGGACTTTAGTGTAGAAATCATTTTACCACTTTCCCAGAATTTATCACCTGTAAATATTTCATAGCACAAGACTTAAAGTTGTAAAGAAATGGAGCTTCATGTCAAGCCCCGAGCAAAGAGGTGCACAAGAGAAAAATAGGACTCATGTTACAATACAGTAATTGTGTTCTGGGGAAATTATGCACCATTGCTTGTGCACAGAATTCATGTCACCTGCATATTTGCTTCCCACAGAAAAATGATTGACGGAAGCAAAGTGAAGCTGGCAAGAGCAGTCACACACCACTCACATTTCAAGCACCCAGAGCAGCTGGCAGAGAGGTAAGTCACAGGGATGTTCAAGTGTAACTGTTTAACCGACAAGCTAATGCTTATCCATTAATGATGTTGGTTACACTCAGCCGGCTCCCGGGCAGGTGGCTTTGTTGCGGCAGGGCACCAAAGCCTCCTCCCCAGGAGCCTTCCCGTAGACCGGCAGGGGCTGGCCACCCAGTTCCCAGGGAAACTTTGTGGGCTCTGCAGTATAAAGCTTATTTATGCTTTATACTGCAGAGTCTGCAGCGTGTAACCACTGAGATTGTCAGTGACTCCTACCCTAAGCCAGGATCAAATGCTAGTTCTGGCTGGGCTAGATAGAGGCAAGAGAAGACAGATTCCTCTTTCCCTGCACAGAGTGGCTGAGCCTCCCAGAAACCTCGCCCAGCTGCAGGAAGTTCAGCACACACCATCCCTATTTTTTGCCACTGTATGGGGAAGAGTGGATCCTCAACTGCAGGGGCCACTGTATGAGGGGAGCTGTTACCCAGAGTCCCATGCATTGGGGCCTCTAATACCCAGACAACCCTGTCAAGCACTCAGTAAATCCACAACCCCCTTAGCCCTCCATACCTGAATGCTACCCCACTGCACCTCAACCCCTACATTCAGACCTCCTGCCTCCATCTCTGCACCCAGACCACCCCCAACTAAGCTTTCTGTGCTTAAACTTCACACCAGCTCCATACGCTGTACCCACCCCGAATCCCCAAGCCACTGACCCAACTAGCTGCACCCAGGCCCTTCCCCCACATTGCAGCCCCTCACAAGCAGACCCCTCTGCTGAGCTCAAACCACCATCACCTGGAAGCCCCTGCACCCACAATAAGCTTCCCTCCACACCTAGATCCACCCCATTGAGCTGCCTGCACCCACCACACAGAATCCTCTCACCACACACCTGGATCCCCTCACACTGAGTCCCCCCACTCTTGGATCCTGCCAGGCTGAGCCTGCCTGCCATACACCTGGCGTGCCTGGTGCGTAGGGGCAAGCCCAGGCCTTATGCTGTGTCAGGGTTGGGTGCAGTCTTATTGCTGAGTGTGTCCCTGGGGTGGGACCTGGAAAGGCTGAAGGGCAATCTCCCATCTTCGTGCAGCCAGTGGCCCGTGCTGTCCACTGCCATGCTGGAGCCTTTCCATTTATTCATCAACAAACATTTACAGAATTTTTAAAAAACTGTGCAGGATTTGTGTGCACACAGAATTTATGATAGATTGGTGCAAGATGCGCTCAGGAATAAGACTACAGCTAAACTTAATTCCTTCTTTGAGCAGATATGCCTCAACACTGAAGGCATCAGTGAGCCTGTCCGCATCCAATGCCCAAGTAGTAAACTACACTTGGGTCACACTACTCCTTAGTATGTTTTTCATTTCAACCCCACACACACACTTACTCTCCTGGAATGGTGCCTCCTCCTCCTCCTGCTCTTCTTCCTCACTGCCCACATCGTCCATAAGCATCTCTCGTTGCTTGGAAGCTGCTTTGGATGCTGCCTGCCGTTGCTGGCGCACGTTTTTGTGGTCTTCTTTCTCATCCTCACTGTCCTCTGAAATGTAAAATTCACCATGTTGCAACAAAGACTCATGACATACCATGTATTCCTGGCTTGCAATGGGGGATAAGACCAAATTAAAGGCCAAATCATTCCTGATAAAGCAGTACAACCGAGAGGCTTAATGGATAACTCACAGCTGGTTAGGTGAGCGTGGTCACGTACTCCCTATATCAAGTACATCTTTTGACAGGGCTTAACCTCAAGATCCTGACCATTAACTATGAACCTAAGAACTAGGACACTTTTTCATAACAGGAACCTGCACCCACCCACTCCTAATACAGAACAGAGCGCTGCTGAGTGACAACGTGTTCCTGAGATCCTTTGTAACGCAAGGTGCTCTATAAAACGTCAGATTATTATTATTATTATTAATCCTCTTCGCTCCTGATGGAGCATAAGGTGCCAACGAATCTTCTCCAGCCTTCACAGTCCTGAGAAAGCCGGATGACTTCTTCCCAGGTCATGCCCTTCCTTTTCATGTCCTCCTCCAGGTGCCCAACGGCCTCCCTCTTTTACGCTTTCCAGGTGGAGTCCATCTGAGTGCCATATGAGGGAGTCTTGTTTCGCTCATCCGAAGGACATGCCCCAGCCATCTCCAGCGTCTCTGCTTGATCTCGCCCACAACATTGTTGATGCCAGTGCGCTGGCTTATCTCCTTGTTGGTAACATGCTGTTCCCAGCGGACTCTGAGGATACGACGAAGGCACCTTCCTTCAAAACCTCTGAGTCTGCTCTCAATCTTCTTGTTAGTCCTCCAAGTCTCTACGGCATACAGCAGGACTGAGCGCACATTCGACCTATCGATCTTCAGTTTAGTCTTGGTCTGCAACAGTGACGACTTCCAAATGCTGTTAAGCTTTTGGAAGGCTTGCGCTGCCAGGGCAATTCTAGCGGAGATCTCTTTGTCGATGTTGCTGTCTGCCGAGATGTAACTGCCGAGATACCTGAAGTCATTTACTTCCTCTAACTCTTCACCCATGACGGTGGTTTTATCAGTGTTAGTTGTCCTCAGTTTCATCACTTTGGACTTGCCAGGGTGAATTCTGAGCCCAACGCTTCTGGCTGTCCAGTCAACAACGTCGGTCTTTTCTTGGATGTCCTGCTGATCATGCGCGAGAAGCGCCAGGTCATCTGTGAAGTCGCAGTCCTCAAGCCGAGCAGTCGGTCCCCATAGCACTCCCCTTGATCTGCCCTCAGTGGCTCTGCGCATCACCCAGTCGATGACCACAAGGAAGATAACAGCTGAGATTACACAGCCCTGTCTGACCTGTCTTCACGTGAAACCAGTCACTCTGCTGTCCTTCATGTCGCACACAGCATTGATTCTCAACGCGTACAGGTCCCTCAGGATGTTAATGACCTTCTCAGGGAACCTGTATGCTTGTAGAATCCTCCAGAGTGAGGGGTGGTGGATGCTATTAAACGCCTTCTCAAAATCGATGAAGTTAATGTTGAGCGAAGAGTTCCACTCTATTGACTGCTCCACTATGGTGCGTAGGACGAAGATCTGGTCCGTGCACGACCTACCACTTCTGAAGCCACCTTGTTCTTCCCTGAGGATTTTCTCAATGCCCTTGCGCATTCTCTGTAGCAGGACTCTACAGAAAATTTTTCCAAGCACAGGCAGCAGATTAATGCCTCTCCAATTCCCGCAGATGGACAGATCACCTTTTTTGGGTAACTTCACAATGATGCCCTTCTTCCAGGCCTCCGGTACCCTCTCTTCTTCCCAGACCCTGCTGAAGAGACCCTTCAGAGCTTGTACGCTTGCCTTGGGGTCTGCCTTAAGCATTTCAGCAGTGATCTGGTCTTCCCTGGGCGCTCTGTTGCCCTTCGTCTGTTTGATTGCGTCCACTATCTCCAGCTCACTGATGTCCCCACATTCCATGTCTACTTGGAGGTTCATACTTCTAATGTCAGCCTCTTCCTCTGGGTCTGGTCCGTTGAGAGTCTCCCTGAAGTGTTCCATCCACCTGCTGAGCTGTTCTTTTGCTGTCACCAGCATTTTCCCGTTCTTGTCTCTTACTACAGTAGACTTGTTGGTGAAGTCTCCTATAAGAGTCTTGGTGATCTTGTACACTGTCCTAGTAACACCTCTGTCTGCTGCTGACTGGGCCTCCTTGGCAATATTGTCCACACACGCTCTCTTATCTCTTCGTACACGTCTCTTCACAGCAACGTTTAGGTCCCTGTAGACCTGTACAGCTGTTATTTTATCTTCGTCACTGCCTGCAAGTGTGCGCTGTTTAACCGCCTTTCTGTTCTCAATGAGCTGCCATGTAGCATCTGAAATCCACTCCCTTCTCGGTTTCTTCTTGTACCCCAGTACAATCTTGCTGGTTTCCAGGTATACCTTCTGGATCTCCTCACAGTGGATATTAATATCATCTGCTATTAGGTCTTTGAGCAAACTGAATCTGTTGGACAGCTCTAGAGTGAACTGGATCTTCACTGTTGGATGTTTTAGTCTACTGGAGTCAAAGAGCTGGCCACCAGTCTTTCTGTCGGTCCTTTTCAGCCATTTCAGCTTGAGCTGCAGCTTACAAAGATGATGATGATCGCTGTTGGCATCTGCTCCTCTCAGTGCTCGGACATCTCTCATGGATCTTCTCCACTTCTGGTTGATAGCAATGTGATGAATTTGGTTACAAGTCCTTCTATCTGGAGATATCCAGGTCAACTTATGTATTGACTTATGTTGAAAGACAGTGCATCCTATCACCAGACCATTCTCCAGACACAAATCTACAAAACGCTGTCCATTATCGTCAGATAGCAATGTAAAAAAATGTTAACAGCAAATGCTGTTGTACAGATTTCTTTGTACAATAGGACCATTACAATTCTTAAAATAATCAATGAACACTGACTCAAATTGTTCCACATAAGTGTGGCATTACAGTAGTATATTTTTCCATTGTAAAAATATTTCACTCATGATTGTTATAGACTGGGTGCTCATAAGATATCTCTCGGATCTAGAACAGAATCTACTGGGAAATACTGTAGTAAGTTATTTTTTAACACTACTTGTTTCCCTCCAGCTGACACATTTAGGCTGTGGAAGAAAACAAGTCCTCACTCTAAGTTTGTAAGCAACAAGTCAGAGGCAGTTTATTCGAGCAATTGCAAGGGAAGACTGCAGTCAGACAGGGGGTCCCCCTTCCTTAGGCAGATCTTCAAAGAACAAGCAGTAAAGTATATATATCTTCCCGTTACATACATCAACGGCTAACGGTTATCTGTTTGTTTATACAAACTCCTTCCAGATCTCAAGGTTCCTGCCTAAGTCAGCATTCCATTCTTATCTCCTAAGAGACAGAAGCAGCATCTCTTACAACTCTCGCGTGGTTCGGGTTAGGGCTAGGGCTAGCTTGTAACAAACCTGAGATGGCTATGCACAAATCCCCTTTTTCCTTTTCCCTGCTTCCACAAAGCTATAATAAAAACATGGAAAAACAGAAGAATCGCAACACTAGTGGGGAAGAGGAGAAATCAGGTCAGGGAACAGCTTCACGCAACAATCCTTGAGCTTCCCCCCTCCTCCCATCTAAGATGCACTTTCACAAAGCTTAGACATGAAAAACTGGGGGCACGAGACAGCAGGGGTTTACATACTTCTCATCTAGAAGTGGTATGCAGGGAAGACAGCATACATAACTTGCAAGAGAGATGGAGCAGCAAAGAACGTATTTAGTTTCTAACTTCTGATTTTGCTTTCTGGATCTTTGGCAGTCAGTCACATTTAGGCCAACTTGATATGAATTTCAAGGCAACATAACCAAAACAGTTGTTGAACAGTGAGAAAGATCTTTGTTTTTGTCCTCTTTACCTGCAGCCCTTTTCCTGGATTTGGAGGCTCTCTTGTTCTTATCAGGTTTGGCTTTTTTTCCTTTTTTGCTTTTTTGAGAGCTCTCATAGTCACTGTCAGCTTTGCCATCGTCTGCTCCTAAGTCATCATCCTCGCTGCCAAAGTCTTCATCTAGGACAAAATGGTGACAAAATGAAGTCTCAATTACCTCTGAAAAGGAATCATAAGATGCAGTGGACTAATACTCTTGGTCTCCCCAGCTGAAATTATTATCCTTCTATCTATGCACTACCAAGGAAGAAAATCTGATAAGTCCAGGACTAGAAAGAGCAGGAAAATCAAAGCTAGCACCCATATTAAGGTGCAATGGCAGAGCTATGTATTATGAACATTACAATGAAGATATTAAAAGTAAAGGACTAGTGATGCTGGCAGAAGTAATGTTCCTAATACAAGGATAATATCCCTAGAACAAGCCTACTTGGCTATGTTAGCAGCTGGATTAACTACCTGGTGAGTGTGAATCGTCTTTCTTCGTCTTCACATCTTTTTCTTCTGAGTCCTCACTGCAGAGAAAGGAGGAGAGTGTTACCACTATTTTAGAGGTTGGATCTGCAGAACTGAGTTAGCTTGTGGTAGGTAGGTGAACCAGTATTTTTTTTTTTTTTTTTTAAAAGGATGACACTTGATGCTTCAGAATCTAAGCTCTCATTTAGAAAAAAAAAATCTAGTCATTATGGCTGTAAAAATAACTACCTTCAAATTGTGAACCAAGTGTAAAATGGCCGAAACAGCTCAGAAATGAGCTGCACAGTTCAGCTCAATTAATCGTTAACTCTGAAATCTAAAGCTACTACTACTGTAATTAGCGAGAAGCAGCAGCAGCATGGAGTGAAGTGATTTTCCTTCCTGTGACTTGCCTGTCTCTATAAGGCAGCAGTGGACAATCTGCAGCCCATTGGGGTACTGTGTGTGGCCCGTGAGACATTTTGTTTACGTTGCCCACATGCAGCATTGCTAGATTCCGCTGGTTTTCATTTTTAGTTTTTTTCCAAACCAGTATTACTAAATTAACAGACACATAAAGCAAGGGCACATGAAGTGAGCTACATGCTGATTGCATGCCACATTGTCTTTAAGCGCCATGTGTTCCCCTTGCATCCAAAGTGCTGTTATGATTCAATCAGCACAGCCTGCAAATTCTAGGTACACAACCACCATTAGCAAAACTACCCTATCCCAGGAGACCATCTTGGTTATGACAATCTTGCGGCCCACTGTGATGGAGAGCCACTCATGTAGTACACTCACTTATCTAGGTCGCCCGTTACTGGTGTAAAGCTAAGATAGCCATCCCAGCCTAGGAGTAAACAGTTACAGACTGATGAAAACAAGTTAAAGCCAGCCATGGTGAAAAATACACTCCAGACTATTCAAGGGCCTTCTTGCCAATGGAAAGAGTGGATAAGAAACTGCAGAACTAACTCCAGATAAGGAATCTCAAGCATGTTTTGATTATTTGAATAAGCTAGTTTGTTTACAAGTTCAAGTCTTGTAGGAATAATGATTAATTTTGTTTATTTGCCACTCTCTGACAAGGAACACAACTAATGGCTCTCATAATCATTTAGGTACTTTCAGATCTGCTTCTCTCAAATCATATCATCTGAAAGTGGCTGTAAATATCTAGATCCAGGGAACATTTGGGAGTAATTTCTAGAAAGCAATCTTGGCCTCCAATATTTCTGAGCTACTGGAACAGGTAAGTAGCAAACACACAGCAGCATAAATATACTGCATCCCCCCAAGCAAAGCCTAAAATGAAAACCACCCAAACCAAGACTGCATGTGGACACACACACCACTATCCACTAAATTCCTACAACTGCTGGCAGCTTTCCTTCTCACTGCCGCAAAATGTAAAAGGACCCCATTGAAAACACAACCTGCATCCTACCAAAGACACAAAAAGAAGACAGGCCTAGGTTACACATTTAAAGCTAGATCAATTGAGCTACATGGCTCAGGCTGTGAAAAATGTTTGCACCTTGTGCAGCTTAGCTTAACCTCACAGGGACTGTAGCTGTAGCTAGGTCAATATAAGAATGTCTCCATTTATCTAGCTACCACTTCTAGGAGAGTGGAATTTGAAAAAACCCTTCTGTTGACATAGGAAGCACCTACACTACACTACATCATTGCAGCTGCACCACTATAGCAGAGACGTGGCACGAGTTTCTACAATAAACCCAAGGCAGTCCTCAACAAGAAGCATCTGATATACCTGTGATTTCCAAGACGAATCTTCAGTTTGAAAGTAGTCAGTGGACATTTTAAAAAAATACCATATAACCAGTCATGGTAGGCCAACTGATGTCTTTGTGATGGTTCCTTTGGGTTTATGGTAGATGTGACGAAACTTTTTTTGTCCTGTCTTGACAGATGCAGGCAATTTTTCGATAGATCTTCACTTAAAGAGGTGGCTCCCTTTACATTTCTGAGCAATGTCAGTAATCAAAGTAAGGCATTTTGTTTTAGAAATGGACTGAATGTCAGACAAACTATGAAAGTGGAGAATTAGCAAGTCATGCCTACTGCTAATGCTTCTTGTCCTGCTAAGAATAATTAAAGGGCTTTTTCCATCAGATCCAATAACTAATGTAAAGCACTATAAAACTATGGAGAGACTGAAATATATCACGCTGATAGCCCACCTGCTTTTGTGCTGTGCCAAATTTCTTAGGTCATACTATCCTACTTGCTCCTGTTCTAGTTGCCTAGTTCCAGAAAGTGATTTTAATGCTGAAGCACTAGTGACATGTGTCTTATGCCTGGCTTCACTACCTGTTTGAATGAGGAAAAAGCATCTCAGTATCCAATCTCATTATGCAGGTTTGGTCAGCAGCAGTCCTGTCATTTTAGAAAGCTTACAGAGACTATGCATCCTACCCCCAATTATGTGTGTAATGACCTGGCTCCTTCAATGCTTTTAAATGTTTCAACTCAGCACAGATCCAGTATCTAGAGTGCTCTCCACAGACCCTAGATATCTAAAGCGAACTATTTGCCATAACTAGAGTTCGGTGGATGACTCTTTTGCTCTGCAGTAAATGAGCTTCTCCAATGCTCTTTTGGTTAGCTCCATCTATTGGCCCAAGAGATGTAAGAACCGTATGCCTACAATCAGATATGCTGTTACACAACATGGAGTCTGCCAGCATGTAGCACAGATACGACATGTTTTTCTTGTGGGACCTGTCTGCCCTTTTTACTCTCAGCAAGGAGACTACAGTATCTATCAAGCCTTCAGGATTTAGAAGTAAAAGTCCCCAAATCCACATTAATACAATTCCTTAGAGAGCAGACTACATTAATAAATTGTTCCGTCCAGTCAGTCACTTGCAAGGGCCAATTTACATACGACACAGTGACAAATTACATGTGAAGGGTAGAAAAGTGTCAAATAAGAGGAAGGGGGAGCAAAAGTACTACATTTATAGATCCAACCACAAATAAAATCTGTAAGAATGGCAGCTGAAGTCATGGCTCCTATCTAGACTAGGGATGTTATATTGCAGGTAATGGATTACTTGATTAGTGGATAAGGGGGGAAACTACAGAGCCACAGCAGGGTCAGCTCCCAAACCTGGAGCTACATCTGCTGCGGCTCAGCCTTTTAAAGGTATTTAAAAATATGTTTAAAAAGTAGGGCTGTCAAGCAATTTAAAAAGTTAATTGCGATTAATCTTGTTGTAAAACAATAAGACGACTCCAGTGACCCGAGGCTCCGCATTGCGCTGCCCCTCTGAAACGCTGCCACCGCATTTCAAAGGGGCAGCGCAATGGCTCAGTGCAGCACTGCACCTCTGAAATGCCCTGGCAGCGTTTCAAAGGGGCAGTGCCGCAGAAACGCCTGTGATTAACATGTTAAAAAAATTAACGTGTTAATTGTGCTCTGCATTAATGCGCATCAATTGACAGCCCGATTAAAAAGGAGAGGCACAGCATCTGGGACCAGGCACGAGCCAGGAATCAGCTCATTCCCGGCTCCCGCCAGGTTCCCTGCTGCGCCTCTGTCTCTTTCGTGCCCCCCACCTCCGCCGGACACAGTGCGGGGGAGGCGGGACGACGGACTGGCTTTTAAGCCAGCTCCCCCCAGCACTGGCTTCTGCTCTGGCCCCTTGCTGTGCGGGGGGAGCAACTAATCAAGTCATATGCTTATGGGGTAGTCAACTAGTCACTTACATTCCTAATCTAGACACTCAAATGCAAAAAGTTTAGAAGTCTTGACCCCCATATGAGAGACCAGGGAAAACAGAATGAGGCCACATGTATGGTTAACAAGTACTGGAAGGTTTGTAATCCTTCTACTAGGATACTGTTTAACTGGAGTTGCCTATATACCCTAAGCTTAAAATAAGTGAGCTTTAGATGTAAGGTTAGGGGACTGTTCCAGGACTAGCATTTCTTCACTCTTTCCAGAATCCCTTGAAACTCCTCACCATATCAGCTAGCGTTGAAGGCTTCAGTGCAATAGAGTATACAAGACTTACAATCATTGGCAATTACATGGTACATCTAGTGTTGGGCTATCAGAAGTAACAGAAACAACTTCTTACCTGTCCTCCTGAGAATTCTTCCCAGGCCGCCTCTTATTTTTAGCCTCTCGGGGAGATGAACGAATTTTTTTAGCTGGAGGGGCCGAATCTCTTCCATAATCTTCATCTGGACAGTACAGTGGAGGAAATGGTTTTGAAAGGAAGTAAACTATTTGCTGTAACTTCCAACAATCTAAATAGCCAAGAGTACTACCTCTTCAAGTAGGCCATAAAGTTACCAATTCATATCATTTTAAAAGAGAACAGATCAGCACCCTGTCAAAAAACCCAAATCTTCGAAACTTCAATCCAACTTCACTGAAACATTATATTCAACCTGCATATCTGCAAAATGCATAATAAGCTACACAAATTTAAGATGCAGAAATCATAGCAAACACAATTAATCTGAATTTTATGGAGAATCAGAGCCATACCATTTTATATTCAGAATTATATATAAATTGATTAAAATTTGCACCTATTTCTTATATTAGGTGTTCTTTTATTCCAAAAAAACCCCTCCCACTCTGTAGATAGTTAAGAACTCTGTGTTCTTGTGATGACAAAATTAGGTGTAAGGTCTTTCACAAAATCATTTTAAGTACCAACTTATGCACAACGATTAAAGAATACTACCAATAGTACTGCAGTTAAGAACCGGACAAACTTTAATCACATTGTTGCTACTAAGCATCAATATAACTAGGCATGTTAGCGTATAGTCATTTAAACGATCAATCGATAAGTCTAGGCTTATCAGTTAATCCAAATGACTACACACAATGCCCCCCTCTCCTCCACTGTATCAGAGGCAGCAGTGGGGAGAGAGAACGGGAGGAAGCCCCACCCAGGAGTTTATACATGCTCTCAGCATGTGCTGGTTCCCACGGAGCTCCCTGCCCCCCTCTGCTGCCTCCCACAGAAGCAGTATTGCGGAGGACAGGTGGGAGCCAGTGTGTGGGGGAGATTTCAGATCTCCAGTGCCAGATCCCAGTGCCTCACCTGCTCCTCCCTCACGCTGCTGCCTCTTGCCTCTGATAGAAAGGCTGCAGCACAAAGTATAAGGACAGGCAGTAGCCAGTACATGCAAGAAGCCAGCTTGCTATGCCTATCGGCTCACATGGAGCTGCCTCCCTCACCCTTGGCTGCACTGAAGCCTCTCTATCAGAGGCAGCAGCGTGGAGCGGAGAGGAGGGGGGAGCCAGGAGCTCGCAGCTCTCTGCAGAGCTGTCTGCCGGCTCTGCAGAGCTGTCTGCCTCCCCTGCAGAGCTGTCTGCCTCCCTGCAGCAAGGGGAAGAATGGGCAGGTAGGCGGTAGCTGGTGCTCAGCAGGGGCCGGCTTAAAAAGCTGACTCTCCACCAGCACTGACGGAGAGGGGAGGCGGGATACTAGAGCAGCCTCTGACTGCTGGGAGCCTGGGCCCCTGCAGACAGGGGCTGCTGCCTCTATCAGAGGCAGCAGTGCAGGCTGGCAGCCAGTTTGCGCAGGGAGCCGATTTTTAAAACTGAGCCCCTCACAGACCAGCTCTGCCTGTCGCCCCGCACTGCTGCCTCTGATTCAGAGGCCACAGCTTGGAGTGGCAGGCGCCTCCTCGGGAGTGGGGCTGGGAGCACACTAGCTGCTGACCTCGTCCCCGGGGAAGTATCTTAGTAACCGTATAACTGCTAAAAATTGTTGAGGCTACATGATTACTAAAATACACTATATTTAACATCCCTAAATATAACCAAAATTAGCAGACAGCAGCAGCATGTCTACTTTCCAAGAAAATAAAACATTATCCATATGGCTTCCAAAAATATCAAATTAACATGAATATGCAAATAACTAAAAAAAAGATGATTCACAGAAAAACCCGTTTGCTAGGATCAATTACATAAACTAATAAATTGGCTGAGGTAAAGTACAAGGCAGTAAGTTCAGGAATATTCTGCCAACAACAAACCAAGAAAGGCCTTTAGGAGTTATAATATAAGCATTAAAAATATTGAGCTACACATTTACATTTTCAAACCCATAAAAATTCATAGCCATGTTGAAGTAAAATTTCATAATTTTTTTCTGATAAGACCAAAATAAGTTTACCAGCATCATCTGATTCCTGAAACTGTGAATAATCGACCACCTTTCTGTTCCTGTTAAAAAAAAAAGAGAGAAAGTAAAGTTTAACTAACTTATATTCTTGGAAAGACACGGTCTTCAAACTGAAGAAGAAAAAAAAAAGCATCACTTGTTTTCTGCTGTAGAATTCAAAGTCATTATCCATCAACACCTCCAAAGGGCAACAATTCCAAACACTCAGACATCTGTATCTTAACATTCAGAAATGAACACAGGATCAATGCTCCAGCAACTTCCTGTGGAGCCATTAGGATTTAAGACTAAATAGATTTTCATTAAAAAAGAACACTTGCTGAAAGTCCCAGTTCCTACTAGAGACTGTTAACACATGTCCATCACTTGGCTTTTTAAAGCACTACTGAATTTTTGAACAGTATTCTCAGTGCAGTTATACAAAGACACCTTCATCTACGCACATATAGACCTTCTATAATGAAATCATATCTAGTGTTGTGTTGCTGTAGTATATTCAGCTACAGTTCTTGAGAATCATCTTTAAAGCATGGGTAGCATCCCAAGATTAAGGTGAGTTATTACTTAAAAAAAAAAAAAAAAGATTGACACAAAATGATTGCTTAGAAATAGTATCAAAATCAGATTGACTTCAGGTGCAGAATGAGCAGGTGAACTGACATTTATGTCATACACATGCCATTAATACAGGAGTCATTCAAGACCAGGAGAACCGCTTGTACAAGTTTTTCATAGGCAATTAGCTGCTCTTTACACAAAATTCAGTGACCTCCAACTGAATTTTTCAGCAGGACAATGAGGGAAAACTATTTTTTTAAACAAAGATAACAGTGACAATGCCTGTCATTTCACAATACTTTGACCTTGAAATTTGAAGCTTCTTCACAGAATAACCCTATAATCAAAATATGTGAATATGCCAAGCAATCATATATAGCATTTTTGAGATTAAGAAGAGACTGAAAAGGGAAAGAAAACTACTTCCCAATTGTTAATTTCTTCTGACCAGTTAAGAGTGAAAGTTGAGGAGTGTGGGGAAGCTGAGTCATGTTTAACATTCTGGATTCTCATGGTTAATATCAATTTCATTTCAGGGACTCGGAGCTGCAGCTCACGGAGCCGTGGTGGCCTCCTCTGCCCCTGGAGCCAGCAGCAGGCTAGATTAAGAAGAGGGCTTTAGAGGTTGCTGCCTGGGACTCTTGTCTGAAGCCCCTGTGCTCTGGGTCAGCCCTTCCTGTGGGGTGGGGGTTAAAGGCAGCTGTGCATGCTGCTCTTCCTCCTCCCCACACCAGGCTGCAGTCCTGTCACTGCAAATGCAGGGAGGCTCTGTCCCAGTGCTGCCCTCACCTGGAGGCTCCACCCCCAAAGCTTCCATTGGCCAGGAAATTCAGCAACTGCAGGGGAGCAGTGGGTAGCACAGGACCGCCTGTTCCTCCCCCAGGTAAGTGCTTCATGTACCAAACCCTAAGCCCCCTCACAACCCTCCTAGGCCCTGCACCCCAATCCAGAGCCTACTCAACCACCTTATCTCCCCCCCTAAACCCCATAGCCCAACTTTGGGCCCCACCCTAACTCCCACCCACACTCTAAATCTGTTTAGCCCCACCCTGGAGCCCACTCCTGCACCTAAAATGCCCCATCCCAGTCCGTCCGTCCCCCCCACCCCCCCCAGGCCAGAGCCCTCATCTCCTCCAATCTCCCTTCCACACTCTGAACTCCTCAGCCCCATCCCTACCACAGAGATCATTCATGTGCAGAATGAATTTTATGCTCACTAATATGAAACTTCTGTGCCGCATATCATCTCTATACTGGTGCACATAAAATTTGTTCCACACATGAACATAAAGAATCAAAGCGAACACAGCATCCAACCGATTTTCATTCTTGATGAGGTATTACTAGAGTCCTGTTACCCCTATAAAATCTACACAGCTATGCAAATGCTCACTGGAATCTATTCAGGCTCATAAAAATAATATTGTTAATAAAGTTCCAATTGCAGGGCCAGAATCTGACTTTGCTATGTAATACCAGTGATTAACTTAGATCATAGATTAAGCAGCAGCCATTAAAGTCCTCTTTTTTAAATCTAAAAAAGCATAGGCTTTTCTATAACAATCACTGCAGCATCAGAAATCCAAAAGCTATGAGGAACTTATCCTCAAATGCATTTATAATGTGGGGTAGTTATCTCACTTTTAGAAATGGGAAAGTGAAGTACAAGACATTAAGTGACTTGCCCAATATTATAAGGACTAGAAGAGTGCTATGATCAGACTCAACCCTGCACCTGAACCCCAAACTCCCTCCCCCTCATCCTCCTCCTAAATTTGACAGAGCCACTAAATCAAACAGAACCACACAATGCTATTCACTTTCCAGAATGGAGTGACACTGAGATTAATACAATGCATTCTTGATATGTCTTTTTGCTAAAAGGAAACCATACTTTGACAACAGCTGTCAACTCCTTTAAATTCCTTCCAAGCTTTCTCAATTCATAGCTATTAAGAATAGCCATAGAGAAAGAGGAAGTACCGTAATTCAACTTCAACCCTACATTAATGCTCTCAAAAAAATACAATTCAAGAAATGAGCAGTGAGACTTGTGCAAAGTTGAATCCAAAGCAATCGATAAGAGAATTTAAGTAAAGATTCAATAAATGACACTATTCACTCATCTGTAATCTGAAAGTTGTAAACATTTTAGAAGTGTGTATCTGTCTGTTCAAGAACTCCTCCTAAACGGTAAGAGGTAAGACCACCAAATTTGGGATGCAGTTTCCTCTTGCCCTAACTGAAAGCAAGGACAGGGTTTGGTTTGTGCCAGGAAAACTGGAAGTGCCGGGAACTGAACTGTTTCCCATAACATGGAAAGGGAGTGGCTGTTCAGACGGACACAATACTGAGTGTGGCAATTGGGGACAGTGAACCTGCAGGGGAGAGCTATATGCAGAGTGGTGACTGGGGGGCAGCTGTACCACCAAGGGAGTGGCTAGCAGGGATGGGGCCCCACCTTCTTGCCTGCCATCAGACCAATCCTTCCACCTTGGGAGGGGCTGGGGGGAGGGGGGAGAAGAGCCCCCACTGTCCTGTGCCAGCAGCTACTCCCACCCCTTGCCCTGAACCCCACTAGACCCCCAGACCTGTGTCCTGAGCCCCTCACCCTCCCGTCCTGATCCCTGCCCCCCCCCCATGTCCCTAGCCTCCTGCACCCCTTACACCATCCCCCTGCCCTGAAGGACCCAGGCATTGCCAGGTAAGTCTTCCAGTGTGAATGTAACCACTAGCAGGATTCACTGAGGTCATGCCCAAAAAAACCCTCAACTTCTAATTTCCGCTTCAATTATTAGCCTTCCTGGAGCCTAACTCAGCTTTTCTGCTGTGAAGTGGGAGAAGGAATTATATTTTTAAAGTACTTAAAGAGAAGCATGAGCACCAAATGAGACAAAGTTTCATCTGGAGTACATCCACTCATGCACACAAGATAGACACTTCCCCCTTAAAACAAAAACCGAGGGTAATTTTGCTGCTCAGTCCATTAATTTCACAAGACAATTGTTTTCATGTCAGTGACCTACTGAACACATTGTAAATGGCCAGATAAGCACCTTGCAAGAAACCCATAGTCATAAAGGGTTTCACCTGATTTAGTCACAATATTAAAATAACGTAATATACAGATTTAAAATGCAAATTATGTCAATTTCAAATAATGAAAACATTCTAAGCTTCTTTACTACTTCCAAGCATTATGCCCTACAGGTAGGGCTAGCAAGATGGTCCCTACTGTGCTCTCTCATTACTTTGTCTACAGCAATATTGATTTTTAGAGCAAGTGCGATAAAAATTGCTAGACAACTGTATAACATAGGCTGTTCTTTTTCACCTTGCAGGACAAAAGAAAGAATAACTACAGAGACATAGGAAGACAGATACAGAAAGACAAGAAATTTCTGGAAATAAGTTCTCAACATAACACGTGCAAAGGGGAGAAGCACACACAAATATTCAACTATACCTGTTGTTTCTACACGTTGAAGTCAAGCACAAACTGTTCAAGCCAGGTCTACACTAGGGATGTAAGCGAGTAGTGTAGTAGCCGACTACGCAATAAGCCTAGGCTTACCAGGTAGTCAAGTCAACTTATCACATTTCCCCCCTTTGCTGCCTCTGTGTCAGAGGCAGAAAGGATGGGAAACAGGAGCTGGGGAGCTGGGGGGGGGGGGGGTGCAAACTGGTTTCCCCCCAGCACTGTCTCTGTGGTGCTGCTGGCACCACCCCCCACCCTGCCTATCAGAGACAACAGCCCAGCCCAGCTCAGCTCAGTCCAGGCTTGTGCCAGGTCCAGGACCTACCTTCACTGTGGCTCTGCATTTTCAATGTAGTTGCTCTTACTACCTTTAAGCTGCGGAGCTGCAGAGGGGGTAGCCCCTGGACCTGGCACAAGCCAGGACTGAGCACCTTCCCTTATTGACTCATTGTATAGTTTATACAATAAGTCAATTATCTACCTCTTAAAATCCTTAGTCTACATTAGATAGGTCAACGTGTACACGACGACATGATTATCAGTTAATCCTGTCATCTACACACATTTCCCTCCCCCTTGCTGCCGCTGTATCAGAACAGTAGATTTTTAAGTATTGCTTGAGTAGTTGTATGCCATCTTCAGCAAAAAAGACACTCCCAAACTTAATATTAGTACTTACAAGCCACCATATTAGCAGATAAAAGCTCAAGAGGGTGGCACATAGATAGCTTACGAAGGCATGTTACAATTTTTTATCCCTGCTTTATGAAGTGCTTAACCTCAAGGTCTCTGCCTAGCACTACAGTGACATATGAAGTCTGAAATTCAAATTTAAAAGAAAAAAATAAGCTTGGCTCCTGTCTGCTCAGCAAGTGCAGCGTGGGAGGAAGAGTAAATCCTGAAAAGCCAACAACTGGCTACACTGCCTAGCAAACTGGTTAAATGAGTGCTGGTAGAAACACTGTGCTACCTCTCAGGTAATGCTTAACAGTGAGACTAATTAGACTGATTGGAGACTAATAAGGTAAATAATTCAAAAAATATTAATGTTCAACTAATACCATTATAAATAACAAAACAGTTATAAAACCACAGGTAGCTTTTCACCATTTTATGCTACTGCCTTTTTGGATTCCATTCAGCTTGGATTGCTGAACAGAAGAGTGCTCAGTTTCACTTTCTGGTTCTCATCCAGTTGACAGGGAAGCTGTAGCTTGGTTTCAACACAGCACAGGGAAGCATTCCCATTTAAATCACCATTTTGTCATTTTACATCTAAGAAATATTTCTAGACCTATTTGCTTGTCACATTCATATATAATGCTATATTTCTGGCCTTAACTAAATAGACATTAAATTTCTTGATTTCCAATGCTTATGCCTAACAAGTTATTTACCTAAGACAACTCACTATTTGTGTGAGGGCTAGTCTACACTAGAATCACTAGAGCAGTGCAGCTTTATTGGTGCAGCTGCACCACTTTAGCAATTCTAATGCAGACAGCCAATGGCCATCTGGCATAACTGCACTGCTGAGAGAGACAGTAGCTTTGTCAGCAGAAGCAGCTTTCTTGTCTACATAGCGTTGTCCACACTGGCACCCAGATCTGCAATCCATGCCACCTGGAGCGTGCGTGGCTTTTCACACATTCCTAAGCAATTTAAGTTATTAGGGATGTAAAAACCAGTGAAATGGGGCTGCCGGTCACCTGTTCACATCCCTGTAAGTTATACTAACGTAAGTGCTAGTGCAAACAAGCCCTGAGTCTCTTTAAAAACTATTCTCTAACCAGACTGACAGCCTAGAGGTCTCCAGCGACAGATGATGATGACTTAGGCCTTGACTTGGTGCAACAAGCCATCTAAGACTGCGCACTAATGGTGGTAGCTGCAATTTTAGGGAAATGTCTGCCCTGCAACTCCAAAAAAACCATTTAAGTGATTAATACAGCAACAGTTTAACCCAGCGTTTCGCAATTTTATTTGGCCACGGAACCCTTTTAAACGCGAAAGAATTTTGCAGAACCCCTAATAGTCTTCTATATGGAGCTGAAAAAATAGACCACAAATAAGTAAGGATAATAATAAACAAATGCTAAACAAGGTCATGATATGTAGATTAATCTATCAGTCAATTTATATTTGCCACGGTTAAATTTTTAAATACAAGAAATCACACGACTATACTGAAGTATTAGCAAGAGCACTGCCTGCACACTCCCATACAAGCAACTGGTTTGACAGCTGAAGCTTCGACTTTGTCCGACGCGGCGCTAGTATATTCGTATTCGGTCACCCACATAATCCATGCTTCCTGACAGTGAGTACAGGGATTTATGGTGGTATATAATAGGCAATCGCACCACTGAGTGACTGCTTGCGCAGTGCTGAGTAGTGGCATCATCGCGGAACCCGTATTTTCACTTTTGGGAATATTCACACCATTTGGGAAACACTGGTTTAAACAGTCTTGTGCACATCCTCCATTTAAGCCAGCTACCAACAAAAACATTTTAGAAAACACTAGAAATATGATGAAAATACTAGGGGGCTGCACCCACTGCTTGCTACACTCACCAACCCCCCCTTACCCCTTTTGTGCGGCAGGAAAACTTTTTTATATGGAGAGAAAAGTACAATAAAGATACAACTGACTTTCAGCCACATGCTATTTGTCTGTTATTTTACATACGTTGAAGTGACAATCCCAAGGAAAAAGGGAACAGGAAAGCTATAAATTCAAGCTTTCAAGAAGCACTCTTCCTTAATTTTCTTAAATTGCCCAGGTACAGTATTGGAGTTGCATAGTCACATGTAAGCTTTGACATTAACACCTCTCACAAAGAATACTTTCCCTACCACTCTGGCAGGAGCATCATGGCACCACTCTAACAGCAAACATCTAAACCTGAGGGAGGGAAGAGAGGGGAACATCTACAGAGGGTGGCTTGCCTTGATATGCCTCACAGGGCTCAGGGTTCATCCTCTGATCACAGCAACTGGAGCCAGCACTAATGTTCCAGCCACATGGCCAATGGGAGTGATTGGGTGTGCCTGCAGGGGTGCTTTCCTGCAGCTTGCAGAGCTGTGATGAGACACCTGCGCTGCATAAGCACGCCCACCCCACTCCTGCAGCCTCCCTCCCTCATTATCCCTCCCAGACCCCCCACTTCCATCTCTGCACTCTCCCTCCCATCAAGACCCTGTGCCCACAACCTGCTTCTGCACCCTCCCTTGCAGACCACACCTCCCACCGAGACTCTGCACCCCTATCCCCAGCAGATCCTTCCTGCACACTGAACCCTTCATTTTTGGCCTCACCCCAAAGCCTGGGGGCCCCCCACAAAATCCACTAGCCCTGGGTCCCCAGAAGAGTTAATTTAGTCCTGGGCCTCTGTACTCCCCAGCCTCCCTCCTGTGGTGCTGGAGCTTGAGTGGAATGTCTTTTTCCTGTTTCTCAGTTGGGGGCCACATCAGTGAGGGTTTGGGGTTTCTTTGTTTTTGTTTCTCACTTGTCTGAGGTCCGACTGATTTTTCTTTGGGTCAGCGAACCCTGACCCCAAAAAAGGTTTCCCTTCCCTGATCAGTGAAAGCCTTAGAGTAATATTTACCACTGAAGGTACTTGAAACTCAGATATAGGTCTAAAAATTAATGTTTGGTAAAATTCAAAGCTTTAGAGAATTTTTAATCAATGCATGTTTCTCTTTTAAAAGATCCTAGTTAAAACACTGGATTTAGAAACCTGCCTGCATAATTTTGTTCTACAAGATTTTTGATTGGTACAGAAGCACTGTAAGAGTGACGAGAAAAGTGAAACTGACAACTGAAAAGCAGAAGTGCAGTGCGTTAAACTTTAAGAAACATTAGATTTTAAATCCCCAAATGCATATAAGATTTAATACAAGGAAATACAAAAACTGTCTAATTTAAGAGTGCCTAAGATTTATACATTTTTATTTCAATTTACACATCAGAATAGTTGATGGCTAACAGAAAGGATGGTAATGGTTAACTGGTAAAGCCTCACCCCTTGAGTCTCACCAATTACGGTTAGCCTGTGGGAGCCAGAAAAGGCTGCCATGGGCAGGAGGTTGCTCCAGCCCCACGGGGTCCGCTACGGGCAGGGAGGAAGATGGGGTGCCCGATTTAATTGGTTAACTAATTAAACTGGATTTTACATCCCTAAGTTCAAACTTCCTCCACTATCCCCACACTGGTTATCCCCATACTGCATTTAGGTTGGTATTTTTTTAAAAATGGATACTTGTTCAACCAGAAGTGAACAGAGACCATGCATTCATTTCATACAGGCCACTGAACATGGTCGTGTTCCCATCATGGAGTTGACTCATCTCATGTCAGCAGTGATGGAAGCCTCTCTGTATCTCGCATTAACAATATCAGAAGAAGAGCTTTGCCCAAACTTGATTGCTTGTCTTTCACCAACAGAAGCCGGTCCCTTAATAGGTATTACTTAATCCCCACACCGTCTCATTAACAGTACAGTAACACTCGTATCCTCATGTAAACCGTATTTTGAAACCAATGGCTTTAAAATTATATGCAGAGTTTTCCAATTAACTAATACCAGAGGAGGATGTGTTGAATATATCTGCAGTTGAAAATTTCTTCCATTTTTCAAATACATGTTATAACCAACCAGACAGTGGACTGTTGGCTCCAATTTTGGAACACCCTATTATCACACTCAACTCTACTGAAGACCAGCGCTAAAGCAAGTTCCATCTTTTACTACTGTGTATGGTTTCCTTTTCCTTTTTTTTTTTGGTTTATCATTATAATAAAGAATTATGAATTATAAAAACTTTAGAAGCCATACTTCAAAAATACACATGAACCCTACCTGTAGTCAGGTTCCAAGTCGTCATCTGAATGTATACTAAAAGTCACACTGAGCAGCAAAGTAGCATCAACACTGTATTCCAGGATGGAGGCACTGTGATTCAAGTTCAGACCACTAACCATCTAGTTACAGCAGTCTGTCTTGCAAAAGGTTTCATAACTAAGTGTTTTATAGAAAAAGAGAAAAAACCCTTTGAGCCCCTGAGCAATTACTTTCAGACCTGACCTATGAGATATAATCATCCTTACTTACAAATTATTGGTCAAAATACACAGGAGACCAGAAAGCTAAGATTAGTTTTCAACTACCAGTGTGCTAAATGAGGGAAGGGGACTGGACTCGAGGTCCCTTCCAGTCCTAGTATTCTATGATAAATGCCTCCCCACCTGGGGACATTTAGCAAATTAGTCCAATTTTCTAAAAATATTTGCCAAATTTGAACCCCAACTTTAAAACACATAATGAACTTCTACCATTCATATTATGGGTTATTCTAAAATAAAAGTCGAGCTAATTAATATTACAACCTTCTTCTGAAAACAAAGAATTGTCCATGTTTTAAGCTTAAAAAGACAACCTGTAATTTACAGCACAATTTCAAGTTCTCTCTCTCTCTCTGTATATATAGGCAGGCTACAATCATGCACATTAGAAAATTTTACAGCATTTTATATTTGCAACCTTATCACAATCCAGCATTGAAGTTTATATTCCCCGGAAACTCCTGGCTATCAGAACCCAGGTCCAACGCCATTAAAATGGGTGGAGGCATCACCACCTACCTTCTTTTGAAGTGGGAAGAAAGACTAACTAGAGCCCAACTTCACTGTGCCCTCATCCCCAACCTACCATTTAATGACTAGTCTCTCAGGGATTGAGAATGGTATAGAATAAACAGAGCGCGTTTAAATTCCGCTCTCCGCCCCTCCCAGGTAGGCGGCTCCTCCTAACTCCTCCCCCAAATGCGGGGCAAATTGGCGGCAGCACTGCCTAGCGAAACTGAGTCGGAGCCCATCAAAACCTCCCGTGCCGTGGTCATTACGGTATATCACATGCATGTCCCGCGCCCCAGAAAAACGTAGAGCATCGCCTGTCGCACTCCTCCAGGAAAGCTGCAGCATGGCATGCTGCATGCCTCTCCCCGAAAGTGTTACATATATCACCGCGCACCCATGCGCTCGGATGGCTTCCCCCTAAAGTGGGTCACGGCAATGCCGCCAACGTTCACCCTTCACCCCTTCCCCCCGCCGCCAACAACATGGGGGACAGCTTGCTGCACGCCCGCTCTCCCGCCCAGTAAGCGCATTGCCCTGCCCTCCTCCGCCCAATAAGCTTGCAGCAAGGCGCGTTCCCCTTCCCCCCCAGCGTGCAAGGAGGCCTGATGCACGCCGCCGCCGCCCCCTCCACTACAAGCACGCTGTGGGCACGCAACTACCCCCGTCCTGTGCAAAAGCGCGCTCGAGGCGCACACACCCACGAGGAGCGCTGCAGCCTCCCCCCCGGGGGCAGAAGGGCAGGCCCACGCTCCTCCCCGCGAGCCAGCAGGCCCCTCCCCGTCCCCTCACAGGGCGCACAAGAGCACCACGCTGCAAGCGAGCGCGTAGCCCTTCCCCTCCCACGAGGGAGCAGCCTCCCCCCCCCAACCCCCCTCCCCGGCCTTCCAGGGTGCACAAGGGCACGCGGCAAAGATGTAACCCGCCCCCCCTCCCCCACAGTGCGCAGCAACGGCGCGTTACCTCCACAGCCGGCTCCCCTTGGCATGGCCCGCAGCAGGCCGCCGGCCCGCCCCCGTCGCGGGCACAGGGGCAGGAGGCCTTGCCCCCCCCCCCGGTCCCGCGCTCTCCCCGCACGTTGGAGGAGGGGCGCGGAGAGGGCCTCTTCTCCCCGCGCTAGCGCCCCGAGACTCACCTGACCGGCCTGGACATTTTCTCCGACCCGATCGGGGCCCGCGCCGGGCGCTGTCAGCCAAGAGGGAGGAGGAACTAAAAACCGACGAGCCTCGCTCGGGTGACGGACCCGTCCCTTCCCCCCAGCCCGGGAGCGAGCGGGATCCCTGGGCCCAGAGCCGCGGGCCGCGCCGCCGGAGCCGCCTTTCCCTCAGCCGCGGGCAGCTTCGTTCCCGTCCCGGCCGGAAGGCGCTCCCCGTGCGCGCGCCCCTCTCTCCACCCCGTGTGGGTCCCCGCCACTCGCCGCGTTCGTCTCCCCCCCCCTCCCCGCAAAATGGTCGCGTTCGCCCAGCGGAGGATATGCGCCGAACGGCGAGGCGGCACAACCTAGCCTGCTGGCACCGCCTCCTTCGCTCATGGGGCGACGGCGCAGCCCGCCTCACGCTATTGGTCTGTTCGAACCATCACGGCGGGCTCGGCTCCACCCCTTCCTCCCCGCGGGGAAAAGGGGGGTGGAGAGGAGGACGCCCCACACTCAAGTTGCTATGAGAGGGAGCAGCCGATAACAGCCCGCGAGCCCAAGCCGGCATTGGTGGCGGTAGATTCGCCACGGCTCGCCCTCTCAGTGGAGCGGCCCAGCGGCGCGGCCCGGCCTCTCAGACCCGCCCCCATCCCCATCGGGTGTATTCGGCCCCGGTTTTATTATTGGGGTGAGAGCTGAGACGGACCGGGAGATGGAGCCGGATCAGCAGATTCGCCACTCGGCCTGGCGTGGGTAGATTTTGGAGGGAAAGTGCAGGCAGGGGCTGAGCCCCTCCCCACCCCTGCTATTCCCGTAGGTTAACCCCGCCAGCCCCCTACTGCTGCCCGGTGCAAGCACCTCAGCATTGCACGAGCCTGGAGCCCCCCTCAGTCCCTGTCCCTGCCTCCTGCCGCTCCCCAGAGCTACCCCTGGCTGCCCCCTCACCAGCATCTCTCTCTCCCTGGCCGGTAGTAACACCCCCATCTAGTTCTCGCGGAGCAGCAGCCTGTCAGCAACCCGGTGACATGGGGCCATCGTGCCCGTTTTACCAGCCGGGGAAACTGAGGCACCAAGCAGGGCTGGGACTTGCACAGGGTCACTCAGCAAGCCAGGGGCAGAGCTAGGAAGAAAACCTAGCTCTCTGCTCGTCCCAGTGCTGCTCTTCTACCGCCTCATCCCTTTCCTTCTGCCCCTGCCCTAGTACTACAACTTGCAGAGACATCCGTTTGAGTGGGGGGGCAGTTGCCTGCTACTATTGTTTTACATATTTAATAATAGCATGGTGACTGAGTCCCTACTAACTCACCTGTAACTCGCTATTTATCTCCCATTAGCTGATCTCATCCCTGTGCTTCAGCTCTCATTTCTCCTCACCTCTCCACCAACAGCACCCATCCTGTTAATGCTTGGCTATCTTTACATACCTATTGTTGCATCCTATACCTATATCTCCTCCCAAGAGTAAGGAATGGTTGGAGCTATTGTCTGGGATGCCACAGATCCCAGTTCATTTCCTTGCTGTGCCATGGCCTCCTTGTATGGCTTTTGACCAGTCCCTTAGTCTCTCTGCATTTAAAATGCCAATAATAGTACTCCCCTATTTGCAAAGGGGTGTATGAGAATAAATAATTTTGGGAGGTGTTCACATGCTACAGTATCTGGAGGTCTCTGACTGGCAGAAACTTTGGGGCTAGAAACATTGCCAGTGCAAAAATCCAGTTTACCACAATCCATAAAAAGACCCCATGTCCCTAATTGTAAATTGAATATGAGATAATGAAGTCACTTTAATAAATATGGAAATTCATGGTGGTTAACTTTTTTTAGCTACCAACTTCAAAACCATGCAACTTTTTAAGTTGACAGCATTCCTTTACACCTTCATCTCCCTCCACCCCCTCAAGTGATGCTCTTTAAATCAAAATGTCTACTGGATGGCCACATGAAATATAGCCAGGAGAAGTTTTTCTCAGCACCTCACATTGCTGATCTGTATCCACAGTTTCATTTAGAATCAAAAGCCTATGGCTACGTCTACACTGGCGTGATCTTGCGCAAAAACTCTTTAGCACAAGAGTTCTTGCGTTAAAGTAGTTGCGCAAGAGAGCGTCTACACTGGCATGTGCTTTTGCGCAAGAGCATCCTTGCCAGTGTAGACGCTCTCTTGCGCAAGAAAGCTCTGATGGCCATTTTAACCATAGGGCTTTCTTGCGCAAGAAATTCATGTTGCCTGTCTACACTGGCCTCTTGCGCAAGAACAGTTGAGCAAAAGGGCTTATTCCTGAGCGGGAGCATCAGAGTTCTGGCGCAAGAAGCCCTGATTTCATACATTAGAATGTCAGTTTACTTGCGCAAGAACACGCAGCCAGTGTAGACAGGCAGCAAGGTTTTGCGCAAGATCGGCCGCTTTTGCGCAAGATCGCACCGCTGTACACACAGCCTACATGTATAACATTTTCCACTTGGAAAGCTGCAATTATATGAATTATGGCTTATTTAGGTCTCATTGTTGCCCCCGTGGTTGGTAATATTTTCCGAAGATATTCTCTACTAAAGCTGGACTAAGTGCAATGTTGACAGCAGGTGAAAATTAGGCAAAACACAGGAGTCCAGGCTGCATTTCAGTTGCAGGTGCTTGGTCATTTGAATCCAAAATAACTGGTGAAATTCAACAGCTGTAAATACTGTTCTGTTCAAAAGAGTATTGATGTAATCTAGTATCATGACTGTGTCATATCCACAGGTACTGCTGTCCAAGGATAAAATGGCTGTGGGCCACAAATGCAAACGGGGATGAAAAATGCTGTTTTCACTCTTGAACTGTGGGTATATCAGCCAACTCATCTCCATCGATTTTGGTTCCCCTAAATACTACAATTTCCACTATAAGTAAGACTAAAGTAATACAAGCTAAGATCATCACCTGTGAAGTATATAAGAAAACTATAGGTGAAGTTGCAAACTCCATGGAGACAGCAGAGTTTGAGAGACTCATAGGCTATGTCTACACTCGCGGCTTCTTGCGCAAGTATGGCAGTTCTTGCGCCAGAATCTGCAGAGCATCCACACTGCCCGCCTGCTCTTGTGCAAGGAAATTTACAGTACAGCGTGGTAAGAGAGGGCTTCTTGCGCAAGAGCTACGCTCTTTTTTAACAGGTGTAAGTCCTCTTGCGCAAGAGGACAGTGTGGAGGTACGGCAGAGATTTCTTGCACAAGAAAGCCCTATGGCTAAAATGGCCATCAGAGCTTTCTTGCGCAAGAGAGCGTCCACACTGCTATGGGCGCTCTTGCGCAAAAGCACAGCTCACACATGGCAGTGTGGATGTTTTCTTGCACAAGACTTCTTGCACAAGAACCCTTGCGCAAGATGTTCTTGCACAAGAAGCTGTGAGTGTAGACACAGCCATAGGGTCTATTGCACACGTTACTTCTATATATCTTACGTGACGCGGGGGAGGTGTCTTTTTCATAAACCGTGGGCAAGGTAAGTTATAATCAACCTGAGTGGCAGTGCAGACAATACTATATCAACAGGATAGCTTCTCCTGCCAGCATAGCTATGGATCTCTCACAGGAGCACAAGTTACTAGGCAGATAGACGAGCTCTCGTTGGCTTAGAGCAGGGTTTCCCAGCCTATGGGTCGGGACCCAAATATGGGTCGCCATTACATTTCAAGAGGGTCACCAAATGTCTCCCCAAGTGGCTCTGCCCTCCCTCCTCCCCCTGTTTTTGAATTGCCTTGGGTCACCAAGTCTTCCTGAATTGTCAAAATGGGTCCCCATCTGCAAAAGGTTGGGAACTACTGACTTAGAGCATCTTCACCAGAAGCACTACAGCAACGCTAGTGTAAATGATGTAGACAGAGCCTGGGTGTGATGCATGAGAATTTCAAGTCTCTGGATTCATGAGAGTCAACAAATTTAACAAGAAATGTAACCCTTAACACAATATCGAAACAGCAATGTATTCACATGAAAATGTAAACGTGTTGCTGGCATTTTGGGAGAAAAAAGGGAACAATTCACTGTTCACACATACAATTCTCTTTACAGATATTGTTGTTGACAGTGAAATATTTTTCTATTTTGGACTTGTGAACTCATCTACCGTTACGACTGTTTAGAAAGGAAACCAATAACTACTAACCAAGCAAGAGTTAAACAAAAAAAACCAAAAAACCCCACCACAAGTCAGAATTTTTATTATAAATTCGTTTCAATGTTTGCAATACTGGCTTGGTTAATGATTGTTACAGAAAAAAAAAAAATCAACAGCTTTTTCCCTTTTATTACACAAAGTAATACTGTAAGTGAAGAAACACTAACCAGAATCTTACCTAGAAAATAAAATCCCTGTGAGACTATGCATAACAGCAAATAGTTTAAAAAAATCTCAAGAGCTTTTATATGGTTGACTGACCCTTTGAACTGGAGTGTGTACTCATGACCTGGAAGTTTTACTGAAATAAAAATTCCTTGTTATTGGCAGATTTGTAGTAAGCTGAGTTTCATGATTTAAAAATGTGTAACTAAATCTAGCAATCTGAGTCCCATGGCTACAGACCAAAGATCTCTGACATTAAGCAATAACATGGGGGGGGGAGAGAAGAGAGAGATCAGTTGGCACAGAATCATGCAAAAAACGTCATAAGAAGCACAGATGAGATGAAAATCCACAGGTTCTGTGTTTAAAAAGTTTCCTACCTTGTTTCTGCTAGAATGGCCATACAAGCCTACATAGATGGTATATAAACTTTGTTCACAAATTTGCAGAAACCTTAGTCTCGCACATTAAAACACCCAACAGACTGGTATTGTCAAACACAGCAAAACCTGAGTTTAGATGGGACCTTTGAAACTGAGTTTGTTTTGCAGAAGAACTAAACTGAGGTTAACAATAAGCTGGGTTTTTTGTTTTAAGTGCCCTGTGTGCCAGAAACACAGCTCTGAAAACACACATTTGCATAATCAGATTGTTTTCCTGTTTGAGTTTTTAGACAGTTCTCAAGCAAAAGCCATTCTTTGTTGCACTGGGTTGATTTTTGACACTTATTTTTCTATTGCATCTTTACCAAGCAGTGAATGATGTGTGAAAACAAAAACTGCACATACAGATCTTTAGGTCTTGCATATGAGAAACCTTTAAGGATTTCAAGTTTTTTACTAATTTTTGAGAAGCAATTACTGATGCAAGAGTAAGAAGCCCAGGCACTCCACAGCTGCCGTTGAACAACAGGTTAAAATGCATCACCATGTGTAATGAAATCTATTCCTCCAGGCAATGTTACCTAGTGGGTAGGGCACTGGGCTTAACTCAGGAGAGACGGGTTTAATTCCTGGCTCTGCTACTAGTTTACTGTGCCATCATGGGCAAGTCACTTCCCTTCTGTGCATCAGCTTCTCATCTGTAAGATGGGAATATTAATGCTGACCTCCCTAGTAAAGCACTTTGAGATCTATGGGCGAAGAATGCTAGGCATTATGATAATCAGAGAATGCGGTCAAGATCAATCCTTTTGAAAACAAGTTCTTTTACTTTTCCTATTTAATCTTTAGACTTCTAAAAGCCAAAATAGGATTTTTAAAAGCCAATTTACTTATATTTTAGGTGGCTTACTTTTTGTATTACACTTTTTTGGGTCAGTTCTGCTTCTCTGCTGCTTAGTTCCTCTTTCCAGTTCTCACATACCTTCTGCACAGTTTGGGTTCTCTGTGAATCTGATTGCACAGTGATGGAATATTTAAATGCATTTAACAGAACAAAATCTTTGAATTGTGCATCCTAGCCTTACATGAATTTTATCCGTTAACAAAATTCTGGGTCTCTATTCCTTATCATTCATCATTTATATAGAAGTTTTCTAATGCGAAGTACATTACAAGCATTCATTAATCTTCAGTTCTTTGTGTTATATACAACAAAGAAGGGTGAAATGGTTTACTTAAGGCCACAGAAGAGATCATTCCTATAGAAAACAAAGGCTCCCCTATGTTCCTGGCTCACAGATGTGTTCAGAGCACTCTCTTATTTGATATTAGCCTTTTAATATCCCTCCCCCAAACAGCCTCCTTATTGAATCTGCCCCAGAAAAATGCCACCCCAGTTTCAAAGGATTCATTTTGCCCTTATTTGATGTTAGGATTAAATACAGAACCACCTCAATTCATCACATTCCATGTAACCATGGCTTTACTGGGCCGAGAGTTATATTAATTCCCTTATTAGCAATGCCAAATATGCACTTTTAGGAAATCATCTGCATTTTTTTGCCCCAAAGTCAGTCAGCAGCTCTGATCATATGTAGAACACACAAGGAGTCTAGCAGACATCAAAAGGGCAAAGAGAGGTTTTCCCCACTATTTCCTTCTGGCCAGTTAAGTCCCTTTCTTTGCTTTTCCTTGGATCACTAAAAGCAGCAGGTGGGCTTTCAGTAAGCCACACCACAACTATCACTTAAGGTTTTACTCACCATGGCAGAATGGTTGCAAGGAAGTAATTCATCAGCATGTTTAAAGCTATTTGAAATCTCAGAATGGAAGGTGCTATAAAAGCAAGGAGTACTGTTGTTGTTTTACAACACAAGAGGGGTTACAACCTTTTTCTCATTCACTACTGGATGCCCTAATAAAGTGGCATCTGAAGAGTTATATGCACTGGGTAGAGGGACAAAAAGGATACCCAACAAAAGGCAATTAGACAATTCTTGCAACCAAGCAGAAGACAGGGACAATAAACTAAGCACAGCAGTCAATGTACACACATGAAAGCTGTGGTTTTGAATCTCCCAAATTCACACCAATCCATTTTGCAAATCAGGCAATGCCACACCTGTTGCAAATAAGCACTTTGGCTACCAGAAAGTGTCCTCTTTTAACCCAAGGATGATTGCCACAGCCAACAAAAAATCCAGAACACTTCAACCACAGATGAATTAGTCACACACAGATTCGGAGTGTGAAATAACGAGGAATTACTGTAATGCCATGTCAGAACCAGGAGGTGCAAGCAAAATGCCAGATTTTCACAAAAGTCATAATAACTGTTGCTTTTGGAACAATCCCTCTATGATTACCTGGGAGGAGGTGGGGGGGAGGGTAGTGGTATATATTGAAATATTACCTTTCACCCTCAAATCCAGTCCCATGTTACGGAAGTAAGTGGAGTGCTCTTACTAATCAGAGGTGTTAACTCTAACCGTGCAGTTGTATAAAACGACAGGAGCAGCAGAGAGCTTTAGGTTGCATCTGTGTTGGAATAAAGAGGAATTCTCCCCAAGTCACTGACATCAATGCTTTACTGAGACTGTGCGTGGAACAGGAGAGAATTCTTTACCATTGAATAAAGCCAGTATTGGTGAAAAAGACATTCTCTTTTGCTGTGATGCAGACGGAGAAGTGTGCGTCGCTAACAGCATCCCCAGCCAGGTGGGGAGGCATCTTTTATGTTAATATAATCCCCACGGCCAGAACCCGGGAGGTCTCCATCACCCGTGAACGACGACATCATCTTTTCAATAAGGACTCTAGGAAACAACATACATGATGTAACAAGCAGCAAGAGGCTATGGCCCTACAGTCTGGCACACAACTGGGTATAGCCATCAGCCCCCCCAACCAGGACAAAGCTGGCTGCTGTGGCCTTAAAGGGACAACACTAGAGAATACAAATTAGAGTTCTCCATTCAACTCCCTGTGGGCAAATGTCCGCAGTACAAACAGCACCATCAGGGACATGTGTTGGCTCATATGCCAGCAGCATCAGTAGAGAGGTCAGTGACTGAAGGCATCGCAGACACTGGAGTGGCCCCCAAACCTCTGGAGGCAAGCCCCCATTTTTCTGGATTTAGGCACAACAGGAAGCTTGGATGGGGAAGTCGGCCCACTCCCATTCTCCCGCAGAGACCAGCAGGTGAAAAATACCCATTGTATTGTGATAAGCCCTCTATTTCCAAATGCGTGTCACAGCTTAGACATGGTCAGGAGAACCTCTGACCGTTCTAGCAGAATGTCCCCTTTAGATTGGCTGACCTATTACAGCAGCTATATGGTAAATGCCAGCAGGGATGCTCAGATCTCAGTGGTTCAGCAGCCAAATCAACATTACCCAAAAGAGTCACAGTAGTGTGAATTCATTGTTTCATTTCCTTTTTATGCATATATAATTCTCAAAGCAAAATGACTGACCAAGCATTCATAATATAATGCTATGTTATAATTATACTATGTAATAATTCATTAATTATAATTCATTGTAATAATAATTCATTGTAATAATTCAATAACTATACTATGTTATAATTCATAACATAGTAATAGCATCCTGATGGGTTAATAACTTGGATTGGTTATTGGTTGCACGGTGTTTTAATATCACATGCTGCAAGGAACTGCATTTAAGAGTCATTTGTGGCTTCTGAGCCTCAATCTGAGTATCCCTGCTTTAGAGGTACCCTGAGAAGCTATTGTACCTACCGCATAGACTCGTTAATATTCTTGTTTTCCTTCACAGATGTTTCAGTCCAGCCAGAGAAACTGTTCTCTTTGCTGAACCGATCAATCTCTTCCCTGGTCACTGCCCATGGGGAAAGGTCACACTGTGAAACAAGAGTCGGTTATTTTAAAAGAAGGTATTTATTTGAAAAGGACCCGCCCCCCCTTCGCCCATCCCAATCACCACGCTGCTGATGTTCAGCTAGCACGGAATGCCGGCCCTTCCCATCCTTTCTTGAGAACCCAATCCAACAGGGGTTCCTCATGGGATGATGTAACGGCCAAAATGCTTATCTGGTTTGAGAGTATGTCACGCATCTCCAGCGTGTGCTGGAGACCCCTTTCCCCCGCCCCCCATGTGGGTCAGTGTGCAGGGAATTGTTCTCACTAGGCCAGGCAACACTCTGTCTACATCGGGGTGGGGAACCTTTTTGGGTGGGGGGCCACTGACCCACAGAGAAAAAAAAAAAAAAAAAAAAAAAAATCAGTCACGGGCCACAAGTGAGAAGCAACAAAAAATAAAAATGACTGACGTGGCCCCCGACTGAGAAGCAGAAAGATGCTCCCCACATCTTCGTACACCAGAGCCTAGGGGGGCATGGGCTAGTAGATTTTGGGGTTGGGGGAAAGCCTCCAGGCAGTGCCTTACTGTGCCAACCGGAGAGAGGGAGGATGGCAGTGCACAAAGCCACTTCCTCCCCAAACCAGGCAGAGCCTGTGGGTTGGATCCAGCTCTGGTTTGCCTTACTCCAGCTAGGGGCTCCTCCTCCAACAGTGAGGAGCTGGCACTGGTGCTCCAGCCCCGCAGGGAGATGGGGAAGGGAGCTGTGGGGAAGGGGTGGCGCATGGGGTGGGAGCCCTGAGGCTCAGGGACCAGATCCAGGCAAACCGGGGACTGGATCTGGTCCCCAAGCCATAGGTTCCCCACCCCTGGTCTACATCAAGAAAATTCACACCCGCCTAACTTGTGCAGTTACGCTGATGCTAACAGAGAAGTCAGATGCAGTGCATCTCCATTGGGGGTTTTCACTGGCTCAGTTACACTGATTTAGTTGCACTAATGCTGATTTCCTTTGTGTAGACAGAGCCTATGTTCTTTAAACTCTGCTATCCAGAAGGAGGCGTTCTCCCAAAGGAGAAGCAGAATGACTGTATAACGTGCTGTCCCCTTTATCATGCCTTGGATAACCGAGTCTTTGCCGAGTCTTTTGAATTTGAGACCTTACCACTCAAACTAGACAAGCCTCAAACTGAGCTTTGACGGGCCCCCTGAGCTGGTGTCAGCACACAGAAGGGACATGCCAGTCGCCACAGAAGACAGGGATTTTTAAATACAAAAGAAATAAATCATTAAACAAAGCAGCTAGCCATTTAAACAATGAAACCTGACCCCGTGCACCAATGCACAGATGGCATCTCTCTCAGCAAGGCAAGTATCGGATCATGCATCTAGGTGACCTCATTAGAACGCCTTTCCCTGCCCGGACACACATATTCATCCTAACTTGATGCTGGTTAAAGATCTGGGAGGACAGAGCTGCTTGGCAGCCCTCTAAAAGCCACCACCCTCTGGCTCTTCTGGTGCAGCAGAGGGAAGAGATTCCAGAGACAGAGCCCTCATTGGACAAGGAAGCAGCTCAGAGTTCTAGGCATTGGCCAAAACTTCGTCTCCTTCAGGCTGCCACCGGCGTTGACTAGCCAACCTCAGAGAGTTTCATTAAGCCTGATTGTTTCAATGCAGAACATGGCCAAAAGACACTTTTTAATCTCAATTTATAAATCATGTTGTAGCCTATATAGCATGTGACATGGTATGGCTCCATTCACAATAGACACATTTAAACCCTATTTAAGCACTAGCCTTAAGTAGGGATGTGAAAGTGTAACCGTGTACATGATTAACCGATAAGCCTGGGCTCATCGGTTAACGTTCCCATTTACACGCAGGCTCCTGGGTTGCACTGCTTCTCCGGGAGCTGCCTGTCACCCCATGCTGCTGCCTCTGTATCAGAGGCAGGAGCGAGGAGCAGCAGGCAGGAGCCGGTATGGGGAGCACCAGCTCCTGGAGAGCTGACTGTGTGCACCAGCTCCTGGAGAGCTGACTGCCACACCTCATGTAAGCATGTAAAAATTCGGTTACTTAAACACACTTTAACATCCCTAGCCTGAACTGGTTTAAGAGTGCTTTTCTAGATGGTTTTGAAAACAGTTCAAACTCGTAGCATGGGTTTGAGCTGAAAATCTGGTCACAATAGGATGCAACAGTCTCCCTCTTCTGACCAATCTTCAGTGAACCGTCTCGCTGACTCACCAATTACACAAGGCGAATCCTGGAAACCAGGTGTGGAAGATGCTCAGAGGCTATGATGATGGGTGGCAGTATAAACCCCATGGTGAAAGAGTCTATGAGATCCCATCCAATCTATCCTTCCTGCCAATTTACTCTAGAACACATTCTCCAGTGTTTAGCCCGGGCTAAAAATAACTCTGCTTGGGTCAGACTCGGTGTTTTAAATAAGTTGTAAAGAAAATGGAAGTGAGAAATGCTAATGGGGAGCCAGACAGAAATCAGACATGAGGGAGGAAATCTAGCTATGCAGAGGCTGGTCTTGCACATGCATTGGGGAGAAAAAAAGCTCAAGCAGGATAAACCAATCTCTGGATGATTTCCACCTCCTAAGCTTATCTTACACCCACCTAAATACAATTGATTTGGGGGGAGGGAAGGATATGAATCAACTCTCAGCTGGGTCCCGCTTTCTCTTCACTCCTCTCTGTACCCCAGCTGTTCCGGGGATCTATTTTATCAGAGGGGAAAAAAGCGTATTGCAAGGGAGGGGGGTGATTGCAGGGCAGGCGGGCATACCTATACCAGCTCTCATTTCACTAGCACTGGTAACAGTTGTAGTAAAGATGCAGCGGGATGAGCGTTAGCATGGGCAACTGAAGTACAGCAGCTGGAACCCTGGGTACGTACTCTGGTTGTAGCCCATGCCTCTCTGGGTCTTCACTGCCACCGTTATCTGCGCTAGCGAGATGAAATGCCCATGTTACAATCACACCTTCAGGAGCAGTATAGACATACTCCAGGAGCCAGTACAGTCCAAATGTCTGCCCAGCCAAGGGACAACCAGGTCTCCCGTGCTGATCCATTTCCCTCAAAACTTGACAAGCTACACAGAAATGGTGCCATGTAAGGAGCCGCACACAGCCCTGGCTCAACACTTGAATCACAAGCTCCTTGTTGGATAAAGGTGAGAAAATGCAGCAGAACGATCCAGGGACGGGATTAGCAAGACCACAAGATCTGCAACAGCTCTGACAAAGTCTAGTGAAGAAAGCCTTCTCCCTCACTTCAGTTTAAATCCGCTTCCTCCAAACACACCAAAGACCCGAAGCCCATCTAGATTTGCTCACCTTATTAGCCAGCAGCAAGCATGGCACCGGGCTTCCGTCTGGCAGCGTGAGCTTGCTGTCCAGATCCAGCTTCCACTTCTGGCTGTTGCTGAACGTGTTGAAGTTAGTAACATCGAACATTATAACACAGGCTGATGCCTCTCTGTAGTACAGCCGAGTCATGGAGGTGAAGCGTTCCTGCCCTGGGGGTGGGGTGGGGTGGGAAGAGAGAGGGATGGCTTTTAAACATCATCTCTTTGGACTGGTCCATGCTTGGGGTTTGCCCCAGTTGCAGCCAGCTAGAGCCAACCTCTCGAGTGAGGTACTGTGCCTCCAGGTATTCCTGTGAGGTCAGAAGTACCGCTATCCCCCTTTCGGAGATGAGGAAATTAAGGTACCGAGACGAGAAGTGTCTTGCCCAAGCAATTCAGTGGCACAGCTCATATTAGAGTTTAGAAGTCCAGACCCTCACAATGTGCTCAAATCACAAGTCTTCCGAAAGCCTCTGTTTTCCAGCCCCTTTCCTCTCAGGGTCATTTTCGTGGCCATTTAAACTCTCTTTTCCCCCCACCGGGTTGCAGTTTTACCTCATCCGCAGTGAAAGCCTAAACACAGTGATTTGTCTAAACACAGCTGCTCAGGGGCTTTCAGCAGCATTTCCCCGATCAGTTGTAAACAGGGATTTTTTTCCCCCAAAGAATGTGTTAGCAAAACAGTGCTACCAACTATGTGCTGTGCACAACTTGTAATGGTATGAACACTGGTCTTGGAAAACAACCCGTCCACTGCTAGGACCCTGATAACTACCCCGCTGGGACAGGACAGTTTTAACCACCGGGTGAACAAGCCCATAGGGCCTTTCTATGCTACAGGCTGAGCCTCTTTAGTCCAGAGCCCTTGGGACAAGACCGGTGCCGAACCAGAGAATTTGCCAGACCACAGGAGGTCAATATCATCTAGCAGCATCACCAGCACTGCCACTGCTTCCTGGGCTCTGAGAAGACATTTAGGGATAAATTAGAGCTAAACAACAGCACAGAACACTGACAGCCAGGACTGGTGCCTGTAAAAAAACGTTATGGACTGTGGGAAACTTGGCCACCCCCATGATAAGTGGTCATCCGGCTAATTAAAAACATGCTGGACCATGGATGTTGCTGGACCAGAGTGTGCCGGACTAGAGAGGTTCAACCTGTACCAAAATGAGTGTGGCTATGACTACAATACCACTTATGTCGGTATAATTTATATTGTTCAGGGGGTTGAATAAGCCACCCCCCAAGTGATGCAAGTTACACCTACCTCAGTGCTGGAGAGCTTCTCCTGCTGACACTGCTTATTAGACGTGGATTAAGTAAGTCGGCAGGAGAGCTGCACCGCTCTAAGCACTCGAGTGTAGCCCTAGCCTGTGTTTAAGCAGTGCCTTGCCCAAGCCAGAATGTCACTGGGGCTTGCCTAAGTTGACAGGACCAAACTTAGGCAACATTCATGTTACGTGATTCACTAACATCTGAAATGGGACTTGTTCATATCTAGGCAAGGCAAAACATTAGATGCCACAGGGTGAATGAGGACTGTGTTATAACATCACAACGTGGTAGGTTTGGTAGCACTTAGACTCTTACGCTGGCAAGGGGTCAGCAATAACACACTTTCTAGTTACCTTCCAATGGCTATTTCCCCCTGCGTGCCTTTTAGACAGTGAGCACAAAAACAGGGCAGGAACTGGCAGTAGCAGTGAGTCTTGTACAGCTCTGAGCACATTGCTGGGTGTTAAAAAACAATGCAGCAGCCAGTCATCCCACAAACCATAAATAGCCACGTGGGTTTTCAGTGGACATCAGCATGCTGCGGCGTCTGAAACGTCTTTTTTTTTTTTTTTTTAATTAAACTGATGTGTGTGACGCCTGTTTCCCCAGAACATAAAAGGGATAAAACCACAGAGTTTTACTCAGGCATCCAGTCCCACAGCTTCTGTGCTCAACCCTCCCTTTCCTCTTCCTCACCCTCAACCTCCATCTCCTCTTCTTTTCTCCCTCCCCCTTCCCCCCTGCGCATTTTGACAGTGCTGGAAGCTGAGTTCTGTTTCTCTACAGTGGCAGAGGCAGCCTAGGCTGCTGCAATGAAAGATGGCACCAAACCCCAACCGTGTGCCTCAACCCATCCCAGACCACCACCTTCTGGGCCTGCAGGAGAGTCCTATCTCCATGACAACTTGATTGGCAGCCTCCCCATGTCGAATATGGACACTTGAAACCAACCACAATTCACATGAGCCACTCAACAGCCCTCAGATGGCAACTTTCACAGCCCAATTGTGTTGTCAGAGCAGTGGGAGTTACTCCTGATTTAGGACTGAGGGAGAGGAGAATTGGCTTTCTACTTAAGGCCAAACTGCCTGCACTGTATTGTACCTAGCAGTCAAACATTCCCCCTGCATCCAGATACCCATCATCCTCCCTCTCCTCCCTAGTCAGGCTGTTGTAGCTTGAAAATTGTGGAATAGGCACTGTGGAATTTATCAATCCCTGCAGCTGTGCTCCCTCTAAATGAGCCACGTGATTCAACATTTAATCGCCATCGGAAAAAAAACAGAAGCTTTATTTTTTCCCCCCCAACCAGAAATAAAGTTGTTGGGTTTTTTAAGGGTCTTTTGCTGAAGAATAAAGACCAATGGGTTGGACGCTTGGAAACTCTGTTCTCTGCTAAGGCCAAAGGCTTTCACACACTCACCTGCAATGTCCCATAGCTGGAGTCGTACTGTCTCGGACTCAGACCACTGCACCACCTTCAGAGCAAAATCCACTGCAAAATCCCAAAGAGAAAGGAAGTCTGATTAGGGATTATGCAGACCCACTGTGTGTTTCCTCCACCCATATCTATCAGCGGTTGCAGGCATCTTGCTCTACAGGTTGAACCTCTGTAGTCCGGCACTCTCTGGTCCAGAAACATCCTTTGCCCGGCATGATTTAAGTTAGCTGGATGTCCATTTATCATGGGTGTGACCAAGTTTCCCGTGGTACCATAAAGTTAGTTTAGAACATAAGAACAGCCGAACTGGGTCAAACCAAAGGTCCATCTAGCCCAGTATCCTATCTGCCAACAATAGCCAATACCAGATGCCCCAGAGGGAGTGAACACAACAGGTAATCAAGTGATCCCTCTCCTGTCACCCATTTCCAGACAAACAGAGACTAAGGACACCATTCCTACACATCCTGGCTAATAGTCATTGATGGACCTAACCTCCATGAATTTATCTAGTTCTTTTTTGAACCCAGATAAAGTCCTAATCTTCACAACATCCTCTGGCAAGGAGTCCCACAGGTTGACTGTGCACTGCATGAAGAAAAACTTCCTTTTGTTTGTTTTACACCTGCTACCTATTAATTTCATCTGGTGACCCCTACTTCTTATGTTATGGGAACAAGTAAATAACTTTTCCTTATTCACTTTTTCCACACCAGTCACGATTTTATAGACCTCTATCATCTCCCCCCTCTATCATATCATACAGCCACCAGTCCTGGCTCTCAGTGTTCTGTGCTATTTAGTTCTAATGTACCCTTAAATGGCTTCTAAGAGCTCAGTAAGCAGTGGAAGTGTGGGTAATGCTATTAGACAATCTTGACCTCCCGTGGACCGGCAAATTCTCTGGTTTGGCACTGGTCAGGTCCCGAAGGTGCCAGACTAGAGAGGTTCAACCTGTAACACAGAAAGGCCCTAAGGGCTTGTTCACCCTCTGGCTACTGCTATAGCAAACTGCCACACTCAACCAGTCAAATAGCCACATGTGTCTAGTGGCTAGCATGTTGGACACCTTGGCTAGAACACTTCCTCTTGTTACATGGGGGTGATATGGTGCAAGCTATCGCCCCAAACCATAGCACAGAAGCAGCCATGCTGGGCTGTAGGAAACAGGCAAGCAAAGTGGATTAGCTCACTGTTAAGCTAACTCCGCTCCCATCAAAGCCAGCACTGACTTCAACAGTGTCCGTATTTGGGTCACCACTTGCATTTGGGAAAACCACACCCAAAGCTTTTGATTTGCATTATGGGACTCAAAACCACACTTGCAAATCTCATGCTTAACTAGCAATGCTGGACCAGCACCATGGCTAGAGTCTGTAAGCTCTTTCAGGGGCAGAGAGCTTTTTTTGCTCTGTTTGTACAGCACCTGGCACAAGGGGTACTGGGCCATGGGGCTCTACATGAGAGGAAATAATAAATCATATAATCAAAGGAAGATAAATTTGCAAGGAGTTTTCTGAAGAACAAGCCCTCTCCAGCACCTGACCTTGAGAAATAACAACGTAAACTTTAAAAAAAAATAAAAAAAAAAAAAAAAGGTAATCTTATTACACAAAGAGACTTACAGGAGACCTCCCTTCCCCCAATCATCTGGATTTACTTTACATTTCAGTCAAGTGCTTCTGGATTGCACATTTTGTACCCTTGATCCCCAGTTTCAACAGCAGGCAGAACTAATCAGATCATTTTGATTAGAGGCCAATATACACAAAGGGAAGGACAGCCTGGCTAATCTGCCTTTTAAAAAAATATTATTGGTCCTAGATCAAAACTGAAGAAGCTGGCAATTAATCAGCTATGTTTAGTAATCTTTTTAATAAAGCAACATGTATCATCACATTAAAAATACGCACTGCCTTCTGTCAGAAGCTAGCTGTGGTTTTGCACTAATGCCCGAAAATTTACAAAATTAGTCACTTTTGCTCTGTTTTCACTTGCCTCCATTTTGTGCTGCCTGAAACAATTTAGATGCTTTTTTTGGGGGGTGGGGGGGGAACACAGTTTTTACTTTTACATACATGCCCCCTCCCCACTCCAAACCCAATCAATCTTAACAAGTGCCGGAGGAGTTTAAATACACACATCTGACCTACATTTATCAGAAGTGCTAAAAATCTGATCGGCTGCAATCCAAAGGAAGGGTGTCCAGTCGGGCTAATGTCTAGCACAGTGGTTCTGAAACTTTCTGAAGATCGGGATTCGTTTTTTTTAATGATTGTGGATAAAGAGAGAGACTGCAATACCCCTGCTGTTGCAAATGATCAAAGCTGTGAGTAAGTGCATGTTTTGCAAAGCCAAATCCAGACGCTTTGTACATCACTGCCTCAGTGGGGTGCAGGCCTCCAGTTTGACAACCTCTGACCTCTTTCTTCATCTTGGATTCTCCAGCAGAGAGATTAAAGTAAGTGTGCGCTCTGAAAATGAGGAAAAGCACTAACAGTGGCCTCTATTTTTTCAGTCCCACTCAGACAGCGTCTGGATTGAGCCTTAGTTCTTCCTGCACTTGGCCTGGTATTCAACCCTGCTATGTTAATGTTTATAGCTGTGCTGGTTGATGTGTTCAAAAACAGGATAGCTTCCACACACAACAGAGGTCCTGTATGCAATGTCAACTGTTTTGCAACTCTCTGTTATGATGCCCTGGTCCCCAAGACAATTAACAAGTCCATTTTAGGGTATGTCTATACTTAAACGTTTAAGTAGCAATTTAACACCATAACACCAGGGCTGGATTACCCAATAGGCAGACTAAGCACGTGCTTAGGGCACCAGCAAAGCAGAGGCACCCCCCCACCCCCCCAAAAAAATTTTTTTTTTTGGAAAAAATTTGATATTTCAAAAAAAGCATCGAAGTAGTCATCATGGGAAAAGTCAGAACTCTGCAGAACGCTCTTTTTCTCAGCTGAAAAGAATAAAAAACCCTCAGAGAACAACAATGTGTCAGGACAGACTTGCTTCACTTTCCCTATTGTGTACGGAAGCGAACATGCTTCGTCGAGTCAGCTTTGATGAACTTATCCAGAATTTTGCAATCAGAAAATCTAGAAAGAAGCTATTTTAATTTCAGCATACATGTAAGTTTTGTGTCATTTCGAAAAATAAATTTTTATTTTACGGTATAATATTGTTTTTATTTTGAATTATGTATGGGAGGGCACCATAATCTTTTCAGTGCTTAGGGCCTCTAAAGGTCTTAATCTGGCCCTACATAACACAGCCTTAAAATTCTAGCATAAACAAGACACGAAGATTTACATCCTGGAACAAATATGCTCTTATGTTCTTAAATATTTGGGCTGTGTCTACCCCAGATTTTACAACTGAGTTAATTAACATATTTACATAGTCACATCTGGAGTACTGCATCCAATTCTGGGCACCCCATTACAGAAAGGATGTGGACGCATTGGAGAGAGTCCAGAGGAGAGCAACAAAACTGATTAGGGGGCTGGAGCACATGACTTACAAGGAGGGGTTGAGGAATTTGGGCTTATTAGGGGGGATTTGATAGCAGCCTTCAGCTACCTGAAGGGGGATTCCAAAGAGGAAAGAGGCTGTTCTCAGTGGTGACAGATGACAGAACGAGGAGCAATGGTCTCAAGTTGCAGTCGGGGGGGGAGGTCTAGGTTGGATATTAGGAAAAACTATTCCACTAGGAGGGTAGTGAAGCACTGGGATGGGTTACCCAGGGAAGTGGTGGAATCTCCATCCCTAGAGGTTTTTAAGTCTTGGCTTGACAAAGCCCTGGCTGGGATGATTTAGTTGGGGTTGGTCCTGCTTTGGGCAGGGGGTTGCACTCCGTTTGAGGCCTCTTCCAACCCTATGATTTGTACCATCACTAAACACTCAAGGGCCCACATGCTCACCTTTAAAAGTGTCACATGCTCCCAACTGTGTTCCCCACCTGTGCCAACCTTGTGCTCATTCAAAATCTTTTCTCTGAAGAACTCAGGATGAAAGACAATTGCGACCCTTGTCTGTGGGAGCAGAAGTTGGTTCAAGTTGTTCAAAAATACCAGTCTGGACAACTGTCTTTCAACCCAGCCATAACAAGCATGTTTCATTGCACACAGGAGTTTAGTTTCTGTTGGAGTGGCTTTAGTTTAGAACATAATTTAAGTTCAAGCATGAACCAAGTCATGGGATTAAGATGTTGTCCACAGTCCTCCATCACAGCTGATTCTATAGTGGTGGTAGGACCACTGTTCACTAGCAGCGTTAAGAAGTTACACCATACACTTTTATAGCAGCAATTGCTGCTAGGATGGCCATATAAACAATATTCATTTTGAGAATGGGCAACAATGGTGATTAAAAGGGCATTGGAAAATGTATTCCCAAGCAGTTCCCATACCTGGTAACCAATCATAGCTAGCACAGTTCAACTCCTAGCATGGTGAGGACTTTTAAGACAATCTGGCTTCAGGTTTTCACCGGGCAGTTTGTAATGATCAGAGGTTTCAGTTAGAACTCATCAGGATGTGTCTGTACCCAAGTGGCTGCAGTCTGGCTGCTCAGATCCTCCCCTACAGGACCAGCAAAATGACTACCCCTTTTGTCAACAGGGACCTAATTAAATAACAGGTGTAACGCAGCAAGAAAGCTCAGTTGTAAGGTGCTGCAGGAAATGCAAGGTATTAAAATTGCATGCTGAAAACTGCTCCTTTCATTGAGTTTCTTCAGGTTTACACACCTGGAGAGCATAGGAGAAACAACTTTTCAATCTCAGCTTGTGAGCAAAGGACCCTCAATCAAGAAGAACAAGACGGTACTTTTCTACAACTTTTATCTGAAAATGACCCCCAAAGCACTTTACCCACACAAGATAAATGATGGCCTACATTTCAAGAGCGACTAGTGATTCTGACAGCTCAGCATAAAGGAACCTAATTTTCAAAGTCCAGCCTCTAAAAATCTTGCTTCTTTGCACCCAAAAATCTCTTATGAAAATTTAGAACAAAAATGTTCTACATTGCTCTCCTCAACCAGCACTGAAACATTGGCATTTCTGGGGCGGACATGGAAACACGACAGCTATTTAATGGCACACAGCCACACTATACCACAGTGGTCCTCACCTATAGTAAGTGTTATGCAACCATTCTAATTTCCCTTTACGCCAATAGTAATTCCTGCCACACATCAATCCTCCATTAAAACAGTCCATTACAAACTCCTTGCCTTCTCCCGAAAGAGACAGCTCCAGCCCTGTTGACAAAAACCTTTGCTGACAAACATACAAAGCTAAAAGATGCCCCAAGTGTCCTCTGATGGCAGCTGCCCACTACCATCTTTCTGGGAATCAAATCCTGCAGCTGTTACTCACATCAAACTCTTCTTGACAGCCATAGCAGTTATGCCTGCATATATATTACAGAATTTGTCCCAGTAGGACACAATTGATAGGAGAGCAATGGAAGCACTAGCAAAAGAAAAAAAAAAAAAAAAAAAGAGAAGCCACACAGAACTTCTAACCACAGACCAATATGTTGCAATAAGCCTAATAATACTTCACAGTGGCATAAGAGCTTCCAATCTTCAAAGTAGGGGACAAACACTACAATTTAGCAAATGGCAGTGCAATTCACAGAAAAATATAGCAAGAGAAGGAAATATACATCCCCAAGGGGGAAAATATTCTATATTTAGAGACACTGAACATATAGTTTAGAACAGACTGGAAGAATATTAGAAAGTTTTGTTGATTTCCCCCCATGCAAACAGATTGCTGCATGGAGCTATCTTTTGATGAACACTCACCTCCCACCGTGGATTTGTAGTGCTTGTTGAAGCTGTCGTTGGCATATCGCTGGACCAGCGATGTCTTCCCAACCGTGGCATCTCCAACAATGAGAACTTTAAACATATGGTCATGGTGATGCCCCATTTTCATATCAAGCAAACACAACCAGCCTCTCTATTTTTTAAGCATCTTTCATCTAATCTGAGCGCACATAATCCAAGGGGCAGAGGAACGGACCAAAGACCACTTTCTCTTGCGGAAAACTCAGAGAAATGGACATGCATGCACTAGCTGGAATGTGTAAATACTTATTTCCCCCTCCCAGACATCACCTGCTCTGCACATTACAGGCAGACACAGTGGTCTATTTTCTATATAACTTTTTGGTCTTCTCTGGAGATGCAGTATCTTATACAGAATGCCCTTCCCTTAGAGAGCAGGGGGTACACCTTTACCTAGCCACAGTCTATAACTTTCTGCTTTCTCTTGTGCACATGTCCTTCTCAGTGTTGCTCACTCACAGAGAAGCAGAGCTAGCTTCTTAATAACTTCTGTTTCCTTCTGCAGACCTATGCTGCCCCTCTGATTGGCTTGCACTGACAGCAAGTTAAAACATAATTAGTCCCAAAGAAAAATTATCCACAGAAGACAGGAGGACAACATAAATTAAATCAACAGCCAAACCCAACAAGTTTCCTGGAATTTCAATCTTCATGCAGTTGCATTGGAGGGACAGCTGAGCCCTGCCACACTCATCACACAGGTTGGGGGGAAAGTTTCCCCACTACGCAGTGGCTGTTTCCTAGGAATGATGGAGGTAAAGACCAAGCCCTGCTTCCGCCTACTGGGACACAGCAGAAGCTGCTCCGCCTTTAGCAGCTTCCAGCCCCTTTGCCAGCTGCTGTCATGTGAGAAGGTCAGGTGGCTGCACTAACCCAGCCCCACCAGGAAAACTACATTACCCATCAGGCACGTCGCGGCAAAGTGAGATAGAGAAAGGAGGCTGCGGGCGCAAGGGCTGGTGGGAAGTGTGGTGTGTAGGGGAGGAGAAGCTGGCAAGTGTCTCTTCTTAAAGGGACACGCGCTGCTTTTTGTGAGGCTACCTCTCCCTCTCTCTGTGCTAGGATCCATGCATTTTTTCTTTGTAAAAGAGCTGCCCCTGTACGGGCTTACATTTAGGGCATTTAACCAGCACTGTGTGTGGTGCAGAAATAAACTGTGCAGGATAAGACTAATTTCCATCTCTGAGACTAGGAGGCAGTGGCAGCAAGGGGCCATGATTCCTGGGATCCATTCAGATCTCACCTCCGGTGCCATCTTGGTGTAGCCTAGGTGACAGAGCACCAGATGGACTGGCCTGCTGAGCGACTGTACACCAGCCACTTCCCTGCACATGCCTCAGTTTCCCCATCTGTAAAAAGGGAACGACAACATTGACCGCCTTTGTAAAGTGCCTTGAGATCTATTGTTGAAAAGTGCATTCTAAAAGGCAATTGTTATTTAATGACTTTTTTATTCGGGGTCTTGCTTAAGTTTGTGCTTGTCATAACATCACAATAAGGTAAGCCCCCTACCCACTCAAAAGATAATTTAAATTTTGGTTATTAGAACTGGTTAACATTTTGCAAATTTTTAATTTGGAGGGGGGCACTGAAATTCCAAATATGAAAAAAGCTGAATTCATCATCATTTGTTTTAAAGTCCAAAAATAATTCACTCTGCTTCTCTTCCCGTTTGACATCTGATGTCTAATTTTTGATGAAAAAAATGTGTTTGGTTCAAATGTTGACCAAAAAAACTTTGACATTTTCCCCAACTTCCCTGCCATATTTTCTAACCATTTCTATTAATGTACTCCTGTCAAACTGTGTCTTCAGTCCATGCATCATGTGTTTGAATTGTATTAACAATATCCAATTTTGGTTTTTAAATTTTGTTGTAAAGAAGAGTGAACCTAGAACGTTTGACGGTTTTGCTCCTATGGATCAGATCCAGCTTCCAATGACAAATCAGATCCCCCTCTTCGAATATTTAATTCACTAAGTACAACAAAGCAGAGAAGACGACCAGCTAGGATGAGCAAGATGCAAGCGGCTTGCAGTAGTGCCAGCTCTTGTGATATTTCGCCCCAGCTTCTTGTGATCATGAAATCTCACTTTCAGAAAACAAACTCTAAAGTTGGAGCCCTTGCAGGGGTATAGAAAAATTGGGAAATGCCCTCAAAAACCAGAAGGCAAATAAAAATAACTCAACATTTAACAAAAAAACCTTGGGATTTTTTAATTTCACTCAGGGCTGGCAAGAGGCACCAAAAAGCAAGGTTCTGGCTGGATAAAAAAACAACCTTCCCCAGGTTCCAGTGAACAAAGACAGTGGCAAGAGCCTTCTTTGGCTTTTATTCATAGTGGGCTTTTTGTTAAAGAAAGCAGAGTGATGGATACTTCCCAATCAAGGGCACTTTGCAAAACAAAGGAAGTTTGATCTGAGGAAGTGGGGCTGGCCCACAAAAGCTCATCACGTGATTTGTCAGTTTAATAATGTGTTCACTTTTTTCATTGTATTCCTTTGGTATATATGGTCATGCCAATTCTCTTCCAGAATATGATCTGAAGAGGTAGGTCTGGCCCCTGAAAGCTCATCACCTATTAAACCATCTTGTTAGTCTTTCAAGTGCTACATAGTTTTTCCTTTTGCAAAACAAAGTTACTTCTCACCTGCACATGCCTGCTTCTTCTGTGCAATGTATATTTTACACACACACACACACACACACACACACACACACTCGGAACAAACACATACACAGAATCAGAACTCAGAGTGACAAGTTATGCAGTAGGACATAGATTCACATAAGAGAGACTTTGTCAGGTCCTTAATGCAGTGAGACAGCTTGAGCTGGCTTCGGAAAATACAAGGTGACCCTGGCTCAGCCAACCAGTCAAATAGCACATCCATCCAGGATAATAAACGGCCCATGGTCTTTTTAAAAAAAGGAAAAAGTCTGCAGCTGCAGACAGCTGGTTGTGGGCTCTAGCACCATCATGTCTAGGAGGTTACTTAGCATTCCCTGTGTATGTGCCTGACAGCCCTTTAGGTGGCATAGACCTTGCCAAACAGATCATGGGAGAAGAGGAGATACATGTTAATAGAGATGCCCTGTTATCAGAGATCGTGATTACAAAAACAGCCAAGGGTTCTGAGGCACATGGTGTAGCTGAACAAAAGGCATTCTCCGCCCAGACCTCACGTTGAATTTACAGGCAGCCATCTGAGCACAGAGCAATGGCTGGAAAGGGTGGAGGCTGGCAGACTGCAATCTATCTTTTTCGCTGGACACCTGTTGCTTGCTATGCATACACATTCTTACCTGTATTCCATTGATCCTTACGACAAGCTGAGTTATTAGAGAGCACCGAGATGAGCCTGCCATGGCCCAGAAAGGATCTTTAATCAAGTGGCTGCTGCACTTGACATGCATTAAGGCACAATGTACTAGGCAAGACATTAATTCAGATAATGGATCATGCTCCAAATCAATTATTAAGCCAGATGTGCTGCATGAATAAACCCCTCATACATACCCGCTAGCATTAACAGGGACAGGAGAGCAACCTTCCACAGACTGGGTGAACTCCTGCACTTTGAAATCTGCTGGCAATACACTCCAGCTTCCTGGCTGTCTGCTCAGTGATCTGCTAGCCAAGTGGCTAACTTTATAATCCTTGAACCAAAAAGTTAAGGACCTGAGCAATGCTGGGTATCTTCTGGTGATCTGTCAAGAGTAGGGGCTTGTCATGGCATCCCTGGCCAAGATGCCCCCTGGGTGTTGGCGCAGCGTCTTCCTTCAGCCCTGTGGCTGCTGAACGTGAAGTAGCAGTGTAAGTTCTTTGGGATCCTCCTGAATGCATTCTGCTGCAAAAGCTGTAACAGAATTTCCCTCTGCTAGCCTGCAGATCCAGCTGTAGCCTCACCTGTCCTAGAATCACAGGGTTGAAAGAGACCTCAGAAGGTCATTGAGTCCAACCCCCTGCCCAAAACAGGATCAACCCTGACTAAATCATCCCACCCAGGGCTTTGTCAAAAACCTCTAGGGATGGAGATTCTAGCACCTCCCTAGGGAACCCATCCCAGTGCTTCACCACCCTCCTAGTTGAAATTTTTTTTTCCTAATACCCAACCTAGACCTCTCCCACTGCAACTTGAGACTATTACTCCTCATTCTGTTATCTATCATCACCAAGACTAGTCTCTCTCTCCATCCTCATTGGACCCCCCAACTAGTTAAAGGCTGCTGTTAAATCCCCTGGGACATCAGGTGCTCTCTTTCCAATTTGCATTGGCTGGGAATTGAACTCAGGCCAACGATACCACTACACAACCAACACATCTGCAGAGACAGAACTGCAGGGAAGCATTGTATCACAAAGGGCTTTTACATGGTTACACCATTGCACACTTGAAATATTTAATTGAAATTCCGAATACCAAATACCCCATCCATCCCCCTGTTTGCGATTCAGTCTTTTTCTTTGGAGAGTTCCACGGGCTGAAGAACATCAGTTCAGTTCCCTACCAGCACAAAGATGCTCCCTGCATTTTCCAGCATGGAGTCTGGTTTTAAGTGCCTCAGACAATGTTGTTTCCACTGCTTCACTGGGGAAGCTGTGCCACTCTACATATCTCCCAAGTAGGGGAAATCTTTTCTGATTTTCATCTTCCATTTCCCTTTAGCCAACTTTCAGGGGCTTTGTCTGTGCCCAATCCAGTGCACAACGTGTATATCGCTATGGAGAGTGCTTTCTTGGTGACTGAGCGAGCGTCTACTGGGTTGCTTTTCCACAGCTGCCCTAAGTTACCTCACACCTAATTCATACCAGCAGGGTCTATTCTAGTTTTATGTTGCATGAGAAGACACACAGGTGTATTCAATGGCCAACTCCTTATCAGACAAGACTCTGCATGCCAGCATCAAACTGGTAAACTTGGCTACCAATAGAGGAAGTGGATTTTCTTCTCACTCCCTGTTTACAGAAAAGGGTAAGTATGGTATCCTGGTAGAACTGGTATGGATGTGAACAGAAATCAGGCCTTTCTGCTGATAGTACGCCGCCTAGTTTTTAATAGGATTAGCAGTGTTCTGAAATGATAGCTTGAAGGGGAAAAAAAAAAAAAAACAGGCCACAATGCACATAAATAAATGCCATCTTTATTTTACCAAATATAATTTAAATCAGTTAAGTTGACATTTGTCAATTCAGTTATAACCGGCTATAAATATTTAAGACAGTCTTTTCTAATTTTCATACAAAGAGTAACCCAATATTCTCTTCATCTTGCAGCCAGATCTAAAGTACACATGCATTCGAGTTCAACTGATGAAAAATAAAAGAAATTGTCTTTCGAAGCTCTTTTAAATGCAAATTAAGTGCTTACCCTTCCCTCCACCTTGTAAAAATGTAGGTACATCATCCAAGGAGAACTATGGCTCTTAAAACAATCACTTCTCCCTCCCTCGTTTTTGTAACTGAGACCAGGGTGGGTGTCTCTTTCACTGGCACAAGTCTTTAGTTTGGGAACTGAGCAGTGATGGGGCGTGTAAAAATAAGAGGAAGAGGAGATCTACTAAAAGCTTAAGTGTAAGGGAGAGAAATCTCAAATGTATCCCTTGGTACTGGGCATGGAAGCAAGTGGACAGTTTTCTGCCTCTTAACCTTGAGGGGCAAGGGAAGGTCTCCAAGAAATTGGGACGTCAGTGCAGCAAACTTTTGAAGCAGCCCAGGACAAGCTGGATTTGTGAGATGTCACTGGGGTGAAGAGATGTGAACATCAGAACTTCAATTATAAGTGACGTTTGAAGAGAGCAATTCTGAGGCCTTCTAACATAGGCATGAAAACCCTCCGGAAACCCCCTCCTCTACTAGCACAGGCATCTGCAAGACTGTACTCTATTCAGAGCTGCCATTCTGGGATTGAAGGCAAATGTTTACTTAAGCCAGGTCTCCCTTGCAGACCAGTTAAGGCCCTAAAAAAGGGGAGTCCCACAAACAGCATGAAACAGGAAATGACTTTTCTACTAGTTCCCAGTTTAGACAGTGGTCCCTCAGCTCTTATCTTTCCTGGCATGCAAGACCTTAAATGTGGTTTGGTTTACATATCTATATAGGTTCCTGTATTTTTTTTGGTGGTATTGGTTCTCTCATCGGTCCATGATGAAACCCCCCTTTTAGTTTCAAACCGGTTAACATGCCTGGCCTTAAACCAGGATTCTAGCTCTGAAGTGCAGGGAAAGCTCTAAGCTAATTCGAGATGGGAATTATACAACATGGGTCTATCTCTGGTCACGAAAGATGCACTTTGTGATCTTGCTCAGCCCATGGTAAGGGCAAGGTGGAGTGGTCTTCCCAGCAAATCCCTCCTTTTCAGAGAGCCAAGATGCAACCATACTTCAAGTATCGTGCAACTAGCCAGTTTGCTGGGGTGGCTCAGATCAGCAACAATTGCTCCTTAAACCCAAGCTTCACTTAGGATGAAGGTGGTCAAAACTCTACACAGCACATTGACTGTCATATGTTAACACATTGGCCACTTGTTGATTAGAACACCCAGATCTCTGGGAAAAGCCCCAAAGGAGGAAAAACAGCATTGTTTTAAGGAGCCTGTGGGAGAGGTACAGAAGTTGACCCAGGATCAGAAAACAAAAGCCACTACAAGGGTGCAGGGGTGTGTGTGCTGTGAATGAGGAATGCATTTCAGACACTTTTTTTTAAAAGGGGAAAACTAAAGACCTACATGCAATTAAAAATCCAGCTGCTTTAGGGTTCTGTTTTAAAGCTTCAAATCAATCAGTTCCTTAGACGCACATGGGTGCGGGAGTGGATGTTTAAAAGGGATCTTTCCAGCAAACACAAGCTAATTCCCTAACCAGGATCATGCTTGCTTTAGAAATCAGACAAAGTGGGGCTAAGAGGGAGGATATGGGGTTACCCCAAATCCTAGGTTATAGGTGCTTCCCTCCTGAGAAGTGTCTGCTCAGTTTATAATTAAAATAAGCCTGAATCACATCTTGAACACTGAATGCTTACGAACCATATGAGTGACCCTTTACCTCTCATGATAGGTGGGGGTGGGTGGGCTTCCTTTATGATCTGACTGGTCAATCAACGTTTCCCATAACACCTTGGTTCAGACGCTACAGCTATGAAATTGCACTTGGTGATTGTCTTACACTTTTTTTTGTCCCTCCTAAAACTAGATTTTTCTGTACAAACTTGGCTTGAAATATAAACCACATAAAATTCCCATTGAAAATAATGAGAATCCAGTATCAAAGCTGAAGTCCCAAAGGAGACAGAAGGAACAGAAGGGGGAAAGAAGAGGACGCTGGGGAGAGCTAGTCTCCCACGTCCGCATCCCGGTCGCCGATGAGCCAGAGAATGTGGAAGCTGAGAGCCAAGAGACCTGTTCCAAGCAGGTCACCCAGCGCCGTCAAATAAGGGATGGAGAAGTTGTCGGGATCCAGCCCCCTACCCCACATCCAATGCACCATCCAGTCAGCAATGTAGAGAAGAATGAGAACCTGGAAGACAGACAAGAGGAAAGAGCCATGTTAGCGACTAATCCAGACCTTCATGACCCTTTCTGCCCTGGACACGGCTTTCCACCTGGGTTCTTCAAGGTCCTCCTTATTCAGACACTTGCAATGCAGCTTGATTGAAATGCGAGACCCCGTCAATCCCATTCAAGGCTAAGGGATGGGTCAGAGCAGTAAGGTTAAGAGGAACAATCTCCAGTAAGGGAGACCCAGAGATGGGACGTTGTGTCCCCTTTGTGCCTTAGAAAACCTCCCCTTCCTGCCCAATACCCCATGCACCACCAGCAGTTGATTCTAGGTATACACGGGAGTTCACTGAAAGCCTCCAAAATGAGGGAAGTCTGACCCACGTGCAGAGGTGAAAGTAACTTACACTTCTTACAGGTACTGTTGTAGTGCGCACACGCCCCGCGCAGGGGTCAAGGCAGAGGAGTGGGGGGATTGTGATACATTTGTATCTATAAGAAATGTGTGTGTGTGTGTGTGTGTGTGTGTGTGGGGGGGGCTCAGAGGAACAGCCTGGGAGCTGGGGGTGGGGGTTGCAGGAGTCAGGGTATGAGAAGGAGCTTAGGGCAGGGCTATGTGTGGATGGGGGGAGTGCAGGGGGCAAGGGTGCTATTTAGGGAGGCCAGGGGGGCTAAGCCCTGCCCCCAAGATTCAGAGGAGGAGGCTGCTTGCGGTTCCCTTTCCTCACCATCAGGAAGTGAGAGGGAAGCTCCGTGTGGGCCACTCACTCCTCTGCCCCCTCCCCTTCCCGCTCCAGCCAGGACAGAGAGGCATGCCACCCCCCTGACGCGAAGGGAACAAGCAGCAGCATCCCCATAGGAATCTCGAGGGAAGGGGCTTCAGCCCCACCTTCAGTCCCTAAATGACACTTGGGGCCGGGGGAGGGAATCAGGGCTGGGACAGTCCTTTAGTCTGGCTGCTTAGCAGGAAGCCCTGGGAGCCCAGCGGGGAGCGTGCCACGCCTCCTTCTGCTGCCGAGTGCGCCAGCCGGCGGCCGCTTCTTGCCGGAACAGCGCACAGGGCGCACCGGCTTCCCTTCACCTCTGCCCACATCCAAGTTTTGTAGCTCACGCCAGAGCTCTAACCAAAAAAATATAAGAAAAAAAGAAAAAAAAAAAAGGAGGGGCAAATGGATTCAGAGCCAGGGCGGTGGAGGCAGGATCCAATGCCACGTTCACACCCGGGTGCCTCAGAGGTGAGCAAAAAGCCCAGTGAAAGCGGAGCCGTGCTGGAGCAGCAGAGTCCTGGCTTCCCGGGGGCAGGCGAGCGCTCTCAGAGCAGCGACATGTTTGGCAGGTGCTCCCGTCTGCTCTAGAGCAGTGTCTCTCAACCTTTTTTTTATAAAGTACTCCTTTTCCAAAAAAAAATAAAATATATATAAAGTACCCCCAGTACCTACAGTTTTCAGACACACAACATTTTTTTCTACCGTTGCTACACATTTGTTTAAACAACTTAGTAGTAGCAGCGCACGCGATGAAATTTCTGGGTGTAAAAAGTACAAAAATTATAAAATGCTGTAAAACTTAAAACAAAAATTCAGTTTTCTCCAAATTTCAGTTGTGTTGACATGCCCCCCAGACTTCTCTTGAGTACCCTGAAGGGTACACGTATCACTGGTGGAGAAACACTGCTCTAGCATGCTCTATTTTTCTTTCTTGTCAATGCTCTGACTCATTTCCTGGAGCTCTACTCAGTTGTTGATTTTAGGGGGATGCTAAAACCAGTAACAACTTCCACAAGCACCAGGCGCTGGCTGTGTTTAGTAAGACAACTCCTTGGCCACAGTCTCCCCTCTGTCTGCCTGCGTAGGAGGGGAGGGATATATTGGCTGCCCAAGTCTCCTGCAATGCTCAGATCCCCGCTCACCTCACTGAATGCACACGTTTCACCTTAAGCCCTGATCAGAATGTTATGCAGAATAAGTTAGTAGTATCCGAGCCCAATGCTGGCAGCCCAGCCTGGTTTCTCCTGTGTGGGAAAGGCCCAGAGAAGGGAGGAAGAGCCCTACAAGTCACGTGAGACACTAAGCTCTTCTCAGCCTGGTTTCTCTGCTGCCATTTGAACATGGCTACAGACCCAGAAGGCGCTCCCAGCTCTTCACAACCAAGGAGGCGAGTTTCCTTCACCTGAGGATTTTAAAAGCCAAGCATGGGTTGCAAAGCAGGTGTGAAGTAGAGTAAGTGCCCGGAGCATGGAAGAGAGTCCAATGCTCTCCTCTTCACAGGATGGCTGAAGGAGACAGGACTGCCTCAGTTTACGGGCTGCTCTGTTCTACGGGAATTTGAATTCTACTCCTCTGACACCCATTTGTGCAATGGTGGGGTCCCGCAGGGAGGGTATATTGCAGGGAGGAATACAACAGATAAGGACAGAGAAAGAAGGACCCCAAACCAGCCAGCCCCACCTGACTGCGCCAGCGCCACTGATTCTCAGGCTGCCCTCAGCACTGCAGTATCCAAACAGGATGTTAAGTGAAATGACGGACATCGGTCTCACGTGGCCTGCTCTCACCCCGCCCCTGAGGAGAGCTGTGTGCCCAGGGGAGCGTTTGGTACAGTACGGAGCACCCAAATTTTTCTGTTTTGGAATAGAAGAGACACGCCAGACCAGGGCCAGGAGATGCCCATTTAATGCTCTATCCCCAGTTTTGTGTAAGCTTCCTGGAGCATGGACAGGTGCTCTACTGTGCCTAGCCCAGAAGGGTCCTGGACCATCATGGGGACGACGAGACATCACCCTAAATACAAATAATAACGAGATCTTTTCTGTTTGTCCCAGGTGCAAGAGTCATTCCAGCTGTACTTGTAGCTCCGCCCCATGCCCCTGGGGGAACGCATCTCCCCTCCATCCCACTTGAGAGGTCTGTCTATACCAAGGAGCATCTGCCAATGGGTCCCACTGAACTGGGGCTGAAACCATTTCCTCTGCCACTACAAAAAGGGACAAACCCTGTTTTCAGGAGGGGGACCCGTTGCAGCAATGGGCCAGTTTGCTGCCGCAGATGGTGCATTAGCTCCCTTACTCCAGCCTGGGGATCACGATCCATGCTGCAAGTCACGCCTCCAAGGAGACAGGCCAGGCAGAGCCAGTTCTTACCTGGAGAAGTGCAGCTGTCATGTAGAAGACAATGAAGATCAGGGTGAGGGTCGTGTGCCCGCCCTGCATAGAGCTGATGGTGTAGAGGAAAACCAAGTGCCCAGGAACCACGAGGAGGAAGAGCACGGGAAGAGCGGGAATTTACATCTGGAGAGAAATGGAGAGGACAAAGCTCAGGATTTGAACTGACAATGCTACTCTGCAGCCAGGGTGGGCACCCGCTAATCACCAGACAATGTCCTCGTCAATCGCGTGCTGCAGCATATTGGCTCCACGCACCTTCGGGATCAGTTCAAGGAGCATAACAGAAACACCCCAGACTCTCAACGCTGCCGTAGAGACCCACCCTCACTAGAGCCAGCAATAGCTCCCCGCACTGATAGGGGCAGAAGTGACGGGGAGCGAAGAGGCGCTACACGGCCCCCAGGGGCAATCGAAGAGGCACCTTTCAGCCGGTGCTCAGCACGCAGCTTTCCGCAGTTCCAGGGGAGGACGAATTCCTTGTAGTGAATTCATCAGAGCAACTAAGACAAGGTGCGTGGTGCTCCTAAGGTCTGCATCTGCCCCCTTTCGGCGCTGGTAGTTTTGACCCTGCCAGGGATGTAAAATCCCGTTTCAAATGTTCACCAGATCAACTGTACGTTGAACCAGTTCACTGGCCTGTGGTGCAGTGGGCCTGCCTAGCCTGGAGCACCCCCGGCCGGTGCAGCAGAGCAGGCTGCTCCAGCCAGGCCGGCTACCCACACTGTGGGTGGGAGGTTTGCCCCGGCTGAACCAGGCCCGCTGCCCCACGCGGCGAGGAGACGGCTGCTGCGGCCAGGCCTGGTTAGCTGGTGATCTCGGTAAGCATGCCAGTAAGGTGACTGCTTACCGGGTAACTGGTTAACCCTTTACATCCCTACCCTACACTCATATTGCTACAGATAATGCTGACATCTGAGAACATGAAGCACCCGCTCAGCACCAAGCAGGCATGCTTCTGGGTGCTGCCCTGCCCTGGGAGGCCAGGCCTATTCGCTCCCAAGCCGCAGGCTGCCCTGCCCCGTGCATATCAGAGCATCCATCTCGGCACGGACGTGGCACGCAATGCAAGTCAGGATCCCCTCTTCACCGTGTCCCTCCTCCCCCCATGCCTCTCCTCCCTCGAAACATCTGGGGCTGCTGCTCAGTAACGGAAACTTTATGGAGCCTCCATCCTCAGGAGCCTTTTTGGCAGCTGCAGCCACGCAGGCCGAGCTGAGCCGCCGGCAGCCTCCAGGCAAATTCCTGTGGCCCAAATGCACCTGGGGAGGATCGAGGGGGTGGCGGGGAAGACGACGTCAGTCGTGCCAATGCTGGGGCCTCAGAGGCACCCCTGCCGTTCGGGCAGCCTTGTTGCAGCACTCCCCCTCACCGACCCAGCAGGACACTGCGACGATCTCTGTCAGCAGGCCAGGCCAGTGCCTGTGTCCACCTCCCAGCCCCCATCTCCCTTCCATGCACTACCCCTCCCCCAGCGTGAGCTGAGCCAGGGGAGCATCAAGCCGTTTCAAGATGCCCGTGACCCGGAAGCGTGCCCGCTCGGAACCTCCCAGTGCCCGGGGGAGAAGCGGGCGGGTCCCCGCCACAGATACCTGAGCTGAAGAAAGTGCTGCAGGGGCTGGGGCACTTGCGTGGGGCCATCTCGGGGCTCTCGCCGGGTATTCCGCTCATGTGGAGGTACGTGGAGATGCGACTGGCCTGGACGGCCACCAGATTGCCACCGACCCCTGGAGGCCAAAGAGGGAGCAGTGAGAGCCGGTGCCGAACTCAACCCCTGCGAAACTCAGACATGCACGAGACTTCGGGAGCCACCTTCAACGCGACTGACCTTGGACTCTCCCCCCTTTCCGTGCGGCCGGACCAGTCCGGTGGACCAGTCCTCTCTTGTGCCTCACCGGCAGGAGGATTCTTTCACTGCGTTACCCGAAAGCAGCTGCAGCTGGTTCAGTGACAGAGCGAGCTAGTGGCCCTATGTGGGGATTTCTGGCCCGCAGAACGCAAACAACCAGAGAGAAATCACACGGCCCTACCGCCTCCCTTGACAACCACCGATGCAACTGCACTATTGTGGCGCCTTGCTGAAGCGCAACGTGTGGGATGCAAGCCCAGCAGGCCAGTTGCTGCAGTACGTTTAAAACGGCTAAGCATTTTGTTTTATAACAGCACATAACCTGTGGAACTCACTGCCACATGCCCAAGAGAGTTACAGCATTATTAGAATGAGAAGACCCACAGCTCTACTAGCAAAGGAGCTTGAAGGACCAGAAGTTTCAGACCCATGCCCAAGGCACAGGGAAGGGGCATCAGAAGGATAAAATATTCTTAAGCCCATAGGTCCATCTTTACTGAAGTATCAATCCAAAGGCAGATCACATGTTCATTTAATACCGTCTCAAGCCTAGGAGCCAAAATCCCAATGGTATCTACTGATCATTGTCTTCGGTCCACCCCCTCTGGGGCACCTGGTGCTGGCCACTGTCGGCAGACAGGATACTGGGCTAGATGGACCTTTGGTCTGACCCGCTACGGCCGTTCTTATGTTATGTTCTTAAATCACTTTTGAAAAAGGGACTTGGGCGCTTTTGAAGATTTCACCCACTCTGGCAGGCACTGCAGGGTGGTTCACTGGCAGAGCAGAAGCCAACTCACCGTTAATCACCGGCGTAAAGACGGCCATCCCCGCAAAGTTTGGATCCGACACCGTTTTATCCAAGATTAACCCTCCAACACTGCAAGGGAAGACATTGAAGAAGCTGATGCCCAAGAGCAACGGACCACTGAAGATCCAAAGACTCCCACGGAATGATGAGGATGTGAGGTAGCAGGGACTGTATTCACTCTGCTTTGTACTCACTCTGCTTGCTTAGTTGTGTTGTATGTGATTCTACTGTCCTGTGCTGTTCTGGAGTAACTCTGTGTGTGTGCCTCAGTTTCCCTGGGCACTGCAACACTGTCTGGATGAGGAGGGGAAGGCTGGGCAAGACTCACTGTGGAAGTATGTCAGTCTCTCCCGTCCTGAGGACCAGGTGACAGCAGATAACACCTTGGGCCCAGGAAGCAGGACGGAGGAGCAGGCGGGACTGCCTAGAGGGCTGAGACCAGTTGCTGGGTGTGTGAGTTTATTTTTTTGCGCTGGCTTAGGGAGAAGGGACCTAGCTGGCCTGGGGGGGCTGGCTCTGGGCCCTGCTCTCCCCAAGATGGATTGCACTGACGGCTCCTGGTTCCTGTCATGACACGTCTGTGCTACGCTGTGTCCCTGTCAACAAATAAACCTGTTTGACTTGCTGGCTGAGAGTCACGTCTGGCTGTGGATGGGGGTGCAGGGCCCGGTGACTCCCCCACGCTCCGTGACAGATGATCCCGCTTATGTCGGCATGAGAAGCAATGGCCACGCTTGGTGCAGCGGGTCACTGCCGCGGTGCACACTACACAGGCAGCTAGATGCCGCTTTTATGCAATGGCAGCTGTTGCAAATGGACCCTGGGAGTCTCTTAAAGCTGGTGCATAATACAGAGCATTGACGGAGAAGAGTGACTAGCCTAAAACCAGTGAGTAATCCAGGGGCACCTCAGAGACTAACAAATACATATAGTATCAGGAGCTTTCGCGGGCACGAGTGCTCATCATCTGAAGAAGTGGGTTTTGCCCACGAAAGCTCATGACACTACAGGTTTTTGATCGTCTCCAAGGTGCCACAGGACTCCTCGTTGCTTTTGAAGTTACAGACTAACACGGCAGCGCCCCGAGACAGAGTTGGCAGGAGCCACATTGTCACGCAGCCGCTGTGTTTCAGGTCTCCCCTTATAGGACAGGGCTAACAATCCTGCCTTCCCCTCATGCTCTGGGACAGGGACAGTCTCACTGAGGGTTTGTCGAGTGCCCAGCCTGGTAAGGCCCTGATCCAGGTGGATCAAGCCCCCACCTCCTTAACTTCAGGGCGTCCCTTATCCCGCCTTCCGCCTTCCATCGGGGCAGGCCTAGGTGCTGGCTGTCTCATCCCTCCGGAGAAGGGGGCGGGACTTGTCGAGTGCCCAGCCTGGTAAGGCCCTGATCCAGGTGGGTCCCTTAGCTGCTAAGATGACAGCAGACAGTCAGTTCCTTGGGAGCCCTGTGTTAGGATGGAGATAGCCATTGGGTGCACGTTAAAATCTGTTGGACCGACAGCGGGTGAAACGCTGCTCTCCGTCCCTGAGGAGCACCCCCCAGGAGCAGAATCAGCCCATGTGCGCTGGAGGGATGCGCTATAGTCGCTCTATTACTGGCTGTAGATCTGAAATTGAACATTTGAAGGGGTTTAGTTCTACCACCTCCCATGCTTATGCAGTGGGTGGGCACCTGCAGGGGAGCCGGGGGGGTCCCGTCCTAGTTGGGCTGGGGCAGGACAGTTGTTTCGTGCCTTCCTACCTGCTAATAGCCATGGCAATGATGACAGGCTCCCAGCCGGAGTACAGCACCTCTCGGGTGACGGGGTTCCTCTTGGCAACGATGAACCAGAGTGGCAGCAGGGCGACGAAGAAGACGCACACCAAAGGGTTCACGTACGGTTTGTCCTCTGAAAAGAGAAGCAGCGGGTTCACAAGCCCTCCCAGCAGGACGCGATGGGATCACGATGCGCAAGCAGCACTGGGCAACAGACCGGGTCCCCGTCCCCCTCTGACATCCAGGACGACAAGCTCCCCTGGGAGCCGGAGAGTCTGCAGAAGCCAGATGCGGCCCCCCCCCCCACCTTTGGGAGTTCCGCTATCGCCCAGGCTGCCTTCCCCTGGGTCAGCCTGTACAGCGGCGGAGGTGCCTCCGAGAAAAGCCAGCTTCCCAATTTCCAGCCCCTCACCCCCTCCAGCCTTCCCCTGGTGGCTGAAAGCTAGCAGCCGCGCCTTCCCTCTCCCAGGAAACGTGTCCTAACCAAAAAGGCGGCCACAGCTCTGCTCCTAGCAGAGGGGCAAGCAATCCGGCGTGCTCCAGGGTGGCGCTCTGGTAAGAAGCCGGCCAGAGCAGGGCGCTCCCAGCCCAGCTCCTGGCTCAGAAGTAGGCAGCCAGGCAAGTTAGAGGGGCTGGCTAGCTAGCTGTGCCCTCCCCCCCCCCCGGGACCGTCCCGGCCCCAAGTGCCTCCTGCCACCATTTCAGGGGACTGCAATCGCACAGGCCGGGTCCCTGTTGCTTTTCCTGCTTCCTCTGAGTAGGGAGTGAGGGACAGTGCACAGCCTGCTGTGTTCTTCCTCTGCCCCCACCCCGGGCAACCCCCTGCCCGGAGCCCTTCCTCATCCCCCCCTTCCAACCTCGGCCCTGACTCCTGCCCACCCATATACCCCCTGCTCTGAGCCCCTCCACTCCCTGCCCTAATGTCTGCACCCCCCACACCCTTGCCCTGAGACCGTCCTTGTACCCCCAACCTGGACTCCTACACCACACATTTAATTTTTTTTAGAGGTAGTGTCATACCATCCCCCTCCAGCCCCTTGCCCTGAGTCCTCCCCCCAGGGGCGCAACATAAGAACATAAGAACAGCCGTACTGGGTCAGACCAAAGGTCCATCTAGCCCAGTAGCCTGTCTGCCGACAATGGCCAGCACCAGGTGCCCCGGAAGGGGTGGACCAAAGACAATGATCAAGCGATTTGTCTCCTGCCATCCTTCTCCAAACAGAGGCCAGGGACACCATTTCTATCCCCTGGCTAATAGCCTTTTATGGACCTAACCTCCATGAAATTATCTAGTCTCTCTTTAAACTCTGTTATAGTCCTAGCCTTCACAGCCTCCTCTGGCAAGGAGTTCCACAGGTTGACTACACGCTGCGTGAAGAAGAACTTTCTTTTATTAGTTTTAAACCTGCTACCCATTAACTTCATTTGGTGTCCTCTAGTTCTTCTATTTAGGGAACTAATAAATAACTTTTCTTTATAGGCCCACTCCACACCACTCATGATTTTATACACCTCTATCATATCCCCCCTCAGTCTCCTCTTTTCTAAACTGAAAAGTCCCAGTCGCTTTAACCTCTCTTCATATGGGACCCGTTCCAAACCCCTAATCATTTTAGTTGCCCTTTTCTGAACCCTTTCCAAGGCCAAAATATCTTTTTTGAGGTGAGACCACCACATCTGTACACAGTATTCAAGATGTGGGCATACCATAGTTTTATACAGGGGCAGTAAGATATTCTGTGTCTTATTTTCTATCACTTTCTTAATAATTCCTATCATCCTATTTGCTCTTTTGACCGCCACTGCACACTGTGTGGAAGTTTTCAGAGAACTGTCCACGATAACTCCAAGATCTCTTTCCTGATTTGTCATAGCCAAATTAGCCCTCATCATACACGACAGTACCTGTAAGAAACTTAAGTTACTGTCACCCCCTGCCTAGTAGGGATCAAGGCTCAGCTTCACAGCTGGGGGAAGAGGCACAGGGGGTCAGGACTGCCACACATGGAGCTGCCATGGCTGAGGGAGATGCATGCTCCTCTGGCCCCAGCAGCAGGGCGGGATTACCAAGGGGCATTAGGGGCTGCAGACCTGTGTTCTTGGCCAGCCATTGCTGCAGGGTAGCTGGCTCCTTGTGCTGCTATTCCTTTCCCCCCAGCTGGAGCTGCATCACCAGGAGCACCTCACTGCAGTTCCCATTGGCCATGATTTCCAGCCAATGGGAGCTGCAGGGGGTGGCACAGAGATAACTGTTCCCACCCCCCACCGAATAGGAGCTGCCCCAGGTAAGCACCCCACAACCCAATCCCCTGCCCCATCCCTGAGCCCACTCCACCAACCAAGCTCCCTCCTAGATCCCACATCCCAACCCTGAGCCCCCTTGCACCCTAACTCCTGCCCAGACCCTGCACCCCTGTCCAATCTCCTCAACTGCAAATCCCTTGGCCCCAGCCTTGAGCCCCCCTCCTGCACCCAAAATACCCTCCCCCCCGCCACATTCCGAACCCTGCCACAGATCGCCCACGTGCAGAACGAATTTTGTTATGTGCACCAATATGAAGGGGCCGTGTCACACATTTCCATACCGGTGCACATGACAAAATTCATTCTGCGCATGGGACACAAAAAACAATTGAGAAGGAGCGCTGCAAGGGATTAGGTCCAGCTTCCCACGGCTCTCCCAAGCCTGACACTGACCATGCTTCCTAGCTTCTGGCACTTGACAAAAACCACCCCTGGCCTGAGAGGGAGGGTGCACCCTGTGCACCCCCAAGTCTCTCTGCCCCTGCATGGTCTATGAAGATCCAAGATATTTCTCTTCTCTCCCTCCTGTTACTGTGAATATGCCTGAGTGAGGCAGGCTCAAGATGAGGCATTATACAATTCCCCACGAACAGCTAGAATAGAGGGCAAGGCCCAAGGGAAGGGCAGCATCACTTATGTCTCACCCAGCTCTATGTAGAGGCCCCGGCTAATCCCCGAAAGCAACGCCAAGGTGATCAGATCCCCCAAGCTGGCGGCAATGGGCGTGGCCACGTTATCCGGGTTGATCCCCATCCTCCTGGAGCCGATGATGACGCCGATCATGATCATTCCTAGGCCCAGAGGAAAAAGCAGCGTCAGCCTGAGGGCCCGGCTGCTCAGACTGAGCGGGCCTGGCCAGGGGGGTCCCGTCTTACCCAGCACGAGTGACGCTATGAAGGCCGTGGCGACGCTGCTGGCACACAGCAGGATGGCGTGGTCCAGGCTGAAGTGCCCGTCTGGGATCCAGCCAAATATCACAGCAGCAATCGGAGCGAGGAAGCCGACCACTGTTGCTTGAACCTAGCAAACACGCATGGGAGGGGTTAAACCAGACACAGGCTTGGAAGGGAGAGAAACCAGTCCCAGACTGGCTGGTAGGAGGAAGAGACCCAATAGGGAAAGGGTTAATTACGGCACCAGAGGCTTCTCCATTGGACATTCCGGGTCAGTATTTAAACCCTCTTTCCACCCAATCACTGCCGCACTCCCCAGCTATGCCCATTTCCCACACAGCTTACCTGAATCAGAGCCATGTTCCCCGTGATCATCCTCCAGAGCTCCTTGGGGGTGTCCATTTGCCCAATATTAGCCTGGAAGAAGAGACCACGGAAAAGCTGAGCCCCACGCTCAGTCAACGTGTCCGCGGTGGCTGTACATTTATCGTGGGCTGGGGGACCAACTCCTCCAAGGCCTGTGCCCCATGGAGGCTCAATCGAAAAAAACCCGAGAAGTCGCCATTTGTGAAGGCTCCCCCATCCTGGGACCTTCCCCATGGCTCCAGCAGCGGGATGTGGGTCCTAGCAAGATGGCCACTCCCCTCCTGCCCCCCCAGCTGAGAGGGGAAGAGCGCTGCATGAGTTAAGAGGGCTTCCTATATCGCTTTTGGGGTTCCCAAGGGCCTCAATTGCTGCGCACAGAAGAGAAGCCTGCACCCCAGGCCTGCCAGAACAGCGAAGGAGAAGAAAATGCGCCGTTATGTGGGTTTACTGCTCCGAGCACAGGGCAGGGTGGCAGGGACGCTCAGTTTCTAAGCCCCAAACCACACTCCAGTCCCCTCAATTGCCTCGGTTCGAGCTGCACAAGCAGGGTTAACACGCCTGCCATATGGGCAGACTCTGGACTCCAGAGAGCTTGGCAGAGGCTTTGCCAGCGAACCTGGGATGGCGGCAGGACCTCCTCCGTTTCCCCATCTGCCCGCGCTGGCGCGGGGAAACAAGACAGTGCCAATCATTTCCCAATGGAGCGCCTCATCCCACGACTCCCAGCCAATCCTGGGTCACACTGTTCTGGGTCACGCTGCGCCCAGCTCTGCTATCAGAATGTGGGCTGGGCGCTGATAAGAAGGAAGGCCAGGAGGAGGGCAAGGCGAGTTTTTCTTTTGCGTAAACAAAGCCAATGCCCTGGGGAAGCCTGGTGAGGGGTGGGAAGCAGCCACAGCTCGAGGGGTTGTGCTGGCACCAGAGGGGCTGCCAAAGGCGCCGATCAGTTTAAACAGAAGGGATGGACCGTCGCTGTCATCTGGCGGTAGGCAACTTTGCTGAACAACTGCCACAGCCGCAGAGCAACTGTAGGAGGCCCTGCCATCCTCCCGTAGCAACCGGCACAGCCCCTCTCAGAGCGTTAGGCCAGTGGGAGACATTACACATCACGGCACCCCCTAGGGAGATAGAGGAAGGATCGCTGGGCCTAATTTAATAATAGATACTGATGCATGGAGAGGGGAAGCAACAAGACAAAGGTCAGAGCGACTGAGTGTCAGAAATAGACCCCAGGCATCTTGCCTGCTAGCCCCCGGCTCGAGCCTATGCAGAGCCAGCAGCAGTGAGTAAAGGGTTCCCCGGAGCACGAGGCCATTAACAGCTAGCACGGATGTGTTGGAAGTTTCCGTCCCTCTCGTTTCTGTGCCAGAGAGAAATCAAGGTCAAGCAGCAGGAGGCCCCATCAGCATGCTTTCCCAACTGCCCCCTCCTGGTACATTTCCAAAGCCCCTTCCAAACCAGAGGCTCCAACAAAGCACTTTGTCCACTTCTGAAATGCAGCCATTTCTGGGGCGGAGCATGGCAACTTGTAACTGTTCAGGACAGGAAAGGAAGGAAAAAAAAAAAGTGGCCGGCCCAGTTGGCTGGGTCCGTTTCGTACAACAGAATAGCTGCCCGCCTCAGAATGTGGCCACGACTCACGGGCAACACCCCTCTCCTTGCACAAGGCGTCACGGGGAATTCAACCGACAGTGTCCAAGGAATCTGTGTCTTATTTCAATTCTATTCCCAGGCCTCAGGTTACGAGGGCACATGGCATAAGGTAGGAAAAGCAGCCATGCCTGAAAATAAGTCTTCAGACACTAAGGGAGTCTAGATTTAAGGGGCAGCCTCAGAAATGTCTGCCATCTGGCCAGTTCACCAAGGGGAAAGAAACGACTAACAGGGCATTCAGGACATACACCGCAGGTATTTTAGTTCAGTATGAAGCTGGATCTTCAATTCCTGCCATCAGGTCAGGATTAACAGAACCTGGCTGTAGTCAGCAGCAACCAGATTTTAATCCCCCAATACAGGAAAGTTTTGTTTCCTAAGGGTATGTCCACACGGCACCCTCAACCCGAAATACGATATGCTTTTTGCATAGCGCAAATTGCGTCTCTTATTTCAAATCTATTCTGAAATAGCTTATTTTGAGATTTGGGGCATCTACTCAGCGCCAAATTTCGAAATAACGCACTATTTTGAGACATCCCTTATCCCTCGTGGAACGAGCATTATGGGGATGCCGAAAGAGCGTTCCTGTTATTTAAAAAAATATTTCAAAATAACGGGCAGCTTGTGTTGATGCGGGGTAGCTATTTCGGGATGCCTCCGGTACCCCAAAATAGCCGTGCAGCGTAGACGTAACCTGATGGTGAAAGGAACCGGCTGGGGAGAAACCTACGGCCTGTGGAAGCCATGCCCGGCTGCCATCCTGCAGAGACAGCACAGCCACCTCGGCCTAAGCTAGTTCTTGGAGAATAGGTCTATGCTGCCCCCCCACACACAGCCTCCTATGTCTAGGATGGAACAGAGCAAGAGGGGGATGGAAAAGTAAGCCAGATGGGTCAGCTGGTCCCTTCACACGCATATGCAGAAGGACTCTGGGCGGTCAGAAGGAAGGGAGTTTAAGTTGGAGGCAGCATGTGACCCTCGCACCCTACGATAACCGATCTCGTTATGGGCCGGGAGCCAAGCTGATTTCTCCACGCTGGTCAGATTAAGGCCATGGCACGTCAGCAGGCAGCACAAGGCGACCCAGAGCCTCAGAGGAAGGGAGGGGAAAGGTTAACGGGTTAATCAGTAAGCCTCATCATCAGCGGGTGACGCTTGCTGGCTCTAGTTAGCCAGTCGGGGCAGCTCCCCACCCACTACGAGCGGGGGGGCTGCTCCAGCCCCACGGGACCCGCGGTGGATTGTGGAGCAGCCCCTACCTGTGGCAGCCCCTGCCTGTGGTGGGGAAGCCTCTCCAGCTCAGCCTGTTTAACCAAGTAAATGGGATTTTACAGCCCTTGTCAGAGGGAGGCAGCTGGCCGGGTCACTGCTCTCGCTGCGCTTCGGGCCCCTGGTGACCCTGATGTGAGATGGGAAAGTCTGGCATTCCAACCACCCTCTGCACAGCCTGGCTAGCTGCAGCTCCCCGCCAGTCCTTGGCCAGCACCACAGCCAGGAAGGATGGGGCTGGAAGATGAGGTGCCATTTTGTCTCTGTGGGGCTGCACGCTTAGCCACGCCAGCCAGCTGAGGAAATGGCTCGCTCCTCGTCCTCCCCCCACAAGGCCCTACGTCCCTTCCACGCGCCGAACAATAAGGAGAAACCAAGGAGATTGGTTTCCCCAAGCGAAAGAGCAAACAAAGTCCGGCCTGCACAGACATGAGCTTCCCCCCTTAGCCTTCGCCTCTGGCAGAACTGCAGCTGCTTCTGCTCCCCCCGGCACAATGAGGGGGAAAGCTTGTTCCCTCATCAGCTGGAGACACAGACTGGAGCTGGGCTTTGGCAGCAGGCGCGGTGTGCCAGACAGTACTTGGCACATCATCCCTGGCCAGCTCTCTGCTTGCTTCTTAGGAGCGAGGGGAGCAGGGCCAAGCGCGGCAGAGGCTCGATTCAAGGAGCGATGGGAGCGGTTCTAGGCAGCGGGTGTAGTGGCAGGACGCCCTCTCTGCTTCACTGCACATGAAGCTCAACCATAAACTACAGGTGGAACCTCCCAAATCTCTGGTCCGGCAACATCTGTGGTCTGGCAGGGTCACGGATATTGCTGGATCAAAGAGCCACGGAGGCTGGGACTGGAAGCCAGCTGGGAGAATGCAGTGGTTGGGGAGCCCCGAGTGGGCCAGCAGCTGTTGGGGAGCTCCCCCATCAGCAGGGCCAGGAGGGGACCGGAGAGACCCAGCCCCAGCTAGGAAATCCCTGGCACCAGTGAAGCTGGTATGGCGGGTGCCCTGGCTGAGAAACCCCAGGAAACTAGGAGTGTTAAATTTAGATTAATGAACTAATTGAACAGTCGATGGGATTTCCATCGACTATTCGATTCGTCAATAAGGGCGCCTCCATCTTTGAACTGTAGCAAGAGCTCTGACTGGTTCTTGCTCCGGTTCAAGAGTGGAAGCCCCGCAAGGAGCGCCTGAGGTTTTGAAATGTACAAAAGCCCCAGTGAGGTTCTTGTACATTTCAAAAGGAAGTCGGGTGGGGGCCGGTGGGGCAGTGCCCGCTGGCTCCTGCAGGGCTTCTGCTTTTGAAATGTACAAGAGCCCTACTGGGGCTCTTGTACATTTCAAAAGCATAATCGCAGCAGAACCAACAGGAGCGGAGGCTGCTTCAGTCCCTGCTCACGGCGTTTCCCGCTGTGCCTCTACCTCCCCTGCCTTGCGGAGACGGTGCTGGGGGGAACCAGCTTTTAAGCCAGCTCCCCCCAGCACCGGCTCCTGCTCCCCCGCCTCTTGCTGCCTCTCTCTGATCGAGGCAGCAAGGTGGGGGAAGTGACTAGTCGCAACACTAGTCGACTGTCTGATAAGCTTATGCTTACCAGATAGTCGACTAGTTGCTTACACCCCTACAGGAAACCCCTGGGCGAGGCAGGACTAGCAGAGGCTGGGCGGCCCAGGGCTGGGGAACCCCAGCGGCAGCAGCCAGGCAGGGAGCCCCAGAGAGCGGAGTCCGGGAGTGGGGCAGCCGGGAGCATTTATCTCCCTTGCTCCAGCAAACTCCACGGCTCGGGACTAGTGAGGTCCAACCTGCAATGCACATGGAGCCTCTTTCCCGCTACCCACCCTGATCCTGGGCACGGGAGCCCTGATTGGGAGGTGGGGGCTGGAGATGAATCCACACACCTCTCTGTCAACCAGACGCCCAGTCCCCGGCCATTGAGCTAGCGTGACGCAGCAACAGCGGCATCACCCCACGCCGAGGCGGGGGCCAGGAAGAGATCCACGTGGCAACGTAGCAGCAGCAGCGAGCAGGAGAGGGGTTGCAGCACCAACAGCAGAAGACACAGCCAAGGATCGTTTGAGAGCTGCTTCTGCCTACAAGGACCAGCCATGCACGTGGCCTGCCGGCTTCAGGGTACAGCTGGGGCAATGGGAGACGCAGGGCAGGGGAGCGGCAGGTGCTGATGGGCAGAGGCCGAGACATGCACAACTCTCCCCCTGCTTTCTGCCAGCGGTGCCTCCTGCTTTCATCCACTCTGACAGCGCTGCAATAGGTCCCATCCATGCCTTGCCCCTCCTCTCCCCCCCAAATCATCCTGGACCAGCTCAGCCATTTCTGAGCAGTTTCCTGCACTCCTGAACCCTGAAGAGCAGGTCCGGGCTGCTTGCTGAGAAAGCTGCACCTCTGACTGTGTTAATTCTATGGGTGGGGAGAGTGAAGCGCTGAGCAGCTGGCACCGTTGTGCTTTAAGAATCACAGCTGTGGGCCCATTGTGGGCTGTGCGGTGAGGCACAGAAACAGCCAGCCGTCCCGTGAGCACGGCCTGGAAGAATGCACGTTATGGAAAGGGAGGAGAATTTCCAACCCTTAACAGGAAAGCATTCCGGGTCTCCTGGGCCGCTCAGCTGCAGGGACAGAACGCCGCATGGGTGCCAGACGGCTGACGAGAGCAGCCCCGTCGTAACAGGGCTCCCATGGAATTCGGGAGCTCGGACGAGGCCTGTCTTTGCCGTCTGGAGCCCCTGCCCGACGAGCCATCTCAGTCCAGTGCTTCATGGCTCGTCCCGGGACACTCACACAGAGGCAATGCCCACTCTTGCCCTTCTATTGACTTCCGGAGGCTTTCAACCAGGATGCCAGGGCTCTCAGCAGGATTCCCCTGGACAGGAGAGCTTGCCTCCATCCTTGCCTCTGCAGCGTGCATCTCTCCAAGCACGGCAGCCTTGGCCCAGCCTACTGCTGGGACCTTTCTGGCTTCAGTTTCCTGAAGAATCAATCTGCTCCCTTCGACCAGAGGGGAACTTTCCCAGCTACACATGCTCACCCCTGTTCTGGAGCCAGGGATGCTTCCAGGCAGAGCAGCATGCTAGGCAGGGGAGAGCTGAAAAGAAGGGGATGTGACACAGTCTTTCATATTCAGCCCCGCTACTGAACTGCCAAGCTCCTGCCCAAGTGGACAGAGAGCAATTTCCTGCAATATTCTGGACCCCCCTTAACGAATTAAGTGCAATGCCTCTGGGGTGGGCCTGTCACACTAAAGTGCAGTGGTTTGTGTGCTATAGTAGGAGTGCACGCAACTCGCCCAGGAGATGGATGAATGGGAACCAGGAGAAATGTTAGACACTGTAAAAGGTTTGGGTCCCTATGTGTGAAGTGGGCTTCACAGGCAGTACTAGAGAAGCCTTTTTAAACTAAGCCCTGGGGAGAAAAACCCACTGTCTACTGACTACCTGCTCCTGGAAAACTCCAGCTCAAAGACCCCCTGAACTGTAGAAAAGAAGAATTAAACCTCACATGAGCATGCTCGTGCTGAGCCGAGCCTGTTACGAACCTGCGGCCAAAGAAGAGACCCTTTGTGGGGTTTAACGGGCAGAGCCCATGTCAGAGTGGGGGGGGGGGGGGGAGGAGGCAATCGCGAGGAAGCTTATTTAGCCTGCGTGTAAGTTCTTTTATTGTCTTTAGGAGGTTCTCTTGGTCGTGTTTTTACCCTGAGAATAAATAAGCTTGCACAGAAAGAGCAGGGTAGGACACTATGGTCAGCTACTCTGTTATTCATCTCTGGGCTGGTATCTGCTTCCAATGGTTCTCAACCTATTTACCATGGTGGACCACACCCAATAGAACAGTGTTTCTTAAACTGCGTTCCGTGGCACACTGGTGTGCCACGAGGCAGTCAGAGGTGTGCCGCGGAAAACAACAGAATTCAAAATGGCCACCCTTAAAGGGCTCAATAACTTCCCCCCAACCTTTTTTCCCCCCTCAAAACTTCCCCGACCCTTCCCCACCCCCTGACTTTTTTTTGCTCGCAACAAAAAATCCTTGTTGTTCCTCAAAAAAATTATTGTTTGGTTTTCCTTTGTCTTAAAAAGTTTAAGAAACACTACAATAGAACCTATACAGCCCTCAGGATGTCACATGGGCTACAACTGGCCCACAGGCTGTAGGTTGAGAGCCATGGGCAGGCCATCCGCCTGGTGCTGGCAATAACATGGTGAAGGCAGGGAACTGTTCAGGTTGAAGAGACCACAGTCAGAAGGGAGAGCAACGCACAGCAACACCCAGGGCGTGCCCTTGCTGGGCCACTGAGGGAAAATATAGGTGTAGCTGCCCGCAATGGGGACAGGCATCTCTCCTGCCGACTGCTCACCTGACTTGATCCCCAAGGCCCCCTGCTCATGAGCTTGACATCAGATTATTCTCTTCCATCTGCCCCTCCCCACAAAGGGGCTCCTTCTCTCAGCCCCCGCCAATCCAAGCGGGGTAGGTGCAATAACCGTCTGAGCTGGCGTCCCAGACGCTGCACCCCTGCAAAGATCGTTCAGGGAGCGAGAAAGAGGCAGGCAGCGAGGAAATGGCTCAACTGCTCTGTCGGGAGGGAATCACGAAGAGGAGACCCTCTATCAGGAGCCAGATGGGACAGGGGAACATTCATCTGGCCACCAGGGACACTCGCAACCCGAAAACTCCCCAAGGAGCACGGCGAGCTCCAGACCTCGGAGGGCAAGCCAAAGGAACCAGCTGGCAACGGCCTGGGAGAGCTGGCACAGCATGGGATAGAGAGAGGAAACTCTTGGAGCCCTGAGACTGCTTAATGACGCATCTGCATCTCGGCAAATCCATCAGCGATTAAACCACCCCCGAGTCAGAGTGCAAAGGAGTCCACAGGCAAGGGCTACAAGGCAGCCCCTCCTGCCCACAGTAGCCCTCTTCTTACCCCTCTCTGCCATATACAGACACGGAATTTCCCTCCCCGCCCTTGCAGGATACTCACAGCTGTAGAAAGACGAGATGCCAGTGTCATCTCCAGGTTCCCCTTCAGTCCCAGCAGCGCAGGAACCAGGATAAATACTTCAGTCACATATTTGAACACGTCCCAGTGCTGCAAGACAAGAGAGTTCCTGCGTGACGGGCTATATAAACACACAGTACAAGGTGACAGCTGCTGACTGAGCTCTTTGGGGGCAAGGATGATCTTTTTGTTCTCTTTGGACAGCACCTGGCCCGCTGGGTTCTGGCTCCACGCCTTGGCTTATGAGACATGACAATACTAGACCAGCCAGACTGCAGGGGGGCCGATGTCCAGCTCTCCTTCCTTCAGAAGCTCACCTATGGCCAGCGTAACACGGAACTGGGAGGAACTGTAATTCCTCAGGCTCAAATGCAGTGACTCTACCTCCCAGCTGCAGCCCTGGTCCTTCCCCAGTTCGAGACTATGGCCCCACTAAGCTCTTTGGAAAGCGGACACAAGCACCGGAGAGCCCTTTTCCCACAGCAGCAATGGGGGTGGTCTCCCTCCGCCTCCCACTGCAGGGCAGGATCAGGATTTGAGCTCCGTGAGGGAAGCACAATGGGAAAAGCCTGCTCTCCAGCTGATCCGGTGTCACACCTCTAAGATCCATAGGCCCTGAAAGGACACAGACCAGTTACAGAGCCGGAGACTGGAGAAGCCTGCCTGTGCTAGCCCTTTGCGGAGGAGCGAATTTAATCATTTACACCGTTGGCTGTTTTGACTCCATGTGGCCCGGGAACACACGAAGCCAGAACAAACCCTCTCTCGCACGCTGCAGTGTGATTCTGGGTTTCCATTGGTTAGACAGGCGCCTCTGTAGGCCCCAGCTGAGATTGCAGCCCCTGTGTGCCGGGGCTGTATACACACACACCTCACAAGAGAGGCTCCCTGCCTTGGAAAGCTCAGGCTGTAAACAGACAAGATGTTTAACCAACAGGGAAACTGAGGCACAGACAGATCCAGTGCTGGGCAGTCACTGGAAATGCTTTGCAGAGCCAGGGACCAAAGTCAGGCCTTGGTCCCAATCACTGTTCCCTGTACGCTGAGCACTTGGGCAGTTTCCCAATGAAGATTCAGGTGCTGCCCGGCAGCTGGCACAGCATGTGTTTTTACTGGTGGTGCACATCTGCACATGCCTCAGTGCACAGAACAAAATGTATTCCGCACATGGATAGAAAAAATTAGAGGGAACATTGGTCCCAATCCAGTGCCTACTGGAAGACCATCCCCTTAGTGCATGGGGTGCAAACAGACATTACACTGCAAACATTTCCACTGCCTTCCTCCCCCGCCAACCCCGGAGCACGACAGCATCACATGCTCTTGGCTTCAGCCCCAGCAGGACGGCCTGATTTATGCTGTTCAGGGAGGGCGCCTCTCTTCTCCTCCCTCGCTCTGGAACCTGCATTGCTAGGAGACACGCTGCTGCCTCCTCCGCCTCCGCAGCTAAGCCAGTTTCCTCGCGCTTGAGACAGCGCGAACAACCTTGGGCTGCTCAGGAAAGAGATGAAAAGTAATTGCAGGGTTAAGAGCTCAAGAGCAGAGCAGCTGGCTTCCTAAGGCCGGATGGGGAAAAAACCACCGAGCCCACAGTTGAAAAGCTGAAGGCTAGAAAACCCTCAAGGGTTACGTGACCAATGCTTTCCTTTCAGATGTGCTGAGCGAAAAGCTCTGAGTAGAGCCCATCTGCCTTCCCCACAATACGGCCGTTACGCAGCTTCCCTTAGGCAATGCTACAGGGAAGGCCGCGAGTTGCCCCACCACGAACAGGACACAGACAGGACTCGCGTCCCCCTCCTGAGGTGCCACACGATGATCGCAGAGGGAGGAACTCCAGCCCTGCGCCTGGGTCAACACCAAGCCTGAATGGAAAGCTGTATCCTTGCATCTGGTGCTCCCCTACCTCACTGGACCGACCGGTTGTCTCCAATGTAATATCCAGACCGGGGGTGGGCGAATACCAGTCCGTGAGCCGGTTCTGGTCTGCTAGGGTTAGCCCATGCCAGGCCCCCACACCTCCGTATTTACCTGTGCCTCTGCAGGTACAGGGGAGGACAGCTCCCGTTGCCCTCAGATCGCCGTTCCTGGCCAATGGGAGCCATGATTACCCGTACCGCAGGGGTGCAAGTAAATATAGCAGCAGCGGCCCACCAAGGGCTAACCCTAGTGAACCGCGGCCATTTTATTGCCCACCCCCGGTCTAGGCTGCATGTTCCTTGGGGCAGGAACGGGACAAACACACCCTGCCATAACTAGGGCTGCCTGGTGCTACGGGAATGCTAATTAGGAACAATAGAAGCTGGGCAAGGCTTTTAGAGCTGCAACCGCACCAGCAATTCCATACTGCCACAGGATGTTCCCAAAATTAACGTACTGGAAACCACAGCCCCTGCTGCTCTCATGATACCCACAAAGGCCTCCTCTGCAATGAGCGTTTAGATCTCCCACAGCTGCCCTGCCATTGAGGAAGCTCTAGACTGGCACAGACCCCAACAGCTGGCCAGAGGAGTGCTCCTGGCGACTGCAAGCAACAGCGCACGCCTACAGCTTGCTGCAAGCAGACAAGTCTCTACCTGCGCTAGTAGCACTTCCCCTGGGGGGAAGGATTCCAATCACCGGGTTCGTTTTTCCCTTTTCTGCGCCCTTCCCCTTCAGCGGGCCACGGGCACCAGGGAAGACGGATTCGCTGCACTGCAGGAGAGTGGCGCTTTGAGAGGAACCGTTTCCAACGGAATTAAGAAAACATCTTGGCCGCATTTCTAAGAGGCTGCATTTTTTAAGAACAGTCAGGGGGCTTTTGGGGCCAAAGCAGAAGCAAAGGCCTCACCTGACCCCCCTGCAGACCCCGGAGGTGCAATTATGACCGTTCACGGGCCTGTCTCAGCCACTCATCGATCCAGCCTTGTTGCTGTCCTTCCCAGAATCACAGAGGAAGCCGCTAGGGACATGAACTCTCTGAGAGGAAGGACTGTCCAGTGGTTAGAGCAGTAGCTTGGGATTTAAGCCAGGTTTAGTGCCCTGCTCAGCCATGGACTTCCAGAGCGACCGAGTCTAACTCATAGGTGGCGTGACAGGCATAAGCTCTCAACATACAGCACCATTAGGCGCACTAAGGTAGATGTCAACATCGCAACGGATTGATGCAAAACAAGATCCATGCTCGTGCTGCTACGGCATCTGCGTGGGCAACCAGCCAAAAAGGGCCCCAAAATACTGTTTCCCGTCGATCTCAAGCAAGGCGGGAGGGAGGAGACAAGTGCATTATGAGACACCGACGACATGAACCCAGAACCAGCCGCTGCACAGTTGTGGTCCCAGCATGCACCGGAAGCATAGCCCAGAATGCACAGCGGCACAGACACTGCGGGATGGCTACCCATAGTGCCTCACTCTAAAAGTGGATGGCAGGTTCCCTAATGGGGACATGCTATTTCAGGGGACATTGAATTCTTCCCCGCAGTGGGGACACGGACCTTCGACTTTGCAAAATCGGGTGACCACGAAGTGACCATAATGGATTTAGCCTCATCTCGTAGTGCAGACATGGGCCTCGTCTCACCGCACCTCAGTTCCCGACGGAGACATTACTTCCCTGCCTCACAGGGGTTACTAAAGCCTGCAGTGCTCAGACTGTAATGGGGCCATGCGAGAACCCGCAACGGATGTGGAGGAATCTGGTAGCACTTGGGGCCTGAAACGCATCCCTCTTTCCACAGAGTATCTCCTGCTCAGTTGAGTGGGATTTTCCCAAGGTGCCTGTGCTGCTTAGGGAGCATCGTCCAGTGTCCCTGGGGCTACGTCTAGACTACATTCCTGTCGGCAGAGGGATGTAAGTGAAGCACTTCGAAAATGCAAATGAAGCCGGGATTTAAAATATCCCGTGCTTCATTTGCATAATCACGTCACAGCGCTCTTTCGAAAAAGCGCTGTGTCAAAATTGAAACGGCAGTCCTGAGGTTTACAGGATCTTTCGAAAAAGCGCACCCAAAGAACTGCGTCTAGACTGCGGTTTCAATTTCAACATAGCGCTTTTTCGAAAGAGCGCCATGACATGATTATGCAAATGAAGCGCAGGATATTTAAATCCCAGCTTCATTTGCACTTTCGAAGTGCTTCACTTACATCCCTCTGCCGACAGAGGGATGTAATCTAGACGTAGCCTGGGAGACAGGCAAGGGTTTGCCCCATTTGGCAGATGCAAACAAGTTGCGTGCAGACCCCCCCCTGAACCAGCAACTCCACGACAGAGTTGGGGCAAGACTCCAGCTTTCGGCTCCCCTTCACCAACCTGAGCAGAGTCCTTCCAGCTCCTGCGTGGGACGCCAGAAGGAGCTCAAGTCAGTGCGTTGGAGCAGCCTCGTCAAGCGATCGCTCAGCTCCCAGTTGAGGGACCTTTGCATTGCTGCACAGAGCTTTGTTAAATGCCACAGCTTCACGGGCAGTACCTGAGCACCCATGGCAGAGGGGGCTATATCTCAGTGCCTAAGGAGGCGGGGAAGAGGCACAGCCATGCCCTCTGACATTTTGTTGGCCTCTGGGCTTGCCAGGCCTCCTTCAAGGTCGTGGGTAGGAGGCTCCTGAGCTCTGCTGCTTCCCCAAATGACTATTTGTAGGCTTGCCGTGGGACACGTTGCAGTTCCGGCACTGCCAGCTCTGAGCGGGCATCGCCCATCGGCACACGCGCATACTCCACCGTGGGTCACTGTGGCTCCCACACACACGGCAAGGAGTTGGGTGCCACAGGGGCTGCTTGGGAAGACACGACGCACGCGCGACCCAACACAAGCCAGAGCGGGAGGAGGAATCACCAGGCACGGTTCCATGGCTTGTGTTCATCAGGCCAGAGCGGACCGTCGGAAGGGCTTAAGAAAAACGCCTACGGACACACCCTGACTTGTGGGCATTTCACACGCTGATGAAAGGCTCCTGAGAGAGGCAACATGTCTAGTAGTCGCAGACTCAGCACACCTGGGTTCCAGTCCCAAACCTTCCACTTCCTGACGGCCGTTTCACACACACGCCTGCGGCACCATCCGTTGATTGACGCTCGACCAAGCACTCTGGGATTAGCCATGTTAAAAGGTGTTTATTTTGGTGAGCTGGCTGAAATGTTCAGTGGTTACATGTTTACGCAGCAGGGAGGGGTGGGGGCAGGCGGTGCCGCAGGAGCTGTTACGCACGAGGAGCTAGCTTAAAAGCTGGTTCCTCATGCATACCTGCTCCTGCCTGCCACCCTGTGTTGCGGCCTCTGCTACAAAGTGAGGGCAGGTGGCTCCCTGGGAGCAGGTGCTCATGGGTAGCCGGTTTAACAGCCAGCTCCCTGGGACCATGGGCTCCGCCTGTTCCCGCCTCCTCCAGCACTGCACAGGCTCCTCTGTGAACCGTTTACATGCTGTCACCACCCTATCTGGGATCCCACAGGAATCCCACTGAGATGTGCGTTGGGTCTGGATTTCAGAGCTGCCGAGCTCCTGCAACCCCCCCACGGACTCAGTTCTGCAGGCCACCTGCCAGGCACTGGGAGCTGCGAGCATGCTGCACCTTTGGAGAAAGAGTTCAGCTATTTATTATTTCGGCTGGGCCTCAGCCGAGCCAATGGGATGGCTGCTCCGGGACAGTGTGGGGGCCTCCCTCTTCTACCACAGCCAAGCCAGCACCTGTGGCAACACACGCACTAGCCTGGGAGAGCACGAGGGACATAGAGGGTCAGTCTGTACCTTGCAGGCCCTCAGTATTAATTAAACAAGAGCCCTGCCTTGGCCACTGGGCAAATTCCAGCGGGAAGTCCACATGCCCTGCCATTGTACATTGACCTTTAACAGCCTGCACAGTGCGTAGTGCCAGGAAAATGGCTCTAATTTGTAACCAGAACCAGCTGCAGCACATGCCCTCTGCAGGGTAGAGGCTGGGCCAAATCAGAGATGTTCCTAGAAGAAAGGGGGGGAAAAGCCGCTCCAAGGAGGGAAAACAAGACTTTTCACCTGCCTTGGCAGCTTGTGGCTGCAGAGAGCAGGCCCCAGGGCTCTGGCCAACGTGCTTAATGGAAGATGTTATACAAGCCCAATGCAGGGGCGGATTTGCATCTGCCCTGATGGGTGCATGGCTCCTGGGGGGCACAAACCTTGCTGCAAGGGAAGGTGCCCAATGAACTGGCCTTTGAGGGATAATGCCAACCTCCCTGCTTAAGTGCACAAAACTTCAAGAGAGACGCATGTCACTGACAGAGCCGTTCAAATTCTCTCCTCTTCAGCCCGAGGAGAACGGTTTTCTAAGGCTGAAGGGGGGAATCTCGCACCATGCACGAAGACCTAATCGACGCGGGAAGTTTCAGCTGTCTGCTCACCCATCTACATACTTGAAACTTGGGCAGGGCTTCATTTGTGCCAAGACTTTCCGGAGCTAAGCCCCTGTCCCCTCCGGGCTCGCTGCATCAGTTAGGAATGTAAAAGAAATTTCGCAAACCCCAGGACCTCTCAAGTCACTGCAAGTTTTCAAGTTGAAATCAAGCACTGAACTTTGGGTTAGAAATGTCAGAATGTGTTTCATTAAGGAATCACGTAACCACTGAAAATTTCATCAGTTACATATCAAGTATCAGAGGGGTAGCCGTGTTAGTCTGAATCTGCAAAAGCGGCGAGGAGTCCTGTGGCACCTTATAGACTAACCGAAGTGTTGGAGCATAAGCTTTCGTGGGCAAAAACCCACTTCGTCAGATGCATGAGCATCAGTTACATAGTTACAGGCAGGGGGCAGGCAGCTCCCAGCTGCTGCTCCGCACTGTTGCCGCTGCATCAGAGGCAGCAGCATGGAGGTGGGTGGGCGGGGACTGCATTTATCCATGCATGTTAACCGATGAGCCCAGTTAACCATTCAAACCAGGGGTGGGCAAAAGGGCCTCTGCAGGCTGGATCTGGCCCGCCGAGCGGGTGGATCCTGCCCACGGAGGCCCTGCCACTCCCTTGCCCCCAGGCCAATCGGGGCGAAGGAGCGTGCAGTTTCCTGTGCCCCGGCCCTGCCCTGTGAAGAGCATGCAGTGCTTAGAAGTGCCACACGCTCCTGGCAGGGCGGGAGAAGATGTCGCACGCTCCCCCGCCCCCAGGCCCTAATTGGCCTGGGGCCGGGGGAGCACACAAAACCTCCTCCCGCCCTGAGAGGAGCGTGTGGTGCTTTTACATGCAGCGCAGGACAGGGCCAGAGCAGAGGAAACTTTGCACACTCCCCCGCCCGCAGGCTCTCATTGGCCTGAGGGCGGGGAAGCCTCCTCCCAGACAGGGGCATGGACACCTAAGGGAAAAGGGGGCGGGCAGGCAAAGGTGATCCCCCACCCCTAGACCAATCATGGTCTGAGGGTGGGGAACCGGGAAGTATCCCAGCCCTGCCCTTTCCGGGGCGACCCGGGGCCACTTCAGAAATTTTCGAAGTGGCCCCAGCAAAAAATTATTGCCCACGCCTGATTTAAACGATTACACTTTCACGTCCTACTTTGGGTGAGATTTTTCAGATGCACAAGAACCTAAGTCCCTTTGGCAAACAGGACTTAGGCACTTCAGAACCCAAGTTTCAATGAAAACCAGCGAGATTTATGTTCTTCAACGCCATTAACAGCTCAGTCTCATTTTAAAGAGACTCTTTGGAACCCAGATGCTTTTGAAAGTTTTACCGTATCAAGCTTGTAAATTCCTGGTAGTGAGGAGAGCCAAAAATACATGACAGGGACTTCATTTGGCTTCATGCACCACACTGTTGGTGAAGCTCCCTTAGCAGAGAGTATTATGAGTGATCAGTCACAGAAAACACAAGGAGGAAATTGCTTCATTGTCAGCCCACAGGATGTATTGGCAGCCCTAGCAGTAAGAAAGTAGGAGTGCCCGGAGTCCGAATGTGTAGTTATTGAGAATAAATATGGAACCATCTCAAGATTTTTTTGTTATTTTATTTTGGAAGTCACACACACTTCCAGCAGCAACCACATTTTAAGGTCATGGGTTATACTTGGAAAATTCAGGAGCTAGCACATGCCATCCAAAGCCGTCCAGCTGGCAAAGGGGAGCTTTTACCAGTCTTGCTGAGTAAGACCAGACTGGTGCCTGTGCACAGGGCTTGTGACTTCAAGGACAACAGCTGCATCAAAACTCTGCCATGTGTTTTGGGTGCCCATATTTGGGCGTTTCAGAACAACACTGTTCCAAACAAGGCGCAGGGGCGCCTCATTCAGAACCTGGTTCCAGCAGCAGGATGGTTAGGGATTGCTTCAAAAAGAGCGAAGGGAAGGACACAAGTTATGCCAACGAGCACCTGAGTTGAGACACTTGGCATAGGATGCTGTCTGTCCCAATGCCATGACCCCCACAACACCCCTGGAGGGTGAGCCCCCCTTCAAGGGGCTGAGCCCCCCCCATCTCTACCCAAAACTGAGCCCAGAAATCAGGCCCCAGATCTCCATAAATACTTGGTGCCACATGTAACCAGGGAAAACGTGGTTTCAACACCCCTCGGCTTTGAGTCATTTGACCGTGAAATTCAGGGTGACACACACACATGCAGGTGAAAAGGCAGTTCCACGTCACATGCAGGTCTCCTGGTAAATTTCAGGCACGTGCAAGAGGCTATGGTCTTCTTCCACATCTTGCATAACCTTCTATGGGCTGGACAATCATCAAGGAGAGTAAACATGTGATGTTCGTCCTAGCTCGCGCTCTCTCTCCCCCCCGCCCCCACCCTTCACGCCCCCTCTCCAGCCCAATCCCAGCTGGTAGAGTCAAGCTGTGCTTAGATTATGTTACAAGCAAAGAGGAAACCTAATTGCCTGGGCAGATTGTTACCCATCAGCTCCCAAAAAAATCTATGTTCCAACCGAATGCGGATTAGTAGAGCCCTGCACAGACACAAAACCGGTGTCTGCATCTGCAGAAATGCTCCGCAGATATAAGGCGGATATCTGCAAATGTGCAGGGTTCGAGATTCACAATTTGAATCTGCATAAATGAGCCGCAGATATCCCTATCTCTGGATGTGGCTACCTGCAGAAATAAAGAGGATACCTGCAGATCTGCAGGGTTCTATGGGTTAGTTCTTATGTATTTCTCCTATTCGACAGCATACTTGACATGCTAGATCTAGTAGAGATGTTAAAAAGCGGTTAATCAGGTAACCATGTAGCTGCTGAACATGTCCACGGTTATCCGCTGTGGGCTTTGCAGTATAAATCTTATACTGCAAAACCCGCAGCACAGCTGGCTCCCAAGGGAGCAGAACTGGCCAGCTGGCTGCGCTCTGGGATCTGCAGTATAAAATTATACACTGCTAAACCTGCAGTGCGGGGTGGCAGTTGGCTACCTGAGAGACAGCTTTTAAGCCAGCTCCTGGTGTGCACTGGCTCCTGCCTGCTGCCCCACTTCCGGGAAGCTGGCTGCCACCCCACGTGGCAGGTTGTGTATCAGAGGCAGCAGCGTGGGGTGGCAGCCAACTCCCTGGGAGCCGGTGCACGCCAGGAGCTGGCTTTTAAGCTGGCTTCCAGACCCGCTCTCAGGGACCCAGCTGCTGCCCTGTGCCGCTGCCTCTGATACAGAACCTGCCCAGGAGCAGGGCCAGGAGGCTGCACATAACCGTTCATGGTAACTGATGAGCCCAAGCTTATCGGTTAATTGTTTAAACGATTATACTGTTACATCCCTAATATCTAGGGCCACCAGCTACATACCATTCGTCAGGTCAATTACGGTAGTACCTTAGCCTCTGTAACAACAGGCCTGGTGGATGCATTCACTGAGCTACAGCCAGCCACGGTGTACACATCACAACCGACAGAACAGGCTCAGTAAACCAATAGACACACCCACCCCCAGAGCAACATGACCCTCCCTGCTCAGCCCACCCCAGTTCCCCAGGGAGAGCAGACAACCCCTCTGTAGGCAGAAGGCTGAGCCAATGGCCTCCTACGGTACCAATGCTGCAGGCTTTCCACACTGGTCAGAAGCGAACCCTGCCCTCCAGGAGCACAAAGGGGTAAGGGCCTCTCTGATCGCAGAGGGGGCTCCCCCGATAAATGGCAAACCTCAGCACACTCCTGTGTTAGCAGCAGGAACATCCCAACGGGGCAAGACAGGGCTAGCCCACCCCACTAGCGCTCACTGTGCCGTGACCAATGCACCTAGCAGGGAAGAAACGTGCCCCCCCCCAATAAGGATGTTAAGTATTGTGTAACTGACTAATCAAACAGTCGATGCATTTTTGCATCGACTATTCGATTAGTTGATAGGGTGGCGCTGCCCTTTGAAATGCCGTGGTGGCATTTCAAAGGGGCAGCGCTGCATGGAGCAGCTGACCCCGGGCTCCGTGCTGCACTGCTGCTTTGAAGTATCCCCTTCTTCTTCCTGACCTTGCTGCCTCTCTATAATAGAGGCAGCAAGGGAGCAGGGGGAGAAGCGAGTAGTCGACTATCCTGTCGACTATCCGATAAGCATTTGCTTATTGGATAGTCAACTAGTCCTTAACATCGCTCCTCTCCAATGGTCCCTGAACGGCCATGCACAAGGGATGAGGAACCCCCCTGCACTGGGGGCAGCCTGGTCATGAGAACAAAGGCACTGCCCATTAACCCCAGGTCTTGCAGGAGAGCGAGTCAAGAACACAGACAGCCGGGGGCTTTCCTCCCATGGCCTTTAGCGCTATCATTTAATACCGAGGCTAAAGAGAGCACTGGAGGAGTTGGCAGCACTCACTGCATAGTTACATGTCCAGCTGCCAGGTTCCTGAAGAACGATGGAGTTTGATTTGCTACCTTCAGCAATGAGAGGGCTACCAAGCCAGTGAGCTGCTGTATGGCCCCCCACCTCCGCTCCCTGCCATGTGACTCCCCCTCGCTGTCATTAGAGCAGGACTTTAAGGAACCTTCAGCTTAATTTAAGGATGTTAACTATCGACTAACATTTTTGCATCAACTATTCAATTAGTTGATAGGGCGAAAGCCCCCCGTGGAGCCTGGGATCAGTTGGGGATTCCTGCTGATCCTGGGCTCCACGTAGTGCTGCTGCTTTGAAATGCCGTGTGCAGCCTGATGCCGGGCTCCCTGCGGCGATTCAAAGCAGCAGTGTGACACGGAGCCCCGGGTCAGCAGGGGAGTCCCCTGCTGATCCCAGGTGCCACGCAGCACTGCTGCTTTGAAGTAACCCCTCTTCGCTGCCTCTTCTGATAGAGGCAGCAAAGGGGGAAGTGACTAGTTGACTAGTCCTTCACATCCCTAGCTTTACTTAGAACAGGGTTGGGGAAACTACGCCCTGCAGGCCGGATGCAGCCCTCAGCTTGCCTGGATCCAGCCCCTGAGGTTCAGGACTCGCCCCTCTCCCCCCAGCATTGGGAAATATGTGCTGGCACTTCAGCCTCCTGACTGCACCGCTGGAGCACACAAAATCTGCTAGCCTGGGCCCCCCTAGGCTCTGGGGTGAGGGGAATGTGGGGAGCATCTTTCTGCTTCTCAATTAGGGGCCACATCAGTGAGGGGTAGGGGGTTTTTTTTTGCTTCTTGTGTGTGGCCCCTGACTGATTTTTCTGTGGGTCAGTGGCCCCCGACCCAAAAGAGATTCCCCACCCCTGATTTAGAGCTTCAGAGACAGCAGGGGCTTGAAACTTGTGACTGGAAATGTTTCTAAGGGGTGGGGTATTTTTTTTTTAAATCAACATTGCAGGAAAGCTAGGGGAATTGCCGCACCAGATGAGACCAGGGGTCCGTGTCGTTCAGCTACCCCAAAGCAGCCAGTGCTCGCTACTTCGAAAGGAGGTGCGCACATTGCCTTAAAGACCGGTCTGTAGTGAACTGGGGGGAGGGTGGGAAGGAGAAATATTGTTCTAGCCCCAGGTGGTGAAGATTCTGCCAAGGCCGACACTAATACCCTAACCACTGAGTCACAGAAACGTGGACCGTGGGTCACGGAAAGCTTCCCCCACCCTGTTTTGCCAGTGAACTCTTGCCCTTGAGGAGGGGCAGGCCCTGGTACGCCATTCCTTAGACCACGCCCCCAGCCCACGCAGCTGGGTCAAGTACTCTGCGGAGGACCAGGAGAGCAATGCCTCATGACATGCAAGTCACCCACCCGCCATGACACGCCATCGCCCCAGCACTGGAGTCACCCCACCTTGGGCTCCGAGTCGCACGATCGGTCCCCTGGCTCGATTCTAGCCCACGCCATGCAGTGTCCCCAAACAACAGCAGGTGTGAGGCTTACCTGTACTATGTCCAGCACCATCCCCGCAGCGACCGTCCCAAACCCGCCAGCAGGAAAGGGAAGAGGACCTGCAGCCCGATGGAGAAGGACGTCTCCTTGAAAGGGGAGGCAGGCTCAGGGCCCTGATCCGTGCTGGTGTCATCGCTCTCGTTGCTCTGGCTGCCGTTTTCCAACAGGGCGTCCTCTTCTCGCACCCCTTTGGCGTTGGCCCGGGATTCCAGCACCACCACCTCCACCCCTTCCCCGTCGGGCTCCAAGAACTCTGAGGGCTTCACGAGTTGCTGCAGGTCGGGACTAGCAAGGCAGTCCACCGGCACAGCCACGATGGGCAGCACCACCCCATTGGTCTGGTGAGCCTCCTTGTGCTCCAGCTTGGAGGACATGCTGAAGGGCAGATGTCTCCCCCGACCCTCAAACCGGTGGGACTACAGCTGGCAGCTGTCCCAGAAAAGACCTTCTGCAAGGCGCTTAAGCCAATGCCCCTTCCTGCATCTAGATGCCACCTCCTTGGCTCTTGCGCTCCTGCCCTCAACTGCAGACGCGGATCCCGCAGCAGAGATCCCCATCAAGCACAATCCAGAAACGGGAGACACCAACCACCAAGCCAGCAGAGAAACAGGAGGCAATTCCAGATCCAACACGCTTGGTCTAGTTCTCCTGCTTCCAGATGAAGGAGGCGCACACACCGTCTCCCAGATTCTCTTCTTTTGTTCTTGCCGCCTTAGTGTGTCATCTTCCGACAGCTGGTGTTTCTCCCACTTAGCCCTTGCTCCAGCAAGCTGGACTTGTGCTCAGTTACTTTTACGGGGAAGCAGGGAAAAACATAAAACAAAGTCCAAGAGTCTTTCAAACCTGGGTTTAATAAAGCAGGATTTTATAAAAGAAAAAAAAGTTCTTGGGGGGAAATTTAAGTTCTATCTTTTAAAAAGAGTAAATAAAGCTCCCTTGATTTCGGCTCCCTGGGCCATTCCAGTTTAATTACTTCTCCAGGCAAGGAACTGGGAGAATCAGAGTTTAAAAATAAAGCACCCACTTGGATGAACTCTCTTCTTCAGAGCTACAGATTTGCTTTCTTCTTCCCTCGCACCTGGCTTTCAGAGGCGTTTTGGTTGTTGTCTGGCACCAGCCTTTTCATGCTGTAGAGTCTCTTTTCTGTGCTCTCCGCAATACAGCTAGGTCCCCAGTAAGCACCAACTGCAGCGGAGAGTGCCGACCGTCCGCCTGTGTAAGGGAATCTCTCACCTTACAACACGTGGCAAGGAGGGCTCTTAACTACAGGAACGGGAAGTTCCCAGATAGGGTTACTTGGAGAGCATATCTAGTGCTAGAAGAGATGCTGGCCTGGAGGGTCTGCTTGGCACACACCCACACTCCAGGGGCTGCTGCACTCTTTCACCTTTAAAACAGGAGAGAAACAAGGGATAAAAATATTTTTATTGAACCTTTCCCCGGTCAGCACAATGGCTCATTCATTCAGCACCCCTTCCCTCCCATGCGTGCGCCAGCCTTCAATGACTTCACTATTTCCAGCACTATGCTGCTGGGCTAAACCCTCCCCCACAACTCCTGGCACACACAGTGCTGGGGCAGAGTCTAACGGGGTGGGGGGAGCAGGAGAGGGCACAGACCTCATTGTTCATGAGTGGTGATGGGGTCTGCCCTGTTCCATCCCCCTCCCAGTAAAATCCTGGTTGGGATGCTCATGCATTAATGTCACAAGACAGGGGGAACAGATGTGCACAGCCCAGAGGACAAATACCATTGTTCAGCCACCGAGAGCAACTGTTGCAACACCAGGCAGCAGATGTGCACATGGCCCTAGGTGGCCTGCTGGAGGCTCCAGACATGCCTGACAGCTGAGCACAACATCACCCCAGCCAGCTCTTGGGTTGGCAACCCCTGACTTCACAAGCCAAGATATCCCTGCTCCTTGCAAAAGGCAGGAGAGCCAGCCAGAGAAGTACCATGGGTAATGGGCACAGTCCTTAAGCAGGCTGGTGTGTGCACACTGCTGCCCCCTGTTGGACAGAACCGGAAGAGCTCGATGTACACCAGTGGCCTTGTATTTCTACGGGAGAAGGCAGATCAGAGGTTCTAGTCCTCTCCCTGCTACTGCAGTACAGTGAAGTAACTTCATTGTTGTGGTACAAAACTCCTTCCCAACTTCTACTCCATGCTGGCTGGGGGCGCAAACTCAAAATGAGCACCTGCCCTCTTCCCCAGATGCCATTTATTAGGCATGGGAGGGAGGGGAGCAGTAGCATGAGAAGGTATTTTCCCATCACTGAATATGAAAGGTGACTGCGAGCTTTGTCGAACGGATCTTGCAACTACCGTGCTATGAAAAGCCACTCTCCTTGCGAGGCATTTGGTGTTGTGCCACTCTCCTGAACAGAGGGCACAACACCAAATGCAAAGCTAATGGAGCTCCACTCTCCAGAGGGGGAACACTCCATGTGAAGCAACAGAGTTTCAACCTGCTACCTTGACAAGTCTTCCCAGTCCAGTGTCCCTTGAGACCGAGGAATCTTTACTACTGAGGATAGCGCCTCGTGTTACACTCTAAAAACCATCCGCAGTGCCAACATGCTAAGAAACAGACACCGCTGCTTAGTGGACTCCTATTGCTTAGTGCTTCCTTTCCATCCTCCCTCTGACAGCCTGTGATTCAGGCAACGGATCATTTATCATCATTACTAGCCCTGCCACTACGCACAGGTACGCAAGCCTGTAATTCAGGAATATGAGTAATCCCTCCTACCTCCCCCTCCAAACACACATTTGAGTCACACCTCAAACACCTTGCCTCTCCCCACTCACCACAGTGGCTGTTTCAGATTGTATCCCCAAACCATCACACCCAGAGGATTAACCTTCAAGGGGCGTCATGAATTCAGCTCTTGCCTCTCTCTGGTCATGACCCGATCAACAGTCCCAATGCCAAGGGTAATATCCTCCTACCCACAACAAATGGGGTTTGAGTCGAATACCCATCCTAGCTAAATCACACTTTTTTCAAAGGACGTGCCCTTCGCTCCATCACCAGCCCATCACCCCTCCAGCCCCGGCTAAGAAAGGGTCCAAGCAGTGTGGGATACAGAGGGAAAGCTGGAAACTGACCCAAAGCCTAAGGAAAATCAAATGCACTCCTATGTACCATCCCACATTCGCCTCCCATAAGTACGTTGCCCCTACACGGCTTGGCAACACTGCAAAGGAGCACCCCCTGCACCATCCAGGCAGAGCCTCACAGTGGGAGTCCTATTATTGGGGCACACCCAGGGAACGGGAACAATCCATATGGGGGAGAGGGAGTATGCAGAGAGCTACTGCACCCAAACAGCTGATGGAAACCACTTCGAGCCAAGGGGGAGCAACACACACACACACACACACACACACACACCCTCCAAAGCACCTGTGGGCTGCAGCCGGAGGATGAAATGGACATACCGCAAGGAAGCTGCATCTAGCGGCTCTCAAACCCCACCAGCCCCGAGCCATGAAACTGACCTGCCCAAGCCCCGGGGAGGATGCAGGTCCCCCCACCAAAATAAGAGTCCCCGGGGGCAGCAGGAGGGAAGGGGTGAGGGGCACGGGCACAGCCCGGAGCGGAGACACTGCACCCCAGTGACACCCCCGGGCTGTGCCAGGCCCTCGGCGGGCTGCAGAGCCCCGCGCCGCGCACTGACCTGCCGCCGGGGCCCGTCTGCCCCCTGCCCAGCGCGGCCGCCGCTCCAGCGCCACTGGCCCAGCCTGCGCTCCAGCGGAGCCGCCGCGGCCACAGCAGGAAGCTTGACATCACCGTTGGCCAATGGGGCCGCAGCTGCCCGCTGGTGATTGGACGCCGCCTGATGACGCCAGAGGCAGCCCCTGGCGTGGTCGGGGCGGGCAGGCTGCAGAGCCGCGCCGCGCACTGACCTGCCGCCGGGGCCCGTCTGCCTGCCCAGCGCGGCCGCCGCTCCAGCGCCACTGGCCCAGCCTGCGCTCCAGCGAGCCGCCGCGGCCACAGGGGAGCTTGACATCACCGTTGGCCAATGGGGCCGCAGCTGCCCGCTGGTGATTGGACGCCGCCTGATGACGCCAGAGGCAGCCCGCCCCTCGGCTAGCGAGCTCTGCGAAGCGCTCGATGGGCACAGGCTCTAGCCAACCGCATGGGGTTTGGCAGAGCCTGGACTCCGGCCTTCCTGGCCCGTGAGGCGGGGCGTTTGAGGAGCCAATCACAGGGTTCCTCCTGGCCTGCCGAGGGGTTTGGGAGCCTGGACTGGGTTCTCTTCCTGGCCCGCTGGTGTGCACGTGTCTGTCTGAGCTTCTTCGGCAGCGTGGTCGGCCCGTAGAGGGGGTTTGGGAGCCTGGACTGGGTCCCTCCCTGGCTGCAGAGGGGTTTGGGAGCCTGGACTCCCGGGTCCCTCCTGGCCTGTGCAGAGGGGGTTTGGGAGCCTGGACTCCCGGGGTCCCTCCCTGGCCCGTGCAGAGGGGGTTTGGGAGCCTGGACTCCCGGGGTCCCTTCCTGGCCCGTGTAGAGGGGGTTTGGGAGCCTGGACTCCCGGGTTCCCTTCCTGGCCCTTGTAGAGGGGGTTTGGGAGCCTGGACTCCCGGGTTCCCTTCCTGGCCCGTGTAGAGGGGGTTTGGGAGCCTGGACTCCCGGGTTCCCTTCCTGGCCCTTGTAGAGGGGGTTTGGGAGCCTGGACTCCCGGGGTCCCTTCCTGGCCCGTGTAGAGGGGGTTTGGGAGCCTGGACTCCCGGGGTCCCTTCCTGGCCCGTGTAGAGGGGGATTGGGACTTGGACTCCTGGGTTTCCTTCCTGGCCCTTGTAGAGGGGTTTGGGAGCCGGACTCCTGGGTTCTCTTCCTGGCCCTTGTAGAGGGGGTTTGGGAGCCTGGACTCCCGGGTTCCCTTCCTGGCCCGTGTAGAGGGGGTTTGGGAGCCTGGACTCCTGGGTTCCCTTCCTGGCCCGTGTAGAGGGGGATTGGGGACTTGGACTCCTGGGTTTCCTTCCTAGCCCTTGTAGAGGGGGATTGGGAGCCCGGACTCCTGGGTTCTCTTCCTGGCCCTTGTAGAGGGGGTTTGGGAGCCTGGACTCCCGGGTTCTCTTCCTGGCCCGTGTAGAGGGGGTTTGGGAGCCTGGACTCCCGGGTTCTCTTCCTGGCCCTTGTAGAGGGGGTTTGGGAGCCTGGACTCCCGGGTCCCTTCCTGGCCCGTGTAGAGGGGGTTTGGGAGCCTGGACTCCTGGGTTCCCTTCCTGGCCCTTGTAGAGGGGGATTGGGGACTTGGACTCCTGGGTTTCCTTCCTAGCCCTTGTAGAGGGGGATTGGGAGCCCGGACTCCTGGGTTCTCTTCCTAGTTCTAGGAAACGGGGATTGGGAGCCTGGATTCCTGGGTCCTAACCTAGACCCAACAGGGGAGAGAATTGTGGTGATTGGCCCAAGCCAGACCCTTGAGTTGCTAGGAAGAGCATGAGGGATGGTGGTAAGAGGGAGACCTGGGCGGCAAGTCTCTTAATTCTAGTCTGAATTTAGAGAGTAGGATGAAGTCCGGTGGTTAGTGCAGTGGGACTGGGAGTTGGGGTTCCTGGGTTCAAGTTTGGCTCTGCCACTGATAGAAAAATAGATACATTTAAATTTCTAAGTCCCAAAAGTTGAGGTGATGTTTTGAAGTTGAGAGTTTTATTGTGGGATCAGTTAGTGGTTGGTATGTCATGTGGGCCCTGTACAGAACAAAGATTGACAGTAAACAGGGGTCATGACTGCATGGTTACATCCCAGAAAACAGTCATACAATCATAGGTGTGCGTAGCACATTTCATTAGGGTGTGCACCCAGGGAATTTTATTTTTTATTGGCGAACATTTACTGAATACTCAATCATAAAGGACATGCTGTGAGAGAACGTGGGCTTTCTACATTCGGCGCTTATTGCATAATACAACAATCCATACTTTAAAACTAAAAGAGCTTATCCTGCGATTAAATTAAAACGCAAAGCCAGGGTTTTTTTTGAGACATTAGGGTGTGCCTGGGCACACCCCTTGCGCATGCCTATGCATACAATCGTACTTTGTCTCTGCATAGCATCTTTCTCTTGCATAGATCAGTGCACTTTTCAAACCTGAATGAATGAAGTCTCAGCCGTGTTAGTAACTTTAAAAATGAGTAGTCTGTGGTGCCTATATAACAAAAATATATAGTATCATGAGTTTTTGTGGGCAAAACCCAGTTCTTCAGATGACCTTGAGCAGAGAAAAAAAAGGGGGGGAACCCCTCACAATTTATGTCCACTGGAGACCAGAAAGCTGCACTGGTGGCTCTTGCAATAATTGTGGATGGAAGATATGCCACAGTATACCAATAAGAAGATACATGTTCTCATTCTGAATCCTGTTTATGGCAAATTCACTCTTCCCTCTTGATAAAAATACATCAAATCCAATAATTCCTGCTGCTGAAAACTCATTGCTCACTGCTCTGTAGGATTCTGTCTCAGAATGAAACCCGCTTCTCTGATTCAGATAATTGTTGTTTTTTAAACTCATCGGTGGAACTTTTGACTAGTTTTTCCTTCCTGCCTTTCCTTTCCTCCTAGGAAATGGTTTGTGGCAAGTTACTAACCAGAATTGATTATGTGATCCCAGGCTTGGTGCCTTAGAGACAGATCCTGAACCAACTGCTTCTGCAGCACAATTGGTGGGCAGAAGGGGCTATGGAGGGGAGAGGAGAGCAGGGGGTTTAACACAGGAACTGCTTCTGTTCTGCCACCTCCTCCCCAACCAAGTCAGATAGTGACCTCATCTCTTAAAGAAAACAAGGTTGTGGCGCACAAGAGGCATTCTGGCAGAGACCTCGTAAGAGTTAAGTTTTGTGTTATTTAATCCTTCTCTACTCATGGAATTACAAGCTAGTTTTGCATTGAGACTTATTTTTCTTTTAGTGTGTGGGATGGTTGTTTTGGAAGGGCATCTTGAATTGGATGCTCTTGAAAGTGAGATTGGCATTGAGAGCTAGAATTAAGCACCAGGCTGTCAGATATCAGCTTTTCTCAGAGCACCCAGCTGGTGAAGGTTGATCTTAATATAGGTACCCATGCACAGCTCTGCCAATGCACCTCTATCCCAATTTTAGCACCTACTATTATTCCAACTGAAGTTCCTGCACACAGCTCTGCTGATGCACCCATGGTCTGAATAGAGAACAATGGGATTTCTGATCCGGCCACAAAACATACACAGAATCTTCTTCTTAAACCCTTGTACTCCGAATGGAGCTTAGGTCATCTACAAGTCTCTTCCGCTTCACTCTGTCTTGAGACAAAACTTCTAGCTGACTCCAAGAGTACCCTAGTTGCTGTCCTTCAATCTCAGTAGATCTTCTCCACGTTGTCCGAGGTGTTCCTCTTTGAGTTTTCCTTGTGGGTTCCATGTGAAAGCTTGACGGATTATGCTGGATGATGGTTTTCTGAGAGTGTGGCCTAGCCATCCCCACTTTCTTCTCTTGATTTGAACTTCAAGTTCTTGTCCTGCTCTGTTTCAAAGCTCCTCAAATGCCCTCCCTGTGATCTTTTTTTGTGGGGTTTGACAGGGTGCAGTCACAGAAGACTCGCTGGATGTTCCCCGGTATGTTGATCATGCCACTGATACTTGCCTTGTTGCTCTCAGGAGCTCCCAATCACCCTGTTCTGCTGGGCCAGATCCTCTGGTCTCTCCCAGACAAGGCATAGAGTTGGGGTAACCACCCTCCTAAAGAGCCATGCAGACACTGAACCATTTCAGTTCTGGGAGGATGCAGTTCTAGGGCACAGCACCCAAGAAACCAATCCTCAAAAGGGATCAAAACCGCAAATAAATCCATCTTTATCTGAGTAGAAGTTTTACACAAAGAAAGCTCATGAAGATGTTCACCCTCTTTATCAATGAAAGAGAGATATGCACACTGGTTGCTTCCCACCCCTGGTTCCCCAACCCCAGTAACAATTAACTACACTGGGCCTGATAGTAAACAAAAGTGTTTTTATTAAGTACAAATAGTAGGATTTACGTGGTTACAAGTGAAAACAGATAGATAAAATTAAGTTAAGTTAAAATGAAAAGAAAATGCATGGCTAGTTCTAATTCACTGAAAAACTTATTGTAAGCAGATTCTTACCCTAAAGAATAGGTGTTGTTCTAGGCATAATCTTCAGGTCAAAGATGATCTTTTGCTCTGACCTGGGTTGCCAGCTCCAAAGATCTGATGGCTTTCCCTTACTTAAATAGTCTTCTCCTTGGGCAGAATCTTTTATTCTACATTTCCCCTTCCATGGGAAGGTACCTGGGTCAAAAAATGGAATCCCAGTACCAGCTGGTATGTTCACATGTCTTACTAGTCCAATCACCAAGGCTGTTTACAAGTTGTTAAGTTGATCACCCAGTTGTTAAGACTGGGGGAAGTAATGGCTCTCATTAGCACATTTAAAACTATACACAGGTTCATGGTATATATTTCTAACTTCACATATAAGAATGATACTATATATACCAAAATAGGATATACAGATCCAGCAGATTGTAACATTAAAACTGATAGGTTACATGAGGTATTTTGTCCAAAGCACCTCCAAGTTATGCATATTTATATTCATGAGCCAAGCTTCCTAAAGCAAAGGGGGTGGACTGTCATGGGGGTGGGGGGTATAAGCTGTGGTGAGTTGGCAGTTGCTGTAGGCCCTAGAGAGCCACCTATCTTAACTATCTATTTTTTATATAGTGCTCATCCTCATGGAGTCTGAGATGATGGCAAAGGAGACTTTGGAAGGTCAGATCTTTTCCTGGTATAAATCCGCATAGCTCCATTGATCACAATGAAATGATGAAGGAACTCTTTTCTGATCTCTAAACTTGTCCTCCCCTGTCCTTAGTCAGCTCCTATTTTCTTGGTTGTTCTCTCATGGGAAATGGTGATCTGTCCTCTCTTTTTTAAATAGCAATGACATTGAATAAAAGCCTATACCAATATCCCTGAGCTGTGGGTAAGCCCAGCCCTGGAATCAGATCTACTTTTGCATTTGGGACCCACCCTACCATTTTAGGAAAATGCCCTTCCTGCACTGCATGAAAAATGAAGACTGCACAGTTTAAACTTTGCACATATACTCCAACTTTACAAAGACCCGCAGAGGATTTATATTTGCATTATTAAATAATAGAAGAGTGGGTTTCTACTGTCATTTTGAAAATCGGTTGCATGGTGCATGCAAACAATTTAATCTGTCATCATGGTGGTTAATATAAATGTTAATATAAACCTCTGTTGTCGGAGAATGCACCTGCCTTGTTTTGCTCTGTGCCCAAGGTTTGGAAAGCATGCTGCTGCCAAGATAGGTGTGTGTGGCATGTACTGTGTGTAAATTTCCTTCCCCAGCAGTGCCTGAATAACCAAATGAACAGGGAATTCAGCAACTGATCCTAGAGGTAGCAAAGATAGCTGGTGGCATTTAAAATCCTGCTCTGAATGACAGTGAGGAAAATACAGCATTGCTGATGCTACTGAAAGGGGAATTTTGTCCCCACTTCTTAGACAAAGGCCAGAGCCAAAACCAATACCTCTGCAGCCATACACTGGAGCCAAACTTCATGCGTGAGCCACAGGTGGCTACTGAAATCCAAGGGAGTTTTGCCTTTGAATACAATGGAATCAGAGTTCTATCTATGTAGGAAAGTATTATTCCCATTTTTATCAACGGGGGACTAGAAACACAGAGAAACTGAGGCTCAGATCCTCAAAAGTACTTAGATTCTTAATTTCTGTTGATCAAGGGAAGTAAGGAGCTTCAGTACCTTTGAGGAGCTGGGCGTAAGTGACATAGAAGGTCTGTGATGCGGCAGGGGATGGAATCTAGGTTTCTCGTGTAAGCGACCGACCACTTCCTCCCTTGTCCTTTCAGCTAGCCATATCAAAACTCCTGCGCTAAACTGGGTAGTAGAGGATCCAGATCCGCTTTCCAACTGTCAGCCCCCTGACTCTGCAAGGCAAAGCTGAGTTCTATTTTATACTTCTTTCCATAGCTCTGGTCTACGCTAGGGCTTTATTTCAAAATAACCCTCTTAGGTCGAATTAATAAGCGGAGCATCTTCTACACAACCAAGCCTGTTATTTCGAAATCTGTACTCCTGCTGTTCTTGGGGAATAACGCTAATTTCGAAATAGTTATTTCAAAATAATGGTAGTGTGGATGCTCTGGTGCCGCTATTTCGAAATAATGACTCTCCAGAGTAATTGGAAGTAATTACTCCCCAGTGCTTCCTGGGGTTCTAAGTCGAGGTAGCGCATCCACATTAACGGTACCTGTCTCAGACTCATTTCAAGGCTCCCCCATAGAGAGGACACGCTATTTTCAATTTTGTTATTTTGGGAGTTATTAAAACAATTTTAGTTATTTTGAAATAGTTTCCTCGTGTAGACATGCCCACAGGGAACTGATTGAAAATTGCTTCCTTCACCGTCATGTTGTAAAATGAATCAGTGTTTAATGGAACAATGAAAAGAAAATATCAAACCATCTGGATTTAGTTCAGCTAAAATGACATCATACCAGATTTTCTAACCTTCTTTAACTCAGCAGTGCGGCCGTTTGAAAATACTTCACTCCTCAGGGAGTGCAAGCCGAATCCTCAGCAGGTGTAAATCAGCAGAGCTCCAGTGGATTTGATTTACAGTAGATGAGTATCTGGCGCTGGCTCATTGGAAAAATAGGCACAAGATTATTGAACGATTATTAGGGGGAAGCTGCAGCTCCCATTGACTTCAACTGTGCTGTGGGTGTTCACTTCCCACCAGTGCCATTGCACTCAACATCACAATGAATAGAAGTGCAAGATCAAACCAATTAATCTCACAACCCCTTCACCCTGCTGTGTGGGAGGTTAAGTATGAACCCCATTGTACAGCTGGGAAAAGTGAGGCACAGACAGGCCAAGTCATCCCAAAATCACATCATAAATCTATTCTAGAGTTGGGAATAGAACCCAGGAGTCCTGACTCATGCTTTGATGTCTTGGCCACAAGATCATCCTAATTCTTTTGTTCAAAAGAACCTAGCTTTTAGACCTCCCCCCCCGGCCACCTGCCCCTTTCGCTATGTCATTTGTACCGGTTTTGAAATCCATGTGGTCCGACACAAACAACACACACGGAAGTGTGACCTTGTTTATTAATGGCCCAGCCAGCTGCATGCTCAGGAAGTGGAAGCATGAAGGAAAAGCCCCTGAGATGAGAAAACAAAAATAGATAAGGTCCAAAAAGGTTGCACTGACGTGCAGAGGTCACATAGGCAGGAGAATGAAAGGGCAGGAAATGGGTTTCCAATTGCTGGGCAGCAGGTACAAAAGGCAGCAAAATGCTTTGAAAAGGAAACAATTTACAGTCTGACCACTGGTGGATCTCAGAGGTTTACGCATGTGCATTTTACAGCAGCTGCATTCTTTTTATCAGAGAGGTCACTGTGTTAGTCTGTTTCAGCAAAAACAAGGAGGAGTCCTGTGGCACGTTAAAGACTAACATTTATTAGGGTATCAGCTTTCATGGGCTGGATCCCACTTAGTCACATGCATTTTTATCAGAACTAAAGTGTGACTCTGGAGAACTGCATTGTGCAGAGTATAGTAATGGCCCATGGAGCCATTTGCTAGTAATTAGATTAGAAGACCCATTGTGCTACATACTGTACAAACAAACAGCAAGGAAGTCCCGGATCTGAGAGCTAACAGACTAAATAAACAAGATGGGTAAAGGGCAGGTAGCAGAGAGGAAGTGTAATTATCTGCATTTCACAGATGGGGAACTGAGGCTCAAAGGTACCTAATTCCCAGGCCACTGAGGTGTGTAATTCCCAGGTCTTCAAAGATCTGGGAACAGAATGATTAAGTGAGTTGACCAGGCTCACACGGAAAATCTGTAGCAGAGTGAGGATTTGAATCTACCTCTCCTGAATCCTCACTCAGTCACAACACCCTCCTAAAGCTCCAAGTCACTAGACTGACTATAGCCCATGCTAATATGGCAGAATTCTGGTCTGTCAATGGCTGTGTGTGGAATGAGGGTGCTAGGGCTCAGTTTAGTTCCGTGGTGTCCAACACACTAGCTGCTAGCCACATGTGGCTATTTGGCCAGTTGAGTGTGGCTAGCTGGCTCACAGAATTATTTACATTTTCAGAATAATGTGGCTAGCTTGCTCTAGCAGTAGCCGCTAGAGTGGCTACTGCTTCAGCACTGGTTGGACACCACAGGTCTAGTTTTTCCTGGGTCAGGTGTCCATATTACAAAGAAACCCCACCAGAGTTAGCACTAACTGGCAGTCACGGGCTGAATGGGCCACAGAGCCTGAATTTCCTCTAGCAGGGTCACTCCAAAGCAGGGTCAATTCATGAAGAATAAGAGGATGCGCACCCTACTCTGCACAAGCCTTGAGTACTGTGTTCATCAGCTCTCAAAGCAAAGGGAGCACCCAGCAACTTTTCCATGCCGAGGGGTAGATCAGGATGTGACTGCCCAGCTCTAGAGCATTCAGCTTTGACCCACATGCTGCGCAGGGCGTGCTGGATACCGTTAAGCCTCACCCACACAAGTTTCCAGTGCTCTCCCTTGCATCTGTGCAGAGCAGAGCCGGAAAGGCCCTCACTTCCTGTGTTCCCTGATGCCAGAGGGGGTTCTTGTGTCAACAGCTGCTGACTTGGCAGCAGAGTGGCCCCTGTGCTGCAGAAATTGAAGACATACCTAACATTTTTTTGCCTCAATCTGGATACAGTCCAAGAGCTCATTTAAACTCATAAAACAGGTTGGAAACAAAGTGTTATCAGGGGACAACTCATGGGCTGGTCGGGGGGGCTGATGTTAATGAGCCTGGAAACACCAGGGGCATTCAATCCCTCTTTTCTCCTCTCTGGATGGGGCTGCTGCCTCCCCACAAAGCCCCAAAGGGGCAGTGCTGGATTAATCTTTTGTGATGCCCTGGGTCAGCACAAAAGCTGAATTTAATGAGCACCCCGAGAACTGTAATAATAAGGATGAAGAACTCACAAGCTTTGGAAAGGATATAAACTCTCAGAGGGTGGAGATGGATGGCAGGAGACAGATCGCGTGATCAGTACCTGTTCAGTTCACTCCCTCTGGGACACCTGGCATTGGCCACTGTTGGCAGACAGGGTACTGGGCTGGATGGACCTTTGTTCTGACCCAGTGTGGCCATTCTTATGTTCTCTCCTGCTTCAGGGTATAAGCCCATTACTGGCATCAGGTCCAATGTTCCTTCTCATTTTTTCCACCCATGAGCAGGATACATTTTGTTGTGTGCACCGAGGCATTGCAGATGTGCACCACCAGTAGAAAAACATGCTGTAGGTGCTGTGCTTATCAGCTGGGTGTCACCTGAATTTTTCCTGGATGTCCACCCAAGCATTCAGATTATAGGGAACACTAGTCAGGACCCTTGGGTGCACCCTGCAAGTTATCCCACAGCTGTCTCCTAGGTTTCATGGATCTTCCTCTAAAGCTGCTGGTGCTGACCACTGTCAGAGACAGGAGGCTGGAATGCATGGACTGGTCTGGTGTGGTTTTTGGTGCCTATTGTGCTCTCCTTCCCTGGTCCAATCCACATAAAAGCCAGGTATGAAAATAACCTGCCCTACCCTTTGCATCATGAGCCAAATGGGTGGCTAGCATCCAGTGAGCCACAGCACCAATCTGGTTACCACACACTCATCCTCTTGCCTGTGGAGCAGCCAAGGGCTGGATTGCACAGCAAGCCAGAGCTGGTTTGTTAGGTCCCAGGTTAGCGTGTGACCAGATTCCTTGGCATGCTTGTATTCATAGTGCAGGTTTGGAACACAGCGTCCAAGAGATGTTTGAGAGCATCCCCTGGGCTATGACAAAATGCAACCGAGTGAGAGTGGAAAAAAGCACAATGGAAATTGTCTGAACAGTTGCCAGTTTCATATCTGGTGGCTTGGAAGTTGAATCTCATGTCCCATCACCCTAGGCATGGCCAGCCGACAGGGAAATCCATCATTGCCGAAGAACGCTTACTCCCTCCTGCTTTAACCGCCCCTGGATGCGGTCATTTTCCTTCCTGCTGAGAACTGCACATAGCTTCCTCTGGAGCCTGTCATCACCACTCTTAAATCAGTCATAGGGGTCTCTGTTGAATGACGCAGGGCACTCCCTTCCCCTCCACACGGAGCTCATTATCTCTGCAGCCCCTGCTGTCCCGGGAAGCCATGAGACTGGAAACTGGACCCATGCCTCCAGCATGGCAGCTTGGTGCAGGTGGAGCATTTGCCTGGCCGTGCAATTGAAAAAATGTCCCTGGGACAGTATTTCCGATGGCCATTAGCAGGATTTCTGCTCCATAGGAGGCCCTTTGGCTAACACCCTGGTACTGGCTCCCTGCATCTCGCTGCGAGCACGGCAGGAAAAAGCCTTCAGAGCATGGCAGCATGGCTACTTTGGGAAAAAGGTTAAGAAGCCAATTAACCTGCTTGCTTGCACTTAGAGGGCAGGCCAAGATGGGCCAGTACCAGGTGACTAGTGGAAAGGTAACGTGATGCTGATTTTTAAAAAAGGCTCCAGACACAATACAGTAAAACTCCAATAGTCCGGCATCCAATAGTCCGGCACTCCTGATAGTCCGGCATCAAAATGGCAAGAGCCTAGTGAGTGAGCTTCAGCAAAAAATGAGTCACAAGGTAACAGCGGCAGCAGTTGAACTGAGCAAAAAGGGTAAAAAGGCTTAAAAACTAAAACATTACAGTATACTGTATACAGTATGTACAATAAAAAGGGTTAAGAACACTTTATATACAGTATATAATGTATACAGTATATATATAACCTGCTTATAGTACCTCCTGATAGTCCGGCATATCTGATAATCCGGCACCACCTAAGTCCCATAGGTTCCAGATTATTGGAAGTCTACTGTACTGAGAAGTGCAAGCTGAGAAGCCCAGTACCAGACACGTTGATTGGAGCTATAGTAAAGAACAGGACCATCAGCCACATAGGTCAGTATTTCTCAACCTTTTTTTTTATAAAGTACCCCTTTAAAGAAAATTATAAGTACCCCCAGTACCTACAGTTTTCATTTTTCTACCATTGCAACACATTTGTTTAAACAACTTAATTGTAGCCAGGCGGGTGATGAAATTTTTGGGTATAAAAAGTACAAAAATAATAAAGCACTGAAAAACTTAAAACAACAATTCAGTTTTCTCCAAATTTCAGTTGTTAACATATCCCCCCAGACTTCTCTCAAGTACCCCTGAAGGTACTTATACCACTGGTTGAGAAACACTGACATAGGTGAACAAGATTTGTTGGAGAAGAGTCAACAGCGCTCTGCAAATGGAAATCATGCCTCACCAATCTATTAGAATTCATTGAGGGGGTCAACAGGTGTGTGGACATGGGTGATTTAATGGATTTAGTGTGACTTGGACTTTGAGGAAGCCTTTGGTGAGGCTCTTAAGCAAATAAGGAGCCATAGGATAAGCGGGTGTGACAGAGGGGGTACCCTCACATAGGCCCAGAAGGAGTTAATGTGGGTCTGAGGGGCCAATGAGGGTGCCTTTCTGCACCAGGAGAGCCAGGCCTAAATGAACAAGAAGCCCAGATGAGCAGGAGTAGGCTGGATTATAAAGCTAAGACGTTTGCCACAGAAAGGGGCTGACTGGGCAGACTTTGCCGTCTGGTTCTGGGAGCGCAGAGAAGGGGAGGAGAAAACGAGCATAGGGTTCTAATTCTAGAAGGGTGTGGTAGGCAAAGGAAGCCTGAGAGGGCTAGGTAGGAAGATGCAGGAAAGGAGAGGACTGTGCAGTCCTAGGTTGCTTTTTATGAGATGTCTGGGCTGGAACCCCTCTGCAGAAAGCGGATGTGATCTGGGTTCCCTAGCAACCGCTAGGAAGTGGCACAGGAGCAGTGGAGATGATAGCTGGTCTGGAGAGACAATGTTACCCTATGGAGTGGTCCCTCGGGCTGGGCGGGAGGCATGCCTGGTCTGGTAACTGATAGCCAATTAGCAGTCTGTGGCTCTGGGCCTCTGGCAGGCAGAGCAGACAGCAGTCCCTAGGCCTAGCCTCTGGGCTGGGCGGGTGGCAGGCAGTCAGGGGCTCTGGCCCTGAGGGCAGAGAGCAGGCTCTTGTCTAAAGCAAGACTTTTGTGTGGGCCCACAGTCTCCTGGCTAGGGCAAGCCACAAACAAAGCATAGGCCTTCTGGCCTAGCGGTCAACAGCCTGCCACCCCAAGGATGGGGTTGGTAACAGGGAGCCCCAGGCCCACCCTCTTCTACCGGTTCCAGCCCAGAGCCCTGACAGAGGTGGAGGGTTCCCCCTCTAGGTCAGTGGGGATCCCACCAAAATACATGGACTTGTGCTCTGGCTGCAACACTGGACTCCAGTCTGGTATCCCTGAGCTACTTCCTACCACAGCCTGGGTGCAGGGCTCTGTTTTCCCATCTCCTCAGAGTATGCGGGCTGACGGCAGTCTGGCCAATTCCTCTCTGGGGGCAGCGCAGCTTCGGCTCCAGAGCTCTGCCACAGGCTGAAAACATAGACCTCGTTGGGTGGTAACAGCTCAAGCGAACTGCAAGGCTGGCCTTTTGTACTTCCTACCATGCCCCGCTGCATTGGGCTTGGGGGCGCTGATTTGGAGATGCAAAAGACACTTGGTCTGGAGAGAAAATGTTACCTCAGGTGCACCCTTAGGCTCAGGCTACAACCCAGAAGGAGAGGACTATCTAGTGACCTGGCCAGAGGGCTGAGTCATGAAGAGGGAGCTCCCCCAGCCATGAAGAAAGAAGAATTCACAGCTTGAGTAGCTGACTGAAGAGGGTGCCGGACCAGGTGAAAGCTGATCCCCAGAGGAACCTGGGGTGAGTTTTTGAATGCCTTCACAGAGGGACGGTCCTTTCGTGGGTCAGTAGCTGATTATGAAACAAAGGGTAGCAATAAATACTCTGTTTTCACAAGGGAGAGGGGGAAATAGCAGGGTCCCCAAAATAATTGTGCTGTGACCTGTGGTGTTCAAAATACCGATACATGATCAGAAAAGGGGAAAACAGTGAAGTGGCAAAGTTTGCAGATGGTACAAAATTATTCAAGCTAATTAAGCCCAAAATTGACCGCCAATAGTTATCATCGACTCCAACTACTCTATTCACGTAGCTGGAGTTGGATATCTTAGTTCAACTTTCTCCCTCAGTGTAGACCTGGCCTTAGTGGCTTTCCCCCTATTTTCACTTGGGAACAGTATCTGGATCACAGGCCCCTTCTTGGCAACCGTTTGATTAACAATGAAAACTTAAGTGAAAGGAAACATTTTTCCAATAGCCTAAAGAGAGATGCTTAATCCCCTCATTTTTTAACACTCAAAATAGATTTTGGAGTCATTGCTGATAGTTCTCTGAAAACATTTCTATGACTCTGTGGCCCTGCATAATGGACTGACCAGAGGACCAGGACTCTCCTATGGCTGGAGTAGGCCAAAAGACAGCTGGGGAAACTGAGGCAAAAATTGCCATAGCACCACAGCCATCCAGGAGGGGCCATGTTAGGGTGGCAAGTTTACCACAGGACCCAGGCTCTGGACCAAGAGGAATGTCAAAAACCAAAACTGAGGGTCACTGGCAGAGCTGTGTATGTAGCAGTGACACAGGAGCACTGGAGATGATAGCTGGTCTAGAGAGACAATGTTACCCTATGTAGTGGTCCCTTCTGTAGAACAACCAGGATGTAGCATGTCAGAATTGAGGATCACTAGCAGAACTGTGGGGGAGAACCTGAGTGCTGGGATTTGTTGCCCGATTTTTATACTGTGTATTAATTATGTAGATTTCTTAAGATTTCCCAGTTATTCCTTGGAGGATTAACTTGGAGGCCTGCTGAATATAATGCAAAGCAGTAAATATAATAAAGGCAAGCTAGCCCACTCAGCTACAGATTGAGAGGCATTGGCTAAGCCGGAGGTGGGCAAATACCAGCTCATGGGCCATATCCGGTACACCAGTTAGCTCCTGGTGGGCCTCCACACCGCTGTATTTACTTGCACCTTTGCAGGTACGGGGGTTTGCCGCACCTCTTGGCCTCGGATCGCCGTTCCCAGACCAGGGAGCCGCGATCGCCCATTCTTGCGGAGGCGCAGATAAAAATAGTGGCAGCAACTCGGGACTCACTAACCCTTGTGAACAGCCACCGATTTATTGCCCAGCCCTGAGCTAAGCTGAGAGGGGAAGTTCCCACAGTATTTGCATGAAAAAAATGGTTTCACAAGCTCTACAATCGTAACAGAAAAAAAAAGGCAACAGAAGGCAAAAAAGGAGCCAAGAATGTAAAAAGGCTAGAGGAAATGCTTCTGTAACTACTCAATTCCTGCCTGCTTCTCTCACTCAGTGCTTGACCATCATGAACAATCCAGTCACCCAAGGGCCAAGGCTCAAAATAAGCCCAGTCCTTTCAAACAGAAGCTGGTAACAGAACTTTCTTTAGGAAATGCAGATGTGGAATTTGGTCTTTCCTTAGCTGCGCTGCAGTCAGCCCCATATGCTCTGGTGTGAGCCAGGTGCTGGTTGGCTGCTATTGGCTTGTGGGGGACAGATAGCCATAGACATGCACATGCTCATTTCCGTAACTATTGTCAGAGGACTGAGAGCTTCACGGACATGGGGTGAAGGTCAGGAAGGAAGGATAGAGAGAGGAAACAATAGGGAGAGGAAAGTGTCTCATACCTAAGAGGATCATAGCAGTTCATGATGTAGTGAAAATTGAGTCCAAGCTACAGGGTTCCAATCCAGAGCAGTAGTTTCCCGAAGTTCGTGCGTACTTGGATCAGGAGTTCTCTGGCGTAGGCCCATTTCTCGACTGGATGATAGTCTGTTGTTCTGCAGAAACAGAACACCGTACCACAGCAGGGCATGTACGAGAATGAAGCCATGCTATCCGGCTAGGTTTTTATACTGTGCTCAGTGCTATTAAAAAAAATTGCATAGCCATGTCAGACTACGTTTGGTCTTCACAGAGAAGGCCAATGCATCATCCTTACACTGCAATTTATGCACTACTATAGAGCTTAAATACCTTTTAAATGGGAGGCATTTTAGGAAGCATCTAGGCTACGTCTACATTGCGCTCTCTTAAGCAATAACATATGTAAATGAGGCGGTGATGAATGTCGCCGCGCCTCACTTGCCTACTTAATGAGCCACCATTTTTGTGCAAGGGGCTTTTGCACAAGAGCCGTTCTGCCGCTTATTTTCAGGCAGAACGGCTCTTGTGCAAGAGGGGGTTTTGTGCAAGAAGGAGCAATGTAGACTGCTCCTTCTTGCACAAAAAACCCTTGTGCAAAAATGGCGGCTCATTAAGTATGGGAAAGACTGTCTGTGATGAAGAGAAAAGCTGTTCTGGAGGGACAGGTGGATAGCTGTCAGGGAGATGTATAACCCTGTAACAACCTAGAGGGATTAGTGAGATATGACAGCCAATAACAACAGTAGGAGGCAGAGGAATAGGTGCAGGGGGAACCCCAACGGAGGGAGGAAAGCCCAAGCTTACCATAAGAAGCAGCTCAGTTAGGAGGTGAGGCAGCGGGTGCAGGCTTGTACCACCAGAGATCTCTAACTATTGAAAGCCCCTGTGTGTTGTGGCTTCAAGTGACCTCTCTGAACATTTAACCAGGACTGACACTGCATGGTCCCAGCTTTGGTTCTGGGCTGAAGGAGCAGCGCAAACCTGAGGTGCGTTGGCAGAATGGAGTCGCACACGTTCACCCAGTACCTTCCCCAACCAAGCTGGCCTGAGTGAGCTATTCGCCCTTCCCTTCCCCTCACAGTGAAATGTGCCTGGTTCATTCACATTTAAAGACATAACCCTGTGTCAAGGCAGAGACAAGTGAAGGGTGTGTGAAGGCAGGAGACTACCAAATGGAAAGGGTGCCTGGCTTGCTTCCAGTAGGGCCTTTTTTTTTGCTCTGATTGCTAGTAACGACAGTGGCAAAATACCTCTCTCCAGGCCAATGTATTTGCTAGTAGGGTTGCCAGGTGTCCGGTTTTGAAGTGGACAGTCCAGTGTTTGAGCTTTGTGTTCAGGAAACAAATTGAGAAAATATAAATGAGAAAATAGAAATGTCCGGTATTTTCTAAATAAGATGTCATGTAGATTGTGATGTCATGTCAGGTGTGTCTGATATTTTTGTTGAAACCATCTGGCAACCCTATTTGCTTGTACAACTCTGTGACCTTAGTTAGGGTGATGCTAGGGATGTAAAATCCAGTTTAAAATGTTTACCACTTAAATGATACATTTAACTGGTTAACTGTGCATCATGGCATGCTGTGGATGGAAGGCCTGGCCAGATGGGGCCCGCTGCACCATGCCACTGGTGGTGGCCTTCTCTGGTCCAGCTGGGTGCCAGGTAAGTGGTTACCGGTAAGCATCACCCAGTAAGATGATGCAGGCCTGCAGCACGGACATGGCTAATGGCACAACAAGGAGCAGAAACTTTCAGAGAAGAGACCCTGGCTGGTGCCTGTCAGAAGAAGCTGCCTCCCATTTGTATGGGGGGAAAGGAGAAGTGAATGAGGTGGGGAGTGCTACATGCCTGTTAATGTTGTTGCAATAGGAAAGTGTGCAGGAACACCACAACCTCCACAGAAAAGCTGGCAGTAAAATGACTGAACCTCGGCAGGATTCATGACATTATAGTACATGGCCTGAAATTACATGGAGGTCAGATGACTTGAGCACATTCCTGCCCAACCTTATATACTGCAGTCTATCAGGCCACAGATGCAACTAACTTGGGGCACTTAAAAATGAGTTAATATGACTAAATAAATACTTCAAAATAATCTACACGTATCACTTCAACTTTACTTCACTGCATCCTCTTATTGGAGAGAGCATTTACTCCTGATGTGTGCTAGTGAGAGAGAAGAACTGGGGCCAGGACTCCTCCACTTTCACTTCACCCTGTAATCTTAGGTGAGTCAGTAAGGCCCCGATCCTGCAAAGCACTTGAGCACCTGCTCAAAGAAGAGTCTCTACTGGTCTTAGCAGAGATTCAGCCAAGTGCTTTGTTGATCTGCAGTCTTAAATCTCTGTATCTAAAGTGTCCCATCTGTACCATGGGAAATAACACTACTTGCTAACTTTGAAAGGAGCTCTTTGTAACTCCTCTGGAGGTACTTAGCTATCACCAGGCCAGGTAATATATTATTCTTATCTGTGTACACATGTGCAAAGCTCTTGGCATTAGTACTCGTATTGATATCTTAAAGAATCCTCTGTAAATTCTAGAACTTAACACTCCTACGTTTAATGGTTGCCCAGCTCCCAAGCCATCATTAAAGAGAGACAGGAGGATAAAGAGATAGAGCAGGATGTTGTAAAGTTGCATTCCAGATACAACATTGTCAATCCATAACTAACTCTTAAGGGTAAGAGTTGTCACAGGCAGGCCTCTGCACATCTCTCTGCTTCCCTGTCAAATGGCATGACACTTACCTGTCTCACTGCAGGTGAGCGGGTGCTTGCGAGACTCAGAGGACTTGATTCAATGCCTATTGACGTCAGTGCAAATCTCTCCACTGACTTTCACAAACATGGGGTTGAGCAAACTAACTACTATTTGTGAAGGGACATGAGCGGGACAGATGCATTTGTCTTGGCTACCGAGCATGATTTGGACTTCTGTTGAGAGATGAAAAGAGATCAGGATGGCGCAGGGAAGAAGAACTGGCAGGAACTAACAAAGTTCCCTGATCCCACAATGTTGTAAGCCCTGAGGCTGAGGGCTGCCCCCCCACATCTCAATGCAGGAGTGTAGCCTGTTTAGTGCCAACAAAATTAAGACGAAACATGCTTCATCAAGTGCCATGTCTTATTAGAAGTCTGGCTAGGAGCTGCTCTTTTATTTACGCTAACCTGATTAACATTCCGTGTAGCACACAATTATCTGACTGTTTCATGCCCACTGCAAACAGGGCCAAATCCCAGGGAGAGCCAAAGGTGCTTTCTGACTTCAGAAAGGGAATAGCAGGGGAGGAGTCCACACAAAGCCATGCAGGGCAGAAACAAAAGACTAAACTTAGCAAACACCCCAGCCAGTAAAGACTTAATGGAAGCTCAACATTTTCTCCATTCCTTTCTAAACAAATCAATGGGGACATTTTGGATCTGGTCCCCTACAGGGGAACATGTTGCCCTGGGCATGAGGCAGAGAATTCTGAGAGTGATGATTATGGTTTCTACACTTAAGCTTCCCCTTTGAAACATGTCAACTCCCATGCCATTAAATGGTGTGTCTGAACCAGTAAGGGAGATGGTCTGCTTCCATCTCTAAGGTCTTGCTTATGCGCGACTGCAGACATTCTTGCAGCTGCATTGGTACCAACCTCTAGTGTAAATAGGCAAAAGTGCAATAAGCCGCAGTGCACTGATTACAGCTTACCCTCTGCTTGAAACCATGTCAACCCACACCACTACAAATGGCAACCTTGTCCAGAATTTAGTGCGTTAATGGAGATGGTTCCCCACAGAAAGTTGTTCCCAACACCATCTAAACTATGAGATCACCATTTGGATTAGACGTCCACGTGGACTGTCTCTGTGTCCATCTCTACTGCTGTAGGATGAGTGTTGATGGGAATCACTGCTACTACAGACCGATTGCTGAGGGCTCCTCGCTGGTTCAAGTACCAATGGTTCAACTCTCTATTTTAGATACAGCCTGATACTTCAAGGGACAAGGAGGTTTCATGGAAAAAGCTGTACCATTGTATGTTTCTTTTTAAAAACAAACAAACATGCAGGTAGCTTGTGAAAGTTGAATTTGGGGTGGCAGACTCCCTGCTTGAGAGTTGGCAATGCAAGTATGATAGGCTTCTTCTGAAGCCAGCTAAGGGATAGCACAGAAGAGAGAGATGCTTGATTAAAGGCTTGAGCTACCTAGCTCAGCGGGAGTGGGAAGTGTTAAATTGATGGGGGATCTTCTGTCATGGAAGTAGCAAATCCTGCTCAATACTTACGCAGACCCTTAAAAAGTTTATGGGAGGAAACGGACTCTGTCACAGGCTTGGCATAGAAAGGAGGGCACCAGGGAGGGGAAATGAGGGTTTTTTCCTGTTTTGGCAAAATTTGTTGTTTTGATGGAAATTTTTGACTCTCTAGTGAAGAGCCAGGTGTAGAAGAGACGAATCTCTTCCCTGCAATAATATATTCATGTAAGAATATTAAATAAAGGAAATAATCTGCAATCCCATTTTATTAGCTTCAAATCAAGTTTTTAATTTGGTCAGAAATGTAATATAATTTTAGTACATCTGTTGTCAAAAGACCCCAGTGTGCACAGAAGCACACATTATTAAGGAAAGTACAAGAATCAGTTTATTCAGTGATTTCCAAGGTATTTCATTGTAGCACACCTTATTCCAATATATTCTTCACCAAGAATAGAGAAAGCACTTACCATTCCAATGTACACGTCCGTGGAAGAGTGCAGCAGAAAGGACTTCACTTGTTTCCAGCATTCTGTAAGTAGTGCATGCGTTAGGGCTTGTCTGTACTTACCCAGAGATCGACACTCCAGAGAGAGATTGATCTCCCGGGGTTTGACATAGTGAGTCTAGTAAGGACCTACTAAATAGACCGCTGATGGTATCTCCCATTGACCCCTGCACTCCACCATGTTGCAAGGAGTAAGAGAAGTCGATGGGAGAGTTTCTCCTGTTGACCTCCCGCAGTGGGGACGCCGCAGTAAGTCATGGTAAGATACATCGACTCCAACTACTCTATTCATGTAGCTGGAGTTGGATATCTTAGTTCAACTTTCTCCCTCAGTGTAGACCTGGCCTTAGTGGCTTTCTCCCTATTTTCATTTGGGAACAGTATCTGGATCACAGACCCCTTCTTGGCAACCATTTGATTAACAATGAAAACTTAAGTGAAAGGAAACATTTTTTTAATAGCCTAAAGAGAGATGCTTAATCCTGGTCAACAATAGCACTTTTCAGGAAGTCTTCCTCTGATGCAAGTCCCGGGATAGTAACAACTGATGGGCACACAAGTGTAAAACATGCAGGGTTAGACGACAGTGTTAAAAATGCCAATGGCCTGTCTATACTAAGGCTGCCATCATTACCATGGCAAGAGTGGGAGATTTCCTGAAAAGTGCTAGTGTAGACACAGCTTCAGTATGTTAGGGTCCTTTCCTGTGTGGTGCAGAGTGTTCTCGGATTCCCCTGCCCTGGAAGGGAACTGGAGTCATTCTGCACCGTACAGACACAAAACGAGCAATGGAAAACTACAGATGAAAAGAGAAGACCACATTTCCTACGTATCAGCGTATTCAGCGATGAGGGAAAATGGATGAATACACAATTCTGAGTTACTTTTCTTAAAGCTGCAATTCATACGTCTGGCTCCACAATCACATAGAGTCTCCGAAGCTTACAAAAGAGAGACAGAATTATTTAAAGGCAACAACAAAGAGGGAAAGAAATCACTGGCAGGATTTAGTACCTCCTCTGGTGCACTACCAGTTGGAACTATGTCATTAGATCTTGCGAAGAATTTTATTTATTACTGCAAATTCTGACCAAGATTTTCAAATGTTTAGTGACTAGGAGAGCTCTTACATGGGACTTCAGGATGTGCTGAGCACCCACCTTCCGAAAAACAAGCCCCAGGGAAGTGTTTCAGCATTAGTGTTTTCTGAAATGTCCATAGGCAGGAAGTGGACGGAGAGGGCTCAAGAGAGGGCACATGCTCTATGGCCTTATCAGTATGTTGCTAGCATCCCTTGAGGTGCATATATCCATCCATTACACAAGTAAAATGCATCACAGTCCAGGACAAATGGAAGCAATGGATGGCATGTGAACAAAAGGGAAGGTCTGCTTAGAAATGGCAAAAGCAAGCTTGCTGCAATACCAGGGGCATTATACAGCAGGCTCCACAGACATACTGCTGGGGAGTACACAGTTAGCATTTAATTAGGGTGATCATTCTTCCCAAAGGGCAATAAGGACAATATACAGGGCTGGCCCAAACTGCTGGCCTGGGCTTCTCCTGCACAGGGCTGGTATCGCTCCCCTGCTCCTCTCCTCCCTGCAGGGCTGGCATTGTCGCTCACCCCCTGGGGTGCGCGCCCCACTTTTTTGGCAAAAGTGGGCATTTGTTGCATTGCTCTTGCCAACTGATGATCAATTGGCAAGAGCAAAAAAGGACAAATGTCCACTTTTGCTAAAACAGCTAGGACGGTGCTTAAAAAGGGACTGTCCCAGCCAAAATGGGACTTATGATTACCCTACATTGAATATCATATTTAAAGCTGCACAGCACCGAGATTTTTAAGCTTCTGGGGCTTGATCTTGCAAAGTTCTCAGTGTCTTCAGCTTCTATTAAACTCAGCTCAGACCCTTGCAGACTGGTGCTTTAAGTGTTTTGGGAATACCTGTAACAACCCGTTTGATTGAAATTCGCCCCTATGTAGAGGGTCAGGACAAGGCACAGGCATCACTTAAATCATAATTAAATTCTTCTTTTAGTGGGACTTAAGCCCTCCAGGTAGGACTTGGTTGGTGCCTAAGCCTTGCACTGGCTTTTTCCACAGAGATGAATTATATTATAGTACAGTAATGGGGTGGGGTTATGAAAGGAGATGGCTATTTCTAGAAAATAAATCCCTTTTTCTGGCTATTTCCACCAGTTTTTCCCATGTTGTGCTTGTTCCATCTCCTGAACATTGCCTCCACCAAGGTCCGTCCCACAATGTCTTCCCTTAATATTAGCATGAATAGAATGACTGCAGGTGAAACTAGGGAGATGAAGTGGTGTAGAGATCAGAGGGGTTTTTTCCACTGCTCCAATTCTCTTCTGATATTTCAAGCTTCCCTTTACTTTTTGGCAGGCTTTATATCTGCCAAGAGCAGCCTCATTGCTTTCCATCTCTAGGCAAATCGCTGTTCTCAATAACCTAGTTCCAGAACAGGGCCATGTTGATAAGTAGCTGCTTTGTGCACCCCACGTCGCTGCCATCCCATGATTCACCTCGAGAGCTGCTCCTCTCCCCGTTTCTTTTGTCTTAGAGCTCGTGGGATTCTGCATGAGGCTCTGGGAGCTTTCGGATATCAGAGTTCTGAATCAGCTGGTAGAGAAATTCCACTTGTTTCTCATAACCCTCAACTGAGATCCTCTCATTCAATCCATGGACTCTGTTAAAGGGAGAAGAAGATTTTTTCATTACAATAGGAATGAGCCACATAGGGTTGCCAGATGGTTTAACCAAAAATACTGAACACCCCCCCCCTCCAAAAAAACACCAGGGAAAAAATTCTGTTGAGAAAAAAAAAAAGGGGGAGACCAAAGTTGTTGAGAAAAAAAAACAGCGTGGCCCCTTTAAGAAACGCTTTTGAGGCTTTTTGGCCCTTACAGGCTGCCGGCAGCTGCCTGCCATCTTGCCTCCCTGCGCCAGGCCGGACAGCTCCCCTGCAGAACCTGGTAAGCACCCGGGATTTTTGCCTCCTGGCCGGGAAAAAAAATCAGAAAATACCACACATTTTAGGTGTCTGGTATTTTCTGATTTTTTTTTTTACTGGACAGGAGGCAAAAATACTGGACTGTCCGGTTCAGTACGGGACACCTGGCAAACCTAGAGCCACCTGCATGGGAACTGAAAACCCAGCCCAGAGTCCAGGCTGCTGATTCCCAAGTTCTCTTCATAAAGGTTCAGGCATGGCAGGACATAAGTAGAACACAGCATGACACACACAAAAATCTACAGAAGAATGCACTAAGCTACAGGGCCATCTTTAAAATATATGGGGCCCTATGCAACTGAGCCCCCACATCCCCCCAAGGCTTTTGCCGGGGACCTGGGGCTTCCTCCTCCCCCCACATGTGGCTTCTGCCAGGGGCTTAGGGCCTCCCCCCCGCAGCTTTTGTCAGGGCTCGGGGCTTCCCTGGGGCCTGCATAGCAGCAGATGCTGAGGGCTCCTCTCTGTCCCCAGTCTGGTAGGAGGGAGCCCTCAGTTAATGGCTGGCTGCTGGCCAAGAGGAGCATGGGTGGAGGGGACAGGGAGAAGATCTGCCACCAGCAGAGAACATCCTGGGGGAGGGGCCGGAGAAGAACCAGGCAGCAGAGATGACAGACCTGTCCTTAGGCATACAAGCACATATGGCTGCATAGGGGCACCCAAAAATTAGGTGCCCCTAATTTTCCGGTACCCTACACAGCCGTGTATTTCATGTATGCTAAGCATAATCTGTTCCTGAGGCCAACATGCCTGGCTTACTGATTCTAAGGCCAGAGCACAGTGGGTAAGGCCATGGGGTGGATAGACAGGGCAGGAAAGTGGAAGTGTAACAGGACCCCAGGTCCCACTCCCTGCACTGACATACCACAGCCCTTTGAGTCTGAATGCAGAACAGCTACTTGAGTAATTTGCGACTATTTCTGTTCCGCTCGTATGGAAGATAAAATTGATGCGCTAGCAAGTGAACCAACTCCTAGCATGGTTACCCGTATCTTCACCTAATTCCCAGCTTTGAAGGGTTAATGAAGTGGGAACACCAGGTGTGTGCCGGCATGTGGCCATGCATACTGAACACGGGCTTCCTACTAGAACCCATGTCTGCAGGAAATGTGTGGCCTTGGTGAGTCTGAGGCACCTATACTGCCACACCACAATCTACAAAGCTGGGTTTCATTCTCTAGGCCAGTGCATACTAATTTTCTTTGACTATAGTCCCCACCCTAGAACATTCCCCACCCAAGCAGAATAGAATACCTGGGTACATCATCCGGTTTAAAGACTACTGGGTTAAATCGATAAATGGCATCTGTGAGATTAGTGAAGTGCCGGCTGTCTGTGTTGCCAATACAAATACCTGGAAAACAAACCCACAGGTCAGGTTGTCTCAACACAAATGCAGCCAATCAGCTGCCAAGGAAAAAGGCTCTGCTGATGTTGCATTTCAACCGGATCTCAAAGTATGTTGAAAACTTAAAACTCCCTTTGAAAACAAATTATTGTTCCCATGTTAGCATAGGAAGTAAAGAATGCTGGAACTCTTTTAGCAGCGAGAGGAGCCGAACACCATGATGCAGTGGCTTCAATGGGAACTGTGGTGCCCGATATCTGTCAGGATCAGGTTTTTATACTGTATGTCAGTTTCAAGCTTAGGTCCCTATCCCATAAGCTGTGCAGCACCAGTGTGGAACAGCTGGCATAATAAGGGCTTTAGACGGCAAGGTACCGCACAGAAAAAGAAAGATGGGTTTGCCAGTCATAGAATCATCGGGTCAGAAGAGACCTCAGGAGGTCATCTAGTCCAACTCCTTGCAGGACTAATCCCAATTACATCATCCCAGCCAAGGCTTTGTCAAGCTGAGACTTAAAAACCTCTAAGGATGAAGATTCTACCACCTCCCTAGATAACTCATTCCAGCACTTCACTGCCCCCCTTCCCCCAGTGAAATATTTTTTTCTAATATCCAACCTAGACCTGCACAGAGACTCAATTCAGAGATTTTTGCACAGAGACTCAATTCAGGGTTCATTGTTTCTGCCAAACTCCCGTTTGCTTTTTTTTTATTGCCACCATAACTCTCCCCCATAAACACACACACTTTAGAGCAGAGAGATAGAACCTAGTAGAAGAGGGAACAACAGATGTTCCCAGTCACTGACAGCTGGTGGAGGAACACACAGAAATGATAACAAAGAAGGGGGCGAGACAGGAATGTGGAAGTATAAGAGGAAACAATAATCATTATGTGTTTGCGGTTACCTGGAGCTACGCTGCCAACATCAGGGAAAACATCCAGCAGGGTTCTTCGGAAAATCTGGACTCCAAAGGCACGATCATCCCATGGGCTGATAGGGAGCGGGTCAAAGGCTTCCTGTATATCTATCTTCACTCTGTCATCAGCAATAGTGTTTTTGACGATCTCTAGCACCTATGGATATACCCAGAGGAATAAGTAAGTAAAGGGAATGAGAGTTTTCTTTGTGGATGACTGTGTAGGTGCCAGCTTCAAGGCTTGCCTTGTAAATGAACTACCAGCTATGGCTCCAAAAGAAGATAAGCACTCAGGCTGGGAAGCCTCATGGTGGAAGTCTGTTTTCCTCTCACAAACCTACTCTTCCCATTGAAGGTCAAATTACTTCCAAGGCAATTACTTATGTGTCACTGCCTCAAAGGGCTTTCTTAACCCCTTCAGTACCAACAGGCCATGCACCCAGCTTGATCAGTCAAGTGAACGAAATTCCGGCATGATCTTTGTCCAGAGAGAGGGGACTGACTGATTTATAGATAATAGGCTATGTCTATGGGATAAGAGGGAAGGTCCTTGTATGGATTGATAACTGGTTATAAGACAGGGTAGGAATAAATGGTAAGTTTTCAGAGTGGAGAGAGGTAATTAGTGGGGTCTCCCAAGGGTCTATCCTGGGACCCATCCTATTCAACTTATTTATAAATGATCTAGAGAAAGGGGTAAAGAGTGAGGTGGAAAAATTTGCAGACGATACTAAACTGCTCAAGATAGTTAAGACCAAAGCAGACTGTGAACAGCTTCAAAAAGATCTCACCAAACTAAGTGACTGGGCAACAAAATGGCAAATGAAATTTAATGTTGATAAATGTAAAGTAATGCACATTGGAAGAAATAATCCCAATTATACATACAATATAACAGGGACTAATTTGGCTACAACTACTCAAAAGGGATCTTGGAGACATTGTGAATAGTTCTCTGAAAACATCCACTCAGTGTGCAGCAGCAGTCAAACAAGCAAATAGAATGTTAGGAATCATTAACAAAGGGATAGAGAATAAAACAGAAAATATCTTATTGTCTCTACATAAAACCATGGTACACCCACATCTTGAATACTGTGTACAGATGTGGTCGCCTCATCTCAAAAAAGATGTCTTGGCATTGGAAAAGGTTCAGAAAAGGGCAACAAAAATGATGAGGGGTTTGGAATGGGTCCCATATGAAGAGAGATTAAAAAGACTGTGACTTTTCATCTTAGAAAAGAGGAGGCTAAGGGGGGATATATTACAGGTCTATAAAATCAGGACAGTTATGGAGAAAGTGAATAAGGAAAAGTTATTTACTTGTTCCCATAACATAAGAACTAGGGTCACCAAATGAAATTAATAGGCAGCAGGTTTAAAACAAACAAAAGGAAGTTTTTCTTCACTCAGCGCACAGTCAACCCGTAGAACTCCTTGCCAGAGGATGTGGTGAAGGCTAGGACTTTAACAGGGTTCAAAAAAGAGCTAGATAGATTCATGGAGGTTAGGTCCATCAATGGCTATAAGAACATAACATAAGAACATAAGAATGGCCATACTGGGTCAGACCAAAGGTCCATCCAGCCCAGTACCCTGTCTGCCGACAGTGGCCAATGCCAGGTGTCCCAGAGGGAGTGAATTGAGCAGGTAATGATCAAGCCATCTCTCTCCTGCCATCCATCTCCACCCTCTGACAAACAGAGGCTAGGGACACCATTCCTTACCCATACTGGCTAGTAGCCATTAATGGATTTAACCTCCGTGAATTTATCTAGTTCTCTTTTAAACCCTGTTACAGTCCTCAGGCAAGGAGTTCCACAGATTGACTATGCGCTGTATGAAGAAGAACTTCCTTTTATTTGTTTTAAACCTGCTGCCCATTAGTTTCATTTGGTGGCCCCTAGTTCTTATATTGTGGGAGAGAACTATTAGCCAGGATGGGTAGGAATGGTATCCCTAGCTTCTGTTGTCTGGAAATGGGTCACAGGGGAGGGATCACGTGAGGATTACCTGTTGTGATCCCTCTCTTTGGAGCATCTGGTATTGGCCACTGTCGGCAGACAGGATACTGGGCTAGATGGATCATTGGTCTGACCCAGTATGGCCGTTCTTATGTCTGTTTTCTATGGGATCAAGTGTCAGAACTGCTCAAGTGAGAGAGATCAGGTCACTTTCTAATGGGCATGGCTGCAGCTGACAAAAAATAAGCCTTAATACTACTATGTAAGCTTGAATGGTCCATGTCAAGGTTCCCAAACAATGAATTACCATGTGCCAGTGGCAGTATGCAAGCTTGATGTTTCATCAATTCACTTTACAATTTTTAAGGGGCGGTATGTGAACTAATGAAGTTGGGAGCCACTGGCCTATGTGTTACTCTGAAGCAAGAGTGACTCCTAAAAGGCTGCTTAATATGGCTGCAGGTCAGTATTTCATTGTCGTATTGCTCCCCCCAGCCCTGTACCCTGAGCCCCCTCCAGGGGAGTGCAACATGACAGTACCTGTAAGAAATTTAAGTTACGTTCACCCCTGCTTCTATGGGAGCCTTAAGTGGAGCATATTACAACAGCTCACTGCGAAGGTGGCAGAAGCATGGATGATCTTAGAGGCATGGCAAGATCTACAAGAGAGAGGAAAGCCTGACATCTCCAGACCAGTCAACAACTGCCTATTTCAAAGTTCTAGGAAAGTTAAGTAAATGACATGTCAGTGATCAGTGTCATGATAAAATAAAACAGGTGAACAAAAATGGAACATGCAGACAATACCTCTTCAACCGTTTGTGATGGGTGGATCCGAAAATTCACAGTTGCTTTTGCAGAAGGCGGGATGACATTGGACTAAGGGGGGGAAAAAAAAAGGCTCAAACATACAGAGAAACCCAGAAGCAGGTTCAAAGGACAATCACAGAACTGCCACTCGAATATGACATCATCCTAAGAAGCACTGCTATCAAAAAGTTTAATGTGCTGCTCATGCAGTTCCAGAGCTCATAAAATAAGGCCCTATTGAAATAAATTCCCAAGCCTTACACCAATTGATCACCGTAAACTTCAATCATTTGCAACACAAGTAGTTCTATAAGGAATAGGCACTTTCCATTTAGAATTTTTTTCTCTATGGGAGAAAGAGGTTGGATTTTTTTTTTTAAGTAATAACTTCAATGCATCAGACGTCACTCTTCCAAAAAATCCTCCACTGTAGCCGAGTCCATTTTCCCAAAGTACACACGAGGCATGGCACATATATGTCATTTAACAGCATAAGTACAGATACATCATTCCAGTTTTCTACACAGTATGTTTTACGCTTTGTTAAGTATGCAAGTTACACAGGCCAGGTCTACACTAAAGGAGAATCACACCCACAGTCTTTGAACACAAACAGTGAGAAAGCAAAGAAAACAACATGTTATTTCTCTTCTCACCACTGAGGGTCACTGTTTACCTATTCTAGCTTGTTTTCTACCGTTTTCACAGTAAAGCTCTTCTTGGAGGACAATGGTATGCAAACTATAATTGCTCTGACTGGTGGTCCCACAGCTCCAGTTTCCAACCATTCTGGGTAATTGCACTTATCTATTGGGTTAAGACCTTGACTGTACCAGTCAGAACCTGCTGCCTCTCACTCTGCTGTTTTTACTCTAATCCAGTGTGGATTTAAGGCTACTGTAAACTCCATTCTTGTGATCATGGGACAAAGGCCCCATGCGTAGTAGGAAGTTGTCCGGTAGCTGACAATGGTTGGACCAAAGTTTCAATCATGCTTTTGTGTAACAGGGTTGAAAACGTTTTTAACTTGTCTACATTAGCTGTTCAACCATTCTCCACACCAGTTTAGAAGGAACTGGATAACAAATACTGTCATCACTTAAGTCATTTTCTACTGTAAACTCTAAGGTTTGAGCTGGGCTGCACTTTCAGTTGGAGTGAGGCTGGCAGAGCATGAAGGCCCAGTATCGAGACTGAGTTTAAAATTAAGAATAAGAGGAGACTGAAAAGTCATTCATATTGGTACATCTAGCAGTTATGTAGGAACCACCATTCTCAATAATACAGGACCACTGTAGAATTATAGAGCTGGAAGAGACCTCAGAAGGTCATCAAGTCCAGCCCCCTGCCCAAAGCAGGACCAACCCCAACTAAACCATCCCAGCCACAGCTTTGTAAAGCCGGGACTTAAAAACCTCTAGGGATGGAGATTCCACCACCTCCCTAGGTAACCCATCCCAGTGCTTCACCACCCTCCTAGGGAAATAGTTTTACCTAATATCCACCCTGGACCTCTCCCACCACAACTTGAGACCATTGCTCCTCGTTCTGCCATCTGTCACACTCTCCATCCTCTCTTTGGAACCTCCCTTCAGGAAGTTGAAGGCTGCTATCAAATCCCCCCTCACTCTTCTCTTCTGCAGACTAAATAAGCCCAAATTCCTCAGCCTCTCCTCGTAGGTCATGTGCTCCAGCCCCCGAATCGTTTTGGCTGCCCTCCACTGCACTCTCTCCAATGCGTCCACATCCTTCCTATAGTGTAAACTTCAATCATTTACGACACCGGTAGTTACATAGGAATAGGCATTTGTCATTTAGAAATGTTTCTCTCTGCGAGAAAGGGCTTGGAAGGCTCTCCTCACGCTACCCGAAGGAAAAATCAAATGCACACATGACGCTACCTTGATTCCTGCATTAAACATGGTGATAGCTGTGGTGGTCCGAATCAAGGCATTAGTGGAGGGCTTCTGCTCGAAAATTCTGCATGAATATAAGTTTTCGAAAGGAGTTGTGTATTTATAAAAGATATAAATACAACAAAAGCGAGAATTACATTGATTAGAGACTGACCTATGCATTAGCAGAGGAGTTACAGTATGTTTCATTTATTGATTAAAGCAAGGTAAATGTGTTACAGTTTGATAAACTGAGACATAGGATGGCTGATTTCCAGGGAAGAGCAACCTTATTGGCAAGAAAACAAAAGGACTAAAGCTTCTAAATCAGGGGGCTCAAACTCCATTTACCAGAGGGCCAGTGCAGGTTCTCAAATCCTCCGAGTGGGATAGCGAGCACCCCTCTCCGGCAGCTCCCAGCCCTGGCTACCACCCTGCGCTCTGTGTGTCCCATGGTCCTGCCTGCCACCTCAGGGCGATTTAACCTCCCCCGAGAGGCTCCCGGTGCCACCACTGGGAGCAAAGTGGGGCTAGAGCAGCTTCCGACTGGGCATCCCTGTAGCCTGAGGGAGGTGTGTGCCTGTAGGCCCTGTGATAGCTGCCCCACCTGTCCTATGGACGAGATGGTCCCCCATACTCAGGTTAGTCCATGGGGCTTTGGGCGAGCGGTGGCCGGGCCCTCTCACACTCACTGTGGTGGCGAGAGCCACAGGGAAGCAAAGCTGTGCGGGGGCTGTGCGGGGGCTGAGGCATTCCACTTCTTGCTGCCGTGGTGAAGCAGAGCGAGTGGGCAGGCCCGGTAGATGGCAACAGAACAGAGACTGCCATGGTGAATGCAGGGGTGGGGCGAACCTGCTGCCACTCTGTGCCAGGTCCCCCAGTAATCCCTGAGAGGCCGTCCCTCAAGGGACGGGGCCTGAGAGAATGGGTGCGACGAGGGAGAAGAGGGCGGAGCAGGGGTGGAAAGAGGTGGGGAAGGGAACAGGGTCTGGACCTGTGGGAAGGGTAAGGACACCCTCCCCTGGGCTGCAGGCCGTGTGTGGGCCAGATTGCGGGCTGTGAGTTTGGAACTCCTGTTCTAAATGGACATTGGTTCCCGTATTTCATGGGGCCAGAGGCTGGGAGTGTTGAAGAGGGGATGTGCTCCCTTACCTACTGATGACAGGCGAGAACAGCCACAGGTTGCTCATGACGAGATTGAGAGGAAAACTGAACTAAGAGGCAAGAGAAAACAAAGATGCACCAATTATCAACATTTAAGTTTAATGATGGCACTGCCCAGGGGCAGAACACGGGTTAAGGGTTCACTGCTATGTATAAAAGGGATGCTGCAGTAGGAGAACTATGCACTGAAGCTTTGAATTCTCCTTTCTAAAATAAGCCATTTTAATAGAGATTAGGAAACCCCTTCAGTAATTCACAGTTTTGGGGCTACTTTTAGTTAATTAATATTAATTATGTGAAATTTGAGAATGAAGCTACAGTTGAATCCTTACCTCTGAAGCCAAGTACTCAAGAGTCATGATTTCTGGCCCCTGGCCAAAGAGATTGGGCATGGGATTCTGCTCCAGCCTACAACAAGCAAACGAGCATTTGACAACAAAACCTCATTCCCCATGTTTGCAGAAAACCACAGGTTGTGTTTTGGTTCATGGACTTGGCCAAGTGCTTTGAGATGTACCCACATCTCTCTCAGCTCACAAATCAAGGAGAAGTTGGAGAACAACTTCATCATGGATTTCAGAGCATTTCTGTCTCATCCGAAGAGAGTCTTTTGGAGGTGGATAAAGAGATAGCCAAGGCTGGCTCTCAATGGGAAGGGAGGGACTATGCGGGAAATGTGTACATCTATAAAAACAACAGGCCAAAGATATCAAATCTCTTTTTATTTCAGGCACTTGTATAAACTAACACCCTTGTCCCCATCGGTCTATTCTGTATCCACTGGGATAGGGACACTGAAAAGCAGGAGCATTACTGTGTACCACAGCCTACAGGGTTTAACATTTTGATACCACACCATGTTGATTTGCCTGCACAGCTATCACCTATAGCAAATACAATCAAAAAAGATTTGTGGAAATTCTGGCAACAGACAAGGGAGGGGACAAAAATAGCTTCATTTCATTTTTGCAGATCCCCATATTCTGGGGTTACTGACTGACACTGAGGCCTCTGGAATAAGTCAGAGTAGCCCTGCTGATGTTCTAATTTATGCCTGGCTTTTTAGGGTTCCTAGGGACCATACCAGGAACTTGAATAACTGGAGTGCAGAGGTGCTCCAGCAAAGCCCTCTTCCCCTGACCACGGCCCCTCTGCCAGGAGTTGCATATCTGCACATTTATATGAGCCATAAGCCTCAGTTTTTAAACATTCACAGCGAAGTACAGAACCATTGTGTACATTTCCACAAATATGTACAGTGCTGATGTAAAGTCTGTTAAGGAGACTTTGCACGACACTCTCAGTCTGTTACACAGCCAGGTTAGCTCTCACCTGGACAACGCTGCTGCAAGAATACCGATACTCATCTCCTTAGGAGGGGCAGAGGAATGACCTGGCGCGCTTTCCACGCTGAAGTTTGCTGTAATTGAACCCTTCTCTGTGATCGCTATTCTGATGAACAAGAAATAATTTTGTCAAGCTGATTCCAAATATTGCATAACGGGAGAGTTCAAGCTCTATAGATTATAGACCAGTGTTTCTTAAACTTTTTAAGACCAAGGAACACCAAACAATAATTTTTTTTTATGGGAAACACCAATGATTTTTTGTTGAGCAAAAAAAAAAAAAAGGCCGGGGGGAGGGGGAAGTTATTCAGAGAAAAGGGGTCAGGGGAAAGTTATTAAGTCTAAGGGTGGCCATTTTGAATTCTGTTGTTCTCCGCGGCACACCGGTGCGCCACGGAACACAGTTTAAGAAACACTGTTATAGACAGAAGGGGCTGATATGCTAAAAATACTCTAACAGCGGCAACAACACAAAGCACTTAAAGCCACACCTGAGTAGTAGGAGCATTGTGGTCTTGGCTTTTTCTTCACTCAACAGATTTCACATCACACCACACACTTCTTCTAGCACAGCTGCAATACCCTTCTTGTGACAGCACCATTGAGAAAATAAACCTAAGTGCACTCTAGAGATGTTAAATTTAGATTAATTGGCCAATCGAATAGTCGATGCAATTTGCAAGACTGTTGTATGGTAATTAAAATTATTATTACAAACACCTCTGTGGAAGCTGACAATAGGACATATACTTATCCTATGCAGTATTATTAAAACCTTGAATGACAGCATTTTTTTGATGGCAAGCGCCAATTGCTGTCTTATTAAAAACTAAACTGTGTTCATATTTCAATATATAGGTATCCTATTTTTCCACTGGGAGACTGGCCTATGCACTTGTCAATTTTATATACTTCCACAGCCAACACTAAGATTATGGTGTTCTCTTTTTGACTACAGTTCTGCATGAAAACCAGAATGCTCCCCCCAAAGACTAAATTGCAGCTTTGGAAAAGAAAATGGATTTGTAAAGCTGAAACACCTATACATCAGTCAGATCTGACTCTTCTACCAACGATGTCTGGTAGTGCTTGCGTTTGTAACATTTGTTTTGTCATCAGGTTTTTTATATCACAATTCCCAATCTAGTTAGTGTGAGGTTGTCTTCCCTCAGGCTTTGTCTACACTGCCGGTTCTGCCGGCAGTGAATATGCAAAATGAGGTGCAGATTAGCATACCGCTGTGCCTCATTTGCATAAGGGGTTTTTGCAGAAAAAAAAAGTAGTGTGGACTTGTTTTTTGTGCAAAAACCCTGTTTTCCACAAGATCCTTATGCCTCTCTGGCGTGCATAAATTATGCAAATAAGGCATGGCAATATGCTAATCGTCACCTCATTTACATATTCACAGCCAGCAAAATCGGCAGTGTAGACGAAGCCTCTGACTCTTATAACAACAGGTAAATGAGTCTGACTCATAGCATGGCTTCCTAAATTAACCTCCAGGTGATATTTCAGTGAGCTCACTGAGGGATCCCAAGTCTTCGGAGGACTGTTTGCCACAGATGGAAAGGGACAGAATTTATAACTCAACAGATATTTCAGTTCCTCATTCTTTCCTACTCAAGATAAAGGGTCACCCCTGCATTCCCCCAGAAAAGGTACGAATCAAGCTTACAAGCTGCACACCAGAGACAAACTTTTGTTACATAAACACGTCACTGCTCACACTTCAGGATCACTGTCTCTGCTGACCAAAGAGAAATAGCATTGACTGAATGTCCCATCCTGCCACTTGCACAAACAGCAAATGGCAGTCAGGAGGCTGAAACACTGATTGCCACAATGGTGAGTGAGCCTCAGGTTCTGCTGCCAAAACCTCAACTACAGGTAATGAATTTTATCTTAAAAACAAATACATAAATAAATAAATAAATAAAAATAGGAAGCTATAAGAGACAGCCTAGAAGACAGATATGTAAAAAAATGGGCCTCTCGACCCTCAGCCCAGTGACTAAGCTGCAAACTAGCCAAATTTGCCTACTCAAGTAAACAAGGAGGCTTCACAACTATGTGGTTTAGTCACTAGTGGGATGAAAACATAAGGGTGGGCTTCCCAAGCAAGCGAGGGTGCCCAATCTTTGCAATGCTGAGGGATGCATAGAAAATCTGACAGGAACCTGAGAGCCACACACAAATGTATATAAGTGTACAATATACTTAATTTTTACGCACACAGCAGTAACATTTGCTTCTATTTATATTTTCACTGAGATGAGCAGAAATTGCAATCAAATCATCAGCAATAAAACCCTATACTGTAGTTTCTTGGCTGTGTCTTTACCAAGGAAGAAAAGGTAGCTGCAGGACCAGAAGGCCTTTATGTTGAATTACAGATACCTCTGCATTAGTCCAAACTAGGAGAATCTCTTATACTTACCTATAAAGCCAGGGATTGGACTCATTGTGTTAAATTCTCTACTTTTCTCACTTACAGTGGTACTGGCTTCTTTATTCCCTTCAAGAACCCATCCAGGATAACGCTTCCCTCATCTAGCAGGAAAGCAAGCTTCACTCCTCTAGTTTCCAGCAGAGCTGCAATCTTCATTGCTCCCTTACGACCAGAAACCTAGGAGAGTCCAAATCAGAGGAATTGCCATGCTGAAGTGCACAAGCAATCCATCTAGCACAGCATCCGGACTCTGATGGTGGCCAGAGTTACATGAGGAAGGTGCAAGAAACCCCAGAGTGGGTAATTATGAAATAATCTCTCTACAGGGCGAAGTTTCTTTCTAACCCCAGTCAATTAGTGGTTGCTTATACTGTGACGCAAGACAGTTTACGATCCAGTTTAATATAAGTGAAAAATGGTCTCATTATTCATGAGACGCCTTAGTGCTACCTCACAGCAATGAGCTCTACAGCTTAATTAGGCATTTTATGAAATGGTATTTAATGTTATCTCTTGTCTTTCAATTTCACAGAATGACACTCTTGTCTTTATGAGAATGGGTAATTCCTCTGCCTGATCATTCTCTATTTCTTATCCCTATGTCATTCTGTTAGATAACACTGTTCACCGGGAACAGTCAAATACATCTTAACCTGCATTTTCACATTACACCCATATACTGTATTTTTAATGTCTGACAGCTATAGGAAAGCAATACCAATGAACAGAATGGATTTACCCTTTTCCTCTCTTTCTGCTGAGCAAAACCCTGATGCCCATGTCACTGAGAGCTGAACCTGTCAATATATACCTATGACTGCAATGCTCAGGAGTGATTTGTCAGTGCAACAGTGAGAAAATCATTAGAGGTTTTAATAGTAAATAATGTTTAGAAAGTTGACTGAGCCAAGAACAAGGACAATGTAGGTAACTGTCAATCCAGGAATCAAGCTGCCGTTATAGGAGGAAATGAGAGAGACCAACTGAAAGAAATACCTCTTCATCATGCCCAATGCCGATATAGAAAGACCTGCGAGGTCTGTAGTCTCTTCTCAGCAGAAATTCTAGAGCTTGCAGAATACCCTGTGTAACAGAAGCAACACACTAGTCACTGTGTCCTTTTACTCTCTAAGGTTACTAAGAAAAGCACATCCAACTGACTGCAAAGTGAGCATGATTGGGGTCTCTATGTCTGATGAAACTCTTCGTTGAGCCTTTAAATTATATCTAAATTGCATACAGTATGGCTCTCGCTAGTTGTAGCAAAGCTATTACTTTAATGAGGATTAGCTTTTTATACAAAAGCAAAGAGAGGAAAGTCAGAACAGTGGGGATGAATTTTGTAATCCATTAACACAGGGCTACTCAATTTTGGAAGCCCCGGGGGCCACAATGATACTTACAGCACATGCCAAGGGCCACAACTTAAGTGTGGTTGCATATACATGCAAATATATATGCAAATAGCTTATTTCACACTGACGGGCATGAATACAAAGATTAAGGCAAGACTACACAACACACAGGCCCCATTTAAGTCAGTGTTGCTGATATTAATAAAATGCAGTATTGACTCGATTTCTACCCTTATGACAGCACTTGTAATGAGCAATGACAGTCCAGGAATTTAACTACTAAAACGCATATCAACAGAAGACCATTATATTGACAGCTTTTTGATTTTGACTCCCACCTGCGGGCCGTGTGTTAAACACCGCGTAAACCCAAACTGCACTGTGGGCCGCATGCAGCCCACAGGCCACGTGTTGAGTAGCCCTGCATTAATACTTGGTTTTTTTCCAGTCTCATCTATTTTTTTTTATTCTTAAACCATGGTGTCTAATCAGCTGTGGTCAGTTTGTATTTCTGCTGTCTTACCAGCATGCTCTGCTGCCTCATAAGCTGCAACTGTTACTTTTAATTTAGTTGTTTCTGGGGGTTATTACCACCATTCTTAATAGCTAATTAGTTCCAAACCAGAAGTTCTCAAATCACAAAACTACAGGACTGTCAATTATTTACCCAACAGACACTGAACAATAACATCCCTTAAAGCTTTTCATCTCTCTGAAATGAGGTGACCGAGAAGACATACTATTGCAGAATTTTTGTTGTCTACTGTCCCTCGTCCATAAATAAAACCATCAAGTTCCTGAGCAGAGAAAGGAGGGACATGCCATCCCTCTTGGGAAGCTGGGACTACATCCATGTGTGCAAGTAGCATGTAGGGCATGAGCTGAGGGTCAGAACCCTGGACAGTGAAGAGATGGCTGTATTCCCCAATGATCTCATGTTGAATGAACTTGGTAGAAAACACATCAGGAAAGACTGTTTAAAAATAAGAGAGAGAAACATACAAAGGAGAAAAATCAGCAAAGTCTTTTCTATTCCACCACCAAAATTACTGGGAATGTGACACGAACCCATTAGAATTTTACCATTGACTTTGATGGAAGCATGGTCTATAGTGAATTTGAACACACGTGGCAACACAACTACAAAGCTTTTTATGTTGCAGGCAGCAGTTGTGCAAGTCTCCCGCAAACAGCTTTACCAAACTGTTGCAATCTGCAGCGGAAATCCTCACTAGAGCCTTGTCTCCCTTGGCAAAAACAGGGCCTACTATTCACCACCACTGCAGCTGTGTTGGATGATGGGTCCTACAGACAGTGCTCAGGCAGGCTTTTTTACCAGATGGCTGTCTAACCCTCTTCAGAGCAGGACCATGATGTAGTGGTAATAAGACACCTATGCTACAGTTTCTACCCACAGTGGAGATGTACCACAGCCCGTGTGGTAATACAATCCTCTTTTGAGAAAAAGCAAGACAAAGAGTTCTATACCAAACAAATTATATTCAGAATCAAAACCTTGTACTGATTTTGGTGCCAACTGCCAGCCCTTCTATTGATAAACGTAGGAATGTAAATTCTGTACCTTTTTTAATATAATTCCCAAATTCTGCCAGGGCTGTTGTATTTTGCTCCTCTGGAGAGAAGGATACCGTTTGAATTTTGATGGCACCTTAAATGAAAATATGAAGCAGAGGATTTTTGTCAATAGTCTTAATTAGTCAGATAGTCCTTTTAACAGTAATTTGAATAGGCGGGAAATTAAGATCCAGAATATTTTGTGGTCTTCAAAGATCCCAAGACACAAGAGTAGAGGTGGTATCCTCAAAGAATTGATCACATTTTAACCTCATTAAGTACATTTGGGCTATCCTATTAATGCCTGTGCTGTTTCATATAGAATGTTCTTCTTCATTGCTTATTCTGAATTGTTGTGTCTTGTGCACTGTTAAAAACTCAACTGCTCTCTGCTCTGGAAGCAGCTGCATTTCACTGGATTGTGACGATTAATTCCTTGTCAACATAACATTTTAGGATTACATGCAAATATATTACTAGATTGGAATATAAATATAATTGAGACAGCTTTTTCAATAAGATTCCTAATGAAAAACATTTCTTTGGACTCGACCCTGAGCACACTCAAGGCCCACTGAAGCACCTCACAGGATCTTGCTGAATGGAAAATGTAAATTGCATCTTTAGATTTATATAGGAACATTGATTTTAACTGAAACATCCTTCATCCCACACAGTGCTGCTCCATGATAGCTCATTATGCCCCACCATGGGCCTGCTCCTATCTACTTCATCAAGGGTCTCTCTAAAGAGGATTTTTTTTGTTTCTAATTAAAAAAAACATTTCCACCTGCTAAGTAGTAATTCCATTAACTGAACACAGAAGAACTTTTCCTCCGCTTTAATAGTTGTAACTATTGTTTGATGCCTGCCTCTAGTTTTCTACTAGCCACCAATCCTAATGTAATCCATATGCCCCCAACATTTCCTGCAAGAGTCTGTGTGTCTGAAAGCAAAATACTTTTGCTATATGACAGGGTGTCTGCAAGGCACAGGCACAAGATCTGAGCCAGTAGAGAGAGAGGGCCTTAATTTCTTTAGTGTGGCAAAAGGCCATCTGAAGTTGCACAATTGCAAAATGCAAACAAACAGTGTTTTGTATTTCAGAGGGATGAGATATTGGAGAAGATTGTCAGTGGGAGGAAACAAAGGCTGTAAGTGTGTGAAATGCTGGTTCAAGTTAAGACAAGAATATTTGCTGTGGGAAAGCATATTAATTCATTTATTGCCTGGTTTCAGCTTTGAAGTACATTCACCTGACAGATTCTAAAACACGTATACAACTTTGTGGGCAAGTTTTTCCCTGCCGTCCATTGCAAATATGGTGAAGTCTCAAAGATTCAACTACTTATCATCCCTTTTCTATTATTATGTTTATGAACAAGTAACGAGAAATGGACCAAGCAACAATAATAGCACCTTGCATTTACAAATAATCTTTGATCCCAAAGTCGTTTATAAAGCACAACAGTTATACCCCTCGGAGACACCCAGGTCCCCTGGTTGTGGAATCCCTCAATATCCTCTCTTCCTATTGCATTAATATCTGCATTGGGCCACTCAGCAAGATTGCGATAGCTCATAAAGTCAGGTGTCGCCAAGACACAGATGGTAAATGTCAGTGTCCTCCCCTATCTCCAAGACACATCTCCAGGTTTTGCTTGGGATATTGGTTGGGGTCAGAGTATACGTCTGCAAATGTAAATATACCAGGAATTTTGAGACAGATATCCATGTCATGACATGCAGTGTTAAAGAGTTCTAACTGGTAACAAGCAATGCATTACACAGAGGACATATTAAAACATTATTATTCTCTTTCATTTCTTAGCAGAAGAAATAAATCCTGGGGATTTTTTAAGAAATGATTTTCAATCTTTTTCTTCTGTGGTTTTTCTTCCTTCCATACCACCTACACCTTGCACTTTGTGTTGTGGAAGCAGGGGGGGAAAGGGATGTAATACACACGTAAATTGCCTTCTGAGGATAAAAGAAGGTTGCCAGTTTCAGGGTGGTGTCAAGTGCCTCAGCTGCTAGAGGACAGTCAGTATCAGAAGATAAGTGCATCAGCAGAGGGGTATCAAAGCTGCTTCCTTGGAAATTTGTCAGTGTCTGAGAAGAGGTGCTGGGAGGGGCAAGGTCAATGTCTAAGGGTAGGCCTACACAGCAACTTTATTTCAAAATAACTAACGTTATTTTGAAATAACTTAGTCTGCGATTACATAGCAGGCAGTTATTTCGAAATAGTGTCAAAATGCCATCAAGCTGGAGGGCTTCTTACTCCGACTCCTGTAACCTTCATTTTACAAGGAGTAGGGGAAGTGAGAGGAAGAGTGCTCTATTTTGAAATAAGTGCTGTTAGGACGCTCCCAGTTTCAAAATAAGCTACGCAATGGACATAGCTCAATTTGCATAGCTTATTTCGAGTTAAGCCCTGCTGTGTAGACGCACCCTAAGCAAGCCATAAGGGGTGAACAGATACATAAAAGCCAAGTGGCACAGTGGGAAACAGATGCTAATCTGGGGCAAGGGGCAGTAGGAGCTGCAGGAGAGCTAACGTTCAAGCAATTACTGTCTGTGTCTGAGGGCATGCGATACATATGGAAGGGTGGTGTTCACTGAGGAAATTCTGTTTAGAACACCACATTAGAGATGTCAATGGCCTGGATTGCTTTAGTAGCTGATGAGGAAGCATCAGTACTTAAGCCAGGGATTTTTAGGGGCACAGTGTCTTCAGGGCAGGCTCAATCCTTGGGGAATCCAGCTGGCGGACGAGTCCTGGTTAGAAAGGGGGTTTCAGAGGACTCAATCTCGTAGAGTCCTGGGATGGGGTTTTAGCCCCAAGGGAAATGGTGGCGGGAGGGGACGGGGGCTGGGAGGAGGATCATGATGGAGTTTTAGTGGTCAGAAGGGGCATGTAATTTTATGTATCCAAGGGGGTATCTGCAAAGATGGAATGCTGGTCCCAGGACTGGAAAGAGGCAGGGCTTGACAATGGGCAGTCACAAGAGGGATCAAATGGATGGGATTAAGGGAAGGAGTATTTGAGATGGTAGTAGAGTCCAGGATTTGTCAAGCAATGGAGGTGATTCTGTGGGTGGGATTCTGGGATGGGAGTTTAGCCTAGTGCAGGTATGGATGGGTGGTGGTGGTGGGGTTTAGTCTAGTCTGGGAGCATGAGTTCTCAGGAGTATTAGTTTGGGTAATCCCTGTTGTTGTGATTGGGGGGGCTCTAATCTGAGGGTGAAGCGTAGTTTGGTGGGAGAATAAATCTGGGAGTGGGGGGTGCTAGTCTGGGGCAGTTCCCCTTGGAGATCAGAGGGGTTAGATTGAGGGTGTCCCCGTGGGGGTAGAGTTTAGTTGGGAGTGGGAGGTTTGGCTGGAGGTATCCTGAAGGATGGATGTCAAGTAGGGGTTGGTTGGGGGTTATATGGGGGTGGCAGGTTTGGCTAGGGGTACCTGAAGGTGTGAGGGTTAGTTGGGAGTTAAATAGCGATGAGGGTTAGTGGGGGCCCAGGGAATCCAGGGGACAGGGCCTGGTGCAGGACCCAGATGGGTTTAGCTGGGTCACAGGGGGTTCTCCGGGAGGAGGGTTTGGTTGTGTCAGGTTTAGCTGGGACACAGGGGCTCCAGGGGGTGGGGGCACAGGGGTTCCCCAGGGGCTAGTGGGGGCATGGAGGGTCCCCGAGGGAGGGGGTAGGGGTTCCCCGAGGGGTTGGGGGTTCCCCGGGGAGGTTGGGAGGCTCCCCGAGGGGGTTGGGGTTCTCCGGGGGAGGGGTTGGGAGAAGGGGGTTCCCCGAGAGGAGGGGTTGGGGGCTGGCAGGGGTTGAGAGGGGGGGGGCTCCCGAGGAGGGGGTTAGGGCCTTCACCTTTCAGCGCCTCCTTGAGCTCGTGCCTGTCGCGGGCGCTGAGCTCGAAGCGCAGCGCGGGGCGCCGCCCCAGGATCCGCGGGCCCGGCGGGGGGCGCAGGACGTAGGCCCGCAGCAGCACCAGGGCCAGCAGGGCCAGCGCCCCCCCGCCCAGCCCCAGGCCGGCGCCCCAGGCCACCCGCCGCCCGGCCATGCCGCTCCGATCGCCCCGCCCTCTGCCCCCGCCCGCCAATCACCAGCCCCCAGCTCACAAACGCTGGCCAATAGGAGGCTTTCTTCCGCCTTCGCTGCAAGGCCTGTTGGGAGTTGGAGTCCCCCTGGCCCTGACAGCTGTTTCCGGAAGTTGGACAGCTGGAGCTGCTGCGCCTGTTCCCAGCCCTGGGCAGAGTGTGGGGCCTACCCCTGGGGCTCCTGGGCTCCCTTGGCAGGGGGCCTGGAACAGTTTGTATAGTGGGAGGAGGGGCTGAGAGCCACTGAACCAAACTGCAAACCCTGGATGTAATAGAAACCACTTCAAGTCAGAAAGTGCTGCAACATCCCCTGCCCTGCACCCGCGTTTCCAGCACCTGCAGCCCTTGGTGACCTCAGGCACATCACTTCACCTGAGTGTCCCCATGTGTAAAATGGTGGTCATACTACTCCACAGGGATGTTTTGAAGCTTAATGAATCACACATTTTAATACACATCGGGAACTGCAGGTGAACACCACCGTAGAAGCGTTTAATTCTGTATGCCCAAGTCCCCCTGTGTTGTGTTAGTTGCTGCCATTAGCAGCAGGAGGGCAAGATCTGTTTTCTACAACACAGCTTTTAGTGACAAGGCTGTGTCAGCAAAGTCAGGTTGGGTGAATGCTGTTTGTCGGCACTTTTTCTGACAAAATAATTCCTGCTGACAAGGCAGCGTTCACACTTTCATGTTCCACTACAAAATTTTGTCATTTATGAGGTTTTTAAAAGCATTTGCGAATGACAAAAGTTTTGTTGATCAAGTGAGAGTGTAGACATATGTAACTCAGTTCACCCAGGTAAGTGCAATTGCAGTGTACCTCTTGGGGCCAGCAGACCAGAAAATCCAGGCTATGGCATTAACACTACTTCTAAAATAAGACAAAGTTTGAGAAAAAGAGACACCCTTTGCTGATAACTAACCATGTGATTTATACAGGACAGTGGTGCAGCATGGATTCCATAATAGTAACAAATTCTGCAAAGGTATAGAAGTATACTGGGACTCTAGGATAGCACTGGAGGCATGCCTAAAGCTTTTATCCCCAAAGTAGCAAGTAGAATTGGCACAAGGTTTCTTGGAAAGTGTACTCCCAAATTAGTAGATAAAGCATATAATCAGTCACATATTGTTTATTATAAAAAAAAAGAACCAAACCAATATTAAATTAAATAAATTACACAAACATTTTGAGCTGGTTATGCATCATGCAGGTATCAAATAAGGCTTCAAAGTAATTACATATTAATATCACTAGACTTTCAGAGACATAACAGGTCATTGGAAGTTTAGAATTTTCTACCCCCAATGGACTCTCTGAGTTTCTTTAGTTCCCTTGTAAGACACCCTGGAAATGAAGCTTTCTGAGCTGGCCACATAGAACCTTTGGAAGAGAAATGCAAGTCATGCCAACTTATCATTCTGTTTTGCTCAGATTGGTGAATGTTGCCTTCCAAACTAACATTCTGGAAGCCATAGGCTTGTCAAGGCTCTGCATCTAAAACATGAGTGCTACTCAGTAGCAAAATGGTGACAGGAGTTTTGCCTTCAAAAATACCATCTGTCAACTGCTGAGGGATTCATTTGTCACCAGAATTGGCACAAAAGAAGCCAAGTATCCCTCTACCTGAGTCTTCAAGGTGGCATGGCATGTAATTGTTGCCACTACTTTCATGGCACCATTCTTGACATCCCATCAGTCATGCTGCTAGGAACTGCAAAGGAAACAATACATCTTTTGCACAGGGATTTGTCACTCTGAGGTTCTCTCTACTTGAACTGATACACTTTGGCTATCAGGCCGATAGGACTGTGAGCTGAATCTGTAACAGATTCACTCTGATTCCTGAATTGCAGCTAGGGATATCACCAGTTCAGAGTGAGGTCACTGCAGAGCTAGATATATTCATTCATTAGAATGACAAAGGCCCTTGTTCCATTGCTCCAAGCTGTTTGTTTATTCAAAACAGCAAGAAGGAGGAATGGTCAGGCAGCAGAGAAGTAGATGGAGAGGAATTAATTACAGTGCATTAGTTTCAAGGATAATTTGAAAGAATTAATGTCCTGATCTTAGCTTGGAGGACATGACTGTCCCAGCAAAATTATGTGTGTCTCACTAAGCTCAAAAGGAGAAGTAGTGTGATTTTAGTGTGTTCTTCTCCTAGCTAAAGAAAGCATTCTTCTATTTATTTAATAACTTTCTCCTGCGCCATGTAATCAGAGACTGAGGCAGAGCAGTAGTGACTTAATTAATGAGGTGTCACACAAAACTCGGGCAGTTCTGATGGAATGGAATGTTTGCCTAGTCTTGATGAGTCATGCAGCTCTATTTTCATTGCAATTGGGGCATCATTTATCTCGAGCCACTGTACAGCTCTTTTTTCTTTCCCCGATAATGCTATCTCAAAGACCCTTTTATCAGGGTGGCTTAAGAGTGTTTTATAAATTAAACAGATTCAAAACCATGTATTAAAACACAAAAGTGTTATTAACATCTTAAGTAATTAGATCAGAAATAACTTTTTAAAATCAAGTTTCCTTTCCATTATTAAGACCATTATTTATTTTTGCATTCTGGAAAAACAGACTAGTCAGTTTCATATTTGTTTCTACTCAGATTTGTTTGTTGGCCTTTATGCTTTATCCCACGGCTGGAAACACCGCAGGGGAAAATTTAAACTCCAGACAAACAACTGTTTTCATCAGAACTTTAAAAAGATCATGCAATGAATTCTACTAATTTTAATTTTTTAAAAATTGTTTTTTACAAAACCTGAATTTGGGTACCTAATAAGTGTCCATTTAATCCTCAACATGCTATATATTTTTTCAGCATTTACATATACTTTGAATGCATTTCCTGTAGTCATAGGCTTCAGAGAATCAATATGGGGCTGAAAAGGAGGAACTATAATAGAAAACTAAAATAGCAAGTTATTAGCATCACTCACACTTTTATATATAAAAGTATTATGTTTTGTATTTTTTAAAAAGATATCATCTGTCTGTCTATGGGTTATCGAGTCAGGCTTTTTTGCCCAAGAGGTAGGTTGTCTTGATAGCATCAGTTTGTGGTGATTTTTATTCAAATTCATCTAGTGTATGAGGGACCAGACACCATAGCAAACACAGCAGAGGAAGTTTCTCTTCTCTCTTAGGTGATTTCCTAAAATCTCTTCAGTTTGAAGCTCCAAGCTTGGAGAATTTAGTGCTGGGTATCACAAGAGCTTGTTGTATCACAAGAGCATACAAAATGTGCTCAAATTTTAATTACACTGCTCCTGAATTATAGCATCATCAAAAGCCACTGCACTTATCTGAAGGATCTCTCTCTGCCTGTCTCTGAATTTGTGAGGGGTGGGCAAACCAGCTAGGAAAAACTATAGCTGAGTCTAAACCAAACTTTTTAGTGATGTCCAGGTCCTGAGAATAGGAAGAGGAAACATCAAAAATACCACAGGAATAGCTACTCTCATGATATCCCTTAACTAAAGGCCTAGCGATAAAGGCCTACATAAAGTACAAGGCAAGATTCTCCTTTATTTCAATGGCCTTGAATCAGACCCTAATTCTGTCAGTGCTTTGAATACAATTTAAGTACCCAAACTGTTCGGAAGGCCAGTGTGTGCATATAACTCCTGTTAGAGCAGGTAGGAGCCATTGGTCCTGTGAACTAACGGTGCCTAACTTCCCAAAATAGTCTGTGCATGTAATACAGAATGCAGCATTACTCCCGTGCAGTGGGATCAAGGATGTTAGGCTCACAGAAAATGCAGCACCAATCAGTTAATGGTACCTGATAGTAGAGAAGACAGCACAGGAGGGCCTGTAGGGTGATAGAGAATACAGAGATGGTTCTGGGTGGCAACCCCAAGAAATTCAGAGGCTTATATTCAGTGTGCGAGATTCCCAAAAAGTCAGTGCACATTTTAAAATATTATCACCATGGAAATGTGTGTCACTTCATCTTGAGAGGATTATTTCTGGTTGTGAATCAAAGCCAGGAAACGCTGGTCACATTTCCATATATTTCACCTCATTGTAAAAAGAAAGCAAAATAAAGGCGGTGCCTGTGTTATGCAGTCCATACGGGTGGGTATGTGAGTAGCTTCTGGAGGAGGAGAGATGGAGATAGGGTTGACAGCGATGACTAATATGAATAATCTTTCTGCTGTGAGGCACTTGCCATTAAAGTTGCTGCTCTTCTGCAGCTAGTTGAATGGTATTTCCTGAGGTCCTGGTTCCTGTTGTGTTATGCGACCTGCTCCAAGAGTCCATTGCTCTGAATTGCACACACACGGGAGGAGGAGAGAGGCTGTCGGGAAGAGAGGTGGCCCGTTGCCTCGCAAACTCATTGCTACGCCGGGCTGGAAGCACGGAAAGACTGTATTGTGCACAGTCCAAAGGGGGGACACTTCTTCATAAAGGAATATGTCCGTTCCGGAGGCTGTGCTGGCACTTGGACATTCCCCCGTGTGCTCACAGAGCCGTCTGGGCCTCCGAATGGAACATGGTTCCGAACATCTCCTAAAGGGGCAAGAGCGTTTGATTAGGGTGGTACTAGTGACTTACATGTGCTGGTGTCCAACCACACGGTCACTGCACTTGTTCTCCCGGCCCCTAGCCAGCTTTACACCTTCTTTATTTCCTCTTGAATTTTACACTGCAAGAGGGAAGGTTATTGGCTTTGGGGTGGCCTGGTTCAGAGGGTTCCCTTTGCATTGTTCACTAATAGGCTGAAAGGGGGCTGGAAATCCTTTTTGAATGACTGGCTTTCTCGGGCTAGACCCACAGCGGCAGGAAACAGAGTATTCTCATAAAACAAAGTCAGTGGAGGTATAGCTGCGGGCTTGCACCGAAACCTAGTGATAAGCCTCATGCTCCAGACTCTCCAAACTCTGGGGCCCGCCAGGATTTGAACATTGTACTGCAGGCCCATCTCCAGTAGAAACCCAGGAGTTTCTGTACTGGAATCGCCCAATAGCCCATTTCATTAGGTATCCTGTGACACTGGCCAGGTAGGGTTGCCAGGTGTCCGGTATTTTCCCCTCCTGTCTGGTAAAAAAATTCAGAAAATACCAGACACCTAAAATGTCCAGTATTTTCTGATTTTTTCCCGGCCAGGAGGCGAAAATCCCAGGTGCTTACCGGGTTCCGCAGGGCAGTTTTCCGGCCCGGCACAGGAGGCAAGATGGCAGATGGCCGCCAGCAGCCTGTTAGGGCCAAAAAGCCTCAAAAGCGTTTCTTAAAGGGGCCACGCTGTTATTTATTTATTTATTTATTTTTTGCTTAACTCTCGGGGTCCTTTTTTTTTTTTTTTTCCCTGAGTATTTTTTCAGAAACCATCTGGCAATCCTATGGCCAGGGCCTGATGATTCAGAGGAAGACAAATACCATCCATCTCCACAGTGTGTCATACTGCACCATGCGGGGGGAGGTTTTCTTCCTGTCCCCACTCCTTCAAACGACTTCGTGGAAGCACGAGGACTGATAGCCCACCTGCCTCCATGCTTAGGAGAGATAAAATGCAGCAGACACAGTAGCAAAAGATAAATGTGTTTCTCTTCAGAGAAAGGCCAGTCTTATAGTTAAGGCATGAGGCGGGCAGTCGGTGATGCAGGCTCAGTTCCTGCTGCTGCCACGGACTGACTTCCCTGTGCGGCCTTGGGCCACTCGCTCTGTGCCTTAGCCTCCTGTCTGCACACTGCAGAACTCCACTCCTGGCTCCCACCTTTGGTCTGTCTCATCTATCATGGTTCTAAGCTCTCGGGGCAGGGTCGACTTATGCGTAGGTACAGTTCCCAGCACAATGGGGCGTCCGTCTTAGTTGGGTGCTACCACAATACAAAGGGATTCCTGGTTCTACCCACCTCCTCTAAGTTCTTGAATTCGGTACTGCTTTCATCCACAGATTCATCGTACATGGAGAGCTCTGTCTGACTTGGTTTCTGCATGGAAAGAAGTCAGAATCAATGATTAGCTGGCATAGGACTGAACGGGATAAAAATGTAGCTAACCCGAGAACAGCCTATGAAGTTGCCCTGTATAGCTTGGGAGCACAAATTATTATTGGACTTGGTCCTGGATTCAAACTCAAACCCAATAAAGCAGATACAGGGAATGTTTGGGCAAGTGCATTGGTCCTGATTTGCATTTACACTACTACACCACATTACGTTTACCTTCACAGCCACTTTGTGAGCCCTTGAGGCTGTGAAAGCAGTATAAAAGGCATTAATGTAAATGAGAATCACACCTATTGCCCAGGGCCATCCTTACCCATACACATAATATGGCACCTGAAAGTTTGGGGCACCGCTGGGTCTTAATGTCCACCCTGCCTTCTCTTCCTATCCCTGTTCTGCGGTTCTGCTACCTCCAGAGAGGATCAAGTTGATTTAAAAGTGACACAGCCTGCCAGAGCTATTAGCAGAACAACGAAACTGGGAAAGAGCCATTCGAGTGGCAATGAAGCCATTTAACAGGCATTTGCCAACCCCAGGTAGATACTATCAGTTTCAATTTACTGTGTGAGTCGACAGGACCTCAGTTTAAAATGTGTTTAAATATATTTAATTAGTGCATTGCTGAAGATCATAAAATCACGTCTTTAAAAATCACCATCCCCCTGGCTGCTGTGGGACATAGGGTTAGGGACATAGGGGCACCAGTTTAATAGCACTGTATAGGGCCCCATAAATCCTAAGGCTGGCTCTGCTATTGCCTTTTGGATCTTCTAGTTGCAGTGTAAAACTACCCCTTTAAAGTACAGTAGCTGGAATCTGGGGCTCAGGTGAGTTAATAATGACCCTACAAGACTCCTCCAACATTTAGACTCAACAAACCCAACTCAGAAAGCATCAGTTGTTTCCGTGTCCTACATCACAGTGGTAGCCAGGTGGTTTCACCTTCAGCAAATCTCTTAAAAAGCAAATAATTGCTGTGTGGCAGTGATAAGGTCTTTCCAGTGTCAGCCCAAGATTGGGGCTGCAGAACTTTTTATCAAGTGTCGCAATGCAAATAAGTTGGCTGGGAGCAGCACCGGGCTGTGAGCGTTGAGATACAGTGTAGGCAAGGGAGAGGTCAGACCACAGTTCAAGGAAGAGTGAACAGCCAGACCGGTGATCAGAAATGGTCACATAAAGCTGGGCAAGACACTCTGTCAGTCTGCGTTCATATACAAGGGTTCATCACGGTCACAGGGGTGAAAGTAAGGCACTGTGCACGGTGTGCTGCTCCGGTAAGAGCTGGCTGGGGCGCTCTGCTGCAGGAGGAGGGGCGGCCATGCTCCCAGCTGGGCTCCTGGGTCTTTTCTGCAGGCTGCCGCACTAAGCAGAAGGCAGGTGGAAAGGGGCTGGCTGGAGACGGATCCACACCAGTTCCCCAGGGTGATCTTTAGGGAGTGCAAGGGGGTTATGTCCCCCTTGATTCCTACTAATGCTGGTTGTTGCTCGCTGTTCTCCTTCCATCACTATCTGGGAGTGAGAGGAAAGCGCCCAGTCTCCCTGCATTCCTCTCCTTCCTGGCTGGTGAGGGCAGGGGGCAGGGGAATGAGTGACCCATGCTTTGTGCTTCCCTCTGGCTCCCTGACAGTCCTGGGAAGGGGAACAGCAAGCAATTGACTTCATATGCAAATCTGACACTGTTTCCCTGGACTTGAACAAAGACATTAACTGGATGTCGCATTATAAAGCCAGCCTTCCCTGCATTTAACACCTCATTGACATCAAAACCTGAGTATGGGACCCTCTCAGCCCACTCAATTAATCTCATTAGCACCAGCACTACAATTGACAGGTACTTGTTTCCTCCTCCCACTTTTTTTTTCTGTTACAAATTCTGGGTTCCTGTCATTTCCACTCCAGCTCATCTGAAGAAGTGGGTTGTGCCCACAAAAGCTCATGATACTTTGTATATTTTTGTGAGTCTCTAAGGTGCCACAGGACCACTCATTGGTTTTAACTGCTATGATGTCAATGAATGATCAGAAAGGGAGTGTGTGGTGATGGGCAGGGACTTCCCAGGGTAATCATCATCATAATTCTTCTTCCAGGCTCCCACTGACTGAGCCTACAGTCCATCTGCTGCGCTTACAAATGCTGCCTCACCTCCTCCCCGCCAGCATGTCCGTAGCACTAGAAATATGCTGGGAGAAGGGGCCCAAAGGGCAGCCGTGTTTCCAAAAAGGAATGTCCCTCGGCAGCGTATTTCCCCTGGCTGAGCTGCTGTTGGCGCACACGCACAGTGGCAAGGCAGGATGTTTTCACATGTTATCATGAGATAAACCCGGCAGCGCTGCCACTGTTTCCATTCGAGTTACTATGCAATAACCGGCTGGTATCTTGCTAAATAACCTAGGTCACCCCTGTATTTACGGCTCATGCCACATTGCTGTATGTCACTTTCCTTGTCCCTCCCGCTGGCAATCACTGGAGATATTCCTGGGGAGGTGGATGTGTTCTGCCTCTAGTTTCTAGGGGCTGAGCTTTGCCATTGTTTGCATTTAAGCACAGGGCTGGCCTTAGGGCTGGGCAAGCCAGGCCCATCCTCAGGGCACCATAGGTAGAGGGGTGAGGGGCAGCTGGGCATGGGTGTGGCTGGGCAAAGCATGTGGAGGATACTGGGCAGGGGGGCAGGACATGCTGGAAGCGTGGGGCTGGAGTTGGGGGCAGAGGTGGGAGGAAAGTGCAGGGGTTGGGGTGAAGGGGGCACTGTGCAGAGGTTGAGGCAAAGGGGGCACAATGCAGGGTTAGTGGCAAAGGGGGCACAGGGTAGGGGAGCCCATGGGTGCCAGGGGAAATGGGGGGTGCTATGCCCTCAGGAGTCAAGGGCACCAACACACAAGTTTGCCCAGGATGCCATTTTCCCCTTAGGCCAGCCCTGTTTAAGCATCCCCATTGACAGTCAATTATGAGTAAAACCCTGCTCCTGGTTGCCCTGTGCAATGCTTTTGACTCCAACAGGGCTGGGCAGTGGCTCCCTGCCTGAGAGTCTGGTGTATATCTTGGGTCTCTAATGAAATAACTGAAGTAGGCTCTTATCCTCTCACGGGCCATGCATGTGTGTAGCAGGGGCCAGCACGCAGCCCCGCGGTTCTGCACCCTGCTGGGAAGCCCACGCCGTACCTTTTCTAAACCAGGCGAGCGAGCGGAAGTCTCCTCTGGCATTTGCCAGTGCAAAGAGAACAGCATCGTGGATGGTCAAGAAGATGTGACTTTGGTCCAGCCCCCCTTCTTCGAAGACGCCGCCCATGCTAATGTCGTGGTACACCTGGGCTGCAGAAGAGAAAAATGATGCTGTGAGCAAAGAGAAAGCGTCTGGAGAAGGAGCGGATGGGAAGCCAAAGATCTCTCTCTCCTGCCATCCATCTCCACCCTCTGACAAACAGAGGCTAGGGACACCATTCCTTACCCATACTGGCTAATAGCCATTAATGGACTTAACCTCCATACATTTATCTAGTTCCCTTTTAAACCCTGTTGTAGTCCTAGCCTTCACAACCTCCTCAGGCAAGGAGTTCCACAGATTGACTATGCGCTGTGTGAAGAAGAACTTCCTTTTATTTGTTTTAAACCTGCTGCCCATTAATTTCATTTGGTGGCCCCCTAGTTCTTATATTATGGGAACAAGTAAATAACTTTTTCTTATTCACTTTCTCCACACCACTCATGATTTTATATACCTCTATCATATCCGCCCCGCCCTTAGTCTCCTCTTTTCCAAGCTGAAAAGTCCTAGTCTCTTTAATCTCTCCTCATATGGGACCCGTTCCAAACCCCTAATCATTTTAGTTGCCCTTCTCTGAACCTTTTTTAATGCCAGTATATCTTTTTTTGAGATGAGGCGACCACATCTGTACACAGTATTCAAGATGTGGGCATACCATGGATTTATATAAGGGCAATAAGATATTCTCCGTCTTATTCTCTATCCCTTTTTTAATGATTCCTAACATTCTGTTTGCTTTTTTGACTGCCGCTGCATACTGCGTGGACGTCTTCAGAGAACTATCCATGATGACTCCAAGATCTCTTTCCTTATTTGTTGTAGCTAAGTTTGCTCCCATCATATTATATGTATAGTTGGGGTAATTTTTTCCCATGTGCATTACTTTACATTTATCTACATTAAATTTCATTTGCCATTTTGTTGCCCAATCACTTAGTTTTATGAGATCTTTTTGAAGTTCTTCACAGTCTGCTTTGGTCTTAATTACCTTGAACAGTTTAGTATCGTCTGCAAACTTTGCCACCTCACTGTTTACCCCATTTTGCCTTTGTGTAATGAACTAGCTCTGTAAATCTTTTCTTCTTGCTACAGGCTTGCTTTATTCTCTGAGTTATGAAATCCCGCTTCCTAAAATAATCAGCACTGAGTGGCATGTGACAGAAACCTTATTGCATAGGAGATTTCCTAGTAGCACTGGGGAATATACTGCCGGGAACAATCCTGCATTAGTCATAGGAAAGCACTAGCCAATTATAAAAGTCTTTCTTTGATTCTCTGTGATTTCCTCCTTCTCCTTTCCAATGATTTAATATTAAATATATCTATGAATTTACATCTATATCTCGCCACCACACCTGTATCCGAGAAATAAGGGAACAAGCACAAAGAAATGTGCTATGCTTGGATGCTTACCATGCACGTTGGCCAGGAAAACTTTAATCCCAATCTTCTGATAGCTGGAACACAGCTGGATGGGAGAGGAAATGGAGAGAGAGAATAATAATAATAAATAATTCTATTTAGTGATGTTCTGTGCTTATAAAAGGCTTTTCATCCAAGGATCTGCACCGACTTTCCTCACAAGCTGGAAGTGAGGAAGACAGAGGAAGTGACGGAGGGGTAACTGGACGTCCTTCGGGATGTGTGGTCCTGATCTGTATCCCACTGTATTCAATCTCACTGATGCACATGTGTAAACCCTCAGCGGAATACAATAGGGACCATCACTCGAGGACGAAGTATCCTTCTCCCCATTGCATGGAAGGGAAACAGAAGGGACTTGTCGAAGGAGTCACACTCTGAATTCAGGGTGTGGCAGAGAACTAACCTTCCCCAAAGCTTTTGTGCCCATCAGATCCACAAAGCACACGCCGCTCATGTCCAGGATAATGGTGTGGAAGCTGACGAAGGGGGGTGCAGTGGTCATGGGGTCGACGTTTGTTGCTGGGATGACACTGCAGCTGCTGCCCCGGTGGCTCGCGATGCTGCCCAGCTCACTTGAGGTATTGACCTGCCCAGTGCTGTTGGCGGGTGGGTGGAATGTGACGTAGGAGATGCTGTTGCCGTTGGCGGTCGTTTGGTTATTGTTGGTGTCCGTCGGAGAGGTGCTTTCGAAATCTTTCTGCAGCTCTTGCACGGACAAGGTCTGCAGCCAAACAAAGACAACAAGGTGGGGGGGGGGCGGGGTTATGAGCATTCGCGACTCACCTAGCGATTCCTGTGTCCACCCCAAATCTTCTGATTGAGCTACCACCTGTATGGAAGAAAGGCATCCCTCCCTCTGTCAGGCCAGTGTCATCGTGTCATCCCTGCCACGACTCTGTAAGATTCAGGTACAGCAGGGGGGAGCTTCCTTCTGTCTGCGCCCAAGGGATCAGCCAGTTTGTCAAACATCATCAGCGACTCAAACCACAAGCGGCACTCCGGCCACCAAGCCACGGCCACCTGGCCCATTCACTACCTTGGCTGGGCGTTCGGGGTCCCTAGCAGGCAACAGGACATTCCACAGCCTCCTGGACCGTGAAATGAGCAGCCAAGGGGAGGGATGGAGAAGCCCTCAGGATCCACTCAGTAGGAGAACAATGTGGAGGCACAGCAAGAGCTGATGCTGCCTCTGCTTCCTGGATCCTCTCTGTTGTCTTCCCTGGTACCATTTATTGTGTTCAAACTAGGGATGTAATAGTGTAGTTGATTAACTGATTATCCGATAAGCAAAAGCTTATAGGTTAATGCTATAGACTACACGCATTGCCTTCCCCCCTTCCTGGGACAGGGGCTGCTGCCACCCTGCGCTGCTGCTTCTGTAACAGAGGCAGCAACACAGGGCGTCAGGCAGTCGGTCCATGAGGGGAGCTGGTTTTTAAACTGGCTCCCCTCATGGACCAGCTCCTGCGTGGCACCCCAGGTGGAGTGGCAAGGGGCTCCTTGGGAGTGGAGCCGGAGTGCACTGGCTGTCAGCCCCGCCCCCGGGGACTATAGAATAGTCGACTAACCGATAAGCATTCACAAGATTATTTGACTATTTGATTAACCAATAATTAACATCCCTAGTTCAAACACGGGAGGCCACTCTGACAACTTGCCCCCAAAAATTCCTTAAGGCTACACCAAATTTGCATATATCTATTCACAGACATTTTAATAATCCAGATGGAACCCATGGCGCCCATATTTGCCCCTTTCCATTGCTGATGACAGCTTGCATTCACTAAGCCACGCCATGAAAAGGAGACCAGATCACTAACATGAGATCTTTCCCTGCAGTCACAGGCCATGGGCTCAGAGGCTGGTCTTTTCTGCCCTAGACTCTCTGGCCAAATTGAGCAGCATCCTGCTCCTACTCAACCCAATGGGACGTTGACACCCAGTTTGGTGTGTAAGTCACTGCAGCATGAGCCATGGATCAGAGCAGGAGGAAGAGTCCCGGAGAGGTTGGAAACATGGACGTTACGCAGGGCTATACCACAATCAAAGGAACCCAGTGTGAGTCACCTTGCTGTTCCTGAAGAACAATTTTTGCAGCTTCGGAGTTTTTTGTGATGCCGCCGCCTTCTCCTGGTGCTTCACGTATTTTTTCCTGGCTAAGTACACTTTGCCGGGGTCGACCCCCGTCTAGGGAGAAAGAGAGGCAGTGAGTTGGGTTTGTTGATGTAGCGCATCTCTCAGTGACCTGAGCTCAAGAGCCTTGTACCCATATATGAAAAACAGAAAGGGAAACTGACCACGGCTTGTGCTGGCACATGGTCCAACACCCAGCTGCTGTAGGGGAACTTATTCCCATATCCTTAAATGGGAACCTCTGACAACTCAACGGATGGAGACTTCCCTTCTCTAGAGCACAGAATATGGAGGCAGCCGAACTAGAGGGGCTAAAATGGAACCAGTTGTGCCCCCAGCTTGCGCACGTCCCATTTCAGGGCTAGTCTCGGCCTCGGCTTGCTATGTTCACACTGCTAGCATGAGCCAGCTCAAGTCCCGCTAATGTGAGACTGTCCACCTGGGCTGGAAGGCTTGCTCCCAGCTGCAGTGCAGACATACCCTGAGGGGCTAAAGTCCCTAGCTCGCAGAGCAACCTGCCCAGGAGCACAGGTTGCCAAAGGAGAGACGAGTTTGGAGCAGGCACCGGGAAGTCAGTCTGTGTACAAATGGCTGGAGTGCTAGAGGCCACTGCAGCACCTCTGTCTGGCTAGGATTTCTTACCTTTGCTATAACCTTCTCTCTGAATATCTCTGAGTTGGCAAAGTACAGCGGGGAGCAATAGGTCACAATTTTAATTCCGTCGAGTTCAGAGACCTGCAACAGACGTCAGAGTTCAGACTATGCATGACAAGCCTTAGCATGGGGTTGTTAGGTTGGGGCTTTTGCAACAAGAGAATAGGGTGGGATGAATGGCTCTCACAAAGAAACCTCAGGTAACCTTCAATAAGTGCTTATTTGTGGGGAACACAACTAGAGCGGGGGCCAAACATTGTGGCTAGAACTTTTTTGGGGCGATAAATCCATATGCGGCGACATTGAAATGTTTTGCAAATTCATGCCAGTTTCACCAAATTATTTTTGCCGGAAAAAAAACAAAAAACAAACAAAAAAACCCAGCAACAAAACGTTAAATCAAAAAAAGTCAGGAAAACATTAAACCATTTCATGTTGACATTTTTTATACAAAAACATTTGGATTTTTTTTTAAACTCCAAATTACTTTTTGTTGTAAAATTGCTTTTAGTTTTTATTAAAAATCAAAAACATTTCAGAACAGAGAAAAGGAAAAGGAAACGTTTTGCTCTATCCCAAACAATTATTTCTGGGAATTGGCAATGAACTGAAAAATCAGGTATTTGCACAGCTTTAGACACAACTACCAGCTCCCTCTGTTTTTCCATGGAATAATAACGTAACCAGTGAATAACGTAACTAGCCCTTCAGGTGAGACAGATGGGTGGAAAACCTGGGGGTCTTCTGCTTAAAATGAGACAGACAGGGAGTAAATGATCACAAAAGCCTCCACCAGAAAGAGCAGATCTAATGTGGTGGCTCTTAAAGTAACAAAACAAGTAACCCGACTGAGCTGAATCTGGAGAGACAGTAACACAGCCTACATATAGCCTCTTTGGATCACTTATTGGTCTGGTCATGCAGGAATGAGAAACAGAGGGGCTTGCGTTTTTGCTTAGGGGATTTTAGCTTCCACTCTTACCTTATTGTAGTCTTTGGGGTTCTTGTAAATGTCGGTGGAAGTTACCTGACCCAGAGCGGAGCCATTACGACTAGGGAGGAAAGACAACAGATAGATTATATTTAAGACAGGGAAGAAAAATTTTGCTTCTCTTGCTGTCATGCAAGTGTGCCGCATACGAGGGTTCTTGTTTATTTATATTCTAGTAACACCTGGAGGCTCTCACAAGACTGGGTGCCTGACTGGGTTGGGTACTGGCGAGAGCAAGGTTCATTCACGAGGCTGCCCTGCTCTGTGGTTGAAATGCACCCTTGTGCCGAGGGCCAGCTGGAGGGCTATGCGCCAGTGAAGGCCTATGCTGAGGGGCGTAAGTAGCGTGTAGGTTTTGTGGCAGGTTCTGCACAAAGGTGGATTTCACCCTAATGAGCAGGGGATTCCTTAGGGAAGGACACATGGAGCTGGTGTTTTTCTGAGCAGGGTAAATAGTTGCAGAGTTACACCCACTTTGGAGCAGGCACCTGGGCTACTATGCATAGCAGGGAAACTGACAGACTTCACCAGGCCACGTGCATGGCTTGGGGCCCCTGGACGGGGCAAAGCTTCAGGCAGAAGGAGTGGGGCTGGGGGCTAGTCTCCCCCAACCACCCCTTCAGTGTTGCCCAGGGCCCCAGAGTCAATTTAAAGGGCCTGGAACTCTGGCTGCTTTTAAATTGCCAGCCCCTGGGGCAGCTTTCCCCCGCTCCCGTCAGCGGGCCCGGTGCACAGGAATGGAAACCAGGCAATAATTAACAACCGACATTCCTGTTGACACATTCCAAGGGGAGGGTCTGGTGCCTGCATTTTCCCCGGGGCTCCTGTCAGACCTTCCTTTGAAAATCTAGCTCAAAAGCCATTGATCCAAGAGCCCACAGGTTGTTTTGTAACTGGAAAGCGCTCTGCATGGGCACAGCACTCAGATGCTACTTACAACTGTGTGTGGAACACCACCACCAGCACAGAAAATCCCACTCCGACGGCCAGTCCGAATGGCAGGCCCAAGAAGAAAGCTGACAGGAAACTCACCAGCCAGACCAACTGTGGAAAGATGAGAATAGCAGGTCATTTTTCTGTGGCACAGAGAAGTGGGCACCAGTGTTCCCTGTAAGCTGTGTGCTTTTGCGGTCATTCAAGAGTGATTCAAATGCCACCCAGCTGATTAGCAGAGCACCCACTGCCAGGTTTTCTGTTTCTGCTGGTGGTGCACATTTGCACATGCCTTTGTGCACATACAATTTTATTCTGTACATGGATGGAAAAAGATTAGAGGTGGACACTCTGATGAAGCATTTGCAAGGTCAGCTGGACCGGAACTCAAATCCCTATTGGCTGGGGATTAAAAAACTAGATCTAAATTTTACCACTTAGGCCCTTTTCTAGTGGTAAGTTGCTGTCTGGAGCACACACACAAAAAAATGTTTTCACATATGGTGTCTGCTCTTGGGACACTGAGGCACATTTGCCATAAACTCAAGTTCCTCAGCATGGGCGGTAGGTGAACGCCCATCTGGAGAAGGCAAGCCCCATCCCCATCCCATCCCTTCCGCCCGAGGCCCAGCCCCTGGAGCCAAGCTCTGCCCACCCCAGCTCGATCCTTCCTGGTCATATGGAGGGCTGGCACTGCCATGCTGCACTGCGGCCCCATTCCTCCCAGGTGGGTGGAGAATCTGAGCTGCCGTGCCACGGCCCCAGCCTTTCCCGGCGGCAGCCCCAGCTTGTGGCGGTTGGGCATGTAGGCAGTTTTGGGAAGGCTGTGTCTTCCCTTGCCTTCATTACCAGCCATTCATGTTCCTCAGCTTTAGAAAGGTGTCTGTACATTAGTATAGTACTTCGTAAACCCCTCAATAACCAGACTAGTACCTTTTTCACTAGTCAAGACACGGCGTTTGCTGTTTTCTAATGTATTTCCAATCTAGTCGCATCTTTCTGAATGCCCCTGCTGCTGATCAGCTGGCAGTCTTGTAGTAGAGATGTGCTTCTACTTGAAAAGATTTTTTAACAGCTGGTAGATATGTAACTGATGTGGAAGCAGTGCCCTCTGAGAATCATTACACAATCGTCATCTCGCCCACAACAGGAGTAGCAGGCCTGATTCTGATTTCATTCACACCAGGGTAACACCATTAAATTCAAATCCCAGATTTAAGGTGGTGTAAGACAGAGGAGAGAGCAGCAGAACCAAATCATTTTATCAATGACTTCTCCTCATAAGCCCTTTCTAAACTATGTGATACCTGAACAGTGATCCATGCAGCCAGTTCTCAGGTGAAGCACGACAGCTATTTGATATCACATAGCAAAGCTGTGACAACAGTTTAGGACAGGAAGTGGAGAAGGTCACTGTATCCAATAGAAATTCCAGGGAAGATTGCACCAGCAGGCAATTAAGCTAACTGAAAATTGGCCAGAATACCAGGATCAACCCCTCTTGTGCTCCAAAACAGCAGAGGGCAATCTTTCTTGACATTTTGATCCAAAAGACAGCACAGCTTGGACCTACATCAGTAAGATGGATCTGAACTAAAAAACTGGACTCAAGCCCCTAGAACTTTATGGAAATTCAAAGATAGATCCAAACTTTGGGTCTGTTTGGACCAGGGTGAAAACGGGTGTTTTTAAAATCAGGTTAGTTGATATGACTCAAGTTTGTCTGGACTAGGAAACCTGGCCTGGTTTAGATTGAGTTTAGTGAACAAGTTGGCTAAACCTAACCTAATTTCAAATACTTTTGGTAATCAAGACTAATCTTTAAGCTCTCCTGTAGGCCACAACAAAACCAATTGGCACCGTTTTAACAGCGTTAAACTGTGTCTAAACTAGCTGCTAACATGGCCTTTCAAGTCAGGTTAGCTCCTTCGGTTTAGAGAGGTACCTTTTTGACTAGTCAAGACAGAGAGCTTGAGCTTTCTATGCTTATAGGTTTTGTTGTTTTAAGGGTGCTATAGTGCAGGTGCAATTATATCAGTATAAAAAAAGTGGTTATACTGGTATAGTTTGTTTCAGTTCAAGTATTTAAATAAGCTATATTGATATAAGGCACCTTTATCTGACACAGGGATGGCGATAACATGGTTTGCCAGAGTTAGCCCCTGGCGTGCCGCTGCCACTATATTTATCTCTGCCTCCTCAGGTACCGGTGATCGCAGTTCCTGTTGGCCGGGGGTCGCCGTTCCCGGCCAATGGGAGTGGCACGAACTGGGACACTGCTTCCTGCAGGTCCCATTGGCTGGGAACGGCGATCTGCAGCCAACAGGAGCTGTGATCGCCAGTACCTGGGTGTGGGCAGGTAAATATAGTGGTGGGGAGCTAACCCTGGTGGACCAGATCTGGTCTACGGGCTGGTATTTGCCCACCCTTGATCCAACAGAACTGCACCCACTACGTTTTTTACTGGGACAACTATGAATATGCCTACGCTACAGCAGCATAGATGCGGCAGGATAATACAGACAGTTACTACTGCAGGGGAAAGAGTTTTTCTATCATTGTAGTAATTCCACCCAAGAGCATGTAGCTAAATTGACAATGGAATTCTACAGCTTCATCTACGCTGGAGTTAGCTTGACAGAACTACATTGCCAAGATGTAATGTTTTTCACACACTAGGTCAAACTAACTTTTAGGCACAGACCAGGTCTTATCTATAGTTACCTGGAGATCGATGTTCTGTAGATCAGTCTTCCCGGGTTCGATTTAACAGGTCTAATAAGGACCTGCTAAATCAAATGCTGATTGTGCACCTGTCAGCCCCGATATTCCATGGGGTTGCAAGGAGTAAGGGAAGTTGACAGGAGAGTTTTTCCTGTCAATTTCCAACAGTGGGGCTGATTTAAGGTACGTCGACTCCAGCTACACTAATCTTGCTCTTCTGGTAGCTGGAGTTGCCTATCTTAAGTCGAATTTCTCCCCAGTGTAGACCTAGCCTAAGTATGCAAAATCAAATCACACTCTTAGCCCAGAGGTATTCTGGCAAAACTTTGAAGTATAGATCAGTAGCTGAGTGTTTTCTGATGCATTGTTATGTGGTACATTCATGTCATGGATTGAACTAGTCACACCTCTATAAGAGACCCTGCCTGGAATCCTAACCCCTCTCCTCTTCCACACCTGTTTGAATAGTATTTTAGGTTAGCTGTCAATGACTCAAGTCAGTCCTTTTCCATTCCTTTCCATTTTCTCAGATAAAGCAGCTTCCTTGGGATTTGGTAGGCTATTTTGGCCCAGTTTGCACAGTTACCACCCACCGACATAAGTCAAACAAAATCTTTAAATGTCAGACATTTCCAAATTCCTTTCTGTCTCCCCCATGCTCTCAGATTGGGTTTATTTGACAGCCAGTGCCTGGAGTCTTTATCTTTAATGATGTCCTCTCCTTGCCCTGGAGGGCGATTGGCTGAGTTTTTAAGTCAAGACTTGGAGATATTGAGTAGGGCCGGTTTGACTTGTTCTTGACAAACAGGCTCTTAAGGTTGATTGGCAATTAAATAGGGTAGAGTATAGTTCAGTTCTCTGCATTACATGCATGGAGTGTGACAGTGCTCAACTAATTCTACAATGCACCTTGCTTGCGATCATCAAGCTAAACACTGAGTTGGAGGCATTATTGTGCTTATAGGGTGAAACTTACCCTTCTGTATGGGGCCAGTGCACTGCTTATGTCCTATTTAAGCCCTGTTTTCAGGGCTTAAGTGGTGCCTATGTCTTGAGCTGCCCCACCATGTAGGGGTGAGTTTTACCCATATTGAAAAATGTAATCAGAGTTTGCCTTCTCTCCCCAGGGACTCTTGCGGCGGGATACTCACACAGTCCAGCTTGCTTTTCTTCCACAGGTAGAAGGGATCAGCCAGCTGCTTGAGGGAGTTTTTCAGGTTCACTGCGATCAGGGCTCCCAGCACAGACTACCAAGGAGAGGGTATCACATTAGACTCCCAAGACAGGAAACGTGAAAGTCTTAATGCTCAAGGGACAGTTATAAATATGGCCTGCTCTCAGGCCTGGCTCCTAAGGGGCAAGGATGAGGGATGAGCAACTGGAGAAGCTCACAAAGATCATGCTTGAATCTGGATCCAAAATAATGTGTTTTATCCCCTTTGCCAGCCAGAGAATCAGTGTTGACATGGCTCCTTCGCACTAGGAATCCATGCAGTGGAATTGGCTTAGTTTATGTGTGCTTTATGCAGAGGACATGGATCAAAGGGTGGCCGATATGCTAGGCAGGGGAAGGCATTGCCTTCCCAAACTGCCAAGCATGGTCCCGCCCACATTCCACCCCTAGAATGCCTGCTGTAGGCATACTGGGGGCAGAGCATTGCTGTCCCCAGTGCCCGCCCTCCCCAGTGCTCTGGGGCAGGGAAGGCTGGGACCGGGCACCCTACTTCCTTCCCTGTGGTGCGGGGGGGAGGGGGGGGGCAATGCACCGCCCCCACATCTCTGTAGTGCTGGGGAGCAGGGTTGGGGGCAGGGCTGGGGAGGCTTGCTTCCCCTAGCTCTGCCTTCACCCACCGCCCATGCACAGATCAACTTTTTGTTCTGTGTTTGTACAGCACTTAGCACAGGGGAATCCCAGTACATGATTAGGGCTAGTAGGTGCTGCTGTGGTACAAATAATTACAGTATAAATAATGAACACCAAGTAAGTGTCATTATTCATAGAGAGAGGCCTGAACCGAAATGCTGGTTCTGAACATACTCAACGGTGGAGAAGTTTGGCTTCTAAATAGAATGGACCAAACCAACCCCCTGAATCTCCACCCCTGCCAGATATTCGGGGACCTTGGGACCAGATTTCACAGCCTATATTTAGTTAATAAACAATCACTTAATTACAAGAATAACTAATTTATTCATAGGGCGCTTCCCACCAGAAAGTAGGCAACTAAAGAAAAAATGATGGGAAGAAAAAGGCAGCCTGGTCTAATACTTCCCTGAGCTCCGCAATTGATTTGTAACGAAAGAGGTGTTGGGGCTCAAGCAATTGTTTTACACGGATGCAGCAAGCCCAGCGGTGCCGGGGTGATGATCTGCCCTGGCTAGAGATGCTGAGTCTCTACCCTCGAAAGTCCTGGCACAACCCTCTCACTTTGCTCTCTCTGGGTTTCAAGTTGTAATACAGCCAAGTTCTGAACTCCACATTCACTCCAAGCCTGCCACGTTTCACGGGTTTTTGTGCTGGAACCAGGAATGAGCTCAGATTCTCTTGACTCTTGGCCCAGATTCACTCTGTGCTCCTGGTTTTGAAAAGACCCCGGATCCAGTGAGTTTCATGGCATGGGGGAGGGCAAGTGTTGTTTATTAGAGCTCCATGCAGCTTCATCTGACAACTCTTTGATTTACCAACAGCAAGGAAGGCTGACCTGGTTTGGCTGGACATAGTTGACACAGGAAAGGGGAACAGGCCAGAACAGAAGAGTTAACTATACCCCACGGTGTCCCTACTTGTGTCCCCCGCACCCTCCGTGACCCTGGTGGTTGCACAGGGTTTTACCTTTGGAAGGGGGTCGAGGTAGACTCCCAAAGCCAGCATGGTTATCATAACCACCAGCGCTACAAAGAAACTTGCCATCTGAGGAGACAAAACGAATGGTTACGGAGGTCCCCTGACATTATAAACCTTTTGTTTTTCCAAAGACCAATAAGGTGGGGCAACTATGGATCTAATGGCCGGAACAGCGGGCGGGGGGTCAGGGTGCTGGAGTTCTCTCTTAGTCCTGCCACTGATTTGCAGTGAGGAGTAGGGGTGTGACACCTAATTGCTCTGCCCCATAGTTCACGAGAGCTCTGTGCTTTGGCCCAAGACTTGTCCCTGTGACAGGCACCCATCCAAAGTCACTGCTGTTGGCGCCAGATGCAAAGAAAACAGCTAGGCTGTGTCTACACTACAAGGTTTTTGAGCAAAAACCGTGGAGCGTTCCACATCTGAAGTGCATTTTTGCGCAAGAAAAAATACAGTAAATCAACAGAACAGAGGGCTTTTGGCGGTAGAGTTATTCCTCTCCCCAGGAGGAATAACTCCTTTTTGCGCTACACCTCTTGCACAAAAAGGCAGGTGTGGACGCTCCACAGGGGGTTTCTTGTGCAAAAAGAGCCTATCAGAAAAAGCACAGGTGCTCTGATGGCCATTCTGTGAATGGCCATCAGCGCTTTCTTGCACAAGAGCGTCCATGCAGTGTGGACGCTCTCGTGCAAAAGCACATCGCTTTTGCAATGTGCTTTTGAGGTGTGGACGCGCTTTTGCGCAAGAAGTTTTGTGGAAGATCTCTTCCACAAAAAGCTTCTTGCGCTAAAAGCCTGTAGTGTAGACACCATCTAAAAGCCTTAGTTAGTGAAGATGGGTCTGGCATCACATGACCGGTGCCCACCTGGAGATCTGAAGGATCAGGGAATTTTGATGGGGAGACACAGTGGAAAGGCTAGTGTGAGACACAGCAGAGCCTGCTGGCAGGGAGAAGAAGCGCTTTCAAATGGAATGCATTGAGTATTAGTGAAATCTGGATCAGCAGCGCCGGAGAACAAGCGCTTTCCTTCTGCCTGATCCGCTTGCAGTCCAAGGGAGCTAGCTACACCGAACAATCTTCCAGATCATCAGGTGTTGTCTCCATAGGATGGACAGCAAAAGTGCCAGTAAAAATGTTCCCCAACCCCATCCAGGAGGAACCCCCGCTATGAGAGAGGAGGAAGGTCAGTCTCATGGTGCCTTAATCCTTGGCCCTCTCTTGAGTCTGCCAGCAGGACAGCTAATCAGGAGGATGGTTTTGGTGCTGTAGACCCTTGCTCACTGGAAGATGTGTTAGGATCTACCAAACTCATCCCATACAGAGACCGCTGGAGACATCCATCAGATGGAACCAACTTCCAGTCAGTTAGAGACCCAGTCTGGATTCCAGCTGGCAATCTAGGGAGTAACAGCTCTATGATCATCATGAGTCATGTGGAGTAGCTAGCCCCTCAGGCAAATAGCAGTCAGGTTCAACTTCTGTGCTCAGGGACAACGGTGTCAATCTGGAGTGACTTCACTAAAATCAGCGGAGTTACTTTGGATTGGCAGCAGTGGAGTCTGAATCTCTGGCTCTGAATTTTAGCAGAGAATGGATCCACTGGGCACAGTCAGGTGTCCCCTTTGCTGCTGTCTATACGCCAATCTCGGAGGGGTGGTCATAGTTGTGAAATTTGGTGCCAGGAAAAAGAAAGTAATCACCTGAGATTTTCCTCCAGCCCCGTCCACAGCTAGGGTGACGGACAGAGCACAGCAAATCACGTGGATTTTGAAAAAGGATCCAAAGAAGTTACTGCAACCCAGGGCAAGCATTTCCTGTGGGGAGAGGAGGAAGGCGTGTGTCAGAGAAGGAAGGAAACAGCGGTCTTGTGCCAGGCCAGCTCTCCATTTCCTCCAGTAGCAATTAAAGCGAGGTCAGAGAAATAGGTCACTGGGATTCCCCTGCCCTACTTGAGTGAGCGGCACTGACTCTGCAAAGCCTCCACCCTGCACAGATTTGTCATTCCTGCCCCTTCTCCCCACCAATCATCCTCACCCAGAGGAATTTTCCTGCTCATCCCAGAGGCATCCCTGGATTCCCTGAGTTATTCCCATGATGACACATCAACTCCAGCTGGGTCCTGGGAATATGAGACCAGCTGGATGTCTCTTTAAAAGCTATGCCTTCAGGAAGTTTTAACAGGTTTGCAGATCCTTGCTCTGCAAATCTCAGAAACAAAACAACCCGCACAGCCATTAGCTTTTGTTTAAAGAGACATTACACAGGGATATACACACCAGATCTTTCCATTTCACATATTAAAGAGTGAGCATCATTGCCTACTATAATAGATCGTTTCTAAGCGATCTTATTAATACTCACAAAAACTGGACGGGTGCTAGAGCTTTTTTGTGGATAGATGTACTTTGTCTGACTATTGAAAAAAGGTAGCCAAATAGCTAAGTATCTATCTGTCCTCCATTTCCCAGGGGTGTAACTGATGTGTTTCCATAACCACACCCACCCATAGTTTTTGAAGCATCCCTTTATGGTTGGACTATTTTTCTTTTTCCAAAGGAGGCTACAGCACCAAGCAGTAGATGGGAGATTTGTTTTTTCTTGTTTGACCACTTCTGCCAAAAAGCTTACCAAAGGTTCATTTGGTAACAGAGCCAACAGTTTGTGATAGCTTACATCCCAGTACTTTATATGTATAGATGGAGATATCTCATAGAGCTGGAAGGGACCTTGAGAGATCATTGAGTCCAGTCCCCTGGCCAGTACCATCCCTGACAGATTTGCCTCAGATCCCTAAATAGCCCCCTCAAGAATTGGGCTCACAATGGTGGGTTTAGCAGGGCAATGCTCAGACCACTGAGCTATCCCTTCCCCCGGCTGGTCATGTGCACTCTATATGCATAAAATCTCCTCTTTTGCCACAGTTTCTCCGTCATTTATCCTTATTCAATTGATTTGTAATTTTTAGCCTGATTGGGTTGAGATACCGTCGAGACAGTACCATAAAGAAATTTTCTTTTATTGGGCCACAGACTGAGGTTGCTGGCCATGTTCCCTCTATTTCTTTTCCATCCATGTGCGGAATATATTTTGTTATGTGCACTGAGGCACGTGCAGATGTGCACCATTGGGTGAATCACATGCTGCAGTCTGTGGGTGCTCTGCTAAACAGCTGGGTGGCACCCGAATCTCTCCTGGGTGGCTGCCCAAGCATTCAGCTTACAGGGAACATTGGTTGCTGGTCCTCTTTTCCAGATCAAACCCTATTCCACTAGGACAATTTGTCCTTTTTCCCAGCTGTTTCACCACTTCTTGCTGATTCAGTCCTCCACTGAGGCAGATAGTTGGACCCATGTTCCAGAGATCCTTATTTTCGCAGAGGCATTTTCAAAAGGAGGGAAAATGAGGAATAAAAAATGTTTGGAATCCCAATGCCCTAAAGCTTCACAAGCTGCCTTGTGCGTGAGTCAGGTAGGCAGAATGTTCCCTTCCTTCATATGCTGCTGGAACACATGGCCGGAACAGAGCTCCCTGTGCTCATCAGGGGTGTGCCTTCTCTAGCACGTGCAACTGTTTCCTTTCATGGGTCATGGGCAGAGCAGGGAGGGAGCAGTGATATTAAAGTACCTGGGGAAGGAGGCCCTTTTGTTGCAGTCAGTGGGATGGAAAGCGAGAGAGAGGTGGGAATGTCATGGAGAGAAAGCAAAACAACTACCAACCAGCACACTTAGCCCCTGCCTCATGAGCTACAACAAAAAACATTATATGAGTCGGAGCACAGGAGAGAAAGACACAAATTTCCAAGAAGGAGAATGCATTTTAAGAGGCTCCAGCTTACTCCATCGGCACCTGCTTTCACATCCATTATACCCAACCCAACTGCATCTTGACTATCTTCTTTTAAATAAACGTTACCTGGTTGGGGTCCACGTCATAGCCGTGTTTGGTTCCCAGCGTCCGTCCCATGGCTAGGTTGATCACGTAGCCCACAATGGCAAGGGAGAAAGCAGGGCCAATCATATCTTTCCACTTACTCACCAGGGGGAGGGTGGGGTCTGGAAAGCTGCAGCCAAAGAATAGAGGAGAAAGCGGACAGGACACAGGTGTTTAGAGATGGAGCCTGTAGACCAGGATTTGGCTTTATATACACTGGATTCATTTCACCCACTACTCTAATGCAGTCATCTCTGGGAGGAACACAGCAGCCGTTTAGCAGTGCACAGCAGAAATGCATAGCTGTTTAGGAAGAGAAGTGACAAATGACCTATCTAAATGAAACTGCAGAGGAAATTTAGCTCTGCAGATGCTAAGGGGGATTTAGCCAGGAGGCTGGGACTTTTGCAGAAAGTGCCAAAGGATATTAAATGACCCCAAGTAATTACATCGTCTGTTCTATCTTTAATCTGAGAGACACCCACCTCTGAGCAACACAGCCCCCACTAGAGCCAGGCAGGGTACGTCTACACAGCAGTGTTATTTCGGAATAGCTGATCTTATTCCAAAATAACAGTCCGCATCTACACAGCAAGCCATTATTTCGACATAATGTCAAAATAATGTCGAGCTGGAGGACTTCTTACTCCAATTCCTGTAACCCTAATTTCACAAGGAGTAAGGGAAGGTGGAGGAAGTGTGCTCTACCTCGGACTTATTGCTGTGTAGACAGTGCCAAAAGACGAAATAAGCTCTTTCGACTTAAGCCATGCAATGGACGCAGCTCAAGTTGCATAGCTTATTTCGGCTTTAGCCCTGCTGTGTAGACGTACCCACAGAGTCATTGGCTCACAACCCACAGAGAGAAGAGCGCCAGCAACTGCATCACCAACACCAAAGATTTAGAGCTGGTTAAACATTTTCCCACGGAATAGTCAGAAAATCAAACTGTTTCACAGAAATAAGACAATGCCGATGAAATGTCATTTTGAAAAAGAAGATCAAAACGATTCATTTCAATAGGGCTGAAACAATGTTTTTTACTTTCTTATTTTGAAACCAGAGTTTCATTTTTACTTTTATTGTCTATGCTATAGTGTAACATAAATGATAATATAATAGACAGTGCTGTTGTAGCTGTGTGGGTCCCAGGGTATTAGAGAAACCAGGTGGATGAGGTGATATTATTTCTGGGCCAATTTCTTTTGGTGAGCCTCTGAAGTTACACCGAGCCCTTCTTCAGGACTGAAGGAAAAAAGAAGAGCTGTGTGTGGCTCGAAAACTTGTCTCTCTCAACCACAGAAGTTGACCCAAGAAAAGATGGTGCCTCACCCACCCTGTCTCTCTACCATAATATAACGTAATATTAAAGTCAAAACTGAAACAACATTTGGATGGAACCTAAATCTACTATATATTTGAGACAGTTTGTCTTTCTGTGCATCTGTCTGGCTGCACGTCTGTGTCTGTCTGTTCAATAACTCCTTGTAAGTGGTAAGAGCTAGGACCACCAAATTGAAAATACAGCTTCCTCTTATCATACATTAAAGCAAGGTCAGGGCTTGGTTGGGCCAGGAAAATGGGAAGTGCCTGGAATGGGATTGCTTCTCATAAAACCATACAGAGAAGAGACAGAATCACCAGGCAGGTGAAAGGGGCTGGCTGGGGATGCGCCCCTCCCAGCCCTGAGCCTCCAACCCCCCAGGTGTCCTTCAGAGAGGGACGGAAGCCCCCCCATTTGTATGGGAACATTGCTGGCTGTTCCCCTTCATCAGGGGAAAGTGCGCGGTTTGCTGCATCCCTCACTCTGACTGGGCAGTGCAGGGGGCAGGCAAACCTGGACCTGTCTCAGCTGGAGGGACATGCACCTCTTCCCCAGCTGTGCCCACTGGAGATACAGTGGCCATAGAGAGGCGCTTCTCACCTGGCCCCAAACTGGTGCGATGAGAGAGAGCTGGAGTTGTCCTCTCTCCCCAGGGCAGCCTGCCCACTGCACCCCGGTAAATCTTCTAGTGGACTGGAGAGGGAGTATTTTGCTTTGTGGGAAATGTTTCTTTCTGATTCAGGCCAACAGCACATTTGGAAATTGCACTCTTGAGTGTCACACACCTCTCCACAGAATCCTAGTGCCAAAGTGATCCCCAGGGTTCAGAACTCAAGGCGCTTTGCACATGCTGAATAACATCCTGCACAATCCCAGCTCTCGCTGTGTTTATTATTTTGATTCAGGACTGGTTCTGTGTGTCCCTCGTAATTATAGGATTGCGCTGGACAGTATTGAATGCTGTACCCAATTACAGCTTGGTAATTACACGCTGCCCTTTATAATCCACTAATGTATTGACTCAGGTAGAGAGAGAAGGCTTAGGAGACATTTTCCACTGCAGCCTGCCCTAGATTCTGTTCTATTTTGGTTCTTATACCACACCCCTCCCGCTGGCAGCACTGCTGGGCAATTGCCACAGCCTGGGGTTAGTCCTTATCCTAGGATATTGTGAGATGATTTATAAATGGTCAGGCAAATTAGCACCTTCTCGGGAGCCCAATCACAAAAGACAGTCGCTCCCTGCTCTAGTTATTATTACGTGTTAATACAAGCGATAGAGGGGGAGACAGACTTGCCAGGCCCCTGTGCCAGGTGGGGGGTGGTGGCAATGCACTTCTAGAAGGGATGGGGCTAGCCTCTCCCCTGCCCCACCAGCCCTTCAGCACCAACCTGGAGCTTGCTGCGTGGAGTTCCGGTGATGATTTAAAAGGCCCAGGGCTCCAGCTGCCATCGCTTCTGCTGCACTAGCGGTAGTGGCAGCTGAGAGCCCCAGGATCTTTTGAATCGTCAGGTCCCGGGGAAGTTGCCCCTCCTCCTTCCCCAACGGCAGGCTTGAATACATGGAACTTGTACAGGTGGAACCTCTCTAGTCCGGCACTCTCTGGTCTGGCAACATCTGTGGTCCGGCATGATTTTAGTTAGCTGGGTGTTCACTCATCAGGGGTGCAGCCAAGTTTCCTGCGGTCCCATAAGTTTGTTTACAGCCCCCAGTCCTGGCTCTCAGTGTTCTGTGCTGTGATTTAGCTCTAATTGACCCCTACATGTCTTCTCAGAGCCCAGCAAGCAGTGGAGGGGTGGGTAATGCTTCTAGACAATGTTGACCTCCCGTGGTCTGGCAAATGCTCAGGTTAGGCATCGGTCAGATCCCAAGGGTGCTGGACTAGAGAAGTTCAACCTAGACAAAGACCAGAGGCAGGGCTGGCTGCAGGGCTGGAGAGGAGAGGGGGGGCTTTGGAGTGTGGGAGTTAGTCTTGCTGGTTGGGGTGCAGAGATGGAGGGCAGGGCCTTTGGCCCTCTGAGCTCCCTCTCCTCAAGATGGGTTTTACTGACTGCTTCTGGTTTCTGTGCTGACAAGTCTACTCTACACTGTGTCCCTGTCAATTAATAAACCTTCTGTTGTGCCTGCTGGCTGAGAGTCACGTCTGGCTGTGGATGGGGGTACAGAGCCCGGTGGCTCCCCACACCTCAGCTACAATGGTGGCAGAGGTGGGATAGATGGAAGCAGGAGCTGATAGGGGACCATCACTGGTCCAGAGGGAATCAGCGCTTGGAAATGGAATCAGCCCTGCACCTGGACTTACCCCATCTTAATCTTCCCAACAATTGGCATGTTGTATTTCTCCGGCATGTTCAAGCCTCCAGAGATCGCGGTGGCTACTATGACCTGCAATCACAGAGAGTAAAGAAGCTGTAAGTGGAAGCTGCACTGTGAGATCCTTCAGCAGCATTGTACTTACCTAGCTGTGTGGGATGTGGCTAATGCCTACTACAGCTGAGCATGAGACCCTTAAAGCCACATTCAGCCCTGGATCAAGTGGGAGAAGCATCCATCTGCTTCAGTGGGAGTTCTGTTCATTTATGCCATGGATGAGTTTACCCCATAGACATGCAAGGAGTGGACTCACAGTTCAGTATACAAGGACAAAACAAAGGCTTGGGGGGTTGCCTCCTCTCAAGGATGTAAAATACTTTGGGTGTCCTTATCCCCTTTCATGGCAGGATATCCCAGGCCTGGAAGGGTATTACTGGAGCCACACAAGACAAGATTGATCCGTCATGTTATCCCCATTTTACAGATGGAGAACCGAGGCAGAGCTGAGAAGTAGTACAGCGTGAGAAATAAACCCAAGGCTCCTGACTCCTAGTGCCCTGTCCTAAAAACTCAGTTACACTCGCTCCCCCAAGCAAGGTTGTGGCCATTCTACACACACTCTGAGGAGAGGTCTGGGCCCTAGAAAGAGATCACAGCAGGAATATATCTGGCAAAACCTCTACAGAGGAAGCCTGACAGAATTGCCAGGCCCCTGGGCAAGGTGTGTGGGTGGGTGGCTCACTGCTCCTGGAAGGAGCAAGGCCTTAGGTAGAAGAGGCAGGGCTGGGCCTAATGCCCCCCACCTGCCAGCCCTTCAGTGCAGCCTGGAGTACGCTGCCCGGGGCTCTGATGGCAATGTAAAAGACCTGGGGCTCTGAATGCTGCTGAAGAAGCAGCAGCAGCTGGGAGCCTGAGGTTCTTTTGAATCATCAGGCCTCTGGGCAACTGCTCCCTTCCCCCCACTTGTCAGCGGGCCTACCTCTGAACTTAGCCGGCTGCAGCTCTGTGGCGAGCTGGGGAGAGGTCTGGTTTGTCACGGTGAGGTCAACCACACAACTGGATGACTGAATCTAGCGCATGCACACGCCTGGGATTTGGGAGTCCCTGAGCCAAATGTTCTGGCTCAGGCCCAACCCTCGTTCTGCCACGAAATTCAAACGGGATCAGCTGCTTCTACCTGAGGCGTTGGAGTGGCTGCATTTCTGAAACTGAAGTCGAACTCCGGGGCCCTGATTTCCCATTGCCCTGGATTAGGAACCCGGGCAAAGTGAATGCAGGGTGTAAAACGCAACCAGCTCAGAGCTGTAGAGCTCTCCAACCACTGTGTCCTGATGTAAACCACCACGTGAAGCAGGCACTGGGTGCAACTCTCACCTGAATGGAAACCCAACACTCTAATTCAGTGTTTCTTAAACTTTTTAAGACCGAGGAACACCAAACAATATTTTTTTTTTTTTTATGAGGAACACCAAGGATTTTTTGTTGAGGGGAAAAAAAAAAGATCGGGGGGAAAGTTATTGCGAAAAAAAGGTTGCCTGCCCCTTTAAGGGTGGCCATTTTGAATTCTGTTGTTCTTCACGGCACACCTCCGACTGCCTCATGGCAGTGCCCTGGAACACAGAATAAGAAACACTGCTCTAATTAGAATGACACTGCCATGTGCAGGATGGGTCTAGCGTCATGCCTCGCCATGTGCCAATGCAAGCATGCCCTGCAATCTAGGCCCTTTCTTGGCCTGTCCTGGAGATGCACCTTCCCACAAAGGCTGGGAGGAAATGAGGGGAAAAGCCTCTCTCAAGGAAAGGTTATTTTTCTTTAATGGACACAGGGTGACAGAGCTTGGGTGCCACTTACTATGACGATCTCCATAGGGATAGGCACCCGGATCTTCTTCATGTATTTCATGTTGAGCTCTTTCACGATAATCAGGAGCACCGCGCTGATCAGGGAGAAGACCAAGGAGGCCACGTTGGTCTTGGGGAGATTTTTGCAAATATCGATAAATGTCTGACGGGGGGAGAGAAGAGGGAGCAGTCAGCAAAATGTGGAGAGGGGCTCCTTGGAATTCCAGGGGGCAAATCAGACCCCCCCCCACCCACTCTGGACATCTCTGAGCCCCAGGTGCTGGGGAAGGAGGGGCTGCCACACCTTCTGGCTTGAAGTGGTTTCTCTCAGACACATGGTTTTTAGTTTGGTTCAATGGCTCCCACCAGGCAGGATATCCCAGCTCCCGCCCACCCCACCCTACAAATTGTTCCAGCTCCCCTGGAACAGTCACTGGGAGATGAAACAAGCACCAGAAATCCCAAGAGAGTCTGCTTGTGTGTGATGTCCAGCCCAGTTCCAGTTAAACTTAAACTTCCGTTAAGCAGCCAAACGTCTGGGACCCACAAACCCACCGAAATCAACGGAAAGGACGATGGATCAGCCCCGCTGAAGGCTCTCCTAGTTCCTCGCCGGGTGTAAAGGCCCACGTCTCCCCTGACGTCAGTGCAGCTACCCCGTTCAAAGCCACTGGGGACCTGGCCCTATATATTCAATAACATTCGTTGCCCTCCCATGTGCCCCTAATTGCACCTTTGATTACTGAAACTCAAAAGCATTTGAAAAAACTCAAGTTTATTTTCCCTCATTAGTGCCAATTCCATCTTTTTTGTGTTATTTCACTTGGCTAGGACAGCAGAGACGCTCCAGGGCCTGACGCCCCTCTCAGACCTGTCTTACGTCACTGCACTGCGTTGCCTGTGATGGAGTCACTTGTGATTTATCTCAGGCAGAGGAGGTTAAAACGTGGCTCAGTCCTGTAGGGGTCTCTTTTTTTTCTAGTCCTCAGTTCTCATCCACTACCCCAGCACTGCAGCACCTGGCTTGCAAAGGATGCTGGAAATGTTTAAATCCACTCATCAGAATGCTAACAATCATGACGGTGTTCCGACAGATCGCAGGTTTGGCTTTTCCTGCTCTGTTCCTAGGGACACTCTGACATGCCCAACTCTCTGCTGACTCTGTGCTTCCAGACTTAAATATAGAGCTAGGTTCAGTCCAACAGCGTCGCTTGCAGCGAACTGAACCTTGGCTCTCAAGAATAGCCAGATAGACCAAGCAAAGAGACAGTTGAATTCAATGCCCCATCTTTGCCAGTGGCAAGTACCAGATTCATCAGAGGATGGTGCAAAAAGCTGCAATGATGGGATAAACTGCACCAAGGGCCATTTCCCTCGGCTCTCAACAGAGGCTGGCTCTTGCCCTGGAACAGGTAGGCTAATATTCCTTCCAAAACTCCCTCGAGGCCCATCAGTGGTAATAACCCGATCTGACTGTAGCTTTATTGATTACAGCAGCAGCACAAGGCATGCTGGGTACAAGCTGAGAGCGTTGGGAATGGAGCGGACAGCCATGTGTTTGCCCTCTGCCCTCTGCTCCTTCAGGGTAGGGTTAATTAATTAGCGTCCCCATGGGTTTGTCGACGCAGTGTCTGCAGTGTGCAGGCCCCTGGGCCGAGGCGTGGCTGCCCTTCCCCAGCGCACTCACATAGACGATGGCCAAGGGCCCCGTGTAGGCAGGAATGGCCAGGCCGAAGACATATTTGAGCACCGAGATGAGGATCTGGAGGCCGGCCGCAGTCATGAAGCCCCGGATGAAGGATTCTGAGAGGTAGATGGCCACGAAGCCAAACTGCACGAATCCCAGACAGATCTGAGGATGGACAGACACACGCGTCACCGTGAACAAATACCGGGAGCAGCCCACGCCCCTTGCCAGCAATCACGCATGGAGAGATGCTGCACCCACCAGGCTGGTCCCTGCAGTGCTGGGCAGCAACTTGGCACCGGGCACTGAGTAACTAACCCAGGGAGAGTCACGCCGGGGTGTGTGCATTCTCTGGTGGCAAAGGGCCAATACAGAGGCTTTGGGAGCATAGCTGGGATGTCACTCATGTTGACTGGCGGGTGCTCTAGCCAATGACTAGTTCTGCATATCAGAGCTTTGCACCATTTTGGCGACCACACCCACCCTCCCGGACCTGCGCCATAAGCCAGATGCTCTCTCTGAACACAGGCTGTGGAAATTCAGACTCTGTCTTTTCAGGGTCACTGACTAATCCACTAGCTCACACCGTGCCTCCTCTGGGCATTGCCACATACATAATTTTCTACCTCCCCATGCAAAGCAGCTTTGGAGTGAAAACACACTGCAATTGCTAGGAGCTGCTGATCATGGAAGAAGAACGGAGACTTCAGCTTGTCTCCTTCTTGTTCAGAAACATTTATATAGGTTGGGTCCAGCTACCAGATTCCTATTTTAGTTTAGGAATCACTATAGTATCTGAGGTCCAGTGTTTCTGAAGTGGAAGCCAGGACCGTTGGACCTTTCAAACCCTTTGTTTCTAGGTATCACCTACTTCAGGGGTGGGCAATAATTTTTGATGGGGAAGGCAACTCCAAGATATTGGAAAGTGGTCAAGGGCCGCACTTTTCTATGGAAGGGATGCGGGGTCTGGGATGGGTGCCAAAGGGAGCTTGGGGTAGGGGACTGGTGTGCAAGAGAGGGCGTGGGATCTGAGAAGGAGTTTGGGTAAAGGAGGGGGCAGGGAATGGGGGTGCAGGGTCCGGAAGTGGGGATGGGTGCAGGAGAGTGTTCTGGCCTGGGGGAGGAGTGTCAGAGGGAGTGCAGGGTTTGCACTGTCCCCACCCCCATCGCAATCTTTCACCTCCCATTGGCCGCTTTCTGGCCAATAGGATCTGAGACATTGTGCTGGGAGTCGGGGCAGTGTGCGAAACCTCCCCCTGCTGCGTGTGGTGCAGAGAGGGAGCAGCCAGCTGTTTTGAGTGGCATGGAACTGCTCTGTGCTGCAGGCCGTGGGCTCGATTAAAAGGCTTGAGGGGCTGGATCTGTATTTCGCCCACCCCTGGCCTATTTGGAAACAGCACAATTGTTGCAGCTGCTGGCACTGTGTGTCATCCCCTTGCGCGAAGGGGTACATATGACACAATCCCACTGTGGCTGCCCTGGCTAACCAGTCACTATCCAACTCCCCTCAAGGGACGGGGCTGTGCTCAGCTCAGGCAGCGTCCACAGCAGCCTGAGAGCCGCACTGCTGGGCTTACTTGTATGATGGCTGTCAGACACGCTAATGTGGCGGAGATCTCCAGGCGGGCTTCCTCCATGGCTGTGGTGTTGACGCTGATCTCGCTGGTGTTGTGGTTGTAGTAATGGAAATCGGCTTCAGGAGCCAGGTCATGGCAGACGTTCCCCACGATAATGCTGATGACAGCAAAGGTGCCTGCGGCCCAGAACAATAACGCCGGTGACTTTACATGGGTGCCAAGCCTCCCTTCCTGAATAACATTGAAACGGACTGGGCACAGGGAATCCCGCGCCACTGCAGTGCCGCCAGTTCTGTAGCAGAACAGGGCAGTGGTTTATCAGTGCATGGCACCATGGGCGGTGGGTGAACCTAGGGTGGGGGGAGGCAACTCCCCAGCCCCGCCTTTTCCACCCAAGGCCTCGCCCCCTATAGGAGCCAAGCCCCCACTACAGGGGCAAGTCTCCAGCTCCTCCCATCCCCCCACAAGCCACCCCCCCCCCACTGCAGGTCTCCAGTCCTCCCCCCACTATCCCCATGTGAACCTCCCCAGCCCCAGAACACAGGGAGGCGGCGTGGCATGCAGTCCCAGCCTCAGCATGGCTGAAACCTGGGGGCAGCCTGGGAGCCACTCTGAAGTGTGTGTGTGTGGGGAGGCGCGGAGTGTGGGTGAGGCCACAGCCGACAGTTTGGAAAGGCAGTGCCTTCCCCTGCCTCTTATACCAGCTGCCCATGCATGGCACAATGCACCAGAGAGCAGCCTAGGTAAGACAGTACCATGCCAGGAGATGTGGGACAGCTGAATGTATCTGGAATGCAATGCACAGTCAAATCTCAGCTCTCGAAAAGGGAACTTACCTGGGACCATCTGGTGGATGCCACCGAGGATGAAGTATGGTATCAAAGGAAAGAAGGAGGAGTAGAGCCCGTTGACGGGAGGCAGACTGGCCAGCAGAGCAAAGGCCATCCCTGAAAAATGCAAGTTAAATTAACTTTGGTTCTTCCCTCTCAGTAGCAGCTGCGATCCCTGGGATTTCCCCTACTGGCACAGCTAGTTCAACAGCCTGTCTGTGGCAATAGACTAGATGCTGCAGGGGACGGTGCAAGAAAGCCCATAATGGACATCTGTGGGTTGTGGAGTGGGCTGCATATCAAGGGAGCCTCCACCGGGATGCAGGACGCGTCTAGTAATTCATCCCATTAGTGGAAGTTAAACATCTGCACAAAGCTGCTGGGGTTTTGTTAGCTCTTAGGATAGGGGGTGTGACAGGCTGGTAGGGCAAAGCCAGGGTGGTCCAGCAGGGAAACCTAGGACGAGCCGGAGAATTTATGTTCTGTTACCAACAAAGCCACATCCCAGGAAGGGGACAATGGACTTGGAGCAAGGCAGGAATGTTCTCTCCTCCCAGCTGCTCATGGGAGGAGGTTACCTGCTACCTCCCAGTGGGGAACGGAAACCTTGTCTCACCTTGTGGCACTTGAATAGTCCCTGCACTGATTCCACCCAGGACATCGGGCACAACGTAGTCTTTAATTTTATATTTGGGGAGCCAAGCAAGTATTGGGAACAGACTGTAGATGATGCGTTTGAATCGGGATGACGAACATCTGGAGAGGAAATAAACACAAGTAAGGAAGAGGGGTCCAGATGAGAAGCATCTCCCCTCACTTGGAGGTTCCCTCTGCAGAGGGGAATGGTCCTGATTCTCATTGCCTCTTGCCTGGGGCAGCCATTTACACTAGTGCGGAGCAGGTATGAAGCCAAAGGAGGCGTGAAGCATCACCAGTCTGGTGTGGCAGCGTTCTGCAGGCACGTCATGCTGGCACAGGTGTTGACGCGAGGCGAAATACAAAGATGAATCAGGCCTTTTATTCTTAGCTGCTCCGTTGGGACACAGGTCTGGATGGGTCAGAGCCATTTATCCAAGCCCTGCCCAAACTTTGGAGCAAATACGACCTGGGTCAAAATTGTTCCTGGTTCAGTTTCATTGTTTAAACTACCCGTTCTTCTTCACAGCAGTACACCTAGAAACTGGAAGCATTATCCACATCAGCCCCTTGCCAAAGCTTTGGAGGTTTAGATAACGTGGAGTTGGGATCTGCCCCATGTTACGATTGTGCTTCTGACCTTGCAAAATTAAAACCCAACCAGTGAGGTTTAGCCTAATCCAAACTACCTCTGTATGGGTGGTGGGTGAACCCAGGGCTGGGGGAGACAACTCCCCAGCCCCACCCCTTGTATCCAAAGCCCTCCCCCCCATGGGAGCCACGTCCCCCAACTGCAGGGGAGAAGTCTTCAGCTCCCCGCTCCCTCCGCAAGCCACCCCGGCCCCCGCTGCAGGGGTAGGTCACTAGCCCTCCGTGTGAGTCTCCCTGGCCCCAGAGCACAGAGAGAGTGGGCATCTCCAGTGTGCCCAGCCTCAGTGTGGCTGAAGCCCAGGAGTCACGCTGAAGCAGGGGGCTGAGTGTGGGTGGGGCCACGCTTGGCAGTTTGGGAAGGCAATGCCTTCCCCTGCCTCTTATACCCGCTGCTCAGGGAGCTCTGGTTTGCTCCAGCTCTCATCCTGGGTTACTAGGCGCCTTGAATCAACACATTTTAATACTCAGCAGAAACCAAATGAATGTGCAGCTTTGCTGATCACTCAGCAGACATAACACCACAGACAAGTATTGGAAACAGACTATAGAAACCACATAAACTAAATCTTCACGAATAAACCATTGAGGCAAACATAGGGTCTTGTTAAATACCCGGGATGGACAGACATCTTCCAGAAGCTGTCCCCGGTTATTAACATAGGCTGAACATCATGCATACTGGAAAAGGGATCTGTTTAGAGACCCTAAATGGATGGTTGGACGGGGATTCTAATTTAGAAAGAGCTGATGAAGTTTCCAAAGTGGTTATGTGGATTTAGACACATATCTACTATTGAAATTAAAATAAGCCCTGACCTCTTAATCCCCTGCCCTGGGATCTCAGTCAGTGTCTTTCTTTAATGGTTAGAACATCAGATTTGGATACTGGGTTGCTCTTCATTCTATGCCCCTCTCTGCCACTGACACAGTAGAAGGCATTAAACATGTCACCGAATCTCAGCTTGCAATCAGCTGTATGGATCTAACAATACATGCACAGGCTTCCTCGGCTAATGTCTGCAAAGTCCTTAGAGATGCTTGGGTGAAAGATGCTTTCTATGCAAATGCAAAGCAAAAGCATGTTTACAAGTACAGCCAGGCTCAGTTCTGGTGAGGTGACACACTGCAGACCACATGTAAATCATACACTCCATTTACTTTTCCATTACAGTGCAAACCCAATCAAACACATTCATTACTCAGTTCTGGTTGTCCCGGATTTGTTAATCTCCAGCGGCTGTGATTGCATTTTCTGCTGGGGGAAGTGCTGTTCTGTGCTTTGGTGAACTGTGATACAGAACAGTTATTCCTTGGGCTTACTCAAAACCTCTCTCCACTTAAAAGGCTGTTTATGCACCTGGACGCCACCCAAATCTAAAGTCAATATGGGTACAGCCTCTGAGGCATCAGTGTGTCAAGTTTAACCCAGGATCACTAGCCTATGGCTTTGCCTATCTGCAGCTCAGACAGCCCGTTGAACTGCTGCCCAGCTGGAAATCTTTCCCCTCCAAGTAGCTGTGCTCGGTTAGCTATCACCAGGGCCTGACTCTATATAGGTTATTCCATTCCTGGGCTGGGGGCAGGACCAGGACTCTATATAGGTTCAAAGAGTGTTAAGGTGTCTTGAAGCCAGCTTTGCACTCTGTATTCCAGTGTTTCTCAACCTTTTTTTATAAAGTACCCCTTTAAAAAAAAAGTTATAAGTACCCCCAGTACCTGCTGTTTTCAGACACACACATTTTTTTTCTACCATTGCAACACATTTGTTTAAACAATTTAATCGTAGCTGGGCGGGTGATGAAATTTTTGGGTGTAAAAAGTACAAAAATAATACAGCGCTGTAAAACTTAAAACACCAAATTTCAGTGGTGTTGATGTACCCCCCAGACTTCTCTCGAGTACCCCTAAGGGTACTTGTACCACTGGCTGAGAAACACTGCTGTATTCTAAGGCACTCACTGTAAGTTAAAGCAGTTGTAAGACTGGCCTACACTAGAGCCTGGGAAGCAAGGACTAGCCATAATGCAGTGCACTGCAACCTTGCCCCTGGTTCACTCCCTGGGAGCTGGTAACAGGGCAGATGCAGAGCCTTTGCACAAGGGCTGGGCCAGCCGAAGAGCCTCCTTACGCCTGGAGGTATTTTCAAGATGCCATTTCTGATTATTTCAAGATCCCTGTATGCTACCAGAGCTGCAGGACGGAGCCTTGGTGTGCGTCAGAATCAAATCTGCAAAGAGGTGGGAGGCGGTTGCTTACCGCCTTCATGCCATGGAAAAATCTCAACTAATTGTGAAATTGACTAGATTATGAACACATCCTTGCTTCCCCCGTGCTGCAATGCTGGGGTTGCAAAACACACCACAGGAGACTCTTTATTTGCTTAAATAAAGTTTCCCCTGGAATATTTTTTAATGGAAATGTATCGATCTCTGGGGAGTCGCCTCCTCCTCCTCTCTCGGCCCCCCCAAACACTGCACCACTGAGGCAAATCTGACCTGGCCACATGCTCCCCAAGAGACTTAGGATCATTCCACATTACCTGAAAAGGTTCTTCACTTTTTCCCCAAGTGGGTAACTTCTCTTTTTCTTCTCAAACTCTTCATCGAAGAGGTCAACCGAGTACGCAGAACGCTCGATGGAGTAGCGAGGTCTGGCGTGGTTCATCGCTGTTTCCGGAAGATCGTTCCAAGAGAAGACAAAAGAAAGAAAATAAATCACAGTGAACGGCGCTGGCCACCCAATGAAGTGAGAGGAGAAGAGTGATTGAATCTAGCTTCCTTCATCCAGGCATTTAGGGTTTCCACTGGAGTGTTCTGTCTCCTAAATGTCTTTCTTCCCCTTCACATGAAGGCTTCTGGAGCAAGGGATTGTCTGTTTCCCAACTGGGCCACCACCTCTTGGACAAAGTGGATTTTTGTCACCGGTTTTATAGTGAAACTCATTAGCGACGCATTGCGGTCTAAAGGAATGAGCACAGGACCGGGTGTCAGGAAGTACAGTTCTAATCTTGGCTCTGCCAATGACTTACTGTTTGGCCTCGAGAAAGTCACCTGCCGTTTCACCATGCCTAAATGGGGTTAGCGATACGTCATAGCTGGGAGGATTAATTGGCATGTCTGTGAAGCGCTGCACAGCGGGGAATATTTGCATTGTGGGCAGCTTTCATCCAAGAGGTTCTAATTACAGCGCCTCATTAATTAATCTACAAACATAACACCCTCCATGTTTCATATTTGCATTTAGAGGGACTACTCTGTCCTGCTCAAAGTTGTGGGTTAATACATGATTCCAGAAGATGAGTACAGTTTTCTTCCACACAGAAAATGTAACAGGTGCTGACCTATTTGCATGATAATAATGCCGAAAAGTCCTGTTGGACCAGTCCTATGCAATTTCTAGGTGTCATCAGAGGAAGATAATAAACTCCCCGTGTCTCACTTCAGTATAAACAAAGCCATCAGAGGAGAAGGGAGAACCTTTACGAGTGGATGAGTCTGAGGGTGGGGAGGGGAAATCCATACATTTGGAAGAAGGATGTGGATAATTATTTTTGTCTGGCATTTGTTTAAGTATGTCATTGCCAGACACCTCAAGTCCAACGTGGGAAAGAAGTTAGAGGTTCAGGTGATAGCGGTAAAGAAATGAAATGCACGTTGCTGAAAGGTCTGAGTTGGGGAGAACTTTGGCTTACATAGATTTGTGCCTGGACCACTCTTTCAAAAGACTGGGCACAATGGGGTCAGGTTTTGATTGCACAAAACCTTTCCAATAGATATTTTGGCTTTATTGAGCCAAAAACAAAGTAGCTTGTTATCCAGATCCCATTTCATCAGATCTCGAAATTTTAGAGGAAACCAAATAGAGCAGGGGTAGGGAATCTAAGGCTTGGGGGCTGGATGTGGGCCCTGGCTTGCTTGGATTAGGCCCCTGAGGCTCCCCCCGAAGCATTGGGTAGCTGGTGCTGGTGCTCCAGCCCTCCCCCACCGTCTCCCCACAGGGATGGAGCACTCAAAATCTACTAGCCTGGGCCCCCTAGCCTCTGCTGTGGGAGAGGAATGTGGGGAGCATCTTTTTCCTTCTCAGTCGGAGGCCACCTCAATGAAGGTTTGATTTTTTTTTTTTTTTTTTTGCTTCTCACTACTGTGCGGCCCCTGACTGATTTTTCTGTGGGTCATTAGTTCCCAATCCAAGAGGATGCCAGTGTTGACCCATCTGTCAGTGACAGGTAAATCTAAATGCGCTTCAAAATGGCATCTTCCAGGCTGTCAGGGGGTAGAGCGGCAGGAAGGCAAAACATCTGAAAATGGAGTCACAGGGGCAGTAAGGAACTCCTGCAGTAGCTAGTTCAGTCACTGTCCCTGGGTAGGTAAGGCCTAAATGACATTGAGCCCCCTCCTCTGAGAAAGTGTGAGAGAAGGAGGTGGTCAGAGGTGGGAATGAAGGGTTCCAGAGGAAAAGCTCAGTCCTGTCTGCATAGAGGAGATTGCCAGCACTGCACTCTGAGGCGCGTCTGACACTTGGTTAGACAGACCTCCTCTAGCTTTAAGTAAACTACCAGTGCAGACATGGCAGCGTGGGCTGTGCAAATATGCTGGAGAACCTGGGCACAGACTCGCATTGCTCTGACTCCCATGCTGCCACACCGATGCGGCGAACGTGAGCCGAGCCAGCGCAGATACAGCGAGCACTGGTATGTCTACTGAGCAGTCACGCCTTGACTTGCCGTGTAGACTTATCCGTGGGCCGGAGAGAGGTGCAGTTAATGTTACATCTTTGGGGCCTGATTCATCCCGTCTGTAGTCCCACTGAAGTGCGTGGGTGTATCTGGCCATCTGTACTTTCTCTGTATTTTCTGCATTGTAGCCCAGTCCGGGTTCAGAAGGGAACTAGTTTATCTCAGGTGACTGCTAACCTGGGACCGTTTGCGTGAATGAAGGCGGTAGGACTAGGCCTGGTGTCCAGCATGTCCAGGAGAAAAATCTGTCTGTGCATGTCTTGAAACCTAGCAGGGACCGACAGAATTGCCAAGGTGAGAGGGGGCTGGCTTCACATTCCCGGTAGGGGTGGAGCCTCAGGGGGAAGGAGCGGAGCAGGTGGCAGCCAGCCTTCAGAGCTGACCGGAGTGCGCCCCACTGTGTTCCAGCAGCAATTTAAAGGGCCCAAGGCTCTGGCTACTGCCGTAGTACCAGTGTCTGGGAGCTCCGGGCCCTTTTGCAATGCCAGACCCTGGAGATGCCCCTTTTGCCTCTCCCCCCTTTTGGCAAGCCTGCTTGAGGCAGATAAAAATACAATGTGGCATCCATGCCACAGATCTGGATAGACATTGCTCCTAAAATACCTCAATACAAGATACACAGGGCAAAAACTAGTCAGGAAAAGGGATCATTATGGCTTGCAATGTGCTTTAGAGGATGTATATGAGGACTGCTTCATGCACCACTGAAATGCAGGGCAGAAGATGGCACCTGTTCAGCAGTGCACAGCCACACTACACGCCAGTTTGAGACAGGACGTGGAGGATACTATATCCAACAGGCATGATTTTAGGGAAGCAGAATGTTACTTACTGCCATTAGACTGTGGACAGCACAACCAGCCACGCCCAATCTCTTCTGAACAATGCCAAGGGATATCTAGTGACTAGGACCTTGTCTACACTAGAAAGGGTTTGCCGGGACAGCTATGTCAGTATGACTATACCGGCAAATATTCCTAGTGTAGACACAGTCTCAACCAGCGAAAGAACTCTTCTGCTTATACCAGTTCTGCAAGTGAAATAAGCTCTCCTGGCGGAAGGACTTTTTTGCTAGGATAGCTGCATCTACGCCAGAGCGTTTTGCTGGTACCTGAGGCTCTGTCTGCACTACCAGGTTATTTCGAAATAAGTTATTTCAAAATAATAACTCCCAAAATAACTGTTTTGAAATAGCGCATCCACGCTACAGGGAAGCCTCGAAATTAGTCCGAGGCAGGCTCCCTTAATGTGGACACGCTACCTTGACTTAGAGCTCCAGGAAGCGCTGGGGAGCAGTTATTTTGCAATAGCAGCAGCAAAGTGCCCTCACTGATCCTATTTAGAAATAGACGTTATTCCTCGTGGAATGAGGGGTTATTATTTTGAAATAACAGGCCCATTATATTGACATAATTTCAAAATGACGGACTTGCTGTGTGAATGCTCACCTTGTTATTTCTAAATAAAGGGAGTTATTTCGAAATAACTCTGTCGTGTAGATGTGCCCAAAATGTCCTAAAATAAATCAGGTCCCAACTGCCGTTCCTTGCATAGAATGGGCCCATGCGAGACCAGGAGTGGACTACGGTCTTCTATCATCAGAAGATGGAATCCCAGCTGCATGGCCCCATTCCAGGGCACTGGACTCAGGGGAAAGAGTGGCTTCCCTTGCGTGTGTGTCTACACAGATGAGACTCCAACATGTGGAGACATACCTAAGACAGCTTTGATCTAGCCAGCCTGGGCAACGTAGGAAGCCCTCCCAGCTTAGGCTAGGAAGTTTACATATGTGGTGAAGCATCCAACTTAGATGCTTGAGCACATACAGTAAAACCTGTGTTATCCGTCACGTGGGGATTAGGGCATTCCGGTTATCTAGAAATTCTGGTTATCTGAGGGTCCCATCAACTTAGGAAAAACCAATGGCAATAATAGTAAAACTCAAGTTTTTAATACAGGCAGACCCTGACTTATGAACGGGTTATGTTCCGAACACCTGGTCGTAACTCAATTTGGTCGTAAGTCGGAAATACTCTTAAACACACTGCCCGCGCTGTTCGAAAAACTTGACGTACATGGTTCTCAACTCGAAAATATTATAATGGGGTTAATGGGAGGCTGGTCATAAGTACGGATGGTCGTAAGTCGGTGTGTTCGTAAGTCGGGGAGTGGCTATATTGGTAGTTTTGTAGTGTGAGGCAGTTGGTCTCACATTTCTATTTTGAGTTAAAGATGATTAGTACTTCTTAAATAAAAAATTGTTAAGCCAATCATGGTAAACCAAGCCAGGCCTGTGCGCCTGAAGATGTGACAGTATTGTGGCTGGGGGCAATGCCGGTTAACAAAGTTTTCTGGTTAACAGAGTGCTGGATAACAAAGATTTCACTGTATTTAGTTTTCCTAACCTAAACTGGGAGGGCTTCCCTGCTAGTGGTACCCAAAGTAGCTAAATTACAGCTAGCTCACTATGGGTATGTCTACACAGCAGCGTTATTTCAGAATAACATCTGTTATTCTGAAATAACTATGCGAGCGTCTACACAACTAGCCCATTATTTCAAAATAATTTCAAAATAACAGGCGGCTTATTTTGGCATTTGTAAACCTCATGCCACGAGGAATAATGCCTCTTCTGAAATAGCTATTTTGGAATAACAGTAGCATGGATGCTCCATTGCTGCTATTTTGAAATAGCTCCTCCCCCAGGCCATTCAGAGTAATTACTCCCCAGTGCTTCCTGGGGCTCTAAATCAAGGTAGTGCATCCACATTATGGGAAACTGCCTCGGACTAATTTCCAGGCTTCCCTGTAGTGTAGACATGCTATTTTGAAATAAGCTATTTTGGAGTATTTCATCCAGAATAGCGTATTCCGAAAAAATCGTGCAGTGTAGATGTAGCCTATGTGGCCCCACAGGTCCAAAATCCAGCCCCACAGAACTGGTTGGCAGCTGATCAAGGTACCACTGACCACTAGCAGCTGTAACTAGCGTGTGCTCTGTTGCCCATGGCCTGCTGTGGACACAGCCCATGGGCAATCCTGCCTCCAAGAGCCTGACGGGCAGCCGCCCCCAGGCTTATCAAGGGTATTCCAGGTGGTGTCCTGGCAGCAGTGTGGAAATTGGATTCTGATCCTTGGTATCTACCCTGGCTGGGAACCTGACTCTGGAACTCCTTTGCCTCAGGTTCGACCCTGCTCTAACCCTTGGCCTTGTTGAGATCCTGATACTCAGGTATGTTTCCCTGTGCTGCAATCACACCTCTGATTGCAGTGGAGATATATGGCTTTAGAGGTCTCCAAGTCCATCCCGGAGAACATGATGAGATCTTATCCCAACGTCATGGGGCTGCAGGCTACAGCTTTGTACCAGGCAGTCCGCTGGCGCAGTCTCCTGAGCTGTGCTCTTCCTCCAGGCTTTCTCCAAAGACAAAGATTCCCGCTCATTAGAACAGAGCTGGAGGTGCAGATGGGACTAACCCAGCGGTTTTCAAACTAGGGGTCACGACCCAGGACTGGGCTGTGGAATGTTGGGCACTGGGTCCCGTTGCTGCAGGGGGATCGGGTGAGCAGTGGGGGTGCTAAGGAAGCTCCCTGTCTGTCCTGGCACTGCAGACTGCACTGTGGCCGGCAGCAGGCCTGGCTCCTAGGTGAGAGGGGAGAGCGCCCAAGGCTCCATGCACTGCCCCTGCCCTGAGCACTAGCTCCACACTCCCATTGGCTGGGAACCTGCTGCTGGCTGCTTCTGGGGGCAGCCTGTTCTGTGGTGCCAGGAGAGGCAGGAAGCTGCCTTAGCCCCCCCGCTGCACCCCTAACGGGGAGCCGCTCGAGATAAGCCCCTCCTGCCCCAGCCCTGATGCCCCCAAAGCCGGACACCCCTCCTACAGCCCAAAGCTCCCATCCTCAGCCCCACCCCGGAGCCCGCACTCCAGTCAAATGATGTTGGGTCGCGGCACCAATGATTTTCTTCTACTGTGTCATGACAAAAAAAGTTTGAGAACGGCTGGACTAGACACTCTCAGTCAGACAGCAGCTTCCAGGCATCCCTGCATTCTTTGAAACAGTTCACCCCGGGGAAGGAGGATTATTGAGTGCAGCTGGGGGGGTTTTGCAATGGTTCTACTTTTCTGGACACTCCTGGCCCTGCCCGTAGTGACTGTTGTGGATAAAACCAGGAGCCTAACAGGGTGCCAGGAATGAGTGTCGACCATGGCTTGCCCCCACCTCTACTGGCTCCCAAGGCATTTTCCATTTGGATCAAGAGAGATGTTAATGGAGACCAGTAGCTGGCAACATAGCAATTAGGCAACTTCCTTGTACAAATGCACCTTTGACATAACTTGCAATGAAGCCCGAAAATATCATCCCACGTGTGTTCCACACCAGAGGATTCAGCCAGAAAGGTGCCCAGCACCCTCACCTCCTATAGCCTCCTCCTCCCAGGCTTGGCAGGATTAGTCCTTAAACTTACCAGGTGAAATCCTAGCCCTGTTGGAACCAGGATTTCACCCATAAGTGTATGCCCAGAGGAATGATGTCAAAGGTAGCCACTTCTGGGGTGGAGTTGGGAAGATTTTAACAATGCGCAGCAACATAACCCAGAAGACTGGGGCAGGAAGTGAAAGATCAGGCAGGCAGCTGAAATGGCTAAGGGAATATAGGTCAGCAGTATGATGGTGCTCATGGAAATTTGGCCAGGAAACCCAGGTTAACAACCCTCGTGCAGTGACACGTGCCACAAAAACTCTACTGGTCACATGGAGACAGACCTGGATTTCACCCGTCCTCCAAAAGGCAGCACCTCCAAGGACTCTGGGCTCTTGAATACCAGGCTGGGGCGTGGGTCAGTGCTGACTCAGAGTGCCACTTACTGAATGACCAAGACCGTTTCTCCCAGACAAGAGGTGGGTCTCTGTGCACACTGACCCTGCTAGACTTACATGCAAGGCCAGGAGGGAGGCAGCCGTGGCCTAACCATGCAAGGGGACCTTCCCTTCCTGCTTTGTTGGTCACTGGGTTTAGAACGCTCCCGCCGTCACCTCCTTGCTTGTTTTTTCCGTGATGAAGTCTGGCCCCTTAGGTTCAGGCTCGCCCTGAACACAGGTCCCGATGTGACACGCATTTCAGGGCTCGCCCAGGAAGCTCCTTCCCTCCAGACTCTTTCCAGAGTCTTTGATCCGCACAGTCTTGGCTTTGCTTCAGCTTCCCAGCGGCCCGCGGCTCATGCTGCAAGCCCTGTCCCTCCAGACTCACATGAGATTCCCAGTCGCTCCCCGCCGGACTTAGTCCAGATTGCCCGTTCACCTAGCCCCGGCCCTCCAGATTTCCAGTTTTCCCCTCTCTCCCCCACAGGGCATGGCTAGGTGGGGGACAAATAGGGCAGCTGCCCGGTGAGTTAAAAGGGCCCAGGACTCAATGCCACCACCGCTACTACCATTACGGCAGCAGCGGCCGGAGCCTCAGGCTGTCAGAGCCCTGAGAGGCACAGTCCAGGCAGTGCTGAGGACTGGCAGGGGGAGGCTAGCCCCCAGACCTGTCCCTTATGCCTGAGGCCCTGCCCCTTCCAGAGCCAAGCCCCCTCCTCCACCTTCCTGCTGCCCAGTTAAGTCAATCGCCATCCCTGCTCCCCTACCAGGTTCACTCCAAATTCTCAGTCCCCTGCACCTTGCTCTGGATGCATAGCTCTTCCTGGCTTCACCCCAGGTTCTGTAAGTCACCCCCACCTACGCTCACTCCAGATTCTCAGTCCTCCCAAGGCTCCTTCTAAAACCCAAACCAAGTCTCAACAAAACATCATCAAACTCCAATAGTCCTGGCCTAACTTCCAGGTGTGTGCCGGGCCTGCCTAGCTTTATTTCTCAATCCCTCGCTCTCTGAGCAGTGTGCCCACCGTGCCAGCAGAGCGACCAGATCTGCTCACTGTACTGAGCGGTTTTGTGAAGTCCTGCCGCGGAGCGAAAGAGCTGGCAAACACGGGGGAAAAAAAAAAAAAAAACCCAACACGGAAAGTGTGAAGGGGAGAGAAATCTCCTCATGACTGAATTCCATCTTGAACAAACAGGCTGATGATGTCAGCATCTCAGAGAGAGTCAAGTTCTTGAGTTGGCTTATCAGCGGCCTTGCCCTAGATCAAACAGCAGGCTCAGGCTTTGAGATGTCAGGACTAAAAGCCGGAGTCACCTGATTGTGCAGTGAACAAAGGGTACGCCAGCTGGCCTGGTGGAAAGGAATACCACAGAGTATCTGGTTTAACACTGTGACTATGTGCAGCGGGTAATATAGGCAAGGGAAGGCATTGCCTTCCCAAAATTGCCTACACCAGTGTTTCTTAAACTGAGACAGTCAGAGGTGTGCCGCGGAGAACAGCCGGCGACCTTTTTTTTTTCTCATTAACTTTCCCCCGACCCTTTTTCCCCCCGACCTTTTTGTTTGTTTGTTTTGCTTAACAAAAAATCCTTGGTGTTCCTTGGTCTTAAAAAGTTTAACAAACACTGGTCTACACCCTCCGCTGGCTGCCCGAGAGGACTGGGGCTGTGGCGTGGCAGCCTGGCTCTCCAGCTGGCTAGGAAAAATCGGGCTGCATGCGGCTGCCCCAGGTGCTCTGGTCATGCCTTCCGCTGGGACAGGGGACACTAAGAGGGCACGGGGCAGTAACCTGTGGGGTGGGGGCTGGGCATATGGTCCCACAGGTAGGTTGAGGAAGGGGTAGGGCCTTGGATGGAAGGGGCAGGTCTGAGCATGCCTTCCCCACTACCCATAACTCTGACTAAGGCAAAATGCTGACCAGAGACAATGCACGTTACCCACAGGAACAGGGCCACAAACGCAGTAAAATGCTGTGCGGCCAACCCACAGTGTTGTTCACGAGGGGCCAGGTGCTCAAAAGAACTCAGATTCCATTTAGATTCCCAGGAAGCGCCGCACAGTGGAAACGCCCGGAAGTCCGAGTTCTTCTGAAAAGCCAGGCTCACCAGGGTGTTAGTGGCATTGCAGGGTGCTGTGTGCAGTGGGAAATATGGCCTTGATTACAAGTGAGGAGCACATGGTAATCTGGGACTAGACTGAGACTGAAAAAGTAAAGGGACTCTCTGAACTCTTGGACCGTGACATGGAATTCAGAGCACACTAAGAACTGAGGCAGAACTGTTTCCCAGCATGGATATGGAGCTGGTGAAATACATTGCCTCCTAATGTATCAGCTAAGTTGCAGTGTTGCATGGAGCTCTGTGAGTTCCTGATTGGTTAATGCATGTCCTGCCAGTTTCAAACCACTCCAGGTGTGCCAAGCGCAGGTTTTTCTCCTAGCACCAGCCTTGCTGCCCTGAGTGCCAAACCCTTATCGCTTCTCCCTGCACTGTTGATAGCTCTGTCTGGGGAGAGAAAGTCACATTGAAGTTTCTGCTCAGGGTTGATAGGTTTCGACAACACAAAAAAACCGTTTGGTGCTGACAGAGCTGGAGCTAGGGGGAAATTTCAGATCCAGAGAGAGTGAGTCAAAACTAGTGAGACGTGGCGGAAAACTGACTTTTGCTGAAAGCGGTTGAATTGTACCTTGATTAACGTAGGGTCAAATTCACTTCTGGAGTAAGTGAAAGGTCTTCAGTGGAGCTCCACAAGGGAGGAATTTGGCCCATTATACAGGTTGAACATCTCTAGTCTGGCACCCTGGGGACCTGTCACCTGACGGGTGCAGACCCAGAGAATTTGCCGAACCACAGGAGGTCAATATTGTCTGTAGCATTACCAGCACTTCCACTGATTCCTGGGCTCTTAGAAGACATTTAGGGGCAAGTTAGAGCTAAATAACAGCACAGAACACTGGGAGCCAGGACTGCAGGCTATGAATAAACTTTATGGGACCGCAAGAAACTTGGCAATACCCATGGTAAGTGGATGTCCAGCTAACCAAAAACATGCCAGACCATGGATATTGCTGGACCAGAGAGTGCCGGACTAGAGAGGTTCATCCTGTATGTAGGAAGAAAATGCAAATCATTTACATATGACGTTTTACACATGATGTGTCTCACCCTTCTCCCTGGTTGGTTTTCTCCACGATTCCTTAGTGTCTCACCAAACTCAGGGTCGGATCCCTCCAAACCTTAGATTAAGCTTCATTCACGGTCCATTTTAATCAATTTCAAGTCATAGGATTTTTAAATGTTGGAAGTGTTGTGATTTCAGCTGTCTGGGTCTGTCATTTTGTGGTGTTGTCACTGCAGGAGTCCCTGACTCAAACAGGAGTGGGGGCAGGGGCACTGTGTGGGGAGGTCACAAAGGGTCACGTGCCCCCCAAACAGGGATGGGGGGCAAGGAGCCAGCAGCTGGAGTCACCATTCAGTCCCACTAGACAATTTGGGGCAACTGCCCTGAGCCCCATATCTCAGGCCAGGATATCTTGGAGCACTAGCAGGGGGCCCAGTGGTGGGAAACTGGGAGTCAGAAGTGCAGAGCAGCCTAGGGTCAGTTACTCCACTTGTTGCCAACACTAGTGAATGTGTGTGAATGTGTGTGTTCGGGGGGGGAAGGGCAGCAACCCCTGCTGCTGGTTCCAGATAACCCTACTAATCCTCCAGGCCATGTCACTTAGGAGAAGGAGCTTGGGGAACGGAGCAGAGCAGGGGTAGGAAGCGGCAGGGAGCGGGTGGAGCAGAGGCAGGGGCTTGTGGGGAAGGAACAGAGCAGGACTGGGGACGGGGTGGAGCAAGGGTGGGGGCATAGGGTTAGGAGTGGAGTGGGGGTGGGAGGGATGGGAAGAGGCAAGGGCTGGGGTGAAGTGAGGGGTTGCACCTTCCTAGGGACAGCTCTCCTTCAGGCTAGGGGTGGCGTGGGGAGGAGTCATGTGCGGGGGGCTGTTGCGTGGCTAGTGCCCCCCTTGTGTCCTTTTCCAGCAGTGGCCTCTGAGTTGGGGGGAGGGGTCTCAAGGTTATTGGAGAAGCTATCCTTACTTCTGCCCCACTGCTGGCAACGGCACTGCCTTCAGAGCTGGGCAGCTGGAGAGCAGCAGCTGCTGGTCAGAGCCCAGCTCTGAAGGCAGAGCTACTGCCAGCAGCAGCACAGAAGGAAGGATGGCCTGGCATGATGTCGCCATCCTTCCTTCTGTACTACTGCTGGTGGGCCGCTGCTTTCAGAGCTGAGTGCCCAGCCAACAGCCACCGCTCTCTGGCTATCCAGCCCTAAAATAACTTATTACCGCCCCCGTGCAGCCCTCGTTTTGGGTCAGGCCCCCCCCGATGTGAGAAACACTGCCCCCCCCTGAAATCTGAACCGATTAGGGTAAAAGTGCACAAGAGGCCAGATTTCACGGGGGAGACCAGGTTTCACAGTCCGCGATGCATTTTTCTCAGCTGTGAATTTGGGAGTGGCCCTAGTCATTAAAAAAGTCTTTTGCCTCTGGGGTCTACACAGGTGAGGATGGTCGGGTTGGAACAAACCATTGCACACTCCTGGCTTTCCAAGCAGTGCCTGAGGAACCTTATGGGCCCATAAAATGCCCATCACAGGTGTAATGCTTTGGATGCCACACTCCTGGTTAAGTCCACCTGAACCAGTGCAGTCTACCTTGCAACAGCATGGGCTTGTTGGAGCCTTTTCTAAGCCACCTTGCAGAGCTGCCTCTGCCAGTTCTGGTCACTGTTGCCTAGCTCCAGCAAGAGGCCCAGCAAGCAATGCTACAGACACAGCTGTAAGTGGAGTGGGACAATGGAAGAGCCTCAGTCAGATCCCACAGCACAGTAGGGGATGCCCTGGAGGCCAGACAAGGAGATATACCATCTCATAGAGCTGGAAGGGACCTTGAGAGGTTATCAAGTCCAGTCCCCTACCCTTATAGCAGGACCAAGTACCATCCCTGACACATTTGCCCCAGATCCGTAAATGGCTCCCTCAAGATTGAACTCACAACCTTGGGTTTAGCAGGCCAGTGCTCAAACCACTGAGCTATCCCTCCCCAGGAGCCTGTCATTCAGTTGAGATCCCCTTGTGATGTGTTCTCAGCCAGCGGTGGATGTGACCAAGGAGAGGGGGATGTGACTGTGTGGAAAACGCTTGAAACCGTCCAAACCTGCTAAAATCTTGTCGGGTCATTTCCTGCTTCCCCCCTGTGATGTGGAAATTAAATAGAACGTGGCAGGGAATGTTTGGAGAAGGTGAAGGGCCACAGCCTTGGCTGGGGTAAATTGGTGCAGGGGTATGTAGTTTTACCCTAGCTGAGGGTCCAATGCTAAGTGTATTTTTATGACACTCCCAAAGTGGCAAAATCTCTTGCCCAAATTAAACACCATCTCACCCCTCCTAATACCGCCCTCTTAGGTGCATGGCATGCACACAGACCTCTTTCTGAAAGGTTGCAACATAACATTGCTTTATCTTTTAAAATCCAGAAATCTAACTCACAAATAACTAAATAAAGAGAGACAAGCCAGCTGTTCCTTAAAGGCTAAGAGAGGCACAACCCATTCACTTGGCTCTGTGCTGGCTTTTTGGCAGACTGGGCTGCGGAAATAGCCCCCGAACCACACCTCCCTGCAGAGTCCCTGGATCAGGAATCCCCTTACAATTGTAAATGGATAGCTTGCAATTTAAACACAGGTTTCAACATCTCACACTACGCATCTTTAATTTCTCCTTCACTTCAGCTAGCCTCTCCGCTGGTTAGCCAATCACACAGGATCCAGGAGGAAGAGAGGTCTGTTCAAAACCAATGCAAGTTGTTTCATAATGTCTCATAAATCACTCCCTGACAGGAATGCCGATCAAACTTCCTCCACCTTCCTGCTCATGTTGGTAGTCACTGTTTGTACTCTAGTACCATCTAGAGGACTGAGCCAGGAGGAGGGCCCCATGATGCTAGGGGCTGTACATACACATAGGTAAAAATCCCTGCCTTAAAAAACTTAGTCTTTTCCTATTTGTACTGCACTCATTTTTGCATCCCAGTATACCTAGCATGACCACTTCTCCTGAGCATATTCTCCCAACCGCAGTGAGTTCACTTAAGAAATGTTCTAATTTCAAAATCCTCAGGTTTGTCCAGCTGCATCTCTGGTCCTGTTGAAATCCAGAGATTTCAGTGCTTAATAATGTTGCCCCTAATCTTTTCCATCCATGTACGGAATAAATTTGTATGTGCACCGAGGCAAGGGTGAATGTGCACCACCAACAGATACACAAAACCTAGCTGTGGGCGCTGTGCTAATCAAATGGGCGACATTTGACTCTTTCCTGAGCAGCCGGACAAGCACACAGCTCACAAGGAAAACTGGTGCTCAGGCTCTTAGAAGTTATGCTGCTTTTATGACATTGGCATAGTCAAAGCAGAACCTCAACCCCCATCTCCACCTTTTCAAGTGCAGCCAGAGTTTTACCAGTGTAAAAGTGCTTCTAGGGGCATGTCTGCCCTAGGAAATTATTTTGAAATAACAAAATCAAAATAGCGCATCCCCACTATAGGGGAACCTCAAAATGAGTCCGAGGCAGGCTCTGTTAATGTGGATGTGCTACCAGGAAGCACTGGGGAGTAATTACTTTGAATTATTCTGGGGAGTCGTTATTTCGAAATAGCAGCAGCGGGGTGTCCACATTACCGCTATTTCGAAATACCTATTTTGAAATTAGCGTTATTCCCCAAGGAAAGCAGGAGCACAAATTTCAAAATAAGGGGCCTGTTATTTCAAAATAGCAGGCGTGGTGGTGTGGATGCTCCTCTTATTATTTCAAAATAAGGGGGGTTATTTCAAAAGAACTCCTTAGTGTAGACCAGGGCTATCCGTATAGCTGATTTTGATCTGGTGATACAAAATCAATCGTACCATTGTATGGTGCCTTACGCTGGTAAAACTGCACCTATGCTAGGGCTTGTACTGGACTAGCTGTCTTGGTTAACAAAAAAACAAAACAAAACAAAACACCTCCCCAGCTGACATAGTTATGCTGGGAAAACTTCTTACATATCGACCAGAACTGAGACACAAGTGGCCACATTTTTAAGGGCCCAGTGGGAGTGGCTGGGGGAATTCTAGGGTGACATGATGTCCTAGTATTAGGGGGTTTGTCTTACAGGCAGCTGTTTCTCCCCCCCCCCCCCCGCCACCTCCTGACACCCCCCCACATCTCCCATCCTGATTTTTCACCCTTGCTACCAGGTCACCCGAGGGGCTGCACATGTGGAAAATCTGAGTGTATAATGAGGAGTGAAGATAGAACTACTAAAAATAAAAAGCCTGATCCCCCAAGCAGAGGTTTGACTCCAAAAAGGAAGAGATGCTAGACCAGGGGTGGGAAAAAGGGCCTCTGTGGGCCAGATCCTGCCCACCAAGCAGGTGGATCCAGCCTGTGGAGGTCCTGCCGCTCCAATTAGGGCCTGGTGGAAGGGGAAGTGCACAAAGTTTCCTCCGCCATGCCAGGAGCATGCAGCGCTTTGAAGCGTCGCGTGCTCCTGGCAGGGCAGGAGGAAGCTTCGCATGCTCCCCCGCCCCCAGGCCAATCAGGGTCTGTGGGTGGGGAAGCCCAAAGCATCCTGCCCCCCGCCCCTTCCTTTTGAGGCCTGCCCCTTCCGGTGTGGCCCAGGGCCACTTCAAAAATTTTTGCCCCGGCAAAAAATTATTGCCCACCCCTGTGCTAGCCACTGCCTGGCATCCCCTGGCAGGGCCTTAGGGCGATGCGGAGCGCAGGGCAACCCCGCTCCCGAGTGCCCCAGGCACGGGGTCCAGGGCAACTCCCCTGCCACAGACCCTGCCCCCCACCCTGCCTCTGCCCCACCCCGCTCCACCCTTCTCCAGGCCTCGCTCCGCTCCACCCTCTTGCCACCTCCTCGCCTCCTTGGCAGCGGCTGCAATCCGCCACGTCATCCTCCCAGCCCATTGTGCCCCGCTTCTCCACGGCAGTGGGAAGTGGAGCACCCTAGGGCCGGGGCGCTCTGCTGTCTGCTGCTGCGGAGAATTGGAGAGCCACCGGCTGGGAGAGGGCGGCATGGCCGGGCATAGCGGAGCAGGCTGCTAGGCTGCTCTGGATGCTGTTGCTGTGGTGAGCTTGTGTATGGAGGGGTGGCCCCGTCTGCCACCCCATGCCAGACTCCATAATCCCCCGGTTCCTCCCATCCTCAGGATTTATGGGGCTCTATGTACTGGTGCCCCTATGCCCGATGACAGCCGGGGATGGAGATTTTTTAGAGATTTGATTTTATGATCTTCAACAACACACTAATGAAATAGTTTAAAGCTCATTTTAAACTAAGGTCCTATCAACTCACACAGTCAATTCAGGAACTGACGGTCTATACCTGGGGTTGGCGAATGCCTGTTAAATGGCTTCATTGCCACTCGAATGGCTTTTTCACAGGTTCAGTGTGCTGCTAATCACTCTGGCAGGCTGTGTCAATTATAAGTTACCTAGGTCCTCTCTGGAAGAAGCAGAGCCACAGAGCAGGGAAAGAAAGAGGCGGAAGGGTGGACATTAAGACCCAGTGGTGCCCCAAATTTTCAGGCGCCCTACGCAGCTGCATATGGGTGAGGACGGCCCTGAACCCTAAGGTGATTAGCTAGAACAGGTTGCAGTGGCAGAGGTGGGGCAGCTATGGGCCACATCTCCCCCTATCATAGCCTGTATTTTCTCACATTTTCACCCTCAGTGAAGAGTCCGGTGGCCAACATCTGGCCCTGTTGCTGCACAGCAGCTGGGGTTGGAAACAAAGGTTTCTTTGGGGCTGTTAAGACATGATTGCCATGGGCAGATGGTCCTTCAGCAGAAGGGAGAGAAACAAACCTGAGCAAGCTCTGGGCAGCTGCATTCTCACGGCTACCTCTGGGCTGGGGCCAATATTTGTTGTACCACTTCACAGGCGTTTCAGACCAAGCTAACAATGTGCATGGTAACCATACTCATAAGAGCTGCCGATATCTGCCAGTTACTGCAGGTGAAGGCAAAGCATTTGGTTGAAGGGGCGGGGAGGAAGGTTATGAAAGAAAATGCTTTTGCTCCTGGGGTCAAATTCTGATCTCTAGTGAAAATCCAGAGTAACTCCTGCAGCCGCTGGGGTATAACTCCAGACTGTCTTATAAATGAGACCAGAATTTCGCTCAGTCTTTCTCTGGTTTGTTTAAATACCCCACTTGCTCTCAGTTCTGCCCCAGTGTTTCATATTCTAGCTGCAGCTAGTCCCAGTTTAACTGTGGGGAGAACGGGTCAGGGGGGGGGCACGTAACAAAGGAACAGATTTGGGGGTGCACGGAGGCTTGGAGCTAAGCAGGGGCAGACATCAGGGCAGTGAGTGGGGGGAGGGGACCCCCCCACTCCTTGCATGGAATAGAAACGTAGCAGCTCTGCTGGCTCCAATGCAGCGCTGCTCCAGTGCCGAAGAACAATACCCGTATTGCGTCACAAGTGCTGAGGCCAGGTGCCAGGGTGAAAGCCCTGGAAGCTAACAGCCTCTGTCCAGGGCCACTGCGCAGACACACCCCGGTGCCCCACACTGCGCCTCAGTCCTGCCCCCGACGAGGCATCTCTGGGCCTTGCAGAGCAGCTGAGTCTCCAGGGCCTCTTTGCTGAGACTGCCAGCGAGGGGTAGGGTCACAGGCGGCAGGTGAAAGCCCAGCCAGGGAAGGCAACCCGTAGCCCGCCCCTTTGCCCAAGGCTCCACCCCTGGAGCCAAGCCCCACCCACCCCAGCCAGATCCTTCCTGGCCACCTGGAGGGCTGGAGCTTCAGTTCTGTAGCCTCAGCCCTGGCCCCAGTCCCAGCCCTCCCTAGCAGCCAGGGATCTGAGCTGCCATGTTGCAGCCCCAACCTTTCCAGTGACCGGAGTGTGTGGGCAATTTTGAGAGGGCTGTATCTTCTTTTGCCTACATTACTGGCTGGCCAGATGTCCCGATTTTATCAGGACGGTCCTGATATTTGGGGCTAAATTGTATAGAGGCGCCTATTAACCCCCCCCCCCACACACACACACCCATTTCCTCTCCTGATTTTTCACACTTGCTACCTGGTCTCCCTAGCCAGGAGGCCAGTAATAGAGCGTTTGGCAGCTGGAGTGGGAAACCCATCTCATTGCCCCAGATCCCCTAGAATGCCAACGCCAGCCCGGATTCTAAAGGGCCAGCCCAGCCCACTGACCCAGAGCACTCAGAGCTGATCTGGAGCAAAGTCAGTAGCCCACTGGCTGGCTACAGGGTTTAAATATGATCAGAATCCCCCGAGGCCCCTCTTTTCTCTAGTGCCCTCAGGCTGGTGGCTGCTGGAGTCTCCAAAATTTCCCCAGGTTAGGAGCACCTCTGAGGAACAAATCCTGAGGTTGCTGGAGCCAACGGGAGTTTTACCCCGACATTAATAGCATCAGCGTTCGGGCCGTGGAAAGTTTTCTGTCCCCGCTACCTGTTCCATCACTGCTAGTTCTGGGCACAGCATCTCCATAGCTCTGCCAGAAAGGACTGAGAACTGACTTAAAAGGAACAGAAGGGAAGGTGAAGAATCTGCCCCCCTCCTCCATAACCCCCTCTGGTTATGTGTCCACGAGCACCGGGACCGGTATTACCCTTTGAAGAGCCCAGGAATTAGGAAGTTTGCAGACTGCAGCATTCCTGCAGCTCCTGAGAACGCTCTTATCCCAAGCTGGCTGCTTGGAGCTCTCTCATGCGCACACCGGCCTGCCCTCCCCAAGGGAATCTGATATGAGAGAAGGAAAAACGCCTTGCGGGTCATCTAGTCCATCCTCCCCAACAGGAAGGGCAGAGGAAAGCATATCTCTCCATCCCGCGTTTGAACCTAGGTGAAACCCATCGTTGCCCCACCCTGCCTCCCATATCTGCCGGGAAGTGAAAGCGCTTTCTGCTGACCAGCAAATAATAACGTAAGCAAGAAATCCTTCAGGGACCGTGCCAGGGGAGGACGTGCCCATGCACAAGTCGGATGTGGATGGATTTTAGTGGCACACAGAGGCAGAATCCCCACAACTGAGTTCCACTGAGCATCGTACACAGAATTGGAAGCCGAATTAGGGCCCCTGCAGTCAGGGGGGCTGGAACAATTTGTAGAGTGGGGTGGGGACGGGGAGGGCTGAGAGCCATGGACCCAAACTGTATAGAAAGGAAAGCACATCACGCCAGAGGGTGCAGTTCCAGCATCTGTGCCTAGGGGTGGGGAACCTTTTTAGGGTCGGGGGCCGCTGACCCACAGAAAAATCAGGCGGGGGCTGCACACAAGTGAGAAGCAAAAAAACAAAAACAAAAAAACAAAAACCAGAAAACAAAAGCAAAAAACAAAACCTCAAATCCTCTCTGACATGGCCCCCGCCTGAGAAAGACACTTCCCACGTTCCCCTCACTCACCAGCGCCGAGGAGGACCTAGTTGATTTTGGGTGCTACAGCCCCACAGGGCGTGGTGGGGAACAGGGGGGAGGCTTGAGCACCAGCACAGCCTCCCCAGTACTGGCGGGGGGAGCCCCAAGCCTCGGAGGCTGGGTCCACCCAAACCAGGGGCTGCATCTGGCCCCCGGGCCTTAGGTTCCCCACCCCTGAGCTATGCACTCAGGGCAGGACTCTTGTTCTATCAAACATACCTAAGTCTAGATTTAAAACCCCCGCACAATGGAACACACACACTCCCCCCTTCCATTTGGATGCTGCCCCTCCATTTAAGGAAGCACCCTCTGATTTCTAGCCTATAATTTCTTCTCCTAAATTTCATCCCCTGCCTAAATAATTCCGCCCCTTCTTGGTGTGTTAGGCTGGGACAGACTTTGATATGGTCCCCCCCCCGCCCCGCCATGCCCCGGCTATATTCCTCAGCCACGCTGTGCAAATGCCACGAATGGCAATCCCAACGTCCGAGTCAGCTTGCTAACTCCTTGGGGCAGGGACTTGCTCGCAAAGCCCCAGGGACCAAAACGGGAGCCGCACCAACCCGAGGACCGGACCAGACCAGACCCACTGGCTCTCTAATTAGGAGTAACCCTCCATGCTCAGGCAACTTGCCACTGAACTCAGCGGGAGTTTGTCTGAGCAAGGACTGCAGGGTTTGAGCCCACAATTAATTCCCATGTTTGGCTCTTGTGTCCTCTCTTCGTAACGCAAACTCCCTTGATCTTTGCTGTTGCTAATTCCTCAGCGTAGCTGCTGCTGTAAATCCCCTTTGAGGAGGGGAGGGGGAGAGAAATCATTCAACAACCAGGTCTCCAAATATTGAAATTCACACCCTGTGGCTGTGCAACCACAGTGCGACTCCCCCACGCCCACCCAGACAAAGAGCACCATTGTTGGGAGCAGGGGCTTACCTTCCCCTTCGCTGGAGAGAAGAAAGGGCTAATTCTGCTAGGGGAGCTGCAGAGGTGCCAAGAAAGCCCAGGCAGAGAGTTGCTCCTCAGGTAGAGGTGTGCAGAAGGCAGAGGACTGTGCTCAAATATAAACCAGTGAGTCATTTATAAATCACCTCAGTCAAGGGGACTGAGGGCTGTGCTTGGCGTCTGATTGGCTTGTCAGGCTTGTTGCGAAGTGATTGCAAGCAAGTACACCCAGGCTAAGCCCAGGAGATAGTCAGGGAGATAAGGAGAGATCTGAAGAGGGACAGGTTTTGTTTTTTGGGTCGGGTTTTTTTTTTTTTTTGGTCCCCCCTCCGCTTTCAGAATGAGGCTGTTTGATCCCATTGTACAATACACCGGGGCCCTCGGGGACAATAGAACAGATTGAGTGTCACCCAGGGTCCCCCCAGCGTTGGGGCTCCCATTGTGGGAGAAGATGCTTTTGTCGACCTGGGCTACGGTTTCCTGGTGCCCTGGCCAGTGTCTCCAGCCTGTCTTTGTGTTCTGGCTGACTCTCAGCATCAGACGAGGACAATGGAGTGCATTGTGCCAGGTCTCGGACTCCCAAAGGCTGGGCTTTGAACTGAGGATTGGCAGGGGAAAGCGGTTGCTTTCTTATTTCCACGTTCAAAGGGATGAGAGAGGCGGGAAGGACCGAGGGAGCCATGACTGTCTGGTAGGCGGCGAGGACTGAGCTTCCCCACGCTGGAGAAGAGACAGAGGCATGGCCGGGTGAATAAGAATCACAGCAGCAGGGAGGCTAGAGTGAGAGCGTATCTGTCCAGGGCCGTCGGTTCGTGTTGCTTGAGGCCATGATCACCACGGAGGGTCAGGAGGGAATGTTCCCCCTGCTGCCTCACTGCGCAGAGCTGCACGTGGCGTGTGAATGGGGAGTTTCACAACTTACTCACGAGACCAATGGAGAGTGGACATCAAGCTGGAAGGACAATTGGTTGCTTCCGTATGGTCCAGATGTTGGGTTCCATCTTGAAAGAAGCTGAGCACCCTTGTCGCTTTGACAATGACCAGCATCTCAGAGGATCTAGCCCTTAAGATTTAAAATAATGTATTTATTATTATTATTATTATTATTATTATTGAAGTGCCTAGGCCTTTAATCATGGACTAGGAGGAGCAGTGTTCCCTGTAAGATATGCACCTGTGCAGCTGCTCAGCAGAGATTCACATGCTGCCCAGCTGATTAGCAGAGTGGAGCTAGGTTTTGTTTCTATGGGTGGTGCACATCTGCACATGTCTTGGTGCACATAACAAAATGTATTCCACACAGGCTGGAATAGATTAGAGGGAATGTTGCACAGGACCCCGCTGTGCTCGTCGCTGAAGAAACACAGACCAAAAGGGCATCCGGGCTCCAGCGGCATAAGACAAGAGACAACAAATGGGCACAGACAGATGGGGGAGCACCAGGAAGCAATGGTCAGCATGATAGGCAGTGGTCTCTGTGTTCTGGCAGCTGAGCTGTTGTTAAGTTTGACAAGCCAGAAGAGAGAGACCAGTGTGTGTTGGTCTGGAGGACTCCCGCTGTGACAGGGGCTTGTTCACAGAGTTCACAGTCTTCAGGGGGTAGCCGAGTGTCTTTGTACTATGGTAGCACCTAGGAGCCCCCAGGCCAAGCTCAGGGTCCCATTGTGTGAGGCACGGTATCAGATCTGCCCCCAGCAGCAAGCAGAGCGGAGACTGTGGCTGGCCCAAGGCCAGTTCGGCCCCAGAGATACCAGCCTGTCCAGGCCAAGGGAGCATCAGGTGACTTAGAGGGACATCTCAGTGTCTCTGAGGCTAAAGGAATTGATACACTTGTTCCAGTGGAGACGGAGTGACATGCACCCCCACTCCTGCTAGCAAATGGAGATTGTCCCAGGCTGAGGGAAGGAAGGGGCAGGCATGATTGCTGGCACAAAAGTAATGCCATGGAGGCTCAGGCATTTGGGCACCACAAGGAGAGAAATAGCCTCCTCCCCACTACCACCGCCCACTGGGTTATTTATGCAAAATGAGTATCTGAGGCATGGCTGGTGGCCAGAGGTATCACGGGGAGCATGTGCTGGAGGGTTAAAAGAGAGACATAAGAAGGCCCCTTTACCTTTTGTGAACATTCACAGCAATGTTCCCTCTATTTTTTTCCACCAATGTGCGGAATACATTTTGTTGCATGCACCAAAGCATGTGCAGATGTGCACCACCAGTAGCCACACAGGCTGCCAGCTGTGGTTGCTCTGCTGATTAGCAGGGTGGCATTTGAATCTCTCCTGGGTGGCCCCCCAAGTGCTCAGCTTACAGGGAACACTGTTCCACAGTACAGGGCAGGGTGGAAGGATGTTTAAATCTAGATGCAGGGCTGGATTAAGGACTTCATAAGGCCTTAGGGACTCTCATAATTGTAGGCCTTTAAATTAGTTTATATATAAATATATAAGGGAGAAATGCCCTATCGCCTATACACCTAATATTGAATTGTACCTTATACCGGTATGTTGTTTGTAGATTAACGATAGCAAATTATTAAGTTTGATTTAGCAGTTTTCTTTTCTTATTTTCAAGTCAATTATGGGGTTTTTTGTAGGCCCTAAACTTTTCCCTAGGCCCTAGGCACTGTTCCTATTGTGCCTAATGGGTAATCCGGCCCTGTCAAGACGGGATGTTTTTCTAAAAGCTTTGCTCCCGGAATTATGGGGGGAAGTTCTGGGTCACAGTGGTCCTTTCTGGCCCTGGAATCTCTGAAGACAGAGCCAGTATGGCAGCCCCGTGAGGCAGGCACTGTCTTCATCGATTCCAGGGCAGGGCGTTTAGAAAACCATGCATGCGACAGGTGCATGAACCAGACTGATGGGCCGGGGAGGGTGAGATGCTGAGGTAACCAAATGGCCAGTGTTAAGCAGGAAAGTAGACACTCTGGCTGGCTGGCTGCCTCACCAGTGCCCAAGCTCTGTAGGCCTCACGGCAGAGGAAGGTTTTGAGGCGGAGATTCAACCTTACAAGTGTTCCTAAAACCCTCTCTCAAGATGAGAGCTTGAGGGGCTGTTTAAAAAATGACTCTGGCACCCGGTCCTCTGCATGCATGACTCATTGAGCATGAATGCTCGGTACCAGGGGACGAGGGGTTGCCAGGTGTCCAGTATTTTGCTCAACAACTTTGGTCCTCTTTTTTTTTTTTTGCTCAACCAATTCTTTCGGTATTTCTTGTGAAAGTATCTGGCAACCCTACAGGGGACCTGGTGGGGAGAAGAGGAGGGGCCCAGCATAGTTGTTCTGACGTGCGCTGCTCACTTTTGAGCTCAATTGCGTGCATGACTCATGTTTCCCCGGGTGCGTGCAGAGGACTGGTGGAGACAAACGGAGAATGAGAGGGGAGAGAGGGAGGCAAAGGGGGCAAGGTGGATGGCAGGGAGGGGATAGAGAGAACTGGGATGGGGTTACAGAGTGCACTGGGAGCAATGGGGAGGGGTAGAAAGGGATATGACATTTTATGGCAAGTTCCCAGGCATTACCTGACCTCGAGATTCCCTGGGGAAAGAACTCTGACACTTTGTTTATTCCGAATCAAGGGCCCCATTAAACATCATTAATTCAGGAAGCTAATCACAGCATGCAAAGTGAGTGCAAGAAACGTCCTGCCAGCCCAGCCGATAAGTGGGAGCCGGGGGTTGATTCATTGCCTTCTGACAGAGGCAATAATTGCCCAATTGTTCTCTTGTAAATATCATTAATTGCCTGTATCACTTTCTTTTAAAAGGGCAGCTCGATATTAATGCACAGAAGGAGCCCTCAGAAACAGGAACCCCATGAGGACCAGGGGCAGGACCTCTTCAGCCTCAGTGGCCCAATGTGGCTCTAGCACGGCTCCCTTCAGCAACAGAGATGGTGAGTTGCCTCCTGATATCCATTACAGGTTGAACCTCCGTGGTCCGGGGCATTCTGGTCCTGCAACTGGGCCACAGATGTTGCAGGACCAGAAAGCCCCAGGCCCAGAGGTTGCCAGTGGCCCAGGGGCTGGGAGCTCTGCCGGCCGGCAGGTGAGTCCCGCTGGCAGGGGGCAGGGAGCTCCATAGCGCACATGACCCATGTGGCCAGGAGGCGTGGCCAGGAGGGGAGCACCGGGAGAGCTCGAGGCCTGACCTCCCCTAATCTGGCAAACTCCCTCCTTTGGGACTGCTTAGGTCCTGAGGGTGCTGGATCAGGGAGGTCCAACCTGTATTTGTATCATTTGCGTGACTGTGGCACCTAATGATCCCCACCCTGGCCAGGGCCCCGTTGTGCTACGCTCTGCCCAGACACAGTGAGAGACAGTCCCTGCCCTGGAGTGCTCACCATCTAGGCAGACAGAGCGGGAAGGGAACGGGAGGTGACTTGCCCAAGGTCGGTGGCCGAGTCGGAAATAGAGCCCAGGAGTTCTGGCTCCCAAGCCCCCACTCTAATTATAATCCCACTCGTTTTGTAAGCCTGTCAGCCACCGTATTCACAGGGCAGGTCTACACCACAACTCGCGGCGGGACCGCAACACATGGAGACCTACCCGGGCGAGCTCTGATCTAGAAGGGGAGCCACCTATGGTAGCGGAGGCTAGCCAGTCGGGTTTATACCCAGGCAGGTCTGTATAGCCCATGCTGCTGTCCACCCTGCCATGGCTTCATTACTGTTGTCAGGGGAGCAGCTCGATTGGCACTAGCTCAGGTACGTCTACACGCTGTGCAGCATCGGCACACCGGCAATTGGCAAAACTGGATGTATTAGTGATTTAGTTGGGGTTGGTCCTGCTTTGGGCAGGGGGCTGGACTGGATGGCCTCCTGAGGTCTCTTCCAGCCCTAGGATTCTAGGATTGCCGATCTTCTAGGATTGTCCTGGAGTCTTCAGGAATTAAAGACGAATCTTTAATGAAAGATTATGTCCATTGCTGAAACCTCCAGGAATACATCCATCCCAAGCAGGCTGCCCTAGCGTGCTCTCTCTGCTCTGTAACACGCCTGCGATCCCCCCAGTAGGGAATGGAGTGCCTGGGTTTTCCCTGAATGCACAAAGCAGTGTGTGTGGCAGAGCAGAGATTAGGACAGGCGTCATGCATGGGACCAACCCAGGCACCGAGCTCAGGCAGGCGTTCCTGGGCTTTGTTTAGCCATGGCAAAAAAAAATCCAACCGGTTTGCAATGTCCGTAAAAGTGAAATCCAATAGCCAGTGTTGGCTCCTTGCAGAAAGGAGAGCCCAGCGGCAGTCGAAGGCCCTAGCAGTGCCGTGGTGAGGGAGGCGGAATCGAGACCAGCCGCAAAACCCTCTGGCCTGTGCGCTGTTTGTCTCGGGCCGTGGTGCTGTGGAAGATGGTACAGGAGCCAGGCAGGCCTGGCAGGAAGTGGAGGCCAGACCCAGATCTGGCAGACAGAGGAGGAGTTTCAACGATTAATTATATTCAGATCCCAAATCTGAGCAGTGTCAGTGACCCAGCGGCAACGTGCTGATCCAACCAAGGGCCCCTCTAGCTGGGTATCCTGTCTCCAGCAATGACCAGTCCAATGTTCCTTGGAGGAAGATGTAAGGAACCTTGTAGCAGGTAAGTATGGAATAACCTGCCCCAAGGGGAAATATTTCAGTAGCACCAACAGTCCTATGCGACCTGTGTAACTTAGTATAGTAGAGACCCACTCGCTCAGGGGTCACGTACGCACAAAACCACGATCCCTTTGGCCTTGTTCTGGGTGCAGAACAGACGGGACGAGGACAGCACACAGGATACAAGGATGCAAAACTCTGTAACACCTACCCAATGGCCGGACCTGATGCTAGGTGCTTTGCAGGACTCCCACTTCAGGGCGGAGGTTGGGGGAGATCTCAGATGTGTTCTGTCGATGGAACAGCTGCATTCGCTTCCTCCAAGATCTTCCCCGCAGTGGGGGGGAGGAGGGGGAAAAGAGCAGCCTTTCTAAATGTCTGCAGGTGGCTGGGTTTTGTGGCTTGAGGGTGGTGGGGTCAAGAACAAAACCCAGGTTATAGAGCACATCAGGAGACAGCTGCAAAATAGGGCTAAACCTCTAAGGTCAGGACAATCTTGTGGCCCACTGAGATGAAAGCGGCCACTCTTGCGGCCCCCTCACTAGCCTCAGTTGCCCCTCACTGCATTGCACCGAAATCCTGATGAGTGTGATTGTGTCAGGTGCTCAGACTCCTACAGGATCAGTCTTGAGCCCTATAGGGCTATTGAAGATCTTCTGCTATTTCTTGCAGGAGTAGGGGCCACCTTGCCCACCTCTGGCTAAATTCCCCTCCCTTTGCCCCAACAGGACATTGCACTCATCTTCACTTCCTGTCCTAAACTGCTGTGCTGTGACACAGCTGCCATGTTCCCCCCGTCAGAGCTGCCTAGGAGGAAGCGAGACAGAGTGTGTGTGTGTGTGTGTACACATGTGGGAATGTGAGAGGCACAGCGAGCTATCAGGGTGCAGGGAGCGTTGCAAGATGTTGTCAGTGCACATTGGAAAGATGGGAAAGAGGAAACTGGGCTGCTCTGGCCTGAACCTCATGATCTGTGCATTCCGTGCCGAGCTTTATTGCCTGCCGTGATAACAATCCCAAGCATGGGGCGGTGTGGGTTTGTTTACACGTGATTAATATTAGTGGATGGATTGCACTCTTGGCGGTAATAATTCAGCACTAATTTATTGCTATGGACCATGGGAAACCTGCCCTGGAGTTCTTGGCTATGGCTTACAGGAGGGAGGGGGACCAGCTGCCTTGGGGTGCAGAGGACGGGAGCCCATGGGATGCCTGGTGGGGTTATTTGCATGGAGTTGCTGAACCTGGCAGGTGCCCGTCACTCTCGAGACCCTCGTCGCTTTCCCTTTCTGCAGCTCCAGTTTTGCTTCGGGGGGTTTCATTTTGGCTTGTTGTGCAGAGATGAGTCCTCCGGGCAAAACGAGCATCTGGATTCCAAACATGCCAAAGCTCCTGCGTGTTGGGAATTGGCTGTGGGTCAGCCCCTTACAAAGCAAAATTCAGTCCATGCCTGAAGGGGGTTGTTGACACCCCAAATAACTGGGGGGTGGGGCTCAGATAAAAGGTTGTAATAAATCACCCTAGTATAAAGAGAAAGGGGCAAACTGACTTCCATGTCTGGTTTCTGAAATGTACATGGTGAGGGGGCCGATTCTGGGGATTATGTCATAGAATCATAGAACACTAGGCTGGAAGGGACCCCGAGGGGTCATCAAGTCCAGTTCCCTGCCCCCACGGCAGGACCAAGCACCATCTAGACCATCCCTGATAGATGTCTATCTAACTTGCTCTGAAATATCTCCAGAGATGGAGATTCCACAACCCCCTAGGCAACTTATTCCAGTGTTTAACCACCCTGACAATTAGGACGTTTTTCCTGATGTCCAACCTAAACCTCCCTTGCTGAAGTTTAAGCCCATTGCTTCTTGTCCTATCCTCAGAGGTTAAGGACAACAATTTTTCTCCCTCCTCCTTGTAACACCCTTTTAGGTACTTGAAAACTGCTGTCCTGTCCCCTCTGTCTTCTCTTTTCTAAACTAAACAAGCCCAATTATTTCAGTCTTCCCTCATAGCTCATGTTCTCTAGACCTTTAATCATTCTTGCTCTTCTCTGGACCCAGTCCAATTTCTCCTCATCTTTCTTGACATGCAGTTCCCAGAACTGGACACAATACTCCAACTGAGGCCTAATCAGCGTGGAGTAGAGCGGAAGAATGACTTCTCGTGTCTTGCTCACAACACTCCTGTTGTCAATGGAACTTTCCTGACTGACTTGGATCTGGCCCATTTAGGCCTTGTCTCCAAGCACAAACAAATCACGTTTGTCCCCCCACGTAACTGCATTTGTGGCTGACGCCTGTGGACAAAATGTGGATGTTGCTTGTTCTAGCATGGAGAAGAGTTAAGCAGCGAGCACTATGTTCTCCTTCCTCCCACAAGCGTTTTGCAGGGCAGACCATGTGGCCACACTCTGCTTTCTGTAAAACTACTGGCCTGTCCGTGACTTGATTACAGGAGGCCTCCCACGAGTGAGGCTGAAGGTTCCAGCTCTCCACAGAAGACCCATCATTTCAGGGAAAGTCCTTTTGTATCCTTTCATTTCGTTTCACCCTTCCTGATCCTCTAGCCATTTTCCTGCTTTGACCATCTTTGTTTGAAAAACAATAGCCAAATACCCCTGCCCCGCATGCCCATCCCTTCCCTTGGGCCCTATCCTGCACTTGTGCATTGTCATGTCTGTCAGTGCAAAATGGAAGGTGTTATGCTGCCATTTTGATCTGGTAGCTTTGACGGGTATTGGCCTCTCACTTAGCACCTGGGTAAATGATAGCACAAAGATGGAAGAGAGTGGAAAATGAGGCCCCAGCTTTCTTCTGCAGCAGACAAAGAACCCTGAATCTTTAAGCTTAAGGAGTCCTAGAGAAACTTGTCTTCACTGCAGTGCCATAGAGTCTGATCTCAAAGCTGGCGCCAGGGTCTGGAGCGTTATCCATGTAGGAAGAAAAGTCCCAGAAGGAGACAGCTGGATGATGTAGAACATCAGCATGAAGGATGACACACAAGAGCGGCTCCCGGCAGGGCAGTGTCAGGGCCGGCTGTAGGAAGTGCGGGGCCCAATTCAACCGTTTCGATGGGGCCCTGGCAGCCAGGATTTTTTGCTGAGCAAAAACAAACAAAAAAAACCCCACCGCACACAAAAAAAGAGTCACAGCCCCTTTAAATCCTCCAGGGCCAACACCCCCTCCCACTGCATGCCCGGCACGCCACAGAGCTGTGGGAGGGGAGCAGCCAGTGCACTTCTGGAACCCCCGGAAGTGGCGCGAAGCTGCAGGCAGGACTTCCATCCACCCCGACGGGAAGCCGGCACTACGCTGGAGGTAGGTAGTGGGGCTTCTTGGGGGTGGAGGGAAAATGGGGGGTGGAGGGGCCCGAACACCTTGTGATCGAATGATTGGTGACCACAGCTTTAGGGCGCGGGGCCCTCTTAGGCATGGGGCCCGATTCGGGGGAATCAGTGGAATCAGCCTAAAGCCGGCCCTGGGCAGTGTTGTGCCATGCAAGCAGGACCCTTGATGCAAATTATGCAGTGGTTGTGTTTTAGCCCATGGTGGTGAGTTGGGAACTGAGACCTCCCCCGTTTATCTTATCAGTGCCATGAGACATGCCGTAGAAAGGAACGACGTTTAAGCCCTCATGAGCGAGGCTGGATTCACACAGGTGCGAGGTTCTGCAGCTCCTTAGCAATGCCCTGAGGCATCAGGCGTCACCAAGGATCCCCCTTTGAGCATGAGCCTTGCTCTCGGGGAAAGTATGTTTATTAAATCAAGCGCTGACCTCTTCGGAGCTTTCGGGCAGGGCCTGCCACTCTCTGCACACCCAGGCAAAATTTCCCACACCTCTCCTTCAGACACACCCTATAATTACTGCTGCTCCACCCTGGTCTTTGAAGGGACAGCTCCCCCAAATAAAACCCTAAAAATACAGCAGTCAGACAGCTCTGAACACACCGTCCACATGTGCCTCGAAAGACGACGTTTTGCAATGTAACGTCATTTCATCCACTATCGTCCCACTGTCCTAGCTAGACATCTCCCTCGTGGAATACAGAGCTTAGGTTCTTCATTTACTTCAGCTGGGCAATTGGTGGGCACGCAGGCCATTATGCTCCACAAGGATCGGTCCATACAGGGAGGCAGGACACACGCTCCTCCAAGGTCTTATACAACTATTAGCAAACTCACACTAGCATTCTGGGGCTGAGGAGTCCTGGGTTTTTTTCCCCTAGGTCTGGGAGCAGAGTGTGGACTTGTGCTTAGAGGAAACCATCGCCAAGCAGAGTTTGATCCTTGTGAAGGAATGTCTGCAGGATGAGGAAGTGGGATATCTGTCTCTAAAATTATTGGTCTTTAAGGCTGTGTCTACACGAGTGTGTCTCGGCAAAACTTATGTCATTCGGGGGGGTGAATATTCCACCCCCCTGAACAACATAATAATACCAGCATAAGCAGAGCCCTACAAATCTGTGGATATCCACTTTTGATCCGTGGATGCAGATATCCACAGCTCCTTTTTGCAGATATGGAGGCGGACACAAATTTTGAAGCTAGAACCCTGCAAATCTGCAGATACCTACTTTATATCCGTGGATGTGGATCTCTGCGGCTCATTTTTGTGGATGCGGATGCAAATTTTATATCTGCACAGGGGTCTAAACATAAGTGTTTGTGTGTACAGCGCTGTGTCAGCAGGAAAGCTTCTCCCAGCAGTATAGCTTATGCTGCTTATGCAGCCTATAAATCTATAAAATCATGACTGGTGTGGAGAAAGTCAGTAAGAAAAAGTTATTTACTTGTTCCCATAACATAAGAAGTAGGGATCACCAAATGAAATGAATAGGTAGCAGATATAAAACAAACAAAAGGAAGTACTTCTTCATGCAATGCACAGTTAACCTGTGGAACTCTTTGCCAGAGCATGTTGTGAAGACCAGGACTTTAACAGGTTTAAAAAAAGAGCTAGATAAATTTATGGAGGGTAGGTCCATCAGTGGCTATTCGCCAGGACAGGCATGGATGGTGTCCCTAGCCTCTGTTTGTCAGAAGCTGAAAACAGGTGACAGGAGATAGATTACTTGATGGTTGCCTGTTCTGTTCATTCCCTCTGGGGGCACCTAGCATTGGCCACAGTGAGAAGACAGGATATAAGGTTAGGTGGAGGGCTGACCCAGTATGGCATTTCTTATGTTCTTAAGCCGCTCATGGAGGTGGGCTTTTTATACCAATGAGGAAGCTCCTGTCCATTGGCATTGATAGTCTTCACCAAACACGCTGCTGTGGCAGAGTTTGATTAAAAATAATGCAGCACCTGAGAGACTGACAGATTTATTTGGGCATGAGCTTTTGTGGATAAAAACCACTTCATCGGACGTGTTGCATTTGACGAAGTGGTTTTTAACCCCCAAAAGCTTTTGCCCAAATAAGTCTGTTAGTCTTTAAGGAGCCACAGGACTCCTGGTTGTTTTTAACAGCTACAGAGTAACTCGTCTATCCCTCTGAGACAGTTTTATGGGTGCAGCTGTGCTGCAGCAGCACTGTGTGTAGAAACATAGCCTAACACTTCAGCTAAAGGACCATGGGACAGAGACCCCAGCACACCATAGTCTAGCCACTACAGAGGGACAAAGGGTAGGTCTGTTTTGGAGTAAAGGACCTGTGGTACGACCATGACTGGCCTGGGCTCAGGATCCTTCCCTCTCGCAGGGTCCCAGAGCTCAGGCTGCAGCTGAAGCCCAAATATTTACACAGCAGGTTTACAAGCCCGCAGCCCGAGTCTTGTGAGCCCAAGACAGCTGACCGCTGCCAGCCCGGGGTGTTTAATTGCAATGTAGACATGCTCAAAGAGCCCCTCCTCCCCATAGTGCATGGGTCATACAAGTGCCACATTTGGGCTATTTGTTCCCAAAGGCCACACTGCAAAGTGGACGGGACCTGAAGTTCTTGTGTGAGTGACAAGTGTTCTGTGCCTGAACTGACCTTGGGCAATCTCTCAGTTATTTTATTTGTAAAATTGGTGCATGATAATTGCCTCCCTTCTGGTAGAACGGTGCACAGGCTGAATAAGGGGCACGAAGGGCACAGCAATATGAAGAGCACCCAGCAGAAGAACTGGGGATTAGAACTCATGCAAGCCAGTCTTGTAGCATAATACGCTGTCGCCCTGGGGGTAGGTTAGAGGGTGGGGGTATAAAGCTGCTATCTCTCTCAAAGAAAATGCATTAGGTTTAATGAGCTAGGCAGGAGTGAATGATAGTTCAGAAGAATACGTGAGCGTTACTCAAGAAGTGTGTCACCTGACAGGTTACAGAAGTTTGGGAAATGGGACTCGCCTGTAATCTTCCCTTTGCAGCTGAGCTTACTTCAGATTTCCTTTGATTTTCCTGAACTCTCACCATTGCTCCCATCTCTTCCCTTGAACATCTCTTCCCATCTCCTTCCCCACCTGCTTCCCTAACTGGGAAAGGCTGAGAGGTCCAAGAACTCTGTGAAAAAACTCTGGCCTGACAGTGAACATAAATGGAGAGACGTTCACTGAGGCCAATAGACATGGCACTTTCAATGGGCCGACACGCATTGCATTGCTATGGACATTGGGCAAGAAACATCAAGGCTATGTCTACACAGCAGGCTTCTTGTGCAAGAACTTTTTGTGCAAGAGTTCTTGAGCAAAAGTTCTTGCGCAACAGTGCATCCACACTGCATGGACACTCTTGCACAAGAAAGTTTTGATGGCCATTCTGTGAATGGCCACCAGAGCACCTGTGCTTTTTCTGATAGGCTCTTTTTGCAGAAGAAATCCCTGTGGAGCATCCACACACACCTTTTTGCACAAGAACTCTTACGCAAAAAGGAGTTATTCCTCATAGAAAGAGGTCTACCTACACCGCAAAAAGCCCTCTGTTCTGCCATTTTACTGAACATTTTCCTGCGCAAAACTGTGCTTGAGGGGTGGACGCTCCGTGGGTTTTTGCGCAAAAACCCTGTAGTGTAGACATAGCTCAAGAGGATCTCAGCAGCTTGCTACGCTCTGTCTAATCCTGTCAGTGGGTCTGAGCAATGTTCCCTCTAATCTTTTCCATCCATTCGCAGATTTTTCCACCCATATGTGGAATAAATTTTATGCACACCAAGGCATGTGCGGATGTGCACCACACATAGAAACAAAACCTAGCTGTGGGCACTCTGCTGATCAGCGGGGCACTATTGGACTCTCGCCTGAGTGGCCGCACAAGCGTGCAGCTTATAGGTAACGCTGACTTCAAGACCCATTACACAGCCTGAGATAGCTGAAAAGGGCGCGGGAGAAAGAAAGAGAAGAGAGTTTAGAAGAAGGAAAGAGGAACTTGCAGCCTGGGTAAAGTGGTAACTTGAGTGTGATTCAGCAGCACTGCACGAGTCAGGCTTTTTGTGTTCTACTTTGCTTGGCGGAGGTCATTAAAGACGTTTAAAGGCCGGAGCTTCCCACCACACCAGATGTATCCCGCAGTAACTGAGAACAGAATCTAGCCCACTATCACTCAGCTATGCAGAACTGAGAGCCTGGGTCTCTTCTCACTTACCCCGGTTTTACACATGCTGTGACTCTCCTAGAGAGAATAGCATTACTTCTCATTGACACCCATGTAAATGTGACCAGAATCAGGCAATGGGTGGGTGACATTTACCCGAGAAAGAGTTGGCAGGCAACGTGAGTGCAGAGCTCAGGAAAACCCACTGGATAAGCACAGTATATTGGCTAGGTGTCATCTGGCCCCAGTGTCATGCCAGGGCATGCAAATTGTGAACTCCTGCGCCCCATATGCCATGCTAAAGAAAATACTGACGAGTTAAGGGCAGGCCTACACATAGTTTTGGTACCAGCTGAAAAGAACCAGTTTCATTCAATTGGTGCAGCCCCCTCCTCTAGTGTGGACACAGTTACACTGATATGAAGCTGTCCATTAAGTTACACCTGCATGAATGCTTTTACATGGGTGTAAATGCATGGACACCAGGTGATATACTTATAAGCTGGGTAGATCAGCCCTTAAAAGGCTGGTTGGCACTTAACATTCTGCATTTGAAAGGAGATAGATACATCCCCATGGCTAACAGCATCTGGTCATAGGGTTGGAATGTTAGAATAAGACCCATGGGGGCTGGATTGGCAGGTGAATTGGTTAAAGGAGTACAATTAAGTAGCTTATCTCATGATTCTGCATCTGATCCCATTGCTCTCCCCGCCACATATACATGCATATGAGTTGTGTAATGTATATATCTGCGTGCATATCAAAGCAAGCCCAGATAACTAGTATTCAAAAATTTTAAAAAGCTGTCTGAGGATCTCACTGGACCAGGAATGTTGATTTCCAATGAGTCTTGGAACACAGAGGAAGTTCTGGAAGACTGAAAGAAAGCTAAGGGTGGGCCAGTTTTTAAAAAAGATAAGTGGGATGACCCGGGAAGTAAGCCTGGCATTCATCCCAGGCAAGAGACTGAAGTGGCTGATAATGGAACTCGATTAAGGAAAAATTAATTAAAGGAGGGTAAAGGAATTAATGTAAATCAACATGGCTTTATGGAAAATACATCCTAGCAAACAAATTTGATACCTTTTTTTGGCTTGTAAAGATAATAGTGTTGACATAATTTGCTTAACATTTGTAAGGCGTTTGACTAGATATACATGATGTTTTCACTAAAATAATTAGAACAATATAACGATAATACAGCACAGATTGAACGGATTAAAAACTGGCTAACTGACAGATCTCCAAATGCAACTGTCAGCAGGCAGGTAGTTTCCAATGTGATCTTGCAGGGACTGGTTCTTGGTCCTTACACTATTTAACATTTTAATCAGTGACCTGGAAGAAAATACAGAATCATCACTGCACAAGTTTACAGATGACCCCAAAATGGGGATGTGGTAAATAATGAAGAGGACAGGTCATTGATGCCGAGCCATCTGGATTGGTTGGTAAGCTGGGTGCAAGAGGCGTTTTACTACAGATGAATGGAAATAGCAAAGAATGCAGGCCCTACGTGTAGGACTAGCTGAACATGAGCTCCCAGTATCATACTTGTGTCCAAACGAGCTAACGTGATCTCTCGAGTAAGAGTAGAGCAGTTATTTTACCTCTATTTGGCACTGGTGCAAGGGCTGCTGGAATCCTGTGGCCAGTTCTGGTGCCCACAATGCAAGAAGGATATTGACAAATTGGAGAGGGTTCAAAAAAGCGCTAAGAGAATGTTAGATGATTAGATAACATGCCACATAGTAGCAGACTTAAAGGCATAGGCACTGGAACGAAGAGTGCGGGGGTGGTGGTGGTTTGTGTGCTGCAGCACACCCTGGCTTGCAATGATTTCCATCATATACAGGATTTATTGTTCAGTGTAGCGGCTCTCAGCACCCACACTGTAAAATTGTTCCAGCCTCCCTGCGTCAAGGGCTCAATCTATTTAGTTTACCGATGAGAAGTTTACAGGAGTGACTTGATTACAGTTTGTGTCTGTACGGGGAAGAACTAGCTGAGAATGGGATGTGTAATCAAGCAGTGAAAGGTCACACTCGATCCAGTGGCTGGAAGAAGGAGCTAGTCAAATTCACACTGGGAACAAGGTGTAAATATGTAATGGTGAGAGTAACTAGCGATTGGAACGGTTTACCCAAGCTCATGGCAAACTGTCCTTCCTTGGCAATTTTTAAGTCAAAATTGGGTATTTTCCTAACAGCTCTGTACTAGGAATTATTGTGGGGAAGTTCTAGAGCCTGGGTTATGCAGGAGCTTGGTGACCCCAACAATCCCATCTGGCCTTGGACTCTGGGAATCTATTTTGCACACTACTGAAATGTAGCCATGTGGGGTGCTAACTCCCAGGACGGGTGCCTGTTTGTATTCAGTTGGTAACATATGGTCACAGGATTGGTGGACTTCTAACATTTGAGTTGTATAGTTTAGACTCTGAATTTAAAGGATTCTCTCCAGGACAGGGGTGGGCAAGATATGGCTGAATCTGGCCTGCCAAGTCACTAGTTCCAGCCCATGGGCCATCCGATACAGCCCACGGGCTGCCCCTCTAGAACCCTCAGGCACAAAGCAGCTAGCCCCTTTAAGCGGCTGGCTGCTCCCTGTGGCTCTCTGCTCCCGGCACTGAGAGGAAGGGAGAGGCTTCGTGGAAACTGCACAATGGGAGCTGAGAGATTTTGTTGGAGGTGGGGGCAACATGCAAAGCCTCCCTCTCCCCCCGGTGCCCTGAGCAGAGAGCCACAGGGAGCACCCGGTCATTTTGAGCAGCCTGGGGCTGCAGCAGGCATAGAGCCTGCCTTGGGGTCCTGCAGGGTGGCTGGCTGGGAGCCACCTACCTCCGACACCCCAGCCCCTCTCTTTCCCAAACTCCCTGCCCCAGGTTGCCATCCAAACCCTCTCTCTCCTACTCCCCCAGGTCACAACTCCCTCACAGACCCTGCACCTCCTCCCACATCCCTACCCTAGGCCAGAATTCTCTTCTGCACCCATCCCCCTCTCGGACCCTGTACCCAGAGCCCCTGCCGCAGATCACAACCCCTTCCTTCACCCACACTCCCTCTCAGACCCCACACCCTCTCCTGTACCCCAGTCCCCTATCCCAAGCTGCCATCTGCACCCAACCTCCATCCCAGACCCTGCACCCTATCCATAGAAAAGTGCGTTCCTTGACCACTTTCCAATATCTTGGAGTGCCCCATCAAAAATTATTGCTCCGGGAAGTGACTATACCTGGTGGGGGTGGGGTTGGGATCTTAGTCCTGATATTGAAGTATGAATTAGAGGCCACTTCTCCCATTCACCGTGAGTGGTAGCAGAGTTTGTGAAGTGAGTTTTCCTGGTTTATTTTAGTCCCAGGCTATTTAATGATATAATTATATAGCACCTGAGATATTTGGTGATGTCACTTTTACAAGCCATTGCTAGCTACCTTGTCTGCTGGGTGTAGATTAAAATGCACTTGAGATAAGATAAGGGTTATTTCAATGAAAATAGACCTGATACTGCAGAGGGGAGGAAATCTCCTGATACTGAGCTGTGGAGCAGGTAGTTTCATAAATCCTTTGCTCACACATGGCTATCATATTACAGGATAAAACCTTCCTTACATATGGCCCAGTACCAAAAAGACAGGCCCGAGAAAGAATGCAAGAGAGTGTTCAAATCTAATAATAATCAGGGAACTTCTGACCTGCCTTCTGGGGCAAAGCTGCCTGGGTGAAATTCCACCCCCGTTCTCCCCCGTGCCAAAGACCAAAGGAATTTGAGTGTGCAACATGTCCCCAGCTGTGACTGATCCAAGCTGTGTTAGTTATGGCCACATTTAGGCTATGTCTACACTGCAGCATTATTTTGGGATACTGGAGGTATCCTGAAATAGCTATCCCGCGTCTTAACAGCAAGATCGTTATTTCAAAATACAATGGGCTTGCTACTCCAACGTCCCTGTAAACCTCATTGCACGAGGAGTAAGGGGCATTTCGGAATAGCGGGTTATTTAGAAATAAGTGCTGTGTGGACAGCGCCAAATTACAAAATAAGCTACTCCGAAATTGACTCAAAACGAGCTACGCAATTTGCTTTGCTCAGATTGGGTAGCTTATATGAGCTATGGGTGCAGGGTAGATGCGTCTCTTGGGAGCTAAGGCAGGGTAGCTGCTCGTGCTTTTAGTGCTGGAGGACTCGGTTCAGTCCCTGTTGTGTTGGTGAAGATAGCAACCATCACATATGGCATCACATATGCCCAAGGGTGAATTTCACCTTATCATAGAATCATAGAATCACAGAGCTGGAAGAGACCTCAGGAGGTCATCAAGTCCAGCCCCCTGCCCAAGGCAGGACCAATCCCAACTAAACCAACCCAGCCAGGGCTTTGTCAAGCGGAAGCTAGTACTGTCTCTGTTCTGCCTGGCAATATTGCTTCACAGCACTTGTCTGCACAGCAAGGCAATGCATGCCAGTGGGGTACTAATGTACCCGTCGGATGATGCTAACAAGAATTAGGTATCCATTGGGGCCTACACAGAACAGCTAGAGCACCACGCATCAGAGCACGTTACAAATCACATGCCTCTTGCGCACTTTGCTAGTGCTGTGCAGACAAGCCCTCAGAGTGCCTGGCTATGCCTATGCTGCATTAAAACCCGCTGGCCGTCCATGCCAGCTGACTTGGGCTTTTTGGGCTCTGGCTAAGAGGCCATGTAATGGCAGTGAGTGTAGATATTTAGTACTCTGGCTGGAGACTAGGGATGTAAAATCCCGTTTAAAAAGTTAACCTGTTAAACATTAAGTTTAACAGGTTAACCGGGATCCCACGGTTGGGGGGGCTGCTCCAGCCCGACCAGGCCACTGGTTAATTGCTTACCTAGTAAGCTTTACCTAGTAAAGTGATGTTTATCAGGTAACCAATTATCCCTACTGGAGACTGGCCAATAAGACCCCTGTGAGGTGGGAGGGTCCCAGAGACAGAGGTATATGTTCAGCCAGAGCCAGAATGTCTACAAACAGCAACCCCATGAGCCAGCACCTCCCACTGCCCTCAGCAACTTCCACCTGCTGATGACCCGGCTGATCAATTTCTCCCCCCTCCCAGCGCCTTCTGCCCCCTGCAGATCAGCTGTTCAGCGATACGCAGGAGGTGCATCAGGAGGGTGAGGAGCAAGGGTGGGAGCTCAGGGGAGGGGCCAGAAGGGGTGTGGGGATGGTGGAAGGGATGGAATGGGGGCGAGGACTGGGGAAGAGTGGGGGGGTGGAGCAAGCACTTCACAAAGAGGGTGCCTATGGCCCTACCCATTGAATCATAGAACACTAGAACTGGAAGGGACCTTGAGAGGTCATCAAGTCCAGTCCCCTGCCCTAACGGCAGGACTAAGCACCATCTAGATCATCCCTGACAGGTGTATGTCCAACCTGCTCTTAGATATCTTCAATGATGGAGATTCCACACCCTCCCTGAGCAATTTATTCCAGTGTTTAACCACCCTGACAGGAAGTTTTTCCTAATGTCCAACCTAAACCTCCGTTGCTGCAGTTTAAGTTCATTGCTTCTTGTCCTATCATCAAAGACCATGGAGAACAATTCCCCCCCCAACCCGGGACACCCTTTTAGATACCTGAAAACTGTTATCATGTCCCCTCTCAGTTTTCTTCTTTCCAAACTAAACAAGCCCAATTCCTTCAGCCTTGCCTCATAGCTCATGTTCTCTAGACCTTGAATCATTCTTGTTGCTCTTCTCTGGACCTTCTCCAATTTCTCCACATCTTTCTTGAAATGTGGTGCCCAGAACTGGACACAAGACTCCAACTGAGGCCTAATCAGCGCAGAGTAGAGCGGAGGAATGACTTCTCGTGTCTTGCTCACCACACTTCTGTTAATGCATCCCAGAATCATGTTTGCTTTTCTTGCAACAGCGTCACACTGTTGACTCATATTTAGTTTGTGCTCCACTATGACCCCTAGATCTCTTTCTGCAGGACTCCTTCCTAGACAATCACTTCCCATTCCGTATGTGCGACACAGATCGTTCCTTGGAGCACTTTGCGTTTGGAAGGAAGGACGAATTGAGTCCTCCTTTGCTGCAGTTAGCCTGTGCTTGGGGGGCAACCCCCCCCCACAATTCACCCCTACAATAACACTGAGGCTTTGCAAAGGGGGGCAGTCTGGAGAAGGGGAGGCGCCACTCCCCCCACCCCAGGCAGGGCCATGCACTGGCATGGCCAGGGCTGCGAGGGGGAGCAGAGGCACTGCCCCAATGCATCATGGGCAGAAGACTCGGTTGAGCCAGCCCCTGGTTCCGAGAGGACAGGCCAGCAGCGCATTTCAGAGCACACTGGGCTGCATCCCTGAGCAGTGTGAAGGGCGCCCAGGGCTAGCACTGCCTGCTGACTTCAGCACTTCCTCTGCCGGCAGGGGGGCTCGCCACAGCCCCTAATCCGCACTACGTGCTGGCTTGCAGAGGGGCAGTGCAAAGTACCGTGTCAGCTGCGCCCAGCTTTTTGCTCCCTCCTTGGCTGTAGAGAGCTCAAGCCCAGTTGCTTGGGCACAGAGAGGAGGTGCTCCCCTGCCCGCTTGCCCCTGGGCATGCTGCATGCCCTCCTTTCTCCTCCCCTCCGCTTGGAGAGCAGAGTCGGGCCCATTGTTTTCACACAGGCCTCACCCGTAAACATTGGCTGGTTTTTTTTAAACCCACCTGGAAGCCATCCCTGTGTGAGAAGAAAACCAGAAGCCTCTGAAATGCCCAGCGCTGAGACCTTGGTGCTCACCCTCCTCCCCCATGTTGGGGTGAGCCTCTCTTGGCTCCACCATTTCATACGGACACGATCAGCAATCCGGGGCCAGGGCTGTCCTTCCATTCAATCTCAGAGGGGCAGCCATGTTAGTCTGTGTCTGCAACAAACAAGGAGCAGGGTGGGGAACCTGGGGTCTGGGGGCTGAACCCAGCCCCTGGCTTGTCTGGATCTGGCCCTGGTGGCTTGGGGTCCCTCCTAAGCATTGGGGAGCCGACGCTGGTGCTCCAGCCCCTCGCCCTTCCCACAGCTCCCCCAACCCCCCGAGGGCTGGAGCACCAGCACCGGCTCCCCACTGTGGAGGGAGGAGCCCTGAGCCTCGCAGGCCCAAGTCAGGCAAACCAGAGCCATATCCAACCCACAGGCTCTGCCTGGTGCATGAGGAAGTGGCTCCATGCCACTCCCCCTCCCTCTGGCTGGTGCAGTAAAGTTCTAGCTGGAGACTTTTACCCCACAAAATCTACAAGCCTGGGCCCCACTAGGCTCTTGTGTGCGAGGGGAAAGTCGGGGAGTGTCTTTCTGCTTCTCAGTTGGGGCCATGTCAGTGAGGTGTTCTGTTGGGTTTTTTGTTTCTTATTCGCAGCCCCTGACTGATTTTTCTGTGGGTCAGCGGCCCCTGACCCAGAAGAGGTTCCCCGCCCCTGCCTTAGAGACTAACAGATTCATTAGGGCATCAGCTTTTGTGGGTAAAACCCACTTCCTCAGATGAATCGGAGTGGAGTTTACAGAGGCAGGGGTATATCTATATATATAAGGACAAAAAAAGGTGCCACAGGACTCCTTGTTGTTTCTTTCATTACATGTGTGTATCACTCCTAGGACAATGAAACCCAGTCCCCTCACCGGGGCCTCTAGGTGATATAGTAATAATTAAATAATTAAAGGCATTTCTGAGGCTTCCCACAAAATCACAACCCTCTTGGGAGCCTCAATGGATTTCTGGGTGCAGTGAAAGGGAAGACATGGGTAGGAATGGTGTCCCTAGCCTATGTTTCCCTGGAAATGGGTGACAGGAGAGGGATCACATGAGTATTCCCTGTTGTGTTCCCTCCCTCTGGGGCATCTGGTATTGGTCACTGTCGGCAGACAGGATACTGGACTGGATGGACCATTGGTCTGACCCAGTCTGGCTGCTCTCATGTTCTTCTGTTCTTATGACATGTCTCTGAAGCATTTTCTCTTCAGACTTCATCCCTCTGCTTATTCAGAATCAACGACCTGCCGTGCTTGGGTAATTTCCAGGACATGGGCTGCAATCCCTTTGTTCTCCATCAATCTTCCAGGCGGTGACATCCTTCCCCTGAAGCTATGGACCAGCCGGGCCTAAAAAGGCAGGGTACATTGTCGTCATGTCAGCTGAGTGCCCAGATGGAAAATAATGCAACAGCCATTGTGGTGAATGGTGAAGAGGGAACATAAACAGTTACTGCAAATAGGAGGACAATAAAGTCGCGGGCCAGTGTATAGAGTTGGCTGGTGCTCTCAATTGTATTTCAGTGAAGGGTTGATTCTGTGCATCTCCAGACAGGATGTTGGAGTGGAATGACCCAAGCTCCCATTAATGTCCTGGGCAACCAACTCTAGTGATGATACCAGAGCAGTGGCTGAGTAAAGAATGGGAACCCAAACAATAACACCAACAATACCGGCTGCCACCCAATAGATAGTAAAGTAGCAGCACCTGCTTGGAGATGGAGATTAACTGTAGGACCTTCTCTGAAACTCATCCTCCTCCCACTCAGCCACTTGACTGCAAAATCAAATACCCCTCATGCAAGACCTCATTGTGCCTACGCACTTCACTCTGGCCTCGGGCTCTTCTCATGCTGCACAGAAGCAGCTGTCGGAGTGTGTTTGTGGTGCATATTGTAATGATGCCATCCCCCAATGGGGCAATGAACTCATCTCTATAAATATCACTGTTATCTAATCTGTGAGACCAGACACTAAAACACTCAGCTCCTAATTTTATGGCCATTGCTCGGTGTCACTAGAGGGCAGAGGTGAGGTTGTTTGATGGCCACAACTGCATACAAGAGACCCTCGCGATTCACGGAATCTCTCGTTGTGGTTCGGCATATTCGTGGGTGTTCTGCCCCAGCCTGGCGTTGGACAGTGGGGGCCAGGAGCCACAGCGAATTCACCCTGGCTCCTGGCCCTCCTGGCCAGTTTGGGAGCTGTGGGGAACTCACCACGAGGGCCAGGAGGTGCGGCTCCCAGTATTCACAAATTTCACCATTTGCAGTGAATGCGGGGATGCGTGTACCGCAAACAGTGAGGGGTTCCCTGTATTTTGTATCTTAACAGGTTTGGATTTCTTCAAAGTTTAAACTTAAGTTTCCTGGGTTTAGAAGGGTGGGTTTTAGGTTAATGACAACAGTCTTATAATGTTTTATACCCTGGAACAAATGAGATGTGGTCTCAACCATAGCTTCACATTAACACAGCTGTCTTGGACTATCATTAACAAAACTGTTTTATTTTAACCAGTACCTCAGGTTTAAGCAACCAGATAGCGCTCCTTTAATTTATTGCATGTAAGTTAATTCAGGCCCAATTGTTCTGTGTATATTCAATTGAATCTAAAACTCTACTGAGACAAGAGACTTCTCTGCAGAAGATTCTCTCCCTGAGGAGAGGACAAGAGACCAAACAACTGATATCAGTCATATTGCTCAATGGAAAGATGAGGTGGGTGAGGTAATAGCTTCTATTGGTCCCACTTCTGTGGGTGAGAAAGACTAGCTTGAGGGCTTACACAGAGCTCTGCTTCGGGTCACCCTCAGAAGTGGGTCCAATAAAAGATATTATCTCACCCATCTCATCTCTCTCATATCCTGGGACCAGCATGGGTATAACAACACTGCATATTGCTTATCGGACCGTTGGAAGGCATGATGCTGTGATAAGTCCCCCGAGGGCCAGCTTTGCATGGCATCCCCGTGGCTGTACATTAAACTCCTAAAGGATTCCTGGGATTGTTGGAAGGGCCCTGTTTACAGCCAAGCAGTTATAGATAAACCACAATCTGGGTGACATTCAAAAAGGCAATTTGCAATGCAAACCAAGCGGCGCCATCTGATCAATAGACCTGGAACCAGTCAAATCTGAACCAGTCCAGTACAATGCTTCTTTGTGAGATAAAACCAGATGTGCTTTGGCTTAGAGGGGTAGGAATTGCTAGAGGCAAAGAGGGGTGTTAAAGAATTAAGACTCAGGTGCACTGGAAAGCTATTGGAAAGAGTTAAAAGTTTAGGGTTTTTTCAGTGTCAGTATTATAGACACTCAGCCAGCTAGAGTTAGCCCGGAGCCACACATTTTGATCATGAATCTACATCTAGGCCTGATTTCCCCCCATTATTATCGTAATATGCTACAGGTTGAACCGCTCTAGTCTGGCACTCTCGGGATCTGATCGGTGCCGAACCAGAGAATTTGTCAGACCAGGGGAGGTCAAGATTGTCTAACAGCATTACCAACACTTCCACTGCTTGCTGGGCTCTGAGGAGACATTTGGGGTAAATCAGAGCTAAATCGCAGTACAGAACAACGAGAATCAGGGCTGGGGGCTGTAAACAAACTTCACAGGATTGCAGGAAACTTGGTCACCCCTGTGATCAGTGGACATCCAGCGAACTAAAAACATGCCGGACCACGGATGTTGCCAGACCAGAGAGTGCTGGACAAGAGAGGGTCAACCTGTAGCACAGAGAGGCCCCAATGAGACTTGGGCCCCATGGAGCTAGATGCTATGCACACACATTACAGGAAACACTCAGTACCCCCGACATGCCTACAGTCTATAGGAAGAAGGGAGACGACTTTCCAAAGTCTCCTGATGGACTCTCCAGTGTCCTAATGATCTGGCTACCAGACTCCTGCCCCAAATGGCCTCTATTCCTTCCAGTACCAGAGGTTTATTTAAGACATCTTCCTCCTTTCAACAAAGTAGTCAGGGACAAACAAATATTTCCGGTGACTTTATTTTAGCTAAACTGCTAAACCAAGATCCAAAATCCATGATTAGAGATACCATCACCTAGAATACATCTAGACTACAGAGCTTTTCCGGGATACCTCTGGTATCCCGGAAAAGCTCTGCTGCGTCCAAGGAACGTGTCTGCTTTTCCGAAATATTTTTTGAAAAGCAGACATGTTTTTTCGGCATCCCTGTAAACCTTGTTTTACGAGGAAGAAGGGATGTTCTGAAAGAGGTTTTTTTTTTCCAACAGTTGGCCCCATGTAGACGGGCCAAATGCTGGAAATGCCTCTTTTGGAAGAAATGCAGAAAAAGATACACAAATTGTTGTTCACAATTTGCATATCTTTTTCTGACTTTTCTTTGTAGTGTAGACACAGCCCTAGACACATGTGGGCCCCAAATGTATGAGAAAGAAAGAAAGAAAGAAAGAAAGAAAGAAAGAAAGAAAGAAAGAAAGAAAAGAAAGAAAAATGTTTTCATGAGTTTTGGGTTATGGGGTGTTCGGGCAATGTGTTTGTTTGTTTGTTTGTAATTTTAATTCACATGATTTCATGTTTGGATGTAAATGTTTCCCTGCCATTTTTTCAATGCAAACAATTCAGCATGCATTAGTGAGTGAAGGAGAATCTGAAGCTAATCCAGTCAGACTGATTCCACTGTCCAAGCTGAATGACATAGCATCAATTTTGGAAAGAACATTAGAACTTTAAAACATAACAATCTCAAGTGATAACACAGGGAATGCATTGTGTACTTTGTTTTAAGTATCTAGATAGGACATTTTCAGCAGTGTGAAACTGCATAGGTTCACAGGAGCTGTCCTAGAACGTAAAGACATAAGAATGTCCATACTGGGTCAGTCCAAAGGTCCATCTACCCCAATATCCTGACCTCCAACAGTGGCCAATGCCAGGTGCCCCAGAGGGAATGAGCAGAACAGGGAATCATCAGGTGGTCCCATCCCCTGTTACCCATTCCCAGCTTCTGACACACAGAGGCTAAGGACACCACTGATTTGCCCTGATTTACCCCCTCAGCATCTTTCTATGATTTTCAACCCACAAGTATTCTTGCAATGGATGGAACCTGCAGTTAACCCTGCTAATCTTATATTCAGTGGTGCTGTAGCCATGCAATTCCCAGGATATTAGAAAGACAGGTTGGGTGAGGTAGTATCTTAAAGCTTGTCTTTGTCTCTCTCACCCCCAGACGTTGGTCCAATAAAAGATAATACCTACCCCATCTTGTCTCACTTGCTAAGCAAAGGAATTTCACTACCCAGTTATAGAGAGAGATTGCAGCACTGGAATTCATCTGCAAATTTGACACTGTTACCCTGGGCTTGAATAAAGACATTAACTGGTTAATGCACTACAAAGCCGATTTCCCCTCCCTTTGACATTCACATTTTCACATCAAAAGCTATGAATGGGACACATACAGCCCACTTAATTAGCTTTATTAACATGGGTCCTACAATTGACAGGTACTTTTTTTGCTGTTATGTATCTCTTTGATTCTGTTATATCCACTCCAACTCATCTGATGAAGTGGGTCTTACCCATGAAAGCTCATGATGCTAAATATTTTTATTTGTCTCTAAGGATATGTCTACACAGCAAAGTTATTTTGGAATAACAGCCATTATTCCGAAATAACTATGCAAGCATCTGCACAGCCATTCCGTTATTTTGAAATAATTTTGAAATAAAGGGCAGCTTATTCTGAAATCTGTAAACCTCATTCTATGACGGATAATGTCTATTCTGAAATAAGGCATGTATAGACACTCCACAGCTGCTATTTTGAAATAGCCCCTCACCAGGGCTATTCTAAGTTATTCTTCTCCAGTGCCTCCTGGGGCTCTAAATCGAGATAACACATCTACATTAGGGGAGCCTGCCCCGGACTAATTTTGAGGCTTCCCTGCAGCATAGACGTGCTATTTCAAAATAAGCTATTTCAGAATAACTGTTCCGGAATAGCTTATTTCAAAATTGATGTGCAATGTAGAGGTAGACTAAGGTGCCACATGACTGCTTGTTGTTGCTAATTTTGGGCATTTCTATATTTCTGTCTTGTCCTCTAGCACATTTCAAGTTAGTACCCTCTTCTCCTGATATGCCAGCATCCTGCCTGGCACTACATCCAACCAGCTTAGAGTATGTGTCTTCCTGGACCCTTTCCTGGAGTGATGATGGCAGACAGGTAGAATCGACTGAGCCAGACCAAGTTAATAAACTAGGGGGAACCACCCAGATGTTTCTGTCTTGTTAGAAAATGCATGAATAGGGCTGCATTTTACACGTGTTTGCATAAGCTCCAGTGCAATGGGGCATCTGACCCATTGGGCCTGACTCTTATTTACATGAACCCCACTTTATATTACCACTCTGGCAGCAGAAAGGAGCCTGGACATGGGCACAAACGCTTCACGGCCCGTTACGCTGCTGAAATGATTTTAAATGGCCTTGCTCTGAAAGCGAATCAGGCCTGTTTATAAATTGAAGGCTCCCATGTAGGTAGGGCACACTAGTGTGAACTCATAGAAAGAAATGCTTTCCTCTGTGCTTTCCCCCGTCGCATTCCACAGAGCGCCTGCAGCATATTTGGCTCTAGGGCTCTAGGCGAGTGCGCCTACATGAAATTCACAGTGCACTTGAAAAGAATGGCGTTTCCCATGGGCAAACACTCTCGGGAAGTCCTATTAACAACAGCTCATCTCGCTGGGCAAACAGTGCCACAGCTCAGACTGAACGTGAAACTCTGGCTCCTAATGGCTCGGTAAATTCTGCAACCGAGTCCAGTGCTTCTCTTTAAGATCTGCTTGGCTGGCCAAAAAGTGATGAAGCAAGCTTATGATAACCATCTTCAGCTACAGGTTGAACCTCTCTAGTCCGGCACTCTCTGGTCCGGCAACATCTGTGGTCTGGAATGAGTTTAGTTAGCTGGGATGTCCACTTATCATGAGTGTGGCCACGTTTCCCATGGTTCTACAAAGTTTGTTTACAGCCACCAGTCCTGGCTCCCAGTGTTCTGTGCTCTTCTTTAGCTTTAGTTTACCCCTAAATATCTTCTAAGAGCCCAGCAAGCAGTGGAAGTGTTGGTGATGCTGCTGGACAATATTGATCTCCCGTGGTCCAGCAAATTCTCTGCTTCGGCACGAGCAGGTCCTGAGGGTGCGGCACTAGAGAGGTTCAACCTGTATTGAAAGGCAAAGGTAAACAGAAAGGAAGATGGTTGAAATTGAGGGAGCTAGGAGTGATCGGCTAAAATTAAAGAAAGGAGAATCTCAGCTGAATAGCAGGGATGTGCATCTGAAGGGTGAGAACAGTTAAACTGGAGGATAGTTTTCCAAGAGAAGTGATAGGAGGCTTGTTGCCTGAGTTATTTGAAATTGGACTGGATGAAACTCTGCAGCATTAACATAGGGAATGTAGGTCATGTCTTGTTGTATAATAGCAGGGAGCCATCCACTCCTGGGGACCCTGTCTCCTGTGATGAAACTGACGGGGGAATGGACTAGATTTGACTCCCCAGCACTGCTTTGACTCCAGTGTCATGATTCTGCATTGCGGCATCCTGAATGGTTTGGAGGTATTTTGTGTTACTCCCCCTGCCCTGCAATGGCTCCCAATATCTTTCTGCAAATCAGGCACCTGGTCACTAACGGCCAAGTCCTACTCCTGCCAAACTCATTCAGTTCAGGCATTTTGCCCATTGTGAAACCAGAGGAGCTGGGCTTGGGGCTCTCTGGGTTTTTTGTAATTCACTGGACCAGATCCTCCACTGGTGTTAGTCGGCCAAGCTTCACTCGAGTCAATGGAGCTGCCCCACATTGCATCAGCTGAGGATCTGCCCTGTGTTTCTTCCATTTAGCAGCTGCAGCAGCAAGCTTGTCACCCTGGGTCAGTGTGCAGCTGATTTCTCCTGTTTCCCCAGGCCCTAGAGGTGATCAGTGTTCCCTGTAAGCTGAGCACTTATGCGGCCACTCAGGAGAGATTCAGATGCTGCCCAGCTGATTAGCAGAGTGCCCACAGCTAGGTTTTTTGTTTCTACAGGTGGTGCACATTTGCACATGCCTCAGTGCATGTAAAAACTGATTCCACACATGGATGGGAAAAATCTGCACATGCATGGAAAAGATTAGAGGGAACATTGGAGGAGATCCCTCGAGGGCAAGGGAGAGGCACCGTGGCAGGGTGGGGCAGTGTGTGTGTGTGTGTGTGTGTGTGTGTGTGTGTGTGTGTGTGTGTGTGTGATATCTTGACCATCCCATACCTATCCTGCACAGAAATAGGGGATTCCAGTCTCCAGGATTGTCAGGCTGGTGCCTTCCTCCAGCACGAAATTCATGCAGAATACAGCAAACGAGCAGAACCAACCAAACATCTAATACCCAGGCCTCCCTTCTTCTCAGGAAATTTAGAGTGTTTTTCCTCATTCCCATCACCTGTGCCTCAGTGGCTCATGTGCCTGGCAGGGGTTGGGGAGGCTGTGAGGAGAAAAAAAATTAATCCCAAACAAAGCACAGCAGGCAGACAGCTGGAAAGCCTCTGTGGAATTAAACGAGAAAACGGTCATTCCGAACTTCCTCCCACAAACCTGGGCGGGCTCAGCTCCAACCCCACACTGGGAGATTTGCCATGGAAAAGCCGGTGTGACCTGCCCAGCCCGGGTAAACACAATAAGATGCTACTTGTGTTTCTCCAGCTTACTACACAAGGCAAAGAGGGTCAGGTTCATCCCTGGCATAAGCCCATTGATTTTAATGGATTCTACCTCATGGATGAAAGTGGACCATTATGTGTACTCTAGCCTTTACTTCTCACTGGAACTGGAAACCACAGACCAGTCTTGTCCAGCGTCCTCTATGCCAGTGGCCAGCACTAACTGCTTCAGAGAAAGGAGCAAGAAATCCCACATTATACATCTTTCTTTCTTTCTTTCTTTCTTTCTTTCTTTCTTTCTAGCAGTTCTCAAGTATCTGAAAGGGTGTTACAAGGAGGGAGAAAAATTGTTCTCCTAGACTTCTGAGGATAACTGTTCTCCTAGACTTCTGAGGACAAGAAGCAATGGGCTTAAATTGCAGCAAAGGAGGTTTAGGTTGGACATTGGGAAAAAATTCCTGACTGTGAGGGTGGTTAAACACTGGAATAAATTGCCTGGGGAGGTTGCGGAATCTCCATCACTGGAGATATGGAAGATCAGTTTGGATAGACATCTATCAGGGATGATCTGGATCAGTGTTTCTTAAACTTTTTCAGACCGAGGAACAGCAAACAATAATTTTTTTTTCTGAGGAACACCAAGGACTTTTTGTTGAACGCAAAAAAAAAAAAAAAAAAAGGTGTGTGTGTGTGGGGAAGTTGCCTGCCCCTTTAAGAGCAGCCATTTTGAACTCTGTTATTCTCTGTGGCATACCTCCGACTGCCTCGCGGCGCACTGGCGTGCCATGGAACACAGTTTAAGAAACACTGATCTAGATGGTTCTTGGTCCTGCCGTGAGGGCAGGGGACTGGACATGATGACCTCTCGAGGCCCCTTCCAGTTCTAGTCTCTTTCTTTCTTTCTTTCTTTCTTTCTCAATTACTAATTGGCAAACAACGCATTCTGCACACACAAATTAATCCACATAAGCTCACAAGGGCTCTAGATTCTATATAGATCTTCTATATACAGCTCTGCTCAGTTGTGATCCTGCAGCTTCAGACAGTCTGGCCTGACACATTCCTCAGAAATGCCCATCAGGGAAGGGTTGATCCAGATTCTGAGCAAGAGCCAAGTTTACAGCTCGGGCTGGTCTCTGGTTGCGGCATCTAATCAGGTTTGGTTCCCTTGTGAGATCTGGGTGCAGGCCAGCTGGTTTCCCTGAAGCACAGAGAGAAGGTGCAGAGAGTGCTCATGTCCCTGGTTTGGGTTGTTTGATTGGGTATGGCTTCTGGGGTCTGCAGCAGGAGCAGAGGTCCAGTTAGAAACACTATTGACACTCCCAGCACCTGGCCTCCATACTATAAACTCGCTATCCCTAACGCACTGGGGCGATATATTTAGAAACACTGTGGCTTATGCGTATCGTGCCACACAGCCTATCACAGGGCCAGTATAAGGAGGAGATAACAGGGCCCAGGTGCAAGCTGCAATGAACTAAGGGTGAGAGCGTAGCCTCTGGCCCCATTATGTGAAGCCCAGCCTCCCGTTACACAGGCAAGGCTGAGGTGACACCAATGCTGCTCAGACATAGCTGGACGGGTGCCACGGCCCCTGTGGCTTTAGGACAGAGGGAGAAGGTAAAATCAGAGCTCAGAGGAGCTGAGTGCCAGCAAAATTGTCAGGGCTGGGAATCCCCCCCACTCCCACCACAGGCCAAGGTGAGGCAGCTGCTATGCCCCTCTCCAGAATCAGCCACACTGTCCATCTGCCCACACACTTCTGTTGCCTAGGAGACAGTATGCGCTCCGCCCACTGCCTGCATTGCCCCTGGTCCCCTCTGACGATACCCACCCAAGCTTTTCCTTCCACCAGCCCGGAGGAGCCCACCCTGCAAGGGGAGAGCACGTCGGAGTCTATTTTAGCTTGTGGGTCAAGAGAATTGAAGCTGGAGGAGCGGGGGAGAGGGGGAGAAGCTGGGGGCAGTGCAGAGGAACAGGGCTTTTACACTGTGCATCCAGTGAATCCCACCAGCTCTCAGGGTATCCATCCTGGGAGCAGACTCCCCAGGATTATCTGCAGGAGAGCGCCATCTTTGTCCATACGCAGAATACGCAGCTGCGTAGGGCACCTGAAAGTTTGGGGCACCGCTGGGTCTCAATGCCCATCCACCCGCCTCTTCATAGAATCATAGAACCATAGAGCTGGAAGAGACCTCAGAAGGTCATCGAGTCCAGCCCCCTGCTCTAGGCAGGACCAATCCCAACTAAATCAACCCAGCCAGGGCTTTGTCAAGCCGAGACTTAAACACCTCTAGGGATGGAGACTCCACTACTTCCCTAGGGAACCCATTCTAGTGCTTCACCACTCTCCTAGTGAAATAGTTTTTTCTAATATCCAACCTGGACCTCTTCCTATCCCCGTTCTGTGGCTCTGTTTCCTCCGGAGAACATCGAGTTGACTTAAAACTGACACAGCCTGCCGGAGCGATTAGCAGCACACCAAACCCGTGAAAGAGCCTTTCGAGTGGCAATGAAGCCATTCAACAGGCATTTGCCAATTCCAGGTACATACTGTCAGTTTCTGAATGTACGGTGTGAGTCAACAGGACCTGAGTTTAACATTTGCTTTAAATTTATCTCATTAATGTGTTGCTGAAGGTTATAAAATCACAGCTCTAAAAAATCATGCTCCTCCCCCGGCACTCTCCTGGGGCTGCCATTGGTCACCAGTTTAACAGTACTGCATAGGGCCCCATAAATCCTAAGGACAGCTCTGCTGCAGGAAGCAAGTCCCTGCATTTACCTCCCCGCCTCTCACTGTTCTGGGGGAATCTCCATGATCCCCTGCGAATTTTTCCATAGTAGGAAAGAATTTCCACCTTCCTTCTTTGTGTTTGTACGCTGAGCACATAAGAGCTGCAGTTGTCACAGAGACAGGCCGACCACACATCCCACTGGGGAATTTTTACAGGGTTGTGAATGTAGCGGCCCCATAAGCCAGAGCTTTGGCCACACACTGGCCCAGGAGCCTGGGCTCTGTGAGCATTTCAAAGCCAGGGGAACCATGGGAAGGTGCTCATGGACACGTTCAGGCAGCAGACCGTTTTTTTTGGGGGGGGGGGGTGGAAACTGCCTGGAAGCGATGCCGGGAGAACTGTCTGAGAGGTGAGGAGGCTGAAGAAGCCATATTACAGGCAGCCGCACCAAAGCTGGAATTTGTTAATTAACCTCCTGTCAGAGTGAAATGTTACATGTCAGAAGATTCAGACACAATGAAATACCCAAGTCCAAGAGAGCGGGAGAGACCATTCAGAGCTGCGTGGCAGCCAGCCGAATGCATCTGTGAGTGCACAGTTTGTTTGGCAAGACCAGGCTGATAAAAGAAAACCGGAGGGGCTGAAGCCTCCAGGGATATTAAACCTGCAAGCTAAGAATTTGGCTCAGGCCTGGAAGAGCTGGAAAGAGGAATTTAACCCCTGTGTAGATACTGCTGTGGCAGAGAAAAAGGAAGAGGTGAAAGAAAAAAAGCTGTTTTGTTACTTGATTGGAGGAAGGAGGAGAGAGATAAGTGAAATTCTGCAGACCGAAATTCCCCACATTCAATGCGCATTAGAAGCAATAATGGGCTGTTCTGACACTCACTCTAATCCCAGGAAGAATGAAAAGGTGGAACAAAATAATTTCTTTATTTGGGATCCAGCAGCCAAGGAGGAAATAAATGAGTAGGGCTCTGATTTAAACATGCTAGCAGCCAATTGCAATCTGGGAAATAGTAACGATTCATCGATAAGAGACTAGATGGTGTGTGGATACAAGATTCACAAGTACCAGAGCAGTTACTGAGGGAAGCTCACTTAACTTTGGGGAAAAGGTTGGTGGTAGCCAGGATTTCGGGGCTATCCAAAGAGAGGATTAGAACCCTGGCAGGGCAATCAGCAGAAACTGCTCATGTCATATGCAAGAAAGAGAAATCACAATCAGCTACAGTGTCAGTAGATGACAATGGTACAGACACAGGTAAGTATTGTGGTGGAAAACATGTAAGATAGGAAGTGAAGTGCTGACGCCCAGTAAGTGAGGAGAGCAACAGTGGGTAGAAGGACTTTACGTGAGTGACTGAACAACGCAAGGGGACCCTAGTAAGCACTAGAAACAGGTGTATGTGTAATTCCAACAGACAGAACTGAACCGGGAACCTCTGGAGCTTAATGCATGAGTCTCTACCATTTGAGCTAAAAGCCAGCTGCCGCTCAGATAAGGCTGTAGGGTCAACTCATTCTTTCTCTAAGTGGTCTAAGTGCCACTACATGGGACAGTGAACCATACCTAGTAGGTGTGTGGGTTACATACGCAGCCATATTACTTGGTAAGAAAGTGATATGCTTTCAATTAGATTGTGGCACAAGGTGTAACATTATCCCAGGCAGCCTGTGAACCCTGACATATGATTGGAAGAGACCAACGTGAAGCCAATTAAACTACCAAAAAAGAAAAGCACCTGTTGTGTTACTACAGCCACTGAAAAATGAACTGCAGAACCTACAGAATCATGGAATTATACAGCCTGTAGAGAACAGACTAGATGAGCTGTCTTGTGGTGGTAAAAGAGTAACCAAGGTGTCATACATTGGATATGTTGACCTCCAAAGTAGATCTAGAAAAAAATGAGGTCAGAGAAATGCCAAAACCCTTTAAGGAGTCCAGATATTCCTGGGAATGGTCAATTATTTAACAGTCTTTTGCAACTATCTGTCTGAGAACTGAGAGATCCTGAGACAACCGATACATCGAGACATCTTATGGGAGCGGAAAGACTAACACGAGCAAGCATTCTGGAAAGTATAAGAGATGACTGGAAAGACTCCCTTTTTGACATATTGCAGTGCAGAGGAAGTCCTTATGCTGAAGTATTATGTATCTGAGTTGGGTCTAAAGGCCACTATGTTGCACATTGCATGTGCACATTGCATGTTGCACGTTTCATGTGCAAGCAAAGCATTGTCCATGACAGAGAAGGGCCACGCTCACATTGAAAAAAGTTGTTAGCAATATTCTTTGGAATGGAAAAATTTCACCAACGCAGCCGTGGTCATACAGTGGACATAAAATCTGACCATCAGCCTCTCAAAAGGTCATTATTCAGTGCACCAAAGTTCTTACAGCAGATGATGATGTGGCTGCAGAGATACATGCAATAGATCAAATATTGCCTAGGCAAAGATTTGGGGTTGACAGACACCTTGAGCCATGCGTACCTGCCAGAGATAGAGATAATAAATATGGTAAAGGACGTACCTATCTCAGAAGAAAGGTGGGGAGAGACACTGGGAAGTTCAGAGCAAGACAGAATGCTGTAGACATGGAAACTCCTAGTCTTACAATGATGGCCAGCTACAAAAGACCAATTACCTAAATTACCTAGTGGTGCAATTACTTGCACCATTCTTTCAGAAAAGTGACAGTTTGTATATACTGAATGGCATTAGATTTCAGGGAGAAAGAGGAGTTATTCTGGCAGCTTTTAGAAATGAGACTATACACAAAGTTCATTTGTCCTATCTGGGAATTGTAGGTTGCTTACGGTGAGCCAGAGGGCTAAATACTAACTATGAATGAATAGACAATTATGGACGTCTATGGAAAAGTGTGATGCACGAAGACCCTGGGAAGCTGTGGAATTGCTGTCATAGGAAATTTTTAAGAACTGGTTAGCCCAGCACCTGTCAGTGATGGTCTAGATAATACTTAGTTCTGCCTCAGTCAGGGGACTGGACTAGATGACCTCTCGAGGTTCCTTCCAGCCTTACATTTCTGTGATTCTATGACGCTGGTATGGAGGCTATACAATCGAAGTTTTCTTCACACTGTACGGATGACCTCTTGTGCCCAAAGGCAGAATGGCAGGCCCATGTGGGGATCTTTCACACATTTAAAGACTTGAAGTGACCGCTGCAATTCCATCATTTACCTAGCTCAAAGCAGCAAGCGATCTCTGCCCCACACTGCAGAGGCAGGGGTGAAAAAACCAACCCAACAACCCTGAATCTCAGGCTGCCCATCTGACCTGAGAGAAAATTCCTTCCCAACCCCAAATATAGTGATCAGTTAGACCCTTACATCCATTCCGCTCCCATTCGTTGTTGTTATTTATGCTTTGCCAAAGTGCTGCTTAGTCAAAGAAATTTCCACCAGGGAAACAGTAATGGGCCAGGACTCTGGTGCAGGGACTCTGTCAGAAGCTGCTCAGTACTTGGCGCTGCACCTTCTGAGACCTGGTTTCTAGGGGCTGTCAGAATACAAATAATATTAGGATTGTGTGTCAGAGGTTGCCGGAGAATGATGGAAACTGTACTCCGTGACCCAGGAGGTCCTTCCAATCCTATGGCTTATGTGACTCCCAACTCACACAGAGAGAGGCAGGAGCTAGACACTCCGGCAATGTAAAATCAGAAGAAGTCCTGTGCACACATGAGAGGGGTGGAAGAAGGGGATTCCGCACCCTTCCCACTGGATCTACTTTTCCACCGACCCTGGCACTTCAGAGCTGGATTAAAAGCTCCAAGGAAGTGCCAGCCCAGCTTGCTTTATTGCCCTGCACAATGTGGAATTTGTTTCTCCCAGGGAATCCCGGACTCAGGACGTCCTCTCATTTGGAGCCACACAAAAAGAGGCACACGCCCAGCATGTCACAGCAAACTTTTTACTTGGGGAATGTTTTAAATTAACGGGTTTTGTGGTCCTCTCCGAACATTTCTCTAAGGTAGCTTTGGGCACACGGGGCCATAAACCTTCAGCAGCATGACCTATGTCCGGGCGTACATGAAGGGATCTTGGTCCGTGTCAGGGTATATGCGAAGAGGTCCACTGCTTCTCGGGGTGTCAGTTCCCTTCTGGCCCTAGTCAGCTGCTTGCCCTCTGGTGGGTGTCACTGCCGGGGTAACCCGGGTTTCACCAATGCCACAAGCGTTGCTCACGTTTCATGCGGCAAATGCTTCTGCTGCTCACACCCATCAACTAAAAGTGCCAAGGAGCACCCCCGAGAGGTAGGAATGTGCAGCTTTCCCTCCGGCTGCTCCTGGGATCACTGAAAATCCTACATTCAGGGGTCAATTCCACGTTACGGGCGTAGCTTAGTCCAGCCCTTCGGCCTTTAGCACCCAAAGATGCAGCTGAATCTCATAGGCCAAGAAAAACAGAAAACAGGACATCATGCCTGAATGGAGACCGAAATCCAGGCACTTGGGCAGGGAGACCTGGTGAGTCACAGATCTGCAAGGAAGCCGTATGTGCTCTTCCCTGCATTTTCCCTTTTCAAGTGCTGCTTGAGCACCTTGCTTGTTGGTCCAAAATCTGATCCTTTAGCTAGGATTAATAATAATAAAATAGAAATCATGTCTAGCTCTTGCCTAGCACCTTTCATCAATCGATCTCAAAGTGCTTTACAAAGGAGGGTATACGGGGAGACCGAGGCACAAGGAGGTGAAGTGGCTGGCTTCCCCAGCAAGCCAGTGGATGAGCTCAGAATAGAACCAAGTCCCCTGAGACCTGACCTAGTACGCTAACCACTAGCCCCCACAGCCTCCCTTGAAAAGGATTCCTTTTAAAAAAGAACCCTGTCAATAACACTACACAGCACGGCTCACTGCCAAAATGTGTTACAGAAACAACTTCATCTCTGGGTGGGAAAGTGTTATCACCTCCCCTCCCCTGTCACAGATGGGGAGAAACAGAGGCACAGAAAGGTTATGCCTAGGGCAGGGGTGGGCAAATACCAGCCTGTAGACCGGATCTGGATCACCAGGATCAGCCCCTGGTGGGCGGCCACTGCTATATTTACCTGCGCCTCCGCAGGTACAGGGGATTGTAGCTCCTGTTGGCTGTGGATCATCGTTCCCGGCCAATGGGAGCTGTGGGAAGTGATGTCACGGTCCGCACCACTTCCCACTGCTCCCATTGGCTGGGAACGGCGTTCCGCAGCCGAGAGAGCTGCAATCACCGGTACCTGCAGAAGCGCAAGTAAATATAACAATAGAGGCCCGCCAGGGGCTAACCCTGGCAAACGGCAGTCATTTTATTGCCCTCCCCTGTGCCAGGCCTGTGCTTTGACCAATAATCCATCTACTCTTCCTTCCCTTGGGGCTAAATAGCTTACGCCTGTTTTATATCAAGTGCAGGCTATGGGGGTATGAGCTTAAAGATTGGGTATCTGGTGAACAAATGGCTCTGGTTTGCCTTCACACAGCAGGGAGGCAGATTACATTCTCTAGGGAGGCCCAGCCTGTAGGGCACTGACCACACAGCCCTACCTAGCTCAGCACTGTCAATTCAGGCGTGTGCAGGTGCCAGAGGGTGAGCCACGGTGACCTGCTTGAGTGTCAACAGGTGTAACTGGAGTAGAGAGATAGCAGGTAAGGGAGGTCACTGAGCCAGCCAGCGCCCTGAGGAGGCAGCTGGGTCACCTCGACTCAGCACTGAGCAGAGCCGGGTTTAGAGGAGAGTTTAGCAGGTTAATGAAGCAGTAGGGGCCCCAATACACAGAAGCAGCCAGATGTGATCTGGCTGGATTAGTCCAATCTAAGCACGTAGAGAAAAAGCTCGTCTCCTCAGTGTGCTCAGCAATGTTCCCTCTTATCTCTTCCATCCATGTGCGGAATAATTTTATATGTGCACATGAGAAAATGTGTACCATCTGTAGAAACACAAAACCCAGTTGTGGGAGCTCTGCTAATCAGCTGGGCAGCATCTGAATCTCTCCTGAGCGGCCGCACAAGTGCCCTGCTTACAGGGAACATGGGTGCTCCCTACATGTCATGAGTTGCTAGGTTGGCTGTGAAATGTGAAACCGGACTGCTGTGGTCATCCCCCATGGCTGAACACAAAACCAGAAGTGAATGGGCTCAGGTCAGCGATTTCAGTGCTGAGTGAGGACTCAGAGGCATGTCAGCTGTTTCCAAATGTCCCATTCAGCAGCATTTCTTCTTGGGCTGGTCATCAGGAGTGAGCTTGATGGAGTCTGTTAGGTAGTTTTCGAGAATCCCTTGGTACTGGAAAAAAGACAAGAGGAAATAAAACTGTTCTGGGTTTTGCTTTGAAAAATGTACTTGCTTTACTACAGTCCCTCTGAATCCTAAGCTTCCCCATGAGAAATCATCTGATTTCAGGTTTCTTCCCCACCCAAGTTTCTCTGAGGTTTACAAACCCTTTGAGGAGGATAAATCTGCCTCGGGATAAACCTCCAGGAACCTGGACTGAGTATTGAGCTGAAATATGAGTGATCTCATACTGATTTATGATTTGATGAAAAGAAGGAATCACACACAAAAGATGCGCTAGTCAAGCATCTGAATGCTTTCAGACACCAGAGTGATGGGCAAGGTATCTGACTCTGAACAGGACAGAATTGCAGAAAACCTGGTAGCTTCATCTGAGATTCGTTCTGAGTTTCAATATTTCTTCATGAAGAACATGGGACTGAAATCACAAAAAAGTTTGCACGACCCCACATGGAATAAAAATGCTCTCACTTACATCACCCTGCGGAACCTTCTGTACAAATGCGACAGTGGCCCTTGCAATTAGAGAGAGTAATATTCTCTACCCATCGTGGTGTTGTACAGGCATCCACAGACCACAGACATCACGCCTTTCCAACAGAGATAACTTAGCAACATTTCAGGGCAAAGGTTGTAGGCTTAAGTTAGTTCCATTTTAAGCCTGTAGAGTTTAGTTTAATACCAGCCTTCTCTTCTGGGCAGACCCTTTACTTTAAATTTAAAGTAATTTAAATGCTAATTCTGACCTTGGGAAAGGGCCAAACTTTGAATAGGCCCTTCATATTTTTTGCCGAAAATTGTAGATTTAAACAAATACAGTCACAGTGTGTGCCCTTTTCATGTGCACTGGTTTGATTTCTGGGCACAGTCTGGGTGCTCTAGTTAAGCATGTAATTAACCTCAGTTGTACGTACCAGCAAATACTTGCACATGTTAAATTGCTGTCTTAAAATGGAGGAGAGCATCTAAGTGACAGGCCTTTAGGCCCGGTGCTTTCCTTCCTCTATCAATTTCATCGAGATGACCTGCAGAGGGAGCTGTTAGTTTACATAGCTATCCTAGCCACTCCTGGAATCCCTCATGAGGGATCAAAAAATTAAAATGTTGATAAAGAATTTTTTTTTAATTTAAAATTGCAAAATATTTCTTATTTTCTTCACTTGTAGAATTGTTTTATCAACAGTATGCAAACATTTCTCTCATTGTTTATTGCTCCATGTTTTGCAAACAAGAAATATTCAACACTGAATTTTTCCATCAGGGTGGTTGCAAGATGGATTTTTAAAAAATTATTTGAAACTAAAATCAAGGACTGAAAATAAATCCAATTAAGCGCTGAAAATATTTTTAAAAAAATGATGAATGATACATTTGCATTTTTAACTAAAATGACTGGAGAATATAAAAAACACAAGAATTGGTGATGAGTCACCATCCAATCTGAACGCTCCCTTAGGTACATATTTAAAGCCAAAGGCAAATTCAGGAGGGTTTTAGCTTAAATGGCACCAAGTTATCACTAGCTGTTCCCATAAAACTCTGGCCCAAATGATGAAAAACAATCCATAACTCCCAGTCAATACTTTTTATCAGTGGATCTCAAAGTACTTTATGAAAGAAACCAGTATCACGATCCTCATTTTATAGATGGGTAAACTGAGGCACCACACTGGGATGTGACTAGCAACAGAACCCAGGTTGCTCACGGGCTCTAGGCCCTGCTACTCACCCTCGACAGGGCCTGCCTTGCGAGCGTCTCAAAGGCCTGCACTACGTTGACATCATTCTTGGCACTGACTTCGAAATACGGGATGTCCTTTTCTTTGCACCAGGACGAGGCTGTCTCCTTGGGCACCTGGGACAGGGAAAGGGAAGGGAGTCACCTTATTCACTAGCAGCCCCTAAAGAGGTCACCAGGCCCAGTGCAAGGGCTATTCACTGGTGCAGTCATGGGTAGGTTTGCCAGGTATCCAGTATTGATCCGGACAGTCCGGTATTTGTGGCCTCTGTCCAGTAAAAAAAACCCACAGGAAATACCAGACATGTAAAATGTCCAGTATTTTCTATTTTTCTTGGACAGAAGGCCGCTTGGGACACTTTTCCCCTGCCCCATCTAGCGGGGGCAGTGTGGGGGTTTAAAGGCGCAGTGACTGCGGGTTTGTTTGTTTGTTTCTCAACAACTTTGGTCTTTGTTTTGTTTTGTTTTGCTCAACCAATTTTTTCCCCTCCATGTTTGGTACTTTTTGTGAAAGTATCTGGCAACCCTAGTCATGGGGGGCAGCGCTGGGATGGTGCTGAGCACCCTCCATACCCATTGAAACCAATGAGAGCCTCATGCATGGTTTCAGGATGAGGCTCTCAGTGCAGGCTGGCAGCTCAGCTGGGTCTCCTGACACAGGGCCAAGTGCCGGCCGGTGCGGAGCATACTCGTGTCAGGCACACAGCACTCGGTAGCTTGTCGCTCTTCGAGGACCCTGATCTTAGAGTGGGCTGTAGCATGTCTCCTCTGGGAGGACGCATTGAGGGGCTCAGTGCAGCTGCATGCCTTGCTTTGCCGCTGACAGGATGCCCACCTAACAAAAGCAGCAGCACCAGGCCAGCTCAGTGCCGTGGTGACCTTCAGCCAGGTCATGGGAGGGCGTGGCGGGGAGATAAGTGGATGTCCGTTATGGGATGACTGGCCCTTTAAAGGGGGATGAATTTCAGCCCCACCTGGGACCCAGCCAGCTCTCCTCCTCAGGTGGGGAAAACGAAGCAAGTCATGTGACCCAGTCAGCGTTCTACCTTATTCACCTCCCAGGCCTAAGGAGAAAGGGGACATGCTGGAGGCTGCGAGGAACTAGAAGGGAGCACAAGGTAGGAAGCGAAGGAGATTTCCTTCAGCATTCTGGGGGCACTTCTGGAATCCAACAGCTGAGCTACTCCTGTGGGATTTGTCTTAATTATTAGTAATGATTTTCCTTGCCCAGCTCCCAGACAGGAATTTCTGGTTTATTGGATGTAAGTCAGATATCAGGGTTGGTAACACACATAAACCTGTAGGGGGACATTTTAACCTGCCTGGGCACTCACTGATGGATTTAAAGATAGACATTCTTCTATAGAGGAATTCCACAAGCCAACTACAAAGATAGAGAGACTGCAGAATTGACCGTCATATGCAAATTTGACACTGTGTGTCCCTGGGCTTGAACAAAGACATTAACTGGTTGGCCTATTCTAAAACCAGCCTTCCTTACATTTAATACCTCATTGAAATCAAAAGCTAAGGATGGAACACTTCTAGCCTACTCAATTAGCCTCATTAGCACCTGCACTACTATTGTCAGGAACTTTTTTTTTCGTTCCTCACCCTTCTTTTTTTCTGTTATAATTCTGATAGTCCCCCTTTTTTCTCCACTCAAGCTCATCTGAAGAAGTGAGTTTTTCCTACGAAAGCTCATGATCTCTCTCAATGTAAGAAAACGTTTCCTGTGGGATGACAGAGTGATGTTAGCATGTCACTCAGCGTCCCGCTGACCCCTCAGCCCTCCTCCCTCCCCTCCCTGGTGTTCCAGGGGGCGGGAGCCGCAGAGCCTCCCCTGTGCTCTGGGGAGTTGGGAGGGGGCTGGCGAGTGTAGCAAGCAGGGGCCGCAGCCCCCTAGTACTATATCTATTTTTGTTAGTCTCTAAGGTGCCACAGGACTACTCATTGTTTTCAAAGTTACAGACTAACACAGCTACCCCTCCGAGATTGGTTTATTGGTGAATTATAAGCCTGGCCTGCTCCAGACTAAATACTCCCATAACTAAGCCCTACGGCTTCTAAAGGAGCTACCCCTTCCTGGTGCCTCCGTTTTGGGGAACTCAATTTGAGACACACAGAAGGGGCCTGATTTTTCAGAGGGTGGGAGGCTCAGCCCTTTTTGGAAATCAGAGCCCTTGAAGGCACCCAACAGCAATAGCCACATCTAGAAATCAAGGCTTGACATGGAGCTTGCGCTGGGTCATTACTTTTGAAGAGAGTTAGGTGCTGCTGAAAGCTGTGTGATTGACAGCCATGGAGAGTGGAGTCCTGTGTCACTCACAGTAGCTCTACGGGCAGAAGGAAAGTGATTTTCCCTAGTGTGCTCCAGCCCTGACCTGCAGACACCTCCAGAGTGCTATGAAATTTAGTCAAAGAAATCTAGCCCTACCCCTCCCACCTTCCATGGTCAATTCTTCTGAGCCCTTGTCTGGGACCAAGCTCCCTCCTTACCTGCCGTTCCTTTAAGTCGATTTTATTTCCCAGCACCACCATGGGGAAGTCCTGCTCTGTGGGGATAATCTTCTCCAGGAAGTCCTCTCTCCAGTCATCCAAGGACTCAAAGGAGTCCCGGTCCGTGACGTCGAAGGCCAGCATGCAGCCGTCCGAGCCCTTGTAGAACGTTGACACCATGGACCGGAACCGTTCCTGACCCCCTGTGTCCCAGATCTCATGGGGGGAGAAGGGCAGAGACGCACAACGTTAATGACTACTAAGGGGTGACTGGTGGACAGGTTTCAACCCCACCTGTGACCCGGCCAACACTCCGTCCCAGGTGGGGAAAACAAAGCAGGTGGTGTAACCCAGTCAGAGTTCTACCTTATTTACCTCAGAGGTTGAAGGAGAAAGGGGAAATGCTGTTGGCAGATGGTGTGGAAAGGCTGCACGGAGCTAGAAGGGAGCACAAGTTAGGCAGAGGCCTTAGAAGACTCCAGACAGGAAGGAGTGAGGGTGTGTGTCTGGGAAGGAGCAGTGCATAACTGAAAGAAATCCAGGAGGGGTTGGGAGAGAAAGGCAAAGGGACCTGCAAAGGGCTGGGCAGAAGAATGAGGGCAGAAGATGAGTCCCTTGGGGAAGAAGGGCTGGGCCCAATTTGAGACTGGGGAAAAGACTTTGTGTGTTGTTGGTTTTGAACTTCAGTTGCCCCAGAAGTTGGGCTTTTTGTGAAGGTCTTAGCGGAAGGGCCAAGGCCCTGCTGCAGCCCAACTAGGCTGTGGAGTTTACTGCAGAGCCCTGAGAAGGGAAAACTCGGGCAGGGCTGTGCAGAGACCCTCCATGCTAGGAAGAGGTGCTCTGGAGGCAGTGACCTGCTGACAGGGGAGCCAACAAACTCCAGGGGCCCCTGGGCGAGGTGGGGGAGCCTGCTCCATGTTCCCGGAAAGGACGGGGCCTCAGGGCCCTCCAGAGCACAGCACCCCTTCCCACCAGCCCTCAGTGCTGCCTGGAGCACGCTGCCCTTCGGCGGTGATTTAAAAAGCCCAAGGCTTCAGTTGCTGCTGCAGCAGCTGGGAGGCCCCGGACCCCTTTGAATTGTTGGGCCCTGGGATAAACCGCCCCCTTCCCCGCCCATGAGTGGGCCTGCCTGCTGACAGTGAGCATAGACTATCTGTAGCCCATGCTCCACTAAGCTATCAAGGGCCTGGTTTCCAGAGATGCTGAGCACCTGCAGCGCCTCTTGACGTCAGCAGAATCCATTGGTGCTCAGGACCACAGACCCATCCAGCCCACACCTGCCACGGCTGAAATGTTTCCACTGATTTTGAAGGAGGAGGTCCTGAATGATGCCTGTTTGTGCACCAACCTCTGTTAGGTGGATGCCACCTGGAGCTGCGCACATACCCCCTGGTCAAAGACAGGCTCCTTCGGCGTGGACAGAGGTCAGAGACCACACACAGCAGTGCCTCACCTGCAGCTTGAGGGGGTTGTTGTCCACCGTGATGTGCTTGGAGAGGATGCTGGCTCCCAGGGTAGTCCGATAATCTTCATAGAATGTCTTGTGCACAAACTGGTGCAGGAGGGAGGTTTTCCCCACGCTGGAACAAGGGAAAAGGCCACACACGCAGACAGGCATTAGCCTCAGGGCTTCTGAGTTACGCTACAGAATCAAGTGCAGGGAATTAGCCTGGAGCCTCACTGATTGCTGCTGTGAGAGAGAGAATGATGGGGCCGGAACGCCAACCTTTCTGCCTTGCCATTGTCATGTCATCTAGTCTGCGTTGAAGTTAGCTTGGGTCTTGGATGTATGTAGCCAGCCTGCAGACTGATCTGTGGACTAGTTTGGTTTGGGGGGGCAGGTACCATACTGGACGTACAGGAAGGTTAGAATGTGAACCTCTCTATTTAAGGGCTTGACATTTTTAATGCTGTAAATTGCCAGTGTTCCACAGCGGCTTTAGAGATGACTGTATAAATAGTTGAAAAATAAAACAGAGACTCCTAGATGCTAAAGACCAAACCCCACTTTCTCATTTTCATTGAGGCCTCCTTTCACCATTCTAGCAGGATAAAGGGGCTTGGACGGGGAGGACTCATTTAGCCTCAATGAGAACAAAGTTGTTTGGACACCAGGCAGGAGGATTCTGCTTACCCCAGTGATCCTATGATAATTATCTTCAAATCCACTTTCCTGCTGGAATCCATGAAGGGGGAACCTGGAGGATGGAACAGGAGACAATGACTAGACTTCCCATCTCAGCCACTGTGAGACACAGAGAGAACAATGTTCCCTCTAATCTTTCCATCCCTGGGTGGTTTTTTCAGCGTGCGGAATAAATTTTATGTGCACTAAGGCATGTGCAAATGTGCACCACCTTGAGAAACACAAACCTAGCTTTGAGAGCTCTGCTAATCAGCTGGGCAGCACTGGAATTTCTCCTGATCTGCCACACAAGTGCACAGGGGAACACTGGTAGAGAAGGGGAAATCCACCACCAGGCCGATACACCGTTTAATCTAAAGGCCACGTGGTAACCAACACTACTGCTGCTGAGCGCTGTGGTTGAAGAGCCGCCTTTTGGATGGAAATTTTCAAAATAACTCAGCCCCCATATTAGGGGTCAGAGTCCCCGCACTTGTGAAAACCTGGCCTTTATTTAGATGCCTAAAATGGGAAGTGACATCTTTTCAGAAATTACATCCAGTAGCCAGTTGTGCATAGCATGTGCTGGAAGATGGGCAAAGCAGGTGCTCGGAGTGGGTTCTTCCAGCTCCAGTGTTGGTGGGGTCGCTGTAGCACTCAGTCGTACATTTTGAATAACAGCGGACTGCTTTTCTAGATTTGCTTAAAGATGGATACCTTTTTGGCACAAGGACATTAACAGTTGCAATAAAAGAGCAACTCTGCAATTTCTAATTTAGCCCCTAGGGGACAGTTGAGGGCAGAGGCGTTGCACCCCATGGGGCTCCTCATGCCAGGGGTACACCTCCCAACCCGCCCCGCTCCCAGTTGGCCAGGAAGACTTAACCTGCAGACTGGGACGTATTGGCACTGCCCTTCTGTTGTTGCACGTCGCTAGTTGTGCTGTCTCCAGCCACCGCAGTCCCTGGCCAGCATCTGGCAAACAGGCTGCTCCCCCACCTGCCCTCTTAGCTTACCAGCCCTAGCTCTTAAGCTGCCTGCAGCCAGCACGCAGGCTCCCGGCTAAGCCAGACCCTCTCTGCCCTCTGGACATCATGTCACTTTCTGCACACTGGGCGCACTGGCTGGATATGGAGCCAGGAATGACAGTGCCCTCCACTGGCTGACTCCTCTTCTGCCAGCTCATCCAGGATGGTGGGGAAGGTTACATTGTGCACAGGCATAAGGTTTTTAAGGGGGAGCAGTGCCTATCAAGCCAAAAGAGCTGCGTGTGTGTCGGGGCGGCAAATTCCATGCCTGCCTGAGGCTTGGGGAGGGCAATGCCTCTCTCTTCCTCCCCCTCCCCCCCAACTGCAGCCATGGTGCTGTGGCATGTGTGTTACCCTTGGTCTGCCATGTGCAACCAACTCCCACGCCTGTAGGAACTGCATCTTCCTCAGATCGCAAGATCTGCCTTGCAGAAAAGGATGCTAGGCAGCGGTGACAGTAACTTAACCTTTCTTACCGGTGCTGTCCTATTGCCACCTGGGTCCCTGCCATCTCTTTCAATAGCTCCCTGCTGGCTTTTGCCACAGGTCAGCCGGCTCTTGCCGGAGCTGCGCCCCAGGGTGCCCCCGCTTCCTTTCACCTTGGCTGCTAGGCCTTGCTCTGGCTTTAGCACAGAGCTGAATTTCACCCCTCGGGGAATCTCCCCTTTGCCATCCCTACCTGTCTCCTTCACCATGGCGCTCTGCAGCTTGGTTCAATGGGCCACGCTCCTGTAGTGATCCCGGCCCCTGGCCCGCTGCGTGCCGGCCTTTGTCTCGCGTCCCTTTCGCGAGCCAACCCCCACCCGTTGTGCTGAGCCTGCCACGGCCACAAAGGCAGAGGGGGCTGGAGGCAGGCCGCACACAGGCCCACAGCGCCTGCCACAAGGAGCCTATTGTGAGTGGGACCAACAGACCTGGCAGTGTTTGTGCTGCGTGTGTGACGCAGCTGCTGCTCCCCCCACTGCCTTGACCGCTGCTGCTGCAGTTCAGACCATGCTTCTGTCTCCACACCCCAGAGGGGTGTCGCCTGGCGCCCCGGGCGCTATTTTGTCTGCATGGCGCTGGGGATGTCAGGTGCCATTTCCAGGCCTCTGAGGCCAAGGCTGAGAGACTGTTTTTCACTTGATGTCACAGCCAGGAGACTACAGTGTAGAGACCCCGCAACTACACCCCGTCTTCACTACTACTTTATCCCCTCACCCTCTTCCCTACCCTTTCCCATGTGTCTGCTCATTCCCCAGCTGGATACTGAGCTGTCTAGGGCTGGGACGGCCTTACTGTTACTTGTTTGTGGCTCCCAGTGCAGGGAGGCCTTGCTCCCTGTCTGAGGCCTCTAGCAGTGGTACAGGGACAGGTTTTGGAGTGGGGGTGCTGAGCTGCACCCCCCCCTTACTCCATCTGTTCCCTTCACCACCACACACAGTTGGGGCCAGAAGCTGGGACCCAACATGCAGGTCCTGGAGATGGAGCTCTGGGCATGGGACCAATAGCTGGCTGGGACTCCAGAGCTCAGAGGGATGTGGGGGGCTGGCAGCCTAGTGAGGCACAGGGAGGGGCAGTGGCAGGGCTGAGCAAGGAGCTGGGGGGGGTTGGCAGCTGGGCTGAGTGAGGGGTCGGGATTGGTGGTGGGGCTGAACAAGGGGGCGGCAGCTGGCAGCCGTGCTGAGTGGGATATAGGGAGCTAGTGGTAGGGCTGAGTGGGGAATGGGGGCCCAGTAGCAGAGCCCCCCAGGCTGCAGGGGTGCAGGTCCAGTGGCCAGGACCCTGGGCACCAGGGGTGTGGAGCTGGGATGCCCAACAACAGGGGGTTCTGCAGCACCCCCTGCACCCCTACTTCCCACACCTATGGTCTCTAGTTACTATTCAAAATAGTTTAAAAATCATCATAATAAAACAGCTGTGAGCAACTTACGTGAAACTTCCCTGGCTTTGGGTTTCATTACAGCCCTGAAACCTAGGTCCCTCCCACGCAGCCGAGCCAAATATCAGAGGAGGCTAGGCCACAAAGTATTTGGTAAAAGGGCGCGTATCCCTGCTAGCTAATCTTTCCTGGCTAACTTTCAACTGAGAACTGCATGAGCCACTGATTTGGGAGAGCAACGGAGGCTCCTGGTGTTCCAAAGAGCAAGTCAGACGGAGCGAACCCAGCCCACAAACCTGAAGGGGTGGTGATTCATCATGCTTCCATTCCAGGGGTGAATCATTCTTTTTTTGGCCAGCAGAAGGGTTCACCATTCCATGGTGCAGGGCAGGACATCACGGAGCAGTACTGAAGCTGAAAAAACAGGGTTTGAGAAACACCTCTGTTCCCACTTCTGTTTCACAGAGCTAGATACTAAAATAGTACTGCCAGCTGCCATGCAGACTGGGGCTCCGGTTCAGCTTTCACCTGCGCTTTCTCCAGAGCACAAGCATGCTCAGATACCAGCCTCAGCCTGTTAGCAGGGACAGGGGCTGTCTGCACATTTTGGATTTGGTTTCAGATTGCAAAGTTCAAGGGTGTTCTGATAGGTTCTTGGTTCAGGCCCATCTCCTGTGCTAAGAGGTTGGACTGATGCACCATGAATTCTTAACTCTATAGCTGCTGCTGCAAAACTACAGAACTCACTAGTAAAGTCCCAGTCCCCTAGAAGCAAATTTGGCTTGTTCTGCAGTAACTTGGAGTAATCAACCAGCCAGGAAGCGTGGAGAGGAGAAGACAGGCTTGGGAGAGAAGCTACATAGAGAAGAGCCTAGTCTAAGAAAGGCATATCACATTGGGACACACCAGTGCTCTAGCGTCCTTTGGTACATCTGGCACTAGTGGTTCTGCCTTCCAGTTGCAGGCGACCCACCTCCTCTTATGGTCAACTGTGTAATACCAGAAAATGGGGGGCAGGGAGATTTCTTTTCCTCTACATTTGGTTATTGGCGTCTGGCCATGAAGTGTGAGAATCGGGCAGAGATCCACACCTGGATAACAGGCATCTGGGAGAGGATCAGCACAGATCATGAAGAGAGACAGCCGAGCTGGCCTGGATAAAAGTAAGACCTGATGGAAATCACTGGCCAACAGCCTGGACTGACCCTTACTAGGAAGTGTGGCAGGTGGGTCTGAAAATGTTGAACTTCAGGTCTCACTGCCCTGAACGAGTCTGCCAGCACCAGTGCAAACCCAGTGCCAGTTGAATACTCAGCCATCCCAGTGTGAGACAAGGAAATCACTCCAAGCCTTGCTGCATCCCTATCAAGCGATGGCCATTCATCACAGAGTCCCAGGAGTAAGGGACAGCTTTGACAACATGGTGCTGCCATCTGCAAATAACTCGTGTAGCTGATGAAATATCCACTTTCACTAGCATGGCATTATTTGTCTTTGTTGACTCTAAATAGGGATGTTAACTGGTTAACCAATAAACATGAGGCTTACCAGTATGCTTACTGGTTAACCAGCCCTTGCTGGCAGGCCCTGTGCCAGGCCCTAAGTTAAATGGTTAACCATTTAAACATCCTTAACTCTAAATACATCCACTAAACTAATCCCACCCTGACCCTGTTGTGTATGGGACGGAGGGGTGTGTAAAATGAACAGATGGATCACGTTGGGCATCTTCTAGTTGCTAGCTGGCATCTGTCTGCCTGACATAATGGCACCACTGAAGATTTAGAGGTTTTTTTTACACTTAAAAGTTATTTTGGGTTAACTTGAAGTGTTTTCTGGTAAATTGCCTTGAGTCCACACACGCTCTTCAGCCAGTTTTGTCACTTCCAGCTGCAAGTGACAGGGTAGGGTGTCCGTGCATGTAAATAGCACTGCCTGCCTGCATCAGGAGTGTGCAGAACTGCCTGGGCGCATGTGGAGGCTGTGTATGAAAGGAGGCTCAGGCTGGGTGGGGGATGGCTGGGCTCGCGAAGTGTCACAGAGCTGCACTGGCATGGGTGAGGTGGGCAGCCCCACAGATAAGTCTGAGCTAAGTAATGTTCAGTCCATGGCAGCTGCATTTACACAAGGGAGCAGCCGGCTCCCTGCTGCACAGCTGCAATCTTAACTGAGAGTCTTTCAGAAACCAAGGTCTCCATTAACCCTTCAGATGGCCACAAACATGGACTACAGCGGGCTCCTTTCACCCCCCTGGAACACCATATTTCAGTCCTAGGGAGTTCTGCAATTTTACTATAGCTCTAAATAAATTGCATAATTCCCTTAGGACTAGTATTTGATACAGTCAGATAACTAGGAGAGGCAACTGGGAGGGGGGTGTTTACACAAAAAGCAGAGAGGAAAAATTGGATTGATTTTGGCTTCATTTTATAGATGTCCTGGGGTTTTTTTTAAAGCCCTGTATTTTAACTTAGAAATATCAGGAAGTTTAAGTCTTGTTTGGCTTTTGGTCTTGCATGCGGACAGGGACACTCTCAGCCTCCAACAGAAGGAGAATCTTCCATAAGAATGGTTTTCTCCTAACGGTTTGCTAGATGTTGGAGTCAAATGGTTGCTAACAAAAAGGAAGCAGAGCTTTAAACCCTCAGGTGAAAAATCATTCCCCATCACAGTCAACATAATTTTACTTGTTAGACTCAGTGCCTGTGATGCTACAACCAACCAGTTCTCCGGTTGTCTATAGTCTCCCAGGAAAGCCTGATAACACAAGATCTAAATGTTTATTGTATTAAAATAAGCAGAAAAAGAAAAGCAAATAAAAAGAACATAAGAATGTCCATGCTGGGTCAGACCAAAGGTCCATCTAGCCCAGTGTCCTGTCTGCCAACAGTGGCCAATGCCAGATGCCCCAGAGGGAGAGAATACAATCAGTTATCCTAATGCGATCCCTCTCTTGTCACCCATTTCCAGACAAACAGAGGCTAGGGACAGCATTCCTACCCATCCTGGCTAATAGCCATTGATGGACCTAACCTCCATGAATCTATCTAGTTTAAAAAAAAAAAAAAAAAAAAAAAAAAAAAAAGAGGCGACCACATCTGTACACAGTATTCAAGATGTGGGCGTACCATGGTTTTATATAGAGGCAATAAGATATTTTCTTTCTTATTCTCTATCCCCTTTTTAATCCTCCACAGATGTGGAGAAGAAGCCAGTTTTTGGTGTGTGTGCAGATCCCTTGAAGTTCCCTGCTTGTCCTTCCAATCAAGAATTATTTCAGCCCCCTCATTGCCCTGCGCTGAGAAGTTCAGAGGCGGGTTGGAGCAATGTAGAAGGCCTGGCTGATTCTGAAGCATGGGGCTTTGGTCTGTAACTGGGTCATCCTATGTCCAGAATCATACTGGCGCCCATTCCTCCTTTCCCCAGGTCACCTCCCATCTCTCTACCCTGCCTTGGATTCCCTTCTTTTCCCCTTATTCCTTGCTCAAGAGAGCTTCTTGCCCTTGAGCGGGCCGGCAGTCCACTCTCTGGACAGTTGGATTCCTTCTGACTGACCCGCCGGCCTCTTTTTGCAGCTGCACTTTTCTTACTGTCTGGGCGCTACCCTGAATTAGTGCCTAATTAATTAGGGAGCCACTTCTGATGCTGAGACTCCCACCTAAGTCAGCCAGGCCCATTTCTCACTATAGGATGCACAAAGCACTGCACTGAGAAGCAGATGGTAATAGTTAGGGACAGTGTCCAATCCCTGCATTTTTCCCTGATGCGTTGTCTAAAGCTGCCCTACTTTACCAACATCTGAAAAGGGCATAGCTTTGACTCTGCCCAGGTGCCTCTAGGCATGCAGTCTGACCTCTGTGCAGGGATCTACACACTACTGAGCTTTCTGTCAAGAGAGCCATTATCTGTCGGTCTGTCTAACCACGCCGGGAGCACCCACCCACTGCTGTAGTCTCTCGTGTTGGCTGGTGCCTAGAAATCCAAAAGCCACCAAGTGTTTTGCCATTTCTGGAAAACTTTGTTTGTTGTCTACTCATTCTGAACGTCGTTAGCAAAACCGGATTTACTCTTCCGATCCCACCGGCTTTGCTGTAAGCTGGAGGGGATCATATCAAGCCACCACCTGTAGGAATTTCACAACAGCAAACAAAAGGGGCAAACAAAAGACACTTACCGACTGTGGTGTCCACCCTGTGATATCCTCCAGTGGAAGGGATTCTAGTGGCACCCACAGGCCATCAGCTAGCCCTCAGTGCTAGCTACAGCTCTTCCTTTCTTCCCTTTACTTAGCTTCCTGACGAGGAAAGAGTCAAGTGAGAGGAGGCTCTGAACTCACAGATTCTCTGAGCGTATATTTATGTTTCCCCTCCTCTTCCCCACTGTTTTTTGCCAGCAGACAGAGGCAGGGGGGAAGGTTGCTCAAGAGGCAGTCCAGAAATGACATCAGCGAAAAGGGGTTGAGATAATCAGATTTTGTGCCTCCGAAGGAATTTCCTGCACACAGCGATTGAACAGCGTACATCTACATGAAGGAGGAACAAAAGTTTCAAGGAAATTGCCCAGGCAACGGACAAGTTAGGAAGCAATTAGCTACTCGGCACTTTCCAGGCTAAGATGAATGCCTGCTACCACATCTGCAGACAAACCTCGTATTTTAGCCACACGAACATTTCTGGGTGCTTCAGCTTAAAATCCTCGCTGTCTTTTTGGATGAAAACCTTCCCTCCCTCCCCCCCCCCCCCCCCGGCCTCTGTACTCAACAGGGCATGGTACTCTGAGTTCTGGGAGTTTGATGGAGGAAATAAGGTTGGATTTTTCCTAATTGTTTGTTTTTTCTAACTTATCCTGCTCTCAAGGGGCACTCAGTGCATCTGCTCTATCGCCCTTGCCTGGCCAGGTTGGTTGTATGATTATTCGGGGGCTGAAAACAAAACAAAACATCAGATTATGCTGCTATTGTCACCGGAGCCCTACAAAGCGATCTCCCAGGACTTAGCCTGTACGATAAGGCCAAGTTGTGAATGAGTCAACATGTATCACGCTGGCAGGCTAGTCCAGGTGGATAAGGGTGTTATTACCCTTGAGTCTGAGGGTGTGTCTACAGTTGGAGCATTTTGCTGGTAGAGCAGTACAGTTTGAACCTGTCTAGTCCAGCACCCTCCAGACCTGACCGGTTCTGAACCAGAGAATTCACCGAACCACGGGAGGTCAATATTGTCTAGCACATGGGTTCTCAAACTTTGTGATATTGTGACCCTCTTCTAAGTTGCTTGCAACCCCCCGGGGGGTCAGGACCCACAGTTTGAGAAACAATGGTCTAGCAGCATTACCAACACTTCCACTGCTTCCTGGGCTCTTAGAAGACATTTGGGGAAATGTAAAGCTAAATAACAGCACAGAATACTGAGCCAGGACTGGTGGCTATAAACAAACTTTATGGGACTGTGGGGGAACTTAGCCACACTCAGGATAAATGAACATCCGGCTAACTAAAATCATGCCGGAACACAGAAGTTTCTGGACCAGACAGTGCCGGACTAGAGAGGTTCAATCTGTACTGATATGTTACCTCAGCAAAGTCCTCCTAGTGTTGATGCAGCGTATACCAGCTAAACTGTGCTTTTTGTTGATGTAACCGCTTCTATACTAGTGGCCTTTGTTGACACAGCTATGTCGGGCATGGATCATGCACACCCTGAGTAGCGTAACTCTGCTGGCAGAAGTTTGTAGTGTGGACTTGGCCTCAGTCCATTTCCTGGTGCACCGCTGTCTGCATCACACTTTCCACCAGCTCTGGCGGCAGCCTCGGCAGAGAGGCCAAGGGTTGAATGGGCCACAGAGACTGCGCTGCTCTGCAGAGCAAGCCGGAAGCATGTTGGCAGGTCAAGGAGTGGGGCTGTTCGCTGTCCTGGTTCTTTGGATCTCAAAGCATGGTGCATTGTCGTCTTTGTGCAGACAGGGCAATGCAGCCACTAGGGATATCCAGCTCACCATTCACCCACCTTACATTGACGCTGACCATTTAAAAGGAGAGCTGAGACTCCTGGTAACTTTAGCTATAGTCACATCTGGAGGAAAATGTGTGTTTCCCATTGGCGTGGCTTCTGGGACTTCTTGTGTCAGCAAATAGGAGCCTCTAGGGTGGATACACGAAGGATTTACTAGTGTGGGATCTCATGGCTGAAGAGACACCAGTCCCTTCCTTCTCTGTGTGCCTAACTGCGTCTCTACCCCACCCTGCTGTGTGTGGAATCTCCCAGCCAGGATCAGAGCGTGCATGAGGACGGGTGACCATTCTGATCTGAGCCACCAGAGAACGTAGGGGCTGGGTGGGCTCTTCCGTAGGAGCCGGACGCTAGAGAGCTTTTCTTCAGGGAACGTCCTCTCTGACGGCGACCGCTGAGGCGGCCGGCGTGGGTGGTGTGCTCCGCCAAGGGACGTGCACTTGCTGGAGGAGGGAGTGCCCTGCTGCCTAAGGCGTGTAATACTAAAGGTGTGTGTGTGCGTTATTGTTCTGCATGCTGGGGCAAGCCCATGGCATTTGCCAGGTGTCAGACCAGGTTCTGGGCTGTGGGGAGTCCTGATCTCTGAGTGACCGCCCATCCCAACCTCCATTATCTAGGAATATGAACCTCAGGAAACCACGCTCCCAACATCCTTCAGTGATGAGCTCCCCTCTGCCCTATCAGGCCGGCAATCAATCCCTGAAGGACCAGCGTTTCCCTACATGTGCTCACTTCACTACTGAGCTCTGCCTAGGGGCCAGGCCTGCCTAGGGGCCCTCCTATCTGAATTCACGCAGGGCCCCCCTGTAACATGGAGCCACTTCTGCACATGCCGCCTTTTTCTGTTGACTCCTACAACTTCCTGTTGAAATCAGTGTTTGGGTTTTATTTTCTAATGCTACGGGGGAAGGGGCGGGAGCGGTCTTCTGGTTATAGTAGCAGCACAATGAGTCACACACAGCTGGGGGATGGCACCCTGTGCTTTTTGTTAAATGTGGGGAAAGCACCGTCGTGTGGTAAGAGTTCACTCCCTCCAAGTGACTCTTGTGGATACTTCGGGCATGGCCGGACTGGATCAGGCCTGTGGGGTCGTGTCTCTGACAGTGGATCGAGTGACCTGCGTGGAACTTGGAGGGGAGAGTTGCCAGACGTCAGTCCGTGTGCAAATGGCTGGAAAGCTCTCGGCAGCCGAACCGCCTCTTCTCTTTCATTAAGAGCCAGTTTAGTTTTAGAAACCTAGATCACTCTGGTGTTCTCACTCAGCACCTGAGGCATCAAAGGAAGATAGAAAAATCCCTGATCCTCGCAGTGGATCGAGTGGAATCTCCTCACAGGTCCTGCTCCCGAGTCCTAGATGTTAATGCAATGGCATAGCCCTGGGTGGGCCTGAGAAGGCTGTGGCCCATCCATTTTGCATCCACATCTACCCACGGCTCTCCTTGTGCCCCAGCTCTTACTGCAGCTGGGAAGTGGAACTGGGGCGCTGGGGCTGACCACACTCCACCCGGCATTCCAGCTGGGGAGTAGGGCCGGGGCGCTGGGGCTGACCCTGATCCTCCCAGTGCTCCAGCCAGGGAAGGGGGCCAAGTTGCTGGGGCTTAACCCCACCCCATCGGTACCCACCCACCTGAAGTTGTAGCCCACCCAAGTGGGCCCTTCTGGCCACGGCACTGCTACAAACCAAGCTGGAAGTCTCTCTTACAGGCAGCGACTCTCCTGAAAGGCTTGGCTCTGTCATGCACAGAGCACCGAGTTCCCCGTACGGGGGCACAGCTTGGCCCAGGAAATTCAGCAGTTTCACAGCCCATGTGACTGCCGTATGACTCGAGGGAGAAAGACACCGACTCAGCCAGCTGATCTTTCTTAAGGAGCCACAAAGAAATCAGAATGAAAGCAAGCCAAGGAAGACTGAGCAGAAAGTGGGCTGGCGATGGAGAGGAAGGATGGTCCAATGGTGAGCATTCTAGACTGGGACATGGGTGCAGTTCCAGGCTATGTCTCAAACTCCGTGTGTGACCTCTCAGGGCTGTGAGCCCTCGTTAGCTGGGACAGGAACGTTACTCTGCTTGGGATTCAATCCAGCCCTCTGAAGCCTGGCACCTTCCCCATGAGACACTTGTCCAGCCCTGCCCCCTGAGCAGGGTGCAGCTCACCTCGAATTTCCCCTTGTCCACCAAGCCCGAAGGCTCCGTGTTACATTGCTATGCTAGGTCGTAAAGGAGCAGCACCCCAGTCGCTAGGCTTGGCACCTTAGTGTACGGTGAAGTGAGGGCCCAACGGTGCCCCTGTGGCCTCTTCACATTGTTCTTGCTCTGTAAACAGCCAAAGACACAACACCTGCTCTTAATGACACCAGTCCAGGACCCGGCATGCAGATGTTGCAGCATGTTATGGGCACATGGCACCTTAGGGTGGGTTCAGCTGGCTACATTCTGGAGAACTCTCTCTCCTCTGCTCCTAAAGCTGCCCTGGGCTTAGGTTGTGCCCTGCAGCCCTGATCCAAAACTAGTTACCGCCAAAGGCCTTTGGATAAGGATCTAAATCCCTACAATTACTTCGCAGGCTCTGGCATTTCACCATGTCCTGCCCCAAAGCTCTGGAGTCCTCCTTTCCCAAGCCTGTCTGTCCCTTTCCTCCTCCTCCTCAGGCCTTGCTCAAAGGGTCACTCTCTCACTTTCAACCTTTCACCAACAGAATCCTGGCAGCTAGTTATCCTACTACAGGTTGAATCCTTCTAGTCCGGCACTTTCTGGTCCAGCAACATCCGTGTCCCGGCATCAGTGTAGTTAGCCGGATGTCCACTGACCATGGGTGTGGCCAAGTTTCCCGCAGTCCCATAAAGTTTGTTTGCAGCCACCAGTCCTGGCTCTGTGTTCTGTGCTGTTATTTAGCTCCAATTTACCCCTACATGTCTCCTCAGAGCCCAGTAAGCAGTGGAAGTGTTGGCAATGCTGCTAGACAATCTTGACCTCTCACGGTCCAGCAAATTCTCTGGTTCAGCACTGGTCAGGACCTGAGAGTGCCAGACTAGAGAGGTTCAACCTGTAGTAATATATCCACAAGCCTGGCCTGGCCAGTCTTTCTTTGTCGCTTTCTGTGGCTACTTCTGGCCCCTTTGCAGTTCACATGCTCAGCCACTCAGCGCTGAATGGACATGTTTTGCCCAGAGTCCTCTGATGGATCCATTTCCATCGCAGGCTCAGAGTGGGAGCCCTGCAACAGGCCTCATGACTGGGATTGCTTCACCGCCTCTGACCCAGCAGCAATTTGCCCTCTGGTTACTTCTCCTTTCAAAGGTTGGGATGCTCACGATGTCCTGATCTGAAGTGACACAGGGAGTGTCAAACACTTGTGGCCCCAGCTTTCTCGCTTCTGCTTCTCCATATCCTCCCTCTTGGTTCATCTCCTGGCATTGCTCAGACTCTGCTGCCTTCCCCCATCCTTTCTCTGCCACTGATGCTCAGTGACTCATTTTGAAGGTGCTCTTCAGCTGGTTATGACCGTCTTTGGGGGTGTGGCTTGAACTGCTAACGTAGTCATGACAGAGTGGAGAACAACATCTCTGAACAACACAGGCGTTTCCAGGGAGCTAGCAGGGATGGCTGGTCGAGACTACAATTCTGACGCAGGCTCCTGGTGTGACCCTGGATGAGTTACCCAGGCTCAGATTCCCAGAGGTCTTGAGGGTCCTCACTTCCATTGTTTCCCATCTTTACAGTGGGGTTCACAGCCCCGTCTTACTTCACGGAGGTGTTGTGAGAATAAACACAACATAAGCACTGCAGAGAGGCTGCTGCATTAGTCTGTAGCTGCAAAAACAGCAAGGAGTCCTGTGGCACCTTAAACACTAACCGATTTATTTGGGTATCCGCTTTCGTGGGCCCAAACCACTTTGTCACCATGCATCTGACGAAGTGGTTTTCACTCACAAAAGCTGATGCCCAAATAAATTGGCTAGTGTTTTACGGTGCCGCAGAACTCCTCTGTTTCTACAGGAGAGCTCATGAGATGCTGAGATACAATGGGGGCCATAGGAATCCCCAAGAGAAATTTTTGCCAGTCAGCTCGCACCATTCTGAGCATGGCTCAGGTGGTACATGGCCAGGATTCATCACCACATTTGGCCTGCTGGTTAGAACATTAGCTTCCCCAGCTTGGCCTGGTTACTGATGGCCAGTGCAATGTGAATGCTGAACCTTTAAGAGCTCTCACCCAAAGGCTGTTTCCATATTAGTCTGTGCTTTAAAATTTTCCACCACTTCTGTTCTGCCAGGGACAGCAATCACTGTAGCTCTTGTACACAGGAGTGGATGGTGTTGGTAGGAATTTCTCAGGCAACCATTGGCCTATTTCTACTTCCATTGAAACGAAGCTTCATCACTGAGTTCAAGGAGACCAAACATTAAGCCAACTCTGAGTGCTTTGGAAAAGTCCCATCACTTCCATGACGATCCCTCCCCCCCCTCCCTCCCCTCCACCATGTTTTATGAAAATTGGTTTATGAATATAAATCTACACAACTTGGAGGTGCTTTGGACAAAATACTTCATGTAACCTATCAATTTTAATGTTACAGTCAGCTGCATCTGTATATGCTGTTGTGGTGCATGTGTCATTCTAGTATGTGAAGTTAGAAATAGGAAGTATGAGACTGTTTAAACTTTTAAATGTGCTAATGGGAGCCATTATTGATGCCCCTCCCAGAAGCGCAACTTAATGACTTGTAAACAGCCTTGTGAGTCCTGTAAATCCAAAGGAGATTGGACTAGTAAGACATGCGACCTGGTATTGGGATTCCATTCTGATTTTGGTATTTTTCCATGGAAAGGGGCGTCGGGATGTAGAACAAAAAAGATTCCCACCCTGGTGAAAAGACTATTGAAGCTATCAGGTCTCAGTCTTTGGCTGACCTGGAAAACCCTGAAAGGATACAAATGGCTGGAGACCCAGGTCAGGGTAAAAGTGTTTCTCTGACCTGAAGATTATAACCAAAAGAAGAACAGCCCTCGAGGGTTAGAATCTGCTTGCAATACGTTTTTTAGTGAATTAGAACTAGCCATACATTTTCTTCGCATTTTAATTTAGTAACTTACTTTGATTTATCTGTTTTCACTTGCAACCACTTAAATCCTACTGTTTGTACTTAGAAAACTAACATGTTTTTATTATCAGGTCCAGTGTAAGTAATTGTTACCTGGGAGGAATGACCAGTGTGCATATCTCTCTTTCATTGATAAAGAGGACAAACCTCATGAGCTTTCACTGTGTAGAACTTTTACGCAGAAAAAGATGGATTCATTTGGGATTTTGATCCCTTTGGGGGTTAGTTTCCTGGGGGCTGAGCCCTCAGAACTGCATCCTCCCAGAGCTGAAGTGGTTCAGTATCTGCATTGCTCTGCTTGGGAGGGGGGCAGTTACCCCAACTCTGTGTCTTATGTGGGGGAGACCAGAGGATCTGACCCTGCAGGATAGGCGGTGGGGAGCCTCAGAGCAAGAAGGCACGTGTCAGTGGCATGATCGGCATACTGGGGAATAATCCTAAGGGGTCTCTTGTAACCGCACCCCATCCCAACCTCAGAGCAGGCCTCGGAGATGCAATAGTTGAAACTTTGGCAGTTGCGCGACCCCTGTCTATCCTACAGTTCCCATCAGTAGAACTACAATGGTGGGGAAATTTATGAAGAAAAGGCCCAGTCAGGGAATATTTAGTGTAGTGTGCACAGATCAACAAGGGATACGAAAAGGGAAAATTCCTTTTGCTGAATATCAGCAAAAGTTTCCTGACCCTGATTTGTCCCAAATGGTACAAAACTTGACAATGGAATTGGAATAAAAGAAACACTTCTTCATGGATAATTCCATGGAAAAAGGTGTAAAATCACCATAAATATTTTTCATGGTTAATGATTCAATCAGCAGTACTCCTAGGGGGAAAGGTGGAGGTCCAATTACTGGGGTGTGTGAGGGGGTTCACTCACCACCACAGCACCCCCTGTCATCTGTCTTGGGAACTAGCTCCTTCTGGCCTGTTGGGTGCCTTCCCGCAGGTGGTGTCTTCCCTCTTCCCTCCAGGCCAAGGCGTCCTCTTCAGGACACTGCCCTCCCTCAGTGCCCACATCAGTCTCTGAGCCCCCCTTCCAGGGGTTTTGGTTCTTCAGCGGGCCGTGCTTCAGGCCCTGCAGTCTGGGAGCTTTCTTGGCTGGAGCTCCCCTAGCACTGCCCTAGCTCCAGGGAGCCTCCTACTCCCCCAGCAGCCAGGCTCTCACTGCTCTCCCCAGGAGTAGCAGCCCATCCTCTTATATAGCTCCCAGCTGGGCCCTAATCAGCTAACGTGGCCTCAGCTGGGGCTAAACTCCCAGGCCCTGCTCCGGGCTGGGGTTTGCCCTTAAAGGGCCAGTGCAGGGCAAGCGCCCTGTCACAGGGTGAAACACTGGGAAATTATTCCTCAGAGCCCATGTTGCATTAGTAGGTAAGAGGGACAGGGAAGGACCCGAGGGATCTCTTCTTCTGTGTTTCTAGGACACCCTGGGCCATAGTAGCATTAACATCTATATTTCTGCGAACCTTTCAGAAGGGAACAATAGGAGTGCCTATGGGAATCTCCCTCTTTCCTTCTGTAATAACTAACGATGTTTCAAAAGATTCCAGTTAATGGTCTTGGGGCATCCTAGCTCTTGGTTCTTTCCAGATGTTTCTCTGGCTAGTGCTTCCTCAGCCCGCTCCCGAGTGGTGTAAGTAGGATATTGGGAATTCAATCCCACTCTATCCTATTGCGATCGAGAGCTTAAATACGAAGCAACTTGCAGCTGCTGCCTCTTTCCGTGTGTGGTGGAGTAACGCCTGGTAACTCTTGTTTGGGGCAGAAACAAACATCTCTGTGGCTAATCCGGATTCGTAACTGGCAGTGTTAGAAGACACTGTTGCTTGGCATTTTGTGGTTTCTTATTTAGCAATGTGTCTGCCTGGATAAATAGCCACTAGCAGAGGCGTTGGCGCAGGAATGGACTGGGGCTGACGGACCCGATGACAAATGGGTTGGTTAACAACACAATCGCTTTTATTGACACACGGATAGGCACACCCTTCCATTTTGGTTTGCACCAGCTCGCAGATATGAGCAGTGAACCCCAACTGCTTGGTTCAGAGCCATACGCTCCCTGCACTTTGGAGGATTCACATTCAGCCTTATGACTGAGCCCACTTTGGAGAGGGGATCAGCTGCAAATTTCCCCTCCAACCCCGACACAAATATCTGCCAAGTTGACAGCATATGGATTTAAGGGGTTGGTTCAGACTCGTGACTAATATCCACCATGACTAATTCTGCACTTGACTATCCTTCATCGTTAGGATATGCTGACAAAGGGTCTGTTTGCTGTGTCAGGTGCTGACGATTAATTACATGAGGTTGTTTCCACAAAAGTGTGAAAATCTCAGTAAAGATGCGTGGCTAAAAATAACCCTCCCCCTCTTCCCTTTTTCCCTGCTGACTTGCGTGCATTTCTTAAGATAGCGCCTGTGGGGCCACGGGCTCTAAATTCACTCGCGTGCACTCTTTAAGCCCTATGCTCACTGTTAGCAAGTCACATGCTCCATGCACCCATGTGAGCCCTACTAAGACACACAGATTTTAAAAACAGTTGCCTTTTTTTTTTTTTTTCTGCGCTGTCCATTTTAGGACACACATTTCCAGCAGTGCCAACCGCAGCGCTGTCTGTTTGCAGAGGCAGGCCCAAAGGTTTTTTTACTCACTCTCACTCTGCAAGTGTGTGTAGCCTCCCTACATCTTGGCAAATCACCAAGACACTCAAAGCAAAACTCACTGGAAAGCACCGCTCAAAACGGCCACCTTGCAAAGCATAAACACCCACTTCAGCCTTGTTCCACATTTGCCCAGGTGTTCACCAAAAGTCCCTCTAATGTTTTCCATCTGTGTGTGGGTTTTTTCCATCCATGTGTGGAATAATTTTATGTGCACCAAGGTGTGTTTGAATGTGCACCACAGGGAAAAACACAAACCTAGCTGGGGGCGCTCTGCTAATCAGCTGGGTGGCACTAGAATCTCTCTTGAGTTGCCGCACAAGCGCGCAGCTAACAGGGAACACTGGTGTTCATCAACCTCAGGGAAATTGGCTAAAATACCAGATTTTCTTTAGGAATGGTCCAGCTAGCTCTGCCCCTCACCATGTAAGGTGACCTTTAAGAGTTAAAGGCAGGCTTTTCAAAAGCACCTTAGAGAGGTAGAAATCCAAGTCCTATTGATTTTCAGTAGCATTCATGCACCTAAGTCTCTTGGCCTGGTTTGCAAAATTGCAACCTAGAGACAACCCTCCAATATAACTAAAAGGCTTCCTCCTTTGCTGTGATATCTTTAGCCACTATACCCTTCTGCACTGTCAAGGTTCTTCCCAGTCCAATGCTGCTAATACACCCATAGAATGATAGAACATTGAACTGGAAGGGACCTCGAGAGGACATCAAGCTCAGTCCCCTGCCTTCACAGCAGGACCAAATACCATCTAGACCATCCCTGATAGATATCTGTCTAACCTGCTTTTAAATATCTCCAACGATGGAGATTCCATGAGGAATTATTTGAGGCCTATCCAAGGCTTTTAGTTCCTGGGGATGAAGGGTAATGCCACCGTGCACAATTCAGCCTAGCAAAACCAGGCTTGTTCCCTGCAGGCGCTTCCAGATCTAATTCTATTTGATTCTTGCAGCTTTAGATGTGAAAATGATGATCAAAATCCTCTTTTTATTGGATGAAAATCTGCATTGATTCAAGCGGAAGAAAAAAAAAAGCTGTGAACTGGCTATAATGAAGTTGCCAAGGGCATTTTTGTACTGATCACAGACATGCCTCTGGATAAACTTTGCATTTCCGTAGCACATTTCCATCAAGAATTTCCAGGCAGTTTGCAAAGCAGATCGGTATGATTATCCCTGTTTTACAGGTGGGTAAACTGAGGCACAAAGCGATATGAAGTCACTTGCCCAAGGTCACATAGTGGCAATGGCAGGAACAGAATCAAGCTCACCATTGACTCTCACTGCCTTACTCTGACCATTAGGTCACACTCTCTTAAGGGACAACTGGTGCCAGCCCAACTCTGTTATTTCCACGGTCAAAGACAGAGTAAAACTGGCCAATGAAAACATCACCCAGAATCCAAAGCGGCCCAGCTGGTGGTTGCATGTTCAGTCCCTGGAAGCCGCTGGTGCAGAAGGTCATGCCGTCACTAATATCCTAGCGGGAGGAGGAATGGCAAATATAAGAACAAATGGCACCTTTCATGGAGGAAGCCAGGTTTTCTTCAAGGGCTTTTCATGCATCAATCTCAAAGGTAGGCAAGTATTATTATCCCATTTTCCAGTTGTGGGGGAAAGAGGCACAAGCAGAAGTGAATTGCTCACCACCACCCAGTGGGGAGAAGAAAGGCCAGAAGCTTGGATTGCTTTAAGGATCGCCTCTGCCTGTTGCTCTTCCCTTTGACCTTGGATCTCCTGGGTTCTTTCTCTGAGCCTAGCCCAGAGATCAAGGTCTTTAGAGGTTAAGCCCCATTTTGCAGCTTTCTCCTGCTGTGCTTAATAACCTGGGTTTTGACCATGACACGCACCACCACCCTCAAGCCACAAAACCCAGCCACCTGCAGATGTTTAGAAAGGCTGCTCTGTTCCCCGCCCCCGGGAGATCTTGGAGGAAGCGAATGCAGCTGTTCCATATACACAACACATCTGAGATCTTCCCCCCAACTCCGCCCTGAAGCAGGAGTCCTGCAAAGCACCTAGCACCAAGACCAGTCACTGAGTAGGTTTTACAGAGCTTTTCATCCTTGTATCCTGTGTGCTGTCCTTGTTGCCTCTGTTCCGCACCCAGAACAAGGCCAAAGGGCTCGTGGCTTTGTGCATATGTGAACTAGCGGGTCTCTAGAAGTTACACAAATCCTAAAACTCCTGACTCCCAGACCGCCCGCCCCGCACCCCCCACACCAACTCAATGCTGAGAATGGATTCCAGGACATGCGTTCTAACCCTCCTCCCAGAACTGGGAACAGAATCCAGGAGTCCTGACTTCCACCTCCCTGCTCTAACCATCAGACCATGCTCTCTCGCTATTACCCCTTTCACACTCTGAACTGTTAGAGAACAGCAGCTAATCTGAACGTTAAACAGTTTCACAGAGTGCGGGCTCTCTTGTGCTTCCGAACTTCCTGCCCGAGCTAGAAATGGAACTTCATGTAGCCCAGCCCTCATCTTGAGGCTGTATTGCCCATGAACCTATGGTGGAACAAGGGGACACACGCTGTCACGCAAGAATGAGGAAGAAGCTTGTACCGTGAGGGTGTAGGCCTGGGCACTGAGGGTGTATGGGATCCCGTTGATGGTGAAGGTAACATCAGGCATCACATTCAAGTTGTTGCATTCCACAGCGTACTGCAAAAGGACAGACAGGATGCAGATTGGCCCATGGCAGGTGGCAGGGATGGCTCACCTGGCAGGTTGACCCCAAAGGCTGGGAAGCCCAACCAATACCCTTCTCTTCCCAAGCAGCTGATCTTGGGAGCGAGTTGTATGTATTTCAGCATACAACAGAGGTAGATGTCATGGGTCCGTAGCTTCATATCAGAAGGAGCTACCTTACTTGGTTCTCAATCCAGGACTCTGGTCTCTCAGGCTAGATCATCACTAAACAGAAGATCCATGCTGCTGTGATCGATCGATCTGGAGTTTGATTTAGTGGGTCTAGTTAAGACCCACTAAATCAAACTCAGAGGGTGCCCCTATCGGTGGCCAGTACTCCAGGGAGTAAGGAAAGCTGATGGGAACATTTGCTCCTGTCGACCTCTCACTGGGGGGAAGGCAGGGGAACTCAAAACCAGGTACGTCGACACCAGCTACATAATGAATGTAGCTGGAGTGGCATATCTTGATTGGCCTTTCCCCTTTAGTGTAGACCTGGCCTAAGCCATGCTGCCTCCTATAGGAGCACATGGACCTATGAATCGAGCCTTGCAAATCCCCAGATATCTGCTTTATATCCACAGGTATCTGCACCTGTGGATATGGATGCAAATGTCTGCAGCTCATTTTTGTGGATATGGATGCAGATATAGATACAAATTTTATATCCACGTAGGGCTCTACCTATTAGGCATTTTCAGTCTCTAACTGCTGCAGTCCTGCAAGAGAAATAATTGTTTTAAACTAACAGGACTAGGCCAGCAAAAGTATCTGTCGCTTTTATGAGGACAGGAGAAGGAGGTGTGTCCAGATTTTAATTGAAATCTGACTGCAGTGTTTATATACGGAGACCCTTGCTGACATGGGAAAAGCTGTGATTTCTGAGGCCGTAGGACTAGTCACAGCAAGGACATGACCATCAATGGTACAATGGTAAAGGCAGGATTTCAGTAGCTCATGCCTTTAGCTCTTTACCAGGGCTGTCTGCTGGCATACTGTATGGGTCTGGGCAGGTCTTTAGAAACCTGGAGCCTTCTTCACTCTCTTCTGCTGCAGAGATGCCAAACTTAAAAATATTTCTGGAATACTTTGTTTAAGGAGTTACATCGTGGCTGGATATCTAGTATGGAGAGACAGGAACTCTTCCGTCCAGGAAATGTGCTGTCCTCCTCCCGTCCCTGGAATGCTTCTGATCAGAGCTGTCCTGTCCATAGGATGAATCAGGACAACCTCCCCAGGCCCTGTGCTTTTGGGGGCCCTGTGGCGCCCCCACTGTCCTATGGACAGGAGGGACCTGGGGGCTTACAAGGTCCTGGCACAGCAGCAGCTGGGGTCACTCCCACTCTCCACGTGGCGGCAGGAGTCGGAGCAGCCTGGTAGCCTGCACCAATCCACTCCACCCTGCCCTGCTGTGCCTTCTCTCCTGGCCAGATGAGCTCGGCTTCTCATTGGTGGCAGGCAGCAGAGCACCCTGCCCCAGGATGCTTCACTTCCTGCTGCCGCGGAGAAGCAGGCCAGGAGGGTAACACGTGAGGGGGAGTTGCCCCAGTCCCCGCACCCAGAGCACTGGGGGGGGTGGGGTGCCCCAGGTTCTGCACCCCCCCTTGCTTTTGATCCCACAGTGGCTTACCTCGCCATCCATGGGCACCGCACCAATATAATTTTGCATCTCTTTTTATGTCTTTGGAAGGGCCCGTGATGAGAGATGTCCCAGTGTCCACTATTGCCTGGCATCCTTCTGCACAGAAGGCAACGGTCCCGCCCACCTGTATGCTGGGGAGGAAGGAAATGGGATAATCCCTGGAGAAATGAGGGTCTAGGGGGAATTGCGTTTCTCTTTCCACTGCCCCAGCGCGTGGGTGAGAGCAAGTTAGAACTGCCGCCATTCCCGAGTCAGGGGGATGTTGGATTAGACTGGGCAGTTGGTTAGAGAGTCAGTAGTGAGGCTCTGGTGTCTGTGAGACACTCCCCCTAGGAAAGGACAGTCAACTAATTAGCATCAGTGCTTTCTGTGTATATACAGCAGGAGCTGAACTGGGGACCTACAGTATCACCGCATAGGCCTCTGTTACTTCAGCAAAAGGAATAATTTCCTTGGCTGGTAGAAGTTCGTAGGCTGTTATTCTCTGCCACTAGGTAGGGACAAATTGTCCTTTGCAAGTGTGTGGCACACATGCCTTGCAGGTTATCTTATTAAAGTTGGATTCTGTAGCTACTGACTAAGGATGGAGATTTTAGCTACTTTCTTATACATCTATCTATCTATCTATCTATATATATATATATATACTTTAAAATTGTCTGTCTGCAAGTCCATTTGTCCAAGAACTCCTCTTAAATGGTAGGAGCTCGGGCCTCCAAATTTGGATGCCGCTTCCTCTTCTCCTAACTTAAAGCAAGGTCAGGGTTTGATTGTGCCAGAACAACCAGAAGCCCCTGGAAAAGGACTGCTTTCCATGATATACAAAGGGAGAGGCTGCTGTTTGGAAGGACACAATATGAGAGTGGCCACTGAAGGCTGTGAGCACAGGGGAGAGCTCTCTTGCAGAGTGTCCACCGGGGGTAGCCGCACCACCAAGGGTGTGGCCAGCATTGCTGGGGCTCCGCCATCTTGCCTGCCAGCACACCAAGGATATCATACGGCTACACCACATGGCTGTATCGGGATACCCGAGGTGTCCTGACACAGCTACTCCACGTCTTAACAAGCTGCCCATTATTTCGAAATATTTTTCGAAATAATGGGCGCACTATTTTGGCATCCCTGTAACCTTTGTTCCACAAGAGTTAAGGGATGTCTCAAAATAGTGTTATTTTGAAATATGGCACTGTGTAGAAGACACACCAAATTTCAAAATAAGCTATTTTGAAATAAGATATGCAATTTGCATAGGGCAAATTGCGTATCTTATATCAAGTTTAGGGTGTGCTGTAGATGCACCCCAAATAAGTAGCCCCCCTGCCCTACCCACTGCTAGACCCCTGCCCCGAAGGACCCAGACAATGCTGCATAAGTCTGCTAGTACAATATAAGTGAGGCTTTTCCTTAAATATTTTTTATTCTCTTTGGTTTAGGTCTCTGGGCAAACCTAGGACAACACGTTACTTCTAAGCAGAGCTGAAAAATCAGCAAGGTCTGCTTATGAGACTATTTCAGGCAACTTTTTGGAGAGAACGTTTTTGTTTCATTCCCCAGTATGGGACAGCTTTTTGAAGGAACCTGGCCTTTTGGGAGCTAGCTTCATTGAAAATCTGCTCATTGGTGTCACTCTGGAAGCAGGAGGCTGTGGAAATCTGGCCCTGAGCCTTTTTAAAAAACTCACCCTAGAAAACTGACTTGAGTACAAACATTTGTGTCAAAACGTAAGATGCAGTTCTCTCCATTCTAGGAGCCCACGTGAACCCCCCAGTCTCTGGGAAGGACTGTTGCTTTCACTTGATACTTAGGGCCCTGGGCCATGGAAGATGCAATGATTTGCTCAGGGTCACACATTCAGTGTGTGACAGAGCAGGGAACCTGGTTCTTCCATGTCCTAGGCTAGTGGCGTAAACACAGGGCCATCCCTCATCTCCGTTCAAGAGCCAGAGAAGACAGGACATTTGGGAGCATGTTTTTCCCTCAGTGAATCCCCTTTTCCATTGGTTGATAATAATAATAATATAATATATGGAGATATACTGATCTCATAGAGCTGGAAGGGACCTTGTGGGGTCATTGAGTCCAGTCCCCTACCCTCATGGCAGGAACAAATACCCTCCCTGACAAATTTGCCCCAGATCCTTAAATGGTCCCCTCAAGGATTGAGCTCACAATCCTGAGTTTAACAAGCCAATGCTCAGACCACTGAGCTATCCCTCCCCCTAGCACCTACTTTAAGGCTGAGGGCATGTAGCTTTGGGGACGAATGGCTTTGACTCGCTGCTATGGTAACTGACAGGGTGTAATGATTATGCCGTTTACCTCATCTGCACCCCCCCTCCCCCGGGTTCTGCCATCGTGGGGAACCCCACCCCAGACACTTACTTGTCTAATTGGATTTGCCAGTATCCCTGTTTAGTGACTGGCACCCAGTTCAGAGTCCCGCTGAAATGAGAAGGATCAAAGCCACCAAATAATATTTCTCCCCCAGCAGAGGAATCTGCGTTCCTGGAGAAAAGAGGATTGGGTTACAGCCGGGTTTTCCATTAGCAGAAGCATTCCCCATTACTGTAGATAATCCTCTTACGGCGCTCATAGCTCTTTCAACTACTGACTGAAATCCGTTACTTTTTTCTCCTCAAAATGTTTAATATTATTGTTTGGACGGTGGTAGTGCCTAGAAGCCCCAGTCATGGGCCAGGACATCTTTGTAGCTGGTGCTGTACAAATCGAACAAAAAGAGTCTTTGCCCCAGAGAGCTAAGTTAAAAAAATCCCTTCCTGTTTTAACCACCCTCTTGGGGGGGCCCTCCCCCTCTTGGGGGGGGCCCACCCTGCGCCCAGTTCCCTTGAGAACCGGGCCTGCTGCTCCAGCAGTGGCCCATTTTGTACAGACTCGTGTTCCCACCTGCTCATGTAGACTGAGAAGATGGGCAGATCCACCAGATTTTGCGCCATCATGTTATCAAACACAGGGGTAACCCCATCCACTGCCAGCGATGGGTAGGCCAGCCCAAGAATCCCATCAAACTCTGCATCCAGAAAAGTGGTTCCTGGCTCACTGACGCTCTCTGCAAACTGCTGATTGCTGACAGTGATGCCTTCAACCTAGAGGGGAAAGAAAAGCCACTTTTTGTTTCTAAACTTCCATCGGAAAACTCAGCAGCAGACCACTTAAGGTGCCACCGCAGAAAAGAATAGGAAAAATTTGGTCTTCTGCAGGCCATCTCATGGGGCCTGCAGTCAAGGCACCATAACAGCAAGGAACAGGAAAGGAAGGCGTTCAGAGGATAGGTCCTGATTGTAGAGTGCAGAGCTATAAGGTTGATTCATCTTGGTGATTAGAGCAGGGGGCGTGTCTCGTTGGCTCCCAGCAAGAACACAAAAGTGCAAAGTTTACTCTGCAGCCCGCTAAAGAGGAAGGAGTCTTGCAGGCGGAAATTCTAATCAGCCCCCTCGGGAAGGAGTTGGGGGCTAACACTGTTGTTTGTAATCTGCATCATGCCTTAAGGCTTTGCTTTTTTTCATGAAGAATAAAGGCAAACATGGGGGGAAAGGGGTGGAGGAGTGAGGTTAATGGTATCAGTTGTTTGTGTGGTGGCAGGAGTGGGGTGAGGAACCCATTTATTTACAACAGGCATGCCCTCAGGAGCTCATCCTGCACAGTCAACCTGTGGAACTCCTTGCCAGAGGATGTGGTGAAGGCTAGACCTTTAACAGGGTTCAAAAAAGAGCTAGATAGATTCATGGAGGTTAGGTCCATCAATGGCTATTAGCCAGGATGGGTAGCAATGGTGTCTCTAGCCTCTGTTTCTCTGCAGGTGGGTGACAGAAGAGGGATCACGTGAGGATTACCTGTTGTGATCCCTCCCTCTGGGGCATCTGGTATTAGCCACTGTCCGCAGACAGGATACTGGGCTAGATGGACCTTTGGTCAGACCCAGTATGGCCATTCTTATGTTCTGAGTGCCTTCCTCAAAATGCAGATTGCCCTCCACTCCCACTGACATCCCTGAGAGCTGAGCCAGGAAAGTTTCATCAGCCATGCTGCCCTGGCAGGAAGGAACAATGAAAGATGGGTTCATGGCCTGACAATGTCCTGCAGTCACAGTGCAATGGACAGGAGAGAGAATGTGATTAGAACCTTTTTAATTTTTCTAAAGACAACTTAAAATGAAAAGGAAAACCAAGCTCTGCTCACAGTGACTTGATCTGAGCCAATGATTCCCGACAAACTGCCAGTCCCATACTGAATTGAGAAGGGAGTCCCAACCTCATTGTAGGTGCTGGAATCAGATGGGTGAAATCTGGAATGCACAGCTGTAGTAAAACAAGATGCCGTGGTATTACTATTTATTACTTGCATTGCTGTAGCACTTAGGAGCTCTACCTGTGGACTAGGACCTCATTGTGCTAGGTGCTGTCCAGACACAGGACAGAAAATGAGGCAACTGAAATCACCCCCTGCAATGGCATGATCAGTTTAACTTGTACCTGCCCAGAGCTCTCACAAAATGTGAGCATTCAGAGAGTATTTTCTGTATCACACAGAATAATAATTCTTAGCATTGTCATTATGCATCCAATTACAGTTGGTCTGAAAGAGGAGAGGTTGATTAAAGAAAACAGCAACAAATTGCAGACATAAAGAGGTTTCCACAGAGCTTGTGTTCCAACACTGTGTCCTGTTTTTTTACCAAGAACCACAACCCATATGGAACACTATGCTAGAGGTGGAGTCACTGGTGGCTTGAATAAAATGTTGCAGATAAACATATTATTGCAAGAATTTGATAGCACTGCTACATTTTCAAGTCAACAGGCAATACATAACTGATTCATCCTCACAACTTTCTTCTGTGATAGGGAAATCAGTATTATTATCCCCATTTTACAGACAGGAAAATTGAGACACAGAGCAAGAAAGTGGCTTACCTACTACAATGCTAGGCCTGATTCTCTCTTCTCTTCTGAGATCATAAAGGAATAGGATAAAGAGTATAGAAGCAGCCCCTGAGGAATCCCCAGGTGGTGGTGAATTGCCACTAGAAAATCACTAAGGGCACGTTTACACTCGCTGCGGCCAGAGATCGATATTCTGATGTTTGATTTAGCGGGTCTATATGAGACCCGCTAAATCGAACGCTGAGAGTGGCTCTGCCAGCGCCTGAACTCCTCACAGTTGCGAGGAGTAAAGGAAGCCGATGTGAGCGTTTGCTCCTGTCCAGCCTCCTGCTGTGTGGACACCTCCAAGCTCGGCTTAAGGTAAGCCGACTCCAGCTACGTATTCTACATAACTGGAGTTGCGTAACTTAAGACGACCTTCCAGGTTTAATGAAGACCAGGCGTAAGCCAGTTCCTCTTTCAATCCTTCCCCCCTCCCAGTGTAGGAGACTTACACAGGGAATAGCTGCACTCTTCAGTATTCTTTGTTTCTCTTAGCCCTTAGGAGAAGAAAGGGCTGTTGGAAGCAGAGTACAGATTAGAGCAGCCCTGAGGTTGCTCTAATTCATACCATGGGCTACAATGAGTGCATAAAGCCATCTATTCCTCCTCCTTCCCTAGCTCATTTCCTGTGGTAAGCACAGAACTGGAGTAAGAGAGAATCCTGACTTCCACACAGTCTAGTAAGTGATTTCTCCAGTCGATTCTCAGTCCTCATATAAATACATTTTCAATACTTCCCACTGCAAAGTGTTGGCATGACGAGGTTCATTGATTGTGGGTCCCTCCCATTTTGGGTGTTCATTGATTGTGTTCATTGATTGTGAGTCCCTCCCATTTCAGGTGTTCAGCCTGGGAGCCCTTGTAGCTGGGCACTCAGAATCAGAGAAGTCCCTTGGGCAGGATCAATTGTAAGTGGGCCATGCTCATTGGAGAGCTGTATCTGGGAGTGGAGCCAATGTCTACAATTAGACAAAATGGACCGCAAAAAATCAACACCACCCTTTGAGGCCCCTTTGGCCTTTCCTGGCTACTAAGGAAAAATACATTAACCCATCTGTGACCCAGTAATCTCATCCAGTTTCTGTCAAAGACAGACATTCCATGGCACTATGCCCATGGGTCGCGCAGTGATCTGACTTGTTAGCAGCCTGCCCATTGATCAACCCAGTCCTGAAAGCTGCAACACGCCTGGCCCAGATCCCTCCCCTCAGTCTGTTCCCCAGGAAATATCACTGCAACTGTCCAGAGCCACCACCGTGCCTACTATTAAGCTGAGTTCCTGGGACTGCTGCCCAGAATCCAGGCTGCAATCTCAATTACCATGAAGTTTCCAGGACTGCTGCCTAGTGCCACTGATATTACATGCAATGACCTTTAAAACAAAACAGGTTTTTTTTTTCAGGACCTGGCACAAAAATGTGCATGACCAAGGGTTTCCATTTTTGTTACATCCCCTTTTCCTATTGGTTGGTTTCACTGCCGAGGGAGTAGTTTCCAGGCTGGTGCATTCGCCTGATGTTGTTTCAGAGCATATTTAGTTTTGCTTGCATTTTGCCTTAGTAAAGCTAGTAAAACGAGCATGAAATGGGGGATTTCTCTAAGCCCTTTAGGCCTGATTTCCAGTGTTCCCTGTAAGCTGTGTACTCGTGCGGTCACTCAGGAGAAATTCAAATGCCTCCCAGCTGATTAGCAGAGTGCCCGCAGCTAGGTTTTGTGTTTTTACTGGTGGTGCACATTCACACATGTCTTGGTGCACATAAACAAATTTATTCCGCACGTGGATGGAAAAATCCACACATGATAGGTTAGAGGAAACATTGCTGATTCCCTTCCCCCTCCAACTCCCATTTACCTTGGTCTAACCTCGAAGATTTCATTTGGTTTACTCTCGATTTACTTTGGTGCTGTGTGGAGAATCAGACCTAGTCTCTGTACTCTGCCCTAGCCAAGGAGCAGAAGCAATAGGTCGCTGGTGAATTGCTACTTACCACAGGCTTTGCTGACACAATAGATAGATGGAACCCAGAGATTGGAGGAGCCAGTGTCGAATAACACGGTGAAATTCTGAGGAGGGGTCCCAATAGAAATCTGTCCGAAATACTCCATCTAGCCAAAGAGCAAAGCAACAACCCTTGTCAGGCATAGGCACCATGTGAACCCTCAACAGAGCCAAGCTCCCGGGGGATAGCTCTGGGACAGATGTTGGCAATGAACTGGGTGTGTTCCTGGAATGGTTGTCACCATATGGAAGTTGATTCTGTGACTGCAGCATGATGCTAGGTGGAAAGAGGGAGCCAGATGGAGCAGGAGCCTAGAAGAATGGCAACACAGCTAGAATGAAAGTGGATGGCAATTGCCGACTCCGTTCTGCTCCCATCAATCTCCACAGCCCAGCTCCTGTGGCAGCAGTAAGAGCAGGAACAGGGCTGGGCAGAATCCCCATCAAGATGCGAACATGTCTTGAACTTTGGGAATGAACATAACAGCGGCCAGACTGGGTCAGACCAAAGGTCCATCTAGCCCAGTAGCCTGTTTGCCAACAGTGGCCAATGCCAGATGCCCCAGAGGGAGTGAACAGACCAGGGAATCATCAAGTGATCCCTCTCTGTCACCCATTTCCAGACAAACAGAGGCTAGGGATACCATTCCTACCCATCCTGGCTAATAGCCATTGACAGACCTAACCTCCATTAATCTATCTAGTTCTTTTTTGAACCCTGTTAAAGTCCTCGTCGTCACAGCATCCTCTGGCAAGAAGTTCCACAGCCATGCTTAGAACCAACTGTCGCAGCCACTGACACTGTACCAGGCTGGACAAAGACCTCAGGTGCGGGAAATATCTCCAACCCCTGGTAAAATTTGTCTTTGTATCCAAACCTTCCGGCTTGGACCTGGCTTTACTTGTGTTATTGTATTTCAGTTTTGGAGGGGATTTTGGTTCTTGGTTGTAGGTTCCCAGCACTAGCTGTGTGTCCACAAGCCTAGAAGCAGAGTGGGATTCGTGTGTCTGTGTGTGTGGCCTACATGAAGCCCTCTTTGTATGGGATCAATGCTGCCTGCACAAATCAGGACAAAGGACCCACAAAAAGTAGGGCAGGCAGATAGCTGTAGCACACTGTCATGCTATTGCTGGCTTTGCTCAGACTCTGTTTAACAGGAGCTGAGCTCCAGGATCAGAATGTGGGGCATTCAAGACTGTTCATGCAAAATAATGTGCTCTCTTTGTTTCCTGTGTTGCTTTTGAGTAGCTATGTGCAAAGCCTTTCCCCCAGACCTCCTCCCTTCCCTCCACCCCCATTATGTCACTTACATCCAGGTAGTTGATGAGTGGCTCATTAGTTTCTGGGATGGCAGAACAGTCTTCAGTGTATTGGACCATGTCTAGATTCTGGGCCTTCCAGAATTTGGACAACTGCCCATGCTCCCTCAGGATTTTCCGCAGGGATTTGTGTCTTTTCAGGGGCACCCTGGAGGGGAAAAAGGCATTCTCCCAGTAAACATGGCCCCGAGCAACAAGAACCCGGGAGCCCAAATTAAACAAAAGCTTGCAGAAGTACAGTCTGGCTTGGCCCGTCGGACAATGCATGGCATCTGATAGAAGGTGCACCCTGTACTTGTGTACTGGGCAAAGGCAGGGTGGAAGGCAATCCCCAACTCAGACTGTTTCCCCACACTGTGCGGACTCAGAGCCCTGCCCTGGCAGAAGGTGACACAATCCCTGTTTTATATCGGACACACACAGGTGTACATGGCTTCCCCAGTGGGTGATTCACAGGCAGAGCTTAGGAATCCTGAATCCTAGGGCCAAGTGCCGGGGTGATTTAGGCAGACGTAAGTGAGAGTGAAGAAGTCTGACAGCTTGGCGTAAGGTGCACAACTCCAGCTATGTAGAATACGTAGCTAGAGTCGGCCTACCTTAAGCCGAGCTTGACAACATCCCCACAGAGGGGGGCCAATGGGAGCAAATGCTCTGTCGGCTTCCATTCCTCCTCACAAAAGGAGGAGTACCGGACACCTGCGGGGGTGCCCTCTGAGTTCAATTTAGCGAGTCTTAACTAGACTCGCTAAATCAAACTCTGAAAGATCGATTGTGGCAGCATCAATCTTCCGCGGAGTGAAGACGTGCCCTTCATTACAAGCTAAGGAGGTGGAAGCAGGTGTAGGCCAACATTAAAACACAGTCGAGTTTATGCCTGGTCCTCTTTCCATCCTAGCAGCTGATAAATCCTTCTTGGCTGGCCCTCCGTGAGTGAGTTACATCAATATAGATTCCTGTACCCATTTACCAACAGGTAATTCTTATGAACCCACCATCTTCTCTGAATCAGGTCCCCAGCCTCTGTCTCCATCCACTGGAGCCCTCTCACCAGCTGTTGGGGTGAGGGGCCGGACACTGGGATCCTCTGATGGGAATGGAAACAGTGCTGGGTCCCTACGAAGCTGGGCCTGGCTGGTGCTTTCCCCCTCAGTTTCATGAGCATCATGTTACCGCAGCCTACCTCCCCACCCAGCAACAGTGTGTCTGGTGCTGTTCAAATCCTGGGCACCTGGTTCCATCTGCTGCTGATTGTTTTAACGCTCACCGTTGCCAGGATCCCTGAGTCCTTGCAAGCCCTGACCCTAGAGCTGCCCTTGCCTGGGTGCTGGGAAGTGAGGAAAGGCCAAGGAAGCCGGCTTACCTTTGCAACCCACTGGCCAGCCAGAGGCAAAGCACCAAAAGGATCAGTTGCTTCATTCCGGGGGCTCAGCACTAACGCGTGTTCAGCCGCTCTCTCTGACTCGTGAGAATGGGACAAAAGCAGAGCCCTGCTCGCACCCAGTACTGCCCAACCCCAAAGGATCAGAGCCCTGCGATAAGGCTCCTCCGAATGTCAACACAACTGAAATTAATCACAGCACACATGCTCAGCCCTGGCTATGGGGGCTGAAAGACAAAGCCAGATTGTTCCCAGAGATGGGAGAGTTTTACCTAAATGCAGGGGAATCTCCCATAGCCCGGGGCTCATGGAGTTTCCCTGGAATCCTTCCTTCAGTGTGGGAGAAGGAGCATGGTTTTGTGGTAGGAGAGAAGATGAGGATCTGGCCGCAGACCTTAGTTTTCAATGGGACTCAAGTTTCTTAGACAAATCTGAAACTATTGTTCTGAATTTCTCAGCCCCAGTGCCCCCATCTGTAAAATGGGGATAGTAACAGTATTCCCTGTAAGCTGAACGCTTGGGTGGCCACCCAGGAGAGATTCAGGTGCTGCCCAGCTGATTTGCAGAGTGCCCACCGTCAGCAGCATGTGTTTCTATTATTGGTGGTGCACCTCTGCACATGCCTTGGTGCACATGACAAAATGTATTCTGCACATGGGTGGGAAAAGTTAGAGGGAACACTGGACAGTAACCCTTCCTCCCCCAGCCTTTGTCTATGGAGTTGTTAGATCTCCAAGGCAGGGGTTGTCTCTGACTCGATGTATGTACAGCACTGAGGGCATTGAGTCCTGAGCTTAGCTGGAGGGTCTAGGCCAGTGGTGGGCAATCCGCGGCCCATGGGGTTTCTATGCGTGGCCCGCGAGACATTTTGTGTGGCCAGCCACGTGCAGGGCTGCCAGATTCTGCAGGTTGTCATCCGCATGGGTTTTTTTCCTATTACAAAGGCAGGGCCCAAGAAGTGAGGTACATGCTGATTGCACAAAATATTATGAGAGCTGTGTGCTCCCTCTGCAGCCAATCACAGGGCTGCTACGGTGCAATCGACACCCTCCACGAATTCTAGGCACGCAGGCGCTGTTAGCAAAAGTGCACTATCTTGGGAGGCTGTCTTGGTTAGGACTATCTTGCAGCCCACTGAGAGGAAGGAGGCTACTCTTGCAGCCCACTCACTAGCCTCGGTTGCCCCTTGCTGCTCTAGGTGCTTCTGTCATATGTTGACAATGGGCTTCGCCTCCTTATCGGCCATAAATTGCTGGCTGAGGGTTCCATCCCTTAACCCCGCAAACTCCCTGAAGCTCAGGCTCCCTGTGTACCTTTAGGTTGCTTTCTTCATTTGTCTGTTTTCTCCCCACTTTCCCTTCTCCATCACCACTGACAGATGCAGGGCCGTCCCTAGGGGGTCGCGGGGCCTGGGATAACTCCCCCACCCACTGCCCTGGGGGAGGGGTGGCAGGGCAACCCCCCCGCCTCTCCCTGACTCTGCTCCACCTCACCCAACTCCACACCTTCCCCAAGTCCTGCCCCCCCGGTGAAACCAAGTGCAGCAGGCCAGGAGAAGGTGATGGGGCGGAGCGGAACAGGCTGCTGTGTTGAGTGTGGCGGGGGCCCTTTCTGCTACCTCGTGCCAGGCCCCCCCCACACCAGTAACGGTTGAGGCAGCTACCACGGGTTCCCTCAAAGTGCAGGGTCTGGAGCGGCCGAACCATCCTATGGATGGGACAGTTCTGCACAGATGTCTCTGCTAGCTCCTACAGGGCAGTGTCTGAGTCAGGGAATGAAATGACATAGTGGAAACTCCCTTCTCCAATCTGGATTTTCACTTGCACGTTTCTGGCCCTTGAGAAGATTTCTTTCTCAATCTGACCAGGAGGCAAATTGCCCCCCTTCTCGTCTTTCAAGGCAGCTTGTTGTCTTACACCTCACAGTCCCTCTTTCTTTAGACCTGCGCAGTCACTGTCTTACCTTTGCCCACAGGCCAGAGATGCTGATGGGGATTCCTTTCCTAGGCTATGTCTACACTACAGGGTTTTTGCACAAAAACCCGCGGAGCGTCCACACCTCAAGCGTGTTTTTGCACAAGAAAACCTACAGTCAATCGACAGAACAGAGGGCTTTTTGCAGTGTAGGTATACCTCCTTCTACGATGCACAACTCCTTTTTGCGCAAGAGTTATTGCGCAAAAAGGTGTGTGTGGATGCTCAACAGAGGTTTCTTGTGCAAAAAGAGCCTATCGCAAAAAGCACAGGTGCTCTGATGGCCATTCTGTGAATGGCCATCAGAGCTTTCTTGCACAAGAGTGTGCATGCAGTGTGGACGCTCTCTTGCGCAAAAGCACATGGCTTTTGCGATGCATTTTTGAGGCGTGGACGCGCTTTTGCACAAGACGTTTTTGCGGACAATCTCATCCGCAAAAAGCTTCTTGCGCAAAACCCTGCAGTGCAGACAAAGCCCTCGTCAGTTACCTCTGCACTTCGTTTCAGGTTTTTTTGATAGCCAAAGCACAGCTTTGGGGCAGGCCTGCCACCTTCAGAGCAGAGAGGGAAATTGCAAGAACTGGTGATTATTTTTTGTGAAAACGGCGAGTAGTCCTGTGGCACCTTGAGGCATGTCTACACTGGGAAACTATTTTGAAACTAGCCAATTAGCCCGTCATAACGGGATTTTCAGGTCTCTCCTCCATGTCGGTCTTCTCTCCTGAGCCTCCAGTCTCTCGCTCCGTCTCTCTCTCTCCTCCTCCTCCTCCTCCTACTGCCTCCCCCTCAGCTATCCTCCGCCTCCTGCCTCCTCTCTCTCTGTCTCTCTCTTTCTCTTCTCCTCCCCCTCCTGCCTCTCACTCGGGGGACCGCGGAGCCCAAACAGCCGTTTGGGCAGCGCGCTCCCCGTGCTGCATGGGGAGCGCAGAGCCCAAACGGTCGCTTGCACCACTTGCTCCCACGTGGCGGCCCGGCTGAGTGGCGCAGAAGTCAGCCGAGCCCCACTGCGGGAGGCAAAAGGGGGCGGGGCCTGGAACCGCTGTCACGCCGCATGGCACCGCCCGGCCCCCCTTCACTTCCCACCATGGTGCTCGGCTGACTTCTGCGCCTCTCAGCCGGGCTGCCGCGGGGAAGCCCAAATGGCCGCTTGCTCCGCTTGCTCCCACGCAGCGGCCCAGCTGAGCAGCGCAGAAGTCAGACAAGCACCACGGCGGGAGGCGAAGGGGGGCGGAGCAGTGACGTACATGGCCAGGCCCCGCCCCCTGGCTGTGTACGTCACCATCCCGCCCCCCTTCCCCTCTCGCCGTGGCGCTCGGCTGACTTCTGCGCCGCTCAGCCGGGCCGCCGCGGGGGAGTACACAGCACAAGCGGCCGTTTGAGCCCCATGCTCCCCACGCAGCACCCCTGTGCTGCATGGGGACCGCGGCACCCAAACGGCTGCTTGCACCATGTGCTCCCCTACGGTGGCCCGGCTGAGCGGTGCAGAAGTCAGCCGAGCGCCACAGCAGGAGGCGAAAGCGCCGCCCAGAGGGAACAGCCAGCATTTCAGCGTTACAGAGTCACAGACACTGGGCTGCTATATATATGATAACTGAAATTCAAAATATCTCCCAAAATAACAAAATCGAAATAGTGCATCCTCACTATGGGCAAGCCTCGAAATGAGTCCGAGGCAGGCTCCATTAGTGTGAACGTGCTACCTCAACTGAGAGCCCCAGGAAGCACTACGGAATAATTAGTTTGAATTACTCTGAGAAACAGTTATTTCAATGTAGCGGCACCAGAGGTAAAATTTCGATGTAGCAGCACCGGAATAAAATTAGTGTTATTCCCTGAGGAAAGCAGGAGTACAGATTTCGAAATAACCAGCCTGTTGTTTCAAAATAACGGGCTTGGTAGTATGGACGCTCTGCTTATTATTTCAAAATAAGGGGAAGCTATTTTGAAAAAACTCCCTAGTGTAGACCAGAGCTTAGAAACTAACAAAAATATGTATAGTATCATGCGCTTTCATGGGTAAAACCCACTTCCTCGGATGAAAAAGTTCTTCTCCGGCCCCCTGAAAAGAAAAATACTTTCTTTTTCATCCTCTCTGAATCCTTTTCTCTACCTCTTCTCCCTTTCCTTTTCCCCTGCCTCCTTCCCCACTGACAAAATAAAAAAAGGAGTGAAAAACCCCCAAATATTTGCTTTAGGTTGTTGTTGTTTTTTTGTCAAAATGCCAAAACATTTCAACAGAAACACATTTTTTCCCTGTGAAAAAGCCATTTTGGGAAAAGAAGTTTTTGGCCCAGCTCTCTCAGTGACGCATCCTGTGCTTAGTGCTGTCGTCCTTTTGGTATTGATCTGTGAGCTGTGGCCGGGAAGGGGACGCTTATGAAGCTGAAGACCTGACAGCCATTCGTCACTTGCTGCCTTGTTTCATCGAACTGGAAATGGCGTGCAAAGCCATTTGCGTGGAAGCTGCTATGCAAAAGCAGAGTGTGTTCTGCTGGGGGGCATTCCATCCCGTGTTCCATTCCACTGTGCCGTGGCCGTGGCAGTGTTTAGCAGCATGACGTGGCTGGCTGGCTGTGGTAAGGAATCCACACCAGGGAGAGATTGCCTTTCCTTATAATGATTCCGAAAGGCACTGGTGCAGCGCTGCAGGAAATGAACACACCTGTATAGTCTATTGGGAGACAGCCCTCTGAAGCACAGTTGGATTTGGTTGCTTCAGTGTCCTCCGAAGATGAATGCAAAGCGGGAGGAAAATCGATGGCTGGATGAAACACACTAGCAATCAGGCCCAGGGCTTGGTGCGTGTCAGGAGCTCTTGTCTGACACAGGGAAGACGAGGTACTGGGGAGACCTGCATTCCTAGGCTGGGCTGCGGCAGAGGGAGACACAGTGTAGCTTAGCAAAGGGATTTGTGGAAAAAGGTGGGGTTTTCTGGCTGCTCCCCCCTTTTGGGGCCAGGCTGGGCTGGCCCATCAGTATAAATTAGAGCAGTCTGAAGACTGCAGAAAGTTATGCAAGCTGCCAACAGACCCAAGGGCCCCAGAATCGCTAGGGTACCTGCCACTTTCTCTTTTCCCCAGGCATTTCCCCTACCCTGGTGGCTTTATGCCACCAAGGGATCCCCTGAGCAGGGGCGATTTTCCAAGCGAGGTAAGTAGGCGTTAGGGCAGGAGTGCGCAAGATATGGCCCACAGGCCAAATTCGGCCTGTCAAGCCATTTGATCTGCCCTCCTGCTCCTCCACACCCAGACCAATTCAGAGCTGGGGGCAGGAGAGTGCACGAAGTCATGCACCATTCAGAGTGGTTGGTGGCTCTCTCCACGCCAGGCGCACAGTGCCTAGAGGGAGCCACCAGTCATTTTGAACAGCGAATGACTTTGCGCACTTCTCTTGCTCCAGGATCCCAATTAGCCTGAGGATGGGGGAGCGTATGAAGTCTCCTTCCCCGCCAGGGGCACTTGGCGCCTAGGGGGAACTGCCCCTTTCCACCTCATGCCCCGCCCAGTCTGCCAGATGCCCTGCCCCTTCCAGGAGTGGAGTCAGCCTGCAAAATTCGTGAAGTGGCCTCCCTGCAAAAATTATTGTCCATCCCGGCATTAGGGGCATTTTGCTATGGAGGAGTGGCACCAAGCATCCCTGACCCAGGAAAGGCCACTAGCCCTGACATCTATTTTATGCTGCAGGAGGCTGAGTTGTGGATGAGCTGCAGTCGGGTTTATGGGGTGGGCAAGAGGTGCAACAAGCGTGTGGTTCTGTCGCCGCATTATGAGCCGTGGCGTGGGAAAGCAGGGCCTGGCAGAGGGGGGCAGCACCCAGGAAGGCCCTGGTGGGAACAGAAAAAGTATTGCTGGACTTGCACCCAGCTTGAGGGCTCATTGACTATCCTGGAGAAAGGGGCTGTGTCACTTTATTGAACGAGCTGATGCCTTGTCCCTACTGACTAGTGAAGGTGGCAATAGATGATTTGCACAAGCAGCTTGGCTTTCCCAGAAATTATCACCACAGACTAAACAACCTCATTTTTCTTCAGGAAGCTTGATTTACGAACACAGCCCACCCCACTCAGCAATTCACTGTACTTGTTTTGGAGGGAAAATTTAGTCTCTCTCTCTCTCTCTCTCCCCCCCCATTATGCACAGTCTGTCCCGGGTATAAATAGCAGGCAGTGAGGTACTGCTTAGTTACATGGAGTATACACCTGTCTGTACCCTTTTGCTACCTGTTTCTGTACATGCCCTTGCAGCGCCTCCCATGTCTACATGCTACCTTTACCCCTGCAGTGTCCTTTTGTCTCCCATTGACTTGTGTGGCTACACGTACCACAGTGTGGATCAACTGTGGCATGTAGCGACATGTACCCCTACATGCTGCTGTGGTATGGAAATGTGGTATGTAGTATACACATAGCCTGTGTATCAGCTGCACAGCTGTCTTTGTCATGCAGCCAAATCAAATCCCTGGATCTAGACATCTCACTCTTTTGGGTGTATTCAGGTCCACATTTCATGGCCTGTGCCTGTCTCCAGGAGATAACAAGCCCACTCCTTCTAATTATTAATTAATTATTACAAAAGCCGGCAGGAAGACCAATCAAGGATCAGGGTCCCACTGTGCTAGGTATGCTGCCAACAAGTAACAAAGACAGCTCCTGTCCCAGGAAGCTCTCAAAGAGCATGTCAGACAGGATGCTACAGGTGGACAAAGGAACGTTCGCTCCAGCTGCTGCTCCTTTTGGGGGTCTTGTGGAGGCAGCCCCTTCTCACTGCCACTTTGAAGCGGCAGTTTGAGCTGGTGTGCACATCTCAACGGAGCCCGAATGCAGAGGAAGTGAGGCAGCTCTGCAGGAAAAGGGAGCCTGAGAAAGAGCTGTGGAGATAACACACAGCCTGAGTGAGAATCCTCCGCACCAATGACCTTTTCCCAGGTCCATGGATTCCCCGGCAATGCTGCGGCTGCTACTGCGGGTGATGGGGTCAGGTAAACACCATGGTGATCCTACATTCTTTCCCCAGGCAAAAAATGCCCAGTTCTCTACAGAGAAGTTATTCACACCAATGGGTGCAAAACAGCTACCATTCTGGCAGGGTGGCATCTTGCCCTCAGTTTGCACGGGGACTGGTGTAAATGGCTGCACAGGGCACAGAGCAATGGCAGCTCTCTCCCTGTCAGAACTGCAGCTTTGGACACCCTAAGTAAATGACAAAAGGGAACCTGCTAGAAGAAAACGTATTTTCAGTGTTTTACAGTCTGTGAACTGATGTAGCAGGTTAAGTTCCAGTTGTGATTGAGAAACTGCATGAAAGTCTAGTTTTAATGTAGTGTAATTAAAGCCTGTTCTTTGAGAATTGTGTGCTGCCATGGAGGGATTGATGAACCCTGCCGAAATGACGGATGCTTTTTTAACATAGAATAGCCATCTCCTTGAGCTGCAGTAAGTGCATCATAAAAACGATCGTGATCCAATAAGTCTCCACATGTGATTGAAGTGTTTCCTCTCTGCATGCCAAGATCACTCCAGTGAAATGATTAAAGCAGTCTATTATTATTCACTATCTGGCATAGAGGTTGTTTTCCAAGTATATATAGTATAGCATTGCAATAATTGACAAGGAGTGCCACAAAGGGGGTGGGAGTAAGTGGGAATTTCTCAGTGCCCAGTAGGATGGAGAGATTTAGGAATCTTGTTTTTTAAAAGTAACTAAAGGCTTGTATCTTGGACATTTTGCTTGGCAATTTTTTTGGGTTGATATTGACTAATTGGACGTAAGCTCTTTGTGGAAGGGGTTGGCTTGTATTCTGTTTATGCACAGTGCCTAGCCAAATGGGTCCCTTATGCTGATTGGGACCCCTGTATGCTATCATAATAGTACATGTTTGCATAGTTAGTCTCCTCGTATGACATGCATCTCTCCTATATTAGCATGAATGTATGTGAACTGCGATCTGTTCAGATCCCCACAGTAAAAATGGCAGAAATTACTTCATCGATTTGTTCTATGCTACCTGCCTTTGAGATGTAAAGCACAGTGAGATCCGCAGAGGAAAAGCTCCCAAGAAGTACAAAATATTGTTATAATAAATAGAGTTTTCAATGCATGCAGGGCCACACGTCCATGGAGTACCATCTCTCTCTGCATGCGCAGGGTCGTGATTGCAAATTTTTGCACCAAAAATGATGAAGTCCAATGGGCACATGAAGATCAAGTTCAACTGGAATCTGTGCATATATATAGTCATTTGCAGTCACAAATTCACAAAAATAATTATATGTGCATATTTATATGCAGAGAAATGGAACCTAAACTGGAAGCATGCTTGAAATTTGATCTATAATCTGCAAGCTTCCCCCACCAAGCACTTGAGCCAACACATCAGATCTAACCTCAGCTGAACAATTTTATTTCAATAAATGCAAGAACAGCTGCAAAATCAGCCTGGCCAAAACATGAGAGCCACAAGCATGAATGGTGCAAGCATACATTTATAAACTGAAAATCCTGCAATGAACAGCAAGTCTGATGAGATCTGATTCTGATCTCATGCTAGTTTTATACTATTGAGTTGCAACTGATTTACACCAGTTTAAGTGAGAGCAGACTCAGGGGATTTAGTTCAAATTTATTTTAGGTTGCGCTTTGCTTTCCCTTGCAAGCCTGATTTTGATGATCCTCAAAGATGTAAAACAAAACAAACTCCATAGCCATCTCAAAACTTGTGAGTTACATTTGGTGCTGAGATAGAATTTTTCCTGAAAAATTTAGAGTGAACCAAACAAAGGGATTTGAATTATGACACCTGAAATTAAAGCTCTTAGAGTAATAAAATTCTTCTAATTTTTGTCTTGCCACTTTGTATCCAAGAAATATAAAGGCGGGGGGGGGAGGGAGAAAGCGTTAGAACATTTTCCTTCATTGAGAAGTGCACCTTAATTCTGTATTTCCTGACCTGATAACATTTCATGGTTTTATTTAACTCTAAAACATCAGAATGCTTTCATACTGCTGTTATGTACCAACAATGCAACTTCACCTTAATTTTTAGGCAGGAATTTTATTAGCGTCAGCTTTTTAGACAAAACTGCCATTACTCCAACTTCCACTTTTCAATGCTTGAGTCTGGACATACAGGTTTTAATTCAGTAAAGCACATAAGCATACAGTTAAGCATGTGCCTAAATCCAATTTACTTCAATGGGAGATAAGGATTTGGTCTTTCCAAAAGATCCTCAAAGATATTTAGGTGCCTAACTCCCATTGAAATAAGAGGGAATTAGAACCCTAAACCCTTTTGAGGATCTGGGCCTATGTGATTTAAGAGCACAAGTTCCAAAATCCCTCTTCAGAGGCTTAAATGCTTTGCTGAATAGGGATGAACGTAAGTGTGTACTTAAAGATTGTAGTTTTGTTGAACCGAAACCTAAATGCATTGCTGAATCAGACCACAGATACTCACTCTTGGCCAATGACCCCCTTAAGAAAACTGGCCTGAATAATTCTGAGGCCACAATGTTCTGGCGACCTTATCATGCCATTCATAATTGATATGGACGTATTTGTCCGATTTATATTTCTGTTGCTGAATTATCACTAAGCTAAAAACAAAAGATTGTGTAAGATGTCAGCAGGTCACACAAATGATCGGGAGACCTACTGTGTGTTGCTGAGCTTTTGAAGGTAGCAAGGGAATAAATAAACAATATATAAAATGAATCAAACTACTCCATCGCTTTGTTCATTTATACAACAATCACAGGAAACTTTTAGTTACTTACAAATACCTCTCAGTATAAAAAAACACTATTGGGAATTAATAGGAAGAGCTGTTTCAATTTATTGATTAATTCTACTATTTTTTATAAACAGTGGAGTCACTGGATAATGTTGAACCCACAGTGCAAATGGTTTGCGACTACAATTTTAGCGGAGTAGCTTATTTGATTATAATAGCACTATTTAGTGAATCTGATCAGTAATATTCAAAAAACTGTAGTGTTCTAACAGCAGTGTACTGTAATCCAATCTTTGCTGAGCAGCAGGGTTGGATCACTGAATAATGGGAGATAATTATTGTGTTTGCAGATTCAGGAAGTATGAATTAGGATGCCCTCTCCCATATTTAGGATTCAAACATTTGGTGAATGACCATGGAATTGTTTGAAACTAGTGCATAACATCAATGGCGTATGAGGACTATGTAACAAAATGTTTCTAAAAAATGCTTTGAGCTCCTTTGATGAAACTGGGAAAGGACTTCAGGACTTGGCATGGTTCACTGGGGCAGGAGGAGTTTATGACCACAGCTGAAGAATTATGGGGTGGAATCCTGGTTCCGCTGAACTCAGTGGGAGCTTCACCATTGACTTCAATGTGGTGAGTCCTGTTTTTTAATTGCAAGGCCTGAGTTCAATGCCATGCACACTAATTTAGCATTGTCAGTCCTGAATGGAACAAACATCTACTGAGAATATATTTTGGTCAATGTAGCTGTAATTGGGTGGGGCTGGTGTTTCAAATTTCAAAATTTTCATGAACATGTTTGCCAAAATTTTGAATTCTGATAAAATTAATGAAGGGAAATATTTGCACTTTATGTTTCTGGCCAACTCTAATAATCAGCTGTCACTTATTCCCTAAAGTATATCACACAAACATATGCCGTATGAGCAATATTGCGAATATATTGCAGTTATCAGTGGGATGATCCATAAAACACAGCATTTGTTATCACTGTACATCAGTGGATGAAATCTGTAACCTGTGCTATGCAGAAAGTCAGACTAAATGTTCTTAATGGTACCTACTGGATTTACAATCTGCGACGCCAGCTCTGCAGACATGTATTCATGTACTTAACTTCACTGATGTGAATAGTTCCATTAAAGACAATGAAACCGCTCACCATAGCATCATTAAGCACATGTACAGGTTTTTGCAGAGCTGGCACCTTTGAATCTGTGTTGCTAATAAGGTATGCAAAGAAATTAGGGGTCTGAATCCTGTTGAATTCCAGTGCCTAACTAGTTTGAAAATCCCAGCCTACATAAATAATATACAGGGTGTATAGTTATGGTCAGATATTAACCTGATGTAATCCATGTAGATGAATATATTTTAGTTTATTCCATTTTATATAATAAATGCCTTTTGTGTTGATTTAAATATGTATTATACAGATGAAATACATATAAGAATGGCCATAGGGGTTCAGACCAAAAGTCCATCTAGCCTAGTATCTTGTCTTCTGACAGTGGCCAATGCCAGGTGCCACAGAGGGAATGAACAGAACAGGGAATCATCAAGAGCTCCCTCCCGCATTGGTCATTCCCAGCTTCTGACAAACAGAGTCTAGGGACACCATCCCTGCCCATTGTGGCTAACAGCCATTGATGGACCTATCCTCCATGAATTTATCTAGCTCTTTTTTGAACCCTGTTAAAGTCCCAGCCTTCACAACATCCTCTGTCAAGGAGTTCCACAGGTTAACTATGCATCGTGTGAAGAAATACTTCCTTTTGTTTGTTTTAAATCTGCTACATATTAATTTCATTTGGTGACACCTAGTTCTTGTGTTATGGGAGTAAGTAAATAATTTTTCCTTATCTACTTTCTCCACATTGGTCATGATTTTATAGATCTGTATCATAACCCCCTTTACTCTCCTTTTTTCTAAGCTGACACAGTCCCACTTTTATTAATTTCTCTTCATATGACAGCCGTTCCATACACCTAATCATTTTTGTTGCCCTTTTCTGAACTATTTTCAAAGCCAAGATATCTTTTTTGAGGTAAGGCAACCACATCTGCACGTAATAGTCAAGATGTGGGTGTGCTGGAGGTAATAAGATATTCTCTGTCTTATTCTCTAGCCCTTTTATAATTATTTCCAACATTCTGTTTGCTTTTTTGACTGCTGCTGCACATTGAGTGGATGTTTTCAAAGAATTATCCACAATGCCTCCAAGATCTCTCTCTAATTGCTAATTTAGTCCCCATCATTTTGTATGTATAGTTGGGATCGTGTTTTCCACTATGCATTGCTTTGCATTTATCAACATTAAAATTCATCTGTAATACACATTAGGGCTATGTATTTTACTTGATTCATTTTCAATTACCTTTTTCATGATAAAAATGTCTGTGCTCTTTCGTTGAGTGTATATTAAATTTCTCGCAACATTGCCACTATTAACCCCGTCGCTGAGAGTTTTATGTATTGACTGATTCAAATTGTATCTGTCTGGAATGTGCTAAATTGGCTTTTTTCTTTACTTTTCAAAAATACTTATAATTTGCTAAACTGCTTATAAATCATGAAGCATTAGGAAAACTGGAGACCTGACAGCTGCAGAGCCTTAAAAAAAATGTTCTTCATTAAAGTGGGACAGTACTTCAGTTAAATTTTCACTTCTATTTTCATTTGTAGTTCCATTGTGTTCCAATGGCCACTTAAAGCAGGACTAAAACTCCTTCTGTTAAATAATTGAACTGCTGTTATTATCTCAGCAAGATGGGTCAATTCATCGTGAGGGGCTAGTTGAATTTTCCAAGTAATTTTCTTGATTAATCCCTTATTTTTATAAATATAAAAATATTTAAAAATCCAAAATTTAGCATTGGTGTGCAGATGACTCTTTTGCCTTGAAAGATCTCAGTTAATAATAGACACTGTTTAAATCTGGCATGGTAATTAAGGCTAAATTGGCTGCATAGACAATTTTCTCCCCCAGACAAATCAGTTTTCATAAATTTAAAGCGTAGCTTCATTTGGATATATGACTGTGCCATAAAAGACACCTTTGTACCTCCGCATTCTGCTTCCCAGGAGTGCATTCAGTCATATCAGCTCACTGTAGTACAGCAAAAAAGAAGAGCCAGTTCCTCTGCTGGGGTTAATTGGCTCGAATGACGCTAGACCAGTTAGCTCCAGCCTGGAGGGGGTAGGGAGAATTGGCCCTAAGTTATTACTGCTTTAAGGCCTGAAATCAGTGAGCGTCTTCCGTCAAATGGGTTTTCATTGTGTCCTGTTACTCCTGATCGCTCTGCAGGACAATGAGCAGTGGGTTCAATTTAATCTTCCTCCTCATCAAGTCTGTTCACTAACAGACCATCAGTCCCAGGGATTTGTCCTGGCTACAGCCATGTGTGCAGCCTATGCCACTGCCCCACGGAACCCCTCTTCCACCATAACTGAGAACCGTTAATAACTACTCTCTGAGAACGGTTATCCAGCCAGTTCTCATGGGCGGTGCCCACGAAAGCTCATGATACCATCTACATGTTTTGTTAGTCTCTAAGGTGCTGCTAGGCTATTCGTTGTTTTTTAAGTTTTTCCAGTTACAGACTAACACGGCTACCCCTCTGAAACCTATCACCTTGTTATTTTCCACATGTTTGCAGATGGATTCCTGAATTATTTGCTCCATTATCTTCCCTGGAGAAGTTAAACTGACTGGTCTGTAATTTCCAGGGTTGTTCTTATTTCCCTTTTTATAGACAGGCACTAGATTTGCCCTTTTCTAGTCTTCTGGAATCTCTCCCGACTTCTGTCATTTTTCCAAAGATGATGGCTAAAGGCTCAGATACCTCCTCTATCAGCTCCTTGAGTATTTTAGGGTGCATTTCATCAGGCCCCGGTGACTTGCAGACATCTAACTTTTCTAAGTAATTTTTAACTTGTTTTTTTTTATTTTAACTTCTAAACCTAATGGAGAGTGGGGTCTGGTCCTTAACAACTTGTTTTAAAATAATTGCTGAGCATGTCTGCAGTGGGAAACTTGTGTCACTTTGGAAGGATTTCATATCATAATTACCAAACTGCTTGCCTACAGAACTCATGCAGATCATGGATCTGTGTTCTACTGTGACACATAGACCCCGTAACCAACTTGCTTCATCTCTGAATGAGCCTTGTGGCAGTGCTGAATCCAGTTGCTGAAATGAAAAGGAGACAGAGAAAACAGCTCCTTCCTCTGGGGTTCTGCATACTGAAATGATTAGACAGAATGGGAAACTTGACTCAGAACACATTTGCTTTTCATGGCTTACACAGTCATTCCCATGTGTTATATATTAGGGGAAGGCATCTACATCTTGAGGATCAACTTTATTTGTCTCCTTGACTTAAAAGAGAAATATCTTCGCATCCCACTCAAGGGTCAGCACTTGTTAAAAGGAGAGTCCTTGCCCCAGAGAGCTTGCAATTTGGTTTCTGCTCCTACTAGAGCTTAGCAGGTTCCAAAAAGACCAAGAAGCAGGTTACTAGCCCTGTGACTTGGGCTCCACTTCAGTGCCAAGCCAGCAAATCTTTGATGACATTAATTAACTGTGCGGGTATTTAAGGATATTAATTAACATTATTATTTGCAAGGAATACATGATTTTTTGACCCAGGACTAAAAGGTGTGGTGAAATTCAAGTTGTTTTGAATATTCATTAATTAAATAGAAGGATTAAACATTCATGATGCCCTAATTAATTGTAATTAGTGCAGACAATGCTAGTCTTTGAACAGCTGTAGTTCCTTTCTTATTTACAGGTGAAGAATATTTCAGAGACTACCATAATGGGCACGATATATCTTGATTAGACAGGAAGAGAAGAGAAGCTAGCTGATAAGACCAGAAGTCAGCATATCTGAGTTCTTGCTGGTCTCCATACACATTTTCCATGCACCTCAGGGCCTGATCTTGCCAAATTCTGCATGCTTCTCATAAACTGCTGAGCAGCTGTTGGTGCTAATGAACTCACCTCTCAGTTCACCTCACTGTGCCTCTGTTTTTCCATCTGTAAAATGGGTGTAATAACACTGCCTGCCTCACAGGGAGTTGTGAGACTTACTGAATGCTTTAAAGTGCTTTGAGAGCCTGGGGTGGAGGGCTACAGAAATAATCATGATGATCATGAACTCTATGAAAAGCCAGAGGGTTTTGGTGGGCTGGCAGGAGCCAAGGGGAGAAGTGAGATGATTGACCCTACACCCCTGAGAACAGTGCCTTGGAGATGCTGTGGTGCAGACATGCAGTCGGGCAGTGCCTCAGCCTCGTGCACTCTCAGGGGAATACCAGTGTTGCGCACCAGGGCTGGGAAGCCATTCGAGAAAGCAGGGAAAATGGAACATTCCCTGTCATCATGATGGGACCCCTAGAGAATGCCACAGAGTTTTACGGGCATAGGGGCAGTGTCATGATGTTAAATGTCACGTACAATCACCTCTCCAGTGGTAAGATTATTCAGCTGATAAATGAACAATGGCTGCACCTGAGGGTGATAATCTAAAGGCTCTGGACCATTGCTATCCTTCTATCTAGCCTACTACAGGACAAAGAACTCATCTGCCCACCTGTTTAGGTTCTTGTACCGTCACTATCAGGAGTAAGCGTTTTAAGAGAAATTTGCCACTGGTGGGGCCTGATTCTCTCTTGCCCTGCACCTTCAGCCTGATTCTTATTGCAGTAGACCCTTAGCACAGCTCTGCCAGTGGAAAGGGGACTAAAAGAGTTCTGCTCTGTCCCTGGCATTAGTCTGGGCATGTCTTCACGCCGCCGCTGCCATGATCGATCTTCTGGAGTTTGATTTAGCAAGTCTATTTAAGACTCGCTGAATCGAACTCAGAGAGTGCCCTCGCCGGTGTCTGGTACTCCTGCTCTTGCCAGGAGTAAAGGAAGCCAACAGGAGTGTTTGCTCCTGCTGGCCTCCCACTGTAGGGACCCCACCACGCTCAGCTTAAGGTAAGTCAAGTCCAGCAAAGTATTCTACGCCGCTGGAGTTAAGTACCTTAAGCTGATCTAGTATAGACCTGGTCTCACAGTGTGTGGCTATATCCGGAAGCTTGCTGGAGCTAGATTTCATCTTGCTAGCTTGTCTCTCTCTCACCAACAGAAGTTGATCCAATATAAGAAAAATACCTCGCCCACCTTGCCCCTGGGGAAGTATTCAGGGGCTAGCCTTTGCTGAAGCCCATGAATGTAGTACAGCCACAGCCATGAATGCTTTATCTGGCGTGTGGGGCAGCAGACTGCAAGGCCAAACAGCCGTAGTCTCATGCTGGTAGGAGGCAGCGTGTATGGAAAGCTTGCGGTGCTGCAGGTCGCGGTGTCCCATGCTAGGAGCTGCTAAAGACCTCCAGAATGGTCATTCTGCCCCCTCAAACACCAGATGCAGTGGTTTGAACAGTATTTAATAGACAGTAACCCTGGCACAGACACATCATTTGTTTACTTGGAAAATCAGTTGATACTGATCAATGTGCACCAGAAAAAGGCGGCAAAGAACCAGAGGGGATCGAATAGGTCTCCGGTTTGAACGTCTGTGTTAACTTCCCTCCAGTACCAAATAGTGAATTTTATCTCTCTGCCTGGCTCGCTTCCTGCCTGTTTAATCATATAGATAGACTGAGTCACCCCTGTTGCTGCTTCTCTGGGGTCCTTGCCCAGCAGCTTTAGCTGAATACGTTGGTATCTCTGGAGTCTGTGCACACTGAGGTGTGTGGGCCTGGTTTTTACCTCCTTTCCTTTCTCCAGGAGAGCCGTCCTTTGGCTGACTATGATTAATCCAGCTTCCGTCTTGTGAGTCATTCCTCTGGAGTGAGTTTGTCTGGGATCTGTTTATGTGAGCGAAGGGACTTTAGCGTTATTTTGTTCTCTTTGAGTCCTGATAGTGCCCCCAGCAGTCCCAGGAGACACTCTACAGAAGGTCTGACGTATGTAGAACGTCAAAGGAGGACTCGATAATCCATTATATTCTGCGGACATTTAACATTCCAACAGCTTTCTCTTTGCACAGTGTCACTGTGGATGGTGATATGTCTTGGTGCTGTCCCCAAACTGCCTAGAAATCTATCTAGAGCATCACTGATTCACACAGTGCAACGCTTCCTCCTGTTCCCAGAGTGCACTTGCTCTCACTTGGCCAGACCCTCTAATGATATAAACATGAGCAATCTCACTCCAGTCTCCAATTGTAAGTCATAGAATCCTAGCACACTAGAACTGAAAGGGACCTCGAGAGGTCATCAAGTCCAGTCCCCTGCCCCCATGGCAGGACCAAGCACCATCTATCATCCCTGATAGAAGTCTGTCTAATCTGCTCTTAAATATCTCCAGTGATGGAGATTCTGCAACCTCCCTAGGCAATTTATTCCAGTGTTTAACCTCCCTGACAGTTAGGAAGTTTTTCCTACTGTCCACCCTAAACCTCCCTTGCTACAATTTAAGCCCATTGCTTCTTGTTCTATCCTCAGAGGTCAAGAATAATTTTTCTTCCTCCTCCTTGTAACAGCCTTTAAGGTACTTGAAAGCTGCTGTCATGTCCCCTCTCAGTCTGCTCTTTTCCAAACTAATCAAGCCCAATTTTTTCATCTTCCCTCACAGCTCATGTTCTCTAGACCTTTAATCATTTTTTATTGCTCTTCTCTGGACACCCTCCAGTTTCTCCACATCTTTCTTGAAAGGTGGTGCCACCAAGTCCACAATTAAGGTTCCTGTAAGGGGTGAACGGCTGACTATGAGAAAATAATTAAATTATAAGAATTATTATAATTAATTAGTAATTAATTATCAAGGCACATCGGAACAACTCATACAGAATATATTGAGGCATCATAAAATATGCCCTGCACTCAGGGTAGAGGATGATTTTGCCATGTGCATGAATCATAGAATCATAGAACTGGAAGGGACCTTGAGAGGTCATCAAATCCAGTTCTCTGACCTCACAGCAGGGCCAAGAAGTGTCTAGATCATCCCTGACAAGTGTCTGTCTAACCTGCTCTTAAATATCTCCAGTGATGGAAATTCCACAATCTCCCAAGGCCCATGAACATCATCCGTTGTGTGCAAGACATCCAAACTGTGCTCATGGCTCAGTCACAGGCTCACAGTGTGACCACGGGCAAGACACTTCACCTCCCCTGTGCCTCAGTTTCCCTGCCTCACAATGGAGCCAAGCTCCACAATGTTTGTAAAGTGTCTTAAGATCCTCCCACTGGTGAAGGCAAAGCAGCATGAAGTGGCTGCGTTTCAATCGTGCAGTAAATACCAGGGATAGAGATCTCTGAAAACGATGGTACTCAGAGTGATGAGTACCTTATAGGAATTACATCTCCATTTCCCACACTGGAGATCGATATTCTGGCTTTCGATTTAGCAGGTCTACTAAAGACCCACTAAATTGAATACTGAGATTGCTCCTGGTCAGCACCTCACTGTCACAAAGAGTAAGGGAAGCCAATGGGAGTGTTTACTCTCACCAGCCTCCCACTGTGAAGACAGCACCAAGATTGGCTTAAGGTAAGTTGACTCCAACTACATTATTTACATAGCGGCAGTTGTGTACTTTAAGCCAACCTTCTGGGCACGTCTAGACTTTATCCCTCTTTCGAAAAGAGGGATGTAAATTAGACAGATCAAAAATGCAAATGAAGCCGGGATTTAAATTTCCTGCGCTTCATTTGCATAATGGCGGCCACGTGTTCTTTCGAAAAAAGGGCTTTTCTAAAGTAAAACCGCTGTCTAGATGGGGGTCTTTCGAACAGCCCCCCTCTCTTCCCCCCCCCCCAAGGAGTACAGGATCTTTCAAAAAAGGGTTTTTTTTCCAAAAGAACCCCGTCTAGAAGGCGGTTTTACTTTCAAAAAGCCCTTTTTCAAAAGAACACGCGGCCGCCATTATGCAAATGAAGCGCAGGAAATTTAAATCCCAGCTTCATTTGCATTTTCGATCTGTCTAATTTACATCCCTCTTTTCGAAAGAGGGATGTAGTCTAGACATGTCCTCTGTCTCTAGTGTAGACTTGGCCTTAGTAATGCAAGCTTTGGCATAGCATGTGTCAGGACACCAGCTGAAAGGGAGAGTCTAAAAGGAATCACAATTACACCTCTAGGAACTGTAATTTACCTTGTGTCTCACAAAACTAGGTGACTTGGCACACAAAAAAAGGCAGATGAATTTTAATGTTGATAAATGGAAAACATAATCCCAATTTATATGTATAAAATGATGGGGACTAAATTAGCTGTTACCACTCAAAAGAGAGATCTCGGCGTCATTGTGGATAGTTCTCTGAAAACATCCACTCAGGGTATGTCTAAACTACATGGCTCTGTCGATGGAGCCATGTAGATTAGTTTACATGAAAAAGGGAAATGAAGCCGCGATTTAAATAATCGCGGCTTCATTTAAATCAAAATGGCTGCCGCACTGTGCCGATCAGCTGATTGTCGGCTCAGCGCGGTAGTCTAGACGGGAATCTGCTGACCCCAGAACCCTTCGTCAGCAGATCCTGTAAGCCTCGTTTCTGAAGCATAAAGGATCTGCCGACAAAGGGCTCTGGGGTTGGCAGATCCCCGTCTAGACTACCGTGCTGAGCCAACAATCAGCTGATCGGCACAGCGCGGCGGCCATTTTGATTTAAATGAAGCCACGATTATTTAAATCACGGCTTCATTTCCCTTTGCCATCCTGACTAATCTACATGGCTCCGTCGACGGAGCCATGTAGTTTAGACACACCCTCAGTGTACAACACAGTCAAAAAAGCAAACAGAATGTTGGGAATCATTAAAAAAGGGATAGAAAATAAGACAGAGAATATCATATTGCCTCTATATAAATGCATGGTACGCCCACATGTTGAAATACTGCATTCAGATGTGGTCGCCTCATTTCAAAAAGATGTCTTGGCGTTGGAAAAAGTTCAGAAAAGGGCAACAAAAATGATTAGGTGTGTGGAATGACTGTCATATTATGATAGATTAATCAAACTGGAACTTTTCAGCTTAGAAAAAAAGAAGACAAAGGAGGTTATGGTAGAGGTCTGTAAAATCATGACCAATGTGGAGAAAGTAGATAAGGAAAAATTATTGACTTGCTCCCATAACACAGGAACTAGGGGTCACCAAATGAAATTAATAAGTAGGGCATAGAACGGCTGCCATATGAGGAAAGATTAATAAGACTGGGATTTTTCATCTTGAACCTCTATCACATCTCCCCCTTAGCTAGTAAGGGGGGATATGATAGAGATCTATTAAATCATGACTGGCATGAAAAAAGTGAATAAAGAAGAGTTATTTACTCCTTCCCATAACACAAGAACTAGGGGGTCACCAAATGAAATGAACAGGTAGCAGATCTAAAACAAACAAAAGGAGGTATTTCTTTGTGCATCGCACAGTCAACCTGTAGAACTCCTTGCCAGAGGTCCCAGACTATGAGAGGGTTCAAAAAAGAGCTAGATAAGTCCATGGAGGATAGGTCCATGAATGGCTGTTAGAAAGGGGAGGGATGGTGTCCCTCGTTTCTGTTTGTCAGAAGCTGGGAATGGGTGACAAGCAGGGCTGTCCCTACTGGGACCACGGGGTCTGGGGCAACCCTCCACTGCAGGCCCTGCCCTGCCACTGCTCCACCCCCACTCCACCCTTTTCCCCAAGCCCTGCCCCTATTCCACCCCTTCCATGCCCCTTCTCACCCCTGTTTCACTTCCTTTCCCCCTCTCCCACATGACACAAACCAGGGGATTACCAGAGCTTAGCACAGGGCAGCAGCAAAGGTTGCCCTCCCCTCTCATTTACCATGGCAACGGGAGCCAGAATGGCTCAGCATCCTGCCCTCTGGGCCTTCCCCACTGCCCCTTTCCAGCCCGCTGTGTTCTGCTTCTCCACGGCAACAGGGCACCCTGGGGCCGGGACGCTCTGCTTTCTGCTGCCACTGAGACGCTGAGCGCAGTGGGCCCAAAGGGATGGCAGGGCAGAGCGGGATGCTGTGCCGCTCCGGCTACCACTGCCATGGTGAGCAGGGGAGCAGACCCCTCCTTCCGGCCTGTACCAGGCCCCCAGGTAATCCCATGGGTCCCGCCCATAGGACGGTTGAGGCAGCCACCGCGGGCTCTGGGGCGGCCATTCCAAACCATCCTAAGGACCGAACAGCTCTGGTGACAGGGCGGGTATCACTTGCTGATTCCCTGTTCTGTTCATTCCCTCTGGGGCACCCGGCATTGGCCACTGTCACACCAGATCCTGGGCTAGACGGACCTTTGGTCTCACCCAATACGCCCGTTCGTACATTCTTATATTTCTTCTTGTGCTGAAAATTAGGAGCGATAGGAGTATCTGTCCTGGGATGTGTTTTTCCTTTCCCCCGTTGCATCTGTTGTCTATTTGTACGTGCATTGACGTAGCGTCTTGGAATGAAAGCGCATGCGTGTTGCCTCTCGCGCCTGCTAATGTGCCGCAGCGCCTGGGGCAATTTTCTGTTGTGGGGAACACTTTGTCCTTGTGAAAGCTGGCGGGCCAGAGCATTAGCTGATGTGAATCAATGGGATTCTGTGGACTCTGGCTGAGGAGTTGGCCCTGGTAGGGAATTTGCTGGGGAGAGGTGCTCGATTTACAGCAGCCCCAGAGAGCGAAATCCTCTCTCTCCTCACAACAGGTGCAGCGTGGGCACCCTTCTCCATACTGCCCTGCCAAGACGCCTCAGGCCTGCCTCCAGGGCCCAGCCAGTCTTTAGCTTCCGGGCTGAGACTGGGACGGCCAATAAAGGGGCCAATTAGTGCCAGCTGTGGTAGTAAATATTTAATATATGCACTCAGCTGGATTAGGGCCTGTAATTCTCCTCCCATTGGCCCCTCAGCAGCCGGGAAGGAAGGGATCTCTGCTGGCCTGGGCTGGAGGCCCAACTGGACACAGTTTGAAAACAGGGCTCTGTATTAAGGTTCTTTGGGATGGGAAAGTGGCTGAGATTTGGCCGTCAGGGTGCGTGAATGCTGCCACGCGACTTGCAAAGGTGTCTGTGACCACAGAGCGCCTGTCTCCGCGACCTGTGTTTACAACACGTAGTACTTACCAGTGTTCCAAGGAGTCAACCTGTGGAACTCCTTGCCAGAGGAGGCTGTGAAGGCTAGGACTATAACAGAGTTTAAAGAGAAGCTAGATAATTTCATGGAGGTTAGGTCCATAAAAGGCTATTAGCCAGGGGATAGAAATGGTGTCCCTGGCCTCTGTTTGTCAGAGGCTGGAGAAGGATGGCAGGAGACAAATCGCTTGATCATTGTCTTCGGTCCACCCCCTCTGGGGCACCAGGTGCTGGCCACTGTCAGCAGACAGGCTACTGGGCTAGATTGACCTTTGGTCTGACCCAGTACGGCCATTCTTATGTTCTTATGTTCCCTGTACGCCGGGTGCTTGGGCAGCCACCCAGGAGAGATTCAAACACTGCCCAGCTGATTAGCAGAGCACCCACAGCTGGCAGCATGTGTTTTTGCTGGTGCACATTGACACTTGCCTCGTTGCGCAGAACAAAATTTATTCCACTTGTGGATGGAGAAAGTTAGAGGGCACACTGGCACTTAATGACACAAGTAGCCCTGCCAGCATAGGTGTGGGAAGTAGAGATGCAGGGGGTACCACAGTACCCCCAGGTTTTATACCAGGCTTCCTCACTCCTGGGGACTGGCTCCACTGCTGGCTCCCCTAGCCCTGGGTCCTGGCCTGTGGGTAGCCCACCTAGGATCCTGCTGGCCCCACAGGCTTGCTGCCCTCTGGGTCCACTGGCCACGCCGGCCCTTGGAATCCTGCTGAGCCAGCCCCGGGGTCCTGCCGCCAGCCCAGGGCACTGTAGCTGCCCCCAGCTGTGGCCCCAGCCTGGAGCTGTGAGGGCTGCCAACTCTCCCAGACTGGATGGATCAGACACCATTTGCAGCAATGGAATCAGGTCTGTCCAGTCTGGGAGAGTTGGCATCCTGATCTCAACAGGTCTAAAGGGGCGGGGAGAGGGGGCACTCCAACACTAGTTCCAGCGACACTGCCTGCCCGGAGGACCACTTGTCAGTGCAACAGCCTGGGCTTGCTCTTCAGCTGGAGTCAAAATATTCCTGCCGTTATCAGACAGGCAGCAAGGCCCAGTGGTAGGACAATGGATTGAGACTCTGGCCATCTGAGCTGTGCCTCTAACTCTCTTAGGAGGATGGAAACATCTCAGATTTGGGCTCTGTTCCCAGTTCGGCCACTGGTTCAGCAATGAGAGAGTGAACCACTTCCCCACCCTGGACCTGCTTCCCCGCTCGCCTTTCGACTGCTTTGCGTATGCACATTGCCAGCTCTTTCGGGCAAGGCACCCTCACTGTGCATAACACAGCTCCAACCTTGACTGAGGCCCTTGGGAGCTACTAGCCTACATCTATTAATAAATACAAGGCTGATTAACACTCGCTCAGCATCTCTGTGTGTGGGAGTGCAGCTGGCAGATTTCAGCCCACCAAAAGTCCATTTATTTCCCAGAGCGAGAAAGCTGGACCAACAGCATAGACTAGAAATCAACAAGCGCAGTTGATCCATTCCATCTAACTGTACCACTGTTAAAAACAAGTGGTCCTGTGGCACCTTAGAGACTAACCAAAATATATAGAATCACGAGCTTTCAAACCCACTTCATCAGATGGGTTGGGTTTTACCGACGAAAGCTCATGATTCTATATATTTTGGTTAGTTGTTTTTAAAGTTACAGACTAACAGGGCTACCCCTCTGAGATTTTGTATGGCTATTTCTCCATCAACCCCAGACCAAACTGCCTGGAGTGCTTCTCCGTGAGCTTTAGAAGAGGGCAACGAGTGATACAAGTTGGAGTAGGGGGCGCAGGTTTATTCTCTCAGGCGACATGTATAAAGCCAGCAGCCCCGTGGAGCTATCTGATTAGCAGCCACTTCCTGTTGCCGTTACACTGTTACAGTATTTTTTTAATCAGTCTTCTGATCTTCAGCTGCATGAATTCCCCTCACGCCCCCCGCAACGGAAAGGAATTGCTTCACAGAGCCAACAGAGGGGTTAAAGCACAAACCAGTGGAATTTATGTAAGCAGGTGGAAAGCTAACAGACTGAGGGTATGTCTACACTAGCCACCCTAGTTCGAACTAGGGTGGCTAATGTAGTCATTCGAACTTGCAAATGAAGCCCGGGATTAAAATATCCCAGGCTTTATTTGCATGTTCCCAGCGCCGCCATTTTTAAATGCCCGGTAGTTCGGACTCCTGCCACGTGGCTACGCGGCAAGGGCTAGGTAGTTCGAATTAAAGCTCCTAATTCGAACTACCGTTACTCCTCATTGCAGGAGTACTCAATGAGGAGTAACGGTAGTTCAGAATTAGAGCTTTAATTCGAACTACCTAGCCGTGCCGTGTGGCAGCGAGTCCAACTACCTGGGCATTTAAAAATGGCGGCGCCGAACATGCAACAAATAAAGCCTGGGATATTTTAATCCCGGGCTTCATTTGCAAGTTCAAATGACTACATTAGCCACCCTAGTTCGAACTAGGGTAGCAGTGTAGACATACCCTAAGATACTGCCACCTCATTATCTACAGGATAGGTACATTGATACGTAACAGGGCCTTCAATTCTAACCTGGGGAGTTCAGGGCTCACCTGTCCTTTTAAGCCAGCCAGTCTGCCATTAACTGCAGTGGTTTTGTGATACGATCTGGCTGAGATTCACAAAACTTATTTCAGATGGACCCCTAAAGAGTCAGCAACAGCTTTTGGCCACTACGCTCTAAAGCAGGTTGAAAATTTTGAACTCAGTTTTTCCACAGGAAAATGCGGCTTTCATGAAAATTCTTTGTGGGAAACGATCAATGATTGATTCTGGTTTTTAAAGTTTCCGTGCAGAAAAAGTCTGAATGAAAATGTTCATTTTGAAGTAAGTACAAATGTCGACTCAAAATGGTTTTGTTTTGAATTGCCCGTGCAAGGCAAAACAAAAAAAATTTTTTTTTTGAATGACAGAAAGTTTTGTTCATTCAAAAATATCCAATCGTTTCTGAAAGGAATTTGTTTGAATGTTTCATTTTGTGAAATGCTTGAAATTTGGGGGAAAAAAATTCATCTTCATTCAGGATGAAAATAAATGCTGGAACATCGGAAATTCCTCTATGATGGAAAACTTGTTTTCCTACACATTCTACTAACAGCCTGGGCTGGATTTGAACCTCTTTTCTGCCCCCAGATAGCTCTCTGACTGGGTCACTACACCATGCTCATCAGAGAAGAGGAATGTTTTACAGAGATAGGATGGTTTTGTGGTTAAGCCATCAGTCTGGAGTTAGGAGATTTGGGGTCCATTCATGACTCTGCCACAGACTCCGCATGAGACATTAGACAAATCATTTAATTTCTCTCTGGAACTCAGTTGCCCATCTGTAAAATAACCCTTCCTTTCTCCCCCTCTTCACCTCTCTTATCTATTTGGACTGTAAATTCTTCAGAGCAGGAACTGTTCCTTAGGCCACGTCTCCACTTACCGAAGGATCGACGCTCCGGTGATCAGTCTTCTGGGGTTCAATTTAATGGGTCTAGTAAAGACCCCCCTAAATCAAATGCTGAGGGCACCCCTGTTGGTGCCGGCACTAGGGAAGTTGATGGGAACGTTTCTCCCATCTATCTCCTGCTGTGGAGATGGAGCCAAGATCGGCTTAAGGAATTGACTCCAGCTACATTACTTATATAGCTGGAGTTGCATACCTTAAGCCGACCTTCCTCCCGCAGTATAGACCTGGCCTTAGTATGTGTTATGTACAGCACTTAGCACAGTGGGGCCCTGATCTTATTTGGGGCCTTTAAGGGGTACTGGAATATGAGTAGTAATAATTAATGCTCTTTATTAATGGCATATGGGACTTTCCATTGCTAATCTTCTGCCAACCCTGATTTTGGTTTGAATTCAGCATCTTTAAATGTGACAGATATGCCCACAGTGAGGTGGGTTTAATCCTGTGCAGCCTCTTCTCTCAGCCTCTCACATCCCTGTTACCCGCTCCCAGCTACTTGTCCCAGGAGCATGGGGACCTAGGCAGCATCTGAATGACTCACTCAGCCCACATGAGCAGATGCAATCCCTGCAACAAACCCCATTGCTGACTCTGCCAGCACATCTACTCAAGCAACACCATCATAGGACTTAACCACATTGGCCCTACCATCAGGGGCTCATTCACCTACACATCAAGGGCCAGCAATGCCCCTCTGCCTTGTACATTGGCCTACGCAAAAGAATGAAAGGACACAAAGCAGACATCAAGAATGGTAACATACAAAAATCCAGTAGGGGAGCTCTTTAATCTCCTAGACGCACAGTTACAGACTTGAAAGTTACCATCCTTGAGTAAAAAACCTTCAAAATCAGACTGCTGCGTGAAACTGCGGAGTTGGAATTCCCATGCAACTTTGACTCCATCAGAATGGGTCTGAATAGAGACTAGGAATGGCTAGCTCATTGCCCATTCTCCTCTTATCACTGTTGGAAGTGGGCCACATCCACCCTGATTGAATTAACCTCGTCAGCACTAATGTAACACTCCTATCTCTGTGTGTATGTATACAGCCCTGCCAGACTGAAGCTTCCACTTCAGACATGAAAGCCATGAAACCACAAAAAGCTGGTGCCCTAATAAATTGTATTTGGTCCTTAAGGTGCCACAGAACTCCTCATTGTTTGAGCAGATGCTGGGTCATCTGACAATGGTGACAAAGCCAGAAGGGAGCAGGCAAACAAAGGAAAACACAGAAAAATACAGGGGGAAAAGGACAGAAAAAACGAAGCCAGTAGAAGGAGTGGTCTCAGCTCTATTCCAGTAATAAATAAATAAATAAATAAATACCAAAGGCATCTTTCATTCCCATATGACTTAGAGCCCCCCTCACATAGCTAGCTCCAGGGTTTAAAGGCAATCTGAATGCAGGAAGGAACATAACTGAGTTTGTGCATATTTGTTCCTTCTTCTTCTTCTTTTTTAATATTAATAGTGTGCCTTTTACTCTAGAAATGCCAGGAAGGTCCAGTCTTGTGTTTCTTGTTCTCCTTGGAGGACCCCATGATGTGGAATAAGCACCCCTAGACACAGGGCCAGCAGTAGGTATGTGTACTGCTTCAGCCTTTGACCTCCCCAGAGCTCTGCCATCTTAATTCATGTAAATAATAATTATTAATACATAGCTCCTACGTAGCATTCTGCATCTGTAGATCTCAAAGCACTTTACCAAGGGAGTTGAGAATTGTTGTCCTCACTAAAATCTACACTGCCTTTTCTACACTAGACTTCTAAAATGCATTGGCTACCACCTCCTTGTTAGCTACTATTTTCTTAATAGCATCCCTTGAAATCCCAGTGTAGATAAGCTCTGGCCATCTCTCCACTAGGGGGAAGATCGAAACTGCTGTGGTCGATCTTCCGGAGTTTGATTTAGTAGGTCTAGTAAAGACCCGCTAAATTGAACTCAGTGGGAGACCCCCTCAGCGGCTGGTACTCTTGCTCCTGCAAAGAGTAAGGGTAGTCTACGGAAGCATTTGCTCCTGCCTGCCTCCCACTGTGGAGATGGTGGGGAAATTTGAATTAAGATATATTAACTCCAGCCACATAATTAACCTTAGATAGGATGTACATGGTGCATAGCCCTCTCCGCTCAGATTGGAAGGCATAGGGGTGGTGAGTCTTTAATGAAAGAGCTTTTCTTCCTAGTGTTTATTCAAGCATTTGAATTAAATAGATGTGAGCATCAATCCAAGAAGCTTTAAACAGCCTGAATGAGGATCCTTCCCCATCTCAGTTAATTAGGGTCACGTGCTTGGTGTGTGTCGCCTAGTCTAGACCAGGAGAAAAGAGGAGGGAGATTGTTGAAACAGGTTGAGACACAAGTTCTAAGTGTAGACAAAGCATGTTGCCTTTAACATGCACTGCACTGGCCCAGTGAAACTCAAGAAAGCCTACGTTTCAACTCAGCGCGGTTAGTACATCGTGAACCTCCACTGTTAACATCACCTCTTCAAATCCTCATCTCGACGTGGCTGGGACTTCCTCCTAGTTCAGGATTGCTGAAGGAAAATGAACCTACCCGAGGCCTGAATCTCCAGTGTAATACACAAGCAGGCTTGCTCACCCCACTCCATTGGTTTCAAACCAGTGGAGCAGTGGGTATGGCATGGGCACCAAAGAGGCTGATAATAAGGGGAAGATTTGACTCTAGCCGTTCATATGGGTTCCAGGCCAGCAAAGCATTCAAAGGCATGTTTAACTCTAAGGGTATGTCTACACAGCAAAGTTATTTCGAAATAAGTTTCCCAGCATCTACACAGCCAAACCGCTATTTCAAAATTAATTCAAAATAGTGGAACGCTTATTTCTAATTTGGTAAACCGCATTCCACGAGGAATAACACCAAATTCGAAATAGCTATTTCGAAATAAGTGCTGTGTAGACACTTATATCTAAATAGGGGGCCTCCAGCCTTCCCAGGGTGCCCTGGTGGCCACTCTGGCCTCATCCAAGAACACTCCTCTCCCTCCCCCATCCCCGGAGCCCTTAAAGGGGTTGACTCTGGCCACAGTGCCTGTGCCAGCTCCAAGCCTGCCAGCCCAGAGCCAGCAGTCACTGCCCCGACCCAGTGGCCCCAAAACATAAGCCAGCAAGCCACTGGCAGCCAGCCCTCCACCGCTCCCCAGGAGCAATCTGCCAGCTCCCAGGAGCCTGGCAGGGCCCAGAGAAGGTGGGCACCTTCCTGGTCCAGGATGAAGATCATGGACCTCATTCAGGTTTGGGAAGGATGCCCCCAACGTCCATGATCTCCGCCCTAGACAGAGGAACACGGCCATCTATGGCAGGATAGCTGCCAGCCTGGCCACCAAAGGCCACATGTGAACCCAGGAGCAGGTTCGCATGAAAATCAAGTTGGTCCGGCAAGACACCCAACCCTGAGCTTCCTCTCCCTCGTCTTCCCCTTGCTTCCCCCTTGCAGCTCCCTCCTCCCAGGTTTCCCCCTCCCCTCTCCCACCTTCTCTTCTCCCCTCTTCGGCCTTCTTTCCCCAGTCTCACCAGAGTTTCATTCTCCCCACCCCAGTTTTGTTAAATAAAGAGAGTTTGTGTTCATGAAAATACCTTTATTTTATTTGACATCAGGAAGGGGGGTTAGGGAGGGGTAAGTGGAAGGCCATGAGGGAGGAATGAGGCACAGGCCTCCAGTGGGGCAGACCAGGGAGGCTCTTAGTGCTCCTCAGGGTGGAAGCTCTCCCACAGGGCATCCTGGATACTGACAGCCCCCCGATGGACCTCCCAGATGGCAGCCTGCAGAAGTGCAGCCAGGCTCACAGCAACATGTCCAAGAGAAGCACCAGAGTGCCCAGGGGTGGCTCTGGCTCCATGTTGCAGAGTGCTGTGGTGTCCCGAGTGAGGACAATCAGAGCACGCAGAGACAAAATGCTTTGCTGTCCCTCATCGAGGTAGGCAAGCAAGCAGGGAAAGCTGAGAACTGGCTGTCCAGGGGGAGTCCCTTTAAGCACAGACCTCAGATAGCCTCGGGCAACAGCCACACAAAATAACTCCTGACCTGATGCCCTGCCGGACCTGGTTCCGGCTGGCCTTAAATGCAATTCAGCATCCACTCAGTGTGGACACGCTATTTCGAAATAGCAAAACGCTATTTTGAAATGCATTTTGTGTATAGACGCGTTATTTCTAAATAACTTATTTTGAATTAACTATTTCGAAATAAGATATTTCAAAATCACGCTCTAGTGTAGACATACCCAAGGTGTGTGCTTAAGCAGTCTGCTAGATTGAGGCTATAAAGGCCTGATTCAACGCTTATTGACGTTACTATTGTCTTTCTGGTGACTTCTGTTGGACCAGGTACATACCCCTTGATTGCTACATTCAATAAACATTAGTAGTACAAGTTCCTTGCAAATCCTTGATTTCAATGGGGTATCTTCCTTGAGCCAGAGCTACAAACAGGAATGAAGGATTCACAAAATCTGCAGTGTTAATACTCTGGAAGGAAGCGAGGGGCAGGGGCCGGGCACACAGGAGAGAGCATAATAAGCAAAGCAAGTGCAGCTGCAGTCAATATCTCATTAGGTTTTATCTTTAAAATATATATTTAAATGCATTTTTAAAAAATAATCTCTTCTATCTAACTATCACCATGTAAGCAAAGAAGACGCTTGCTACTGAATTCTGGATTTGGGTCTGTCTTTGTAATTTCCTTTGCACCGACTCACTTTCAGATTGCTATCTGCTTCAGCATCATCTCCTGCGCCGCAATAGGAAATGAACCATTTAAGAATGACAGCCATCTAAGAAGGATACTTCGGGGGATGTATCAGTTCATTTGGGGAGGTGGAAAAAATCCAGTGCAGATGGACTTCTAGTCTGGTAGTTGCCTAGCACTTCGGGTAAGTAGAATTATATGGAAGATGGATTCAGAGGGAAGTTGAACGGGATGCTCAAGAAATGTTTTCTGGAGCAACTCTTGGAAATTCTGTGCTGGGATCAGAATAGAAAATAATTTTCTGGTCTGCAGTGCAGACTGAGCCTCCATATGTCTAATTTCTAAGACTCTTCTCCACGTGGTCTCTAAACCCTGCCTCAGTAGAAGAGACATTTGTTTAATAATTATGCATAAACATTTATTTCATTGTAATTATTTGATCATTTTAAGGCTTTGATCTAAAACTGAACATGCCCTTACAAAAATGAAATCACGCCATGCAAATTCAATCTGTTTTAGTTATAAAGTTGAATTCTCTTGGACGTTATGGCCAAAAGTTTCAAGCGGGGGCCCCCGGTACAGCAAAGCACATGTTTAATTTTATCTATATGCTTAAGTCACACTAATTGGAATGGAATTTAAGCACTAACTTCAAGTTAAACACAAGTCTGGGATGTTCAAAGGGGTATAAGGCAACTGGATGACCGATTCCCATTAATTTGCAAGGGGATTTGGGCACCTCATTAGCTTAAACTGGGATTTTCAAAAGGGCTTTTTTGAATCAAGACCTGAGTGCCAGATCCTCAAAAGTATTTAGGCACCTAAATCATTTAGGCACTGAAATCAACGAGAGTTAGGTGCCTAATACCTTTGAAGGTCTGGAACCTAACGTTAGGCTTTTAAATCTGTGTGTTGGCTTTAAATAAAAGAGGTGTGATTTTTTTTTTCAGACGTACTGTGTGCCTACGATTCCCACTGGGAGTTGCTGGCACTCAGCACATTGAAAATCCAAGCTCCTTTATTTAGGTGCCTAAGTATGGGCTTAGGAGCCTAACCTTTAGCCTTTCATGGTTTGTGGCTTTTATTGATTATTTCATCTTTTTTTTTTAATTCAATAGAGCAAAAGCCCCTTTGGGTATTAAGAAATAAAAGGATAAAATTATGAAAAACAAATTATAGTTACTATCATCAATTATCAATGATTAACAATCCATTTTTTCTAAAGCGTCTGGGACTTTTCAGTTTAGAAAAGAGGAGACTGATAGAGGTATATAAAATCATGAGTGGTGTGGAGAGGGTGAATAAAGAAAAGTTATTTATTAGTTCCCATAATAGAAGAACTAGAGGACACCAAATGAAATTAATGGGTAGCAGGTTTAAAACTAATAAAAGCAAGTTCTTCTTCACACAGCGCGTAGTCAACCTGTGGAACTCCTTGCCAGAGGAGGCTGTGAAGGGTAGGACTATAACAGAGTTTAAAGAGAAGCTAGATAATTTCATGGAGGTTAGGTCCATAAAAGGCTATTAGCCAGGGGATAGAAATGGTGTCCTTGGCGATGGATGGCACGAGACAAATCACTTGATCATTGTCTTCGGTCCACCCCCTCTGGGGTACCTGGCACTGGCCACTGTCGGCAGACAGGCTCCTGGGCTAGATGGACCTTTGGTCTGACCCAGTACGGCCATTCTTATGTAATTATTAATATTATTAACTATTAATTATAATAACTATTATTAACTATTATATTATTATATTAACTATTATTAGCTATTATATTAACTATTAATATAATTAACTATTAATTATTCATTATTAAGTAATTGCCTATTGTGATGCTTTATTGGATTGCAGGAGTGCTCAGAAGTTCCAATGAAGGATCGGGGCCCCTTTGAGAAGGGCACAGGGCACATACACACACATGGGGCCATGTCTCTGTCCCACTCATGCAATGACTCTTTTTACTTTTAAACAATAGCCAGTGAGACTTATGCAGAGTGTAATGATCGGGGTTTCCAGTGGAAGGTCAAAGTCAATACAACCCTTGTTGAACGAGCCTTTGTAACGTACACCAGGAAAACCCCACAAAATGGCCGGAGACAGGCTAATGATTTCTGACACCCTCTGGGTGCTTGTGCCCAGGATCACAGCTTTGGAGGGTGCCGTCTTTTGGTAAAACTCACGGTCAGTTACATCTTGTCCCAAACTTATATGAAGAAGCATCCCTATTCCGGGAGTGCTCATTGCACACACAGGGATGTAAGAAAATTGTTCCAGTTCAGTACATGCTTAAGTGTTCTCCTGATTTGAAGCCTTCCAGCCTGGATGGGCAGATGTAGGCTGGAGGGGTTCAGGTTAGTGCGCCAAAAGTAACTATATAAACACCACTTTGAAGTTGTAGCTCGGGCCCTGAAGCCTGGGGTGGGCTGGGCTTCTGAGCCCAAGCTCCAACCTGAACCACTTCCTCAAAGTGCTGTCTACACAGCTATTTTTAGAACGCCAGCATGAAACCCCCTAGCTCGAAGCCGCCGACCCAGGCTGGGAGTTCTTGTTGCTGCAGACAGTGTAACATTCCCACAGATTTCCCCAGAGAGCACTGGATCAATGCAGGAGCATTCTAAGAAAGTCCTAAACCTCTGGCAAAGAAAGCCAAATCAGCCTTTTTTTTTTTTTAAATAACCAACATTTGCATAATACTCTGTGAATTCTCTAACGCTTCCCCGGCAGAAAAGCTCACTCGGTTTGTTATCACAGCATGCCGCCGAAAATTAGCAAGTGAACATTTGCTCTCTCTCATGAGCGAAGGCTAATGATAGGCCTTATCAGCTTAGTGGTCTCTCCAAAGTCAGGGGGCTGTTTGCACGAGTATGGATTACTTATGCGAGTCGAGGGTGCGGAACGGAGCTCTGGGTTCGCACCTAGCAATCTGCATGTCTGAGGCTGCATTACCCCTTACCTTGAGATCTCTGGATTCAAAGCACCATACAAGAGCTGGGTATTTATTATTCATTAGTTTTAAAAACAAGTGATCCTGTGGCACCTTGAAGACTAACCAAAATATATGGAATTGTGAGCTTCCGTGAGCAAAACCCCACAAACCCCATATATTTTGGTTAGTCTCTAAGGCTCCACAGAACCACTCATTTTTAGTTACAGACTAACACGGCTCCCCCTCTGAGATTATTCATTACTGTTACTGAATAACTTTGGGCCCCACCTGCACCATTTGGGCCAAGCCCTAAGAGATGCAGAATCGCTACAGTGCCATTTGATTCCCACTGCAGTCAATAGAAATGGTGGCTTCTTTGTAAATTCCAGGGTCCATAGAGAAACTTACTCTTTGGAATAGTGCTTCGGATTGCAAAGAACACCAGCGTTGCTGAAGTAAGACGAGTCTGTCGTGCAGCAGGACTACAATTTGCAGTGAACAGAGCTTTGCACTGAAAGGGGGCCATCTAGCCAGCTGTTAACATTGGATAAGAAGTGGTTTTCTCATTGGTGTCAAGTCCTTTTATGAATCTCTTGTTATATACTACGTAGAGAGTCCCTTATGGAACCCTAATCCTGCTCCCGCGTCAGCTGTACTGGGGAGAATATAAGACAGATGCTGTCTAATGGCAGTAGAGACAGGGGAATTACATTATTATTTACAGTTCTATATCGTCTGTGGCAAGTTTTTATTAAGCACCTCTTGCTGCACGCCTGAATGATAATGTATTACTTTGTTTTTCCCTCTAAAACATTTATATTGTAGAAGTACATGTAAAGTAAATTTAGGTAAGGCAAAGCATATGGAAAATAACTGCATGTACAAACAGTAGGGGCCACCACAATGCAAAACAGACATGATACATATCTGGAGTCCTATCACGCCTACAATTAGATTCCCTTCCCAGCTCTTGATCCAACTCCCACTGCAGTCAGTGGAAAACCTCCCCTACAAGCCAAAGGGACTTGTATTCTCCCCTGGGTTACCACAGAGCAAGCCAGTGAGTTTCAGTGTGTTTGTTACAGGATGGAGAACTGGTTAGATGGGTCTAGGAACAACACTTCATAAAAGAGAGGCCATGAATTAGAAATAACAAGAAGTCCCTTTGTTTATTTTCCTATCACTAATTTTTGAAGCTTTGGAAAAGTCCTACTGGACTGATGCTACTGGAGAAACCTAATGAGCTAGATCTTTGGCTGGTGGAAATCGACTTGAGTTGCACTGGGGTCTGGCCTAGAGATGATAACACCTCCTCTGACTTAACCCTACTCCCTCCCTTGTTTCCAGCACACAGTTCCTTTCATTGCCCTTGTTTTACAAATTTGCCACTCAGTTTATGTTAGTGCCACATCAGTTTATTTTCTCTGTTGCATCAGTCTGCTTAGACTATTGCGTTTTTTGCTCCATCAGATTGGTCCCCTCACTGCTGTTGGCTGTGAAGCATCAAGCCCATATAAGGTTCAGTGGGTGGTAAGAAAGACTTATTGAAGCTGCTATTTGCCTGGTACAGTTCAGCGCCACAGTTAGCATTAATTGGCCCTCTTGTTGGCCCCTAGTTGCTGGTGGCTTCTGTGAGACACTGCATGATTTTCACCTCTGTGGCTCAGGGTACCTCCAGGAGAATGGAAGCCAGGAGGACCACAATAGACAGCCCAAGATGCACAGGCGGGAGCTTTGTCTAGTGGTCAGCGTACAGGACTGGAAGTTAGGTATTATGGATTCCATTCCATGGCTCAGCTCCTGAGCCATTGTGTTGCTCTGGGCAAGTTGATCAGTCTCTCTATGTCTGCATTTCCCCCCTATCCTGCAACATAGCTGTGTACAGTGTGATTGTTTTATTGGAGCCAGGGGAACCCAGCCATGTTCCTTTATGTGTTAATCTAGCCCTGAAGGTGATGATGCCCATTGTTCTTGCTATTGGGATGCTGGATATCCTTAGCTTGTCTCTTTTTCTTTCCTTAAAAGAAACCCTCGGTTGCTTGTTCAGCAGTTGTCGAGCCTGTGAAGACCCTTTTCTGGGAGGATGAGTCCTCAAAGGTAAGCTCTCCTGTGATGGATGGGAGGGGGAGAGTACTGCCTACAAAGGGTTAAATTCAGAGAATCAGAGAATCCCTTAAAAAATCCAGGAAGTGTTGGAACGGAGCCAGGAGAACCAGTGGGAAGAAAGTGTTGAGATTTGAATTGAAAGGGAATCTGCTTGCTGCTTTTCTTTGTGGGAGTTTTTAAACCATGAGCTGGGGGGGAGAGGGGGGAAGAATTGAAGCACAGGGATAGTCATACCCAGAAAAGGAATTCCCATGCCTAGAAATGGACCGGACCTTGAAGATACGGACATGTAAGTGATAGGGAATGTTTAGTTAGATGTGATCAGGTCATTTTCTTTGTTTTGTTGTTTGGTTAAACTCCTCTGTGCTGAGTCCATGTGCCCCCCCCCCCCCATACATTGTAGCTAAGCTGAATCCCAGGGAAGCAATTTAAGAATTGCTTAAGCACTAAATTGCTTTAATCTATTCTTTTTTCAGTTGCTTTATAACACCTAGCAACCAAGTATACTTACCAAGTATGTCTTTTTGTTTTGTTAATAAAATCACTTTTTTTCAGGGATTCTCAGATTCTCTGAGTTTAACCCTTTATAGGCATTTCTTCCCCCCATCCACCACATCGCCATAAAACAATTCTGCCCTGCATTGTGCCCACCCATAGTACAGAGCAGTAGCCATTTGTGCTGTATAATATAGGGAGAAACCTGTTCTAAAAAGGAGACTATGATCAGTTTGCTATAGAATTGAGCAGTGAATCTTCACCCCACTAACCAGTTCTGAAGAACTAGAAATGGATCCCGATTTGTAAGGCATCAAAATTCAAGGGTGTCCAATTCTAAAGGGTTTGGACGCCTCTTCTGCTTTTTGGTTTTTTAATCTCATTTTGGCTGTCAGTCATTGGGCAATTATATATTCTTGCTGGACAAACAGGTCTGATAGTAAACACAAGTGGTTTAGGATATCTCTATTTTCAGGAGCCCAATTTCTAGTCTAGTCTAGTCTAGTCTTATACCACACTTAGCGCCACCGTGTTTGGATGCCTTTCAACTTGAGTCTTAGAAAAGGACCCATTTTTCCCCCAGAAAGTGCAGAGCACCCAAAATCAGATTCAGTTAGTTTTTCGCAAACTGGACACCTCAGACCACTGGTCACTCTTGAGAAATATTGGCCAAAATCCTTGGGAAATCACCTTAAAAACAAAGTCCTAGTCTGAAACCATGTCAGCCCATCAGCACTTGAAAGATCCAACATAACCTAATTGTTTTTGCTCCCTTAGCCTATGTGAGTGTTGGTGGATAGCCATTGTCATCCCAGCTGTGAGCTTTGCTTTTCATGTTCTTCTCCTTGTGGTGTTTTACATCAAGTTCAGCAGGAAAATAGGTAATTTCAACTCTTATTGGTTTCATTTATAATGTGCCTCTCTTCATCCCTCGCGTGAATCCATTTAAGTGAACGGGATGAATGTGGCCCAAGAGCTGTAACTCTTTGGTTTATGAAGGGCACTGTTGAATTGCACAAGGCTAGTCTGGTTCATGAAATGTCAAGCACTCCAAGAGATGGGAGAGGAGAATGAATGGGGATCCTTTTAAAACACGGTCCAATGAGATTTGAAAAAGAGACGGATCAGCTCCTTAGCAGGTATAAATCGCAGTACCATTGACACTATGCACTGAAACCAATGGAGCTACTCTGCTTGACACTAGCTGAGGTTCTGGATAGTGTGTGTAAAATGCAGGACAGGAGGGGCCCACACAAGTCGCATGTTTTGAGGGTGGAAAAGCGAGTAGTGGCCAGGGATGAAAGAATTAGCGTTGACGTGGCTTGGCTGCAGCCCAGCCTGCTTTGTGCAGCATAGCAATGTTAGAACAGGACAGCGTGGGTATGTCTACACGGCCGCAGGGGAAGTATGAAGTGCGAGTGCCTAAAAATAGAAGTTGGCTCAGACTAGACACCCAAGTGTCACTTGAGCTAGCTCAATGAGGGGCAAGTGAGGTTAGCGAGGGGGCTGCATAAGGGACTCTCCTTCATCTCAGTGGGCCACAAGACTGTCGTAACCAAGATGGTCTCCTGGAATAGGGCTGTGTTGCTCTCTCCGCTTGCATAGCTAGAATTTGCAGGGGGTGCCGATTGCACTGTAGCGGCGCTGTGATCAGATGCAGCGGAAGTGCACAGCTCTTGGCGTCAGTGCTGTGTGCAGTCGGCATGCACCTCAGTTCACATGCCCTGGCTGTGATAGGTAAAAACTACGCAGATGGAAATCAGAGCAACCTGCCAACCCTGTACGTGGGCAACAGTAAACAAAATGTCTCACGGGCCACACACAGAACCGCACGCAGCCCATGGGTTGCCCATCACTGGGCTAGCACATGCAGAGCTAGTGAGTTCATGGCTACCCAAGCTGAGAATTGTACATATGCTGAGGCACCCTACGTTGTTATCACATGCATACTAAGCAAGCTAAAATCCCCGCCAGCCTTATTCACATGAGCGGACCCACTGAAGTCAACGGGGTCCCTTGCACAAGTGAGACAAGCAGAATCTGGCCCATAATGAATATTTTTGTGGAAAAAATGAGTAAATGAAAAACTCCAGAAAGTTTTGCATCAGAAATGTGGAAACGGAAAATTCTGACCCGTTTGATCAACATGAAACAAGCCAATAGGTTGATGTTTCATTCTTTGTGTTTCAAAACAATTTTTTTCTTTTGAATAAACAATTTTAAGCAAACAAAAAAAATGCCACTGCATCTTGAAAAGCTGATTTGAAAATGTTTTGTTTCACTTCTCCCCATTGAAAGTTAGGAAATTTTCACCAAAATCAGCCTTTGATTTTGATTGTGACATTTTCCAATGAGAAACATTTTCATACCAAAGCCATTGGCAAGTGTTAAATATAATACTTGCTCCGAGCTGCCCTATTGCTTAATCTGATAACGTATTTGTGTAGATTGAGATTCAGAAGCACAGCGAACCTTTCACCGCAAGATATCTGAGCCCAAATCTGCTTCAGATCACAATTTGGCAGCTTCAGTCATTTTTCACTTTCTCACTCGTTTGCTCAGCTCAGAAATAAAATAGCCCACTTACCTCTTACATTACATAATATAAATTAATACTTCTGGTCAGAAGTGGCCCTGACAGGGGAGACAGGAGATGCTCCAGGAGTGGGCAATAGTTCAGAGCTGGATCTCTGGTTACGTCTAGACTGCAAGCCTCTTTCAAAAGATACTTTCGAAAAAGAGCGTCTAAACTACAACTTTCAAAAAAGAGCATCTAAACTACAAAAGCGAGCCACTTTTTTGAAAGAGAGCACCCAGGCAGCCTGGATGCTCATTTCTGAAAAAGCGCAGTTTGCATTCCATAGCGCCTTTTTTCAAAAGAGCACTTCTGAAAAAAGGTGGTCTTCCTCGTAAAACGAGGCTTTCTGCGGTCAAAAAAACCGCCACATTCTTTCAATTTACTTTAGAAAGAATGCGGCAGCATTCTAGATGCAGAGGAATTTTTTTTTCGAAAAAAGGCCACTTTTTTCGAAAAAACCCTGTAATCTAGACACACCCCCTGTGTGGAAGTCCCAGAAGTGGAATAACAGAGGATGCTGAGATGTGGATTCAGGGGCACTGACAGCTCTGGATGTCGGGGGGCATACAGGCCCGGCCAAAGAATTTGCAGGGCGCAAGGCAGCACGCAGTGTCTTTGGCTGAGCCACACAACCGCGCGGCTCCCAGTCAGGGCAGCAAGTGAATGACCAGGTGGGCGGGACCAGGAGCTGGGCAGCATGGTACCCTGAATGCACAGGGCCCAAGGCAACTGCCTCACTCGCTTGCCCAAAGGCCGAGCCTGGGTACACAGGACTGAAATAATTGTGTGTGTGTGTGCACGCGTGTGTGTCGGGAGGGGTGTTACTTTCTCAAACCAATACTGTTATTTTTTGGGCACATTTATAAGTGCTGGGCACTTCTAGGAGGGACCAATTTTCCTTGTAGTTCAGTGGCTTGTCGTTCTGTAATGCCCTGTGCTATGTAGGGTTGCCAGGTGTCCGGTTTTGAACCGGACAGTCCAGTGTTTGAGCTTTCTGTTCAGGAAACAAATTGAGAAAATATAAATGAGAAAATAGAAATATCCGGTATCATATATATAGTAGCCCAGTGTCTGAGAGTCTGTAACGCCGAAATGCTGGCTGTTCCCTCTGGGGGGCGCTGTTGCCTGAAATGCTGGCTGTTCCCTCTGGGCAGCCCGTGCTGCATGGGGAGTGCGGGGCCCAAACAGCCGCTTGCGCCGCTTGCTGCCCCGTGGTGGCCCGGCTGAGCGGCGCAGAAGTCAGCCAAGCGCCACAGTGGGAGGCGAAGGGGGGCGGGGCGGTGACGTGCGGCGTGACAGCGGCTCCAGGCCCTGCCCCCTGGCAGTGAACATCATCACCCCGCCCCCCTTCACCTCCCACCGTGGCGCTCGGCTGACTTCTGTGCTGCTCAGCCAGGCCGCCGCGTGGGAGCAAGTGGCGCAAGCGACCGTTTGGGCTCCGCGCCCCCCATGCAGCACGGGGAGTGTGGAGCTCAAACAGCCATTTGGGCTCTGCGGTCCCCCAAGTGAGAAGCAGGAGGGGGAGGAGAAGTGAAAGAGAGAGACAGAGAGAGAGGCAGGAGGCAGAGGAGAGCTGAGAGAGAGAGAGAGGGGGAGGAAGTAGGAGGAGGAGAGAGAGAGACGGAAAGAGAGACCGGAGGCTCAGGAGAGAAGACCGACGTGGAGGAGAGACCTGAAAATCCCATCTTATGACGGGCTAATTGGCTAGTTTTCTAAATAAGATGTAACGTAGATTGGGATGTCATGTCAAGCGTGTCCGGAATTTTTGTTGAAACCATCTGGCAACCCTCTGTGCTCCACTGGGAGGCAGAAATGGCAAAAATAATAAAATCACAAATGACCGGCCTCTTGTGCATTACTTTACTGGAGTAGGAGGGATTTTTTTTTTTTTTTGGATTCTCCCTGCCGAGTGGCCAGCCCTGAAGTGATAGCCCTTGTCGTGTTTTCCCTCCCGTAGCAGAAGTAGTGAGCAAATCTGACTTTCTCTTTCAGACAACCATGCCTGTAGCAAGCAGGCGAGTAGCAGCCCTTTCCCAAAACCAGAACAGCCCAACACGTCCCCTGCGGGAAAGGAGGCTTTGCGAAGGCCAGCCATCCAGGGTAAGATTGCACCTTTGGGGGTCTCGGCTCGGTGAGCTCAGCTGCAGTCTGCAAATCTGTGCTTGCACCAGCTGCAAATGGGTGCAGCTTCATGCATTTCAGTGGCCCAACATCAGCTGACTCTCTGACATGAGGTACTTGTCTCTGCTGACAGCAACACTGTAAGCTGAGTGCTCGGGCAGCCACCCAAGAGAGATTTAAAGGCCGCCCGGCTTATTAGTAGAGTGCCCACGGCCGGCAGCATGTGTTTCTCTTGCTGGTGCACATCTGCACATTCTTCCGTGCACATAACAAAATGTATGCTGCACATGGGTGGAAAAAAATCAGTGGGAACCTTGGCCGACAGGTATTTGTAAACACAGGGCTAGATTCACCCCTGTGTTTCACCTTGTGTGGATATTTAACACTGACGCTAAGGGAGCATAGCATGTTATGCCTCTGGAATGGGAGTGTGTTACACATGGTTTGCGCTTTTTTTTGCAAATGCTATCAGGTGTGGCTCCTGCCTTCATATTTCAGTGTTTGGGCAGGGGAGGGGAGACGGTTTATTCGTTACGCGATAATGTATTCATCACACAATCACGTCTTACTTCGCTAGCTTTGAAAAGGCTTCTCTACTCGCCTGAGTCAGTGCAAGGGACTGAGTGCAGAGCGAAGACCAGTACTTGTGAACTATGGGCATTAGCAATTCAAGTCACCTCCTGCCCCCCATTCCATTTCACCAGATAACTGCTCCCTGCCCATTCTCCACCTTAGAGTGCTTAGAGACACACATGCTGTCATGTCATCTTTTTTCTAAGGTGACAGCGACAGTTCCTCAGACAGCGCCGAGAGCTCAGACAGCAGCCCTTCCTCGAGGCAGGTAATGGAACTGCACCACCCTCATTATTTATTCATTTATCTATTTATTTAAATGTAGACCTAATGGGTCCCCTGAACCAGGGCGAAACCCCATTGTGGTAGATCCTGCTTTCCATTCACATGAGACTAGATTCTCCCAAAGCTGAGCAGCCCCCCTGAAAATTCCCCCTCTTGTTTGGTGCATAAAGAGGAGCCAAACTCTTGTGGGAATCTGGCCTATCGCAAGAGACAATCCCTCCCCCGCAAGATGTCGGCCTAACTCTCAGCTTCTGCACCATTCAGCAGACAGCCAAGGGAAAGGGTGCGGGCATCAGAGAAGAGAGTGGGAACATTGCTGAGGGTGCAGCTGGCCAGGTCAGATGACACACCTGAATTTTTCTCCTGGTCCTACTCATTGATGATGACCTCTCCGGGTTCGCACTATAGGACACAGGCTCTCAGACAGTGACGCTTGGGCTGTCAGTCGTCTGCAGCGCACTCCCTGGTCAGAGGGAGGAAACACATGAGAAAGAGTCAAAGCATGCTGGGGAGGGGAGGGTGCCAAAAAGAGCAGACAGATAGCCTGAATGATCCAGGACCTCAGGATGTGTGTGTGTGTGTGTGTGTGTGTGTGTGTGTGTGTGTGTGTGTGTGTGTGTGTGTGTGTGTGTGTGTGTGTGTGTGAAGACAACACAGAGTGTTCGTGCCTCTGGGCTGTTGGCAGCTGTTGCTGCTGATCCAAAATCCCAAGCAAAGTCACTTCAATATCTTACTAAACTAGTCAGTGAAATCACTTAAGAGTTGAATGGGAGTTGTTCTCTGTGCTGTGCAAACACCTCTGACTACAGTGGAATGGACACACGGGTAGGATTTGTGCAGTCAGCTTAGCCTTAGAGAGTGTATGAAGTCTTATGACCCGTCTAGTACGGCTTGCCAGTATGGCTGAATCAAAACTGACAATGCCCATGAAAGCTAGACTGAATTCTGGTCTGATTCTGATTTCTCATTTACTAGTGTCCTCGGTCCGAACAAGAAATCGATTACACATCCCTCGTCTTCCAAGCTGCAGGTCACAGCGCAAGCAACACGGGGGACTATGAGAACATGAAGACGGGAGCAGACTATGTCAATGTGGATCCCAAAAAAAGGACGGTGGATTTCTGGCCTTGCTTGAGCCCTGTATCTTCCACACCGATAGAATATACCGAAGTGAAATTGTGATTTATGGAGATGCTATTGACCAAGTTTTCCGCAGGAACATCACAATTGCCACAGCAGGTCAAATAAGTGAGCCCTTGGTAGTCAGCATCCTGTCTCTGCACATTGATCCCTGCCAAGCTGTTCATATAGGTATGTTCCTCCTAATCCTCATCAATTAGCCACTGCCATGTCCCGAAGCATGACGTTTTATATTCCTTTTGACATTTTATTCTGCCTAATGTAACTGTGCATGTTCTTGTTATCCATACAATGGTCTCTCCCTTTCTGAGTCCTACAAAGCTCTCAACTGTGTTGATACAATGGTTAGTCACAGCTTGTGTAAAAACAGCATTTCCTTGTCTCACAGACAGTCGTGCCCTTCCATTTCATTGACTTCTCCTTGTTTTCATGTTAGAGGAGAGAGTAATTCAGAACACCCAATACATATAATACAGGCCAAATCCGCAGCTGGTGCAAAACCTAATTCTGCTTCAATGGAGCTATGCTAATTGACCTGGCCCTTTGACTTGACTTCTGTTTTATTTGCTTGATATCAAATGAATTTAAAATACCCAACTTTTTAAATGCATAAATATATTTCCTGGGCCTCCTTTGTCTTTTCCCTTGACCGACACTGACTTTTTTTCACTGTTCCTCTCTGATTCTATTTTATTTTTTAAGTTCTTGACAGTGCTTGAGTGACAGTTCTGAGCGCACAGTCAGATCCAGCCAGGATGCAGGGGCTCTCTTTGCTGAGGATGATTTGCCTGCAACAGGCTTTAGCTAAGCCCTGTCACGTTTCTCAGGGTACGCAGGGCTGCGGGGCACCTCTCCACCATCTGTCTGGGATGTGAGGAAGTCTTTTCTGTGCCAGCTGAGAAGCAGCTCCCTGCAACCACCAGTTTGCAGCAGTACAGGTGCTACCTTCTAAGCCCCCACAGGCCTCGCGGTCTCTGACAAGGTAGCAATAGGCACACACCAGCCCCTGCATCCTCAGGCCATGTCTTCACTCTGGGGAAGATCGACATCGCCACGATCAATCTTCCAGAGTTCGATTTAGCAGGTCTAGTAAAGACTTGCTAAATCAAACTCAGAGGGTACCTTCGAGTGGTGGCCTTTACTCTTGCTTCTGCGAGGAGTAAGGGAAGCCACCAGAAGCGTTTGCTTTCATCAGCCTTCCACTGTGGGGATGGCAGGAAAACTTCAAAACAAGGTACGTGGACTCTAGTTATATAATTTACATAGCTGGAGTTGCGTATCTTAATTTGACCTTCCCCATTAGTGTAAGAGTGTCTCTGCAGCATCCACCACAGAGCAAGAAGGCCTGCTGGTACCAACAGAGCCACGCACACTGATTTCTAAGACTTGAGTGAAGTGGTGATCCTCAATTAACACGAGAGCACGAAGGTGCTGTGATGGTGAAAACAAGAATAAGCTGATGATCAGTGAACAGAGATTCAAATGACCGTGGCTCAGATTTTTTGGAAACAAATGATTATGTATAAAACAAAATTGTAACATGCCTAAATGCTGACCTTAAGGCTTTGTCTACACTGGCAAATTTCACCCTTTCCACGTGAGCAGACCCACTCCCAGTATCTAGCGACTAACTTGGGGAAGAGAGTTTCACTTAAAATAAACTTTAAATCTCAAGATGCAGCCTGAGACCGGAAGGGTTTTAAGTTCAGTCCTGCACTATTTGTCTTGCAATAATGTGCTGGCCTTCTCACTCAATGAAAATGAAATTCCACCTACATTCTCCGTGAGCCTTTCCCTAATCCAGTCCCAAAATGCCACCTCAGCCTTCACCGTCATTTCCAGCCTGCAGATTTGAATCCCAGCCTGCCTCGCAATTCCCTTTCAGAGTAGCAGGCCCTGATGCTGAAATGTCAGGTGTAATGTCAGAGCCAGGATTTAATAACACGCTTGACAGTCCGTGGGCACAAGATGCATTTGAACACACAGAATCACATCATACAGCTTTCCTGTAGGCAGAGCCATCTTTACCCAGACGCAGAATACACAGCTGCAGAGGGCACCCAAAGATTTGGGGCACCGCTGGGTCTTAATGCCCTCCCCCCCCCCCCCCGCCTCCCTATTCTGTGGCTCTGCTTCCTCCCGAGAGAATCTAGTTGACTTAGAAGTGAAAAAGCCGGCCAGGCCTGTTAGCAGCACCTGTGAAAGAGCCATTCACGTAGTAACGAAGCCATTTAACAGGCATTTGCCAAGCCCTGTCAATTTACGGTGTTTGATTCGACAGGACCTCAGTTTAAATTTGTTTTAAAAATATTTCATAAGTGTGTTGCTGAAGATTCTAAAATCCCATCTCTAAAAAAATCGTCGGCCCCTCGCCCCCAGCTGCCATCTGACATCGTGGCATCGGTTTAATAGTGCTGTGTAGGGCCCCATAGTGGCCCTGCCTGTAGACACCTGGCTTTGGCGTGTGCTATTCCAGTGTTTCTCAGCCAGTGGTACAGGTACTCTCAGGGGTACTCGAGAGAAGTCTGGGGAGTACGTCAACACAACTGAAATTTGGAGAAAACTGAATATTTGTTAAGTATCAGAGGGGTAGCCATGTTAGTCTGGATCTGCAAAAGCGACAAGGAGTCCTGTGGCACCTTCTAGACTAACAGATGTATTGGAGTGTAAGCTTTTGTGGGCAAAGACCCACTTCGTCAGATGCATCTGACGAAGTGGGTCTTTGCCCATGAAAGCTTATGCTCCAATACATCTGAATTTTTTGTTTTAAGTTTAAGTGTACTTTTTACACCCCAAAATTTCATTGCCCACCCGGCTACAATTAAGTTGTTTAAACCAATGTGTTGCAACGGTAGAAAAAAAATTGTGTGTCTGAAAACTGTAGGTACTGAGGGTACTTATAATAATAATTATTTTTTAAAAGGGGTACTTTATATAAAAAGGTTTAGAAACACTGTGCTATTCAGTAGGGTGAAGAGCCGTGCCAGACACAAGGTGAGAGGTTTGCCGGACCTGTGCTTTGATCTGGCATGGCAAACACTTGGGGCCTGAAGGAGCATCTCTCTATAGCTGGACTTCTCTGAGTGTAAAGCATAGGCAACAACAGCAGACACAAGACAGTGGAGAAGAAGGCTGTTGTTTCTCAGTGCAATAGATTTCCCTAGGCACTGCATTCCAGATGCATGATTCAAGTGCCGCTGAAGCTCTCACAAGAGGTTTAAAGTCATTCGTAGGCCTCGTGCTGCACTGGGATGATGCCGAGTAGTGACAGTGTAACACGCAGAGCCAAACCGGGGACCTCTGGAGTGGTGTGCAGGGGCCTCTACTGCTTGAGCTAAAAGCCAGCTGGCCCTCAGCTAGGGATGTTAGCCAGTAGTCGACTAGCACAAGCTTATTGGGTGGTCGACTGGAGTATCGACTACTCGCTTCCTCCCCTGCCTTGCTGTCTCTGAGAGGCAGCAAGGGGGGGAAACAGGAGCCAGCGCTGTGAGAGCCGGCGCTGCCTCTATCAGAGGCAGCAGGAAGGGGAAAGGGGAGGCTGCTACAATTAGCAATTCCTAACTGGTAACATCGGTTCTGCTCCTGTAGGTGCTGCGCATCTCCCACAAAGTGCCAAGCACCCACAACTCCTGTTACCGTGAGTGGGAAACCAGGGTACCTAGCACCTCACAGGATCCGGCCTGTTGCTAATTTCCTGGCCATGGTGGTTGCTCGGCTAATTGATTTTGCTGAAGTGCCTTAATAAGCAAGACACACTTCCTCAAAGGGAACTTGTGTCTGCAGACGCATCTCTGTGCTCTCCAGGGTCGCGGCAAGGCTGCCGGTGAGCAGCTTATAGTATTTTGCTGGCTGCATGAAGCAGTGAGTTGATTTCATAGTGATTTCCCAAGTCTTCCCCTGCCCCAAGCCCTCCTCCTCTTCCCATCCTTCAGGTCCCTGAGAGTTGTTCCATTAGCTTCAGAGGGAATGCTTGGTGTTAATACTAGTCTCCTAAACCGCCATGGTTCCAGCAGCTGGGGCCCTGATGGCGTTACAGCCACAATGTGAATTGTGTTTTGATTCAAAGTAGGGATGTAAAATCCTGATTAATCAGTTGACCGGTTAAACATTAGTTAACCCACCGTTTAACCAAATAAGCAGGATTCTGGGTGATGCTAACTTGGTAACCGGTAACTGGTTACCAGTTCACATCCCTAATTCAAAGCGGCCCCGGTTTCTTTTTTTCAAGTGAAATTAGAAAGAGATAAAGCACGCGAGAGATTCCCGAACCCAGTAGCTTTTAGAAGCTACGCACAGGTAGGAGCTCTGCTCCCTCACCCTGTATTGCTTTCTAGGAAAGCAGAAGTTCATCTAAAGCTGCCATTTATTCCCCAACTCAATGCAAATAACCCTTCTTTCTGAGCCGATGGCTGCAAAGGAGCTTGGTTGTGTCCTCACTACAGGCGGATCCTTCAGCAGCCAAGAGCTCCCACTGCAGCCTTTTGGCTTGGCACAGTGTTGCCAACGCGTGTCATTTTTCTCACAAATCTTATACTTTTTAGAGCTTTTCCTAAGGCCCCAGCTGCTGGAACCGCAGTGTGGTATGAGGTTAGCGTTCATACCGCGCAGTTCATCAACAGAGCTCAGTGCTCTACAGCAGGATCGATGGATTTGTGGGGCCCCGGCGCCAGATGGAGGGGGCCAGCTCTGTGCCCCCGGAAAGGGTGGGGCTGAGGGAATCAGCCCTTAGATTCACCCAAACCACAGTGCACCCCCCAGCCCGCAGAGCCCTGTGGAACGGCAATCCAGCAGCAATTCAAAGGGGCCCAGGGCTCCAGCCTCTGTTGCTGCCGCAGTAGCAGTGGTGGGGGCTGGGAGCTCCAGGCCCCCTTAAATCTCCAGGCCTCCTTTGTCCCTCTCCCCCCACCCATCGGTGAGCTTGGCACAGGACATTAATATCATTTATTGTTCCCATTTTACAGATGGGGAAGTTGGGGCACAAGGACAGGAAGTGACTTGTCCTGGTCCCCCAGCCAAAGCAATGTCAGATACAAGCTTCAAATCTGTCTCCTGAATGCCCATCACTAGGCCGTGCTTTCATTTTTAAAGCCCATTTCTAGCCCTCGGGGTTGTGGAGAGATACTGGAAAATGTGAATTGAGTGCAACCTAAAGGCACGGAAACCAGAAGGCACAGCAAAAGGCCCCACCCTTTATTTTTTTTAAATGTCTCATGGTTTTGGAGGAGCAGACTCGTGCTCTTGGCACATATCGGGGGGGAGGTTCCACTTGTTCAGGCAGAGAAAAGGGGTCTCAGAGTGTGTAAATTCATGCTCACTTTAAAGCTTCTGAGAGTGATGCAAAGCTGCCTTGGTATAAAGGAGAAACAGTTCCGTTCTCTATTTCTACACTCCAAGAACAGCCACAGGCCTCTGGGACCCGATCCTCTCTTGGTGGAAACTGGGATAATTCCATTAACTTCAATGGAACTATGCTGATTTACACCAGCCCTTGGCTTAAAACGCCTTTTATTTTAGAGGCAGTCGAAAAGCCACCAGAAAGACCAGCCGAGACCACAGCATGTAAGGCTCTTGGCTGTCACGGGCTGCAGCCGCGCTGGGAACAAACCAGCCGGGTGCCGGCAGACAAGCAGCATGCTTCGAAATGTCAAGGTGCAGGGCCCAGGAAACAAAGGGATCTGTGTCATACCGGTAAATAGCAGAGGAGCTTCATGGGAACGTTGAGTGCACAAGGAATGCAGGGAAAGTAAGTAGGAAATCAATAAGCAAGGATCATTTAAAGTCTGGGTAAGCCTGTGGCCAGACAAAGAGAGTAAGGCGCATTCCACACCCCTCTGTTGGCAAACCAGGGCAGCCAGAGAGCTGCTGTATCCGTGTAAGCTATTTACCCACAACTCCCACTGGAGAGAAGCTACATAAGGAAGGAAATCTCTGCTCCAGTTTGTGGGTGAACAGCGGGGCGTGTAACGACAGAGATCTTCTTTTGCATTAGCTTCCTGCCCAGAATCCCTCCACTTTCAGAGCAGCAAACTGAGGATGGGTATTAGATAATGGAAGGGGCTTAAAAGCAGTTTGTAATTTGCTTCAAGGACTTTGCTTGAGGATTCTGTGTCCTAGTGATGTCCCTTTCCTGGGGGCTGTGTCTTGTAGAGAGGCGTGTATGGCAAGACAAGGCACACGGCTAAGCTTCCCAGCCGGATTCAATGCACAGAGGGACAGCTCCTTTCGGAAAGTGCAGAGCACCTCAGCACAGCTGCGAGAACTTTGGTGAGAGGGCTCAGTCCCTGCCATTAAATAAAGCTGAAGTCACTGCAGGTGGGGTAGGCAGTGCAGCTGTAGGATGGAACTAAGCAGCGTTTCCAAGAGGCTGGAAACAAGCTTCCTCGAGTGTCCCTTGAGACTCTGAAACGGAGATCCACCCCACAAACTCCAAACTGTGAGTTGGGTTTAGCAGATGGGGAAAAGAAAAGGGATACCCCAAAAGCTATTGCCCTGTTGGACATTCACACCAGCAGGTGGCATTAGCAGACTATTGCCAAGGTCACTGTGAGGGAGTGTTTTACTTAGCCCAGTGCTCACCAGCCACTAGATCGGAATCTACGGGTAGATCTTGGAGCCTCTGACAGGTGATCCTGACTGGTTTGGCCAGGAGGCTCTCAAGCGCTGGCACTTCAGTTGCCTCTCCACCTATTGTCATACTGCTCCTGCTCTCTGTCTTGGAGCTGCCCCCGGGAGCCTCCTGCTTGCTGTGCAGGGTGTGGGAGGGAGAAGAGGGGAATGCTGATGTCAGGGTATCCCTCCTCCCCCCCACTCCTGTACCCCATCTCCACACAGAGAGAAAGGGAAGGAGGGAGTTTAGCAATGCAAATCTCTGTCACTCTCACACAGTGTGTATGTGTCTCTGTCATTCTCACAAACACCAGCTGCCCTTCACTCTCCTCTCCCGACCCAACACGTACGTGGGGGGTTGTTGTTACTTCTCTTATTGTTGGCAACATGGGTTAGTTTTGGTTTCTGACTGGTCTGTGCATTTCATCATTTTCATTTCTCTCTTACGCTTAAGTTTAATTATTTGAGCAGAGAGTTCTCAAATGCCAAACCTGTCATGGCTGGAGTCCCTATTCCCATGGTAATTGCTGCTCCTGGGAGTGGGTGGCATGTCCCTGCAGGCCCTGAGAGGCAGAGCAGGGGGTCTCCACATGCTGTCCTTGCCTGCAGACACCGCACCTGCAGCTCCCATTGATCAGTAATGGGGAACCATGGCCAGTAGAAACTGTGGGCTCAGTGCCTGTGGATGAGGGGTAGCTCATGGCACCAAGGAGCCACTGCTGTACGTGCCAGCTGCTTTCAGGAATGGTGCAGGGCCGGGGCAGGAGTAATCCTGCCTTAAGGCCACTGCTCCACCACCTGGAAGCCATCTCAGTTAAATGGTGCCCAGCCAGAGCCTGCTTCCTAAACCCCTGTCCCAGCCCTGAACACCCTCCTGCACCCAATTTCCTGCCCCAGACATGAGTCCCCCTGTGCCCCAACTCCTTCCCAGAGCTTGCACCCTGAAACCCCTCCTGGACCCCAATCCCCCACCCTGAGCTAAGCCCAGAGCCCCTCCCACACTCCAAACCCCTTAGCCCAAGACCAGAGCCTGCACCCAACCCCCTCTCCCAGCCTGGTGCGTGTGAGTGAGGAAGGGGGATGGAGTGAGCAGGGTGAGGCCTCAGAGAAGGAGTGGAGCAGGGGCAGGGCCTCAAAGAAGGGGAGGGAAGGAAGTGGGGCCAGGATATTTGGATTTGAGGTAGATCTTACATTGCCCTTACATTGAAAAAGTGATCTTGTGGTTAAAAAGGTTGGAGACCCCTGACTTAGCATATAGATCAGTGAACTATCTTGAGGCTGTGTTCTTTCCCCCAGCGATGTGAATGAAACCAGGAATACGGGCTCAGTGCTTCTGAGTTAGGAGCTATCGCCTGTTAAAGGTTCCCTGGCAGTGTTCCCTGTAGCCACCTGGGAACCTCAGACCCAGGAGCTGGATGAGTCCCCCAGCTTGCCTGGATCCAGCCCCCAAGGCTCGGGGCTCCCTTCTCAGCATTGGGAAGACCGTGGTGGCACTCCAGCTCCTGCTGTCCCCCTGCAGGGCTGGAGCACGCAACATCTACTAGCCTGGGCCCCCTTAGGCTCTGGTGTGTGACAGGAGCATGGGGAGGGTCTTTCTGTTTCTCAGGCAGGGGCCAAAACCGGGGGGGTTGTTTCATGTTTTTTGTTTTGTTTTTGTTTACTTCTCACTTGTGTGTGGCCCCCGACTGTGTTTTTTCTGTGGGTCAGCTCAGCAGCCCCTGACCCAAAAAAGGTTCCCCGCCCCTGGTTAGCAGCAGCATGTTTCTACTGGTGGTGCACCTCTGCACCTGCCTTGGTGCACATCGCAAATGTATTCTGCACATAGATGGGGAAAAAAATAGGGAGACTGTTGCTCCCAGGAAAGATCTGTAGTGACTTCAGCACTTTGGAGCATAGGTTTGACTTGGTAGTTTGAGGAGGGGCCTTGTATTCATTGAGCCAGAAGTATTGCTAGAACTCGTTGAACAGTTTCAAGCAAGATTTGAGATCTGGTGCACTGCTCTCAGCCCGCTTAGGATCATGGCAAACACACCATTGCAAATCCTGTTACGCTTTTATTAAAGAGACATGAAAGCCCAAGCCACGACTCTAACATTCTGTCTCGACACAGCTGTTTTTAGAATGAGTCTCACTCCTTTGAGTCTGTCCCACAGGGCTGAGAGGCTGGATTGACTGGACAGGGGGCCAGGACATGCTTTTCCCCAGGTAATATTCTGCAGTAAGGCCCTGATTGAGCACAGCCATTAAGCAGACCCTTAACTTTAAGAAGGTGCTTGATTCCTATTAGCAAAGCCCTTAAGCGCATGCTTGACTTCAGCAGATAAACATGCGCTTAAGTGCTTTGGTGAAGGGAGTGCTGGAGTTCAATGCTCGGCTGTGTAAAGGACTAAATAATACCACACATATAGTAAGCTAGCTAGGCGTTGTCTGCCATTAATACAGTAGCCTGGAGTAAGGAATAAATACCAAATGCTCATCGAAAACCTATTGATTAGCAAGTTCCTGCTGAAAAAAATTGTATGTTGTCGTCACTTTTTATTCTGTGTTTCTTAGAATTGAGCAAAGATAAAAGCTAAACAACAAGCTTTAATGATGTGCATTATCCCGTAGCAGCTGGCGGTAGTTGCAACCCAAACAAAGGAATGGCCAGCAGCCTGAAGTACACACTTCTTGCAGAGTAAAATTTGGTATCTTATTTTCTAAGGAAGGGTTTTAGACTTATCGATTCGTGGGGTTAGAGAGGTTTGGGGGAGATTTTATTTTTTTTTGTCTCCATGACCTTGTTGAGCTGAGTTGTCCCCTCTGGGAGAAGACATGAAAGATCGTTTTTGAGACGGTTGCAAATGATTTTAAAGCTAAAGAGAAAGGGGCTGCAGAATCAAAAGGGTAGATGTCAAAGACAGAGCGAGTGTGATTGATTGGTTAGTTTTCTTTCTGGAAGAGGTGGCAAGAAAGAGAAACGTGGGTTGAGGGAAAGGGAGTCCAGGGAGAGATCACTGCAAAAGTGTATTGAAATCTGGCATTTATTTATGGAGTTTGGAATGGAGCCTAAGGGAATTATGTACCTAACTCAAAGGGTGTCGGACACTTGTCTGTCTAGGGCGGGGGTGTGCAATAAGTTGCCCATAGGCCAGATGCCGTTCACCAGGCATAGCCCCAAGCTTTTTCTGAGACTGAGAAATATAATCATAGCACTGTAGGACCGGAAGAGACCTTGAGAGATCGTCTAGTCCAGTCCCCGCATTCCCCAAGGCAGGACTGTTATCTACACCATCCCTGACGGGTGATGTTAGCAACATGACACCGACCAGGAGCAACAGGTCAACACCAAGTAAAGGGTTGACAAAGATCTCCTAAGATGTTCTACTTGGATTTACTTAGATATTTCATAGAATCCTAGGGCTGGAGGAGACCTCAGGAGTCATCGAGACCAGCCCCCTGCCCACAGCAGGACCGACCCTACTTCTGCTTCAGACCAGTTGCTTGACCACAGCAAAATGGCCATTTGCTTTGAGCTTATGGAGTGGTACAAAATAAATGCAAGGAGCACCTGTAACGGGCCCACCTGCTGGTGAGCGCCCTGCTGCAGCCAAGTGGTGCTGTGCAGGGTCCTTGCCTGGTTGCCCTCAAAGTCCTGGAACCAGGGCCTGACAAGCTAGTAAGTCTCTGCTTATGGCTGGTCTCTGGCCACTGGGAGCCAGCCGTAATGCTGATCCCCCAGTCAGGGTACAGACCTGGTTGGGTCGAGCTCCTGAAGGGAACTAGCAGGCCCCAGCCCTGCAGCTTCTTTTATACCCCTCTGCTGGGTCCTGATTGGCTGCCACAGAGACAGCCACTCTAACGTGTCTGGAGGACCTCTTCTCCACTCCTTCTGCTGGGATGGGGGGGGGCAAGAGGGCCTCCTGTAGGGGGCGTTGGGGCCTAGTCCAGCCCATCACAGCACCTCTGAGGGGATTTGCTCTTAAACAACCCATCGAGAGAGGGCACGTGTTTCAGGCCTCCTGATACAGACATCCGAGGTTCCAGCCAAGTGAAGTGCCAGGCTAGAAAGCTTTGCAGCCACCAATGACCTAGAAAGACCAAGCACACCAGAAGAGAACACACAGGCAGAGAGAGCCTGATTCTCTTTCATCCTGCCCCTTGTGCTGTCCTTCGTCCCCAGGGGGCGGCAGCGTGAGATGCCACCATTCCAGCCTGGCGGCGTATGGTTCGCGCTTCACGCTGGTGTAAATGACGGCGCAAGGGGCAAAGCAAACCGCGCATCAGGATCAGAAACGATTCGCTCGGCCCGCTCGTTCACAATGTTCATACAGTAGCAGTGGGGCAGGGTCTGTTTGTACAGCTCCTAGCACAGAGGGGGGCCCGATCCCTGGCTCCGGCTCCCAGATGCTGCCACAGTGTAAATAATCCCAGTGACCTCAGTGGAGCCGTGTCGGCCGAGGGAACGCTTTACACCTGCATCCCACCAGAGGGCAGCATCCCACCCAACTATGAAGACCTCAGCAAGGCAGACGGCATTAGCTGCCCATTGCAAAAGGTCCATTCTGAGCAGGAGAAGCTGAATTTTCTCCCCTCTGAAAAAAGCCCATCAGAATCCAGAGGCTGCGTAGCTATTTTTAATCAGCTTTCGGACAGACGTAACTGAGCTGCCTCTTGCTAACTGTGCTGGCCGCTTTACAGGAACTCTCACTGACATCTTAGTGAAAAGAACATGGACGTCCGGGGAGTTACCCTGGACTGACAGAGGTGTAAACGACAGCTGGGCTTAGCCTTGAGAGCCTGCTGCTTGTTCAGCAGAGGGGAGTCGGGCCACTGATTTGAATGGAACAAGAATAGACTCTTTGCCTTGATCCTGCAGTCAGATCTGAACCCCGGGGGATGTGAACCGCAGGGTCAAACTCCTGTGCCCCCAGGACAGGAGGCTGGTTTTGCAATGCATTCACAGATCACTTGGGGAATGTACCACTCTGCCTAAGGGACCCTTCATAGCCACGCACCGAATCCTGCCTTTCTCAGGTAAAACATGCATTGTGGTCTATAGGATTCACCCCTCACCATACACTGGTGGAACCCCTGACTCCCGCCAAGCGGCATAAGTGAGAACCGGGCCCAAGACTGCAATGGAAACTTTGCGTCAGTAAGGCCTGAGTAAAAGCTTCAGTGATGCTTGTTTCTTTCATACCCACTTCCAGGCAGAACAGCCTTGAAGGTGGGTGGGAGAGCCATGGTTATTTAAGAGGCACGTGGACCATAGCGTTACACCAGACCGCTTCTCCTGGAACTTATGGGGCAGGTGGAAGAGGGGAGAGACCTGATTTCCCATGTGCTGAGGAAAGAGAGTGAAAGATGCTGCTTCTGCACAGTAGCAAAGCACATAAGGACAAGAGACACTGGGGGCCTTGCCGGGTTAAACACAGAGGTTCCTGTGGAATAAAATTCTGCTGCCTGATGCAAAAAAACTTCCCTTCCCCTGTCCTCCATCCCACCCAGGAGGCATCACGTGTGTCCTCTAGTCCCACGTCCATTCCACGTTCTGGGTGGCAGGCAAACAGCAAGGCTCGCCGGCCGCCATGGTGGCTGGCACGGAGCCGGCGTTCTAGAGCACGCCCGACTCCGTCACCGTGTCCTCGTAGGACTGGTAGAAATCTTTCAAGCGCCCCTGCTGCAGCTGGATCTCCGCCACGGCCATGGGGTGGCTCTGCATCAGGCCGGTGGTTTTCCGGCTGCAGAGGCTCCCATTGGAGATTTGCTTCTTGAGGCCCGGGCGGACACCCCGGCAGCAGGAGAAATGCCGCAGGGTGTCGTGCAGGAGGTGCCCGCTGAAGAACATGTAAATCCAGGGGTTGCAGCAGCTGCTGAGGCTGGCCAACAGCATCGTGATGGTGAATGCCACGTTGGTGGACTCTGCAAGGGACACGAAAAACACCACCCGTTAACTCTCCAGAGGGGCACTGACAAAGAGGCCGCGTGGTCCCGTGCAGGGGTGGGCAGCCTGGAGCTCCGGAGCCACATGCGGCTCTTCAGAAGTTAATAGGCGGCTCCTGGCATAGGTACCACATCTGGGGCTGGAGCTACAGGTGCTAACGTTCCACTGGGCCGGAGAGTGCTCACTGTTCAACCCCAGCTCTGCCCTAAATCACTTCCCCTTAGTCTCCTTCCACTTCCTACCCTCTCCACTGAGCCGGTCACACCCATGCTTCCCCCGCCAGTGTGTCCCACTGAGAGAGAGCTGATGCCAGTGGGCAGGAGGAAAGGGAGAAGGAGGCACTGACTGATGCGGCTGCCCGTGGGCGGGATGTGCGGGGTGGCAGGGAGATGATCGGGGCTGGTGACATAGAACTCTTGCTCTTGGGCAATTTGCATTGGTCGATTCTGGCTCCTTCTCGGGGTTCGGTTGGCCACCCCCTGTCCAGTGGGTGAGGCATGGGCCTGCCGTGTAGGTTCTGTCCCTCCCCCTCTTTGTTTGTTCCTTCGATTTTAAACTTTCAGCGTGGTGGGGCAGGGATTGTGTGTGGGCGCAGCCCTCTGCCCCAGGGGGCACCAAGCTCAGTTTGGCAGGTGCCGCTGGCAGACAAGTCGTGATACAGGTTGAACCTCTGGGGTCTGGGACTCTCTGCTCTGGCAACACGTTGCAGAACTAGCAAGCCCCAGCAGAAGAGGTTGCTGGTGACTCGGAGCGGAACTGCTGGTGGGGCTAGCTGGTAGGGTTGCCAGATGGTTTCAACAAAAATACCGGACACACTCGACATGACATCCCAATCTACATTACATCTTATTTAGAAAATACCGGACATTTCTATGTTCTCATTTATATTTTCTCAATTTGTTTCCCAAACAGAAAACTCAAATACTGGACTGTCCGGTTCAATGAGAACTGTCAGATGAGAAGCTGGACATGAGTCAACAGTGTGCCCTTGTAGCCAGGAAGGCTAATGGCATATTAGGTTGCATTAAGAGGAGCATTGCCAGCAGATCCAGAGATGTGATTATTCCTCTTTACTCTGATCTGGTGAGGCCACATCTGGAATATTGTGTCCAGTTCTGGGCCCCCCACTATAGAAAGGATGTGGATGCACTGGAGAGGGTCCAGTGGAGGGCAACCAAAATGATCAGGGGGCTGGAGCATATGACCTACGAGGAGAGGCTGAGGGAGATGGGTCTATTTAGTCTGCAGAAGAGAAGAGTGAGGGAGGATTTGATAGCAGCCTTCAACTTCCTGAAGGGAGGTTCCAAAGAGGACGGAGAGAGGCTGTTCACAGTAGTGATGGATGGCAGAACAAGGAGCAATGGTCTCAAGTTATGGTGGGAGAGGTCCAGGTTGGATATTAGAAAAACTATTTCCCTAGGAGGGTGGTGAAGCACTGGAATGGGTTACCTAGAGAGAGGGTGGAGTCTCCATCCCTAGAGGTGTTTAAGTCTCGGCTTGACAAAGCCCTGGCTGGGTTGATTTAGTTGGGATTGGTCCTGCCTTGGGCAGGGGGCTGGACTTGATGGCCTTCTAAGGTCTCTTCCAGCTCTGTGATTTTATGAAAACTGGACACCTGGCAACCCTATTAGCAGGGCAGTGGAGTCTGCGAGGCACCAGAGCCCCCAGCCAGCGGGGCAGGAAGCTGGTTAGAGGGCTGGAGCTCATGAGGCAGTTTCTATTACAACAGGGCAGCTGCAGCTTGCAGGGCCAGGAAGCTGGGGAGAGGAGTCCAGCGGAGAGGCTGGTGGCCTCCTTCCCCCCAACCTCTCCTGCTCCAACAAACTTCCTTGTCCAGGACCAGTCAGGCCCTGAGGGTGCCGGAGCAGGGAAGCCAGACCTGTAATATCACCCATGCAACGTTCCAGGAGAACGCTGCCCCCACGAGGATGCTGTGAGGACAGCCTGCACCTTTGTGGGTTGAGGCTGCAAGTCAATGCCTGCAGAGGGTGTGATCTAGCAGTGTGAGGGGTGCACATCCTGTTTGGATGCCCCAACTTTGGATGCAAAGGAGGCTCCGTTTCCGGGCCTGTTGAAAACATCAGAATCAGCCTGTTGCTATTGAGACAGGAGATACGATAAGAGCTAGCAGGTGCCTGCCTTTCCATTTGCTGGCTGAAGGATTTCCCAAAGCCATTGTGTGCATTACGTAACTAAAAAGTGGCTTGTGACCAGTGTTCCTTATAAGACGAGTGCTTTGACAGTCACCCAGGAGAGATTCAAATGCCTGTGGATTAGCAGAGCCCCCACCACTGGCAGCATGCTTTTCTATTGGTGGTGCACATCCACACATGCCTTGGTGCACACAACAAAATTTATTTTGCACAGGGACAGAAAAAATGAGAGGGAACATTGAGTAGGACAGCCTACTTGTCACCCATTGTCTCACACCCCTGCAAACACACCCGACCCGGGGCCTCGCTGCACGCTGTCCGAGGAGGCGATCTGACCTCAGCAAACAGAAACCCCCTTTTTCGAAAGTCTGCAATTGTCTCAGCAACAGCCTGCAAAGGGCTGGGTGCTAAAGAACTGCTAGGGACATGTGCAGCCCAGCCACAGAGAGGAAGAGCTGCTGGCCTTCCCAGAGGTCACTGAAACCATAACAGATGCCGTTAAAATCCTCCCCTTTCTTTCATGGCCTGTAACGGACCCAACCCACGGAGCTGCTCCTGGTGGGCAGTCTGGGATTGCAGTGGGCAATGAGGCTTGCGCTGCATGTAGAGGCAACTGTGCATGCTGCTGGGCAGATAGAGATCACCGCCTTGGCTAGATTTCTACTACAGCAGCAATTTGGATCTGCAGGCATTTCTCCACAAGCACAACAGGCAAGCACGGGCTCCGCCATCTCCATGAGTGTAAGCAGAAAATAAGATGCAAGGCCAGATTCCCGCACCCTTGGGAAGCGGGGTCCACTCCTCAAGCAGTCCCGACGATGCCAATGGGCCACTCCGTGAGTGAAGTGCCACCCAGCGTCCATAAGGGTGCCTGGGGACCAATGGGAGCTGGGTTATTCTGTCCAGACCGATGGGGCAAGCAGCCTGGGAGTGACCCTGTTGCTAGGATCAAAGCTTTCCAAGCCCCCTGAAGTGAGCAGAACAGCTCCCACTGACTTCAGTGGGCTTTGGATCAAGTTTATCGAGGGAGCTGGCTGCCGTGTCCGCAGAGAGATTTTTCTTTTCTGTAAGAGCCGGTGCAACATTAGCAGCTGCTGTGAAACTGGTGTATCTGATCTGCTCGGTGACCCTGCAGGGGGTTTTGTGAGTGAGACAGGAGCTAACTGTCAACAGCTCCTTTTCTAACTAGTTTCAGAGGGCTAGCCATTAGGGATGCTAACCGATTAAATGGGATTTCACATCCCTAGCGGCCGGGTTAGTCTGTAACTTGAAAACCAATGAGCAGTCCTGTGGCACCTTAGAGGCTAGGTCATGACCTTTCTTGGGTAAAACCCACTTCCTCAGATGAGTTGGAGTGGAAATTACAGAATCTGGGGTGTATATATAACTGCAAAAGCAGTTACCTGTCCATTGTAGGACCAGTGTTTAATTAAGCTAATTAAGTCAGGGTGGATGTGTCAATATTGTGGAAACACAGATATCAAAGGCGGGGGAAATTGCCAATTAGCAGGTAACTGCTTTTGCAGTTAGATATACATCCTAGATTCTGTAACTTCCACTCCAACTCATCTGATGAAGTGGGGTTTATCCACGAAAGCTCCTGACCTAATATATTTGTTAGTCACTAAGGTGCCACTGCTCATTGTTATCTTACTAGGATTATCTAAAGTCACCTGTTAGCTGCTTATATATCCAGGTATGGCAGCTATTCTGATACATTTCTAAGCCCGTGTCTTGAATTGAGAGAGTCTGATTCTATTCTTCATATTTTAGGCCCCGTCTACAGTGCTCTAGCAGTGTAAAGGAATGATAACGTGAGCATAGATTATCTTTACACCCCTGCCAGAGCAGAGTAAAGGGGTCCTTCCCTTAAATGAGAATCTGGCCCAGGATGTTTTCTCTAATGCAGTGTTTCTTAAACTGTGTTCTGTGGCACACCAGTGTGCTGTGAGGCAGTTGGAGATGTGCCATGGAGAACAACAGTTTAAAATGGCCACCCTTAAAGGGGCAGGTGACCTTTTTTTTTTTTTCTTTTTGCTCAATAACTTCCCCCCCTGCACCCCTCCCCCTTTTTTTCTCAACAAAAAATCCTTGGTGTTCCTCATTAAAAAAAATTGTTTGGTGTTCTTTGGTCTTAACGTTTAAGAAACTCTGCTCTAATGGATCCTTGGGCAATAACTACACCAGATTCTGGTCCCACACTAGACTAAATCTGGAGTAATGCCACTGACTTCCAGTGGAGTTATTCTGGATTTGTGACATTGTAGCATTTGGCCCACTGTTTTCTGACCAAGAGTGGCTGTGTAATCTAGCATAAGATCTGATTCCCATTCAGTAGGAATACTTTGTCACTAGAGGAGTCTTATTCAAATGATATAAGAGACTAGAACAGGAAACAATGCAAATTATCTCATCAGAACTTTGTAATGGGTCTTCTTTAGAGGCTGAAATCCTCCTGGACTCTGTGAAAGACAGGCATGGAGGCATTAGGCCTTATTAGGCATATAGGATAATTATAATTCAAGTTCCTTGTCTTCTCCTCCACCAGTGTCTGAAATGAAAGACTTAGAGAAGTATGACTAGGTGAGCACTCCTACCAGTGAAGCAGCTGTTAATTATATTCCACTGAACGTTAAATATGCAGAGGTGTTGATTGGACTGATGGCTCAGTGGGAACTGAATTTCAGACCCAAGCACTGTGTAGCTGTGGCTCTGTACCTAACAGGTGAAATTCACCCTGTGCAGAGAGTCAGCACAAGACTTAGATATTACTTAAGTCCCTTTTTAATCTTTGGAGTTGAGTTATGGGTTTTGTGCTGGCCCTTTGCCCAGGGGCTGCATTTCACTCTGACTGAATATCCAGATATAAAATCATAGAATCACAGAACACTAGAACTGGAAGGGACCTCGAGAGATCATCGAGTCCAGTCCCCTGCCCTCATGGCAGGACCGAGCACCATCTAGATCATCCCTGATAGATTAGACTGACATCTGCTCTTAAATATCTCCAGTGATGGAGATTCCACAACCTCCCTAGGCAATTTATTCCAGTGTTTAACCACCCTGACAGGAAGTTTTTCCTAATGGCCAACCTAAACCTCCCTTGCTGCAGTTTAAGCCCATTGCTTCTTATCCTATCCTCAGAGGCCAAGGAGAACAATTTTTCTCCCTCCCCCTTGTGACACCCTTTTAGATATTTGAAAATCGCTATCATGTCCCCTTTCAGTCTTCTCTTTTCCAAACTAAACAAACCCAATTCTTTCAGTCTTCCCTCATAGCTCATGTCTTCTAGACCTTTTATCAATTTTATTGCTCTTCTCTGGACCCTCTCCAATTTCTCCACATCTTTCTTGAAAAGTGGTGCCCAGAACTGGACACAATACTCCAACTGAGCCCAACCAGCGCGGAGTAGAGCAGAAGAATGACTTCTCCTGTCTTGCTCACAGCACTCCTGTTAATGCATCCCAGAATCATGTTTGTTTGGTTTTTGCAACAGTGTTAGACTGTGACCCCTAAATCCCTTTCTGCAGTATTCCTTCCTAAGTGGAGTACTTTGCATTTGTCCTTATTAAACTTCATCCTATTTATCTATAAGATGTGAGACAGTAGGGGGAAGATGTGCAAAAACACTTGGAAGATTTAGGAGCACTAGTCCCATTGGCTTTCACTGGATTTAATTTAATTTTTTTGGATGACCGATTATGTTAGAAGCCTTGGATAGGAGTTTATTACTTTACACAGAAATAAATAAAATCTCATGTGTGCCTCTGACAATCTCCTCCTAAAAACACTGCTGCCTTTTGTATCTACAGCTCTTTGTGGAATGTCTTCCTCTGAAATGACTCTGATGAAAGTAACACAGACACACTGCTTGTGTCTGAAAAACCAGTTGGTCCTCAAGTGTTGCAAAGCTTTGACACAAGAACAGGGGAATCAAAGTCTTGCCAGCACATTTTGCATCAGGGATAACATCTTAGCTCTTTGAACTGGAACTCTGTTAAATGCTCTTTGGGATGAGACATTGGTAACCTTTTAAATTCCACACGAGTGAAAAACCCAGCATGTACAATTATTACAAAAAATGAATGGAGCTTTGTTGGCAGTGTGCCTCTGATTCGTTTGGAAATAATTTGAACCACAGGGATGAGTGGGAAAAATCTGCCAGCCCCTTTTTGGGTCTCAGAGGCTATATTTACACTGCGGGGGTTTTCCAGGATACTGGAAATGCATTTGCTCTTCTGCTCTTTTTTTTTTTTTTTTTTTTTTTTTTTTTGCGGAAGATCAGATGCGCTCAGGGAGCCTTGTATACCTCGTTCTACAAGGAATAAGGGCTTCTCCAAAAGAGGAGGCTTTTCCGCCATTTGGCCCCGTCTACAGGGGCCCAAATGTAGAAAAGCCTCTTCCGGAAAAGCAGTCGGAAACAGCTACAGTGTAGACATAGCCAGACTGAAAAAAGGTTGGGAACCATTCAGAGATCCAAAATACACTCCTTCATACTGCTCACTCTAAGCTAAATGGAGATGAATGATTATTAAATACATCAGTTTAATAAATTACTCTGTGTGTATGAGCGAGAGAAAGACAGACAGACACCCCTCTGGTTTGTATGAAATGTATGCTGTTCAGTCTGTGTGACTGTGTTTGTACCTTTATTGAATGAATGCTTCTGTGCATGGAAGAGAGGCTAGGTGAGTGAGTATATCTCTGTGCACAGAACATGCGTGCATAGTCTTTGTGCGTATCCAGACTCTGTGCCTAAAGAATCTCTCGGATGGTGAGTGATTAGCTTTTTGTCTGTTTATCAAAATTTTGGTGTCTGCCAACAAAATTTTTCTGCATATTGGAGGGCTGAGTGTGTGTGTGTGTGTGTGTTAGAGCGTGCTGTGCATGCTCTCTGTGCATGGACACACAAATTTGTATCTGCATCTCTAGCCGCAAAAATGGGCTGTGGATACCCACTTCCATATCTGCCGACCCGGATACCTGTGGATATGAAGCAGATATCCACGGGTCTGCTGTGCTGTGTGTGCTTTGCATGTGTGCATGAGGTGCGCCTGTGCTGCATCTGTGTTTCGGGGGTGTACGGACTGAATTCTGCATGAGTGCATTCTTTCTCTGTGCTGAGTGCGTTGGGGTGTGTCTGTACCTGTGCCGGGGGGCAAAGGTCAGGCTTTAGAAGCCAGTGGCTCCCTGGGTGCCGACATCCACTCCCCAGCCTGGGTCTGGTTGCTACTGGCGAGCTGTAGGAGGTGCCCCCCCCGGCTTCCTGCCTGCCCCCCATCACTTACCGTCGTCGGGGGCGTTCTCGTCCCACACCGACCACATCTGCACGCTGAAGAAGGGTGCCCAGCAGGCCACGTAGGCCAGAACGATGACAAAGGTCATCTTGACCGTGCGGATCTTGGCCCTGGAGATGGTGCGCACGCTGCTCACCCGGGAGGGCTGCCCACAGGGGCATCTGGCTCCCATCTCTGCCCCGCTCTGCATCTTGCCCCGGAGGTTCTTGCAGATCTTGTGGCAGATGAGGCCGTAGCAGACAGTGAGGATCCCCACGGGCAGGATGAAGACGCACAGCGTGGTCCAGGTGACATAGGCCCGGGCGCCCCAGGGGTACCTGAAGTCAGCCCAGCAGTCCAGCACCCCAGAACCCTGGCGCACCTCCCGCAGTGAAAAGATGAAGACCTGGGGTAGGCTGAGCAGGGCACTGAGCAGCCAGGTGGCCCCGATCATCAGGTAGGCCTGCCTGCCCGGCTGCTGCAGGGTGCGCAGCGGGTGGCACACAGCTATGTAGCGGTCCAGGGTCATCATGATGAGCATGTAGGTGGAGGCGAACATGCTCAGCACCTGCAGGTACTTGACGGCCCGGCAGAGTAGGTCTGGCCCCAGGAAGCGGTAGGTCACCTCCCAGATCATCTGTGGCAGCACCTGGAACAGCGCCACCCCCAGGTCCGTCAGCCCCAGGTGCAGGATGAAGAGGTGCATCCGGCTCATCTTCTTCCGCAGCCGGTACATGGTCAGCAGCACCCCCAGGTTGCCCACGGCGGCCACCGCCAGGATAGTGGCCAGCACCCCGATCTCGGCCCGGGCCAGCTCCTCATCCCGGGTTTGGAAGAGGGTCCAGTTGAGATCCCCCACCTGGGTCGGGACGTCCCCAGGGCTGCTGCGGGGCGTGCTGTTCCTCTCCCAGCACGGCTCCATGGCTGGGCGAGATGGGCGCAGGAGCTGGCTGCTGGCTGGCAAGGCAGGAAGAGAGCAGCTGGGGCTGGAGGCCAGCTGGGAAATTCTTTTTCAAAGCCACATGTTTAAAACAAATCCCTCTAGTGATCTGAGCCGGGGACGGGGGGCTCCGTTTCCTTACCCCCAACCCCCAGAGCTGGGCTTTCCTTGAGACGCTGAATGAGTACCTCTGTCCTTTCTCTCTCCCTGAAGCTACTTGTCAGTTTCAGACAAGTCCTGAGCTAGCTGAGAGCAAATCTCCTCTCCTTTTACCCTGGTCAATTTCAAATCTTTCTGAGCAATGCATTGCCTCCCTGGAAATCTCCCAAATCCCTATTCTCCCCCTTGTGGTAGCCAGATCCAAATCCCCTTTTCCCCACCCAGGCTGGTCAGCTCCCAAATATTTCCCCCCCAGCTGTTAAATTTCCGGGGGGGGGGATGACCTCGATTTCTTGTTTCTAAAAATGCAATAAAAGTGAGGCACCTTAGAGATGCTCCAGCTACTTGGATTTTTCATCCGGAGGGTAACTTTTGAAAAGCCAGGTTTCTGGTGCCTGCTTAGGTGCTGTCGTGCCGTCTGAGTGCAGCCTGAGATGTGTGAACAGTGTCTGGCTTGGGTCTGGGTTTTATAGCCTGGCAGCCGACTGCCTTCTCCTGCTCCGTTCTATTCCTCTGCCACCCTGCTGCTGAGCCGCAGCTGGCTGGAGTCAGAGACGCGGGAGCACGTACAGGTGGGTGTCAATTTCCTCCCTTGCAAAATAAAGGAAGATGCCTTGCATCTCCCCTGCTGAATATCCCTGCTCCTTCTACCTCTCCTACAACGCTGTGATTTCCAGCAGTTCACCAGGCTTGTTTTCACCACCAGTGACTTATTTGTAGGTGCTGGACCCCAGCACTCCTCCCCCATCCTTAAATTGCCTCTTTCATTGTTTTAAATCTTTACGTGCTCAGTAGCCTCCCAGACACGGAATGTTTCTATCCCTTCTCTCACCATCATTCAGTAGCTGGCATTATTACCAGTCTCAAGCACCACGGAGCACTATGTCTTTCATTGTGCAGCTCCGATACCTCCCCTCCCTTCCAAGATTCCAGAAAGAGAGAAAGTGCAGGAGGCAATATCTTAAGCTTTCAGGTTTACAGGAGCCTCCTTCACGGTGTCACAGCTATTTACATAGGGTGCAACATATTGTTAAGCATAAGCAGCAGTGGTAGCCAGAAGGACACTGTGGGGGGGGCCCAACTTCAGGTAGTTGGGCAAGGATGGAGGAATGGAGTAAGCCCCAGCTTTCCTGCCCTGCTCCCGGCTGGAGGCCCCGACCAGCTCCCTAGCTGCTGAAAGAGCTGGGGTACAAGGAAAGCCATAGGAGGAATCTGGATGCAAAATAAATGGGCTCTGGCCCCGTCAAGCCCACCCATGGCTATACCACTGATAAGTAGTTAGCACCTATGGCAAGAGGGCATTCCAGGTGACGTGGGCACTTAGCAATTCTGGAGTTGGGGGACAAAGCAGGTTGTTGTGAGGAGCCGTAAATGCAGGGTCTGCGCAGGGACCTGATTTTGAATATCTCGTTACAAACTTAAGCTCCAGGCTTGTCTTTTCAGCTTGCTCTGAAGGTTCCCTTAGAGGGCTGAGGCCAGGTCGGGAGTGATGGTTTGTGAGCAGCGACTGGGCACGGGTGATGGGGTGGTTTTGTCTCATCAATTTTTCTGCATCGGAAAGTTGTAGTAACCGTCTCCTTTCACCCACATAGTTCTTGTTAGGATACTTAGTGCGCTGGGGGAGGTACAATCCACCCCCTGCAGCCCAAGATTTTCACAGCTAAGGGATTGATTTGAGTCGCCGATATCGATATACGTTGTAGAGGAAGTACAAACTAAAGGCCTCATCCAATTCCCATTAAAGTCAGTGGAAAGAGTCTGATGGACTTGAGTGCCCTAAATAACCCAGCTCTGTCTGTGACTCATTGTGTAGCCTCCCCCAGCCTCCATCTGTGCAATGGGTGAAGGATACTTTCCTCCCTACAAGAATTTGGTGAGACCGGTCAATGCCGGATAGCCTGAACAAGCCCTGCTTAGTCCTCCTAGCCCAATTACTGTCGTTTTGGTTCATCAGATGGAAAGCCATCCCCATAGGACAGGGAGCAGAAACCTGGCTCCTCCGCTGGGGTTAGTTCAGAACAACCTAGGAGCCAGTCTCTGGACTGTTCGGCGGGAGGGTGATGCCAGCAGCTTAACCACAATCAGTGAAGAAGAACACATCTTCTGTGAATCCACCTGCAGAGCAATTTCAGTCTTCAGTCTGGAGTAACTGCCCAGTCTCCCTTGTCCTGCATTTAGAGGGTGGGCCGTGCCATTAAAAAAGCCTCATGCAAATTCATGGGAAGGGAAAGGGAATGCAAGCACACGATAATCCCCGTCAGCGGACAAAGTGCATTGCATATATTTTGAGTAAAGAGCAATGCAATAAATAACTCCGTGAGACATGCTGTAGATTTTGTCAACAGGCAAATGCCTTGGAAATTACAGCGCCAAAAATACAGATGACGGACGAACCTCTTATGAGAAAGAGACTGTGTTTCTTGCCGGCAGGAGGGAAATTGTGGCTTTGTGGCTAAACTCTGGGGCTGGATGTGAGACGTTTTGGTTTCTGGGCCCAGCTCTTCAAAATGTGGCTTTGGCCTAGTCACTTCCCCCTTCTCTGTCACGGGGACAAGGCTATTGCCTTGCCTTTTGGGAGTGCAGTGAAGTTGAACGCATGGGATGCTTGTAAAGTGGGTGGCAATTCTCTGCTGGAGAATGCTCCGACAGCAGAGCCTTATAAATGCACACATGTTTTATGTTAATTAGAAGGGAAAAGAGGATTTTCCCCAGCTTTTGGGTTTAATACCCCCTCCCCTGGATTTTCACTTCTTTACACTAGAGATCCCTTTCCCTGTTTTCCTTTCAAAAACTATTTCTCTCTCCCTCGTGCCCTCTTTTTTCTCACTTTCCAGCTATATTCCTTCTTACTAGGAGTCTTCCTGCTCTGAGCAGGGACAGATAACATGGTATTTCAAACACTGGCAGTCCTCTGCAACCTGCTCTCCTCCAGGAGCTAACTGCTGCCATCATTGGTGGAGACTGTGATCAACTGGGCATAGTACACTGTAGCAATAACAAAAATCCTGGTATAGACACAATCTCAGAGAGTAGATGGGCTGAAAATGAGACACTCTCCTCCTTCTCCCTGCTTTGTGTGGGTGTGTGGGCCATTGTATATGGTCGCAAGAGTCTCTTGGGGTCACTGGGCTACTGTTCTTAATCACAGAACAGGAAGGGAACTCGCAAAGTCGTCAAGTCCAGTCCCCTGCCCTTGCAGCAGGACCACGCACCGTTCAGATCGTCCCAGATAGGTGTTGCTCTAACCTGCTCTTAAGTATCGTCAGTGATGGAGATTCCACAACCTTATCTTGAGGATAAGCAGAGAACTGAAATTTACAAAATTCTGGTATGGTGGGAAAGGCTTTGTTTAATTGTTAATACACAGTTCACCAGCTGTACGATAGAAGGATTTTTATCCCCTTCCTCTCCAGCTTTTGTCTGACTTAACTGTTGTCATCTCTGTGGGGACAGGGACAGTCTCTCGTTGTCTGTGTACACTGCTAAGCCCAGCTGGGCCCTGATCTCAAAAAAGAGCTTTGAAGAGGAATGTAAGATGCATTATTTGTCGTTATCTCTTCTCTGGAAAGACTGGTACCGGTAGAGTTTGTATCTGCATAATCACAAGAGGTTGGGATGCCGCAGTGATGGGCATGGTATAAGGAAAAGCATAGAATAGAAACTAGCACCGAAGACTGGTATTTTTATCTGTGCTGCAGTGTTCATTCTGACAGGGTTCAGAGGTAGCCATGTTAGTCGGTTTCCGCAAAACCAATAAGGAATCCAGTTACGCTTTTTAAAGACTACCCATTTATTATGGCAAAAGCTTTTGTGAGTTGTGGCTCACTTCATCAGATGCATGAAGTGAAAGGAAAAAGGAACAGATAGTAGGGATACAGAAATGGGAGTGTTACATCAAAGTTAATTCAATCCAGGTGGATATGGATTGTTAGCCTCTAAGGTGCCACCAGACTCCTTTTTACTGCTCATTCTCTAGAAGCTCACTACAGCTTTTTCAGGCCCAGGGGAAAGGATTTTAAGGTTTGTTTTAATTGTTGTACACTGTGATTTGTCAGAATGATTGGTTTGGAACCAGAACAGCAGGAGGTTGCCACAAATGAGAGCCTGAAGTGTGTTGGCAGAGCTTTGAGTTTGGAAGTTTGAGCAATGTCTGCTTCTGCAGTGCCTGTAAGAAACAAGGGCTAATGGTTCTGTACTTTCCTGGGTGCTACACTGAAAAAGGAAAAAGCTGAGGCTTGTAACTGCAGTTTGTGCTATTACAATATTCAGTTTTATTAAAGTATCAGATCAAAGTCAGCAGCGTTTTTCTCACACTGCCTACCATACAGCGTGTGTTATTTTTATATGTCGTCTTTGTGTTCACACAAAACAGAAATAATTGGCATTTCTGTTCTGTGTAACAAAATTGATTATACTTGTCAATAACCAATTCTGCTGCCATTCCTTGCAAAAAAAAAAATTAAAACGAAGTCTGGGCCTTGATGTAAATTGTTTATTCTGATATGGGATTTGTTGCCTGCAGGTGATTTGACTGCTGTGACTCAGGAGATTTGTAATATTATCATTGGTTTTCCTGTAAGAGTTCTACTAATTTCTTAATAAAGGTTTGCAGTTTTGCAGTTCACCTTGGAAGGCCACAAGGAGCACAGTTTATATTTACTCAGTGGTCATTCATGTTCAGGAGTTGACCCTATGGACAGAAATTGTGCATCCCAATAAAATGTATATCTTAGGTACTGGAGTTGTTAGAGAAAGAGGGATGTATTACAGGGATGACTGCAGTTTTTTTTACAATTGAGCGTCAAACCACTACTTTTCCAGAAGATAACATAAGAGAGGCCATACTGGGTCAGACCAAATGTCCATCTAACCCAGTATCCTGTCCTCCAACGGTCCAAAGGGAATGAAAAGAACAGGGAATCATCAGGTGATCTGTCTCCTGTCACCCATTCCCAGCTTCTGACAAACAGAGATTAGGAACACCATCCCTGCCCATCCTGCCTAATAGCCATTGATGGACCTAACCTCCATGAATTTATCTAGTTCTTTTTTGAACCCTGTTATAGTTCTGGTCTTCACAACATCCTCTGGCAAGGAGTTCCACAGGTTGACTGTCACATGAAGAAAAATTTCATTTTAGAAAAGGATAGTAGGGGATATATCAATGAAAAACCAATTGAAGGTAGAGGTGATAGGGAAGATTCTGGAGAGAGAAGGATGCATCTAAATAGTTTCAGGGCAGGATTTTGATCTCATTTACATGAATTTAAGTGTAGAACAATTCTTTCAAAGCTAATGCTCTTACTCTGAATTTCCACCAGGCTAGCTGAGTAAAGAATGTGTTTCTAAAAATATTTACAGAGGAATGATGCAAAGCCACAACATAAAAATTAGCCTTGAAAGGAATAAATCAAAATACATCATCAAAGAGCAACATGGACAGTGGAGAAGTCTTTCAAACAGATCCAGCTTAAAACATAAACACATGATGTACTCACCGCTTGTTTCTCATTATTTTATTTGCCGCACTGCTTAGTGTTTTCCAAGCTGTGTTTCGATGAGGGCCTGCTCATATTCCTTTGTCATTATTTGTTAATGTCTGACACATCTGCAGCTGCTTTGATCTGAGACTCTAAATGCCCTTCCCAGTACAATTCTGGAATACTTAACTACTGCTTTCTAGTGGACAGGGGCAGAACTGCTCCACTGTGTGTCATACACCCTGGAATGAAAGCAGCTAAAAGAGATTCTCCTTTAGCACAAGGGATCAGCAGCCCATTCTTTTGGCACTCCAGGATCTGAGTTCTGTTTCTGCTATCACCACACAAGTCCTAGCCTGACCATGCAGCATAATGACCATCATGAAGCTATATTTGGATTTGCTAAAATATCCTACTAGCAAAGAAAGTAAACTCACCTGCCAAGTGCATTGCTTTTTAAAAAAAATCCTTCTCCCCATACCTAGTTAACCCAGGTGTATTTTATCCCAGTTGCAGCATTCTGGATCCTGCTTATTGCTAGTTATAATGGGGCCCTAAGGCCAAAAGGGCCATAGACAATCCTCCAGGTGGCTAGAGTGGCTAGGAAGAAACCAGCCAATCAGGGGCCAGGAGGGACTACAAAAGGAGCTGCAGGAGTAGCAGCAGCTCAGTTGCAGCCCAGACATGGAAGGGAGAAGGTCAGGAGTGGCTGGTGGGCAGAGCCAAGGACAGCTCAGAATGAAGAGCTGTGTAGGATCTTGTCTCCAGAAGCCTGGGAGGCACCAATCCTCATATCAAGAGGGGAAACAGGCAGGAGAATGGATTAAACCAAGAGACGCCACAGGGGACACTGGAATGAGCCCCCAGTACAGTACATACCCTGGAAGGGGCTGTGATGTCACACGATGCTGTGCGACTTGGCCAGAGGGCTGAGTAGCCAAAAAGTCTTTTAAAGGGACAGTGCAGGCAAACACACTCGACCAGAGGGCGCTCACGGGAGACGAGTGCCCCCTTGTTACGCTAGTGGTGCCACTTAATTAGCTTCTTCATCCCTCTCCGAGCCCTCACAGAGCTCCCTGTATTAGGAAACAGCCATGTGAGGCAGCCAGATGGCATGGTGGGATGGGCAGGCAGAAGGCTAACAGGAAGGCCCATAGTGAGGCCCATTCAGTGAGCAGAGCTGGGCTGGCTGTGGCTAATGAGGTCCTCTCCCTCCACTCCCTCAGAGTGGGCTCAGCTGGGAGCCGGAAGTTTTACGGGGCGCTGTGTGTCGGTTTTTGTGAAGTCCCCAGCCTCTTTGCAGTCTGGCTGTTGACTGGCCCAGAGAAGGAAGGGGAGGGAGAAATGAAGCATGTCACTTTTTCCATACAGCAATGCTGACTTCTTTCCTTTGTGTTTAGTCCAGCCGCACTGCTAACCCCACTCTGGATGGGTGAGAGCTGAGTGCTAACGTGAAGGTCTGGCCAGCTGGATGGCACAACACAGATGACCTGGAGGAGGCTGGCTGGTAAGTAGCGTTCTCCTGGACTTACCAACCCCCCATTAGACGATGTGTCCCGAATAATCCAATCTCCTCCCACCAGGCAGTTCAGCAAGCACAAATGGGGAAAAAGGGCTGGATGCTCTGGGTGTCGTTCCACTGAAAAAAATCAGTGGATTTACTCTGTTTAGCCCCACTCCGGATCTGAGCCCATGGCCTCCAGCTGAACTGGCATCTGCTGTTACCAGCTGTTTGCCCAACAGCCCTGCCTATTACCTTTCCAGTCTGAAGTTGCATGGCATAAAGTTTCACTGAAGTGTTATTGTTAACTCCAGTGTTCAAATCCAACTAATGCAACAACACCCCTGCATAGCCTCATGGCGAGGTGTCGCTTTTCTGCTCTGACGTCCATTGCTAAAGGATCCCTTTAGGCCACGTGAAGGCAGAGAGGAGAGCATGTGTGGGTCAGTATCTCCAGCTCCCACAGGAAGTCCACAGCTGTACCACCTTGGGTTGTGAGAGTGTCAGACCTCCTTAGAAAGCAGGGTTGAGGCTAGGCTAATATATGGATGGGAGAGCAGCTGGAAGGATTGTTGGTTAGTTCCCCCCCACCCCCATAGTGGGTGCTGCTGTTATTTAGCTGCTGTCTCAGGCTAGGTCTAGACTGGGAAGGTTTGGTGACATAAGTCGCCAAAAGTGAAAACTGGTCAAACCAGTTCTTCTGCCTCCCATTGTCGGCATTTCATGGCCACATTGCTAGCACCCTGCTGACGGATAGAACAAAGCATTGTGGGTAAGCATCCCACTGTGCAGAGTGGTGGGAAGGCAGCACTGATCCCTGTGCTCTTTGGGATTCCCTTGTAGCACTGGGAGCTTTCCGTGTTGAAGAATGTCAAAGCAGCACAGCCGTCTCTCCAGCCCTCCCTCTGCAGCAGCCACCTGCCTGTCGCTGCGGCCCTAGAAGAGCAGAACAGGAACATTCCAATGATTTGTTTCTTTGTTCCACTAACACAGCAGCTCGCTCAGCTGTCAGATGCTTCCCAGAGCTTTGAAAGGGGAGGGGCACAGGCCTGCAGGCAGGGCTGGCCAACATTTTGGCACCTGAGGAGGGGAGCTCAAATAACGCCTCCATGCCCCCTCGCTTGGGCCAAAACTTTGAAAGTCTCAATTCTGCCTTCTTCCTGTTCTACTCCTCTCATGGTACTGCTCTGTTACCTCCATATGCACCAGAAGCAGACACAATTTTCTACACTCTGGGTCCTAGTCGTGCCCTCCCCTCACCCCCACAGTCTGGCACCTGAGGCGGCCACCTCAGTTCGCCTCATGGTAAGGCCAGCCCTGCCTGCAGGGCAGCAGAGATCACAAAACACTGAGCAGAGCCATCGGGCCAGGCACTGTGGGATACAGGCAGAAGCCAGTTCTCTAAACAAAACAGAGTCCATATTGGCTCTTTGTTGACAATAACGGGAGGCGAAAATACAAAAGTCTCTCTCGGGTGGAAGTTTTTTGTCACTAAAACTGGGTGTTTTTCCCAACAAAAGTTGCATTGCCATATAAAAGCTCTCACTGCCTTGTCCCCAAAAGGCAGTTTTTGGTGACAAAATGTGCCAGTGTAGACAAGGCCTCAGTGAGATGTTGGAGTATATGGTCTTTAGCATTAGATCTAAAACTACAGGGGGTTCTTAAAGCACCTTGGCACCGTTTCAAGTGTGAGTAGAGCTGGACCTTTGCTCTGGGATCCTAGCAATGTCTCTCATGGATTCTGTCCATCACCTACTCCCCTACATTCCTCCTGCAGTTTCAGTTGGATACAATATTTCTTCCTTGCCCTAAAACACCTGGCCATTGTTGGCTGCTCTGTTATAAAAGTTGTGCATTGCAATTTAGTTGTGGGTGTAGGTTGTAAAGCAGCTTGATGTTTGTAAAGAGATATTCTATAAATCAGTGAATAACTATAGTATACATAATTAGCCTTCCTACACGGGTGTCAATTATAAGCCTCAGTAAACTAAATAAACCAATAATACAGCTCTCTGCCTACATGCAAATCCATTTCCCAGACCTCTTGTGTGCTGACTATCCTGGAAGCCCCCCTCTGTCCTGGAGGCCCAATTAATTTGACATTTGGGCACTCTGTATTCTGGTAGGACTGGAATGTATTCAGTTTCCAGCTGAGTTGTCACTGATGCTGACTTTTCACATCCATGATGGACTCTGTGCAAACTGACTTTTTAGAAATATTTGCACAAGGAGATTTTAAAGGCCCCCCCCCTGCCCCGGGCCAGAAAACAAATAGTGCCACTTCTTGTTTGTGCACCTTGCCCTTTGCAAATCAGGATGCCGAATCATGGACCAAATGTGAGTTCAAACCAAATCTGTTCAGGAAACACACATTGTAAAAAGGCACAAGACCATGTCTTTTCTCCATCCGCCTGATGGTGACATACACATGGGTTAATGGAATTGCTGAGCTCCTGCTGTATAGCTTGTCTCATACTGTCTTAGAACAGCTAATTTTCTGACCCTTGTCAGTAAATCAAAGTATAATATTTCTCTTCCTCCCCTTTCCCCTGCAAAATACAGAGTTTGGGATCTCTTATGAGCATTAGTTTAAAAAGCATTTGGCAGCAGAACTGAGCGTCAGAAAGACGTCTCGTTGATGGCAATGGACTTAGCATTTCTCCCAGTTGTAGGGAGTATTTCTTTCATGGGTTGAATATCTTAACATTTTTCCAATTTGATTTTCAGGGTTATCTTTTAAAATAACCCTGATATGCAGCCTGCATGTGGTGATATCACACAAGGTACATTCTCTTACATCCCATTGTAGGTATGGCTTTACCCTTGATTGTCTGAGTCAACGGGAGTTTTGTCGTTGGCTCAGATGAGAGCAGAACTGAGCCCACAGGGACTGATTTCTACTGAGGTCAAAAGGAGTGTTTTAACTGATTGCGGGGGGGTGGGTAATCAGGTCTGTGCCCAGAATGGAGAGCCAGGAATTTGTGAGTTCTAATGCTGGCTCCCTGTAGAACTTGAGCTGGGAAGAGGCTGAGGTTTCACAGCATTTAATGACTGCGCCCCCTTTGAAAAATCAGGCTGCTAATCTTCTGACTCAGTTGCAGGTGGGGCGGCCGCGATCCTGCTCCCGCGTGGTGAGGGGGTGAGTGTGAAGCTGAATGTTTGGCAAGTGCTTTCCGGAGAGCCCCCGCATGATAGGTGCAGGGGCAGACAAATGGAAGCCTTGGCAGGGGAGAGAACACGCATGGAATTTTAACAAGAGCCCTTTCAGCTGGGGTGAATCAAACCCAGGCCAACGCCCCATGAGCCACACTCTGGCTTGAGACACCATGCAGTGAGCAGCATGCTGAGCGTCTCCGAAATAGAGACGCCTACTCAGGCACAGCTATTAGCAGCACTGTTACCATGGCCTTCATTATTCTCCTCTCTGCAACTGGACAGCATTGCCCAGATCCCTGCAATTACAATAAACTGCCACCTTGGGCGGACAATTATCCTCCGTTGCAAAAGCTGCGGTCTTAATTCCTAGAACTTGACGGCAGTTGTGTTGCTTCCCCTTCCAGCCAGGCCGTTTCCTGACTAAAAAGGGAGAACTGCTTGATTTTTAACGAGCATGTGTAGGGGCATAAACAAATGTTAAAGTGACATAGCAAATATACAACGTAGCATTAGCTACGTTGGGGTGACTCTAAGCCAGTAGTCACCAACTAGTGGATCGGGATCTACCAGTAGATCTGGGAGCCTTTGACCAGTGATGGCACTTCAGTTGCCCCTCAACCAGCTGTCATTTGGTCCTGCCATGGGGGCAGGGGACTGGACTCGATGACCTCTCAAGGTCCTTTCCAGTCCTAGTATTCTATGATTCTATGATTCATGCTATTGCCCTGTTGGACATTCACACCAGCAGGTGGCATTAGCAGACTATTGCCAAGGTCACTGTGGGGGAATGTTTTACTTAGCACAGTGCTCACCAGCCACTAGATCGGAATCTACCGGTAGATCTTGGACTCTGACAGGTGATCCTGACTGGCTTGGCCAGGAAGCTCTCAAGCGCTGGCACCTCAGTTGCCTCTCCACCTATTGTCATGTTGTTCCTGCCCTCTGCCTTGGAGCTGCCCCCTGGGAGCCTCCTGCTCGCTGTGCAGGGTATGGGAGGCAGAAGAGGAGGGGTGCTGATGTCAGGGTGTCCCTCCTCCCCCCACTTGTGTACCCTATCTCCACACAGAGAGAAGGGGATGGAGGGAGCTTCACACTGCAAATCTGTCACACTCACACACTGTGTGTATGTGTCCGTCATTCTCACAAACACACACTGTCCTACACTCTCCTCTCCCGACCCTACACATACATGGGGGGTTGTTGTTGTTACATCTGTTACTGCTTGCAAAGTGGGTTAGTTTTGGTTTTTGACTGTCCCCTCCTCCTACACCCGACCTCCTGTCCCAGACATGAGTCCCCCTGTACCCAAACTCCTGAAACCCCTCCTGGACCCCAGTCCCCCACCCTGGGCTAAGCCCGGAGCCCCTCCCACACTCCAAACCCCTTGGCTCAAGACCAGAGCCTGCACCCCAACCTCCTACTCCAGCCTTGTGAAAGTGAGTGAGGATGGGGGAGGAAAGGGGATGGAGTGAGCAGGGTGAGGCCTCGGGGAAGGGGTGGAGCAGGGGCAAGGCCTCAAAGAAGGGGCAGGAAGGAAGTGGGACAAGGGTGTTTGGGTTTCAGGTAGATCTTACATTGCACTTAAATAGAAAAATGTGATCTTGTGGTTAAAAAGGTTGGAGACCCCTGCTGTAAGCATAAGAGGTCTGTGTGAATCTACTTACGAAGGTGTGGCTTACCATATTGGAACCCATTCTCCTAAAATGCGAAGGGTGAAATTCTCACCTACGCAAGATGCTTGTGCATCACTTCAGTCTTGATTATAATAAATACTACGTAGGCCTTTGGTTAGCTCATGTGATTGAAGTGGATTTCGCCCATGGTCTTGCCAATCCCAAGCAATCAAAAATTGTGAGCCAAAACCGTGATATTGGGCTTAACCAGGTGAATGTGTAATTTTGTCATCTTGGGGGCTTTATGTTTGCCTTTCCCAGCAAGGCTCCATATGGGCATGGCTTGCCTTCCTGTGGGCATCGCTCATACTTCCAAGTTTTCCTGTTCAACCACGAGTGCTAGAAACTTGCTGATATTTTTCTTTGGCAGGGGGTTAAATGAAAGATGAGGTTCTCTTGGCATCACAGGTCTCCAGAAGTTGGAACTTCTATACAAACAGCAAATATCACAAGTCTCACAATGAAATTACAAGAGCTGGCAACATTGAACCCAGTGGAACCAAACTTTCAAACATCAGAGCTTAAAATACACCTGCAAAGTCTATGCCTGAAGGATCTGATCCAAAGGCCCCTTTAAGTCCATGAAAAGACGTCTCGTCGATGGCAATGGACTTAGCATTTCTCCCGGTTGTAGGGAGTATTTCCACCAAATATTGGTGTGATCGCAGGGGGTCAAAACACCAAAAGAACAATAGCCAAGATTTTGAGAAGTGACTAGTGATTTTTTTCAGAATCCCAACATAAGGTACCTTAACAAGACCTGATGGTGAGTTGTCTGGGGTTTTTTTCCCTGAGAAAATTCTGAGCACCTGTTTTCTGAACATTGGGGGACCTATGGGGTATGTCAAATTGGGAACCCCAAATCGCCGTTTGCTGGGAAAATCTTGGCCAATATATATGGGCCCACCAGTGAATTTCCAACTGTACTATCCCTCCCCCTACCAGCCCCCAGGCAACACTCCGATGATTCACCGTGCCATTAACAAACTGTTGTTCTGATGATCTAGCCTGGCTTGCAATGTGATGCCCAATTTGTTTCTGGGCTATTCTTCCATCTGCCAGTCGCAGCTGCAGCTTATTTGTTTTACTTACAGAGCATATGATGTGCTGAGAAATGATGGATATAATGAAATCGGCGAGAGTCCCTGGAGTGTATCTGGAATGATCTATCAATTTGCCAGCCAACTGTACAATATCTATTAGAGCTTCGGCAAGGAACCTGTTCTGAATGCCCTGTTCAGCTGCAGCTTTTCCTTGGCATCTCCCCTGCTGTCTGCAAATGTTTTAAAGGACTAAATTGTGGGCATGATGAGGGGACAGGCGCTGCACTGGCTGGCTTGACTTCTCACCTCCCGTCCCATTGACAAAGTGTTGGCTGTGTGTGCACCCCGTGCAGGAATGACGGGGGAAGTCAGCAGCGCAGAGTATTGGTTCCCCAGAGCGACGCTGTGCAAGCTTGTGCCGGCCGCAGCTTAACTCCCCGGGAGTGAGGAGGAGACGTTCCATCAGTAGCCGCTCCAGTGAGTCTCAGCGGTGGGGCCGTCTCCTTGCAAGGCTTTAATAAGACCTGGATCGAGGCCACCCAGTTGGGTTCAGACAGGCAACATGATGATGATAATTGTGGGAGGGGAGATTTTGGATGTCTGTCAACCAGAGGCCCCTGAAAGATCCTAGACTTGCTTGTCTGTCACTCGCTATATCTTAGATCAGGGGGGTTTCAAACTTTTTTTTCTCATGATCCAATGGAAGAAAATCGTTGGTGCCCGCGACCCAGCAGAATTTGACTAGAGTGTGGGCTGAGGATGAGAGCTTTGTGCTGTAGGAGGGGGCTCAGGCTTTGGGGGGGATCAGGGCTGGGGCAGGAGGGTTTTACCTCTAGCGGCTTCTGGTCAGCAGGGGGGCTAAGGAAGCTTCCTGCCTCTCTTGGCACCGCAGACCGTGCTGCCCCCAGAAGCAGCCAGCAGCAGGTTCCCAGCCAATGGGAGTGCGGAGCTAGTGCTTGGAGCAGGGGCAGTGCACGAAGCCCTGGGCACTCTCCCCTGTCCCCCACTTTGGGCCTGTTGCCAGGCGCTTCTGGGGCACGGCACAGCCTGAGGTGCCAGGACAGGCAGGGAGCTGCCTTAGCCCCCGCACTGCTCACCTGATCTGCCTGCAGCAGCGAGACCCAGCGCCCGACATTCCATGGCCCAGTGCTGGATCGCGAGCCCTAGTTTGAAAACCCCTGGCTTAGACCATATATCCAGAACTGCAGTACTCCCAGGACTGCATCTGTCTGCCTGGTATCTTCTTGATTATGAAGCGGGCCCACAAATTGGCAATTTAACGGTGGCCACTGGGGTGCATGAAGATCCACAGTGCCTCTGGTCCTGCCTCATACAAGAGCATGGCATATTCTCCTGCCCTGGTCTCTCCAGGGCTGTGCCCTTCCAGGAAAATACATTCCAGTGATTACTGGTATGACGGGAATAGCTGAAAGAAACTAGTAACTTTGGGGATGGAATTAGGAAGTCGAGGGAGGCACCCAGCTCAGGCAGCTGCCTCAGAAGAGCACCAGAGCATACTGTGATTATTTCCTTTCCTTATTAGAGGCTGAAAGGCTGGGATGTAGACCTGGGCTCTGCTGTGCAGCTGCCACTATGGCTCCCTGATTGGTCAGTACAATACAATACTTGTGCGCCCCTTTGAGAAGAGACGCTTTTCGCCACATTTATGAAGGCCGAAATCTGGAGCCTCCTTTTCTGGTTCCCTGTCTGAAAAGGGGTCGTTCTGCAGACCGACTGCCCTTAAAAGCTGCAGCAGTGTCTAGGGATGGGAGCTGAATGGTACTAATACCCCCCAACTTTTACATGGTACTCTGCACCAGTAGATCTCCAAGTGCTTCATAAAGGAGGCCAGTATCGTCATCCTCACTTGGGAGGGTGAAACTGAGGCCCGGCTGGGCAATTACTTGTATCTGAGGCCGGAGGTGGAGGAGTGTGCTGAAAAGAGGCCGAGGTTCCCTCTAAGGAGTGAGGTTAATGCTGCCTCTCTTTCGTAAAGTGCTTTGGGATCTCCCTGTGCCCTCGTTATTCAGAATGAAGATGGCTGCTGTAATTTAGGACGCTTGATTGCTTTGATTCATAAAACTCCTGTGTGTAAGGTGTTCATCAAGGCAGCGTATTAAACCATCTCTGTGAACTCTGGTGAGGAATTCCAAGAGTTTGGGATGGAAGTAATTCTCCCCTCTCCTTGCCAACCAGTGGGGGGGAAAATGGACTTGGTGGTACGTCTTGGAAGACGTAAAAGAGAAGGGAAACCCCAGAGACAGAGAGCAGTGTTTTCCAGGCATGTCTTGGATTTAGGAAACTGAACTTGCTAACTGGTTTGGTCTGTACCGTGGTGTAATTGGTCTGGGTATCTGGTAACTTTGAACAGTACTTTGCCTGCAGATGTGGCTCTTCCCTGCATGTACAGTACCAGTTCCCAAAGGACTTTTAAAAGCTATTTCCATAGGCAATTGCACAGTAGATTTGAGCGGTTATTAGGGCATGATCAGTGTCTTTGAAAATAGGAGCCATGGCCCCGGCTGTCAGGATCGAATGACATTTGGGAAACTCTTGAATGCATGCTTGATCATTCGCAATGTACGAGATTGTAAGCTAGAATGGAGGATAATTTCATCATTCAAGCATACTGCAGTTTATGTAAGACCCTGCTGGTAAGGAAACCATAGACTGAAATCAGGGAGGCCAGTGCAAAAGCCACTATCTCACTCATCCTCTGGGGTTCATCTAGAAAACAAATTAAATTCATGGGCAGGTCAAGCACCAGAGGATCATTTTGTTAGGAACAAAGTGGCCCCTGTGAGCATGGGAGCATTGGAGCCCTTAAGCCCAAAGCAACATCTGAATCTGGTCTCTTTTGTTTCCACGGGCTGGTAGTTTTTGTACAGTCGGTTTGATTTTAGCTGCAGAAATGGGACGTAGAAGAATCAAGAGAGTTCTGTGGTTTTTGTTTGGCTCTCTCCTCTCCTCGTTCCCCATAAAAACAAAATTCTCTAGGCACAGAGTGCTCATCTCTTGTAGGTAGACACGGATGGAGATTTGCATCCACGGTTCGGGTTTGGGGCCATCCAAACCTGCATAGCTTCTGCTTGGATTTCTTAGACAATCCTTCACTGGCATGGAGCGTCTGTGATCCTGCCCTCGCTGAAGAAATCAGCAAGAATGAGGAGCTAAAGGCCTAGCCATGTGCTGTGTAGAGGCTCCAGCCCGTCTCATATACCTTTCAGGTATCCAGTTCCATTCAGAGGCTTAATTCGAGCACCTCACCTTGTGCAGGGAGGTGAGAGCTGGTGCCATTTCAATGCCGGGGGGAGCTTTACAGCTAACTGCCAGATCAGAAGGAAACACGAAAGCCTCTCCTAAGCCTTTTCGCATTCATCCAAACAAAACCAGGAGAACTGAATCCATCCCTTCTGCCCCGGGGACCCCAGGCGGCCTGGCTTGCTGGCTTTGCTGATAGGATTTGCAACTCATTCAATTAATGCTTTGTCCTTAATAAGTTAATCATGCTGGGATTGGCCTTGGAAGGAAGCCAGAGAGGAGGGGGTAAAAAGAACATCTCCTGATGTGACCTGCGGTTGGTGATTAGCCAGAAGCCAATTCCCCTCCTGGGTAATTTTGACACTCTCTCAGAATCCACTGCTATTCACGGGGGCATGGCAGGGTTTTTAGCCTCTGTGGTTTAAATTCTAGTGCCTCGCTGGACTTAAGAGGGACTGGTATGGAGATGCTGCATTGGAAATATCAGCAGGGTTTGAGCCTGGGAACTTTGGCAGCACCAATCTGTGGCACTGGAGCTAAGGACTTGAAAGCCCATGCAAAGGGATCTGGTCTGCCTCTGGTGGCATTTCTACCAATTCTCCAGGGGCCTTCAGAGCTAGACTATGGTCTGGTAGCTGGAAGCAGCAGGAGGTTGCGATACTGGCTGACTCACACAGAGTAAGGTGGAGGGGACTGTCCATGACACACTTGACAAGCGTGTTCCCATGGTAGAATAAGAGGGCCCTGATCCTGCAAACACTTAAGCCTGTTCTCACTTGTCAATGTGGTGTCAATTTCTGACTGTGAAGGTAAGTACCCCATGGGACAAACAATTGAACAAGGGCTGTGGTGGATTCACAGTCAAAGACAATTTCTAAGTTGTTAGGTCGGTTGGTTTTTCTAAAAGATAAACTCTAGGAATGATTTTGGGGATTTTCTGTGAACTAGGCTACATAGAGAGTCAGGCTAGATCAGTGGTGCTTGAGCTGGGATATGTGTTCCCCTGGGGATACATAGAGAACTTTCAGGGGTACATCAACTCATCTAGATATTTGCCTAGTTTTACAACAGGTTACAGAAGAAGCGCTGGAAAGTACAATTTTATACAGATGGTGACTTGTTTATACTGTTCTGATTACGAGACACAGAAATGCAAGTACAAAATGTATATTTCATTTAAAATCATAGAATACTAAGACTGGAAGGGACCTCGAGAGGTCATTGAGTCCAAGTCCCCTGCCCTCGTAGCAGGACCCAGCACTATTTAGACCATCCCTGATAGACATTTATCTAACCTACTCTTAAATATCTCCAGAGATGGAGATTCCACAACCTCCCTAGGTAATTTATTCCAGTGTTTAACCACCCTGACAGGTAGGAAGTTTTTCCTAATGTCCAACCTAAACCTCCCTTGCTGCAGTTTTAGCCCATTGCTTCTTGTTCTATCCTCAGAGGTCAGAAAGAACAATTTTTCTCCCTCCTTTTAGATACCTGAAAACCGCTATCATGTCCCCTCTCCATCTTCTTTTTTCCAAACTAAACAAGCCCAATTCTTTCAGTCTTCCTTCACAGGTCATGTTCTCTAAACCTTTAATCATTCTTGTTGCTCTTCTTTGGACCTTGTCCAATTTCTCTACCTCTTTCTTGAAAAGTGGCACCCAGAACTGGACACAATACTCCAACTGAGGCCTAATCAGCGCAGAGTAGAGCGGAAGAATGACTTCTCGTGTCTTGCTCACAACATACCTGTTAATGCATCCTAGAATCATGTTGGCTTTTTTTGCAACAGCATCACACTGTTGACTCTGGGATATGAACAGGTAAGTGGTTACCCGGTAAAGCATCACTTACCAGGTGATGCTTACCAGGTACCTGTTAACTAGTATCCAGGAGTAGCTTCCCTCCCACAGCCTGTTGCAGGCGGAGGGCAGCTCCATGCCCTTGGGAGTTGGTTCCTTGCATGGGGGGAAGAGGAGGAACCGGGACCGGGAGCAGGAACTGGGCCGGGCTAGAGCGGTCCCCCCCTCCCGGGATCCCACTTAATTAGTTAACCCAGGGCTACTCAACTTTGGAAGCCTCAGGGCCCCCAACGATACTCACAGCACATGCCAAGGGCCGCAACTTAAGTGTGGTTGCATATACATGTAACTATATATGCAAATTTAAGCAAATCGTTTTTCACACTGACGGGCATGAATACAAAGATTAAGGCAAGACTACACAACACGCAGGCCCCATTTAAGTCAGTTCTGCTGATATTAATAAAATGCAACATTTACCCAGTTTCCACCCATATGACAGCACTTTTAATAAGCAATGACAGTTCAGGAATTCAACTACTAAAAAGCATATCAACAGAAGGCCATTATATTGACTCCTTTTTTGTTTTGGCTCCCACCCGCGGGCTACGTGTTGAACCCCACGTAAACCCAAACCGCACCATGTGCCGCAAACAAACGGGATGTGGGCTGCTTGCAGCCCACGGGCTGCATGTTGAGTAGCCCTGGGTTAACCGGTTAAACCGAAGTTTTAACTGATTAACGGGGATTTTACATCCCTAATTCCAGTGGGTTCATTTTATAATTCTCTCATTACAAATAAGGAAGGAAGTGAGTTTTCAGTACTAGTGTGGTGTTGTATCATGCAAGCAAGGTAGTAACAAACTTCAACAGGCCTTTATTTACCAAAGGTAAAACCTCTTTAAAAAGCTGCTGCTGCTCCCCTCTGTAGCTCTCACTCAGGCCTGGCCCATCTCCTCCCCCATCCTTCCTGTTTCCTGTGCTTCCAGATTCCCAACAGCCAGTGCTCCCAGTTCTAATAATTACAAGCAGCATCTAAAACACCACATGTGGCTGTAACACTTGTGTTTTTCCATCCGATTTTGTAAGCAAGTCGTTTCCAAGGGAGGTGAGACGTGGGCACGCAAGGCACATCCGACTCCTGAGAGGGCCACAGTGGTCTGGAAAGGTTGAGAGCCACTGAACTAGATGATCCCTAGGGACCGTGGAATCCATGAAGCTGTGTGATGTGTCACACTGACCCCCTTGGCACCGGGCATGGAGCTAAGCATGTGTGCAAATCTTTGTAAAATCAGAACCTTACGGGGTCCTTTGTTCCATGTCCCAAAAGGGCCTAATTTCCCCAAGACTCTTAGGGGGCAATATGGCACTGCAGGGAGCAGCCTACAGAATGTGTCGACCTCTCCTGTTCTCCTGCTCCTGTTGTTCAAATCTGTCTGAGACTGAAACATACCAAGAGTTGAAATGAACCCTCCAAAATACTCACTGAGTGAAACCAACTAACAAGGGGTTATTGGAGAGGTTGCAGAGAGTCCCCGAAGCTTCAGCTCCTCTATAGTCAACCTGGATTCACGAAGGGCAAGTCGTGCCTGACCAATCTGACTAGCTTCTATAGTGAGGTAACTGGCTCTGTAGATATGGGGAAGTCAGTGGATGTGATATACCTTGACTGTAGCAAAGCTTTTGATACGGTCTCCCACAATATTCTTGCCAGGAAGGTAACGGAATATGGATTGGATAAATGGACTGTAAGATGGATAGAAAGCTGGCTAGACTGTCGGGCCCAACGGGTAGTGATCTAAGGCTCAATGTCGGGCCCAGCGTGTAGTGATGTAAGGCTCAAGGTTGGTGGGCGGTTTCTAGCAGAGTACCCCAAGGATTGGTTCCAGGACCGGTTTTGTTCAACATCTTTATTAATGACCTGGATGAGGGGATGAATTGCACCCTCAGCAAGTTTGCAGATGAAACTAAGGGGTAAATACACTGGAGGGCAGGGATAGGGTCAACAGTGAGCCCTTGTAGCCAAGAAGGCTAATGGCATATTAGGGTGCATTAGGAGGAGCTTTGCCAGCAGATCCAGAAAAGTGATTATTCCCCTTTACTCGGCTCTGGTGAGGCCACATCTGGAGTATTGTGTCCAGTTCTGGGCCCCCCACTATAGAAAGGATGTGGACGCATTGGAGAGGGTCCAGCAGAGGGCGACCAAAATGATTAGGGGGCTGGAGCGCATGACCTACGAGGAGAGGCTGAGGGTCTGTTTAGTCTGCAGAAGAGAAGAGTGAGGGGGGATTTGATAGCAGCCTTCAACTTCCTGAAGGGAGGTTCCAAAGAGGATGGAGAGAGGCTGTTCACAGTAGTGACGGATGGCAGAACAAGGAGCAATGGTCTCAAGTTACAGTGGGAGAGGTCTAGGTTGGATATTAGGAAAAACTATTTCACTAGGAGGGTGGTGAAGCACTTGGAGGTGCTGGAATCTCCATCCCTAGAGATTTTTAAGTCTCGGCTTGACAAAGCCCTGGCTGGGTTGATTTAGTTAGAATTGGTCCTGCCTTGGGCAGGGGGCTGGACTTGATGACCTCCTGAGGTCTCTTCCAGCTCTATAATTCTATGAATATCCCAACCGGCTGACACGAGAGCAATATCCTGTCTTCTCTTCGAAAACTAATTAATTTTGTACCTGAGTGAATCTCCAGCTTAAGCAATATCATCTTCCCCTCGGTCTCCCGTTTAGTTCAGTGGCACAGAGGTGAGGCTTTGGCGTGAACTCGCTGTAATTGTAGGAAGGGAGATGGCTGGCAGCTAGTTATTGGCTTTCAGAAAGATTCACACTGCTGAAGGACCGAGATTTAATTCAGCTACTTTTTTTTAAGACGACTTCATCTCGAGATTAAAAAAATAAATCGCAGTGGAGTTTGTAACTTGACTGAGACACAAACCAGAAGGGAGATGGACATCCCCAAGCCTCGATCGCTAACTTATGACTTCAGCCAGTTGTGATCCCTCGTACCCACATCTCTGTTTCTTCCATCCCCACTTGGTTTGTTTCCTGTTGTTGATGAACTGGCTATGAATGAGTGAAACATAAAGCTCGTCAGCTGCTGGTAGTGGAGGAAATACAGCTTAGGTGATGCTTCTCCTTGGTAGATCTTCAAGCAAATGGCAAAGGCAAGTGGGAGGTGGCATCCCCATTTTATAGATAGCAGACGTATAGCATTTGAGTGACTTGCTCGAGGTCACATGCAACATAACAACGGCGCAGGGATCTCCAGATGTGCAGATTGACGCCCCATCTACTGACCCAAACTCCTTTCCCCACAGCAGCTACTGTAGTAAGTGACTCTTGGGTTAGGGATGTAAAATCCCGTTTAATCGGTTAACCAGTTAAATGTAGTGTTTAACCAATTAAAGGGGGAGCAGGCAGGCTGGAGTGGGCCCCCCCCTGCCGCAGGCAAAGGCTGCTCCAGCTTGGCCAGAGCGGCCCCTGCCTGCAATCACCTCCCCCCCCACCCCATACCCCGCTGCAGACAGGGGCTGCTCTGGCTGGGCAGGCCCTGTGCAGCTGGTGCAGCCCCCTGCCCATGGGGTTACATAGGGGAGTCAGGCCGACTTTCCCGTGTCGTGTGGACCTGGCAAGAGTCCAGAAGAGGTTGTATCTCTTTAAATGCGAGACCTTCTCCTGGCCGGGTGCACTCAGCTGATGACAAGCATTAGCTGGGGCATGTCTGGTCGATAACCCAAGTCACAGCCTTCAACAACGTCTCATCCTGAATAATAGCACCGTCCTGCACTCTGCAGGCCCTTTCGCAGCTCAGAGTGTTCACAGTCAATCTGTTAACCCTTTCCAGAACGCATTGCCCCTGTTTTACAGATGGGGAGGGGGAAGGACACATGGAACGGGAGTTAGGCACCTACCTTCATGCACTTCAATAGCTTTGAATACCTGGCCCTAAGCATCTTGCTCCAAATTACTTTGCAGCAGAAGCAGGAATAGAACCAAGAGTCCTGAGTGCCCATTCCCTGCTCCAGCTACTAGGCTAAATTGCCCACACTAAACAAGGCACTACTTAATGGAAATATGAGATTTGTAATTATTGTTATTATTTATTATTCCCAATGGAGTCACCCCCATCTTATGTTTCATGTTGTTACAAGGTGGAGATACACTTGAACAAAACCCCTAATTAGAGCCCCTCACCCCACAAAAAAATTTGACTCCCATCAATCTCTGATAAAGTAACTTTCTTGTTGGGCATCTGTTTCTTTTCACTTTCCTCTGCAGCATCAGGTAAGAAGAGCCCCTAGTAACTGGGGTTAAATGACCCTGCACTATCCATTCATTTCTTGATGCTTTGTTTCCCCTGCGTGCAGGGAGGGGGTGGCTGGAGGATGAAGCTGGCTACCAGAGCCTGCAACGCCGCATACCACAGCATGCAGCTGCCAAGGGCACCATGAAATTTGGGGCCATTTAGTGGCCCAGATTTCATGGTGCCCTATGCAGCTGCATATTGGTGGGAACTAGGGATGTAAAAAGTTGGTTAAAAAGGTATCCGTGTAATCACTGAAAATCTCAGCAGTTACACCCTGCGAACGCTGCAGTATAATGCTTAAATAAATAAATAGCTTAAATAAGCTTTATGCTGCAGAGCCCTGCTCCCAGGAACACTTTGCTGCCGCAGCGAAGCCACCTCCCAGGAGCCGGGCAGAGTTTACTCAATAACATTAATCATTAATCAACAAGCCTCAGCTTATCGGTTCAAACTCTAACAACGCGACTAGGGATGGGAAAGTGTAACTGTGTACACAGTTAACCGATGAGCCTGGGCTTGTCAGTTAACATGCATGTTTACCCACAGTCTCCTGGTGCATGCAGGGAGCCATCTTTAAGCCAGCTCCCTGCATGTACCGGCTCCCAGGGAGCTATCTGCCCCCTACATGTAACCGGTTACATGATTACTTAATTAAATGCGTTTTAACATCCCTGCCAGGGACGGCCTTGCTGAGACCAAGGTCCATGTCCATTTGTAAGAGATCTCTGAGCAGAATGTTCACATGAACCAAGGGCTCCTAAATCTGTTCCCCCTGAAAATTTCCCCTTCCTTGGGGCAAGATCTAGCCCTTAGAACACACAGCTGTATTGACTATATGAAGGAAGGAATCCTTTGGAACAGGAAACTGCTGGATGTGGTCTGTGCCCCCTTCTGTGCTAGGCTATGAGCTAACAGCAGCTGGTCAGTTTGCTCTGTCAGTTTGATTCTGTTTAGGGAGGGTGCTTTGAGGACTGTCTGTACTGAAAGGATCAATTTCCGTCGGTCTCAGTTACATGAAAATAGAACCTAATGGGTTGAGACAAAATCAACCCTACCTTAGTGTCTTGCAGAAAGCTCCCTAATACAGCACTGTCCTCTAGTGGCGAGAAGTGATCATGAAAATAAGTACTTGTAATCCTTTGTATTACTGTAGCACGGAGAGATCTCAAAACAAAACAAAACAAAAAACACCTTTTTAAAGACGTGAGCGAGTATTGTTGTGTCCCCCAAGAGCCCTTAGCTGCTATTGCGTGGCAAGTTTTTCATAAGATCCTAACACACGTGAACTCTGCTGCAGCCATTGTTCTCCAGGAGTACAAGGGGACAACGTATTCTCTGTTTTTAGTGGGAGCTGAGCCCGGGTGAAAACCTGATCAGCGGCTGTATCATTAACAGGGAGGAGAATGTGGTTTAACAAATCAATGGAGATGGTTCTCTGTTCTGTGTTGTTGTTTTAGTTCTAATTTACACATAAACGTCTTTTAAGGGCCCAGCAAGCAGTGGAAGTGCGTAATGTTGACAGAAACATTGACTCCATGGTCCAGCAAATTGTCTGTTTTGGCACTGGTCAGATCCCGAGACTGCTGGACTAGAAAGGTTCACCCTGAACTGGGTCTTAATGAACAGTAAATTAAGGAAAGGCACCAAGGCTATGTCTAGACTACGGAGCTTTTCCGGGATAGAGGTATCCTGGAAAAACTCCGCCGTGGCCAGAGAACGTGTCTGCTCTTCCAACATTTTTTGTGGAAGAGCAGAAGGCTCTTCCAAAATTTGGCCCAGTGTAGAAGGGCCAAATTTCGGAAAAGCCTCTTCTGACAAAACTATTGGAAAAAGGTACACAAAATGCGGAGCACAATTTGCGTACCTTTTCCCGATAAAACGTGGCAGTCTAGACGTAGCCCAAATTACCTAACATTATATGAGTCTAAAGCTATTTATTTTGCTGCCATCTGCTGGCCTTGCTCTAGGCCACCTGAGCTCTTCCAACAGCCCTGAATCAGCTCCTCCCCAGAATCCTTAGCCACCCTCTCCAAGCCCATGCAGAGGGACTCCTGGCCTGTGTTTAGGGACTGTGAGTCCCCCAGCACTCTCACTGTAGGGGTCTGGGCTGGACCCTGTGCTGGAGCTCAGCCTATACCTAATGTTTGTGAGCACTTGCACAACAAGAAGGTTCTGGAAGCCTCTCCCTCACATTCTTATACCCGCCTATGTTCAGAGGATTCCTAGTTTGCTGTTTCTGTCTAGCACAACCCTTCCACATGCATGCAGCTGGTGGGCTTGCAGAGTGATGGAGATGGAAACTGTGAGTAGTTATAGGCTAACAGCCGCAGCTCTCTGGGAGTTTTAGCCATACCCTTGACCTTTTCTTTTCTCCGGGATGTGAGAGAAGATTGGATTTGGAGGGACCAGCTTCTCCCCTGTTTATTCAAGTCTTGTGAAGTGAGTAAGGGGCTGGAAGTGAAGCAAAATCTTGCGTTCTGAGAGCTAAAATCCCACTGGGGTGGAAATAAGGAGAAGCGAAAAAGGCCCTGCCTGCCGGTTTGTGCATTTTGCCCCAATGACCTCTTTTCGCCTTCTGTGGAAACAGCCTGGGTGTAACTAGCAGCTCGTCGGGGCCCAGCTTATAATGCTTTTCTTTTGTGTGTCTTTAAAGCTAGTGCTGCTGACCCAAGGTTCTAGACCGGTAACCCTGGGGAGTCAAGTCTACTGCTTCTTATAGGGGTTCAACATGGACAGCAGCAGCGCAAGCTCTCCGCACCCCAACGTACTACCCTGCTAGTGCATCTCCCCTTGGGACTCAGCGGGATCCCCTTCTTAGGCAAGAGGATCAAAAGACAGAACTATGCAGGACTTTAAAGACTAACAAGATGGTTTATTAAGTGATGAGCTTTCGTGGGCCAGACCCACTTCCTCAGATCAATTTGTGGAAGAAAATTGGCACAACCATATATACCAAAGTGATACAATCAAAAAAATGAACGCATGTGAAATTGACAAATCAAATTTTAGAACAGAGTGGGGGTGAGGGAGGAAGGTTCGTGTCTGTGAGGTAATGACATAGGGGTGATAATAGGGGAAGTTTCTGTGAGGTAATGACATTGGGGTGATAATTGGGGAAGCTATCTTTGTAATGGGTGAGATAATTAGAGTCTTTGTTTAGACCCATACATAAAGTGTCAAATTTAAGCATGAATGACAGTTCTGAAGCTTCTCGTTGAAGTCTGGAGTTAAAGTCTCTTTGAAGCAATATGCATGTTTTAAGGTCATTGAGGGAATGGTCATTCTGGCTGAAATGGCAAGCAACAGCTTTCTCTCTGTGAGAGAGTCTTATGTCTGTTTTGTGTGCATTGATTCTTTGGCAAAGTGTCTGAGAAGTTTGTCCAATGTACATAGCAGACAGACACTTTAGGCACATAATGGCATAAATTATATTTCTGGATGAACAGGAATATGTGTTCTTGATCTTGTAATAGGCATGGTTAGGCCCAGTAATGGTGTCAGCAGAGTAAATATGTGGACAAAGCTGGCACCAGGGTTTGTTGCAAGGGAAAGTTCCAGGGTTGGTATTAGTGTGGTATGTCCTGTAGTTGTAGGTAAGAATCATCCTGAGGTTAGGTGGTTGTCTGTAGGAGACTATGGGTCTGTCTCCCAAAGCCTCTAGGAGGGTAGTATCCTGTTCCAGTATAGGTTGTAATTTATTGATAATGCGTTGGACGGCTGCATCTCTATCACTATTAGGCAAGAGGGGCACCCACTCTGTACATCCAGTCTTTATGGCTGTGTCTAGACTATATCCTTTTTCTCGAAAAAGGGTTGTAAATTAGACACTTCGAAATTGCAAATGAAGCCGGGATTTAAATTTCCCACGGTTCATTTGCATAATGGCAGCCGTGGGTTTTTTTCGACAAGGGGCTTTTCGAAAGAAATACGGCTGTTTAGACGGGGATGCTTTGAAAATAAAACCCTTTTTTGAAAGATCCTGTACTCCTCAAAACATGAGGTTTACAGGATATTTCAAAAACGGGTTTTATTTTCAAAAGATCCCTGTCTGAACAGCCGTTTTTCTTTTGAAAAGCCCCTTTTGGAAAAAAAAAACAAACAAACCCATGGCTGCCATTATGCAAATGAAGCGAGGGAAATGTAAATCCCGGCTTCATTTGCAATTTCGAAGTGTCTAATTGCACTGTCTAGACACAGCCTATGCCTCTAAAACTGGCTATACTAGGAACATAACATAAGAATGGCCATACCGGAGCAGACCAAAGGTCCATGTAGCCCAGTATCCTGTCTTCTGACAGTGGCCAATGCCAGGTGTCCCAGAAGGAGTGAACAGAACAGGGAATCATCAAGTGTCACCCTCCCCCCTGTCACCCATTCACAGCTTCTGACAGAGGCTAGGGACACCATTCTTGCCCATCCTGACAAATAGCCATTGATGGACCTAACCTCCATGAATTTATCTAGTTCTTTTTGGAACCCTGTTAAAGTCCTGCCCTTCACAACATCCTCTGGCCAGGAGTTCCACAGGTTGACTGTGTGCACTGAGTGAAGAAGACTTCCTTTTGTTTGTTTTAAACCTGCTGCCTATTAATTTCATTTGGTGACCCCCTAGTTCTTGTATTGTGTGGGAATAAGTAAATAACTTTTCCTTATTCACTTTTTCTACACCAGTCATGATTTTATAGACCTCTATTATATCCCCCTTTAGTCTCCTCTTTTTTCCAAACTGAAAAGTCCCAGTCTTTTTAATCTCTTCATATGGGGCCCGTTCCAAACCCCTAATAATTTTTGTTGCCCTTTTCTGTACCTTTTCCCATGCCAATATATCTTTTTTGAGATGAGGCGACCACATCTGTATGCAGTATTCAAGATGTGGGAGTACCATGGATTTATATAGAGGTAATAAGATATTCTCTGCCTTATTCTCTGTCCCTTTTTAAATTATTCCTAATATTCTGTTTGCTTTTTTGACTGCCTCTGCACATTGAGTGGATGTTTTCAGAGAACTATCCACAATGACTCCAAGATCTCTCTCTTGAGTGGTAAGAGCTAACTTTGTCTCCATCATTTTGTGCCTGGAGGTTCCTTTTTCTCCTGCTGAGAGAGTCTCCTTTCCAGCCTCCTCCATGCGCTTCCCACACCCTACTCACATGTCTGAAGAGCCAATGCTTTCCATAGACACTTTTAGGCTATGTCTACATGGCGGCAGTTTGTCTGAAGAGGAAATGCAAATGGAGTGCTCATTTGCAAATCTCATGCTCTCATTTGCATATTCTCTTATTCCTCAAAAAATGAGGTTTACAGGATTTTGCGCAAAACGGGGTTTTTCCGACAAATGGCTCCATCTACACAGGGCTCTTTAGGGCAAAAACCTCTTCCACAAAAAGGATCGGAAGAGAATATGCAAAAGCACTCCATTTGGATTTCCTTTTCCGACAAACTGCCACAGTGTAGACGTAGCCTCAGTAACCCGACCTCCTTTTCAGTCTGACTGGCTCTTTCCATAAGAATGGGGTCAGGGAGGTGTGTACTTGCCCTTTGTCTGTTGTTGTACAAAGTCTGAGATGATGGCTGGCTTTCCACCCCAGAGGTGGCTGCGTTTCTATGGTGTGAGCTATAAATTGCACAGTGCTTTGGATTTTGGGGGAAGGGGTGAGTGATGCTGTAGGAAGGGAAGATATTGTTACTGCCCTCTTAAATGCTGTGCCCTTCCCTAATCAGCTTTGGGATTATTCTTAGATGTTGGCATTTTCTATCAACTCATTAGTTTATTGCATTGCTATTTTAACCCACAGTGGCTGGTATGGTTGGCTATTTGATCTAGACTTCGCTAACGACATTGCTTTTATCAATGAACATGCCCATGGACTAAAAAAAAAAAAAAAACCAAAAAACATCAAGTAAAAGGAAAAGATTGAATGCAAAGAAATCAAAATAGAAGAGAAATTGGAGAAGGTGGTCCATTTCACGTATCTTCGAAATACCATCAGCCAAGACTGTGCTAGCTCTGAGAAAATAAGAAGCATCGGGAAGGCACATGCTACATTGGGAAGACATCTGGCAATTCACAAATCTCTCCTTCAAGACATAACTGAATGTGTACTAAGCAATTGTTATCGCCATCATAACATAGAGCAGTGTGACATGGCAACTTACCAAGAAAGATATGCAAAAGCTGGATGCACTTCATCCCAAATGGCTGAGGGAGAATACTGGGAATGGCATGATAGCGATCAGAAGATGAACGAAAATGTTAGAAGAGTTACAGGACAAGGCCCCCCCTCTCACAAATAATCCACACAAGAAGGCACCAGTGGCTGGGGACACGTGGGCTGAGCATGGGAAAGGAATGTAATGGAATTCCTCCATGACAAAAAGCCTAGCATGAATAGAAAGGATTCAGTACCAGACCAGTGCGGGTAAGGAGGTTTACACTGTACATTATACATTTTGGAGAGAAGGGCAGTTGACAGGCAAGGATGGGTAGACCAGTGCACAGCAAAGCATGGGATGGACTAAAATACTCGAAATAGCTTATTTCAAAATAGTATGTCTACACTACAGGGAAGCCCCGAAATTAGTCCGAGGCAGGCTCCCCTAATGTGGATGCGCTACCTCGATATAGAGCCCCAGGAGGTACTGGGGACTAATTAGTCTGAATGGCCTGGGGGCTACTGCTATTCCGAAATAGCTATTTTGGAATAGGCATTATTCCTCAGGGAATGAGGATTACAGATTTCGAAATAAGCCATTCATTATTTTGAAATTATTTCAAAATAACGGAATTGCTGGGTAGATGCTCGCATTGTTATTTCAAAATAGACGCACCCTAAGAGACCTTGAGCTAAATGTTTTTCTTGTCTGTTTGCAACACCCATATTCTCAATACATGAGGATTTTGAGGGGAATACAGAAACAACTTTTAAAGGGGACTATAGCTCAACCTCTTAATGAGTTGACAAGAGTCTTTTTCCATTGAACTCTGTAGGCTTTGGGTCAGATAAAAATAAATACATGGCAAGTTCCCCGTAGGGATGTAAAATCCCAGTTAAAAAGTTAACCCGTTTAATGGAATGCTAAACATTCCATTTAACTGGTTAATGGGATCCGGCTGCTGCAGCCTGGCTGGGCTGTTGTTGAACTGGTTATGCATTAGCATCCCTAATTCCCAACAGCACTCTGAAGCCACCCTGACAGTACCAAATCAGTGCACACCCCCTGTCACTCAAGAACAACCTTCCGATAACAAAGGGATGAGTGTGTGCAAGGGGAAGGGAGAAGAGTTTCCTGAAAGTCTGAATAACTATTTTGATGGGATCAATAGTCACTGGGCCCAACCCCAAAGCCAATTCCTATTGTACAGCAGGTGGCGGTGCAGCGTCAGTTTCCCAGCTTGGGAGCAGAACGAGACAGGGTGGTGGGGCAGAGGAGGAGGTGGTGTGAGGAGGCAGTGCTGGACAGACGTTGGCTGACTGGACAACATCTACCTGAGCGTTTGAAATCTGTTGTTCACTCTGAAAAATGACCGAGATTTTGGAAGGAAACAAGATGTGCGACCAGCCTGGTGTGTCTGCTCCACAGCAGAAAAAAGCCATTCCGGCCCTTTGCTGCTCTGGAGGTTTCTCTAGTTTCTTCCCCAAGTGACAAGGGGATTACCTTTGGGTCTGTTGCTCCCGCCGAGATGTGGCCCAGATAGGATGCTAGACCTTCTGTGGGCTGTGAGGACGTTTGGGTCACAGCAGGGCCTTGGGGTGCTTTTCTCGCCCACCCTTGCTGTGGCTGGGTCGTCAGAATGGCAGAGGGGCCTGTCAGTGCTAGGGCTTGGATTGACTGAGCTGTTTGTTCTCCTCTGCCCTGTTGGTGGAATGCATCTCCTAGCCCTCCGGCAAACTCACAGGGTGTTGCCTGGTTGGCACCGGGACAGCACATAAAGGCCTACATCGGTCTGGATGGTTGCCAGGCTCAGCACGAAGGTTCACCAGGATGTGTGCAAACCAGCCGTTCACGTTGTCTCTTTTCTCGTGACTTTTGGAAGATGCCCGTCGCTGGGGGGGGCTTTCAAATATTGTCACAAATCCAGGGCCAGATTAAGGGGGGGGCTAGCCGGACAGCTGCCCGGGGCGCCAACCTACGGGGGGCGCCTGATTGAAGTGGTAAGGGGCGCCGCGCGCCTGGGGCTGGGCTGCGCATGCGCCGCGCCTGCTGCCCAGGGCGCAACTATGGCTCGGTCCGGCACTGCACAAATCTCTAGTCTCAGAGAACTTTCCCAATTGCCACCACACTACACACCCCATCTTATACAGTACTTGCTGGCCACACAGCGGGGCGGGATCTCAGATCCTTCCGGTCCAAAAGCATGGGCTCTGACATGTAAACTAGGAGACAATCTTCACGGGTTGCTGCTAGCAGTACAGGATCTATGACACACTGTGGAGCATTTGACTCTGTTCGAAAGCAAATGGTTCTTGTGTGTTCTGTACAGGTTTTTTTTCAGAACAAGGAGCTTATTACACCATCTAGTCTCATCAATAATGAGATTCCCATGGTGGACAAACAGAATTAGAATGTGTTGACTTTCAGGCGAGATACAGGTTTTTCTCAGGCGTTTGCCTTCAGGTCTGTGACTGTGGGGGAGGCATGTCATTTATTTCCTAGGATGCGTGTCTTTTAACTCGTGCTTTGTTATGCCAGTTGTTGTTTTGCAACTGTTCACGTGGCTGGAGATTTTGTAATGGGCGTGGCTTATAAACTGAAGCTGGAAACCTACAGAGGCAACACATCCCAGTGATTGCTGGGCTGGGAGACAGGTTCTGGTCTAGCTCGGCCACTGAGCTGTGTGACCTTGAGTTAGGCTCTGTGCCCGTCTGCTGCTTCCCATCCTCTGTCTGTAGGGAGTGTGAGCTCTTAGGGGCAGGCAGTGTCTCTTATGACGAGTGTGTGTACAGTGTCTAGCAGGAGGCCCTGATCTCAGCTTCCCTCATAACGCACAGTCAACCTGTGGAACTCCTTGCCAGAGGATATGGTGAAGGCTAGGACTTTAACAAGGTTCAAAAAGGAGCTAGATAGATTAATGGATGTTAGGCCCATCAATGGCCATTAGCCAGGATGGGTAGGAATGGTGTCCTAGCCTCTGTTTCTCTAGAAGTGGGTGACAGGGGAGGGATCACATGAGGATTCCCTCCCTCTGGAGCATCTGGTATTGGCCACTGTTGGCAGACAGGATACTGGGCTGGATGGACCATTGGTCTGACCCCGTATGACAGTTCTTATGTTCTTATAAAATCAACAGGCTGTGTTACTGTTCTCATCCATGCCTGGCTGGAGGCATTCTTCTTGTCTCTCCACAATCACGTAGCACGGAACAGAGAGCATCATGGGTTTAAATCCATTATTCCAAATGTTAACATTGGCGATGCTACCTCATGTTCTTTGGGCCAGTGACCATGTCAGCTAATGTACCCGTGGGGCCCTCACAGCTCACAGTTGCTGCCTTCACACAAGCTAATTCTTGGCCAGATCCCTTGCAAACAACACAGAGGTCTCTTCCTGAGCATAGCTGATGGCCTGTTTCCTTGCTCATGTGTAGAGAGGACTCTTTTGAGCAGCTAAATATTGTGGCTCTAGGTGGCGTGGCTTGGACCATTTGGAAAGCAGCTGGTTTTGTTGCAAACGGATGAATTTTTCCTCTGGGGGGTGAGTCCTGTGGTACATTTTGCCCTTTTCCTTGAGCTGTTTTGAATTCTATTTTTGCTTTATAGTGTTAGCTGGGAGATTTTTGTGGGTTTTTGTTTTTCTCACAGGAGCAATGTAAGGAAAAACTAATCGCATGCTTCAAGCCAGGAAAGGGAAAGGGACAGGAAGGGTTATTTCCATAACTGGCCTGGTGCCTGGGTGATGGCTTGTTACCTATACAACATGTGTGGGCTCCCCCCTTTAGGTGTCTTTTGTTCATCTTCCTCTGAAGTTGCAGACATAGGCACTGCTCCAAGAAGGGTATTAGACAGAGAGCAAAAACACAGGTGATACTCCTTTAGCCAAAACTTCCTTTCAGTTCACTTCAGTGGTAGTCTCCTCCTTCCCACCCACCCACCCACCCACACACACACACACACACACACACACACACACACACACACACACAGAGTAGTGAATGCAGGGCTGGCCCGCAGCCCTGCATGGCAGACTGGGTACGTCTAGGCTGTGGAGGGTTTTCAGTTGTCCTGAAAAAACTCTGCCGCATCCCGGGAATGCATTTGCTCTTCCGCTTTTTTTTTGGAGAGCAGACGTGATCTTTCGGAAGCCCTGTCTTCCTCGTCCCATGAGGAAGAAGGATCTTGCTCAAATTTGGCCCAGTACAGACGGGCCAAATTTCGGAAAAGCCTCTTCCAAAAAAAAGCGGGAAAAGGTATGCAAAATGCGGAGCACATTTTGCGTACCTTTTTCCGCAAAAACATTGTCGTCTAGACATACCCTCTGTTCCTGTAAGAACTGATGGGTTTTGGTTGGTTGGAAGGTCTGATAAATGTTAACACATTTGATTTGTGATCTGTTACTTGGTTCCCAAGGATACTGCATATATTACAATCTAAGATAAGCTGTTTTATAACCTAAGACGAATGCTTTAAAATATCCGTCCCCCCTCTTTTTGCATCTATATTTCTCTCTTGTTGTTCCTGCCCCCTAATGATCTTGATTTCACACTGTTATCTAAAAATAGATCTTGCGTGTTCTGTAGAGAAGCCTTCTACTCCTTAGGTTGGGTGGAATTTATAGATTGAATCATATCTTCTGTTATCGTGTTTGTATGTAAATTTACTGAGCCTGATGCTAATATCTGTTACTCTGTTCCTTTGTGCACTGATGACGGCTGTGGAATTGTGATCCAGAGCCTGGAGTTGTCTAGCTATCTGTGACAGGTGTGCATGCATGCAGAGGAAGCACGCGCTCCCCCTCTCCCCACGGCGCCCCATTCATATGCTTCGACCGTCTTCTGTAGAGATTACCTTCAGTGGTGGGGAAGGAGAAGGTAGCCTTCCTGGGCTTTAACCTCCTGACTACAGATGTAAAATCCTAGTTAACCAGTTAACTGGTTAAACATTATGTTTAACCAGTTTATCACTTAACTGGAATCGCATGAGTTGGGAGGCCCAGCTGGGCTGGAGCAGTGCCCTGCCCATGACATGGGTATGGGGCTGCTTGGACTAGGCCAGGCTGAGTCTGCCATGGATGGGGACTGCTCAGGCCAGCCCAATGTGCCATGGGCAGGGGGCTGCTTGGGCTGGGCCGCCAGTTAACTAGTTACCCGTAAGCATCTCCCAGGAAGGGTGATGCCTAAAAGCAACCGGTGAGCCAGTCACATCCCTACTCTTGACCACTCCGTTGAGACTGCCAGCACGTTGGGGGGTGGGGATGGCTCTGAGATGAGGATGGGTTTTTTTCACTAGGAACTGAGCTGCAACCCACTAGATTCCTTGCACACAGGCCCTGGCCCAGCCATACTTTTGGTTACCTCCAATCTGAGCTGAGTTTGAAAAGGTGACTGAGATAAAAGGTCCCCTATCTCACATAAGAACGGGCACACTGGGTCAGACCAAAGGTCCATCTAGCCCAGTAACCTGCCTGCCAACAGTGGCCAATGCCAGGGGCCCCAGAGGGAGTGAACAGACCAGGGAATCACCAAGTGGACCTTCCCCTGTCGCCCATTCCCAGACTCTGACAAACAGAGGGTAGGGACTCTATCCACCTCTATTCCAGTGTCTCCCACATTGCTCCCTTCAGCAGGAGCTCAGGATGAGAAGCCTCAGCAGCAGGGAAGGATTTTGCCTTTCATATACACCAAGACAATAAGTCTCTTCCCTTGAAGTGTCAGCTGTTCACCTGCCGAGGCTGCAGAAGCTGCATGCCTTGGGTGGGTGGAGCAACGTTCTCTTCAAGTTGCGTTGGCCAGGGCTGGCGGACCTAGACAGACCCGCGCTCTGGGCAGCCATGGCAATTGCTTTCTCCCTGTAACACGCTGCATTGGTTAGGCAGGCGGGCTCCGGCGTCTTTACTCGATGCAAACTCCTCTCCCCTCCCCAGCCGGAGAAAGGGTGAGCCCTGTCAACGTTGATGGCTCTGTAGCCATCCTCTCCCCTGAGCACATTCCAGCTGGCTCTGCACCCGCCGTCAGTTTTTTAAGGTGTGCCCAGGCCTTGTAGGCTCCTTGACAGACCTGACAGACTAAACCTGAAAAGCCTTTGTACTTCCCCTCCCAACTCCTTCTTCAGTCTCCTCCCTAGGAGGCCAATGAGCACCCTCCCTTCCAAGCCCAGCCTTGCTGGGAGGGATGAGGGAAAGGAACAAAACGAGGCTGAATATGAAGACAACCATCCAGAACCAGATAGGACAGTGCAGTAACCTCTCCGGGGAAGCAGGCGCCAGGATGCCGCCCCAGTGCGATGTTGCAGGACGTGCGGCGTGACGTGCACGTTGCAGTGAAAGTTGGAGTGTTGGCTGCTTCAGTCATGGATGGCTTCTCCTCTCCAGGTTTTCCCTGGATATGTCAGAGCAGGCCAGTGGTTCTAAGCCCATGTCTTCCCTCTCTTTGTTCTTCACAGCAGCCAGTGCCAGCTGCATCAGAGGAAGGCACGAAACCAAACTGTGCAGTGGGGGCACCTGGAGGGTCGTCTTAACTCCTATTAGGAAGAGGTTATCCTATGCCCTGGGGAATATTTCCCACCAAACCAAAAGCTACTGCTCTACAACCTCTCTAATGCATTCAGGCACTGAGCAGCGCTCCCCTTAGCTTTCAAACCAGGCCAACAGAGTAGTGGTGTTCTTCACACAGCGTGTAGTCAACCTGTGGAACTCCTTGCCAGAGGAGGCTGTGAAGGCTAGGCCTATAACAGAGTTTAAAGAGAAGCTAGATAATTTCATGGAGGTTAGGTCCATAAAAGGCTATTAGCCAGGGGATAAAATGGTGTCCTTGGCCTCTGTTTGTCAGAGGCCGGAGAAGGATGGCAGGAGACAAATCGCTTGACCACTGTCTTCGGTCCACCCTCTCTGGGGCACCTGGTGCTGGCCACTGTCGGCAGACAGGCTACTGGGCTAGATGGACCCTTGGTCTGACCCAGTACGGCCATTCTTATGTTCTTATGTTATATTCTTATGGTGTCTTCATATTTCTGCAGGGACGTTGAATATGATAAAAAGCTGGTGCTTTGTGCTGGATGCAGTGCAGGGCTGGCCTTACCATGAGGCGAACTGAGGCGGCCGCCTCAGATGCCAGACTGTGGGGGGGGGGCGGGGCGGGCGCCACTAGGACCCAGCGTGTAGACAATTGTGTCTGCTGCTGGTGCATATGTATTCTCTCTGCTCTAGATGCCCAGAGATGGTGGAGTGCTGTGCTGGAGGAAGGAGGGCACAAGAGACATAACAGGCAGGCAGGAGAAAAGAGGGCATGGGTGCTTCACTTGAGCTCCCCGCCTCAGGTGCCAAAATGTTGTGGGCCGGCCCTGATGCAGTGACTTGTTGTTTATTCTCCAAGGGCTACACAGGGCTCATCTCTCTCTCCTGGGGGTGGAGTCTGCTTCCTTCGCAGTGATGGCTGAGCCAGCAATTCCGCGAACAGGCAGTGAAGGCTCGGGAATGGCTGCGGTTTTGTTCCATGGGTGTCCTCTCAAAATGCAGTGTCCTTGGCCCACGGGTACTAGATGGAGCCTCTTGCCTCTAGGTCACCTGTGTGGTGGCGACTGAAAGTCAGTTTGGCCAATGAGAGCCTGTTCGGAGGAGTCTGTGCAGTTAGGAATATCACAATCAACCCCTTCCCCCACCGTGCCCCTCCCTCCCACACACACACATAAGCTCCCTTCACTGAGGCTGTCTGCAGAGATGTCAGGAATTAGGTGGGTCATGGAGATGGAACTCCTCTCCCTCCCAGATCACGGGTCCGACATGGTGTCAGGGCAGGATGCAGAGGTGAAAGGAAGCGGGTGTGCGCCTCGTGCGCAGCTCTGGCAGGAGCGGGCTGAGCTGCGGCAAAAGCCAGCAGGGAGCTATTTAAAGAGCTGGCAGGGATCCGGGTTGCAGCAGCACAGCACCTGTCAAAATTTTAAGTGACATTCACCGTGGGCAGGATGAGTGGAAGCCAGAGCTGCTTTTGCCTATGCTGTGGATAACAGGAGGACTTTGGTTTCCTCCAGGGCTGTCCATCTAGCACCTTCCATTAGTAACATAGAACTAAATGCCCACATTCAAATACAGTATTATGGCACCGTGGGGCTGGGTGGGCATAGTAATTGTGTCTGCTGTCAGGGTCTAGCATCACATACTGTGACTAGAAAGCCAAAGTTTTCGGTGCCCAAGCACTGGAGAAGGCTCCGGTGGCTTAGGACAAGTGGCAGTGTCCTTATCAAAGTACCTGGCGGAATTCAAGATACTTTGGTCAAGTCTTTTCACCTTCCTGTTGGCCTCCCAGCTTTTCTCTGGGTTCCTGAAGCCTTGATTAGAGAGGTGACTTCAGGCCGTGCTTGCAGCGATTTAATTTTAGATCCTCAAGATCAAGCATTTGTAACCCCCGGGAGATGGCCTGTAACTCCTCATTGCCACCCTTCATGAGTACATGGCGAGCTGTAACCTGAGCTGCGGTGCACCTGCCTTGCGCTCTGTTACCTGGAAGGAGTTTAATGTTTTATGAATGAGTTCGTGCACGGTTGACATGATGCAGCTCTCAGGTGGCTGTCTGGAGATATCATCGCTGTTCAAAGCAGCTTATAAATAGCTGATTAGTGAAGCCATACACCAGACCCATCAGACAGGGTCTTCTCCTCCTCCTCCTCCTCCTCCTCTTAAAGGGGAGGGAAATTCAGGCACAAAGGGGTAAGCATATGTCTACACTGAAAAGAAAAAAAATTCATGGCACCAAGTCTGTGATGGGGAGTATCAACCCTGCACTGGGGTGCAGAGGGTTGACCTAGCTCATGTGGCTGAGGAGGCCCCACCCCCACAGCCCTTCTGGGCATGCTCCAGATGGAGGCTGGCTATAAAAGCCTGTGGAGCTGCTCTGTCTGTGCTGAGGGCCTCTGGGGGAAGGAGGTGCTGCTGGAGCTTCTGAAGAGGAACCACCAGGGGACCAAGCCACGGAGACCAGCCAGCAGGAGGCTGCAGTCAAGGCACCTAGTCCTGAGGGAAGAGATGGAGAGGACTACCCTAAGGACACGTAGGCAGTAGCCCAAGGTGGGGAATTGACCTCTGGGCACTCTTCGTGTGGTGGTAGGATTCCCCGCCAAGCTAGTGGTGGTTGACTCCACCACTGACAGAGCCCTGGGCTGGGACCTGGTAGAGCAGGCGGGCCCAGATCCTCCTACCCCTTCCTCACCAACCTCACAACTTGTGATTATAGACTCTGGCTATTAGGCTGCACTGCCTGGAGAAAGGGGCATTATTATGGACTCTGGCCATTGGGCCACACTGCCCTTGGGAGAGGGGCATTACTACAGACTGTGACCACTAGGCCATACTGCCCTGTGGGAAAGGGGCATCCCTACAGGCATTGGTGGGTAGGCTGCACTGTCCTGAGAGAGGATATTGTGATGGACTCTGGCTGTTAGGCTGCTCTGCCCTGCTAGAAAGGGGTGCTACTGTGGACTCTGGCCACTAGGACACACAGCCCTGAGAAAGGGACATTGTTACAGACCCTGACTACTAGGCCACGTTACCCTGCAGGTGGGTAGAACTGAGATAGATGGGCTAGAACACTATTTGAACGATCACAGAGGGCCCAACGCTGCTCTCTTAGGGGGACCGGGAAGATGCCCTGTAACAGTCTCTGAGCCCAAGTTGACTGTCTGGGCTTGTGGTGCTAAAAAGAGCAGCACAGCTGCTCCCGCTTGGGCTGAAGCGTTGGGTCCGAGTCCCTCCCCTCTGGCTGAACCACTTGATCCCTCCACTTGATGCTGTTTGGGACTTGAGCTTGTATTATTTGAAGCTTTGTTTTCATAGTACTTGGCTACCCAGCACTCCTCCATAGATCTCAAAGCACTGGGCAAAGTGTGGTATGTATTTTCATTTTTTTTTAAATCGCATGAAACTGGCTTCTTGCTTGCAGCTGCTTGAAATACCAATATCATGACTGCAAGAGCAGACCTGTTTCAGACAGGCATCTTTCTTCAGCAAGGAATGACAGGTAAAGAGCTGCTTCGTTCCATATAAGACTCTTGGCAAATGTAGAGCCGAACAGAGCAGCTGTGTATCTAATTCGGTATCCTGGCTTTGACAGTGGTCAGTACCAGATGCTACTGAAGCTGTCCCTGTTCTTATTCCATACAATAGTTGGAAGAGATTGCAGGCACATTCCATTTCATAAAAAAAATCTTCTTCGTGCCTATGAATCTTGCCTTTCTGCAGCAGCTGAGGGAAACAGAAATTGGATCCAAATCACATTAATAGGGGACCAAAAAAAATCAATTTGATAATGCCCTGCTATACTTTTCAGGCGGAAAGTCACCCCTGCGCTGAGATCCAGCACAAGGCTTTTGTGTCTCTGTCTGAGCATTCTGCTTGGCCCTCTGAAGAGGAGTGAATGTCACATTTCAGTGGATACTGTGGAAAAGGCCAAGCAGTTTAGATACAGAGTAATATATGAGTTTATGCCAGTTTGGACTTGATGAACATCACTACCTCTTAAAGATGATCCTTAGTCTTTTGATCTGCTTTTCTAATCAAGTAATTTTAGAGTTGCACCATTCTCTTTTGCAAGTTTCCCTATGAGGCTGTTAGTGCAGTTTTGTCCTCCTGGATTTTGTCCTCCTGGATTGAGAATACTCCTGGTCTGTCGGCAACTTGTTTGTTGTTTAACAAACTGGAGTCTCTGAGCCTAATCATTCTCACACTTCAGTAGATAAACTGGGCGTTGCTCCGTTGGGGTCACTTTGGCAGGGGCACAAAACTGTAAATGAAAGGACGATGGGAGCTAGGTTTTGTACATGCCCGCCTATTAACCCATTGTAACTTTTCTTGGAATGCACAGGTGGGTTCTTAATTCTATTTTTAAATTCCACAGTTCCGATAACATGCCAGTCTCTGAACATTTCCAAACTTGCCATCCCACTCTATGCTCCAATTCAGGCCAAAACCTCTATAAAACTCCCACAATGAAGACAGACTCTCTTCACATTCAATGCAGCTTGCTTTGCACTGTTCTCCTCTGTCGGGCTTGAATAATGATTCCATCCCGTCCTGTCTTGCTTCCCCCCACTGCCAGCTTTAGTTATAAAAAGACATTTGGGTATGTTCTGTAAGTACAACGGGCCAGACTCATCCTTGGTTAAATGCCAGTGGTTTTAGGGCTGAGGTTGGCCCTGTATTTTTGTTATGTAAGGCCAAAGATGTTTGTCATAAAAGTGAGGTGCTGATGGCCGACGCTTAAGTGCAGGGAAGGCAGAGGCTGTGCAAAGCTTTCGTCACCCCAACCCTGCCAGGACACTTAAGTCCTGATCCTTTGCAAATCCTTGGTGAACGGAGCTGGCTCTGTGGTATGGGTGAAGAGCAAAAAGGGGCCAACTAAGCCCATTTTCACTGGTGACTCGAGTGACCCTGAGTGGGATTTTCAAATGCCTAAGTGATGTGGGCACAAATCCCATTGATTTTCAATGGGTCTTGTGCACCTAAATCACTTAGGAGCTTTGAAAAATCCCACCCAGAATTTCTCCCCGCCCCAATTTGGGAAAACATACAATGAAATAGGACATTTGCTAGGGTCCTTCTAACTATCATAAGCTTCCGCCATAAGCGCAGCAGGAACTAATTGTGGTGCAGTTGCAGCTGCATCTGAGTGACATTCGGTGGTATTTTAATAAGCACTTCTTTGGGGAATTTTTTCACATTTTTCTCTGCACCGCAGTTTCTTTTGGTATCCGTGTTGCTTCACAACCTTGTGCACACATTCCGACAGACGTTGACACACAGATGGAAGTTGGTAACAGGCATGCAGAGCTAATTTCCCTCGCGTGATGTTACCCGGAGACGTCAAGCTGTCAGTATTGCGAAGAACCGCAGATGACATGGAAACTCAAGCACCAGAGATTTTTTTTTTTTTTGAAGAGTTCAGACCTGGACTACCCCTCCTTTTCTTTCCCCTTTGTCTGCCACTGCTGTCCAAAATATGAGACACATTTTCTAACAGGAAATCAATAGGGAGTGTAGGCCCAGTTTGTTCAGTCTGCATTGAGCATGAAGGCTGACAAGAGACATCATGGATAGCAAAGCAGCTGTGATGTCCCCCTAGTTAATCGCTGCTGTCAAAATACTGCTGCTTTTTTTCCATAATGTATTGGATCATCCAAAATCCAACAATCTGGAATCAGTTTTCCATGGGATATGCAAGGCCAAGCCAGCTTATGCACTGCTGCTCCCCTGTGAGAGCCCTTGTATACTATACATTTTTGCGGAAGAAGTCTCTTACTCTCTTGAATGCCATGTTTCCATGCATATGTGAGAGTCTCTCTCTTGCGCTCTCCATGCCTTCATCTGGAGTATTAGTTATATCCACTCGACCTCTTTCAGGATATATACTGAGTCCATGTCTTAACTAAATGGAAGAGTGATCCATCTGCCGATGTTCGATTTAGTGAGTCTAGTTAAGACATGCTAAATTGAACTCAGAGGGCGCCCCCATTGGCATCCAGGGCTCCTGCTTCTGTGAGGAGCATTTGTTCCTGTCAGCCTGCTGCTGTGGGGATGGCGGGGAAACTCAAAACAAGGTATATTGACTCCAGCTACGTAATTAACATAGCTGGATTTGTGTGTCTTGATTCAACCTTTCCTTCTAGTGTAGGCCTGGCCTGAACCTGAAGAAATGTCAAGAAGGCAGTTGAAGCGCAAGGATGGTGTGGGCGGCCACCAGACGGGCTTTCCAAACCCAGTGCTCCACAAACTAGGAGGTAGACCCATTGTTGGTGTCCACACTCACATACTGCCCATGGTCACTAGTTGGAGGTGGGTGAGGAGAGGTCTATATTCACCGCTCTGTACCTTGCAGAAGCGACCAATACAGTCCTTACTGCAAAGTGGGGCTAAGGAGTCTCCTGCTCTGACTAACCCAGGTATGACTCAAGCTGTGCACCTTTGTCCAAGACACTCTGTGCACTTTTTTTCTTGCTAATGTATTTTGATCAGAAGCTCTTCCGCCCAAGGATGGTCTCTCTCTCTGTGTAACAAAAGAGGTCCCTGTCTCAGTTGAGGCGTGTAGGCGCTACCCCAACACAAATGATAGGTTGTTTGGCATGTGTGCTCTTCCTGAGGGTATGCTTTTAGGGGTCCAGATTGTTTCTCCATGTTTTATTAGGTCAGTAACCAATCTATTACACCAGAATAACCAAGTGGTTTATAATACAGGACTATAACGTCACTTGAATTCCTTGAGCGTGGCAGGAATGGGGGAGAGGGAACAAAACAAAGTTTGGCACTGTTAGTCTCCATACTAGAATGGCTGCTGGAGCTGCATGACGTAATAGGCTTCTGAGATCTAGAGTCACAGGTTCAAATCCCAGCAGGGGGTCACTCAGCCCATCTGTCTCCCAAGCAAATAAGCTGCATTCTAGGCTATAAATACACAGAGCATGGGATCTTTCAGGTTTGTCCCTCAATCATCAAGGGCCTACATGGTCCAGATCACATGCCAATGTTCATTACGGGATGGGGTTTTGCCCACGTGTCCTGGAAGCATGCTGTCTTCTTGGCAGCTGCCTTCTATCCTGGAGCTGGCTACATTTCAATGGCAAAAGGCTTTCCTGTCTGAATTTCATTTGTGAAACACTTTGGCATGAACAGTGATACAAATATAAGATTATGATCAGGCATTAATTTATATCCCAGAATAATGCACAATAGTTAAATGTGTTTTTCTTTGTTTCCTTTCCCCCCTTATAAAACCTTGCAACATATCACTGCCTTTCTGTGATTCCCTCCCTCCCCCACACACCTCTTCCTTGCCCCCTAGTTAGAAATCAATGTTGAATTATGCATCACAGGAAAGAAAATGCATCAGTGCTTACAGTAGCGTTGTTGCACATGGTGCTGTAGAAAGCTGCTTACTTGTGTGTGTGGGGGGGTTAAATTCAGTTTTTAAATACCTTTCCATCCAAACCAACTTTGACCGTGAACCTTTGTCTATTTACTTTGTAATGTCTTCAACCTACACTGCTGTGAATGCATCCTTAACAGTTGAAGTATGCAGTGTTATTGTAGAAACATCTGTCCCAGGATACTAAAGACAAAATGGGTGAAGTGATATTTTTTACTGCACCAACTTCTGTGGGTAAGAGAGAGAAGCTTTCGAGGGACGCAGAGCTCTTCTGACTGCAGAATTCTTCTGTTGACCCAGCACTATCTACATGGGACTTAGGTCAGCTTAGCAGCACACGTCAGGCGTGTCCATTTTTCACACCCTGACAGATGTAGTTTAACTACCCTAATTGTCTCATATTGACCTGGCCTAAATTTATGCCTGTCTATTAGGTTTCTTATCAAACTGCTCAAACAGGCTTGTCTCAGTGCTTGTGTAATTAAGATGGTGAAGGGAAAACACTTACCTAGTTATCTGAGTCTGTTCATCCAGATACTAGACAGTGAAGCCAAAAAACGATTGACTGGTATGAAGACTAAAAGCTCCTTAGTACTTTAGAGGTAAGGGACTGACTGTAAGTGTGGAAGTTGTGACCTGTTCATTTCTAACCCTAGCTCTACCCATGATGCTGTACAGTGAGTCACGTCACATTTTAGCTATAAAGTGAGGAAAGATTGCCTCCTAGGAATCATGAAACCCAAGTGCATGAAAAATGCAGTAAATATCAAGCAAAGTAACGTAACTGTAATATGTTTGAAAGACTATACTGTGAAGAGACCTGTTCTGAGGGCTCATCTCCACTTGCCCCAAGATTGACACATCAGAGATCAATCTCCCAGGGTTCAATTTTAGTAGGTCTAGTAAGGACCTGCTAAATAGACCACTGATGTGCCCCTGGGAATCCCAGTACTTCACTGGGTTTCAAGAAGTAAGGGAAGTAAATGGGAGAAACTCTCCCATTGCGGTAATGCCCCAGAAATTTGAGCTAAGGTACATTGACTCAGCTACGCTATTCTCATAACCGGAGTTACATATTTTAGGTCCTCTTTCTCCCTTAGTATAGAGTTGGCCTGAGAACACAATGCTAAGCAGAAAGTTAAATCTAACTTTAATTTTGCTGCTGTGTCCTGAGCATTTAGCATCACCTTCTTTTAAAGCTCAATGTGTGGGATCAGTAGTGCTGAACTCAATGTAGAATGAACTAGTAAGAGGATTTCAGTGTATGCATACCAACAGGGATGTACTTGTATAACCCCAGCATATAGTATTTAAAGCAGCCCACAGTCACCCAACCAGAAGGTATAGTACAGAGTATGAACTTGGGTATTTAAAGGTTTGTCTTCAGAGTTGCTAAGCAGCTGGTAGCTTCCTTATACTTCAGTAGGAATGATAAGAGCTTGGCATCTGTGAAAATGGGGCCATAACTGTCCTTTCTTAGTAGAGAAGATTTTAAATGAGCTGAGTTAGCTATAGTGTGGTGGTTCTTTTTTTCTTATCTAACTACTACAGATGTAACCTTAAGTATAACAGTTAGACAATCCCCCAGCTACATAATGTATACTTAATATATCCCCCCCAGAAGAAAGTGGTATAAATCAGCTTTTATTTGATGCACATGATCCTAACAAGACATCCAAAAACAGAAACATAACAAATGCACACTTCATCCAACACAGAAGAGGTAGCAACACCAATTGAGAACAGATGTAGTAAAGTAATAGAACAAAAGAGTCTGCCTTCACTGCATCTTTTCAGAGCCTAACAGAGAATATACAAAATGTTAACCTTGATATCAATCCTGGAGTTGCTGTTAGTAGGATTCAGGAAATCCACTGTAGCTGTAATACCTCAATTATGTATTTTGTAAATGCATCTTTCATGTGATGTATCCTCAGCTAACTAGATATACCAAGTCTACATATGGTTTATGAATGGTAGGCTGTGGCTTCTGCAAAACACCAATAAGCTTTGTGCTAGGGGCTTGTTCCAGGGAGCAAGATATCTGCACTTGCCTTTCTGTTGTGTTCTTCAGGATCTAAGACTGTTTTTCTATGGCTAGTGAGTATGTGTTTTTTGGTATAAATATTACAATGTAGCTAGGGGTTTACAATAAAACAATGGCTTTATCAAAATAGACTATCAAAAGTGGTCTCAAACAGTTGCTGTGTGAAATTAAATATGCATTTAACATACAGAGCTCCAAGGCATTCCTTTTTAGGATCAGAAGCTACATAATGGGCACTGTCCTGATGCTCAGAGCCCAAATAAATGTAGAGGCATCTACACACATGGAGCTCATTGCAGAAGTGCAGATTTACTCTCCTGGTACTTCACTTAGGGATTGTAGATAGGGTTTGCCCAAGTGCTTCAGGAGCACAAGTTTTTCCTTGACTTTCCAAGAAGCTGTGAATGGATAATCGGGGACGGATCACACTGATTGCCTGTTCTGTTCATTGCCTTTGAAGGATTTGGCAATGGCTACTGTGAAAAGACAGGATACTGGGCTAGATGGACCTTTGGTCTGACCTGTATGGCTGTTCTCGCTGTTGCTGATGTTTCTGCTGCTAAGGCACTTGGGCTATTCTGAAGAGCTCATATTATGTCTGTACTTGGCATGTAAAACAATATCTAGCTCAAGTCCTGTTTCCATAAATGTAAAATAAGTTACTTCAGAGAAGAAATATTCTCTTATGTGAAGATTTCTGAAGTAAAAGTTTACCTTTTAAAACACTTTTATTTAGATTTCTTTTTTACAATGTTATTCTCTTAGAACCTCCTATCCAAAGAAACAAGAAAACTTTTCATTTGAACAGAAAATTGCTGAAGCAGGTACTTTTGTAGCTGCAAGTAGAACAGTATTCTTGAAGCCACATTTCACTCCAAAGCGCCTGGCTGCCTCCTTTCCAAAAGGCACTCTGCCACCTTCCACCAACAGCTATGTGGGGATTACCCACCTTCCAGAAGCACAGGAGGCAAATGGAGATTTTATTAGATGTGGCCCTAAATTTGTCACACATGCTACTCCAGCATTATACTTACTGCTCATGTCATTTAATACTGACATACAAACATAATTACAGATTATTTTGCTTGGAAACTATACTTTTTTTTTGTTTTTTTCCCTGAAATAGGAAGACTTCTACAGACCAAGAGGAGTTTCCTTCACCTGTGTAACATTTCTTAATATTAGCTATGTTAATACTTCATTGAATGTGATTTCCATTTAAAACAGGGAATTGTGCCAGTTCCCAGCATGCTTCCTTATTTACCATTTGTCAGCCATCCTGTTCACTGTTAGCAAAAGTCACAAATAAGTTTTTTTTTAATGCAGTTTACCTTTTAGCAGAATTGAGGATTTACTATTCTCTGAAACTCAGGTGAGAGATCCGTGGTCCAGGAGCATCCCAAGTCATCTTGCTAATGGTATCATAAGCAAACAACTTCAAAGCAGGAGGAAGACAGACAGCTGTACAGTTTCAGCATTCACTGCTGGCGAACTCTTTCAGCAACATTGACTGTGGCCTCAAAGGAGACGGTGCATATGAGTGGAATGGGAAGCGAGAAGAGGCAGCGTCCAGAAGGAAGCATAACTGGAACCCACAGCAGTCTCTTCATAATGTCATAACTGACCCAGAGTGAGGAGTATTCCTCAATAGTTCTACACTAAAGGTAAAAATTAAATTTCATTCAGTGATGCCAAAAGACTTGAAATCCACAACGGAGCTGTTATTTAGGAAGGAAAAACAGCTGGCACTGGTAGAAGTGTCAAAGCCTGCGTTTTCCTTATAGGCAACTTTCAAGGCGTAGAACTACAAGAACAAAATAGCCCTAAACCCAGAGGCAGCTGCCATCTGTATGCCATTCATTTTCCAGAAAGGTGAATAAAGCTGAGAGAGTCTTATAAGGCATGTTACACTGGACTAAGACAGCTTCTACCTCTTTGGAAAAGCTGTTTGCCAGCCTTTCTGTTTACTGTATTTCTTGAGTTTATATGTTAAGACAGTGGGGAAAAAAGCTTCAATACAAGGTAATAAGGGCATGCTGGATGGATGGACACTGCTGATAATGTTTATCTGATATACTCCTCCTCAGAGATGCCAGATATGTCTTCATCGGTGCTTTCCTCCAAATCTGGCAAGTTGCCCCAAAGCAGTAAATTCACACCTGGAAAAAAAATTGTAAATAATTGAATTTGTTTCCAGACCTTATTTGAGTCAGGTTAAAAACTGAATTAATTGCCACAAAATAAATAGCTCTGGTCCCCACAAATGTATTAGATGAAATTAGACAGTGTTGCCCAGGTCTTAGTTATTTTCTATTGTTATTCAAAAAGGATCTCTAGAAATATCCTTTTGAACTACACTATAGTAGCAACAAATCCAGTATGATGAGTAATGTGAAATAATCATGTCACTATTGGTAATCCCCTTTTGGTCGGGTAACATTAATTACATTGAGTTGAGGCACTGTGAAACTGTTTAGACTACATCATGTGTATGAGAAACAGTAATACAGATGGCATTGTGAAAGGACACCTCCTTTGGGAAGGACCCAAAAGGACAGATTATGCTAGAGATACTTGTAATTGGTGCTCCAAGTAACTGTTAAAAAGAAGCTCAAGAAAAATAAATTTTAAGGGCTAGTATCTGTTGTAACTTCAGCCTAAGATGGGGCAGGCAATACTTTTTGATGGGGAGCCACTCCAAGATTTAGGTAAGTGATCATGGGCCACCGTTTTCTATGGAGGGGTGCAGGGTCTGGGACAGAGATTGGGTGCAGAAGGGAGCTCAGGATAGGGGGCTGGGGTGCAGGTGTGGGGTCTGAGAGGGAGTTTAAGTGAAGAAGAGTATTGTGATCTGGGGCAGGGAAATGGGGTGCAGGGTTGGGGAAGGAGTATGGGTACAAAAGAGGATTCTGGTGTAGGGAAGGATTGTAGAAGGAGGTGCAGGATTGGGAGGGAGTTGTGCACTGAGGTGGAAGAGTACAGAAGGTTTGGGTGATAACCTGGGGCAGGCGGAGATAGTGACCTGGGGCAGAGAGCTGGTGGGGAAGGAGAGGGTGGTGTGCCATAGGAAGGCTCTGGCTGGGTGGTGCTTACCTAAGCAATTCTTGGCCAGCAGCCCTGCGGGACCCCAAGGCAAGCTCTCTGCCTGCTGCAGTCCCAGACTGCTCAAAACGACTGACTGCTCCCTGTGGCTTCCCTCCAGGCATGAGGGGGAAGGAGAAGCTTTGCACGCTGCCGCTGCCCCCAGTAAAATCTCTCCACTCCCATTCTCCAGTTTCTAGCCAATAGGAACTGAGAGATTTTGCTGGGGGCAGAGGCAGTGCATGAAGTCTCCTTCTGCCACTGGCTCCTGGAGCAGAGAGCCACAGGGAGCAGCCAGCCACTTAAAGTGGTACTGGGCTGCTCTGTGCTTGAGGTTCCTAGTGGGGTGGCTTGACGGGCTGGATTTGACCTGTGGGTCATATCTTGCCTGCCCCTGGTCTAAGATAATGGGGAATCAATAAAAAATGTATATAGGGTCACACGGACAATACAGTTCAGATTGATCAGTCAGTGGAGGGTTGCTTAATAACATAGTGAAGCTACACACACTGCTGTAAATAATATTCTTTGTCTCTATGTTTACACCACTTTTATTTGTGCAGTTGGCATAACTGTATTGTCTCAAAGTCCTGACTTCCATCAGCAAGCACGTGACTTTATATTCCATATGAAAATATGCTTTGGTATGAATGATATAACTATAACTGAGAAGATTTGCCCAGCATTGCTTGGGTCCTTAACTTGATTAATTTTTGTTTTTCTTCATTTAAACCATTGCTCTGGGGTGGGCCTGGGATGAGGGTTTCAATATGCAGACTACCCTGGGGGGAGAGAGGACTATCCTAGCCCTCTCTCACTGTAGCAGCTTGGGGCCAGGTGAGAAACACCTCTCCACATTAGCTGCAGCTCCAGCATGCACAGCTCGGGGAGGAGTGCATGTCCCCAGCTGAGGCAGGTCCAGGTTCATCTGCCCCAGGCACTCCCCAGCCAGAATGAGGAATGCAGCAAATTGCACTTTCCCCTTGCTTCCTGATGAAGGGGAACAGCCCGTAGGAATGTGGGGGAGAGGCTTCAGCTCCTCATACCCCCTCTAAAGGATGGGGGGGGGGGAGAGGCTCAGAGCTGGGGCAGTAGTACCAGTTGGGGGGGGGGGTACACCCTCAGCCAGCTGCTTTCATCTACCCAGTGATTCTGTCTCTCTTTTTTTCTGTTTGACTTTATGAAAGGTAGTCTCATTCAAGGAACATCACATTTTTCCTGGCACAACCAAACCTCTACCTTGCTGTAAGTTATGATAAGAGGAAGCTGCATAACAGATTTGGTGGTCCTCGCTATTACCATTTAAGAAGATGTCTTGAACAAACAGACAGATCAACTCTCTCAAATATATGGTAGATAACCATATAAGGTTATCTACTCTGCACTGGTTAGGCCTCAGTTGGAGTATTGTGTCCAGTTCTGGGCCCCTCATTTCAAGAAAGATGTGGAGAAATTGGAGAGGGTCCAGAGAAGAGCAACGAGAATGATTAAAGGTCTAGAGAACATGACCTATGAGGAAGACTGAAAGAATTGGGTTTGTTTAGTTTAGAAAAGAGAAGATGAGGGGGGACATGATAGCCGTTTTCAGGTATCTAAAAGGGTGTCATAAGGAGGAGGGAGAAAACTTGTTCCTCTTGGCCTGTGAGGATAGAACAAGAAGCAATGGGCTTAAACTGCAGCAAGGGAGGTTTAGGTTGGACATTAGGAAAAAGTTCCTAACTGTCAGGGTAGTCAAACACTGGAATAAATTGCCCAGGGAGGTTGTGGAATCCCCATCTCTGGAGATATTTAAGAGTAGGTTAGATAAATGTCTATCAGGGATGGTCTAGACAGTATTTGGTCCTGCCGTGGGGGCAGGGGACTGGACTCGATGACCTCTTGAGGTCCCTTCCAGTCCTAGTATTCCATGATTCTATGATAAGGTATCATTGGAAATGTTGGGACTTACTAACTATAATTATCCTATTTGTATGCATGTTTCATTTTTGTATCTGAAGTTAGAAATACTGACTTTGTATCTGGATTCCAACTGTGCTACTGTGGGTGATGCTCATTGGCTATCACTTCAGGTACCACAATGTAAAAGCCAGACAGGGCTGATGTCCATCAGTGATGACACTCCATACTGTCTCTAACTCATAGACATTGTGATAGTAGACTGAGGTGATCTGATCACCGGAGGCTAACCACCACTTAGGATGTCTGTACTATTCAGTTGAGGGATGGGTATTCAAACCAAAGATGGTTTCAGTGGGATCTTCAGCACATCAGGTGGCCTCCCAGAGGTCCAATCCATCACAAAGAGGTCAGTGTACATTTTTTAATCAATTCATCTTATGGCCTGATGCCTTTTTTAAAGCCACACAAAGTTGAGGCCGCTTAATACTGCATTTTAGACACTGTGTAGGCTCCAGTGACAGGAACAGTTTCCTCAGACAGCATTCCTTCCCCACAGTCTATCTACTTAGAAAGGCAACTCAGTATAGACTTGCTATATACTTTGAGTCAACTGCATATGCTTTGAGATACCTTGCTATTGGGAGGAGAGTGGGGGAAATTGCCAGTAAACTCTTCTATGAATTTAATAGAACTTCCATGTTCAGAATTAAGAGTTCCTTACCAGAGGAGTCTAGTCTGTTTACACCAAAGACTGCTTGGCTGTGAAACATCCAGAAATGTCCATTGTTACAGGACAGCAGGCACGGTTTGCATGGAGCAATCACATGGTAACCTACAACATTGCCACTAGAACAAACAAACAAAATAATGACCATGTAAGTTCTTGGATGAAAGTTTACGCTGAAGAAACACTAAAGGTTAATGTTAAAGAGAATCTACCCATTTTACTAGGCAAATTGGTGTTCAATGTCCTCATCTGGAGAAAATGTAAAGGTGAGGTTTTTTTAAACCAGTGGTGCATAAAGTGTCTGAATATATTTAAAAATCAGTGATCCTGTGGCATCTTTGAGACAACAAAAATATATAGCATCATGAGCTTTCATGGGTAAGTCCCACTTCATCAGATGAGCTAGAGTGGAAATAACAGAATCCAAGATTACCTATATATGTATTAAAAAAGTAGTACTTGTCAATTGTAGGACCCATGTTAATGAAGCTAATTATGTGGGCTGGATGTGTTCCATTCATAGCTTTTGATATGAAAATGCAGATGTTAAAAGCAGGGTAAATTGGCTTTGTAGTGTGTTAACCTGTTAAGACCAGGGTAACAGTGTTACATTGGTAGATGAATTACAGTTCTGAATACATTTACTTAGAGAAAGAGGATGTGTGTGGAGATGCACAAGACATATTTCTTAGACAGTCTTGTCTTACTGCAGATATCCAAATTCTATATGTTACACGAATGTTCTGTAACTTAAGTCTATGAAGCTTTAAACCAGATCTCCCCAGTGAAATCAATGAAGATTCACCTTAAAACTGGTGGTACAATAAGACCCTATAAAAGCTAGGTAATTAGCTTGGGGTATATACAGGCCTGATTCTGCTCCATTGAAATAAATGGAAATTAAGGGTTTTAGTAGGATGAGATTTTGGCCCAATTTATTTACCTGTAGATTCCTTTCACCCCAAGCAGCGCGCACAGAAAAAAGTGTGTGCTTTCTAGTTCAGCATCTGGACCAAACAGAGTTCCTTGCTAGTCAAGTCTCTTGGAAAAAAAGAGCACCTTGCTGTTTTTAGTCCAAAAACCTTCCTGTCCAAGCTCAAATCCAAGCATGCTGAATTTTTAGACCAAGCAGATAAATAACCCTGAGTGGTTTAGCAGACTCTTTAAAAACAAACAAAAAAACAAAAAACAAACAAAAAAACCCCAGTATCTTAAGTATCAAGCATCAATAAAAATAAACAGCCAGCTCCAGGAACTTTCATGTTAACTTTTTCCATCCACTAGTGAAGGCTAGGTCTGCCAACAGCATGTTCCGTTACAGCAGAACCTCAATTTTATGAACCTGTTATACAAATCTACTGTAACTGATATATTCAGTTTTATGAACTCCTGAATCCCCAATTAGTTTATAAAATAGGAATTCTCTGCTGTATCTGTTTTAATAAAGTGGAAGATAGGAATAAATGCATTTCATTATGATATTGACATAGCTATCTCAAATCCATGCTGAAGCACTCTTTTTGGAGTTAACTGGGTGCTACTCAAGTTTTCTATAGAACCACACCTTAGTCTTGATATGCATTGTCCTAGCATTTCTGCTAGGGAATTCTACAATGATAGACTAATAGCCATGTCCAAAGGTAGTGGGCCAAGTTTCCACTGAGCAAAGTTGTATCAAATTCACTTCATTTGTGACCCAAGCACTTGCATTTGAGTGGTTGGTTAGGAGATGTTGAAATGTTATTGCTGCAGCACATGCACTGCTGAGCAGGTGCTTGTATGGTTATGAGTCACATTGAAGTGATATTACTTACCATTTCAGACATGCAATGTTCTTCAATTTACATTTGCAGATGTCAGTGAAATAACAACTTCCAATGAAGTCAACAGTACTGGAGGGGATATAATGGTCACAGAAACAGTTTAGACAATTAACATAACTTCACCCAGATACCTGTAAGTTAATATTGCAACAAACCAGTGTTTGAGGTTTGTACTTTTTTATTTCCCTTTACAAACACCTACCTGCTATCATCTAGTCTCCCTCTATCGCCAATCATAGTAGTCTCAAGATAGCAAATATATCTATACTAGCCAATTAGCCCGTCATAAGACAGGATTTTCAGGTCTCTCCTCCACGTCGGTCTTCTCTCCTGAGCCTCCTCTCTCTCTCTCTCTCTCTCTGCTCTCCTCCGCCTCCTGCCTCTCTCTCGGTCTCTCTCTTTCACTTCTCCTCCCCCTCCTGCCTCTCACACGGGGGACCGCAGAGCCCAAATGGCCATCTGAGCTCCGCACTCCCCATGCTGCATGGGGGGCGCAGAGCCCAAACGGTCGCTTGCTCCGCTTGCTCCCACGCGGCGGCCTGGCTGAGCGGCGCAGAAGTCAGCCAAGAGCCACGGCGGGAGGTGAATGGGGGCTGGGCGATGATGTTCACGGCCAGGGGCGGGGCCTGAAGCCGCTGTCACGCCGCACGTCACCGCCCTGCGTCCCTTCCCCTCCCACCGTGGCGCTCGGCTGACTTCTGCACCGCTCAGCAGGGCCGCCGCGAGGGAGCAAGCGGCGCAAGTGGCCGTTTGGGCCCTGCACTCCCCATGCAGCACGGGCCGCCCAGAGGGAACAGCCAGCATTTCAGGCAACAGCGCCGCCCAGAGGGAACAGCCAGTATTTCGGCGTTACAGATTCACAGACACTGGGCTACTATATATATGATATTCCACCAGCACACTCGAAGCCAGCACATGATACTTTTCAGGAACCTGCTCCCCTCCCCTAGGAGCAGAGCTTTAGTAAGGGTGCCATTTTGAGATGGCGTACATGCCTCTCGCTCCTGGCTCGTGAAGGGAGGCGGTCAGAGGTAGGGTTGCCAGGTGTCCGGTTTTTGCCCGGACAGTCCGGTAATTGCGTCTTCTGTCCGGTAAAAAAACCAGAAAATACCGGACATGCAAAATGTCCGATATTTTCTGTTTTTCTCGTACAGAAGGCCGGCAGGGACATTATTCTCCTCCCGTGTCTGGTGGGGTGTCCCTGGGGCCACTTGAAAAACTTCCCCCAGCCTCCCCTGCAGCACGGTCAGATACTTCTGGTTCCTCTCCTGCATGTGGGAGAGGCGTGCACAGGAGATCTGGCACAAGGGAGAAGCTCCACGTGCTGGAGCCCTGCTGCATTTCAACCAGGCAGCAGTGAAAGAGGCTGCAGCTCTTTCCCAGGCTCAGGTGGCTGCAGAGGTTGCCAGCAAAACTCGTTTTGCCATGAGCAGGTGTGTGGGATGAGAGGAGAGGGGAGGGAGGGGATCCATTCCCAGAGTGAGAGGGAAGGGAAGCCCCTGAGCCCCTTCCCTGCATGGGGCACCTTTTGGAAGGAAGGGGAAGCCACAGCAGGGACAGCGGCTCCTCTTCTGCCCCCTCCCTCCCTCCCCTTCCCTGAATAGGCTGGCTAGCCTCTGGCAGTCTGGAGCCTTACCAGTTAAGGAGGCATGCAGGACTGAAGAGAAGGGGGTGGGGAATACCTTGCAGGAGTGGGAAGGAAGAGAATCACCCCCAGCCCCTTCCCTGCATGGGGTGCATTTAGGGAGGAAGGGGTGGTCACATCTGGGCAAGCCCCAGAACTCCTTCCCTGCAATAGACTGGCTGCAGCAAGGAGCAGTGTCTTGTAGCCCTAGCTAGCCCTACACTAGCCACAGTGCCTCCTTAACAGTTAAGGAGGCATGCAGGACCTGAGGAAAAGGCTGGGGGAAGAATCCCTTGCAAGAGGGGGAAGGAAGGGAAGCCCCCAACTTCCCTGCATGGGGTTAGGGTTGCCAGGTGTGCGGTTTTCACCTGGACAGTCCGGCAATTGCGTCTTCTGTACGGTTTAAAAAAAAACCCCTGATATTTTCTGTTTTTCTCAGACAGAAGGCTGGCGGGGAAATTTTCCTCCCTGCTGTGTCTGGCGGGTTCTCTCTCTTTTTTTTTTTGGCTCAACCAATTTTTTCCCCGCCATGTTTGGTATTTTTTGTGAAACTATCTGGCAACCCTAGAGAGGTGCTTCACAAAATTGGTGTACTTTCTTATTACTCCAGTAGTTAGAGGAAGCAGAAGAAAAGCAAGCAGCATCCTGGTACGTATGGCTGCTGCCTAGGGCCGGATTAAGGTCTTCATAGGCCCTAGGCACTCTCATAATCATAGGCCTTTAATTGAGATTATATGTAAGGGAGAAATGCTCTATCATCTGTGCACTTAACATAACATACAATTAAATATTATACCTGTATGTTTGTTGACTAAAGATAGCAAATTATTAGGTTTGATTTAGCAATTTTCTTTTCTTAATTGACTTCAAAATAAGAATTTTTTTTTTTTTAGTCCCTACATTTTTTGTAGGCCCTAAACTTTTTCCTAGGCTGTAGGCACTGTGCCTAATGGATAATCCAGCCCTGATGCTGCTGCCCTCCCTCCCGCAAAATGGCTTTGCTTTAATATATCTAGTTGCTTATGTTCTAAAGAAGATTCAGTTGGGACCACACTCCCGTCTTGAGCTGGGAATGCTGCTATTGCAGTGATGAATACACCTTAAAAGACTGAGTGGGATATCCACAATACAATGCTTCTGCTCGCCAATAATGCTGGTTGTCAAGATAGAGAGAGGTAGCAGTGCGGGAGGTGAGGGGGACAAGTGGGAGCCAGAATACACAGGAAACTGGCTTTCAAATATTCAGCAGTTACATGTTTACAAAAATAAATGTTTGCTAACATTCCTAGTATTGTTAATAAAAACACTTTTGTTTATTACCAAGTCCAGTGTAAATAACTGTTACCTGAGGGGAGTGGAAGCAACTGCTGTGCATAGCTCTTTCGATAAGGGCAGTGGACTTTATGAGCTTTCTTTGTGTAAAAATTTTTTTACAAAGTAAAACTGTTTTATTTGAGATCTTGGTGCTCTTTGGGGCCTGTGTTGCAGGGCACTGAGCTCTCCCAGAGCTGAGATGATTAATTGTGTTGTTCTACTAGGGGCAGTAACCCCAGCTCTGTGCCATGGCTGGGGGAGACCAGAGCTTCTAGCCCAGCAGGACAGGATGGTGGGAAGCCCCACAGAGCAGGAGGGCAGGCATCACTGGATTGATCAGCACACCAGGTAGGTGATAAGATTTGGCCCTGTCTACACTTGCCTTTAAGCATGCTGAAATGGTACTCAAAATTGTTTGTTGCAGACAACCTAAATCTTTATCTACCGGGAACCAGTGTTCTTAACAATAGGGCTTCCAGCAGTGGAGGGCTGCCACAAATTTCCAGCATTTTAACCACTCACTAAAAGGGTCTACAAAAAAAAATGTGTATGGGTTAGCCTAGCTGAGGTAGCTTGAGTCCAGCTAGCTTGGGTAAAAATCATAGTAAAGCTAGCACAGCCAGGCTTCAGTGTGAGTACTTCAAGTCTGGTATAGATGTTGGGTGCTTCATCAACATCATCAGAGGTTCTCTCTCAATTGGTGGATGATTGCTAGCATGGATTTACATATGGGTCCTCAGATGACTTAGGAGTTCAATTCTGGAACTTCATATCCACCTGTGTATCTGTAGATACTTCCTGGCAGGCCAACTGCCTGCTGGGAGAAAGTTGGGTTTTTTTCTCCTTCCTTCTCTCTTTTCAGTTTTGAGGGCAAGGCACTTCTCGAACTGAGCTACTGCTTGATGGAGGATGTGCCCCCCCCCTTGGGTTTGGTTGCAGGCCTGCTCCTCCCAGCTTTTGGTGTCCACATCACTTTACTTTACATTCACTTTTAATGTGTCTTTTGTAATTAATACTTGGCTTGCTAGCCCACTCTGAAGCCTGAGCTGTCTTTCTTCTGTTACCCATGCTACCTGGATTTAAGTTAGCTTGGACAGACTAGCTGATAATAGCTTTTGCTGTGTAGGTGTACCTTTAAACCTGATGATGCTAGAAGCTGGTAGCAGTTTGTTTATATCAGGACTCCCAGCTCCAAAGACTATATCTCCAATGGGGAATTACTTCTACTCTTCCTTACAGTGAACATAGCCAGCTTCAGCACTAGGTCAGTTGCCTCGTGCAGACAAGGTCATTTCCAGACTTAACATTTGTATGTCAATTTCTTCTTCTGGAAGGTGGAATAGTATTACCTAAATCAGCTATTGCCTCAACCTACATCCTCTGAGGCTTTGTGATTTTAATGTATTCTGATCTTCTCTGCAGAAAAGTCATTAAGAGCTCACTAATGTTGTCAAATACTCTTCAGTAATGGGGTTTCTACAATAGATCTTAGATAGGTAAGCTTTGTCAACCCCAATTTATATTTAGTTGTCAGTTTGTTTCAATTTAGAAAAAACAAATATCTTCAAAACAATCTGATCTTCCCTAGTTTAGGGCTCTTTGACCTTGCAGTCCTTCCTAGTTTTCCACCAGTTGGAACACTAGTTCAGGCAGCCACTAACATGTCAACTGCAGTGTTGCGCAGACCCTGCTTTAAGCAGTGTTAGATGAGACAATAGGTAGAACAGTGACAGCTGGTTTACAGTAGTATTTCCACTGTTAGAACTGCATCAATGGTAATGTAAGTACAGACTTCATGACAAAAGGGGCAATTTGTTTACATAGCTTGGTATGTACAGGGTTCAGTGCACCACTGTGCAACATTTCATCTCATGGCTTGGAATTGTGTATACTCGTTCATTCATTGTGTTAATGGGTGGGAAAAATGGTCCTGAGAGTTGAACTTCTGTATGCAGACATACAAGTTTAGTTAAGACTTCATGCTTCCTATTTTGATATTTATAGTTTAGATCCTCAATATATTAGCCCCCCACTCCAAATCTAACTACTAAACCATTTGCCTCGGGGGGAAAAAATCAATTATTACTTCATTTCCTGAGTCACAGAAACACAGATCACTATTTTAATTTCGTACTGAAATATGTGGTCTACAGAGTTTCATACTTAGTTTTGTAGTTAACACTTTAAAAATGTAATCCAGTTTTAGGCCTGGTCTATACTAGACCAGGCAGGTAAGCTTTAAGGTACGCCATCCAGCTATGCAAAATGTGTAGCTGGATTTGGCTTATTTTAAGCCGAGCCGCGATGGCATCCATGCTGCGGGAGGCCAATGGGAGCACATGCTTCCACCGGCTTCCCTTATTCCTTATAGAATGAGGAGTACTGGACACTGTCGGGGGCTGCCCTCCGTGTTCGATTTAGAGGTCTACATTAGACCTGCTAAATTGAACAGTAGAAGATTGACCTCTGGAGGGTCGATCTTCTCTGTAGTGTAAACATGCCCTTCGTGTATAATAACCATACATATCACTAACTTGTATTTGACAACCAGAAGTGTATGAAAGACATTTTAAAGCAGTTCAGAACATCTGTGCCAGGAACTAGGTGTTTATTGTAAACCTCAAATGAGAGCACAGAACAACAGCGTAGTGATTAGAATGTGTTTTTTTTTTTTTAAATGAACCTTGTTTTAAAAATTAATTTTAGTCCATCTTAGTTTTTCCTTTTAATCCATCTTTACAAATTAAGAAAATGTAAATGACAAAGTATGTTAATAGTTAGTTTACTAATATTTAAATGTTGCTTTGCCATATTTGTTCATCCTCTGATTCCAGATTAAATTGGACCAATTAGGAATTTAAAACAAAAATCTTGCTGTCCTTGCTTAACCCTGAAGCCCAGATTGGATTCTGCTTCTTTCATCTTCACCAGTAATGCACTCAACTATTCTGTTGATGTGAGGCCAAACAGAATACAACTTGTTTTCCTTGACTGATTCATTCCTGCACCATTTAGAGTAAAAATCATGTTTCTATCCATAAAATAGATAGAAAGTAACTGTCTTTGATTGTGATGATGTTTTTACAGAACCACTGAACAACATTTATTTTTGTCAGGCTAGACTTGTAGATATGCCAATGAACAATCTTATTATCCATCATCTAAAATCAATGTTCTCAACCCTTCCAGAATACTGTACCCCTTTTAGGATTCTGATTTGTATTGCATACACCCAAGTTTCACCTCACTTACATTAGCTACTTATAAAATCAGAAATAAAAACAAGCATGTTGTTTAATCACAGTTAACCCATGCTATTATTTCATAATAATGATTTTAAAAAACTGATTAATCACACTTAATTGCACAGATAAACAATGGATTACCAGTTGAAATGTATTAAATATTTTGGATGTTTTTCTACCTTTTTATATATTTATTTCAATTACAACACAATACAAAGTGTTTGGTTCTTACTTTTTACATTATCTTTGATTAAAAATATATGCATTGTATAAATGGTAAAAAAAGAGAGAATTTTCCATTCACTTAATACAAGTACTATAGTACTTGCCCTCTCTATCGTGCAATGCAACTTTAAAATGTAGATTTTTTTGGGGGGGGGGGAGGTATAAAACTGCATTCAAAAATAAAAGAATGTAAAACATTAGAGCCTGCAAATCCACTCAGTACTACTTCTTGTTCAGCTGATGGCTAAGACAAACAAATTTGTTTATATTATGGGAGAATGCTGCCTACTACTTATTCACAATGTCTCCTAAAAGTGAGAAGAGGCATTCACAAGGCATTTAAGCTAGCATTGCAAGGTATTTATATACCAGATATGCTAAACATTCCTACTCCTCTTCAGGATGCAGCCACCATTCCAGAAGACATGCTTCCATGCTGCTGATGCTTGGTTTTTTTTTAAAAATATATATTTATAACAACTCCTTGGGGGAGAATTGCATGTTTCCTGATGTTTTATATGCATTCTGCCATATATATTTCATGTTACAACAATCTCAGATGATGACCCAGTACATGTTGTTTGTTATGAGATCACTGTTATAAGATTTGACAAAATGTAAAGAAGTACTAATGTAAATTTCTAAAAATAGCTACAGCACTTGACCCAAGGTTTAAGAATCTGAAGTGTCTTCAAAAACCTGACCGGGATCAAGTGTGGAGCATGCTTCCAAAAGTCTTAAAAGTGCAACACTCTGATGCAGAAATTGCCAAACCCCAACCACCAAAAAGGAAACCCCAACCTTCTGCTGGTGGCTTCTGACTCATATGATGAAAATGAACATGCATGGGTACAAACTGCTTTGGATGATTATCTTGCATGGATGTATGACCCCGGGATTGGTGGTTGAAGCATGAAGTGAGACATTTAGCATATGTGACGCATAAATATCTTATGATACTGGCTGTAACACTGCCAAATCAATGCCTATTTTCACTGTCAAATGACATTGTAAACAAAAAGCGGGCAGCATTATCCCCTGCAAATGTAAATAAACTTGTTTGTCTGAGGCTGAGCAATTGGCTGTACGGGAAGTAGGATTGAGTGGACTTTCTAGACTCAATGTAAAACTTGTTTTATTTGTGAATACAGTTATTTTTGTACAGAAGTCTACATTTGTAAGTTCAACGTTGGTGATAAAGAGATTGCACTACAATACTTGTATTAGGTGATTTAAAAATGCTATTTTATTTTTTACAAAACAATACATGTTTTGTATTCTGCATGATAATGAAAATAAAAATATTTGAAAAGGTAGAAAACAAAAAATTTAAATAAATGATTTTCAGTATAAAGGTGCAATTGTTAAACAATTGTGATTACATTTTTAAACATTTGACAGCCATAATGTAAATACAAAAGTGAAACAGCATACCAGTACTGAGAAATGGCGTTCTTTTTTTTTTTAAACCACAAATTGTAAAAGCAATTGGAACTTGCATATTGTATTTACATTTCAGTGTATAGTACTGAGAGCAACATAAACAAGGCGTATGAAATTTTAGTTTGTACTGACTTATGTATTTTTATGTAGCCTGTTGTAAAACTAGGCAAAGATCTGCACATTTCCTCCAGGTTCAGAGCTAATGATCAGAGTCACTTGTCAATGGGGGTCAGGGCTGAGATGCATTTCCAGATCTAATATTAACATTCTCTGACATCTTGTGGCAAATCACTTAGGGGACACTGGTTAGGTTTAAAATAATTTCAGCTTATATTCTTACTTCATTACTAGCTCTTGAACAACAATTGAAGCAACTGCAAAAAAAATAAAATAATCTAGATTACCTTCTGTCATTTACGTAATTTACATTATTGTAATTCATCAAACCGGGAATAAAGCATTTAAGTGTTGGAAACATCCTACTAGAATTTATACTGCACCTGTTTGGGGATATTACTTGACTATAAATAAAAATAGACGAGTTACTGATTTGAAACTGGAGTGAAACTGACACTTTCAAGTCACTTTCACTTCTATTTAAAGGGTAGCCACTTTCCAGAAGGCTCTCAAATACATTGATTGAATCTCGATGGTCATAGACTATTTAAAAAGGAAGACCAAGACATTGTCACATTTTAAAGTTGAGGAAAAACGAGTCTTGCTGATTAGTTAGCGTTTCTATATAAATGTTATATAACATACCATTCTGTGTTTTGACTGTTGCTTAGTTGCTATTGCTGTAAAATAGAAATACTTGCTTGCCCATGAGCGATAGTGGCTTGTAAGGAGTAGACTGAGATCGGTGGGGCAGGAAGTGGGCTTTCTTAACGGTTTGCACGATGTCTCGTACGCTAGGGGCTTCCTGCTAATTAATGTCTTTGGGGGGCCTAGTGTAACACTGGTGAGCTGTTGAGTTGCCGGTGGACGGCGAGCGGAGGGGACTTACCTGGTGGGTGGGATGTCCGTGGAGTAGAGGTCGATCTCGGTGTTGGCCAGCAGCACAGCCTTCATCCCCCGGGAGCTCAGCACCTGCTGGCAGAATCTGCAGCACAGCATGGACACGCACCTGTCCTTGAAGCTGCACCCACTCGTGGACATGGCGGCTCTGGCTCCCAAGGGCCTGGCTCCTCTTCCCACAGTGCGGGGTGGGGGTGCCTTGCTTCTTGGAGGGCCAGCTGCCCCCCAGGCCCACTGCCCTGCCCCCCCAAGACTGTTCTTTAGCCCCCCCCCCTTCGGGATCCTTGCCCCAGGGACGATTCCGCTTCAGCTGCGCTGTCCACGCTCACTGCCCCCTTCCCCTGGAGAGTGACACCCCTTCCCAGCCCTGCCGCCCCCTCCAGGCTCCACAGGCGCTGGGCTCCCCCTACTCCCTGCCAGTGGGGGCCCTATGTGGTCCCGTGCCACGGGGCACCCTGTGCTCCGTCTGCTGCCCCCCCGCTACTGGGGCCCCTGTGCCCCCTCACCTGACCCCCGCCTGCCCTATGCTCCCCTTTCCTGGCTTGCCCCACCCCCACGGTTCCCGCTTACTGTTCTCCCCTCCCCCCCTTTTTTTTTTGCCACGCGCCGGCTGAGTCCGCTGCGTCGGCCTCGCTGCCGTTAGACCCCAACGGGCAAGCCCCCCACGAGCCTCTCGCTTTCAGACCTGTCAGACTCCGTTTGAATCCCCATCCTCGCTTCCCATTGGAGGGGAGCGAACACTCCCCTAGAGCCCGATTGGGGGGGATTGGAGCTGGGTCCGCCTCTCCCAGCGCCTAGGACCTGCCCCCTCCGCTCCTCGTTGGAGGAATCCTGAGACAGAGGCGGGGCAGAGAGACGAGGGGCACGCCGTTATTGGTGAGTAGGTTTGTCACTCCGAATCATCGCAGCGGCTGATTGGGGGAAGCGGAGGAGGGGGCGGGGCGGGTGAGCTAGCGCTGCAGAGGAAACTGACCGCGGGAGCCGTCGCGGGTGAGCCTCGGCTCGTGGAGGAGGGGAGCTGGCTGCGCGGCGCTGCAGGTAAGAGCGCGCCGCAAGTAGACCTCCGTCCTGCCATAGGCGTGCCCCAGCCCATAATACTCCCGCCCCCCCGGGGAGACCCGCATGGCCGCCACCGGCTGCTCCGCCAGCCCCGCGCTCTCTCCCAGCCGGCGATTCTCCCCAGCCTGTCCCGAGCATCCCCCGCCACCTCTGCTCCCCCATTTGTAACTCCCGGCACAGCCTGCGCTCCCCATTTTTAAAAATCTCCCGGCGCAGCCTGCGCTTAGCTCCCACCCCTATTTGCAGAAGCTGCCCCGGGGCAGAGCCTGCTCTTGTCTCCCCATTTGCAGAAGGCTGCCCCGGGGCAGAGCCCGCTCTTGTCTCCCCATTTGCAGAAGCCGCCCCCGGGGCAGAGCCCGCTCTTGTCTCCCCATTTGCAGAAGCTTGCCCCCCGGGGCAGAGCCTGCTCTTGTCTCCCCATTTGCAGAAGCCGCCCCGGGGCAGAGCCCGCTCTTGTCTCCTTCCCATTTGCAGAAGCCGCCCCCCGGGGCACAGCCCGCTCTTGCCCCCCCATTTGCAAAAGCCGCCCCCCGGGGCACAGCCCGCGCTTGCTCCCTCCACCCCCAATTTGCAAAAGCCGCCCTCCAATTTGAAAAAGCTGTGTCCCCCCGCGCACAGCCTGCTGTCTTTTCCTTCCCCCCCATTTGCAAAAGACGCCACCCCGGTCATAGCCAGCTCTTGGTCTCCCAGTTAGCAAAAACCGCATCCCAATTTGCAAAAACCGCCTCCCCCGGCACAGCCCGCTCTTGGCCCCCCCGTTGTAACCGCCCCGTGGCATAGCCCCCGTTCTCCTCAATCGCAACACTTTCCGCCTTGCATAGCTCCCTCCTAGGATAGTCTTGAGCCTGCAAAATCCCCCTCTCCGTCCATAATACTCGAGGAGCAATTATTCCCCCACCCCAACCCCCAGTATAGCCCCAAACCTTCCTCCCCGCCCCACCTTCCATTCCCCCATTCTGCCCGATCCGCTCCATTCCCAGAGCTCCGCTCCCCTTTTCCGCAGGCTTGAATATCTCTTCCCAGCACCCCCCGTCGCTGCTCCCTGCTAGGATTAGCGGCAGGAAAGGGAAGACAGGGCTGGGTCCTTCATTCCTGAAGTGAAAAGCAAATAGGGCTGAGGGAGGGGGGGGCGAGTGGTCTTCTCCTTACACAACTGAGTTGGCAGCACCCAGGTTCCCAAGGTGCCGGAGGGTTTTGCAGTAAGCATTGGGGAGCGCCCGTGGCTTCTGCATGTATTTTTGGGAGAGCTTTAAATATGTGTATTTGCGCAGTCTCTTTCCAGCTGGGTGGATAGTAATTGCATAGAGCAGCTTGGACTATCTTCCACTCCCTCCGTAACTATGGGGGGAGCCAGTCACACACTTTCTGTTTATTTGTTTTCCATTTAAATGCTCTAACCCTATTCTGTAACCCTTTCCCGTTTCCTGTCTCTGCTAGCCACGTTGTTCCTCTTGATGTTGGATGTGGATTCAGTTGTTGGTTGACGGTTTTTTTTTTTTTTTTTTTTTTTAACGTGCACAGCTCCCTGATTTCTTACGTTTGTTACCCAGAATAACTTGTAACACCCCCCCGTCCCACGTGCCCTGATTTCCCCCTGTTGGGTGATTTGCATCTGCCTTCCACATGCTGGGCTGCATTTCCCCTGGTTCCAAATCAGCATTGATGTCTAGGGGAGAGACCTGTTTTTCTGGATTGGGGGGGACCAAACAATCATCATAATATAACAAAGCTGACCTTTCTGTAGAATCAAAGGCTGCTGATTTAGCTATACCAAAGGGGATTAATCTTGTTTACAAAATGGCTTGTGGATTCATTTTTTACCTCCTGCAGTTCATGTAATTCAGGGATTTGCATCTAAATTTTCAAGATATCGAGTTGTTGTTTCTTCAGTACCACTCTCTTTTTTCCCCTTCCTGCATTGCTCATTTAGAAAAGTGATTATTATTATTATTATTATTATTTTTGCATGGGCTAGTTACCTTTCACTACCACCCCTTTTTCCCTGGGGACTGAGCTTTCCCAATAAGATTTTTTTTTTCTTTTTTTCTTCCTTCTGTGCTTGCTACTACACAGGCATTTTACCTTGCTGATGTACATATGTAGCATTTTGCTGCAGTTTAAAGAGACATTTGCAATACTAATGAAGCTTTTCTTTAAACCATAAACTTTCTCCTTGCATTTTGTAACTGATATTTAAAAAAAATCTTTTTTTATTTACAGGCAACGAAACCAAAGAGAACGCCCTCTGATCCTTCATTTCTCCTCCCATTTGGGATTTTATTTGCATAATCTTTGAGCCTGTGTTTTAAAAAAGTCAAACCAAACCCTCAAAAAACATGTGCAGCAGGACTTCCACTCCTTGACTGTACCATTAGTGTTAGTAATCAGGAAAAGCCTTTGGAGACTACATGATCTCTCTAGTCTGATGCTTGCTGCTGTTGCTGCTAAGGGTTTTGGTGCAGGGAAACAAAACTGCCTTTTCCACCCGCTGATTTCTTAACATCTGCATGTTTCTGCTGCCGCACTCTGTTTCACGCCCTCTTCCCATGGACTGATTTGTTTTATTTGAAGGGTGGAAGGATAAGAAAACCAAGGCATTTCTTTGGAAGAAACAAAATTACATTTATTTGTTGCGTTCTGGTGGATCTGTTTTGAGGTTAATCTTTCTGGAAAGGGAAAACATGACGTCGCCAGCTAAATTCAAAAAGGATAAGGAGATCATAGCTGAATATGACACTCAGGTCAAAGGTAGGAATAATTTTACATCCATCTATATTGTTACAGTTTAGACTTGCAAATGCAGGCATTTGCATTAGATATTTGGGGTGGGGACTGAGAAAAGCATTTGCAAGTCACCAGGAATTTGCAATGTTTTCTGAAATAGTGCAATCTTGTAAGGGATTTTTTTTTTCTCATAAGGGTGGATTCCTGTGTAGGTCAGTGTTGTCTTAATGCAGAGAGGAATTTCTTTTTCGGTATATGAAAACCCTTGAGTTTAGAGCTTTCTTTTTTTCTGGGTGCTTTAAAATATGGTTAGGTTTGAAATGTGCCTGGCAGTGAATAGCTTTTCAATTTCTTTTCCCCCTAAGGAATCTTTTAAAGCCTCTGTAGAAGGAGAAGAAGGTATATCTCTTGCCAGTACTGTGGACCCTTGTTCACATCAAGTCTTCATAGCTGTCTGTGCCAAAAAGCTATAATATTCAGCTTCCATCTCAATAAGTTCACACTGTTTATTCACACAGCTGTGATTTTCAACACCCTGGGTTGGCTGTGCATATGACCACTATTCTGAATGTAATTGGTGCTGATATATAATTCTAAATTATATAGAATGTTGGTGCAAATGAGCATTAGGCTTGGGTTAGGACATCACATGCCCTCAGTGGTGAAATGGAAGTGCTTAATGTTTGTGTGTGTGTGAAGCTTTCAAGATAATTTGAATGAAAAATATTCTTGTGTGTGTGACTTGATAAATTGTAGCTGATGGGAAATCAACTGCAGTAAGCTTGTTTAAACCTTGCTTGGTATGTTGATTGTGTGGGTGTGGAGATGGCCTTGTGGTGAAGGCAGAGGAGTGGAAGTTGGACATTGGGATTTACGGACTTGTATTACCCGGCAGCGCAAGTCACTTAGTCACTGTGTAAAATAGTGAAGTGTGAGCTGCTCCTCCAAAGGGGTGCTATGTGAAATTTAATTCATTAATGTGTAATGTTTTAATGCTTTCAGATCCTTGTGTGGGAGGCAAGAGAAATGCAAAAGGTGTGTGTGTGTGTGTGTGTGTGTGTGTGTGAGAGAGAGAGATTTTCTCTCCTCTTTAATGAAATGTTAACTTGACAAGCTATTGGGTCGTGTAGAATGTCAATAGCCAGCAGGAGGTGCTGCTTCAAAATGATGGGCTTAGTCTTGTGACCCAGCAGCTGGAAGTGAGATGTAGGTGGTGCTTAAAACACAATAAATTAAAATGTGTGGAGATGTGGTTCCCCCCCACCCTCATCCAGCTCCTTGTTTCAAAATAGGTCAGAGAGGGATACCTCCTCCAGCTTTCTGGAACAATGCAGAAGGCATTCACACTTGAATATTGTAGTTCTGTTGAATGATTGGTCTGAAGTATTTAGAATAATACACTTTTTTTAATAAGGTTTATTTAGCCAGCCTGCCCTCATACACTGTCTATTTGTGATCTCATCAGGCTTCCCATCTGAAATACAATCAGCTGTGGTCAGAATTGAAATGGAAGTTCTGCAAGAAAATTCTATGCAACAGCAGGAACTGCTATTGATAATTCAGGAGATGGTGGTGTCCCTAGAACCAGTGCTCCAGCACTGTGATGGGGCACTGAACTGTTTAAGAAACTAAAATCCAAGGTCTTGTCCATTCGTTGTTGTTTAGAAATACCATAGTCCTTGTGTAGCAAAACCTATCCTGTCGATTGGTCATTTTCCAAATCTAGTTAATAACGTGCTGCCTCTAAATTGCCCTGGTAGTTAAGTTTGGTTGTTCTTGTTTATTTTCCTCCTGCTAAGTACTATTGCTAAAGATCTTGTACTCCTGAAGTGACCACATCAGTGGTAGTTGACATGACTCATGTTGGTTACAAGTGGATGCTGTATAAACTAGGAGGTATTATCTGTCTTGCTCAGATATGAAAATATTCCTCTATCTTTGCTGGCATTTGAAAGCTTAACACATTTTGAGCTGCATGCCACACAGGGATGATGTAAGGCAGCTGTGTCTTCAGACATCACTTAAAATCCTTAATCTACAAATGCGTAAGTTTGTATACGTGTTCTCGAACCTAAAAGTTGCTAATAATCCCTGGATTTGGTTTTTCAAAAAATAAACAACGAAATACCATATTAAGAAGGGCATCTTGGTGATTGATAAGGTCAGAATTACAGCCTCACGGTTGAGAGCTACTGAGTGAATGTGATCATCAGACTGGAACAAAATGGCAATAGTGCAAATTCATTGTTCTGAACTAGTTTTGATGTTTACATGTCTGTTCGCTTCTTCCAGCAGCCATGATCATATCCCTTGTGGGTTGCAGTTGTGTCTATAGGTGAGCTTTCTCTTCAGACTGACTGACTGACTTGTTCCTGAGTGGCTATGGTGCAATCTGCAAGTCAAAATGGACTTGTAGCCTCCTCCCTGGAGAGTAGGAGTATTATCTCTTCTTGGATCTCCACTTTGTAAGCTGGATGGAGCTAGGGGCATGTCATCTTACATTTGTTGGCTTTTCATCCAGCATCTAGCACAATAGGACTGTGAAACTCAATGTGGTCTGTGGGTGTTAATGTAATATCACTTTGGTATGTGGATGATCAAATGTAGAGCTCCTGTATCTGATGCTATCCCATTATGCTGTACAGAATGTGGCTTTGCAATCAACTTCAGTGGTTGAACATTTTCTCTCTCCCCCTCCCTCCCCCATTTGAAACACAGATACTTAAAACAGAAAGAATTGGGTCAGTTGATTATACTTGTGTAGCAGAGCTCGCAACAGTGTGCCTGGCTCATGGTAGACCATCAGAAAACAGGGCAGACACTCCAAACTGGTGGTATATTCTAGAAATGGATTTTACCGAGTCATATACACTCCTGGGACCACAAACAGTTCTCTTAGGCTCCCCAGCACATCTTGCTATCCAGACAAACTAGATTTGTGATAGAAGGTTATTAAAGCCAAATATCATGGCACATGAGGCTAGTCCCAATCCCAAGGATACACTGGATGCCATGCCCTTCCCTCCCCCCCCCCCCCCAAAAAAAAATGCTGGCAGCCAATTTTTTAAATTAACGGAAGACTTATTAACTAAGAGAAAAAATGAGTTATTGAGAATGTATTTAACTTAAGTGACTCCAAGTGTGTAAGTCTCAAGTGATAGGAGAGATGTAGCTTTGGAGATCTCTGTTGTGTATTTGGAATACTCCTTGACAGTCTCCAGACGGGTCAGATATACGTGGTAGTTGCTTGGATCCATTCTTGTAGCAATCTGGCAAGTGTTTCTGACGCAGCTGGGCTTTTCGTCTGTTGCCTAAACAGTATTCAGTCTGTGGGTTTTCCATTGCTGAACGAGTGACCCATGCTTTGAAGTTAGCCTGCTTTTTCATTTACAGTTCCAAGGATCCAATCCCAGTTGACGAGCAAACCAAGTACAGAAGTCTACACAATGCATTCAGTTGCAACAATCCAAGCAGGCTTTCATTAGTTTTCATGAAGTTCACACATCAAATACATTTTCACTAACTTGCATTTTTGATCTAGGGCAGCGGATCTTAAAATATGGGTTGGGAACCCAAGATGGGGTTGGCATTAGAATTTCTGGGGGCTGAAGCCTGAGCACCATCACCTGAGGCCAAAGCCAAATCCCAGGCCTCACTGTGGGGCTGGGACCGAAGCCAAAGCTCAGGATCTTCACTCCTGGATGGGGGGTGGGGAATGGCGGGTGGGGATTGGGGGTGATAGGACTCAGGATGGCTCAGTCCCACCTCTTGAAGTCACATAGTAATTTTTGTTGTCAGAAGGGGGTCATGACACAATGAAGTTTGAGAATCCTGATATTAAGTACCGGGTATAAATAATGTAATGTGATATTAAGCCGGTTGCGGATAAATCCTTAATATTGTTGTCACACAAGTTAATTATCTTATGCCTTTGATTTGAACTCGTCTGAACAAGCGCTTCCTTGAGCTTCCAAATATTTTGCATTATGGGTGGATGGGAGAAGGAGGGTTTCAAGGCAATCTCCTTGAATGAACGTGGTTGAGATGGATGTAGTCTTAGACTATTTTGTTAAAATAGTGAGTTGAAATTCTTCTAAGAACTGGGGTGGAGTTGAAGGTAGGGGGAGAGAGGAGGACCCTGTTTTTCCTTTGTGTGCATAAGAAGAAGAGACCTACAAAGTTGGAAAGTGAGATTCCATGGCTCCCATATGGATTGTTTAGGAGTGCAAGCTCAACCTCTTATTTTAATCCTGTTACCATTCACTTGTACCACCTGTGGTATGACAGATGAGTATACTGTGCAGCATAGTTTCCTGTGTGTGACTTGGGCATCTGCACATGTGGGTGCGATAGAGACCACCATGATCCTTTTTAGACTAAATATTAGAGTGTAGACTTTGAGTGAAGAGAGGCAAATGTTTTATGCTTAACTTTTTTTCCTCCTCTTTCTCTTCCAATCCTCAGAGCATTTTATTTAATCAGTTTGTGGAAAGCTGCAATAAATAGCTTAAATGGTTGGGGCTACAGATTTCTAATAGTGCAGTTTTATCACAGCAAGGGTTCCAAAGCTATTTTCTCCCTCTTGGAAAAGTCACATCTAAAAACCGCCCAAATTCCCTCCTTTTGAAAATTACTTGATACAGTTCAGTGTGTTTAGTTATATTTTTCTCCATAATCCTATTTAATTAATGACAGAAGGAGAGGAAAGCACATGTGTGTGCATGGTCATGCAATCAACTGACTAAACAGATCTAAACAAAACTGACAGAAGGTGTTTGGCTGAGGTTCCTCTAGTTACACCTCCCCCCCACACTGTCAAATTCAGTCCGCGCGAAACTTGCGTTACTAATCTTTCCAAGCAACGCCACCCAATTGCACATACATCATCTTTATCCCTGTTAGGTAGAGTTCCAGGTGGTCTTTGTGACCTGATGTCGTCTTCCTTGCTTTCACCCTGTTTGAAACCAGCAGGTGAGTAGTTTGTGAGTTGAGGTGACCAACTGTGAATGATGTTAGTTGTATTCCTAATTTTGGTAAGGTCCTTTGAGCCATAACACTTTCCTTCATGGGAACTACTGTCCTACCTTTTAATGGTCTTGGTGAGATGGGACCCACTAGATAATAGTTATTCTATGGAAGGGGGAGAGGTAAGTCATTAGAACGTGCTGCTGATGGTAACTCAGAACATCTTTCTTAAACTTTTAAGTTCATCATCTGATTAATAGACCAATCCTTTTGAAAGATTCACCATGAATATTTGAAAAATTGTGTGTATAAAACCATTATACAGAAAAGTTACTTGGAGAGCCATCTTGTTTAATATCCCATTGAAATGTGATAGTTTCATCTTGGATTGGTGTAGCAGTTGTCAGCATTGTCTGTGGCATTGCTTTCTAGCTCTTTTCAGGACTCTTCATTTACAATTTTGTTTTCTTTCCATCTACCTATGTATACATACGTGGATGAGTTTCGGAGTTGCAGCTGGACAGCTGAATGTTTCTTTGGCAATAGCTACTCGATAAACTATGTAAATAATAGAGTAAAATTTTCAATTATTCACTTTGACAGAGTTGAGTAGAATATCTTAAAATTTCCAGTTTGTATATATTGGATTACTGTGTACATTTTAAATGTAAAACTATCTTTTAAGGGTTTTACAGTTAATCATTGCTCTGCTTGCATAAGTGATTCCATTTGTTTGCCACGATAAGTTACTCCAAACTTCTGGGTTCAGAAGTCATCTGTTTTCCTGGAGTCTTTGATAGCGCTAATCCTCTGAGCTCTTGAGTATTTTCAGATTGTGCCAACTAAGAAGTTAGATCCCAGATGGGGACCCTGTTGGGAGACTGGTTTATTGTTACAGATACTGTTTTAGGTTTCATGTTGTTTTTCTCCTCTCTCCCTATTACTGTAATGGATTATTAAGGAAGTAGGAGCAGGAGAAAAAGGGAATACATCTATTTCCTACTTGACTCCCACCCCCCTAAAAATCCGAGTGTCTGTCTGTCTTCTCCAAATTAATCTCACATTCCAGGGTTAAAAATCCAAAGCTGACCAAAAGACCTAACCTGGAACAATCTCAGTTGATTTAGAAGGCAAGACAAAATGTCCTTGCAACTTCTTTTGAGCTTGTATAAGTAGGGTGTGGCAGAACTCCTTTTTAAAATAATTTCAGTGGATAATATTGATGCTTTTTAAGCATTTGTTATTTTTAGTCTTTCTTAAATTTTCTCTATTGGGTGGAGGGGTCAGATGACATTAGGAATCAGGCAATGATTATTTGATGATAGCAGATGTTGAGATTCAAAAAGTGAAAGCTTTTATTACTGTTAACACAACTTGTCAGCATTATGTGCATGTTAAACAAAGTAAATATCCTTAAAGAAAACTAATAATATCTCAAGCAGCATTTATCTTACTGAAGTCGTTATCTATACATTTCTATTACCAGTTCAAGTATTTTTGTCAGTTTGTCTGCATATGGTGAAATTGACTCCAGCAGGCTCATAAGTAGGCTTGGAAGGATTAGATTATTAGCAGTGTCAATAAATGTCAGTTAGCTAGTGTTTATCCACCTAGGGGTGCCTCCCCATGCTTGACTTTCTGCCTTACTCCCAAATGATAGCTCTTCATGTAGAGACTCTTACCCATTTCCATGCCTCTTAATTTAATCAAGTTAAACAGCTGGAATAAAACAATACTTGATTTCTACCATTTCTGGCGTTTGCTTTAAGACCGTATATTGGCTATTTCCACTTTCCTCCACCTTTTATTGAAATTTTGAAGGAAGAGAAACCTAAACCCAGAATTCTGTGGAAGTCAATAACATTATCGCTCTACCTTGCTTCTGCCTCCCGATGTTTACTGTAAACATGCTTAAAATAAAAGCCAGGGAAGGGGTGCAGTGCTTCATAATAGGTTAGTCTATTATGCATGTGTTTACCTTGAGAGTTAACAATGCAAACAGCTAAGTGGTATTTTTCATACTTAGGAAAATAAACTGTGCAGTGTCCCTCAAACATAAGCAATATCGAGAATTTCTGAAATAGGACATCTAAACTTTTAGTTTCTGCTAACCTAAGAGGTTTTGTTCTTATTGCTCATGATTGAGAAATTATCAACTTCTGCTGAAAATGATCTTCTTAAATTGACATTTTCTGAACTTTAAAATGTGTATTCTTGAAGGCAGCAGCTGGGAAACTTGGATCTTTTGCTCCAGTTAAGTGGGATTATTTTAATGTGCCATCTGTCAATTAGAAGTGAGATTTTTATTCTCTAAAATTGTATCCATCAATGGGCAGGTGACCAGGAAATAACGTGGAAACAGGAAGTTGGTATCTACTGCATTACAGATGTTTCAATATTGTTGTAAACAGGCTTTTTTGAATATGGAACATGGGCAAAAAATTCAGATCAGATTTCTTTGTAATGGTTTCAAACTGGTACATTTTATGCTGTTATGAGCTGTGTATACCAATGCCTTTATCAAGGCATTTGCTTGTATTCCTCCATCTCTCAAATGGCAAAATTTGAAGCTCGAGAATAACCCAAGGGAGAAACTCATTGATAGCTTGCATTAATTACTGCAGTGTATCCTTGTCATAACTGCTGGTAAATGTGTAGCAACTAGAGAAGGTCTAGATCCAACCATATCCTGACATGAGTAGTTGGGCCTGCTGTTTGAACTCCTCTTTCTACACAACAGCTTTAGTCTTCTATAGAACTCGCTTTGGATCTGGATTTCACGTTGCTTATGCCAGTCTTCTTTTAGGACTATTCTGTGGACTTAAATTGTTATTCCTGATTCACATCAATCTGAAAGGAGGAGGATTGGACCCTTTTCACACTTCTACCCTTCAGACATTCATTGCAACACAATGTTCTATGGACTAGGGAATCAAGAGGATCGGAAGTGCTGGCCTTTCACAAACTTCAGTCATGAAATCACAAGGGTTTTAGGATGCTTCTGCACATTCTCTCTTTCCTCCCTCACTAGTTGTGAATTTCGCAGATGCATTTATTCCAGATTTTATTCCCTGTTCAGGTGAACCCATGATAACCACATGAATTTAAAACATTTTCAATATTTGGTTTACTTAACCTCATGTTCCTGTTTCTCCACCCAACTCTCTTTGTAGTTAAGTAGTAATGTAGTGGGAGAAAATTATTCAGCTGCATCCACCTACCTAGTTTTGAAATATGATGTTCTTCTTGTCTCCTCGTATTATCTACTTAGGCGCTGATATTGAAGATCAGCTTGTCATTGATGGCTTTGTGAAAAACCTCTACAAATCCACTTCACTTGTCATTTCCTTACTGACTTCAGGGTCTCACACGGATACCTACATATTAATGCCAGTTTGAGGTTTTATACATTCATTTGAATTAGCTTTGGGGTTTGGCTCACAATTACCATGCTACAGCGTTAAGATGAATGCTCTGAATTTTGTAACACCTTATTTCTTAAGACCTGTCCCTTCTAAACATCGTGTTAGTAATTGGCTGGTGTGATTGGTTTATTTTTTTTTTTTTTAAGTACAGATGAGGGCAAGGGGGAATGGTGAGAGGTGAAAGGACTAAAGGTTGTGTAAGGCAGAGATGAGCATAGGAGGCATAATTTGAGTCCCATTCAGCTACAAGGTTCACTCTCTTCCTCCTCCTCCCCCCCATTATTTTTTTGTAGATTCTGTGTACCTTGGGTAGTGAAGTGTTTGTGACAGCCCATTTCTTTGCAAAAGGAAACATTACTCTGCAGTTTGACTGTATCTACACTAGTTATTTCTCACCATCAACAGTAGATATTTATTGCTATTACACTGGAGGGCTTGTGACCCAGAAGTAGGGATGTAAAAAGTCATTTAAAAATAGAACTATGTCACTGCTACAAATCCTAGCAGTTACACATGCTGCAGGCCCTGCAGTATAAACCTTATATCTAAGCTTTATACTGCAGAGCCTGCAGACAGTGAAGCCAGCTCCCTGGGAGTGGGGCCAGCAGCCTCTGCCTGTCCTGCTTCTACAGAGGCTTTGCTGCAGGTTCTGCAGCTGGCTCCCCGGGAGCTCTGCCAGTTCCGGGGGAGGGGATGGACCTGCCCCACCACAGACAGAGGCTGCTCTGGATGGTAGAAGCAGCCTCTGCCTGAGGTGGGCCGTGTGGGGCTGGAGCACCCCACTGCTCAGTTGGGCACGAAGCTGCTCCAGCCCTTACTAGTTAATGTATCAAGGGTGAGGCTTACCGGTTAACGATTTATATCCCTACCCAGAAGTGCTGCCTCGAATCACTAGCGTGAGAGTTAGTATTCCTTGAACAAGAAGCAAGGATTTGGAATTTAAAAAAACCAACACATTACTTGCTTTGCAAATCTAAACATAAAATGAGAAGAACAGGCATTATTTAGGAGTGCAGTTTGTACTTTGAGTCAGGGTGGGCATGATGTTACAATAGTACTGTGCAGTCTGTGACACGTCTAGATAAGAAGATGCAATTGGCAGCTTGATTTAAGTATTGGGACAAATAAGCCTACAATTTGTCATTCCTGTGCACTAGAAGTAGAAGTAAATATACATGTAAATGTGGCTTGGGAATAGAAGAAATAGTCTGTCTGGCACCACAGAATCCACTATATTCACATTCCCTGCAATGTCATTGTTTTGAGGGGGATGGCTTTTGCTTCCCTCTCTCCTCCAAGACACTAGTAAAATATGGGGGAAACCACCCGATGGACTTCGTGTTGTGTGAAATGGAGCCTTTAATTGTGGAGAGGAAGGGGAACCCTTCAGCCTTGGACTGGGCACACATCTTAGTAGCTAACTTCTTTGCTAATTCTAATGTGATCTATGCCATCAAGTGTCAGCAGTGCCCCTCGGCCATGTCTATTGGCCAAACTGGACAGTCTGTGACAAATCAGACATCCGAAATGGTAACACATAGAACCCTGTAGGGAACATTTTAACCTGCCTGGTCATTCAGTCATGGATTTAAAAGTAGCCATTCTTCTGCAAAGGAATTTCACTAATAAATTACAGAGAGAGTCTGCTGAACCGGAATTCATCTGCAGATGGTTGGCGCATTAGAGCCAATTTCTCCTGCCTTTAGCATCTGCATTTCCACATCAAAAGCAATGTATGGGATGCATCCAACCCACTTAATTAACCTCATTAACACAGGTCCTACAATTGACAGGTACTTCTCCTGTTAATAGAAAGCAGGAGATATACCTATATTTCCACTCCCATTCATCTGAAGTGGGTTTTACTAAGGATGTTGAGTAGCAGGTAATTGACTAATTGAATAGTTGATGCATTTTGCATCAACTATTTGATTAGTCGATAGGGCGCTTCCACCTTTGAAGTGTAGCAACAGCCCTAGGGGAAAGCGCTGCACGGAGCATGTGGTCAGTGGGGGAGTCCTCGGCTGACCCCGGGCTCCATGTGGCTCTGCCACTTTGAAGTACTCCATGTTTTCTCCCTCCCAACCCCCCCTCTGCGCTTGCTGCCTCTATCTGATAGAGGCAGCGAGGTGAGGGAAGTGACTAGTTGACTATCGGATAAGCATTTGCTTATCAGATCGTCGACTGATCGACTAGTCATTTACGTCGCTAGGATTTACCCACAAAAGCTTATGATTTTATGTATTTTGGTTAGTCTCAAAGATGCCACAGGACCACTTGTTGTTTCTAAAGTTATGGATTAACACTGCTACCCCTCTGAGATTCTTTGTTACTGTTAGCTGAGATGAATCAAAGAAGAAGTTTTTATCTTGGAGAGCCCTTGATCTTGTGGCGCTTTCATGCGGGGAAGGGCGAAGGGAGGGGACGAAGGGTGGAGAGAAGAGTAAAGCCATGTGGTATGTTGGGGGAGGTAGTCTTAAAAGAAAGCTTTGAGCTGGGTTAATGAGCCCTGTCTACAACACAGAAGGCATTGATTTGCTGTCTTTTTTTTCTTCTTCTCGGATGTGGGCAGATGCGTTGTTACTTTAAGCACAGCAGAAATCAGGAATTGGTGCATTCTGTTCTTTTGGATACTGTTCCTATACAGAGAAGCGGTGGTATTAATGAAGGCAGGTTAACCCAGTTGCTGTGTGAATGTTTTTGCACAGTGTCATGGGGGATGAGGGAGAGCCTAGCCTTGAGGAAACTAAGCCTCAGTGCCACTGATGTTTGGCTTGGCTGCTGTAACTTCTGGGCCATGGGCCTGGCCCAGCTGGACAAGAACTACTGTCATGGGGTGTCTCGGGTGGGATTGCTCTGTAGTGTCTGCCCCCTTGGTTTGTGCATGCTTGATAGGATGAGGAGATACAAGATCACAGTCTATCCCTTGCCCTGGTAATTTAGTCTATGGGTGGTTGCAGAAAAAAACAAAATACAGCTGACAGGCTGCCTTGATAGAAAATTTGGAAACTGCTGAGCTAGGGCTCTGACTGCCCCAAATTTCTCCTGCTACATTTGGTTAAAAGCTAGCAGTCCTGTAGCTCAATTTCATTTAACTCTAATACTGGTGCGCTGTGGCTTGCCAGCCCATGTTTTCTATGGGCTGTATATAGTAAAACCTCGAAGATTTGATTTTTGTAAACTTACCCTCACATTTTCTTGCCAGTGCGGACAATTGAAAGAATAACCTAGGCAATTGTCACTCGTGCTTTTGTATTTCTAGTGGAAAATGCAAAAAAGCCACAAGCAATGGCTGTTGGTAGCAAATGACTCTGGTCTGTTTTTGTGCGATGGTAATACCTTATCCTCGGTGGCAGTCGTTCCAGACTTTGTCCAGAGACGGCTAGTGTGCTGAAATATTGAACAAGTAGTTAAAACTAATTGGGATGGCCTTTATTTCTATAAAATGAACTAGTTTAGAAGAGTGTGAGGCTGTCGATTGCTTATCATGGTAGAAATGTGCACATGAGCAGCTCCTGGCATCTTGACTCTAAGAAGGTAACTGAATAAGCAGATTAATGTTAAGCCAAGAGCGGATTTGATTTATAGGAGTAAAGTGGTGCAGTGATGAAATTTAGACAGCACTATTAATTTTGAGGCTTATTTTTTTTCTTAATTTAAGAACTTTCTGTAATCGCATCTTGGCTTCCATTTTCATTCCTTAATCTAAAATACTGTGGTGCAGTCTACGTTTGGACAAATATTTTCATGCAAACTATACATGAAGAGCTTATAATTTACAGATGGTGAAAGCTTACAATTGGATTGTATGTGAAAATAAAACTAACACGGCTAGAAACTGTAGCCTGGAAATCAGTCTGTCTTTCTGTGGGTGACTGACTAATTCTCCTTCTGCATTTCTCAGAAAAGAAGCTCAGTTTTTGACAAACTTGCGGCTGACTGAGTTGCCCTGAAGTGTCTGTCCCTGGATAAGCAGATTTTTTTTTGTTGGTTTTTGTACATTTTATTCCCAAAGAGATTAAGGCTCAATCAGTCAAAATCTTTGTGGCATTGACACATCTTTTAAGAGCAATGAAAAGGACACATTTTTCTTGAGGGTAAATTAATAAGCTTATTTGCCGCTGGATTTTAAATTAATACAAGAATCTGTCTGGCAGTTAGTCATGAGTATTCATTTTCAAAGTGTGTGTGTGTGTGGGTAGTGAGTGTTAGTTTCTGCCTGGTTTATAAAAGTGTTTCTGTAATAATAATAATAATCTAAAATCATGATCAGATTGGTGACCATTCAAGCAGATCTTCTAGTTTATTTTAATTTTGTGCTTTAGTTTAAAATTGTCATCTATACTGATGGAATATATAAAACATTTTGCAAGAGAACAATCTCAAGTTTTCTCTCTGCTGATTGTGCTTACAAATTGTACTGCCCGTTGCATGCTGGTGACTGACTTGTATGAATGCAATTTTCCACATGTGGTATCTGGACACACATGATGAGCTTATGGCATAGACTGTAGATGGATCTGCTAGTCTGCTGATTACTTCATCATGGACTTCTAGTGTAAAGAGAAATGTGTGGTCTTAGGAAGCAAATATGAGATAAAGAGCCTTTCATCTCTGTTTCCAGTTTAAATCTAGGTCATGCCAGATTGTGACTGACGGTGTGTGTTTCTGGAACCTCCTCCCCAAATCTTTCACTAGTGGTAGAAACTGTACTAATGCAGACAAGTTGCTAGTGAATGGCCTTGCTTTGAATTAAAATGTGCTGTTTCCTACTGGTATTGAATTTCTAAAAGAATCTGAATGCTCGTCTTCACTTTCTTCCCCCCCGGTCTACTCTGAGCCCTGCAGCCTACATCAATATGAGGGACTGTCGCATCTATAGGATGGTTGAGGCGGCCGCTGTAGGGCCTCCCAAAGCATAGGGCCTGGAGCAGCCACCCTGAATCGTCGTATGGACGAGACAGCTTTGTGCTTACTGTTTCTGTATGGTCTGTGGGTGTAGCCCATTGTTGCTTGGGCTGCGATATTCTAGGATTATTTTGTGGTCAGTTGTAGGAGAACTTCTTTGACTTGGAGGGCAGTTGTGAGAAGGGCATTGGAGGACTCGGCACTCAAATGATTTTGTTGTGCTCTCGTTAGAAAGAGGTGGGCTTGCAGTCTGAGTTTAAGCGAAGCCTGAGTTCTAACCTAAACCTCTCCCCATGTGACCTAGTTCATGCTGTAAACCTTTCTAAACCTGAGTTGGAGGGTGTGTTTGGAGATGGAGATAAAAACCTGGGCTCTTAATCAGATAACTTGGTGGTCAAGACAGCCTTTATGGCTGTCTACCCTACAGGCTAGGTACGTGGTTCCCTTGCTCGACAGTGCATATTCATGGTAGCTTGGGTATAAATAGTGTTGTAATTTCAATAGCTCCGGTTGCAGTACTGCAGTCCTGGCTGAGCTGCACTGAGCATAAAGCTTCCTGAAAGTTGTGGTGTGTATATATGTACTAAGCACAGCTTGGCTATGCCTCTGGTGCTGCTGCTTTTGCTACTGTAGCTATGTATTTATGTTCCAGACACTGTGAAGGTATATAAACAGGGCTCTACCAAATTCATGGCCATGAAAAATATTATCACAGACCATGAAATCTAGTCTTCGGTGTGCTTTTACCCTGAGTTATACAGATTTCACAAGGGAGACTAGCGTTTGGGGTCCTGAACCAAAAGATTTGCAGGAAGGGTTGTGAGGTTGTTTTTGGGGGGTTGCAGTATTTTCACCCTTACTTCTCTTCACTCGTGCTGCTGCATTCTTCAGAGTTGGGTAGCTAGAGAGTGCTGGCTGCTAAGTGAGGGCTCAGCTCTGAAAGTGGCAGCAGCACAGAAGTAAGGGTGGCAATACCATAGCATTCCACCCTTAGGTCTGTGTTGCTGCTGACAACGGCTCTGCCTTCAGAGATGGGATCCCAGCCAGCAGCCACTGCTCTGCGGCTGCCCCGCTCCGAAGGCAGTGACGTCACCAGGAATGGTGTACAAATGATAGCAGTACCTCCTGCAATATGTTTGTTTGCCCCCCCTCTGCCCCACAACTCCTCTTTGAGTGAGGACCCTAGCAACTAAAACTGTGCCATTAAAGATTTAAATACCTGAAATAATGAGTTTTATTTAAAAAAAATCATATGATCAGGAAACTGACCAAAATGGAGTATGAATTGAGGATGTGAGTAGTCGACTAACCAATCAGTTTAGGCTTATTGGTTAGTCGAGTTGGCTACTTGCGTTCTCCCCTCTCCCCCCCCCCCCCCATCAGAGGCAGCAGGCGGGGGGAGAAGCAGGAGCTGGTGCTGGGGGGAGTTAAGTTAAAAGCCTGTTCTTCCTCCCTCCCTCCCCCCAGCCTCCCTCCCCAGCACTGTGTCTGTGGTGCTACCTGCGGGCCCCCCTCCCTGTCTAGTGCTGCTGCCTCTCTCAGGCAGCAGCAGGTGGGAGGGGAGGCTGCCCAAGCAGCCTCTGCCCATGGCCAGCCTGGGCTGCTGTGGACAGTGACTTCAGTCGGGCAGGCAACCCAGCTCAGTCCTGGCTCATGCTGGGTCTGGGATCTACGCCTGCTATGGCTCTGCAGTTTAAATTCAGTGAGTCGGGCTGTCTGGCTCTTACTATATTTTAACGGCAGGGCCACAGCAGGGGGTAGCTTCTGGACCTAGCACGAGGCGGGACTGAGCGCTTCTTCCCTTATGCACTAATCGTGTAGTTGATAATTTTATAGCCAATTACTTGCCTCTAACATCATTACTTTGAATGTGGTAGGGGTCTGTGTATAAATGAGTACAGGCTTGTAATGTAGACATAACCTATGAGACATGGTGATGTTTTAAGAGGTTGAATTTATGCTAATACTTTGGGGTGCGCCTGGAGGTTATACTAGCATAAACATTTGCTTTGTCTGACTAGATTATGACCGTGCAACGCACAGCACAATTTTTTCTGCTGCAAATGATGTACACTCAGAATAATATGGGAACCTGATATTTGTTGCATCAGGAATGCAGTCTCCAAATTTCAAGCAACAGGTCCCAAGACAACACTTGTAAACTCTGCAGCTGGGAAGCAGATAGTATTCGTCACTCCAAAATATTTACCGTTGAGCTCATTTCCTGTCCCTTACCCTGATAACATTTCCTGCGTGATATGAAAAATCCTCATTGTGGTGTCGAATCCCAGTAGTCTCCTCTCCCACTTTTACCTAGTCCAAATTGGCTATAGTGCCTGTGGTCTCTCTGTATTTGGTGTGATCTCTGAGGGATACATATGTAACTCCCATTATGCCTGCTAGTGGGAGTTAGGTAAATCATTTCCTGCATCAATGGAAGAAAGACCCTTCTGTTTTGGCCAAGGCCTTTTACTCGAAACATACTTTCACATGTGTTGCACCTTCATATTTGTTTTGGTTTAAGGCCAATAATGCTGGAACTCTTCCACCCCGCCCGAATTAGATGAAAATAACTAATCAGAAGATAGAAAATTGAACAACCCAGCAAAACTCTCCCCATATGCAATTTTTAATCCTTTCCTTCCCAGAAGCTTTGGTTAAAAATTGGGCTTTGCGGCATGCTTTAAAGGTTAATTTCAGGAAGGGGAGTCGATTGCAAAGTAGAGGTCACCTCTTGAAGAATGTCCAGCGGGCAGCTCCTTCTCCTGTATCAAGAACGCTATAACAGCTTGATTGTCTCTGGTCACGATAGCTGTAGCAATAGAGCAAGAAAGGAGCTGGTCTTTTGGGGCTATGTAGGTCAAAACTGACTCAGCATATTCCATTCTGAAAGCAGATGATACAGATCCTAGAGACTATTGGTGTTCCACGCTCCCAGAAGGTATGTTTTATTAACTGCCAACTGCTGGATTAATTCTCAGTTTCTCGAGGTTGAGTCAAAGCATAATGGTGGAGGTGATAAAGTGGTGGGTTGCAGTAGCACAGTCGGCATCTGAAATAAGGATTGCAGACACCCTACATGCATGGTCAGGTTATGGTGTGTTCTTTGTCACTGCTGCAGTATAACTGTCCAGTGGCACTTTGGTGTCCAACAAAGGTCTCTAATTGTGAAAGCCTGTAAAGAACAGCAATCTTGCACACTCAGCTGAAAAAGCAGTTGTCATCCTCTCCTCATTTGGTGTGCATCAAGTCTTCTCGGGATTGAACTTCTGGCAATGTAGCCCATGTTTGTACCTGGTCTCTTGGAAACACAGCTGTAGCATTCAAGAGCAGTGGTTGGATTTTTTGAGAGACTGAGGGTGGTACCTTCCATTTTCATAACTCTGAATCTGTCTTTCTGCCAGAGGCCTTGCTGTTGTCCTTTCTGAAAAGACATTTGTATATTTATTGGTGTGGAAGAATCTCTCTGCTGTCAGAGAAAGGAGAAGCATTTCTGAGTGATCTTTCATGCGAAATGTAAGCAGGGTATGAAATACAAAGAGTGTACTGGAGTTGTTCCATGTGCCTTGAGGAAGAGTCAGATGATCTCTTAATGGTTCAGCATTTAACCAGCCTGACCCGTGTTGTTTCTTATGAGAAGGTTAAATGGTGCTTAGAGAATTACTTGCTGTCTTTGACAAGGAGAGTGAAAATAAATGTAACTCTGTGAATAGACAAAGGGTGGTCTAGTGCACGGGGAAGCCAGCTCACCCCGCCCACCTTTTTGCTTCTAGCTCAATAGGCTTCTCAATGCATTCTTACTGAAAATTGAAAATTCAAACACCTCACTGTACACCCTTCTAATTTGACAGTAATGATATTAAAAGCTGTTAACCTCCATATGTTTAGTATGCAAGTACTGCTATTTCTGCAATACGGGGTGGTTTTCCTGCAAACATTTGAAGTACAGCCTTTTAAAATCTCCATTTATGGAGCTTTTTATTGCTTGGGGGAGGTAGTAGTGTGGAGTTGAAATAGCACTTAGAAATTGCTTGGTTTTTAAATACTCTCAAGTGGTGTTGAATTAAATAATTTCTAATTTATTTCTAAGGTTAATCACATAATTTTTTAATTCTCCTTTTCTACCCGAATTATATTATCAGTTTCTTCTATGCTATAGTTTGAGATTAGGAATCCAAATACAGCATGTAACTTTTGCAGTTGCATTATTAGTCAGAAGTTCAGTTGAGATTTGGTATGATGTCCTGTAAAGGAATCTTACTGTAAAAACACTGCCTAATAAAAATGTAAAGTACTTCTTAAAATGTGTCCCTTCTCCTTCACTTTTGTTGTGCTTTCCTTCATCTTAACTGAACAAATCCATTTTGTCCTATCATTAGGCGGGGGACAACGACAGGCATCTCCTTTCCTGTGGTTTGCATGAAGGTAGAAGTGCCACATGTGCTTCTTCAGTTCTGCGCTACTGCAGTCTCTTTGCTGTAACACAGCGGTTCCCAACCTTTTCCAGATGGGGACCCATTTTGACAATTCAGGAAGACTTGATGACCCAAGGCAATTCAAAAACATGGGAAGGACGGGGGGCAAAGCCACCTGGGGAAACACTTGGTGACCCTTTTGAAATGTAATGGCAACCCCATATTTGGGTCCCGACCCATAGGTTGGGAAACCCTGCTGTAGCGGGAGCTTTAATGCTCAAAGGTACTGCCACATGAAAGGTTGAGAAACCTGCTAAATACTCGTACTACTCCTTTCCTACTCATTACTACTGCAGTGCTGCAAAACAAAGGAAGACGTCCATGACAAGAACGCGTTTGAATCCAGACGCTCCCTCTCAGCGTTGGCGCTGACTAATCTCTCCATGAATGTTGATGCACAGTAAGCTCCTAAACTGGAAATGATTGCTGATATTTGTGGAAAATGTTGGTGCCATGTTCTGTTTATAGGCAATTCATTGAGAGAGTGAGGATAAATGACCTAGGATACGAGGAAGGAGTCTGGCTATTTAGACCACCCCGCCAACATGGCTATGCCATATTATTTAAGCCAAACTTGAGAATTCCATCTTTGAGACAGAGAAGAAGATTGAGCATCTCAGTATTTTAATTTTTGACTTGCCTATACAACTTTGCATTGTCTGTTGTTACCAGCAAATTGTCACTCGGCAAACGCCTCTGGATGCACACAGTGATTCGGACGACTTAATGCCCTTCTCCATGGAGGAACTGGGCGCTGACATCCAGCACCCTAAAAACAGGGTAAGCAACAGGCCAAGATGACATCTGAATAGAGAAGAGCACACCTTTTTCCCATCACACATAGGCTACATCTATACTGCACCTCTCTTCCACAAAAGCTTACGCAAATTAAGTGTGGATTAGCATATTGCCACGCTTCATTTGCATAATGAATTAGGGGCTGTTTTTGCGCAAGAGGGGGATTTTGCACAAAAAGGAGCCGTTTACACAGCTCTGCATCCATTCACAGCAGTGCTATGATTCAGTTGGCACAGCCCATAAATGCTTGATATGTAAGCTCAGTGGGCCAAACTTACTTTATCCCAGGAGACTGTTTTGGTTATGACAGTCTTGCGGTCCACTGAGAGAGAGGGCCACTCATTGGCCTGCTCATTAGCCTAGATTGCCCCTCACTATCCTACTTGATCTGTTGGTATGAACTAAGGTACCTAGTGCACTTTAAGCCACATGCTCGTCATCGTAGGCATCCTTCGATCCCGAAGGATCATGGGTTTGCACCCCTGTTGGACTGATTCGAGCAGCGTCTTCTGTGGCTGTGCAATCCAATCTGGGAATGACAGTCCTTTCCGCACTATGAGCAGCAGTAGGCAGATGTCACTCTGGTATCACGGGCACCGATCTTCCTGAGGGCTCTCTTGTCTTCTGCTTCCTTCACCAAGGTAGTTTCATACATAGCAAGAGCTTCCTTCGCTCCCTGTTTCCAGGCATACTTGTCTAAGGTGAGCGAATGCCAGGTGTTCGCACTGATAGAGAGAGCACTGAGGTCACACTTGCACGTGTCCTTGTAGTGCAATTTAGGTTGCCCTTTCGGCCTCTTTCGAGACGCCAGTTCGCCAAAGAGAAGGTCCTTCGATATTGAGCCATCCAACATGCGTGAGACATGGCCAAGCCAGCGCATATGCCTCTGTTTGAGAAGGGTGAACATGGAGACGGTGCCCGCCCTCTCAAGCACTGCGCTATTGGGGATCTTGTCCTGCCATGAGATACCGAGTATACGCCTAAGGCAGCGCATGTGGAACGTGTTGAGCCGCCGCTCTTGTTTTGAGCGCAAAGTCCATGTTTCACTGGTGTACAACAGTGTGCTCAAAACACAGGCTGTGTAGACCTGCACCTTGGTGTGTAAGTGAGCTTATTATTAGCCCATATTCTGTCAGCCTGGAGAACGTTGTAGCAGCTTTTCCAATGCGCTTGTTAATCTCGCTATCAAATGACAAGTTGTCCGAGATCGTAGAGCCTAGGTACACGAACTCATGGACAACTTCCAGTTCGTAGTCTAACACACTGATAGATGGCTCGTTACCCACGCTTTGGCCCATCACCTGGGTCTTCTTTAAGCTGATTGTGAGGACGAATTCCATACATACGTCTGCAAAGCGAGTTATGAGTGACTGCAGTTCCTGCTGAGTGTGAGCAGCAGTAGCTGCATTGTCAGCAAAAAGGAACTCCCTTAGACGCTTCGTAAGCACCCTGGTCTTTGCTCTAAGCCTCGACAGTTTGAAGAGGTTGCCGTCCGTTCTCGTGTGGAGAAAGATGCCCTCTGTAGCAGTTGCAAAGGCGCATTTGAGCAAAACTGCTGCTACTTACAAAAATATGCATTTTTTTTTTTTTTTTTATTATTTAAAAATTGCTAGTGATGGAGATTGGACCACAATGGGTGGTAAATTGTTTGAGCAGTGAATTACGCTCATTGTTGGAGCCTGTGGGGATTAATTTCTTTACAGACCTGTGCAAGGAGTAGGTGTGTTGCTCCATTATTATTTTTTAGGAGATGGTCAGTCTTCCAAGCAGCTCGGTCAGGGTTTGCAGTTTATTGGAATGAGATCTTGGAAACTACTTGAGTGCTCCTCCTCTTTTTGCAGTTGGCCTTGGGGTTCACCTTGCTCCTCCTGCATTGTCAGTGATTCTTGAGCTGTTGATTTGAGAGATGCTGTACTGCAGACTGTAGCAAGTCAAAGCTACTCCAAACAACAAGCAGTGAATTGTTCTTTCTCCACTTCTTGCTTCCTTATTGAATCTCATGATGTTGAAGGATCATGCTTGACTCCTGTAGGTAACGATATGCCAGTCTATTTAAAATGGCAAGCTGCTTTTGTGCATATACACGTGTATTCTGGCTTCGTAGGAGACTCTGATCATACTACTTGAAATGAATCTGAGCATATTCCAGGTGTGTTCAAGCATCTTAGTTCCAGTTGTAAAAGGACACAGCCTTTAACAGCACTTGTCCTGTCACTGCATCATCTTGTCTCGCTACTCAATTTGTGATCCCCTCTTTTCAGCCTATGTCACAAATGAGTCTTTATTTGTGCAGTCCCTTCAGGCATGGAATTTGCTCCCTGAGCTGATCTAGAAGGCAAATATCTTCTCCTTCAGCTCTCTTAAGTTCTTAAACACTGTTAGAAGAGGGACAGAGTGCCTCATAATCCAGTGTATTGATTCTCACGAAATCCCCATGAGGTAGGGTGTTGCTGCTAATCCCCATCTTAAAGATGGGAAACTGAGGCATGAAGAAACCAAGTGACTGACCTGAGGCCACACAGGGAGTCAGTAAGGCTACATCTAGACTGCAAGCCTCTTTCGAAAAAGAGCGTCTAGACTACAACCAGTACTTTTGAAAAAGCAAGCCGCTTTTTCGAAAGAGCACCCAGGAAGTCTGGATGCTCTTTCGAAAAAGCACAGTGTGCATTACATAGCGCCTTTTTCCGAAAGAACACCTTCGAAAAAAGGCGTTCTTCCTCGTAAAATGAGGCTTACTGTGGTAGAAAAAACTGCCGTGTTCTTTCGATTTATTTTGGAAAGAATATGGCAGCAGTCTAGACGCAGGTAAACTTTTTCCAAAAAAAGGCCACTTTTTCCAAAAAAAGCCTGCTGTCTAGACACACCCTCACAGAACAAGAACTTAACTCAGTTTCTACAGATGAGTTCCTCAGTCCCTGGACCACTTTTCCTTCCCAAGAGTCAGTTCTTCCAAGATGCTCTAAGAAGTCTGCCAATAATGACAAGACTGTGTGTTGGATCCATTTGTTTAAAAAAACTTACCAACCAAAAACCAGGTATGTTTTCTTGTCTCTCTTTGTTTGGCTTTATGAGAAGCAAACCCTTATGTTGCTTTCAGTTACGATAAGAGGACGCTGTATCCTGAATTTGGTGGTCCTAGCTCATAGCGTTTAGGAGTAGTTCTGGATCAGACAGACATACCAACTGTAAAATACATTGTAGATCAGCGGTCTCCAACCTTTTTAACCACAAGATCACTTTTTCAATTTCATTGCAATGCAATGTAAGTTATACGTGAAACCCTAATACCCTTTGTCCCGCTTCCTTCACATAAGAACATAAGAATGGCCATACTGGGTCAGACCAAAGGTCCATCTAGCCCGGTATCCTGTCCACCGACAGTGGCAAGTACCAGGTGCCCCAGCGGGGGTGGACCGAAGACAATGATCAAGCAATTTCTCCTGCCATCCTTCTCCAGCCTTTGACACACAGAGGCCAGGGGCACCATTCCTTATCCTCTGGCGAACAGCCTTTTATGGACCTAACCTCCCCTTCTTTGAGGCCCTGGCCCTTCTCCACCCTTTTTCTGAGTCCTCACCCTGCTCCATCTCTTTGTCCCCCATCCTGACTTTCATCAGGCTGGGGTTAGGTATTGGGGTGCAAGCTCTGGTCTTGGGCCAATGGGTTTGGAATGTGGGCAGGTGGAGGATTGGGGTCCAGGAGTGGTTTCAGGGTGCAAGCTCTGGGAAGGAGTTTGGGTACAGGGGGACTCACGTCTGGTGCAGGAAATTGGGTGCAGGAGGAGGTTCAGGGCTGGGACAAGGGTTCAGGAAGCAGGCTCTGGCTAGGCACCATTTAACCAAGATGGCTTCCAGGTGGTGGAGCAGTGGGGTTAAGGCAGGCTTACTCCTGCACCATTCCTGAAAGCTGCTGTCATGTACAGCAATGGCTCCATGGCACCCTGTGCTGCCCTTCATCTACAGGCACTGAGCCCACAGTTTCTACTGGCCATGGTTCCCCATTACTGATCAATGGGAGCTGCAGGAGCGGTGTCGGCAGGCAAGGACAGCATGTGGAGACCCCCCTGCTCTGCCTCTGTCAGGGGCTTCAGGGACACTCCAGCCACTTCCAGGAGCAGCAGTTGCCACAGGGAAAATTACTCCAGCCACGACAGGTTAGGCATGTTAGAACTCACTCCTCAAATAATTAAATTTAGGCATAAGGGAGACATGAAAATGATGAAATGCACAGACCAGTCAAAACCCCAAACTAACCCACTTTGCAAGCAGTAACAGAAATTTACCCCCCCCTCCCCCATGTACATGTTGGGTCAGGAGAGGAGAGTGAAGGGCAGGGAGTGTGTGTGACACACTCACACTCTCTCTCTCTCTCTCTCTCTGAGAGATTTGCATTGCCAAGCTCCCTCCAGCCCCTTCTCTCTGTGGAGACAGGAGTGGGAGGAGGAGGGACACCCTGACATCAGGACCTCTCCTCTTCTCCCTCCCACACTCTGCACAGCAAGCAGGAGGCTCCCGGGGGGCAGCTCCAAGGCAGAGGACAGGAACAGCATGGTAGTAGCTGGAGAGGCAACTGAAGTGCCAGTGCTTGAGAGCTTCCTGGCCAAACCAGTCAGGATCACCTGTCAGAGTCCAAGATCTACCGGTAGATTCTGATCTTCTGGCTGATGGCCACTGTCGTAGATTAAAGGGTATTGGGCTGGGACTGTGTGTCTCTGAAAGCTTATACAGGTGTAGCATGTTGAGGGCTCTGATTCGGTTAGAGACATTGCCGCAGTCTTCCAGCAAATACAGGAGCAGTCAAGACCTGATATTTCTAATTGGGGGGTGGGAGAGTGTTTTGTAGGCTGCTCTTTTATATCATACAAAAAGCAAAAGGAGGACACGTGCAATTCTCCCCCTGAAGTACATCAAATAAATATTGTACTAGTCTCACACTGTTTCCTCTTACTTTGCATTTGAGGGGGTAAAGGAACCCTTCCAGATCCTATCATATTAGTTTGGAGTCATGCTGAAAATTTTAAATATGCTTTCAATTACTAAGTTACATTCTTTGTGCACAAATAGTTGCAGAATCGAATGGCATTGTTTTGAATACACTGAATAAACAAACGCAGGTTAAAAAAAAATGTAAGGGGTCATGACAAATTGGGAATGGCCTTAAAACCAGCTCACTAGCAAGGTTTGAGATTCAGTTGTACATCAAGAACAAGTTGAAGAGCCTTTTAATTAGGTTTTAAAATCTGGGCATGAGAAGGGCAGTCTGAGGAAAGACTTGCCTTTGTTTGTAAGAGAAGTCACTTGTGCTGGGCAGAGGGTCATACTGTTGCTTTTGTTAGAAAATGGCAAATTCCAGCACTGTTATGAATGGAATGAGAATCGAATAGGCAAACTTTCGCTAGTCCAAGTTGGACAAAAGTACAATGGGGAGATGGTGTGTATAGGATAAGCACAATGAAATGTGTTAAGATGACACTGCTTATATAAAGTTGCTTGAACATGTTAAAACTTGTTCCCGCTTGGGTTCTGTTTTCTAAATATTTGAAATTAATTCCAGTGTTTTATTTCCTTGTTGATGAACGTTCACAGGACATGTTTGCACTAGAAATTGAGCTGCTTGACTTCTCATATCAAATCTAGTTCTCTGATCCTTTCTTCTTTTCACTCCTCTGCCCCAGGGTTTTCCCTAATCATGTTTGATCACAATGTAGCTAGTAGCAAGAATCCTGCCAAAACCCATTAAGGAGCCAGTGCAGAGAACAAGCACTGTCTTGGGCATCATTGCTGTTTGTGCTGTGACAAAAATGGGTTCAGGTTCCTTACAGATGGACAAAGTTAGTCAGTGTGAAACCTAGGGCTTGCTGAAGTCAAGGTCAAAACTCCCAGGATTTCACACATTCGTCCTTCCCCTCAGAACTTCCTGTAGAGCTGAATGAAGCTTTCCAATTTACAGCTTTAAATTCCTTGACAAATAACTTGAAAAAAGCTGGCAGATTATTCTTTAAAAAAAAAAAAAAAAAAAAAAAAAGCTTGATGTTTATCCATGAAAAATGGCCTTGGTATTGCTGTTTGCCCCCTCTTTCCCTATTTGTGCACGAGAGGAGGGGGAATATTCTGGAACTTTTTTTGGTAAAACATCATATTTTGACCAGCGCTAGCTTAAGCTTTAGGTTTTGGGTGAGACTCAACATGTTATGATAACCTCCAGTCTCCCAGTTGGGCTCCCCTCTGAGCTAGTGGACCCGGCTGCCCCTCAGCCTGGCTGCTGGTCTGTCTCCAGCCCATTGGCCCCTCTGCCACAAAACTCCCAGCCAGGCCCCACTGGGCCTTTGTGGTCCAGCTGAATCACAGAAAGGCCCAAATATGTCATATAATAACAAGTTTCTCTTCTATCTACTCCTCCCACCTCCCCACAAAATCCAATGCAAATATTCTAAAAAGAAAACGAATAGTTGTCTGTCTAAAGTGTACAGCGTGTACAGAATTATAAGCTATTTTTGTCCGTACCTTTTGTTTGCACAGTGGGACTGAATCTGCAAGATTTTCCTAAAGGTTTATTTTTAGGAAGATATAAACTGAAGACTTAGTGGTGGCAAAAATATATCCTCTTGACAGTCCTAGCTTTCAGATATGTGCATTTTAAATTTAAATACATAATCTGCCAAGAAGAGAGAGCCGTTGAAAATAGAGAACCCAAGAGATGGTCATTGCACCATCTTTTATTCCTACTTTGATGCTTTTTGTAGATCATTCAAGTGTTTTTTATATATAGAAACACACACTCAAATCCCACAATTGTGCTAGGGTGGAACATCCTTTTTTATCAGCGTAATGACTGGAAAGTAAACGGCCTCTTCGGTAATGGGGGAAGGATAAGGATCGTAGTAAAGCAATCTGCTCAGAGGAAGAGATTAAACATTATTAAACAAATTTCTTTTCTTTTGTTAGGTACTTTACAAATCACTTTCTTGTATTTCTTGAAGTGTGAATAGTGAAAATAACCAGCCCATTTCACTTCTGTATTCTTGCCTAATCAATTCATATATCAAACCCTCTCACACTAGAGCATTGTTGCAGTGGCTGGGTTTCAGTCAGTTCCAGGAAAGCATCAAACCTATAGACTTTATCGTTTCTAGTTTCTACTGGGGTCGGAGAATAGAGGAATAAAGGAAAGTTTACTAGGCAAATCACTTATTGTCCCTATGTCCTTTTTTTTGTTGTTGTTGTAACCAAACTGAAATTTGGATTAAAAAAAGTCTTGATTATGCCCTGTTAATTGTAATTCACAATTTGGAGAAGTCTGTTTGCCATCAGCATGGGGTCAGGGACTCAATGTCCTGTTGAAGTCTGAAAATTTGTTCAGAAAGCCTCTTGAGTAAATGAGATGACAGTCACTCTTCTCTTCCCTTGGAAGTGGAAGGTTACATTACAACAATGATGGGCAACCTAAGCTAGCGAGTGGGCCCATGTGAACGGCCCTTCCTCATCTCAGTGGACTGCAATATTGTTGTAACCAAGATGGCTTCCTGGGAGAGGGTATTTTTTTTCTAACTGTGCTTGCATATCTAGAATTTGCAGGGGGTGCCGATTGAACTGTAGCAGTGCTGTGATTGGATGCAGAGGGAGTGCATGGTCCATGATTTGTGCAATCAGTGTGCACCTCACTTAGTGTGCCCTTGACTTAGATGTGTGTCACTTTACTAATACTGATAGGGCAAAAACTGTGTGGGCCGAAACCAGCAGAGGTTGGCAATCAATGGTAAACAAAATGTCTCACGGGCCACACCTAAAATCCTGATGGGTTGTTTGTTGCCCACCACTGCATTAGAGGCTGTTAGAGGCATTGGAGCTTTGTAGTGTAAAATCTCTTTTAATCAGTTAACCAGTTAAATATAACGTTTAACCGGTTAAGCGCTTAACCGGGATTCCGCAGGTGGGGGGCTGCTCCATCCGTTACATCCCTACTGAATGAGGTAAAAGTTAGTGAATTTAAACAGACCCTTGGTGGTGGTAAAATAAGCAAGAACTGCCAAATGAGGGCACGTTACTTCAGGATTTATACCATGTCCTTTTATTTACTTAATGTGCTCGTATTTGTTTGAGTGCACTTGTTAAACTGCCCTTGATGGCCTGCTCTGGAGATGTGTGAACAGGGGTTATGCTGTTGCCAGAATTAACCAAAGAGTTGGGTCTCAATAGAGCCCCTGTATTGATGACTCTTTCTCTTCTCCTTACTTTCTACAGAATGTGCTGAGAGTCATTTTTGCTTTTTGCATGTGTTTATATTGGCAAGCTGTAGATTCAAGGGTGAAGGGGTGGGCTCAGGCTGGTATTGTGCCCACTCGTGTCAAATGCTGTTCAAGAAGCTTTTCTGTTGTTGCTCCCAAATGGTGTTAATCTAGGCAAATATTTTAATGGTTTCTCATTTTCTTCACAATTTGAAGTACAGAAGGGAAGAAATCCAAAGGCAATTGTGCATATTCTTTGGGGAGGGTGGGAGAAGTACCCCCCCAAAGCCAACAAGAAAAAAAGCTTTAAGTTACAGATAATTAGTGCAGACTCATGAACTTCACTGGTGCATAGCTGCTCAGACTTCATTTTCTACATGCCTTACCTTGGCTTGAGGTTAGATAGTTCTTACTAAAATGTGATTACTATATAGCTTTTAAACAGCAGAATGTAGCTAGAGTATAGTATTTCAAACCTAGAAGTGGCTAAAATACTTAAACTGCTTGTACTGAAATTTCTGTGTATCCATGTGTGTGTCTACCCCCATCCCAAATATCTCTAAACAAGGTTGACAGTGAGGCTGTCTATTGCGAGCTGGAAGAAGCAAATTGCCCAGTAACAACAGAATTTGTGTTAACCGTGTAGTCCAGGTTTTTCCATTCTTCAAGCTGCTGTACTTATGAGTAAGAGCCCTGCAAATCCGTGGGTATCTGCATCTGTGGCTAGCCACAGCTCATGTTTATGAATACAAATTTTGTGTCCGTGCAGGGCTCAACTCATGAACTTGTTCTTCAAGCATGATGTGACTGACCCATCTCTTTATATAGGTCAGCACCATGTCTAGAAAACAGCATTATAGACTGCGTGATTTTGGGGCAGAAAACTTACTGAAGTGCCGTACGTACTTAAGTAGTCTGGGACTCGAGTACAATGCCAGTTCCTAGTAATTGCAGCGCAGCATTGGCAGCATAGAGACAATGTAATCTGTTACTTGGGACCTCTTACTACTCTCACTTGTTCAGAGTAGGGGAAAAAGGACTTTTAAAGATATAAAAATAGAAGCAGAAAACGGAAGCTTCAGTTAGCTGCTATGCAGTCCATTCCATTCTATCATGGAAATCTATTCTCCATTGTTACCATACAGACTGCAATGTTGGTTTGGGACAGGTTTCTCTGTGGTGGTTAACTGCATGACTGGCACTACTAAAATATGGTGCCTTCTGACTGCTTCCATCTAGCATAAATAGATGTGAAGAACATGTTAAACTATATTCAGTATCTAATGTACTGCTTTCACCAAAGGTCGTTCTGCCTCAATCCGAGATAACTGCACTTGAATGATGAGTGAAATGATTCTTTGCTAGGTCTTAAATACTGAGCTTTGGAATGAAATACGTTGTCATAAATGGGAATTATTTAATCTTAAAGAATAGTTCCTATGACTCTCTCTTCCTTTCTTGATCACTTGAAACGGTATATCTTTTTGTTTATAAAGAACTAATTGTTTTCTTTCTCTTAGTTTCTGCCTTGCTCTAGCACTTGGAATTTGAAGTCAGTCATTATAATTTTTTTTCTCCTAGTTTACAGTTAATACTAAATTTAATTTTGCGGTTGCATAACTGTTGGCATACGCCTATTGCATACTCTTCTTATGAAAAGCTTTTCTACTAGGAGCATGCAAACCGAGCATGCCATGAGAGGAAGTTGGAAGTAACCAAACACACGTGATGGTGCTAGAAGGGGAAATTTTAAACAGTACCTAAAAGGTTTAGGGGATTAAATCCTATTGAAGGCTACTGTGAGATGAGTGCCTACATTTCTTGGGTGGTCTTGAAAATCTTCTCCTAAATGAAACCGGCATTAGATATGGAAAAGCAGTTGGAACCATTCTATAACATCTAAACTTCTTATCTTCAGTCGTGTGTAAAAATGAAATCCTTCACTGTTTGTTCATTTGGAATCCCACCCTTTCCTTTCAACTAAACCTGACTTTCTAGGTCAGTGTTTCTTAAACTGTGTTCTGCGGTACACCGGTGTGCCACGAGGCAGTTGGAGGTGTGCCGTGGAGAACAGAATTCAAAATGGCCAACCTTTAAGGGGCAGGTGACTTTTTTGTTCAATAACTTCCCCAGGCCCTTCGCCCTCCCCACCTTTTTTTTTTTTGCGCTCAACAAAAAAATCCTTGGTGTTCCTCATAAAAAGAAATTTGTTTGGTGTTCCTCAGTCTTAAAAAGTTGAAGAAACACTGTTCTAGGTAGAGTGGCTCTCAGCCTGCTTTCTGTGAATGAGACTTGTGGTGGGAAAACTCTTTTTTTGGTGGTGGGTGGGAGAACACAGTTCCACTCTTCCAGATGCTTCAGAATTCCTAGATAAGATAAAACACTTAAGGGGCTTGCAGAACACTAACTCTCTGTGTAAACAAGCTGGGGTGTCAATCTACAGTGAACTAGCTTACTGCACACTGACTGTGATCTGCTCCCAAGCACCAAAAGTCCAAAGTGCACTTGGACATGTTGATGTTTCACAGTGGTTTGCGGTAGACAAGTCCAGGTAGGTTTATGTGAATCTCATTGTACAAAGGATATGCTTTCTAGGCTATAATCCTTATCCTCAAACATGCAGCATGCTCAACGAGTTTGATTACACTGGCAATTTTGATAGGGTCCTGTAATTTTATTTTGTTCAGTTATTTGTTTAGAAAATATTTACAAGCTCACAAATCCCCATGTATATATAAAGAAAGTCATTACAAGGTAACGTATGTTTTAAGCAACATACAGTAATATAAAAAATTCTCTTTTAACACTTACCAAATTGGAGTATTCATCCTCACAACACCCATGTTATTTCTCTTTATTTTATTAAATGGACTGAATTCTCTCTCTATAATTAACAAACCAGGTATGTCTATCAAATGCTCCTTTAAAAAATGGTTAGCTATTTTGTTTCTTCCTAGTCGATGTTTTTGGAGGGCTTTTTGTCTGGTGAATGAACTTCTGTTTGTGTTGCGTGAAAGGTAACCAATTATCTGCGATTCTATCTGTCGTCAGTCTGTTTTGCTGGGTTTGTAACTGGTGTATTAATTTTTGCATACCCACATCCTCCTGTTGAACCATTTCTCTATGCTTGGACTATGTTTTCCAATGAGAGGCTACCAATAGCTAGTAAAAAAACAAATTTTTTGTTTTCTTTTGTGTGACCATTTCTGCTGGGAGGCCGTATGAGGATTACTGAATGCTTCTTTAGTAACAGATACCCATCAAGTTGTGATAATTTGTATGGATTGCATCCCAGTACTTTGTAATGACCAAAGATGTCCGCCATATGTGCATAAAAATCTCTCCTGTAACCACTTCTCCAATGTTTATCCCTATTCAATTCATATATGCATATAATAGTATTTAACCTGACTGGTTTGAGGTACCATTGAGATAGTATTTTAAAGAAATGTTGGTTTGTTGAGCTACCAGCTGAGGCTGCTGGTCATCTTTTCTAGGTCAAACTTCATCCTTCTGGGGTAATTTGTCTGTCTACATCCTTGAAAAAGGGTCCTGTGACTTGGTTTTCTAATGGCTTTCACCCTGCTTTTGCTCCATGTTAAGGTCTCAAGAAAATTAGATGATGTAATGTTGAGAATTCCACATTAAAGTGTTGTGGCAAATACCATAGCTTCTGATTCATTACAGTGCCTTTGGAAAAATACTGTAGCACTTGTTGGCTTCTAACAAAGTGCAATTTGTTTGCTATACTAATATTTAATCTTTCATGCCATTACTCTCAAAGTGTGTGTGTGGGTGGGGGGAGGGAGGGAAAAGGGCAGGGGTATGGGTAAAATTACAGCATCGGGACCGGAAAGCAACTCTCAACTAAATGGTTTGTAAACTCTTTCGTTGTTTCTAGTATTGATCTTACCATGTCTATTTATCTTATGTCTATTTTTTTTCTAGTGACTGAAATATTCAAAGTTGAGGTCAACGGTTCAGATGAACTTGGCTTTTGTAAGAGGCAGTTCAAAGTTCAATATCAATTTTGCTGCTTAGTTGATTTTGTTTTTATTATTAATGGTTTCCTCTAACTGCTTTTTCTCAATACGTACAGTTCACACGTACATAGTTGTAAATCAGGCATAAAAAAAAGTAATTTTGAATGTATGACGATCAGGCTAGGTACTCAATATAGTGAATAGTTTCACTTTTTCCCGCCTAATTCCTGGTTCCAGTTAATTTCATGTTTGTAGCCTTCTGGTTGCTCCAAAACCCTTCTCTTTAAAATGAGTATGTCATTTCAGTTCCTTGCTGATGGTGTGTATCACAAAACCCACCACTGCTCTTAACGCTAATTGGTTCCCTTTTCAGTAGCTTCAACAGAGGCCAGGGACTGAATGGGCTATGGAGAGAATGAATTGCTTTCACCCTAGTAGTGGTCCCTCCTGGGCAAGCTAGAAGCCTGCTAGGCAGAAGGAAACTTGCATTTTGGCTGCACACACCCTATGGATAAAATGGAACTCTTTTCCAGGGCTGTCAGTCTTGCATTTTGCAGCTGCACTGAAGCTTACTTATTAAAGTGTGGGTTTGTATGGCATGGGGATGAATGTATTTTTCGTTGACGCTCACTGTCTATATCCATGACAGATGTTAGAACGTTGGTTCCTGTATATTTTATCATACAACGAGACTGATGGATTTTTACTTTGGGTCACTTATCACGTTCTTGATAATAAGAGGAGGAGTTATGAAGGGCACACTGTAGGGATGTAGTAGTGCAGTTGATTAATCAATAAGCAAAAGCTTCTCGATTAATGCTGTAGACTACATGCATTTTCTCCTCCCCCCCCCCCCACCTTGCCAGTAGATTTTTTTGGCAGGCTGGCCAGCAGCCCGGCTCAGTCCCGGCTTGTGCCAGGTCCGGGACCTCCCCCCGCTGCAGCTCTGCATTTTAAAGTGAATTAGGAGCCAGGTGGGCAGGCAGCGGAGCTCAGTTCCCTCTTGCTTCTGTATGAGAGGCAGCAGCATGGGGCAACAGGCAGCCAGTCCACTGCGAGGGGAGCTGTTTCTTAAACTGGCTCCCCTTGCAGACCAGCTCCCACCCGGCACCCTGGGCTGCTGCCTCTGATACAGTGGCAGGGGGCTCCTTGGGAGTGAGGCCAGAATGCACTGGCTGCCACCCTGCCCCTAGGGATTACAGAATAGTCGACAAACCGATAAGAATTCATGAGGTTAATCAACTGTTCCAGTGGCTCCCAACCTTTTCGAGGATATGGCCCCTTTTCAATCTACTAAAATTTTACAGAACTGCCCTCTGCCTGCCCCAAACAATATAGTTGTGCCTGCAGTCTGCATGGCCCTCAGCCCACGCCGCTTCCCAAGTGGCATCCCTCAGTCCACTGGGGAAGCAATGCAGGCTGAAGGACGTGTGTTGCTTCCTGGGGCTCGGGAAGCAGTGTGGGCTGAGGCTCTGCGTGGACCCCCTGCAGTACCACCATGGACCCCCAGGGGTCTGCAGACGGCAGGTTGGGAATGACTGCACTATTCAATTAACCAATATTTAACATCCCTAGCACATTGTACATTTTGGCAATCAGTGTGTTCCCATTTTATGGGCTATTGTGGTATAGCGATAAGGGGCTCGTGCCATTTCAAAAGGGAAATAATCTCCATCTCCCAACATGTATCTGCTGGATTTGTTCCGTTTTAGACAGTGCGCAGCATCAAGACTGCACAAACTCATGATAAAGGAGATGCAGTGTTGTATAGTTGTTAGCACAGAGGACTGGGGATCAGGATTTATGTCTTCTACTGCTACTGACATGCTCTGTGATCGTCAGCGTGGTACTTAACCTCATCATTATGAGGATAATACTTTGGGCCTGTGTTATACTTACAGGACCCTGATGAAAGAGTCTGTACACGTGCAAAAGAGTAGTGTAGAAGTCTAAAATGCTTGCTTGAACTATTTTGGGGTACCGCTGCCTTTATAATATTCATTGCACGGTGTCTTTGCATATAGTTTAGTCCTTGTTTTCTTTGCCTCTGTGTACAATCTGTGCAAACTGAATCGGATAGAAAATTGCTGGCAGTTGTGTTCACCAGCAACCATCCAGGGCCCCACACTGGCACTGTTGGGTTTCATGGGAGCGTTTCTGATGTCAGGCTTGCCACTTTGAGACTTGGATCTGCTATTTAAATTTGTGAACTACTTCATGAGTGGGCAGAGTCCAGTCATTTCCAAGTAGGCATTAGCCTGGCTTCCCATGTTTAGGCTGACATTTACAAGAGAAACTTGCTTGTTTCACACTTTAAATAACCCTCAGATTGTAACATGGATAGTGAGAGAACACAATGCAGTGGAGACGGCTGGATTATGTGGACTCTGCAGTTCTATTATTAGATCACAATAATCGGAATGAAAAGCTGTAGACACTGCCTCACATTTGAGCCATTGTGTGTGAGTGATGTGTTTAATTCTGTGAGTCAAAGGCCTTTGCAGACGCTCGTTGTGATTATACCAATTATTTGGGCTTTGCTCCTATTTTTCTTTACTAGAGTGCAGTTTTGAAGGGCAGGGGCTGCAAAGTAGTTATTTTAAAGCAGTCTTGTAAAATTCCACTTGCCAGCAGTAGTAATTTTATAAATAAGATAGTATTGTATCATTAAGGATTTTCTCCTTATTTTGGTAGGTGAGTGGATTTTTGTGTCTGGAATTGTACATTTTCATGATAGTTTTATAAAGATTAAGATAATACTGTGGAAGTCGGTGGCTCAAGCATGACCTTGCTTATTCAGTGACTTGATTGATATGTTCCTGTTTAAAAAACAGTACTTTTATTCCTGCCAAAGAAGGGTTATGATAGTTAAACGTAATGGTACAGACTAGTAATGTACTAGTGTAGTCATTTAATGAATAAGCAAAAGCTTATCGGTTAATACTATAAAATGGATTATACACGCATTTTCCCCCTCCCTTTTGCCAGGACATTTTTTAGCAGTCTGGCAGCAGCACGGCTCAGTACCAGCTTGTGCCAGGTCCGGAACATATCCGTGCTGTGGCTCTGCGTTTTAAAGTACATTAGGAGCCAGGTGGGAGGCAGCCCTGCTCAGTTCCAGCTCACTCTGGGTCTGGGAGCTCAGACCCATCTCCCCTGGACAGGGGCTGCTGCCTCTATGTGAGGGGCGACAGGGAGCCCAGCATCAGGCTGCACGCGGCATTTCAAAGCAGCAGTGCAGTATGGAGCCTGGGGTCAATGGGGGGAGTCCCCAGCTGATCCTGTGCTCCACATAGCACTGCTGCTTTGAAATGCTGTGTGCAGCCTGGGGACACGGCATTACAAAGCAGCAGTGCTATGCTGTCCCTGGGCTGCATGCAGTGTTTCAAAGTGGCAGCGCTGCGTGAAGCCCGGGGGATGGCCCCAGGCTCCACACAGCGCTGCTGCTTTGAAGCATTCCTGCCTCTTCACCAGCCCCCCTTGCTGCCTCTATCAAAAAGAGGCAGCAAGTGGGGGGTGAAGGGACTAGTCGACTAGCCTGTCGACTATTGGTTCAGCATTTGCTTATCGGATAGTCGACTAGTCCTTCACATCCCTATTTTAAACTGACCATTTACTTTCTAAAGGCGTTTGTAAACCAATTAGTGGGTGGCCTACCAGAGCAGTCAGTAGAATATCCTTCGTCATTCACATGAATTACTATGCTCATATGAAAATAACATGTTCTCTGATGGGGTGGTGCATGCTTATGTTAAGCTCTTCGCATGCTCTATGCACATACTGTAGCGGTACGTGTGGTGTCAAAAGACTAATTTAAAGGAAGGATAATTTCTCTTACAGGCAAATTTGTCCCATAACTTTGCACCATTCCATTCCTTCCATTGTTTGGGGAAAATAAGGGAGGTGTTGGGGGAAGAGGTGAGAAGGAAGGAATTACTGGTTTCCTTTTTATAATTCATTAGCTCTCTTAACGAGTACAGGCACTGCTGGAGGTTTCTGACTAAGCAAGTATATGGATGACGATGGTGCAAGAGAGGTGGGATTGTTCTTAGTGGAAATGAACTGTGATGCAATAGGGTTAATTTATGAAAGCCATAATAGTATGAGTGTCCAGTTACGTGGGCCCACCACTTCTAAAACTCATCAGCTCTGGAAGTCTACCAAATACATGGTTTAATTTTTTTTGGCAGTTTTTAGTGTAATATGGTGGCTCAGCTGACGCTTCACAAGAGCTGTTGCATTCTATGTCTCACAGCAACCTGCTCTACTAGATGCCTTTTCCAATTTTCCTCCTTCCGATCCCAGAATTGTAACAGAAAGCAGGTGTGCATGTTACATTTTTACTTTCCTTCCTCGTTCGAGGAAGTCATTAAAAGACACGTGCAGCCTGCTCACATGTGAAAATGGCACATTTCACTTGCGTTCTGGAGTTGAGTACCTCCTACTGTTTTAAGTAGCTCCAGACCTTGCACTTCCCTTAGGAAAGTATTTCATGTTTGCTAAAATTAAATACTTGGCATCGAATAAACAATCCCAATTGTCTGGCAGCAGTGGAGTGTGAGCTGTGTGCGAACAAGTAACAGAGTTGAATTTCACATCTTGGTTTATAGCAGGAAAATTCTTTTTTAGGTGTGAGGGCAAGGAGAATTCTGCCTATCACCTTGCTGAGGGAACACATGAGCTTCTGGCCCTCTCCTCACGCTCTCTGTGCTTAGCCCTCTGCCTGTTGGGGAGCCTTTGTAAATTGATCTAGAGCAGGGCTACTCCTCTTTGGAAGCTCCGGGTTCACTGTGATACTCACAGCACATGCTGAGGGCAACAACTTAAGTGTGTTTGCATATACATGCAAATATATATGCCTTTGCCTCCGGGAGCATAACACCCTCGTTATGCCTCTTTTTGGTACTGTAATGTTGTTCTCAGTCCATTCAGGAACCAGACTCCGCTCCCACAGAGAGAGTCTGCTAAAATGCATAACCACCGCTTTCTTGCCTTCTCTCTGTCTAGACAGCTGCTGGGTCACTGTATAGCAGGACTTACAAATAAAACTTAATTTTGCCTAACTGTGCAGGGATTTGAACAAATGTGTATGCCCCAGGATAAAGACCCACAATAAGCTTCCTTCCAGGTAGTGCATTATCTCAGAATCTGTCCTCAGTGGTAAGGAGACAGAGGAGCGCCACCCTCAGAAGGAGAAACCTAAGAAGATAATAGAAGTGAGGATGCACAAAACTATAGCAAGTGAGGCATTGTGTGCAAACAGGTGATGCTGACGACAGAGGGGTTCAGTTCTGCTTCCCCAGCTTTCTCTAGACACAGTTGTACCATGGTGAATCCAGAAACAGAGTGATTTCAGACATTGCAGCGTGGCAGAATTTATGACTGGAGTGGGTGGGGCTTGGATTAGTATAAAAAGCCAAACATTTTTGATCTGATAACGACAGTTAAAATCACAAGCTTCAGCGCCCCTCGTTTAAATCTGCCTTTAAAAGACAAAATCCAAGCCCATTCTATAAACCAGCCAGACTGCTGATGTCACTGCTTCAACTGACTAGCTAACTTTCCCCAAGTGAGCTCCTTTTTCATGTGGTTCCAAATTTTTTATTATTTTTTGGATTCCAGAACTGTCAAAGGGTCCCCATGAAATAATCCAGGTTCACTAGCATTTGCTCAGTATTTAGGGTTTAATTCTTTCTGATGGCTTAATCTTTTGGCACCATCTGAGGGTGGTGGAGTTATGGTGAAGGACATCTTAGATGTGTTAAGTCCCCGCTGAACCATCTTGTGGTATTTGTCTGAGTTATCACACAACCTGAAATGGTTTATTCTAACCCTTCAAAGGAGGAGAGGCTAAGAAATGCTTGTGTCAAAAGCTAAATATTTTGTGTATACATTTAACTACTTTACTTGTCTTGTTTTATATGACCCGTCTTCTTTTTGTGGTAGGAAGTGGGACGAGTATTTTGTTTGTGCAACATTTATGCTCTGGGGTATGTGTAATATTTATGTTGGAACCGTACCATATGCAGAAACATTGGTCTACAAAGTGTTCTAAATAAGTATTTCTTTTATAGGGCCAAATCGGTGGCTATACTCAGGTAAAAATCCCACTGACTTCAGTTGGAGCTGCTGTTTCCTTGGTATTTCTGGTTATCCCTTTCACTGGGAAACAAAGCAGTCTTATGTGAATGGCTTGTTCGTAGAATGAAAGAAATTTTTAATTTGCATTTGTTAGGCAGGGTGTGGAAAGACACAAACTTGCACAACTCCCCACCGCAGCCCTCCAAAAAAACAGAATCAAATTCCCCACTTCCTCATTTTTCATGTATCAAATCATACATTCTTAGTATATCATCTATTCCATGCAGACAACTGTTCTTTTCTGTTAACCTCATACTTAGCTGGCCTGCTAGCTAACTTCTTTCATTTTAGAGCTAGCGGCCAAACTTTCAAACCTAAGGCTTCTAAATCCATATGGAGACACTGAAATTAAAGGGGCCTATTTTGAAATACCAGTGTACAATTTTTTTCGAAGGCTGCCTCATTTTCTCCAATAGTCTTAATTAAAAAGCCTGCTTATCTTAACACAAGGTCAGATTTTTCAGTTTTCCAGAGATTTTTGCATACCTCTGCTTTTGAGTGAGACAGGCTGGTTTCTACGTGTGTGTGTTCAGCTTTGCCCTGATTTGGTTGGTGCTTATTATCTTCTTTCAGAGGGGCCCAAAATTGCCATTTGGCAATGGTCAGCACCTCTGGCAGCCAGCTTCATGGTCTGTTAAATTGGGCCATCCAAAACTGGCACCATCCAAAAGTAATAAGTGCTTCGGTGAATAAGGGTCTAAATTTATTCTTCACGGTATAGCTGGGCTCTTCCCTCTTCACAGTTTGACATAGCTCTAAAGATGAGGAACTGAAACTTAATTAGGAAAGGTCTTGACTTGTGTTTGTCCCATTTCACAATGCACGGGAGAAGAACAAATTAATATAAAATGGAAAACTAACTCCTCAGTTAACTGTAACAAAGTTCCGTCTTGTAACGGTTGTGAAGGATCTTCCCTTCTTTCGCTGCAATGATACTTCGCTGGACGCCACCATAATGAGTGGAAAAACAAATGTTTGTCTGGAAACATCACGTGAAGAATATAGGTGTGTACTGAACTAAGTCTGTAGTTGAAACATAAGCGTGCTACCTACAGTATAGCTATGTTTAATATGTGCTTTCGTAATGCACTTGTTACAGCTGTTTCCCAGTTTACTTTACAGATGTTGGCTTGGGTAGAAAAATGATCATTTGTCAAAGCAGGATATATACGCGATTCTCATCCCTCAGGCTAGTAGTTCTGAAAGGACCAGAATTGACACTTGTTGCGCTGTACATGAAGGGGCTTGATAATTGAATATAATGGAAATCTTCAACAGAGGTGTTTGAAACATGTCCAGGCTAAAACATAACACTGGTGAAGGCTTACTTTGTCACTTGAACTTTGGAGATGGACAGCTGAAATCCTTCCTACAGAATGCAGAGGGAGATGAGGTTTCTCTAACATTTTTAAACACGGTTGTGACTAGTAAAAGTGTAATATGCTTCTGATTGCATTGTTGAAAGGACTGGGGTCTGTGGAAATATTTGGAAACAGCTGATACTACCAGTCCTCAGTGAAGCTTCGCTTAGAATTAAGACTCTGTTGCCCCAGTGCTGTTGGATGCTGTCTGCAAGCATGGAGCAATTCACTTCTGTTCTTGTAGTCCCATATGTATAGGGTGGGTTTTTTCCCCCCCCCCCCTTCATTCTGTCTGTCTTGAGGATGCTGTCTAGTTAAAAATTATATAAACTTGCAACTATTTCTACCCTGGCCCAAGACAAATAGATTTTTATAGATTTTTTGCATGTTTGCCATGCTTTTAGCACTGCTCCGTATGTTGTAGAACAGGGATGGGCAATAATTTTTTGCCGGGGGCCACTTCAAATATTTTTGAAGTGGCCTCGGGCTGCACCAGAAGGGGCAGGGCCAAAATGCTTCTGTGCTTCCTCACCCACAGACCACATGAAGCCTCCTCCCACCCTGCCAGGAATGCATGGTGCTTCAAAGTGCCATGTGCTCCTTGCAGGGTGGGGGCAGGGCAGAGGAAACTTTGCACGCTGCCCTGCCCCCAGCCCTGCTTGGCCTGGTGGCGAGGGAGTGTGCAAAGCCTTGTCCCGCCCTGCCAGGAGCGTGTGGCACTTCAAAGCGCTGAATGCTCCTGGCAGGGCAGAGGAAACTTTGTGCACTTCCCCCCGCCCCCAGGCCCTAATTGGATCCAGCCTGTGGAGACCCTTTTGTAGAAGGTGGTAAATGAAGCCTGGCTTTTGGGACTGAAACATGTTTTGGGTTCCCCATTAAGCTGTTAGGTGCCTTTTCTTTTGCCTTCGTTCAGGTCTGGAGTCTTTAGTAAATACAAACTGTCCTGTTCCCGAGAAGAGCATGACTATTAACAACTAGCCAATAACCCGTCATACAACGGGATTTTTTTGGACTCTCCTCCATGGCCGTCTCTCTCTCTCTTCTTCTCCTCCGCCGCCTCCTGCCTCCCCCGCTCTCCTCCCGCTCCTGCCTATCTCTCCGTCTTTCTCTTCTCCCCCTCCTGCCTCTCACTCTCCCTTTCTCTTCTCCTCCCCCTCCTGCCTCTCATTGGGGGGACTGCAGAGCCCAAAAGGCTGTTTGGGCTCCCTGTGCGGGAGCAAGCAGCACAAGCAGCTGTTTGGGCTCCATGCTCCTCATGCAGCACGGAGCCTAAATGGCTGCTTGCTCCCCTGTGGCGGAGCGGTGCAGAACTCAGCTGAGCGCCATGGCGGGAGGCGAAGAGGGCCGGGGCGGTGACGTACATGGCCGGGCCCTGCCCCCTTCCCCTCCTGCCATGGCGCTTGGCTGAGTTCTGTGCTGCTCAGCCGGGCCGCCGCGGGGGAGCAAGCGGCCCAAACTGCCACTTGCGCCGCTTGCTCCCCTGTGGCGGCCCGGCTGAGGGGTGCAGAACTCAGCTGAGCGCCACGGTGTGAGGCAACAGCGCCCCCCAGAGGTGACTCTGTAATGCTACAGCGTTAGAGTCAAAGACATTGGGCTACTATATATATGATGTGTGATGTCTGAGTATTCTACTCTGGAACAGGATTTCCAGTTTTACTGGCTTAAACGCAGATTGTTATAACCAGGAGTACTGGGAAAATTCACATTGTATACTTAACTCATTAACTTTAGGCAATTGCCAGGAAGGTCAGAGTTAAGCATCAGTATTTTGACAGCCAAATATAACATCTCTAGCTGTGCTGAACACCACTGGAGTTAACTACAGGGGATTTTTCTCACCAGGCTTTTTGGGTTGCCTGCCTGTATGAGAGCAAAAGGAGGATGGCGTCGGGTCAGGCAAAGCAGTCTTTATTTCCTTGCCTTGCAAATGTCCTATAACCAGACAGTGACAAGTTTGAGGCTTTTGATCCTGCAGTTAAGTGTCAAAACTCTCACCATTGTACATCAGTAATAGAGATGTAGCCGTGTTAGTCTGGTCTAGCTGAAACAAAAGACAGGACTATGCAGCACTTTAAAGACTAACAAGATGGTTTATTAGGTGATGAGCTTTCGTGGGCCAGACCCACTTCCTCAGATCAAATTGTGGAAGAAAATTGGCATGACCCCATATACCAAAGGGATACAATCAAAAAAGTGTGAACATTGTATGTGTTGATATTTTTTGATTGTATCCCTTTGGTATATATGGTCATGCCGATTTTCTTCCACAGTTTGATCTGAGGAAGTGGGTCTGGCCCAGGAAAGCTAGTCACTTATTAAACCATCTTGTTAGTCTTCAAACTGTGACATAGTTTTTCCCTTTGTTTCCCCTGGCGAGTGAGAGAGCGTCTCTAATGTCTGTAATAGCCTTCCTAAAGACGAAGGCTAGCTTGAGAATGGGGTCCTTAACATATCAAACACAGTTCTCAGCAATATTGGTTAAGCTCCATTAGAGCTGCTTAGGTTAAGTTCCAAATATACAAACTGGTGAGAGCACACTAATATGCATGAAATAAAAACCTGAGCAGAACAGAATATATACTCTGCCCTTCTTGGAATTTCCCCGCCCCCTCCCCATTGCACTATGATTGCAAGCATTTAGTCTAGGATTTTAAAGCGTATTAGGTGTATATCGGAGTGATCTGTTTCTCTGCATGTTTGTTGCACACCTATTTGTGTGCAGAGTACCTCCAGGCTGGTTAACTTGTGAGTGGTGATGTGTGTGAATGGACTGTATCGAATAGCCATGTAACCCAATTTGATGCCCTTGCTGTGATAACAGGTGTTTTTGTAGCACATGTCATTTCTGAGTGCTTTATGAAAATGGGTGTTATCCCCATTTTATAGACAAGGATACAGAAGCAGAGATGTTATGTGGCTTGTCTAAGCTCTGAGTCTGTCAGTGCCAGAAGACTTCTGCTTCCCTAGGGATTTGGCTGACTTAATCCGTTCGTTCTTGGGTGAAAAATGCCCTTTAGGAGTGAGAGAGGCAAGTGTGGAATGGACTGGGAAATAATAGCTACTAAATGAGCCCCTTAGTTTTGAAACTGGAACAAAGTATCTGCAGTGGTCAGCTCAGCTTTTTGAAGCCTTGTCTGTCTATTCAGCAACCTCCTCTTCAAGGTATATTTAGCTGATACAGAGAAAAGGCTTATTTCAGCAGGAAGGCTGAAAGGTGACCAGGTCCCAGAAAGATTCTTAGTTGAAGGTGGCAAAGTAACAGAATTGCTGAAGCAAGCAATTGAGAAGCAAACGAACAAAACGTACAACGTAGGCATTAGGGCTTTTTGTTGTTTTACTTCGGAGGTTTTGCTGGACTTGTAGAGGAAAATTAGTGATGTGACTTCACAGCATTGCACATCTGCCTGTTGAGTTGGGAAAAGAAGCAGAGGGCCAGAACAGTCTATCCAGATGCTTTACAGAGACCCTGTCGTGTGGTACTAAGTGGATCACTAAAGATGTATACAGTTACACACTGACAGTTTTTTATGGGGAAAATAAGACTGCTCCTTTAATGACCATGTGCTTTATCTAACCCTATACACATTAAACATGTATGGCTTATGCCTCAGAAAAATCTTTAAACCTATCCAGATTTATAAGTATATCCCAAAGGGATACAAATTTCCTATCCCCTCTCTACTTTCAAAGGTTTTCTGGCAATCTCCAACCCAAAGGATGGATCATTTTGTGCAGTTTAGTCTGTCTGCCAGTTTGCTTCAAGATGCCTTAAAAAAAAAAAAAAAAAAAAAAATGATTTTTTTCGTGTGGTTTTAGTGTCTCATATTGTAAGGCATTGCATTTTATTTTGACATTGTTGTGCATCATATTGCTTAAATAGTATGATTTTTGTGGTACTGCAGGCCAGATCCTGCCATCATTAATGTTGATGGGAATTTTGCTATTTGAATTCATTGAGAGCCAGATCAGGCCCAGAATATCACCTTCCCTTTCCTCAGTTATTTCTGACATGCTGGACGAGTTGAATGTTGTTTTCTGAAGGTACTACTCATTGCTATGAAAAGCAAACACTAACCAATACAAGCAAAAACAAACTCTGGGTTCCATGTGAAACCAGGGCATAGCTGTTGTTGCACAGTTGTGTTATGATGGGAGTTAGAGTAGAAAGACTTAAAAATCCTTCAAAGTTTGCCCTAAAATTCAACCCCTTGCCTTGAGCTGAGTTCTGTTTCACCTTTTGGAAGGTGAACAAAGTACAATCCCTGTGCTTTTGTTGGGTCCTAAAGGAGAAATAATAGTTTAGTCTCTTCAGAATCAAATTCTTCATGATCGCATTTTATGAAGGTGAGAACTGCCCTTTGAGGCATATATATTATTGAAGACACCACCTGCAATTCTGTATTCTTACTGAGGGAAACACATTTTAAAAATTGCAGGTGTCTACAGTCTTGACCTTTCCAAAACATGCTTGTGTGATGAATCAGGTATTTGATCCTTCTGTGTCTCTGAAGATTATACTCCATTCCAAGAACTCCAGAATTTCTTTCGGCATTTGGTTAACTGTGTCCATAGAAATAATGGTCAAATAACCCGTAAGCTTGCGTTTACCTTTGCCATGTCCACATTAGAAAAACATTAGGAACAATTTATAGCCGCCACCACCACACTGACAGCTCTAGTGTATCTGGGCTGCTGCGGTTGTGCACAGAATTCTCTAACTCTGCACAAAGCAGCAGCATAGGCCTGGAAATGCTGACCGAAGCTGAGGATGAAGCTCTGTCTGCTCTAAGGCCCCCAGAGTTGCTGATGGTGTTGACCCTGCACCATCTTTACTAGCTTATCAGTTGCAGTTGTACTTTAATTATGCCTCATTTATTGTAAAGTTTATATGGAGGAAAGGAATTTCGGGAGAAAAGTATTTTTAAATGTAATGTGCCTGCAGAAATGACAGTTCCCAGGTTAATTAGTAGTGTGATGTCTCTAGTTTCAGACTCTCAATTTGCATATCACATTAGAAGTGTGCTGTAGTATCCTAGTGTGTTTAAAGTACATGAACAACTTAAATTGTTTCAAAATTAGTACTTTGTAAAGTTCTTTTTATACAAAAATGAAAGTGAAGACCAATAAAAATGTTGCTTTGTAACTTGTTTGAAATTTTAGTGAAAATTAGTTGTTTTTAAACTATTGTATAAAATATTTTAGTGTTTAGGCTCAGTAGTGCAGAGATTAAATGAGTTAGTCCTACAAAATTATGATAGGGACCAGTTGTTCTTTATATCCCATTTTATATACGAAAAACCAACATGACTGACTGTCCAAAAAGTTATACGAAGGCCAAGGGTGTAAATAGTAAATGGATTCCAAAACACTTTTCTTCAGCTAATTAAGTTGCTTCACACTTTTTTGTGGGGGGGAGGGAGGCTTAAAATGTTTACAACTGATACTGAAGATAACGGGGGGGGGGCTAGCGCTGGCTACCCCTGCTGCAGCTCTGCAGTTCACATGTAGCAGGAGCCGGGCGTGCAGGCAGCCCAACTCCTACTACATATAAACTGCAGAGCTGCAGTGGGGTCAACTCCCAGGGGTGGCGTGAGCAGGGACTGAGCAGTTCCGGCTGGGGCTCCAGGACTGCTGAACCTCTGTCTTTTAAATGTAGTAAGAGCCACCTGGCGTCTCTTACTACATTTAAAAGACAGAGGCGCAGTGGTCGGCCACCTGGCATGAGCTGGGATTGAAGCAGTCACGGTTCACGCTGGATCTGCTGCTGCGCCTCTGCCCCCCAAGACGGTGCTGGAGGGAACCAAAGCTGGCTCCCCCCAGCACCGGCTCCTGCTCCTCGCCTTGCTGCCTCTAACACAGAGGCAGCAAGGGGCGGGGAGTAAGTAGGCACATAGTGACTGGACTAGTCACTTACACTATCCGTTGTAGGAATGTTTCTTTAAGGCAGCACCCACTGTTGTCTTAGTTTAATGCAAAACGTTACCTGAAAAAAAACATCTTGAATGTCTCTTTGAGGTACATAAGAACATAAGAACATAAGAACGGCCGTACCGGGTCAGACCAAAGGTCCATCTAGCCCAGTATCCTGTCTGCTGACAGTGGCCAGCACCAGGTGCTCCAGAGGGTGGACCAAGACAATGATCAAGCGCTTTGTCTCCTGCCATCCCTCTCCAGCCTCTGTCAAACAGAGGCCAAGGACACCATTTTATCCCCTGGCTAATAGCCTTTTATGGACCTAACCTCCATGAAATTATCTAGCTTCTCTTTAAACTCTGTTATAGTCCTAGCCTTCACAGCCTCCTCTGGCAAGGAGTTCCACATGCTGACTACACGCTGTGTGAAGAAGAACTTTCTTTTATTAGTTTTAAACCTGCTACCCATTAATTTCATTTGGTGTCCTCTAGTTCTTCTATTTAGGAACTAATAAATAACTTTTCTTTATCGGCCCTCTCCACACCACTCATGATTTTATACACCTCTATCATATCCCCTCAGTCTCCTCTTTTCTAAACTGAAAAGTCCCAGTCGCTTTAACCTCTCCTCATATGGGACCCGTTCCAAACCCCTAATCATTTTAGTTGCCCTTTCTGAACCCTTTCCAAGGCCAAAATATCTTTTTGAGGTGAGGAGACCACATCTGTACACAGTATTCAAGATGTGGGCGTACCATAGTTTTATACAGGGGCAGTAAGATATTCGGTCTTATTTTCTATCCCTTTCTTAATAATACCTAGCATCCTATTTGCCTTTTTGACCGCCGCTGCACGCTGTGTGGAAGTTTTCAGAGAACTGTCCACGATAACTCCAAGATCTCTTTCCTGATTTGTCGTAGCCAAATTAGCCCCCATCATACTGTAAAAGTACTTGGTAAAACTGTAAGAATCAGAATGACATCTTCGGGATTTTAATTAGGCTGTGAACTACAGATGCAGCTGGGTTATGGAATGTTATGGTTAGGCTGGTATTGCATGACAAAAACTCATAAACAGCGCTCTATCCTTTTTCCAATTTACTAGTGCTGCTCCATGGGAGGATTGTGTGTTCTGTAAACTGCCCTGTCCTGTCCTGTCCTGTGCCATTGCATGAAGCCAGCAATGAGTGCTCCCCAAAATGCTCAAACACTTAAAGTGGGCAGTGCAGAGATTTTAGAAAGAGTTAGCAGGTTGTAGTTACTGGTAAATGAACCAATGTAAATACGCCCAGTAACAAGGCTTGGCAGAGAAGTCAAAGCTAAATACTTCATTTCTGGTCTCCTTGTTGATGCCGGATTTTACCCTTTAGTATGGTTCTCTTGGGCAGATTGCTGTAGCTTCAAATGGTGAAATTGAATTAGTCCCTTCTAGAATGAATTGTAGCAGGGAATGGAGGCTGTTTGTTCAAGTTTGCAACTGAAGGTTGGCTGACTACACCTTTGAAACTTCACTATGCAGAAGAAAAGTGCTGCTTTTTAGTTTACCTTTAACAAATATTGTACTGCATTTGTGTTTTGCTTTTTTGGTTTAGTACTGCCCGATAGTGTACTTCTAGTTCCAAATGAGGTTGAGTAGTCAGTTTGTAACTCTGGTGTTTGTAACTCTGAGGTTCTACCGTATGTGACTTCGGTTTCATCCTGCCTCCAGGCCTTTGCTACAAGACGGAGGTGCTTTTAGTAGAAATGCAATAGAAGTTAAGGATAAACGTGAGGATGAATTTTCAGGCAGGACTGATATGTCGATACATCTGTATTAGGGAAAACATGCACAGCGCTTACCCATATGGTGCCTGGCTGTGGTTGCTATCTTCAGTGTTGTGCTTTCAAGACCCCTTGTCCTGACAAATTTATTTGTGAATGAAATAACTTGAGGTTCAGCATCTTCTGGGTGTCTCGTGTATGTGTAGAAAAAAGACCCTAAGGTCAAATGTGAAGAGACTATCAAAGCATTTGGATCAGCATAAAAGCTTCATAAGCATTATGGTCAGAGAAGGCACAAATAAATAGTATCATTATATAGGGATTCTTGATTATTCCTTGGAAGTATGTGGTATTGGCCATTACTGGAGAATACTAGGCCAAATAGACCACTAATATGATTTGATGTGGCAATTCCTAAGTAATTCCAGGTCATGCAAATCTCTGCTGTCAAAGCCTAGTAGGACATAATTTATAGACTTGAATTTCTAATGCTTTCACAACCTCAGATTGAGATGTTTCCATTAGAAGAGTAGAACATTAGAAGCATGCTCTGAAAAAACAGTAGCAACCTAATAACCCATTTTATGTAATGGGAGCTAATTACATGATTTGTGAAGAGAACAAAATGGATTTTTAGTCTGTACTACTCTTGTAAGTGAGTTTTTAAGGCTTTCTGCAACATGGAGATGAAAACACTACATTCTAGTGTGTCTTTGTTTGTGTGGCTTCAATGTCTCATCTGAAGGATGTTCTTTGTTGATTTTGTGCTCAGTTTGGTCTGGCATTGAGTTAGGTTGCACGAAACAACTTTTTGACTTGGATAGGTATTGAAATGCTTCAAAATTCTAATGTGAGTTTTTATAATGATGACAAATGCCATTAGTTATGAGGAAAAAGTCATGGGTTTAGTTTCTGAAGGCTTATATCTTCCTTTGTGCTTTCTTACCCACATTCACTTAACACATGCCCTTGCTTGGAGATTCTGGCCTCTTTTTGGGTTTCACAATTGAATGTAGCCCAAGATTGAATGTGGACCACGAGGTTATTTTTTTTCCCCTTTTCCTTCAAGTCAAGCAGAACTGTTGAGACTCTTTAAGAGATGATCCTAGTGTCTTAGACAATCTTCCCTTTCTCGTTGAATGTGATCCCAAGTAATGCTGTTGTAGATACTTGATTGTAGAGTCTAATTGCTGTCTGTAATCTACTTACTACTTAGAAATTGGATTAGAATAGTGTTTTCAGGAGCACCTTTCATATGTGACTTAACATAAATGAGCTGCAAGATTTCAGCAAATGAGTTCTTAAATTTGTTTTTCAATAATCTAGTTACTATTGATGTCTCCAATGAAGAAGCCTTGAGCTACTTGAAGAACATAGCCATTTCCATTTGATTATGTTCTATTTTAGGTTCAGTAACTTGAAATATATCTCTAACTCAACATCTATTGATTTCTTCCTGTATGTCAGGTTGCTCTTGGCAGGACTTGCGTGTAGTCCAACAGTTCTTAGTCTTATTTGTATGGAAGAACATTAAGGTTGACGTTAAATGGAGGATTTAATTCTATTGATGTTGGTTCTGATGCTAACCAACTCCATGCATGACCCAAACAATGGATAAGCTGGCCATGGCTTTTTTTTTATTCACCCTTCTGATTTTTGTTGTACCTTTTGGGCCATGAATGGAAGCGATTTATAAATGGCATTGATTCAGAGTTCAACACTGAGATTAAGGATGTTAAAAATTGTGTAATACGGTAACCATGTAACCGCTAAAAATCGTTGCTTTACACTGCAGAGTCCACAGCGAAGTCTCTCTAAGAGCGGGACTGCTCTTGGCTGCTGCAGTGAAGCCTCCTTCCCCTGGTGCTTTTTTTTAAATCCCTAAAAAACAGGGGTGAGCACTTGAAACCACCCCAGGGGTACCCCCAAGCTCTTTTGCCCCAAAAGATTTTGAAAAATGAAAAGACGAAAAACAAGCTGCAGTCTCTGGTAGCTGACTCCTGAGTCAGAGGCATGAAGATGCACACAGACAGACCTCCCAGGACACAAGAATCAAATCATCATCTTAAAGTGATTTTTATTACAAAGCAAAAGATAAACTTGATAAAGCATACCTAGTTGCTAGATGTCACAGAGCAACGAAGGAAAACAAATTAAAACAGAAAAAAGTCTCTGGAATCAATGCTTAGATGGTAAAGGTGGACGGGAGGCATAGATTCACATAGAGCAGTTCAAACCAAACCACAAAATAAAGAAAAAATACCCTAAACGCAGCTGGATTCACTTTTCCCTTTACTTACTTCCAATTTTCTCTTTGTTCAGTCCACTCTTATGCCCTGAATTCCTTAGAGACATGGTAGTCCTGTTTGGGTTCAAATCATTCTGTCTGTGTCTCAACTCCTCTCCCACACTAAGAAGCAGGCAAGGTATCTATATCTAATTCAAATTTCAACACACTATTTCGGTTGGTTCTCCTGGCCCCCTGGCCAGCATCTTCGCTAGTGGGCTGTGCCCACGAAAGCTCATGATCCCATCTACATGTTTTGTTAGTCTATAAAGTGCTACCAGACCATTGGTTGTTTTTTTCTGTAACAGACTAACTCGGCTATCCCCTGAATTTAAACTTCTGAGTGGAACCCCTTTAGTCACCGGATGCTGGTCAGGACTCCTGTCCATTACAGGGGCTATACGAATGAAGCATGTAAAACCCTTCACGCTAGCCAGGCATAGTCCAAGCCAGGGTGCACACTTTGAATCAACAAGTAGCTCTCTCCTTGATGCAGGCTGAAGTAGTACAGTAAGCTCAAATCCCACCTTGCATTGCTAGAAAAGTTGACCCACAGGCTCTTGGGGTTCTAGATTTGATGGTGGCTTCAGTGATTTCTAAATGTAGAAGTAAATCAAGGGAGTTCAGACTTGGGGCCGGGGGGAAGACACACTTACTGACAGCACAGAGAAAAGTGTTAGTTGCTATGGCAACTCATCTGGAGTGGTAGTGCTGGCTCAAGGTTATCTTTCTGCAGTGGTGCAGCTACACGATTAAAAAGAAGCCTCATCTGGCTCTTTGCTACAGTGTCTATTAGAAATATCCCAGCTGTGTGTTCAGGTTGTCTAAATATCAATCAAAAGATATAGCAGGTTTTAAAATAGCTGCTGTGATGGAAAAACATAAGCCTTATATTTTTTTCTTAGTTGCTTATGACAACTAAAGAACTCGGGAGTGTTCTAGAAATGATTTCTAAATATCTTTTTCTGTCAAGCATTTAATTAGAAATGTTGAAAATGTTGTCTTGCTGCTTGTTCTTCTTGATCATTTATGCATGTTAATGTGTCGGCTTAAGAAATCCTGAGGTGAAATTAGATCAGAAATGAACATTCATCATTCTGTTGATATCTCTGACTAAATGACACAATTCACCGAGGGATTTTTCTGTTCACTGAGGGTGTCTCCCCTACAGCAGGGCTTAACTCGAAATAAGATACGCAAATTGAGCTATGTCAATTGTGTGGGTTATTTCGAAATTGGGAGCATCTACACAGCACTTATTTCGAAATAGAGCACTCTTCCTCCGACTTGCCTTACTCCTCGTACAATGAGGATTGCAGGAGTTGGAGTAAGAACTATTGACATACATATAGATATAGCTTGACAATATTTGGACATTATTTAAAAACAACTGCTGTGTAGATGTGGACTACGTTATTTCATAATAATGCTATTATTTTGAAATAATGTGGCTGTGTAGATGTACCCTGGGGAATTAAAGCACACATCCCCTTCTCGTGCAGCTTTTGTTGGAGTACTGCTGTTTGGCCATAAAAATGTTAATGCTACTAAACGTAGGGTGTCCACCAGAACTTAGGATCTTCCGAGCTGCTGTGTACCTCTTTAAAAGGCAGCGAGTGCACGCAGCACCTTTCAAGTTAATGGGATGTGAGGCTGCTGAGCACGTGATCGTATCAAGCCCTTAAGAACATCTTCACTTTTGGAAAGCGTTGAGTAATCACTGAAGAGCAGAAATTCTCTGCCACCAGAGAAACTGAGGTTCTTAATTGTCTGGGGAGGGACATAGGTCATTGAGCTGAGTAAATGACTGTCTACCCACAGTATTTTAGAAGTTGTCAGTTGAAGTACAGTGTGTTCTACACATCTTGACACACTCACTGGGTTTCCCCAACAAACTCCCTTCTAGTGAAATATCAATGTCTTCCTGTGATTTCTAGGCAATTTGAACAGACCAGGGACATAATCTGAGATGTTCATAAGTAGAACTCCAAAAAAGAAACATGCTAAAAAATCCTTAATTTGAATGAGGAAATGAGAAGGGTTTAAATATAAACAATTACTTAGTATTTTTAATTTTTAAAAAGTACAGTTTTTTGTAGTAAAACACCAATAGCAGGGGTGGGGTGAGGAGGGAACTGCGCATATGCAGCTTACAAATCATGTTTGTTATCTGAATCAGATGTTTGGCAAGCTCAGCAGTAACAGGAGATGGTAAAGAAAATTCCTCTAGCTACCAATACCAACCAGTGTTGTAGTTTTAGCCAAACAATCTTAAGTTTACTTACTGCCTGGGATAAATTAATACAATATCTAGGGGGTTTTTATGTAATTTTTTTTCAGGGTCCTGGAGACAAAGGGCACTTTCTAACTGGCTTAAAGGACAGAATTTCATATGGTTAGTCAAACAGTTGACTTCTGATTAGCAGGTAATATAATTTAATAGCTAATAATGTAATGTATCAGCATTCCCACGAATAACAAGCTTCCTGATTGTGTTAATGACTGAAAAGGGGAGATCTTCTTTTCTTCATTAATTATATTTTCTCTAAGGCTTGGCTGTAGAGTGGGAGGAAGGGAATTTCTTCTGAAGACCTTTGTAGCAGTTGTAAGCAGCGGTCATTTGGGTATGATTCTGAATTGTGTGTTGGAATGCAGAGCACTGGTCTGATTTCAGATTTTGACTTTCTGTATCAGATCTTTTGTTCAAAGAGACAGCTGATAATCCTCTGACAGTTTGAGAATCCTCCTATGACACCCCTCATCCTAGCACGTCTGGGCACTTGGCAAACTTTAAGCTCCCCAGTAGATGTGGCTTTTGTGTGTTAGATGGGGAAAAATCTCACAAGTGAGGAGGGATTCAATTATAGCTAAGCTCCAATAGTGGTTCAGAGGTAGGTGGGATCACATCCAGGAATGAGGCTCATTCTTGTGCTCTAGCTACTAAACAAACTTTGTTGCTGTTAGTGAAATATGAATAGTATTTGGTATAGTGCAGATGAAATTTGCGAAGTACTTATATGGAAACTGTGTGTTGTATCCCTCAAATCGCCACTCTGAGTAAGGAGCAACTTTGCCTCAAAGGCTCAGCCCATTCACACAGTCTTTCATCAGAATTTGAGTGTGACATGGGATGATGGAATTAAAATGGAGTAGGCAGGGAAGGGTCAGGATTAGAAGAGATTTACATCTACATAAATAACTCCGCAAGGGAAAAGGGGCAAATGTTTTCAGTGTTAACCATTTGGTAAGGCCGTTAGGAGTGCATGTGGTTGTCGAGGCCTGATACGTTAGCTTGGAAGTCATGAACATAAGGGGAAACCAATCCGATTTGCAGTGTCATTGACGATATATCAAGTTATTGCTATATCAGGAAAAAATACCACATGATGACAGACATTTTCTTTTCATCCTGGCAACCATATTAGTGTCCTGTTGTTCCTTTCTCTGTGTGCAAGTGAGGGGGCCTGAACTCTGCATTTCACGCTGGGTCTTGACCCTGCATGCGTATATCATTTCTCCTGTGATCGGCACAGTCCCTCATTGCTGGCTCGACAATGATAGGGACCAGTAATCCCAAGCAATGCACAGTGTTTGGGTGGTTTCTGTTTGTGTTCTAAGAGTTAGAGGAAAGTAGGGACGGAAAGGGAGAAGAGAAGAAGCTGTTGCTGCAGTGTAGCGGTTGGTCTTACTCAGCAATATTTAATTTCCATCTGTCTATCCCTTACAGACTTTGTTTTGTGGTGGGTGCTATGTAACGTGTATGATGAAGTCTCAATCCGCCCTCCGTCCCCCCCAATTCTTATTATTTAATAGACCAGAGGTATGAAGAATTGGGATGGAGATGCAACAAAGGCAAGGTCATTGAGCAGTAATGTTTACAAGATGTCTTGTTGTTGCTCCAGTTTTTGCTCCCTTTTGAGGAGGATTAGGGTTCATGGGCCTCGTGGAAGCAAGTGTTCAGGACCTTAGGGGCACACTCCAAAACCGATGATTGCACTTGGGTTTTATTGAAAGAGAACACAATTATATATTTTTTTGCACACAAACATGCTGCTGCTTTTTTTCACATGTAAGACTTTTGAGGTGAAACTCGGCCAGGGCCTAATGCTGCCTCTGTACCTGACCAGAAGAGGATGAGTTAAAAATGGGCAAAGTCAATACATGGGGAACAGTTGTGCCTCTCTTTTCTCCTGAATGCTCTTGATATTTTGAAAGCACACACAGGGTTTCTTTATGCTTTGCTACAAGGAGCAGTGATTCATGGTGCTGTCCCAAGAACAGATCAGAAAGAAGATTGAGATTTGTTTTGGGATGGCGTCATCTGTACAGACCTTATACCTGTCATAGGAAATGAGGTGTCCTGATGTGCTTGGTTAGATGCCTCATAAAGTCCATGAGGGCATGCAGCAAAGCCAGTCCCCACTCAGTGGAGGAGGAGAGCTGGCCCACTGAGCTGCTCCCCTGCATGCTTTTAACTGTATGTGACAGACCCTCATAAGGTAATAGGAGGATGGCTTGTGCTCCTTGTTGCTATGCATGAGTTTGAAAGGGGCTCGCTGTTTTGGCCTCGAAAGCTGGAGCTTGAAAATCAGGACACTTGCTGTCTAGAAGAACCACGCAGCGCTGAAGGTGAGTTCTCTAACATCACACACGTCACCAGTTCAATGATCTGTACAGGAGAGTGCCTTGCTGTGAGCCTAATTTTGGGAACTCTGAAATGAGCCAAGGCAGTGAGCGCACAAACGCTGGACTCCAAAAATAACGATCACATTACAGGGATTTCATGAATAATTCAATTCAGTTGAATGCTGTTCCACCATGCAAATAAAATCCTTGCAATATTTGGCATCATGCAGCTGAACCATTTCACATTTTTTAAATGGAAGAAATAAGGAGCCTTTTCACTTCTGTTTCTAACATGACTAACAGATGAAGCCTTTACTTTCTGCTCAGTAGAAAGAAATAAAACTCTGACTGGAGCTATTGGTATTGAATGGTTCCTGTGCATTGCAAGGTGAGCGTGCAGAAGGCAGAGTGGCCTTTTAAAGGCAGGGCTGTGGCCACGAAGGGGTGGCGTTGAACTGGAAAGATGGAACTTTATCAAATGGGGGAAAGATAACGTCATAAACTGATGAAAGTGGCCAAAATCAGGGATGTGCATGGAGGAATGGGGGAGAGGCAGAGTGATAAAAGATGCAAGTCTGAGATTTTCTAATGGGTGCTCATACTCATTGAATTCATTAAGCTCTTGTGAGATTCTCCCTCTGTGACAAAGGTGCGATTGTGTCCTAATGAACACTAGATGAACACTAGATGAACATTTTGCACGTAGAGCATTCCATTCATGGTTCTCAATTTTAAACACTTGAAGCTTTACAGAGCTGTTGTATTATGATCTTATCTTATAAATGTGGTGGAATCTGAGATGGAACTGAGATGTCTGTGGGGAATGGATTTCAGAAGTCCTTATGTAACAGTTGGTAGCACTGCCTCATGCATATACATAAATTATAATGGAAAAATGTAAGTTTGAAACTCGTCTGTGGGAAGCAAAGATGTTAAAAATAGCAGTTGCCTTCCTTAAGATTACATTGATTGTAACACAATAACCACTTCTTGGCTCCAGACCACTTGCTGTTGTTTGCTGTTGCTTAAACTGAAGCCTAACATAACATTCTATATAGTTGCTAAAAACCCATGAGGATCTCCTTTCTGCGCCTCTTATGTGGCTTGTGATAGAGGCAGCTGTAAATGTCTACTCTCCAAGAACCTTTCTGAGGCTGCATCTTTGTGGTGAGGCTTCAGATCAGTGTTTCTTAAACTGTGTTCTGCAGCACACGGGTGTGGCGTGAGGCAGTCGGGGGTGTGCTGTGGAGAACAGAATTTTTTTTTTTTTTTTTTTTTTTTTTTTTTTTGTTGCACTCTACAAAAAAACTTTGGTGTTCCTCGGTCTTAAAAAGTTTAAGAAACACTGCTTCAGATGGTGCGCTTTTTTTTTTTTTCCATACTCACTGGCTTTTCTGAAAGTTTGCTTTGTAGACTGCACTTACAGATGTTGATGACTGATAGGGCCATGGGTAATAGTAGTAAGGAGTCTTGTGCAAAGATCCTGGTGTATTGACCGAGGTAGTGCATTCCTTGAAATCACTTAAAAGGCTGTATTCACCGATGTCCTGTTCCTAGGAAATGCACTAGGGCAATGCCTTATTAACTGGGCTTCTGTCTTTTTCAGACCTGCTTGTTTCTGTTGGAAACACGTGCCAGCTTTTGTCCTGCATACGTTGATTTCACTTCCTTAGTGTAGCAGCATGAAATATTGAAGTACAATCTTCTTCTTTGAACCAGGCCTCTGCGCTGTCCATTAAACTAGAAGAGGTGTGTGGGCCTGGCTCAGCATCCCTCCTTTCCACTGTTGAGTTCTACAAATGAGAACAGGGCACTTTCTGAAATGCATTCTCATACTTGCTATGTTGTGGTCAGCCTCATCGATTGATTGTAATTCTTCTTGGGGCATGTAAAGAATGAGCTTTGACTTGGAGTGGCTACTCTCTTCCCCCTGGAATTGATACCTCCCACTTCCACAACATTCCTTCCAGACTGTCTGAGTACTTCACAAATGAAACCCCCAGCACTCCCCATGAAGCCTGGTATTCTGTCACCCGTTGCAGGAATTTAGACTGTTCAAGGGTGAAAACTGTCAGTGACGTAATAGTAAAAGCAGATGTTAAAATCAGGAAGTGAATAAACCATATCCCACTGAAACAGCAACAGAGTGAAGGAATTCTGGTTGGCACAATAGCGTCCCAGGCAAGTTTGAAACTTGTAATGTCACTGCCCACTAATATTGCCAAATGATGATGGATTGTTCACACATGGTGATTGTTAATGAAGTGCTTTATGAATCTTCAGAAGATGCATTTTACCACAGGATTGGTTTATTACTGACTCAGCAAGGGATGGGAGGAGAATGTCACTGGCTGAATTACCAACACCCTTTCCAGGAGAACAGATGCTCCAGGGAGGTCTTTGCTCAAGGAGTGAAAGCCTGTGAGATCTGAGAAGAGCACAGCATGAGGTGGCATGGCTGTAGAATTTTTGTGTATGTACCATTTTTCTTGGTAAATGTACCACGTGCACAAGGGGAAACAATAGTTTAATCAATAATTAAAATTTACAGAAAGACCAAGAAAGAACACTTCTTGTGAACGTAGTGTTTCATGAAGGGATATTCATGTGGTATATTTTGACACATGGCATTGACAACCTTTTGTTTTAATTGTTATAAAACTTTAATTTCTTGAGTCTGCTATATTCTTGTGTGACACTCCTCCCCCCAATGGTCTGATACCACATATTTTTCTTGGGTAGGAAGATGTCTGTTGGATGAACATCACGTGGTTTTCTAAATTTTTTGGAAATTTGTGTTGGATAAAAATCAAAGAAAATGCTTAAAATAAATACCAATATTATCTGTTGAACTGACCACACAATTCTGCTAAGCCTACATATGCCATATATTCTGGAGAATACAGCTGGAATGTGGTTGGAGGAAAAATAAAGAGAAAGCAAGTGTCCAAGCACACCAATAACTTTGATGAAATACCTATAGTGTGGTACAGCATTTTCTGTTTTGATATGGAAATTGAGATTACGTTCATGTGAATTTTCTGCAGTGATTGAAATTTCTTCAAGGGCTAAGGAAAATATCTTCATTGAAAAAAATTTAAGAATAAATTAAATGGGCTGTTACCCCCAAATGGTTTTGTGCCTTCATGCATGAAACAGCTTTCCTGAGCATATCCACAATGCCCTCCTTTTTTCCATATGCATCTTCTGGAGGGACTTAGATATCCATCTTGAGTCCCATGATAAACTTCCTAACTAATATATTTGAAGAGTAACTTCCATGTCATTTTCTTGTCCTATGTTGAACAGAATTATGTGCTTATTTACTTCCATCTCCTTTCCAGCTCTTTGTTTCCTTGTCGACCTTAACCCTGTGAGATCTTTAAATAAGAATGAATACTGCTGTGGTTGCTTCAAAGCAACTAGCGTGATGTGGGTGCCAATGACTGTTAACCATGCTTGGTAGAGTCCTGTTGGACAGAGAAAGGGATAAACTCTTGCCTTCTATTCCCATTATGCTTCTCATTTGCTATGTGACCTTGTGCAAGTTGCTTAACTGGTGCTTCAGTTTCCCTTTCTAAATGGGTACAATTCTGCTTACAGGGATATTCTGAGGATTAATTTTTTAACTTGAGTATCACAAAGTTCTGGACAAATACTAGTGTATTAAACCACTCATCTGAATCATAAATGTCTATTTTTGAGGAAGAGCTATCTTGCGTTTGGCCAAACATTGGTAATGGCCTATTGGCCTCCCCTTTCAGTTCCTGTTTGAGTCTTGAGATCCGGATGTTTTTTTGGACAAATGCATTTGATGGGAGTTTTTAATGCATCTCACTGCTATTGCATATGCCCACCTAAGTAAAGAAACAATTAGTGCAGGCAATAAAGTTACTTAGCCATCTAACAGCTTCATAGAGCTGTCAGAGTAGAATCTTCTCCCTTTTGATCTTGACGTACATCCCTGTGGTGGTTAATTTATTTTTCTCCTTTGAAATGAATATAATACTAGTAAAAGAGGCCAGATTGACACCCATGGAAACTGAAGCCTTTTATCCCTAGGAAAGATTTTAATACGGGGTGGGCAAATACTGGCCTCTGGTCCACCAGGATTAGCCCCAGGTGGGCTTCCACCACTATACTTACCTGCACTTCTGCAGATATGGGTGATCACAGCTCCCATTAGCTGTGGACCGCTGCTTGCATTGGCTGTCAATGGCAATCTGTGGCTGCTGTGAAAGGCAATTGCTGGTAAATGTGAAGGCACAGGTAAAAATGGCAATAGCGTGCCAGGGGCTAACTCCGATGAACTGCTGCCCTTTTATTGACCACCCCTGTTTTAATTCAAGCAGCAACAGTGCACCCTTACCTGCCATTGTGTGTCGTCATTGTATTCCTTCAGGGTCAGGAAGCTCTTGCTGCTGGGTTCTGCAAATAAGGGTGACGCTTGTGATGTGTCCATAGGCGGAGCCCCGGAATCCTTTCTCATAAGCTATTGGCTAGTACGGATGTAATAGGATAGTCAATCAACGGATAAGCAAAAGCTTATAGGTTAATGCAATAGATTACACGTGGTCCTCCCCCGCCCCCTCAACCCCCCGCTAGTATATTTTTTTTTTTTTAGCAGGCTCAGTCCTGGCTTGCGATGGGTCCTGGACCTATCCCTGCTGCATCTCTGCATTTAAAGCGTATTAGGAGCCAGGTGGACAGGCAGCCCGGCTCAGTTCTGGCTCATGCCAGGTCCGGGACCTACCCCCCGCTGTGCCTCTGCATTTGACGTGTATTAGGAGCTAGGTGGGCAGGCAGCTTAGCTCAGCTACGACTTGTGCTGGGTCCAGGAGTGCACCCTGTCCCTCCCCCACCCCAGACAGGGGCTGTTGCCACCCCACAATGCTGCTTCTGTATCGGAGGCAGCAGCACGAGGCATCAGGCAACCGGTCCGCGAGGGGAGCTGTTTTTTAAACAGGCTCCCCTTGCAGACCAGCCCCTGCCTGGTACCTTGCGCTGCTGCCTCTGATCCTCCTTGGGAATGGGGCTGGAGCGCACTGGCTGTCGGCCCTGCCTCCGGGTACTATAGAATAGTCAACGGACTGATAAGAATTCATCAGGTGACTTGACTATTCAATTAACCGATATTTTAACCTCTCTATTGGCTAGCAATTCCATTGTGGATTGGGGCTGCATTTGATGAGGGGATGTAAAAATGGGGTTAAAAATGTAACCGTGTAATGCAGGGCTACTCAACTTTGGAAGCCCCGGGGGCCGCAATGATACTCTCAGCACGTGCCGAGGGCCACAACTTAAGTGTGGTTGCATATACATACAAATATATATGTAAATAGCTTTTTCACACTGATAGGCATGGATACAAAGATTAAGGCAAGACTACACAACACGCAGGCCCCATTTAAGTCAGTTCTGCTGATATTAATAAAATGCAACAGTTACCCGATTTCCACCCATATGACAGCACTTGTAATGAGCAAGAATAGTCCAGGAACTTAACTACTAAAACACATATCAACAGAAGACTATTATATTGACCACTTCTTTGTTTTGGCTCCCACCTGCAGGTCGCATGTTGAGCCCCACATAAACCCAAAGCGCTTGGCGGGCCACAAACAAATGGGCCGTGGGCCGTGTGTTGAGTAGCCCTGGCGTAATGGCTAAAAGTCATAGCAGTTACGTGGTTACACACACTGTGGGTTCTGCAGTAGAAACCTTATTTAAGCTTTATAGTGCAAAGTCCGAAGGGAAGCCTCGCTGGGAGTGGGGCCGACAGCAGCTGCTGGCCTTGTTCCTGGAGAGGAGGCTTTGCTACCACCTCTGAAGCTGGCTCCCCAAGGGGCTGGCAGCCAGCATGTAAACTGCGGCCGATGGAGGGAGGAGGGGCTTTTGGCCCTGCCATGGACTGGGGCTACTCTGGCCGGCTCCCAGGGGGCTGGAGCAACCCCCTGTCCCTGACGGGTGGGCAGCTGCTCCCGCCCCTACTGGTTACCCTTTTACATTACTAGATTTTACATGCTGATCTGGAGGTGAAAAGTCAGTCTTCCAGTGGCTCTCAACAAGGGATACGTGTACTCCTGGGGATATGTAGGGTTATTCCAGAGACTATATCAGTTCACTTTGATATTTGCCTAGTTTTATAACCGTCTACAAAGAAAGCAATTGGCAAAGTCCACACAACTTAGCATTTCATACAGAGGCTGTTCTGTTTTATACTGCTGTACATACGATACAGTGAAATGTAAGCATGGTAAAAATGTGTGTGCCATTTTTCTGTAATGGTGTGCTGTGACGCCTTTGTATTTGTCTGAGTCTGACTTTTGTTATCAAATAGTTTGTGACCTGAAACATGGGGGTACACAAGACGAATCGGACTTCTGATAGCGCTGAAGTTCTGGAGGGGTTGAGACAGTGCTCGAAGCAGTTCAGTGTCTCAAGCCTTCTACTTAAAAAACAAAACAATTTTCTCCTCCTCTCAAAAACACACAACCAAAATGACAAGCAAAACGAAAATTGAATCTTATGAACTGATGGAGTCTCTCACATCTCACCTGTGTGTGTGTGTGTGTGCCTCTACAAGGACAAAGTTAAGGCAAATCAACAGGAGGAGTCGGGTCAATATATGTAAACTAAAGCATGTTAACTCAGCAGGATGCCCTCACTCGAATAAGGTGGCTTTAGTTGGCTGTAACTTAATACTCTGGAGAACAGAGGAGCCTTTACTATGCAAACATGGACACTCGGTCCCTAATATGTATTGGATGGGAACAATATAAGTATCATGCAAATTACCTTGGTCTTCTGATGAAACCCGATATCCAAAGTGACTCTGCTAGCTTCTCCTTGCCCACATAATGAAGTCAAAAATCTGTTCTCATTTTCAAGATCCCCCATTCCCCAACCTGACCTACGTATTGTTTGTCATTTTATCATATTATACTTGTACTTGGGACCCAACACGAGCCTCCTTGGGTCTTTGTGTTGCCTTCCATTCATGGAACAACTTCTTAATGCTAGTTTGCAGGAACCATCCACTGTTCTCACTGGCCTGCTCCATGTGCTTCCTAACGATTTGCCTTTTCCGCATTGTCCATAAATAATAATAAAAAAAAACAGTTTGTGTGTGTGCATGTATGTATAGGAAAGGGAAACAACAATTCGGCTAAGAATTTTTGTGAAGAAACCACACTACCTTCCAGCACTGCATGCGTGTTTTCAGTTTTCATCTGCCTTTTAGTTTATAAGGCTAGCTATGTTGATACTCTGCTTGCGTATTGGCACTCAGCAAATACAGGTTTTGTGAACAGATAGGCACCCAGGTTTCTTGAGTGCTCCTACGAATTAATTCTGTTCTGATGAGTCAAAACATAATGCACGTGTTGCTGTATTCTTACCAAAAACGAGAGGCAGACAGGAACCTTCCTTTTAGCTTGCAAATGCTGCCTGCTCACATTGCAGCCATTTGCCATTCCCTTCCAATTTCTTGAGAGATCTGCTTGGTGGTGTCTTTTGTTTTGTTTGTTTTTTTTTTCTTCTCCCCCCCACCCCCATTTACCTTAAGAAAATGACTACCTTAAGGGTTTTGCATTGTTCCTTGAATGTCTTCTCACATGGAAGAGTTGCATTTCATGGCGCTATCAACTGTGTTGCATAGTATTTATGGAAAGATGTCCTGGCCAGTTACTTAATTTGCTTTTATTTGTGTGTGTTAATAGGGTAAAGAATCCTCTGACTGGGAATACTCAGATGTTGCTTTTGGCCTGTTAAAAACACAACTTCAAAAGCTGGGGCCACTTGGCACTTGTCAGGAGGTAACACAGGAAGGCTGATCACAATAGGCAACTTCCCCAGAGAACCTCTCGAGTAGAATGATCTTAAATGGGCAGAGCTTTGTGTGGCCGTCAGAGGCGTGGAGGTCTGGTTAATCCAAATTGCATACTAATTTTTCTCTTGGGGATATAAACCATAAAAACCATCTTGGATAGGCACAACTCCACTATTGATTTGTCTATCTAAGACCGTCTGGCATTTAGATCTTCACCACCTAGACATATGGATTGCAACTAGCCACAGATAAACCAGTTCTTTCAATTATTTTTATGAGCCCTTCCCTGCCAAAGCATGCCCTTGTGAATTGGAATCTTGTTATGCTGATTTTTGTAGGCTAGAATGTGCATGGTTTTTGCTTTGTAGTGAGGCATTTCAGTAAACTGAGATTGCCTTGCTGTTGTAACAGCAAGGGCCTTATTTACATTTTTACTTTATAGGCTAGTGGGGAAGTTTAACATTTGTCTTCACTTTAGCATTTCAGTCTCTCCTCCTTTCAGTTTAATATTCAAATATGGCTGGATAACCGTTTTCAGAGAGGAGTTATTAACAGTTCACAATTATGCTGGAAGGGTATAACAAGTGGGGTTCTGCAGGGATCTATTTTAGGTCAGGTTCTGTTCAATATCTTCATCAATGATTTAGAGGATGGCATAGAGAGCACGATTATTAAGTTGGCAGATACCACCAAGCTGTGAGGGGTTGCAAGTGCTTTGCATGATAGGGTCATAATTCAAAATCATATGGACAAACTAGAGAAATGGTCTGAGATAAATAGGATGAAGTTTAATAAGGACCAATGCAAAGTACTTAAGAAGGAACAATCAGTTGCACACATGCAGAATGGGAAGTGATTGTCTAGGAAGCAGTACTACAGAAAGGAATATAAGGTCATAGTGGACCACAAGCTAAATATGAGTCAACAGTGTGACACGGTTGGAAAAAAAAAACCAAACATGAATCTGGGATGTATTAACAGGAGTTTTGTGAGCAAGACACGAGAAGTCATTCTTCCACTCTACTTTGGGCTGATGAGGCCTCAGTTGGAATACTGTGTCCAGTTCTGGGCACCACATTTCTGGGGTTGCCAGGTGTTTGGTATTGACCCGGACACTCTGGTATTTTCGCCTCCTGTCTGGTTTTAAAAAAAAAAAAAAAAAAAAAAATTGAAAAATACCAGATACCTGAAATGTCCGCTATTTTTAGGATTTTTTTCTCTGCCAGGAAGCGAAAATACCAGACACCTGGCAACCCTAAGACTCTGTGCTTACCTGGGGGGGGGGGCTCAATCAAGAAAACAAGATGGCCACCAGCAAAAAGAGCGGAAGCTAGGGGAAGCAATGCCTTGGGTCTTAGTGCTCAACCTCTCCCATCTCTCACTTAAAGGGGCCATGCTGTTTTGTTTTATTTGCTCAACAACTTTGGACTTCCCTCTTCTCCCCCTTCTCCCCCCAACAGAATTTTCCCCCTGGTGGGGTGTTTTTTTTGAGGGGGGGGGGGGGTTTCCATATTTTTGGTTAAACTGTCTGGCAACCCTACACATTTCAAGAAAGATGTGGAGAAGGTCCAAAGAAGAGCAACAAGAATTATTAAAGGTCTAGAGAACATGAGGTATGTGGGGAGATTGAAAGAATTGGGTTTGTTTAGTTTGGAAAAGAGGAGACTGAGGGGGGACATGATAAAAACTAGGCAATATTATTATTTATTGCACAAAACGACTGATAACATATATAATCTGTCTTCAATGAATAGATCTCTGAAGCTGTGCTGGATTCTAGCTATATGGAAATGAAGTGATAATCTGCAATGATGCATAGTGCCTTGTATCAGAATCTTACTGCTTCCTGAAGAAGGATATTCGAATGTCACATATTAAAAAAAAAATTAAGGCACGGATAGATGAAGTATGGTACTTAGATAATATCAAGGTAGATGGATTTTTCTTAGATCCTGCAATGAGTCAGTGACGATCAGGATTAGAACCTTTGTCACCAGGCTCTGGCCCTCAATCCCCCTACTGTAAGGACTAAAATATTGTGTCTAGATATTCTCCTCTCTTCCCCTCTCCCAAAGATGGTGAGGTACTGAATTCTGTTCCTATTATTTTGGTGTCTGTGGACAATTGTGTAAGCATTTAACTGGCTCTTTTAATAGAGCTGTCTAGTTACTATTACAAATGTCATGCACTTTAAGAACATTTGGTGAAGCACAGTTGTTCCCTAAAACTTCAGACAAGCTAAATTTATTTATTGCCCAACTGACAAGTACCCAAACATCAAAGATAATTTATGTTCTAGTCTTCCTGGATAATACAGTGGGGATTCAAGTTGGAAGCATGAATGGTAATGACAGGATTGGTTTCAGAAACCATGTTAATCGGACATGTGTTATACTTCAGTAAAGTGTTTGTAGGGGAGCAGCCTGCCAGAGGATTGTCTAGCTCCATCCAGGAGGAACTAAGCTTTTTTTTTATTTCTTCTTTGCACAGAGGGGTATTGTGCAACATCCAGTGTAAAGTTCTCCTCCCCTCCGCCCCCAGGGAAAACTGGTACAGACACTTAGATTTTGGTGATGTCTTATACCTCATTAGCTCATAAGAGTGAGGGTATGGCTTAGCGTGTGTTTTGAATCCTCTTTTATTTGTAACCCAGCACAGAATTGACCAGTGGTTTGTTTTTTTTAAATACTTTTTGTGGTCGGGAACACTTAAGGAGCTTCCTCAAACATTTAGTTATATTAAATGCCATTTTTCTTCTTCATAACTTGCTAATCAATCTTTGGGGAAAAAAATACCTCTTCAGATTCTTATCACGGAAGGACAATTTCCACTGTCACTGAAGATGTGTGGTGGATAATAAATATAATTCTAGGACTTCAGAGAGACTGTATTTGACTCAAGCAATCCCTGGCTAGCTTCAGAGAAAAAAGGGCAGTTGGGGCAGAATGGCTCTTCTGAAATTTAAAATGTTTCCTGGTCTCATTTGCTCATCAGTTCTGGAGGTGGTTTAACAGCCATGGGCAATTGGTAGGTAGGAGCTCAAGCAGGTATTGAAAAGTAGCTCTCTGCACATGTCAAACTTTAAACTGCATAATGTACAATATTTTTTTACCTTCCAGAAAGCACAGGTATTTTAGATGTCTGCTGAATGCATCCTGGACTGTATTATTGCACAACATGCATACTACTTGTGCAGTGAAGGTTTGAACTGTTGTGCGTTATTGGTCTCATGCATACTTGTGCTTCATGTGTCGGTGAAGTTTTGATCCCATTTGTTACATAAATGCATGCGTGTCACACATTTTAAATTCACACTGAAATTCAGTTTTTCATCTGGAGTATTGTCCAGTTCTGTGCCCCCCACTATAGAAAGGATGTGGACGCATTGGAGCAGGTCCAGCGGAGGGCGACCAAAATGATAAGTATCAGAGGGGTAGCTGTGTTAGTCTGAATTCGCTTTTGCAAAATAAGGGGGCTGGCGCGCATGACCTATGAGGAGAGACTGAGGGATTTGTGTGTGTTTAGTCTGCAGAAGAGAAGAGTGAGGGGGGATTTGTTAGCAGCCTTCAGCTTCCTGAAGGGAGGTTCCAAAGAGGACGGAGGAAGTGACGGATGGCAGAACAAGGAGCAATGGTCTTAAGCTCAGTGGGAGAGGTTTAGATTGGATATTAGGAAAAACTATTTCCCTGGGAGACTGATGAAGCACTGGAATGGGTTCCCTAGTGAGGTGGTGGAATCTCCATCCCTAGAGGTGTTTAAGTCTCGGCTTGACAAAGCCCTGGCTGGGTTGATTTAGTTAGTTAGGATTGGTCATGCCTTGGACAGGGGGCTGGACTTGATGACCTCCTGCGGTCTCTTCCAGCTGTATGATTCTGATTTGTCCTTAAGCTTTTACTACAGTGTATATGACAGTACCAAGTTTGGGAGATTGCTATTGTATTTTTCCTTTAATTATTGACATAATAGATTCATTTGGCTAGTAAAATAATATTGGTGGAACAGCACAGTGTACATGTGGAAAGCATGCATGTTGAGTAACCTTGAGCCTCAGAGTAGTACAGTGCTACAAAATACAAACAACTGTTCTGTGCTCCACCTCTTAAATCAATAAAGCCCAGGCTACCTTCTAACTGTGGCAACAAGATATCTTGTAGACAGATGGAAAATGAAAGGAATCTTTGCAAATAAAATTACTAATGAAAAGGATGATCCGATATCCTGCTCCAAGTCCTGTAATACCATTTTACAATTGTTGAAAATTATAGAGTACTTCTAATTGAAGATTTACCTCCCCCCCTCCCTCCCTTATAACTATCTGCAGCTTGCATCTTCCACAAAGTGTGTTGTGCCCCCCTCCTCCCACTTGTGAAAGATACTACAATACTAAGTCCATAATAACTTAGTTTAGCATTAAAAAGTGTGATGTAAGCAAAGGTGTTTTTTTTAGATGGTAAAAAGCTGACCACAGTTCCTTGATTATGCTCCTTATATCAGAACACTTATTTTCTGAGACTAGGAAATCTTTCAAAAGATGTTATGGTACCTCATCGGAAGAGAACTGTGTGTAACATGGATGCTGCTTATCCTCCTTTTAAAAAAGTGCTATTTCTAAAGGTATTGATTTAAAGTTTTCAGTGGTTTTGGTCCCTTCTTACCAAATTTTGGTGTTTACAAAGCAGTTACTGTATGTTCAGTTGGGTTAGATTTGTAACAGCTCTCTTCTTCCTTACAATGCGGTGTTTGCAGGATAATAATGGAAATGAGTTTGCAGACTCTTGTCCACATTAAAGATTATTCACATTTATTACAGGTAGGCGTACAACAATGTATCCCTGTATGGGGTAATTCAATCCATATTTTCTTCCTAAATATCTCCTCTTTGATGTCAAGAGCCATGGACAGTGTGCTAAGGAAACTACATCGGTGCCACAGTCAAATTATCCTTTCATTTCACTCTGAGTGGAGTGCTTGATGAGCATAGGGATTGATTGTTTGCCAGCACATTCAGTTGCTTAACTTGAATCACGTACGTAAGTGCTTTGCTGATTTGAGGCCTTGCGTCCTGTGCAAACCCATTGTCTTCAGTTTTCCAGTCTGTGAATTGCGACAGTGCTTTGCTTTTCACGTGACTGTGGAGGGACAAGACATGAACATGTGCAAAATTCATTGAGTTCCTTTGTTGGAAGAACTTTTCAGCCCGCTCTGATTGGGTATACTACAAAACTGCGCTTACAGCAGGAATCTTGAAGTTTCAATTCTTCATTTTCTCTTAATTAAATAATAAATGTGTGGTGCTACATATCATGCAAGATCTGAGACACACGAGAAATTAATGACGCATCATAAACTGAGGTACATAAAAGGCAGTCCTCAATATTTCACTGAATATTGCATCTAAAACCCAGTGTTAATCCCTGCACTTTCAGGAAGTTCTTTGCTAGCCTTCTGCTTCATTAATATTCAATTTCATGTGGTCATCCATTAACAGTCCCATTGGGGAGGAAAATACACTGCAAGTGGCTATAATTCTGCAACAACTTTTATCCAGGTGTCTTAAAACTCCCTTAAACATTAATACTACCTGCTCCTGTTAGGTAGAGATTTTTTCAGTTTTGGGAAGTTGAGGCACGGAGGGACGAAGTGCCTCTTTGAAGATCCTGTTGTGTGTACTGCAGGGTTTGAACTATTTCTCCTGTCTCCTGTTCCTCTGGCTTCACCAAAAGATCACCTTCCTTCCTCTCCTTTACCTGTTTCCATTAGCAGTCTAGGCCCTATACTCCAGGAATGTATATTGCTGCTGTTAGTCAACAGCTTTGTATTTAATGTGTGTTCTATGAAATTTTCATGTTGTGACTCGGGTAGAGTTGCATGCTTTTCCAAGCCATTTCATCACCCAGTGGTATTTAGATTTGCCCACGAGAGACGGTCCATGGGCATTGTGCCTGTTTGCTTTTCTTGGGGCTAGATACTGATGTTGATGAATCTCTGAACATGATGCTTTGTTCTGTCTGATGCCCAAACCAATGGGAGCCAGTTTGAACTCAGGCTCTCCAAGGACTGAAGGCTGATTTTAATTTTGCCTGTCAGTAAGGGTGTCTAGAAGATACGGCTGGCAAATGCCTCCCTTTCCACATAAATCAGGAAACACACAGCCTCTACCAAAAACATTACATTAATGGGCTTCAGGGAATAAGTAGCAATACCAGAGTTGCATTCAAATAACTTGCTAGAAATGGATTGGAAACATGCTTTTTTAAGGTAGTTCTGATAATATTGAAATCCAGCAGTGACTTAGCAGTTGAACCTAATACAATTAACACATCCAAAGGGGCAAACGCATGTTTTTGTTACTCTGATATTTGACTCTAAAGTTGGATTTGCTTTTCAATTCTTGTTTCAATTTCTCCCAAATCATCCATTATCGTGACTGGTAAAAGCCCAATTCAAAAAGCATTTTTATATACTTTTAGCTTTATGCATTCTTTTGCACTTTCTTGTGTGTGGATTTTTCCGTTGAGGTTACAATTTGAAACTCAATGTAGTGAATTTTTGAACTTTAAACAATAGTTTTAGCCTTAACCTCCTTGGAAGGTTTAAATGGGTAACTAAATGTCTGTATTATTGCAAGTCTTCCCTCTGACATTTAGAGCGCCAGTTAATTATACCTTTCAGAAGATGGGAGTTTCTGTTTAAGAAACTGATTGCAGACAAGGCCTAGGATCTTCAATTACTATTTCAGTTTACTGCATAATGCAGCAGCGTGTTCATTTTGCAGCCCTTCGTCCTTGTCATGCTACTGAGTCACTTCAAAGAGAGAGGATCCTGGCAAAGCCTTACTTGTAACTTAAAGCTTATTGACTTTTTTTCAAGTTGCTTTATGTTGTTGCTTCCCATGCACTTGCTTAATGGATGAGTGGGCTGCATTGGAAGCTCTTCATTCTGATGACTGACTTATCCCCTTTCCTGGTCTGCTTGTCCTTTGCTTGGACTTGGTATATCCCTGATTGTCTTGCATTTGTGTGAAGTTAACATGTGAGCAGGACCAATCCTTGCAAAGGCGTCATCAGCCCAAGAGAAACTGGAGTGAGTTGTCAAAGTGCTCATTCGGTGAGTTCTGCCTGTTAAGAGCAATCCATGTGGGTGAGAGAAACTTCTTACAAATCTGGTTGGGTGTTGGGAGGTGCTGCTTCTGTTTTGTTGGTGTTCCAATTACAGATGTAAAATCCATGTTAACCTTAAGTTTAACGGGTTAACCAATTAAGCAGAATCCCATTCAAACCCTGCGTGTGGGGCTGTCAGCTCCTGCTTCTGGCCCTTCCCGCTTTCCTCCCTCTCGATCGTACAGGGTGGCTGGCAGGCCGCTCGCAGGTACCAGTTAACCATTACCCAATAAGCATCACCCGACCTGTTCACATCCCTAATACCAATCCTTCCCTGTGTGTCTCGTAATTTTGAGTAGCTTGGCATCTGGGACAGGGCCGGGAATGTCTTGGTGAGTGCTGTTACGTGGCTGAGGTAACTGGGCAGGGAAGAGTAGTACTGGCTTCTTCCTCCTGGAATGCCGAATGATGTCTGTGATTGACACTCTGACTCCAATGCAAGCATACGTAGAATAGAAAAACTACCACTGAAGAAACTCCTCATAAAGGGAGAGTGCCATTTTTTACCTACATAGAAGCATGATGCAGAACAGAGAAAGTGAGTAGGAGTAAGGATTCCTGGGTTCTAAACACATCTCTTTGGCTAGCTTACAGTGTGACACTGTGCAAGTCATTGGAGCTCTCTGCCTCAGTTTCCTACACTCCCAAAGTGGGGATAATACCGGTTCCAGGCATGCCAGAGATACAGTAGACTGTTTTAAAGTAATTTCAAATGCTTTGTGGGGCTAGGTGCTATAGATGAGCAAAGGTTTCAGCATGAAAATTGTTTGGAAATATCTCCCACCCCAGAGAAACATCTGATTATTTTTCAGGCATGCCTAATGGACATTGATATCACAAATGTGAACTCTGGTGGTCTCCAATACTTTTAGTGCAGCTTTTAAAGTCATGCTGACGACATATGATGATGTGCTCTTTATCTGCTGCCTAAGCAGCTGAATTTCCCTCATGAAATTTCCTCTGTAAAGTGCTTGCTGTACATGGCTGTTCCTCTTCGGTCATTAAACTCCCTCTTAACTGATGATCAGCGAGAGTATGATTTTTTTTAATAGCAGTTCCAATTGGTGGCGAGGCATGGGGAAATTCTGTAACTTTCCACTTACAGTATCTGTATGAATATGCACTTAGAAAAACTCCCCTGTGAGGAACCGGTGTCCAGCAAAAGCAGCTATGGGGAAGCAGATGTTGTGAATGTTGTAAAAACAAAACCTGTGCTGTGCGATAGTAAAAGTCATCCTGCTTACAAAAGGAATGCCAACTAGTTTGTTGAGCAGAGTTAAGCAGATTGAGTGAGTGAAGATGAGCAGAGTGAGGAAGACCTGAACAGTGCAGCTATGAGGACTTCAGCAATTGTATTTCTGCACAACAGTCAGTGTAAAGGTATTTCATTTCTTCTCAGTTTGCTGAGATGCTGGCTGGTGTTCTTGTAACTGGGCAAAAAGCAGTTCTTGTAACTGGGCAAAAAGCAGTGTAAGGCGTGCTTGGGAGGGTGGAACTAGAGAAGCTGGCTGGTAATACAGAACTCTTGTGTATTCTGCCTTGTCCCTTCAGATACAAGACAATAGCTTTAATGTAGAGAAGTACTAACCGTTCAGAATGGATTCGGGGGTGATTCTTAAACTGGTCTGTGGAGCACTTCCAACTTGTCCCTGAATCTGCTTTGGCTACACTGGCAAAGCACCTATCAGATTCCATAAAGGGAAGCTTGTTGCAGGCCAGACGGCCTCCCGTCCTGCTCTCCTGTAAGGATTTTCTCACTGCTCTGCAGCGTGCGTTTCTGCTGGGAGTCTTTGGCGCACATTTAAATAGGGTCAAATATGTAAATGACCAGGAGGATAAAAGCAGAATGCCTTGGACAGCTCAGAGCAGTGAGCTGCAGGTACAAAAGGGAAGGTGAATGTAATGCCTCAGAGAAAATCAGGGGGAGAGAGATGTACTAAGCAGCTATTTCCATCACACGGAGGGACCTGATTTCAAATTGCCTGATTACCAATGACCTAACATTACTTGTATACATTCCAGCAACTTTGGGAAATGTGTTAGGTTGGAATGGGGAGTCGTCCCCTGGAGGCTCTTGATTAAAAGAAGAGGCCCACAATATAAAATGCTTCCGTTGATTTGTGGGGTATAAAATGAAGACTAATTTATTCTTCTGCAGATGTTTTTCCTCAGCTATGTTCACCAACATTTCTGGGGAGTAGCCTGCAGTAAAGTGGTCATTGCCATATAGATAAATGGCATGAAAGGCAATGGCGTGCATTTGATTCTATATTGATTGGTTAAGTGTAATTCCTGTTCGTATTCCTGTACTTTGTGACAATCTCAAGTTATTAAATGGCAACTAGTGATGAAGCAGTGATGAAAACCCACCCTGGTATAATGCTCCAGCTTTCGAGGCTTGTCCTGGGCTCCCTCAAAGGCATTAATACAGGCATCATGGTTGCCTTTTTGCTTCTAACTTGTTGTTTTGATGGACCGTTTCCTTGGTATTTTGACAGACTGGCAGTTAGGGTTCCCTCTGATTTTTCCCACCCCTGAGTGGAGTGAATTTTCTTACGTGCACCAGTGTGTCACACATCACATCATATTGGTGCACGTCAATTCATGGGGTGGGGCCAAGGGGTTCTGAGTGTGGGAGGGGGGCTCTGGGATGTAGCTGGGCATGCGTGGTTTGGGGAGGGCCTCTGGGATGGGGGTTGGGGTGTGATGGGGTACAGGCTCTGGGGAAGTGGTCTTTGATGTGCAGGAGGGTCCTCAGGGCTTGCGAGGGGGTGGGGGCTCAGGTAGGGCAGAGTGTTGGGGCTCAGGCTTACTAAGTGGCTCCTTGCTGGGATTGGCAAGGAGGGCCCTCCCCCTGCCAGTCCCAGCCTCAGCAGCTTCAGGGGTTGCGGGGGGAGATCTCAGCCTCGCTGCAGCCCTGAGCCCCCCATGTGGGGCTAAATGGGAAGCTGTGTGGCTTTGAGGGAACTTAACTGGCAGTAGGTGGGTGGTTTACGTTGCATTCAGTTATAGTTAGGGATGTAAACGGTTAACTGGTTACCTGGTAAGTATTGCCCTTAGTGTGTGTTGCTTACCAGCTAAATGGTTAACTGGCAGCCCAGCTGGGGTTGGAGCAGTGTGGCTCACTGCGGTGGTGGTGGTGGTGGTGAGAGGGGGGAGGGGAGCGGGAGCCATTCCAGCCCAGCTGGGTCCCATGTGCCACAGGATCCTGGTTAAATGGTTAACTTCTTAAATGGGATTTTATATCCCTAGTCACAGTAACTCTTCCATATCCGAGGCTTCTTTGTTTAAATCGCCGTCTTGAAATCTGCAGAGATCAAGATGGCCCCAGCCTTACCATAAATATAGTGAACAATACAACACAAAACCAATAGTATGAAAATGAAAACAAGCCTCTGAAATGAGTGACCAAAATAATCAGAAGAAAGCCAAGGCTGGTGAGTTTGTACCTGAATGACAATGCTCATGAATGTTTAAGCACCAGTAATAGTGACTTATGAAGCCCTATGGGAAGTGTAGCACTGCAGGCTGGTATAGGGACAGTAGAATGCTAGCTGTATATAGGGAAGGAGGGTTAGAGTTAGCTCGTGTAAATAATACCTGAATATTGTAATGAGCTTGCTTTTGTAAGTGGCACATTCCCCTATTCTGGCACTCTAACTGGACACTCAATCCTACATGCTTTGCAGTAAGTAGTGTCTAATTTCTGATTCCGTACACATCCTTATCGTATTCTTCAAAATAAAAACTTGCAGCTTGTTTTATCCTGTATAGGAAAACAGTAACATCAAAGCAATGTCATTTACTTTTTAGCAGCTTCTTTTCTATCTTTTAGCTTTTCACACTGCATCTGTACATGGGGTTCAGTGGAGAATTAACAAGAAAAAGTGGGAGGGGAAGCTATTTAGTTAATGGAACCTTAATTCTAAATTTATGAATAAGGCGGAATGTACAGCATCAACTCTCTCTCTCTCTCTCTTTACCTAAGGTAATTCACATATTGCAAGACAAGCCAGATGGCAGTTAAGGCCTGTCCTTGAAGCTGCTTAAAAATGCTGAGGTTGAAGTACGGAAGATGGTTAGGAAAGGGATGAAAAATTATGTAGCTGTCTAGATTCGTGTTACATTATTCACCCTGCCCTTTACAATTAAGAGTCTTCATAACATGATGGAAGCAATGAAATGGCATATTGTTTTCCTCTTGTTACTTGTAAATCTAATTGAAAATAGATAGAAACTTTCTTTTTCCCCTCATCCTACTTCGGGGTATGCATTTTCCAGCTATGCTGCGTTTGTGGGAAGGAGGTAGCTTGGCCCTGTGGCATAAGGCCCTGTGTTCGGAATCAGAAGACTTGAGGCCTAGGTCTCGGTTCTGCAAACAACTTTGTGTGACACTGAGAGAGTCACTTCCCCTTACTGTGGCTCTAGTTCCCCATCTGTAAAAGGAGAACGCTTACTTTAGGACAAAGCTGAATGTGGAATAGCAATGTGACGGGATACTCAGGGTGCCAGTCTGGCACCGTAGGACCCAGCCTGCGCTGTCTCTCGCAATGCCTTCCTAGTGACCAGCAGCACACCCATCCATGTACTGCTGTCACGCCACACAATGGTGTGGGGAGCTCCACACCCAATTAGATTGCATGGATGCACCCAGAGCCACCCAAGAAAGGAACCAGCCAAATTGGCCTAGCTCCCCGCCCTGTACCCTAGGAGTATATTGCAATGCACTGCTCAAGGTGAGCTGTGCAGATGTATTAATTGATTTGCCACTTCATCAACGGAAGGTGGACATACACCAGTGTCTCTAAATCCTGAGTGGATTTGCCAAGCACTTTGTACATACTCACTCGTAAAGATGAACAGTAAAAAGTTTGACTACAAAGATGTAACTTAAGTGACTATAAGTGCTGGGCAAAAAAAATATATATATATATAAAAAAACATGCAGTCGAACCGGTTGGCCCTGGGCAACAACTAGATGAAGCAGTTTCTCACCCCACTACATATTGCAGTTCATAGTACACCAGTTCAACTCATGAAATCTGGGACAGTCCTCACTGGATCCACCTGGTCGCTTGCAGCATAGGTGGATGAGCGAGGAAGGGAGGGAGGCTGAGCATGTGGCCACTGTGTTCTGTTTCATACCCTTGGTCCCATGTGCTTGGAGAATGCAAGTCCAGGCATGTCTGGTGGGCGTTGCTGTCCGGGACTTCATGCACATGAGGGGAGTTGAAACTTCCCTGCTGGATGGTGGCTCTGGATGGCTGCTTTACACTCCATCCATCTGGGCGTTGGCCACTCTCCTTGCTGTTGTCTCTGGGCAGCTAATATCTGGCTGGCTGCCCGCCCAACGTGCAGCAGGCTTTAGGGACCACCACAGAACACAATCTCATACCTTTGTATGCATTTATGATCTACGCATGCGGATAAAGAAATAACATTCAGACAATCATTGACTTTTCCCCTAATATCTCCTGAGGCATGTTTTGATACGTAATATTACACTTAGTCCAGATGAAGAATATGGGGCTTATAGGGCCCTCTTGCAAGGTATAGGGTGGGACGGCCAAAATTGATTGTGAATCTAATGCCCTCTGTAACCTGAATGTCAGAGAAATAGCAATTACTTCCTGGCAGTGAGCAATTCAACAGAAGAGGTTAATCAAAATTGCAGTTAAAGTGCAGCTTAAATTCCTTAAAGTTCTGGTCCCATTGGGAAAACAGGTGGAAGAATCGGGGGCAATACTTCTATTGGCTGATGATAGGCTGAGGGTTTCCATATTTAATGCACTCTTTTTTTTGGGGGGGGGGGGAAGGGGGGGGGGAGGGTGCCTCATGGTCTCCAAAACCAAGAATGAGCATGCTACCGTTGAAAGGGTGGGAGAGACAGAGGTGGGTAAGTGTCACATAAGCCATCCTTCTACTAACCTGAAAATCCAGCTGTGTAAGTAACAGGGGCTGGGAACTGTCCAAGCTTGGGAAAGCAGGGTGATGGATGAGGTGAGAATCAACATAATGGCTGTATGAAAACAGATTCTGGGTGATAGTGATTCTGGGGCGTGGCTTGCAGCAAAATGACAGTGTGAGCAAATGGTCCATAGTGGCTTTAACTTTTAAAAAAGGAAAGGAACGAGGCATTTAAAACCCCCTAATTTGGGGTGTGTAACTTAAACGATGCCAAACCAATGAATTGAAATATAAAAAAAGTATGTATATTGCTACTGCAATGTTATAAAAGCTCCAGTGTAATACAGTAACCCACAGTTGACAGCACATGTTGCCTCGGTATGTTCTGACAGTATGTCCGAAAAAAATCCTCATGCCTGTGTAAGCAGAGGGATAACAAATAGATGTTTTATATCCTGGAAAGCCAAGTGAGCCTCAGGAAATTCCTGCATTCTTGGATTTATTTTTTGTGGCCAGAGCAAAGTACTGTTTAAAAAAATAAAACTGGTGATCAAGGTTGCCCTTTTTCCAGCTCAGTCCCACAGACTGGGTGCGCTGGTGTTCTGTAGACTCTTGTTCCCCAGTGCATGCAACCCCATCAGCTGTTACTTTTCCTCTCCCAGAAACAGTGCATTTAGCTACAACAAAATGTTCTGATGAAGCACATTTTGCTATAGGGAAAGGTGCATGTGTGGCTGTTTGAGAAACAATTTGCTTAAACTTGAGATTTTACAGGATTGCAGCACAGTGTGATAGTCTTTTATCAAGCCTTACATTGGAATCCTTTTTTAAATAGATTTTCTCTTTGATTTGGCATCTAGTTTCTTCAGGGAAAGAGCGGGAGTCTTTTTTGCAGTCCATTTTATAACTTTAAAAAAAAGCCTCCATGCTACCATCATCCCCTGGAGTAAACAGCCCTGGAATTTAGAAGTGTCTGGATTTCAATCTTGATTACAGATCCGAGCCATACAATCTTGAGCCTGTCAAAAGGCCTGAGTCTGCAAGGCGCTGAGTTTGCTCCATTTCCATTAAACGCTTCAGGAATTGAGGTCACTCAGCAGGATAGGGGACTGAATTTTCTGCACGGGACTCAAAAATTGTACTTCATCACTTTTTTCCTCCGTCTTCCCGTCTCTTGGACCTACATGAGAGACAAAGGACTAAGTACTGTGAAGTACTGAAGTCAATGCAAGTTCAGAGCGCTCATCAACAGAATCGGACGCTCATTTAGCTCCACTTTGGGGTGTGTTTTTTGCTTTTGTTTTTGGTTTGGTTTTGTTGTTTTTGTCAGGTTGTTTGTTTGGGTTTTTGTTTTTCCTACTTGCTGTCCAAGTGACATACCAATCACTTGACACACGAACATTATTGGTGCGGAATTGTTGAACTTGCCTTCCAGCTACCTTCCTGAAAAATTAATAAGATAGCAGGAGATGGGAAGAAATAACTTACTGCAGGGAATGTTATAACTGCATTACCATTCTTAGCTATGTTTTGGTCTTCCACTCCATGCAAATCAGTCTTGCCTTCTGATGCATCCTGAATATTGCATCGGATACTGGCTATTGCACTTGCTTGTGCTGCAGTAGCTTCCCCCCACCCAAGATAACCGAATACAGATGACCAAGCGTTACATGAGCAAGTAAATACAAGAGGCAAGTGGTTGCTAATGCTGAGCTGTGTGCTTCATTTCCATATCTGTTTAATGGAAGCAGCTTTGATGTTCAGCTCACATGATGGAAACACTGATGTAAATAAGCTTTTGTGACAAATAGCCTGATGTCTCTTGGCGTGGGACAGCAATTCAGTGGAGAGTGTTTACTGGCATAAACAAGCTGTCACGTGGTTATAACCTGAGATGCCAGGGGGAATTGTATTTTAAGTGAGCTAGATTTTGGAGGGAAACAAGAAGGCTTGCCCTGTGCATTGTTGTATACCTGTTGCAATACAGAAGGAGGCATATTTTAAAAACTTAACATAAGAATGGCCATACTGGGTGTGGTGTAGTGTTAGTACCTTGTTGGTTACTATGCTTGGGCTGTGGGGGACCCCCACTGGCGGCTGTCTGTAAGCACGGCCCAGCAGGGGGTATCCTGCCGCTCCCAGGATGGTAGCAAAACCAGTTATACAAGTTAAGGGAAGAGAGGGACAAAGGACTTGCGGGCGGGGAGGGGAGGGTCAGTTGCTGTCGGGGAAGCATGGAGAGAACAGGCTAAGCTGGGGGCTAGGGGTGATGAACCCTAACCTTAGGGGCCTGAGCCATCCTGGCCCTGCCCCCCCGGTAGCCACATCACGTATGTGCTGTGCTGTATTCTGGAAAATCAATAAACCCCTTTCTATTTTACTGGCTGGTGGCGACTGTTCTGGCTGCTACGGGGGTACAGGATCGGGGAAACCCCAACTCGCCGTCACACTGGGTCAGACCAGTGGTCCTATCGAGCCTAGTATCTTGTCTTCTGACAGTAGCCAATGCCAAATGCTTCTGAGGGAATGAACAAAATAGGATAATTATCGATGAATCCACCCTCTGCTGCTTCTGGTAGTTGAAGGTTTAGGGACATGCACATCATGGGATTGCATCTCTGATGGACCTATCCTCCATGAATTTATCAAATTCTTTTTTGAGCCGCCACATTCTTCTGACCTTCACAATATTATCTGGTAATGATTTCTATATTGGTTCATTATGAATGTGAAGAAGTGCTTGCTTGCTTGTAAACCTGCTGCCTATTAATTACATTGGGAGATTCCTGGCTCTTGTATTTTGTGAAGAGGTAAATAACACTCCCCTATTCACTTGGTTCCCACAGAAACCTCTGTCATATCCCCCTTGGCTGCCTCATTTATGAGTGGAACAGTTCTAGTCTTCCTAATATCTCCTCATATGTAAGTTGTTTCATAGCCATAATACATTTTTGTTGCATGTTTCCGTATTTTTTCCAATTTTAATGTATCTTTTTTGAGATGGGGCAAACAGCACCGCATATAGTAGTCAAGGTGTGGACATACTAAGGATGTAAAAACCACCTACAATAGTTAACGGGTTAAATGATTTGTTGAGTCGGTTAACCACTGTCCGTTGGGGTGGGGGAGAGGGGGTTAACCGGTAAGTGGACTAGTAAACCAGTTACCTGGTAAGCAGGAGGCTAACATCTTACATCACAAGGCTATGCCATGGATTTATATAGTTGCATTTGATATTGTCTCTTATCAAACCCTTTCCTAATCGTTCTTAACATTTTGTCAGCTTTTTGAGTGACTGCCCTGCTCAGTGAGCAGATACTTTTTAGAGAACAATCAATGATGACTCCAAGATCTTCCTTGAATGATAACCGCTAATTGAGACCTCACCATTGTGTATGCATAATGGGGATTATGTTGTGTTAGTGCACATTGCATTGTGTTTACTAACACAATCTGACCTGCCACTTCATTGCTCAGTAACCCAGATATTTGTAATTGAGGTCAGTTTTGGATGCAAGATACTTGGTATCCTCTGCAAAACTTTGCCACCTGAGCGCTTTACCCCTCTTTCCAGATCTTTGATGAATATGTTGAACAGCAGCGGGAGCTATAAAGATGTTTGGGGGAACCCTGTTTATCTCTCTGCATTGTGAAAACTTAACATTTGTTCCTATCGTTTTGTTTCTTATCTTTTAACCAGTTACTGATCCATGTGTCCAGTTAATATGGAAATAGTTGAAATCCCCCATGGGTTTTCTGTTTCTGTAACCTCTCTAATCTTTCTGAGCATTTCAATCACATTGAAGGCATTGTCAGATGGTTGGCAGTCTCAGGGGTAGCCATGTTAGTCTGTAACTGAAAAAACTTAAAACAGCTAATGGTCCTGCAGCACCTTCGAGACCTAACAAAAAACGTAGATGGTAACATGAGCTTTCTTGGGCACAACCCACTTCTTCAGATGAATGGACAAGGGGTGCAGAGTTGCAAATAAATAGTGGAAAAGAGGGGCTGGGGAGGGGAAGAGAAGGGGGAAAAAGTGTCAAATTTGCAGATTAAGGCAATTTTATGAATTTATGAAGTAGTATATTTCCACTGCTATACACTTAACATTAACGCTTTGTATTTCCAACTGTAGAAATTCTAAGGTGGTATTTGATTGATTTAAGATTTTTACTTGCTTGACTTTGCTTTCTTTCACATACATTGTGCCACTTACCCACCAGCGTAACCTACTTTGTTTTTTGTATACAAACACTTACTAAATTTGTCAATGTTCGGTTGTCTGCCTTCATGTGGTGTAATTGAATGGAATCTTTATTTCTTAGTATATTTGTATAAAATCACTTATCAAATTTGTCAGTAATGTCTGCCTTTGTGTGATGTAATTGAATGGGACTCTTTCTTCCCTTTTCTTTCTTCGGTTCCTAGCTGTACTTTATCAAATTCAATCATCTCCTCTTTGCTAGGCTACAGACTATTCCCTTGAATAAATCCTGCCCTAAGGGATGCGTCGGAACTGTGTGCTTCTCCACACCAGGGTTCTTTCTAAGCAGCACAGCCGTGCAGCTACCTAATAAGCCCTTCACAGGGCCTCAGGGCTACCGCACACAGAGCTTGCTGCAGTGTCCTTTCCCCTAGCTGCAATGGGAAGCCACCCTGGCCAGGGGAGAGATGGGCTTCTGTGGGCTCAGCTGCAGGGCTGGATTAAGAAAGTCTGGGGCCTAGGCTGAGGCCCCTAAAGAACCTAAGGGGGATCTCTTAGCTTGGGATCCTGGGCTGCAGTCCCTAAAGCCCCTGTATTCTGGGTCGGGGGGAGAAGATGCAACTCCACATGCTGTTGTTTTCTCCCCCACCCACCTCCAGCCTCTGGCTGAAGCTGTGTCATTGTCAATATTAGGAAGCTCTGTTCCCAGCTGCCTTCACCTGGAGGCTCCTCCCCTGCAGCTCCCATTGGCTGGTGGGGCCTGCAGGTGAGTTAAGGGCAGTGCAAACTAGGGATGTTAAATATCTGTTAATTGAATAGGTGAGTAACCTCATTAATTCTTATTGGTTACTTGACTATTCTATAGTCCCCGGGGGTGGGGTCAGCAGCCAGTGTGCTCCAGCACCATTTCTGAGGAGCCCCCTGCCACTCTGGGCTGCTGCCTCTGCATCAGAGGCAACAGCGTGGGGTGCCGGGCAGGAGCTGGTCCATGTGAGGAACCAGTTTAAAAACCAGCTGCCTGTTGTCCCATGCTGCTGCCTCTGATAGAGAGGCAACAGTGTCAAGTGGCAGCAGCCACTGTCCAGGTGTGGGGTCTGAGCCTTCTGGACCAGTGCGAGCCGGAACTAAGCCAGGCTGCCTGCCTGCCTGGCTCCTAATACACTTGATGTGCGGAGCTGCAGCAGGGGTAGGCCCTGGTGCAAGCTGGGACTGAGCTGGGCTGCTGGCTAGCTTGTTAAAAAAATATACTGGTGGGGGATAGGTTGGGATGCATGTAGTCTATAGTACTAACTGATAAGCTTTTGCTTATTGGTTAATCAACTACACAATTACATCCCTAGTGCAGCCCACATGGAGCCACCTGTTCTCGCTACCACCAAACAGGAGCATCAGACCTCAGCCCCCACTCTGAGCCCCTTCCTGTGCACTTGCTCCCGCCTCTATCCCTACCCTAACTTCCTGCCTTGAGCCTGCTCCCACACTCCAAAACCCCAGGTGCCAGCCTGGAGCCTCCTCCTGCAGCCCAAATGCCCCAGGGCCACTGCAGAACCCACAACCCCAATCAGAACCCTCATTCACCTCAACCCTGATCCCCTTCCCACTCTCCGAACCCTCAGCCTCACCCTGCCACAGATGGTACATGTGCAGAATGAATTTTGTTATGTGCACCAATACGAAGGTGCTGTTAGACATCATTTCAATATAGTGCATATAACAAAATTCATTCCACACATGAACATAAAAAATTAGAAGGAACACTCTTCCACACCAGTCGTGTTTTCCCCAGCCATTAGTTTAAAAAGCTCTCTGTGACAGGTTTAATTGTATATTCTAGCGTTTTTTTTCCCGTTCTGGTTTAGGTGGAGCTCATCCTTCCTGGAGAGATGCTTCCTTTTCCCAAACGTTGCCCAGTTCCTAATAAACCTAAATCCCTCCTTCAAACACCATTGTTTGATTTGCACTTAGAAACTTTGCAGATCTGCCTGTCTAATTCACTCTGCTCGTGGAATTGGCAACATTTCAAAAAAACATATTTTTCTTCCACCACTGTTAAGAAATTGGAGGGGAAAATCAATCTGCTCTTAATGCTCTCTCGAGTCCCTGGAACAACAGTTCACTAACAGCCCTGTCAGGTGTTGGGCGGCAGTCTTGGGCCCCTGGTGCGCAAACAAGGAAACGAACAAAATAGGCCATTTTAATTTTCAACTACTAGTTTGGAACCATGCTGTGAAAATCACTAATTGGCTAAATTTAAAACAACATATTGCAAAAAGAGGGAGGAAGAGGCATTTTCATTTCCAGGCATTTGGAGGGAGCGTCTACAAGCTATGTATCAATTAGCAAATTTTAAATTCATTTGGATGCCATAATTTTAGCAGGGGCTACAGTGGCGGATATGGGGCAGGGCGAGCGGGGTGGCTGCCCCGGGCCCTGCGCTTCAAGAGGCCCCGCGCATGTGCTGTGGCGCCACGGCGCATGCACCGTGTCGAAGGGGGGCCCCGCGAAATTGTGCTGCCCTGGGCCCTGCAAAACCCTCATCCGCCCCTGAGGGGCTAAGAGGGTGAGGTTATAGTACTCAGTACTGTGTGCTCCTCTACCACACTCTGCTAGTAGAACCCCTGTTACCAAAAAGCAAAACACTTTCTACTCTACCTTTAATATGGATGCTACATGATAGCAGGAATTAACAGACAATTGCATGCCACTGACTTGCTGGATGCATGTGCTGTTTTTACTGGGGTGTGGATGGAAATCTACTTTTTACTGTAAATGGTGTATTCTGGCTTCAGTTCTTTTACCCCACTTATGACATGTGCCAAAGTTCATGGAAATCGGGGAATTTTTCCTTACTTATTACATAGCTCCATAGCTGACACTCTGCCTGTCACTTTCACTGAGAGGGTGGTATTTGGGAGGAAGGAAAAACTCACTAATGTGTCTGAGGGGTTGCTGTGTTAGTCTGCGTGAGTAGTCCTTAGAGACGAACAAAAATATATAGTATCATGAGCTTCTGTGGGCCTTGCAGCCTGCTCTGTATCAGAATGCTAGACTTGCAAATGAGTGTTAGGTTAAGTGGTGAGGAGACTGATTTATCACACCAAGGAAACACTGAATTACTGCACATTCCTTATGGACTGCTCTGTCTGTTCCTTAGTCTGTTAGATGTAGCTGGCTCACCTTCCTTCCTGTATGTCTTACTGATAAAGCCACAGATGGAAAAGAGGCCTATTTGCATAGCGCGTTGTTAAGCTCATCACGCATACAAAGCTTGGTAAATCCATTATTGCTTTTGTAAATGGAGAAGAAACGTGGTGTAGACTGAGAATCAGCCATTAAATAACTGTTAGTAATTTTTGAGTTTAAAGGATTTGCTCCTTCCAATGCCTGTTAGTACAGAAATATTGCTGCCATGTGGAAATGAATATGCAGCAGGGTAAGTGTATCACAAATTTGCAAGATCGGTAACAGGTAGTTTTTTAATGTTGTTTGCGTTGGATACTCCAGAGTGGCAGCATGAACAGTTTTAGTGGCTGTTTTCAAGAAACCTCAGGGTCACATTTAGAATGTACTTAAAAGAATATTGCATGCCAGTGTGTGTGTTGGACGACTCAGTTATATTCTCCTCTGGCTTGGTTTTATGGCACCCCAATGGAGATGGAATCTATCCCTGACAGCAGAACAGATGGCTGTGGTACCTTTCCCAGAGTGTGAACCCCATACTGTGTTTTGCCCAAGCCCAGATAGGAGAAGGAAGTGTAATTGACACTTGCTTCTGCCTGAAGAGAGAGTGGCTCAGTGTGTTGATGGAAAATAAAAGCAGGCAATTACCTTGCATATATGCATGTACTTGTGTTTTCCTGGATAGAGGGATAGAAGTTGTGTGAGTTCTCCAACCAGAAAAATGAATTTGTCGACCCCTCCCATCTCGGTCACTAATTATGGGGAGAGAGCTAAGGGGGAGAAACACACTCTAAAGTCAACAGGCTACACGTGGTCCTGGAACCGCATGTTAGGAATTGCTTTGAATGGTATACTGTCGGAAAAGCAAGGATTTAAATTTAAACTCTTTTACAAAGGCCAGCTTCAAATTTGAAAGCCTTAGTATACTGGAAGAAGAAATAACTAATGTCCTGTTTTTTGGGAATAAACCTAAAACAAAACCACCTTCCACTGCTCCCCTTTTCTCCTTCTCTCCCCACCTCCCCAAATAAGAGGCATGATCACTTCGGTTGAGAGTTGTCACTGAACTCTGGAGCTGTTTCTTGTTCACACTGTCCTGCTGCACTGGCAAAGGAAAAGTGGTCAGAGATGGATCCTGGTATGTTTCAGTCAGTGACAAGAAGACAGATTTGTTCAAGGAGCCAGGCTGGTTGCTCTGACACTTCAGTTGGCTCATCTGTCAGTAAGTGCAACCATTAAAAATGGTCTTGTTACTCTATTTCAGTGTCGGTTAGGTTTTTCAAATGGGTCATTCTAGGAATATATACTTTGCTGCCACAACCCCAAATAAGATCATTATCATAAAGCTTTGCATCCAAACAATCCATGGGCATAAACAAAGCTGTACAAGAAGATGACAAACTGAATGCTAAATACTTAGTTTGCTGACTTATACTGCTATTTCAATTCAGTCCTGGAATAACATGTTTTTTTTAACTTGGGAAGCAGCCGCAGCAGCAGCAAATCACTAGTGATAATAGGCTGCTCTAATTAATGTTTCAGTGCCCAGAGATCCTCAGATGAAAGTACATATTTTGTTGTTTTCTTGTTGTGGTGTTAATTACTAGATTTGGAAGCCTAGTATTCTCCTCCTAACTCAATAGCCACCAGTACTGATTTTTTTTTTTTTTTTTTTTTTTTTTTGAAAAGCAGAGGACTGTGACATCTCTAATTCGCTGTGTGAATGTGGGCTACTCATTAAGTATTCTTTGCTTCATTTTCTCCATCAGTAAAATGAGATTAACAGCCTATCTCCAAAGGCTTTGAGGGTCGATTTCACATTTTGTAAAATGCCTTGAAATCCTAGATAAATTATGACATATGAATGCAAACTGGCATTGCTGTAAATAATTCTGCTTCATAAACAGTATGAAAACACATGTACCTGAAAGTGCTTGAGGGTTGTGTACATGTACACACATTCAGAGATGAATTTTTTTTTTTTAAAAGGAAAAAGTCTTCCCTTTGGAGGCCTTTTCCAAGTGGAAATGCTCTCGGGCTTCTTCAAACAAGCATCTTCTCAGTTTGGTGCTGTATTATTAATGAAGGTTGCTCAATCACAGCTCCCGCATTTAACTGAATAATCCCAAACTGATGTCTTTTGGGAGTACCCAACACACAGAGCACCTTTAGTTTTGCCTCAAGAACAGTCAGCAAAGGAATTGGATCAAGAGACTTTCTGGAGTGATTTTTGAGATGCAGAGGGAGAGGTTACAGCTTCACAGCCCTTACTGAGGTTGAGTTTCAAGACGCTTTTGGGCAGTGACAATTTCTTAATGCCAGATATGCCCTTGACACTCATGATAGATGACATTTTCTGCAATAAGGCTTTGTTTGTAAGTGTACTGTATTGGGTTCCTGGGTGCCTTACTCTAGTGCTGTAGCCGACCATTTTCTAACTGTGGGATACAGATAATCGGGTGCTTTGGTTGATCTCGTGGTGGGGAGGGAGACCAATTTTAGCCTTGATTTACTAGGTAACTTTTACATCATTTGGCTTTTCATTGTTGCGTTTGTTTAACCCTTGCTATGTCATTTCATTTTCTCTTCGCTCAGAGATTCGTGCTCAGCTCATCGAGCAGCTGAAATGCCTTGACCAACAGTGTGAGCTCCGGGTCCAGCTACTGCAGGATCTGCAGGATTTCTTCCGCAAGAAGGCAGAGATTGAGATGGATTACTCAAGGAACTTGGAGAAGTTGGCGGAGAGATTCCTGGCTAAAACAAGGAGCACCAAAGACCAGCAATTCAAGTAGAGTTTTGCGAAATTCCTTCCGGAGGATGGGGGTGGTGATGGGAGGGAAGAGCTGAAGTTTTGATAGTTGGTGGAGGGGGAGGTGGCCATTTGTCCCTTTGCTAGGAACTTACAGGGAAAATACCTGTTGTACCAAATAGTCCAAATAGAGACTAGCTTACTAAGAGAGCTGACACGCATGTGAAATGATGGGCACAGTCAGAGCTCTTGAATTGGTTATTAAGGGAAGACTGTTTTCTAATATTATATGGATTTGCCATTTATCTCTTGACTTAAAAATCCATTAAGTCAATCTTCTAAACTCCTGGGATGGTGGCCGGGTAATATACGCCTAAGAAAGCCCTTACTTCTGCAGTGCCATCACTTTTGATCCTGACCTCAAGAAGAAAGCAGCATATGTGATGGACATGTGGAATTAATGGTACTTCGAGTCGGAGCTGACATTCCTAATATTTGTGTATGGTACCTAGATACTAAATTGAAGGCAGATTAAAAATCTTTCAGCTAGTAGACGTGTGTGTCTGATAAAAGTATGATTTTTTTCCAGTGGAGCTTTCATATAATCCAGGTCAGTCTGTAAGAGTTCTGACTTCTTCTTTGATTCTGACCTGATAACACCATGAAGTGCCGGGGGGGGAGAGAAGATTATTCATGTATATGTCTGTGTGGACAAGTCGGGTGTTACAAGAAGTGCACCAAACAATTGAAGACAGCGTGCAAAACAGGACAAACCAATAGTTCTAACCAGATTATTTTACTTCTGTAGTGCATCTCTTGTTTGTAGATCAGGGGTTACATTACTCTTCCTTGATTTTAAAATGTAATGTTCTGGTGCCCTGAGCGTGTTTCCTTGGCTGCTACCTCCCTTCCCCTCTTTGTTCTGGTGAGTTGGGTGCTTGAGTGGGATTAACCATCATGTGCTGAACTTCATTTGATGTGATGAACCACTGATACTTTACTTTCTCTCCTCAAGGCAAGACTGTCGATTCATCTGATTAGCTATTGTATGGACTAGAGCATCTCTATGCCTAGTGATGGAATGGCAGTGGGAGTGTGTACGTATGCAAGTTAGTATAATGCAGTGCAGTTTAAAATTGGGAGACCATCTTGTGACAGGTTGGTCAGAACAAAGGAGTCCCTTATCCTGGCTTTCTTGCTGCAGCTGATGTCCCAACATACATAAACCTTGTCATGTTTTGTTGTCAAGATAGCAGCTGTGGTGGCAACTACTGGCAAAAGGAGCCTTGGGATATGAATCACTACAGTTTTGGACGGAGCAGCCTGTCTTGGATGAAGGGATCCATCTGGATCTGCTTCCGCCCGAAATACAGTTTGTTTAAATTCTTGCCAGGGTTGGCTCGCAGCAATAGATCTCTTTTTATTGGGCTTCTCTAATGGCTGTGTTTGGGGACACGTTGGTGATGTAGGGGGAAGCAATTTTCCTCTTTACTAGAAAGCTGTCTCTGATAGCCGTTAAATAGCCACCTTTTGGCTTCCTTTTTTTTTTTAAATCAGTATTGATGTAACTCACCTTTTGTTCGCTGCCAAACTGACACTTAATGCAAACATCCTCATTAAAATACACACTGCATTATATCACCCACAAAGTCTGACCTCTAAGCAGAGCTATTAAACTGAGGTTGCCAGAGAATTCGTCCATGTATTTATAGAACCATAATTGGGTCGTGAAGATTTTTTTCTGCCCTTCTTTCCGGCAGCAATAAAAACTTGAATACAGATGTGCGCTATGTGCGTTCTGCAGACACCACTAAAAAAGGGCTAAAGTCATGTCTTGAACGGTGATTAATTCTGCTACATCCTTATTGGACTGTTCTTGGTTTTGCCAATGAAATTTGAGAAGAGAAATTTATATTAGATGATGGTATAAAGCCTCCCAGGGGAAGACGCTTGCATTAACAATCCAGTGTTGGAAGGATATATATGCTGCCATTCTTACTGATATGGGAGTGATTAAAACCTTGCTGTGTTTTTATTTAAATTATGATGAACTGTGTGTTTGTTCCTAGGTGCTGTTGCAGTAAGTGGCTTTGGTGTATGTGATCTTTTTTTAGAAAACTTAAGTTTGTATTTCTAATTTAAAAAAAAAATGAAGGGAAGTTTTGCCTGGTGACAAAAGGATTAAAAGGAACCAGTTAGTGCAGAATGTGGCCTGTCTTTGTTGGACAGGCCATTATTAGCAAATGCCTGTCCTCTTCCAGCTACAAATGAAGGGGTTACATAAATGCCTTGAGAACTTGTTGCTTTACCTTTTCACTTTTAATATAATTTAGCCTTGGCTAAGGCTAGGGATGTCATCATGTAGACGACCACATAATTAACTGATAAGCCTAGACCAGTGGTCTCCAACCTTTTTAAGCATGACATCACTTTTTGAATTAAAGTGCAATCCAGGATCTACCTCAAACCCAAACACCCTTGCTCTGCCTCCTTCCCGCCCCTTCTCCGAGGCCCTGCCCCTGCTCACTCCATCCTCCCTCCCTCTCTCCCCCATCCTCACTCACTTTTATCAGGCTAGAGGCAGAGGGCTGGGGAGCAGGGAAGGGGGAAGTGGACTCTGATCTTGGGCTAAAAGATTTGGAGTGTCGGAGTGGTTCTGAGCTGAGCCTAGGGCAGTGGGTTGAGGTGCAGGAGGGGTTCAGAGTGCAGGCTCTGGGAGGGAGTTTGGGTGCAGGGGGACTCAGGACTAGGTCAGTAGTTTGGGGGGGCAGAAAGGGTTCAGGACTGGGTTGGATTTGGAATGCAGGCTCCAGCTGGGCACCACTTACCACAGGTGGCTTCTGGGTGGTGGTGCAGGAGACTAAGGCAGGCTCACCCCTACTCTGGTGTATGCTTTTGGGAGTGATGCAGGGCCAAACTCTCTCCATATCTGTCCCCCCTCTGCTTTGTGGAGATGGGGTAGAGGGAGGGCCACTCTGACATCAGCAATCCCTCCTCTTTTTCCTGTGCCCTGCACAGCAAGCAAGAGGCTCCCGGGGGCAGCACCAAGGCAGAGGGAAGGAGCAACACTGCATTGATTAGAGGGGCAGATGAAGTGCTGCACTTGACAGCCTCCTGGCCAAACCCGTCAGGATCACCTGTCAAAGGCTCCAAGATCTACCAGTAGATCCTGATCTACTGGTTGGTGACCACTGGCCTAGACTTACTGGTTAATCTTGTGAACTACATGCATCTCCCCCCTTCCCTGGGAGTAGGACTATCAAACAGTCATGTAACTGCTAAGACAATTCAATTACACAATATCTAACATTCCTAATTATGGCTGGCTGGCTGTAGGAATCCTGCTGGCCATTTTCCCCCACTTACTGCCAGTACAATGTCCTTGCCTTATGGAATTGGCATTCTCTAGTAGTTGGCTCAAGCCCATTTTTGGCAGTCTTCAAGGCAAAAATGTGGTCAAATTTGGGGTTATTTTTCCCTTTCACCTACCCCAGGGAGGGTCATCTAGATACTCCCCCCCAGTAAAAATAGCTTTGAAACTATACAGGAAACTACCCAGAACAGTTAGGTTGATTGGCCATAAATACATCTGGTAGAGATGTTAGGGTAAGTAATTCTCAACAACCTGTTGATCCTCTAGCTCTCAGTCACTTGTCTGGTTAATGCAGTTACCATGCTCACGGTTAGAAGATGGAAGGGACGGGGCATGGGCATTGCTAGAATACCTTACAGTGGGTAACATCCCAAAGCATTTGAAACTCCAGGGACCTAATTCTGCAGTTACTTTGGTTCCTTCCAAAGCTCACATGAGAGCTTGACCTATTGTAAGGTCTTCGTGATGTTGACCTAGAGGTACTGTAATAATTTAACCTACCACTGAACTGCAGCTACACTCAAACTCTTCAGCAGTGCGCAGCAGAGTCAGGGAACAAATATTGAAAGCATTCTCTTGCTGTGGGATGTCATACTTAGAATTGTGCAATGTGAAGGAAAACACAGGGATTAGGATTTAGAATGACGGTGGAGTCCGAGAAAAAACTTGGCTAGACAAAAGCCTTAAGTCTCTCTTCTGACAGTATTTTTACCTTCAAAACAACTCACTTGAAAAGTAACCTTTTTTTTTTTTGTGTTGCATAAAGTTGTGTATCGATGCAGCATATGTCTTTCGGTGGGGCCTGGTGTTTTTACACCATTCATCGGGGTTGGCTGAAAGAGGCACAGTGAACTAAAATGCCTTCTCTGAGGTTACATGCCATAGTGACTCATAGACTGTGTGAATTAGTGGCCGGGACTTGGATCGCAATGCTTTACTGTAACTACTGGGCATGTGGTCCTCTAGTCCTTGTGTATATGGTTAAGAGGAAAGGGGAATATGGATTTAAGCTAGCCATTTATCAACGGTGGTTGTTTTGAGGTGCAGGAGGCTGTTTCGGTCTTATAAACTTCATGGCCACTCCCTGCACATAGGAGCTTATTGTCTAAATTGGATGTAGACTAATCATAGGGTTGGAAGAGACCTCAGAAGGTCATTGAGTCCAACCCCCTGCTAAAAGCAGGACCAATCCCAACTAAATCATCCCAGCCAGGCCTTTGTTAAGCTCTTAAAAACCTCTAGGGACAGAGAATCCACCGCCTCCCTAGGCTACCCATTCCGGTGCTTTGCCACCCTCCTGGTGAAATACATTTTTTTCACTAATATTCAACCTAAACCTCCTCAACTGCAACTTGAGACCATTGCTCCTCGTTCTGTCACCTATCACCACTGAGAGAAACCCCTCTCCATCCTCTTTAGAACCCCCCCTTCAGGAAGTTGAAGGCTGCTATCAAATCCCCCCTCACTCTTCTGTGTACTAAATAAGCCCAAATCCCTGAGCCTCTCCTCAGAAGCCATGTGATCCAGCTCCCTAATCACTTTTGCTGCCCTCTGCTGGACTCTCTCCAATGAGTCCACATCCTTTCTGTAATCACAGAATCATAGAATACTAGGACTGGAAGGGACCTCGAGAGGTCATCGAGTCCAGTCCCCTGCCCCCATGGCAGGACCAAATACTGTCTAGACCATCCCTGATAGACATTTATCTAACCCACTCTTAAATATCTCCAGAGATGGGGATTCCACAACCTCCCTGGGCAATTTATTCCAGTGTTTAACTATCCTGACAGTTAGGAACTTTTTCCTAATGTCCAACCTAAACCTCCCTTGCTTCAGTTTAAGCCCATTGCTTCTTGTTCTATCCTCAGAGGCCAAGATGAACAAGTTTTTTCTCCCTCCTCCTTATGACACCCTTTTAGATACCTGAAAACGGCTATGATGTCCCCCCTCAGTCTTCTTTTCTAAACCAAACAAACCCAGTTCCTTCAGTCTTCCCTCATAGGTCATGTTCTCTAGACCTTTAATCATTCTCGTTGCTCTTCTCTGGACCCTCTCCAATTTCTCCACATCTTTCTTGAAATGCGGTGCCCAGAACTGGACACAATACTCCAACTGAGGCCTAACCAGCGCAGAGTAGAGCGGAAGAATGACTTATCGTGTCTTGCTCACAACACACCTGTTAATGCATCCCAGAATCATGTTTGCTTTCTTTGCAACAGCATCACACTGCTGACTAATATTCATCTTGTGGTCCACTATAACCCCTAGATCCCTTTTTGCCATACTGCTTCCCATTCTGTATGTATGAAACTGATTGTTCCTTCCTAAGTGGAGCACTTTGCATTTGTCTTTATTAAACTTCATCCTATTTACCTCAGACCATTTCTCCAATTTGTCCAGGTCATTTTGAATTATGACCCTATCCTCCAGATTAGTCGCAACCCCTCCCAGCTTGGTATCATCTGCAAACTTAATAAGCGCACTTTCTACACAAATATCTAAATAGTTGATGAAGATATTGAACAGAGCCGGTCCCAAAACAGACCCCTGCGGAACCCCACTTGTTATGCCTTTCCAGCAGGATTGTGAACCATTAATAACTACTCTGAGTACGGTTATCCAGCCAGTTACGCACCCCACCTTATAGTAGTCCGATTTAAGTTGTATTTACCTAGTTTATTGATAAGAATATCATGCGAGACCGTATCAAACGCCTTACTAAAGTCTAGGTATACCACATCCACCGCTTCTCCCTTATCCGCAAGACTCGTTATCCTATTAAAGAAAGCTATCAGATTGGTTTGACATGATTTGTTCTTTACAAATTCATGCTGGCTGTTCCCTATCACCTTGCCACTTTCCAAGTGTTTACAGATGATTTCCTTAATTACTTGCGCCATTATCTTCCCTGGCACAGAAGTTAAACTAACTGGTCTGTAGTTTCCTGGGTTATTTCCCTTTTTACAGGGCTCTTCCCCTTGCTGCCTCTCTCTGATAGAGGCAGTGGGGGGGAAGAGGAGCAACTAGTTGCTCACATCCCTACCAGGGCACACTGTTGACTCATATCTGCTTCTCATCCACTGTACTCAAGTCCTTCTCTGCAGAACTGCTGCTTAGCCGGTCAGTCCCTAGCCTGTAGTAGTGCTTGGGATTCTTCTGTGCTTGGGACAGAACTCTGCACTTGTTCTTGGTCTCATCAGATTTCTTTTGGCCCAGTGCTCCGGTTGGTCTAGGTCATTCGGGTTCCTAGCCCTGTCCTCCAGCGAACTTGCTGAGCGTGCACTCCATCCTCTCATCCAGGTCATTAATAAAGATGTTGAACAAAACCAGCCCAAGAGGTGACTCTTGGGGGGGGGGGGACTCGACTTGAAACCGACCACCAACCAGACATCGATCTGTTGATTGCTACCCATTGAGCCCGACTATCTAGCCAGCTTTCTATCCATCTTACAGTCCATTTATCCAATCCATACTACTTTAACTTGGTGGAAAGGGGTATCACATCCATGGCCTTGCCTATAGCCACACAGCCAGTTACCTTGTCATAGAAGGTGAGCAAGTTGGCCAGGCATGGATGAGATGATCCTTGTTTTTCAAAGAAATGTTTGAAAGGCTTCACAGAAGTTTTTTGAGGAAGCATTCTTGATGCATGGAAGAAGATGTGAAAATGAAAGACCGTGGAAAGTTGACTGGCTCACAAAGGGATTGATATGGGTCGTTAAAAGAAACGATGAGAGACGTGCACAGGAGTGGGCCTTGAAGGAAGACGCAAAAACATAACACCAGTGGAGTAGGCAAGGGGAAATTGAAGAATTTTAGTGTAGAGAATTAATTGGTCAGAGAAGTGAAGGAGATGCTGTTCATCAGCAGCATTTTGGATGGACTAGATGCTGCTATTTGTGCAAACATCTTAGTTGCCTATGTAGTCTTGCTTTGTAAAAGTAATGCATCCAGGGTCAAGAGTGAAATATCTTCATGTGGCTACATTTTGTTGTAACTTTGCCATGTTACGTTGCACATCACTCAACAGGTGACATGACTGTCCCTATATCCAGGGGAGGAGTCGGTTTTGTTGAACAAATTTAGAAAAATGGTCAATCTAAATGAGGCAGAACCTTGAGTGTTTATAAAACTCAGATGTTGTTTTTCTTTCCTTCTAGAAACCCCTTTTATGTTCCTATTTCAAGCATTAGATATATATCTGTAGTTAATATTTGATAGTGCTATTATTAGTCAGCTCTTTGAGTGACTGCTTTGTGGTCACAGGCTCACTAGTTGTGGTTGAGTTCAAATCAGAATTAACCATCCCAAACACTATTCTCTTATAAGCAGTGGAGGTGGAACTTAGCCAAAAGGTGTTTTTGTTTTGATTTTGTTTACAGGTTTTTCAAGTCCCGTTGAAGTCTAAACTTTTCTAAAAGAGACAAGAAGTCCTGTGGCACCTTATAGACTAACAGTTGTATTGGAGTATAAGCTTTTGTGGGCAAAGACTCACTTTGTTAGATGCATGTAGTGGAAATTTCCAGAGGCAGGTATAAATATGCAGGCCAGAATAAGGCTAGAGATAACGAGGCTAATTCAGTCAGGGAGGGTGAGGCCCACTTCCAGCAGCTGATCTGGAGGTGTGAACACCAAGAGAGGGGAAACTGCTTTTGTAGTTGGCTGGCCATTGACAGTCTTTGTTTAATCCTAAAATGATGGTGTCAAATTTGCAGATGAACTGTAGCTCAGCAGTTTCTCTTTGGAGTCTGGTCTTGAAGGTTTTTTTGCTGCAGGATGGCTACCTTTAGATCTGCTATTGTGTGTCCAGGGAGACTGAAGTGTTCTCCTACAGGTTTTTGTATATTGCCATTCCTAATATGTGATTTGTGTCCGTTTATTCTTCATGATGACAACAGCACCTTCTTTATTAGCCTCTTTGATTGTCAGAGTTGTTTCTGAGGCTGTGGATGGCATTGCGTTGTGCATGACTGAGGAGGTTATGAGGCACACGATCCATCAACACCATCACAGGACCTAACCAGATCAGCCACACCATCACTGGTTCATTCACCTGCACAGCTACCAATGTAATATACGCCATCATGTCCCAGCAATGTCCCTCTGCTATATACATGGGCCAAACTGGACAGTCCCTACGTAAAAGAATAAACAGACACAAATCAGATATCAGGAATGGCAATATACAAAAACCTGTAGGAGAACACTTCAATCTCCCTGGACACACAGTAGCAGATTTAAAGGTAGCCATCCTGCAGCAAAAAAAACTTCAAGACCAGACTCCAAAGAGAAACTGCTGAGCTACAGTTCATCTGCAAATTTGACACCATCATTTTAGGATTAAACAAAGACTGTCAATGGCCAGCCAACTACAAAAGCAGTTTCTTCTCTCTTGGTGTTCACACCTCCAGATGAGCTGCTAGAAGTGGGTTTCACCATCCCTGACTGAATTAACCTCATTATCTCTAGTCTGATTCTGGCCTGCATATTTATACCTGCCTACTGAAATGTTCACAGCGTGGGTTTGAGGCAGCTGCACCCTTCCTTTTAGGGCAGTAGTGGGGAGCCTGTGGCCCCCAGTTTGACTGAATCCAGCCCCCAGGCTCAGGGCTCTTCCCTCCCCCCCCGCCCCAGCAATTGAGGAGCCTGTGCTGGCACTCATTTCTCCCCCCCCCCCCCCAAACTATCCCACCATGGAGCTGGAGCACACAAAATCTACTCGCTGGGGGGTCAGTAGCCCCTGACCCAAAAAAGATTCCCCACCCCTATTTTAGAGGATTTTTTTTTTTTTAAACCTGGGCCACCACCTGTCTGCAATAAGCTATGAATCGATGTTATGAAGCTATGTGTGTTGGCACAATATTACATAACCACCTTGACTGGAACGTCTGAATAGTTCACCATTATGGGTGATTCACTACTGTCCCCATTTTACTGCTGGGTAAATTGAGGCACAGATGGACTTATCAACTCAAGTGCCATGTTGGGTAAGTCAGAATGAGAACTTGGCTTTTGCTTGCTTTTAAACACTAGACCATGTCTCCTGGAGTTGTTAACATTGACTGTTTTTAAAGGGACTTTCAGGTAAGGAAGACTGAATAGAGAGAATATTAGTACCTTATTTGGTGAGCATTTTTAGTACCAAAAAGGTTAGATATTCCTTCAGAAGATGCAATGTTCAAAACAAAAATAGGAGCTATTTCCCTTGTAGCCCAGCATGTTAAGCGGCTGGAGCCTGTCTTTGAAAGGGCGGATACTCAACACTTGCAAAAGCTAGCCCCTTTAAGGTGTATTAAAAAAAAATGGAGGCATCCAGGGAACTAATCACTCTCCCCATGTGGTATAGTAAATGTTGCTGTGAATAGGGATATGAAAAAATGTTTTTTTTTTGTACAGCTGGTCCCCGTTTTGCAAACGGTCGACTTACAAACAAAGCTGTTGTAATGGCGGACCCCGAGTTACGAATGCAATCCGTGCTTACGAACAGCACGGTCACGTGTAACTCTATGGGGTCCGACTTACGAACGAACCGAGTTACGACCAATTGCTTGGTCCGTAACCGGTTTGTAAGTCGGGAAGAGGCTGTAAAGGTGTGATCGCTGAAAAATTCAGTGGTTACATGTTTATATGCAGGGGCCGGCTTTCTATTAGAAGCAACAGCACAGGAGGGGAACAGGCAGTTCCATGGGAGCCGGCATGTACTTCCCCCATGCTGCTGCCTCTTAAAAGCTGGCTCCCGCCTCCTCCCCGTTGCTGCCTCTGATGCAAAGGCAGCAAGGTGGTGTGTGCATACACAGTAACATCCCTGGCAGTGACCGACCTTCAGGATTGAGGGTTCCTTAAAAGAAGCAGATCAAAACGCGGAGTGTACTTTCTACAACTAGTGAAGGGTTCATCCAACCAGTGTGGGATTTCTCTCACCCTCGACCCTTTTCCCTTTGAGTGATATTCAAGATTCTGAAGCTTCTTGGATTTGATCTGTGCATTGATCCGTGGTGGCAAACACCTCGAAGAATATTTAAATGACATTGCAAGTGTTTGGTGACTTCCTTAAAAGGAGAAATTAAAAAAAAAATATTGAAGATTGCAGACTATTTTAAGACAGAATTATAAAATAGTCTCTCAGAACCAGGCTAATCTTCAGAAGTACAAGGCCAACTGTCAACTGCTGAATAGAGAAGTGGCCAAGACATCCCAGCACGAAATTGAGATGACTTTCTGGCAGCGTGTGCATTGAGGTAGAGGATGCAGAACAAGTCTGGCAGCCTTCAGGCTGAGCACTTGTAAACAACAGATGTTCATAACTGGAATCTTTGGAAGGAGGATTGGAAAGCCAGGATATATGTCAATGCTTGGAATGTTTTGAGTTTATAGCGGGCATGGGCAGTGTCAGAGGCTTTCTTAAGATACTGATTGGAATTGTCAATTTACAGAGAAATGTAATTTTAGGTCTTCAGAATCTTTAGAGGTTACTTATTTAAGCGGAGGGGAGAATGCAAGTTTTTGGGGGGGCTTTGGTAAAATATTTGACTAGGTAAGTACACTATTAAACAGGGTTAACCCAAAATGAAATTCAAGTCACTATTACAGTGAAATTTTGTTCTCCTTCGAGTGGTCCCCGTGGGTGCTCCACTCTGGGTGCTGGTGCGTCCTCGCGCCGGCAACCAGAGACTTTTCTAGCCGTTTCTGCCGCGCCGCGCAGGCGCCGTGGTGCCTTCTGGTGTCGTTGGAATTGAAGGGCGCCTGTGCGCGCGGCTCCCCAGTTCCTTCTCTACCGTCCTCGGCAGCAGACGGAGCCCTCTGTTCTCCTTACTTTCTCTAAAAAATAGTTAAATACCTCGTTTTATTCCCTTAGTTACCTCATTATCCAAGTTCTTTAACCCTATTCGCCTCCCCTGTCTAGTTATTTAAAAAAAAAAAAAATTCTCGTTGCGGCTTGCCGCTTTTCCCCAACCCCTCATGCCCGGCTCGCCGGGCTTCAACCGCTGCGAGTCATGTCAGGATGCCATGCCTGCTTCTGACGGTCACTCCACCTGTATTAAGTGCCTTGGGGAGGCGCTTCAGACTCAAAAGTGCCTGCACTGCTCCAAATTAACAGCGAGGGCGCGTCGAGACGGAGCCAATAGACTAAGGACTCTCTTATACGAGAAGTCCCTCCGTCCCTCCTCAGAGGACTCGCCTACGCTTTCTAAATCACCTCAACTAACTAAGGGTATGGAGAAAAATCAACCCCCTACCCACTCTTCTTCCATGACATCAAAAACCGGTGTCTCTCCAACTCCATCCCTATCCTCGGCACCATCAGCATTACGAGTTAGCACTGAGGATAGGCTGGGAACCTCAGGCGCGTCGCAGCCTAAGACGCAGGCACTGCACAAAAGAGCTCATTCAGAGCCAAGGCAAAAATCAGCGGCACCGACCGCTACGGCGCCTAAGCAGTCCTCGGCACCGACTGTGCCATCGAGAGAGCGCTCGGCACCGAAGCATGCAAAGACGGCACCGTGCTCGGCACCGAAAAAGGCCCGTGCCGACAAGCCACCTTCTAGCACTCCGGTGCCGGAACAAACATTGGCACCATCAACCCCCTCGCTAGCGGCACCGTTGCCACCGAAACGGCATCGCCCCGCACTGTCTCTCAGGCGTGAACGGTACCGATCCCCGGTGCGGAGCCACACCACCTTGGCACCTCCGTCCCCGGGTTCCTCTATCCACTCAGTGAGATCTCAGCGCTCCTCGGCCGCTTCTCGCTCAGCCAGTGACATCGGCACCGAACTAAGGAGCAGGTTCTCATCGCAACACTCTAGCTTGGCACATAGACCTCCATCCTGGTAGCCGGCTACAGTTCAATATGCATACCCTCCCCCTCCGCATCCATGGTATGCACAGCACTATGCTTATCCACCCCCGCCATATGCCACTCAATGGCAACCCTGGGAGTCACATCCAAAGAAGAGTCACCATCGACCCTCTTCTACTATTTCCAGGCCACCTCCTGCCTCGCCTCCTGCCACCGTATCTGCCACTGAGCTGAATTCTCCAGCCCCCTCAGATGCACGTGACTCCCTCTCTGAGGGCGAGACCAGATCTCCTTTACACAATTCCTCCTCCTCCCCAGGCAGGCGGTCACCACGAAGCCCCACCGTCGGGAGGCGACACAAAAATTTCAGAATTGTTTAAAAGAGTTGCTATAGCTCAGGAAAGAGATCTCCAAGAGGTGCAAGTCAAACAATATCGCCTTCTTCGTACGCTTCAGCCGCCTCCAGAATTGCTATCCCCATGGATGAGGCTATTATGGACCCGGCCGACACTATCTGGCAGACCCCAGCATCCGTCACTCCAACAAATAAGAGAGCAGACCGTAAATACTTTATCGCTCCAAAAAATATGGACTTCCTTTTTACCCATCCACCTCCGAACTCCCTAGTAGTGAATTCGGTACGGCACAAGGGTAAACAACCTAATCTAAGAACAACCCCACAAGACAGGGATCACAAAAAGGTGGACATTATGGGCCGGAAGGTCTACTCTTCATCCACATTGCTCCTCAGGGCTGCGAACTATACTGCCATGCTTGCAGACTATGACCACGCCAATTATTCTAAGCTCCAGGATCTCCTCCAGCACCTCCCGGAGCATGAGCGGTCAACCCTGCTCAATATTATGCAGGAGGGGCACACCATCTCCCGCACAGCTTTGCAGTCCGCTATGGACGTGGCAGACACCGCAGCTTGAATTACGGCCTCGGCGATAGTGCTCCGAATCTCCTGGCTACAAGCATCTGGGGTACCTCGGGATCTTCAACAAAAGGTTGAGGACTTACCCTTTGATCGAACCAACCTCTTTGCAGCTAAGACCGACGAGGTGTTGCATTCTATGAAGGACTCTCGTACTACTCTCAGGACCCTCAGAATGTACACTCCTCCATTCAAGAGAACTAGGTACCAGCCTTACCAACGCCAGAGAGAGCCGTTCCAGCAGCAACCCAAGTACGATTTCCGCAAACAGAGATCTCAACGTCGTAGACCACAGCGACAACAACAACACGTCGCACCCCATCCACCATTGAGCAAGCAGCAAGTTTGAAGGTCATGTCGAGAGCCAGGAAGCCAATCCACTGACATTCCCAACTGGTACCCTTCAGTTCCACCACCCGCTCCGGGCCTTTTTCCACCAATGGTCCCTCATAACTTCGGACAAATGGGTCTTAGATCTGATTCAATCTGGTTACATCATCCCCTTTACCTCTCTTCCCCCCACCCACCCTCCTACCCCGACCCTTCTCAGGGACCCTCTCCAGAAACCATCCTCCTACAAGAGGTTACACATCATCTTCAACTGGGCGCAGTAGAACACGTACCAACACAATTTCGGGGCCGGGGTTTCTACTCAACCTACTTCCTAACCCAGAAGAAGACAGGAGGCTGGCGACCCATCTTAGACCTCAGGCGCCTCAACAAATACATCGCATACCACCGTTTCAAGATGGTCACCCTATCAACTATCATTCCCGCGCTCGGTCAACACAATTGGCTTTTGGCTCTCGACCTTCAAGACGCCTATTTCCGCATTACAATTCATCCTGCTCACAGACACTTCTTATGGTTTACAGTGGGTACCCAACACTACCAATACAGGGTGCTCCCATTTGGACTGTCCACGGCCCCCAGGGTGTTCTCCAAAACCCGACGGTCGTAATGGCCTTTCTTCGACACCAAGGCATCATAATATTCCCATATTTGGACGATTGCCTTATAAAAGGTGCGTCCTTCGAGGAGACAAAGACCATGACAGATACCACTGTAGCCCTTCTACTCAGCCTCGGGTTTCACGTAAATTACGCAAAATCCACTCTACGCCCAATGCAGAGGCTGGAATTCATAGGCGCCCTTCTCGACACAGTCGCAGCAAGGGCTACTCTTCCCGAACACAGGTTCGCGACGATATGCGACCTTATCCGAGCAGCACAAGTGGTACCGATTGTCACGGTCCGCCACTGCCTCAAAATCCTCGGTCACGTGGCTTCCACGACTTATGTCGTCAATTTGGCCAGACTTCACATGAGACCTCTCCAGTCCTGGCTCGCGACGGTTTACAGACCCTCCAGAGACCAACTCTCCAAGTCTGTCGCCATTCCACCACGCATCATCAACTCCCTACTTTGGTGGACAATTCCTTACAACATACTACACAGCGTTCCTTTCCAACGCCCACCTTCCACTCTCACACTTATAACAGATGCCTCACTCATGGGATGGGGAGCTCACTTGGGACACATCACAGCCCAAGGCAAATGGTCATTTATGGGACAAACGTTCCATATCAACCTCCTCGAGTTATGGGTGGTCAGATATGCATGCCAATATTTCGGCCAGTACATAGCTCACAAGACCATCACCATCATGACGGACAATACCACCTGCATGTACTACATCAACCGTCAGGGTGGTGCCCGATCCCTTTCCCTGTGTTCGGAAGCTACCAAGCTGTGGCGCTGGTGCCTATCACACGGGGTCACCCCTTCGGCTGTCTACTTTCCCAGATACTCAATGTTACAGCAGACGCTCTAAGCCGTATGTTCACGGACCAGCACGAATGGGAGATCGACGGACACGTCCTCACTCCGCTCTTCCTTCACTTGGGCCAACCGGAAGTGGACCTCTTCGCCACAAAGAACAACCGAAAATGCCACCTCTACTGCTCCAGAGGAGCCCTGGGGGAAAAGTTCCCTCGGAGACGCCTTTTCCATCAAATGGGATGCCTCCCTCTTGTATGCCTTCCCCCCCCCCCTTCCCGCTTCTACACAAAGTCCTCAACAAGATCAGAACGGACCAGGCTCTAGTCATTCTAGTGGCACCGGCGTGGCCCAGACAAACGTGGTATCCTTACCTCCTCAAGATGACGGTGACGGACCCGTATCCCTTTCCTGCCCACCACGATCTCCTCTCACAGAACCACGGTCGGACCCTTCATCCAAACGTTCTGAAGCTCCATCTCCATACCTTCATGGCTCCTTCATGGCTCCAGGATGCCGAGACTGCCTGCTCGGAACAAGTGAAAGACATTCTAATTAATAGTACAAGATGTTCCACCAGGAAGACCTACCTGTACAAGTGGACTCGTTTTTCCCACTGGTATGCTCAAACCCACACAAGCCCACCACACCTCGCTCCTGTACATACCTTACTGGACTACTTACTATCCCTGAAACAGTCCGGCCTATCACTTAGCACTGTCAAGGTCCATGCCGCCATAGCGGCTTTCCACCATTCTATGCATGGCGCTTCCTTTCGCTGACCCACTGACCAAGTGCTTCTTTGGGGTCTGCAGAATACCTTTCCCCTGTCCGTCCACCAGTCCCCATTTGGGACTTGAACCACGTTCTAAAGAGCCTGACGAAACCGCCATTCGAACCAATGGCTACTTGCTCCTGGTCTCATTTGTCTATGAAAGTAGCCTTCCTCGTCACCATTACCTCTAGCAGGAGGGTGAGTGAGCTTGCGGCCTTGATGGCCGATCCTCCATACACTGTATTTACAAAGGACAAGGTGATACTCCGACCCACCCTAAATTCCTCCCTAAAGTACCTTCCCCCTTCCACGTGAATGAGCCCATACGCTTACCTGCCTTCTTCCCGAAGCCGCACGCGGACCCAATCCAGAGTGCATGGCACGCTCTTGATGTCCGACGAGCTCTGGCGTTCTACGTAGATCGCACGAAGCCGTGGCGAGCCTCACCTAGACTTTTTATTTACGCTGAAAGAGCTAAGGGACAAGCAGTCTCATCTCAAAGAATTTCTAAATGGATTACATCCTGCATTCGAACTTGTTACACCCTATATGGCAAGGACTTACCTGAAACTATCACAGCTCATTCCACCAGAGCGGTAGCTTCCACGACTGCCTTCCTTCATAATGTTCCACTGCAAGACATTTGCAACGCTGCTATCTGGTCATCCGACCACTCGTTTGCGCAACACTATGCTCTTTCCGCTTCCATAGCATCCCCCATGGCAGTTGGACAAGCTGTGTTATCCACAGTTACTACCACACGGCTCCAAACCCACCTCCGCGAGCCAACAACTGCTGTGTAGTCACCCAGAGTGGAGCACCCACGGGGACCACTCGAAGGAGAAGAAAGAGTTACTCACCTTGTGCAGTAACGGTGGTTCTTCGAGATGTGTCCCGTGGGTGCTCCACTACCCTCCCTCCTTCCTGCTTGAGCCTTATACTCTAGCGGGTAGAGAAGGAGCGGAGCCGCGAGCGCAGGCGCCCTTCAATTCCAACGACACCAGAGGGCGCGACGGCGCCTGCGCGGCAGAAACGGCTAGAAAAGTCTCCGGTTGCTGGCGCGAGGACGCACCAGCACCCAGAGTGGAGCACCCACGGGGACACATCTCGAAGAACCACCATTACTGCACAAGGTGAGTAACTCTTTCTTCTTTCAAATGTTTTTTATTGGAAACTGGGAATCAAATGTTTTTGATTTCTCCTCCTAGTTGCATTGGCCTACTCAGTAGCCTTCTCTACCCTTGGAAAGTTAAGACAAATCATTTTCCACCAGTAGAGACTTAGGTAGACACAAGGAGTGTGCAGTAGGGATGTAATGTATAGTCAATTAACCGACAAGAAAAAGCTTATAGGTTAATGCTATAGACTATGTGCATTTCTTCCCCCTCTCCCCCCCAGGCCAGTAAATTTTTTAGCAGGCTGGCCAGCACTCCTGACTTGCAGTGGGTCTGGGACCTATCCCGCTGCAGCTCTGCATTTAAAGTGTATTAGGAGCTGGGCAGGCAGGCAGCCCGGCTCAGTCCTGGCTCACACCAGGTCTGGGACCTATCCCTGTTGTGGCTCTACATTTGAAGTGTATTAGGAGCCACGTGGCAGGCAGCCAACCTCATTTTTGGCTCGTGCTGGGTCTGGGAGCTCAGACATCCCCTATTCTGGGGCTGGTGCTACCCCATGCTGCTGCCTCTTTATCAGAGGTATCAGCATTGGGCGACAGACAGCCGGTCTGCAAGGGGGAGCTTGGAGCCTCAGGAGTGAGGCCAGAGCACACTGGCTGCTGCCCCCTACCCCCGGGGGTTATAGAATAGTCGACTAACGGATAAGAATTCACGAGGTTATTGGATTATTCAGTTAGCTGATATTTAACATCCCTAGTGTACAAGTAGTATTTCCTGGTGCAAATTCAGCTTTTGTCTGTTTCTAGCCCATGGTAGGTCATAAATTAGACTTCAATATGTCATCATTCTAATGACTCATTCCTCGCCCCTGCTTTTGACACCATGTCTTTAGCAGCCATTGTGCGCAACTGTCAGTAATGCTCCCTACCATGTAAACTAAGTTCTGAGGATGGTAGAGCATTAGTTTCTAGATTTCATGATGGAAAAGATAGCTGCTACATTAATATCGGAATTGATATGAGATGAGAAATTGGTAAGATCACAACAATGGTGCTGTGACCTGACGCATCTATCACTTACCAGGTCTATAAACATGCTCTATATATCTGGATAGCTGATTCCCATATTCTAGTGTGTGTGTGGGGAAGGGAGGGAGTTACATGAATTTTTAGCCTGAATGGTTCATATCAGACTTTTTAAAATGGTCACTGATCCTTCAATCAATCAGTATTCTGGTTTTGTCACTGGTCTAAAAGTAAAGCCAGTTACTCTGGCCCATGAACCAAAGTAACTTCCACTCCTTGGAAATGTTTTGTCTTCAGCGGGCTCTTTAGTTCTTTAGCTATCATTTGGATGGACAGTTGAGTCACTCAAAGGGATTAGTCTTTTGCTGTACTTCGGTAACAGACTAAAAACTTGGAAATGAAAGTTGCAGAGCTTGGCAAAAACAATTCTCAAAAACCCTACATACCTTAAGAAACCATTGTTTTGGTGAGGTGTTTTAAGATGTGCACAACCTCCCTTACCCCACTTTCCCTACAAATGCGGAGATCCTAGGACAGATAAGACTGAGCTAAACAAGCTCTCTAGATTTTCCCCTTGTCATGGCATAGTTTTTAAACAAGAGGAGAGAGAGTTCAGTTGAAGCCCTGGATCTTCAGTTCAAGCATCTTGTTCTCTGACTTCAGGGAGAGTTTGCATTTGGGAAGAATCTTTGTGAACACCTCTAAACTTTAGGGGAAGTTCAGACCCAAACTTTGCAGTTTTAGGCTTATGTCTGTTTTAAACGAGTTCAAACAGATTACCCTCTGAAGCAATGCTGTCAAACCTAGAGGACTGATTGGGAGTTGATTCAGCTTTTACACATCCATCTCCTTCGTGAGTAACCTGAAATCAGAACCAGAATAAAATGTGCCAGCCCCTGTGAGAACTGCAGTGAGCAAGAATAGCTGCAATTCTGCCTGTGGCTATGGCTGGAAACTGTATTTTTAACTTTCGGTCTTAATGGTTGTATAGCTTGGCTGTATGCTGTGAAAACAGATGCCACATTCCACCTCGGAGACTGCTACAGTTCAGAGGTGGCTGAAGTAATTTGTGTGTGTGTGTGTGTGTGTGTGTGTATATCTCTTTTATTATGAAGCAGTGCTTACAAGAAATCCTTCGCTCTTCATTTATCCTTGCCTTTGCGTTTTGTAGTGCATCCTGTCTGGCCTGTGTGTCCCTTCTGGATTATGATCTCTTCAGTGTAGGAATTGCCTTTACCTTTGTCTTTTACTAGTGCTGAGCGCACGAACCACATTTATTTGTAAAGGAGTTGGAGAGGTAATAGACTTGCATAAATGCCAGATAGAATTTAACAAGGCATTGACGGGGTTAACAGAGCCCACAGACAGAAATTAAAAGAATAAAAAAAAAAAAAATCTGTTGGACCACTGTGTGGCAGCTGTTTGAGGTTGAGATTAGGGTGTGGCGCTCACTACACAGCTCTTGAGGTGACAATCCCAATTAGAATCATGTGGGGTTTGAAATTATTTTTTCCTGCAAGACCGCCTTTCATGTATGACCACATGCAGTGTGTCAACATGCTGTCTGGCGCCATTAAACGCCAGCAGTTTTACTCACGGAACTGTCATGGGCCCTTGGTATTTCTGCTATGTGCCGCCTTAGAATGGCTTCGGGTGTTACGGTACAGCAGTTCGGACAGCTGGGAATTGTCCATTTAACTTTTTAATCTCCTATGATTGCCAGATTCTGTGCCTTGTTTTATTTAACAAACAAAGCACATGTATCATGTGGTACGCTAGCCTCCTGCATAGCTCCTTGTGTGCAGCTGCATGCTTAGTCAGCTCTCTCAAATTAGTCATGGTTAGAATGTGCATAGAGCCATCCAGCGAACAACCAGGCGGTAGTGAGCCAGAAGGTGACGGTTTTCTTTCTAAGTCACCTTAGTTCTGCATGCTCATGATTGGAAATGCCATGTTTGAGATCAGGCTATCCCTCAGTTTCTAATTGTTCAGTAGTTGGTAGGACGGCAGCCATGGCAGAGGAGTTTGGGTGACGGTGGAAAAGCTGAGGTGATGGAGATAGGCAGGAGCAGACGTTTCTAGTGGGTGAGGACATGGAATGTGCAGCCTGGCTAGCAGGCTTCACATGCCGGTAGCTGTGCTGGCTGGGCAGGGCTGTTTGGCAGCTTGGTACTGGCCTGTGTGAGGAGCAAAGAATTGAACTAGGGATGTAAAATCCCATTTAATCAGTTAACCGGTGAAACATCACGATGAATCAGTTCACTGATTAAGCGGGGTCCCACAGGTGGGGGGATGCTCCTTACTGGCTGGAGCATCCCTGCAGACCATGGGGCTGCTGTTCCTAGCCCCGCAGGACTACTGGGTCTGTCGGCCTGCCTGGAGCAGCCTTCGGCCCGTGGCAGGTTGCTTCCGGGCACCAGATAACCAGTTTCCATAAGCATCACCAGGTAAGGGTGATGCTTACCGGGTAACGAGTTATCTGTTCACATCCCTAAAGTAAACTAGAAAAGAAGCAACAGATCCATCTCAGGAACTGGAGACAGGGTTTCTAGTAGTTAGAGCAGGAAACTGCAAGCCATTAGAGGTGGGTTCTTTTCTGGACCTTTCCACTAATTTAAGTAGCTTCATCTCTCTCAGCCTTAGCTTCTCCATCTTTTAAAGGGGGACATTAATGGTGCGTTGAGAGCTGTGTCAGAGAGGCAAAATGTACACAACAAAAATTGGTGTTGTCAATCCATGGAGATGGTACAAATCCTTGCAATTCATTTTACTTTAAGTTTGTGTGTGTGCGGTTGTCACCACAGCCTCTTTCACAACTTGTCTTATGAAATATGTGGCTCTTACAGCAGATTTTAACAGTAATTTTTCATTAGTCTACGTGGCTCCTTTCTTTCATAGAGATGGTGTGTTTTGTCCTGTGAAAGTGGAAAGCACGTTCTGCTTGGACCCAGAGCCAACTTTAGGTCAAGGGGTTTTTAATGTAGTAAGATATGCTGTTCAGTTTCCTCTTGTGGTGAAAACTTTTATCTGGGGCCAGGACGGGAAGGAGCAGGAGGCAGAACATGGACTATATGTTAATATATAAGGTACAGAAATCCTCTTTTCCTGGGCAAGATTCTGTTGTCAATTAACTCCTCAGTTGAGCAATAAACCAAACAATTATTAACGACACAACAAACGCAGATTTTGGGTTACGTGGGGCAAAACAGTAGGAATTTACATAACGTAATATCTAGCAATTGGAACTTCAGTACAGCATTGTGATCATCCTGTCGGCTTTTGTCAGTGAGCAGAATGTACATTGGAGTACATAAACTACAAAGCCAAATACTTTGTTAAATAAAATAATCTTTGCTCTTTTTATCCTTGATTTTTTTTTTTATTTAAATCAAAGCACTAGGAGAAAATTAATAGCCCAGAATATCCCCTACCCCCTTCCTTATACTCGAGACCTTGAAACAATCCAGATCACAAACTTCAGCCATTTCCTGTGGTATGTTTTTAAGGGGAAGAAACAAACATCCAGATTAGCTGCTTTGAAATTATTCTTCTGTTTTAAAACTTCTCTACTTAGTATTGTAGATCTAACGCTTGCTACTATGGGCAGCACAATAGAAGTCTACAGAGGCCTGTCGTAGTATTAATCATGTTTATTACTTAGTCTGACTAGTATTGGTGCCCCATTATTCTAGGCACGGTACAAACAGAATAGTAGATGGTTCCTGATCTGACAAGCTTACAGTCTAAATACAGAGTGAAGGGAAATGGGTGTAACACACAAGGAATGTAAAATATGCAATAACAGCAAGTATCAAACTGTTTCCGTGTTTGCGGGCGCCTTTTTTATTGTAATTGGATTTATTGAGGGTATGCCTACACTGCAGAGTTCTGGCAAGGAAATTAATGATGACAGGTAGAAGTTGTGTAGTGTAAAAAATAAAAAAGGTCACCAAAGCGTGTTTACACGGGCTTCCTTGTTCGACAGATCATGGCCACGCTTTTAGCTCATTGACAGAACAAAGCACTGTGGGTGTGCATCCCAGCACTCCTCCAGAGGGGCACTGGAATGCATCTCTTTTGGGGTTGCTTCCCTACTGCATCCCGTTCCTGATCTGTGAAAGAAACAGCCTGTACCGGGAGCCTGAGCAATTGCTATGGGTTGTGGAACAGGAAATTCAGGTCATTGTACCGTTAAAAATGTTTGCCTTTATTGATCACTGCAAATGATAGGCACACACCTAAGGATCACTGTTGGCTGATAAAGGAGGGTTTGGGTTAGGGCAAAGCCTCACAACTGTATATAGGTCCAGCTGTCAGTTACACTTTTGTAGGGAGTGGAGTGCAGCAGAAACAGAGCTTTCCCAGACCATTTAAAGGAATGCGTGAGTAAAGAGGGTGGGTTACTGGACAAAGAATTCTGTCTGTGTTGCAGGGGGGATGGAGGCTGGTTCTGATCACTCTACAGCTTGGTTAAATACTTGAGCATCTCCGCCTGCTCCTCCATAATGTTGATCATAGGCTCAGTGGAGTCTTCCCTATCTTATCTTTCCCTTGGCTGCTGCGCCTCCCCTTTTTGTACCTCAATTAAGGAATGGTTCAGAACCTCCCTTACAAGATCTTCCCTGTTTTGCTTGGGTCTCCTTCTCAGTTGAACGGTCTGTCAGCAGGAGAAGTGTTGAGTTCTCAAGGTCTCATCTGCAGCAAAAGAGGGATTGCTAAATTCCTGCTCCAGGGTGAAACATTTCACTTATAAGCACCTTTTTCAACATATGCAGCCACTTTCCCACTGGCCCTTGAACGACACACACCTCTCTGCAGGCACTGTAGACATACTCAGTTTGGGGGAAGAGGGAGGGAGGGAGTGATGGCAGTGTGCATAGAGGAATAAGAAACCTGCTGTATTTTGCATGGAAGTAATTCTAATAATGTTCCATTTCTCCAGAGCCGGCTGTCACTTTTGCTGATGCCTCACCCAGGCTCCATTTCTGGATGCTAGCATAAAAACGGCTACACTGGGTCAGACCAAAGGTCCATGTAGCCCAATATCCTGTCTCTGACACTGGCCAATGCCAGGTGCCCCAGAGGGGTGAAGGGAAACAAGTTATCAAGTAATCCCTCTCCTGTCATCCATTTCCAGACCCTGACAAACGGAGGTTAGGGACACCATTCCTATCCATTTTGGCTAATAAGTATTGATGGACCCAACCTCTATGAATTTATCTGGTTCTTTCTTGAACCCTGCTAAAGTCCGGGTCTTCACAACCTCTTCTGGCAAGGAGTTCCACAGGTTGACTCTGCGCTGTGTGAAGAAAAACTTGCTTTTGTTTTAAACTTGCTGCTACTTAATTTATTTGGTGACCCCCTAGTTCGACCCCTAGCAGGTGTTGCCCTGCTTCTTATGCAGCCCAGTTGTGTGCCACTTTGGCTCCTGCAACATTATTGAAGAAAGTTATGGGGGAGAGTCATACCTGGGGTGAGGGAGAGAACTGGAACCTGCAAGAGAGAATCAATATGTACCTCAGGCACTGTTTCTGGAGCATCTCTTTGCAGAGTTCAATGGACATCTTAGTGTTTATGCCGTCCCTGGACATAACATCTAGCCATGCGGGGCTACACTAGCTCACAGAAACACAGCCACCCTCTTGCCTTCCTGTACTCTACCCCTAACCCTTCACCCTCCCCCCCCAAGCCAGAACTGCTTACCGCGTGTTTCATCTTTCTTCCTGCTCCCTGTTGGTCTGCGGCGGAGGCTAGCTATTCACCTTAAGACTTGAGAACAGTTCCTGGCTGCCTGCCAGACCCGACGACCCTGCTGTGAGCCCCGCATCCTCATCCAGCTCTACTGCTTCATCCTATGGGTTAAGTCCTCTTTCCATGGACTCAGTGCCTTTGCAAGTATCCACAGGGCGCGCTTGGTGGAGGAGGTGGGGGGTCTCCACACAGGATCGTGTCCAGCTGCTTAGAAAAATGTCCTGTCCTGGGTGCCGCACCACAATGCCAGTTTGCCTCCCTCAGCTTCTTTATCTTTGCTCTGTACTGCAGTTTGTCCCAATCATAGCCCTTCTGTCAGGGCTGTTGCCCGCTCGGGCACTCCATGTGTGGAAGATGGGGGCCCTCAAGGGACCTTAAATATCTTGCCTCTATGGGCTCTGCTTACAAAAACTCCCCAGAGTCATAGGGAGTCAGTGACTCTGGTGGGTAGCTGCCACCATCAAGTGATTTAACCCTGAAAAGACAGGACGGAACACTTGAATTCCTTCCCCAGGGGCACCCCAAGAGTTTGAAAAAAGTAAAAAGCACAGAAAAACAAACTGTATCTCTGATAGCTGTCCTCCAAGGCTAGGCAGACACATACAGACCTCCTGTTACCTTCCAGGACACAAGAATCCAATCATTGCCTTAAAGATGATTTTATTAGACAAACTAAAAGATAAACTTGGTAAGGCATACTTGGTTGCTAGGTGTTGCAGAGCAACTAAGAAAAGAGCAGATCCCAAACACAAAGAAACATAGTTCTTCAGGCTGTAACTTAATGGTGAGTGGGGGAGGGAAGGCAGAGATTCACAGAGAGAAGTTTAACTGAAAAACCAAAATCAAGAAAAATACCCTGATCGCAACTACATACACATTTTCTCTCTTCTCATGGTCCGTGCTTCAAGGCCCAGTTCACTGCCAACACCCTTGCTAGCTACTTGCGTTTAACCCCGTAGTCACTGGGTGCTGGCCTGCACTACTCGTATCCATCACACCACCTCACGCAAGAATCAAGAAATGTGCCCAGATGTGTCCCAGTTCCTGTGGGTCACTCGCAGCTGGGACTGCACAAACTCCTCTCCTTACACACTGAGACCCAAAATGTCCACAGTGGTCCTAGCCGGAGAGCGTTACGTGCGTAGCCAGCCATGATCAGTTAGGAAGATGCCACGAAAGCACTCGACACTGAGCCAGCCAGCAGGAAATTGGATTTAAATTTTCTGGGGCTTGCAAGGGGGAGGGGCAGATTGCTGTTATCTTTGCTGCAGGGCAGCAAAGTTAAAAGCGCTGCACAGAATGGCTACTTGGGCATTGTGGGAAACACCCTGGAGTGCAGCATAAGGATGTTACGAGGCGGGTACCCTGGCTATTCGTGTAGCCGATAGTTTGTATCGATTGCACAATTAGTCGATAAGGGAAGGTGCTCTGTCCTGGCTCGCGCGGGGTCCGGCAGCTACCCCTGCTGCATCTCTGCATTTTAGTTCCTACATTTACAAGGCAGAACTGCAGCAGGGGTAGGTCCTGGAGCCGGAATTGCTGCGGTTCTGCCTTGTAAATGTAGGAACTAAAATGCAGAGGTGCTGCAGGAATAGCTCCTGGAGCCTTTAGGGAGCCCTGTGTGTGTGTGGGGTAGAGGGGTTAGGGTATGTGGCACTGCAGAGTTGGTGCTGGGGGGAATAATTGGTTTAAGCGGGCTCCCGCCACACTGGCTCTTGCTCCCCCCGCCTTGCTGCCTCTGATACAACTCAACCTACATCCCTAGTTCAGCAAAGATGGAAAAAAAGCCTCCTGTGGTACACACTGCATGATGGTTTGATAGTTGACACTAAAGAAAGAAGTCCCCCTGTGAAGGTGGAGGTTTCTTGTTGCTGAAGTTGAGCATCTTTCACGACTCTTGTCGTATTGCAGTGTGAAGGCTATTGGTGTTTTGTCCCCAAAAAGGGGGTTTTGGGGACAAAACTTGCCAGGGTAGACATGTCCTTAGAGGATAAACTAAATGGAAAGTAAATAGGGAGTGACGGCGACAGGGCACTGGAGGAGAGGACAAAAGGGGCAGTTGTGGTGTGGAACTGAATTAAGAGTCTGAGGGAGGAGGAAGAGGACTGGAACAAACTAGGGATGTGAAGGACTGTGGACAGGCTAGTCAACAAGTCCGCCCCCCCTCCCCCCCGGCTACCTCTATCAGAGGCCGCACGGGGGGATGGGGTCGGCGGCGGCAGCAGGTGGGGTATTTCAAAGCAGCAGCGCTGCATGGAGCCTGGGGCCAGACCCTGGGCTCTACGCGGTGCTGCCGCTTTGAAATGCTGCGTGCAGCCCGGGGCCAGCTGGGGACTCCCCCGCTAACCCCGGGCTCCATGCGGCACTGCCACTTTGAAACGCTGCATGGAGCCTGATGCTGGAAGCCCCGGGGTGTGTGTGTGTTTGTGTGTCCCTAGCTGATCCCAGGCTCCACAGGGTGCTGCAGCTGTGAAATGCCAGGAGGAGCATTTGCTTATGGTATGGTGGACTAGTCCTTAACATCCCTAGTTGCTACACTTCAAAGGCAGAGGTGCCCTATTGACTAATTGAATAATCAGTTACTCACAATTTAACATCCCTAGAACAAACAAGTCATCAGCACAGGCTAGTGAAAGTCCAAACCAAACTGTACTGAGTTCTCAGTGTCTTGAGGTCCTTGCTTTAGCTGCTTCTGCTGGCGTGCGCCTGGCTGGCTCTTCCCTGCACATCTTAGGAATAGCAGCGAGACATATTTTGCCATGGGGGGCTTGCTGTCCATCTAATCAAGGATATGTCCTGTATTTGTGAGGACTGCTTCGTAGTCTTGCAGAGGGATTGGTGATCTACTTTTATTTCAGTTACAGCTTAATTCTTCTTACATTTCTGGTGTAAAGCTCAAAACTCATCTTGACCTAATAAAAATCACCGTACCAGGATCTCCATGTGCATATGTTTTCTATCAAATATTTACATTTAAAAAAATTGGTACTATTTTTGGCAGATGAATGCACTTTTGAGTATTGAATAAAAGTTAACAAAATATCCATGCATCTCTGTCCCCTCTTTGTTTGGCTGGATACGTAACAGACATGTTACTTTTTTTCTATAACCATAACCTCCCATATCACTTTTTTTGGGGGGGGGGCCCTTTCTCAATGATTGGGCATTCTTTTTCCAATGAGAGGATTCCAATAACAGCTACTAGCAGATGACAATTTAACTCTTCCTCTTATGTGACCATTTCCATTAAGAACGTCAGGGAGGATTACCAACAATAAATACCCAACAATTTGTGAAATTTGGTAGTAATTGTAATTCTTGATCAATGTTTATGTTGCTTTAAACAAGAGTGCATGCCTTCATTATAAACCCCCTGTTCAAATATGCATGTGTCATTTCCCCTCACCCCCAATCAGATATTATTCAGAGGCCCCGGGTGAGAGTGTTGTAGCTGTCTCTGTTAAACTATGGAGTGTGAAATCTGAAGGCTTTTCTTCTCCTCAGAACAGACCCTGTAGTGCCTCTTAATCACACAAAGAAGGGTAATTTGACAAATGCATTCCGAACCATTCTGCTGTCCTTTTAGAACAGCACGGCAGTGAGCAAGTGACATTGCTCTTTTGCCAACCTTTTCTAAGATCTTTAAAACAGACGCCTATCAAATGCCTTTCAAGTTTTCGGCCTAATGAGCCGTTTGTTGAATTTTGACGTGTTTGTTTTGGTAAGAGAAATTCAATTATGCATTTTTATTTTGTTGTGGTAGAGGTGAGTTTTTCAGGGAATTTCTTAGCTGTTTCACGCATTCTTGCCATAGCCTGGCTTTTAACAACATTTTAAACTTTATCTCCTCCAAGAATTATTCAGCATAGGAAAAAACACATGGTAACCATATAGAAGGGGGAGATTAATTATTCCAGTAACGCTAACTGGCCTCGTCTGCACCCATCCAAAACCATACTGCGCAATCCCTCAGGTACTATAGAAAATCACTGCTTAGCTCTTGGTTTGCAGTCCGAAATGAAGTTTCTTAAAACATTATACTTAAATTGTGCAACTTATCACTTTTATTGTCTCTGTAGTGAGGCAAGGATGTTGTCCTTGTTTTGTTGTGTTGGCAATAAATGTGGCTTTTTTTGTAACCTCATTCTTCACTGAACAAAGAGGAAAGGCCGCAATAGAATGTGGAAAAAGCAAATGGAAAATTCCAAGATGGGCTCATGTAGCCCCCCGATAAACTATAGATGTCATTACTCCAGTGGTCACCAACCAGTAGATCGGAATCTACTGGTAGATCTTGGAGCTGTTGACAGGTGATCCTGACAGGTTTGGCCAAAAGTGCCAGCACTTCATCTGCCCCTTTCAGCGCTGCCATGCTGCTCCTGTCTTCTGGCTTGGAGCTGCCCCACCAGTTCCGGGAGCCTCTTGCTTGCTGTGCAGGGGACGGGAAGAAGAGGAGGGGGTGCTGATGTCAGGGTGCCCATCCCCTACCCTGTACCTCATCTCCACAGAGCTGGGGCGGAAGGGATGGAGAGAGTTTGCTGGCTGCTTTTGGGAGTGATGCAGGGCCACAGTAGGGTTAAGTCTGCCATAGTCCCCTGCACCACCACCCAGAAGCCACCTGTGGTAAGCGGTGCCCAGCTGGAGCCTGCATTCCAAACCCCGGACCCAGTCCTGAACCTCTCCTGTACCCCAAGCCCCTGTCCTAGACCTGAGTCCCCCTGCACCCAAATTCCCTCCCAGAACCAGTACCCTCAACCCCCTCCTACACCTCAACTCCCTGCTCCAGGCTCAGCTCAGAACCCCTCCCATGCTCCAAATCCTTTAGCCCAAGGTCAGGGTCTGCAGCCTCCTTCCCTGCACCCCAGCCCTCTGCCCCCAGCCTGATAAAGGTGAGTGAGGATGGGGGAGAGGGAGGATGGAGTGAGCAGGGGGCAGGAAGGAGGCAGGGCAAGGGTGTTTGGGTTTGAGGTGGATCCCAGATTGCATTTAAATTCAAAAAGTGATGTCATGCTTAAAAAGGTTGGAGATCCCTGCATTACTCTTATTAGTCAGAGTAGGTTTAAATGCAATAGAAGTAACTCAAACGCATACAGTAGCTGTATCTCTTTGTTTGTTGAATTTTTCCATCCAAAATAACCAACAAAAACATTCTAAAATAACTGTTTATAAAACGACATGTAGTGAAACAATTCGTAAACGCAGATGCTGTGCTGAATCGCTGCTTCAATAAGCATTTGCACAGTGGGTAAAGCTAGCCTTTTAGGCTATAAATCCACTTAGCAACCCAACAGCTAAGTGATTCTTTTAACCAAATTCTCCCCCGACTTATGTCCACATGCAACCAAACTGATTCTGTTGTCCGTAAGTAAGAGTAGTCTGACCGTTGATAAAACTTTGGTTGCAGTATTAAGTTAATATCTTTTAAAATGTGTACCTAATATTACATTTATACTACAAACCATGTCCCTTACCAAATAAAAAAAAATCACACAGTATAATGTTAAAATAAAGCTGACTAATCTATCTCTCCTCATGAGAATTTGGCAGGGTGAAGAAAATGTATAAGGGTTTTTTAGATGTCTCTGTATTTCATTGTGTACGCTTGGAGCAGATCCTTAAATTTAGACTTTTTAGGGAGCAAAAGGGGAGAAGACTATAATTTTCCTGACGGTTCAGGTACAAAACTCCATACAACTTTTGAAATGCCTTTCCTCGTGCTGAAATTGAATAATATTGGATCTGATCTTTAGTTTGTAGTTAAAAAATTGGAGTGGGCTATAGGACAAAGCAAGCACTTGTGTGAGCGATCAGAGGGAGATGATCAAAGAAGCATTGTGTGCTATTTCTCAGAATCACTGTAAACTGTGCATGACAGCATGTTCTGCTCTGCTTCTGGAAATAAAGATTCAGTCAGAACATTATTTGCCCAGGTGAGGGCAGTGACCTAGAAGGTGCTGAATTCTTTGTTGAATTAGGGTAAGGTAAGGGATAATCATTTACTGTTCTGTGCAAAGAAGCTTAGCTTTGTTATAGTATTATGAGAGGCTTCAGATTTGCTGAATGCAGAATTGATCCAGAAATTTTTTTTTAATTGAAAGGAAAGTGCACTAGTGCAAAAGCTTCTCTATTTTTTTGGTTCAAGCTACGGATGTTAAATATCAGTTAATTGAATAGTCGAGTAACCTCATGAATTCTTCTCGGTTAGTCGACTATTCTGTAGTCCCACAGGGGGTGGGGCTGGCAGCTAGTGCACTCCGGCCCCACTCCCGAGGTGTACCCTGCCCCTCTGTGTGGGGTGACAGGCGGGAGCTGGTCCATGAGGAGATCCAGTTTAAAAACTAGCTCCCCTCACAGACGGGCTGTCTGTCTGTCTCCCTGTGCTGCTGCCTCTGATTCATTTACTGATTCAGAGGCAGCAGCGCAGGGTGGCAGCCCCTGTCTGGGGAAGGGGAAAGGGAAATGCGTGTAGTCTATAGTATTAACCTATAAGCTTTTGCTTATCAAATAATCGGTTAATCAACTACACTATAGCATCCCTAGTACATGCTAGGAACAGACCTATGCTAGTTTACTAAACACTTGAAACATTATCTTTGCTGCTAGAGTTCTACTACAGGTCACCCAACCATGAGGGAGAGAGGCTTAATGTTTTTGGACTTGGAAGCATGTTATAATTATGGAAGGACTGTTGATGAGGGACACACCTATTTAATGTGTTGAAGAAAACTATTTGCATTTGTCAGAGGAAACGTTGCTAGAATCTGGCTGCTGGCTACCAGCTGCCTTGTTTAAACGTTGTGCAGTAGTAGGTAAGATTATTCTGATGCCAGTGTGGCTGGTGCCTAAATAAGGGGATAGCTGAAATCTGATTAAACTGTAGACAACAAACAAGTCTGTGGATAAAGCTTGTACAGTTCCTCAATCTGTAGTGCGCTCTCTCCCTGTCACTGGTATCAACATTCACACACATACCTTTTAGGAGATAAGATCCTTAGGAGCTACATGTGGGATGTTACAGTAGCTGCACTTCCGATGTGGCACCTATAGAATGTGTGTTTAGCTGAATCATGTCAGCCTGCTTGACCTAAAGTCCTGTCTCCCTCCCCCACCCATTGTTTCTCTTTTGCATTCCCTGCAGGAAGGATCAGAATGTCCTGTCTCCAGTCAATTGTTGGAATCTCCTTTTAAACCAGGTGAAGCGAGAGAGCAGGGACCATACGACCCTCAGTGACATCTATCTGAACAACATCATCCCTCGCTTTGTCCAAGTCAGCGAAGACTCTGGGCGACTTTTCAAGAAGGTAACGGCATGCGGCAGCAGCCATGTTTTCTTTGCTACTGTAGAAAGTGAAACTTCAGGTGTCTTTTCTGAACTGCCTTGCTGACTGGGTGGCTTACTCTCCTGTCTGCAGCTCGCAAATCCATTCTCAGCACACAACTGAGCTGAGGCTTCCTTTGATGCTGGTGCAATTACATGCTGATTTTTGCAGCTTTAGGATTCTCCTAAAAGGAATCTCTCAGTTGTTGAATTTATTCAGTGGTATGTGAGTGGGATTCAATGGCTTCTGATATCCAGAGATCAGACTAGATGATTACTAGCTCTTTCTGTCCTTGAACTCTGTGGGTTTGTCTACGCAGTAGGTTAGTGTATAACAAAGTGAAGGAGTGACTCTGCAGCGCAGTTTGCTGAGAACAGAATCACCATGTGAACAGTGGTACAGGGCAGTGCAAGTCTTAGTGAGTGGCCCGAGCCTCTGAGGCTCTATGACTAAGATCCATAGATCCAAAATAGAGCCTGGCTCTGTTTCAAATGTCTTCGCTTAAATAATAGGAATAAACTGCCAACAATTGTGTATTACAGCCTTCTAATTACAAACCTATGTCTGCAATGGAGTGATTTCTGTTAAACCTATTTTGGGTTTTCTTTCCATCTTGTCAAATGATGACTAAAAGCATTTTGAAAATTAGATACCTAACTGCCCTTTGGAGAACCAAAGGGAAAACCACAAAGCAAAAAGCATGTTCAGGAATGACTTCTTGCAAGCGCAATTGGAAGTAGGTTTGGGAAGTGGGAGTGGGTGACTTGCATGTTAAGAAACTATGGTTGTCCAGTTGATGAAATATGATGTAGAAGATGTGGAGGAACAACTTCAAATAATAATGCACTGGTCTCTTTGGAGTTTTCTTGATGGTTGTACCATCTGTCTGATTTAGCTTACTTAAACCTGCACAGGTTTCAAAGCATTTTCTATCTTTTGGTTGTGTCTTGATTCTTCAGCATTCTTTGCATTGTAACAGAGTTGGACAAAAGTGCTGCAGAGTTTCTTGTGGCTAGCTAAGGCATAATTACATAGACACTCATCCAGTGCTGTAACGCTACATGTGGGGAGACAGACGAGGAGTTTTGACAATATTTCCAGACTGACTTTCATATCTGACTTTTTGCTTTCTGTGGTCCTAATTGGTGCTATGTTAAAATCAGTGACACAAGTTGTGTGTATGTGACTTTAAAATGTAAATCTATTCAGGTGAAATCTTGACAGTAATTGGGGCCTTCATCAGTTTTTCACTGTGGTCTTGACAGCTGCTTGAAATGTCTTGAGAATGTTCAGAAGCTTCAGGGGGTAGCTGAGTTAGTCTGTACAGGAAAAAATAACACATGGTCTGGTAGCACTTTATAGACTAACAAAACATGTAGATGGTATCATGAGCTTTTGTGGGCACAGCCCAGTAAAAACTCTGGTGATCTGAAGAAGTGGGCTGTGCCCACGAAAGCTCATGATACCATCTACAAGTTTTGTTAGTCTATAAAGTGCTACCAGACCGTTGGTTGTTTTTTTAAGAGAATGTGTTCCATCACTTTATGAAGATCCATATGTGCTCTTCACTAGTTAAGAGACTCATCAGTTAAGAGACTCTATGCAATGTGGTGAGATTTTATATAAAGCACCAGGACAAGAAATTCACTTGAAGGGGCAGGGTAATCTAGCATTCTCAGGATTTAGAAGTGGTCAGAGTTCCTGTACTATGGAAACTTATTAGGCAGGGTGACTGCTGGCTTGCGTGATGGAATGGGTATGAGTCTGTTTGCTGAACATTAATGCTCTTGCAGCAATATGTAGCAGACTGTAATCTGAAGCAGAACGTTTAAGAATAATAACATGCTTCAGGCTTATGTTTTCTTGGACTTATTTAGGATGTGTGTTCATCAGGTGCCTCACAAGTAACGACGGAATGAGTGTTATTCAATTAATGTCACAGAGAGACCTTTTTCTGACCTTTTAAAACTTTTGGGTGATTAAATTACAGTTGATTAGATACTTACATAGGATTATTGAATGGGAATTCCCCTAATCCTTCCAGAGGATAAGTAATCACTCCTCTTCAGTTTTCAACAGGAACTTTGTGGGAACATGTGAGTAACCAGGGCTGAGAAAATGAGGTAGAGGAAGTCCCATGAAGCTGATAAACTCTCTTGTTTGTCTGAAAACTGACCTTCTCACTTTCAACACTCTCCTCCCCTGTACAAACATGTTCTTATCCTATTCTTCATGCGTTTGATCAATGGGATTTGATGTCGATATCTATTTTTTTTTTTTTTTTTAAAGAACTTGGCTTGTTTCTCAGAGCGAGGGGAAGTGTCTTCTCAGTCTTATGAAATGGGACATCGCTCCATGTCAGAAACCCAAGTAGTTAGGATTTAGTACATAGATCCTAGGTTTACCAAGACTTAATGCAGGGCAGGTATTGGACGGAACCACTTATGTTTATGCTCTGTTGCTAGAAAGGAAACTTTGCATCCCTGCCCTACCGAGGGACCCTTCCTTCTAAGCAAAACGGCAAACATTAAATGGAAAAGATTTGACTGAACTCAGAACCGCTAGGTATTGCACTCTTCATTGGAACTGCTCAGCTCCCTGAGCCACAATCAATCTTTCAGGTGTGAAGTAGCACAACTGCCGATAAAGGCTGGCAAGAGGAGTACTCCAGCCGATTTAAGTGGGCTGCAGAATCTTTTTCTGTTCAACAGTTAAATGCAGAGTCATAGAGTTCAGCTGCCCTCTCATGGGTTTTAAGATATTACATTTTATATAACTAATAGTGAGTAACAGATATATAATGAGCTACGTGTTCCAAGAGCTGCACAAACAACTAATTAATCTTCAGAACAAACCTGTTTAGTAGGCAGGCAAGTAATAGTAAGCCCTTTTAACAGGCAGAGAAACTGACAAATGGGGCGAGTGTCTTGTGTACAGCAAGTTTCCCACAGCAAGTTTCTGTCACAGCCAGGAGGCTTTTGGTACTCTTCGCCACATAGTCTTTTCCTCCAGGTCTTGCTGTTTCTAAGGCCTGTGGAGGGACAGAAAGGGCCTGAGTGTATTTATGGCTCTAAAACGCTTTGAGGTGGGATGCTGTCTGGAGTAGGGATGTAAAAATGCGTTGAAAAATGTAACCGCTGAAAATCATAGTGGTTACACACGCTGCGCGCTCTGCAGTTTATTTAATCTTCATACTGCAGAGTCCGCAGCAAAGCCGGCCTCGCTCCCGCTTAGGGAGTTAAGGGCTGCTGCCAGCCCTGCTCTTGAGAACGTGGCTTGGCTGCAGCCGTGAAGCCACCTCCCCGGGAGGGGGGCTGGCAAGGGCTGCTGGCCCTGCTCCTGTGGAGACTTCACTGTGAGCTCTGCAACCGGGCTCCCTGGGAGCAGGGTAGGCAGCCCCTGCTAACCCTGCTCCCAGAGACCCAGCATGTGGCAGGGGGAGATGATGGCCAGGCTCACCATGGACAGGGGCTGCTCTGTTGGGTCCCACGGGACTGGAGCAGTCCCCTGCCTGTGTTGCTCCTCTGTCAGGATGACTGGGCTCCTCTGTGATGTGCCTGTCGCGCAGAACTGTGCATTAACTGAATGCCAGGTCTTTATTAGCCAGTGTCCCCCATCCATTGAGAAGGAATCAGAAGAGTAAGGCTGCCAGGAAGGAAGGGGGAAGCTTGAGCGGTCTGTGTAATTCACTGTCCTGTGCCACAGCAGCATCGAGTAAACCAAGGCCATCGCTGACGGGTTTGTCTAATGCTTAAATCTCCAGTGACAGAGCTTCCACAGTTTTTCTTGGAAGCTTGCGCCAGTGTTGAACTACTTAGATAGAAATGTTTTCTCCTTATAGCTAACCTAATTCTCCCTTGCTGTCCATTGAGCCCATTACTTCTTGTGCTACTTGTAATGGATCCTCATCCTCTCTTAAACATCCCTTAGCATATTGGAAGGGATTTGTTTTCAGCTCATCATGCCCCTTCCCCCCGATCTTTTCCCAAGACTAACCTGCCCAGATGTTTAACCTTTTCTCATGAGTCAGGGTTTTTAAGCCTCCATGGTTTTTGTTGCTTTCCTCCGGGCTCTGTCCAATTTGTCTACATCCTTCCTGAAGCTTGGTATCCAGAACTGAACACAATACTCCATCTGAGGCTCCATCTGCACTGAGTAGAGCGGGCAATGGCAGCCATTTCTTACATAGGACACTCCTGTTAATATACTCTGGAATATTCGCCTTTTTTATTTCCAGCTACCTCACGTTGACTCTCATTCAATCTGGACTCCGCTGTACCTCCCCAGATCCTTCTCAGCAGGAAATGTGGCCAGTTAGCTGGAAGGGAGTTTTAGAAGGCAGGAAGCAGCTCAGTATGTGGTGTGTGGCAGTGGCAGAAATTTCTTTTGGGAAACAACCACTATTACAGATGGGGAAACTGTAACACCCTGCACCAGGCTTGTATCCATACTGACTTTTTCTCTTGTGTTTAAACGGCGGTTTATTTTTCTCCACCTTTTTGATGTAGTGGGAGTGGCCGTTATCGCAGCAGAATGCCACTGGTAAAATGAGGCTGATTTTCTTGCTGTCTTAAAACAGACCTACTTTGTCCAGGAGGTGCAGGGGAGATAAGGTAGTGACAGCATCTTTCTCTCTCTAGCAGTTTGCGTAGTGAAATCTGCCTTTTTGGAGGGAGCATTTCAATCACACATGCTATTAGCTTGATTTACTGCAAGGATTTTTATTTTACTGTCAGTACAGGGAAATGTAGCCATTGGGATAATATTGCCAGTGGCTTGCCTCATGTGGGACATGGCCGCCCTTTCATTGTGGCTCAAGTCACAGAGTAACACAGTGAGTCTGCGTTGGAATTAGAGGCACCTCTACCTCTTGGATGTAACTGAAGATCATAGGAAAATTGAAGTCCTCCTCACCTCTTGAAATGGCACGACTCCATGTAGTTTGTCCTGCATATAAGAAAACTGGGGAAGGATCCCAACGTTGATTAAAGCATGTTTGGCTTTATAAGGGCTGTTCTTCGTCCTGGGTGAAGAAAGCAGTGTCTTCAGAACTCTGGCTCTGCAAGGTTGCCAGCACCTGCAGCCTTGCTTACTTCCATGAAACCTTTTGAGCTGGACAGAGATGCTTTCCTGTAGGCCAGGTGATGATTTTTCTTCTCAGGCAAGAAATAATTTAGAAATATTTCCTCCCTACCTACAATCTATCTGTGTGTGTGTGTGTGTGTGTGTGTGTGTGTGTGTGTGTTTGTAAGAGATGAAATTGCAAAATAAGGATAGCTCTCAAACTTCATATTGTACACTAACATCTTGCTGCTGTTTGTCGCCATGTTGTGGTGATGTCTCTTCTTGAACATGTAAAAACGTGAATTTTTACATATTTCCTCTAGCAAAATCACATGGAAAATACCCATTTTTCTCCTGTTGAAAGTGAGAATTCATTGAGTAGTGACAAATATTTGGCCTGTGGCTAGCTGTGGAGAGATTTACACGCAGGGAGTGACCCCAGTGGGCTGTATCTGCTACAGTGGAATGTATTGAGACATGTGGTATCGGTTGTCCTAGTCCACCTAAGGCAGAGATAATGGAATTCGGAGTCATGACGTTACAATAAGGGTTTTGGTAACAATTTGGGGGGCTGTCTGTGTTTTAGGGCTTCATAGCTTATAACCAGCACCTTGGATTGTACCCTGAAATAAACAGGCAAGCAGCATAGGACCCAGAACTTGCAGTAGTAATCTAGCCTTGAGGCTAAAAAGGTCTGGATGGCTTGATAAGGCTCACATAGAGAGAGGGACAGTCACAACTGCTGGCCCAGCCTTGGAAAGAAACAAGGCACATTGACAGCTGTTGTCTGAGACCCCTGGAGCCACAATGGATCTCATATGGAAGGATCCAGTCTTGCTGTGGAATCTTTGACTGAATGAGCAGCTGTGACATTTTCGGAAATGTGGATTTTGTCTCCAGCTGCTGGGAATAGGTGTTACAGCCCTTTGGCAGAAAATCTACCCGCTGAGACAAATCCTTCTGTGTTGCACTCAAAAACCCCTCCGTTGGAAAAGGAAAGTGTTAGAAGACGGATGCTGCGTTGCTAGCTGTCAAGCTCTGGCATGTTTTTATTGAATATCAATTAATTTCTGACATTCCAGTAGTAGTTATACTTCAGTTGCATGACTGAGGCTGTTTTTATCCAGCAGTGTTGGGCTTTGCCGTGCCTGAGGATTACGTGGTCTGCCTCTGTAGAATTAAGCTTTTCTCTCCGTATCCTAAAATGAAGAGATCCCTTTTCAGGGTTGCAATATGATGTGAAGAAGGAGATGGAAAGTTGCCAACCACTTCAAAGGTATCTTTGCTGATAAGGAGAGTCAGATTTACTGCCAAAGCCAACATGCAAATGGTGTCAGACACTCAATGTATTGCTTGTGTTACTCACTGGCTGCTAGTCAGGTTAGCTGCTGCTCGGAGGCTTCCCCGTAGAAGGTTTAAACACAGAGTACCAGGGTGTGTCAGCTGTTTACAATACGGGTGGTCTTGGATACTCTGGAGAGTGACTGCAACCAGCAAAAAGCAAAGGATGCAAAGGGTTTAAAAACCAAAGGAAACAAAATTCCTCTTTGAAAAAAGGGGTGCCAAATCCAAGCGCTTCTACAGGAAGAGCTGGCCAGAGATACTCTGCTTAGGTTGCTCCAGTACCGCCTCATTGGGACAGCAAGCTTGAAAGTGCTCCGGCTTTCCATGCTCCACCTCCGTGCTTGCAGCCACAGACTATTGTGTATTTGAGGGGGAATAATTTCTAAATAGAAAGGAGCCTGGTCCTGTACCCATAATTCATGTGACTTAGTCCCATTGACTTGAGTAGGAATCTGACCTCCCTTGGCTTTTTTTGAAGCTACTTGTGTGAGTAACGTTGGTAGCATCAGGCTCAAAACTGTGTGTGCAATTTTTATAAGAAAAGTAACAGGAGATCTATAGGAGAATAGGTGGCCATTCTCTGTGAATAAACCAAACCAAGTAGAAATTCTAGATCCTGTCTGGCCCATAATAGCAACAAATTGGTGCCTCGAGGGAGGGAGTTAAATTGTTTCTATTCTTCCCACAATTAATGATGTAGCCTTGTGTTTAGATACCGTAGGGTTCAGCCTTCATTTCCATTCTGATATTCTTCCTGCCTGTCTTGAGAGAATGTATGGCTTTGATGTTAGGCTCCATTCTTGTGCAGGCTGCTTTTGATTCCCTCGATCTTTGTAGGAGGCACTCCTTTGATTACTCCGCTCTTATCCTTTTGGAGTATGGCCTTTAAAAAAAAATTACGCCCTCTTCCATTTGAGTTGGTTCTCTTGATTCCCCTTCTTCCCCCCCCTTACCCCATTCTCTTTATCCCCTAGCTGACCCTTGGTTGATTTCTCTGCATCACGGAAGCTTTATATTTCTGGCATAGTTATCAGATCTTCCACATTATTGATGACTTTCGTTAGTGGGGTCCCTTGATACTATTTATGCACATGCACAGGAGAAGCCTTTTCTGTTTGGTCTCTTTAATCTGTTGCTTGTTTGATGAGTCTTCCCTCAAAGCAAATGAATCTCTAGTGTTTAAGTAAAACTCTTTTTACATAGAATACTGAAGTCTTGGGTTTTTAATCCAGTCTCTGGACATATTTTTCTCTAGTACTTCCAGCTCACTGGCTTTCTGGAACAAAAAAGTCTAGTGGAGTATTTGTGTAGCACTGTAGCTGTTTCTTGGTGCCATAACTTGCTTCACGCTCAAGTGGAAGATGTTGTAAGTTACCAATGGAGATGGAAGCAAAATGTTAAAGAAGTGTTGGGAACATATCTCCTTGAGGAAACAGAGTTAATCTAGTCAGTCTGCCTGCTTCAGCAACCACTTCATTCACAGGAGGCTTCCAGGATATAGCCTCTGCCTCTTCCCATGACCTTATTTCCTGATGCTCAAATAGAGGCTGAATTACCCTTTTGAAATAATACACCAGTGTTTTACAGTAAAAGCACAAAACCTGACACTCTGTGCTGCCCATTCCACTGCATCACACTTGAGCAACTTGTCTTGAGTTTAAAGGTCCTTCGCAGCCTGTCCACTGTGTACTTACCTCTGTGTGGCTGAGACGTTGATTCCCACCTCTGATCTGTCATCCTTCCTTGTGTTACATTTTCAAACAATCACTTACATGCTTTCTCCTGGGCTGCCCCACGCACTTTCAATAAGCTTCCCATAAACATCCGCCAAGCCGCCTTGTTCTCCTCCTGTTATTTCCATAACTCATTTTTCTGGACGTCGCGAAAAAAACCTCAGCAGTTGAGCTGGTGGTGTACTGAGATCACTGCCTCCCATTCTAACTAGTATTCTTGTTTCCTTCTGTTTCGCTGCCTGCATCCACCTGTTGGCTCTGGTCTTAAATGTAGATTGTACGATCTTTGGGTTAGGTGGGTACCGTCTCCTTTTTCTGATTATACAGCACCTACCACAATGACTGCGGGTTCCTAGGTACCGCAGTACAAATGATTTAACCTGGGGTCTCTTGGATGATTAGTCTAGTTTTTCTTGGTAAGGATAGATGCCATGTGGCAATCATTGTGCCTGCAGGATTCGTTAGACTGTTTCCTAGAGAGAACGTTTTCAGAACCTGTGTTCTGTCCTTTCCTATTGTTGTTCTTTTGCCTTGAGAGATCATACTTCTGCTATGATTTTACTTTTAAGTTGACTTCCATTGTTGGAAGTTTTACCACAGCAGAAAATGGCCTTGTTAGTGGGTCCTTCGGCTGAATCCAGTCCCATTAGGCAATTGGAGATGCACACAGAATTTAACTACAGGTTGGAGCTCCCTGGTCTGACACCCTCGGTACCTGACCAGTCCCAAATAAGGGAACTTGCTGGACCAGGGGAGGCTCGTTGCCACCAGTCTCCCAGGCTGCTGACCCATACTGCTACCAGCTCTGCTTTTGGCCATGGTCCTGCTGCTGTTGGGCTCTGGCTGCTGCTGTCAGGCTCAGACTCCGGTCCCCTTTCCATTGGTTGGGCTGGGGCTCCCTGGGACCAGAGCTACCTGGCCACCTCCATCTCCGCTGCTCCTGGCTGGGTGTGGAGTTCCCCGGAGCTGGGGTTCCCCAGCTGCTGGTCTGGCTGCTGCCGGCCTGGCGCAGGGCTCTCCGGCCATCAGTGGCTCGGCTCCTCAGTCCAGCAACATCCATGGTCCTGCTGTTGTGTGGCTGAAATCTTTCAGCTGGGCTGATACTAAGATACCAGTAGCAAATGCAGCTTCAGTTATGGACTACAGTTAAATGTCAGAGCTTCCTGCAAATCTTGCTTCAGAAATATGGGATGCCGTGTCCAGTGACTCTCAGGCCAGATCTGTGCCCATATTCAAAAGGCCAGAGGAAGAACTATGAAACACTGGAGTGTGAAAACCACAGCCTGATAAGTGAGTCTTTCCCTGCAGTGCATGAGTGATTAGGTTATGAAAGGTGCTCTGTGCATGTGGTGCACTGTATTGGATGTGAAATGACAATCCACAATGAGAACTGGTCAGAATTTTCAGGCAATCGGTGAAGCAATACTACACCATTCATTTTCTAAGAGACATTTGCCCAATACCTGACGTGCGTTAAAATTTTGATGTTCCTAAGATCTTGTGGGAACCACAATTAATACATATGTTTAAAATCTAGCATTTGCAGATCATTTGCTTGCTTCATTTAATTTAAGACTAATACCCAAACCATCAGATGGTTCTAAAGCTTGGCCTCCCCATCTTCCAATACACAATGAATATATATAGTGTGAAACTTTCACTAAGGGGTGTGTGGTGGGTGGAATACTGCACTTGGACATATTGCTACTGAATCACCTTCTGTCGTGTGCTCTTTCTTTCATGTTACTAATGATGCTGTTGAATGGAACAGACAGGAAAGTAAATCATGTTACTTGCTGTTACCATAAATACACTAGTGGTGGGGTCATATCCTAATGAGAGGGGACAAAAACTAAAGGGGAAAAAAAATCTTTGTCCTAATTATAATCATTCATACCTATTAGAGTGATTATTGAATTATTTAACCCTCTCCCCAAATTTCCAAGGGCAAAGTTCTGTTCTGAAATCACATCCGTTCTGAACAGTCATTTCTTTCTCATGAGTGCAGTTACAGGCTGTCGTCACTATTAAGTCCAAGATACATTCCAATAACTTGGACTTACAGTGAAACAACTTAGAATCATAGAGCTGGAAGAGACCTCAGGAGGTCATCAAGTCCAGCCCCCTGCCCAAGGCAGGACCAATCCCAACTAAACCAACCCAGCCAGGGCTTTGTCAAGCGGAGACTTAAACACCTCTAGGGATGGAGATTCCATCACCTCCCTAGGTAACCCATTCCAGTGCTTCACCACCCTCCTAGGGAAATAGTTTTTCTAAATATCCAACCTAGACCTCCCCCACTGTAACTTGAGACCATTGCTCCTCGTTCTGCCATCTGTCACTACTGTGAACAGCCTCTCTCCGTCCTCTTTGGAACCTCCCTTCAGGAAGTTGAAGGCTGCTATCAAATCCCCCCTCACTCTTCTCTTCTGCAGATTAAACAAACCCACATCCCTCAGTCTCTCCTCATAGGTCATGCGCTTCAGTCCCCTATTCATTTTGGTCACCCTCCGCTGGACCCTCTCCGGTGCGTCCACATCCTTTCTGTAGTGGGGGGCCAGAACTGGACACAATACTCCAGATGTGGCCTCACCAAAGCCGAATAAAGGGGAACAATCACGTTTCTGGATCTGAACATAAGAACGGCCGTACTGGGTCAGACCAAAGGTCCATCTAGCCCAGTATCCTGTCTGCCGACAGTGGCCAGCACCAGGTGCCCCAGAGAGGGTGGACCGAAGACAGTGATCAAGCGATTTGTCTCCTGCCATCCCTCTCCAGCCTCTGACAAACAGAGGCCAAGGACACCATTTTATCCCCTGGCTAATAGCCTTTTATGGACCTAACCTCCATGAAATTATCTAGCTTCTCTTTAAACTCTGTTATAGTCCTAGCCTTCACAGCCTCCTCTGGCAAGGAGTTCCACAGGTTGACTACACGCTGCGTGAAGAAGAACGTTCTTTTATTAGTTTTAAACCTGCTACCCATTAATTTCATTTGGTGTCCTCTAGTTCTTCTATTTAGGGAACTAATAAATAACTTCTCTTTATCGGCCCCCTCCACACCACTCATGATTTTATATACCTCTATCATATCCCCCCTCAGTCTCCTCTTTTCTAAACTGAAAAGTCCCAGTCGCTTTAACGTCTCTTCATGTGGGACCCGTTCCAAACCCCTAATCATTTTAGTTGCCCTTTTCTGAACCCTTTCCAAGGCCAAAATATCTTTTTTGAGGTGAGGAGACCACATCTGTACACAGTATTCAAGATGTGGGCGTACCATAGTTTTATACAGGGGCAGTAAGATATCCTGTGTCTTATTTCTATCCCTTTCTTAATAATTCCTATCATCCTATTTGCCTTTTTGACCGCCGCTGCACACTGTGTGGAAGTTTTCAGAGAACTGTCCACGATAACTCCAAGATCTCTTTCCTGATTTGTCGTAGCCAAATTAGCCCCCATCATACCGTACGTGTAGTTGGGGTTATTTTTCCCGATGTGCATTACTTTACACTTATCCACATTAAATTTCATTTGCCATTTTGTTGCCCAGTCACTCAGTTTGGTGAGATCTTTTTGGAGTCCCTCACAGTCTGCTTCTGTCTTGACTATCCTAAACAGTTTGGTATCATCTGCAAACTTTACCACCTCACTGCTTACCCCTTTCTCCAGATCATTTATGAATAAGTTGAAAAGGATTGGTCCCAGGACTGACCCTTGGGGGACACCACTAGTTACCCCTCTGCTGGCAATGCTCCTCCTAATGCACCCTAATATGCCATTAGCCTTCTTGGCTACAAGGGCACACTGTTGACTCATATCCAGTTTCTCATCCACTGTAATCCCCAGGTCCTTTTCTGCTGAACTGCTACTTAGCCATTTGGTCCCCAGCCTGTAACAATGCTTGGGCTTCTTCAATCCCAAGTGCAGGACTCTACACTTGTCCTTGTTGAACCTCATCAGATTGCTTTTGGCCCAATTCTCTAATCTGTCCAGGTAACTCTGGACCCTGTCCCTGCCCTCCAGCGTATCTACCTCTCCCCCTAGCTTAGTGTCATCTGCGAACTTGCTGAGGGTGCAATCCATCCCCTCATCCAGGTCATTAATAAAGATGTTGAACAAAACCGGTCCAAGAACTGATCCTTGGGGTACTCGGCTAGAAACCGACCACCAACCTGACATCGAGCCGTTGATCACTACCCATTGGGCCCGACAGTCTAGCCAGCTTTCTATCCATCTTACAGTCTGTTTATCCAATCCATACTCCCTTAACTTGCTGGCAAGAATATTGTGGGAGACGGTATCAAAAGCCTTGCTAAAGTCCAGGTACATCACATCCACTGACTTTCCCATATCCACAGAGCCAGTTACCTCATCATAGAAGCTCATCAGATTGGTCAGGCACGACTTGCCCTTTGTGAATCCATTTGACTATTCCTGATCACTTTTCCCTCTTCCAAGTGCTTCAAAATGGATTCCCTGGGGAATTTTTTTCCATGGCTGACTTCCATTTGTGCAAATTGCGTGGTTTGGGGTTTTTTTAGCGCCTTAAGAGTGGGGAATGGGAGGACTTACAACACATCTGTTCCTACAAGCATCAATGATTTTAGTGTGGAATGGATGTATACCGGGGATGCCCTGTACATATCTTCTGGCCCTGCACGCACCCTAAGCTTGCTACACCATTTCTTTTTCTTAGAAGAAACTGCAGTGAAGGAGAGGGATTGATTGAAATTGTGTGTTGGCATTATCAAAGTTACCACTCTTGGGCAAGAGAGATGAAAATTGTTTTTCTAAATAAGAGTGAATGATTACTGACATGCTTCTCATGTTCCGAACCAACTCGAATACAACAACATGGCCAGAGTCTGTTGCCCTGAGTGAAGCACTGCAGAGCACAAGGGTGTAGTTAAACTATTTGTTCGCTCTGTTTCAGGCCGCAAATACCATTCTTTTCTGTGGCCTGGGCAGTAAATGTGCTGCAGTCTGCCCTTTTCAATGTGGGAAAAATGAGTCTATTACTGTGTCACATCTCTTTTCTCTGTATTCAAATGTGATGTCTGAGTCGTCCCTTATTATAGCAATATGCCTCTCTTTATCCAGCCTTTTGTACGAGAGTGTGGTTGAAGTCAGCTAGAGACTGGGTGACAGCCTCTTTTAGCCTCCAGGTCAGTCACCCAGCTGTGATGTCTCTAGTCAGTTCTGTCAAGAGAGATTTCTCATAGCAGTTGGAGAGAGGACATTGAGGAGAGTAGGTAGGCCAAAGCTGTCATGTGCCGCAAGGAGGCTGGATACAGAGGATTACAGGACGTTACTTCCAATATTTCACGGGACTTCACAGGCTGCTGGTAGGGATCTGAAACACTTTTCACACCTCACTCACTTGATAGGTGAGTCTGTGTAACGGGCTTCATAATAAAAGCAAGTGCTCTCAGCCATAAAATGGTTTGATTTATTGAGGTTTGTGAATGTGAGGCCTGAGATTTAAAAGTCCACTGCTGAAGACAGCAAAAAAGGAGCAAATGGGAGCTGTTTGGAAACCAAATTCATGGTCTAAAGAGCATAAGTGGCAGTGTTATGATATTGCCTTGCTGCAACCTATTATGATAGTGAATGGCTTTTTCACAGCTCAGTGTTTTCACCAAGTAGGATAAATTTCTCTATGCTAACATAACAGTCAAATGAAGAATGTTTCAATCACTAGTGCAGCAGGTGGGCAGAACCAAACCTATCATACATCTATGAATGAACTTCTGCATAAATGATGGAATTATATTAGACTACTGTAAAGTTATATACCATTAGTTTGTTTATCCCCATCATGTGAGGCATCTACTTAATCAGGTCTGTTGATTAACCTAGCCTTTCTTCTGTCTTGAAATCAGACAACACTACTGCAACAGGTAAAGCAGAAAAAACCCCTTAGATCTCATTATACAGGGCCATATAATAATTAAATGGACCATACATAAAAATGCTGAAGATATAACACATGCACAGGCATAGTCAATAGAGCATATACATGCAGCATTTCTGAAGAGTTGACCTATCAGAGACGTACCCCTAAGAAAGTGACAAAGTAGCCTAAGCTTTAACTTAAGCAGTATAATGTGATACAGGAAGGGAATAAAGCTTTCAGAAGTGCCTAAGTCACCTAGGCACTCCTGCAAAATTTTATCCAGTGTGTCTTGTCTGCATTGGCTAACGTACTGCCACATGTTAGTCTAGACAAGGTCTTGAGAGTCTTGAGTTTAAAAAAAAAAAAAAAAAAAAGCTATTAAACATCTAGAGCTTCAATGATAATTGAAAAAATATTACCAAGCTGTTTTGGGTTTAGTTTTCACTCCACATATTTAAGTATTTTGATGTAGTTGACATGCTTATTTTCTGCAGTTTTTAAAATCCTATCATTGTCTATTTTTCACTGGAATGAGAAGGATAGTTTGATAACTAAGCAACAGGTTTTAGAGATGACAGACTTGGGTTTAGTCTCAGCTCCACAGCTGACTACTGCGATTTCAGGAGGTGGAGTAAAATAATCTGCCGTAATGTTTGTCCACACATCACTGTAGTACCTGAACGCCTTCCACATATATCTGTAGCAGTATGGAATTCATAGGGTGGTTATGAATCCAAGAGGCTGTCTGTCTTGCTATCAAATCGTAACCACGTTGAAAATGTGTGTTATATTCGAGGCATAAAATGTTGACAGCGTTCTTTAGTTCTTATTTATTACCATCCTAAATATTTTGAAGCTGAGGTTGTAATGTTGAGTGGAATGCAGAGCAGCCATGTAAGTATGCTGTAGATCCCAAAAAAGGTCTTGATTAAATTAGATTGGGGGGGAGGGAGGGGGGAAGTTTGAGATGGAACAAAGACAGCGTTGAAACTGGTGCAGCATTCTGAGAATTAATGTTCCAGTTAAGTGTGGCAGCGACCTACAGGTCTGCACGTGGTTCAGACACAGCCCCTTGTAACAAAAGATTGTGTGTATGCAACCGTGTGTGTGCACACTTGTGGCAGCTCTCTAGGGCTTGCTTGTCCTAGGCTGAAAAGGATATTTTGAGAAGGGCCACTTGAAAGGCAAATACTTATGCTGCAAGTTCAGAATGATGATGACAGTCACTCTTCTGATTTTGCTGAAATTATTATTTTTTGTTGGTGGGTGCATGTGGTCATTTTTCTAATACAAAGGAAGTAGGGGTGGCTTTATGCCCAGTTCCTTTCTTCTTCACATCCTCTCAGCAATACAGCTGAACCCTTGGTGCTTGGTACCTCTGCCCGCTTGTCCAGCCCCGGAGGGTTCAATCTAATCTTCATATAATGCCCTTTTCCAGTAAGAATGTAAGTGCAATTAATTGAATTAGGTGACCTCCCAGATCAAGAAACCTGAACTCATTGTTTCTTCTGCATTAAGAACTTGAATATGGAATAACAATCTACCTGAAATGTCACTGGAAGCTAATTAGAGGGCAATGCATGCACTCCTGTTGGAGCTATTATTTCAATTTGGCTTAAACAACTTAATGAGTTCCTACGTTCTGATTAAATTTTAGTTAACTGCTTCCGGCAAGATTGGTTACAATTTCAGGCTTTTTAAAGTGCAGGCATCTGGATAAAGTAAATATGGGTTTAATTTAGAACCTTTCCCTCCCATCCCCATCTCATACACTGTTGTCACAACCATTTTTGACCCTTGCACATCTGACTTTCTCTTTTCTTTGAGATACAAGTATGGATTTTCAGCTTGATGGCTCTGATGATCATAAGCCTGCTGCACAGCAGGATATCGTATTAGAAATTCTCTTATGCTTTGCTTTCTACTGCAGGCAATGCTTTGTCCTTGGCTTATTTGATGTTAAATTCCTTCTTTCTTCTGTTTTTTTTTTTTTTTTGCTTGCTTTCCACCATGAAAGTAAATGTTCGTTGAGCAGAAATGGCCTCATAACACCCAAGTCTGAAGGCAGGCCGCTGTTTCCTGTTACGGGTTCAATGCTAGGGTAATTGGAAGAAATTTTCTGGCCAGCGTTGGGCAGGAAGAAATTTTCTGGCCAGCGTTGGGCAGGAGATCACACTAGATGATCTTGGGGTCCTTACTGGTCTTCAGGAGTGCATCATATTCTTGACTGTGTCAGTTTTGGACCACCAAGCTGCAGCTCTGGTGCATTATGGTTGGGTTCTTGGCATGACTTCACTGCTGTTGAGGTAAATATTATCTCAGTTACGGGAGATTTGTTTCTGCCCACTGTGCTAATTGAGCATCGCAGACGCATTCTCTGCACAATGAGCTCTCTGCTCCTACATGTGTGCAGATCTATTCCTTATGCTTTGCATAGTACTGTGCATGCATAGGCAGCTTCTCATCCCAAAGGCTCTCTAAAACCGAATGGTCACTTCACCTGCCATTGAGAGGGAGCCAGCTCTGGGAAGGCAAATGGCAGCTATTGAATAGCACATAGGAAGTGAAGAGCTAGCCAACTGGAAATGCATTCTGCCTCTGAACTCTCCCTCTATCTGGGTTGGAAGTTGGACAGCTGCCTCTCTTCCTCTGAAAAGGGCCATAGGATCTTTCAGTTACCACAAACGGTCAGGATTTGTCTGGAAGAAGGCACCTCCTATAGTATAGCACATGATGCTGGGACATTGCTTCAGTCCTGGGAAGGAAGAGCACCTGCTTTTGAGTTGCCAGTGTCATGTTCTGTAACACCTGGCTCTCTTTTGGGGAGGAAGGGGGCAAAGGGGGCTTTCATTATGGGTTTCTGCCTGCTTAGAGGTGATGCCTAAAGCTCTGAGCAGCTGGAGAGCCTGAGAACTCTTCTCTCAGGTCTTCTATCCACATCCATGCATCACATTCAGGAGGTGCCTCGAATAAGCGAAGCTTCTCAGTGGGCATCTTGCATTTGTCTGTGTGGTGAGGTTGGGATCATGACCTTTCAGTTAGAAGCACTCCTCGTGGCTAGACCCTAGAATGCAGGAGCAATGTGTTCGCTCTGCCTCAGGTCTCTTCTCTTTTAAAGCAGTCACTCAGCGATTTTTGCTGTTGCCTGAGGCATTTCCTTTCGTCCTTGCCTTGCTGACTGCTCTACTTCCTGCAATACATATTTTTCTCTCTGCTTCACTAGCACTGCCAGCTTCTAGGTCAACTCTTCCAACTCCCTTTCCCTTCAGCCTTATGCGGTGGAAATTGTACCAAAGGGTAGCATTGCCCTAGCATTGCCACATTCCACAGCTACTGACACAAATCTTGTTTGCACAATTCTGATTTTTCTGATCTTCGTTTCCATGCTATTGTTCTAATCCAGTAAGTGTGCCGTCTCTTCCTTCAGAGCTTATTGGCAGTGCTAGAATTTTAATTGCTCTTCTGCTTCTTCTTCCCTTTTCTTCTGAATCCTGAACTTGCATCCCCAGGATGTTCCAGCTCTGGTGGAGTGTGGGATCTCAAGCCCTCCCAATCCCCTGTGCTTTAAAGCCAAAGATACAGCCTGATCTGGAAGATCCACACTGCTAGTTTTAGCATGCTAACTTGAACCCCCTCTAGTACAAGTAGGGAGGATCACTCCCAGCTGCGCTCTAGACTTATCCTTGGTGACTTATGCTTTCCTTAATGAGCTGCTGCTTCTGTAGTTGATCCCAATTTTTTGGAATAAAACACAAAGGACATAGTGTGAAGGGAAGATGGCTGGCTTGGGCCTGGTAAGGCAATTTAACCAACATGTTGGTAAAAAAGCACTTTGTGTGTGAAAAGATCATATTTGGGCACTTTGAACAGAACCAGCTCTTTGGTGTCATTAATCATCCTTAACATTAAGAAAAAGGCAGTCATAAAGTTCTTACAAGCATATAGCTGCAGAGACGGCAGCCTCTCTAGCTTTCCTTGGCTCCCTGTGATTTGAAGGAATGTGGGGAATATTATTGCACAATGCCTTGGAGATTACAAATCATTGATACTTACTTACTTTTTTCTTTCAATTACAAGTCTAGCACTCAGAAGCAGGATACTTGTCTTTTGTTGTGGCTGTAGCTTAAAGTTTATTTTCTTAGCAGTCCATCTGGCCACTCAGGGATGGGGTTAGGGGGTATGAGACTGGAACACGTGAAAATTCAAGCCGTCTGAACTCAGGTTTCAGATGGTTCTGTTTATTTTTGGTTTAAGAATATTTTTATTAGGGTCACAAGTGAATAACGTAAATTATTTTCACGTAAGTACATTATCTGCCAAGACACGGATTCAGTCAGAGGTCAGAGTGTGAACATTTTAAAGTTTACTTATGTCAAAATGAAGGAATGGAACAGAATAATAGATTTAAGCAAGAGGAAAAGTTTGATGCAGTAGATGGCCTCCTAAACCTGCTTCTTTTTTAGAAAGCCTCCTTTTCGGATTTTCATATGGTATCAATCATCGTGGTATCTGTAGCAAACGATTGTGTCCAAACACTGTCATTTTTTAAATACAGTACCTAAAACTTCCCTAAATTTGGTGAATCGTGTGTGTGATCCAAGTCACAAAGTATTTGTCCAATTTCAGAAATATTGTATGCTCCTAGCAGTGTTTAAAATAGGAGGTATTGCAGGTTGATTTACAATTGAACTACATTGTCTCCTTCCTCTTCCCCTGTAAATCCGTGTCTGTCCTAGAAATTTGGGCTATATGTTTTAGCTAGGAAATCAAAGTCCAGGTAAGTGTTTCTGATTTTTTTGAGGGAAAGGATTAAAAATAAGGTAGGATGTTAAGTATCGACTGACTAATCGAATAGTTGATGCTGTTGCTACACTTCAAAGGTGAAAGCGCTGCATGGAGCCCAGGGTCAGCTGGGCAATGACCCTAGGCTCCATGTGGCGCTGCCTCTTTGAAACACCGCAAGGAGCCTGATGCCAGGCTCCCCGTGAGGTTTCAAAGCAGCAGTGCCTCACGGAGCCCAGGGTCAGCGTGGGAGTCCCCAGCTGATCCTGGGCTCCACGCACCTCATGAAGCCTGGGGACACCCCTGCTGGCCCTGGGCTGCAAGCGGCGTTTCAAAGCGGCAGCACCGTGTGGAGCCCTCATCTCTCCCCCAACTCCCACCACTGCATCTTTCTGATAGGCAGCAAGGCAGGGGAAGCGACTAGTCAACCATCGTGTTGACTATCCAATAAGTATTTGCTTAATGGATAGTCAGCTAGTCCTTCACAGTGCTAGTGTGGGCAAAATTTATTATAAAAAGGTTGAGCTTGTGTGAGCTGCTTTTCCCCCTGTGGATATGGTAAACTTTTTTCTTGAATCCTGTGGTGCATGTTGGGTCTGTGAGACTGATAATGAAGTTCCACAGACCCCCATGCCTGTTACAGGCTTATATCTAAAAGCTTTCATGCAAAGAACATGACACGATCGGAGCTTCTATAATCAAGGTGGGGAATAAGGGAATTAGTAAATCTAAGACCCCTGCTTCTGATCCCCAAAATAGTGAATGTAGCAACTGGGCAGAAATCTCACTGAGTGGAGGATGAGGGTGGGGAGGAAGAAGCTCAGTTCATGTTGGAACGTTAACAAGCATGGAGGCATGAGGGCAGTGTGTGGTTTTGCTAACATTTTACTACCCTATTTTAAAGGGGAGGAGGTGAGAAAGGACTGTCTCAGTTCTCCTTAAAAACGTAGAGTGACAAATTTCCAAACATCCATAATGGATTGTTTTTTAATTTTTCATAGGGAAAAAGATTCTGCTTTAATGTCCTATAAAAGATGTATTATAGCCCTGTCTGGAACAGTTAGAGGTGAGGTCTCTGCTCAGGGAGCTTACTGTCTAATGTGACCTTTTAAAAATAATTTCACGTTCTCCTTGATACGTACCCTTGGTGTAAAAATGCAAGTAAAGCCTTTTGTGTCTTCCTCCCTGTCCTCTAACTCAAATATGGCCAAGCAGGTTGCTCATTTAACTTGTGGGGAAAAATGTGAAAATTGCTCTTAGGTTTCCAGGTTTTGTATGCTGAACTGCGTGTGAAATATAGCCCCCTAGAAAATTGGATTCTCTATTAAACAGACTAGTACGGTCTTATCTATAAAGATGGGAATGGTGCTGCTTTAAAACCTAATGAACGGGGGAAAATACTTGGATGAAATTACCTCTTGCCACATGTTGAAATAGATAGAATCACCTGTTAATTAAAAGCAGAATCAATTATTAGTTGCATGTACCGTGGGCCTGGCTGGCTTTTGAATGAGGGAGTCATGGTGGTGGGTAGATGCATTTCCCCTTTACCCCATTTACTCCTGTCTCTAAAAAATAGATCTAGACATGCTTCATTTTAAAACTCTTGGAAGTGGAAGGGTTTGGTGTGGCTTAGCTCCCCTCCCATGTCTCTGAATGATCACAGCTATTCAATTACAGATGGAAGAATTAAAGTGTAAAGGACTAGTCTGGGAGTGCTAATGCTGCTGCTTTTAATATTGATATATATGTTACACGAGCACAGCTGTACAAGAATGCTGGCCCCCTTGAGAGGCCCGCAGCAACTTGAAAGTATGCATGGCCTAAAGGGACACAACTACTGATGATCCTTTGCAGGTTAAAACCCAGCTGGAAAATATTGATTTGGGTTGGTTATAAGTACCAGGGCTACTGTCCAGCTCTGAATTTAGACCTCTTTCAAGCAACAATTTAGAATGCAAGTGTTAAAAATTTAAAATAAAAGACTCTGCCCACAGCAAATTGTCTTTTCTTTAGTGTCCTAAGCTGATTAGATGACTCATTCTTTTCCATTAAGTTTAAAGGAGAGAGATATTTTGTCTGATAACATACAAAGGCAGCTCTGTTGATTCTTTGCCTTTACTCCTCCCCCTTCTTTGGAATGCGGTTCATAGGATTGCTGGGAATTAATTGCTTTATCAGAGGGGTGTTTCTAGGTTTCATATGGAAAATTGTCGTCTTGTTCTGTGGTTCCCCCCTGTAATGCACAACTTCCTTATAGCGAGATCCATAATTAACACCCCCCCCCACACACACACGTGTATTAACCTCTCTCTGTCTCTGTGTGTGTGTGTGTCTCTCTCTCTCTCTCTCTCTTTCACTCTCTCTCTCTCAAGACACACTGTGGATCAGAATGTCCCAGTATCTTTTTGGAAAGCATGATGGTCTTGGATGCCTGCTGCAAGGCTGAATGTTCGCTGCCTCTGTGCCAGCATTTAGGCCCCTAATATTTTAAACAGCAGAGAATTTCACAGTAATGTGCTCCATAGGGAACTGGACCTAAAGCAGTAAGTCAAAATTGCTTCAGCAGCCTGTTCAAATAAACAGGGATAATAGAGGAGACATTTCTTCTCAGAGTCGTCAGCAGCAAGAAAGGAAACATCTGCCTGAGCTTAATTCTAATTTTATTGGCTTGAATCTTTCAAGTATCACAGGCTGAGTTATGTAAGTTGTATACTTGTGCAAGTATCACAGATTGTTGTATAACAGAGCTTTCTCTTGTTCTCTTATGCTTTTGCTGTGGAAGAAGTTGCTTAGGCTATCGGAGAACCTGTGAGAGTAGGGCAGGGGTGGGGAACCTCAAGCCCTGGGGCCGGATGCACCCGGCCGGATGCACCCCTGGTTTGCCTGGATCTGACCCCCGAGGCTCAGTGCCCCCCACACTCCCCAGATGTATATAGTGCAACAAGACTTAATGTGCAGAGGTCTCCTATTTTAGTGATGTGGATATAAGTAGGTGGTTCATTTGAAAGCATGTAATACAGAGACTAGGCTACAGACTCTGTGTCTGCAAGGTTTTTGAAGTGTACAGGTCTGCCCTCAGAAATGTGCAGCATTAATGTCTTATGTAGGCAACATTGCAAAACCTGACTTTGGCCACTTGAGAGTGATGGCAGTAGCACAGGCTACTTTTGGTACACTTGATTATACCACCATCTTCACGCTATCTTGAAAAACCCAGGTAGCCAAACACCAAGGATTTGGTTGGTACCTTTGCTGTAGGAATTGGTGAAGAATAAGCCTTGAACCGTCTTTCTGAGATGCGTTGTGAATGTTGACAGTTGGAATTGGAAGGCTGGGGGATGAAATGCCCTTTTAAATGAAGTGGAGATGCTCGTACTCTCTGTTCCTGTATTCCAGTGTTCAACTGAAGCGGAGAGTTTTAACAGTGCAGCACTTTTATATGGCTGTGTCATCCAATCGCAGAGCAGAAATGCTAGCCTAATTTCACCTGCCAAGGATTTCAAGTAAAGAGACAAACATGATTTAAAAAAAAAAAAAATTGACGCTTGGCAGCTGGCTAGTTGGAACTTGAACTACTCTTGACAATTAATCGTGCCTCAATGCAGTTTGCCTTTATTTTTCGTGAGTGGTATTGCACAGGCTACAACTCAAGAGCTGCCTAGTACCAAGTGGCCCCTGCTAGGGAGTGAGGTGCTAATTGCAGTTCAAATTGCATTGTAGTGCTTTTAGTTAAAAATAGCCAGCTGCGGGGGTAAATCCTATGTCTGGCTAAATAAATGAAGGTGGAAATTGGGGGAGTTGACTGTAGAGTTAATAAATAGCGTGGGTGGGGTTTCCTTTTTTTAGATGTTGGCATTACTGCTGCATTCAAAAATAAGCATCTGTGCTAGTGGGTTTTGTACACTCTTCTGCACGTAATCTCTGCAAGCAGCGGCCAGTCAAAACATAACCCCTTTCCTGGGTTGGATTGTATTCACCAAAGGTATGCAGAATGAAACACACAAATACACACTTTCCCCAAATGGGGTTCATTTCCAAGAACGTGCCTTCTCCCATCCAAATTCTTTCCTCTACAGAGAGCCATTTCTACTTTGTGTGCAGGTAGAGTATTACAGGATGGGTTTCATAGTCCTGTACTACTCATAGAATCCCTTTTGTACTCTCCCCATTTAGTGTGTAATTGACATTATCAGTATGGAACCTATGGAACTTTAAGGGTAGCAAGGACAAAAAGAGGGCTCTGAAGAGCATGTGGGAGAGGGGAAATCAATGGCTACCGTACAGGACTGAACTTCAGGTACAGCTATAGGCTGCTGCTTTCCCAGCGTACAGAGCTGGGTTTTGTTAAGAAGATAATACAGTTGGTCTTGAATGCTACACGACTCTTAATGGAGACGAGGGGGAGGGTTACATGTCGTACTGTACGAAACTCTGGCAGTCACATGAGTGCGCATGGACACCACACACCGTAAGTCTTCCCAGCCTTTGCATTATTTGTCCGAGTGGGGCTTTTCTTTATGCTAGCTGAGAGTGCCATGGGGAAAAAGAAGCATTCAACTACAGCATCTCCCCCCTCTCTCGCTCCCCTACCCCCTGTTCTATTTTGTTATTTGCCTGGCTGCGTGCATAACATTTCATGGTATGAAAGATGTGTGTGTAATTTGACCGTAACTGTCTGAGCTGAGCAGGTCGTGGGTTTGCCAGGGTAAATGGTGCCTAATTGGGTCTAGATTATTTGCAGTGTCTGTGTGGCATGCTCGTCTTGGTAAATCATCCCCTATCTTCCCTAATGGATCTTTGGTTCTCTTTTGTTACAGAGTAAAGAAGTTGGATTGCAGCTCCAGGAAGACTTGATGAAGGTGCTGAATGAGCTCTATACGGTAAATCAGACTTCCTTCGTCCATTCTTATCACGTGTAAGGAAAGAAGTGTTTGACTTCTGCCGTCCTTCCTGCTGCTACAGCTGTTGCAGCAGAGACTGAGCCAGAGGGCTGGCACATGTCTACGATCGAAGTGATTTGAGGCAGTGTGTGTTCGCCAGTGTAATTCTGTACCATAAATTTTATTTTCACTCCATCTTCATCCTTTGGCTGTATCCATCTGATCTCTTGTTGCCAAAGAATGTTGCACAGGAGTTTTAGAGAGTGTCTTGTTTTGGGATACATTCTTGGTTGTGTACGTGTTACAGTACTGTAGTGGTAAGCTTTTAATTTCCACAGCAAACACAACCAACACGCTTGGCCTCATTCTCTCCAAACGGGGATGTGCTGTCGAATGCAACAGGTCGGACTTTACCCATCTGTCACATTAGACATTTTCTCCTATTTGAGGATTTATTGTAGAATTGCATCTTTGGTTTGTTGGTTACTGATTTCAGCAAGGTTTATCTGCTGTGGATTGGGGAGGAAGGTGATTTGAATATGCCTAAATGCTTAATGTTGTAAGGACCCCCTCCCCACCAGACACACGCCTCAGGAGGAAAATCAGAGACTCAGCTGAGATGGAGACTGTTTTTTCTGGAAGGCCAAGCAATATGCTGTAAACATTTGTTGTTTTCTGTTTGAGGTACTGAAATGTGATGTGTCCATGCACAAGATTTTTATGCACAATTAACAAAAACTCATTTAGAAATATTTGTTCTCATGCATGTTTATTGTATCACTGCAATAGTACCACACATGTGCAGGTAATCCAGGTAAATGCAAGTGTAGGTGATCTCACTCCTCTAGTGCAGAGCACGGTAACCTTGACATAAGAGATGTCTGACAGAAAACACTCGATAATTCTCAGTATCCTAAGCTGTGTGTTACCCTGTTCAGCTTTAAAGAGTGTACATTTTTTGCTACAGTTGGCTAACGCAGGAGAATAGGGATCCTAATTATTTTCTTTTATTTATATAGCACTCATACAGTGCTCTGGCTGCTGCATAAATAATTAAAAGCAGTATAACTCAGAATTCAAAAGGCCATAAATAGACCTCCCCTTTCCTCACCAAAGCATTTTCTCACAGCTGCTTAACCTGCCTATCTTCTGAAAATATATTTATTATAAATACGATTCCCATCTCCGCATACTCCAGCGATGACCTCAGATTTGCACTTTGGTGGACAAAGGGTTGAGCAGATGATTTGCAATGACACGGACACTGTACCAATAACCTGTTTCCCTTTGCCTCATTGTCTGTTTCACAACACACAGCTCAGCATCCGCGTAGGAGAGGTCTAGGACTGATGCAGCAAGGAGCCTGCGGGTATGAAACAAGATGTTTTGGCAGAGCAGTGTGGGTAAACGTCTTCCATTGCCAGCCGACAGCACATTTAGCTTTCAGTTAGTGTTCCCTTGTTGTGTGGTTTGTTTGTGTGTTTTAAAGCATTCATAATGATGTGGAACCAGGCTGCAAAATCTGGTGCTATATCCACCTCTCTTCTCTTCTCCATGGCTGAGAAACAGACTTCTGCCAATCTATAGTGCTGTAAATTAGGTCAGCCCTTCAGAGGTCCCAGATTCAAATCCGCCCGGTGGCGGTTACAGCTGCTTCAGTGATTCTGAGCCCAGCTCGGGACTGTGGTTTGATTGGAGGTTGATGTGGTGGCCGCTCTGCTCACGGGACAGCAGGTCAACCCATAAGACAATGCTGCTAACCTGGGACTACCATGCTAAAAATAGCAGTGCAGCCATTCTTACTCAGGCTGAAAGCCAGTCATGGGGGTAGGTTTTAGAGCCCCAGCTCAAGTGGAAACACCTAAGTTGCTATGTTCAGCACCGTAGCATAAGTGCTAGTGTGGAGACCCAGACACTGAGACTCACTGTTGTGGCTCTTTCTTGCACATACGTTATCACAGAATGTCACATGTACTGTTCATCTCGTCCTGAACTGGAAATTGGAGCATCTGCAGTTGTCAGAACTCTAGCCATTGAATTCCTTTTAAAGTAAAGAGGAGTTAAGAAAAATGTAGGGTTGGAGTTAGTTTTAAAATGCTGGATAAAAGTGCTACTGGGAGACCAGCCAGCCATGCAGGACAGGAGTAACTGCTGTCCTGGCATTGCATTTCCCTGCTGACCATGATCTTGCCATTACAACCTGAGAGTGGGAATTGTTCCCTTCCTTGGTAGCTATAGTTGTTTGGCTTTGATGGGATTCGGTGCAAAAAGTCAGGGCGGGGAGATAAGATTTGCTGTTTTTTTTAAACACAGAAGCGTCCTGCGAGCGATGCAGTTAAAGAATGTTGTTGTTCTGGGACACGGAACTCCAGTGACTCAATTTGTTGGAATCCAAAACTGGATAGTGGTCAAGGTTGATAGAGCTGTGCAGTGTCCACTCACAGCCAGACTCCTCCAAGAGTCCAGGAGAAAACCCAAACACTCTTAAGAAGTGGAGCATTTTCAGAAATGCCAAATATATCATCATCTTTTTTAATACTAACTTTGACATTGGAATGCCCTTGGGAGAATCCCTTTAGAATCAGCATGGGACAGCCCTTCTCTTGGGGCTTTCTTGGTTGGAAGCATCCCAGTACATCCCTGACCAGTCATAAAGGAGGGAGTTTGCTGAACCAGGGGAGATCAATTCTGGCCCTGGCTGCGCTCCTGGCTGCCAGCCACTCTGCCTCCAGATAACCAGCCAGCCCCTGCTCCTGGATGCCTGGGCTCTCTGGTCCAGGAACGTCCGGGTCCTACTGCACCACAGATGTTACCGGACCAGAGCGATCCTACCTATATAGTCGCGTGCTGGCTGCTAGTAGGCAGGGGTAGTGTCACACAGTTTGTGACTCAAAGCTGTGGCCAACCTGGCTTCCAGCTAATTTAATGCCTCCTCCTACGGCTTCTCCCACCGTGGTTGCGTGCTATATCTTCCTAGAGTCAGGTCGCTGTCTCTTCGTGACTCAGGGTGCTCTGTCTCACCATGTCACTAAAATCCTCCCCTTCTGGAGTATCCAGGTCCTGCTGGACACTCGGGCAGTTGTCTGTTCTATTGCCCAGTCTGTGCCACTTGCTTAGCTGCCAGTACAGGAACCTGGGCCCTTCCCAGCACAGGGACCCGATAGCCAGCAATCACTGTTGGCTCAAGGTCCAGTCTTGTTGTTGTTTCCCTGCCTTGCTTCCCTTCTTCCAGCGCCCCCTGGGTTACCCTGGGAGATTCCTGTGCTCCCTGTGGCTTGCCAGAGTCTGTATTGCACCGCAGGATCTGAGGGCTCACTCCTCTTGGCCTGTTGTCAACTCTCCTCCTCTCCAGGAATTGACAACAGAGTTCTTCCCCTCAGCCCTCTCTTACCATGCATGTCCTCTCTTTATAACCCAGCTCTTTCCCCAGCTGGGCTTCATCAGGCATGGGGCCTCCTCAGCCCTGACTCACCTGCGTGTGCAGCAGGGCCGGCCTACAACATTTTGGCACCTGAGGCAGGGAGCTCAAATGACACCCCCATTTCCTCTCGCTTGGGCCAAAACTTTGAAAGGTCTCAATTCTGCCCTCCTTCCTCCAGCACAGCACCCCAACATCTCTGTGCATCTAGAGCAGAGAGAATACATATGCACCAGCAGTAGACACAATTTTCTACGCTCTGGGTCCTAGTGGCGCCCCCCACAGTCTGGCACCTGAGGCGGCTGCCTCAGTTCGCCCCATGGTAAGGCCAGCCCTGGTGTGCAGCCTGTGACGGGTAATTGTCCCTTTATCTAGGCAGGCTTTGAACAGGAGAGAGACTCTCACAGGTGGATACACGTTAACCAAGGATCCCCCCGCCCCATAGCTTTGGGAAGCCTGATCACAGATTTTTCACCCCAAAACCAGAATCTTTTTTTCCTCACAGTGCTGACATTTTCTTCTTGGCCCTTTCACTCTTACACCTTGACACTTTCCATCTGGATCCACCCTCTTCCTTGATAGTTGCCCATTTCTTCAATTTTGTTTGTGCTTTAAACTTGCTTTACTAAGGAAATTTCAACAGGCTTACAGATCCTAGCCATGTAAATAGCAGAGACAATACAATCAACATAAGAATGGCCATACTGGGTTAGATCAAAGGTCCATCTTGCGCAGTATCCTGTCTGCCAACAGTGGCCAAGGTGCCCCAGAGGGAATGAACAGAACAGGGAATCAAGTGATCCCTTCCCTGTTGCCCATTCCCAGCTTCTGACAAACAGAGGAGAGAATGACACCATTCCTACCCATCCTGGCTAATAGGTATTGTTATCTAGTTCTTGCTGAACTCTGTTCAAGTCCTGGCCTTCACAACATCCTTTGGCAAGGAGTTCCACAAGTTGACAGCGTTGTGTGAAGCAATGCTTCCTTTTGTCTGTTTTAAACCTGCTACCTATTAATTTCATTTGGTGACCCCTTGTTCTTGTGTTATGGGAACAAGTGAATAACTTCCCTGTTTACTGTCTCCACACGGGTCATGACATTATAGACCGCTATCATATCCCCCCTTAGTCTCCTCTTTTCTAAGATGAAAAGTCCCAGCCTTCTTAATCTCTCCTCATATGGCAGCCATTCCAAACCTCTAATAATTTTTGTTGCCCTTTTCTGAAATTTTTCCAATGCCAAGATATCTTTTGAGATGAGGCGACCACATCTGCACACAGTATTTAAGATGTGTTCATAACATGGATTTATATAGAGGCAGTAAGATATTGTCTCACAACAGTGAGCTTTTGTGTAAAGAAACATTATATAGTAATGTAATTAGTGTTACCTTGTTACAAAGTAGCATCTTCACAGTGCCTATAAGTTATGTTATTTCTAGTGATTTTATTTAATTTAGTGAATTATCCAGTCACACATTTAGCAGGCCAGACATATCTATCAGATGTTGAGAGGGGGAAAAAAGGGCATGTGTTCGGTTTTTTTGCAACAAATGTATTTTGAGTATTGAAAAAATGTTAACTGAGCATGCAAGTACCTATTTGTTCTCTGTCTATTTGGCTGGGTATATTATTAGTGAATCAATTTTGCCATAACTACCTCACATCATCTTTAAGTGATTTTTTTTTTTTTAGGGTTAAACAACAGAAGTTATCAGTGTTTCAACAGCTAACTGGCAGATAAAATTAACTTAAAGGATCATTTGGTAACAAGTATTCAATAATGTCCGATATTTGGGTAAAATACGTCTCTATATTCTTCGACTGGACATCTCCAACATGTATGTGTAAAATCTCCTAATTAACCACAATTTCTCCAGCATATATCCCCAATTCCATCTTCATATAGTTTTCAACCTGATGGGTTTGCAAATACCATTGAGAGAGCATCCTAAAGAAAATTGCATTTGTTACAAATTGAGGCTGCCGGTTCTTTTCCCAAAATCCAACCCCATTTTTGTGGGGTAATTTGTCCATCCAGGTCCTTTCTCCAGCAGTTCGACCATTTCTCAATGAATCAGTGCTGCAGTAAGGTCATTCTGGTAGTTGGACCCAGTCCCCGAAGATCCCGCCTTAATTTGTGCCGGTTATCAGCCGCAGAAGCATTGCGAAAGGAATGAAAACGAGGGCTAACAGATCTTTGAAAGAACCTCAAATGCCCTAAATAATTGAAGAGGGTATCTTCTACATGAGTCAGACCAGCAGCGTGATTATATTTGCCGATGTGAGGAAAAACAACCTTGCTGCCGAAAAAAAATCCGTGTAATTTCAGTGGAAAAGACCACAGTGCACATGTGGTCCTCCTGTGTTCTAGAAAAATAAGTGACACCAGGGAGACAGACACCATCTGTCCTTTCTGTTCTGCAGTGTAACCAGCACAAACTCCAAGGAAGAGGCATTGCCTGGGGAAGGAGAAGAAATACGTTCCTAAAGCTTACATGCTGTTCCAAGGCTTTTCTCCTTGTGCAGCTGAATGAAATAAGTTTGCTGTTGATTAAATCTGTCTTTGCCTCATCTGTTAGGGAGTTACTTCTATTTTAGAAACATGCCCAGCTAAATTTTTTTCTGTGGGGGTGATGCACAGAACACCTTCTTTGTTGCCTAATGATCAGAGTTGCTGACGTGTTGTGGTGTAAATTCTTTCCCTTACCCTTCTTCTCCCTGAAGAGATGTTTCAGGAATGTATTTGAAAGTCAGAACATATTGACCCCAGGGTGGAGCTTGGATATTAATGGCTATCGTTACAGAAGGGAGGAGTGTGTCTCTGAAATTATATATACCAGCAAAACCCCAAACGAGGGAGTTCAGCACTGAAGCGTTCAAGCCAAATGTTTGGGCTGATCTTTGAGAAAGCAGTAGAGTTCAGGGACGGAAGAAAAAAAATTCAGCGCACACCAGTGTTCTTGGTGCTGCAATAGTTAGAATAACTCTGAAGTACTATACCACAAACACAGCTGCTGCTGATATTCTGCTGGCCTGATAACTGAGTGGTATTGCTCTGTGTTGCCATGCTGGAGAGTGAGGGTTGTTTTTGGTTCTCTTACCCCTGCTCTCCACTGGCAGCAGTTATTACTGAATCAGCAAGCTTATCCCCGGGGAAGACATCTTATATTGCTTAACGGCAATTCCAAACAATAACCGTTAAGTAGCAGTGTGATAGAATCTGGAGGCATTCCAACCAGATTTTTCTAGCCTTGATTGCATGACAGTCTTGAATGGTGTTAGATGGCTAGCGTTGCTTTGTGCGGCCGGGATATTTGGAGGCTTTTCTCGTTGATGGCAGCGGAGTTATGCTATGCATAAATGTGGCTCTATAAATTATGAAATCGGGTCATATTGTCTGGTTTGCCTGCCAGAGGAATGGCCTCTCATTTGCTGGCTTAATCTAGATTTCATTTGTTGTTCTTTCTCCTATATTAAGTATGGGTAAGAAGCAGAAGAGGTGCCTGCCTTTAAACTCTTGACCCCGAGTATTTTAACTTAAATTGCACTAAGTATTCAGACAGTAAGGTAACTACCCCGAGGAACTTGTCTATCAATATATGCATGTTCAGGACACCCATTTCTCAAAAGTCATTGAACCAGGGATTGAAGGACGTTATCTGAAGTCACTCATCATTGGAAAAATCCTTTGTCAGTCTTCATTAAACACCCCCTGATGAATATTTTATTAGTACATAAATAATCTTTGCCTCTTTGGCAGAGACTGGAAATGAATTCTCTTTTAAAATTTCAGATCCTACCTTTCCTACCTCTTTAAAAAGAATACAAAGAAAGCAGTCCCTACCCCCACCGTGCTATAAAGTAGCTCTTTCTAAGAGGATCAAACTTAATCACCAGTTGTTCAAATGTCTTGTCATTACATTCTTAGAGCCAGAAGCATACCGTATTGATTGTAGTGAGGTTGTGCCCATTTGTACTAGGGGTAATTTGGTTTTGGATGTTGACTGGTTGCAATTGGGACTTACAGAAATGCCTTTGCATGTGAACTACTCTTGCTACTGTCTGCCTAACGGACTCCAATGACTTCAGATTTCAAGTAAGCCAGAACAAACTCACTGCTCTGTTTCCTTTAGATTTCATCTCTTCATGGAAATTAGAAATGGCAAATACACGTACGTGTGTGTAAGAGAGAACAAGATTCTATAGAACTTGCATTCAAAATGGCGTATTGTTCACTTCTGTTGAAACTGCCCTTTCTCTAGTGCGATTGCCTGTACTAAATAACTTTTACGGGACTCAGTGGACTAACTGGGGAAAAAAACAGCTGGTCTAAACTGGCTGTATTCTGATCAGCTGGCCAGTTTGCAGAAGTGATGGGCAACAGTCTTGAAATTAGATGAACCATTTATTGGGATTCACAGGTTTCACGCTACCCTTGCAAATGAATTATTTGATCCATTGGCATGAGCAGCACTTGTCATATACATCCATCGGGCCTGCAAGTAATGTTTTGTATAACTTGAAAACCTTTTATAAGACCAGTAGATTCTCTGACCAAATGAGGAGAATTTTAGTCTAGTTTTAAATTCAGACGTCACTATATCACCTTTATTTTGTGGCCAAATGTCACAGTTAAGGTATAGCACTAAAAATATGGGGCTTGGAGTCATTACATGAAACCAACGAGGAGTCCTGTGGCACCTTACAGACTAACAGATTTATTGGAGCATAAGTTGTAAAGACTCACTTCGTCAGATGCCCCTAATGCATCTGACGAAGTGGGTCTTTGCCCACGAAAGCTTATGCTCCAATAAATCTGTTAGTCTGTAAGGTGCCTCAGGACTCTTCGTTGCTTTTGCAGATTCAGACTAACATGACTACCCCTCTGATACAGGAAACGAGTGCTTCACCTTAGCAATCAAATCTGTAGTTGTATCCTGTGAAATGAGTGGGGTTGCCTATTACATGTGAAATATTAAGTAACTTCAGGGTGAGCAGATGGTCACCAGTAATATTGTGCTTGAAGACCATGCTGACCTGCAGCAGTCATGCCTCTGAAAATTCATAGCTTGTCGGTATGCTTGATGCATGCCATCCCTGCCTGTTCACCCGCAGATTAGCAGTATATGACTTGGGAAAGTGGATGTAGCAGTTGCATCCTTAGGTCTGGTCTATACTACTCCTCCTCCACCCCGTGCGTGTCGATCTAACCTATACAACTTCAGATATGCAAATAGCAAAGCTGAAGTAGACTAATTCAGCGCAGTGTCTTTCATGTGGTAAGGTTGCCGAGGGCAACTTTCCCTTCACCTCTGGATGCTTTTCTCCTTCTGGTGGAATACTAAGGCTGATGGGACAATGCTCTGAGGTCGATGTATTGCATCAAAGTGACGTGATAAACGGACCGCCAGTAGATCAATCGCTGCAGGATCGCCCCACTGTGTAGTGAAGACATACCCTCAGTGTAAGATCTTGCATACCAGCCTTAGAAATTTACTGAGACAACTGATCATCATTAACTTGATTCTGGTTTTTCATTTCCTGGGGCAGAATTTGCTAAATGAAATGCTATTTTAGCAATTGTTGTCTTTGCATTTCTTAAGTTTCTGGATCTTTCGCACACTTTGTAAAGCTATTACTTTAAGACTAGCCAGTAAAACAGCTGATGCTTAATGCAACAATACTTCATTGTAAATACCATGAAGAAAATTCACAATGCATACTTGAATTGGGGGAGAAAAAAAAACCTTGAATCTTTGGCATGTGTCTCCAGGAATCTTTTATTTACATTGTTCCCTAGAATTTTGTGTCCTTGGCCTTCTATTGCATTAATTTTTTTTTTTTTTTTTGGCCGTTGTGTTGACCCCATCTGGACATAGTGAATCAGCACCGACCCCATTGCCAAACATGGAGGAGGCACTAAAGCATTGTCAGCAGGATTTCATTAAAACTGGGATTTTATTAATTTATCTTACTCTCTGCCAGCTCCCTCTCCAGCAATAGAGGAAAAGGGACTTCTGTACAATTTACAGCTACTATAAATGCCTGCTTTCTAGTCTGGGCATATGTTTTAGTTGAAAGTCTGTGTGTAAATTATTCAGAAGGTCTTTCTTAATACTGACACTGTTCACATGCTCTTTCATGTTTAAATATAACTTCTCTCTGTAACTGAGAACCTTTGCCGATCCTTGAGTGAAGAGAGAACATACATCTCACTTAAGTGAAATTATGTTAAAGTTCAGGCTAAGGTGAAATGTGCATAAATGACTTTGCATCCTAAATTGAAATGGTTTCCAGAGAGAGTTGGGCTGAAGTCAGGACTGTAATATTGGGCCCTGTGCTCTAATAACATTTACCAGCCACTTATCAGCCTATTATTATCAGTGCCTATTTTCACTGCAAAGTCATTTTTAATTGAAGGTGAATAAACAATTTCAGGTGTAATGCCCCTTTTCTTCTTGTCTCCTGATCTAAGCAAATCTAGAGCCAGTGTTGTTTTAAAATGCGTGGTGATTCCTCCAACTTCTTAATTTTCATATTCATTGTGCACTTCTGCCCTTCCAAGTTCCAACTCTGGAAATACCCGACACTCTCAAAAGACCGTGTTCTTAGGAGACTTGCAAAGCCTAACGTTGTGGAGCCAAGAAATTCAGATAGGTATCTGAATTGACTAAGGCTTGTCCATCAGGACATAGCAGGCAAAGACCTTGAATTATTTCTTACTTGGGATCCTTTTGAGGGAGGAAGGTCCCATGGCTGCCTCACCCCAATTTTAACTGCCAAAGCACCACAAAGATTGAGGAGCTCTCCTAGAGCAGTATGTTCTCCCTTTTAGCATCGCTAAAGAACATCAGGACAATTTTTTTCCAAGTCTAGAAGCCTCCAGGCCAGTTGAGCTTGTATATGAAACGCATATCAAGGCACCTCTTCATTGTCACGTTACAAAAATGCATATTCGTACCCCACTATCCGAACGATCGTGACATTCCAGTGTGTACTAACAAAGCATCCAATCAGAAGCTTCTGTGTCTCTTCCTGACACCTTGAGATGCATTTGGGGATAATGTATAAAACCTGTCATTGAAGAAGCTAGATTTTAGAATGACACTTTTATCTGTTTTTGCTGTGTAATGTTTCTCTTTACACCATGCTTCTTAAAATACAGCTGTTCAGTTAAAGCGCTTCCCCTCTGAACCTTCCAGTACATCTCTCCCTAGAGCCCATTCCTTTCTTGCATCATCCTTCCCTGCTGGATCCAGCCAATGGGACCTCAGCAAGCAGTGTTCTGCTGTTTGTCACTCAGCAGTTGGTACAAAGAACTGATGGTGGGCCTCGACACTATGGGAGTAAAGACTTCAAGGAAAATACATATGATAAATTATCTGATGCAGAAGAACTTTCCTCCGTTACGTTAAGGGAATTAGTGAATCCTTTAGTGTTTTAGTGTTTAAAAAAAACAACAACCATTAACCAAATGTCAACCTCAAACTATATTTAAATAAATTAAATATGGATCTTGGGCCTGATCCATAGAAATGACAAGCAATTGCTACTGAAACCAAAGGGAGCAAGCCACTGATTTACTCGAGGCTGCATGGGATTTGTGCGTCCCCAGTGACTGAGTTGATGTAGTTTTGAGGTAGGGTTGCCAGATGGTTTCAACAAAAATACCGGACATACTTGACATTACGTCACAATCTACGTTACATCTTATTTAGAAAGTATCGGACATTTATATTTTCTCATTTATATTTTCTCAATTTGTTTCCCGAACAGAGAGCTCAAATACTGGACTGTCCAGTTTGAAACTGGACACCTGGCAACCTTAGCTTTAGCTCAAAATCAAGCGGATGACAGACAAACTACCATGCAACCAATTCAGGGACATAAGTTGTGTGGGTTTTTTTTTCTCCACAGGTTAATTCACTGGCTTTCCACTAAAATGTTAGTGAGGCCAATATCACACTATGGAGAATCAAAATCAGAGCTGATTAATAACCCAGTTGGCCTCCAGAAATATTCTGAGAATCCCAGTTTCATGCATGCAGATACTCTTTCCGTCTTCTGTGGTAGGCTATTTTTGTCACCCTAAGAAAGTGGCCATTTGGGGGGTTTCTTTTTACCAGAAACTATTGCCAAACAACTGGTCCTTGACAAAATACCTTCTTAGATATTATTTGGTGGCGTATATGAAATAAAACACTGTGATCTAGAGAACCATTACAATCAGACATTGAAGCGCATTTCTTTTAGGGATAATGGGTAGCTATTTTGAAACCAATTTCAATAAGGAACTTTTTTGCCTTTTATTTTGAAGGGGACTTTGGCCATCTTGCAGTCATGTTCGTGATCTATAGAATGACATCTGTTGACTTCAAAGATAAAAGTCCAATTTCTGTGTACCTAAGGCCTAGTCTATACTGGGGATTTCAGCAGTCAGTGGCCAGCCGCTGGTGTACAGAAACCTAGTGTAGATCGCTATAAGGGTTTGCGTGGGTGTCGCTGTGATTCAGATGATTAGGTCAGATATATTGGAGGCTGAAATCGAAACAGATATTCTGTGCTAAAGAGGCATCTGTAAAATCTGAGAGCATTTAGCCTGTTTGCCTTTGGGTACAACAAGCCCACCTTTCTCAGAGCATACAAAACCATGCTGCTTTGTGACTATTCAGTGATGTCTTTTGCAGGTGATGAAGACCTACCACATGTACAATGCTGACAGCATCAGCGCTCAGAGCAAACTGAAAGAGGCAGAAAAACAGGAAGAGAAGCAGATTGGGAAGTCGGTGAAGCAGGAGGACAAACAGACTCCGCGCTCCCCGGACTCGACTTCCAACGTTAGGTTTGAGGAGAAGCATGTCCGACGAAGCTCGGTGAAGAAAATTGAGAAAATGAAGGAGAAGGTACATGAGCAGTGGCACTGAGGAAACAAAATTGGTCTGGAGGAGAGCTGTGCACTTGTCACCAAAGTCACTGCTCAGATGTTTCTTGTTAGTGATACATAAATTCCAAACACTATATTAATACAGGGTTACGGGTGCAGTGTTAGGAAATGCAAAGGTTAGCAATATGACTAACTTGGCTAGGAAGCAGGGCAACCAAATCTGGCAGTTATCTTCATTATACATAGAGGCCGAAGCCTCTTTACTTGAAGTAAGGTGAGGAATGTTTTCTTTAAAAAGGCTGTTGGGCAGGTTATTGCCTTCTCTTCAATTTCAGTGGGGGTAGTAAGATGTGGAGCCAGATGGCTTTAAATGGACCACTGATGTTGCAGCAGCTGAGGGTCTGCCCTGTGGTATCTGGAGGCACATGAGCACACATGGGGAGGTGTTAATTCTTAGCTCTTTCCTTAAGCAGTTTCTGATACTCTGGTAATCAAATTAAGTACCCCATAGAATCATAGAACCATACAGCTGGAAGAGACCTCAGAAGGTCATCAAGTCCAGACCCCTGTTCTAGGCAGGACCAATCCCAACTAAATCAACCCGGCCAGGGCTTTGTCAAGCCGAGGGCTTACAAGTCTGGAGGTTGCCTGAAGTGACATCTTGTTCATAAGTCACCCTACAACTTTGTAAGACCATCTAAGATGTCACTCCCTCGTCATTTGTGGGTTGTAGGCAGGTAGGCCCCAAATACAGGGTTTTCTGATGAACAATCTGTGTGGGTTTAAATTAAGCCTTTGAATTTTGTAGGATGAGCTTCGGTCCCAAACAAGGGGAAGTGAGCATTCAGAGTAGAGAGATAATGGTTTTGAGTGCACAATTCGTTCTGTTACCAAGAACTTTTTTTTGAACTCTTTGCTTTCTTTTCAGCGCCAAGCAAAATATACTGAAAATAAACTGAAAGCCATTAAAGCGAGAAATGAGTATCTGCTGGCTCTGGAAGCTACCAATGCATCTGTGTTCAAGTATTACATCCACGACCTGTCTGATCTCATTGATGTAAGTGTGCTGCTACTTGGGCGCCTGTGTTGAATGTTACTCCCATTAACCCCAGTCTGTGCAGCTCCCTCTTTAACCCTTTTTGTGCTAGTGTCCTTTGTAGCGCTTCTGCTGTGGTGGCCTGTGGTGAAGCACAGAACACGCCCTGAGCACTGTAGGTTGGGGAAATGTACCAGGTACAGCAGTAAGCAAGGAAGTGGTTAAGGAGGCTTTTCATAAATAGTTGCTTGGCAAGGGGAGGTTGTACAATGGGCAGGGAGTACAGAAACCTTCATAAAGAGGGAATGCTTCATCTGTTCATTTTTAGACGTACCATTGTAAGTAGATCCCCAAGATTGTAACTGAGACTTTTTTTTAAGGAAACTGTTTTGTAAAACCATAAAATAATTGACAGAAGGACTCAAAGGCAGACGTAGCTCCCCAAATGGCTTTTAACGCGTGATTTGAAATGATCTAACTTTCAGATTTATGGTGTCTCTCTGTAGGCACATAGAGATATTGTAGAGCCATTCTCCTGTCTTCAGGACACCCCACTGATTCAAATCCACACAGGCCTGCAGTGGCGGAAAGTTCAAAAGCAGCTGTTGGGAACAATCTAATATAAGATTGGTGTTAAATCCGCTCCCAGTGGCAAGGTGGATGTGTCCCCGGCAGTCCCACCAATTCCCACCTCTAGCTCGACGGTTGTCTCCGCAAAGGACGAGGAAGGAAATGGTCTGGAAAAGGGGCTCTTCTGTTCCCTAGGAAAGTCCCATCACGCTTCGAGTTGGGGCAGATGACGATAAAGCAGCACATATAGGTAGTTGTCCTGCCATTGAACGTTTTGCGTCTAAATAGAAGACTTGAGTCTCTAGGGATGGCAATTTAGCATGTTTCTTTTAGCACTAAATTTATTTTATTAATGGTATATACTGAATAAGTAACAGCAACTGAGGATCATCTCTACCTTAGCATTCACACTTGCTGGAAACTCAAACAAGCCGTTTTTGGAGTCTGAGGCGGTCCAGGGCTTAACTTCCTGCCAGTGGCGCAGCTACAGCCCAAATGCTCTTAAACTGATGGGAGAGCTGCAACCATCAGCTTAGTTCATCCACCTTGCAGAGAGGCAGTAGCTGTCAGTGCTTTCTGCAAGGGGGATTAGGTCGGTTTAACTCCTTTGCTCAGGGATGTGGATTTTTCACACCCCTGAGTGATGTCATTATGTAGTGTAGTGTAGCTGGTCCCAGTCTTTCAAAATTAGTGTTAATTGTTTTCCTGTAGTGTGCGAGTGCCCCTCCCTATCTCATAAAACTGACTCATTAGCTGCACTGAATTAGTTCTGCTCATCAAGTCATTGATTGATGTTGGATCCCACTTCGTTGCATTTCTTGATGACAGCCATATGATGTCCCTGTAATAGAGGTTAAAACCATCTTTGCTGAGCCCTGGGGGAAATGTTTGGAGGAAGGTAAGTGGGAGGGTGCAGGAGGTGGGGTGGGGGTTTGAACAAGAGAATTAAGTCCTCATCTCTGATCACTCTCCACTGGTCATATATTGAACAGTAATAAAGTAAGACTAGCTACACACAGTGGACAAAGTTCGATCTTTACTGCTCCTTCCTCCTATGTTAAAACACCTTTTTTTAGTTTCTTGTTTGGAGGTGCAGCTGTTGCTATGAAAAAGGAGGGCAATCATGCTGTTGGATGCATCATGGTAATGCTGTGTTAGCTTTGGGATGTCGAGCATTTCCATTAGAACACCTGAATTTTTTAGGGAGTTGGACCTAACGCATGGACTTCAGTTTGTATTACGGCATCTTGGCTGCATAGAAAACTAGAAGATTTAGCCAGGGTAGCTCAGATCTTTAACTCAGTGTTTTTGTTTTTTGGAAAACAAAATGAAAATGTCCTTACTTGATTTGAATCCTTGCTCTGGGGTGGGTCTGGAGATGAGGGGTTCAGTATGCAGGCTGCCCTGGGGAGAGAGGATTATCTCAGCTCTCCCCTCACAGCAGCATCTTGGGGCCAGGTGAGAAGTGCTTCTCCATGGCTGCTGCAGCTCCAGTGAACACAGCTGAGGGAGGGTTGTAGGTCCTACAGCTGGGGTCAGGTCCAGGTTCGTCTGCCCCCTGTGCTTCCCAGCCAGAGTGAGGAATGCAGCAAACTCTGCACTTCCCCTCGCTCCCTGATTAAGGGGAACAGTGAGCAATGTTCCTGTACAGATCGGGAGCAGGGGGAGGGAAGAGCATCAGCCTCCCCCCAAACCCTTAGTAAAGGGTGCTTGGGGGGTGGAAGGCTTGGCTGGGGCAGTCCTGGGCAGGGGGTGCCCCCAGCAAACCTCTTTAACCTGCCTGGTGATTCTGTCTCTTTTCTGTGTGGCTTTCTGGACAACAATCCCATTCCAGGCACATCCCATCTTCCTGGCACAACCAAACCCTGACCTTGCTTTAAGTTATGATGAGAGGAAGCTGTGTACCAAATTTGGTGGTCCTAGCTCTCTCCGGTGAGGAGTTCTTGGATGGACAGACTGATGATCTCTCTCTCTCTCTCTCTCTCACTGTCTCTCTAATATATAGTAGACTACTACTTTCTGGGTGTTGTGTCTACAAACTAGGAGTTCTAAAGAATGTTAAGAGAGTTAGACACCCAGTTCCTTTTAAAGTTCAATGAGTTTTGAACATCTAATTCTCTTCCTTACGAAACTTCCAGTTCTAGTGTATAACAAATTATTGGAAAGCACTCAGCCAGCAGACTGCCAATCTTAATATGCCTCCAGTGAGCCATATTCAAAAATCACACAGAGCCCTCTTACATTTCCTTGATAGATCCTCAACTCTTCTTAAAACACCAAGGAGATTCCAAGGAGTTCAAGGGTAAGTATAGCAGTTCAGTGTGCAGGACTCATCTCCCTAAGACAGCGGTTCCCAAACTTTTCCAGATGGGGACCCATTTTGACAATTCAGGAAGACTTGGTGACCCAAGGCAATTCAAAAATAGGGGGGAGGAGAGAGGGCAGAGCCTCCTGGGGAGACACTTGGCGACCCTTTGGAAATGTAATGGTGACCCATATTTGGGTCCTGACCCATAGGTTGGGAAACCCTGCCCTAAGAGCACTCTACTGCTGTGCTGGCACAGCTGGCTCCAGTCTGTCCACAGGTGCCGGGAAGAACAAAAGTTTCAGCTGTGCTTCATTTTTTGCTGTTCACTGATAGAATACAGTGGGTCACATGGCTACAGTTCTGGCGATTTTCACTCATAGTGAGGTAATTAACCCTTCGGCTGCTTGATGAGCTGTGCAAAGTGCGTATTTAGTGTGTTCTGAGCATTCATCTGTAGATGGTCAAATGCTTTACAAGGACTGGGTAAACTGACATTTATCAGCTCCATTCAGAGTGAATAAGACACACACGAAGGGACTTGCTGGTTCATGAAGTGAGTCTGTGACAAAGCTGGAAATAGAGCTAAGTACTTCTAGTCTAACAACGACACTTTCTAAATTGCAACACCTTAATCAGGAGACTTCAACCTAGCAATGGTAAAATGATACCTGTGGAGGGTCTGCTTCAAATACATACAGGATCTGAAAACCAATGCTGGAACACCTCACTAGAAATAGTGGTGAGTTGTGACCAGTATGTTCTCCCAGACATACATCAGTGTCTGTTTCCTGACTCATGTGACTGAGGCAGACCCTTAACATTAATGAAATTATTGCACTAATGGAGAAGTTATTCCTAAGAGAAAAGCTCTGTTTGAGATGCCTTTGAGACCCAAAAAAGCCAGTGGACCACTGAGGCTGGGGGGAAATGGAGGCAAGGGATGTATGGGTGAACGTGTCTGACAGCCTGCTTTTAGGGTGGCATTACAATGCAGGGAATAAGAGTTCAAGCTTTTCCTTTTCGTTTCTCTTGCGTTCGTGCCCAAAATAACACAAGCTCCCTCCATTTCTCCCACTCCCCAAAAAAGAAACACACTTGAGTTTTAAAGGAATGTTTGTTTTTTTTTCCCTTGACTTTATATTCTGGTTTTGTTTAAAGGCTACTAGCTGGCAAAGGGTTAATCAGCTGTCGTGCTGAGAAATGAATTTGGCTGAGCTATCATTAAATTCTTATAAAAAATTGATTTCCTTGGAGAATGTTTCCATCAAACATTTATATAACCCAGAAAAGGCCGGTGAGACTGACACTTATAAATATGATATTCTGGATGCTTTAAAATGTTAGTGACAGAGGGGGCTGAAAATATTCTCTGCCACCAGCGTCTGTAAAGGGAAGCTGAAGGAAGTTGCTGTGTTAATCTAAATGTCCTGGTTTCTCACGGAGGTGGCCTATGAAATATTAAATCTTATTTTACTCTCCAATCCCATAAAGGAATCCCTCTGGCGTAAATCAGCCCTCCACCCAGATGCACGTGTACGCTGGTGGAATTTGGGAAACGGGCACCAACACGGGAGATGAACTTGTCTGTGTGTCTAGGCTGTGTGGCAGATTGACCCACATTTTATGCAAACTGTGTGTCAGTCTCTATAAACACTGTGAGCAGATCCACCTCCTTGGACTGTTGGACCAGCTGAAACTGACTTCTCTCAAATTTTGCTGCATGGAATTTTAATGTGCCTGCAGAGCAGCAATAGCTTGAATGACTCTTTACCAGACAATGCTCCTGCACGTGCAGATTCCCCTATCAAGCGGCTTTTGTTTCTGTTTTGGGGATTTTGTTCTTTCTGATTGAATTTTTAATTCTCAGTCTACCAGTTAAGCCAGCGATTGCTGCTCGTTGAGCAGAGCTTCACACCTGCCACGGGCCACTGGCACAAAACCCAGGCGCGCAGTAGCATTCTGTGGCAGAACTCTTGTAAAAGCAGGGGCGGGGCAGGGTCTGTGTGGCTTTCTCTTTTTGAAGGCATTTACTTACAATAGGGCAGTGATGAGACCCAAATGATGGGGGAGGAGGAGAGGCTGTGATTTTTGCTTACAGAGCTGCATAACAATCAAGCAGATGGTCTCTTTCTTCTTGGATAGTCTCCTTGCATATTTAATTCCTGGAAGATGGACATTTTTCTAGCTCTATTGATTCTATATCTGTAAAATTCAGGCCATTGTTGATCAAGTAATGAAGAAAGCTTCTCTTCCTTATGACATATTAGGAGTTGGCTGAGCAGGCAGGGTGCAGATGAAGCTGCCTGATTGGCTTGCAGTGATGTCATGCTAATGTTAGTAATACACAGTACTGTACATGTTTGACTGTGACCACCTTTTTCCTGGTGGCTATTGTTCACTGTCTCTCACCCTAGCAATGAAACCACCCCGAGTATGCGTTTTGAGGGGCACTGTTGCACTCCTGGCATGGCAGAAGTCGCATTGCCTTTGTTACCCAGGGTATCTTGTGACTGCCAGAAGCGTGATGCATTTATCCTCTGGCCCAGTTGGCCTTTAGATGTTGGCATTTATTTGCCTAGGTATTGATTTAAGCATGTAAATGCAAAATTGGTCCATCCTCTTAAAGCACCTATCTGTGAAAACTGGGCTTCCTGGTACTTGCAGGAATGCCTCTGTGCAAAGCCTATTAAGCTGAATCCCTGGAAGTAGTATTCGTAACATGTGCCCTGCTTAGCTGTCTGGATGTGCAGCTGACACCTGCTTACCGTGTCTGCAAAGTGAGAGTGGAAAATCATGCTCAGGTGCGTAGAGTGCCTTTTACCCAAGGATTTCAGAGTACTTCCAGTAGCAGTCAGTTGCCTCTCTATTGCTAGGTAAGGGCTACATAGGAATCTACTACTGAATTCTCTGTTGCTGGCGGTGAAATGTGGCAGGCTTTTAAGAGCGACCCTCCATCGTGGTTTAAAGACTAGTGTATCCAGTTGAAGCTACTTGTGGACATTAGGGAGACAGTGTTGAATAACAGAGTAGGAATTTATTGACTGTCTTGTGTTTAACAGCCCTCTCCTTCCACAATGGATCATGAGATCTGTGAGAACTCAGTGGTCAAGACCTCTGCTTTGGGTATGAGATGCATGCCCATCAGAAAACCCTTTAGAATCCATGATTTGCTGTCTGCTTTGCTTGTCCCTACCCAGGGACCTTTTTATTCACGTAGCATTGTGCCTGTTTTCCAGCAGTGCTGTGATCTGGGATACCATGCCAGCCTCAACAGAGCCCTCAGGACCTTCCTGTCTGCAGAGTTGAACCTGGAACAGTCAAAGCACGAGGGCCTGGATGCAATTGAGAATGCGGTGGAGAACTTGGACGCCAACAGTGACAAGCAGCGCCTCATGGAGATGTACAACAGTGTCTTCTGCCCGCCCATGAAATTTGAGTTCCAGCCCCACATGGGTGATATGGTCAGTTTATCTCCTTCCCTCCCTTGGCTGTATCCCTTGGAAACATGCCCAGAAATCACCATACCATTTAGTCACAAGGAAAGGCTGGAATCTGTAGTAAACCAAACTTCCCTTCTTGGTGGGGCTCAGGGGCTGGGCCATTGGGCTGGAGTTCATGCGTGGAACACTGGCCTCCAGGCGTTAGTGTTACAGGACAGTGTTGGCAAGGACAGCAACCTCTGCATAGCGTGTGTGTAGGCTGCAGGGAAAACTACACAGAATGAGATGGGATCCATAAGCAGCTTCTTCAGTTATACACTGCACTTAGGGCAGCTGCCTCAGAAAGGCTACCTGATAGATTCCCACTTAGGAGTTGAGGGAAAGGCCTTGGAAAAGGGACCAGAGGGCCTTTCCCCTCCCACTGGGACAGCCTGGAGGCTGGCAGTAGAAGTGACCTCCCCTTGTCCGGCAAACTCCCAGACTAGGGAGGTCCAACCTGTAGTAGCAAATTGAAATGTCAACTCACTTGCTTTCTTTCCTTTCTGACACACGGTTCTTAAGACTGAATTACAGAGCTCTTGCTTGCTACGCTCCAGTGGAGAAATATTGTACACTTCATATATAGCCCTTTTTTATTAAAGGAGCTAATTGGTAGAAAATCTCCACTACAAAAAAGCCACTATTCAGAGTCATTAACCTTTGCTACCTAGCCTGATTCCTAGAGCCCTGCCACTGCCTGAAGAGAAAATCCCAGCAAGACAAGCAATTTAAAATGCTGTTTTATGAGGCATTTGACTGTGTAGTCCTGGAGGACAAATGGCTGGTGGTGCTTCACACATTTTATGGTGACGCAAGGCAGGCGAAGGGTTTTCATTTTTGGCGATGAAAATGGATTGCTTGACAGCTTTATCATTGTGTCTGTGTAAGTGGGAGCCGTGGGAAGCCAGCTCGCAAATCTAAATGGGACTCGCGTGCAGTGTCATGATGCAGGTTAGTTGGCTGGGTATCTCGATGATCCTCACGATCATGGGGGGAAGGCTAGCGCAATGCTCCCTGATGGCCAGTGTGCTCTTTCATTCGGAGGCGTACAGACACGGCTTCAGGCTGTTGGTTGTAAGTGATGGAAGAGAGGGCAAGGATCATGTGAAAACCCTGAGATGGCAAGTGACCGTTTTATCCTACATGGATGGACAGATTAGTAAAAAGGACGGCTCCCCAGCCAACTCGGTTTTTAATCACACCCCTTCATGCCCCCAACATACCTCTAGTGCTGAGATTTGATGGTCTCCTGATGGTTGTCTATCAGAAGATGGTTTGTCTAGCTCTCTCAGGATTATTGGGATGTGAAGGAACCCACAGGATTGCCAGTCCCTGGGCAATGAGGAAGGGGCCCGGTGGTTCTTCGAGGAGTGTCCCCATGGGTGCTCCACCTTAGGTGCTTCAGCGCCGCTGAGGCCAAGATCGGAGATTTGTGACAGCGGTGCCCCCCTGGCCAGCCATGCGCGAGAGGAGCCCATGTACATCCTTAGGAGGCTATTGTGCATGTGCAGCCAACCACCCCCCGCCCCCCCAGTTCCTTCTCAACCGCTGCTGGCTACAGTCTCAGACCAGCAGTTTCCCCTTTCACCTCATGCAATATTTATTAGAACTGCACAATGCAGGCCTATCCCTAACTACCATCAGGGTGCGCCTTGCTTCCATCTCTGCTCTCCATGCTCCCATACGAGGACACTCGGTTTTCTCACACCCTTCGGTCAAACATTTTATAAGGGGTCTATGCAACATGTTTTCCCCCATACAAGGAACTCAACCTGATACTGAAGGTGTTCATGGGTAAACCCTTTGAGCCTCTCGCCAGCTGTTCACTACTACACCTATCAATGAAAGTAGCCTTCCTGGTGGCAATCACCTCGGCCGGACGAGTTGGCGAAATAGCAGCCCTAATGACGGATCCCTCCATACACAGTATTTCATAAGGACAAGGTGATCCTTAGGACTTATCCCAAATTCCTATCTAACGTACTTCCCTCGTTCCACTGCAATGAACCCATATACTTACCTGTTTTCTTCCCTAAACCGCACAAGGACAATAAAGAAGCAGCTTTCCGTACCCTGGGTGTCCGCAGAGCACTGGCATTCTACCTATAGCGAACAAAGCCCTTTCGGAAAACCCCTCGGCTGCCTGTTTCATCTACAGAGAGGTCACAGAGGTTGCCTATATCAAAACAAAGACTGACAAAATGGGTATCTAGTTGCATTAAACTAGCATATACCATAGCCCGGAGAGAAACCCCACCCACTGTGCGGCCTCACTCCACAAGGGCAATGGCAGCCACAACGACATTCCTACGGAGTGTCTCAACAGAACACATCTGCAGGGCCGCCACGTGGACACCAACACGTACCTTCATGCAGTATTACATGATACAGACATTCGCTGAGTCAGACCACATTTGGCCACACAATACTCTCGGCTGCCCAGGCTGAGCATTCGAAGCTCCCACCTCCTCCTAGGAGTACTGCTCCACCATCTACCCTCCTCCCTCTGCTTCAGAATAAAATATGTCTGGGTCAGAGAAGGAACTGAGGTGGGGGGAGGCCCACATGCGCAGTAGCCTCCTCAGAATGTACACTGGCTCCTCGTGTGCCTGGCTGGCCAGAGGACACTGCTGTCACAAATCTCCAATCTTGAGCTCGGCGGCACTGAAGCACCGGAGGCGGAGCACCCACGAGGACAACCATCTCAGAGAACTCCAGTTAGTGCACAGGTGAGTAACCTTCCCTTCTGGGCTCCCAGAAGGGGTGAGGCCTTGAGCAGAAGGGGCAGGGCTGGAGCAGCCAGCCCCCCGGTACTATCCAGATGATGCGGTACCTCCTTCCCCCAGCTGGCCCTCACAGCTGGCCGGAGTGTGCGGTGTGGGGCTCTGGAACACGCCACCCAGTGCTCTGGAGGTGATTCTAAAGGGCTGGGTGCTATGGTGGGAGCTCTGGGCCCTTTAGAAGTGCCAGGCAATTGTCCCCTTCCTCTCTTGCCCCCCCCCCCCTTTTTCGGCAGCCCTGTTGGATTGGTCTTGTCTGCATGAGATTTACTTTTGATGTACATGGGTTGCTTGGCTGGCAACTTTGGCCTGAACAGGTGCTCGCTTTCTGCCATCATTTCAGCAATTGATTCTTTCTTAAGAGCCTGACTGCAGTGTGCTGCCAAACGTGAGCATTTTTACCAGCACTGACAGAGCCCCATGTTGAGTAGCTAACAAGGAGCTTGTCCCGCTGTCGCGTAGTTACCAGGTGTAATCCTTGGTGTGGTCTTGGGGAATAGATAGCCGAAGTGAACAAGACAAGCCTGCTTTTTCCCTTTACAGAGTACTTGACTTGAGAGACCAAATTCTTCCCTGCCATAAGCTGACAGAGATCCCATTGAAGTCACCGGGTTCTGTTCTACCTCTCGTCTCGAGTGTGATGTTTCATTAGCTCGTTAAAAGTGACTCTTGTTTCTTTTACTTTGTTCTTCCTTGTCTTTTCTTCTCCTGCAAGGGGCTGGGAATTCAATAAAACACGGGGCTTAGCTTTGATTTGCGTTGGCCTAAATTCAGAGACTTCTCAGGCGCTAAAATGATCACTGTCGTAGGACTGTTTGCTGCGTACTGTAACACACTAATGATGATTTTCTTGGGTGTTGAATTACTGTGGCTCTATCTAAGGTGCTGCTTTTTTACAGGTATCCCAGCTCTGTGCCCAGCAGCCAGTCCAGAGTGAGTTGGTACAGAGATGCCAGCAGCTGCAGTCGAGATTATCTACGCTCAAAATTGAAAACGAAGAGGTGAGCTAACAAACACATGGACACACACAGGGCATTTGCAATGTTAGAAGCTTCACACGGCCCTGAGGGCAAGGGTAGTATCTTTGCAGTCTCCGTGACCTGCGAGGATTAAATGGATAGCATTGCTTGGGGAGCCCATCGGAATACCGAGGATGAACACAAATTTATAATCCAGGTTGTGTGGGCCCTTTATAGGCCCCAAGCAATGAAGACACCTTCAGTAAAAGACTTAACAAATTACAACACGATTTTATTAATATGAAAATGTTTTTGTTTTGAAGCTCAATAGGTTTAGTGACTGGGGTAAAATGGTATTCTTTCCAGCAGTTCTCGGATGCCCTTATTTCCCCTGCACCAGGGCACTGGAGGAAGTTTCCTTACTGCAGGATTTCCACAGTGCACAGTAGTGCAGATTTATTCCGCTGTTAGCTGGTTGTTTACATGGACTGTGCTCTGTTAATTAGCAAAGCTTGTACTGTGGTTACCACCCATAGGACTCGAAGGCAGTCATCAGTTTATTAATAAAATGCTCTGGGACATAGATCCCCTGTTTTTTCATCTGCTGCTTCTTCTATTCATTTGTTTTTATTTTATGTTAACTCCTCTTTGTCCTTGCTGAGGCAGGTGAAGAAAACGATGGAAGCCACTCTGCAGACAATCCAAGACATAGTCACCATTGAGGACTTCGACGTCTCTGACTGCTTCCAGTACAGCAACTCCATGGAATCTGTCAAATCCACAGTCTCAGAAACTTTCATGAGCAAGCCGAGCATTGCCAAGAGACGGGCCAATCAGCAGGAGACAGAGCAGTTCTACTTCACGGTAAGAGCGCTGAAGTGCAAGGTGTTCACCATGACAAGAAGTTCTCACCAATACCTGAATTGTGGCTGCAGTCATTGCCCCATTATGGACCTCCATGACTGGGTTTTTGTTCGCTTGAGGTTTTTCTACTTTTAATCTCCAGGGAACTGAACTGGTGACTGGTTAACTGTTTCCCTGGTAAGCATTGCCCTTACTGGATAATGCATACTGGGTACCAGTGAACTGGTGCCTGGAGGAGGGCTGCCCCAACACTGCAGTCAGGAACTAGCCAGACCCAGATCCGGTGGGGTTGGTGTGGGAGGGAAGAGAAGGCAGCAAGCTAGCTGGCGGCAGCCCCAGCACAGAATCCCGCTTAGTCTGTTAACAGGTTGTTAAACATTAGGTTAACCCAACGTTGAACTGGTTAAGCGGGATTTACATCCCTAGCAGAGACAATGTCTATTTTTATAGGAAGCCATTTGAATCCCCTTCTTCATAATATGGAATGTATATAGCTCTTCCTGAAACGGGAAGATCTGCTTATTTCCAGGCTTGCACCTCACAGAGGACATTAAAAAGGAACAGATGGCGCCCTGGTTTAGTCTGAGTTGGAAAATGTGAAGGGACAGCATCTTACTATTTCTTTAAAAAAAAAAAAAAAAAATGTCTCAAGCATGATGAGTTTAGCTACAGTGTGTCTTCCCCCAGCAGGTAAACATGGATGAATGTGTGATGCTTGTTGCTAATACAGGAAATCCCGCTATGGCCCGGTTTTTACGTTTTTCTCAACACTAGCATCATACTATAGGCCCCTGTCTTGTAGCGCGTGGACAGAGGGCTCCCAGTGGAGGCCCATGAGGTCATTGGAACGCAACGTGGCCTGCATGATGCAGGATCAGGGCCTTAGGTTCATAAGCAGGAACTTGCATAGTTCCTGACAAAAATGATCTGCTGGAGAGCCATGAAATGGGAAAATGACACTACATCCCTGTTTCTAATATAGGTCTTACAAAGTGTTCCTTGTTTATTCTTACTATAGTCAGACAAATTGTGAAAACTTGTTTTTGTCTGTCTTCAATAAAACAAATCCTCTAAGTACTTGCTCTACTGAATTGCGTTGGGCTTGTAATATGACCGGGGTGTAAAATCCAGTGCATCTCATCTGCCTAAAATGGAGCTGAAGGGACAAAGATAAAATTGTGAAGGAAATTTACACTGGTTTTCTAGGGATGTTAATGGTTAACTGACAAGCCTCACCAGTAATGGGTGAGGTTAACCAGTGTGGGCTGCTCCAGCCCCCGAGCCCCCCATTATTCCCATAAACTTAATGTTTAACTGGTTAACTAATTAAATGGGATTTTTACATCTTTAGTGTGCATACAGTTTGGTCTTGAGGGGAAATGTGGGTCACTCTGAGTAAAAATTGCAAGTACGTTTTAGATTTACTATCTTTCAGCCCACTGAGTATTTTTTTCTGGAATTGTGATCACTTATGTTGCACTTCTGCATCATTTAATATTTTCAAAATAAATTATTCCAAAAAACAGATCAATACCAAACCTGCAAAATTCATTATTCTGACCCATTTGGAGAGCCTATTGCTATATTTAAAACTCTCCTGTGCTTCTATGAGTGTGGTGTATGTTATTAAAATAGTGAAGTTCTGTGCAAATTACATTGGCTGACAGGATGGCTTTTGCAGGGCTTGTCTAGTAGTAAACTTTTTGATAAAGCTTATTGTCCCTTAGATAAGCACTCAAAATGCTTAAAGATTGCATGGTAAATTTAAAAATACTCTTCTAAGATTAATCTGACAACAAAAAGTGGACAGGCGAATTGATAAAATTAAGAAGCAACTGGCCTGCCTGATTATGGAATTAGAAAAATGATTTCTTAAATTGGACTTCAGGTATTCGCTCTAGAGAGTGTAGCTGGTGTGTGTGCAAATATGCACATACACTTAGTTTACTATGATTTTATCTACACACAGTACTTTGAAATGGAAAAGTGTTAATATCCTGCTCCCATGCAGCCAGATCAGTGCAGTCCCACATGTATTGTAGGGCTGTCACCAGGAAATCAAGGTGCTATTTATCATGTCCTATGCAACCATGATAAAGTAACTGGGAATTGAATAGGGCTGACGTGAGAAGGGTCCTGTAAATGTTGAATCAGATACTTCATTGATTTTTTTTTTTTTTTTTTTTTTTATTGGACAGACTTATAAATATCCTTAAGAATTCCAGACTTTGAATCTGTAAAGATTGGTTGTTTCCTCATACATAAAAATAGCTAAGAATTAATGAGATCTAGGACAAAGGCATGGTGAACACAAAACTGGTAAGAGACAGAGAGGTAGCCGTGTTAGTCTGATCTTGGGTAAAATAAAAAAAGCAGTCATGTATCACTTTAAAGACTAACAAGATAGTTTATTAGGTGATGAGCTGTCGTGGGGCAGAAGAAGTGGGTCTGCTTTTTTTGTTGAGAGAACTAAAATACACAGACCCTTTAAGATAGACAGATCTGTGTAAAGGAAAGACGCAGTCTCCTCTTATTTCATGTATTTCTGTATTGTGATTAAATGTGATACACACATACCCCCCACATTTGTATGTGTGCACGCACGCCCATGCACAATGCTTATTGGAAGATAAGAATAAACTTCAATTAATATCAAAATATCCTATTGTTTCAGCATTAATACTTACATAACATGCTCTTTGCTTTTGAATTTTTCAACATTCACATACCCTAGCGGTAGATACTATAGGTAAGAGGGATTCTATTCAGAAAAACAGATGAAATTTAGTTGAGCCTTTCTGAAGGATAGGAAGGAAGGAAAATGACTGTTTTCCCGTCTGTACAATGGGGGTAAATTTTGGTTTTCTAGTTAGCTATAATAGTTTAAAAAAAAAAATACTAAGCAGAAACTACAGTGCTAGATCTTTTCCAAGTGCTGTACAAAAATTAACTTAATAAAACTACGAAACCTATCCCATGAGCAAATATTTATAATTTCATCAATAATTAACTTTATAGAATTTAAAAGTAGCCATTCTTTTACAAAACAATTTCACCACCCAATTATAAAGAGAGAATGCAGAACTGGAATTCATTTGCGTATTTGGTACTGTTACCCTGGGCTTGAATAAAGACATTACACCATAATTGCACTATAAAGCCTATTTCCCGTCTTTGACGTCCACATTTTCACACAAGAAGCAATGAATGGGACACATCCAGCCCATTTAATTAGCTTCAGCATCACAGGTCCTAGAGTTGACAATAAATGCTTTTTGTTGTTATATATACACCTTGAATTCTGTTCTTTCCACTCCAGCTCATCTGTTGAAGTGAATGTTACCCACGAAAGCTCATGATACTATATATTTTTTGCTTAGTCTCTAAGATGCCACAGGACTACTCATTTTTAAAGTTATAGACTAACACGATTTCCCCTCTGAGACTTTATAGAAATGTGCTGCTTCAGTCAATGCACTGCTCTTCCCTTTATTAATCACTATCATTAACACAGATGATGAGATATATTTGTAGCATTCTGGGAGCATCCCTAATTGAACTGATTGCATTACTGGGTTTTTTGTTTTTTTTTAATAAAAAGCTGCTCTGCCCAGATTTGAGTTGGAGCCAAGGATATGGGACAAAAACTATTCGCATATAGTCTCGAAAGCATAGCTGTCTGCCTTGGCGACAAAGCAGGAAGATGTACTCTAGTTTATGCTTTGCTCTGCTGTGTTTTTTTCCCACCTGACAGCTGCTTCCTGCTGAAAACATTTAAATGGGTGTGGCATGGGGGAGGTGTTAAAGGAAAGCGGAAATGGGGGGAAGATGGACATTGCTGTGAACACATCCTCCTTTCTTAGGTCATTGCAATATGGAAATTGTAATTTTGACTGCAGTCTTCTTGTTGTCCTGCGTCTTATTGTACTTAGATTAGATCCAGGCCAGAAATTAAATCCTGTGGAGTTCATGGATGCTTTTTTTTGGTTGCTTTTGCTGTTTGCTTTAAGTTTGAAACAGAAGGTTGCTGAATTTTCATAATTCATCAAGGAAAACCTGCAGTCGAGATTTTAAATGGAAGTCCCTTTCAATTGCATGTGCTCCTGGGAGGTGGGAGGCTACAGAAAGTTGGATTTATTGTAGCATGAAGAGGATATGAAATACCAGAAGTCATTAGGAACCTTTGTTTTCCTTGTAGCAGTGATAGCATGAACTCTGCATTGGACACAGTGTTCCTACTGTAACTCGAGACACCTCACAGCCTCAGAGACCAGAAAAGGTGTCAGAGAAATGCATAATGGTATTTCTCAGGAACCCTACATGTTTGATAAGCTCTCTGTACAGGAATAGCTTTTCTCTGAAATGCAGCCACATCTGGAATAAAACAAGGCAGTTCAGAATAGCACCACACATGTTTAGGGTCGGAAGTGACATCATTATTTCCTGTCCTACAGAGTGGTGAATGTGTTTGTGAAATTGCAAAGGGGACTTTTCAAGTAGTATTGCTGAAATGGTGCTTTAGCTCCATTTGGCAGGAGCTAAACCCTGCCGCACGTCCTTTGGCCAGGATGTCAGTTTTGTTTCCTTCATGAGATGACTCTTCCAATGTCACATATGGAGCACCCTGGGTTTTACAGAAATATCCGTCCGGTGCTGGCCACCCTCACTTGTGCTTTGATTACATTGTATGCTGTTTTAAAAGCTGTTCTGTTAGCTTGTGGTCTCAGCTGAACAGGACGGGGGAGGTGTTGAGAGTAGATTGCAAGGTTGTTTTTCTTAAAATAAATATAAAAAAATCTATGTAGTATAGTTGCTACCTGTGATTGGGCTGCCATTGGCTTCCTTTCCCTCCTCTCTCTTCAGAGTCAGATTTCTGCAAGAACCTGAGATGTCTCTGGTAAATATAACATCCCAATAAGGCAGTAGTTCTCAGACTTTTGGCTGCGGACCACAAGCCAGTCACCCATGATGACAAAGGGCACAGGGTCTGTCTGGGAGGTTGGGTGCAGGACCAGGCTGAGAGGGTCTGGCTGGGGAGGTAGGGGTGCAGGGTCTGGGCATGAAAGGTACAGGGGGTGTTTACCTGGCTCCATTCACTCCACCACTTGCAGGCACTGTCCCCTGCTGCTCCCATTGGCCATGATTCTGGCCAATGGGGACAGCGGAGAAAGCCTCCGGGTGAGGGGTTTCTTGCGTTGCTGTTCCTCAAGCGGGGGGTATGACTGCTAGTGATCAGCAGACCACGCTTTGAGAACCACTGCAATAAGGGCATACAAAAATGGTATTTTGGGAGTAGTTTCTGCAGGATAATGGAGAGCCCTTAAGGGGGTGGGGGCTTGTTCTTGTTTATTCCTAATGCACAGTCATTCCAACTATACATGGTGTCAGCTGTGAACCTGTCTTCCATCCTGCAACTGGGTAATGCTTGTAGTCAGTAGTAAATACCGCAGTGGCCAAAAATTGGGACAGTGGATGGGGGGGCTTTGACTTAATACAGAGAATTTTGTGAGTCTGGCTGTTGGGCCTTGCTGAAATGCTCAGACCCTGCTGCTGTATTTGGGGTCATGAAGGAATTTTTTCCCCAGAGTGGCAGAGACTTGGGATGTTAAAATTAGATGACTCAACTAATCAAATAGTCAATGGAATTTCCATTGACTATTGGATTAGTCAATAAAGGCGCTTCCACTTTGAAATGTAGCAAGAGCCACCCAGCTGTTGCTACATTTCAAAGCGGACGTGCCGCATCGGCGCCAGCAGGGGACTCCACGTGGCATTTCAGTCGTAGAAATGCACAAGAGCCCCTAGTGGGGCTCTTGTACATTTCAAAGCGGAAGTCCCTGCATGGAGTCTAGGGTCAGCCGGGGACTCCCCACTGGCCCCGGGCTCCATGCAGCGTTTCAGTCTTTGAAATGAAATCTTTGTACATTTCTAAGCTGGAACACTGCTGCTGTGTCCCTGCCCCCTCCCACAGAGCTGGAACTGGGGGGGAACCAGCTTTTAAGCCAGCTCCCCAGATCTCCCCCTTCTTTCACCTGCTCCCTCCCCCCGCTGCCTTTTTCTGATAAAGGCAGCAGGACAGGGGGAAGCGACTAGTGTCGACTGTCCGATAAACTTTTGCTATCAATTAGTTGCTTACATCCCTAGCAGAGACCCTCCACAGCGTGGGGCACAGGTCACTTGTGGTTTTAAAGTAGTATAATTGGTGAATTCTCTAACTCAAAAATCTCTAAATCTTGATTTCAGGACTTCAGTAACTCAGACAAATATTTTCCTTCTATTATGGGAGCATGTGTGGCTTGCTGCATGCGGAAGGTCAGACTCCATCATGAAGGGTCCCTTTTGGCTTTAATCTGTGACTTCATGGGCAGACGCCTAGGATCCAGAAGGGCAATCTCGTACCTCATTATCAAATGGTTATTTGTTTTAATGGGCTCTTGACTGACAGCAGGAAGCGAGCCAGTGACCTATGACCAGTTCTGCAACAAAAGGTTTCCGCAATCACTGCACAAGCTACCCAAGGAATGCTTTGGCATCTTGTTCTTCCACATCTCAGGGTGTGGGGTGCTGACTTCACAGACTGACTGAATCTTCACTTGGATCCTAAATTTCTCATGACTTTAAACTGTCTCTCTTCTCCCACTCCCCCTCCTCCCCAAGGTCTGCTGATGCCTCATGGGAGATGTTTCTTAAAATCCATTAGTTACAGAGGGGTTTTATGCTGATGGTTTTCGGGAGTTTCTCATTTCCTTGGACCACAGTGTTTTTTGTGGTTGGTTTGTTTTTGTTTGTGGTAACTGGAGATACTGTCATGCAAACAGTTTTTGTCCATTAGAAGGTCATGAACTTGTACTGCTGATTTAATGATATAATGTGTTGGTAATATAATTAGCTGATACAAAGAATGCTGATACCAAACACTTAAGAGCCTGGTGTTAAGTGAGGAAGAAGCAGAAGACCAGATAGAAACACAGATCCTATTGTTGTGCAAATAACCATTCCTTTTGCCTATCCATATTGGTATTTAATATCCCTAGCTAAATAATAAATAGGATAGAGGAAAAAATGCATTAGAAAGCAGAATTATGTGGATCAAGGATGTTTATCAACTTTGCCACGAGGAGTCAGTGATACTATTAAACAATCTGTACCTCCCTACAAATAGCATCCTTTTACGTTGTTTGTCAATAAGTAGAGATACAGCCAAGGAATATTATAATACAATTCCATCAAGGTGGTTCATAAACCATAAGACAGTAACTGGAAGTGCTTTGTCATCAGAACAAAGGCAATGTTTCCTTACACACTTTCGGTTTATATGATGGAATTCAAATGTTGCAGTTCGTTTGAGGAGTTGTTCCATATGCCAAAAAGTTTGTATGAATTTCTGATGCTCTACCTTACTGGGAGGAATAGAATTGTCATGTCAGCTGTGGTGGGAATGGATGGTTCAGTGGGTTGGTAGTGGGGGAGAACGTATCCCAACCATGTCACAGTTAACAATCTGTGGGTCTCGGATGCTTTCATTGCAGGTCCTAGCGGACGTGCAAACCACCCCCACATTGATTACCCCCTGGGTTCTCTCAGCCTAGAGGCCAAGAAGTGAAGAGGTTACAGAGACTGAACCGCCTTTTACACCTAGAGCTGGTCCCTCCCTGAGGGGAATGGCATCTTCCCAGGCCTGTTATGAGTACATGTTGACTTACCGCTGTCCTTTATGTATTTGGTCCGTGGAAAAACAGTGGGGCTGCCAATCTGGTATCTCTTTGCAGAACAAAATGTGCAGTTGTTTGTTTAAGCTGTGATGGGAGGGGAAAGCAAACTAGTAATCCCAGTGGAAAATTTGGAATTCACTCTATTTTTCCAAATATATAGCTTAGTTCCTTACTACAAGCTGAAATGTAAAAAGCCTGTCCCAGCCTCACATAAAAATCGAAGCAATAAACTGAACATTGGACGAAGGAAAACTCCTGCGTTTGGTGTTTAGTGTTGGGAGTTGATTACAATGGTCTTGAAATGTGTGAGCCCCGTCAAGTCTTCTTTGACTTCTGTCAGAGGCGATAGAGCTCAGGACCTTTGAGTATCAAATGGATGCTCACAGCCCAACACTCTGGAGCATGAAATGCAGTATCATGTGGCTGTTGTGCATGAGAGATGCAAGGATGAAGCCCTAACCTGGTTGCCTGTCAAAACTTGAGTGAAATTGTCTGGAGCTGAATAGACGGACTCCTTTTAACCGAAACGTTTAGAATGCAAGAAGCAGCCTGTGCTTGGAGTAGGTTTGAACAGATTCTGAGAGGAAATGGCCAGTCAGCATTAAGCTTTGGTACAAGTTCTTCTGAAGGTTCGGAAATGGTTGTGGGACTTGAATTTTTAATTTATTTTGCCCTTTACTTCCATGCTTCCTGCTTTCTTTTAGGGCCAAAATGGTATCCACCCAAAACAAAGCCAGAAATGCTGCGCATCTCCCAAGAGATTTGGTTTTCATGAAATTCCTGTTCTAGTTGTGTGCACTAGGAAAGTTCAGAGCAGCATCCTGATTTCTGGGCTCTAATTAAAATTCAAATGCCAGTCATCTTTGTAGGTGATGTGTCTCTAGAAACTGTCAGCAGATCCACAATTTGGTGCTTCCAGGCTCCTCAGTGGTGGTATTTTCCCTTGCTAGCATATGTGTATCTTGGTCATTATCCTTCTCCCCCTTTAAATATGTTAAGAGCATGCTCATTGTTATGACCTACATAGGAGCACTTCACAACTAAGACACTATGTATACTTCAAGGAGCTTAGGCTAAATTTAGAGTACAAATCATGAGTGAACAACAATGGATAGAAATGGTAAGATGACGGCAGGAGTTGGAAGAATTGATGATCACAGGTTGAACCTCTCTGGTCCGGTATGGTCAGGGACTCCATGGGTGCTCCCAGGTTTCAAGCACTCATGGGGGGGGGAGGGAGAAACTGGTGCAATAGAACCATGGTTGTTGCCAGACCAAAGAACTGGGCCAGTGGTTGGGAGTGGAGCCCCAGGGCTGGAGTCCAGCAGCCGGGGCACAGAGCTTAGCAGCCAGCGATTGGGGCTGTGGGGTTTGGCCCCTGTGGCCAGGAGCCAAATGGCCAGGGATTGGCAGCCGGCAGCAAAGTGGCCAGCAAACTCCCTAGTTGGGAATGGTCTGGTCCCAAGTATTCTGGACCAGGGAGATCCTACCTGTACATGATACTGCCTTCATTTCATCTCGCTTTCTGTTGGTTCCATTTTTAAACTGTTGGTTGTTTAGAAAAGTATTGTATGATAAAGTTGTGCTCACCACTCTAATATTTGAACAAAAGATTATAAATGCCTAACCTCTTCCAATTGTTAACTCCACACTGATCTTCTGTACAGCTCTTTGTTTACTTGCAGCATGTTAGAGATGAATAATATACCGTCCTCCAGAACAAGGGACGATACAGTTGTATAAATCTCTTCTGAAGAGCTGGGGAAACGTACCCAGCTCACACAAAACAGAGAATGGTCTGTGATATTTCAGCTCGAGAGAAGCAGAGCAAATCTGAACTCAACTGTCACCTTGGTTGGGTTTTTTCCCTTTCCCTATTGTGTATCCAGAATAGAGGCAGATGCAGTATCTGATGAGTAAAGTGGGGTGAGAGAGGTTAAGTGAGAGAAATAAGCACAGTAGCAGTTTTAGTTGGTTAAAACAGATTGTTCATTCAGTTGTTAGTGACACATGATGAAAGTGCATTTCTGCCCCCCTCTGTCTCTGGAGAGCAGGGAGTAAGAGGGCCGCTTAGATGTCTAGAAATGCCAAGCATTCAGCCGCACGTCAGCCCGTATCTAGACTGGGGCAAGAGAAATGAGATGGCATGTGGGCTTAGGACTAGGCTGTAGATCTGTAATTTCATTTTACTCTTCTCTCTATGGAGCTCACACTCTATGGTTCACAGCTGTGTGCAGAGTCCAGAAGCTGGAAGATGGCCATCTGAACAATGAACACCCCATTGATGGTCTTGGTTTTTTTTCCCCTCTCTTTCACTGCTACAGAAAATGAAGGAGTACCTGGAAGGCAGGAACCTGATCACCAAGCTTCAGGCCAAGCATGATCTTCTACAGAAGACTCTGGGAGAAAGTGAGTCTGGGACCTGCTTGTCGCTCCGTTAGACAGTTCTCTGTAGTTATTGAATTAGGCAGCTGACTGAGCGTGACTCTCCTAGATTACCAATGCTAAGTGGACAGACTCATGTTTTATGAATTTATTTTTCCAGCTTGCTTGGTGCAGCACTAAATGGGTGCTTGAGTAATGTGAAAGGCAAATGCATAATGAGGCGCTAATGTGCCTCTTCTGTTGATTTAAATGAAGCATGTACCCACTCGGGTTGCTTCCCCCTCTTAATCTGAATGGAGGTAAACCTTTTGATTTACTGTTTACTGCTGATTTTAGAAGCATTGCCTCATTAGGATGGTAGAGGAGCTCCTTTTCACCCCTGTAGGCTCAATCCAAACCGGACTAATCCAGTAGAACCTGACCTGTGTTCGTAGAAATACAAACGCATTTCAGAGAAGATCAAATGTGTTGTCTGTGCATCTACTTGGCAGAAGGAAGCAGTCAAGATTGAACGTACTCACCACTGAATAACAGCTCTCTGCCTCCCCAAGCAGTGCATCCATGTCTCCATGCAAGCCTCCTCAGCCAGGGTTTGCCTGGATGGTTTGGGAGTCTGAATATCTGCTCTGCAATGGCTTGATTCATAGACTCTTACGTTTACATGATAGCAGGGTCTGCTTCTCTCTGCTAGGTATCTGAATTTAATCCCGTAAGCGCAACTCCTCTTCTGGATGAGCGTTTAAACAGTGTGCAGGTTGTAAAGTTGGTGTGTTTTCAGAGTTTAAAAAAAAAAAGTTGGCTTGCTCTAAAAAGAGCTTCATGTTAATCAGACCAAACCTGTAGGGAGTGAGGAAAGGATATTAAAAGTCCCTTGTCTCTTCAGCTGTCGTATGAAGTGGGCAAGGAGAATCAGAAATGCGGTTTCTTGAGTGCATTTTTCCTTAGCCTATAAACATCTCCACATGACACCCAACTTGCCTCTGTGACGAATCACATTCTTGGTTCGTAGCTGACCTCTGCATACCATGACCTCTTGGCTCTTAACCTGCCCGCCCCTTGAACTGATCTCAAGCTGAGGGGCACAAGGCAGGAGTCAGAGGAATGTTCCATGTGTTGGTTGTGTCTCTCTAGATTTAGAGGCCCCTGCTGTTTGTGGTTGCTTTGCAATGCTTGAGCAACTTGGGAGCTGAGCTTATGAAGGGATCTGGTGCATGTCTGACAGAATAAGCAAGAGCCACTTAAAAACAAGCCAACAAAAAACCCTGCTGTTATCTGTGGCATCGGAGGAAACAGAGGTGCATTATGGCTCCAATCCAAAGTAAGGAAAGCAATGGGAGAAACAGAGATGAGTGCTCAACAGCCAGTCCCATAACTTATGCTAAACCTTTTCCCACATTGCGTCAGCCTCACTCCAGGAAGGCCTTTTGCCCGCTGAAGTACAGCATGCAGCTGCATCTCTCCAGACACTGGGGAATGCCTATTTCTATTGTGCTTTTTTCCCCTTTAGCTTATGTCTGATCACTTCTCTTGCAAATGATCCTAATCTAAAGATAAATTCTGGTAATAAAAATACCAGCAGGTCTTCCTTTTAACAAGTAATTATGTCCATGCCTTTCTACATTTCTCATTGTAATGTAAGAGCCCTTTGATGTTGCCTCAGCTGTGTAATTTACAGGTATGAATGTTCTGTGACAGCAGTAGGACAGATGGTTAAGAACTCTGGTTCTGGATAACATTTTTATACAGTATGCACTATTTTGGTTAAATGAGCTTTTACGCCAGGAGGGGAAAACGACCGCTCAAATGTGTTTTGTTGGATCTCAGTATTCAACAGTTGGCCCTTTTCCTTCTGTCTCATCTATCAGTGAGGCATTAAGCTCTGGTGGGGAAAAGAGCCAAATCATTAGCTGGTGTAAATCGGCATAGCTGTGATGTTGATTTGTACCACCTGAGGATCTGAGCTGCAATGCTTGAGTGATCAAAGGTATATGCCAAATATTGTATCTCCTTTTTTCCTTCCTGTGCTATTTTAACTGCTGTTTCATCAGCAGCCATGGTAGCATGATCCCCCCTCCTTGCAAACAGAATGAAAGTTAATGGAACGATTTTGCAAATATGATTGCGGAATATATCATTAAAGCGCTGCCTCTTGAAATAGCTAACTGCTTGTACGTCGAGCCTGTGGGCTAACAAATCAGAAAATGTTTTCAATCTTCCTAAGTGGTTTCATAAAGTATAATCTGCACACACCCCCACCCCTCGCTCCCTGGGGAAGGAGGAGGGAGAGGTTGACAAGCCTAGTTTTTTTGGCAGTGGAAGTCAACAATTAGACTGCACGGGGAACCAATTTTCAGAAACAATGCTTTCCAAATAAAGAGTCCGCAGGCTGCCGAAGCTGTTTTCTGCATTTCCTGGTCAGGCTTGGGGTGGGGGAGCCTTTACCAATGGGAATGTGCTCTCCTGATCTTAATAGCGGCAGTCCTTGGGGGAAGCAGCCACATGATCACTCCTTATTGTTCTCCCAGTCCCTCTCCCCATTTCCAAATACGGGTTGCATGTCTTGTCAAAAGCATTTTCCTGTTTCTGTTCCCTGGTGCAAGCCTTAATGTTTCTTTGTGTTTCCCCCTAATAGGTCAAAGGACTGACTGCTCCCTTGCCAGGTAGGTGTGGCTACAAGAAACATTGTTTAAAAGAAAGCCTCTTCCAAAAAGCCATCTGACAAAAGGAGTCAGTTGCCAATTTAAGACCTGTATAGATTGGAAAGATGAGATTTTTCAGATTTCTTGTTAAGGCAACACACCTTGAAGCACCACTGCCTTTGTCTGCTCAAGTTGCTAAATAGTGTTTAACAGAGTTCCCTAACACCACATTGCTAAACACACCCTGTTTTTCTAACCTAGGTGGTATGATTTGACTCTTCAGGATTTATCCACAGGGGAAGGGGGCTGCGGGGGGCGGGGAGAAGCCAAACAGCATCTTGAAGTGTTCTGAAAGCTTAACAGAAGGTTGGGGGGGAGAGGAGCAGAGAATGGTCAGAGGCATTTTCTTTCTCCTTGCCCTGCTGACCTCATCTGGCCCAAGATGGAATTGGGTTGTTGCATATAAGGCCATGAAGAATAAATATTTTGCTGTAACTGAGACGAAGTATCAATCATGGTACTGTAGAAGTTACCAAAAATAATATGTGAAACTCAGCTTCTCCTGATAGGGAGTGGAAGGAAATTATTCTGATGGGGCTTTCTGTGAAATGCAACACATCTGTGACTCTGGCCTGGTCTACACTGGGAGTTTAGTTCGAACTTAGCTGCATTCGGTTGATTTTGGTGCTCTTGCTTTTCACGAGGAGTTTAGCTAAATTTGACTTTGCATGGTCAACTTTACGGTAGTGCTGTTGAAAGTCAAAGCTCGTGGCCTCCGGGAGGTGCCCTGCAGTGACCACTCTAGCCAGGACTTGGAACTCGGCTGCTCTCCAGGTGAACAGGAAAAGCCATGGGAAAATTTGAATTTCATTTCCTGCGTGGTGAGCAGAGCTCAGAGCAGGCAGCACACCTTGCCATGAGTTCCTAGGGTCGCATGTAGCGTGCTGGAGATCCTGGCCCTCACTGGTGCATGGGGAGAGGAATCTGTTCTTGCAGAACTATGGACCAGCAAAAGGAACATGGATATCTATGCCAAGATTGCAAAGGGCATGGAGGGGAGAGGCTACACCGGGGACACCCAGCAGTGCCACGTGAAAATAAAGGAGCTGAGGCAGTCCTACCAGAGAAGACGAAGGAGACAAATGAACTGTCTGGATCATCGCTGCAGACATGCTGCTTCCCTGACCAGCTGCACGTGATCCTTGGGTGGAAGGGGGTAGACCTGACTAGCTTCCCTCGCCAGTCCATGGATTCCTCCAAAGACACTCCTTGGGTGCTAGCATGGAGGACAGGGTGGATGATGAGGAGAAGGTTTAGCAGGCAAGTGGGGCAGCCGATGTCACTGCCAGCCAGGATCTTTTAATAACTTTGGAGCCAGTCCCCTCCTCCTGGGATGTCTCACAGCCAGCCACTGATCCCAGGGAGGGCACTTCTGGTGAGTGCGCATTTTTTACCTTGCTAGAGGTGGATTAAGGCAATTGGGTGGGATCTGTGGAAGCCACTGTGCTTACACAATTGCGGGGGGGGTCCCTGGAACAGCTTGTTAATGTGTCTGGAGAGGGAGTGGGAATCCTCCCTGCATGTCTCCATAAAAGCTCTCCTAGAGGAACTCTGCAGTCATTCTCACAAGGTTTCTGGGGAGGCCTGCCATAGTCTGTCCTCCATGACTGGCGTCATGGCAGCATAAGTCCAGGTTTCTGGCCACAGTCAGTCAGCATCTGTGCGATTCAGAAGAGGCTGATCTCTCGCAGGGCAACCTGGATGGAGCAGGGGCAGCTATTAGCTGGTGCCTCTGCAGTAAACTTGATGTTTGCTTGTCACCAAGGAAGCGTGGCTTGAGCCCCTGTCCTGCTGCCATGCCTGGACCTCCTCCCCTCTCCTGCCCGCATGGTCCTGTGTCGAGCACTTTCCCACCAAGGGGTGGGGTGATGAGCACACGGGGGCCGCGTGAGTCCCTGGCCTGCCACCACGCCTGAACCCCCCTCATCCTGCAGGCTCGAGCCCCATGCCTGCCACCAACCTGAGTCCAGCTGCTCCCCTAAGAACTCTGCAATACCGGCTGCATAGTGGCTGCTTAAAAGCATAACTGTGGCCCTGAACAAAATGCATCCCTATTGTCTTGAGACAGACCTTCCTTTTCGCGAACAGATTAGGTTGTACACTCTACAGTGTATCTCCTGTAAAGTCTGGCCTTCGTTTTCTGTTACAGCGGGAACAGCAGCGAGCATGCTGTGCGCTTCCCCCCGCTCTGCCAGCTGTCCGGCTGGCAGAAATCTGCAGGCGAGAATGGTGTAAGGATGACCTGTTCAATGAGCAAATGCAATCTGCCAACTTGGACAGGGAGTGCTAAAGTGAATGGAGGACTGTGCTGCTGCTGGAGATGGGTTCCATAGCTTCCTTTCCCAGGGGCCCTAAAATGCTGTGGGGAAGTCCAAGGACAGCCTTGCACTCAACCCTCAGGAAATGCGTCCCAGAGCAAAAGGCTGTCCTCGCAAATGTGACATCACATGCCCCCCGTTCCTGCCCTGGACTCCTTTTCTGTCCCTGCTGTGTCCCCCTAATAAACGCATCATATCTGAATTCTTTTTATTGTTGTGTTGGGGGGAAGGGGAGGCAGTGGTTACAGGTAAGCATGGGAAATGCAGGGGCACCGCGTTGAGAGCAACATGCATGACCCTCAACTCTGGCCATTCATAAAACTGTCATTCCAAGTAGGGATGTAAAATCTCATTTAGTTGGTTAACTGGTTAAACATTAAGTTTAACTGGTTAACTGATTAAACAGGGTGGGCAGGCTAGACTGGTCCCCGTGCCATGGTCAGGGGCTGGAGTGCCCCTGCCTGCGGCATGCTGGTGGTAGGCCCCCCCACAGTAGTGGGCTGTTCCGTCCTGGCTGAATGCCCCTGGCCTATGGTGGGCTCCGCGGGGCAGGAGCAGCCCCCTATCCATGGTGGTCAGGGGGCTCCTCCAGCCCCCACTGGTTAACCATAAAGGATGAGGCTTACCGCTTAACCATTAATGTCCCTACTTCAAAGACTTGCTGTGCTCTCCTCCTTGCCCTGGTGTCTGGCTGCTCATAGTTACTGGCTAGGCGCTCTGCCTCAACCTCCCTCCCTGCCATAGAACTTCCCCCTTATTCTTACAAATACTATGGAGCACACAGCACACCGCCGCTGAAATGGGAATGCTGCATTTGCTGAGGCCTAACCTAGTTGGTAGATTGTGAAGCTTTCTCTTTAAGTGCCCAAGAGCACGTTCTATCACCATTGTGCACTTGCTCAGCCTGTAGTTGAACTGCTCCTCACGGCAGTCCAGGCTGCCTGTGTACGGCTTCGTAAGCCACGGGAGCAAGGAGTAGGCTGGCTCACCAAGGATCACTATTGGCATTCAGTGCCTGCAATGGCCATTTTCTGGTATTGGGGGCGGGAGGGAGTTCCAGCTTGCAGCACTCTGAAGAGGCAGGAGTTCCTAAAGATCTGCATGTCATGCACCTTTCCCGACCATCCCATGTTGAGGTTGGTGAAAAAGCCCTTGATGTTGGTGAAACAGCTTCACCATTGCCTGCAGCAGCATTGAAAAATCCCCCCTTGCGGTTTACGTACTCTTTGGCAAGGTGGTTGCGGGCTAAGATCGGGACGTGCGTTCCATCTATCGCCCAACCATAGTTAGGGAAACCCAGTGCGGCAAAGCCCTCCACTATGTCTTCCATGTTTCTGAGTCACTACCCTTTCTAGCGGAAGGATATGGATCGCCTTGGCTGCTTGGATCACAGCAGCCCCCACTGTAGATTTCCCCACTCCAAATTGATTTCCAGCTGACGAGTAGCTATCTGGCATTTCAGGCTTCCACTGGGATATTGCCACTCATTTCTCCACTGGCAGAGCTGGTCTTATTCTGGTATTCTTGCGCTTCAGGATGGGGAAAAGCATCTCGCAAACTTGCATGAAAGTGGCTTTACACGTGCGAAAGTTTTGCAGCCACTGCTGATCGTCCCATACCTGCAGCGCTACGTGGTCCCACCAGTCTGTGCTTGGCACCAGAATCGACATACCACTATGTCCAGAGGATCGAATGCTGCCGACATTTGTCAGTTGCTTAATGCAAGTGTTTCACAAAAGTATGTTCATGGCTTCCTGAGATTGTTCCTCATTCCAGCAGACCCTGGATGTACTCTGGACATACTACAGCATAAGGCGCACCATGGTTAATATGATTCCCATAATGCTTTGATGCTCAATTGGATCCACGATGGGTTCCACGCTTTCCTTTTTGTGGTGTCTGCATGGGTAACCAAGGGAAAAGGGGGCATGAACAGATTGTTTGCTGTTGCTTTCAAGCAGGAGGGGAGGGATGAGATGAGTGCATTATGGGACACTGACAACTGCTGCACAGTTTTGGTCCCCTCGGACACTGGGAGCATAACCCAGAATACAAAGGGGCCGCAGGAACTGTGGCATAGCTACCCACAGTGCATCACTCACAAAGTCGATGGTAGCTACCCTATTGGGATGCGCTGTTTCTAACTGCGTCAAATTCTTGCACACTGTGGGGACAAACACATTCTATTTTAAAAACATCAAGGGCTGAAAAATGGACTTTAATAAATTCGAACTTATCTCGTAGTGTAGACAATGGCCTAAGAGTTTGTTTTTCAGGGCTTTGTGGGCCAAAGTGATTGTGGAGCTCACTGGTTTCTTAACAAAGTGGGATTGATTATTCCTGGTTTGAAATGATTACTCCATTTCCTATTCCTCCCAATAAAGCTGAGCTGAAAGGTCCTCATTAGCATCTGACATCTGTAATAATAAAATATAATTCATTTTGAAATAACTTAAAGAATCATTTTCACGAATCTAAAATGTACCTCACTGTTGTAACAGCTCATGAAATCTGCTTTCTCACTTCACTACAGCTCAGTCTTGTTTTTTAAAAAGTCATAATTTCTGAAAAATGAACACTGCAATTGTGATTCTTTAAACATAATAAAATGGACATGCTTAGAATTCTGCAGTCAACTATTCTGGCAGACAAGCTGAGCTGAAATCTCCAGTAGGCTTTGGCTATCCCTATCTCCCCTGATTCAGTTTTACAGAAAACTAAGGAATTCGGAACCCCAGAAATAAGATAAAAGGAAGGCCTTTAACAGAGCGGACTCAGACCTCCTTCAGATCAGGCACTGATAGCCACCTGTATAAACAGTAATTATGAAATCATTTGTAATCATGGTCTTGTTGTTTGGAAATAGTTTAATTTGGCTGTCAAATTTTTATTTTTTATTACAGGTTATTATAATGAACACATTTAATATGCTTATATTAACAGCACAGAGGGAGACCAGTTTGCTTTTTTCTTCCCCTTTTCCTGTGGCTTTAAATCATCCAGTTAAATGGACCTAGTTTAGAAATTATAACCAATTTGAGCTAGAGTAAAAGGGGCTTATATAGTGGCTTGCTATATGGTTGGAAGGAAGAGGTTAAGTATAGTTTTGTGTAAAGGCGGTTGGCTCCCCTGTTGGAGTTTGAGGATGGTCGTAGTTTTATATTAAATCACTTAGTCTTTCCAAAGATCCTATGGACCGACACAGTGCGGATCATTGAAATTGTTTTCCATATCTGGCTCCTTTTGCCACCAACAATGAGAACGTTTTTTTAAACTACACTATTCAAGCAAGTGCTTTGGTCCCTTTGACGTTTGCCTGTGTTCTTTCCTCTCCATCTTCCACCGATGCTCCGTTCTGGGCTTCTGATCAGTGGCAGACGCAGCTCTACGATAAGGAAGCAGGTAATAAAGAACTTCACTGAAGCATGAAACTCTGGCCGTGAGGGATGAGGGGCTATTTTTATGTCTGTCTCTTGTATAGAAATTTTTTGTATGCTCTTTTCAAGAGTTTGGGAATCCAGAAACTCAAACGGTGAAAATCTGGATTTTCTATAGACTTTTTTCGGTCACTTTTTTTTTTTTTGGGGGGGGGGGGGAGGTAGATATAACAAACTTGGTTTTTATAGGGGTGCAGGTTGGTATTTTGAGAGAGATGTGGTATTCAGAACTCTATACAAATGGGATGCCATCTTATACTACGAGGCTATAACTTCTTCTGGACAAGCATAGATTGAGATATTCAAAGCCATCTGTCAGTTTTTTGACACGCATCTTTCATTAAAATTTATGGCACCTTTGGAAATCAGGACTGATCTTTTTGTCTTGTACAGTGTTGAGTGGATTATCCATACTGAACCAATGAGTAATGTTATTGGAAGGACTTTAAATTCAGGCATTCCCAACTACTGAACAATTTTGGTTAAAGGCCAATGCTGAATGATCTCAATAACTTCCAATTATTCCAGTTATTATAGTACTTATGTAGAGACTTCCATCCGAGGGCCTCAGAGCTTTTGCCAGATGTTAATGAGTTGTGTATCACAGTATGATGTAGGAGAGTATTATCCCCATTTTACAGATGGGGAAACAGTCACAGGCGAAGTGATTTTTTTTTTTCCTTATGCCACATGGAGTCTTGAAGAGCACAGAGTAGAACCCAAGTCCCCTGACTCTGTTGCTTCCTGAGCCACGCTGCCATCTTCCCATTCACGTGGCATCATTAACCTCTGTCCCATCGCAGTCTTCCTGAAGAACGATAGAACATGAGAGAGAATCTTGCCGAAGATTCTTCAGTCTGTTAACTTGCTACAGAATAAGATTGTGTATGTATCCTACTTCAGTTGATTTCTGCCCATGACAGGGGTGTGTGCTTGTATTGCTGTCTTTTGCTAGTGGAAATAACAGACTTGCATGTCTATGATATTATTGCCCCCTAGTTAGTAGCTACAACCTACATAAACAAGAAGCATGACTGTTATATCGATGGTCATTGTTCATGGTTTCCTGCTGACATATATTATTTGAACTGCTATTTAGTCTTTTTCACTCACCTTTCTATTAAATAGGGTTGTAACTGCATGCTTGATGTACCTTTTGTAATAAAAGCGACTCCAAGGAAGTCTAAGGATGCTTTCTCTTCTGTCCACAGTGGGTGACTTATTACTTTTTTTAAAACATTGACATTTTAATAACAAAGGAACTAGATCATGTTATCTTGGGATAGGGAGGAACTGGAAAATAAGCCTTTCACATCCAGTAAATACAAGATTTGTCTCAAAACTTCATTTCCTCTGTTCTTTCTTTGGGCCCGGTTTCATTCTTGAGCTATAGCTTACAAAATCTCTCTGCTGACAACTTTCATGAACCAGAAAGTAGGCTGCAGTTGCTATTGTTAAGACATTATATAGCACCATGCATCTCTTGTTAGTGTGTTTGTAGTTTGAAGTAGGGATGTTAAATATCGCTTACTTGAATAGTCGATTAACCTCATGAATTTAGGTTAGTTGACTATAGTCCCTGGGGGTGGGGCTGGCCCCACTCCTGGGGGAGCACCCTGCACTGCTGCCTCTGATACAGAGGCAGCAGTGCAGGGTGGCAGTAGCCCCTGCCCGGGGAATGGGTGGGTCTGAGCTCCCAGACCCAGCGTGAGCACAGAACTGAGCCAGGCAGCCTGCCTGCCTGGCTCCTAATACCCCCACTGCGGCTCTGAATTTAAAGTGTAAGTCCTGGACCTGGTGGAAGTGGGACTGAGCTGAGCTGCTCGCCAGCCTGCTAAAAAATGTACTGTGGGGTCAGGGAGAATGTGTAGTCTATAGCATTAACCTATAAGCTTTTGCTTACCAGTTAATCGACTATACTGTTACATCCCTAGTTGGAAGGAAAGGCAGACTGTGTGTAGACTACATTTTTCTTTGCTATTTAAGAAATTACAGGCAAAATGTGTTCCTTGCTATATTTTGAGCAGTGATTTTTTTTACAGCTACATTTAAAATCCAGTGTGCTGATTTTTTGAAAAACACTTTGTGTTGCATATCCCAATTTTTGCTTTATCAGAATTTAGTTTGTGGTCTGTCGTGCTGAAATTAGATGAAAGTAGGGTTGCCAGGTGTCTGGTATTCACCCGGACAGTCCAGTATTTTTGGCTCCTGTCGGGTAAAAAAAAATTCAGAGAATACTGGACACCTAAAATGTCCAGTATTTTCTGAATTTTTCCCCGGCCAGGAGACGAAAATGCCAGGCGCCTGGCAACCCTACAAACACTCAGCGCCCAGCCTCCCCCCCCTCCCCCCCCCGGGCTCACAACGCCCCCCGACCCCAGCCCCCAAGGCTGCCGGCACAAAGTGGCTGCCAGCCAAAAGACGGAGGGGAAGCAATGCTTTCTCCTGGGTGTTGGTGCTCAACCACTCCTATCCCTGCACTCACTTTTAAAGGGGGCATGCTGTTTTATTTTAAATTTTTTTTTGGCTTAAGTCCTTGAAGTCCTTCTTTTTTTTTTTTCCTCAACAACTTTAATCATAGAATCATAGAATACTAGGACTGGAAGGGACCTCGAGAGGTCATTGAGTCCAGTTCCCTGCCCCCACGGCAGGACCAAATACTGTCTAGACCGTCCCTGATAGACAGACATTTATCTAACCTACTCTTAAATATCTCCAGAGATGGGGATTCCACAACCTCCCCGGGCAATTTATTCCAGTGTTTGACTACCCTGACAGTTAGGAACTTTTTCCTAATGTCCAACCTAAACCTCCCTTGCTGCAGTTTAAGCCCATTGCTTCTTGTTCTATCCTCAGAGGCCAAGATGAACAAGTTTTCTCCCTCCTCCTTAGATATCTGAAAACTGCTATCATGTCCCCCCTCAATCTTCTCTTTTCTAAACTAAACAAACCCAATTCCTTCAGCCTTCCTTCATAGGTCATGTTCTCTAGACCTTTAATCATTCTCGTTGCTCTTCTCTGGACCCTCTCCAATTTCTCCACATCTTTCTTGAAATGCGGTGCCCGGAACTGGACACAATACTCCAACTGAGGCCTAACCAGCGCAGAGTAGAGCGGAAGAATGACTTCTCGTGTCCTGCTCACAACATACCTGTTAATGCATCCCAGAATCATGTTTGCTTTTTTTGCAACAGCATCACACTGCTGACTCATATTCAGCTTGTGGTCCACTATAACTCCTAGATCCCTTTCTGCCGTACTCCTTCCTAGACAGTCGCTTCCCATTCTGTATGTGTGAAACTGATTGTTCCTTCCTAAGAGGAGCACTTTACATTTGTCTTTATTAAACTTCATCCTGTTTACCTCAAACCATTTCTCCAATTTGTCCAGATCATTTTGAATTATGACCCTATCCTCCAGAGCAGTCGCAACCCCTCCCAGCTTGGTATCATCTGCAAACTTAATAAGCGTACTTTCTATGCCAATATCTAAATCGTTGAAGATATTGAACAGAGCCGGTCCCAAAACAGACCCCTGCGGAACCCTACTTGTTATGCCTTTCCAGCAGGATGGTGAACCGTTAATAACTACTCTCTGAGTACGGTTATCCAGCCAGTTATGCACCCACCTTATAGTAGCTTCATCTAAGATGTATTTGCCTAGTTCATTGATAAGAATATCATGCGAGACTGTATCAGACGCCTTACTAAAGTCTAGGTATACCACATCTACCGCTTCTCCCTTATCCGCAAGACTCGTTATCCTATTAAAGAAAGCTATCAGATGGGTTTGACATGATTTGTTCTTTACAAATCCATGCTGGCTGTTCCCTATCACCTTGCCACCTTCCAAGTGTTTACAAATGATTTCCTTAATTACTTGCTCCATTATCTTCCCTGGCACAGAAGTTAAACTAACTGGTCTGTAGTTTCCTGGGTTGTTGTTATTTCCCTTTTTATAAATGGGCACTATATTTGCCCTTTTCCGGTCTTCTGGAATCTCTCCTGTCTCCCATGATTTTCCAAAGATGATAGCTAGAGGCTCAGATACCTCCTCTATCAGCTCCTTGAGTATTCTAGGATGCATTTCATCAGGCCCTGGTGACTTGCAGGTATCTAACTTTTCTAGGTGATTTTTAACTTGTTCTTTTTTTATTTTATCTTCTAAACCTCCCCTTCCCACTAGCATTCACTGTTAGGCATTCTTCAGACTTCGGTGAAGACCGAAACAAAGAAGTCATTGAGCATCTCTGCCATTTCCAAGTTTCCTGTTACTGTTTCTCCTCCTCACTGACCAGTGGGCCTACCTCTCCTTGGTCTTCCTCTTGCTTCTAATGTATTTATAAAACGTCTTCTTGTTTCCCTTTATTCCGTAGCTAGTTTGAGCTCATTTTGTGCCTTTGCCTTTCTAATCTTGCCCCTGCATTCCTGTGTTGTTTGCCTATATTCATCCTTTGTAATTTGTCCTACTTCCCATTTTTTATAGGACTCCTTTTTTATTTTTAGATCACGCAAGATCTCGTGGTTAAGACAAGGCGATCTTTTGCCATATATTTCCATCTTTCCGACGCGGCAGAATAGCTTGCTTTTGGGCCCTTTAACAATGTCCCTTTGAAAAACTGCCAACTCTCCTCAGTTGTTTTTCCCCTCAGTCTCGATTCCCATGGGACCTTAACTATCAGCTCTCTGAGCTTACCAAAATCCTCCTTCCCGAAATCCATTGTCTCTATTTTGCTGTTCTCCCTTCTACCCTTCCTTAGAATTGTGAACTCTGTGATTTCATGATCACTTTCACCCAAGCTGCCTTCCACTTTCAAATTCTCAACCAGTTCCTTCCTATTTGTTAGGATCAAATCTAGAACAGCTTCCCCGGGTAGCTTTTTCAATCTTCTGAAATAAAAAGTTGTCTCCAATGCAGTCCAAGAACTTATTGGATAGTCTGTGCCGCTGTGTTATTTTCCCAACATATATCTGGATAGTTGAAGTCCCCATCACCACCAAATCTTGGGCTTTGGATGATATTGTTAGTTGTTTTAAAAAAGCCTCATCCACTTCTTCCACCTGGGTAGGTGGCCTGTAGTAGACTCCTAGCATGACATCACCCTTGTTTTTAACCCCTTAACTTTGGTCTCCCTCCCTTTTTTTTCCCCCTTCAACATAATTTTTTCCCTTTTTTTGAGGGGGGGGAGAAGAAGTGTTCGGCATTTTGGTGGGGGGTGTTCGGTATTTGGGGGGGGGGCTGTTCGGTATTTTTGTTTCAACCATCTGGCAACCCTAGATGAAAGTTATAGTATCAGTTATTTTTGGACACTGGAGAGCAGGAAACTGTTGGTGGAAAGATCTGCAGTGAGAGAGCCATATAAATTGAATGAAACTCTGAATCTTTACTCTCCAACTGCACATGTAGAGAATATACATTTCCTGTTGTTTGCAGGCTCTTATGTGCAGCGCTGAGTGTTTTGAACACCCTGAACTCATTTGTTGTGGATATTGTTGCTTTGTTTACACACTACTAACAGACTTTTTCAACAGAAAGTGAATTATTTGTGTCTGATTATCGATAGCCATTTGTAGCAGTGTTTGAGGGTACACAAGGTATTCTGTACTTAATTGAAGCTGACATAATATAGCCTGTACCTTGAAAACCTAAACAGAAAGCTTATCTGCTTGGAAAAATGAACGTCTCTCTGCGTCAGATAATCCACACAAGTGACTTTGTGTGTGGCTGTAATAGTTCTTGGGAGTGACACCTAACAATTGAAAATGCACCTTGTTGTGAGATGGTAATCTCTGTGAGGGCAGAGACTTGAGTGCTTTTTTATAAAGTTCACTTGGTGCCTCTTGGAAATGAGCTGTGTGTAAGACCTTTTGTGGTGTTTGGATGGTGATAATTAAATTATTTGTTATGAGATAAAGCTACAGGTTTCCATAGTGTTTCAAAGCACTGTTGGATTGCCCAGTGTGTCCTTTTATACAGTTTGCGGAAAGCTAATGCAATCCAGATAGCGAGGAAGAAACATTGCTAATTGCAAAATTAGATTGCCTTTTTTTTCCCCTAGAAGATCTGCTCTGGGAATTACTTAGGGGAATTTTATGGCCTGGCTTATGCAGGGGGTCAGACTAGATGATTACAATGGTCCCTTGTGGCCTTGGAATCTACGAATTAAAGGTGTTATACAGCCCACTGAAAGGAAAATCATTAAACTTTTTTTTTTTTTTTTTAAATTGAACTAATCCACTTAACTTCTGTGCCTTAGTTTACTCTTCTCTAAAATGGGAACGGTAACACCCTGCCTCCCACAGGTACTGCTGAACTCAAATTCTTGGCAAAGTATTTTGCAATCCTCTGAAGAAAGGGGCTACAGTAATGCAATGACATGCTCGCCTGTTGCACAACTTCATCACTGAAGGAAGGAGCATTAGCCCCATGGCCTAGCAATTCCAAAGGGCCCGGGGCTCCTGTCTGCCAACACTGCTACTGCAGCAGAGGCCTGGGACCTTAAATTGCTGCCGGAGCCCCATGCATTCCATGCGACTCTGAGAGCTAGGGGAGGGGAGCACCACTTTTTGGGCTGTGGGGGGGGACTGGTTGCCCCCACTTCCTCCCCTTTCACCCAAGGCCACACCCCTTCCATGAGTGGGGAGCTAGGCCCCCCAATCTTGCCCAGGGGCCTGTGGAAGCTGTCGACGCCCCTACTAAAAAAATGTTGTTTACTGTGTTGTGGCCCAGAGAACACCCTGCATGCCAAGCTGTCATTGTGAGCGGGTGTTTTTACTTTTCTCAGTGCTTAGCCCCAAGCCCAGTGAGCATGTGATGGGTAAAATGTTTCTTCAGTAAAATAAAATGAACTTGTTCCGCCAAACAAAGATTTGTCACTTTTGGGATAAGTGGAAATCATGGACATTGGAGCCATGACTTTGGAGAGACCTCAGCCAGAGGTCTCCAGCTTTCTTTATCATGCCCCCCACAAGATGAGTGGAGAGCATAGTAGCTTTTCCCTCCTATTCCTTCCCTGTTATCTTATGCACCAGTTGAGCACCAGCGTTATGCGGAGTTAAGTCGTTACAGCGTAGCAACTGGCTGCCTCAGAGCGAACTTGGTGAAGCTGGCCCGGCCCCAAGGAGCTTATATACTATTGGTGCTGAAGCATCACTGCTTCCAGAGGCATTGCATGAAGCCGTCCCTAGAGATTAATGCACCCCAATAACATCTGCACTGAGTCCAGATGAAAATGGTTGATCCCTGGTTTTGACTTGATGCTTTTTCATTGCACTTCGATACATTTATTCCTGGTTTGGGGTGACCGTTCCCATCTCTGCAGAAGGCAGTGTTGTCTCTAGGATAATTCACAGACCAAATAGTACTTCCTTGATGTGCTTCAGGCCCTGTGGACAGGTGTGGTCCCAGCCCCTGGCAGAAGGTGTATTGCTCCATTAAGTTTGCTTGTGGATTTGAGTTGCGTTCTTTTTATTTCTCAGTCACCTTTGTGCTTGACTCTTTGTCTCCCTTGGTTGCTCAGGACTCCAGCCAAGCCATTCCCCTTGTGGTGGAGAGCTGCATACGATTCATTAGCAGACATGGTAAGTATTCAGATGATAGTCTTCATTTTTTTAAATGCCCCATATCAGAATAAGTCAGGCAGGACTCTTAAGCGCATTTAAACTCCTAGTGAAGAACCAGTATGGTAAGCTTTAGATTGCACCCCTGGACTCTAGGGACGTTCGCACCCAAATTTCGTAACTTGAATTGATCCATCTCTAATTTAAATAAATCACAAGGGTACTTCAATGTGGGGCTGTCTCCTGCGAACATTTAGAGGTGCCTGGTGCAAAGCGCTTGTATTGAAATTCCAGAGTCGGCGCTACTAAGAACTGTCCTCTCAGAAGAGATCAGTGGTGTTGCACTATTGTGTATCCTAAGCATAGGAAGAGAGAGAGGCTACTGCAGGTCCTTGAGGTGGAAAATGCCATGCATTAAATAATGCCTCCTTCATGTGCCCTTCCTTCCCATTGTGGGGTTTCTTTGCTACAGCAGAAGTGTTGAATTTTTATTGGGTTTCATTCCAAATAGCGTCTTGACTTCAGTCTGGCATGACCTGGGAGGATGATCACTTCCTCTGGGGCAACGTTACAGGCACAGGAACAACTTGATTTCTTGTCAGGTCATCACCCCTTCCCCCCCTTCTCCCCATCTCTGTCTTGCCTAGCTGCAAGTACCCCTTCCCTGGAGTTGTGACTGGCCCACAGTATTCAAGTGGCCCTTTAGGGAAGCCGAGGTGCAGATTTATTTGCTTTAATGAAAGATAATTGTATCATTTTTAGATAACTTCCGTGCATTTTATTCTAAGGGGTGTGTGTGTGTGTGTGTGTGTGTTTTCAATTAAACAGTATTTAATGATAGGACGAAGACAGACTGCTAGTCAGTTATCTTGCATAGGGATGGGGTTTGTTTTCATCTAACTAATACACAGAGCCAGATAGTAGATCCAGTTGTACTTTACTTTTGTCACAATCACTATTGCACTTTGGAAACTGTTGTATAATTTCTATCTAGCTTTTCCCTCTTGGAGAACTAAATAAAATATATGCGAAAGATAGAACAATTTGGTATTAGAAAAGTATGCGCTTCACATACAAATCCATGTCAAAGGAGAATGATAAAGAATTGATTGCTTGACCCGTTAAAGTTTTGTTCTGTAATATGGTCATTACAGCTTACGTCTAAATTAATGCTTTTAAATAAAGTTTTCCCTATAGATAGTGGATTGATTCCATTTTCATTCTCATTTTGCTGCATTTGGGTATATATTTATTTTCATTGTGCAATAGAATATGTGTGATGGTGACAGAAGTAGTAATTAAGAGCCACATAACACAAGAAAGTCATTGCTTGGTGATTAAAATAGTACCATAAATTATAAGACGATGAGCCGGCCACAAATTCCCTGCTCCCATCCAAAGACTTGAATAGACACAACCGTTTCCTTATCCTGGAATTATTTTATAAGTTAGGATGTTTTAAACATTTGCTGCTCGTATTTCATGTTCCAACAGAGAGGTTTTACAGTAATAGATTGGAATCCGACTACTAGCCTCCATCAGTTTTAATGATTTAAATTACTTAACCATTCTACTGAAATATCCTGAAAATTTCCCTAGAGCCCCAAATATCAAGTCATATTAGTGGCTGGGAAGTTATTTTCTGTAATTCAAATGAATAAGTTGTTCTTTACTTCTTATCCTATTTTCTAATGTTGCTGTTAAACAATAAAAAGTTACTGTGTTCTACCCCAGGCGTGGATGCATAAGTGAAGTGATTCAGTATATAGGTTGTATATGAGTTTATTTGCAGAGTGCTTACTCCAAGATAAAAAATATTGGCAAAATATTAAGGCATTATTTATTCTTCTACTGTTCATGGCTGAGAAATGAATAGTTTTCAGTGTTTTTTCTGATGTGGAAGAGGAGTTATGTACTCTTTTATTCCTTATTGTATTCTTAGGTTTTTGCAGAAGGAAAATTTCCAAAGGGTACAAAAGAACTTGGCCTGTCCTGCTTATTGGCACAGTTGTAGTGTTGTAGATGAATGGGACCCTACCCTGACTGTGCGTAGACTGGGCAGAATATGGTTTTGTTTTTGGTTTTTTGTTTTTTTTATTTTAAAATTTCAACAGATGATATCAAATGTTTATTTTTACACTTTTCTAAGTGTAAAATGATTTTAAATTTTCACAGTTGCATAAAATTATGGGCTTTAAGCATTTAAAAAAATGACCAGAATTTTCACAGCTGTGTAAAATTATGGCAGGATCAGATGATTTAATGACAGTACACATTGAAATTCAGAAATTTAAAGCATTTATAAACGGTGTGAAGTCAAACTGTAAACATCACATGCCAAAATATTTAAAGTAGATATTCTTAAATCTAAGTTCTCAAGCAGCGTTTTTCTTCTTTTGCCTATTGGTAAATTTCAATTATTATCATTGGAAGTAGTTTTGATGGTTTGTGTGTGTATGGCGAGATACATTTACTGACACCAATAAGAATCTAAACCTTCCAGATCTCCTATACAATATCACTTTGCCAGTTGTAGAGCTGAGCTGTAAGCTTTGACTGCCATTGTGGGATTCTCTTATTGTCTTACAGGGCTACAGCATGAAGGCATATTCAGAGTGTCTGGCTCACAAGTGGAGGTGAATGATATAAAAAATGCATTTGAGAGAGGTGAGAAGGATGTGTTCTGTGTCTCACAATCACCACGTGTGTTAGCATTGCCATTCTAAAATACTTAGTGTTTTGGACACAACTGATTGTGTCCTGTGTAGGTTTTTAACAGTTCCGCATTTCGTAAATGACTCAGGCATAGAATTTTTCCAGTGCTCGCTAACCTTGAACATAGAAAGCCATTTGATATGTTACGCTTCATGTCTTGCAACATGGCCGTATAATAATCCTTCAGAATTTCGGCACCTGTCATGTTTGATTGTTTAATGTGTGCACATGTCCAGAGGTGCTGAGCATTTCCTTTTTGCATTTAACTACATAGTCTGTTTTCCTCCATCTTGGGAATAGACTCTCTTCTGTACCATACCCAGGGTGGGATTCCTTGCCCCAGCATGTCTTATGAAGCAATGTGACCACATTTAGTATAATCACTGCAAGTGAAAGAGTCGGTTTCAATTCACTGTTCGTTCGGCTCTCATTTGGAGGGCTTTTGTTGGTGGTGGGTTTTTTTTTAAAGCCCATCAGTAGGATTGGCCTTATGCACAAGCTCTCTGACCCAGCAACTCAGTCTGACCCAGTCTCCCTACCCACAGTGTGACTAGAGAGAAAGTTCCCTTTCAGGTTATTCCGAGCAGTTTGTGGACCCCTTCTTGCTTGGCGCTCTGAAAGTCATAGTTCTGGTTCTGCCGCCACATACGCTTCATGCTCATATCTCTCCATGTCACAGATGTGGGAGCACAGCAAATCAGTGAAGGGAGAGAGAGATGGGTATCATCTTATTTGGCCTAACAGTGAGGTGGTTGAGCTGCAGTGCATTTCTTTTATATGAGAATGAAGTACCTCGGAGAACAAGGGAAATGCATGTGTGGTAGGTCTGAGGGCTTCCAGCACCAGACTCCAAGTAGCAAAGCTGTCAGACGTCTCAGGGAAAACAGTTAGTTATTCCAGTAATGCCACCCTACAATGAATAACCTTGTTTTTCTTAGCTTCATTTTGCCTGTCCCTCTAAAGAGGATGATATACAGAACCGACAGAGTTAACAATAAAGTCTGTGCAATTTATTACTTCATCCAGAACCTTTGGTGGCAGTTAATATCAAAGATAATGCTCTGGTGCATGGTGGACCATTTATTATCCTGTATGTTATTAAAGTAATAGTCAAGCTTTGGTAATATCCATCACATAATAGATATATATAGCTTTGATTTGAAGTTTGCCCCATCATTAAATCTAATGGTATTTGATTGGGAGTTTTTCCATAGGGAACAGCTCCTTCAGTCGGTGTCGTCGTCGTCTTTTTTTAATAGACAACCAACAGTATAGATATAGTCACACATTAACTATGTCAGAAACTTCATTTTCTAACCAATCCAGCACAACATGTCTCCTCCTAAGACTTGTAAAGGTAGCATTTGACCCAAGCATTGGCCTACTGTGCAGGCCTTCTGTCAACCCTAGAGGGAGTCACAGTACTGCGTAGTGCTGAGGGATTTATGGTCACATGCTCCCTACCGCCTGTAACCCAACAGAATGCCGGGTCTGTTCCCTCCCACAAAAAGCACCTGGACTGCAGAGCCCACCAAAATTACCACAGCTCCCACAGTAGTTGCACCCCCAGTTTGGTCATGGATGAGGGGCACTCTCCCTGGGTGGGGGTCAGATGACAGTCAACCCATTTATCTGCCTGACTGGGAGCATCCAGCCTCTTCAGCAACAGAGGATGACTGCCAAGGACCTTTCTTGATTGGAAAAGCCATCCCTTAAATACCAGTCATGCTCCCATTGCCTGCTGAGTATTTAGGGGAGGGAGAAGACAGGGAGTAACCCTTGGATCACATGGATTTTTCTCTCTGGCTGAGGCCTATCCTTCTAGCAGAGCAGACTAACCCTCTGACTACCAAAGATCTTACTCTTCCTCCCTTTTCTTAATTATTTGTTTGTAACTAGGGGAGGATCCACTGGCTGGAGACCAAAATGACCATGATATGGACTCCATAGCGGGAGTTCTGAAACTCTATTTCCGAGGGCTGGAGCACCCTCTGTTCCCGAAGGAAATCTTTCATGATCTGGTTGCCTGTGTCAGTAAGTAGATGGGGGAATGGTGTGTTGTACTTAAATGCAAGCCCTGCAAAAAAGAGGACCCTTTACAACCCAAGCCCTTCCCCTTCTCCTTTCCCTCCTCTCCCCCCCTCCCCCCCCGGTCTCTCCATCCTCTGCTCCCCATTTCCCTCCCCCTACCAAAAAAAAAATCAGTTTATGATAATAAGCAAACTTTGTATTACACCGAAAATGGTGACTTGATTTTCCATTGTAGCCCAGAGCCTCTTTTTGAGCCTCCCATTTCCAGTCTTTCCCAGAATATTTATCCTAATGTGTTTTAGGCTCTGTGCTCCAGCCTCCATCAAGGTTAGGACTGCTCAGCTGGTTTTTTAATGCTGCAATCCTTAATCTCATGGCAGTGCCTATTCAGGAAAGCGAATCAGAGAACACAATTAAGTCAGGACCACTCAGGATCTGCACCACAGCAGCATGCTTCCGAGAGGGTGGCCACAGCACCTTCAGACCCAAAGCTTCATACGTAGCTTTTTAAAAACAACAATTTTGCACCCGCTGCTCCTTTTAAGGCCTCAGCTCAGAAGGTGCTCACAGCTGCTCTCTTGGAAGCCCACTGTTCCGGCACTTTTCCTGACCAGTCTGCTATGTCCAGTGTTGGTGACTGTGTACATACAGTGTATCTCTTCTGGTGCATGCTGGGTATTTCCGAAAGGGAAGCTGCTGTGTGTTTTTTTTGCCAGTCTGAAGAACTCTTCCATAACCACAAGGAAGGTTTCTTTTGGGCGCACTCTGCCGAATATAGAATGTGAGAGGGATTTCACTCCAGGTATCAACAGCTTGGTTTATTTCAAAGCTTTTTCGTTATCTTCTTGGAAACCAAGTTTAAATGGTCCCATTATTGCCAAATCATTCAGCAGCAAAGAATGACTCTATTGTCCGGGCAGTGGAATAGCCATCAGCAGCAGCCTTTGAAGTGGGGCAAAGATAACTGCTTCCGAAACAACTCGTGGTTTTCTTCTCACAGTAAATGACTTTACAAAGCTTAATTCATATTAGATGAAAAGAAATCTGCTCCCAAATAACTTCATCCTTCCAAGGCTGCCGATTTATGCTGCCCCCTTTTCTTCCCTCAATAGTCTGCTGCACCCATAACTTTTAACTCACCCTTCCGCTATGAAGATCTATTTTCTGAGTCAGACCAAACACGTTTTTTTGTTAAACACCTACCTTTTGTAGCAAACTGCAATGAGCTATTGTGTTGGCTGTATTTAAACAGACATCACTTTGTGCGCCCACACTGTAAAAGAACCTGCTGATAGATTACACATACCATGCACCTTGACAATGAACGGCTTTGCAGATCAGGTTATGTATACATTACATCCTTCTTCAAGGGATTTCTGGAGAACACATCATACATGTTACAGGAAGCAGACAGCCCCTTCCTTCCCCAAGATTCTGTGGTATTGTCTCTTGGCTCCTCTCTTCAATAATTCATGCTGCCCTGGTGTAGGGAACCTCAGAGTGTGCCACTAACATGCAGCTTCAGGGACTTCAGATACAGCCATGGTGATGTAATAACTCTGTATGGTGCTTTCTCCTCCTTTCAGCAATGGATAACTTACAAGAAAGAGCTCTACACATCCGGAAGGTCCTGCTAAGCTTGCCTAAAACCACTCTGATTGTAATGAGATACCTCTTTGCATTCCTCAGTCAGTGAGTATCCCAGAAAGCACCGGTGCTCTGCAGTAGATGTTGGGGTTGGTATAAATATGATGCATGAGAGGCCTGCAGGTGTGTGTCTGCAGTTCAGGATGGAAGTAACCTTGCCTTTGCCCATAGCAGTCTGTTGCTTCTGCCAGCTTGCTGAACTCTTGCATCTACTTTGCGGGGCCTGTGATTAGAGAAAACATCAGCCACCTTGACAAAGCTCCTGAAATGAAAAGTAATAATCCTGGAGCTAGCCTGGTAACATAGTGGGAATGCAACATAAAGGTTGTGGGTCTGGGTCCCAGGCTAGCTAGAACCAGGAGTGCTGGGTACTCCATCCTTGTTGGGGTAGGTGGGCTCAGAATGCATCAGAATCTTTCTCCCCATCTGGTGGGTACATGGAGCTCTTCTGTCAGGCTACGTCTAGACTGCACGCCTTTTTCGACAGAGGCTTTGTCGACAGATACTGTTGACAAAGTCTCTGTTGGAAAAGAGCGTCTAGACTACGATCAGTATTGTTGACAAAGCAAGCTGCTTTTTCGAAAGAGTTTAGACTCGCTCTTTCGAAAAAGCACAGTTTGCATGCAATAGTGCCTTTTTTCGAAAGTACTTTCGAAAAAAGGCGTTATTCCTCGTAAAATGAGGTTTACCACTGTCGACAAAACTGCCGCGTTCTGTCGACTTATTGTCGACAGAACGCGGCGGTAGTGTAGATGCAGGTATAGTTTTGTCGACAAAAGCCAACTTTTGTCGACAAAACCCTGTAGTCTAGATACACCGTCAGAGAGAACCCAGCCTCATGCTTGGGGGGTGCTTGAGGATACTAAGAGGAGGAAATGTCACACATGAGATCCCTGCATATATTTTGTATGGAAGCTGATCATGTTAAGGGGGTTGTCTTTCATCATGTTCACGTGGAGGCAGATATGAAAAAGGGAGACTGCACTTGGGAAGGGAGGTGTAAATTTACCTGTGGTACATATCTGGGCATGAAGCAAAACATCAGATCCAGACACTCTTATATTTTGGCAGAGGTTAAATCTGAGCTTCACATCCGGCAGACTGAACCTGAATTCTGGATCAGAACAGAGCGATGTTCCGGGGGAGTCCGGATCTGGAGCTAAATTTTGCAGCATCCCTTTAGATGTCGCCAAAGTTGCCTGAAGTGAGACTTAAAACCAAGCACTAAGGCTGTCTACACTGCACAGTTATTTTGGAATAAGCTATTGCGGAATAGTTATTCCAAAATACCTGATTTCAAAATAGCACGTCTACACTATGGGGAAGCCTCAAAATTAATCTGAGGCAGGCTTCCCTAATGTAGACATGGTGTCTCGATTTAGAGCCCCAGGAGGAATAACATAGAATGGGCCTGGTGAGAGGCTATTTTGAAATAGCAGAAGTGGAGCGTCTACACACGCCTTATTGCGAAATAGCTATTTCAGAATAAGCATTATTCTTCATAGAATGAGGTTTACAGAATCAGAGTAAGCCGTCTGTTATTTCAAAATTATTTCGAAATAACAGAATTGCTGTGTAGACGCGCGCATAATTATTTTGGAATAACAGCAGTTATTCCAAAATAACTTTGCTGTGTTAGACACACCCTAAAAAACCAGGCACTGTCCCAGTGATGAGATGTTGGTATTTCTGTGGATTCCTGTTGGCTTGGCAAGTCTCATCAGGGGAGTGACAGTACAAAAAGATTCAAACGTCCATACTTCAGAGTTGAATTCTGAGGCACAGCTCTGCGGGGCTCCGTCATCTTAATTGTATCATTTTGGCAGCTTGGAGGATGGATGTCACATTCTTCTCCTCGTGATGGGTTTACCATTTTATTCTGCAATTTGAGGTTTCAGCTATAAATAACTTAAAGGGATATAGAATCTCTTGGCCTTTCTCTCATTTGTCTCCCACAGGGCATTAAAACTATCTAGACAAAGCAGCCCTTTCTGCCCTCACTGTGACTCCAATAAAATGGAGGAAAATTCGGCTTCCAGAACGGATTTATGTACCCATTGGAGAAACAGCGTATGTTTAGTTTGTGTGGAGCTTGGGAAATAAGATTTCTCAAAGCAGTTGTAGAAATATATTGATTTTAACTAATAAATAAGCTCTGGCCATTGAACAGTCATACACAACAGTGTAACAGACATTATTCATGAAAGAGAGTATAGTCCTGAAACTCAGGGGCCCAAACTCTGTTGACTTCTAAAGCTGCAACAAAAATCACTGTAGCTGGCTGAATTGTATTGGCTCCTAGTTGAATTAGCAGCACTTGCAAAACTGGCTTGAAAGGTAAAGGACTCTCAATGAGCCCCAAAGCTAACTTCATAGCAAAACGGAAAGTGGTGTAAATCTTAACTTCAGCCTGCAGAGGTACAGTCTTCTCTAAATAGGACCAAGTCTGGCCATACATGGATGGCAGAGATTGTAGAGCAGTGTTTCTCAAACTGTGCTCCACGGAGCCCGGGGCTCTGCGAGGTTGACAAACTGGAAACATTGATAGGTACAACACATACAATCAGTGGACCGCTGGGGCTCCGCATAAATTTTTATGCATGTAAAGGGCTCCGGAGCCCAAAAAGTTTGAAAACCGCTGTTGTAGAGTAACCCAGTAGGTGGCAGCAGATGGGACTGCTGTTTAAGTAAATGACACTTGGATGGTAAGATATTTTCTGTGGATACTGTCTGTTTGTGATAGAGCCCATTTCACTTAAGAAGCAATGCAGTCTATGCTTATGTGATCTAAATATCATAGCTATATATGTACGTGCAGTGAGATGGTATTTTTCTTGCTGTCCTAAATGCTATACACTCTTATCAATAGCTTGGGCAATAATTCTCAGAGCAGTTGTTCTGATGCGTCCCACCTTTGAGGAAGCTGCATTTCTATGGCTGTTGAAGTGATTCCTGCATTTGTAAATTTGCAACGCTCTTCAGGCTTCTTTCAGGATGAAAGCAGGTTACTAAAATAAGATATTTGGTTTTACTGCTAATGTGGCCATCTGCATTAAACAACTGAGACATTTGAGTCCTGTTACTGTATTTGGGATGCTAGTACGTCAGCTGCTCCCGAGAGATGTCCAGTCTCTTAGGTAAAGCTGGTAGTGGGTTTAAAATGGTCCAGGATATTTGTTGAATCCTATCATATATATTGAAGAAATCATTTTTGCACTGTAGAAAATAAAAAAGGTCCCAGAACTACTGCTGTCTTTCCCTCCATCCGAGCTATGACATAGGAAAGAGGCTTTCTGCAATGCAAGAAGAGAAACTTTCCACAGTGGTGTGAAATTCTTCAGTGCCTTGGGATGATGATTCCACAGATGTCCCTTCAGACGTCATTGAGTTAAATGTTCCCTTCCAGCCGTAATATTTAATTATTCTAAGGAGTGAACTGGAAAGCAGGGTCTTTCAAGGGGGTTGTACTGGAACTTAGCTCTCTGGTGCTTAACCATTCATGGGTGCCTCAGAAGGCTTAAATTACAGGTTTGGGGGTAAAATGTATTCCCTTTTAAAGAAGGGTCAATGCAGAGACTTGGTGTTCGGCTGCACTTGGTAAATCCTACAGATGGGCTCCTGGAAAAGCTGCACGCAGGAAACACCTTGGTCTTTGGGGGAGGGGTTCGGTTTAGACTGCAGTACACCTAACTCACGTTACCAAGCACCAAGTCAGGCAAAGAAGACGTTAAGGCTCCTTAATGTAGCAAAAGTGACCTGGAGTTACATTAAGGCTTTGGTTTGGAACTGGATGCAGGGCTATCGAGAGATTATACAGAGTCAGAAAGCAGGATATGCTTCTGCTTTGTCAGCTCCCTGGTGCCTTTTTAAGCAATATGATCCCCGAGCCTCTACAATCTCTTGGAGGTTTCTAGCTCCACTTGGCCTTGCTTTTCAAATTGAAAAGGTTTTAGTATGTCGCTAACACTACAAGCCCTCGGTGGCAGCTTCCATAATGAGTATTGGCTTATTCCTGTGCTGTTGGGAGCCTTTGGGCTTGGAAAGCACTCCGTTTCAAGGAGGGTGCAAATGGAAAGAAGCAGACGGGCGTCTTGGTTGCCAGCTTCCTGCTGTGATCTGCGGAGCAGCAGTGGCTCTGTCAGGTCCGCCTTGGCCTTTTGACTGGATGTAAGGTGTTACTGCAGCAGCTGCTATCGGAGCAGGGTGCAGAGTCAGCCGCATGTAAATAAATCCCCAGCAATGAAATGCAATCTGCGTGAAGAATACAGCTATTGAAAAGAGGAACCGTCTGACATTTTCTTTCTTTACCAGCGCTGTGTGCGCTGATTGAGGAGGAAGCTAGGGAAATGGAAACTGCCTTACTGATTGAATAAAGAAAACAGCATGTCAGCAAGCAGCAAAGTTGGGTTTTTTCTTTTTTCCCATACAGATTACAACTAGGAATTTGTCTTAATGTAAGTAGCTTCAGATGAGAGAGTCAGATCCTGGGAGGCGCATCTAGAGGAATTCCCCCTCCCCGGTAAATGCCATCAGGTCACCTCGATCCTTTATTGACCCAAAACATTCCATTCCAAACAGAAGGGGCTTCAAGAGCAGAGCACCCAAAACTAACCCTCTCGGTTTAGATGTTTGCTTCCCTAGCATGAGATGTCAGTACATTGCCTCATATTAATCCTCTTCTCGCCCTCTTATCCCTGTCTCTTGCAGTTTATCACAGTTCAGTGAAGAGAACATGATGGATCCCTACAACTTAGCCATCTGCTTTGGGCCCACACTGATGTCTGTGCCTGAAGGTCACGATCAGGTCTCCTGCCAGGCTCATGTCAATGAGCTGATCAAAACCATCATCATCCAACACGAGAACATCTTCCCAGGACCAAGAGACCTGGAAGGTCCGGTCTACAGCAGGAGTGGGAGCACGGAGGATTACTGGTACAGTGGGAGCCGTCAGGGAGCCGATGAAGGGTGCCAGCACTGACCCAGCATGGCCATTCTTATGTTCTTATTCAGTTGATTGCAGCTGAACCTAGAAAGCTGTAGCGTGGGTTAATCTTCAGGATAGTATTTGGGGGGGGAGGTGAGGATACAAAATCGCCATTTCCATCCAACCCAAACCCCAGGAGGCCTGGCAGTGCATTCTGTCAGAAGGCAGCATCTGGAAGCAATTGAGCCAGAGCCGTTCCTGTCATCTGGGGTGGAAGGTTGGGGAGGGGAGGCGGCAGGGAGGTGTTTGCTTTTCCTCGTGGTTGAATAGATCTCATCCACCTCCTGCTGAAAGGAAGAATCTTTAACTGTCTCGCTGCCCTAGCCTGCAAAGGATTTTCTTGCACTGATATTGTAAAAAAGAAGGCAGTCTAGTAGCAGAGTGAGTTGACTGGTTTCTATCCTCTTCCAGGACAGGATAACTCCTCCACCATCTGACCGCAGTAGATATGATCTGTGAGGAGAGGCTGTTTGGTACAAACTGCTAGAAGTTTTAAACAAAGGGCTGTTGTAGTGGCAGTTCGATTCATTTACGCGGCGTGGCCTCCATTGATTTTACTGGCTGGCTGAGTTGTCTGGGCTGAATTTTCAGTCCTTTCAGAGGTCTGTGTTTGCATCACATGTGAGGTTTGCCCCTAGGCAGATGGGAGCTGTCAGAAGGCATGAACAAGCTAAATGCTGAGCTAATTATTATTATTGCAGTAATGTGTACAGGAGATCTTTGCGATGTGTGTGGAATCCATGTCTTCACGGGCCTCCTGTGGCTTGGGAGGGGTGGGGGACGGGAGCCTCAGGGAGCTCACTGTGGCTCATGGCCACCGGAGTCAGTTCTTCATGCCTGCCAAGAGCCACAGTGAGTTCCCCGCAAAGTCCCCCCCCCCACCTCCCGGCTCCCAATCTCACTGCGTGGAGCTCACCATGGAGGCTGAGAGCTGCAGCTCCCAGTAGTCATGAATTTTGCCATTTGGGGTGGATGCAGGAACATATCCACTGCAAATGGCGAGTGTTCCCCTGTATGATGTTTGTGTGAAACCTGACGTGTAGGGGACAATCCCTATCCCAAATTATTAATACTTAAGCAAATACAATACATGGGGAAGGGGATATACAGGTTTTTGTAACTTGTCACTCTGGTACAGGGTGGGACCTAAGGCCCAGGGGCTGAAGGCAGCCCCCGGCTTGCCTGGATCCAGCCCCAGAGGCTCAGGGCTCCTCTCCTCTCCCAGTGTTGGGGAGCCTGTGCTGGAGCTCCAGCCCCTCTGCCATCCCACTGTGAGGCTGGAGCACACAAAATCTACTAGGCTGGCCTCCCCCAGGCTCTGGTGTGTGAGGGGAATGTGGGGAGTGTCTTTCCTCTTCTCAGTTGGGGGCCACGTTAGTGAGGGGTTGGTTTTTCTTTTTTGCTTCTCCCTTGTGTGCGGCCCCCGACTGATTTTTCTGTGAGTCAGTGGTCCCTGAACCAAAAAAGTTTCCTCAACTCTGCTCTGGTATCTGCCTCCCAAGTGCTCTTTTCACTTAGAATTTTCTTTGGAAAATAATGAAGGTACCTGGTCTCAGACATGTCCTGGGATCCACAGCTGAGAAAGTGACCGTGCAGAATCATGTCCTCCTTTGTTGATGGTGGCTGCATTTTGGGGTGGGGAGGCAGAGTCTAATCTGCCTTAAACACACATTAAAATATCATTGAGGTTCCCATCTCTTACCTCAATTTACTTTGCTTGGCTCAGTTTTTCTTCTAACCGGCTCCATACTTCCCACCCCCCCTCATCCCCGTGTCTTACTTGTGGGGGAAGCCAGGCAGGGGTGGAGTTCAATGTGATTGAAGATGTTTGAAGAAATTAATCAGGGAGAAACATCTGGTTACTATTCAAGCCTCGTCATGGCCGTGGTAGTAAATGGCTGTTAGTTACTGCCCACAGGGATTTCTGCTGCAGAGCTTGCACGTGGCGAAGTGGATCCCCTCGCGGCTGAGCTGGTTCATCAGACAAAGGGAGCCGAGTACATTGGCACCTGAATGCTGCCTGTTCCTCAGCTGCCTTCTCTTGTCCCCACCTAGCAATGTACAAGTGACGCTCCAGAGCAGGGGCCCCTGTGGCTAGGAGCCACCCTTGGTGTGCGCTCGGCCCGTTCCTTCCGATGCTCTTGCTGGGCAGCAGTCGCTGTCAGCCAGCAGCTGCCGGGGAGGGTTGAAGCCACTTGCACTGGGAGCAGAGAGGGCAGGGCGCGATGTTTAGCTCGCAGGTCAGATTTAGGCCTTTGATACAGGCACCTCTGAACAATTGCTTTTGCCATCCCATGTCTGTCTGTCTGGGCAGATTGACACCACATGAGAACAACCTACAAACACCCAGCATTAAAGGGGTGGTGGTCAGAGTCGAGGAATCTTTTACAAGCGCATTAGAATGGATGAGGAGAAAAATTTATCAAGAGGCTCAACTTGACTTGCATTCCTCTGGCAATAGAAATTGCCAGAACGTCCGCAATATTCCCGTAGAAATCCAGCAGTCCGTCACGCCTTGTTACAGCATCCAAGCGCCCATGTGATCATTGGAAAGAAAGGATCTCTTTATAGCTGGGGCAGGGGTTGTTTTTTTTTGGTTGGATGTGTTCTGTGAGGGGGAAGGAAGGAATGTGATCCTGTTTCTCTTTTCACAGTGTTTAGATCATTGGAGCTGGTTGTACGCTGCATTACTTCACAATCTGGGTGAAACTTTAGCCTGTAATACTATAGTCCTCCAGGAGCTTTCTGTTGGCTTTAGATGCTTTTATTAAACTTTGCAGAGTCTTTATCCTGCTTAGTAAAGGATGGGAAAGTTAACTAATGCCTCCTGAGGTATGGTCTTCGAAGAGGACTAGGAAGCAGAATGTTTGTTGTGTGTTAGGTGTAATGAGATACTGGGATTGTTCAGGCTTTTTTTTTTTTTTTTTTTTTTTAAAACAGGGAGAGATAGATATTGCAAACAGTTTCTTGAAATGAGAGTATGAGGCTTCAGTGAACCCTTTATTCTACACTTTTCAGGGTCAGAAAGATTGATCTAGTTATGTCCTTGTGAAGAGATGATTTAAGGTCTGCTCAGTCTGGCACAAGGAGCTCATAAACCTGTCTACAAAGGCTCTCCAGTCCTTGCTACATTTTACCTTGAGCCAGCTAAGGCTCTAGTGCAGGGGTCTCCAACCTTTTTAACCACAAGATCACTTTTCTGTTTAAGTGCAATGTAAGATCTACCTCAAACCCAAATAACCCTGCCCCACTTCCTTCCTGCCCCTTCTTTGAGGCCCTGCCCCTGCTCCACCCCTTCTCAGAGGCCTCACCCTGCTCACTCCATCCCTCTTCCTCCCCCATCTTCACTCACTTCCACCAGGTTGGGGTTGGGGTTTGGGGTGCAGGCTCTGGTCTTGAGCCAAGGGGTTTGGAGTGTGGGAGGGGCTCCAGGCTTAGCCCAGGGCAGGGTATTAGGGTCCAGGAGGGGTTTCAGGGTGCAAACTCTGGGAGGGAGTTTGGGTACATTGGGACTTGCATCTGGAGCAGGAGGTTGGGTGCAGGAGAAGGTTCAGGGCTGGGAGGGGTTCAGGATGCGGGCTCTGGCTGGGCACCATTTAACTGAGACGGCTTCCGGGTAGTGGAGCAGTGATGTTAAGGCAGGATTACTCCTGCCCTGGCCCTGCACCACTCCCGAAAGCAGCTGGCATGTACAGCAATGGCTCCATGGCACCATGTGATGCCCCTCATCTACCAGCACTGAGCCTACAGCTTCTACTGCCCATGGTTCCCTGTTATTGATCAATGGGAGTTGCAGGTGCAGTGTCTGCAGACAAGGACAGCGTGTGGAGACCCCCTGCTCTGCCTCTCTCAGGGGCTGCAGGAACACACCAGCCACTTTCAGAAGCAGCAATTGCCACAGGGATAATGACTCCAGCCGCGACATTAGACATTTTAGAACTCACTCCTTAAAGAATTAAATGTAAGCGTAAGAAAGAAATGAAAGTTATGAAATGCACAGACCAGTCAAAAACCAAAACTAACCCACGTTGCCAGCACTAACAGAAGTAACAAGAACCCCCCCACATATGTGTAGGGTCGGGAGAAGAGAGTGAAGGGCAGTTGGTGTTTGTGACACACACACACTGTCTGTCTGTCTGTCTCTCTCTCTCTCTCTCTCTCTCTCTCTCTGAATGTGACTGATTTGCATTGCCAAGCTCTCTCCCTCCCTTTCTTCTGTGCGGAGATGGGGTACAGGAGTGGGGGGAGGAGGGACACCCTGATATCAGCACCTCTCCTCTTCTCCCTCCCACACCCTGCACAGCGAGCAGGAGGTTCCCAGGGAGGCAGCTCCAAGGTAGAGGGCAGGAGCAGCATGACAGTGGGTGGAGGGGCAACTCAAGTACCAGCGCTTGATCCTGACTGGTTTGGCCAGGAAGCTATCACCTGTCAGAGGCTCCAAGATCAACCGGTAGATCCTGATCCACTGGTTGGTGACCACTGTTCTAGAGCAAAAAGGCTTTCCCTTCGACTTCAGATTCCTATATATAGGGAGGAGAGAATCTTGCAGGAGGAACACTGTTAGCAGTGTGCGAACGGAGCCAAGAAAGAGTCTTTGCTAACTGGTAGTCCAACTCTGTAGGGTCACTTAGGAGGGTGGGTGAATTCTCCCTGTTCTCTCTCCTCTCCCCTTTCTTTTCCATTTTAGACATGGATGATTTTCATAAAGCGTTGACTCATTTCATAGAATAGGCAGTGGGGCTTAAGCACCTGTAAATAGACGTATGCCAGTTAATTTGATATGTGAGTCTGTCTGGTGAAATTAAGAAAAGCACATTTTAAACTGATCAGAAGAACAAAATCGGAAGCATCCTATTAAACCGTGGAATAATCTCATGTAGAGCAAACGAGACATTCCCTAATGTCGATACACTATTATCCGTTGCTCTAATTAGTTATCGAGAATAATCCGTGCCAGGCAGAGGAAATGAACTAGACTTATGCTTTTTCTCAGGACTGCAAATGGGGAAAGAAGAGGACAGTTGCCCCTGGGCCCAGCAATTCAGAAGAGCCCAGGGCTCCCAGGCAATGCTGCTGCCACCGGAGCCCTGGGCAGTCGGAACGGTGCCGAGGGCTTGGCTCCCCAAGCCCTGCCCCTTCCACCTGAGGCCCCGCCCCTTTCAGGAGCTTGGATTCAGCTTCTCCCACCTTGCCCAGGGGCCCAGCAATTGTCAGCCCCCCCAATCTTTTCCATCTGAAATCTCCTGAGAGCCCAGTTATGAGTCTCCCAGGATCTCAACTCAGCTTTCCCTGCCTGGATTCCCTGATATTCAGAAGGGAAAGAAGCTACTCCAGGTGCTCACGGAAGTAAACGCTTAGCTTAATTTTCAACCACATAGTTGCAATCCATAGAAGTGCCTCCACTTCTGAAGAGTGCCTGGCACAGTGGAATCCATGTTTGGTGCCACTGTGTAACATTCCTAGTATTCATACGCACACACAAATGTAAGTCAGGAGGGGACCCTGTGCAGCCATCAAGTCCAAGCCTTGCACAGAGGCAGGACAAGTGCACTTAGATGATCCTTGAAACGTGGTGTTTAAGAACAGGCCCAGCCCGTTCTTAAGAATCTCCAGGGATGGGGATTTTACAACTTCCTTTGGAAGCCTGTTCCAGAGCTTGACAGCTGTGCTGGGTGTGGCTGGTTTTGTAGATGGACTTCCCTCCTATGTAATGCACTGAATTGTTTCCTCCCACTGCAGTGAAAGTCCTCATGGAGAGACAGCATCAGCAGAAGATTCAGTTCAGGATCTAGCAGCTGAACACCACACCAGTGATGATGGTACGTGAGGCATGTTAGCTGTCCAGAAGTTTGGGGTGAGGATGCTGTCTAAATTCCAAGTGCCAATAATCTGTGGGGGAACTGAATTAGAAAACCTGTTTGCACCAGCCACCAAAAAACTTAGACCAACTGTCATCCGGAAACTTTCAAAACTCCTGTACAAACATCCTGTTTTCCAGAGGTGCCTTCCCACAGCAGCAAGCTTAGACAGACTCATGTCTTACACAGTGGTGTGCAGGGATTTTCTGCCCGCCTGTTGTTCAGACGGGTCTTTGAGCTGGGGAGCATGAGCTAAGCAGAAAGCCAAACAGCGAACAGGTCTGTGCCTGCTCCCCGGCTCCCCTCTGCATGTGCTTGTGCCAGGGTTCTTTCCTTTCAGTGGCCTTGGCAGGCAGCAGCATGTCGGTAAGTTCCAACAACTTTATTTAAAACAAGCAAGTGAAAACCCCTCCTGCCTTGTGTCTGTGAGCCAGTCTCCGGCACAGGGAATCCCTGCTGATCGTTGGTTTCTGCTGGGCATCTCAACTACCCTTCTCTTGGCCTGAGTCATTAAGAGGGGATCCTAGCCTCGTACCATTAAGCAGCCTGTACTTGACTTGTCCAGCCGACTCCTGATGCTCCCAGCCCTAGGCAGGGTTCAGAAAGGAAGAGACAGCACAGCCCCTAACTCATTGATCCCAACCTCTGATTGGTGAAAATGCCCCCTTGTAGGGATTGGTGGAAAGCATGCACATGAGGTCCTTGCAGAGCCGCGCAGGAGGGCAATTGTCCGTCGGCACCAGTGCATCCCAAAGTGTAGCTGCCCATCCCAAGTAGCAAAATGGACTCTCAGCAGTGACTGATATCAAGCTGATCAAAGAGCAACACACATGCATTGTGCTGCTACGCATCTGCTGGTTGTAATTGTCCTAGAGTCCGCCTCTGACTATAGAAGCTGCACCTTCTTACCAGGACAATGTGACTCTTTTCAGAGTGATTGCTTCGCCTTACGCTTCCCCCTGCCGTCTCTGTACCAGTGGTTAACCAGCAAGCCAATCCCATGGCGTGGACATGTTCATGTTGGCTTAATGTCGCTCGGATACAAAAACTGTCAGAAATATGGGGGGGGGGGAGACTAGTTCTTCTTCCAAGGGAAAAACACAATCAGTCAAAGATTTTTTTAATTAAGTTTGGTTGAGGAGATGACAAAGAATATGGGTGTAAAATGATGTGACTCTGGTGTCCCCCCTTTAAACATCTTCTTCCTCTGGAAAGTCCCAGCCCCTTTGGAAAGCTTGGGAAAACATTTCCCTCTGGATTATTTACCTACCCAAAAAGCATCATCACTCGAATAAAAGGCTGACTGTGTGGCCTGTTTACACATAACTATAATGCTGTTTGCTGACATGCTGATGGGCTAATGTTCTTCGCTGGGTTTTGAATGCTGTTATTGAACTGTTTGTGTAGCAAGAGGGCGCGGTGATGAGAGAGCGAGCGGTTATGGGCTAGAGATGGGCTCCAGCCCAGGTTTGGTTTTGAGGTGCCGCATGCAAGATTAGATCAGTGTTGGCTTGGGATGGCTTCTCGCGCCCCGTGTAGCCTATGTGGAGGGAGAGTTTGGCACCTGAGAAGGGAGGAGCCACTGTGCCTTGGTCACTTCTGAGTGGTCAGGAGGGTTTTGTAAATGGGAGAGAAACGAAAGGTGCCTTTTGGTAGTGTTGGGGAGCTTAATTAGATCCCCAAGATAGATTCTTGAGAGTTGTCTTGGCAGGCCAGCTGGTGAAGGTGGCCAGAGATGTACTAGGTGAGCGGTGCTGGCAGAGCTGGGTCTCTGCTCTGCTGTACACAAAATGGCACCTTCAAGGCTAGCTTCTGAGAGGTACCACGCTGAAGTTGAAGGGATTCAGACCCTCTGGATTTGCCCCCCTAGTCTGAGGGAAGAGGTTGAAGAGCTTTGGACGAAAGCTCTGGGCGCGGACCCGAGGAGCAATCCAGACACAGTGAGGCTGTCATCCGAAGCCTGCCCAGTAGCATAGGCTGGGTTTGCCCAGTAGGCCCTTCCACGCTTAGTTGGTGGTTGAGTCCATTTCTGGATGTTAGGTGCCAGAAGTTGATGGATCACTCATTCATCTAGCCCCTCTCATTCCACAGTCCTCTTGGTGGCTTCAGCATGCTACTCATACAGTGGGTCTAGCAACAAATGTGAGCCTGGAAAATACGTGGCCACTGATGTCTGGAGAAGTTCTTTGAGGGGCAGAATCCTTGTTCTAGAACAAGGCTGAGGCTTCTTGTATTGCCATTCTGTAAACTTGCCACGTGATGTTAGTGATCAGACACTTGAGGGCTGGGACTGGCACATGTAAATCAGTCATACAGTGAAGGGACATATAATGAGGAGCGCTGTGACACCTTGGAGACTTATTAAGGCATAATGTTCACTAAGTCATGAATTGGTGGGGAGTGATTAAACTGCTGCTCTCCCTCACAGATTTTAAGATAGGAGTGGTAGTTGTGTTTGGCTTAGTCTTTGTATCTTGCTTCACTGTGCTTGGAGCCTGAGCCCAGTAGGGCAGCAATACTGGAAATCTGAGTCTAAAATCACTTGTCTGGCTAAAAGCCAGTGTCCTAAAGGGCAAATCGGAAATGTAAGAAACTGTAGAGCAGTGCTCATTTGGAATAATAAACAATTGTTAATGGAACAAAGATGAAACTTACCAAAAAAAGAATCTCGTCCCGTCACTTGTAATAAAATGCAAAAAGAGGACCATTAACTTTTTTTAATGGTACGAATGAACTGGTTCCAATAACCAAATAAGCAAGGGAAAGGGCTGAAGCAGACAACCACATGCTCAAGGGAATCTGGACTGAGGAAATATAAGCTTTCCAAGCTGAAAACAAGTGAGCTATTTTTCACCAGTGCAATCACCTTGCAGGCTATTGAGGAGGGATGATGGGAATCGAGAGGTTTTTTTCTCTCCCTAAATACTAATGAAAACTCCTGCTTGCCAGCACAGGTTTTATTTAGCTGTCTTTGAAGAAATTTACTCTACATTTCTTTGTCCCTGAGAGCTTCTTGGTTTTGGTGACCTTTGATTTGAGTTGTGGGTTTTCCTTTTCTGTTTGTGTTTTTCTTTGCTGCGGTGAGAGATTTCAAGGTAGAAAATGTGGCTATGGAAAGCTCAGTCCTACCCCTGATGGGTAGCCCGTGTCCACGTTGTGGTTGTATGCAAGGTACGTGGAGCACTGTGCCCCAGTGAAAAGCAGGCTGTGTCCTCCCTGCTGTGGGTAGCTATATAGAGCAGTGAAAGGCTCTGGTAAGGGGGGTTAGGGGAGTCAGCAGAGAGAGGCTCTGTCTTTCTGTGGCAGGAGCCTTTCTCTGGCACAAGGAGAGGCTATGGCATGGACATAGCAGCCCGGAACAGCTTCAGGAGCAGAGAGGGACAGTAGAGGTTGTATGTGGTTTAAAAAAAAAAAAAAAAGCAATGTAGGTGTGGGAAGCCCTGCCTAGGAGTGCCGAGAGCCATGTAGGAGGCATACACTAAGATTGAGGTATGCCTGCTCTACCAGCTTAAGCAGTGCCTCACGGTCCAGCAGTGCTATTTATATCCGTGCTAGGGAGGCATGCGGTCTACCCACCCCCCCTAGACCTAGCCCTGGAGAGATGGATGTTGGAGTGCCTTGTACCCCGCTTGTGGTGGAGTGATGCTTTGTCCCAGAGGGCATGATCATGTCCCCTAATTTTGTGGTTCTGTAGCTCGCACCCGTTACTGAAGGATTCGAGGGAGGGATTTGAACTCATGAACCCTTTCCCTTTCTCTCTCCTAGAGTGTGAGCCGATAGAAGCAATAGCCAAGTTTGACTACATTGGCCGAACAGCGCGAGAGCTGTCCTTCAAAAAAGGGGCTTCTCTCCTTCTGTATCATCGGGCCTCAGATGACTGGTGGGAGGGGCGGCACAACGGCATTGATGGCCTCATCCCTCACCAGTACATTGTTGTTCAAGACACGTATGTTACATCGGCAGCGATCGGCCGGGTGGGGGGTTGCGGAATGCCCGCCAAATTTGGGTCTCGTTAAATCTTCTTTGGGCAAGAAGAATTTCTCAAACCTGTGGCTCTACATGGTCATGCCCAGGCCTGCGCTGAATTGGGAGTGAGTCCTGATCCTACCAGCGGTTCCGTGCAGGAGCAATGCCACGGAAGCCACTGGGGCTTAGTACCAGGTTCCACCTGTGCTGAGCTTGTAGGTTCAGCGCCTTGGTCGTCTAACAGTGATATTTGAGTGCTGAAGTGACTTGCCCCCCTGAGAAACCCCAGTAATTTGGAACCAAACTTGTCCCTCACCACAGAGTGATGATAAAAAGGGGTGGAGTTGGCACAAGAGTGTTCTGACAGCTAACTTTGTGTTTTTGTTGGTGGTTTCCTTCCTTTTCTCCATAGCGAGGATGGTTCCTCGGAAAGATCCAGCCCCAAGTCTGAAATAGAAATCAATTCTGATCCACCTGAAGAAAAAGTGACAGCCAGAGCCGGTGCCAATTGTCCGAGCGGGGGTCACGTCGCTGATATCTACCTTGCAAACATCAACAAGTAAGGACAGTCTGGCGTTTTTCTGCATAATGCAGAGATCTTGGTGCTGAACATTTTAGGACAATGTGATCTTGTGAGGCACAGGAGCAAGTGGTACCACTTGCTCTGTTTCCTCCTTCCTAGACGACACTATATCCCACCACTCCCTCTAGCTCCCTATTTCTCCAGCCTGGCCTGCTGCCACCTGTTCTCCTACCTAGTTTCACATCATCCTCTGCTCTAAGTAGATGAAACAGTGAAATTCCATAGTGTACACACTAACATTTATACATGCTAGTATGTGTATGTCATATATGCATAATTGCGTTTCCGATTATTTGTTTATGCTAGAGCATGAAGATAGTAGAAAATAATGTACTGAGGGTAGCAGCAGGCAAATGGCGGGGGGTGGGGAGAGAGAGAGTGCATGGAAGAAATTAGGGGGAAGATGAATTAAGGACTCTTAATGATGGTTTGGAGAATACATATGAGGTGGAGCAGAGTGTGGTATGATGGTAGAATAATGACCAGCCAAAGAAGCATGAGAGGGAGAGGATACAATGAGAAGACTCTGTCAAGAGAAGTTTGAAGAGAAAAAAAGGATTTTCTAAGAGCTACAAACCTATGCCTTGGAAGAGGAGTGCTCAAGAATTAAGGGCACTTCCAATTCTGTGTAAACTAGAACAGGAGTCACAAATTGATGAGTTAGCTCATAAAGGCTTTATTCTCTGTTGTGAACTGTACAATCATAGAATACTAGGACTGGAAGGGACCTCGAGAGGTCATTGAGTCCAGTCCCCTGCCCTCATGGCAGGACCAAATACTGTCTAGACCATCCCTGATAGACATTTATCTAACCTACTCTTAAATATCTCCACAGATGGAGATTCCACAACCTCCCCGGGCAATTTATTCCAGTGTTTGACTACCCTGACAGTTAGGAACTTTTCCTAATGTCCAACCTAAACCTCCTTGCTGCAGTTTAAGCCCATTGCTTCTTGTTCTATCCTCAGAGGCCAAGATGAACAAGTTTTCTCCCTCCTCCTTAGATATCTGAAAACTGCTATCATGTCCCCCCTCAATCTTCTCTTTTCTAAACTAAACAAACCCAATTCCTTCAGCCTTCCCTCATAGGTCATGTTCTCTAGACCTTTAATCATTCTCGTTGCTCTTCTCTGGACCCTCTCCAATTTCTCCACATCTTTCTTGAAATGCGGTGCCCAGAACTGGACACAATTCTCCAATTGAGGCCTAACCAGCGCAGAGTAGAGCGGAAGAATGACTTCTCGTGTCTTGCTCACCACACTTCTGTTAATGCATCCCAAAATCATGTTTGCTTTCTTTGCAACAGCATCACACTGCTGACTCATATTCATCTTGTGGTCCACTATAACCCCTAGATCCCTTTCTGCTGTACTCCTTTCCAGACCATCGCTTCCCATTCTGTATGTGTGAAACTGATTGTTCCTTCCTAAGAGGAGCACTTTGCATTTGTCTTTATTAAACTTCATCCTATTACCTCAGACCATTTGTCCAATTTGTCCAAGTCATTTTGAATTATGACCCTATCCTCCAGATTAGTCGCAACCCCTCCCAGCTTAGTATCATCTGCAAACTTTATAAGCGTACTTTCTATACCAATATTTAAATCGTTGATGAAGATATTGAACAGAGCCGGTCCCAAAACAGACCCTCATGCGGAACCCCACTTGTTATGCCTTTCCAGCAGGATTGTGAACCATTAATAACTACTCTCTGAGTACGGTTATCCAGCCAGTTATGCACCCAACTTATAGTAGTCCCATCTAAGTTGTATTTACCTAGTTTATTGATAAGAATATCATGCGAGACCGTATCAAACGCCTTACTAAAGTCTAGGTATACCACATCCACCGCTTTTCCCTTATCCGCAAGACTCGTTATCCTATCAAAGAAAGCTATCAGATTGGTTTGACATGATTTGTTCTTTACAAATCCATGCTGGCTGTTGCCTATCACCTTGCCACTTTCCAAGTGTTTACAGATGATTTCTTTAATTACTTGCTCCATTATCTTTCCTGGCACAGAAGTTAAACTAACTGGTCTGTAGTTTCCTGGATTGTTCTTATATCCCTTTTTATAGATGGGCACTATATTTGCCCTTTTCCAGTTTTCTGGAATCTCTCCTGTGTCCTATGATTTTCCAAAGATGATAGCTAGAGGCTCAGATACCTCCTCTATCTGCTCCTTGAGTATTCTAGGATGCATTTCATCAGGCCCTGGTGACTTGCAGGCATCTAACTTTTCTAGGTGATTTTTAACTTGTTCTTTTTTTTATTTTACTTTCTAAAACTACCCCCTTCCCACTAGCATTCACTACGTTAGGCATTCCTACAGACTTCTCGGTGAAGACCGAAACAAAGAAGTCATTGAGCATCTCTGCCATTTCCAAGTTTCCTGTTACTGTTTCTCCTCCTCGCTGACCAGTGGGCCTACCTCTCCTTGGTCTTCCTCTTGCTTCTAATGTATTTATAAAACGTGCCTTGTTTCCCTTTATTCCCGTAGCTAGTTTGAGCTCATTCTGTGCCTTTGCCTTTCTAATCTTGCCCTGCATTCCTGTGCTGGTTGCCTATATTCATCCTTTGTAATTTGTCCTACTTTCCATTTTTATAGGACTCCTTTTTATTTTTAGATCACGCAAGATCTCGTGGTTAAGCCAAGGCGGTCTTTTGCCGTATTTTCTATCTTTCCGACACATCGAATAGCTTGCTTTGGGCCCTTAACAATGTCCCTTTGAAAAATTGCCAACTCTCCTCGGTTGTTTTTCCCTTCAGTCTCGATTCCCATGGGACCTTGCCTATCAGCTCTCTGAGCTTACCAAAATCCGCCTTCCCGAAATCCATTGTCTCTATTTTGCTGTTCTCCCTTCTACCCTTCCTTAGAATTGTGAACTCTGTGATTTCATGATCACTTTCACCCAAGCTGCCTTCCACTTTCAAATTCTCAACCAGTTCCTTCCTATTTGTTAGGATCAAATCTAGAACAGCTCCCCCCCGGTAGCTTTTTCAACCTTCTGAAATAAAAAGTTGTCTCCAATGCAGTCCAAGAACTTATTGGATAGTCTGTGCCCTGCTGTGTTATTTTCCCAACATATATCTGGATAGTTGAAGTCCCCCATCACCACCAAATCTTGGGCTTTGGATGATTTTGTTAGTTGTTTAAAAAAAGCCTCATCCACTTCTTCCACAATCACATAGGCGGATGGTCCCATCCTGCCCAGAAAAGCTTATAGTCATCACATGACTTTGCTTTGTAACCCCTTTTCTCTTCTTCCAACCCCATTGCTATAATTTGGTGAGTTGTCTTTAATGTTTAGATGATTTTCTTGTTAGGACAGGGATTGGGTCTTTTTATTGAAAAATGACTCTTGTTAAGACAGCACAGTTCTGGTTGCTCTGCAATACTAATGAAAGAAACATCCTCTGTCCCACTGCCTCAGCCATCCAGAATGATGTCTCATTTAGCTTACACTTTTACCCAGAGGGAAGGTACTATGTAGATCAAGTGTTTTTGAAGTAACAACTCTCCTCACGTCATCTGTTCAGCAAAAAATTGTTACAGTAGCCTAAGGCCAAGTTGATGAAAATCTGAAAAATGAAACTGGGATGAGATGAAATGTCACTTTTACTATTGATAGTTTTTTTGTTTTTTTTTTTAAGGCAGAGTTCTCCCCCATATCTTTCAGATTCTTTCATTATTATAAAATAGCATGCTGTGTTAACAGAATATGTCTTTCTCTGCAGGAGATCTCTGTGCCCTAAAGCTACAACTATAATTATAATTGTGATAATTATAATTGTCATAGAACTCAATGAAAATATCAACCTTTAATTAGCCTGACAGGGAAGCTAAGGCAAAGATAGAAAATAACTTAGTTTGCTACTGCTTGTATTAAATAATGAGCCGGATTCTCAGTTGATGTGCGTTAATCCAGCTCTGTTATCAATGAAGTTACATCACTGTGCACCATGTTAGGGTCTGGCTTTTTTTCTATGAGCCATTAGAATTCAGACTGGTACCAGTTATGGAAGGATTTGTACAGTGAGCAGATGGATTTTGGAGGTTCATCATCTGTTATGGACATAGCACCCAAGAGGGAGAGCTCCTAGGATATGTTGCTACCAGGGCTTAGTTAAGCTTAGCTAGTGTGTGTGTGTGGGGGGGGGGGGGGTTTCAATAAGGGAATATTCTGCTCTGTGCACAAACAGATTAAGACAGAACAGATCAGATGGTTTCACTGTAGCGATTGTGCCACCCACTGACTTATTTTTCTGATGCCAAACTCCAGCTGGAATTAGAACTTTGTGGCAATTTCTCGCAGGGCTATATATAAAGAATCCTCTTTAATGGATGCAAAGGTTCTGCTCTGTTGCTTGACACACTGCTGTTACAATGACCATATATCATTGGCTTGGAGTCATGCTTTCAGACTGCATGCTACTGGATGGAGAGAGCTGTTATTTTTGCCAGTTCACCTATTTCACAGCACCCTATATATCTATAGCACTATATACTTGTTATTATGGTCGTCTGCAGTATTGAGAAGATGCATTTACTTATAAATGGGAAACGAGTATTCTTAACTCAGCCATACCTGTGCTGCTGTAATATCATCTTGCCTCTGGCCCAGAGTTTGATTAGACTTTCTACAGTGCCCCTCAGCCAAAAATAGGAGCTCTGCTGTTCTGCTACCATGGAAACAGACAACCAGACTAGCGGAGGACACACAATTATTTTTGTTGAAAGTACAAAGGCTTTGTTTTGTAACCATATTCAATAGAGTTCCCATTCAGTCTTTTGTTTTTATTACATGTGTCACGATGGTGTTTTGTGGGAGTGACAGCCAGGCCAGCTATAGATTTCTTCCAACTATGTCATCTCTGGGGACTTGTGCATTGAGGTACGGCTCACCCCGAACACCTTCGTGTAGTGATGACTTGTTTTGCTTCTGTGCTTTGAAGGCAAAGAAAGAGACCAGAGTCAGGCAGCATCCGAAGAGCATTCCGGCAAAGTGACAGCCACGGACCAGCTAGTTCCCTGATAGAACCAGCCTCCCCAGGACCCACAACTAGTTCTAGACCCTCATCTCAGCCTGTTATGAGCCAGAGCCTCCCCAAGGATGCAGCAGATAAATGCTCCATCAGCGGCCATGGCAGCCTCAATTCTATCAGCCGACATTCATCCCTGAAGAACAGGATAGAGAGCCCGCAGATCCGTAAAACTTCGACTACAGGTCGGTCAAAGAGTTTCAATAACCATCGGCCCATGGATCCTGAGGTCATTGCACAGGTAAAGGGGGTTGCTGGGCATGAAGGGTGCAGCAAAGTTTCTCTTCTGTATTTCGAAGGGAAGAGTTTCAGGATTTTCAACCTTACCAAACTCCTTCTGAGTACACGGCTCCTTAGTGAGGTGCCTCTCTCCTTCAGGCTTGCAGAGAGGAAGTGCACATGTCAGCAATTCACAGATTCATAGACAGATGCTGGATCCCTGTGCTTGTCACTCACTCCTCCGCATAAGCAGCGTGTGTAGCCACTCAGCTAGTTATCCCCCTCAATGTCTCATAGCGGTTCTTGCACAACAGATGCAGTAGGCTTGCGTGGGCGATAGAGAGAAGTGGAGAGGTCGCAGATAAGCGCATTTCAGAGTTTGGCTTTTGGGGGGTTTGACCCAGCATCTGTTTGCGCTGTCGCTTTTCTTAATGTACGTGTGTCTGAGAGATGCAGGTTGTAGGCTATTTATTGGGATATTTATTTATAACTGGTGGGGCGAAGAAGCAAGAATTTGTGCAAATGCCTATCTTTGAGTACTCATTACAATGCAACGTTCCACATTCAAATTTTGGCTTAGTTCTACAATTTGTATTATTTGCATTGTGTTAATGAATTATTAACCCTCTACATGGCTAGACTCTGAGCCTATAGCCTTACATCGGGTAAGTCAGTGAGACTACTCACATGAGTACAGATAAATGGATGAATCCTGTACGACACAGGAACTCATGCACATTTATTTTTTATGTTCTATAGTTTCAAAGGTTCCAGGGGTGTCCATGACCAAAAGTTAAACTCATATTCCAAAGCAGTGAGCAAAATACTATATCCATACTCCAGAGCATGATGAAAGCAGGGTGCTAAATGTCATTTTTAAACCCTTCAACCCGTTGAGCAAGCTTGTTTGACTGTGGTTACATGTTAGAGGCATATGCAGTCACGTAACCACGTGCCCCGTTCTTCTATTTTCATAATGCTGTGTGCTAGTACATATAGATTTCAATGTGTGGTAAGAAGCCATCTTCAAATAAAATAGTCTGGAAGTTTTGATTTCTTTTAGACCAGTGTTTTGAGGAATGTAGTGGGGTGTCTTACCAAAGTGTATGCAGCTGTTCTTTACCCGGCTGACATGGTGTTCTGCATTTTAGACCAAGTCAGCATACAGTTCACATGACAAGGAAAGGGAAATCGCCCCTGTTCTGTTTTCTGCTCAGCTTAGAGGGAAAAGGGACAGCTTTATTAGTTCCATCTTTAAAGCCCTGACTGTTTTGTATCTCCCTCCCGCTTAGCTTTTGACATAAGCATATTTCTCATAAAGTCCTCAACTCTATTCACGCAGTCTTTCTCTCTTGCTTCTTTGGGACCAGAGGCCATTATAGTAATGACCTACGTCAATAGAATAAACAATCAGGCATCATCAGTGAAGTCTCAGCTTGAACTGGCCAGTGTCAGAACGCCTGACAAAGCAGATCTAAAACATCTAGATGCTTGAAGTAAAACCTAGATGGCAAGGAGAGAGAGAGCTATGGATGCAGATAAATGGATAAGTATTGCAGGCTCTGGCAGACTTCCTTCTCATCACTGAAGGGTCTCCCCTTATCCTCCATTCCAAACTTGCAATGTGTTTACATAGGCATACTCGCCCTTGCCAGCTGTTTTCAGCGCGTGATGATCTATCTAAATCTAAGGAACACTTGGCTCTCAGATTACAAAGTCAATTACGGCATCCATAAGGCCGGTTTCTACAGCCTTCTAGAACAAAAAGTGACACGATTTCAAAAGCACCCCAAAAGGAGTGGGTAGGTGCAAATGAATAAAACACCTTTTTACAGGCAAGTCAGTGGTGGCAGACATTTTATACTTAATATTGGGTTATTGTACTGTAAACATGGGCCTTTTGCCCAGAATCCAATGAATATCCATTTCATCCTGTTTCTTTGAAGGGGCACTGTATTTTGCCCTTGCAGTGTCTTTTGCATGCTTTCTTCTCTGAGATAGTAATGTAAAGGTCTCATCTTGACATTTTGTCTTCTGAGGTTTGGTTGATGCAAATCAATTTTAGTCTTTCAATTAAACTCTCATTTAGTTTTTCTCTTGAGTCTCCCCTTCTTGCCAGAATATGAAGTCCAGTAATGTTTTATTTTATTAGCGGAAACAAAAGTTTTAAAAAATCGGTTGCATTGAGGGAGTGCTCCCTTTCATGCCATATCACATGTCTACTGAGACGCTAATAATCATCGTACACTTTTACACCTCTCTCTTAGTTGCGTATATCTAAAAACCGGTTTGGTCTTGGAATATGGTTGCTGGTGTCAGGTTACCATCTCGGGTTCCCTTTGCCGCTCCTTGACTGATTACTGCTCCTCTGTGCCGAACACCGCTTCCAAGGGAGCTAAAAAGCTGTAGCCAAACTGTATCATGGAAAGGCGAAACCATTCTGCTCTCCCATGAATTCTGTTCATAGATAGTGGACTCGGATCCAAAGCTGAGGTCTTAGCAGACTTGCAGGTCTCTGTAGCTGAGACTAAAACCTACTGACGTAACATTTAGTATTGGTCTCGTGAAGGTCTTTCTACCTCTCGGTTAAAACCTACAGTGTTCTGGGATGGGAAGCTCACATGGAACATGCCACAGTCTTTGGTCTACTACCGCGACCTCACTTCCCATAAATCAACTAAAACTCAAGGTGATGTACGCAATGGCTGCCTCCATTTGCTCCCCCATATCAGAGGTCGCAAGATCAGGATTCTGACCCACACCACGGCACGCATGTTGTATCTCGACAGAGAAGGAGGGGCGTGGTCCGACTCCGTATGCACAGAATCAGTTAGGCACTGGAACTGGTGCATACAACATGACATCCACATATCTGCCTTGTACCTACCTGGCGCGCACACCCTGCTGCAGATGAACTCAGATGACCTTTTCCCTCTCCTACATGAGTGGGAAATAGACTATACAGTCTTATACACAATCTTCCAACACTGGGCTAACCCCAATTATACTATTTGTGATGTCAATGAACAAAAAATGCCCTGATTTTTGTTCCGGGGCGGGGCTGGGGACCAGCTCCCACAGAGATGCTTTTCTGTTCCCATGGACTGGATCCCTCCCGTATGCTTTCCTCCCCGATAGCCTTGCTGATCAGGGTAACGCAGAAGATCAGGACGACAGAGCCAATATAATCCTCATAGCACCTTCATGGCTCAGAAAACTATGGTACCCGTTCCTGACGTGCATGTCCATCAAACTTCTGATCCTCCTGCTACCCCTTCCCCATTCACTCTCTCAATAAAGGGGCCAAATGCTTCATCCCAACCTAGACCACCTTCACCTATGGGTGCGGCTACTCAGTGGTGTTCTCATGTGGAGTTAGAATGCTCAGGGAGGTCCTCTTACATAGTAGGACACTGAGCACCCACAAAACTTAACTACACAAATGCAAGAGGTTCACAACCTGGTGCACAAGGAAGCACACCTTTCCGACTTGCTCTCCTTTTCCTGCTATTCTAGATTACCTACTAGAACTGTAATTTTTCTATTAGTTCCATCAGATCCATATGCCTGCTATAACCATTTTCCGTGACAAGATGGACAACACCGCAGACTTGGCCCACACGATCACTAAAAGATTCAGGAACATCCATAAAACTATCATCCCACCCCGGGGATCTACACCTTGTACTCAGCACCCTCACACACAAACCTGTTCTCTCCACCTATCCATGAAAACCACCTTCCTAGCAGCTATTCCTTCCACCAGAAGGGTAGGTGAACTCGAAGCCTTCTTGGCTGACCCTTCTTATACTGCTTTAGAGGCAGTCACGCTCTGCACTCACCTCAAATTCCTCGCCTAAGGTAACTTTTATCTCAAAGAACTCCTCCACTTACCAATATTTTTTCCCCAAACCACATATGCATTGGAAGCAACCGTGTATACTTTAGACGTACGAAGAGCCCTGTCCTTCTACCTGAACAAAACTAAGCCTTTCAGATGCACACCTAATTATTCGTCTTCACCATGCAGAGATCACAGAGGGCAACGCCATCTCTGCCCAGAGACTCGCCAATTGCATATGATTATGCTAGCAATGGAAACAAGTCCAGCCTCTTCCAGCTATCGGGGCACACTGCACACGTGCTGCATGCTGTTTCCATCTCCACTGTCTTCCTACGCAATGTAGCCATATTGGACATTTGTCAGGCCTGGCATTCATCCCTCAGATTCACTAAGCATTATGCACTTTTACAAGGGCCAGCAGCAGACACTAGCATGGCCATGGCAGTCTTGTCCACAGCCTTTTTGCCTCATCTGAAGTGCCAATCATCCTAAGAGACACGGCTTAACAGTCACCAGAAGGGGAGCACCCACAGGGACCTCTTGAACAAGAAGAGGAGGTTGCTCACCGCCAGTTACTGCACAGTTCTTCAAAATGAGTATCCCTGTGGGTGTTCCTCTACCCATCCTCCTCTCCTCTACTTTGGACAGTATCTCACTTCGTTGTTGTAGAGAAGGAACTTAGGAGCCCTGAGCCATGCACATGCTACTCAACCAATGACACTTTGAGGGGGTACACCCTGCGTGTGCACGGCCTGGGGGAAAAGGGGAGCACTGCTGTAAAATCTCTAATCAAAAGTGCTGGGATGCTCCTTGACCAGAAATGGAGCACCCATGGGGACACTCATCTCGAAGAACGTTTAGTTGCTGCACAGATGAGTAACCTCCCCCTTTTTCCTCACTCTAGTGCAGCCCAGGGGCACATTTATTCCTTTGATGTCTTGGTGAAAACATAATAGCATTCAGGAATGGTAAAGCCCAAAGTAGCCTTCATAATTTTTTCTTGATTAGTTTGCTCGCTGCAGTTGGTTAAGGTTATAGCATTAACTGATTTTTAACTATACAGCTAAACAAACAGCTTTATGGTAATTAAGGTCCTATTCCCCTTAGCTGTCAATGATTTGCTGACCCCTGGTGCTGAAGGGAAATGCCAGATCCCTGAAATTGATTGTGGAGAAATGTGTGCTTATTCACATGTATCTAGCTCCTGCCATCGTTTCAGTCTCTCTTAAATTTTTGCAGGACATTGAAGCGACCATGAACACTGCGTTGAATGAACTGCGGGAGCTGGAAAGGCAAAGCAGCGTAAAGCAAACGCCAGATGTTGTCCTCGACACCCTGGAGCCTTTGAAAACCTCCCCGGTGGTAGCACCCACCTCAGAACCTTCCAGTCCTCTGCATACTCAGATTCTCAAGGACTCTGAGCCAGCATTCCAACGGAGTGCCAGCACCGCGGGGGATATCCCGTGCGCCTTCAGGCCAGTGAAGTCCGTCAAAATGGCTGCCCCGCTTAAACCACCAGCAACGAGGCCGAAGCCGGCAGTTTTCCCCAAAACAAATGCCACAAGCCCTGGTGTTGCTTCTTCTGCATCTCAACAGCCTACTGACAAGTCTTGTACTGTCTGAACTAGAAGCCCTACTGGGGATATAATTTTATTGCCTCAAATGAGGGGCCTACGTTAAAGACACATGCAAATTCCTATTTAATCAGTTTCGGACTTCGGCTGAAGGTTAGTTTGTAAGTGATTACTGCCAGGCGCGCTCCATGGGAGCGAAGACATTGGCGGTAAAGCCTGGCAACGTGCACCCCATGTAAGCATACCCAGCTTTTGAAATACCGACAGGAAATCAAACATCAGGTCACTGTGAAAGTAGTGAGGCCAACGCAAAGAACTGATGAATTGGTTCTCCGTTTCTGGTTGATGCCTGGATACTGGTTTAGTGACTTACATAGTCCGTGTTTCAATTGCCACAGGGAATCAATACAATAGATTTTAGTGTCCTGCATGTTTTGGTACCACTGGTTGTGGCGCTTGGACATGCCTTTTTCTTGCGCATTATTACATTGCCTGCTGGTGCCACTGCTGTTGAGGGTCTGTCTCGATTTCCATTACAGCCTTGCTTTTTTTCAGCAGCTCTCGCTCTTCCCCACGTCAGGCTGTACCTTTGGTTGAAACTTGTCATGACACGTACTCGGTTCTGGAACACAAGTGACGTGTTGTGCGTCGGTGCAGTTTGAAATAAAACAAACCTATTTCTGAGTTGGAGGAGGGAGAGAAGATAGAGTTGCTGATGATAGCCGCTCTGCAGTGGTTTTGTTTTGGTGCTCCCAGGTTTAAAAGCGGCTTTGTTCTTTTTTTAAATCAAACTTTCAGGGCGTTAATGCAATTGTGTGCTCTTCAGTGGGAACTTGGGAAGTAGAAGGTAAAAATGAGTTACCTTCTGAACGCCGGCTGCTATGCTCTCACAGGAGTGGCATTTCCTAATGTGATTATAAGATTATTAGTGGGTTCGTACTGAAACCCCGGTTCTGAACATCCCTAAATCTAAGTGTTCACATTTTGGCCCTGTTTCTGATTAGCAAAGGCTCTGACCACTATGAATTATTGTGGGAACTCTGACATAAGGAGAATGATGGGAACATCCTCTATAGGAGATTGGCAGTATAGCATCCAGCTCATAAATTGCTGAAATACACATTTCTGTGATAAATCATCATGTCTCCAAAGACTTTGCAGACAATTGAATGACTTCTTAGTACATATGTGTAAGACGGACTGTGACTGCTTCAGCTACTAGCAGGCTGTGTTGACTCTTTTGGACTTTCATGGGAATACATTTGCCAGAATGCTGCCATATATTTAATTTTTTTAAAAAGCAAAAAGGCACATGCTGTGTTAAGGTGAGGTCTTAACCTTGGTCTGGTGGGGTCTTGCAAGTGGCTTTCCATCCTCACTTAGCCCATCATGCCCAAGTATTGCTTGAGTAGGAATAGTCCTATAGTTTATGATCTCATTGTACTTACTCAAGCAAGTACAACGTAATTAAGGTGACTCTTTCCCCACCCTGTTCGAGTTTCGTTCTGTAGGCTTAAATCACTTTCACTCTGTTGTTTAGCAGAGTGTGATATTTTTTTTAAACTTGCATTTTAATAAAAACAAGCTGTTTTCATCTCTAAATAAGTTGGCCTTAAACATCCGCTTGTAATTCCTTTTAAAAGAGGTTACTTGGATAGACACTGTTTTTAATCTCTTTGAAAGAGAAGATTTTTTTGTATTACTGCTCGTGTAATAAGGACTGATGTTCTCTGTGTCCTAGATTATAGAGACGTGAGGCATTCATGGACTACAGGAGAGAGAGAAACCCCTGGAAAAGATTTGTTGGGACCATTTTAATTGTTTATTTTCTTAATTAACATTTAACAGCCCTTATCTTTTGGAAACACTGCACTGTATGTGTTACTTCTGTCAGATTTTAACCTGTCCAGATCAAAGAGAATGAAACGCGAATGCGTGACCACCTCGTTTGTTCTCAGGGTCAAATGGACTCCGAACACCAAGGAATCTCAATCTCTTTTTGGAAACTAATAATTTTAAAAAGCAACTAGTGGTTTATTTTTCACTCAGGCAAAGCTTTTGGGGGAATCATGACTGGCCACAGGGAATGCATGTCGCTACACAGGAAATGAACAGAACAGGAGCTCTTTATTAATTTACTTTGACTCATTGTTTGCAATGCCTTTTTTCCTTTTTTTAAATCTCATGCTTTGCATTTTATGTTACCAAGGGACAACATCCAGCCATACAGGGCATCTTGGGACAAGATCGTCTGTCTTCAGGATTCACAAAAGAGCCTACTGACAAGAGAAATAAGAACTTAGAGTGATTTAAAAAATATCCTGTGCAAATGAACTGGAATTTCAGTGTGTGCTGTGATTTGCACTGAAAATATACACCTAGCAACGTGGCAGTCCGAAGCGCAACTTTTTTTCTCTTCCATGTTTTCTGGACCTCTCTAGCCAGCAGGAAGCACATAAAAAAAACCCACTTGTGGCTTGTTTGCCTCTTGCTGTGTACTCTGGAGCAGGGCGATAGTTTGCAATAAAGTGTTGTTACCATTTGTTGGGAGAGGGAAAACTGGAAAAGACTGTGCTCAGCGCATGTCCACTGGGCATTCTACTGAAGAGATCAACATGATATGGATAAACAGAACACTATGTTGGGTGGGGAGGTCTATCTGTTACTTCATATTCAGAAGAAATGTTAGCTCCTCCAGACAGATACAGTTGTGTGTGTGGATGTGTGTGTCACATGAAAGGTGTATCTTTTTAAAGAAAAGAAGCATTGATAACTGGAATAATGTTTGTCTGCTTGGTAATACTCTGTAAGAACGTAAGTCTGTCACTTCTCAAATGATGGATTAAAATAATCCAAAGCAAAACCTTTAAAATAAAATGCAGTTTTAGGCAATTGGTGAATAGTTTCTGCAGCATTAACCTTGTATGTTTCCAATCCCCAGTTGGGAATTAGGCAATGTGCTTTAATGATGGCTAAATTTCTGTTTCTTTATGGTAATCCAAAGGCTCCTAATTTATGAGCTCTCAAATTAGTCTGTCACAATGAAACATGACCAAAAAGATTTCACTTTCTCTGTACTGGATGTTGGACTGCAAAGAACACCATTAGATAATTACAGTACACTGTGATGGTGCAAAAATTGTTCTGTCTCTATTTTAATGCCTGTTTGAAAGGAGAGAGTCTTTGGGCTTCCTGTGAAGAATACCTCATATGTTCTCTTTTAACGTCAGTGTGCTTGCACATTTCTGTGTTCAAATGACAACGTTCTGAAACTCGGAAAATCATAGCACTTAAGAGGTCAGGCAGGAAATTCTATCCCTACGCCTTCCCATCTTGTTGTACCTTGGCTATTGCGAATCTTTATCACGAAGATACATGGAACACATCAGGGAGCACTCTGCAATATGGGGAAAGGATAAGGTTATAAGTAGAGTTTTAGTCTTAACTCTGTTTTATGTGTTGGTCAGAACTTCAACACTTGGTTGATCATGGAGAGGGCTTTGGGACGTAGGGTGTGTCTTCGAGAGAGCACTCTTGCATTTTTCATATGCTTCCCTATAGCAAGCACTTGGCAAATTCTGTATATAGGTATCTACCTGATAGACTGAATTGGTTCTGTCAATTAATGACACATACATTGTAGCTTTTAAAGACAGGCTATTACCCCAGGCCAGTGCCATGTTCTAGTAAAGCAGCTAGGGATGGGTAAATACCTATTCAGACAGTTGGGTCAATAGATCCGGGTGCATACTGGGCACTTGGGCCTCAGTCCAGCCAATCACTGTGCAAGTGCTTAACTGTAAGCATGTGCTGAGTCTCTTTGAAGTTGAGGAGGTGCTTGCTTGTTGGGTTGGGCTCTTGTGCACTCAGGGATTTGTAGGATTGAGCTTTGATGCCATAGGGCAGGGGTGGCCAACCCGTTAAACGAAGAGAGCCGAAACAGCAGTGGAAAAAATGCGAAGAGCCGCACCAGAATTGTTGGGGGGAAGCTCCCCCCTTGCCAGAGTTGTTGAGCAAAAACAACAACAAAAAGATGCTGCCCCTTTAAAAACTACGGGTTAGGCTTTTTAGCCACATCAGGCTTCTGCTGGCTGCCACCATCTTGCTGCTGCCATTTTGTTGCGCCGGATGGCTCCCCTACACCTAGTGAGCACAGGGTGCCGTTTGTAGGGGTACATGGGGCGGTTTCCGCAGGGGAGGCTTCACGAGCCTCACTTTCGGGGTTGAAGAGCCATATGTGGCTTCTGAACCACAGGTTGGCCACCCCTGCCACAGGGACTTGCTCCAAAACAGCAAGGATGTGCTCCTTGGGCCGTATGCCACCAGCCAGGAAAACTGTGATGCCCAATGAAAATAACCTCGAAACAGGCACCGGGGAGCATTCAGAATAGAAATTATTAATGTTCAAAACCAATTGTAACCCTTTCTGTGAAATCTGGCCTTGGCTGGACATCCCACAAACGTAGCATTCGTTACCAGGAGACGGGTAACTTCTGGGAACGTCTAGTGAAATCAGCAAGAGGATTTTTAAAAGTTAGGAATAAAGTTCATTCAGTGCTGCATGCTTCCTGCCTCTGGGTGAGAGGTGGCGGTAAGCACTAGCAACTCCGCTTTGGTTGCAGC